>CM060957.1:160073575-162626075 GCA_030765055.1 Mantis religiosa
TGTGGAGTGTAGTGATTTCAATTTATTCATCCCCTATATTTCATACAGAGGATACGTCATTTTACAGTATTAGAAAAACATAAAAATACACTCAAAAGTCTACTATATGCACTGCTTAGAAGCTTTATTTTCCATTTTTTGCTTAGTATTGTGACTTTGTGGGTTCGTGAAATGAAAAGTCCAATTTCACCACTCAAAAATGTTCTTTATTTCCACCGACTTACAGTTAAACTCTTGCCAATTACACAGAATTACTTGCTGCACACAATTACAATTCACCAGTTCGTCCGTTACAATTTCACTTGTACTCGCGATTACATAAACTCCGATGCACATACCAGTTACGTACAGTCTTCCGTTGCACAATCTACTCGTTCATTAACACGTCACTGACTAACTCTTACACCAAGAACTGCGACTGTCTCCTCACTCACACTCACTAACCAACTGACTGACTGCCTCCGTCTGTCTGCAACCCCCCTTTATATAGGAATATCGCCGCCTTCCAGTGTCCGCGGGAATGTTCCAGTAAAAGAATGATCGAGAACCAGGTGTAAGAGAAACAGACGGCACAGTCATGTTTTTCTCCCGACCACTGCCTGTCACCACTATAAGATAGACGAGCGGGAGGTGTGGCTAACACGAACCTCCCCTGTCTTCCGCTCCCAGCTGCTTCCACAGGGTGTTCCAGCGCTCGCGTTACAGTATCTTCCACACTATAAAAAGCTTGTTCTGACAAATACCTTTTTATATTCTTTATTTTACATGGCAATCTATTTTTTACATGTCTTTTCCGATACTTTCTAATGATATGTTGTTTAGTGATCCCCTTAGTGTGGTCCTAGAATAGTCAGCTTTATTCCTTACATTATATGAGTGTACATTACAGTTCTTTTTACATGCATTCCTATTACATATTTAATGCTTTAATATATGTATATGCATGGAACAGTTGAAACATTATGCTTCTTAAATATCTGCCTACAGCTAGATCTTCTCTCAACATTTTCAATTATTCGGATAGCTTTCTTTTGTAATCTGAAAAATTTTAACACATTTTTTGCATTTTTATACCCCATAAAGATATCCCATATTTTATATGTAAATAGATAAATGCATAATACACATGTTTTAAGGTTTTATTATCCATGATGTATTCAAGTTTCAACCAGGTAATAAGCCGTCTCAAAAATTCTTTGGGATTTTTATATAGAGCTCCAATTTCTTAACAGAAACTCTTCTTGAAAACCTATGCAGTTTAAGTGTTTCGTAATTTTCATCGTTCTCATAATTAGCTCTGTTTTTTTTTTCTTCCATCATTTCAGTGTTAATTCGTTTAACTCCACCTGCTGTAATATAATCGTAGAAGGGCATGCAACTTTTAACCTTATACTTCTCATCAAAATGGAATTGTAAAAAAATATTTTCCTTACTGAATCGGTATAAAATGTACCTCTATTTCATTTCGACCAAAGAGTATAGTGGATTTTACCTTAAATTTGTTCTCATAGATTTTCCCATACTTCATTGGGTGGATTTTTATTTACGTGACCATTGTTACCGTCAATAACAACAGTGCATGGTCCCGATTCTTTGTAATTATATAGTATCTTAATACTCATATTAACTTCCTTTACGTATTGGTAGTTTTCAGAATAAAAATTCTCATGTTCCTCAGTACTTGTAGTCCATGTAAGTTAAGTAATGATGTCATGGAAATATCTTTACTGATCAAAAACTTAAAAGAGTGACTTCCAACTTTTATAACTTATTAAATTCTCCTGTGACTATGTTTAACTCAGTAAAGCAAGAATTAATTGCCGCCTTGGTAGTGTAGATTGTAGAGTGACTGCCTGACGTTCAAGATATGATCACGTATATGATATGATTGTGAACACTTCGATAGCTTATGGATGGAAGTGGTTTCACTACGTGTAAACTCGTTCTCTAATAATATTGAATGCACATGCAGCTGTCCGAGAACTAAGGCGAGAAGTGTTCGAAAACGGCACTCAAAACAAATGCAAACGAGAACTTTGCACTTATCCGAGAAGTGTTCGAATACATATTAAGTTTTCGAGAACATATCGATAACATTAAACAATCGAATACATCGACATTTTGTATTCGAATACTCCCATCACTAGGACAGATGTGGACAGATGTAACAGATGTAACAGGTATAAATTTGTCATAGTGCATGGTACGAACTGCGTTTCACCATAATTTCCTTGTTACTGTAAGTAAAACAACACTCGGCTTTACTTAAATATTATTTCCTTAATATTTCCCTGTGGTTGACACATGAAAATTGAACTAAGTTTCGCTTTGCTTTAAAAGGCAAAGCTATCTGGGTAATCCTGCATTGAGCTGGTTGTCCCCTCTACAGTAAACAAGGACGTAACCGCAACAAGTTTATGTCAAATGCGGAGTTTGAAATACGCTGAGACAGCGATACGGTGCCAACTCATATACTTCTTGTTATTCTTGTTCTATTGATCACCACAATCATCATTAATACTGAAGTTTAGTTGCTTAGTTTATCATTATTTGCCCATTGTAATATGTCCAATTTCCTTTCGTATTACAGGATCGTTAGTTTGGTTACGCAGTGATTGCAGCGCTTAACCAACGAGGACAAACCCGCCATTCTCGTAGCAGACAATAGTCACCCAACTAGGAGTTTTAGCAGCTATCAAGTATGCTGAAATCTTGTGAGATTACTTTTACACAGTTGTAACTACAAACGCTTACAAGTGTTGGTAAAAGTGCAGACAAGGTGCATAGGGATACCGTGGCTCTGATGACATAGCTCGGGCGTTGCCAACTTCCAGAGCTTGCTACCGCGGAAAATACCATCACGCAAGCAAACCAGCGATACAGTAATACCCGACGTAAAGATCTGTGGATCATTGCCAGAGTTATTATCATTATTATATATTATTTTATCCTTACAATTATTATCATAATTATTTAAAAACTTAAACGAATCTAGCATAATGTTTTGGGGCAAGAGTAGGGCGATTGGGTCAATCAGCTTAGCCTACATTACACATATGGCAACTGGTAGGGCGAGTATTGGGAATGGGCGGAGGGAGGCGGAAACGGTCGGAGGGAGGAAATACTGTGCAGTGGCGGTGTACTCACGGTAAATATAGTAGGCTAGCCAGCCTCAGCTCCGATGGCAAGAAAGTGTTAAAGTCCCTACACATAAACACTATTTCTTTTTTTTTTTTTTTAATGAAAGTATTTCAGGAATATAATTTACCTTATTAAGGGATGTTACTTATGTGTGGGTGATCTATTCCTTTTGTCCCACGTTTTAAAATGTGTGTATTTGTACAGCTATAGTTAATACATGGTGTAGCAGAAAATTAAAGTGTAATACAATTTATAAGTGTGCTTAATCTTAGTCTCAAGACGTACGTGCACCGTTTTAAACAAAAAGCAGCTATCGTGGGTTTTACTTGTTGGTAGGAGTTAGAAAATCATGTTAAATGAGGTGTGTGAGATTGATATGGGTTTTACTTGGGGTTTTTAGGAGTTAGATAATGTGTAACATGGGTTTTATTGGAGGTGTGTGATATTGATATGGGTTTTATTTGGGGTTGGTAGGAGTTAGAAAATCGTGTAACATGGGTTTTAAATGAGGTGTGTGATGTTGATATGGGTTTTATTTGGGGTTGGTAAGAGTTAGAAAGTCGTGTAACATGGGTTTTAAATGAGGTGTGTGATGTTGATATGGGTTTTATTTGGGGTTGGTAGCAGTTAGAAAATCGTGTAACATGGGTTTTAAATGAGGTGTGTGATGTTGATATGGGTTTTATTTGGGGTTGGTAAGAGTTAGAAAGTCGTGTAACATGGGTTTTAAATGAGGTGTGTGATGTTGATATGGGTTTTATTTGGGGTTGGTAGGAGTTAGAAAATCGTGTAACATGGGTTTTAAATGAGGTGTGTGATGTTGATATGGGTTTTATTTGGGGTTGGTAAGAGTTAGAAAGTCGTGTAACATGGGTTTTAAATGAGGTGTGTGATGTTGATATGGGTTTTATTTGGGGTTGGTAGGAGTTAGAAAATCGTGTAACATGGGTTTTAAATGAGGTGTGTGATGTTGATATGGGTTTTATTTGGGGTTGGTAGGAGTTAGAAAATCATGTAACATGGGTTTTAAATGAGGTGTGTGATGTTGATATGGGTTTTATTTGGGGTTGGTAGGAGTTAGAAAATCATGTAACATGGGTTTTAAATGAGGTGTGTGATGTTGATATGGGTTTTATTTGGGGTTGGTAAGAGTTAGAAAGTCGTGTAACATGGGATTTAAAGAAGGCTGGCTAGCCTACTATATTTACCGTGAGTACACCGCCACTGCACAGTATTTCCTCCGTCTGCCCATTCGCAATACTCGCCCTCCAAGTTGCCATATGTGTAATGTTGGTTAAGCTGATTGACCCAATCGCCCTACTCTTACCTGTTTTGGAATAGTCAACATTACGTAAGCAAACCAGCGTTACTATAACACCCAAATAAACTGACGTAAAGATCAGTGGATCATTGCCACAGTTATTATTATCATTATTATATATTCTGATATTCTCACTATTGTTATAATTATTTAAAAAGTTCAACAAATTTAGCACAGAGTTTTGGAATATTGAACATTACGTAGAAGAAGAAGAATAGCATTTTAATTTACGTCCAAATTTAAGTCATATCGGACGTTGAATGGAAAGGTTGAAGTGATGCTTAATGAGTCCAGGGACCATAGAGTTTAGGTCATTTTTCAGGATAAGGGAAAACCTGGGAGCAAACCTTATCCAGGTAACTCAGCCTGACCGATATCCAAACTTGGGAGCTCTTGAATGTGAGGCTGACTAAGCTGTCGTGGCAGGCAGTGCTAATAATGACAACAATAATAACAATAATTAATGATTACAATAATAACAACAGTAACAATAATAATGGTAATAATAATTATAATAGAGCTTACTACTCACTATTCTCATTACAGTATCGCTAGTTTATAATAAAAAGCAAATATGTTTGGCAACGTTTGGCAACTCTGTATTTGTATATAGACAGTATCGCTAGTTTATAATAAGAAAAAGAAAATGTGTTGGCAACACTCCCATAATGCCACAGTTGGCAACAACTTGTTTTCGTGACGTCATTCACCTTAATGCACATTTATAGAGAATTTGGTAAAGATGCAGATGCGCGGTGTACAATTGTATTGGTACGGAATAATGTCATGAAAACAGTTGTTCCCAACTGCTCACTAGTTTGCTTTCGTAATGTTGGTATTTTCCGCATTAGCATGCTGTGGAAGTTGGCAACGGTCGAGCTATGAAGTCAGAGCCACGATATCAATTCGCCGCCCATGTGCATTTATACCGCCATTGCACGTTATTTTTATGCAGAACTGTTATCTGTTTACCTTTGCCTGCTACGCAAAGTAATGTCGTAACGGAAACAAGCTGTTGCCAAATGTGGTGACCATAAATCCGGTAAAACAGTGAAATGTTGCCAACTAATTCTTGTAATTCTTATTCAATAGTTCTTGCATACAAATGTTACTGACCCCATTGCTTAGAATTACTCATCTTACAAGGTAGAGAATGGTTCTATTAAACAAGGCTGTCCAATTACACATCCAAAATTAAAGATGAAGGTATCCTTTGGAACACACAACTATAAAGTAAAATGCAGGTTTTAATGCTGGTTCCTTATAAACGATTATAGGAACATGTTACATCCTGAATGTGGCATGTTCTGTTTTAACACTATAGAGAACTCTCAGTATCAAATATCTTAATATCAATATCTTTATATTCAAAGTATTGTTAATGATTATAATTAGTTTGGTTGAATCTGCTGTGCAGCACTTCAGTTACACGGTGTTGGTATTTTCAGCAACGTATGTTTTCACTGTTGACAGTGCTCCAGCTATTGACATCAATCCTGCCATACTATGCCATTCTGCAGTTAACCTAAAAGTTATAAAGTTATACTTAATACAGCTTCCAATATTATTGAGTTTTAAAGCCAATAAATAACATAAAATTGTATTGCATGCGCAAGTTAACTTTCTAATCTCCATCATAAAATTTATATATAATTGAAGTTTAGTTCCTAACTACTTGAACCATCCTTGGAGGTTTGGGGCTGCATTTAGATTGCAAATGCTAAGAAGAAGAAATCAGTTAAACCCCTTTCTTGTGTATAGTTGTCATTTTAATTATATACTGATAATTGCTACACTTATGCCCGATTTTACAAACAGATGTTAAGATGTAACATGAGTTTAGCAATAGTTAAAAGAAAATTTCCATTTCACCAACAAGTGTAAGCTTAACACTCATGTTACATCTCTTGTTAAACTAACAAGCAATATTTCTGTTCTTAGGTCCTTAACAATTGTAAATAGTCAAGATGGCAGGCATGAACTCTGCTGTTGATGTCGATTTGCTGTATTTAAGACCGTCTAAATGGCATTCGTAACAGTACGGCCCATGAGGAGAAATTATTTTGAGGAGCTATCAGAAAAAAATTTTCTACAGAGAAATAGACTGTCGAAACAAGTTGCTATGAAGGTTACTGCAAAAGTACAAGAGAGGTTAGAACATGCATTGAAAGGAATATGTCAATCTCGCCTTTACTTCAAGTATTAATAACTTTGCAATTTTATAATTCACTGAATTATGTGGATAATACACTGTCCACCTCCCGTCTTGAAACGTTCAAGTCACTTGCCCTTCTTCGCTCCTCGTTTTAAATTTACGTAATACAGCGTTAGAACATGCATCGAGAGGAATATGCCGATCTCGCCTTAGCTTCATGTGTTAATAACTTTAAGATTTTATAATTCCTGAATCATGTGGATAATACACTGTCCACCTCCCGTCTTGAAACGTTCAAGTCACTTGCCCTTCTTCGCTCCTCGTTTTAAATTTACGTAATACAGCGTTAGAACATGCATCGAGAGGAATATGCCGATCTCGCCTTAGCTTCATGTGTTAATAACTTTAAGATTTTATAATTCCTGAATCATGTGGATAATACACTGTCCACCTCCCGTCTTGAAACGTTCAAGTCACTTGCCCTTCTTCGCTCCTCGTTTTAAATTTACGTAATACAGCGTTAGAACATGCATCGAGAGGAATATGCCGATCTCGCCTTAGCTTCATGTGTTAATAACTTTAAGATTTTATAATTCCTGAATCATGTGGATAATACACTGTCCACCTCCCGTCTTGAAACGTTCAAGTCACTTGCCCTTCTTCGCTCCTCGTTTTAAATTTACGTAATACTGATGTTAGAACATGCATCGAAAGGAATATACCGATCTTGCCTTTGCTTCAAGTATTAATAACTTTGCGATGTTACAATTTACTGAATTTTAAGTCACTTGTCCTTTGCACCTCATTTTACATTTACGTAATACTGGCAAAGTTGTTTGATGCTTGTAGTAGCGACACATGCATTTGAATTAAATATGTTTCCAATCTTTTCCCATGTGACATCATTCTCTGGTACATTCACCACATCTGTCTTCTTAGTTTCCACGATATCCTTACATTTCATTGCCAATTCAATTAACAATTCTTTCTCCATCGATGAGAAATTTGTCTCACAGCTTTTGTTTATGAATTTGTTCTCCTGCCATTTTTTCAGCTATGAGCAGATGAAAATGAAAACAAAAGCACATCACAGTATGTTCAGAAAATAATACAACTCATCCATGGCCTTCTATAGCTGTAATATTTACAAGTTTCTTGGCGTTAACACGTGTTTGTTAACATTTTCAGAAAACAGGTTGGTGAAATGCAAGAAATTTAATAGTAATTTAATTGCTGTGACAATTGTTACATTTCATTTGTTTACGGCGATTTTAACATCTGTTGGTGAAATCGTGCTTTAATGTTTACATAGAGTATACATAAACCCATTTGACCACCTCAAATGTTGTAGGAATTCGCCTTATACAATAATTTCTGATTATATTGCAACACTGAAGTAAAATATATTTGTGTGTGATTCCATTAAGTACATGAACATGACAGAGTCAACATGAAAAATTCAATGCCATGGCCGGGATCTGAACCACGGATCTCCTGGTTTCCGTCCAGTCGCCCTAACCCTTGAGCTACCATGGCCAACGTGCCGTCCTGACATTAAATTCTCCATTTGACTCATATATTTCCCCAGTAAACCACTAGGGGCTCTCGCATTCGAGATATACCGTTTGTGGCAACTTACTATCGTAAGTACTTGAGCCCCAGGTTTCATCATTTAACTCTTATTATTTTAGTTAATTGATGGAAATTAATCATTCCTATACACATAAAAGTGTAGAGAGTAAATTTAAGTGTAGAGAAATGATTAATTTCCATCAATTAACTAAGATAACAGGAACATGATTTTGTTAAATGGGTTTTATTGAACATATCGGTGTTGAGATTAGTATTTACTTATTGTACTAGTTGTCATGCAGTGTTTATATTACTTGTAGGTGGAGGATGTATCTAATTAGCAGAATCTACCAAAGTTCCTACATACATGCAAGAAATATTCTTTTGGTTGTGTCAATTTTGTAGTGCATATCTGAGCACAGTGGCACATTTTGTATAGTATAAATAACACTGGTCAACAATGAAAATGTTAAATAAGTAATTTCTGCAGACTTTTATATATTTGCATCTGCCAATCCAAAAATGAAGTTAGAAATGTTCCATCACCCACCAATTTTTTGTAATATTAAAAACAAACTTATCATAATTGTTAGCTTAGTGGTTAAATGTGCTGATTAAAAGAAAGTAGTTTTATTTGATAAACAAATGACATTTTGCTTTAGGCAATTGTTGTCTGTGACTTCAGGAATTACAATGTTCAACATGAGCCTCTCCTCACAAAACTTTGCATTTCCCCCCCCTCAAGTTGAATGTTTACTACAACAGCAAAGGAAGGTTTGTTGCAGATAAAAACTGTTGTGTATGGTTGCCTAAGGAGTAGAAGGTTATGGAAGCTAATCATGCGTGTTCTTAGTTGTAAATTAACAAGTGTAATGTTTCTAATAGTGTGTTTTCTTAAGCATTGGGAATTAGGAGGGTAATGTCTCACAAATGTGTAAACGATAAAAACAATTTTTGTTACATTTGTGGTGAGCTCACTTTAAGAGCACAGATGAAATTTCATTCCTTGAATTAAAAGACCTTATGAGGGCTATTTTGACAATAAAATAAACAAGTATAAGTTTTGGGATCCAGAAATCTGTTGTGCCAAATGTGTAACACTATTCACTGGCTGGTTAAAAGGGTCCAGTCATATGCTTTTTGCAGTTTCTGATATGGTGGGACGCTAAGGATCATATAACACACTGTTACTTTTGTTTGACAAATATGTCTGGAATAGGTTCCAAGTCCAAACATATTATTAAATATCCATCTTTAGAATCAGAAATTTGACCAGTGCCTCATAGACTAGGCCTTCCCATACCAACTCCACCAGACGACAGTAATGTGACTGAAGATTTTAAGTGTTGATGACATTAGCAAATTCAACAAAGTGCTCCAGATTTTGTGGAAGGAGCTACATAAACGAGCCTCACTTATTAACCAAGGAGGTTCTAAATGATTTGGTTTGTGATTTTGGGTTATTCAGAAGTAAAGCTGAGTTACTTGCTTCAAGATTGAAAGAAAGGCTAGCACATTCTGTAGGATGGCACCAAAGTAAGTTCTTTTCTATGCCAAAAGGAATTTGAACATTTATTTTCTAAACAGGAGGACCTAGTTTTCTGTAATGCTGTCGATTCTTTGATAAAGTCCCTGGGTGTTCAACATAAGCTGAAGACATTTGTTCATTGACTCTGTAGCAGTATTTCTTCGTTGTAAGCACAATTCTGTCCCATCTCATGTGAGTTTTTGCGGCTATCGGTTTCTTCAAGTCACCAATTGTATCGTCTAGATTTTAAAATGGGCGTTCTTTCCTCGTCACAAATATGTGCAATGTATATAAAGAGTTAATAATTACTCAGAAATATGAGACAGGCTAATGCAATTGCGATAAATATATAATAAGATTGTATAGTCTTGATAGAATTTTACTCGACGGGCTTTCCCAGTCAACCATTGCAGGTTACCTCCAGCATATCGATAAATCCTTACTTACTTAATAAATAGCTTCCGTTAATTACATAAAATTTCTCACTTCTGCACGTCCACTCATCACTATCAATATCACAGAATATCTCCTTATTAAGATTATTCATTTTCCGTTATAAAACTTTTATATTCACCATGACAATTTTCCATCATCATGAAACAAGATTACAGAACATATATCTCTCAAGATTACTGATTTTCTTTTCCCCTAGCAACCGTTCATCATTTTTTTTCTTTTTTATATTATCCTTACATGGCCCACTAATACTCAGATCAGAAAACAAAACTCATTTCAAACAAAAACTGCTGTTACAACTCTTCGAAAACAAACTTGAAGGGAATTTTGCTACATAATGGAAATAAGTTTCCATCCATTTCTAGAGTCCATGCAGTTGGTATGAAGAGGAGTTATGTGAACATGCAACTCTTGCTGTCCAATAACCGATATGATGACTGCTTATGACAGATATGTGCAGATTTTAAAGTGATAGCTATCTTGGATTACAACTTGGTTATCAAAATTTTGCTTTTATTGTGCATGTGTGATAGTAGAGACAAAAGCAATAATTATGTTTAAAAGAGTTGGCCAAAGAGAGAATCTTTCAACCCAGGACAGGCAAATAAATGTTCATCAACTACTTGTAAGTGCTGACAAAATCTTATTGCCTCCATTGCACATCAAACTAGGTTGTTTAAGAATTTTGTAATGGGATTACATACACTTCTGTTCCTGAAAACTAAGTTTCCCAAGATAGTGAAGCAAAACTAAAAGAGGGAATATCAGAAAACTCATTAGAAAACTTATTAAATTGCTGGTAGACCACAAACTGCGGTCGATGTGCGCATGCGCGAGAAGAGCCTTCTCCCCTTCTTGCCATCCAGGCATGACCTGACTCCCACCCCTCCCTTCCTGCATGCGACAAAGCACAAATCACACAAAACGAGTGAATTTTAATATTGTTTTGGTTTTCAAAGTTAACAGAAAATAACTACCTTAGACATGACCTCACAGTCGATCAACAAATATATAGAATCATAGTTTCTTAAAATCCTGAGGAACAATGCAGTGATTTGGCAGAAAATGCCAAGAGTGAATGTAACAGTGAATGAAACATGACCATGCAGCCCGCATGATGGAGGAGAGGCAATCTAAAATGACGGTAAAGGGAGAAAGCTACAGGACTCCAGTGTTGGTAAGCCACGCCTCCAGCTACATTTTGTTCGCAGTCTAGTTTTAGGGAACTCAAATTAGAGAACTTATTAAAGATTTGCAGTTTGAAAGCCTTTTAAACATGCAATAACGAGTTACATAAAACATTGTCATTATTTCATACACAGGTCTGAACATTACGTAGAACTTGTCAGTGAGCTGACTGAGAACTACAAGGTCATAGGGTGTAATATGTCCTCAAGAATACACATTTTGGATTCCCATCTGGAGTTCTTTCATGAGAAACTTGGCGATGTAAGTGACGAACAAGGCAAGTATTTATAATTACTAGAAATCTTATTTATGCAATTACTCAAAAACTATGGGTGATGGAAAAGTTCTGTAAAAAGATTTGTAATCAGCACACAAAAGTCACTAAGAATCGCCCTTTGTCGTTTAACATTAAATATCTTGAACTTCGTAGACCAGTGTAATTATCCTAGATTGTTTTAATTTTTATTCTAACATTGAGAAAATTCAGCTTTGTAACATCAGTAGGTAAAACTCGCAAATCTGATGTCCATGTTAAACATGATATCAATGTAGATAGGACTTAGCGTCATTCTGTGGTACAGTGGCTTTTTCAACCATAGTGTGACAATTGGAGCAGACATGCCAACCTGCTGCCATTATGATTCCAAACAGTCACATTATTCTTAAGAAAGTTAACAGAAATTTGCAACTAGAGTAACTGCAAAACAGGAATTAACATAAAGCTTTATACAAATAAAAATATTTAGTAATTATTTTCCACTTATCTTAAGAAGTTGATGACAATACTTCTATCTTGTTTATACAATATTAATTTCATGAGCATTTGCCCACATCTTCAGTCAACACACTTCATTGTCAAGGATACCATGTATTTACGTATTTATGTATTACCAACATCTGAAGACGAAACAAACCTAAAAGCAGAATCAATTGCCGGTATGTCAAAATTCATTACGCGATTTTTATTTTTTAGAATAAATATTTTTGCCCAAACTATTAAATCTATGGGAACATTTGTTTTACTAATTTAACTTCGGGATTTATTTCATGGTTAAATGACCAAAAATGATCTGCTACGGCCGATTTATCAATTTGTTTATATCTAATGTTACGAAAATGTTCTTTCTTTCTGGTTTCCAAACTATGTTTCGTCTTTCCAATATAAACCTGATCACAATCTAAGCAATTAAATTGATAAATACCAGATTTTTTATTATTAGGAATTTTATCTTTTTTAGAAAATTGTAATAAATTTTTAATACTATATTTATTTTGAGGAACTAAAGTTATACCAACTACCCGTAAAAAAAAAAAAAAAAAAATGAAAATGTTTATTAACCCAAGGATGGTAAGTAAATTTTTTAAACTTATAATCATCTTTTATTTTTTTAAGAGTAGAAATATCATTAATACTGTGACTTTCTGGGTTCGTGAAATTAAAAGCCCAATTGCACAAATTCAAAATGTTCTTTATTTCCACTGAACTACAGTTGGAAAACTTGCCGATTACACAGAATTACGTAGTGCACACAATGACAATTCGCCAGTTCGTCTGTCACAGGTCCTTTCTACACTCACAATTACGTACAATTCCATTGATACACATACACAGTCTTCCAGTCCGTTCACTAGCACGGCGCTCCTCACGCTGCTCGCCAGCAACTCAACTGACTCGCCCACTGCAGGCCTTATATAGGGAAGATCGCTGTTTCTGGAAGTCTCACGGTTCAGTGGATCGTCCCGACTGTTAGCGCTACAAGATAATTGGGTAGGCGTGGGCTTGATGCCACCTGTCGCCCACCCTGCTGCTAGCTGGCCGTGCCTTCCGATAATTAGGTGGCACTGCTCCCTCCTCAAAGCTGGTCGTCCCGAACAGCACCATCGTAGCGGGCCAGGCGATCCAGGTGTACCAACAACATCTTCCCTCGGGGAACCTTCTGGATGCGCAAGACCACGTCGTTAATCCTCTTCACCATCCGGTACGGTCCTTGCCATGGCTGCTGGAGCTTCGGGCAGCGTGGTCCGGGTAGGGCGGTACAACCAGACCAGGTCAGCTGGTGGAACCCTTGGCTGTTGGCTTGCCTGTCGTATCGGGTCTTCATGCGGTCGCTCGCCTACTGGAGGTTCTGGCGAACCATCTCGTGCATGTCGTGGAGGTGGTACACGAGGTTCTCCACATACTCGGTCGCTGGCTGCTTCGCTTCCGGAGGACTTCCAAAAGCCAGGTCACAAGGGAGGTAACTCTCGGCCGAATATTAAGCTGGCTGGCGTCATCCCCGTGGTGTCGTGTGTTGAGCGGTAGGCCAGCAAGAACAGTGGCACTTTGATGTCCAAGTCTCGCTGATGGCTGGCCACGACCTTCCACAGGTGTTCCTCTAAGGTCTTGATGTACCTTTCGACCATGCCATCCGACTGGGGACATAGAGGCGTCGTGCGGGTCTTGTTCACCCCAAGCCTTTGTAGTGCCTCCTTCATTAGGTTGGACTCAAAATTGGTACCCTGGTCACTGTGCAGCTCTAACGGCACCCCAAATCGGCAGAATACTTGCTCCACGAGCAATCTGTGATTGTCTTTGCCTCTTGGTTCGGGATGGCATACACCTCCGGCCACTTGGTGAAGTAGTCCACGACCACCATTAGGTACTTGTTGCCTCGGTCGGACACTGGGAATGGTCCAGCTATGTCGACAGCGATCCGTTCGAATGGCGCTCCGACGTTGTACTGCTGCATGCGACCCCGGCTCCTAATCTGGGGGCCGCGACTCGCCGCGCACAAGAATGAACATAAGCTTAGCCAATACAGTGATGGTGCTCTCTTAGCATTTTCAGGATGGCAGAAATGCTAGATGTGTCTGTCTTTGTCTCACAGAATCTGGGTAGCTGGTAAACTGAAATGTATATACAGATGGTGACAGAGTGGTTTGCTTAATATTTCAGCTTGTGAGAGACAACACATACAGTGATTATTGCATGGTGGCATAAACTTATCCATAAAATCTTGAACCAGAGAATAATTTGCTTACATATCATTCATATGCCCACAAAACAAAATGAATCACAAATTATTATGAATGCATTATAAGTGGTGACTGGCAGATGAAGGAGACAGGATGGCAGCATTGCCACTTTACTGCCCCTCTTCACGTGCTAGGCAACGAAGATGACGGATAGTGGGGAGAGGGAAGTTCGGTTGCATTTATGCACATGCATATATTCCCAGAATTGCAACATATGAAATCCTTGGAATGGCCAAAAAATAAATGGTTAGCTATAGTTCAGATTTAAAGAAACAAAAGAGCCAAATCTGCACAGAATAATGTATCTATTCCAATGGGAACATGCCACTTATCTGAGAGTCGCTGCTGTCGTTGCTACTGCTTTTCTTATGCACATCATCAGAGCTGCTGCAACCTCCCGAGTTCTTCCACTCTTTCATTCAACATGCCTTTGTTTTCCCATGCACACTATAATTTTTTGTATGACAAACAGCATCTTCTGGATTTTAGCAGTTAGTTTTGCTATTGCTCCTTCTGTTAGTTTTATAACAGATGTTATAGTGAAATCTTTATCATTATGTGCTACTTATCCCTTTATTTGGCCCCAAATCAACTTACTGCATCAAAATGACAATGGTAGGGAGGAAGTCTGAGAATTGTGTGGCCTCTTACAGCAGCAATTTCATTAATTATTGATAAGTACCTTAAGAATTATTCATGTTAGAACTAGCCCAGACAAAGGCAGTTAAGAAGGATTTGTCATTAACCTCAGAAGGGAAGGTTATTTACTGTCAAATGGAAAAGCAGGAGACAAATCAATGTTCTACAAGAGGCACTCTTGGTCAGGACAATGACAGAGGCAGTACTGTTTAGGAAGACAGCGTGATATGCAGGTGATGAGATGTGCGTAATGTAAAATTAAGCAACGTACATAAGCAAATGTGCATACATGTGTAAAACTCCATACAGAAAGGAAAGGCAACAAGCAATAAAGGAAGAGAAAAACAATGCAGTCTGTTGTGTACTACTCCTGAGATCAAAGACCCACGCAACCCTGAGTTAGGAACGAACCCAGAAAACCTCATAAGAAATTCCTTGAAACTAAAGCCATACCTGTTCCCTTCCAACAATGCATATTGTCTCACACTAAAGAGTAACGAACGACAATGGTATTCTGATACCGCTGATCCATAAGCGAAGCAACAATAATAGCAGTGTTTGTTTAATGAGAACCTCAACATGCCAATAGAAGAGCATCATGCATAAAGCACGTGGTGTAATGTGACAGAGCTTGAAACGCAGTATAAGTGTGCCAGATTGCTATGGCAACAGTTTGCTATTGATTAGTGGATTGCTCATTGCTAGGTGACCATAATGACGTGTCAATGATGTGTTTATCCCTTTTCCTGGTTTTTGCAGCTTGTTACCACGTGGCGGCAAACGACAAATCAACTTACGCTGAGGCTACTGTAGATGTACAAAATTGAATCGAGAATATATTGACACATTGCTTCACTCACACTGTTTATTCACAGGACATGTTTCAAGAGCTCTTGCTCCTATCCTCAGCTGATACTCGACTAGTGCAAGTTGTAGTGGTTTCTTCTTTCTCCGTATTGTCAATAGATGGCGTGATGTACTTGTCAAAGATGTCCGGTGGTGGAGTTTCAAAATTCATGACTCTATGACGATTTTTGTTAATGAAGATTTTTTCCCATACGGAAAGGTCTATGGGGTGATTAACGTATTTTATTAGAGATGTTTCCAAATTGATGTCATGTCTAGTATTCAAAAAATGAAAAGCCACTGCTGATTTTTCTGTTTCACCATTTTTAATGTTTCTCATATGTTCTTTAGTTCTGATGTTAATATTTCTTTTTGTTTTTCCTATATAAATTTTAGGGCAAGTTTCACATTTGATCTCATAGATTCCTGGTTTTTCTTTGGTAGTGATTGAATTTTTGGGAGGGCCTTTTAACAAATTTCTGATATTAAACCTGTTTTGAGGTGCAAGAGTTATGTTGTGTTTTGAGAAGATTTTTTGGAATTTGTTATAGGCTGATGGGTGGAAGGTGAATTTTTTAAAATTTTTTTTCTCTTTTTCTCCTGTAGGTTCTAGGGTGGTGGTTTCTTTTATTTTCTTAGCTTTGTTGAGTCTGTTAACAGTTTTGTCTATTAAATTTGGGTTGAAACCGTTGGATATAGCTATTTTTTTTATGTGTAGGTATTCTTCTTGATAATCTTCTCTGTTTAGTGGAAAGTTAATCATCCGAAAGATTAAACTGTTGAAAATGGCATGTTGGTGTTGTTTTGGGTTGAAACTGTTGTTCTTAATGTAATTATCTGTGTGTGTCGGTTTCCTGTAGATACCAAAAGTGAGTTTGTTGTTCATTTTTTTGATCTTGATGTCCAAAAAGTGGAGCACACCATCCTCTTCTGTTTCCAATGTAAATTTTATAGCTGGATTTTGTATATTCAAAAGTTTAAGACCATCTTGTATGAGTTTTTTAGGTACTATTGCAAAAATGTCGTCAACATAGCGATACCACACTTTGAAATAATTTGGAAAAGCTTTTGTGATATGTGTTTCAAAAGCACTCATGAATAAATCTGCCAAGAAGGGAGACAATGGGTTGCCCATAGCTAGGCCCGTTTTTTGTTTATAGATCTGTCCATTAAAGCTGAAAAAATTTTGATTGATACAAATTTCTGTAAGTTGTGAAAGTTCTTCTATTTCTTCAGGTGTTATTTGTATTGATTCCAGCCATTTTTTGAGAAGTGGAATAAGCTCATTGGTCGGTATACTTGGATATAAAGAAATGACGTCAAAGGAAACTAAAGCATCTGTAGAGTTGATCTTTGTGTCCTTCAGGAGATTTAACAATTCAAACGAGTTTTTGATACTTAAATTTTCAAATTTTGTGAAGAATCTGAAGATTTGAACCAGCCATTTTGATAGTTGGTAAGTGGGTGCATCAATGTTATTAATTATTGGTCTGAGGGTAATTTCAGGTTTATGTATTTTGGGTAAACCATATATGTATGGTGTTTTTGGACTGTCTATTTTATTGTTCAATTTATCTCTTTTAGTCATGATTTTACTGTTTTTAATTGCTAATTCCACAGATTTGCATGCTTTCTTTAATGGATTGTTTTCTAGTTTAACAAATTCTTTTCCGTTTAAAAGGTTGTCCATTTTTTTGCGATAGTCTTCTTCGTCCAATATTACTATTTTGTTACCCTTGTCTGCTTTTGTGTAGACTACCGGTTTTTCATTTAAATTTTTGATTAATTTTTTATATGAATATCTTTTTGAATTTGCATTTTGAATATGATCTAGAGTTTCTAAGCACTGTGTTCTGATCGTAGATTTTTTGTTATCGGGCAAATTATATATCGGTATTTCAATGTCTGCGATATAGTTTTCAATGTTTTTTGTGTAATCTACACATGTTTTTAGGCCTTGTTTAGAAAATCTATTTCTTTCTCCATGAAGTTGCATGTGGATAGATTCGTTACATTGTTAGGTTTTTGACATGAGAGTAATAGATCTTGCTTTTTATGTGGATACGGTTCTTGCTTCTTTTGAAGATTCATGAATTTTTGTTTTAAAATGGCTGTTTTCTTACGCATTTTCAAATTAACAATTGACAGCATATTATTTTCTAAGTTAGACCACATGGCCGGGTTCATACATTTCGAAATTTTTAAGTGTAGTTCGTATATTTTTAATTCTGTGGAATGTAACGAATTGTAGTGGTGGTTTATTTCCATTTTAATTACCCGTTTTTCTGCTGCTTTTTGTTGTTTGCTATTATTCTTGTGTTTAACAATTTTTCTGACGAAAATGGGTGTTATATTGAATTTCAAACATTTTTTTAGAAAACGTATGTCCGCAAAAGTATTTCTTTTCTTTTGATTCAGCTTTAGAAAAAGTTTGATATCTTTTTTCATACCTTCAGATACAGTATTGAACGATGAAAACAAGTTGGTTCGTTGGTCCTCCATCTGTGTTGACAATATGAAAATAACACTATCGAGATTTGGATGCTTCTCAGACTTGTAGGCCTAATCACTCAAAGTATAAACTTGAAAGAAGCGTAGGGACAGTGAAGCACAAACTAGTACAAAAGTGAATCGAGAATATATTGACACATTGCTTCACTCACACTGTTTATTCACAGGACATGTTTCAAGAGCTCTTGCTCCTATCCTCAGCTGATACTCGACTAGTGCAAGTTGTAGTGGTTTCTTCTTTCTCCGTATTGTCAATAGATGGCGTGATGTACTTGTCAAAGATGTCCGGTGGTGGAATTTCAAAATTCATGACTCTATGACGATTTTTGTTAATGAAGATTTTTTCCCATACGGAAAGGTCTATGGGGTGATTAACGTATTTTATTAGAGATGTTTCCAAATTGATGTCATGTCTAGTATTCAAAAAATGAAAAGCTACTGCTGATTTTTCTGTTTCACCATTTTTAATGTTTCTCATATGTTCTTTAGTTCTGATGTTAATATTTCTTTTTGTTTTTCCTATATAAATTTTAGGGCAAGTTTCACATTTGATCTCATAGATTCCTGGTTTTTCTTTGGTAGTGATTGAATTTTTGGGAGGGCCTTTTATCCAACGGTTTCAACCCAAATTTAATAGACAAAACTGTTAACAGACTCAACAAAGCTAAGAAAATAAAAGAAACCACCACCCTAGAACCTACAGGAGAAAAAGAGAAAAAAATTTTTAAAAAATTCACCTTCCACCCATCAGCCTATAACAAATTCCAAAAAATCTTCTCAAAACACAACATAACTCTTGCACCTCAAAACAGGTTTAATATCAGAAATTTGTTAAAAGGCCCTCCCAAAAATTCAATCACTACCAAAGAAAAACCAGGAATCTATGAGATCAAATGTGAAACTTGCCCTAAAATTTATATAGGAAAAACAAAAAGAAATATTAACATCAGAACTAAAGAACATATGAGAAACATTAAAAATGGTGAAACAGAAAAATCAGCAGTGGCTTTTCATTTTTTGAATACTAGACATGACATCAATTTGGAAACATCTCTAATAAAATACGTTAATCACCCCATAGACCTTTCCGTATGGGAAAAAATCTTCATTAACAAAAATCGTCATAGAGTCATGAATTTTGAAACTCCACCACCGGACATCTTTGACAAGTACATCACGCCATCTATTGACAATACGGAGAAAGAAGAAACCACTACAACTTGCACTAGTCGAGTATCAGCTGAGGATAGGAGCAAGAGCTCTTGAAACATGTCCTGTGAATAAACAGTGTGAGTGAAGCAATGTGTCAATATATTCTCGATTCAATTTTGTACATCTACAGTAGCCTCAGCGTAAGTTGATTTGTCGTTTGCCGCCACGTGGTAACAAGCTGCAAAAACCAGGAAAAGGGATAAACACATCATTGACACGTCATTATGGTCACCTAGCAATGAGCAATCCACTAATCAATAGCAAACTGTTGCCATAGCAATCTGGCACACTTATACTGCGTTTCAAGCTCTGTCACATTACACCACGTGCTTTATGCATGATGCTCTTCTATTGGCATGTTGAGGTTCTCATTAAACAAACACTGCTATTATTGTTGCTTCGCTTATGGATCAGCGGTATCAGAATACCATTGTCGTTCGTTACTCTTTAGTGTGAGACAATATGCATTGTTGGAAGGGAACAGGTATGGCTTTAGTTTCAAGGAATTTCTTATGAGGTTTTCTGGGTTCGTTCCTAACTCAGGGTTGCGTGGGTCTTTGATCTCAGGAGTAGTACACAACAGACTGCATTGTTTTTCTCTTCCTTTATTGCTTGTTGCCTTTCCTTTCTGTATGGAGTTTTACACATGTATGCACATTTGCTTATGTACGTTGCTTAATTTTACATTACGCACATCTCATCACCTGCATATCACGCTGTCTTCCTAAACAGTACTGCCTCTGTCATTGTCCTGACCAAGAGTGCCTCTTGTAGAACATTGATTTGTCTCCTGCTTTTCCATTTGACAGTAAATAACCTTCCCTTCTGAGGTTAATGACAAATCCTTCTTAACTGCCTTTGTCTGGGCTAGTTCTAACATGAATAATTCTTAAGGTACTTATCAATAATTAATGAAATTGCTGCTGTAAGAGGCCACACAATTCTCAGACTTCCTCCCTACCATTGTCATTTTGATGCAGTAAGTTGATTTGGGGCCAAATAAAGGGATAAGTAGCACATAATGATAAAGATTTCACTATAACATCTGTTATAAAACTAACAGAAGGAGCAATAGCAAAACTAACTGCTAAAATCCAGAAGATGCTGTTTGTCATACAAAAAATTATAGTGTGCATGGGAAAACAAAGGCATGTTGAATGAAAGAGTGGAAGAACTCGGGAGGTTGCAGCAGCTCTGATGATGTGCATAAGAAAAGCAGTAGCAACGACAGCAGCGACTCTCAGATAAGTGGCATGTTCCCATTGGAATAGATACATTATTCTGTGCAGATTTGGCTCTTTTGTTTCTTTAAATCTGAACTATAGCTAACCATTTATTTTTTGGCCATTCCAAGGATTTCATATGTTGCAATTCTGGGAATATATGCATGTGCATAAATGCAACCGAACTTCCCTCTCCCCACTATCCGTCATCTTCGTTGCCTAGCACGTGAAGAGGGGCAGTAAAGTGGCAATGCTGCCATCCTGTCTCCTTCATCTGCCAGTCACCACTTATAATGCATTCATAATAATTTGTGATTCATTTTGTTTTGTGGGCATATGAATGATATGTAAGCAAATTATTCTCTGGTTCAAGATTTTATGGATAAGTTTATGCCACCATGCAATAATCACTGTATGTGTTGTCTCTCACAAGCTGAAATATTAAGCAAACCACTCTGTCACCATCTGTATATACATTTCAGTTTACCAGCTACCCAGATTCTGTGAGACAAAGACAGACACATCTAGCATTTCTGCCATCCTGAAAATGCTAAGAGAGCACCATCACTGTATTGGCTAAGCTTATGTTCATTCTTGTTTTGTAGCTACATGTAGTCAACATGAAAATCTCAATGCCACGGCTGGGATTTGAACCACGGATCTCCTGGTTTCCGTCGATTGAGCTACCATGGCCAATGGCCAACTCAATGGTTTAGAGCAACTGGACGGAAACCAGAAGATCTGTGGTTCAAATCCCGGCCGTGGCACTGAATTTTTCATGTTGACTCTGTCTATAAAAAACCTTAGCCTATGTATGTTTAATGTGTAGAAATGATTAATTTCCATCAATTAACTAAAACTCTAGTATTATTTTACTTGCTATTACTAACATAAAACATATTTAAGTAATATCTAAAATGTGTAACAATTAGTACAGCAATCTTTATTTGCAGCTTCTATACGTTCATGTAAAATAATTAGAGTTAGGACTTTTAGGAACCCCGTGGGAGAACACATTTAACTGCTACGCGACGTAATACAACCTACTACATCATGCGTAAAAAGGCACAGAGCCGTACAAACACTGCACATGCTGCCGTTAGTGGCAGAGTGGCAGTGTTTGGAGACAGTGATTTGTTCGCTGGCAGTGAAGAACATGAATGTCAGAAGCACATAAACACACGTTGGACGAAGAGTTAGCAAGAGGTGATATTTTCACACAGAAGGGAGAAAATATCCAATGCAAGATATGCTATGTAGAAATTAAGGGCACTAAACCCAAAAGGCTGAGTGAGCACTTCAACACTAAGAACCATCAAGCAAAGATTTTAGCAAGAACATAGGTTGTGGAACAATTAGATAAACGAGAATTACCACAATGTTATAATGATGTAATATCGCAAATACGAAAAAGAATGGGCGAAAATAAAATGTGGATTTCTATTGATGAAACCAAAGATGCTGTTGGCAGGCTTGTTACAAATGCCGTCGTGGGAATGCTATTGCCAGACAAACCAGGAGAAACACATTTATTAATATCAAAAATTAGTGCAAAGGTGAACCATGCAGACATATTTAAAACAAGCATGACGCTGTTGTATCCAGAAGGAATAAATGTAGATAATGTACTGCTTTTCATCACTGATGCTGCAAGTTATATGATAAAAGCAGGCAAGGAACTTCAGAACATATATCCTAACATGCTGCATTTGACCTGTCTGGTGCACGGGCTCCATCGTGTAGCCGAGGAAAATCGCAGAAGTTACAGTGATGTAGACAGTTTCATTGCAAATGTAAAAAAGATATTTTTGAAAACTCCAAGCAGAAAGCGTAAATTTAAAGAAATGACACCTAACATCCCTTTACCTGCTCAGCCGGTTACAACTTGCTCGGGCACCTAGCTAAATGTCTCTATGTATTATGCGGATAATTACGACATAGTTACTGAAATTCTTAGTGTGTTAGATAATGAGCATAGTTCTGTAGTATGAGCCGCTCAGTCCCTCATTTCAAGAAAATTACACAAAGATTTGCTCTTTGTCAGAAACAATTTTTCAGGCCTGTCCAGCCTGTTCAGCTAGAAAATAGGGGTAATAAAATGCCTCATGCCACAGGGCTCATAGAAGAACTAGCTCAACAGATAGACTCAGCAGCTATTGCACCTGTCATGGATATAATAAAAAACAAAATGAAAACTGTATATGCGCTATTTTAAAATGGTGAGCATTCGAAATAATTTTCAAGCGCATAAGGAAACTGCACTTGCAAGGCAATGTGATCTGCAGTATATTATGTTTGCACTTGTACATCATCTGATGTTGAGAAAACTTTTTCAAACTACAAATATTGCTTGAGTGACAGAAGCAGGAAATTCACCTTCGAAAAGTTTAAAATGTATGGTGTTATACACTGTAATGAGGTGAACAATTGAAGAGTAAGCATTTATTTTGTATTGCAAAAGTAATTTATTTTACTTTATTATTAAAAATGTGTTTTGTTATACATCTACTTTACTGAATGATTCTGAAAGCGGTGACATAATTTGCATATTGTTTTATTAAAACAGTTTGCTAGCACATTTGTATACCTCTAAGCAGCCTACCTTGTTTACTACTGGAGTTAAACCATGCCTCTCTTCAAATACTCACAGCATTCACACACAACAAGCCGAGTCCTGAAAGTCCTAGTCTTAAAGTAATACAAATCTTAATCACACAGCTAGGTTAGGTAAGCTTCCACAGTTACAAATTTTTCAGCCAAATAATGTTTCTGTAATTTGACAGTGTCCATCTGTATTTTTACTGCCTCTACTTGGAATTCTAGATAGAGTAACTATACCATTCCTCAAAAAAATTCCATACCGTGGAATTTTATACAGTATTCCATTTAGTGGACCTACACGTCCTGGGATATCTTAGTTTTATTGAGATAGTTTCAGAAAAGGTCTGCATGTCTGAGCAACTTAGCTCTAAAGAGAAAAATCACAGAAATAGGAATACTTAAAGTTAGGTATTCTCTAAGGATGCAAGGGACAAAGGGTCATTCCAATGCAAAACATCAATATTGGAATTTTTCTTAGTTTCATGTAAATGAGTTCACACTGTCAAAGTAAATAAATTATGGGTAGTAATTTTAGATATATATTTGTATTAATATAAAGCAGATAATATGTCCAAGTGACTTAGCTGCCAACTGCCCTGAAACCCCTCACATTCACTTACTAGAGCAGCTGAAAAATAGAAAACACGTAACTGCCAAATTATTAAAGGGTAGAGAAAGTAGTATGCTAGATAGAGTCAACATGAAAAATACAATGCCATGGCCAGCATTTGAACCACAGATCTTCTGGTTTCCGTCCAGTAGCTCTTACCCATCGAGCTACCTACAACATTGAGATCCATGATTCAAATCCCTGCCATGGCATTGAACTTTTCATGTTCACTCTATCAAAAAACTGTAACCTACATATGGCTAGTGTGAAGAAATGATTAATTTCCATCAGTTAATTTAAGTAGTATGCTCTTACACATCATATATTTTGCCATACTACGAAGATTAAAGGAGCAAACCATGGTCAAGGAGGAATATTAGTCAATGTGTCTTGTGATCAAATTGATTATTTCTAAAATGAATAGGAAATAACTTACTATGTGTTTCAAATGGGAAGAGTTTTCTGCCTTGTAGTGAATCAGATGCATTAGAGCCTTCAGCATTGCCACCCCGTTACCCCCACTCTTTTTATATTTCCCTTTCTCTCGCACACTTACGAGTCTTCTTGGCACTAGACGTAAGGGAACACAAACTATATTTTCCAAAGCTTTATAATAATGCAGTTGTTCAAATCACAATTACAACATGGATATTCGTATATTGCGCACATGTTTTAAATATATAGTTTAAAAAATAATTATAGGTTATGAATTACCTATTTTTATAAAATCAAATGAAATTGCCAGCGGCACATCCATATAGCTATGAATGTCACTTCCGTTAATAGATAATTGATCATTGTCTCTGTCTTCATCGTCTGAGTGTTGCAAGTTTACGATGATATGCTCCAAAATCTCATCACGTGCTATTTCTTTCCAAAAGCAGTGTTCTTGTAGTTTATCTGCACGTCTCATGCAGTTTTCCCAGTCTTGTGCAACCTTGTCAATTTCTTGGTGAATAAGTCATTCGTCAATCAGCTTAAAAATATTATTTCTGTTTGCAACATAATTTGAGCCCATATTAACTCAGTTGGATTGTTCTGGCAGTGGTCAGGGGGAAGGTGGTTTATAGTACCTCGTGTCTCATTTCAATTGCAAGCTGATTAAGCTGATACACTTTCCCTGGTTTTTAAACGAAAGAACAACTGAATAATACTGCTTTCAACTCTCTAGAGTAAATAGAGATTACGTACGATTGATAGATAGATAGATAATTTATAAAGATATCTCAAGAAATTTTATAATATACACAATTAATTCAGAAATGTAACAGTATTATAAACTTTCCATAAATTCACTAACAAAATAAAATCAATGGTCTAGCAAGTATGCCAAAACTGACTTTTTAAATGCTGAAAAATTGCAAGTGATTTTATTGACTATAGGCAGTTTATTAAAAAAAGTGATTCCTAGGTTTATTACACTGTTTTGATGAGCTCTTGTGTTACTTCTATTCACATGAATGTCCATTCTCTGTCTAGTATTATGATTATGAACTGTGTCATTAAAGGTACAGTGGCCATTTCCTTTCATTAAATTTGTCTTTGTAAATTTTAAAATTTCAAAAATGAAAATACATGGGAGAGGTAAGATTTTAAATTTTTTAAATAATGGTCTGCACGTAGATGTTGATTTAACTCCTCCAAGTATTCTTAGAATCCGTTTTTGCATTATGAGTAATGATTTACAATGCGGTGAGTTACCCCATAATGTTATGCCATATTTTAAAATGGAGTGAGCACATGCAAAATAAAACTTCTGAGAGTTTTTATGTGAACTATGTGTACCAGTTGTCTGAAATTATAACAAATTGTACTCATATATCGACATTTAACTGTATTGGAAAACCCCAGTGAAGCGAAAAATTATTAATTTTTAGATGAGTCGTATTTATTATACATCTGCTTCACTTTCGTACCTATTTTGAGGACATGTTTCGCAAATCATCGTTTGCATCTACGGCTCTTATGCGACTAAAGCTTGATCCAGCGGTGTTGGTAATTCTGAGGTTGCTGCTGCCATCTGTTTAAGTTCATCACTAAATCAACAGATGGCAGCAGCAACCCCAGAATTACCCACACCGCTGGATCAAGCTTTAGTCGCATAAGAGCCGTAGATGCAAACGATGATTTGCGAAACATTTCCTCAAAATAGGTACGAAAGTGAAGCAGATGTGTAATAAATACGACTCATCTAAAAATTAATAAATTGTACTCAGTTTTTTAATTAGCTGATCAACATGTGTCTCCCACTTTAGGTTACTCTGTATCCAAAGACCAAGAAATTTAGTTGTATTTACATACTTAATTACTTGATTATTACATATTAATTGTGATTGTACAAGAGACTTATTCTGAGAAAACTGAAAATGAATTACATGTGTCTTATCCAAGTTTACAATTAAATTATTATTGCTGAACCATTTAGAAATATTACTGAACATTCTGCTTGATAAGATTTGTAGCTCTTCAAGTGCATTGCTTTCAATTAATATATTTGTGTCATCCGCATATTGAACTATTGTTTTAGCTGTAATATTTGACTGTAAATCATTTACAAACAATAAGAAAAGAATAGGACCCAAAATAGAACCTTGTGGTACACCAAACTTAATGTATTTTGTGTCTGATCGGTATTCTTTAATGCAGTCTTTCTGTATGTGAAATTTCTACTATTGCTTCCTGTCCTTTAGATATGATTTGATCCATTCCAATGCATGCTCTCTAATACCCATATGTTCTAATTTTTGGAATAGTAAATTGTGGTTTAGTACATCGAATGCTTTAGTTAGGTCGAAAAATGCGCCTAGTATTTTGTCTTTGTTATTAAAGTATTGATTACACTGCTTATAAAAATAAACAAACATATAGTGTGACAAGTCATGTTCTGTCGATGCACCATTCCACAAGCCAGCAGGAAGTGAATTGTTTGTTCTCGCTCGAATTTAACAAACACCTTGGCTTATTCAAAGTAATTCTTTTATCATGTCATGTCAAATGTTGCCCGCCTCGGTAGCATGGTGGTAGCATGTCTGCCTCACGTTCAAGATGTCCCGAGTTCGAATCTCGGTCAGGGTGAGTTACCTGGATATAATTTTCTGGGGTTTTCCCTTATCCTAAAAAAAAGACGAATGTCGGGTAACTCTAAGCTCTATGGACCCCGGGCTCATTTGAGCATCATTTCACCAATCTCATTCATCGTCCGATATGACTTAACGTTGGAGGACGTAAATTACAAACAAACAAAAAATGTCAAACATTTATGTTTCAGTTCTGAGTAATTACCAATATATGTACACACATATATGTCAACAAAGTCGCGATGCATTGTTATAATATAATAGTGGTTTATTTATTTTGTATTAGGAAAACTATTTGAGCTAAGAATATGGGGCTTTTGCAGTTATGTTAGATACATTACTCTCTACCTTCTTCATGGATGTGTTTTTGCAAAATCTGAATTTTTGTCTTAAGGCGAATAGTATTTATTAGAGATTGATTAGTTTGGCGCTCCTCACACACCACTTAGGGGGAATGCAATACGACAACACCACAGTGCTCCGATTGGTTACTCATCTAGTGGCACTCAAGGACAAACATCTTCCCATTTGAAACACACAATAGGCATTTGTTCAGCTTACTAATTCATTTAACATTTCAAAAATAACAAAGAATATTAACCTCAAACTGCAAACTGCAACCCTTGAAACAAAGGGGTATGCAATTGAACATGGTACTTTTATATGACAAAGTTGGAATGTGCCATGAGCAGTATTAAGAGACAGACATGTAAGCAATATGCGGAAGAAGAATATCATGGGGATAGGAATTTAGCTATGCAGAGTGAAGTAATGGAGACTAAAAAGAATTGCAGTATTTATAATAAGCTGGCAAATGTAATTGGCAGTAGTAATTGCTATACTGCTTATAATAGTTGGGGTAAAACAAAATGCAGGACCTGTGAAATTAAAGCAAATTGAACTGCTGCTGAAAGAAATGTAGGACAGCCCGGGAAAGAAGATCAATGAAAACACGTAACAATTGAAGGAAGCATTGAGAAACAGAGAGATGAACTAGAACAAAAAATAGAAGAATGCAGAAGGAAAATTTAAATGTCAGATGTGATTCATGACAAAGAAAACAGAAAAACTGCCTAATTTTCAGAGTGCAAGAACATTACATGATAAGCTGACAAAATACAGTTTACGAAATTATGGAAAAGAATCTTGGAATGGAAGTGAGTGGACAGGAAATCAAAGAAACATTTAGAATAGGAAAAGATTATAGAATAAGATCAATTTTGGTAAAATTCACCTACCTTAAGGAAGAAGTGGGAAGTGATCGGAAATAAAAAAAAAAAAAAGAAAGGAATGGAATGAGAAGTTTTATAGAACAGAGTTATACAAGGAGGAGCAACAGCTGAAAGAATTGATTAGCGAAAGGAGTGAAGCAAGGATAGCTGTAACGAAAGCCTTCATGAAAGAATTACAACTATTTATTGAAGGAGAAAACTGGAGCATGAGTGTTAGGAGTAATGAATGGCAAAGAATGGCAAAGTCATTATACATGGTGACATTGGAAACAAGAAGGCAAACCAGAGCAGTATGCTATCCAGTGGCCAGAGAAACTAGAGGGGAAAAAGGCATAGTGTATGGAGCAGCAGAAAAAGACAACAAAACAAGACACAAGAAGCAGAGGGATCGCTGACTGCAATAGGAAGAAGGGGGAGTAACCTTGTGAAGAACAGAAAAAAAGTAGTGAAGTGCAAGTGCCAAGTGAGTGTGTTATTGTGAGGAGAGTTGGAGAGGGGGGAAGTAATATATACCAGAAATATGTAAGAGGCAAGTGGGATAACACAGAAGAGGGGACTAAAAGTAATAAAACTAATTGAAAAAGGGAACTACAAAGGTGATCAAAGAGGGGAGGTAACATATGAAGGGAGATTTTTACCATCATGACCAAGATATAGGTCTGCATTAGAGAAGTTTATATTTTCGAAACAGAAAAACAAGTAGGGAATGGGATTAACCCTTTTATGATTTATGGCTCTGGGCAAAGAAAAAACTTGAAATAAGAAGCTTAATAATGCTCTGTTCTATTTAGTTAACATGCTTCATTCATTCTTGAAAATTGTGTCTTATCGGTTGCAGATGTTACATCCTCAGGATGCGCGTATAACCACATTAAAAAGAGAGTATCTTTAGTTGGTTAGCAGAAAAATGGTCCAAGTTCTTTTTCTTTACTTTTCTGTTTTTTACTTTGTTTCATAGCGCTGTTGGTTAATGTTTATATTACCTAAACACTTTTGTTTGTTTATAATTTTCTTCTGAAGTGATTCCCTAATGAGTATCTCGGATATTATTTACATAAATAAATAAGAAGGTGAGAATGAAAAATTTAGAATGAAATAGTTGGAGTTTTATAGTCGTAAAACACAAGGGTTATGTACAGTTTGAAAAACACACTCCCCTGACTCTAGGGGAGACAGGGAACCTTCCAGACTGAAAATGAAATAAGCAGTGTATAAATAGTAAACAAATTTACTCACAAATTATTAAGATACACATAATAGGCTCAGTAATTACATATCTGTAGCAGTAGGAAGAGATCTCATGTTCCTTGGCACTCAGAGTGATAAAGCCCACTACTCTCCTTACCTCAACCCACATGTGAATTCACTCGCCATTACCAACCATAACATATCAGCATTCTTAAGAACACAACATTTCCCCCAAGCTACCAAAATCAACATCCTCATCGAATACAATTACAAGTTTATTTTTTTATTTTTATAGATTATGTTTAAACATTATGAAGATAACAAGAACTATAAAGAGAAAAACATGTGCCAAACTACAAAATAGTGACAAACCAGTCATCACTTATTTCCCCAGCTTCACGAAAGTTTTCAGTTGTCAAAAATTGCACTCATCATGGTTACACAACCCCTCCCCCAATGAGGAATTCAATCACTCACTGTTGTAAAAACGTCTCAAGCTGGTCACAAACGCTGTTGATACTCTTGAACTTGATGTAAAAGAAAGATGAACTGGCCTTGCTGGTAGGGAATTATTCACCACACCCAATAAGTGTGCAACTAAAGCTAGCAACATTGGCCAGCAGGTGTGCAGTAATTGCTTTCCTTGGCTGGTGACAAGAGTAGCACTAACAGCTGGAACTCCCAAAATTTCCACATTGATAATAATAATTGCAACAAGTTGTGCCACAGTATTAGGAACAATACAGTAAAGCAAGTCTTCAAAAATACAGTATACGAGACTACCAAAAGTGAAAACATAATGTGACTGGAAACTACTATAACAATAGGAATAATAAATGTTGTTTTCAAATGCTAGGCTTTGGCAATGAAGCCATTAGCTCTCTTGCTCTCCAATATTTCTGTGTAGTGGGTCCGGCAGGTAGGGCTTCACAGGTTAAAAGATGTTCTTCAGTCATTTCCTCTTCTTTGTTGCACAGGAGACAATTTGGACTTATATAAATTCCTATTCTGTGTTAGTGTTTGGCCAAATAATCATGTTCTGTAAGCAATCTAAAATTTGCTACTGCAGCTTTACGTGGGATTTCTGGAATAATTTCTGGATTTGTAATTAAAATGTTCCATTTTTTATCTTTGGCTTTGTTAGATATTGATTGGTTTTGTTTGTTTTGATATTTGCTTTTGATTAATCTTTTTATGGATGTAAAGGGTAAGTTTTTACTTTTGTTCTGAATTAAATTTGCACCTTTTTTTGCAAGAAAATCAGCTGATTCATTTCCAGCAATTCCACAATGTGCAGGTATCCACTGTAATATAATTCTTTTCTGTAGTTTTTGAAGTTGTTGGATCATTTTGTTACATTCTTTAATTTGGATTGACCTCATTTTATATGAACTTATTGCACACAATGCTGCTTTAGAAGCAGAAAGTATGACAGCATTTTTGAATTTATCTATTCTGTATAGAAGGTGTTGGAGTGAAATATGAATAGCCGTTACTTCTGCATCAAAATTTGTTGTGTGGTATCCTGCTGGTTGATAGAATGAGAACAGTGCACATTTAATTCCTGCTCCTGAGTTGTTGTCCAAGTTAGATCCATCTGTATAGATATGTAACCATTCTTCAGGTGGGTATCTATTGTTCACAGTTTCTAATGCTAGTCCTTTTAGTACAGGTTTGGAATAATAAATGTTTATAAACGAGATCATTCAGTGTGTTACATAACCGGTTTTTTTTTATTCCACTGAGCTCAGAATTACATAATAGCAATAAAACAAAATTACGTATGTGTGTTTGGAGGAATTTAGTAACAGTGACGTCAAAATTAATCGTAAAAACTATTTCTAGTCGGTTTATTGACACTTGTCACTTTTTTTATATTATTGAGGGACTAGTTTTAAAGTCCATTGCCTCCATTTTCAACCTCTCTCCAACTGCTTATTCAGTTTTTACATTCAAAATTATGTAGCCACAAAATTAACCTACTATATGCGCATGATAAGAAGAGCAATCGGGTTCCACGTCCTCATTCGGTAAGTTCCATTTAACTCCGTAAACATAGATGACAACTTTGAAATTTGAAATGCACCATACACTGACATCTAGTGGCTAATATGCTAAGCTCTATCATGTCCGCCATATTTCGTTTTGATCAAATTCGAGGTTAATTAGCTAACCAGTTTACAACAATCGTATGTTTGAATTAGAATTTTAGTTCGTCCTTGGCAACAGACACATGTTATGAGACACGTCAAAATGTATACCTTAAATACAGTATATACATAAAGTCAAATTGATTACATACAATATACACATTAAGCAGCTTTTCTATGGTTTCATGTGGTATTTGCAGATTAATTTGCTACAAGAAATGTCATAGTAGAATATTACAGGTTTGTGAATGTACTTTGCTGCCAATGCTCATTTACGTGGTTATAGTTTAAAAATTCATGAACCTTATAAAAACAGTGTGTGCGCAAAAGTTTCTTAACCTTATTCCTAAAGTGTTTTTATGATGCAGCTTATTTAAATGAATTTGGAAATTTATTGTACAACATTATCCCTTTGTAGTTAAGTTTCCTTCATAAAGGCTCGTTTGGTGCGCTCGAATTGCCAGTTTATCCTTGTTACGAGTGTGGTGATAATGTACATCACCATTTACTTGAAAATGATTTATATTTGTATGAACATTTGTGGATGTTATGGCTCTCGAAAGGGGACACATTATTCGTCTACCTCTGTATAACTATGATCTGACTGCAATTGAGTTGGTGTGGGCAAAACTAAGGAATGTTTTCAGAGGATGCAGCGTTACTTCTGATATCTTTGCTTATCTTACATGCTATTTTGCTAAACTGTGGTTTTCAAGGTTGACCACACTGCAGAAACAAAAGAGCATTAGCTCTTGCTTCTTCCCCTCTGCCCGCACCACACTGTAAATCCAGGGCTCAACTTATCTTGCATGTACTGTAGTACATATCTAACATACACTAAAGATACCTTTGAAAATAAATCATACAGTACTTAAATACAGAAACATTAAGAAAACATTAAACAGCGGAAGATACAATAACAAAAGGAGCATGTCTTCATTTAACAGAATCCACATTTGAATTACAAACATTTTCCTTGTGCTATTATACCACATATATTTTTGAAATCATAACATTTACAAAGTAAATTAACATACTTCCAAGGTGCATTGCAACACAGTTCTAAATTATGAATTACCATATTACATCAATATATATTTTAAATACTGGTGATATGCAAACGATGTAGTTCCAGTTTTATCTGCTTATATTTTCTTTTACAGGTAAGATTTAATAGAAAAATTAATATTCTGTTCTCCAAAACATATCAACTACTAATCATCATGCTCCCTGAAGGATGCATCAAGATGCAATAAAAGATTAGTTCGCCAAATAAAAGAGTTAGGTACAATACAAAATGCACTTGAACTGTATAAATATGCAAACATAATTGTTCAAATAAAGATATCAGTTGGAATGAAACAAGGCAAACTAGCTGTGCACAAGCAGTCATCCCAAAAATGTTTAGATAATTAAAAAATAAGCTATAGTTAGCAAGATATAAACACAGAGTGATAATAAGCAAAGTCCAAATTTCAATATATCAAGACATAAATCAAATTAGTAGCAACACTAGATCAAATTTCAACAACATGTAAATAAATATTAATAAGTCAGAAATAAATGTTGAGTTTGTCCATAACAATGGCTGTAATAACAGGAATAAACAGAATGACTGAAGATGCGAGAAATTTTCTCAAACTAGTCTTTTGAATTCTTTGGAGAGTTAATTTTCTAAAAAGATAAGTAAAGTTTGTGGCAAATAGTTATATTTTATTGTAAAATGTTAAATAGTGTTTTGAAGCTTGTACATTAAAATTATAAGAAAAAATAACAGGGCAAAATAAAATTCCAAATTTTCTGATTACTGTCAGCAACATGACTGAGCGTATTCAATAAAATTTGATCAAAATGCTCCGTCAATACGTTACAAGCTGGGTGGTAAGCAACTGTAATGTGGGTGATACTGATAAAGACTTCAAAAGTTCTTGAGTAACTTCACTGAGGAAAACTGAACCTGGATCTGAGAACAATGTGGCAGGTGCACCATGGTGACATATAATATTCTATAAGATAAACTTAGCAATCTGTGGAAGTGTAGCTGAGGAAAGAGGTGCAGATTAAACCCAACGGGAGGCATATTGCCCACCTCGGTAGCATGGGGGTAGCGTGTCTGCCTCAAGTTCAAGAGGTCCCGAGTTCGAATCTCGGTCAGGGTGAGTTATCTGGATAAGGTTTTTTCTGGGGTCTTCCCTTATAGTGAAAGACAAATGTTGGATAACTTTAAGCTGACCCCGGGCTCATTTGAGCATCATTTCATTCATCGTCCGATATGACTTAACGTTAAAGGACGTAAAAAAAAAAGGGGGGGAGGCATATTCTGTAGCAACAATAATATACATATGTCCTGAATTTGATCGTGGAAAGGGACCCAACAAATCAGTTCCTCAGCGTTCCCCAACAGCTGTAACACAAATAGGTTGTAAAAGACCAGCAAGTTTGTGATTATACTGGTCGCCAATCTAGAAAGTGATTGACATTTCGTGTGGAGAGAGAGGCGACGTTGCCGCTTATTGCTGCCACGTGGAGAGCACAATAGGATTACGCTTGTGAAGGTGATTCAGTTGCGACTGCAATGTGCTTATTATTATTATTATTATTATTATTATTATTATTATTATTATTATTATTATTATTATTATTATTATTATTATTATTATTATTATTATTATTATTATTATTATTATTATTATTATTATTATTATTATTATTATTATTATTATTATTATTATTATTATTATTATTATTATTATTATTATTATTATTATTATTATTATTATTATTATTATTATTATTATTATTATTATTATTATTATTATTATTATTATTATTATTATTATTATTATTATTATTATTATTATTATTATTATTATTATTATTATTATTATTATTATTATTATTATTATTATTATTATTATTATTATTATTATTTATTATTATTATTATTATTATTCAATTATTCAATTATTCAATTATTTATAATACTGTACACAAAAGGCAGTAGAAAAGTCGTGGATCTACATGCAAACACTAGAGCATGCAAGAACAAATCAATGTAAAGATCATCGTTAGAGAATGGAATAATAGGCTCCCCTTTCAATTTCTCCTCTTCTAAGTATTCTCTCACAGAGCATATTACTTGTATTTCCCGAGCACGTTGAAGCTGATATTGCATACATGGACATATTAGGCAAACATGGCCATCTGTAATTCAACTTAAGTTAATAACCAAGCAGGCCATATAGATGATGCAACAAATGCTTAGGTTTATTGAAATCCCAAATTGTGACGTAGGACCAATCAGAATTAAGTATTGCGGTGGCTTAGCAACAAAAACAGAAAAAAGAACCAATGATTTTATTCTTAAATTTTTTCTTCTGGCTTTAAACTCTCGAAGAGGGTAGACGTGTTTTCGGTAAAAGACTTCTTGTAACTACGATAAGTTATTGGAGTTCATCATTTATGAACGGTTAGTAAACATTTAAAATATACATCGAATACGCGACGCTACAATAAATAATTTAAGTAAAAAACTGTTGCATCATTTATAAATAAAAGGAGAAAATTGAAATATAGTAAAGGGCTATATACATCAGTGGAAAAAGTCGCATGTAAAGAAGAAAATGATGTCAAGAAATGTAATTCCAAATAAAGTGAAACTGTATTAATTATTTTATTCCATAGTTGTCTAAAAGTGAAAACCCTTTTGTATCGATACCATAACTGAGAAGGTTCACATCTCATCGCTTGCCGCAGCTGCCAGAGAGAGGATTTATAGAAATCTTGGAAAACATCATCTTCACGGCTTTTAGACGAAAGGGTCATCGTTTCTAAATCAAGGTAAGGTTTGACTTCTACAAGCATCGCCACACCGAGGGAGCGCGAAACTTTTGCGCGTGTGGGGCGTAGACCTCACGACGGGGCGAATCCTTCTTCAGATATGTCACCGAATCGTGTGATATAAATCCAACCACAAGGAGGGGAACCGCTCCAACGTTCAGGTTTTTGCTTGTCACTATTATTTAACTGTTGTAACCTTATATAAAATAATAGCAACATATACGTGAAGACATTCTGTGTAGGCAGCGTTATCAGAAGAGGAACAAAAACCAAGGTATTGTGTTTACTGCAGCGTTTGCATAACTCGCTCGCCCGCAGGTCATGCTAAGCATGTGTTAGAATATTGGCAACCAAGGTTTAGCATCTAATGTTGTCATGGAAACATCTCAACTCTTAATTGGACCTACTAATGGTTACTATGACAACCGTTATGATGTACTCATCCTCTTCCGTTTATTTACAGTGTTTTTTTTCATGTGCTTACTAACTCAATCACATTCTAGTTTGGTGACCAATATAGTAGGGTTTTTTCTAGTTTGACAACTATGACAAGATCATACAAAATGTATTAGCTCTCTTGCTCTAATACTTCTGCGTAGTGGATCCAACAACTAGAACTTCAGGCTTGTAGATGATCTTGAGTCATTTCTTCTGTTTTGTTTCATAGAGGAGATGTTGAATTTGTGTAAATTCCTGTTTTATGTTAGAGTAAACATGAACAATTCAGTGCCATGGCCGGGATTTGAACCACGGATCTCCTGGCTTCCGTCCAGTCGCTCTAACCCATTGAGCTACCATGACCAACGTGCTGTCATGACATTAAATTCTCCATTTGACTTGTATATTTTCCCGGTAGACCACTAGGGGCTCCCACATTCGAGATACATCGTTTGTGTTGACTTACTATCGTAAGTACTTGAGTTCCAGGCTTCATCATTTAACTCTTATTATTTTAGTTAATCCGTACACCACAAATAGTATACAAGTATAAACCTGTAGGTAGAAGAAATATTGGCAGGCCACGAATGAGATGGTCTGATCAATTTCCTTGAAGTCGGAACGGGCCACAAGTCTTATACCGTGATGATGATGATGATGATATTTTAGTTAATTGATGGAAATTAATCATTTCTTCACACTAGCCGTAAATAGGCTAAGATCTTTGATAGATAGAGTCAACATGAAAAATTCAATGCCATGGCCGGGATTTGAACCATGGATCTCTTGGTTTCCATCCAGTCGCTCTAACCCATTGAGCTACCATGACCAACGTGCTGTCATGACGTTAAATTCTCCATTTGACACATATATTTCCCCGGTAGAGCACTAGGGGCTCTCGCATTCAAGATACTCCAGTTTTGGCGACTTACTTTGGTAAGTACTTGAGTTCCAGGCTTCATCATTTAACTCTTATTATTTTAGTTAATTGATGGAAATTAATCATTTCTTCACACTAGTCAATATAGGCTGAGATCTTTGATAGAGTCAACATGAAAAATTCAATGCCATGGCTGGGATTTGAACCACGGATCTCCTGGTTTCCGTCCAGTCGCTCTAACCCATTGAGCTACCACGATCAACGTGCCGTCATGACATTAAATTCCCCATTTGACTTGTATATTTCCCCGGTTGTATTCTGAACTAACTTTGACTCTTCTTTGGCAAGAAAATAGGCAGTTTGATTTCCAGCCATTCTGCAATCTGCAGTTATCCATTGTTAGTGAATTCTTCTCTTAATTTTTAGGATTTGTTGATCATTTTGTAACATTCTTTAATTTGCATTGACATTTTATATGAATTTATTGCATATAGTGCTCCTTTAGAATCAAAAGTATTTATCTTACACAAATATAACTATTTGTAACAAAAACTTTACTTATCTTAAGAAAATGAAGTTAATTGTTCTTTCTAATGGAGATCGATTTCACAAACAAATTGCTTGCATCGTCAGTCCATCAATAAACTACATAGTCAAGGATTCCGGTTACCATGTTATGCTTTTTCAGTATTACCAAAATCTGAAAACGAAACAAACATAAAAACAGAATCAACTGCTGGTATTTCAAAATTCGTTACACGATGTTTGTTTTTTAAAATAAATATCTTTTCCCAAACTATTAAACCTATCAGACCATTTAACTGTTTTAATAATCTAACTTCAGGATTTATTTCATGGTTAAATGACCAAAAATGATCTGCTACAGCCAATTTATCAGTTTGTTTTTACTTAATGTTATGAAAATGTTCTTTCATTCTAGTTTCCAAATTATGTTTTGTCTTATCAATATAAACCTGATCACATTCCAAACAATTCAATTGATAAATGCCAGATTTTTTATTATTGGGAATTTTATCTTTTTTAGAAAAATGTAGTTAATTTTAATACTATATTTATTTTGAGGCACTAAAGTTATACCAACTTCTTAAAAAAATTTGAAAATGTTTATTAACACAAGGATGGTAAGTAAATTTTTTAAAATTATAATAGTTTTTTTATTTTTTTAAGGGTAGAAATATCTTTAACAGTTTTTTGATATTTAAATTTTTCAATCTTCTTTTGTATAAAAGTCTTTACTAAATCCATTAATTAAAGCAGTATTAATAATATGTTTATATTCTTTATTAAATTCATCTTTATTTAGGGGTATATTTATTCATGTATAAATCAAATAATTAAAAACAGCAAATTTATGTGAAAAAGGGTTAAAACTCTTATTTTTTATGTAATTATCAATATGAGCAGACTTCTTATAAATACCAAAATTTAATTTATTGTTATTTCTTATTATCTTAAATCTAGAAAAGGAAAAAAATCCATTAATTTCAGTTTCTAATGTGAATTTTATATCTTTATCTTGTAAATTTAGTAATTTTAAAGCATCGTTAATTTGTTTTTCAGGAACAATAGCAAAAATATCATCAACATATCTATACCAGTATATAGAATAAAAAGAAATATTTCAGAAAGTGGAGTGCCATTGTTACATTGTTATGTATTGAACAAAACAGCTTCACGTTCTCCTGCAAGATCTTCCAACAAACAGCAGGCTTGGCCATGGGTAACCCTCTTTCACCATTTCTAGCTAATCTGTTCATGAGCAATTTGGAAACACACATTACTAAAGCCTTTCCACATATTTTCAAATGTTGGCATAGATATGTCGACGATGTGTTTGCTATAGTTCCTAGAAGACTAACCGAGGACGCTATAAAGTTGCCAAACCTACAAGAAAAACCCATAGTTTTCACAACTGAAGTAGATCAGGATGAATGGCTACCTTTTCTAGATTTGAAAATCATTAGAACACCAACAGGATTACAATTTGGAATATACAGGAAAGCAACACATGTTGACAATTACATTAAATGCAACCCATTTAACCCAGTACAACATCAATATGCAGTATTCCATAGTTTGGTTAACAGATTAATCAACATTCTGGTAACAAAAACAGAATATGAACAGGAGTACACTCACATACACCAGGTTGCCGAATTGAACAACTATAACACAAATTTCATAAAAAAGTTGATCTACAGACACAAAAGAAACAAAAACTTAAAGGACATTACTACATTAAAAAAATAGAAAACCCAAACACCAGATATTGCAAATTTACATTTCATCCAAAATACTTCAAAAAATTTGAAAAGATATTTAAGAGCTTCAACATAAAATTAGCCCCTCAAAACAAACACAACATCCGCAACTTACTAAACCACCCTCTAAAAAATAGCACACCGAAAACTCGATTATCATGCATTTACCAAATGAGCTGCCAGGATTGTGACAAGATGTACATTGGTAAGACCAAAAGGAATCTAGGAACAAGAATGAAAGAACACTTCAGAAATATTAAATTCAAACACATGGACAAGTCGGCCATAGCACATCACTTTTGGTCTGAGAATCACAACATAAAACAAGAAATAGAACTGATCAAACAGGCAAAGAAACCTCTGGAACTACAGATTTGGGAAAACATATTTATTGCAAAGAAACAGGACCTCTTGATGAATTTCGAAATTCCCGCTGTAGATGACGTCATCAAACTTACCAGAACATTAGATGGCAGCACAACACTAAGCCAGATGCAGACACCGGATGCATCATCAGTCAACCACAGAACTGACGATAGGGAAGAAGTTCCCAGAAATTAGTCTTCATCAAAAAACTTGTAAGTGGAGAAAAGTATATACAAGATTTTATTAATATCTTTACCAGGTTTTAAAAATCAAAGGGAATGCTTTAGTGACTTGCATTTCGAAAAAACTCATAAAAAGATCAGCAAGAAAAGGTGAAAGAGGATTACCCATTGTTAAGCCAGAAGTTTGTTGAAAAAATTCAGCATTAAAATTGAAAACATTTTGATCGAAACAAAAATTAGTAATTATTAAATTTTAGATGAGTCGCATTTTCACTTTCGTACCTATTTTGAGGACATGTTTCGCAAATCTTCGCTTGCATCTACGGCTCTTGTGCGACTGACGCTAGATCCAGCGGTGTGGGTAATTCTGGGGTTGTTGCTGCCATCTGTTGATTTAGTGATGAACTGAAATGTGGGATTCTCTTCTAGCGGGATTTCAAAGTTCATTAGTTGGTTTTTATGTTTTTCTATGTATATCCTCTCCCATATGACGAGTTCACTATGTTTTTGTACGTATTTTAGTAATTCTATGCTATCTTCAATTTCATGATTTTCAGACCAGAAATGAGCTGCTATTGCGGACTTATCAATATTTTTGTATCTTAAGTGCCTGAAGTGTTCTTTCTTTCTAGTGCCTATGTTCCTTTTTGTCCTTCCTATGTAAATTTTTTCACAGTCTTTACACTTAATTTTGTAAATGCCTGACTTTTCCTCTGGTTTTATCTTATCAGTATTATTACTGTGAAGTAGGTTTTTAATGTTGTAATTGTTTTTTGGTGCCAATGTTATATTGTATTTCTTGAATATTTTTTGGAACTTTTTTGTGGCCCAGGGGTGGTAAGTAAATTTAGCAAATCTAGTTTCTTGTTTTATTGGTGTGAGAGCTGTGATCTGTTTAAATTTCTTTTGAAGTTTGAATAATTTTAGTTTTTTATCTACAAGGTTTTTTCCATATCCATTTTTAATTGCAGTTTTTAAGATTTGATGGTATTCGTTTTGATATACTTGCTGGCTGAGAGGTAGATTTACTAATCTGTGTGTCAGACTGTTGATGGTTGCATGTTTGTGTGGAATTGGGTTGAAACTATTTGCTTTGATGTAATTATCTGTGTGTGTTGCTTTTCTATGAATGCCAAATTCTAGTTTTTCATTGCCTTTTTTGATTTTAAGGTCTAAAAAAGGTAGAGTACAGTCCTCTTCAGTTTCTACTGTGAATTGTATGCTGGGTTCTTGCAGGTTGAGTAGTTTCAAAGCATCATCTATTAGTTTGTAGGGCACTATTGCAAAGATGTCGTCTACGTATCTGTACCATGTTTTAAACATATGAGGGAAGGCTTTAGTAATATGTGTTTCGAAAAAGCTCATGTATAGATTGGCCAAAAATGGTGATAGCGGGCTTCCCATAGCTAGTCCTGAAATTTGTTTGTAATATTTTCCATCGAAGACAAAATAATTTTGATGTATACATAATTCAGTCATTGCCACATATTCTTCTATTGCATTGGCATCCAGGTTTATAGAATTTAGCCATTTTTTCAGTTGAATCAAAAGTTTGTCTAATGGAATGCTAGGGAAGAGGGAGCGGACATCAAAGGATACTAAAGTGTCATGAGGTTTTAGTTTAAGATTTTGAATTTTTTCTGCCAGGTCTAAAGAGTTTTTTATTCTCAGAGTATGGAATTGTGGAAAGGACTGAAATTTTTTGGTTAGCCATTTTGCCAGAAGGTAAGTAGGAGTGTTTATATTATTTACAATGGGTCTCATGGGTATGTTGGGTTTGTGTATTTTAGGCAAACCATATATTCTTGCAAGGGTGGGGTTGTCTGGTTTGATAGTTTTTTGTTCTGTAGTTGTTAAAATTTTACTATTAATGATGGTTTTTTGTACATCTTTTATGCATCGGTTGAGTGGATTAGAATCTATTTCCTGGAATTCTTTTTGTTGTAGTAACTCTAACATTTTTTCTTTGTATGTAGCTGTATCTAAGATTACTATTTTGTTCCCTTTATCAGCCCTTGAGAAGATTACATCCTTTTTCCTTAAAGATTTGATTATCTGAATTTGTTTCAAATGTTTTATTGGCTTTTTATTTATTAAGTTTTCCAATATAGGAGCTGATTTTTTTCTAATTATATTTTTGTCCATGGTTTCCAAGCCTTCTACTGCTAATTCTATGTCATTGCAGACATAGAATTAGCAGTAGAAGGCTTGGAAACCATGGACAAAAATATAATTAGAAAAAAATCAGCTCCTATATTGGAAAACTTAATAAATAAAAAGCCAATAAAACATTTGAAACAAATTCAGATAATCAAATCTTTAAGGAAAAAGGATGTAATCTTCTCAAGGGCTGATAAAGGGAACAAAATAGTAATCTTAGATACAGCTACATACAAAGAAAAAATGTTAGAGTTACTACAACAAAAAGAATTCCAGGAAATAGATTCTAATCCACTCAACCGATGCATAAAAGATGTACAAAAAACCATCATTAATAGTAAAATTTTAACAACTACAGAACAAAAAACTATCAAACCAGACAACCCCACCCTTGCAAGAATATATGGTTTGCCTAAAATACACAAACCCAACATACCCATGAGACCCATTGTAAATAATATAAACACTCCTACTTACCTTCTGGCAAAATGGCTAACCAAAAAATTTCAGTCCTTTCCACAATTCCATACTCTGAGAATAAAAAACTCTTTAGACCTGGCAGAAAAAATTCAAAATCTTAAACTAAAACCTCATGACACTTTAGTATCCTTTGATGTCCGCTCCCTCTTCCCTAGCATTCCATTAGACAAACTTTTGATTCAACTGAAAAAATGGCTAAATTCTATAAACCTGGATGCCAATGCAATAGAAGAATATGTGGCAATGACTGAATTATGTATACATCAAAATTATTTTGTCTTCGATGGAAAATATTACAAACAAATTTCAGGACTAGCTATGGGAAGCCCGCTATCACCATTTTTGGCCAATCTATACATGAGCTTTTTCGAAACACATATTACTAAAGCCTTCCCTCATATGTTTAAAACATGGTACAGATACGTAGACGACATCTTTGCAATAGTGCCCTACAAACTAATAGATGATGCTTTGAAACTACTCAACCTGCAAGAACCCAGCATACAATTCACAGTAGAAACTGAAGAGGACTGTACTCTACCTTTTTTAGACCTTAAAATCAAAAAAGGCAATGAAAAACTAGAATTTGGCATTCATAGAAAAGCAACACACACAGATAATTACATCAAAGCAAATAGTTTCAACCCAATTCCACACAAACATGCAACCATCAACAGTCTGACACACAGATTAGTAAATCTACCTCTCAGCCAGCAAGTATATCAAAACGAATACCATCAAATCTTAAAAACTGCAATTAAAAATGGATATGGAAAAAACCTTGTAGATAAAAAACTAAAATTATTCAAACTTCAAAAGAAATTTAAACAGATCACAGCTCTCACACCAATAAAACAAGAAACTAGATTTGCTAAATTTACTTACCACCCCTGGGCCACAAAAAAGTTCCAAAAAATATTCAAGAAATACAATATAACATTGGCACCAAAAAACAATTACAACATTAAAAACCTACTTCACAGTAATAATACTGATAAGATAAAACCAGAGGAAAAGTCAGGCATTTACAAAATTAAGTGTAAAGACTGTGAAAAAATTTACATAGGAAGGACAAAAAGGAACATAGGCACTAGAAAGAAAGAACACTTCAGGCACTTAAGATACAAAAATATTGATAAGTCCGCAATAGCAGCTCATTTCTGGTCTGAAAATCATGAAATTGAAGATAGCATAGAATTACTAAAATACGTACAAAAACATAGTGAACTCGTCATATGGGAGAGGATATACATAGAAAAACATAAAAACCAACTAATGAACTTTGAAATCCCGCTAGAAGAGAATCCCACATTTCAGTTCATCACTAAATCAACAGATGGCAGCAACAACCCCAGAATTACCTACACCGCTGGATCTAGCGTCAGTCGCACAAGAGCCGTAGATGCAAGCGAAGATTTGCGAAACATGTCCTCAAAATAGGTACGAAAGTGAAGCAGATGTGTTAAAAAATGCGACTCATCTAAAATTTAATAATTTTTCGCTTCACTGTGGTGTTCCAATACAGTTGAATCTCGAAAAATTAGTAAGTTTAACAAAATCAACTATTAAGTCCTCATGTAAATTAATTGAATTCAACCACTTTCTTAAATAAATCAACAGTTTTTCTCTAGGAATACTAGCAAATAAGGTAGTTACATCAAAAGAAATAAGTTCATAAGTTTTAAATAAAACAACACTGTCAATCTTTTTTATTAGTTCAAAACAATTTTTAATACTTAAATTCTCAAATTTATCGAAATTACTAAATTTTTTATGTAACCATTTAGCTAAATTTTAAGTTGGCGAGTTTATACAATTAACAATAGATCTCATTTTATTTCCAGGTTTATGAATTTTAGAAAGGGCATACATTCTAGGTAAAACAGGATTAGTACAAAATTGAATCGAGAATATATTGACACATTGCTTCACTCACACTGTTTATTCACAGGACATGTTTCAAGAGCTCTTGCTCCTATCCTCAGCTGATACTCGACTAGTGCAAGTTGTAGTGGTTTCTTCTTTCTCCATATTGTCAATAGATGGCGTGATGTACTTGTCAAAGATGTCCGGTGGTGGAGTTTCAAAATTCATGACTCTATGACGATTTTTGTTAATGAAGATTTTTTCCCATACGGAAAGGTCTATGGGGTGATTAACGTATTTTATTAGAGATGTTTCCAAATTGATGTCATGTCTAGTATTCAAAAAATGAAAAGCCACTGCTGATTTTTCTGTTTCACCATTTTTAATGTTTCTCATATGTTCTTTAGTTCTGATGTTAATATTTCTTTTTGTTTTTCCTATATAAATTTTAGGGCAAGTTTCACATTTGATCTCATAGATTCCTGGTTTTTCTTTGGTATTGATTGAATTTTTGGGAGGGCCTTTTAACAAATTTCTGATATTAAACCTGTTTTGAGGTGCAAGAGTTATGTTGTGTTTTGAGAAGATTTTTTGGAATTTGTTATAGGCTGATGGGTGGAAGGTGAATTTTTTAAAAAGTTTTTTCTCTTTTTCTCCTGTAGGTTCTAGGGTGGTGGTTTCTTTTATTTTCTTAGATTTGTTGAGTCTGTTAACAGTTTTGTCTATTAAATTTGGGTTGAAACCGTTGGATATAGCTACTTTTTTTTATGTGTAGGTATTCTTCTTGATAATCTTCTCTGTTTAGTGGAAAGTTGATCATCCGAAAGATTAAACTGTTGAAAATGGCATGTTGGTGTTGTTTTGGGTTGAAACTGTTGTTCTTAATGTAATTATCTGTGTGTGTCGGTTTCCTGTAGATACCAAAAGTGAGTTTGTTGTTCATTTTTTTGATCTTGATGTCCAAAAAGGGGAGCACACCATCCTCTTCTGTTTCCAATGTAAATTTTATAGCTGGATTTTGTATATTCAAAAGTTTAAGACCATCTTGTATGAGTTTTTTAGGTAATATTGCAAAAATGTCGTCAACATAGCGATACCACACTTTGAAATAATTTGGAAAAGCTTTTGTGATATGTGTTTCAAAAGCACTCATGAATAAATCTGCCAAGAAGGGAGACAATGGGTTGCCCATAGCTAGGCCCGTTTTTTGTTTATAGATCTGTCCATTAAAGCTGAAAAAATTTTGATTGATACAAATTTCTGTAAGTTGTGAAAGTTCTTCTATTTCTTCAGGTGTTATTTGTATTGATTCCAGCCATTTTTTGAGAAGTGGAATAAGCTCATTGGTCGGTATACTTGGATATAAAGAAATGACGTCAAAGGAAACTAAAGCATCTGTAGAGTTGATCTTTGTGTCCTTCAGGAGATTTAACAGTTCAAACGAGTTTTTGATACTTAAATTTTCAAATTTTGTGAAGGATCTTAAGATTTGAACCAGCCATTTTGATAGTTGGTAAGTGGGTGCATCAATGTTATTAATTATTGGTCTGAGGGTAATTTCAGGTTTATGTATTTTGGGTAAACCATATATGTATGGTGTTTTTGGACTGTCTATTTTATTGTTCAATTTATCTCTTTTAGTCATGATTTTACTGTTTTTAATTGCTAATTCCACAGATTTGCATGCTTTCTTTAATGGATTGTTTTCTAGTGTCAATATATTCTCGATTCAATTTTGTACTAGTTTGTGCTTCACTGTCCCTACGCTTCTTTCAAGTTTATACTTTAAAACAGGATTACTGACTTTTACAAAATGATTTTCTTTGATATAACTTTCACTTCATTAAGTACGTTCATTTTAAAATTTGCAATACAAGATTTTACAAGTGTTTTATCTGTTCTATACAGAAGGTGTTGGAAGTGAAATGTGAATAGCCATTACTTGTGCATCAAAATTTGTTGTATGGTATACAGCTGATTGGGAAAATGAGGATAAAGTACACATAATTCCTTATCTTGAGTTGTTATTGATAGTAAATCCATCTGTGTAAATATTTAGTCATTCTTCTGGCGAGTATCTACTGTTCACAGCTTCTAATGCAAGCACTTTCAGTACAGGTTTGAAAGTTTCAAAGTTTGTAACTGGTTCTACTAAATCTAGCTGAATATTAATTGGTAAGGTTTTCTTTGATTAAAATGTTTTCTTTAGATTTAGAAAGGTTCAAATTTATTTTTAATTGCATGACTTTGAACAGGAAATTTGTTTGTGTTTTTAACTCAGTTGGTTGTAACAAATCTTTTTCCCATTGTGTTAATAACCATAACAGTTATTCATGGTGAATTAGTGCCTGCTGCTCTAAAGTGAGACATATCGGAGGGCTCTGGGTTAAGGCTTGCATTGCTATGATTGGAGTTGATTTTGCTGCACCAGTTAGTTGCAGGGCCAAAACAAAATGGCCAAAAGTTCTAATTCAGGGACACTATAGTTTCACCCACACTTTGACAAAGTTTGAGATGCATAACACATTGGTTTTAAAACATTATCAGTTTTCTAATGAACACAGACCACATGAACCCACTAGCATAGTACGAAGTTCATTATGTGTATCCAATATATAGTGGGCTACTACCAAAGATTGTTTCAGAGTCTGAAATGCTTATTGTTGTTCACTGCCCCACTGGAAACCTTAATCTTTCTTAGTGAACTGAATGAGAGGCTGGGCAATGGTAGTGTACTTCTTAATGAATATCCTACAAACTTTAAAAAGCCCTAGAACCTTCCTAACATCTCTAACATTATTAGGAGATAACAATTTTTGAATAGAGACAACTTTGAATCATGGGAGATTCTATCCTTGGAAACCTCAAAAAAAAAAAAAAAAAAAAAAAAAAAGGCTCTTCTTTTTAATGTGTCGCAGCAATTTTTTTCTAAATCCTTCACACTTTTTGGTGTTTTTATATACAACCATGATTTATAATATAATTTCTTTACTTCTTAGTGCAATTTCCTGTTGGAGGGCATTCTTTTAATGTTACTGTTTGTTTATTTACTTACTGCGTAATGTAGCCATATTGAAGAATTCAGTGCAGCCAAACTATGATTGTTTCTCCACTGAAAGCAATGCTGCTTGTCTTACTTGTCCCTAAATTACACTATCTAGCAGACTAACACAAAGTAGTACCTAAATTGCACCTAATTGTAGTCCTTGCCAGAATGACTCTATGTTGTTTGTGTGCACATTTGTCACTGGGTCGACAAAATGCACTGAGTGATTCACTCTTAGGTGCACCTCAAACCCTCCAGCCATCAACCCATACGTGCTCTGCAATTAGACTGTAGAGTGTATTTGCATCCCTTCTGTTGTTGGGGCATATCGTCTTGTGCACCTCATTCGTTCCCACATCGATCCCCAGGATCCAGTTGCCCTCTATGATGCGCTCATGTTGAAACTTGTGTCGTCCTATTTTGCATTCGTCAATTTGAACGACGTGACCAGGACCGCCAATTTTCCCCCTTGCAGAATACTTGGTGTCATTTGACATCATGCAGACTTCGTGGCAGTAGCCGAACTAGTCCGATACAGTCCGTGAGCTCTAACATGTATTTCCTATGGAGCACTCCATTATCGTCGTTTTGTAGGATTGTTTATGTGCAAAGCAGTTCATGAGTAACGAAATTTGACTGGGTGATAACTTCGCCTACTCAAACCATGTTCCTTTGCACACGGACTGCGTCACCTATGTCTGGGGCATTTTTGCAAAGGTTAGCTACAAATTTTACATATCTTTCTCATGTTGGCTGCAATGCCAGAACCGGCTGGTCATCTGCTTGCGCATGCGTATACGTGCACCTTTAGACTTGGATAATATTCTCGCGTCACACAAAAGAAAGTTTCTCCCAAAAAACATAGAGCATAGCAGAAAAACATTTTTGTAGTTGAAGTTCAAAATTATGAGCTTCTAAACATTCTAAATTTGCTAACAATTCATCAAATGTTTTAGCAAATACAACAATATCATCCAAATAAGCTAATGCCTTATTGTATTTCAGGTCACCTAATAGTTTCTGAGCCACATAGCTGAAAAACCAAGGGGCATTAGAGAGACCACATTAGAGTTGTTCAAATTAACCCTGATGAGTGACAAATGAATACTTCAGTCATGTAAATTTGGAGATAAGCTGATAAGAGATCCAGTGAGACAAAGCAGTTAGCATCTCCCAAAGAGGTAAGTAAATCATCAGTAAGTGGCTATGGAAACAAAGTTTCTTTTAACTGCATTTAATTTTCTATAAGCAACACAAAATTTCACTGGCCCATCCTTCTTTTTAACCAACACTGTACATGAAACCTAAGGAGGTTGCAACCAGCATCCTTCGTTTCATTGATCTGTTGTGCTGTAACTTCCCTTTGCTTAAATGCTACCCTATAAGGTCACTGCTTAATCAGGGTTGCATCTGTTACTTTAACCTCAAATTCTGCAACATCACTGGTGCCTAATTCATGAAGGGAAGTGACAAAAATGTGAATATAGTTAAGGAGCAAACAATGTATATCTGCTTTCTGTGTGACAGATAACTTACTATTCATATTAAAATTAAAGTTAGGGGGCTTTCAAAGTAGTAACATCAGAGGGGTGCAGTAAAATTACTCTGCTACATTACTAAAGCTACATAAAAACCTTTTGTCAACACTGTATTTGCAAATAAAGTCTGAGGTACTACAGGAATATTATGTACTGGTATAACAAGTTTAGAATTGGGCTGAACAGTACAGATAAAAGAGAATTCTTCTTCTTCTCCTTGATGGACACCAAGGGTTCAAGCAACACCAACTCCAATACTCAGACATAATACAGATTCCAGTGTGTGATAAGGGCACTCAACTTCGTGGTCATTAGCGCCCTTTAAAAATGAAACACGCTGAAACCCAGATATAAAGAACTAGAAGCTTGCTACATACTAAATAAAATCACTAATAAAATGTACACACACAAATGGCAGAAGCCAAAGAGATTAAAAATACAAAATAAAATGCATTGGACCACTAAATTCTAAAATTAAGATGTAAAAACAATTTAAAAATCTTGGCCACCACTATCTCGTCATCCGCCAGTATCTCCGCCAAGCTGACCGGCATCTGGAGAGAACTGCAGAGATGTACTAAGCTAAAACACTCCACAAGTACGTGGCGGACGGAGAGGGCTGCACCGCACAGCGGGCAAACTGCAGCAGGTTCCTTATTTAGTAAAAAACTATGTGTAAAATAACAGTGGCCAAGGCATAACTGAGCCAAACAAACTTCCTCCCTATGAGAGGGACGACAGGAGGTTAACCACGGAAGTGGAAGTTCCTTTACGCGTCGGAGTTTATTCCTGCGGAGAGCAGACCACTCTGCCCACCAGCAGGACTCCACAGCTCTCCGCAATGTAAGTTTAAAATCTTCTGTGGTAACCAGCTGTATATATACCCCGGGCTGGGTTGTTGCCGACTTAGCTGCCAAATCCGCAGCTTCATTCCCCGGCAAGCCAACGTGCGCAGGAATCCAGGCACACACCACGTTAACACCAGAGGTATATAGAACGTGGAGGGCATCCTGGATATGCTGTACTATTGGATGGTAGCTGTAGAGCTGCCGAAGGCTCTGAAGGCACTAAGGAAATTGCTTAAATTTAAGCAGTCATGAATATTGCGGCGATGTACATATAAAATGGCTCAGTATATAGCGTAAAGCTAAAATGGAGGTGCTGGCATGGAAACTACAGATTCCAAGATGGCATCTGTCGAAGACCAACGACTTAGGTTTACACAAAATAAGAAACTAGTGTACAATGGACATAATATAATCCATATTGTGACTTTGTGGGTTCGTGAAATTAAAAGTCCAGTTGCACAAACTCAAAATGTTCTTTATTTCCACCGATTACAGTTGGTACACTTTCCAATTTCGTAGAATTACGTAGCGCACACAATTACAATCCACCAGTTCGTCTGTCACAGGTCCACTCCACACTCACTATTATGTACAACTCTAGAGCTGACTAAAAACTCCTCTGATACATGTATGCAGTCTTCCAGTCCGTTCGCTAGCACCATGCTCTTCATGGCTGCTCGCCAAGAACTCATCTGACTCGTCTACTGCATCCCTTATATATGCAGATCGCTGTGTCTGGAAGTTTCGCGGCTCAGTGAATCATCCTGGTTGTTCCAGAAGTCAGGGGGAGGGGAAAGAGACGGTACGTGATACTTCCCTAACCATCCCCTAAGCGCCACAAGATAAATGGGTAGGCGTGGCCTTAAAGCCTCCTGTCCGCCACTCAGCTGTCAGTTGGTCGTGCCTTCCGATAATTGGGTGACAATATTAAGAAGCAGCAAGATAACTCCTAAGCATTTATCACTTTATACTTTAAACCAAAGCGTTTAATAACATAAATAAAATGTAGGATGACAAATCCTTAAGCGTTTATCACATTATATAGTAGCACGACCAGTACTATGCATTTTCCACCTTACACTTCCAATCAAAATTAACTTATAAGGCATGACAACTCATAAGCATTTAACACTTTGCAAATAAAATAGAGAAAAACATGATTAAATGAAACAAAAGTTAACATTTTCTTGAACACAACAGAAATGGTAAAATAAAAAACACATGCACAAGAAAAGAAAAAAAATGAAAATGAAAAAGCTAACCTGAAATATTTAATGGCTGCTAAGTTTGAGTTCCTTCCATCTCTTCATCTTGTCACTAAGTCCATAAGTGGCTTTTCTTCTGGTTTCTCTGTTTTGCACTTTCTTGTATAAGTCTTTAGACACATTTTTTTCATGCAACTTTTGTGTAATTGTTCATGAATATGTTTGCCAACACATTCACACACTTCTTCACTTTGACAAGTAAAGGCTCATGTATATTATTTATTTTTGTGAGTGTCCTAAGCCAGGGGTACTTGTTCATCTTTGTTAAAAATTGCCTTAGATACACAGGATGTGGTAATGTCAATACATTAGTTTTTCTTATTGTTTCATATGCTTCTGGATATGCATATGAAATATTTGCAGCACATATCAAAACATCTGGAGAACATTTAACCTGACTAGCACGCGCTAACTCAGGCTGTTCTAAAGCATACTTTACTTACTAAAGCATCTTACTAGACTGTATCATCCTCTGAAGCAAGTAATAAAGTTTCTTTTACATTGTAATAGCTGTAGCTTTCCTAGTGTCATGGATATTCCAGGTTCTCTCGGGCTTCAAGCCAGGTGTAGACTGCGTGAACCTGCAATTTCTTTTATATTGTTTACAGAGTAACCTTTTCTGGTAAGGACATACTGCTTATACTATAATATTTAAGAGAACTGTCCAGTTTACTCCACCTGTCACATTTGAAGCTGTCAGTTCCCTCACACTGGAAGATCCATCTAATCTTTTCCGCTGGTAGACTCATAATATTGCAAAACACACTCACTTCTAGGTTATGAAGTACTGTGAAACTCACATTAAGTGAAGGAACACCAATGAAGCTGGGATCTTGAATGCTAATGAAAAGAACATACCTAATCACCTTTAATAATGACTATGAATGGGTTAAAACATTTCCTTACCACTTCGGATTTTAAGGACTCAAAATTGTCAATAACATCTTGTGCACACCAATTATTAAAATTCTCTTCACTCTCTGTGAAATGTCTTGCATGCATTCTTCAGCATTTCGTCTTTTCTGGTTGATTTTAGTTTATTGATGGAAATTAATCATTTCTTCACACTAGCCGTATATAGGCTAAGGCTTTTGAGTGTCAACATGAAAAATTCAATGCCACAGCCGGGATGTGAACCACGGATCTCCTGGTTTCCGTCCAGTCGCTCTAACCCATTGAGCTACCGTGGCCAACTTGCCGTCATAACATTAAATTCTCCATTTGAGTAATATATTTCCCCAGTAGACCACAAGGGGCTCTCGCATTCGAGATACACCATTTTGTGGCGACTTACTATCGTAAGTACTTGAGTCCCAGGCTTCATCATTTAATTCTTATTATTTTAGTTAATTGATGGAAATAAATCATTTCTTCACACTAGCCATATATGAGCTAAGGTTTTTGACAGATAGAATTGAATAATTGATAGACTTTGAATTTAATGTCATGACAGCAAGTTGGCCATGGTAGCTCAATGGGTTAGAGCAACTGGACGGAAACCAGGAGATCCGTGGTTCAAATCCCGGCCGTGGTATTGAGTTTTTCATGTTGACTATCTGTCAAAAACCTTAGCCTATATACGGCTAGTGTGAAGAAATGATTAATAAAAGGAAAATTTAATGTCATGACGGCAAGTTGGCCATGGTAGCTGAATGGGTTAGAACGACTGGACAGAAACCAGGAGATCCGTCGTTCAAATCCTGGCCGTGACATTGAATTTTTCATGTTGACTGTCAAAATCCTTAGCCTATATATGGCTAGTGTGAAGAAATGATTAATTTCCATCAATTAACTAAAATAATAACAGTTAAATGATGAAACCTGGGACTCAAGTACTTACGATAGTAAGTCACCACAAAGACTGTATCTTAAATGCAAGAGCCCCTAGTGGTCTACCGGGGAAATACATGAGTCAAATGGAGAATTTAATGTCAGGACGGCAAGTTGGCTATGGTAGCTGAATGGGTTAGAACGACTGGACAGAAACCAGGAGATCCGTGGTTCAAATCCCGGCCGTAACATTGAATTTTTCATGTTGACTATCTGTCAAAAACCTTAGCCTATATATGGCTAGTGTGAAGAAATGATTAATTTCCATCAATTAACTAAAATAATAAGAGTTAAATGATGAAACGTGGCACTCAAGTACTTACGATAGTAAGTTGCCACAAAGAGTGTATCTCGAATGCAAGAGCCCCTAGGGGTCTACCGGGGAAATATATGACTCAAATGGAGAATTTAATGTCATGACGGCAAGTTGGCCATGGTAGTTGAATGGGTTAGAATGACTGGACAGAAACCAGGAGATCCATGGTTCAAATCTCGGCCGTGGCATTGAATTTTTCATGTTGACTATCTGTCAAAAACCTTAGCCTATATATGGCTAGTGTGAAGAAATGATTAATTTCCATCAATTAACTAAAATAATAAGAGTTAAATGATGAAACGTGGCACTCAAGTACTTACGATAGTAAGTTGCCACAAAGAGTGTATCTCGAATGCAAGAGCCCCTAGGGGTCTACCGGGGAAATATATGACTCAAATGGAGAATTTAATGTCATGACGGCAAGTTGGCCATGGTAGCTCAATAGGTTATAGCGACTGGGCAGAAACCAGGTGATCTGTGGTTCAAATCCCGGCCGTGGCATTGAATTTTTCATTTTGACCCTATCTGTTTTCTGGTTGAACTTTACTGGTGATAGGATGGCTGATTTTTAAAAATTGTGGGTTAGGCTCATTAATTAATTTTGGTATTTTTCGAGTGACAGAAATTGGTTCACCATTAATATAAAAATTATTTTTGGTTGGTTTATTGACACTCGTCACTTACTTTTTCATATATTTATGAGAGACTAGTTTCAAAGGCCCTGGCCTCCATTTTCAATCTCTTCCCAACTAGCATCTGTTGTTATCTGCTCTCTCTGGTGGTGGAACTATGAACTTTTTTGTCAAATTATCTGCTGGCGGGATTTCAAAGTTCATTACGCGATCCTTATTTTTCCAGATGAATATGTTCTCCCATGTTGTCAATCTATTTTGGTTTATCACTCCTTTTAGTAATTTTGGATTTGGATCAATGTCATGGTTTTCATTCCAAAAATGAAATGCTACTGCTGACTTGTCTTCTTGTTTCAATCTGATGTTTCTAAAGTGTTCTTTGACTCTGGTTTTTAAATTTCTTTTTGTTTGGCCTATGTAGCATTTTTCACAATTCTTGCAATTTATTTGGTATATTCCAGATTTGTTACCTGAAGGAATTTCATCTTTTGTTTTTGAATTTAGTAATTTTAAAATTGAGTATCTATTAGTAGGTGCCAAGATGATATTTGTTCCTTGAATATCTTTTTAAATTTATTAAATGTTTTTGGATGATATGTGAATGAACTGAATATGCTGTTGCTTTCTTTTTCTTTAATAAATGTGGTTGCTTCCTTAATGGTTTTCTTTAGTTTAGATTTTCTAATTTTCTTCAACACCAAACTTTTGTTGTATCCGTTTTCTTCTGCTATGTGTATTATTGCTTTTTGTTCCTTGAAATATTCTTCTTTTTCCATGGGTATGTTGACTAGTCTGTGTGTAAGGCTGTTTATTATTGCATGTTTATGTGTAATTGGGTTGTGGCTATTATTTTTTATATAATTTTCTGATTGTGTTGGCTTCCTGTAAATTCCAAATTTTATTTTTGTATCATTCCTGATGATATTTAGATCCAAGAAAGGTAGTTGTCCATTGATTTCCTTTTCTATTGTGAATTTGATAGTCCTTTCTTGCAGATTGAGTAATTTTAATGCATCATCTAAATGTTTACTTGGTACAATTGCAAAGATGTCGTCAACATATCTATACCAAACCTTGAAGATCAATGGGAAGGACTTTTTAATTTGTGTTTCAAATGCACTCATAAATAAGTTAGCCAAAAAAGGTGAAAGTGGATTGCCCATTGATAATCCTGATTTCTGCTTGTAGTGTTTTCCATTAAAGCTAAAGAAGTTTTGTTCAATGCATATTTTTGTTAGAGAAATATATTCTTCTGCTTCTATTGCTTCCATATCAATTGTAGCTAGCCATATGAAAAAGTAAGTGACGAGTGTCAATAAACCAACCACAAATAATTTTTATATTAATTTTGACGTCACTGTTACTAAATTCCTCCAAACACACATCAAGAATTGGTTCACCATTATTTACTGGAAAAATGCCTTCCTTAACCACAAAGCGCTGTTCAAAATGAATACAAACTACAGTTTTGTCATTTACTTCAAAATCTTTATGATGTGCGTTCCTGATCCACTAATCCCAAAAAGAATTTTCTTTAGGAAACTTAAATATTGTCATATGAGGTGCACTACCATAATTAGATTTGCAGCAGGGAACACAAGAAGAACGTGCCACTTAAATGTGAATTACATTAATTCTGCAAACACAAATCAAAGTAAACAAACACATTTCCTTTCTTGGAAGTGTTGAAAACAGTGTTGTTATGATAAATTAACTTTAAAGAGAGTCGATGGCTGACTGAGGATAGAGGCAAAGCCTCTGAAACATGTAGCGGAAAAATTTAAAAGTAAGTGTTGTTTAGTGTCATTAATCGACTCTCTTTAAAGTTAATAAACAAACACATGCTTCACTCGGATATAACCATAACTTAAGCTGGGCCACGGGTGCCGCCATTTTTCCTACAATTGATTCTTGTATTATGGTCTGAGTATTGGAGTTCATGTTGGTTCAAACATATCATTGTTAGTAATTGGGGCAATATGTTGAACTGCCACAAAACAAGTAGATAATGGGGGAAGTGGAACATCATCAACTATAGCTACTTTAACATCCTTCACATTATCACAATCATTATCCTGCAGAGAATTAACAGCCATGTTAGTAAAAGGACCAGTTTTTTCTGATGAATAGGAATATTAAAACTTAATACACTATGGTCATTCAAAAAGTCATTGTCTTAACTTAAAAATTTGACACATGATTTAACTACTCATAATATTTTCCTGATAAAGAGTATTTATAACGAATTCAACAACAGTGTGATTAGGTGCAATCAATTTGTTTCCAGCAGTTCTAAGCAGCATCTCAATAGATTGCAAATCAGAAACATCACTAATATGAACTGCATTAAGTATACTAACTGTACTGCCTGCATCAAGTAAAATATTAATATCTGTTGAAAAAACTTTCTAGTCTGTTTTTTTGACACTTCATCATGTACATTTGTATATTATTGAGAGACTAGTTTCAGCAGCCGTTGCTTCCATTTTCAACCTCTTTCCAACTAACATCTGTTGTCTGCTCTCTTTTCTCTGGCAGTGGAATTATGAACTTCTTTTTGAAATTATTTAATGGTGGGACTTCGAGATTCATTACTCGGTCCTTATTTGTTCTCCTATGTTGTCAGTTTATTTGGGTTTATCACTCCTTTTAGTAATTTTGGATTTGGATCAATGTCATGGTTTTCATTCTAAAAATGAAATGCTACTGCTGATCTATCTTCTCATTTCATTTTGATGTTTCTAAAGTGCTCTTTGACTCTGGTTTTTAGGTTCCTTCTAGTTTTACCTATGTAGCATTCTTACAACTTATTTGGTACATTCCGAATCTGTTAATTGGTGGTAGAGAAGAGAGCAGATGACAACAGACATTAGTTGGAAAGAGGTTGATAAAGGAGGCAATGGCTTCCGAAACTAGTCCCTCAATAATATAAAAATGTGAGTCACGAAGTGTCAAAAAAACCTACTACAAATAGTTTTTTCAATTAATTTTGATGTCACTGTTACCAAATTCTTCCAACCACAAATAATTAATATCTGTGTTATTAACAGAACCTTGAATTTGTAAAAACTGACCTGACAGTGCAGCAACATCCTGTGATACAGCTGACTGTAGCTCTGCGTGGGACCTGTAAACTAGTTGTGCTTATTGAAATTAGGCAAATGAGTCAGCCTTGTATACACTTTTCTTCACTTACAGTAGAGGGCTTGTGCTTGTTGAGTTGCAGCCTGACTGAAATGTGGTTGTGGTGTTATTAAGTGTAGTCCTTTGACTCCTGACTGCAACAAAATTGAGGTATATAATTTCTTTGATTGCATCTGTAGCAGGTGACTGGAATGTCTCGATACAATGACTAGAGTAATGTACAGGAGAATGAACATGAAGCTGACTCAGCTGTGCTGAATGATGATAGTGGCTGAAACTGATTAAACTGTGTACAAAACTGTTCAATAGGGGCAATATGTTGAACTGCCACTAAACAAATAGATAATGGGGGAAGTGGAACATCATCAACTATAGCTACGTTAACACCCTTCAGATTGTCACAATCATTATCCTGCAGAGACTTAACAGCCATGTTAATCTACTAAATTCTGTCATTGGGACAGCTGGCACAGTTCTGGTACTGGTAATGGGCATAATTACTGGCATAACAGATGGAGTAGCTACTAGTGGAGGTGGTGATGCAGCATGAATCTGAGATTGAGCAAATACTAATGATGTCTAATTTGGATATAAAACTGTACTTGGTCCACTCTACGAATAACACATAGCACTTCATCAGTGCATCGTGGGTTTAATGGTACCAAAGCTTGCACATACAAAGGCTGTAGAATTTCGAGCAAATGCTTAATTTTATCAGACAGTGGCATGGATGATCCTGATCACATAAGGACAATCATCATATTGTGACTTTGTGGGTTCGTAAAATTAAAAGTCTGTTACACAAAAATAAATATTTGCCACTAAGGCTCCACTTATCATAAGAAATTGGTGTTAATACTTCTTTCTAATGGAGATCAATTTCACAAACAAATCGCTTGGACTGAGGATGCAAGCGATTTGTTTGTGAAATTGATCTCCATTAAAAAGAGGTATTAACACCAATTTCTTATGATAAGTGGAGCCTTAGTGGGAAATATTTATATTTGTGTAATGTTTATTGCTTCACTGTAGCTAGCTTCATTTTCTACGTAATCAGTAGTTAAAAGTCTAGTTTGCAGAAATTCAGAATGCTCGTTATTTCCTTGGAAAGATAGTTTGTACAGCCCTTTGCAGCAGTATGATGTAACATGTACCAACAACACAGTCTCTCCTGGCTTCACCATGCATAAACAAACAAAAGAATTCACTTTCAAATCACTACACAATTATCATTCTCAACTTGCAACTTGGTACAGTTCAAATGTCCACACAGCTCACACACTGCATGAAAACTTGTCATTGACAAAACCCTGGCAGGACTTGCTGCCTCATGTCTTTTATAACCGAACCATTGTTTCTTGAAAGTTACCGAACTAACACGATCTTAATGGTGGCGAGGGAAGGAAAGGAATTATCCAGACATCACTCCGTCTCCCCCTCTCCCTGCCCTGTCTCTCCCTCAGCAAGTGCCAAGCATTCACTCACATGTGGGCATGGCTTGGATGCTATCTGTCTCTTTCTTTCCTGCCAGCTGGCTTGTTGAAACTCCAATGATCCGTGACAGTATACATTAACGGAGTTTATCTGTAGACTGAAGACACAAGCGATTTGTTTGCAAAATCGATTTCCATTTGAAAAGAAGTATCGACACCAATTTCTTAAGATAAGTGAAGCCTTAGTAACAAATATTCTTATTTATGTAATATTTATTGCTTCACTGTAGCTAGCTTCATTTTCTACATAGACAGTATACATATTCAGTTACTGCTTCTGTTTTGAGTTGCAGTCTCTGCCAGAGTTTCATTTCTGCAAATCAACTGCATTGCTGATCTGAAAAGCACTTACAAAAATTGTTAAAAGTTTCCAATCATGGTGTGGGTGCATATGTCAAAAGGTTTGAAACCATAATTCAGCAGTGTCTTTCAAATAACAAGGAAAAAATTAAATTTAATGGCTACCCATTAGCTGTAGCCACCATTTCAGAATTTCTAACAAACTCAAATGCTGAGGCATTACTGAAGTATGATGGTTCAATAACAGGCCAAGAAACAGGATTAACTTTAAAGAGAGTCGATTAAAGACACTAGACAACACTTACTTTTAAATTTTTCCGGAACATGTTTCTGAGGCTTTGCCTCTATCATTGGCCGGCTCTCGAAATAGAGAGACTGTAGAAATAGAGAAAGATGAGCATTTACCATTTTTGGATCTAAAAATAATGAGGAATAAAAACAGACTAAACTTTGGCATTTACAGAAAACCAACACAGACAGACAACTACATAAAAGCTAATGGCTACAATTCAAGATCCCACAAACAGGCAATCTTTAATAGTTTAGCACACAGACTGGTCAACATCCCTCTCACAGCAGAAGAATACAAAACAGAATACAACAAAATAATTGAAATAGCACAAAAAAATAACTTTCCCAAATCATTAGTAGACAAAAAAGTGAACTTAGCATAAAGAAGAAGCTACTAAAGGAAACCACAACCCTCTCAGCTACAGAAACTAATATGATTTTCAAAAAATTCACTTACCATCCATGGGCCTATGATAAATTCAAAAAAGTCTTCAAAAAACAAAACATTCATCTAGCACCAGTCAACCATTTCTCCTTAAAAAACCTAATTTGCTCAAACATCAAAGATGCCATTCCATCTAACAAAAAATCTGGTATATATCAAATTGAATGCAATGACTGTAGTCAAATTTATATTGGAAAAACCAAAAGAAATTTAGAAACAAGAGCAAAGGAACACTTTGGAAACATAAAATATAAACAATTAGAAAAATCAGCAGTATCCACACATTTTTGGGAAAAAAACCACAACATAAATCCAGAACCAAAACTACTAAAACATACAACAGGAAAACAAGAACTATCCACATGGGAACAAATCTTCATTTCAAAAAATAGGAACAAAGTATTCAATTTCGACATCCCCCAGAAAGATTTGTTCAGCAAGTTCCTTGAACCGCCACCACAGGAGACCTGTGACAAAATATCGTCAGCTACACCAACGAGAACCAGTCGAGAGCCGGCCGATGATAGAGGCAAAGCCTCAGAAACATGTTCCGGAAAATTTAAAAGTAAGTGTTGTCTAGTGTCTTTAATCGACTCTTTAAAGTTATGGAAACGTTGAGTCAGACTGAAAAATTCAATGCCATAGCCGGGATTTGAACCACGGATCTTCTGGTTTCCGTCCAGCCACACTACCATTGTGCTACTATGGCCAACGTGCCGATATGACATTAAATTCTCCAACTGACTCGTATTTTCCCGGTAAACCACTTAGGAGTTCTCATAAACACATGAGACAACTACCTTAATGGCGACTTACTACATGTAAGTACTTTAAGGCCCGGGCTTTATAGTTAACCACTATTAGGTTAATTAATGGAAATTAATTATTCTTTCACACTGGCCGTGTGTAGGCTAAATTGTGGAAACGTTGAGTCAGACTGAAAAATTCAATGCCATAGCCGGGATTTGAACCACGGATCTTCTGGTTTCCGTCCAGCCGCACTACCATTGTGCTACTATGGCCAACGTGCCGATATGACATTAAATTCTCCAACTGACTCGTATTTTCCCGGTAAACCACTTAGGAGTTCTCATAAACACATGAGACAACTACCTTAATGGCGACTTACTACATGTAAGTACTTTAAGGCCCGGGCTTTATAGTTAACCACTATTAGGTTAATTAATGGAAATTAATTATTCTTTCACACTGGCCGTGTGTAGGCTAAATTGTGGAAACGTTGAGTCAGACTGAAAAATTCAATGACATAGCCGGGATTTGAACCACGGATCTTCTGGTTTCCGTCCAGCCGCACTACCATTGTGCTACTATGGCCAACGTGCCGATATGACATTAAATTCTCCAACTGACTCGTATTTTCCCGGTAAACCACTTAGGAGTTCTCATAAACACATGAGACAACTACCTTAATGGCGACTTACTACATGTAAGTACTTTAAGGCCCGGGCTTTATAGTTAACCACTATTAGGTTAATTAATGGAAATTAATTATTCTTTCACACTGGCCGTGTGTAGGCTAAATTGTGGAAACGTTGAGTCAGACTGAAAAATTCAATGCCATAGCCGGGATTTGAACCACGGATCTTCTGGTTTACCGGGAAAATACGAGTCAGTTGGAGAATTTAATGTCATATCGGCACGTTGGCCATAGTAGCACAATGGTAGTGCGGCTGGACGGAAACCAGAAGATCCGTGGTTCAAATCCCGGCTATGGCATTGAATTTTTCAGTCTGACTCAACGTTTCCACAATTTAGCCTACACACAGCCAGTGTGAAAGAATAATTAATTTCCATTAATTAATCTTTAAAGTTAATTTATCATAACAACACTGTTTTCAACGCTTCCAAGAAAGGAATTGCAAGAAACAGGAGTTTGTATTATTGGAGGTAGTTACCTGAGTTGGGTGGGTAGACATAAGCTGAGCATTATTTGTAATACTGCTGCTGCTGCTACTGCTCCTACTACTGCTACTGCTGCTATTAATAATAATATGTAATAATCTCATAATAAACTAGTCTACATACAGTACACGCAAGATAAGAAGAGCGCTGGATTTACGGTGTGGTGCAGGCAGAGGGGAAGAAGGGAGAGCTAATGCTCTTTTGTTTCTGCAGTGTGGTCAACCTTGAAAACCACAGTTTAGCAAAATAGCATGTAAGATAAGCAAAGATATCACAAGTAACGTTGCATTCTCTGAAAACATTCCTTAGTTTTGCCCACACCAGCTCAATTGCAGTCAGATCATAGTTATACAGAGGTAGACGAGTAATAATGTGTCCCCTTTCGAGAGCCATAACATCCACAAATGTTCATACAAATATAAATCATTTTCAAGTAAATGCTGATGTACATTATCACCACACTCGTAAGAAGGATAAACTGGAAATTCGAGCACACCAAACGAGCCTTTATGCAGGAAGCTTTAACTACAAAGGGATAATGTTGTATAATAAACTTCCAAATTCATTTAAATAAGCTGCATCATAAAAACACTTTAAGAATAAGATTAAGAAATTTTTGCGCACACATTGTCTTTATACGGTTAATGAATTTTTAGAACTATAACCATGTAAATGAGCACTGGGAGCATAGTATATTCACAAACCTGTAATACCATATTATGACATTTCTTGTAGCAAATTAGTCTGCAAATACCACATGAAATCATAGAAAAGCTGCTTACTGTGTATATTGTATGTAATCAATTTGACTTTATGTATTTACGTATTTATACATTTTGACGTGTCTCATAACATGTATATGTTGCCAAGGATGAACTAAAATTCTAATTCTAACATACAATTGTTGTAAACTGGTTAGCTAATTAACCTCAAATTTGATCTAAACGAAATATGGCGGACATTATAAAGCTTAGTGCATTAGCCACTAGATGTCAGTGTATAGCTCATTTCAAATTTCAAAGTTGTCAGCTATGTTTACGGAACTAAACGAAACTTACCAAATGAGGACTTGGAACCCAATTGCTCTTCTCACCGTGCACATATAGTACATTTTCTTCTTTCACTTGAAAACCAATTCAATCCGTCTCTCCTTTTTGATAAATTCATCTATCACTAATCAGTAGAATTCCTCTTCATTTTCCGATGATTTTAATTTTAGCAGCTTTTTCTCTATAGCCAGCACAGACAAATTTGAGAGTGTTTGCTACCCTTGGATGTTTCTGCAGTAAGCATGAATTTGACAAAGCCCCGAAAAAGAACGTTTGGCACTTGTGTTGAAATCTGGGATTGTGGAAATCAATGTACACAACTTGAAGAGTTCACAAAAAGCAGACGATGATAAACCACTAGATTTAAAATAAATCATTAGTTTTTGAACTTCCATCGACAGATACCCCTTTGAGGTATAAACTACCTGAATTCACTTCTAAGGTGAACAAAGTCAAAATACTGACCATAATTTTCTTTCAGTGAACAGATTGCTTATTCAGGAGATTTGTTCATAATTTTATTTTGGTCAATTAATTGTAAAAATTTAACTTTTTCTAAACCTTTAAACCTAGATTTGAATTTCATTTTATATATTATCAAATATTTCACAATAGGATCGGCGTAGCTATCTTTTTGATCAAAGTCGTTTTGACGTTGTCTTTTCTTTGGCAGTTCATAATTCTCATTACATTTATCCCATGCTGTAGCAAATTCGTTTCTTTTTTTTTGTAGAGTGGTTTTTGTTTCCCGTACTTTGGCAGTGCAATAATTTATATCCAATACTTTTGTCTGCAGAATTTCGAAAAGTGCATCAGTTAAGCAAAGTATCTCACTGAAAATTAAGAGAAGAAAGTTGAATTTGAAATCAGAAAGAACCTGTTAGAACCTCGAGCTTTGTGATAAGTCTCATTGTCCCATTGGTCTGGATTATCGAGAATGTTCTTGAACAACTGAACTAATTCTTCTTTATGTTCCTGAACAGTTTCAACTAGCCTTCCATTATAATTCCATCGTGTTGGACATACTTTTGGAAACCTTTTTTTTTCACCTCCATATCTAATACAGCAGTTTCTTTTTGTAGATTTGGAGAAGAAAGAAGACAAACTACTTAGGGTCATGAAAAAAATTTTGTATTCTTTTATGCTGGATGTTGTCTGTGATAGGACAAGATTCATCTATGAGCAAAACAAGTATAAATAAAGCATCAGGATATTTTTCTTCTACTCTTTTCTGTAACCACTAACTTCCATAACATTGAGTGACTAATTTAGAGCCACACTTAAACTTGTTTATCATATGGAATACGTATTCTGCCAGTGCCTTAGCACTGCGATCTGTGCTTACATCTGTAAAACCCGGAAACGTTTCTTGTATCTCCTCATTGTTAGATACGTCTTATAACAGTTGAGAGTGAGCAGATATGTCACTGGTTTCATCAATAATAACTGCTACAAATGCAGACTGAAATATTTTTTATTTATTTTTTTATTTCATTCAATAACACTGTGCTTACTCCATTAATAAGGTCATTTTGAATATGGTTAGACAGACCCGAGAACACGGTAGCTTTCTGTAAATGACATGCTAGGGTGTCATCATACTTGCTTGAAACAGTTAGCCTTTCAATATAATTTCCACGGTTCGCAGAATCATTGTCTTCGGCATGCCCTCTGAAGGGAAGTTCTTGTCTTGTCAAGTATGCTACGACATCAATGAGACGTTGAATAACTTTTCTGTTATTTCTGACAGTTTCACTATGTCTTATTAAGTCAAGTTTCCGTTGCTTATCCAATTTAAAATCTATCCTACAAGTACCGAAAGTGGTGAGTAGAATTTCAGCCTTGATATGTGCTTGTGACTGTTGGTGACACTGAGTTGCTTTTAGCAGATTGTTCATCGAAACCTGAAGTGTTCCACACACCTTTCTCGTTTGAGAATAAAATGCAAGGCCAACAATAAAGTTTCAATGTTTTCTTGCAACCCGATAACCATTTAATTTTTTTGTAGTGCTCAGGATTGAAATGGCGTACACATTGTTTTTTTCTTGGTTTTCTTGGTAACTCAGGCATCGGTCTACCCCCAGAAATTAAGGCCACCTTTTCTTCAAATTTCCTCAAACTCAGTCCCAGCTTTAGAATTGTTTCTAACATGCAGTCAGATGTTCCTCCCTCCTGCATCTTGCTCTCGTTAGTTTCCATCCTTGTCACTCACTGACTGGCTCACACAGCCTTACTGTCCCTCGGCGTGGAGAATGAGAGCTCGGAATGCATTCCCTTACAATCTGTGAAGAACAGTAACTTCTATAACAAATATGCTTATAAGGGGGAAATAACTACATAGAATTAATTGTATTTACTTACGTTTAGGATGTATGATAATGTGGTTCCAAATGACGATGAAAAGAATCAGAAAACAATTGTTTTGCACTAGAAACAACACTTAACACGTATCTGACTGGAATAAACAGACACATTTCATTCCCCTTGTCACACGAGGCTCAACAACAGATTCAGACTTCAGGTTCGGAACAGATCAACTGCGTGCATATGTGCATGCCATCTGATAAATTTGTCATGTAACATCATATTACAATATATGCAAAATAGAAGATACACTTATCACATTCATAAAACTGATGAAATTTAATTTTAAACTAAATTTATTATTTCAAAAATTAAAAGAAAAACACTTTTATCAAAATGGAAGGGAATGAGTCATTCCCGTCATTCCATTGACCGACCACCAGTGATCTGAACATCCACTAACAACCATGACACAGTATTCTGAGATTTAGCGTTACAGTTTTTAATCACTGAATTTGCTGCAACCTTAACATTAAATAACTTTTTATCTGACGTCTCTCCAGTTGCCTGTATCTGGGAACGTCCTTGTGCTGCTCCTCTTCCTCTACTGGCACCTCTCGCTGACACTATGCCTCTCCTGCCAATTGTAGTTTCCCCTCAGGCTGCTGTTTTCTTGAAGTTGAATTGACCGCTGTAATTGGAATACTGCAGTTTGCTTTTCGTTGCTGCACAGTCTCTTTGATGGCTGTTGGCATCCATAACACAACTTGTTCTCTTAATTGCAAATTATTATACATTGTCTTTGCTTAATTTTCTCTTCTTGAATTCCAAAATCTGCTTTGATTTCACATATTCTATAGATTTTTCCCTTTCCTTTTCCATAAGTAATTCAGTTTATCCTCTTCTGTAAAACTCCCTGGCATTATGCAGTTCATTAACATGTTTCTCGAAAATGTTGAATTCTGTGGGGTTTTTATTTCCCTCAATTTTTAATGTTAACAACTTTCTCTTGCACTACCATTTATTTGCACTTGATTTGGCTGAGTATGTAGCATCAAACTTTTGTAGTATTCCTCTGGCAGTACTTTCCATAATAATAATCATCTCCAATTGTTCGTTACTGATATTGTTCACTATGTAATTCTTTGCTTTAACGTCAGTTTCCTTCCATTTCATGTCCGTTACATTTTCTGATTTTGATTCTGTTTCTATCAGTTTGCTGCATCCTTTCATTTCTAAATACAATTTCAGGCAATATCTCCATTTATCATCAAACACCATCAAGTTAAACTTGTCTTTATTTTGTGTCATTTTCAACATTTTCTCTTTCTTAGAACCACAGACCTCTGCTACCATGTTAGTTTTGTTAGAGATTTATTCTTGTGGGTCTGGGGTTAGGTTGGGTCGCATTAATATATGCTCATGTTTGTATGTCATTAACCTTCTACTAATAATTGCAGGAATTAATTCAAAACTATTACATATAACTACAAAGCATAATTTCTATAAATTTCACAGACATTTAGAGTGTATAGAGTTCACAATTTGTAATTATTACAATCAGTAAAAACATAAACTCAATTTAGTGTAGGTATATAGTATTGAAACAAACACATTGTTGATTTGAGCGGCGCGGTCGACAAGTTCAAAGAGACGGGCAGTGCAGTGCAGAGAGAAAAACTTGTCAAAATGGTGGGGGAAGGAGACGGATTTCTATGGAGTTCGCTTTCTTCTAGTGCCATCTTGATTGTTTGAGAACATTCCGGATAGTGAGTAATCTATAAAAAGGGAGCTGCCGCCTGCCACAGAGTTGTTAGTTGAACTTGCGTGCGTAAACAGCTGTGTGAGCTGCGTTGTGGTCGATGACCTTGCAAGTTGTATTGTGTATGTGATGTAATTCAGCAACTGTAAAGATTGAAAAAGTGTGTTTGTATGGAAATAAAGGGCAAGTTTTGGTGTTTGTTACCTGGACTTTTAATTTCACAAAGTCACATTACAAAAGAAAAGTTTTCATTGTAAATTTTTTATGTTTTACAATTATTAACCGCTTCGCCGATGGCCATTTAAATCCTTTAGGGGCCGGCAACGGATACCCAATAAACAGAACAGGACATTTAAATTGTTAAATGCTGTAAAAATTCATCATAAATACAATTCCGTATCTTCCGTATTTATTAAGTTATTTAAACGAAACAAAAACTGGTTTAAAACTCATTAAAGGCAGTATAAATCTACAGTAACAATAAAGTAGAGACTACATTAATAAATTGTTGAAATTTCACTACTTTGTTTCACTGTAGCAAAAGCCATTCTTTGTGCCGAACGCGCCTAATATGTGAATCATTTTGTTTTGTGTGTATACGAGCCATAGTATGTATGTATAGCTACGTAAGCGACTTCTCAGGTTCAAGTTTAGTTTATTTATGCTATGCCAAGCGATAATATGACGAGAATATGTTGCGTCACACACTCACACACTCACACACTGGAATGAAAACTCTGTCAGCATCTGTTATTACAGTGTTTCTCAACCAAGGTTTCTAGTAGCCTTATGCAGCAGTTTTCGCTCTGTATTTCAGTTATTTATACTCTCTCTTTGTTCAGAGTGATTTCTTGTAGCTATCAAGAGCTAAATGTATGGCACATTTGAAATTGTTAAATTTCAATGTTAACCATGGCTTATCCCGGTAATGTAGCAAATAAATTAGCTTGGGTATGATGTGTACAGGCTTCTGATATTACTGTAGAAAATCTGGAAGATTTGTTGTACGATTATGAAGGAGATCTTTAGGACATACGTAGCAGTGACGTGTAGTGGTCTACAGCTGGCATGTTAGCTACTCCATTGTTTGGGGAAATGGCGGGTCAAATATGCGTGATACGGATCAGCTATTACCAGCTATCCCTCTTTACGGAAAAGAGTTAAATGGTAAAAAAAAAAAGTATTTTTATACCACTGGATGTAACTATGCACAGTTGTTTAGTAATTTTCAGAGCTGTAAAAGACATGCATCTACCTGTACTTGCGCGTATAAAGAGCTCGTAACCTAATTGAGTATTATAATACTCAGAGGCCTCTTTATACTAGGGGGTAGCAAAATTCACCACATCATCCCTCATACTTGAGAGAAAACACTTTCCTAAAAGTATACCACCCACACCCAAAAAACTTGTAACCATTTCAAAAATGTGTAGTGTGTTGCGAAAAAGAAGTTCGCAAGGAAACCAATATTATTGGGGTGAATCTGCAGATGTGCCCTTGGGTGTTTATCCAGGTTTGGAGGTGTACAATTCAAAAAGAAACCTTTAAGGATACGTTTACATTCCTTATAGAACTAATTTAAATTTATTGTAAAACAGCAAGATTAAAATAATTGGCGTTACATGAGCATTAAATGCATGTATGCGCAGGACGTCTATACACGTCCATATCGGTGAAAGGGTTAATTCAAAAGTGGACATGTAACTGTAAAGCATATAGTATTATTACATAATGGGGCATGCTGTTGATATCAATAAAGAAAGAAAAACGTATCTTTTATGTACTCCTTTTATTTATTACACTTAACATTCCATTATTACTATACAAGCCTACACACATTGCATCCTACCCATTGTCTGCCATTTCTCCAAACCCTCCATCTGTAACCGTGCTGCCACATGTGGGATACAAAATTACTTTTCCTAACAATTACAGTACAAGTGTCACTATATAAAACCAGACCGAATGCTGCAGCTCGTGAACTGTATAATAAACTCCCTACCTATGTGAAAAATATTCATAATCTTAAAATATTCAAGAAAAAATTAAAGAAATATTGTATGGAAGGTTGCTATTATTCAATTGATGAATATCTTAGATAATATTGACTAAATAAATAGTATTAGTATAATATAAGTGTAATAGTGTATAGTTTATGATTTATTATTGTAATTAGGAACTTGTTTATGTAGATATTAAATGCGTGATTTTCTTTTTGCACAAATTTAACTTCACGATGCTTTGAATATGTTTTATATTCTTTTAAGACTACAATGCCTGTGGCAAAACTATTGAAGATGTATTAAATTCTAACACTTTAGATCTTATCTACAAGAATGGGGATTGCCCCTCATACCTACACTATAATGGCCAGTGCACTAATCCAAACCTATTATTAGTATCTTCAGATTTAAAAGATAAGACAACACGTGAAATCATTGAAGACATAGGACCTGATCATAGAGCAGTTATTGCATCCATAATACTGCATGACAAACAAAATATTAGCAGGCCAAAGTTGAAATACTCTTGGAATTTTAGAAAAGCAAATTGGACAAAATTTAATGAGGAAACTGAACAAAATCTTTACTCCACTCAACATGAAGCATCCGTAGATAAACTCAATAAAACAATAACAAATATAATTCTTGAAGCAGCAAAAAAATGGATCCCAAGAGGAAAAACTAAAAATTACAAACCCTTTTGGAATACAGAACTATCAAAGTTAAAAGAAGAAAGGGACATAGCAAGGAAAAAAGCAGAATTGTCCAATAACCCAACAGATACACAGGAATGGCGAAGAAAGGCAGCAAAATGTAAAAAAGAGATTCATATTGCCAAAAAAAAAAAAGCTTTCAGTGAATTTATTGAAAAAGCTGGTTATAGTGGCAAAAAAAGTATACAGATATATAAGTAAAATTAATTGTCAGAAAGAAACAAGGAAAGAACTGCTCAAACTAAATGGGAAAACACTTACTTCAAATTACTCTATTTCTGAAGCCTTTAATAAGTATTACAGCTATCAGCATAAACTTTCCTGTGAAGCAAAAAGAAAACAAAGACATTAAAAAGATCACAAAAAATTTAAAAAGTGCCCAGAACAAACAAACGTATTCAGCAAAGAATTCACCATAAGGGGACTAAATCATGCCATCCATGAGTTGAAAGATAAAAACTCTTCTGGACCAGATAAAATACATGCTGAATTTCTGAAACACCTAGGATCAAAGGGAAGAAAGGTACTACTGAAATTATTTAATATATCATGGATCTCTACTGTACCTACAGAGTGCAAAAAAGGAATAATTATTCCTATTCTACAAAAAGACAAAGCACCCGACAAAATAAATAATTACAGACCAATTTCCTTAACAAGTGTCATTGCAAAAACAGCAGAACGTATGATTTCAGCAAGGCTAAATTGGTTCTTAGAAAGTAATAACATATTGTGACTTTGTGGGTTCGTGAAATGAAAAGTCCAATTACACAAACTCAACAATGTTCTTTATTTCCACCGAGTTACAGTTGAACACTTGCCAATTACACAGAATTACGTAATTCACACAATTACAATTCACCAGTTCGTCCGTTACCGTTCCGATGCACGTATACAGTCTTCTCGTCCGTTCACTAGCTCGTCAAGCACTAACTGACAATTCACTCACTGCAGCCCTTTTTATAGGAATATCGCCGTTTTCTCGAAGCCTCTAGTTTCCGTGAATCACCGCAAAGGTTCCGGATGGCAGTGGAAGGGGGGAAGAGGCGGCCAGCGACAAGTGACACTTCCCTAATCCTCCCCTCCGTTAGTGACAGAGACTAATGGGTGGGTGTGGCTTGGCTGCCTCTGGTCCCTTACTCAGCTGTCCTTGGTTGTGCTTTCCGCTAATTGGGTGACACTGCTCCCTCCTCAAAGCTGGTCGTCTCGAACAACACCATCGTAGCGGGCTAGACGATCCAGGTGTACCACCAACATCTTCCCTCGGGGAACCTTCTGGATGCGGTAGACCACGTCGTTAATCCTCTTCACAACCCGGTACGGTCCTTATCATGGCTGCTGGAGCTTCGGGCAGCATCCCTTGGTCCGGGTAGGACGGTACAACCAGACTAGGTCACCTTGCTGGAACCCTTGGTTGTTGGCTTGCCTGTCATACCTAATCTTCATGCGGTCGCTCGCCTTCTGGATGTTCTGGCGAGCCATCTCGTGCATGTCGTGGAGATGGTCCACCAAGTTCTCCACATACTCAGTCGCTGGCTGTTTCGCTTCCGGAGGGCTTCCAAAAGCCAGGTCACAAGGGAGGCGTAACACTCGGCCGAACATTAAGCTGGCTGGCGTCATCCCAGTTGTGTCGTGTGTAGACGAGCGGTAGGCCAGCAAGAACAGTGGCACCTTGACATCCCAGTCTCGCTGATGGCTGGCCACGACCTTCCGCAGGTGTTCCTCTAAGGTCTTGATGTATCTTTCGACCATGCCATCCGACTGGGGATGTAGAGGCGGCGTGCGGGTCTTGTTCACCCTAAGCCTTTGTAGTGCCTCCTTCATTAGGTTGGACTCAAAGTTGGTACCCTGGCCACTGTGTAGCTCTAACGGCACCCCAAATCGACAGAACACTTGCTCCACGAGGCAGTCTGTGATTGTCTTTGCCTCTTGGTTTGGGATGGCATATATCTCCGGCCATTTGGTGAAGTAGTCCACGACCACCACTAGGTACTTGTTGCCTCGGTCGGAAACTGGAAACGGTCCCGCAATGTCAACGGCGATCCGTTCGAATGGCGCTCCGACGTTGTACTGCTGCTTGCGACCCCGGCTGCTAGTCTGGGGGCCATGACTCGCCGCGCACACGTGACACTGACGGCACCATCTTTCAGCATCTGCTCGGAGTCTCAGCCAGTAGTAGCGCTGCCGTAGTTTGTCAATCGTTCGGTTCGCTCCCAGGTGTCCTCCCGAAGTACCGGCGTGCACTTCCTCCAAGACTTCCGGGACCTTACTCCGGGGAAGTACCAACTGTTCTCTCTGCGTCTTCCCATCGGGTGACTCCCATACCCGGAACAGCACGCCATCTCTGGTTTTCAACGAGTCCCATTGGGCCCAGTACGACTTGTAGGTGGCGCTCCTCGGTGCGATGTCCTCCCAGGTTGGTCTCGTCCCTGCCTCCACTTCCCTCAAGAGTGGCCCCAAGTCTGCGTCCGCCAGCTGCTCCCTCCTCAGGCCTGCGCTATCCCAGGCGTCCGCAGGCACTGCCACAACTACTCGGACTGCTGGAGCACGCTCCTTCTCTTCCACTCTTGTGCACTGGCCGCACTCTTCTGGGCAGGGTCTTAGGGACATGGCGTCTGCGTTACCGTGACTCTTCCCTCTACGATGTTCCGAGGTGAAGTCGTACTCCTGCAGCCTCTGGACCCAACGTGCTGTCTGGCCTTCCAGGTTCTTAAAGCCCAATATTCAGGTTAGGGCGGAATGTTCAGTCTTCAGGTGAATGGCTGACCGTACAGGTACTTGTGGAAGTGCTCCAAGGTCTTTACTACCGCCAATAATTCTCGTCGGGTGACGCAGTAGTTCTACTCTGCCTTGGGTAGCGTCTTGCTGTAGTAGGCTATCACCCGCTCATGGCCGTCCTGGATTTGCGATAGGACGCCTCCAATGCAATGGTCGCTGGCGTCGGTGTCCACAATGAAGGCGCCACCCGGTGGTGGGAAACCCAAAATTGGAGCACTGCACAGAGTCTCCTTTAGGTGCTGGAAACCGTTTTCGGCGTCCTATGTCCACGCATAAGGCCGGTGTTCTTCTGTCAGGTGGGTGAGGGGTTTTGCGATGTTGGAGAACCCCTTTATGAAGCGGCGGTAATAACGGCACAGCCCCAGGAAACTGCGCAACTCTTTCTTATCCTTTGGGCGAGGCCAATCTCTCACAGCCTGTGTCTTCTCCGGGTCTGTGGCCACTCCGGTTGCTGAGTTTATGTGGCCTAAGTAGTTCACTTCCTTGCGGAAGACCTGGCACTTCTTCGCGTTCAGCTTCAAGTTGGTCGCCTGCAGTCTCTGTAGCACCTTAATCAGATTCTCGAGGTGATCTTCAAAAGTCTTCCCGACGATGATGTCCAGGTATAGCAGGCAGGCATCGTAAGTCAGCCTTCTCTCACTGACTCCATGAGGCGTTGGAAGGTAGCTGGTGCGTTGCAGAGGCCAAAGGGCATAACCGTGAACTGCCAGAGCCCTTGGCCCGTCGAGAATGCGGTCTTCTCCTTGTCTCTTGGGTCTAGAGCTACCTGCCAGTAGCCCGACTTCAGGTCCAGGGTCGAGAACCACTGTGCACTAGCCAGCGTGTCCAGTGTGTCGTCAATCCGGGGTAAGGGGAAACAGTCCTTCCGGGTGACAGCGTTCAACTTTCTGTAGTCTACGCAGAAGCGCAGCTCGCCATTCTTCTTTGTCACCAAGACTACAGGGGAACACCAAGGGCTGTCAGACTCTTCAATCACTCCCCTGGATTTCAGGTCCTCCAGCATGTCTCGTACCGCCCCTTGCTTCGCCAGCGGAACGCCTCTATGTGGTTGCCGAATAGGCCGGGCGTCCCCGGTGTCGATGCGGTGAAGTACTTTGTCTGTTCGGACGTAGTCACTGTCGCCTTGGCTGAAGACGCTCTGGCATCGCCTCAGCAGTTGTCGAACTTTCTCCAGTTGTTCTGCGGTCAGGTGGTCGGCCGCCCTCTCCAGTAAGCCTTCTAGCCGGGGCCCCAGGTTTTTCGTCGACACCGGCTGCTGTGTCTTGTCGATTGCTGTTACGCTTACCACGGGCTCGCACGTTCCCAACTCCGTCCCGGCCTTGACGTCGTGATCGGTGTCCGTTGGATTTAGCAGTCTCACTGGCACCTCCTCTCGGCACGGCAGCAATGCCCTGGCTACACACAGTCCGTGTACAGGCGTCTTCTGGTCCAGCATCATGTACCTGGTTCTCTGGCCTTCCAGTCGTGCCGTCACCACCACCTCGCTCCTCGCGGGGACAACCACGTCTTCGCTCAAGACGACCCTGCAAATTCCAAGGCGCTCTGCTGGTTGACGGAGTATAACCTCTTCTCCGTTGAGCCGCAGGACCTTCTTGCCGACGTCGACCGTCGCCTCGTGGCTCCTGAGGGCATCCAATCCCAGTATCACCTCCTCAGCCACTTTCGCGACGAACACCTACAGACGTACGGTGCTCCTTCCCAATGTCAGCTTCAGCAGGGCCTCCTTCTCCACAGGCAAGGTGTCGCCCGATGCCGTGACAAGCTGGTACGGTCGGCTCTGCTTCCTTGTCGGCAAACCCTTCCCCCCGTCAGGTCTGATGATGGTCACGGCCGCCCCGGTGTCCACCAGCACGCAGCACGGCTTTCCTCTTACCTAGCCGTCCGCGATGAGGCTGTGATCTATCCGCCGGCTGACGGCGCGCAGTGTCACTCTAGGAGATGGTGTGGACGGCGCCGACGTGCTCCTCGCCACGCCGGGCCTTACTCGTTCTTCCGGCTGCGCTTCCTGGTGTCGGCAATCTCTCTCTAGGTGTCCCGGCTGTCCACATCCCCAACACAGGCAACTAGGTGTTCGCCGGCGTCCCTCGGCTGGTGTTCTGTCTCCGGTGTAGCGGACACTCCTCGTCCTCGACGTCGGGATAGCTGTTACCTTGGCCGCCTCCATCCTTAATGCTGCTGTCAGCGCCTCGTGGATGGTTTGCTGTCCACATCCCCAACACAGGCAACTAGGTGTTCGCCGGCGTCCCTCGGCTGGTGTTCTGTCTCCGGTGTAGCGGACACTCCTCGTCCTCGACGTCGGGATAGCTGTTACCTTGGCCGCCTCCATCCTTAATGCTGCTGTCAGCGCCTCGTGGATGGTTTTATAATCGCCGAGCATTAGGCGCTGACGAATCTCCGTGTCCCGTACCCCGTCAACGAAGGTGTAGAAGCTTCCCGGGACACGAACTCTGGTGGGAGGTCGACTAGGGCCTTGCTTGCCAGGGCGAACTCCTGCAGCGTCTCCCCCGGCTGCTGTGACCTTGCCTTTAGCTGGCTGCGGTACGCTGTGGCTAAGCGGTGGTTTCCGAAACGATTCTCCAGGGCCTCCCAGATGTCCTTGGGTGCCGGCCGGCGTTGACTGTACCGCATTCAGGACTTCCGCGGCCCGTCCCTCGAGGCTGGCTATTAACTGTAAGACCTCCTCTTCTGGTGACCATTTTTTGTGCTTGGCCACTGTGTCGAACTGGCGGCGGAAGACTTCAAACGTTGACGCGCCGTCATACTTGGGAAGTTTGACGCGCGCAGATGTTGTGTCGCGTCCCGGCGCGTCGGCCTTCAAATCCTTCAGCCTCCTGCCGATGACGTCCTCCACCATAGCGTTCAGGGACTTGACGCTGCTGTCGGCCTTTCCTTCCAGGTCGTTAACGCGGCTCGCCAGGTCCTCGACGCGCTCGTCCACTTGACCCATCCGCTTGCCCAGCTCCGTCACGTCATCCCTCACGCCGGCCAACTGTTCTTCAAATTTGGCGGTGAGAGCCTCGTTCGCCACCTTCATTTCCGTGGTCAGTTCGGCCATCTTTGCGGTCATTGTCGTGGCCAAGCTGTTGTTTGCTGCTTCTGTTTTTGTTGTTAACTCGTTCATCTTCGCGGCCAGGTTGTTATTTGCCGCCTCCAATTTCTTTTCCATTTTATCGGTGATGTTTTCATTTGCCGTCTTCATTTCCGAGGTCAGTTCGGCCTTCATTTCCATCATCTTCTGCAAAATCTTTTCCAATGCCACGTCCATGGTTGTAATGTTCGGTGGAGTTGTCATCCCACTCCTGACACCAGTGTGACTTTGTAGGTTCGTGAAATGAAAAGTCCAATTACACAAACTCAACAATGTTCTTTATTTCCACCGACTTACAGTTGAACACTTGCCAATTACACAGAATTACGTAATGCACACAATTACAATTTACCAATCCTTTTATGGAAGTGTTGAAAACAGTGTTGTTGTATAAATTAAGTTAATTAGGAGTCGATTAATAACACAAAACAACACTCACTTTTAAATTTTCCCGGAACCGGTTTCTGAGGTCTTCCCTCTATCTTCAGCCGGAGTCGATGTCCGGCTGAAGATAGAGGGAAGACCTCAGAAACCGGTTCCGGGAAAATTTAAAAGTGAGTGTTGTTTTGTGTTATTAATCGACTCCTAATTAACTTAATTAATACAATTTACCAGTTCGTCCGTTACCATTCCGATGCATGTACACAGTCTTCTCGTCCGTTCACTAGCTCGTCAAGCACTGACTGACTCAATTCACTCACTGCAGCCCTTTTTATAGGAATATTGCCGTTTTCTCAAAGCCTCTAGTTTCCGTGAATCACCACGAAGGTTCCAGATGGCAGTGGAATGGGGGAAGAGGCGGCCAGCGACAAGTGACACTTCCCTAATCATCCCCTCCGTTAGTGACAGAGACTAATGGGTGGGTGTGGCTTGGCTGCCTCTGGCCCTTTACTCAGCTGTCATTGGTTGTGCTTTCTGCTAATTGGGTGACAATATTAACAACTGCTCAAACAGGATTCAGACAACACTTATCTACTAAAGAAAATACAATTCAACTATTCCAAGATGTCAAAGAATCTTTCAACAAAAATCAATATATGCAGTCAGTTTTCATTGATTTTGAAAAAGCATACGATTCAGTATGGAGGCATAAACTTCTTGAGAAACTTTGAAAACTAGGCATTCAGGATAACATATTAAATTGGATCACTCAGTTTCTCTCTCAACGTTTCTGTGCTACAAAATACAATGAAAGTACATCCACATTCCGATAAATAAAAATGGGCCTACCACAAGGTGCAGTACAGAGTACAACCTTGTTCAACATCTACATCAATTATTAATTTATAGATGTGTAATAAATATGATTCATCTATAAATTAATAATTATTTAGCTTCACTGTGGTGTTCCAATACAGTTAAATCTCGATATATCTACATCAATGATCTTCCCACGGCTGTATCAAACACAGAAATAAAGACAGCACTTTTTGCAGATGACATGATCATATGGACATCTTCCCCACAAATAGAGAAATCCAAAACTTCAATGGAAAAATCTCTGATACTATTGGAAAAGTGGACTGACAACAATTTGATGAAAATAAATACTGACAAAGCAACATTCCAAATATTTAGCTTAAAAAAGAAAATCCTTAAACTAAATCTGCAGTTCAAGAAACAAACCTGAAACAAACATATGAAACAAAATATTTAGGAACAATTTTTGATTCAAAATTATCTTGGGGACATCATATTGAAGCAGTAGTGGGGCAGGAATCGGGAGACACTGAACACCACATACAAAACATTCATCAAGCCAATACTTCTTTATAATGCAGAGGTAATAATTACAGCAAACAGTTCTAACATAAATCACCTAGAAGTATGCCAAAATCAGGCCCTGCGACTAATAACCGGTGCAGCAAAATCAACTCCAGTCACAGCAATGCAAGCCTTAACTCGGAACTATCCAATACATCTAACTTTAGATGAGCAGGCACTAATACAACATGAACAACTGTTGCGGTTAAAAACAACAAAATGGGAGAAAAGATTACTACAACCAACCAAGATGAAAACAAACAAGTTTCCTACACAAAGTTATGGAATTAAAAACAGATCTGAATCTTCCTAAGTCTAAAGAAAACATTTTAATCAAAGAAAACCCACTGACTTTTGAACCAATCAATATTCAGTTAGATTTAGAACAAATAGTTACAAAATCTGAAACTTCTTAACGTGTACTAAAAGCACTAGAATTAGAAACTGTGAACAATAGATAGCCACCTGAAGAATGGTTACATATCTGCACAGATGGATTTAACTTGGACAACAACTCAGGAGCAGGAATTAAGTGTGCACTGTTCTCATTCTATCAACCAGCAGGATACCGCACAACAAATTTTGATGCAGAAGTAACGGCTATCCATATTTCACTCCAACACCTTCTATACAGAATAGATAAATTAAAAAATGCTGTCATACTTTCTGATTCTAAAGCAGCGTTATGTGCAATAAGTTCATATAAAATGAGGTCAACCCAAATTAAAGAATGTCACAAAATGATCCAACAACTTCAAAAACTACAGAAAAGAATTATATTACAGTGGATACCTGCACATTGTGGAATTGCTGGAAATGAATCAGCTGATTTTCGTACGAAAAAAGGTTCAATTTTAATTCAGAACAAAAGTAAAAACTTACCCTCTACATCCATAAAAAGATTAATCAAAAGCAAATATCAAAACAAACAAAACCAATCAATATCTAACAAAGCTAAAGATAAAAAATGGAACATTTTAATTAAAAATCCAGAAATTATTCCAGAAATCCCCTGTAAAGCTGCAGTAGCAAATTTTAGATTACTTACGGAACATGATTATTTGGCCAAACACCTACACAGAATAGGAATTCATACAAGTCCAAATTGTCCTCTGTGCAACAAAGAAGAGGAAATGACTGAAGAACATCTTTTAACCTGTGAAGCCCTACCTGCCGGACCCACTACACAGAAATATTGGAGAGCAAGAGAGCTAATGGCTTCATTGCCAAAGCCTAGCATTTGAAAACAACAACATATTATTTATAGCAGATAATAAATGAATGAATGAACAAAATTAAGTGGACAAAAATATTGTAACAATCTGAAGTAACAAAAGCACTACAACATTAATTCCAAAATCAAATCATAACAAAACACAAACCTAAAGGTGAATCAGTATTAAACATCTAAAGAAAAAACAATACTATATATATGAAAATTAGCTTTCTTTAAATCAAATTTTGCATTTTTGACGGAAACCTAACCTGCCTTGAAGAAAGTGGCATGACATTGAATAAGTCAATTGAGTTGGTAAGGATTGCAGAAGAGAGGATACAAAATAGAAAAGGTGATATTGGGGACAAAACTAACAAATAGTTTGTCAGATTGCCGATATCTTGGCAGGAGAAAACTTTAGAACTGATATTTTTGATCAGGATTTAACAGGCAGTGATATAGTGTTTTTCAAATATGCATCTATACGATCTATGGAAGTGGAGAGAAGTTTCTCAAAGTATAAAACAGTTTTAGCAGACACCACTGTTCGTTTACTTTTGATAACTTGAAGATGACCATGGTGGTGTACTGCAATGTTAAGTAAGGTATACTTTAGCTAATGGGTACAGTAACTTATTTTGTCATATTTTATAAAATTGAAAATGATCTGATGAATTTTGAATTTATTTATTATTTAGCAGCAATAATTGCATTATTTACTAAGAAAGTTAATTTTAAAATGTGGATATTCGAACCATATATTCATTATTTGTGTATGGCAGTTATCAGTTTATTATTATGAAAGAAATTGTTAATTTTTGTTAGGTCATTTTGTTTACATTTTATGTGCATTTTTACTGTCTTTTAAGGGCATTTTATAGCTCACTTTTAGAGAACGTTTAGGTCAACAACTTCAGGTCCTAGTAATGATATACCTAACTTGTTTTGGTATAAAGTTAGGATACAAGACAAAACTTTCGTGCCACATACATGAGTTGCAGATTTGAGAAAATGAATACAAAACAAGTAGAAACCTTTACTATTTGATATTCCAGTGATATGCAGAGAAGAAGAAAACCATGTAGATGATTACTATTTTTGTTATAGTGAAAGTTGGCGGGCATAAGAGGAACAATAAGAAAGGAATGTTCTGTTGTTTAAGGACTATGATACAATGAAGCACAAAATTAATACAATTTTGAGTCGAACTAATACTCAATGCTCCATTTATTGCTAGTATTTACCTAGAACGCGTTTCGTTAGGACTTCCTAACATCATCAGCTGTTGTCGACTAATGGATGCCGGTTCAGTGAACTCCTCGGAGGTGATAGGTGCGTCTCTGTCGGTATCTTGATGAACTTGAAATTGGGGTTGTCTTCAAAGGTAGTATCAAAATTAAACAATTTACTTTCATATTTCTTTATAAAGATTTTTTCCCACATGGTTAATGCAGCTGGACCTTGGACACTTTTTAGTAAGTGAATTTCTCGTTCTATGTCATGATTTTCCTTCCAAAAATGGTACGCTACCGCCGATTTATCTATCTCTTTATTCCTTATGTTCCTAAAGTGCTCTTTAAGCCCCATTTTTGGCAGACCTCTTCATGAGCTTTTTGGAAACGCACATCACAAAGGCATTCCCACTAATTTTTAAGCATTGGTACAGATATGTGGATGACATTTGGGCAATAATAAATGAGAAACAAGTGGATGATGCATTAAAACTACTTAATTTACAAAATCCTGCAATAAAATTCTCCATAGAAAAAGAGATAAACAATGAAATCCCTTTCTTAGATTTGAAACTTACCAGAAAACATAATAAACTTGAATTTGGCATACACAGAAAGGAAACACACACAGAAAATTTCATAAAATCAGATGGATATAACCCAAGACAACACAAGCATGCTGTTATCAACAGTTTAACTTACAGGCTGGTTAATGTACCTTTAAACAAGATAGAATATAACAAAGAGTACAATAACATCATTCACATTGCAGAATACAATGGATACAGTGCTGAATTGGTCAACAAGAAAATAGATAAATTCAAAAGACAACTAAGATGCAAACAAGTAACTACTCTCTCCCCAATTAGCAATGAAACCTCATACAGAAAATTTACTTATCATCCCAGAGCTACACACCTTTTCCAAAAAGTTTTCAAAGAACACAATATTACTTTGGCCCCACAGAACAAATTTAGTGTACAACACCTTTTCAAATCACGTAATACAAAGGAGATACCCACAGGCAGAAAATCAGGAGTGTACCGGATAAATTGCAAGGACTATGACAAATTCTACATTGGAAAAACAAAAAGGAACGTGAACATTAGGCTTAAAGAGCACTTTAGGAACATAAGGAATAAATAAATAGATAAATCGGCGGTAGCGTACCATTTTTGGAAGGAAAATCATGACATAGAACGAGAAATTCACTTACTAAAAAGTGTCAAAGGTCCAGCTGCATTAACCACGTGGGAAAAAATCTTTATAAAGAAATATGAAAGTAAATTGTTTAATTTTGATACTACCTTTGAAGACAACCCCAATTTCAAGTTCATCAAGATACCGACAGAGACGCACCTATCACCTCCGAGGAGTTCACTGAACTGGCATCCATTAGTCGACAACAGCTGATGATGTTAGGAAGTCCTAACGAAACGCGTTCTAGGTAAATACTAGCAATAAATGGAGCATTGAGTATTAGTTCGACTCAAAATTGTATTAAGAAAGGAATGTCTATCCAAACCTAAAATCGGCCATAAGACCCATACCACATGGCCTAAGCCACACACTGCTTTAGAATCTTCATCATCAAGTGAAACTTGAGATCATGATTATGACTCCACATCCACAAAAGGACAACTAGATCTGTTTACAGAAGAAGATCTGAATGACTAGGTAAGAGACCTGGATTTCCCAAAAGAAGCAGCACAAGATTTGGTGTTGCAATTACAGGAAAAACATTTGCTTACCCCGGGCACAACATTCTATTGGCTTTGATTAAGAGAATCAGAATTTTGAGTGTTTCACTGTAGAAGGCTCTCTCTTGTTTATTGTAAGAACATTGAAGGTGTACATGGTGTTACATACAACAGGAATGGATGGAGACTATTTATAGGTTCCAGGCCTCCTAATCCTTGTTTCACGTAAGCTTGCCCCGTATCTCTTACTGGTCACTCACCTCTCATTGGCTGCTGCTGTTGTAAAGACTCTCGTGCGGTAAAAATTAGTTCATTATTTAACATGGTTATATATCTTTATATGTTGGTAGAGAATTGTCAAATTTTTATTTTCGTAACTGTTTGAATTAAATATATTATGCAACAGAGTTGATTTATCTGAAATGCATGTTAATTCTTAAACGAAGTAAAGAGGAGGTTCCTTTGCTCTCAAGCACATGACACGATAGCACGTGCTTCAGCGGTAGTGGTCACATATTTGTTTATATGACTTTTATCACTGACCTTGTTTTGAACTGGATTAGTCATATATCGGCATTCGAAGGTTGTTTGCCTAGTGCGAAAGCTAAATTATTTTATTGATTGTTTATTGCGCATGTACTTATATGAATAATGGCAGAGTCTACCGCCAGTTTTTCGCTGAAGTATCGCAAGGGTAAATCTTTACAAACAGGCGAAAAAATAATTGTGGTGCATGTATTTAATGCACTCATAAAGAAGAATCCGTCTTTGTCAGTGAGAGAAGTCGAGCAGCTGTGCTCTGAAGTTACAGGTGTGAGTGTTAGATCCGTAGGAACATCGCGATGTGAAATTGAGAAAACAGGAAAACTTATCACTCCAGGCAAAAGCAGGAATAAACAAAAGCACGTGCTCGGAGAAAATACGTGAAATGTGCTGTGCGTCATCATGTGTATAGTTTTTTCTTTAGAAACGAACTCCCTAACATAAATAACATTTTGTCTGCTGTAAATGAGGATACAGATTTACCAAATTTCAGCAGATTGCTTATACAGCTGGGGTTTGTGAATGAAAAAAGAGGCAAGAAAAATGTGCTAAAAAAATAGAGGCGATATTGCTGTGTGGCGAAGACATTATTTAAGGACAGTCAGACTGTACCGAGATACAAGTCGCAAAATGTACACAAAGAACACACGAAAAGTAAGGTATGGCGTGACACGACTTTTAAGGCTGAAAGACAAGCATTTTTGAAAGGTATGTGTGCTGGTTTAAAATATCCCAGTGGAAAAGGCCGAAGGCCTTTCATTATAAACTTGTTTCAGTTACATTCCTCAGTCATTCAGTTTCAATTTGCTCAGTTTCATTATAAACTTGTATTTTTGCATGCCTTCATATCCTTATTTGTATGATTTTATTTATCTTCCCGGCAATTATTATGACGTTTATTGCAGGTTTAAATGTGACGGAAAGGCATGGCCTATGGCGCTAATGCACTAGCCAATTAGGGCGAGGGGGAAGCTAGTTGAATGTGGAGTTATACATGTCAGCGGGGCAAGGTTATATGAAACAGATATTAGAATGTATGAACTTCCGAAGATCCGCAAACCAGACGTTCCTTTACGCCCCATTGTGGATGCCAGGAGCAGCCCTACATATCGGCTGGCACGTCACCTGGCTGATCTGTTACAACCTTGGTAGGGGATTGCCCACATCATGTGATTATCTCCACACAGTTTGTACATACACTTAGGAACATTACCATTGGCCCTTCTGATCTTCTTGTCAGCTTCGATGTGGTTTCTCTATTTACAAGAGTACCACTTCAAGAAGCCATCCAACTTCTGAAGGAGCATTTTCCGGCTGATATCATAGAGATCTTCCGACATACCCTGACATCCACTTTCTTCTTGTTTGGTGGTACTTTCTATGAACAAGTAGACGGAGTTGCAAAGGGCTCCCCTTTGTCACCAGCTATAGCTAATTTCTATATGGAACACCTAGAACATGAAATACTTGCCACAGCTCCACTTAAAGCATCTCATTTCTATAGATAAGTGATGACACTTCTGTAATTTGGCCACATGGATCAGACACTTTGTCTGGCATTCTTGCACATCTCAACAGCACTTCGACCTCAAATACAGTTTACCATGGAAGTGGAGAAGGATGGAACTCTTCCATTCCTGGACATTCTTGTTTCAAAAAACAGCAACAGTACACTGGCACATGCTGTATACCTATACACATACCGATCTCTATCTGAATGCTCATAGTTTCCATCATAAGTCTCAACGACTGGGAGTTCTCAATGTACTGGCCCACAGAGCTTTGTCTATCTCTGACCCCAGCCACTTAAAACAGAAACTGAGCACCTGAGACTCACTTTCCGTCAAAATGGCTACTCCGAATATGACGTTGAAGCCTCTATCACCAAAGCTAGGAAAGGGAAACCTGTAATACAGCAAGTGTCAGATAAGCCTACCGCTACAGCCTACATCCCGTTTATCGGCAATCTATCCGGTAGAATCAGCAGAATTCTCGCCAAATAAAACATCAGGACCATCCACATGCCACCTCCGAAGATTAAACATCTGTTGAGACCGGTGAAAGACAAACTGGACTTTTCAAGTTCCGGGAGTGTAGCGCATTCCCTGTGAATGTGGGACACCGTATATAGGACAAACCGGAAGGACCATCGCTACCAGAATAAACGAACATGAACAGAGCATTCGTTTAATTCAACCTGAGAAGTCTGGGCTGGCAGAGCATTGTTTTGATAACGACCATAGAGCCAATTTTCGGGAGAAGACCATCTTGGCAATATGCAACAGTTACTGGGAGCGGAGAATTAAGGAGGCTTTGGCCATTTCCTCTAAAAGGAGCCGCTTAACCCTTTCACCAATATGGACGTCATATGACGTCCAAGCTAAAAAAAGTCCCCAAACCGATATGGACATGTATAGACGTGCTGTGCATACATGCATTTAATGCTTATTTAATGATAATTCTTTTAAACTTTATGTTTTACAGTAAATTTAAATAAATTCTATAAGAAGTAAAAGCTTACCTTTAAACGTTTCTACTTGAATTGTAAACCTCAAAACAGGGATAAACACACAAGGGCTGTTCTCCACATTCACGGCAAATCGTACTATTTTCCTTTCAGACACCTTTCTTCGACACACCAGACATTTTCTAAAGGGACGCTACTTTTTTGTTGTGGGTGGTACCCTCTTAGGAAAATGTTTTCCTTCAAGTCTGAGGGGTGCTGGGGTGGTGGATTTCTTACCACGAGTATGGAGAGGTCTCTGAATTTTATAGTGCTCAATTAGGCTGCGAGCTATTGATATGCGAAAATCCAGGTACATCATTATCTTCCGTGGGTTTAGAGCTCTCCAAATTATTAAACAATTGTATATGCTTATATCCAGCTGGTGTAAAAATACTTTTTTATACCATTTGATTGTTTTTCGCAAAGAGAGATATGTGTGTTATACCTGATCTACTAGATCCACTCCACCCATATGCATACTGTATTCCTGAATAATATCGGGCTAGAAAATTGACATTTTGTTACGAGCATCAATTTTTCCGGTATCAATCATCAAAATCTTACAGCTGCAATTGGATAATGCTGTAACAGCCCTCCTGTCTTGCCAACCACCATAGGTCAAGTATGGGAGCTAATGATGTGCATTTCTCCTCTTCTTAGAGCCTTCGTATTCACATCTTTTGGGAAACCAATACGATTTGAGTGTAGTGTTCCAATTGCATTTGTTTTTCTTTTGTGTAAGGCCATGAATAATTTAGGGGAACTGTACCAATTATCTAAATATACAGTTCTACCCTGATCAACTACAGATTCCATCAGGAGCATTACTATGGAACCAGATAACCCCAAATCTTTGTCTCCGGTGTTATCAGTCCCTTGGCCAGTGTATATGCAGCTATTGTAAAAATATCCTGTTTTACTTTCACATACATCAAAACTCCTTATGCCAAATCTGGCCCTCTTTGTTTTGATGTATTGTTTCCAACCTAAGTGGCCCTTCCAAAGCATCAGGCTTTCATCAACAGTGATCTTTTCACTAGGCACATAATTTTCTTTGAATTTTGAAATAATGTAATCAAAAACTGGTCTGATTTTGTATAGTTTATCATTTACATTTTCTGTGCAGGTGAAATGAAGGAAGCACATTTCCCAAAAAATGGGGTAGCTAGCATGTCATCTGTGGACCAGTACATGTCTAGCGTAGGTATACGAATAACACCCATGAGCATAATTAGACCAAGTAGTCTGTAAATCTCATTTCGTGTTACTTCTGTCCACTTCTGAATTCTACTCTTAGATCCTAAATTGCCTTTAGAAATCAGGTTTTCCTTTACCTTACTCGCATATACATTTGTTTCCGAAACAATGAGAGACAGTAAGTCAGTAGTAAAAAATTTTATGGAAATGGTTGGCTGTCAGAAGTTAGCTGAGTATGCGGTTGTACACCAGAGGTTGTGTTCGTAAAGGTATGTCTATTTGTGTTAAAGTTATTTTGACAACTCCAAAATGTTGATTCTTCACGAACACCTGTCGGAAATGAGTCATTTTCCTCCTCACTGCTACCTTTATCCTCAACACCCTGCTCAAAATCTGAAAACTCGCCATCAGTGTCCAAATCACTGTCTAACAGCAAAAAGTCTTCCACATTTTCTGATGTAATATCAGAAGCCCACACTCTTCTTACACTAGCTAATTTATTTGCTACAGTACTCTTTGAGGCCATGATTAGCACTGAGGAAACTATTTCGAATGTGTTTTAGCTAAAAAAATCGCTCGGAACTGTGACACAGTCAAAATTACTATATGAACTGAATGAAGAAAACAGTTACGTCAGCTGCCATAAACTTCGGTTGAGAAATACTGTAATAAGAGCGATGCTGACGGAGGTTATTGTTATTGTTATTTATTTATCTGCTGATTAAAATTATAATAATTCATGGCATTGTCAAGGTAAGTACAATATAAATACAAGGATTATCTAACCTACTTATATACAAATTATTTACAGGTAATAATAAAGAAAATATTTACATTCTTAAGCTAATATGTACAGTTCCGTAACACTAAGTTTACAAAACTATATTATTAATTACTGCTCTAGAAATTCGTCAATTGAATAGTAACACCCTTGGATACAAAACTTCTTTAGTTCCCTTTTTAACCGCTTAATATCTTTAATTTCCTTTAGATACATAGGTAATTTATTAAAAAGCAAACAGGCAGCTACAGAGGGTTTCGTTTTAAATAATTCTAATTTATGTGAGGTTATATGAAAATGCATGTTGCCTCTGGTGAAATGATCATGAACCTGACTGTTTACTTGTGGGTGGTCATCCTTATGTTTTAGAAACATTACTACTTCAAAGATATATAAGGAGTATAGAGTTAAAATATTTAATTTTTTGAAATAATTTCTACCAGATTCCTGTAGCCTTAATACCACTATTGCCCTTATTGCCCTTTTTTGCAGTGTGAAAAGTCTTTTAGTATATTTATTAGCACTTTGTCCCCATACTGTAATACTGTAAGATAGATAAGGATATATGAGTCCATAATAGGCACGCATTAATATGCTTATATCCACAGTTTTTGACAATCTTTTCAGTGCAAATATGCTTGTACTTACTTTGTTGCAGACTTTATCAATTTGGTTATCCCACGTGAGATGACTGTCCATTATTATTCCTAAAAAGTTATTAGTGATTACCTCGTTTATTTCTTCAAATTTTAACTGTGTTTTGTTTCTGTTTTGGACTGTTTGTATACTCATGAAACTTGTTTTCTTAGCATGGATATTGGTTTCTTTCCAGCGTGTGTAACGCAACATATACAATTACTTTTGTCTGGTAGCATAAACTGAAACATATAAAGCTTGAACCCAACACTTTGCTTATGCAGCTGATATACACATATAGTTTGCAAAACAAAAATAGTCAGCATCAGGCGTGTTCGACGCAAAGAATGGCTTTCTCTACAGTGATACAAATTAATGAAATTTCAACGATTTATTAATATAGTCTCTATTTTAATGATACAGTAGAAGTATACTGCCTTTAATGCCAGTTTTTGTTTTGCTAAAATAACTTAATAAATACGGAAGAAGCATTTTTGCAGCATTTAACAATTTAAATGTCTTGTTCTGTTTATTGGGTATCCGTTCCCGGCCGTGCAGAGTTAATCGGGATGCTGGATTTCAGTTCAGCTCCTCTTGGAAACTGGCCTTAAAAATGGAAATCCATTGATTTAAGAAGCAAATATCAATACAGCTTGATAATCAAGTTAAGTAGTTATGTTTATTTGACCCAATTAATTTTCTATACTCACGCCATCTCCTGACCTGGTATTTAATTTACTGAAAACAGTCTTTTGTTCAGTAATGCAAATTTTGATAATGTTTTGTCTTTGTTTATATTTGTGTTATATCCAGTGTTTCATTTGGGTTATAACATTTTATAAATATCCTGATGATGGGAGAGATGCACACTCCCGAAATGTCGATTTCTAATCATGTGTTCACCTGGCTTGCTGCCCGAGAAGAAATTGAGCAAGACACATTATTGTATTTTTGTTAACTGTCTAAAACTAGCAAATGATTTATGTTGAAATTTGCACCAATTACTGTGAAATAGTAAAGGAAGTTCAAAATAGATATTGATATTTCAAAGATAATTGCTGGGAAAGTAGTAGAAATCAGATCTACGTGTGTGTGTGCTATATGTTTTCACATTATGTTTTCGATATATTTTATATTATATTTTGAACTTTAGAAATATTCTGTTGATTCTGTGCTTTTTTTTTTTTTTTTTTTCCTTTGAACTTATGATATGCAGTGTTTAAATGATGAATGAAAATTTCTCTGATTCTGAATGGAGATATTTTAAATTTAAAAACAAGCTTCACTAGGAAGTAGGTACTTGCAGATTGCAGTAATTCTGCACTCTGAAAGAGTATTACAAGAGGCATAATAACATAGCAATCTCTGTGTTGTTACAGGTTATGAAATTGCTATTGGGATAATGTGATTTACTATAACACACAATAAATCCAAACTAATGAAACCATAACTGAGTAATCTGTGGACCTTCAACATTAAAAGTAGTATACTCAGTGTCTTAACACAAATGTCCATTGTTACTGTGTACTTGTTTATGCTATCAGTCCTGTTATTTGAAGTGTAATGTAATTTCAACTATCTGCAAGCAAAACACATGAAAATATTTTGTTACCAATCATTTTTTTTTCCACAGATGTGCCGCTAAATTTAAAACCAGAACTGCCCAAATACTGAAACTGTGGTAAAATGGATGTCAAAGTAGAAATCAAAGAAGAACCTTGTTCACAAAATGAGGAAGAATTTTTTTCCAAAGGCCTTGAAAACAAAGTTAATGTTGAAACTTTAAGAATTGGCAGTGAGTTTAAGGTAGATATGAAAACAGAAATTGAAGAAGATGATGATGTTCCCAACTTCTATTCACAGAATGAGCTATTTTCAGAACATCCTATAATGAAGTTTAATAAATGCAGTGAAGACAGTGAAATTGAAAGTAAAATTGAAATTTTAGGAGCACAGTGGTGTTTGGAAGGAACTTTGACAGAAACTCCAAGTGTTTATGATGACATTAAGGTAAGTTCTGCAGGGAAACTATATCAGGTTCTCTTTATTCTATGAACCCTTTTGCTGCAACACTAAGTAGATGTGTTCAAATATCAAGCTCAAAAATGACAACAGGAGTGGAAAATGCTAGACAGCTCTGTCTTGAAATGTAAAGCAAAGGAAAAATTAGCAAACGCAAAATTATATTGGGATCAGTTTACTAGCAATACTAGGGAAAAGTTACATAGGAATAATGGCAGAAAGATTGCAAAGATGGGAACAAAAAAGGCTATTGGAATTTCAATCAGGATTCGGGAAAGGGAGAAGGACAATAAAATGCTGAACATGAAAATGCTGATCTTAAGATTTACTTGCTGACTCAGGTCCCTTGACCATAAGCCTTTGGTTGTCCTGATCAGCTTGATGTCATTTTTTCTTGACCTTCGCTTCTTTTGCTCTAATCCACTTTTCTCTTATCCTATATAAGAAATCTCCTATACATCTATTTTTCTTTTCGCCCATCCCCGTTAACATGCGTACTGCCAATATCTCTTTACTCACACTGTCCCATTTCTTATCCCATATTTTCCCCCTGTAATTTGTTAGCTCCTTACATTCTATCGCGTAATGAACAGTGCTTTCTCCACAAAATTCACATATTCCTACCTCATTTCTTCTCAACCCTTTTAAGTATAATATTCCTACCCTCATCCATGCTATGCCTTCTCTTCCAGTTTTGTCACATTGATCTATATATTTTTCCCTGCCCCATTCTGTCTTTAATTGCTTATAAAATTTCAAAGATTTCTTTTCTTCTATACTTTCCCATATCTCTTGCCTAATCTATGTCTTGCAGTCTAGTTCTCACTTCCTTCCAAAAACCGCTATAATTTGTCTCCTCTGCTCTCCATAGATCTCCCATGCCTATCTTTAATATCATTCTTTCCAATTCTGACAACCAACTATTTGTATTTTTAATGCTTTTCTGTTGCTTCATGCACAGATTCAGTAATTCTCCTTTCTGCCCTTTAATACACTTATACCAGAATTTCAATATTCTCTCTATTATTATTCCCCTCCTTTTTGTATTACCCAACTCTAGTAATGCCACTTCTCATGGTGCCAATTTTTGCAGCCCTAGTAGTTCTTTGCAAAGCAATCCACACATCTGGTCTATTTTGTTTTCTATCTCTGATGTGCCCCATACCTCCACTGCATACATTGTTCTGGCTTCAACGACCGCTTCATACATTCTTTCTAACCATCTAACTGACATCTCCAGTTTATATTTACATATTCTTACCCCTGACATTGCCACCCTGCCATTAGCTATCACTTTTCTGGCTTGTGCAGCCCATCCTCCACTGCTACACATCCTCACACCTAAATAGTCATACTCGTTTACCACTTCTACCTTTCGGTGTCCTATGAACCATTCCTCTCCTTTCCTAATTATCGATCCTCTTTTAAATGCCATTATTTTTTGTTGCTTTTTATTCTTAGGCCCCAGTCAGCGCAAAACCTATGGATTGCCTCAATTGATTTTTGTATACCTATTACGGAAATTGCTCCTACCGTTAAATTATCCGCATACAATAAACCAGGGTTCCCTTTGTTCATTATTATTGGGCAATGGGCATTGCTTTCCTTAACCCTCTGTATTATGTCGTCTATAAATAAATTGAATAGTATAGACTCAATTGGCACTCCTGTCTTAAACCTAACCCTCAGAGGTGGAGCTTTCAGATGCTCGGGGACTCTTACACCTAGCCTCTTCTGCCAGTTTTCAGGGTTACTGATGTACCCCAGGACCGCTATGGCTGCCGAGAAGGCCCAAGTCCCCGCCGTACATCACCCCATCAGTCAGTTCCCTACTTCCTGTTGCCCACGCCTCGGGACGAAGACCACAGATGTTGGATTTCGAGGGGCTAAGAATTTGGAGTTCTATCGTAAAGATCCCAGTGAATTTTTCAGACAGCTTATTACCATAGATGAAACTTGGATGCATCACTACACTCAAGAAAGTAAATCACAGTCAAAACAGTGAATTGTGCCAGGTGAACCAACTCCAAAAACGGCGGTCCATGTTGTTAACTAACAAGGTTATGACAAGTGTTTTCTGGGATGCACAGGGAATTATTTTTATTGATTACATGGAAAAGGTTCAAAATATCACTGAGGACTATTATGCAAGCTTACTGCAATGTTTGAGTGATGAGATGAAAAGAAATAGACCTCCTTTGGCAAAGAAAAGAATCTTGTTTCTTCATGACAATGCTCTGGCCCATCATTCCATCATTGCAATGGGAAGAATGTGTGAATTTAAGTTTGAAGTGCTGGAACTTTCACCCTGTTCACCAGATCTACCACCCAGTGACTACCACCTGTTCCTGAACCTCAAAAACTTTCTTTGAAGGACGAAGATTTCACAGCAATTAGCAGGTCATTGATTTTGAGGAGACCATGATAAATCATATTACAGAGATAGTTTAATGAACTTAGTATATTGATATGACAGATGTACTTGCCTTTCTGGTGATTATGTGGAGAAATAAACAATAAAGAAAAATAATGTTATTTTTTTGTGGGGCCCGGGACTTATAGTAATTATATATATATATACAATAATTCTTATAACAAAAAATTGTAATTTGAGATTTAATATAGTGAATGATTGGAAAAACTATTTATAGAATTAGTTTGTAGTTTTTCCAATTAATTTTGACGTCACTGTTACTAAATTCCTGCAATCACACATAGTGAATGATATCTGCCACTATCAGAGATATTCTGTAATAAATAAAATAACTATAAACAAAGCCTGAAGCTGTGTTATTGGTGAGTTATACATTGTATACTTCATATGTCGGTGATTTTATTGTGAATTGCATTAAAAAGATATGTTCTTTAATTATTTTCATGACTTTTCTGCACTAGGATTAACAGAGAATCCAGCAATTCTCAGTTTTTTATGTGCAAATAAAAATAATAATCACCTCTGTGCTAGAAAAATTAACAATAAACTGCCAATTAAAGCAATAAATTTCAATGTACATGGTTGAGCACTTCTTGCTCTAAAAATAACACAACACCACATTTATACAGTTAAAAGATTAATTTAAAACATTTTCGCCGCCATTTATGACCAATATCTTACTTAATTGGAAGGATCTCCAAAATATACTTAAAAATTCCAGATGTACCTAGAAAATCATCTGTTACTATATCAAGATTTAACTGTATTGGAACACCACAGTGAAGCGAAAAATTATTAAATTATAGATGAGTCGTATTTTTTACACATCTGCTTCACTTTCGTACCTATTTTGAGGACATGTTTCGCAAATCATCGCTTGCATCTACGGCTCTTGTGCGACTGAAGTTAGATCCAGCGGTGTGGGTAATTCTGGGGTTGTTGCTGCCATCTGTGGATTTAGTGATGAACTTAAATGTGGGATTCTCTTCTAGCGGGATTTCAAAGTTCATTAGTTGGTTTTTATGTTTTTCTATGTATATCCTCTCCCATATGATGAGTTCACTATGTTTTTGTACGTATTTTAGTAATTCTGTGTTATCTTCAATTTCATGATTTTCAGACCAGAAATGAGCTGCTATTGCAGACTTATCAATATTTTTGTATCTTAAGTGCCTGAAGTGTTCTTTCTTTCTAGTGCCTATGTTTCTTTTTGTCCTCCCTAGGCAAATTTTTTCACAGTCTTTACACTTAATCTTGTAAATGCCTGACTTTTCCTCTGGTTTTATCTTATCAGTATTATTACTGTGAAGTAGGTTTTTAATGTTGTAATTGTTTTTTGGTGCCAATGTTATATTGTATTTCTTGAAAATTTTTTGGAACTTTTTTGTGGCCCAGGGGTGGTAAGTAAATTTAGCAAATCTAATTTCTTGTTTTATTGGTGTGAGAGCTGTGATCTGTTTTAATCTCTTTTGAAGTTTGAATAATTTTAGTTTTTTATCTACAAGGTTTTTTCCATATCCATTTTTAATTGCAGTTTTTAAGATTTGATGGCATTCGTTTTGATATTCTTGCTGGCTGAGAGGTAGATTTACTAATCTGTGTGTGAGACTGTTGATGGTTGCATGTTTGTGTGGAATTGTGTTGAAACTATTTGCTTTGATGTAATTATCTGTGTGTGTTGCTTTTCTATGAATGCCTAATTCTAGTTTTTCATTGCTTTTTTTTTTTTATTTTAAGATCTAAAAAAGGTAGAGTACAGTCCTCTTCAGTTTCCACTGTGAATTGTGTGCTGGGTTCTTGCAGGTTGAGTAGTTTCAAAGCATCATCTGTTAGTTTGTAGGGCACTATTGCAAAGATGTCGTCTACGTATCTGTACCATGTTTTAAACATATGAGGGAAGGCTTTAGTAATATGTGTTTCGAAAAAGCTCATGTATAGATTGGCCAAAAATGGTGATAGCGGGCTTCCCATAGCTAGTCCTGACATTTGTTTATAATATTTTCCATCGAAGACAAAATAATTTTGATGTATACATAATTCAGTCATTGCCAAATATTCTTCTATTGCATTGGCATTCAGGTTTATAGAATTTAGCCATTTTTTCAGTTGAAACAAAAGTTTGTCTAATGGAATGCTAGGGAAGAGGGAGTGGACATCAAAGGATACTAAAGTGTCATGAGGTTTTAGTTTAAGATTTTGAATTTTTTCTGCCAGGTCTAAAGAGTTTTTTATACTCAGAGTATGGAATTGTGGAAAGGACTGAAATTTTTTGGATAGCCATTTTGCCAGAAGGTAAGTAGGAGTGTTTATATTATTTATAATGGGTCTCATGGGTATGTTGGGTTTGTGTATTTTAGGTAAACCATATAGTCTTGCAAGGGTAGGGTTGTCCGGTTTGATAGCTTTTTGTTCTGTAGTTGTTAAAATTTTACTATTAATGATGGTTTTTTGTACATCTTTTATGCATCGGTTGAGTGGATTAGAATCTATTTCCTGGAATTCTTTTTGTTGTAGTAACTCTAACATTTTTTCTTTGTATGTAGCTGTATCTAAGATTAATATTTTGTTCCCTTTATCAGCCCTTGAGAAGATTACGTCCTTTTTCCTTAAAGATTTAATTATCTGAATTTGTTTCAAATGTTTTTTTGACTTTTTGTTTATTAAGTTTTCCAATATAGGAGCTGATTTTTTCCTAATTATATTTTTGTCCATGGTTTCCAAGCCTTCTACTGCTAATTCTATATCTGCAATGAATTCATCCGGGTTGCTGGAGTATGTTATACATGTTTTTAGGCCTTGGTTAAGTACATCTATTTCTGCATTGTTAAAATTTTGCTTTGAGAGATTAATTACATTGTCTAGGGATGTGTTCTTTGCTGAAATTTTGTTATGTTTTGGTTGCCAATGATTATGATTATGTTTTAGTTTCTTATTATGACGATAAACTTTATCTTTGACTTTATAATTTATATGTTCAAATGATTTGGCTTCTAAGTGGTCCCATGCTGTGTTTCCTAGTAATTTTACACGTTTCAGATGTAGGTTGTACAAAGAGAGGTCTATATTAGTTATTTTTCTGTAGTGATTTGCTTTTTCGGATTTTAACACGGCTTTTTCAGCAGCTAATTGTTCTATACTGTTGTTGTTAAATTTTACTATTTTTCTTACAAATTTCGGAGAAATGTTATGTTTTAGGCAATTGTTGATAAACACTCCTACTTACCTTTTGGCAAAATGGTTATCCAAAAAATTTCAGTCCTTTCCACAATTCCATACTCTGAGTATAAAAAACTCTTTAGACCTGGCAGAAAAAATTCAAAATCTTAAACTAAAACCTCATGACACTTTAGTATCCTTTGATGTCTGCTCCCTCTTCCCTAGCATTCCATTAGGCAAACTTTTGATTCAACTGAAAAAATGGCTAAATTCTATAAACCTGAATGCCAATGCAATAGAAGAATATTTGGCAATGACTGAATTATGTATACATCAAAATTATTTTGTCTTCGATGGAAAATATTATAAACAAATGTCAGGACTAGCTATGGGAAGCCCGCTATCACCATTTTTGGCCAATCTATACATGAGCTTTTTCGAAACACATATTACTAAAGCCTTCCCTCATATGTTTAAAACATGGTACAGATACGTAGACGACATCTTTGCAATAGTGCCCTACAAACTAATAGATGATGCTTTGAAACTACTCAACCTGCAAGAACCCAGCATACAATTCACAGTGGAAACTGAGGAGGACTGTACTCTACCTTTTTTAGATCTTAAAATCAAAAAAAGCAATGAAAAACTAGAATTAGGCATTCATAGAAAAGCAACACACACAGATAATTACATCAAAGCAAATAGTTTCAACACAATTCCACACAAACATGCAACCATCAACAGTCTGACACACAGATTAGTAAATCTACCTCTCAGCCAGCAAGAATATCAAAACGAATACCATCAAATCTTAAAAACTGCAATTAAAAATGGATATGGAAAAAACCTTGTAGATAAAAAACTAAAATTATTCAAACTTCAAAAGAGATTAAAACAGATCACAGCTCTCACACCAATAAAACAAGAAATTAGATTTGCTAAATTTACTTACCACCCCTGGGCCACAAAAAAGTTCCAAAAAATTTTCAAGAAATACAATATAACATTGGCACCAAAAAACAATTACAACATTAAAAACCTACTTCACAGTAATAATACTGATAAGATAAAACCAGAGGAAAAGTCAGGCATTTACAAGATTAAGTGTAAAGACTGTGAAAAAATTTGCCTAGGGAGGACAAAAAGAAACATAGGCACTAGAAAGAAAGAACACTTCAGGCACTTAAGATACAAAAATATTGATAAGTCCGCAATAGCAGCTCATTTCTGGTCTGAAAATCATGAAATTGAAGATAACACAGAATTACTAAAATACGTACAAAAACATAGTGAACTCGTCATATGGGAGAGGATATACATAGAAAAACATAAAAACCAACTAATGAACTTTGAAATCCCGCTAGAAGAGAATCCCACATTTAAGTTCATCACTAAATCCACAGATGGCAGCAACAACCCCAGAATTACCCACACCGCTGGATCTAACTTCAGTCGCACAAGAGCCGTAGATGCAAGCGATGATTTGCGAAACATGTCCTCAAAATAGGTACGAAAGTGAAGCAGATGTGTAAAAAATACGACTCATCTATAATTTAATAATCTGTTACTATGTTCATATTAATCAAAGGCCGTGATTGTCTGAGTGGACATTTGTTGAAGATTGGTTTAATGACATTCCCAGTGTCTTTTATATGGTAAAGATTACTTAGTGAACGTTGATCCCCTAATTGTATGCAAAATACTCATAATTCAAGATATAGTCTCTATATTTCGGGAAGCAAGAAAAAGAATGATTTTATTATAAAGTTCTGAGCATTAGACATACATACATACGCACGCACACACACCACAGAGAGAGAGAGAGAGAGAGAGAGAGAGAGAGAGAGAGAGAGAGAGAGAGAGAGAGAGAGAGAGAGAGAGAGAGAGAGAGAGAGAGAGAGAGAGAGAGAGAGAGAGAGAGAGAGAGAGAGAGAGAGAGAGGAGGGAGGGAGAGAGGGAGAGGGAGTGTGTGCATGAGTTGAAGCATACATGGGTCACCCTGGAAACGAATTTGCAGACCAGCTGGCCAAATAAGCTGCCAAAGACAATCTACAAATTTGCTACAGCAATGTCCTGAAAAGCCAAGCTAGACAGCAACTCAGAAGTCACTATAGTAAATGTGAGAGAGAATGGGAGAACACCACAATCTGACTACCAATATAACAAGTATTCTTACTGGAAAGCTGCGAACTTATTGTGATCAAAACATCGAAATAACACTTCCAAGAAAGGAATTATATTACCATCAGTTTCAGACAACCCAAGATGCCCCAGTTATACTGGAGAACAAACAGTAGACCACGTACTTTATGACTGTAACTGGCTCAAAAGTGAAAGAGAAACTTGTGCAAAAAAGTGCAACTTTTAAAACTGGGAAATGGCAGTGCAGAAGATGGAAATGTTCAAAAACTTTAGTAAGGACTTCATAGAATTGAGGAAATTATAAAACTTTGAATTACCGTTGAACTAAATATAGATAGTAGTTGTATAGGTTATGGCCATATTTATCAGAGATGTAGCCATATGCCTAATGTTATATACGTACTCTATTTAGGAGAAAAACAAAATGGCATAGATTGGAAAACCTAGCAAGTAGTATTACTACTGATATAATGGAATATGCTGTTTATAAAGTTATATAAAAAATACACACACTACAAAATATAAATTATAATTACATTACTTAACTTCTAATCATTTATTGGTATTTATTTAGAGCACTACTATAATTTAAGTGCACTGCGAGGTTATTTTCACCCTGACAAGGTTAGCTTGTAGCAGTACTTAAAATTTAATTATACCAGCAACTAGTCATTAATAAATTGAAATTTGGTATAATTATAGCATAAGAATGTGTGCATTTAACTACTATATGTGCAAGTTTCCCTGAGTGCTCGGGCTCCAAGTCCTCTTTCGGTATGTTTTGTCTAACTCCGTAAACACAGAAATGCAGTATACTCTGACATTTAGTGGCTAATATGCTAAGCTTTCACACTTGTACCATTTTTCATTTTAAGTAATTTCGAGGCTAATTAGCTAACCAATTTACAAAAAACATATGTTGTGGATGTTATGGCTATCGAAAAGGGACACACTGTTGTTCGTCTACCTCCATATAACTGTGATCTAAATACAATTGTGTTTGCGTGGGCAGAAATAATGTTTTCAGAGGACACAGTGTTACTGGTAATGTATCAGCCACAGATCTGTGGAAACTCGTATAGAAGCATTCTCTTCCGTAACCGCAACAGATTGCAAGAAGGTCCGACAGGTGGAAATGCAATATTGGAGAGGCAATGTTGTAATAAAAAATGCAATTAATGAAATTATCATCAAAAATTGCAAGATAATATTGTACACAGACCACATCAGTTTGTCCTTTATTCATAAGTGCAAACTCACAAATTCAAAGATTTCACGATACATTCATGAAATCACATCTCAGGACATAGAAATTAAACACATTGCAGGGTCAGACAATGTTTTCGCTGATGCACTTTCACGCCTCCGTGCAAACCGTTCCTTACCGGAGACGATAGCAATTCCTACACATGAAGTTAAACTAATGGCACTTAACCTCACAATAACGTCTTCTTTCGCAAAGAAACTTAGAAATTTGGGAAATCTTCAAAGGGAAGACATTCATTTATCACATTTATTTAATACAGCATCTGAGATTAACAGTAACACTACATGGAGCATAGGAAGACATAATAATATTTTATATAAATTACATGGCAGGGATTGCTTAAAGTGGAAAGCAATTATCCCTAAGAGCATGGAAGTGGAAACGATTACCACCTTCCATACCTCGCTTATGCATGTCGGCGTTGCCAAAGCAGCAACTGATTTTCAAGAGTGTTTATATGTCAAACTCTTATACAGAAAGGTCAGGCAAATCATTTCGACCTGCCTTCTTTGCCAAAAAGCTAAGCCATTGAATGTAAAATATGATGTTGAACCTCAAGCTATTATAAGGGATAAGAAAAATGCCCTGGTAACTATTGACTTATATGGTGAGTTACCAGCTGGACAGCACAATTATAAATATATCATTGTGATTCAGGACACATTTACAAAATTCGTCAAAATCTACCCAATGAAGAAAATTGCTTCAAAATCTTGCTTAAAGAAGATTGTAGAGGATTATATCCCTAAGTACGGGAAAATTTAAGCTCTACTGTCAGACAATGCTTCAGTTCACACAAGCAAGAAATTCAATCAAACATTAAAGGATTTAGGAGTAAAACTGTATCATTCTTCAGCATACTTTCCCCAGGGCAACTTAACAGAAAGAAGTCTTCGAAATGTCACCAACTTTTTCCATATTATGTGTCACTCCAACCACAAAAGTTGGGTTAAATACTGCCAACAGATTGAAGATCATATCAACTTTACTAAGGATTCTACGACAGGATTCACCCCAGCAGAGTTGATGCTCTTCTAAATCTCTCTCCACTGACGAGATAACGCAAGAGAAGAGAGATTTAGAGGATGATAAATTTTTCGTAGAGCACATTACAATTAATGATGATTATTATTATTTAGTCAAAGTTGGGTTAGAGTTAGCAAACTTTGCACCATATTTATGTGTTAAACTTATCCTTCTTTCCAATTTACAGAAGCCTTTCTGGTTTTAATTTATCTCATATAAAGAAATCTGTTATTTGTAGATTATTGAAAGTCTATATTTCCTGAAGATAAAATTATCAAGGTTGAAGTAAATCAGTGATCTGAGAATCTTTTGTTACAGGATGGAGAAAATGAAGACTCTTTTTCTATAAAATCTCCAAGGTAAGTCTTCTTATTACTAATTTGTTCCGATTGCTAGTTTCTTTTAAATACTCTTCATATTCTGTCTCAATATTTCGTGAGGAATTATTTTTGGTATTTTGAGCAGAAGTTATATAGTTACTATCACTAGACACATTATGTTCATTGTTAGTGTTAGATATGGAATTGTTCTCTGAATATAAGGTGTGTTAACACAGTTCTCTGGTCAAGTTCTATAAGCGACACCATTGCCAGACACGTTAGTTCCTTGGTAGTGTTATATATAGAATTGTTCGTTGATCATAAAGAGATTAAGACAGGCTGCACACCAAACTCGTCAATGTCTTTAATGCAATATGGGAATATGACTCTTGTTTGTTGCTCTCGTGATGCAAACTTGTAACCAAACACCGGAGAACATCAGTGTGCATCAATATGCCACACATCATCTGCTGTTGACATGGGTTCCTCGAGTGAAGATGTTTTGCTATACAAGTGGATGAAATTGCATAACAAGAGAAAAACGAAATGGGTGCATGATTGTAATATGTTATGTGCTGAGCATGGTGCTATCTTAGCACTGATTTACTAAAAAATCTGGTAAAATTCCATTTATATTATCGAATATGCCCTGAAAGCTATGAAGTACTTCTTCAGAGAATTTCTTCATTATTAAGAAGACAAACTACAGAAAGCCTGTAAGTTCTGATATATATATTTCTTACGTAGAAAATGAAGCTATTTACAGTGACTGACGACGGGAACAAGGGTTCGTGAAATTGATTTCAGCTTCAACTAAAAATCGACATCATTTTTCCTAAGATAAGTGAAGCTTTTTGTTACAAATAGTTATATTCGTATAATATATATTTCTTCTTCATCTTCTTCTTTTTTTAATGTAATTTAGGTCCTCCAACATTAAGTCATATCAGACGATGAATGAAATGGGTGAAATGATGCTCAAATGTCTCTGGGATCCATAGAACTTAGAGCTACCTGACATTCGTCTTTCAGGACAAGGGAAAACCTTGGGGAAAAAACCTTATCCAGGTAACTCTACCCTAACCGAGATTCGAACTCGGGACCTCTTGAACGTGGGGCAGACATGCTACCATCTACGCTACTGACGTGGGCTATAAGTCCTGATGAAAAGCTTCTCTTAACATTAAGGTAATTTTAAAGCTTAGAATAATAATTTTTTATTAAAATATTAACTTCTTTATTAGGTGATAAACACAGTTTTAAGTTTATTCATGTTGGCGAGGTGGGTTTTTACTCATAAGTAGAGCTGGGATTTTTATGTAGTGTTAATTGGAAAATATGTAGTGAAAATTGGGAAAGTATGTAAAAAATATGTAAAATCTTTAAAGTATGTGATATAAAATATTAAATATTTAATGAAAATTTCCAATATTATGCTCAAGAGAAATTCACACATTTCTCAGAACAGTGAACAGTTATTATTTGATGAAAATGTATCCTAGAAACCACACTACAGTAATCTAATGTTGAAAATTAAATGTTAATTTTATCAAGTAAAAATATAATGAGCAAACAGAAATGTATATGTAAATTCCATAGCTAGAGACATTAATTGAATAAATTTTGTAGCACAGTGTACAACTAAATATTTTTCAAAGTTTTCTGGGGACATTGATAGCTGTTTGTCAGATAGAACGTTCTTATAAGCGGAAAATGACTGCTCAACATCACATGATGTAACTGGGACAAATTTTAACAAAGGAATCTTTCCTGGGGAAATGTTCGCAGGACAATCTATAATGTCCCCTTTTGGAATTTGACACACACTATAAAATGTTTACTATCCAGGATTTTTACTCAAAACTGTTTTAATTTATTTCATGCACTATTACCCTTCTCTCCATGCACTACACTTAGTTTTTCAACTAAATCTTCCACAAAACTAATAGAAGCTTCAATTGGAAGTCCTGAAATTTCCTAATGTATGATACTCTCCCGGAGTCAGTTGCTTCTAATCTAAGAGACAGAACAAACCACTTTGGAATCACTGAAGGCATGCTGAGATTCATGAATAACTCCAGCATTTTCAGGGCCAAAAGAATCCACAACGTCTTTATGTCATCAAAATGCTCACCATAAAGTTTGCCCCTCAAAATCCAACCTCTGTGGTCCTCGTCCCGAGGTGTGGGCAACAGCAAGTAGGGGACTGACGGGGTGAAGTACGGTGGGGACTTGGTGCGCCCCAGTACCGCTACGGCTGCCGAGAAGGCCCATCAGTAACCACGAAAGCTGACAGAAGAGGCTCAGGTGTAATCTCTCAAATGGATTCCTCTGCGAGGTGAGAGTGTAATTTCAAACGCCCAAGCATGGTCCACTTCAGTGTTTGACCCATTTATTTATTTTTTATTTTTATTTTTCCTCCCTGAACACATGTCTGACGGGTAACATAGCGCGGGTGGTTGGAGTGGGAAGCGCAAAGGGTGACTGGGTAACGCGTAACTCCCAGCCCCTTGTTACCATGTAGGACTGTTTGTATCCACTGATAAAGGTCAGTCCCTGGGAGGGGCCATTGCATGAGCTGTTACACTCTTGAAGGCGATTGGGTCCCTCTGTCTTTACACTGAGCGGTGTAGCCCTAAAGTGAGCAAGGTCCAGGCCAGGACTCTCACCTAAGCCGGGGTGGCTCCAAGGATGTGAGCACGCCATCGGAGACGTTTGCAATGTTGGAGGACATTTCCGCTGTGGCACCTAAATTTAAACCTACAACTCTAAAGGCAAATGGAAAAGTAGTAGTCGAGCCCTGGAGTCCTCGCTACTTAGTAGTAACTAGAACTGAGATAGAGAAGACCTTTCTGTCCCTGAACCCTTTCATTATTCAAAAGGGTCTGGATAAAATAGCTGGTCCAGTAAAATCTTGTACCCGTTCAAGGAACGGCACGCTTCTTGTGCAGGCACATTATGTTCCCCAGGCAGCAGTCCTATTGAAGGAAAACCTATTAGGCTGCTATCCGGTGAACGTCATAGTACACAAGAGCCTCAACTCCTCACGCGGAGTAGTGAACGCCCGCTCGTTGGACGGTATGACTAATGACGAAATAATTGAGAACCTACAAGATCAAAGTGTGACGGCCGTGTACCGATTGCAGCGTAGAGAGCGAGGGGAATTGGTGCCTACCCGTACCCTGTTCCTGACTTTTGATCGGGTAGATCTCCCACAAAGGATCAGAGCAGGGTATGAGATTACACTGGTCGACAAAATTTAACTTTTTTCTTTCACAAGAATTAAAATAACAGATTCTATAAGTATTTTTCGTTCTGAATTCAAATATAATTACAGTTTTTCCCCATCGAGCAGGAGTTTTGTGTGATATTCATTTGAATTTTTTATAACATTCCAAAAAATCCGTAACTAGCTATTTAACTCAAAACTATAACTACTGATTCTGACTTGCCTAGAAAGTGGTAGATAGTGATTTTCTGGTATATTTTGCATCTGGAAGGTCTCTCATTTTAGTCCAACAGTAGTCAGCCAGCATATTGGAACTCCACTTGCCTTGGTACCTCTTCTCTATTGTAGAAATTTGCTGATGAAAACGCTCACCGTGTTCATCGCTGACAGCTCCAAGGTTTTCGGGGAAGTAGTCCAAGTGAGAGTCCAAGAAGTGAATTTTTAAAGACACGTTGCATCCCATAGCTTTATGAGAATGCAGAAGATCAGCCACTATGTCACGATAGTTTTCTGCTTTATGGTTTCCAAGAAAATTGCAACACAAACTTTTGAAAGACTGCGAGGCTGCTTTCTCCAGTGGATTTAACAGTCCCTCGAAATGTTCATCAGCCATTAATGATCGGATTTGTGGTCCTATAAAAACTCCTTCTTTCAATTTAGCATCACTGACTTTGGGGAATTTCAATTTCAAGTACAAGAATCCATCAGAAAGTTTATCCATAGCTTTGACGAAATTTTTCCTAACTCCTAACTTAATATGCAATGGAGGTACAAATATTTTTTCAGGCTTCACTAAAGGGACACATGCCACATTTTTCTGGCACGTTTTGGCCATGACTTTCTAACGTACTGAGACTTCTTATCTCTGCTGTCCCACTCGCACAAAAAACAGCAAAATTTGGTGAACCCAAGTTGCAAACAAAGCAATAAAGCAATGACCTTTAAATCACCACAGATATTCCATTCATATTATCCATATTGTATTTTCTCTAAAACTAGTTTCATATTTTCATATGTCTCTTTCATATCAGCGGCATGCACTACCGGTATTGATGGAAGTTTAATGCCAATATGTAGCAGCACAGCCTTCAAACTTACTTTAGATGAGTCTATGAACAATCGCCACTCATCTGGCCGGTGTTGAAGCCCAAGAGTTTCCTTAACTGAACAAATATTACAAAACACAATACCATTTTCTTCAGAGAAGTATGCTTTGAAAACACTGTGGCGGCTACGATATCTACTAATTCTTAGATCTTTTTGGAGTAGATTCCACCCTTTGAGTCTGGAAGCTAGAACTTCCGCTTGCTGTTTAGACAGATTTAAATTGCGAATCAGATCACTAAGGTCTTGCTGATTGGGAAAGTATGGTTCTGATGAACAGCTACTGGCTTCATATGTAAGATCATTTTTATTTTCATCTGAATCATTTGGAGTTTCAGTCAGGTCAGAACCAGAGTTATCACTTAAGGTCGTATCTGTAAGACAGGTCTCATTGCAGATTGCAAATTCGGATACTTAACTGTATATTTTGTTTTAGATGTGATTCCTTTAATATTTGTCAAACAAAATTAACAGTTAAATGATGGGAATTGCAAATGGCATATGATGTGTACCATTTTTCCACCCAGTCAGCAGTCTACACATGAAACACAGCATGCATTTGGGGCCCAGCTCTTATCAAAAATCATCAACTTGACAGCCCAAGTAAGTTTATAACACTTCTTTACAAGTGGGGTCAAATTTCGCCTCTGAGACTTGAAGGTCAGCTCACCACAAATATAGCAGAGATTATCTGCATGATTTACACAATTTCTTGGCATGATGAAAAAATAAAGCACAGAAATACAACATGCACAACATACACAATACACTTCTAAACAGAAAGGAAGGAAATATTTCACTACTCAATCTCACAGTCAGCTCAATACTGACACATCACAATGCCAAACAGGTCTGAACATGTCTAAACAACAACAATGAACAACAATGAACCTGCACAGTCATGTTTTATTGAGCTTCAGCATGACATTGCAAATAATTTCAATAATGCAGCTTGAGTAAAATAGCTACATATGAGGTAACGGTTCCTATGACAGGTCAAAGAAAACGCTAAAATCATATTTTGAAAAGTAGCTTTTACAGAAAAACTATGCCTGATGGGAAAATTCTGACTACATATCTGAATTCAGGATGGAAAATGCCACTAGATTCACTATTCAGATCTCTTGTGAAAAAAACCTTGTCGGCCATTGTATCGAGATGCACCCCTACATTCCAAACCCCCTGAGATGCTACAAGTGCCAGCGCTTCGGGCACACTAGCGCGTTCTGTAACTCTGCGCCTACATGTTGTAACTGTGCGATGACACCGCACGATGGTGCGTGTTCATCGGCAGTTAAATGTGTGAATTGTGCTGGGGAACACCCATCCAGCTCCCGAGATTGCCTGCGCTTCGTCGAGGAAAAGGCGATGGTAGAGATCCGGGTGAAAGAGAAGGTTTCCTTCTCGGAAGCCCGGAAACTCGCGCGAACTCGACTACCATCCCTCTCGTGGTCCGCTACCTACAGCTCGGTAGCAGCTAAGCCGGTGACGCGGCATGAGATCGCCACTCACACCAGTGATATACTTGAGGCCACAATCTCTGAGAAAATTATTCTGCCATCTCCGAAGCCTGAAAAACACCAGCCTTATCTGCGCCCATGACACCTAAGGCTCCATCTGGAAGGCGATCGGCAGCATAGTTACCGACTAAAGCCTCAACGTCCAAAAATGACAAGTCGGTTGTGTACGATGCACCTCACAAAATGTTCAACACCAGCTAAAAGAGGTCCGATTTCCTGAAGGATACCACCAAAGCTGCCAGCCGTAAGAAGAGTCCCCGGGCATCTAAAAGTTCCTCCTTAGAGGAGTCCTCCGGCGAGCACTCGGATCGACGCTTAACGACCTCGTCGATCTCCATGTCCAATCGGTTTGGGGCCCTTGAACCGAAATTCTCTATCGGGAAAGGGGCCTCATCCGTAGAGAAGATGGAACAGGAGCATTCGGACCACACTGCGAGGAAGTCTTCCAGAAAACGATCCGATGATCCGGCTGGGAAAGAAGTTAGCCCGAAGCCCAAAAAGAAGGGGAAATTGATTCGGCCACCTTCCAAGTCTTCATGAGGTGGCATAACCTCCAACCTTTTATCCCACCGTTTAAATGGCGATTCTCCAGTGGAACATACGTGGGCTTAGGGCACATCGCCCAGAGCTTGATTTGCTGCTTAATAAGCACGACTCACTAGTAGTTTGCTTGCAGGAGACTAAACTGCGTCCTCAGGATTCCTTTGCACTAAGGCGGTACACTCCCTTGCGGCATGATCTTGCTCCGGAAGAGGGTATTTCGGCGCACGAAGGGACGATGGTACTGGTCAGAGATGACGTATATGTGTACATGGTACCTTTACGCACTAACATCCAACGGGCGTTGCTGCCCGTATAGTACTGCCGACGATGGACTTGGTTATCTGCAACATCTACATTCCACCCTCTCAGATGACCTTTCACTTACCGCGCTGCAAGATCTTGTCCAGTTACCCACCCCCTTTCTGTTGGTGGGAGACTTCTCTCTGGGGCGCAACTGGAAGTTGTGCAAGAGGTAGAGTTGTCTCCTACTTGCTGGACAGTAACAACCTTATTCTCCTGAACACCGGAGAACCTACGTTTGTTTCCGATGCGTTCAACACCTTTTCGCTTCTGGATTTGGCAGTATGGTCACCGCAGTTAGTAGTGTCCCTCCAATGGAACGTCATCTCTGACCTGCACTCCAGTGACCACTTCCTGTGTCTTCCCCCCAGGGGCCTACTTCGGTAGGTACGGGTTTGGCAAACCCGGCGTCCCGAGCCAATAGTCTCCCTCGTGTGGGCTCCACTTCGTGGTTGAGGGAGACGGTCAACAGGCCCACCCACGTGTAGGCCGTGCGTGGAGACCCGTGTCGGTGGAGAGGTTTGTCCTGGTGGTTGAGGGATGCGTATCTGAGCTCGTAACAGTGTTTTTCTGAATTCGGGGAGGGTGCGCATTTCCAATACACTACTTTGGTTTCTGCTTCGCCTAAATGGGAGATTAGGGACTAACCCACCCCTAATCAATCGGCCAGGACTGGGTATTGTACCGACCTCCAGGGTGAGTGGGACGGCGAGCTTGCTATATCACCTGTGTAGCCCTGTCATCCCAGTGGGATGACCCGTTGTTGGACTCCGTGGTGAGTGGGGAGCACTGGGGGATGAAATTTAGACCAACTATTATGGTTAACCTACACCCCCCAAAAGCATTAAACGTGGAAAAGATTTGTTTGAAAACAGTGTTAAACAAGTAGTTGAGTGTGGTCCTCGCTACTTAGTTATTAAACGAACAGAGGAAGGTAGAACTTTTTCAACGGTTAATCCGTTTATTATACAGAAAGGTCTTGACAAAATAGCTGGTGCTGTTAAATCATGTACAAAATCTAGAAATGACACGCTGCCGGTGGAAGCAACTACAGCATCCCAGGCAGCTAAGATACTGAAAGCCAACATGCTGGGCAGTTATCCAATCAAAGTGGAGATGCATAGGACCCTGAATTCCTCGCGCGGTGTTGTAAACACGCGCGTTGGATGGAATGTCCAACGAGAATATTCAGGAGAACCTCCAGGAACAAGGCGTAACTGCAGTCTATCGTGTCCAAAGGAGAGAACGAGGGGATATGGTTCCTACTCGTACCCTGTTCTTGACCTTTGATCGGGCAGATCTCCCTCAAAGGATCAGGGCAGGATATGAGGTGATTGAGGTTAGACCATATATACCTAACCCTCTGAGATGCTACCAATGTCAGCGGTTCGGTCACACTAGCGCATTCTGTAAAGGCGCACCTACATGTGTCAGCTGTGGAGCCGGCATGCATGAAAATGCATGTACATCACCTCCAGCATGCGTAAATTGTAGCGGTGAACATCCATCAAGTTCACGAGAATGCCCCCGTTATATTGAAGAGCGAGCTATTCAGGAGATCCGGGTTAAGGAAAAGGTATCCTTTTCGGAAGCCCGGAAACTTCTTTGTATCCTCAAGCCCTCTTCAACCACCTCCCGTACCTACAGCTCTGCAACCAAGAGCATCAGTAACACCATCTAAAGCTCCGAGAACAACACTTAAGACTACTGAAAATAAGAACAAGTCAGTGAAGTCGCCTGACAAAGGATCGACGTCTAACAACAGGACGAAATTGCCCATTGTGTACCAAGCACCAGAGATCAAGTTCAAGACTCAGTATGATAGAACTGCCTTCCTGAAAGAAAGCACAAAGTCTGCTCTAGAAAAGTCCAAGAAACGTAGTCCTAGAGCGTCTCCGAGATCATCGTCGGAGTCATCTTCTGGGGAGGACTCCGACCGGCGACCGTCATCTACGTCGGTCGGAATTTCCAATCGCTTCGAGCCCCTCGAAGCGAAAGTTGTAGAAGGAAAACCGTCCTCTTCCATAGAGGATATGGAGCAGGAAATATCTGACCACGCTGCTGCATCTGCAGCAAAGAAGAGGCAGGATAAACCTGCAGAAATTAGCCCTACACCAAAGAAAAAGGGCAAATTGATCCGACCACCGCTGAAACCTACGTAATGTACGTACTTATTTGACATATCCCATTACTATCGCCATGGCTATCCTTCAATGGAACATACGAGGCTTAAGAGCACATCGACCAGAACTGGAACTTTTGCTCAGTAAGCATAACCCCATGTTGGTATGCTTACAAGAGACTAAGCTACGACCACAAGACAACTTTAAAATCAGACGCTACACACCACTGAGGTGTGATATTGAAACAGAAGAGGGCATTCCTGCTCACGGGGGCACTATGATGCTCCTCAGGGATGACATATTTGTAGATCCTTTACAGCTACAATCTGACATACAATCTGTAGCTGTAAGGATAAGGCTGCCATCAATCGAATTTTGCATTTGCAATGTATATGTACCGCCATCAGATGACCTCTTGCTAATTGACTTTGAAGATCTGGTTTCACAACTCTCAACACCATTTCTAATAGTGGGAGACTTTAATGCCCATCGCCCGCTTTGTGACTCAAATCGGGCATTTCGAGAGGCAACCTCATTGCAAAATTCCTGGAGAGCAATAACTTGGTTCTCCAGAAAACCGGAGGGCCAACGTTCCTCTCAGACGCGTTTAACACCTTTTCGCACATCGATTTGGCAGTGTGTACATCCCAGTTAGCAGTTTCCTTACAGTGGAATGCCATCTCTGATTTACATTCCAGCGACCACTTTCCATGTCTTCTTAGGCTCTTAGCACAAGATGTGTCTCCCTCACGTATCCCTAGATAGCGCTTTGATCGTGCCAACTGGAACCTTTACACCCAGTTGGCTGTCTTTGAATTCAACGAGCACGATTCTGTGAATGATTTAGTTGATCATCTCACAGAGAAAATTCTTTCCGCTGCAGAACAGTCTATTCTACGTTCGGTTACCCAACCCGGTCGATTTCCAGTCCCATGGTGGACCAACGACTGCCGGAATGCTATTCGTGCTCGTAGACGTGCTCTGAGGGTATTCCAACGACACCCTACCGTCTAATTGAGTACAAGAAAGCGCGTGCAAAGTCTAGGCAAATAATTAAGGATAGCAAAAAGACCTCATGGAACAACTTTGTATAATCTTTTAACAGATGTACACCTTCATCTGTTGTATGGGATAGGTTAAGGCGCGTGGCCGGAAAATCAGCCCACCTGCCAATCGCTGGTCTGAAAACAACTGCAGGAGTTGTTGATCCGTTTGTTGTGACTAACACCTTCGGCTGTCCTTTAGCTCAGGTGTCTAGCTCAAGCAATTATGCTCCTGAGTTTATCTCAATTAAGACTCAGGTAGAATCTCAAGGTTTCGTGTTTAGTTCCAGAAATCTTGAAGATTATAACCGCCTCTTCACCTTGGTAGAGTTGGAACACGCTCTTTCGTAATCGTGACTGACAGCACCAGGACCGGACGAAATCAGGTTCAAATGTTGCAACATCTCTCACCTGAAGGTAAGGCATTCCTGCTCGAGGTCTATAACCGTGTTTGGGTTGATGCCACGTTTCCTGACAAGTGGCGAGAGGCCACCATTATACCTATCTTGAAAGCTGGCAAGGACCGTCACCTCCCTTCTAGCTACCGTCCTATTTCCCTCACCAGTTGCGTATACTAGGTGATGGAACACATGATAAATGGGCGGTTGGTATGGTGGCTGGAAAGCACAACCTACTGAATAAATCCAGTGCGGTTTTCGACGACGCCGCTCAACAGTGGATCGTCTTGTGTCCATGGCGACACAGATTATGAACGGATTTCTTAAAAACTGTCAAACAGTCGGAATATTTTTTGACCTCGAAAGGGCTTATGACACGTGTTGGCGGGCAGGGTTGCTACGTACTCTGCACACCTGGAATATACGTGGACGCCTACCACTCTTCCTTCAGGAATTCTTGAAAGACCGCGTATTCCGAGTAAGGGTTGGCTCGTTTCTTTAGAATCTTTTTGTTCAAGAGAACGGTGTACCACAGGGATCGGTACTAAGTGTTACGTTGTTTGCTATTGCGATTAATTCTATCTCGAAATGTGTACCTCAGGGGGTCTCGTCATGCCTATTTGTAGACGAGTTTGCCGTCTACTGCACATCTCAGCGCACTCCGTTTTTAGAGCGCAGTCTTCAGACCACCTTGGACAACCTTTAGGGTTGGAGTTTAAAAAACGGCTTCCGATTCTCCGCTGAGAAAACCACCTGTGTTAACTTCTGGCGTCAGCAGAGTCGACTACCTCCAAGGCACCGGCTAGGCGCTGATCTACTACCTTTTGCAGATGAAACGAAGTTCCTTGGATTGATATTTGATAGAAAACTTAGTTGGTCGTTGCATATAGCACAACTGAAAGCACGATGTGGCCGATCTTTAAATATCTTGCGCGTACTAAGTGGAAAATCGTGGGGAGCGGATCGTAAAGTGTTATTGCGAGTGTATCGCGCACTCATCCGTTCCAAATTAGATTATGGTAGTATCGTTATGGCTCAGCACGACCATCTGTGCTGAAGATATTAGACACAGTCCATAATTGTGGCATGCGTGTAGCAGTTGGGGCATTTCCAATGAGCCGAGTTATAAGCCTGTATGCTGAGTCTGCAGAACCTCCTCTGCAGTACAGGCGCAACATGTTATTAGCCAATTATGGCTGTGGACCTAATTGCATGCACACACATCCATCGTTTACGCCGTTCTTTAACACCTTCATGGACGTGCGTTATAGGAACACTTCTATTAAACCAAAGCCACCTGATTTTCGTTTCCGGGAGCTCCTTAGACGTCTTGATACTGAAATGCCTAAGATGTATCCTAGGGGGAGAGGACATACCCTTCCTGGTTGTGCAGGGCGTCCCACGTTTATCTGGGCATGACTAAATATGATAAATCTACCATGTCTATGTCTAGTATCCGCACATGTTTTTTAGAATTTTTATCGCGATATCAGGACCATTTTGTAATTTATACTGATGGCTCCAGGAACTCAAATGGTGTTGGTTGTGCTTACGTGTGTGGAACCGAACCGTATACATTCGGATTCCAACTACCACTTCCATTTTTACTGCAGATCTTTATGCAATATACCGGGCCATTTTACACGTATGTCGCTGAAAGTTGGGGAACTGCTTAATCCTGAGTGATTCCCTCAGTGCACTTCAAAGCCTACGCCAGCTGTACAACTACCACCCTATTGTGCAGCGGATACAGGATAGCCTCCACGTTTTACACGCTTCTGGCGTTAACGTGGTGTGCATGGATCCCTGGTCACGTAGCCTTGCGGGGGAATGAAATGGCGGATTCAGCAGCCAAGACGGCTACCATGAAGCCCAGGGTTCGAGTACCATCTGTGACATCGGAAGACTTTAGGGCCGTATTGCGGAGAGCTGTGCAAACCTGCTGGCAGGAAGAGTGGTCCGCTCTCCGCAATAATAAACTTAGATATGTCAAAGAACTTCCGATTCCCTGGGTTACTTCCTGTTTGTCATCTCGTCGCGAGGAGGTGAGTTTGGCTCGGTTACGAATTGGGCACTGCTTTTTTACTCATAGTTTTCTTTTTAAAAAGGAGCCTTCTCCACTGTCCGTTTTGCAATGAAGCGTTGTCTGTACGACACGTGCTGCTAGAGTGTTTTCGGCTAGCAGACCTTAGGACGTCTCTGCAGCTGCCGGCCAGCTTTGCAGAAATGCTAGCGGACGATAACGCAGTAGTGGAGAAGGTTTTTAGATTCTTTTCCAGATTAGATTTTAGGATCTAGCGAATAGAATTAATGGCTTTTTAGATTATATTTCTAATGTTTTTATATTATTTTAACGCGTATGTTTTTTTTTGTAAGTCTATTGACATATTCATAGTGTTTTAGAGGAATTTATATCTGGCTTTTGCCATGACCAGTTTGTTTTAAAAAGGGCGCTGATGACCTCTGCAGTTGAGCGCCCTTACACTCATCATCATCATCATCATCATCATCATCCCGTGTCTTATCAGTCTCCTAGCACACGTGTGTTCCACACGCTTGCCTACCTGGTGGTTCGATAACGTCAACTGGGCCTTTTACACTCAGGTCGCGGTTTTTTGTTATGAGGAGCGCTATCTGTTAACGAGCTCGTAGAACTTCTTAGCGAGCGAATACTTTCTGCCGCAGAACGGTCTATTCCTCCTTCGTTTCCCAATCCCCGTTGCCGTTCTGTGCCATGGTGGATGGATGACTGCCGGGATGCAATCCGTGCTTGTAGGCGTGCCCTTAGGGTTTTCCAACGTCAACCCACACTGGAGAACCTTATTCATTACAAGAAGCTGCGTGCCAGGTCTCAGCAAGTAAATAACGATTGCAAAAATAAATCATGAACTGCTTTTGTGACGTCCTTTAATCGCCATACACCTTCTTCTGTAGTGTGGGATAGGTTAAGGCACGTTGCGGGAAAATCGACCCACATTCCTATTGCTGGTTTGAAAACTCCTTCTGGCGTCGTTGTGCATCCGATAGACGTGGCTCACGTGTCTAGCTCAGATCATTATGCACCCGAGTTCCTATCAATTAAGCATTAGGTGGAATCTCAAGGTTACTGCTTTCTTTCTGGAAGCCTTGAATACTACAATCGCCTGTTGACCATGGCAGAGCTAGGGCACGGTATTTCATCTTTGCGAGCGTCTGCTCCAGGTCCAGACGGTATCCACGTGCGCCTCTTACATCTCTCTTCCAAAGGGAAGGCGTTCCTACTCGAGGTCTATAACCGTGTCTGGGCTGACGGCAGTTTCCTTGACAAATGGCGGGAGGGCACCATCATACCTATTTTGAAAGCTGGAAAGGACCGCCATTTGCCTTCCAGCTACCTTCCTATTTCAGTCACCAGCTGCGTATGCAAGGTGAAATAGCGCATGATCAATTGGTTGGTTTGGTGTCTGGAAACTCAGAACCTGCAGACGTACATCCAGTGTGGTTTCCGATGTCCTCGTCGTCACTAGATCATCTCGTGTCGATGTCGACGCAGATAATGAACGGTTTCCAGAGGAACTGCCAGACTGTCGGCCTCTATTTTGATCTCGAGAAGGCTTATGATACGTGTTGCCGTGCAGGTCTGTTACGCACCCTGTACAGCTGGAGTATTCGTGGACGCCTAACCGTGTTTCTTCGGGAGTTTATGAACGATCGCCTTTTCCAAGTTAAGGTCGGCTCGGTCTTCTCAAACCCTTTTATCCAAGAGAACGGGGTCCCACAAGGATCGGTCCTAAGTGTTACACTGCCATTAATTCAATCTCTGACTGCGTTCCTCGAGGGGTTTCATCGTGCTTATTTGTTGACGATTTCGCCGTCTATTGTACTTCTCAGCGTACTTCGTTTCTAGAGCGTCGTCTACAGCAGTGCTTAGGCAACCTCCACGACTGGAGCTCTAAGAACGGCTTTAGGTTCTCCGCTGAGAAAACGATCTGCGTGAACTTCTGGCGCCGCAAAAGTCGGTTACCACCCTTCCTCCGACTCGGTTGCCAAGTTTTACCCTATGCCGATGAAACTAGCGTTCTCGGCCTGGTTTTTGACAGAAAGCGTAGCTGGTCGTCGCATATAGCGCAGCTGAAAGCACGGTGTGAGCTTTCTTTTAATGTCTTGCGGATATTTGGTGGGGAATCGTGGGGAGCGGATCGCGCACTGCTGCTTCGCTTGTATCGCACACTGATCCGATCCAAGCTGGACTATGGGTGCATCGTTTTACTTCAGCTCGCCCATCTGTTCTGAAGAAATTAGACACGGTCGATAACTCCGGCCTTCGTCTAGGAATATTCATCATGATATTGCACAAGTTCGAGTTGAGTCATAGAGACGGATGGATGGATAATTGGGTTTAAGCGTGCTCAACTACAAGGTCATCAGCGCCCTTGAAACCCAATGGGGTTAAAATCGAACTGAAAGGCCAAAAGTGTCAGTTATATAAAAACAAGATAAAACCCATACAATGGTACTTTGAAGACTAAAATAAAGCTAAAGCCTTAAAAAGATTAAATTTCCAAATGAAAGGGTCCTATATTCTAAATTGTAGATCTAAAATGAAATCTAAAACCTTGGTCACCGCTTGCTCGCCGTCCGCTACGGTCTCCGCCATGCTGGCCGGCAGCTAGAGAGACCTGCGGAGGCCTGCTAACCTAAAACAATCTAAAAGTAGGTGGCGTACCGTCAGAAATGAACCGCACAGCGGGCAAACAGGTTCTGCGGTCTTACTTAAAAAAAACTATTACTAAAAGAGCAGTGACCAATCCGCAATCGAGCCAATATCACCTCCCGTCGGGATAATCGACAGGTCGCTCAGTGAATCGGAAGCTCCTTCACGGTCCTTAGGTTGTCACGATGAGCCGACCACTCATCGCGCCAGCCCTACGGGCAAGTTGAGTCTTCCGAGGTGGCCAAGGGGATGGTAGCAACAGGTGTTGTGGCGGCCACCTTAGCCGCCGAATCCGCCCTTTCATTACCCTGCAAGCCAACGTGACCAGGAACCCATGCACACACCACGCCTACGCCAGAGACGTGTAAGACGTGGAAGGCGTCCTGGAGAAGCTGTACAAGCGGATGGTGAGTATCACTTAAAATGAGCGAATTACTCAGCTTTCAGCGGCGAACGTGTAAAATGGCTCAGGTTGCGCCGTGGCTCAGTGGTTAGACCGCTTGGCTTTTACCAAGGCGGCTCGCGTTCGATCCCAGGCGACCGCAAAGTGAGATTTGTGCTGGACAACACGGTGTTGCGGCGGGTTTTCTCCGGGATCTCTGGTTTACCCCGCCATCTCAGTCCATCGGTGCTCCATCTTCACCTCATGTATCATCAGTGTCATCGCCTGTGGCGCCGTATGTAGTAAAATCGGGCGTTAAACACTACACATTTTGTAAAATGGCTCGGTAGATTGCGTAGAGCTCTGCGGTGTAGATGGATGTGGTGCCATGGAGACCGAATGTAAAGGGTTCGGCTCCATGGACGTACGCGCACACTAACACCTATAGAGCTTTTGGTTCCGTCGGTAAAAGTGAAGCTAAAATCCTCATAATCTGATAAAAATTCTAAAAACAAACTACAGATACTGCACGTGGGGATCGTAGACTTCCGGTGCACTGGCAACCCAAGATCTACAGGGGATGCTGCACGCAACCAAGGAGGATACACCCGTTCACCCCTAGGATACATCCTAGGTATCTCGAGTGCATGCCTCCCAAAAAGCTCCCGGAAGCGGAAACCTGGCGGCTTTGGCTTTACACGTGTGTTCCTTTATCGCACGTCAAAGGCAGAATCGAAAAGGGTGCATACGTCGGATGCGAGGGCATGGTGTTTAAGCCACAGCCATAATTCCCCAGCAAAACATCCCGCCGATAGCGAATGGCAGGTTTCGCCTCCTCGGCATAGAGTCTTACAACTGGGCTAGTTGGAAATGCTCCAGTAGCTAACCGAAGGCCAGAGTTATGAACCGTGTCTAATTTCTTCAGCATAGATGGACGAGCTGAAGCATTAACGATGCATCCATAGTCCAGCTTGGAATAATAATTTCCTCGGAGATTGTGGCCTAACGGATATCGTTGATCTGAGTGGCGATCTCTCTCCGCGGCACGGGCATGGGTGCTACCGAGCTGTAGGTGGCGGACCGCGGGAGGGAGGGTATTCGAGTACGCGCGAGTTTCCGGACTTCCGAGAAGGAAACCTTCTCTTTCACCTGGATCTCTTGAGTGGCCTTTTCCTCAACGAATCGCGGGCAAGGTCGAGAGCTGGATGGGTGTTCTCCAGCACAGTTCACACACTTAACTGGCGATGTGCAGGCACTCTCATGCTGCGACATCGCACAGTTACAGCACGTGGGCATCCAGTTGCAGAACGCGCTAGTGTGTGCGAATCGTTGACACTTAAAGCATCTCATCGAGTTGGGAATGTAGGGGCGTACCTCGATGGTCTCGTACCCTGCCCTAATCCTTTGAGGGAGATCTACCCGATCAAAGGCCAGGAACAGGGTACGGGTAGGCACCAATTCCCCGCGCTCTCTACGCTGCACACGATAGACATCCGTCACACATTGTTCTTTAAGGTTCTCCACAGTTTCCTTGTTGACCATACCGTCCAACGCACGTGTGTTGACCACCCCGCGCGAGTGGACGATGACGTTAACCGGATAGTTCCTAATTGGTTCGTCTTCAAGATGACTGCAGCCTAGGAGACAGATTGTGCTTGAACCAGGAGCGTGCCATTTCTTGCACAAGTACAAGATTTAACCGGGCCAGCTATCTTATCCAAACCCTTTTGGATTAGAAAAGAGTTCAGTTCTGGTTACAACCAAGTAGCGAGGACCACATGACTCGACTACTTCCTTTCCACTTACCTTCACAGTTGATGGTTTCAATTGAGCTCCCATAGCGGTAATGCCCTCCACCATTGCAAACGACTCCGATGCCTTGGACATTACTCACCTAAGGGTCACACCTCCCAGTGTAAAGACAGAGGGACCCAATCGCCTTCAGGAGTGTAACAGCTCATGCAATGGCCCATCCCCGGGACTGACCTTTATCAGCGGATACGAACACAGTCCTACATGGTAACAAGGGGCTGTGAGTTATGCGTTATCCAGTCACCCATTGCGCTTCCCTCTCCAGCCACCCGCGCTATGTTACCCGTCAGGCATGTGTTCAGGGAGGAAAAGTAAAAATAAAAAATAAAGAAATGGGGTCAAACACCGAAGTGGACCATGATTTGGGTGTTTGAAGGAACACTCATCTCGTGGAGGAACCCAGTCGAGAGATTACTCCATAGCCTCTTCTGCCAGTTTTCCGGGTTACTGATGGGCCTTCTCTGCTGCCGTAGTTGTCCTGGGGTACACCAAATCCCCACCGTACTTCACCCCATCAGTCAGTCCTCTACTTCCTATTGCCCACACCCCGGGACGCAGAGGTTGGATTTTGAGAGACGACCGAGAGACGGTGATGTGTATTGAGGTCTCCTACCAACACAAAGGGGGTGGGTAACTTGACAACAAGATCTTCGAGCACGGTTAGTGATCGGTCAACTGAGGGTGGAATGTAGATGTTGCAGATAACCAAGTCTATCGTCGGCACTACTCTACGGGCAGCAACGGACTGGGTGTTCTTAAAGGCTTGTCTTCCACATATGCGTCATCTCCGACGAGGACCATAGTGCCTCCGTGCGCGGGAATACTTTCCTCAGGAGCAAGTTCACGCCTGAATGAAGTATACCGTCGGAGATAAAAGGGATTCTGTGGCCGTAACTTAGTCTCCTGTAGGCAAACCACAAATGGATCGTACTGATGGAGCAACAAATCAAGTTCAGGGCGATGTGCCCTAAGCCCACGTATGTTCCACTGTAGTATCGCCATTATAGCAATGGAATTATGGAATAAGGGGTTAAGGCTTATTTCACTTTACGATGACTTCGAAGGTGGCCGATTTAATTTACCCTTCTTTTTTGGTTTCGGGCTAACTTCTTTACCAGCAGGATAATCTGGTCGCTTTCTGGAAGACTTCCTGGCAACGTGGTCGGTATCCTCCTGTTTCGTCTCCTCCATTGATGAGGCCCCCTTTCCCGATGCAGAATTTTGGTTCAAGGACCACGAACCGTTTGGACACGGAGATGGACGAGGATGATAGGCGTGTATACGAGTCTACACCGGAAGACTCATCAGGGTAGAAGCCCTGGGGCTATTCTTGGGTTTGGCCGGTTTGCTGCTAGCTTTTAGGAAGTCGGATTTCTTGTACCTGGTCTTAAACATTTTTGGTGGTGCATCATGTACAATAGGCTGTTGGTCTTGGAGTTTGAGGCGTTAGCCGGTGACTATGCTGGCGAACTCCTGCCTGATGGAGTGGTAGGCATCGAAGGTGCAGACAAAGTTGGTTTCGTCGGCTTCGGAATAATGATTTTCTCCGATATGGTGGCCTCACGGATATTGCTGGTCTGAGCGGCGATCTCTCTGCGCGGCACAGGCTTCGCAGCTACCGAGCTGTATGTAGCGGACCGCAGGAGGGATGGTACATGTGTGCGGGTGAGTTTCCGGGCTTCCGAGGACACCTCTGTCACCCGAATCTCTTGGATCGCCTTTTCCTCGATGAAGTGTGGTCAATCCCGAGAGCTGGATGGATGTTCTGCAGCATAATTCATAATTTAGCTGGCGAGCTGCACGCACCTTCGTGCAATGTCTTCGCACAATTACAGGTAGGCGGGCCGTTACAAAAAGCGCTAGCATTGCCGAAGCGCTGACACAGCACCTTAATGAGTTGGGTCTATATGGTCGAACCTAAATTGTCTCGTATTCTGCCCTAATCCTTTGTGGGAGACCGCCCGGATCAAAGATCAGGAACAGGTTACGTGTAGGCACCAATTCCCCTCGCTCTCTTCGCTCAATCAGTACATAGCCGTCACACTTTGACCTTGTTGGTTCTCCTGAATTTCTTCATTAGTCATGCAGTCTAGCGCACGGGTGTTTACCACACCGCTCGTGGAGTTCAGGGTCTTGTGTAATGTGACGTTCACCGGGTAGCTGCCTAATAAGTTCGCCTTCAATAGGATTTCTGCCTGTGAGACAGAAAGAGCTTCAACCAGGAGCGTGCCCTTTTGTGAACCAGTACATCATTTTGCCGGACCAGCGATCTTATCCAATCCCATTTGTATGATAAAAGGGTTCAGTGACAAAGTTCTTTCCTTCCTCAGTTCTGGTTACTCCTAAGTAGTGAGGACCGTTCTGGTTACTACTAAGTAGCGAGGACCACAGGGCTCGATTACTTCCTTTCCACTTCCATTCACAGTTGTAGGTTTGAATTTCGGTGCCATAGTGGTAATATTCTCCACCATTGCAAACATCTCCCATGACGTGCTCACATCCTGGGCGCCACCTCGACTTAGGTGAGGGTCCTGGCCTGGACCTTGCTCACCTCAGGGTCACACCTACCAGTGTAAAGACAGTGACCCATTTGCCTTCAGGAGCGTAACAGCTCCTGCAACGGCCCCTCCCCGGAACTGACCCTTATCAGCGGATACGAACACAGTCCTACATGGTGACAACGGGCTGGGAATTACGCGTTACCCAGTTGCCCATTGCGCTTCCCACTCCAACCACTCGTGCTGTCTTACCCGTCAGACATGTGTTCAGGAAGGAAAGGAAAAAGAAAAAGATAGGAAAACAGATAAATGGGGTCAAACACCGAAGTGGACCATGGTTTGGGCGTTTGAAGGAACAAACTCACCTCGCGGAGGCGTCCAGTCGAGGGATTACACCAGAGCCTCTTCCAGTTTTCGGGGTTATTGATGGGCCTTCTCGGCAGCCATAGCAGTACTGGGGCGCACCAAGTTCCCGCAGTTGGCTACCCCTCTGAACGAGGACCTCAGGTTGGATTTTGAGGGGCATGGACTGTGATGTTCACCGTGTAGCTGCCTTACAGCATCTTCAATAGGACTGCTGCCTGGGAGACAATGTGCTTGCGCCAGGAGCGTGCTATTTCTTGAATGAGTATAAGGTTTTACCGGATAATAATGATAACCAGGTCGCTGAGTCTTGTGGCTCTCGCTACTTTTCCACTATTCTTAACAGTTTTTTTATTTTTCAGCTGTACCCGTAGCGACAATATCCTCTACCATTGCAAAGGTACCCGATGGTGTGCTCATATTCTGGGCGCCACCCAGCATTGAGCTTACTATTTTGGTGAAAATAACGGAATTCTAAGCTACTGCCTTCATTTTGTCACAACAGATCATTCAGATTCTTTTAACTGTGTTTCGAGATAAAACGTGTTTCTCTTAATGGGTATATGTTAAATTTCGACATTTTTCACTCGATTTTTTTTCATCCTTGTGTTCAACTAATTACTGAGTATATTATTTTTGAATTTCAGGTTACACAAAGCGGATGTGTCTCATACATCAGGTTTATTCTCCAATGCAGACTTTGGAAGTGACAGGAGTCTCAGTATAAAAAGTGGTAGTCGTGAATGTGAAACTGTCAGAACATGTGTAAGTTTGGAAGAATATGTAACGGTTGTATCCCCTTTAGCAGCAAGTGAATGCGCGGATACACCCGAGGAAGTTGGGAATATGGCTGTTATTCACAAAAATTTGATTCAACTGAGGAACTCAAATTTACAAGGTAACAATAAGGATAACTTAAGTTCCTACATAAGTGAGAATTGCACAACGCGGTTCGAATATGACAGATGTAAAAAGAGTAGTAAATGTCGGCCCCGTGTAAAATACAACAGAGTAGTTCAGGAGAGTAAGGAGCAAAACAAGCGTGATGTTTGTGAGAGAGGTTTTGCTTATTCAAAACATTTGAAAAGACACAAATTGACTCATGAGGTTAGAGAAACACATAAATGTGATATTTGTAACAAGGATTTTACTCAGTTACAGTGTTTGAAAAGACATAAATTAGTTCATGATCGCATAAAGCCTCATAAATGTGATGTTTGTGACAAAATGTTTACTCGATCAGAGCATTTGAAAAGACACAAATTAATTCACAATGGCATTAGGGCTCATAAGTGTAACACATGTGATAAAGCCTTTATTGATGTATCGAAGTTGAAAACGCACAAACTAATTCACGAGGGCATAAAACCACATAGGTGTAATATTTGTAACAGTGCTTTTACCCATTTAGCCAGTTTCAAAAGACACAAAATGATTCATGAGGGTATAAGACCACACTCATGTAACCTGTGCAGTAAGGCGTTTACTGATATACATGCTCTAAAAAAGCACAAGTTGATTCACGATGGGATAAAACCACATAAATGTAATGTTTGTAACAAGGCTTTTTTTCATTTGCAAGATTTAAAGGCCCACAATCTAATTCACGAGGGCATAAGAGCTCACAAGTGCAATGTTTGTAATAAGGATTTTCTTAGGTTGCAAGATTTGAAAACGCACACATTGACTCACGAGGGTATACGGTCACACATATGTGACGTTTGTGGCAATGCTTTTACCCGGTTGGAGCATATGAAGAGACACAAATTGATTCACGAGGGTACTAAGGCCCACAAGTGCGAAATTTGTAACAAAGCTTTTACTGATTTATCAAGATTAAAAAGACACAAATTCATTCATGAGGACATAAAACCATACAAATGTGATGTGTGTAACAAGGGTTTTACTCAGTTGCAGTATTTGAAAGGACATAAATTTATTCATGAGGGCATAAAGCCATATAAGTGTGACATTTGTGAGAAATCGTTTATTGAGTTATCAAAATTAAAAAGGCACAAATTAATCCACGAGAACAAGCATTCATAGTTCTTTTATTTGAGTTACAATGATAACATGTACAACAGAATGATATGTGATGCACACTTCCCTTTTTTCAGCTGGTTTTAAAACTCCAAAGGGAATGTACGAGTGTGAAGGGGATAGAACCTAAAAAGGACAACTTTATTTGTGTGCGAAAAATGGTGTATATTAAATGTTTTATAATAATCTTGCCAGTTTTTGACATTACCTACAGTACATTTCTTCGTGGCTGTGACAGGTACAAGGAAAAAGGTATATTCCAAAGATTTTGCTGGATCATTTCCAATTTAAATTTATTAACCTGTGGTTAATTACTCAAGTAAAACGTAATTATCATCTCATTTAATACTGAGAAGTGTAAGGCTTTTATAGCGGCAATATTCCTATGATATTTTTATCTGCTGATGGAATTTTTCACAAAACCAGAATTAAAACACAGTACGTTTACATTTAACTATGAAGGTCTTAGTTTACTCGTCTATTGTTAGTGTTCATAGGTTTTATTGCGGCAAGGAAACTAACGTTTAAATATATGAGTTTTACTGTTTTATAATTATAACCTTTGTATTTTTATGTATGAAATGGAAAGTAATAAAATGATAAAACAGAAGTAATATAGGAATTCTAATCAATAATTGAAAAAGAAACTTACATCCTGAATTATTTATAGTACCAGAATATAATATTTTTGCCAGTTACATAAACTGCATTTTCGGCTGATTTTTACTTTGTTATAAAATTTTTTTGCTCTCTTGCCGGCTATTTCGGAATTTACCTTCCCTGGGCGCGTCAAGTTTCGTGACGCCGTTAGTCGCGATGTATCTTCTGGACACATTACGTTAATTGTGTTTTAGTGTCTGTGTTCAATTGTTCTAAATCGAATGCACGTTATTATGAATCGGTAGCGTTTATCGGACATACTCGTCATGAATATTTTGGCTTCCTCCGTCTAGCACACCAATGTCTGCAATCACCTCACATTCATATTTCACTTTGAAATCATCTATGTGTCCTTTGGTGTGTTGCACATTTAGATGCAAATATCATCAATGACGAAGAGTTTACAGCAGTCAAATTCAGTGTTTACAGTTTTGGCATTCCCCACAACTCTAGGCAGTTTAGTAAGCATCCTATGCCGCCCAGCCTGTATAGGCTTCCAAGGACGGTTTCTCCATTTTATTCCGTCCTTACCTTATAAAAGATAAGCGAGTTGTTTACTTTTACTATTATTATTACTATTATTATTACTATTACTACTATTATTATTACTTCTATTATTACTACTATTGTTACTATTATTATTATTATGATTATTATTATTATTATTATTATTATTATTATTATTATTATTATTATTATTATTATTATTATTATTATTATTATTATTATTATTATTATTATTATTATTATTATTACTATTATAAGCTAATCAATATCTAAATCGTTATGAGTTTGTGTTTTTGTACCCACCAAAATAGTAATTTTCATCATTTTCTAGCACTTTACTTTTCATCAACATCAGGATCTGTATCGGTGTCCCAGATCGTGTTTTATTTATGTCTTCATATTCTGAATCAGTTTCTACAAATTAATACTCAATTGACAGTGCATCACCATAGAAAATAAGACGATGTACCTCCAAATCCTATCGATATCCCAAACCATATACCTGACTCATTTTGAAACCTACGATTCACAGTAATAAAAATGCTATTCTCATTTACCTTGTAACAACGCAACCTCTAGTAATGACGTGGTTGCATCCGCTAGCGGCGACAGTTAAACGTGAGTTAGTGTGATGTATCTGACAGATACAACTGCAAACATGTGATGACATTGGCTCGTTTGCAAACTTAGCAATAGGGAGAAGAGGTTGAAACTTACATGAAATAATAACAAAGGTGTGAACAAAGCCGTCTTTGGTCGTCAAGGCCTGACCTCTATTTATTGACAAAATAATGAAACAAACTGGTCATGTATCTTACAGATACATGCGCGACCAACGAGGCTTAATAATGCGGTCTTGATTATTTAGAATATTTTTTCTCATTATTAACCCAAACAAAATTTAAGAAATGGAAACTGAATGAATAGACAAAACATCAATGTGCAAGTATGCTGGAAATTGAAAAATTCAAATAGAAAAACTAAATCAGAGGTTAAATTGCTTTTAATTTTTCAATATTTTTAGCTTTTTAACCACTCTTATAAACTAAGTATGCCCTTAAACTTGTCTGCCTATAAGATAAAATGTATATCATTCGAAACCAATTAAGTAGAAATGACAATTCGCCAATGCAGGGAGGGTGATAGGCATTCAAGTCCCCTACAAGGAGCTTGGTAACTGAACAACCAGAGCCTATACCGCAGTAAGTGATAGGTCTCCAGAAGGTGGAGTATAGATGTCGCAGACGACCAATTGTATCGTCGAGAGTATTATACGTACAGTAACTGACTGGATGTTAGTGCGTAGTGGTAATGATGACGATGATGATGATGATTGGGTTTAAGGGCACTCAACTACAAGGTTATTAGCGCCTTTACAGTGCCGTAAAGAATAAAACGAGTTAAAGCGCTAAAAGATGGTCATTTAGATAAAAATTATATAAAGCAACCGCTCAACAATACGTCACACACTAAAAGAAAACTTAAAACCGGTGAAAGGCTAAAATGACTAAAATGCCCAAGTGGTTTGGACGTATATTCTAAAATTCAATGATAAAAAGAAAGCTAAAACCTTGGTCGCTGCTGTCTCGTCATCCGCCAGTACCCCTGCCAAGCTGGCCGGCAGCTGGAGAGACCGTCGGAGACGTGCTAATCTAAAACAATCTAAAACTACGTGTCGGACTGACAGGTAATGACCGCACAGGACGCAAATGGTGTCCGGTTTACTAAAAAGTTTTACTAAAATAGCAGTGACCAATACGTAAACGCGCTAAAACAACTTCCTCACGCCGGAATGCACGAGAGGAAGTGGCCCAGGGAATCGGAGGCCCTTTTACCTCTCGAAGTTTGTTGTTGCGGAGAGCAGACCACACACGAGATTACCGCTCTCCGCACAACGAGCCGAAAGTCTTCCGAGAGCACGACAGGGATGTTCACACTGGGCCTTGTAGCCGTCTTAGCTGCCGAATATGCCATTTTATTTCCCCGCAATCCCCACGTGACCAGAAACCCAGCTACATACCACGCTAACCCCTGAGGCGTGTATAACGTGGAGGGCGTCCTGAATACTCTGTACAAGGGGGTGTTGGTTGTACAGGTCACGGAGGCTCTGAAGTGCGCAAATGGAATCGCTGAGTATAAGTCAATCGCCCAACCTTCGGCGGCGAATATATAAAAGGGCTCGATGTACGGCGTGGAGTTCTGCAGTGTAGATGAAAGTGCTGCCATTGAGACCGAATGTAAAGGGTTCGGCCCCGGCAGAACTCTTGGACCCATCAGTATAAATGAAATTAAAATCCCCATAGCGCGATAAAAACTTTAGAAACAAACTGCGCATATTGCTCGGGGGCATCGTAGACTTTCTGTGCTCGGTCATTGGAAGATCAATGGGAAGATCATGCCATCCAACGCACGGGTGTTTACCACTCCGCGCGAGGAGGTGAGGCTGTTATGGACTGTGACGTTGACCGGGTAGCTGCCTAATAGGGTCGCCTTCAATATGACTGCTGTCTGGGAGACAGAATGAGCCTCCACCAAGGGCGTGCCATTTCTTGATCATGTACATGTCACCGGACCAGCTATTTTATCCAAACCCTTTTGGATGATGAAAGGGTTCAGTGACAGAAAGCTCTTTCCTTCCTCTGTTCTAGTTACCACCAAGTAGCGAGGACCTCAGGGCTCAACTACTTCCTTTCCACAAACCTTCACACTTATGGGTTGTTTAGAAGAGTGCACCATTGCGTTGATGTTCTCCACCATTGCAAACGTCTCCGATGGCGTGCTCACATCCTGGGCGCCACCCCGGCTTAGGGGAGTCCTGGCCTGGACCTTGCTCACCTTAGGGTCACACCTCCCAGTGTAAACACAGAGGGACCCAATCGCCTTCAGGAGTGTAACAGCTCATGCAATGGCCCCTCCCGAGACTGACCTTTATCAGCGGATACGAACACAGTCCTACGGGATAACCAGGGGCTTGGAGTTACGTGTTACCCAGTCACCCCTTGCGCCTTGTGCGCGTGGCATCCTTCAGACATGTGTTCAGGGAGGAAAAACAAAAATAAAAAAATGAAAATAAATGGGGTCAAACACCGAAGCGTGTTTGGGCGTTTGAAGGAACACTCTCACCTCGCGGAGGAACCCAATCGAGAGATTACACCAGAGCCTCTTCTGACAGTTTTCCGAGTTACTGATGGGCCTTCTCGGCAGCCGTAGCGGTCCTGGGGCACACCTTGTCCCCACCGTACATCACCCCATCAGTCAGTCAGTCCCGTACTTCCTGTTGCCCACCCCTCGGGACGAGGGACCACAGAGGTTGTATTCTGTGGGGCGACGGTCACGAAAACTCCATTCGTGGAGGGTACGGAGAATACCATACCTCCAGCAAGTGTCATACACGTTCTCCACATCAAAAAATAGAGCACCGGTGTGGCACCTTATGAGAAAGGCACTCATGATCTGGGTAGAGAGCGAAACTAAATGTTCGACCGTGGAACCGCGACGGCGAAAACCTCACTGGACGCTCCACAGGAGATTCCGAGATACATGCCACCACGTTAAACGGACAATCATGCGCTCCATCAGCTTGCAAATGGAACTGGTGAGAGAGATAGGCCGTTAGCGGGAAGGTAGTTGGCGATCCTTCCCAGCCTTCAAAATCGGTATGACGGTGGCTTCCCGCCACTTCTCAGGAAAACTGTCCTCAAGCCAGACACGGTTTTAGACCTCGAGTAGGAACGCTTTCCCTTCGGGAGAGAGATGATTTAAGAAGCGCACGTGGATACCGTCTAGTCCTGGTGCAGATGGTCGCGAAGATGTAAGTGGGTGTTCTAGCTCTGCCATGGTGAACAGGCAATTGTACACTTCAAGGTTTCCGGAACGGAAGTTGAAACCTTGAGATCCCACCTGATTCGTAAGTGCCAGAAACTCGGGTGCATAATGATCGGAGAGAGACACGTGAGCAAAAGCACTGCCGAGGGTGTTAGCCACGGCCAACCGATCAACGACTCCTGCGGGTGTTTTCACACCAGCAATTGGCATGTGGGTTGATTTTCCGGCCACGCGCCTTAACCTATCCCAAACTACTGAAGAAGGTGTATGGTGATTAAAAGATGCAACGAAACCCTTCCAAGATGCCCTTTTGCTCTCCTTAATTACTTGCCGTGCCCTGGCACGCATATTCTTGTACTAGATTGCGTTCTCCAGTGTGGGATGGCGTTGGAAAACCCGCAGAGGACGCCTCCGAGCACGGATTGCATTTCGGCAGTCATCCGTCCACCATGGGACAGGACGTCGACGGGATTGGGAGACGAACACGGAATAGCTCGTTCTGTGGCGGAAAGTATATGCCCGCTGAGATGTTCTATGAGCTCGTCAACAGAGGCCTGCTCCTGATAACTAAAAGCCACCAACTGGCCCAGTTGGTGTGATGGAAACGCCAGGTAGGCAAGCGTGTGGAACATACGTTCTGGGCTAGGAGACTAATAATACACGGGAAGTGGTCACTGGAGTGTAGGTCAGAGATGACGTTCCATTGTAAGGACACTGCTAACTGCTGTGAGCATGCCGCCAAATCCAGATGTGACAATGCATCTGAATGCATCAGAGAGAAACGTAGGTTCTCCGTTGTTCAGGAGAACCAGGTTATTACTTTCCAGGAAGTCTGACAGAACTGTGCCTCTCGCACAAGCTCGAGTTGATTCCCAAAGAGGATGATGGGCATTGAGGTCTCCCACCACCAGGAAGGGAGTTGGTAACTGAACAATGAGAGCTTGTAGCGCATTAAGCAATAGGTCGTCTGATGGTGGAATGACGATGCTGCAGACGATCAATTGTATCAACGGCAGTAGTAGATGTGCAGCGACTGCCTGTATGTTAGTGCGTAACGGGATATCGTCCACATAGACGTCATCTCTGACCAGCAACATAGTGCCTCCGTGCGCAGGAATACCCTCTTCAGAAGCAAGATCATGCCTGAAGGGCGTATACCGCCGTAGTTGGAAGGTATCACGAGGACGGAGCTTTGTCTCCTGTAAGCAAAGGACTAGTCGGTCGTGCTTGCTGATCAACAAATCAAGCTGTGAGCGATGTGCCCTAAGCCCACGTATGTTCCACTGTAGCATCGCCATTGGAATGGTGGATTAAAAAGTTAAGTGTTATTCCACTTTATGAGGATTTCGATGGTAGCCGAATTAATTTGCCCTTCTTTTTGGGCTTCGAGCTAACATCTTTGCTAGCTGGATCATTAGGACGTTTCCTGGAAGCCTTCCTGGCAGTGTGGTCCGTATCCTCGTGGTCCATCTCCTCTACGGATGAGGCGATCGTCTTCCCAATGGTGATCTGGACGGCTTAGGTGTTGAGCGGGCTTATTTCTTGGCAAGCTTGGAATAATGGTCGTCTCATCGATAGTTGCCTCAGCAATAGCGCTCGTCTGAGTGGCGAACTCTCTCCTCGGAACCGGCTTAGCTGTAAGCAGCTGCCCGAAGGAGCGATGGTATTCTAGTACGCAGGAGTTTCTGGGCTTCCGAGAACGAAACCTCTTTCTCCTTTGGATCGCCTTTTCCTCTGCGAAGCGTGGGCATTCTCGCGAGCTGAATGGGTGTTCACCAGCACAGTTCACACATTTAACTGGCGCCGAGCACACGCCTTCGTGCCGCGTCATCGCACTGTTACAGCACGTCGGCGTGGAGTTACAGAGCGCGCTAGTATGCCCGAAGCGCTGGCACTTGTAGCATCTTAGCGGGTTTGGTGTGTATGGGCGTACCACGATGGTTTCATACCTTGCCCTGATCCTTTGTGGGAGATCTACCCGATCAAAGGTCAGGAACAGGGTACGGGTAGACACCACTTCCCCACGCTCTCTTCGCTGGAGTAGTAGTGGTATTGTTTAGGGGCGCACAACAGCTTAGGTCATTAGCGCCCTGGCTTGAACTTTAAAATGGCTACTGCGGAGAGTTAACCGCTAAAATATTAAAACACTAAAAATACAACTAAAAACCTAGCTTAAACGCTAAGAGTACTAAAACAGTTAAAATAGGTGTGCCGAGAGATATATAAAATACAGTAGTTTCAGAGTGATAAAATTATACCATACGTTTCATTCCGCTGCGCTCTAAAAAGACGAAGAGTTGCTCAACAGCAGCAATGTCATCTCTCAGCAATGCGCTGAGGTTGGGGGCCAAACACAAGGACGAGCGCAACGTTGAATAAAACCGACACTCCACTAAAAGATGCTGCACCGTCAAGGGCTCACCACAGTGAGGACAATGAGGTGCTGGTTCCTCGCGTAATAAATATTCATGGCTAAAACGGCAATGCCCGATGCGAAGTCCAGCTAAAATAATCTCTTCCCTCCGAGAAGAACGCAAAGACGTGGCCCAGGGAATAGGAAGAGGTTTAACATCCCGGAGCTTGTTGCCACCTAGCGCGGACCAGTCGTCATTCCAACGCATGAGGATGGCGCGACGAAGGGATGTAGCGACGTCCTCGAAAGGAACAGAATGGTTAAAAACAGTGGGAGATAAAATAGACTTCGCAGCAGCATCAGCAGCCTCACTGCCCGGAATACCCACGTGTCCAGGAACCCAAACATGCGACACGCGGAACCCAGAAGTAGCGAGCGAGTACAGCTGATCCTGTAAACGCTGTACCAAAGGATGGCATGGGTACAGCAATCGGAGGCTCTGTAGAACACTGAGAGAATCGCTGCAGATGGCAAAGTGGTTCGAGTGCTGCTGGCTGATAAAAAGAAGGGCCTGGTGGATACTAAAATGTTCGGCGGTAAAAATCTAGCATTGCTGGGAAAGACGAAACGTAAAACTCGTAAACGCAGCCACGAAGGCACATCCAACGCCACGGTCGGTTTTGGATCCATCCGTAAAGATAAAAAGGTGGCTATTAAAATGCTGCTGAAGTTCTAAAAATGCGGAACGCATGCCAGAGGTCGGAACAGCAGATTTGGGCATAGACGTCAACCCAAGATGGAGGAGGGTGTCATACCGTGTCCAAGGAGGAAAAGAGGGTTCCCTCCGGGGTGATACTCGCGGTAGTTGGACGTCCAGTCCGAAGAATTAAACGAAAGCGTACACCGGACGGAAGAAGTTCAAGGGGACTAGTGGTGGTGGTGGTGGTGGTGGTGGTGGTGGTGGTGGTGGTGGTGGTGGTGGTGGTGGTGGTGGTGGTGGTGGTGGTGGTGGTGGCGGCGGTGGCGGTGGTGAGTTTATGGCGCACAACTGCTGCGGTTATCAGCGCCCTTACAAAGGTAAAAGCTCTACACAGTTAAAATCAACACATTAAAACCGGAAAATTGTGTAAAACTGGGTCAATAAAAGGCTAAAAACTATACCACAAAACACTAAAAGCCGGTGTACAGCTAAATACGGCTGCCCATACCGCTAAGTTGGATGAAAGTTAAAACTCGCTCCACTGCACTAAGGTTGTCCGCCAACACTTGTTGCAGGGTAGCGGAAAACGGAGTGAGTTACGCGTGGGCGCTAAAAACCGGCGTTCTGTTAAAATGTCGGACTGTCAGAGGCTTCCGACGGTGGGCACAAATTGGTGCAGGGTCAGCAGATAAAACAGGTCGGTTGCTAGAAAGTCAGTGTCCAATACAGAGACGGGCTAAAAGGACTTCGCGACGAAGACGGCACGAAGTGCACCAGGGTACAGTATGTGGTTTGATATACCTCTGCTTGTTGTCCTGAGCTCCATTCCAATCTTCGTCCCAACGTGAGAGGACAAGTTTACGTAAAATTCGACTAAGATCCGCCGAAGTAATAAAAGAGCTAAAACATTGGGAATCTAAAATAGCAGCTTTAGCTGTAACGTCAGCAGCTTCATTGCCCCGCAGCCCCACCTGGCCAGGGACCCACACAAACGACACACAAACGCCAGCATTATCGATCGAGTGGAGGACATCCTGGACACGCTGTACCAGAGGGTGGTAACTGTACAGCGATTTAATGCTTTGAAGGGCGCTCAAGCAGTCAGAGGCAATGACCCAGGACTGCGTTGCTTGCCGACGAGCATATAAAAGCGCTTGGTAGATACTATAGAGCTCGGCGGGAAAAATGGAACACTGCGGTAATAGATGAGAGCTAAAAGTCCGGTGCTCATGGAAGAAGGCAGATCCTACTCCCCGGTCGTCCTTTGAGCCGTCACTGTACACGAAGCAGCATTGGGCGAAACGTGACTGGAGTTTTAGAAAGGAGGAGCGAATTGACGAAGCCGAGCAGGTTGACTTGGGCGTGAACAGCAAGGAGAAGTCAAAGCGAACCTCCGAGCGGAGCAACGGAGGAAAGCGTGCTTCTCCGAGGGGTAGGGAACCCGGCAACGTAACGGCCATGAGGCGCAGGAGGGATCGGAACCGAACTCCAGGTGGGAGTAGAGCTGATGGACGGGATAAGTAATGGCAATCCAATGAGTCATTAAAAAACAACTTACAGCTTGGTTAACATGAGCTGGCAGCTAGATGCGCAGTAGAAGAGGGGCAACCAGGAGAGTGGGGGTAGGACTGGCAGCCACATGCGGGCAAGAGAGAGGAGAAAGCGCATGCATCTTACCTTGAGGCTGGTTTCAGGCAACAGAAGTAACACTAGCAGATTGTTCAGCTACAGACTGTTTTTTCTTCCGGAAAATTCCCCCCTTCATCTTCACTAGAAAACTCGGATGACTCACTGCTTTCATCGCTGTCATCTCCTAGATGAATGATGATTTCCTGTCCTCCATCCAGCAAACCTTCATTGCGCATGAGTTCATGTTCAACCTGAATGACGTGTTGACATCTTTTCTGCCAATCTTCCGCAGAAATGTCAGCAAACTTCTCGTCAGCTAACTTAATGACGTCATCCATTTTGAACGTGACATTTCTTTCTGCAATCCAGTTCTTTACAGTAGCCCAAATCAGTTTTATTGGATTTAACTCGGGATGATAAGGTGGAAGGCGTAAAACTGTGTGGTTATGTGCCTGAAGAAAACTGTCTATTTTGTACTTGGGGATTTTGGGTTTGAGAGGGATGATCATATTGTAAATGTCGGGTTTGTACAGGGAGGAGAAATCAATGTTTGTAAAATGTTCCATGGAGAGGTTTTGTTTCAGCCACGAAATCATTGTGTCTGTTCTGGAACTTGCAGTGGGCGCCTTATTAAGGATCACATTGTGGTAAGGTGCATTGTCAATTACCAATACGGAATTTTGGGGAAGATTAGGGATCAGTCTTTCTTTTATCCACTTCTCATAATTTGTATAGTTCATGTCATCGTGGTAGTCACCGGTTTTCTGCTGGGACTTGAACCGAATATACGCGTTAGGGATAAACCCTTGCTGGCCTCCAGCATGCACGATGATAAGACGCTGGCCTTTGGATACCGGTGCTAAGAGGCCGTGTAAACTGTTATCACTCCAAGCATACGGAGTAGTATGCGATGAATGGATATACGTCTCGTCCATATATATTATGGGACGGCCCTCGCTTCTATATCGCTTCATCATTCTAAGAAAATGGAGGCGCTTAGTTCTGATGTCATGGCGCTCCATTAAAATTTTTCTGTTCTTCTTTGTCCGTTTCCATGTAAAACCCAGCTTTGAGAGTATTTTTCTTAGTGTGGATATGCTCCCTTCAAAGTTTATCGAATCCTTTAATTTAGCATGCACCTTCCTCAGTGTCGGTCTTTGTTTGTGAATTATATAGAATTCGTTCACAGTTCGGCGCACTACTGCCTCATTAAAAGCATCCAAACTGGCACGAAAAGACCTCTTCGGTCTCTTTTTGTGTGGTGTGGAGAATGAAATCGAAGTACCACGATCAATATCTTTCGTTTCTTTAATAATTCTCCTTACACTTCTTTCAGAAACACCTGTTGCCTCAGCCACACTCTTCCCAATGTTTTTGATGCTAAGAGTTGTTAAGCCAGCTTCTGCATGTCTTTTCATGTACTTATAAAGATTACTAACAACTTCCCTGGTTTGGGAGTGCAACACTTTACCTTGTAGTTTGCTGTCCATGTTTTAAAATATTAAAGTCTGCAGTAAAAGGAAATACACTTAACGCAGACGCGCACGCGCACGCGCACACACACACACTTACACAATCACGCACGCACTTACAAGTACGCTGAAAATAACTAAGAACAACGAGAACTGCTACTTACTGTTCATATATTAAAGTACACTGTCATTTACATATAAAAATATAAATCACACGGACCTGAGCCTTAAAAAATTCCTAAGACGCACGTCCAACCTCAACGATTTCACAACTATAACTGACCCCCACTCTTAGTGCCAGTAGGTGGCGGAGAAAGTGAGTCACTGCGCATATTTTCTCAGCTGCCACGTCTGAATAAACATACTGTAAAAACGTATGTTGCGGCAGACTATAGAATCTGCAAGCATAGCTACATAAAAGAACATCACGCCGATAAGAAAGGGGAGGCTCAGCAGCTTGGGCACAGAAGCTGATGACTGGACTACTTACGAAAGCCCCAATACTCAAGCGTATGCCTCTGAGATGTATGGGGTCGAGACGACTTAAATCAGTTGGTCGAGCCGAAGAATACACAATACGACCGGACCAGAGCGCGATATAGGCGTAAAAGAATAGTCCTATCGGCTCCCCAGGATGTGCCAGCTAAAATGCGTAAAATATTAAGGGAACGGTCACACCTACCCTTTAGGTAAGAAATATGGGAATACCAGTCCGAGAAACTTGACGTCCTCTGCGAAAGGAAGAACGCCTGGATCGAGATGGAGAGTAGGAGCAAGGAATGCCTTTCGGCGTCAGAAGTTTACACAGACGGTTTTTTCAACTGTGTTCGTGTCGTGATTAATTTAATTCGGAGGACCACCTTGATTTTAGCAGTAACCAAGGAAACTGATTTTGTGGACTGTACTTGATAGAGCTGTATTCATATCACTAGATAAATTTATTGCACACGCTACATTTCTTATGTGAATAATCATGAAGAAGACAACAATACATTTAATATTTTAAATAAACTAAAATCGTTTTTTCGTTGGAACAAACGCTGCAAGCAGCCACACAACCAAGGACATCACATATCTCTACATGTCTCCAACATGTCTGCAACTAAAAATGGAAGAAGACTATTTTTATGCGCGCTGGCGAGTCACATGACCAGCTGGCCGCATAACCGGCGCCAAGTGAAATATTCATGCGCCCGACAAACAAATGACGATCATGGCGCAAACATACTGGGGCCCAAAAAACTGAACAGTTTTTTAATTTAACATAGGCACACTTTGAAAAATATCACTGTTGTTATTGAACTGACAGAGGACACAGTTTCACAATGGGACGCCTATATTCACCCTTAGAAGTTCGCACTGTAGCTACCCGCACTAAACCATCACCACCAGGATGAGTCTCAGTGATGATTCCAAGTTCCCAATGCAGAGGAGATGAATTGTCTTCCATTAGCAGGACCATGGTGTCTGCCTTAAGATTTTCACTGGAACTGGACCACTTTTGCCTCTGCTGGAGTGAATGTAGATAGTCGGTTGACCACCGCCGCCACAGATGTTGTAGACGATCTTGGAGCTGTTGCCATTTCTGTAACTGATTCAGATTGTCAGAACAAGGTGATGGTATGGAAGTTAATGGTTCTCCAATGAGGAAATGACCTGGAGAAAGGTAGGAAGTATCAAAAGGATCATCAGTAAGGCGTAGCAATGGACGGGAGTTCAAGCAAGCCTCAATTTGAATTAGTAATGTGGTTAATTGTTTATAGGTCATTACTCTAAGAAGATGATATTTCATAGATTTCACTGCAGCCTCATGTAATCCTCCAAAGTGGGGTGAGCTGGGTGGTATAAAATGCCATGTGCATTCATTAGATGAAGCGTAGTCTTGTACAATCTCTTGGTGCTTGCAAGATTGCAAAAGTAGTCTAAGTTCTCTAAGTTTGTTGTTAGCACCTACAAAATTTGTGCCATTGTCACTTAGGATCTCTTTACACAATCCTCGTCTAGCTGTAAACCTTTGAAAGGCAGCAACAAAAGCATTAGAAGTCATGTCTGAAACCAACTCAATGTGAATTGGCTTTGTGGATAAACAGACAAAGATAGCTATGTAGGCCTTCACCTGACTCTTGCTGCGAGGCGAGCCATAACGTAGGAAGAATGGACCAGCGTAATCAACTGCAACTCGTAGGAAGGGTCTCGCTGGAGTCACTCTGTAGGTAGGTAGATTGCCCATTAATTGTTGAGCTCCCTTGGCCTTGAGTTTGAAGCACGGCAGGCACTTGTGTAGGATTGACTTAAGAGTTTCTCCTATTCTCAATATCCAGTACCGTTGTCGAAGAGAAGAGGTAAGTAGCTGATTGGAAGCATGCAAAAGTTTAACACGTTCACTTTCAATAATTAGCTTGGTAAGTTGATGCTTAGGAGGTAAGATGAGCTGATGTCTTGACTGGAAGGGAATTTCAGCCTTGTCAATTCTTCCCCTTACTTGGAGTAAACCTTCATTGTCGACAAATGGATGCAAAGATTTCAATGAGCTTTTAGTAGGAACGTGTCCTTTATCATTAAGTTCTGTTAACTCTGTGATATAAGCTGATTGTTGAGCAAGTTTAATGCAGCAGTGCAATGACTGTTGAGGCTCAAGTGCTGAGAGAGGACCTTGCCGTCTCGTGTTACTGTTTCTACAGTTGAATGTAAATCTCAGCATGTATGCTGTCACTCTCTGCAGGCGCAACAATTTTGAAAAACGAGAAATGATATCATCACTTTCTGCAGTGACCATCAAGCATGCAGTAGTGCGTTGCTCAGTGGCATCTTGAATATCTAATCGTTTGGGTTGTTCTGGTCAAGATGCAAAGGGTTGTGAGATCCAATCAGGACCTTTCCACCACAAGTCATTTGAGGCAAGAGGTTCAGTTGAAACTCCTCTCGAAATGAGATCTGCTGGATTATTTTGAGTAGCCAAGCAGCAGTTTCTGATAACTCTTGTATTTGTGAAACTCTGTTGGCTACAAAAGTCTTCCATTTGTGTGGGTTGGATTTAATCCATGCTAGAACAATCATAGAGTCCATCCATAGATAGTTCTGTGAAGTCTGCAGTTTAAGGTTAGCTACAACCTTGTAAAGTTTAGCGAGTAGTAAAACACCACAAAGTTCGAGCCGAGGAATGGTTTGTTTCTTTAATGGTGCAACCTTGGATTTGGAGCATAGAAGTCTGGTTTTCACCTCATTGCAGCTGTTCATAGAACAAAGATAAATACAGGCACCATAAGCCATTTCTGAGGCATCGCAAAACCCATATATTTGTATGTCCCTTAATGTACCTGTGATTAGGACGTGTCTTGGAATACGTATAGCATGAATGATGGACAATGTCTCACAGAAATTTAGCCATTGTTGGATGAGGTGAGATGGTATCAATTCATCCCAACCGAGTTTTTCCAATCAAAGAGATTGTAGAAACTTCTTGGCATTTATGACAATAGGACTCACTAGGCCTAAAGGATCAAAAATAGATGATATGACAGAAAGTATGCTTCGTTTGGTGTAGCTAGAATTTAGATTATCCTGAAGAGATGGATTGCCTTATATCTGGAATTGATCTGTTCCAGGATGCCAGAGGAGACCAAGAGCATGCACATTTTCACTGCTATCCAGTGAAAGTGGAAGTTGTGTCTCTCTGTGTTCCGGTGGAATGGATTTTAAAATATCTTCATGATTAGAACACCATTTCCTAAGTGGGAATCCAACACTGTCTAACATCTGAAGTAGCTGCCTCTGAATATGTAAAGCTTGCTGTAGATCATTATGACCACATAAGCAATCATCTACATAGAAGGATTCACGGATAGCTTGAGAAGCTAGTGGATATTTAGCCTCTTCCTCTGAAGCTATTTGATGCAAAGTCCTTATGGCCAAAAAGGATGCAGGTTTGGTACCATATGTGACTGTAGTAAGAGCGTAATCCTTGATAGGTTCATCTTTGTTTTCTCGCCATACTATTCTTTGGAGATCTTGATCATCAGGATGCATTTTCACTCGCCTGTACATCTTAGAAGTGTCAGCTGAGAATCCATAGCGATAAGTTCTGAAGCGTAAAATTATGGAGATAAGGTCATCCTGAATAGTAGGACCCAACTTCAGCACATCATTCAAGGATAATCCTGAAGATGACTGCGCAGATGCATCAAATATAACTCTGGTGCGAGTAGTAGTAGACAAAGGTTTGAAAACTGTATGATGCGGAAGATAGTAACAAGGTTCGCCTTCCTTTGGTGGTGACACTTACTTCATGTGCCCCATGGATTCATATTCAGAGAGAAATTGAGTGTAATCTTCTTTAAGTGTGATGTCGTTTTGAAGACATCATTCTAAGGGCATAAAGCGATCGATGGCTTGCTGTCTAGATTCACCTAAGCGATTTTTGTCCTCCTTGACGGGTAGACGAACTGTAAAGCTACCATTCGGCATTATGAGTGGTTGTTTTTACATAGTATTCTTCACACTTCTTTTCCTCCTTAGTAAGAACATGCTGAGGAAATTCTTCCAAATCCCAGAAACGTCTTAACTGTGTGTCAAGGTTATCAGTGCTGATGAAGAAATTATGCTGAGGCGAAGACTTAGCCTTGTACTTGTATGATGACCTTGGAATAGGGCCTGATATTATCCAACCGAGGGCTGTGCTGGCTAGTATAGGATGTCCTTGTTTCTTTAAGGTTTTCCCATGCAATAACTCAAAGAATAAGGATCTTCCGATTAGGATTTCAACTTCATCAGGAATGTTGAACCTAGGATCTGCTAATGGAATGCTAGAAGGAATATTCCAGTTGCACAAATTGATATGTGTGGAAGGTAGTTTTCCTGTTATACGAGGGAGTACTAGACATTCAATTTTAGTCTTAAAATCATGTACCATAGATTTCAGATTGACCAGAACATGGTGAGTGGCCGTAGAAATGGTGCCATTTATACCATTGATAGGCTTATCAGCTGTCACCTTATTAAGCTGCAAGCGCTTCGCAAGATCTGCAGTTATGAAATTGGATTGACTGGCTGAGTCGAGGAGTGCTCTACATTGTATGAGATTGCCATATCTGTCTTCCACTTGCACTAGTGCGGTGGCAAACAAAACCTGCTGTGTGGATTTTGATTTAAAAGAACAGTAGCTAGATGGCGCGTCAATTGTTCTAGGAGAATCATTTACAGGACTAGATGAAGTTGCACGTGAAGCATTTTCTCTGTTACTATCATGAAGCGACTTGCTGTGAGTGGATGAGCCACAATTGCAGTATGAGGCACGATTACATTTACTTGATATGTGATTAGGAGCAAAGCAATTGGCACAAAGGCGCTTGGATTTAATGAAAGTCTAACGCTTATGCACATTAAGGTTTTTGAAGTCATCACAATTATGTAGCATGTGATTGCACTGACAAAATGGACATACACGATCACTTGTGGATAAGTAAGAGTGTTTACTGTCTCTGCCGTTGGGTTTAGCAGAGTGCAAATCAGTCTTAGGCTTAACTACCGTCTTGTTACATGCAGTGTTAGCAAGCAATTCAAAAGAGCGTGCTCTTGCTTCTAAAAATTGCATAGGATCCTTCAAAGAAGGGAAGTTTTGAGAATCTATTTTACTCTCCCATTCTCTGTGTGTGGTGTCAGACAAATGTTCTAGGAGACGGTGCATTAAAATGATTTCATGCAAAGGCACTTCAAGTTTTAATGCTTCAATGTCATTCAAGTTATTTTGAAAATGGTTGAGCAAGGTACGTAGTTCATTTACTGTTTCCTTATGCATTACTGGTAGTGCTAATAAATTTTTTATATGAGCTGTAGCTATTAATCTTGTATTGTTATAGCGTGAGCATATGAGTTCCCATGGTACATCAAAATTTTCACTAGTGACAGGTATGTTCTGTATTAGTGAATGAGCTTGTCCCTTGAGAGAGGAAAGTAAGTAATGATATTTCTGAATAGCATCTAAAGCTTGGTTGTTTACCACTAAGCTTGTAAATGTGTCATAGAAATGTTTGAAATGAGTGACATCACCCTCAAATTTAGGTAACTGTATCACAGGCAGTTTGATAGCTTTAGCTGCTTGTGACGATTGCAACTGTACTGTGTGCAGTGTGAATGTCCAGAACCATTTTCTTGCTGTTCATGATCCTGTATTAATTCAGCTAACCTAGCCTTCAATTCGAGGTAACTGTTTCTTGTTTCCTCCTCGTGTGTTGCATGCATATCTAATTCAGTTTCCGCTTCCACAAGAGATTCAATTTGGGTCTGAATAGCCTCATATTTGTCCCAAAATTCACTTAAGTTATCGAAATTAGCTCTCAATAGGAAAATGTTGAGCTGTTCTGGTAATTCATCAAGAAATTTGCGAACAAAGGTAAATTTTCTTTTGATTATACCGCTTCTTTTAACAAGAGCTTTCAAATCCTGCTCCATATTGAATGGTTATGAGACTTGCTTAAAGGAGAGAAAGAAAGAAAAGGAATATTCTGACCTGAAATGTGTTGCGATGCAGGCTACTGTGTTGTTGCAAATGAAATGCTGATAATCTGCTGCGTAGATCCCGATGTCTGGCGTCCTGAGGCCCAATGATATACATCCATGCAGAAGAAACTGTTGCGTTGCACAATAAATATCCGGCCCGGAGGACCAATGTTCGTGTCGTGATTAATTTAATTCGGAGGACCACCTTGATTTTAGCAGAAATCAAGGAAACTGATTTTGTGGACTGTACTCGATAGAGCTGTATTGATATCACTAGATAAATTTATTGCACACGCCACATTTCTTATGTGAATAATCATGAGGAAGACAACAATACATTTAATATTTTAAATAAACTAACATCGTTTTTTCATTGGAACAAACGCTGCAAGCAGCCACACAACCAAGGACATCACATGTCTCTACATGTCTCCAACATGTCTGCAACTAAAAACGGAAGAAGACTATTTTTATGCGCGCTTGTGAGTCACATGACCAGCTGGCCGCATAACCGGCGCCAAGTGAAATATTCATGCGCCCGACAAACAAATGACGATCATGGCGCAAACAAACTGAGAACTTAAAACCGTTCTCAACACTCCAAGTGTACAGGCGGTCGAGACAAACTTAGAGGTGGCGTTCTAAAAGACAGGTGCGCCGAGAACTACTGTAGATTGCGAAAACGTCAACGAACAATGAACAAGACACTCCATAAGGGACACGGTCCACGATGGCGTTGATCGCAATGGTAAATAGGGTAACGCTGAGTATTGAACCCTGCGGTACTCCGTTCTCTTGAGTAAAACACCGCGATAAAACCGAGCCCACGCGAACCCGAAAGACGCGGTCCTCCCGAAGAAACAGAGGGAGGCGACCACGAAAATTCCATTCGTGGAGCGTACGTAGAATGCCATACCTCCAGCAAGTGTCATAAGCCTTTTCCAGATCAAAAATCACTGCAACTGTTTGGCACTTTCTTAGAAAGCCGTCCATGATCTGGTTGGAGAGGGAAACTAGATGGTTGACCGTGGAACGGCGACGACGAAAACCGCGCTGGAAGTTCGACAGGAGGTTCCGGGACTCAAGCCAACACGTCAAACGGCCATTAATCATGCGCTCCATCACCTTGCAGACGCAACTGGTGAGAGAAATAGGCCGATAGCTGGAAGGCAGATGACGTTCTTTCCCAGCCTTCAAAATCGGTATGACGGTGGCATCACGCCATTTCTCGGGAAAACAGCCGTCAACCCAGATGTGATTATAGACGGCAAGGAGCAAAGCCTTCCCGTCGGGAGAAAGATGTAAGAGTCGTACGTGTATACCGTCTGGTCCTGGTGTAGATAATCGCGAGGATGAAAGTGCGTGTTCTAGCTCTGCCATGGTGAAGAGGCGATTGTAGTCTTCAAGGTTGCCAGAACCAAATCAGAAACCTTCACATTCCACCTGATTCTTAATTGCAAGAAACTCAGGTGCGTAATGATCGGAGCTAGACACGTGAGCGAAAGCACTGCCGAGAGTGTTAGCCACGTGAAACGGATCCACAACGACTCCTGCAGGAGTCTTCACACCTGCAATCTGCATGTGAGTCGGTTTACCGGCCACGCGTCTTAGCCTATCCCATACTATAGAAGGCGTATGGCGATTAAAAGAAGACACAGAAGGGATCCAAGATTCCTTTTTACTCTGCTTAATGACTTGCCTAGCTCTGGCACGCATCTTCTTGTACTGAATAAGGTTCTCCAGTGTCGGTTGGTGTTGGAAAACCCGTAGAGCACGCCTACGAATACGGTTTGCATTCCGGCACTCATCCGTCCAACATGGGACAGGACGTCGACGAGGATTGGGAGTCGATCGGTAAATAGACCTTTCTGCGGCGGAGACTATCCGCGCGCGAAGATGTTCTACGAGATCGTCAACAGAAGCGTGCTCCTCATAATTAAAAACCGGCAATTGGGTGTAAAGAGCCCAGTTGGCGTGATCGATAAGCCAGGTAGGCAAGCGTGTGTAACACACGTTGTGTGCCAGGAGACTAATAAGATAGGGGAAGTGGTCACTGCAGTGCAGGTCGGAAATGACGTTCCATTGTAGGGACACTGCTAACTGCGGGGAGCATACTGCCGAATCCAGATGTGAGAAGGTGTTGGTTGCATCAGAGAGAAATGTAGGTTCTCCGGTGTTCAGGAGAACCAGATTATTATAGTCCAGGAAATCAAGCAGAGCTCTGCCTCTCGCACAAGCTCGAGCTGAACCCCAAAGAGGATGAGCATTGAAGTCTACCAACAGAAAGGGAGTTGGTAGCTGAGCAATCAGAGCTTGTAGCGCAGTAAGCGAGAGGTCGTCTGACGGTGGAATGTAGATGCTGCAGATAGCCAACTGTACCCTCGACAGTATTATTCGTGCAGCGACTGACTGGATTCTAGTGTGTAAAGGTATATCGACTACATCCATAGTGCCCCCGTGCGCAGGAATGCCCTCTTCAAGAGCCAGATCACGACTGAAGGGAGTATATTGCCCTAGCTGAAAGGAATCTTGAGGACGTAGCGTAGTCTCCTGTAAACAGACGGCTAATGGATCCTACCTACTCAGTAATAAATTAAGCTCCGGGCGATGTGCCCTAAGCCCATGTATGTTCCATTGTAGGATCGTCATTAGAAAGTCGGAATATAAGGTGAAAGGTTATTCCACGTTATGACGACTTCGACGGTGGCCGAATAAGTTTACCCTTCTTTTTGGGTTTTGGTCTAACCCCTTTAACGTCCGAGTTGTCGGGTCTTTTTCTGGAAGTCATCCTGGTAGTGTGGTCCGTATCCTCCTGTTCCATCTCCTCTACGGAAGAGGCCGCTTTCCCGATAGAGAACTTCGGTTCTAGGGCCCCAAACCGATTGGAGACGGAGATCGACAAGGACGATAACCGTCGTTCTGAATCCCCTCCGAAAGACTTAGAGGAGGAATTTTAGATGCCCTGGAACTCTTCTTGCGGCTGGCCGGTTTGCTGGTATCCTTGAGGAAATCGGACTTCGTATAAGTTGTCTTAAACTGTTTAGGACGGGCATCGTAAACAACTGGCTTGTTGGTCTTGCCGGAGGTTGATGTTTTAGTTGGTGACAGTACTGGCGATTTCCTTCCTGGCGGAGGCTTTGATGTCGAAGGTGGAGACACGGGTGTTGTTTTGGCAGGCTTCGATGGAAGAACAATTTTATCTGAGATTGTGGCCTCACATATATCGCTGGTCTGAGTGGCGATCTCTCGCCGCGGCAACGGCCTAGCTGCTACCGAGCTGTAGGTAGCGGGCCGTGGGAGGGATGGTAGTCGAGTACGCGAGAGTTTCCGGGCTTCCGAGGACACCTCTTTCACCCGGATCTGTTGGATCGCCTTTTCCTCGACGAAGCGCGGGCAATCTCGAGAGCTTGATGGATGTTCTCCAGCGCAGTTCACACATTTAACTGGCGATGTGCAAGCACTCTGATGCTGCCAAATCGCACAGTTTGAATGCGTGGCCATCCCGTTGCAGAAGGCGCTAGTGTGTCCAAATCGCCGACACTTAAAACATCGAAGCGGGTTGGGTTTATATGGGCGCACTTCGATGTTCTCGTACCCTGCCCTAATCCTTTGTGGGAGATCTACACGATCAAAGGTCAGGAACAGGGTACGGGTAGGCACCAATTTCCCTCGCTCTCGACCCTGCACTCGGTAAACAAGCGTCATACCTTGATCTTGTAGGTTCGCTACGATTTCCTCATTTGTCATGCCATCCAAAGCATGGGTGTTTTATCCACACCGAACGAGGAGTTGAGGTTCTTATGGGTGCTGGCGTTCACCGGGTAACTGCCCAACAGGTTCGCCTTCAATATAACTGCTGCCTGCGAGACAGAATGGGCTTCCACCAGGAGCGTACGATTTCTGGATCGAGTACAAAACTTAACCGGACCAGCTATTTTATCCAGATCCTTTTGGATTACAAAAGGGTTCAGTGACAAAAACTTCTCCCCTTCCTCTGTTCTAGTTATTACTAAGTAGCGAGGACCAGCGGACTTGACTACTTCCTTTCCAATTACCTTCACACTTTTTGGGTGTTTAAGAGAGTGCACCATAGCGATAGTATCCTCCACCATTGCAAACGTCTCCGATGGCGTGCTCACATCCTGGGCGCCACCCCGGCTTAGGTGAGAGTCCTGGCCTTGACCTTGCTCACCTTAGGGTCACACCCCCCAGTGAAAAGACAGAGGGATCCAATCGCCTTCAGGAGTGTAACAGCTCATGCAATGTCCCCTCTCCGGAACTGACCTTTATAAGCGGATACGAAGACAGTCCTAGGAGATAACCAGGGGCTGGGAGTTACGCGTTACCCAGTCACCCCTTGCGCCTTGTGCGCGTGGCATCCTTCAGACATGTGTTCAGGGAGGTAAACGAATAGAAAATGAAATAAAAGGGGTCAAACACAAAAGTGGACCATGGTTTGGGCATTTGAAGGAACACTCACCTCGCGGAGGAACCCAGTCGAGAGAGTTCACCAGAACCTCTTCTGCCAGTTTTCGGGGTTACTGATGGGCCTTCTCGGCAGCCGTAGCAGGCCTGGGGTACACCAAGTTCCCACCGTACATCACCCCATCAGTCAATCCCCTACTTCCTGTTGCTCACCCCTCTGGACGAGGACCGCAGAGGTTCGATTTTGAGGGGCTTCCAGCTGTGCAGGGTGCTGTGCACGCCAACAGGTATCATAAGCTTTCTCGAGGTCGAAATATATGCCGACGGTCTGATAGTTCTGCAAGAAACCATTCATGATCTGTGTCGACATCGACACGAGGTGGTCTACTGTCGAACGGCGATGTCGGAAACCACACTGGATGTTCGTGAGGAAGTTACAAGTTTCCAGCCACCACGCCAACCCATCTAAGTACTGACCACGCCCAATGCTGCTTAACTTCCGTGATCGGACGAGAACCGGTGTATTCAGCATGGTATGCCTACTTCGGTAGGTACGGGTTTGCCGCACCCGGGGTCCCGAGCCAACAGTCTCCCTCGTGTGGGCTCTTCGTGCTTGAGGGAGACGGTCAACAGGCCCACCCACGTGTAGGCCGTGCGTGGAGACCCGTGGAGAAAGTTTTTAGATTCTTGTCTAGTTTAGAGATTCGGATATAGTGAACGAAATTTTTAGTAGGTTTTGATTGATGTTTTTTATGTACGTGCATTTTTAACAGGTTTTGTTACACTTGTATAGTTTTTAGAAAGTTTTATATCTGGCTTTTGCCATGACTAGGTTTTTAAGGGCACTGATGGCCGCCGTAGTTGAGCGCCTATATATATAATCACACCACGCCAACAGCACATTGATCATGCGTTCCATCACCTTGCAGACGCATCTGGTGAGGGAAATAGGACGGTAGCTTGAAGGCAGATGTCGGTCCTTCCCTGGTTTCAGAATTGGAATGATGGTGGCCTCCCGCCACTTGTCAGGAAAACTGCCGTCAACCCAGATACGGTTATAGACATCGAGTAAGAAAGCCTTCCCTTCGGGAGAGAGATGTAACAATCGCACGTGGATACCGTCTGGTCCTGGTGCAGATAGTTGGGAGGATGAAAGTGCGTGTTCTAGCTCTGCCATGGTGAACAGGCGATTGTAGTCTTCAAGGTTTCGAGAGAGAAAGCAGAAACCCTGATATTCCACCTGGTTCTTAATTGTGAGGAACTCAGGTGCGTAGTAATCGGAGCTAGACACATGAGCGAAAGTACTGCCAAAGGTGTTAGCCAAGTCCAGGGAATCCACAACAACTCCTGAAGGAGTTTTCAGACCAGCTATCGGTATGTGAGTTTATTTTCCGGCCACGCGCTTTAACCTATGCCATACTACAGAGGAAGGAGTATGGTGATTGAAAGATGACACAAAAGCGTTCCAATATGTCTTCTTGCTCTGCTTAAAAACTTGCCTAACCCTGGCACGCATCTTCTTGAACTGAATAAGGTTCTCCAGGGTTGGAGGGCGTTGGAAACCCCATAGAGCACGCCTACGGTCACGGATTGCATTCGACGAGGATTCGGAGACGAACGCGGAATAGTCCGTTCTGCGGCGGAAAGTATCCGCTCGCTAAGATGTTCTACGAGATCCTTGACAGAGACGGGCCCCTCAGAACTACAAATCGCCCACTGGGTGAATAGGGCCCAGTTGGCTTTATCGAAACGCCAGGTAGGCAAGCGGGTGGAACTAACGTTCTGGGCCAGGAGACTGATAATACACGGGAAGTAGTCACTGGAGTGGAGGTCAGAGATGACGTTCCATTGGAGGGTTACTGCTAACTACGGTGAGCATACTGCCAAATCCCGTGCAAAAAGGTGTTGAAGGCATCGGAAAGAAACGTAGGTTCTCCGGTGTTCAGGAGAATCAAGTTGTTATTGTCCAGGTAATCGGAGAAAACTCTACCCCGTGCATAAGTGCGAGTGGAGCCCCAAAGAAGGTGATGGGCATTGAAGTCCCCCACCACCAGAAATGGGTAGGTAACTGAACAACCAGATCTTGGAGCGTGGTAAGTGATAGGTCATCTGAGGGTGGAATATACATGTTGCAGATAACCAGCTCTATCGCGGGCAGTACTATATGGGCAGCAACGGACTGGATGTTAGTGCGTAAAGGTAAAAGTCAACAGATACGTCATCTCTGACCAGTACCATCGTCCCTCCGTGCGCCGGAATACCCTCTTCCGGGGCAAGATCACCACCTTATATCAAAGGAATCCTGAGGACGCAGTTTAATCTCCTGCAAGCAAACTACTAGTGGGTCGTGCTTACTAAGCAGCAAATCAAGCTGTTGGCGATGTGTCCTAGGCCCACGTGTATTCCACTGGAGAATCGCCATTTAAGCGGTGGGATAAAAGTTTAGAGGTAGTTCCACCTCATGACGACTTGGAGGGTGGCCGAATCAATTTGCCCTTCTTTTTGGGCTTCGGGCTAACTTCTTTGCCCGCCGGATCATCGGGTGGTTTTCGGGAAGACTTCCTAGCAGTGTGGTCCGTATCCTCCTGCTCCATCCTCTCCATGATGAGGCCCCTTTCCCGATAGAAAACTTCGGTTCAAGGGCACCAAACCGGTTGGAGACGGTGACCGACGAAGACAACAAGCGTCGATCGGAGTCCTCGCCGGAAGACTCTTCACAGGAAGAACTTTTCGATGCCCGTGGACTCTTATTACGGCTGGCAGGTTTTCTGGATATCTTTCAGATGATGATTGGGTTTAAAGGCGCTCAACTTCTGGGTCATCAGCGCCCTTAAAGAGCCAGTTAGGATAAAACGGATTAGAAGACTAAAATACTACAAGAAAAATAAAACTTATTAGATAAAACAGAGATAAAACCAACGCACGACGCATTGGCAAAGACTAAAATGGAGACTTAAAACCATAAAAGGAATAAAACAGTAAAATTCCCTAAATTCTAAAATTGGTATTTAAAACGAAGGTTAACATTTTGCCTACTGCCGTCTCGTTATCCGCGACGTTCTCCGCCAAGCTGGCCGGCAGCTGGAGAGACCTACGGAGACGTTCTAGTCTAAAACAATCTAAAAATATGTGTCGTAACGACAGTTCCGAACGGCACAGCGGGCAAACTGGAGCCGGGGTACGATTCAATAAAATCCTGTGGGTAAAATAACAGTGGCCTATGCGCAACTGAGCCAGGGTTATTTCCTCCCGACGGGAGAAACGACAGGAGGTCGCCCAAGAAATCGGGAGCTCCACCGATCTCAGCTTGTCACGCAGAGCAGACCATTCATCGCGCCAGCACGAGAGCACCGCCCTACGCACAAGCCGAAAGTCTTCCGCAGTGACAAAAGGGGGGGGGGGTAACACTAGGTGCTGTGGTTGCCAGCTTAGCCGCCAAATCCGCCATTTCGTTCCCTTCCAGGCCCACGTGACCAGGAACCCATGGGCACACCACGCTGACACCAGAAGCGTGCAAAACGTGGAGGGCATCCTGGATACGCTGTACCAGGGGGTGGTGGTACAGCTCACGTATGCTCTGGAGGGCGCTCAGGGAGTCGCTAAGGATATGGCTGTCACCCAACCTTCTGCGGCGAACATATAAAATGGCTCGGTATATTGCATGTAGCTCTGCAGTGTAGACAGAAATTCCGCCATGGAGGCCGAATGTAAAGTGTTCGGCCCCATGGACAAACGCACATCTAACACCAGCAGAGCTCTTGGACCCGTCTGTAAAAATTGAAATAGAATCTTGATAATCCGATAAAAATTCTAAAAACAATGTGCGGATAGCACTCGTGGGGGTTGTGGACTTACTGTGCGCAGCCATGCCAAGATCTACGGCAGGTGCAGAACGCAGCCAGGGAGGATACACCCTTTCACCCCGAGGAAGCAACCAGGGTAGCTCGAGGGCATCCCGCCGAAGAAGCTCCCGGAAGCGAAAAGCTGTTGGCTTAGGGCTTAGCCGGGTGTTCCTATAATGGATATCAAAGAATGTGTCGGTAAAGGGTGCAAGCGGTGGATGCCAAGGCAGACTAAATAACCCACAGCCATTGTTCCCTAGCAACACGTCCCGCCGACATTGCAGAGAGGGTTCTGCCGCTGCGGCGTAGAGGCTTACAGCTGGGCTTGTTGGAAATGCCCCAGTAACTAAACGAATGCCAGAGTTATGGACCGTGTCTAAGAGCTTCAGCAAGAATGGTCGAGCTAAAGCATAAACGATGCACCCATAGTCCACATTAAATCGGATCGATGTACGATATAGACGAAGTAGCACTGCCCGATCAGCTCCCCACGATTTCCCACTAGGTACCCGTAAGATATTTAAAGAACGCTCACACCGTGCTTTCAACTGCGCTATATGTGATGACCAGCTAAGCCTTCTGTCAAAAACTAGTCCGAGGGACCTACTTTCATTGGCAAATGGTAAACGATGGCGACCTAGTCGGTGGGAGGTCGACTAGGGCCTTGCTAGCCAGTTGTTCAACTGCCAGGGCCAACTCCTGCAGCGTCTCCCATGGCTGCTGTGACCTTGCTTTTAGCTGGCTGCGGTATGCTGCGGCTAAGCGGTGGTTTCCAAAACGATTCTCCAGGGCCTCCCAGATGTCCTTGGGCGCCACCGTTGTCTGTACCGCGTTTAGGACTTCCGCGGCCCGTCCCTGGAGGCTGGCTATTAACTGTGTGGCCTCCTCCTCTGGTGACCATTTGTTGTGTTTGGCCACTGCGTCGAATTGGCGGCGGAAGACCCCAAACGTTGACGCGCCGTCAAATTTCGGAGGTTTGACGCGCGCCGATGTTGTGTCGCGTCCCGGTGCGTCGACCTTCAAATCCTTTAACCTCCTGCCGACGACGTCCTCCACCATGGCGTTCAGGGACTTTGCGTTGCTGTCAGCCTTTCCCTCCAGCTCGTCAACGTGGCTCGCCAGGTCTTCGACGCGTTCGCCTAACTCTGTGACGTCCTCTTTTACGCCGGTCAGCTGTTCTTCGAACTTCACGGCAAGGGTCTCGTTTGCCGCTTTCATCTCCGTGGTCAATTCGGTCATCTTCGCGGTCAGGCTGCTGTTTGTGGCTTCTATTTTCGCGGCGATGTTATCGTTGGTCGTCTTCATTTCTTCCATTTTCTCGGTGATGTCATTAGCCGTCTTCATTTCTTCCATTTTCTCGGTGATTGTGTCATTAGCCGTCTTCATTTGTTTCAGTTCCGCGGCCAGGTTGTTATTTGCCGCTTCCGTCTTCGCTGTTATTTCGGCCTTCATTTCTTCCATTGTGTGTAAAATCTTTTCCAGTGCCGATTTCATGGCCGTTATCCCACTTCTGACACCAGTTGTGACTTTGTGGGTTCGTAAAATTAAAAAGTTCAGTTACACCACTCAAAATGTTCTTTATTTCCACCTTATTCCAATATCACAATTACAATTTAATATACACAATTAAAACTAAGCCAGTTCGTCTTTACACGTACGCTCGGCGCGACTACACGTCTGCCTGCCTCGGCTAACTCAACACAACTCACTGTGCCCTCCGGTATTGATCGCGGCCCGAAGTTTCCCGAGACTCCTTTTATGGAGGGGGAGAACATTCTCGAAGCTTCGCGCTTCTTCGAGCGGTAGGAGGAGGGGTACACGAAGTCTCAGCCACCCCTTCTGTCTCACTTCCCTCCACCTGTCTTCATTTATTGATCGGCAAAGTGAGCATGCCGCTTGCCTAACAGTCTGAAGTCTGTAAGTCTTGCATGAAGTCTGTAATGTTAGGATACAGCTAAGGTCATTAACGCCCGGTAATGTTTGTGACAATATTTTAATCAATCAGAGATGCTTTGCAGTTAGGAGACTACTCTCGTCTTTACAAACAGTTCTTAGATTTTACCTACCTATATAAACTTTAGATAACTAACCAAAGTTCCATATGGTTCACGGACACAGAATGGCTATATAATGTACATTGTTTATTGCAAAAGTGTACACCTAAATTTTGTCTATAGTGGTGGAAATATTTATTTTATCATGTATAAATGGGTAATTTTGTTGTAATCATTCAGTTATGGAGCTAAATTTGCCTGATTTGCCCCTATTTCTATCAGAAATGAATATGCACAAACCATTTTGTGAATATTATTACAAACAAATAATTTGTCTTTTGATTTAACCCTTCACTGAAAAAGTGAGGGTATGTAGCTATTCTCTTTGCTCTTTTAAAATATTAATATTTTGAATACTAACGGTGAGAGAAACATTAATGTTATAACATGACACTAACAGATTTTAGTGGTTTTAAATGCACAATTTCCTGACAATGCGTTCTTGTGATTTAGTACTTGGTTGTTCCACCACACATTTAATCACTGTTTGGCATCTTGAAGTCATTGAAAGAATTAACTTTTAAATGAACTTCTTACTCAGTTCATGATACCACACTCGCATGATGGTTTCCGCCAGTTCTAGTTTATTCCGTGGCTTCTTTTTTGTAATAGCCGTTCCCATAAACTTCCAATAGGATTGAGGTGAGGGCTATTTCCAGGCCATTCTAACATTTGAACATCATGTTGTTTAAGCAAGGATTTTACCTAAAAATTAGAAATTGGTGATAAGTACCCAAATATGTTGTATGCTTCATGTTTGCTACATAAATTAATCACAGGATTCACCTTGAAAGCTCTGTGGGAAGGAGTAAAGTCTTCCTGCAAAATTCATTCGGAAACACCTCCAAAGTGGTCTTTTATTGTGGGCATAAGTATCCTTTCAAGGATGCTTCTGTAGACGTTTGTATTCACAGTACCGTTTAGGAAGTCCACACGACCTACTGCATGCCTAGAAATGCATCCCCAGACCATCAGCCCTTGTGGGCTTTTGACTGTGTGTGTAATACATGATGGCAAAAATCCTTTACCTTTATCATCATCACCATCATCATTGCTCGTCAATACAATGATGTCACAATTGAGCCATGTCAGGTACGAATGAGTAATGATATATAAAAGTCCATGTCATAAGTACAAATATAGAAGAACATAATAGGTACATAAATGACATATAGAATATGTACAAGTATTAAGCTGGAGGTAAATATACACTTACACAATTACGTCATGGATACGCCTATAAAATGTGCACAAATATAGCAGATACAGTATGTGATACAAAAATGTATTGCTAATGTAATACTATGATGATTCCAAAGGGATTTAATTTGAAAGTTGAGAATTTAGGAATTCTTCAATACTGTAAAAAACCTTGGTTATTAAATAGCTTTTAGGCTGTTTTTGAAAATATTGTAATTGTCATATGATATGATATGTTCATATCTGCATTAAAAAACCTTGCTCCTATATAACCTTGGACTTTTTTTGATAAATGTACTCTGGTTCTGGGAAGGTTTAATAATTGATTATTCCTGGTGTTATATGTGTAAACATCTGATCTGGATTCCGTTTCATGGGAAAATTGTATTGCAATAAGTATAGAATGGTTCTGTAAATGAACAAACCTGGTAGAGTGTCTTCAGTTGTATGAAGGTGCATGTGCAAGATTCATTATACATTAAGCAGCCTAGATACCCATTAGCCTTTTTTGTAATACAAAACTTTTTTGCAAATTTTGTTTTGATGTATTAGCTCATAGTTCAATCCCATACGAGAGTAAAGAGTGGACGAGCCCAAAATAAATAATTTTTGCAGTCGAAATAGGGATCGAGTTTCTTGGGCATCTGAGGATGTAGAGATTTTTGCTAACTTTAGCTACTATCTTGTCTGTCTGCAAATTATAAGTAAACTTATTGTCTAGTAACTGTACTTCCTGAACACTTTTTACCACCTTTTTATTAATAGTGAATTGAGGTGGATGATTAATTACTAATAATCCAAGATCTATCATTTCACATTTTGCTGGATTCACACTTAAATTTAAATTGCGGAAGTATTGCACAATATTTGTAACTGTATCATTTAAATGGGTTTCTAGTCTTGATATATTTGTATCACTACAGTGATGGTTGTATCATCTGCAAACTGGACAATCTTTATTCGTACAAGCAACGCAGTCATCAATGTCATGCAAGTATAGTACAATAAAAGGGGGCCGAGAATAGAACCCCGGGGTACTCCATGAGTTACAGATAATTTTTCAAGGATTTTAGAAATTGCTGGTAAAATGGATATTGGCTGATAGTTGTTAATGTTTGATTTGTCATATTTTTATATATAGGTATAACTTGAGTTACTTTTAAGTCATCGGGGACCATTCCAGTTGCTAAGCAGGAGTTACTTATGTCAACTAATGGATCAGCAATTTCAGGACTACAAGCTTTTAGCACTGACATTGGGATTCCATCCACACCTACAGATTTACTAATTATGTTTGTAATCTCTGCCTTCCGTGTAGGGTAGAGGTAAATGCTTGATCCTGTTTTACAGTTCATTGTATTAACACTATGTTACTGCCTATTGACACAAATTTTCATTGAAAGCTTCTGCAAGTTCATTATGATTGGAAATCAAACTTGAGTTATTAATGTTCAGTTCTATTGGAGCTTTAGATTTGCAAAATCCATTTGTATTTTGCCAGCTACTTTCAGACTCAAGGGTAATACTTATTAGTGCAATTTTGTTTGGCTTTAGCTATGTTCTGATTATACGTATATTTTAGTTTCTTTAGTGCAATATTTTCACAGTCGGACTTTCTGTTCTTAACTTTTTCGGCACCTAATTTAATTAGAATATGCAATTTCTTTACTTCTGGAGTTATTCAGTTGAAGTCATCCTTATGTTTTATATTACGATTTATAGAGTACACAAGTGGACAGCATAGATTAACAAAGTAGTTGAGAATGTTGTAGAAAACACCCGCTTCTGGTTTGGGTCCTGCTCACAATACACCATTTTGCAATTAAGGTGGCTACAAAATAGGAATGAACATAAGGCTGGGCTAAGTGTGACTAGTGTATCACTACTAGTCAGTGAGATGTATGCCGTGTTGTATAGTTCAATACGTGGATAGGCTCGGTTTGCTGAACTCTGCAGTTTCTTTGCGCGCTCAAAAAATACTAATTACATAATGATTTTGTTTTCCCCATGTTACAGAGCTATTTCTTCTGAGGGTGACTCTCCAAACCCCATGTTTGTAGCATATCTGGTTTTGGAGATATGGAAAGATGTCTGAATAAACAGAGTATAATTATTAGCTGTCAGTGAAGTAAAGCACACACGTGCTATGCTGCAGTTACACTTTTTACCTTGCATTCAAAATGGTCATAATCTTTTAAGAGTGCTTTTCAAAGTTAGTAAACTTACCGCTTAGCAAGCCTAATGCTGGTGCACCTAGTGGTAACTGCAAAACAACTTTTAAGGTTTTACTTAAGCACTCTAGAAATATTCTTGTTAATGTGTATTCCTTTTCCAAACAGATGTTAATTAAAGACAGACTCGGAAGTACAAATATTCACAAGCTTGTATGCTCATTCTGTGACGAACATTGTTAAAGAAAGCAAATAGTTCACCAAATTAGAAGTTCCAATATTTAGGTCTCCTTGGAAATATCGAGCAGCTAAATACCTGCTACCAAGTTAGACGATTTTCAAAAGTGTGTTTTACGTAGAAAATTTATGATTTATATACTAAGTGCGAATATCCAACTGCCAAAAGGCTGATCAGTTTAATGAGGGAGAAAATATAATATATAGATCTGTAACTTCTAAGTATGATATTCTGAAATCTCTTGGGTTAAAATATAGGAGAACCAATGATAGTCGGAAATTTCAACTTGAAAGAAGTGTAATTGGTGCTACAAAATTAGAATTTCTGCGCACAATGCACAACAGTAGAAGAACGCTGATTCATGGTGTAAAAATGCTTCATAAGTGTACATTCTTATTTTCCGTGTTTATTAAGTACTTTAATGAAACGAAAAATGGTAAAGCCCATTACAGGCAGTATACAATCACGCATCACAGTCATTACAGACTATACACAAATCATTGAAATGTCACTATTTCGTTTCACTGTAGCAAACATCACTCTTTCGTTGAACACATCTGTGTCATTTTGTTTTACGTGCATATGAACATGGCTGGGAAAGTGAATTGTTATCTGATTTACAGTTTTAAGGTTCAAATTACATATATGTTTTCACACACATGCTGAAATTTCAAGCAAACTTCCCTGTCAGCGTCTTATGTATATCTCAGATCACTTGTTACGCTGGTTCGGTAAGACAAAGACAAATATATCTTCCATCTGTGTTGCCCGCTCGCTATGGAACTGGTAACACCAAGAAAGTACGCTAAGTGTATTGGCTGTTCCCATGTTCAACCTTATTTTGTAGCTACTGTAGCTCCCTTTATTAAACAACTTTAGGTTTTTAGAGTTTACACTTCCTTTCTTGGAAGTGTTGAAAACTGTGTTGTAATAAATTAAATTTAAAGGGAGTCGATTAATGACACTAAACAACTTACTTTCAAATTTTCCCAGAACATGTTTCAGAGTCTTTGCCTCCATCGTCAACCGGACATCGACTGGTTCTCAGTGGTGTAGCTGGCGATATTTTATCATAGGTCTCCTCTGGTGTCAGTTCGAGGAACTTGCTGAACAAATCTTTCTGGGGAATTTCGAAATTGAATACTTTGTTCCTATTTTTTGAAATGAAGATTCGTTCCCATGTGAATAGTTCTTGTTTTCCTGATCTGTTTTAGTAGTTTTGGTTCTGGATATATGTTGTGTCTTTTTACCCAAAAATGCGTGAAAACTGCTGACTTTTCTAATTGTTTATATTTTATGTTCGTAAAGTGTTCCTTTGCTCTTGTTTCTAAATTTGTTTTGGTTTCTCCAATATAAATTTGACTACAGTCAGAACATTCAAATTGCTATATACCAGATTTTTGTTATATGGAATGGCATCTTTGATGTTTGAGCAAATTAGGATTTTTAAGGATTTATTGATATATGTATAAGGGCGTTCAACTGCAGCGGTTATCACCACCCTTTAAAAACTAGTCATGACAAAAGCCCGATATAAATTGTTCTAAAATTATTAACAAATGTAAATAAATTTATAAAAACTACATGTACATAACAAAACAAAAATAAAATAAAAAGAAATATAAATCCAAAGTACAAGAATACTCTTCTAAATTCTAAGATATAACCCAGAAAAGAACCTAAAGACCTTCTCCACTACTTTGTTATCATCCGCTAGGATTTCTGTAAAGCTGGCTGGCAGCTGCAGAGACGTCCTAAGGTGTGCTAGACAAAAACACTATAGCAGCATGTGTCGGACAGGTATCGCTTCGCTGCAAAACGGATACAGGGGAGCAGGCTCCTTTCCAAAGAGAAAACGATGCAGTACCCAATATGTAACCGAGCCAAACTCTCCTCCTCGCGACGAGATGAACGAGAGGAGGTAGACCAGGGAATCGGAAGTTCTTTCACAGATCTAAGTTTATTGCTGCGGAGAGCGGACCACTCTTCCTGCCAGCAGGTTTCCACAGCTCTCCGCATTGCAGTCCTAAAATCTTCCAATGTCATAGATGGTACTCGACCGCTGGGCTTCATGTTAGCCTTCTTGGTTGCTGTATCCGCTATTTCATTCCCCCGCAAGCCTACGCGACCACAGTTCCATGCACACACCACACTAACGTCAAAAGCGTGTAAAACGTGGAGGGCATCGTGGATACACTGCACAATAGAGTGGTAGTTGTACATACAGCTGCCGTAAGCTTTGAAGTGCACTGAGGGAATCACTCAGGACTAAGCAGTCCCCCAACTTTTGTCGACATATGTGTAAAATGGCCCGCATAACCTCTGCAGTAAAAATGGAAGTACTAGTGGAGTCCCACAGGGATCTGTGCTTGGGCCTTTACTATTTACATTATACACTAATAATTTACCTGTGATTAATACTGTTAAAACTGTATCATATGCTGATGACACATCTATAATTTGTTGGGGAAAAGATCTAAACAACTTAACTAATAATATACACTCAGGTACAGATGTAATACTTAAATTTCTTGCAAATAACAACATAGTTAATCATTTAAACAAGACAAGCATAATATAGTTTAAAATTAGTAATTGCATGTATAACAATATGAAAATTATAATTGAAAATGAAGAAATAGATACAACAGATGATCACTTATTTCTAGGATTGAATATTGACAAAAACTTATCATGGACAAAACATGTAAATTATATATGCAATAAAATAAGTAAGGGTATCTATCTATTAAATTACGTGGCACACTATTTGGATAAACCTAATTTAAAATTGATTTATTATGGAATAATTCAACCCCATTTGAATTATGGGGTACAACGTCTAAAGAGAATTTGAAACGATTACTGATATTACAGAAGAGGTGTGTAAGGATTGTTTGTTCATTAAGATCAAGGGATTCACGTAGAGAAATTTTTAAAAAAGAAAGAATTCTTACAGTGGTTGAACTACAAATATAAGGAGTAATAGCAATATACATAAATATGACACAAGAACTAAAGAGAATATGTATAGGGAAGCAAGAGTAAGAAATTTTTTGATAAAAATCCATTTGTAATTGGAAGAACTTTATACAATAAGCTGCCAGCCATAATTAAACAATCAACTGGTTCCAAGTTTAATAAATGTTTAAAAAATTACTTAATTGAGAGGGCCTTTTATGACATAGATGAATATCTGCAATTGTAATTTGAATTTTTTTTTTTTCTGAAACATGTAATTTGTAAATATTTCAATGAGGGTATAAATGGGAGATCAAACTGTCAATCTGTCTAGTAATTTCAACAAGTGTGTATAACCTTTAAAATATATTTCTGAAATCAGTAAATAAGTACATATTTATAAATTATTATTCGTATTATTACTATTATTATTTATGTTCAATCATTATATAACAAATAAGAAAATACTAATACAGTTTATTACATCTTCTGTTTCATATTACTGAGATCTTCACCTTATGACCAATGGACAGGAAGAACCGCGAGACCCTCCTCAAAGAAAGGGAAAACCGAAGATTGTTGTTTTCTTTTTTACCATAAAGACAGTTACATTATTTATTAATCTCTGTACATGCTCTGTAAAATTTGTAAATCTTGATGTATGTAACTAAATATTGTAATATGTAAACTTTTTCGACAAAACTTGAAACATGTATGTCATGTCCACAATTGAATAAACCATTATTATTATAGTGTGGAATCTGAATGAATCTGGCTCGGTTGCACACGCGTAAGCACAGCCAATATCATTTGAGCTCTTGGAGCCATCAGTATAAATTATAAAATGGTCCTCATATCGCGATAAAAATTCTAAAAAATATGTGCGGATACTAGACATAGACATGGTAGATTTATTATAATTAGTCGTGCCCAGATCTATGTGGGATGCCCTGCACAACCAAGCGTGGTATTTCCTCTCCCCCTTAGGATACATCTTGGGCATTTCAGTATCAAGATGACTAAGAAGTTGCCGGAATCGAAAACCAGATGGCTTTGGTTTAATAGAAGTGTTCCTATATTGCGCGTCCATTAAGGTATTAAAGAACTGCATAAACCTTGGATGTGTGGACATGCAATTAAGTCCACAGCCATAATTTGCTAATAACATTTTGCGCCTGTACTTCAGAGGAGGCTCTGCAGATTCAGCATACAGGCTTATAACACGGCTCGTTGGAAATGACCCAACTGCTATACGCATGTCACAATATGGACTGTATCTAATCTCCTCAGCACAGGTGGTCGTGCTTAGCCATAAGCGATACTGCCATAATCAAATTTGGAATGGATGAGTGCACGATAAAGTCACAATAACACTGTACCATATGCTCCACACGATTTTCCACTTAGTACCTGCAAGATATTTAAAGATTGGTTACATCGCGCTTTCAGTTGTGCTATATGCGACGACCAACTAAGTTTTCTATCAAATATCAATCCAAGGAACCTAATCACATCTGAAACGGTAGTAGATCAGGGCATAAACGGAGCCTTGGAGGTAGTCGACCCTGATGACCCCAGAAGTTTACAAAGATTGTTTTCTCAGCGGAGAATCTGAAGCCATTTTTTTAAACTCCAATTCTTAAGGTTGTCCAAGGTGGTCTGTAGATGGCGTTCTAAAAACGGTGTGCGCCGAGATGTACAGTAGACAGCAAAGTAGTCTACAAATAGGCATGACGAGATCCCCGGAGGTACATTTTTTGAGATAGAATTAATGGCAATAGCAATCAACGTAACATTTAGTACCGATCCCTGTGGTACACCATTCTCTTGAAGAAAAGGATTAGAAAAAACCGAGCCAACCCTTAATCGGAATACGCCATCTCTCAAGAATTCCTGAAGGATGATGGTAGGGGTCCACGTATATTCCAGGTGTACAGAGTACGTCGCTACCCTGCCCGCCAAAACGTATCATAAGCCTTTTCAAGGTTAAAACATATTCCGATGGTTTTACAGTGTTTAAGAAATCCGTTCATAATCTCTGTCGACATGAACAAAAGGTGATCCATTGTTGAACAGCGTCGTCGAAAACCGGACTGGATGTTACTGAGTAGAATGTGCGCTTCCAGCCGTCATACCAATTGTCCATTTGTCATGCGTTCCGTCACCTTGCATACGCAACTGGTGAGGGAAATAGGACGGCAGCTACAAGGGAAGTAACGATCTTTGCCAGCTTTCAAGATAGGTATAATGGTAGCTTCTCACCACTTGTCACGAAACGTATCATCAATCCAAACACGGTTATAGACCACGAGCAGGAATGCCTTACCTTCAGGTGAGAGATGTAACATTTGAACGTGGATTCCGTCTGGTCCTAGTGCTGTCAGTCGCGAAGATGAATGAGCGTGTTCTAACTATGCAAAGGTGAAGAGGCGGTCAAGGCTTCTGGAATTAAACATGAAACCTTGAGAGTCTACATGAGTCCTATTTGAGATGAACTCAGTAGCATAATTATTTGAGCTAGACACCTGAGCGAAAGCACAGCCGAAGTTGTTAGCCACAACAAACATATCAACATCTCCTACAGTTGTTTTTGATTTTCCGGCCACGCGCCTTAACTTATCCTATACAACACAGAAAGGTGTTCGTCTGTTAAAAGATGATACCAAGTTGTTCCATGACGTCTTTTTTCTATTCTTAATTATTTGCCTAGACTTTATACGCGCTTTCTTGTAGTCAATTAGATTACTGAGGGTAGGGTGCCGTTGGAATACCCTACGAGCACGAATAGCATTCCGGCGGCCGTTGGTCCACCATGGGACAGGAAATTGACTGGGGTGGGTAGCCGAAGGTGGAATAGACTGTTCTGCAGCGGAAAGAATTTTTCTGTCAGATGATCAACTTAATCATTCACACAATCGTGCTCGTAATAAAAGACAACCAACTGGGTGTGAAGGTTACGTTTGGCACGATCAAAGCGCCATCTAAGGATACGCGAGGGAGATACATCTTGTGCTAAGAGACTAAGAAGACATGGGAAGTGGTCACTGGAATGTAAATAAGAGATGATATTCCACTGTAATGAAACTTCTAACTGGGATGAGCAAACTGCCAAATCAATGTGGAAATAGGTGTTAAATGTGTCTGAAAGGAACGTTGGCTCTCCGGTGTTCAGAAGAACCAAGTTATTGCTCTCCAAGTATTTTGCAATGAGGTTGCCTGTCGAACATGCCCGATTTGAGCCCCATAGTGTATGATGGGCATTAATGTTTCTCACTATGAGAAACGGTGTTTATAGTTGGGAAACGAGATCATCAAGATCAGTTTACGAGAGGTCATCAGATGGAAGTAGATATACATTGCAAATGCAAAACTCAATTGATGGCAGCTTAATCCGTACAGCTACAGATTGGATGTCAGATTGTAGCCGTATCGGATCTACAAATATGTCATCCCTGAGCAGAATATTTGTGGCCCCGTGAGCAGGAATGGCCTCTTCTGTTTCAATATCATACCTCAGAGGTGTGTAGCGTCTGATTTTAAAATTGCATTGTGGTCGTGGCTTAGTCTCTTGTAGGCAAACCAGCAAGGGGTCATGCTTATTGAGCAAAAGTTCGAGCTTTGGTCGATGTACTCTTAAACCTCGTATGTTCCATGGTATGATAGCCATGGCGACATTAATGGGATATTATGTCAAATAAATACGCACACTACGTAGACTTTAGTGGTGGTCGAATCAGTTGTCCCTCTTTTAGGTGTTGGGCTCGTTTCTGCAGGTTTATCCTGCCGTTTCTTTGCTGCCTGCAGCATGGTCATGTACCTCCTGCTCCATATCTTCAATGCAGGAGGACTGCTTTCCTTCTGCAACTTTCGGTTCGCGAAGCTCGAACCGATTGGAAAGTGTGACCGACTTCTGTTCTTCTTGGTCTTTTCGAGAGCAAGCTTTGCGTTTTCCTTCAGAAAGGCAGTTATATCATACTGAGGCTTGAACTTTATTTCTGGTGCTTGGTGCATTACGGTCAATTTGGTCCTGTTGCTAGAAGTTGCTGAAATGTTCTTATTTGCAGTAGTCTTAGGTGATGTGCACAGAGCTGTACGTGTTGTTGGCGATGCTTTTGGTTGCGATCTAGGCACTAGAACTTTCTCTGATGTAGTTGCCCCGTTCATATCACATGTTTGAGTACCAGCTTCCAATTTTAGTGACGGGGTAGCCGCCACGGAACTGTAGGTACGGGAACTGTTTACAGAGGGCTTGTGCATACGAAGAAGTTTCCGGGCTTCCGAAAAGGATACATTCTCTTTAACCCGGATCTCCTGAATAGCTCGTTCTTCAATATAACGGGGGCATTCTCGTGAACTAGATGGATGTTCACCACTACAGTTAACGCATGCTGGAGGTGATATATCTGCATTTTCATGCACGACGTCTCCACAGCTGACACATGTAGGTACACCTTTACATAATTCACTAGTGTGACCAAACCGCTGACATTTGTAGCATCTCAGAAGGTTAGGAATATATGGTCTAACCTCTATTACTTCATATCCTGCCTTTATCCTTTGTTGGAGATCTACCCGATAAAAGGTCAAAAACAGGGTAAGAGCAGGGACCATTTCCCCTCGCTCTCTCCGTTGCGCACGATAGACTGCTGTAACGCCTGGTTCGTGGTTCTCCTGAATATCCTCATTGGACACGCCATCCAACGCACTAGTGTTTACAACACCGCGAGAGGAATTCAAGGTCCTATGCAACTTGACTTTTACGGGATAACTGCCCAGCATGGTGGCTCTCTGTATCTTAGCTGGCTGGGATGCTGTAGCTGCTTTCGTCAGCAGCGTGCCATTCCTAGATTATGTACAGGATTTTACTGCACCAGCTATTTTGTCAAGACCCTGCCGAATTTAAAACGGCTTAACCGTTGAAAACGTTATGCCATCCGCTGTTCGTTTAATTATTAAGTAGCGAGGACAACACTCGACCACTTCTTTTACGCAGGTAGCACATTTTTTAACATTTTTATTTAATTTGGAATTTACCATAATAAATGGACTAAGTTTCATCCCCCAGTGCTCCCCACCCACCACGGAGCCCAACAATGAGTCATCCCATTGCAATGACAGGGCTACACAGGGGATATAGCAGGCTCACCGTCCCACTCACCCTGGAGTTCGGTACAATGCCTAGTCCTGGTCGATTGATTAGGGGTGGGTTAGTCCCTAACCCCCCCCCCCCCGTTTAGGCGAAGCAGAAACCAAAGTAGTGTATCGGAAATGCGCACGCTCCCCGAATTCAGAAGAAGACTGGAAGGAGCTCAAATGCACATCCCTCAACCACCAGGACAAACCTTTCCACCGACACGGGTCTTCACGCACGGCCTACACGTGGGTGGATGTTTTGCCTGACCCCTCACCACTAAAAGGAACCCCTATCGAGGGTGTCAGTTTGGCTCGGGACCCCGGATCGTCAATTCCGGTACCTACCCCAGTAGGCCCCTGGGGCTTTTTTAAAGGAGTAATGGTTGACTGGCGCTAGTTGAATGTTTTTTTTTTTTTGAAGAACTTTTTTAATTTACCCATGGATGCCCAGTGAATTTTTTGAAAATCACATTAGTTTCTGTAGCTGAGATGGTTGTGGTTTACTTTATTAGGTTCTTCTCTCTTGCTTAGTTAACCCTTCTGTCTACTAATGATTTGGGAAGTTCATATTTTGTGCTATTTCAAAAATTTTGTTGTATTCTGTTTTGTATTCTTCTGCTGTGAGAGGGGTGTTGACCAGTCGGTGTGTTAAACTATTGAAGATTGCCTGTTTGTGGGACCTTGGATTGTAGCCATTACATAAATGCTTCCTTTTTCGACGCAGTGCTGGATCAACGTTATACGCCTAGTCCGCCTGTCCCCAAGCCTGCTGGTTTTCGTTTCCGGGAGCTTCTCCGGCAGCATGCTCTGCAACTGCCTCGCCTCTTACCTAAAGGGAAGAGACTTTATCCCCCTTGGCTCCTTTTCACCTCCCACGTTGATCTTGGGATGCTGGAGTTTCGGAAACCTCTGCTGGCTGCATCCGTTATCTGCAGCTGCTTTTCAGAGTTTTCATCCCGCTACGGTGACCGTATTTTAATCTACACTGAGTGCTCAAACGGTACCCAAGGTGTTGCAAGCGCCTTTTATCTGTGGAAATGCCACGTACACCTTCGGCCTACCTAGTAGTACTTTCGTTTTCAGTGCGGAGCTCTATGTTATCTACCGGGTCCTATTGCACGTCCGCCGCCGTAACCTAGGTGACGGCCTGATTCTGAGTGATTCCCTAAGTGCCCTGTAGTGTTTGCATGAGTTGTACAAGTATCACCCGATTGTACAGCGTGTCCAGGATGTCATCCACGCTGTAAGCACCTCTGGCGTTAGCGTTGTTTTTGCTTGGATTCCTGGACACTTTGGCTTGCCGGGAAACGAGCAGGTGGATTTGGCGGCAGAGGTGGCAACCGCACCATCACAAATCCGTGGTACTTAGTCACATCTGAAGACTTCAGGCTAGTTTTTCCGAGAGCAGTGCTTTCGCGATGGCGCGAGGACTGGTTGACCCTTCATTGCAACAAATTGCGAGAGGTAAAGGACATTCCAACTCTTTGGGGAATCTCCTAGCATGGTTCTCGTCGCGAAGAAGTGGTTTTGGCACGATTATGCATTGGACACTGCGCTTTCACGCACGCGTACCTTTCAAAGCGGTTACCCCCATCACTTTATCCGTTGTGTGGGGACAGTTTGTCGGTCTGTCATGTGCTGCTGGAGTGTGCTTCCCTAGGACACCTTGGTGCTACCCGAAATCTGCCGGACCGTCTTACAGTATTACTGGCTGATGACTCCCAAGCTTTGCAAAAGCTCTTTAAGGGCACTGGGAGGTTATTTTTACCCAGACAAGGTAATTTGTACCAATATTATAATTTGAATATATATAAAACTAAACATCAGAAATTGAAATTCGGTATGATTACTGTATGAGGATGTGTGCATTTAACTACTGTATAATATTTAAATTACGTTCACATAGGTCCATGCAAAAGGGACATAAATCACACCGTGTGTTCTGAAAAAAATATTGCATCCTATATTTCAGGTGCACTTTACTTGTAGGAATTTAAAGCTACATGCTTCAAGTTTTATCCTAAACAACCCAAGGTACAGTTTTATAATATCGGCTAAATGAAAATCACATATAGTTTATACTATGCACATGAAAAATTAATTAGTTTTGAGTAAAAAAGACAGATATTTTCAAGGACTGAATATTTGTTTTCATCCATTTTATAAATCACATAAACATAAATGTTAGCCGAATGTTTTCAAGGAACATTGATTAATAACCACTACAATTTTTCTGTCAATATCTTTTACAGTTTTTGAGAAACATGCACCTAAAGTATGAAAACTCAAGGTTTTGGGGAATAACGATCAAAGAATAAGCACCATTCTCAGGAAGTGCGCGTATCATTACGCCACCATGTTTAAATTGACGAATTAAAGGACTTTAATACCAGCTGACAACCTATGTTATATATCATTTTAATGCTGAAGAATTATATAATTTTTAACATTAAAAACAAAAAATGGATTTTTTGAAACCTTTGACCCACCAGTGCCCTTAAGTTCTTATCACATGTACCCTTCGCGCTGCAGATATAGATTTTAGTTAATGGGTGAGGTAGTACCGGCACTACGCACACGCCATTCTCTTTTATTTACCATGCTTCCGTGGTGCTCCGTGAGCTTTGCACTTGATGCTTTTCGACCTTTTAACCGGCCTCTAACTTTTTATCTCGCTGTTTTACCCCCTGACTTTTAAAATCGGTTTTATTGGATATATCGATATCTAATTTATTGGGAGGAATAAAATACTTCCATTTTTTCCTATATATGCAGTAAAAAAGTAAAAATGTTTTATTTAATTCAAGTTACCTTAAAAGGGAAATCCTAAATATGGAATTTTTGGGTGGAATCAGGGGGTGTTAACTGGGATACAGACTCTGAATCCGCATTAAGCTTCTCGAAACTGTCGTCCGACAGATTGAGCGCTTCACATCAACTTTAAAATCTGTCGGTGTCAACAGATGTCTCTCTTCACCCAACTTTAAAATCTATCGGTGTTAACGGTGTCTAAGCGCCGTGTTATTTCTTACAAGAGTCTTCAATATGTGTCTCGCTCTGAGTCACTTTCCACGTAGCTGGAAATAGGCTCGGGTGATATGCATCTTGAAGCCAGGGAAAGACCCAGTTAATCCTGCCAACTATCGCTCCATTAGCCTCCTTTCTGTTCGTTTTCGAGAGACTTTTCTTAGTCCACTTGTCCCCCCTTCTGGGATACATTCAAGCCATCCCTCCTCACCAGTTTGGCTTCCGTCCTGGGCATTTTACGTCACAGCAGTTGCTGCGCGTGGTGGTAGCTGCAGCCCTGGGTTTCCAGGACAAGGCATTCACCTCGGCGGGTTCTCTGGACGTGGAAAAGGCCTTCTATACGACCTGGCACGCGGGTCTTCTGTACAAATTTATCCAACTGGAGCTACCCACTCATGTCTTACATGTGCTACAATCTTTCCTAAAACATAGATTCTTCACTGTCAGAGTGGCGGGAAAAACATCTACACGAAGGACTACCCACGGCGGAGTCCCCGAAGGTTCTGTGTTATCCCCGACGCTCTACAGCGTCTACGTGACTGACCTTCCCACTGAACAGCACGTCAACATAGCACAATATGCTGACGACGTGTTGTTATTTTCAACAAACAGACACCCACGCAGAACCTTCAACCCCATCCAACGTTATTTAATCCTCCTCCAGGATTGGTGCACGCTTTGGCGATTGCCCATTAACACGGAGAAAAGCCAAGCGATATTGTTCACCAAGCGCCGCTTTCCCGCCAATTTCCCCACATTTACCTACTTTGGGCAAGGGATCATGTGGGAGAATTCAAATACTTGGGAGTCAAGCTGGACAAGGGCCTAACTTTTCGGGAACACATCCAGGAGCAAGCTCATCGGTCGTGTGGTGCCATGGCATCACTATACCCTGTGCTTAGGTCTGCGATGTCTGCTTCCCTAAAGTTGCACCTCTTTATGGCTCTGGTCCTCCCTGTCATGCTCTATGTGTGCGAAGTCTGGGGTATGGCCGCAGGCTCAAACCTAGTTCTGCTCCAACGTGCACAGAATAAATGTCTTCGGATTATTTATTCTGTTTGCACAAGGTTCCCCGTGAGACTACTTCACGAGGCTTCATCCCTCCGATATGTGGAGGATGAAATTAGGCGCCGGGCGACAAAATTCTTCGACACTTTGCCTCAACATCAGAGCGCCCTAGTCAGATCCCTTGGGGATAATGTACCTCGTGAGCGTCGCTTAAAGCGATACAGGTTACCCCGCATGTCTTGCGGTCATTACCGGTAACCACATGATCTCCGTTCCAGCCTAAACTAAATTTCAGCTACTCCAAAATTTATTCTGGAAAACTCAAAATTATACATATCTTCTTCCTAGTTTATTAACTAATCCACCAGCGGTGCACGCTGTCTGTAGCACCCGGTACATCATTCCCTGAGGAGCAACAAGCTACCTCCCTTCTCTACACCCACTTAATTTACACCCTTCATCCTGCAACTTCCACATCCCACCACTACGTGGTTAAGCTCTTCCCAGAGCAGGTACACGATTTGACCACCCTTCAGGCTGTTCCAAACAACCTGCCAGCCTGGAATTGAAAATTGGTGTCTAAGCCACTAAGTCTGTGCACTAAGCGAAGCCAAATTAAACGTGAAAACTGGTCATCGATTTGTAAAATTCGCAAGATTTGTAAGGCCTATGATGGCATATGAGCAGCAAGAAGGAAGGGAATGGACTTTTACAAAGACCTATCGGTAATTAAGATGTTAGCATATAGCTAAATATCGAAAATTAATATCATAACTTCTTCAGGAGCATTATTAGTGTAGAACAAAACTTTCTTTCTCACCTATACAGCAATTTATTGTGCCGTATCAGATATTTTTTAAAGTTAGTGTTTCATTTCAATTATCAGTGGAAAATTAACAAAAACTTTGAGGAGTGTTGTGGCCAATATGTTCTAAATTTTCAGGAAAATTGAAGTTATTTTAGGCAGTTGATTGGATATATTCGTTGGTTTTGTGTTAGAAGTTTTAAATTTAAAATATTTGAGTCATATATAACAGTCCATGTAAGGTAAGTAGTTTCCAGTTAAAATTACTGCAAAAATAACTTCCTTAAATTACAGCTATTTTGTAATTTTCATTCGATTTCCATGAGTTCATATAAAACAACAGTAAGCCAAAATTAAACACCATTAATATTATGTGATTTGTTCAATATATAAGCTTTGTTATGGAAGTGGGGTTAATTTAGTCCATATAATTAGCTGTCATCAAAGACAGAAATATTTAAACAATTGCTTGTTAGCTTTATAGACATCTCCTTGCATGTTGTTACATATCTTTAATTCTCATGCTGTTTGTACTAACATGTGTACAACAAGCTTATACACGATTTTCAAAAGAATTCTTCCATCTCAGACCTCATTTTAGATTAAACATTTGTGCATTTCAGCCACAGTACTCTTCCTGGATTAAGTAATCTAAATTAAATGAATTGTTTATAAGGATGTATTTGCAATGTTTGGTAGCAGCATCTGTTTTTGATAATGATATACTGTTTGCCTCGCGTATTACATGCTTCGGTGTGTCATTCTAACCCAAGTATGTGAATTTTCAGATATACCAAAACTGTGACTGTGGATTTGTACAGAATTCAATTCTCTTTGATTTCTGTAGAATTTCTTTGGCATTATCAGTGTTTACATATAATATGGGAACTTAAATTAAAATCTTCGGGCAACATGCTTGGATATGAACTTTTATAAAGTTTTTCTTTAAATTGCAATGATATTTTGAAGAATTAGGTTCTCTCTCATAAATTCAGTTTGTTCTATCTTGTTTAATGCAGTAATCACTATGTAATATTGTACACACTACACCAAATAATGTACCTGAATAGCCATCTTAGAAGAGATCTAGCCGGATTATAATTGATCTTGTAAAAGCTTCAACAAGTTTTAACTGCAATTGTGCATTGCAAGAAATTATTAAAATGTCATTGTGCCATCATCATCATCATCATCATCATCATCATCATTATATGCCATTTTTACAATTATTTCCAGTATTCCATTTATTCTTAAAATATGTACAATGTCAGCTGCAGCTAGGAGCTTGAGAATGGCATGATCTCAAATTAGTAAAGCTTCATAATAAACAATAGGTAGGGGTGGTGATATTTAGCATTTTGATTTTTACATTTAGCATTTTGTAGCATTTATACATTTGCCATTTAGCATTTTATAGCATTTTGAAGAAAGTTTGAGTTAATTTTGTCAAATGATGAATATTAATATTATTTATATGGAATTTAAAAAAACATTTACGGAGGTTTATTAACGACGGTGAGTTAAAAGTGCATAAAGTGTCAATTTATTTCACATTAATATAGGTTAAAGCAATACACAGAACTATAGAACACTGTCATACAGACTAAAGCATATTCATAACACAAAAAAGAAAAATCCATACTGATGTAGGACACAATAAAAAGAAAATGCACTAAATTAACCTAGTTTATGATTCAGTAATGCTGTTGAATGAAGGCTCTGAACATATTTCAACATTCTGTTCTGTCATTTGACAGCAGAATCCAGCATTCCTCGAGGTTCACCTACACCACGTCGTATCCCTGTACCGTGGTGGTCCGAGGAATGCAGTTTGGCTGTCAAAGCACGCAAACGTGCTTTGCGCGTTTTTCAGCGGCACCCGACGGAAGGGAACTTCGTCGCCTTCAAACGTTCTCGCGCTAGGGCACGCTTCATACGGCGCAACGCAAAGCGTAAATCTTGGGAAGCCTACGTCTCTTCCCTTTCCCGGCGCAGTTCTAACCAACAAGTATGGTCAGCTGTTCGGCGGATGTATGGCAAGGATCGCCGGACGGTAATTCCCGGCCTTGGCATCAACGGTTCCATGTGCACCACCGAGCAGGACATACCTGAAGCCCTAGCTACAACATTTGCTGCTACTAGCAAAACTGCCCGCTATGACGCTCTCTTCCTGCCTATTAAGGAAAAGGCGGAACGGGTACCACTTAATTTTAATAGTGACTGCACCGAGCCGTACAATCAACCTTTTACCGCAGCCGAGCTCGCCCATTCTCTGGCGTTAGCAAAGGATTCTTCTCCAGGTCCCGATGACGTACACCGACAGATGCTGCTACATCTTCCATCTGAGGCGCTATGTTTTCTTTTAAACATCTATAACCGCATTTGGCATGAGCGGGTTTTCCCTTCCTCCTGGCGAGAGGGTATCGTCATCCCCATCCCTCGACCCGGAAAGGACCGCACGCTACCATCTAGCTACCGCCCCATTTGCCTGACGAGTGTCATCTGTAAGACCTTCGAGCGGATGATAAACGCTGGGTTAAATTGGTGGCTAGAAAAACATAACCATCTGTCCAACTTGCAATGCGGTTTTCGTCGCCATCGCTCAAGTGTCGATAATCTAACACGTCTTGAGGGGTATATTTCCGATGCGTTTCTACTGAAACAGCACGCTGTGGGCGTGTTCCTCGACCTGGAGAAGGCTTATGACACCACCTGGCGGTACGGCATACTCCGTAACCTACATGGTTACGGTATGCGTGGTCATCTACCCGAATTCCTATGCAACTTTTTAAAACTTCGCCGTTTTCGGGTTCGCATAGGAAACACTATATCACGGGAGCGGATACAGGAGAACGGCGTACCTCAAGGGTCAATTTTGAGCGTCACCCTTTTTGCCGTAGCGATTAACGGCATCACTAATGCCGTTCGAAGTGGAATTCCATCATCCCTCTATGTTGACGACTTCGCAGTCTATTATAGGTCTGCCAACATAGACCACATTGAGCGCCAACTGCAGCTGACCATTACCGAGCTAGCAGCTTGGGCGCTTCAAACCGGCTTCCGTTTTTCAGCTGCGAAGACGCAGTGTATCCACTTTCACCGCCTACGAGGTATTCACCCGCATCCTGATCTTCATTTGAACGGCACACCCCTGCCATTTGTCTCACACCTGAAGTTCTTGGGCCTCTACTTGGACCGACAACTCAATTGGGAGCACCACATTCGTCACCTTCGAGCCTCTTGCGATCGTTCTCTTCGGGTGCTGAAGGTATTATCTGGAGCATCTTGGGGGGGCGATCGCACGGTAATGTTGAGGCTGTACCGCTGTCTGGTTCGGTCCAAGCTGGACTATGGCAGTTTTATTTATTGCGCAGCGACCGCCTCTAAACTTCGCCTTTTAGACACCGTGCATCACACTGGCATCCGCCTTGCCACAGGAGCTTTCCGCACCAGTCGAGTAGACTGCCTGTATGCAGACTCAGGCGAACCTCCACTCCATATTCGTCGCTCGCTGTTACTCTGCTCGTACGTCTCGAAGTTGGCAAGCTACCCCAATCATCCTTGTTTCAAACCAGTTCTGTGTCCAGATTTAGCCCACCGTTATATGCTCCCTGGTTCTCGGACACGTCCCGTGGGAATAAGATTTCGGGATCTCCTACAATCTCATGGCCTCCGAATGCCTCACGTGGAGAGGTCGTCCATCTGCCCCTATCCAGCATGGCAGCTCAATCGTGCGTGGTTCGATCTCGCTCTTTCAAACAGCTCTAGACTCGCTACTCCACATTCGGTGTTCCAACAACTTTTTTCCGAATTACTGGGCCGTTACCCTAGCTATGTTCCGGTCTTTACAGACGGTTCTCAGTTAGGTAACGCTACGGGTTGCGCGTTCTTCGTTAACGGTGAGGCTCACAAATTTCGACTTCTGGACTCCACTTCAGTTTTTTCAGCAGAACTGTATGCCATCTTCTATTTGCTCCTTTTTATTTGCAAGTTAGCTCCTGGCTCTTTTATTGTCTGCACTGATTCTCTGAGTGCTCTTCAGGCCTTGCAACAGCACACTGCCGCTCACACCCTCGTTTTAAAAATACAGGCCCAGATCTCGCAAATGCTCGGTCGCGGGTACAATTTTGTTTTTACTTGGACCCCAGGCCATGTGGGGATTTCCGGAAACGAGGAGGCGGGCGCGGCTGCAAAGTCCGCTTGCCGTTTGCCCCGGAGTTTAACAACTACTGTGCCATATCAAGATGTGCAACGTTTTTTCCGTCGCCAATTCCTCTCTGCTTGGCAGCACTGCTGGACAGCTTTTAAAGGCACACAACTCCGGGCTATAAAGGAGAGCGTACAACCCTGGCTAACTTCCTGCAGGGATAACCGGCGAGCCGAGGTGATACTCACCCGGCTGAGAATTGGGCACACGCGAGCGACACATGGCCATTTATTAAGAGGGGAACCGGCCCCAGTGTGTGCTCCGTGTGCAGTACGCCTCACTGTGCGGCATATATTACTGGACTGTCCGCAGTATGCCCGCGTTCGCCAGTCTTTAGGCCTGGGAGCTAACTTGCCCGGTGTTTTAGGCGACGACCCAGTGGACGTGGAGAAGGCACTGCGGTTTGTTTTTAAAATTGGTTTTAATAAACAAGTCTAACTTGCATTTTATATTTATTTTAGAGATTTTAAATTATTAGGCTTTAGATGGTTTTTTATGTCCTTTTTAACAGTTGAGTGTTTTTATTGACTTTTACCTTTTTAACTGAATTTTTATAGTTTTTAGGTTTTTAGTGTTGACTTGGGGCCCAAATGACCTTGTTGTCGACGGGCTCTTAAACCCCACTCACTCACTCACTCACTCACTCACTGTTCTGTCATTTGAGTCCTCCTGTCGCAGTCAAATTATATTTACTGAAATATCTTTCAGCATCTACACTGTTGGTAGCATCCCAAATACATTGCAGAGCTACTCGGGCAAATTCTGGGTATTTGAGCTTAACAGCCAACATACGTTACTTGCAATGATGCAAAGCCACATAATTTTGAAAAGCAGATATAGCCACACCTATATAATGCACTTATTGTTTCATTCCATTGAACAGATAAGGGATTATGGGCTGTCAAAAGAAATAATGCTTAGATGTGTAAGCATTTTGATTAGACCTATTAATGACTCAGAAAGTTCCAGCACTTTCACAGCATAATTAAGACCACAAACGGCAGTAATAGTTCTGAGTGTAACCTTTCATTGATTTACTTATGTGACACACATTCAGTTGTATGTCATAGCCTGAGAGGTTTACACTATGCAGAGAGCACCAATTGCCATCTTAGTACACATATAGCTTAAAGTCTTACCAAGTTAAAGTAAGCCATTTACCAAAGCAGTTGCTGTACCAAGCAAATCATACTTCACAGTCAGATAATTACATGAAATTTTGTCCTGTCGGAAGATGCACTTTGCATTAAAATTTATTTTTAAAACTGCTTAATTTGTTTTTCAGCATTTATTACTATGCTTATACATGTCATTAAAGCATTTACAAATTTAAGGCTGTAACATTCGTGTGTTTCAAAGACAATGTTAAGCTTTGGAAACTTTTAAATGAATGATACAGTTTTTATGTACTTAATATTCTTCTTAGATTCATTGAACTGTATTTTTCATTCAAATCATAATCACTTATACTGCATGTGTGAATGATAATCCAACCAAAGTGATTAGAAGTATATAAAATAATGTCTTTTATTCAATGTATGTCTTTGCCTCATGACCTAATTTGTGAGGTTTTACTAATATGAATCAATCACAAATTTCAGGTTTTTCTTTGAATATTCTTATGTAAACTTGTGCTAAAAATGATGTATGTACTATAGAGCTTTTGAAATTCTTAGTAAATATAAGATATTAACAGAGCTTCTTTGTTTTCTATTTAAAGAGATAGTGCTATTTTTTTTACATAGTTGTTTGTATCTTCACTTACAATTTATATATACATTTCTTTAATAATGTTCGTTTTTTTTGTTTTGTTTTTTTCTTTTTGACACTTTCCTTCCAGGGAATATTTCAACATTATTCTGTGTACAAAGAAATTGCATTACTCATGACCTTGTGATATCCTTTCCTGTTTTCCAGAACCTGTAGAATGCATTGATTTAGGTCAGGTTTTCTTGTAATTATCACAATAACAAGCTTAGGAATTCACACTTCAGGGAAAGGAAGTACAGGTGTTATGTATAACCCGCCAGCATCTTGAGTAATCTCACTCTGTCAAAGTTGGAATTGTTTCTTAAAGATCTACTTATTCATTTATTACATGAATATAAAAGCTATAATGCTTAGTGGCAACAGGAAAAAGATCAAGTTTGGAAGTGGCTTCTGAGACCTTTTTTTACGAATTTAATTGGTCAACTTCTTTCGAAGTCACATTTCGCACATTGATGAATAATTTACGCACATTTACTCAGCATATTTAGCGCGTATTATGCTAATATGTTATAAATGAATTATACCGTAAATTATTCGTTGATGCACGAGATCAGACTTCGAAAGATGTTATATTCAATCAGTCGCTGAACATGGAAGGGAAGGCGGGGGAAGCGAATGTACCATACCTCAGTCGAAATAGAAGCTCACTGCATTTCCGACGACGTGTTGGTTAGTTCACTTAGCTGGCATCGAAAGGTACAGGAGGAGCGTCCTATGCGTCTTCAGTTTTTAACACGGAGTTCAGAATCTGGTATTACTCTGTGGGTGGAATGCATTCTTCCGCAAATAGCTAAACTTATTAAGGAAAATAAGACAAATATTTCTACGAAACTGAAGATTATAATTTGTATGTATCAGGAGTAACGCTTAGAACCATACTAAATACAGTTGAGAATGCAATAGTACTAAGATGCGATGTGAACCAAAATATGAACTAAAGAATTGCATTTATTTATGAGTACCATGCGTCTCTTTGGTAACGGGTATAGTCGTGCAAGATAGTAGAAACTCTCTGATTGTGAGCTACCAATCGAATTTGATACAGTTGGTAGTGTGACTCCACCTCCTTCACAAGAGGAAGAATTGGCTAGTGAGCCTATAAGTGCACAAAGGCACAAAGGTACCAGTGAGATCGTACAGTAGATCATGTGTGTTAAACCTTTAGTATTAAGCAGTAGCGTGAAAAGCGTGATAACGAAAGGAAGCGTATGTAAGTATGCTCCAGATAAGTAATGATTGCTGAATATCATTGTGTTAAGATGAGTGGAATCAACTCTTCCGACGTTTATGGTATATGCATCTTTAATGGCGGCGTTCCAAAGGGAATGGCTGCTATTATAAGATTATCGTGAAGTTTAGTGCCAGAGAAAATATTTTAATCAGGTATACGTTGGATTTACATGACTAATCACAAGCTATTCCAGATAAACTTGCAGTGATTAAACTAGTTTCGTCAGGATTATGATACCGAAATGGTACTGTTCCTTTATTCGCAAAATGTGCACGTGGCAAATATGTCCAACGAAATATAGGGAGGGCCGTAAGCCACAATGCGTATCTGCGATATTGAGAGCTGTAAGCAGTAAAGCTTGGACAAGGAATCTCTTTCTTAGATAAAAAATTCCAGTTCTCCGGCATATAATTCCCCTTTCGCTTATGGCTTTCATTCCTAACGTGTTTTGTAATGGCAGCATGTATTATCACTGTTCCTGCTCCTGCTATAAATTAGTGTATTTAAAGTGAAAAATGATACAGAATATCATTCAAATGTGCCAGAAATTCATTGACTATCCTCAACGTTTGGATGCTATCCCTAGATTTATCATTAATTTTAAAGCATTGGGGTGGAGACAATGATTCTCACGTGAAAATGAATTTTGGCAGGAGTTTTTCTATTGGATTTAAACCTCTTGTTTCCAAACCCTTAAAACCAAATACCTGTAAAAAAAAAAACCTTTAAATGAAACTGGATTGTGCGGTTTTTGGAATAATTGTATTGATTACAGAATTCATGTTCTTACATGACTTTACATGAGGCCACACGTTTTATTTGCTTAAAATGTAATCTATTAGATACTGAAGCAATACAAGCAGTTAATGGACCATGAATATGACTTTATTTAAATTAGGTATATGCTTGAAAATACAAACTTGATGGTGTCCATCACCATAAATGTTAGTTGTCTTGAAACCTACATTTAGAATTGTCTCATCCAAATCATCTACACATTGAAGTGACGGATATTCTTTAGAACATATCACATAAGAAATTTTCTGTCCAACATCGGAGGCACACACGAGGGCTGATGGAACCTGCCGAAGTAACCTCGCAGTTGTACTGCCACGGTTACTGGCATAAACTTCTGTTGCCAATCTTTGGACCAGCAGCCCAAGCATCTATTTTGCAGCTGTTCGAAACTTCACAGCTGCACAGTACATGTACCATTGTTAGCAAGGTAGCAGCTTAACTGTAAAATCTGAAAACGAATATTCCACCGGGACCGTGGCATTTAGTGAATAAAGTTAGTTGGTGGAAGTTGTATCTGAAACCAATAGCTCATTTTATAAGTTTTATTGATCTTTCGTCTTTATGCGATGATGAGGAAATGTATATGCAGTTTCCATTCAATGAAAGTTTAATAACGAGAATGTTGTGCTGGGAGCGCGATGCCGTCCTACACCATCAAAAATACCCGGTAGTTAAATGTTCAATGACTACAGATTTTTGTGACTTACATCCTCTAACGTTAATGGAAGATTCCTTTTTAAACATAGATAAGAGAAGACCCAGTATTGCAACAAAAAGTAGTGTAGTTGTTGGATCAATGTTGGCAATGTTGAAAGTTGTCTGCTATTAACATTGGCACATGCCACTTCTGACATCGGTGCATGCCACTTCTGCAAGTTCTGTCAACCCTCGTGTGTGCCTCCGATGATGGACTTTGACCAAATTTCTTGCTGGACATTCTCTAAAGAAATGCCGAAGTGACATCTCTACATATGACTGCATTGTCCCAATTTTATGACAGTTCTTTACAGCACTTGTGCTGTCGAAGCCCAGCTTGTACTGTAAGAATAGCATTCAACATCTCTGAGCACAGTCTGTTGCGAAGTTTTGTCTTAACTATATTCATTTGGCTGTACACCCTTTAAACTTCACCTTAGATCATGCAGGAACAAGCATAGATAATGCAAAGGAAGCCACCGGGTTAAACAGGTCTTCTCCTGTAACATTCCTCTGTTTATATACCTAATCCCAGAATGTAATAATATTGGATGTATTGTTCCATGTAATTAGTGGCAAATTATCCCACTGGAGCTGAACAGATTCTGATAGCTGGTGGGATAACCCTGTATTCTAGCAATGGTATCAAAGATTCTTTCACTCTGCTTAAACAGTGTTACAGACAGTAAAGAAACCTTTATAATATGTCTACATTGTCAGGCAGTTGCTGCTGCAACTGTTTTACGAACACTTACAAAGTTAACACAGTGTTCCCTAATCATTTTTTCATTTACTGTCTAGGCATAGCTGTTATATCATTTTCTCAAAGTTGTAGCATAAAAGTCTTTGGATCTAAATAATCAATCATGTTATCTTTAAAGCAGTTGATCCTTGTTGGAACAATTACTCCTGTACAGCCATTCAACTACTGTTAGGTCTGACAACAGCTTTGTGGGGAAAACGTTATTAGATTGAAATGCTTCCATTATATGCTGTTATAACAGAATGCACGAACACGAGAAATGCACAATTCCGTTCATCAGCATATAGGTTGTACAATACTTCTGTAGTGTAACACTTTCCCACACAGTACCAAAATGAGTGCATTTCTAGCCATTGGTCTAAAATTCTGTTAACTGCAGGCTCAATTGATAGTCACCTTATTCCACCTACCCTTAAGTGGGATGCTGTCATTAATTAAAGGATAGATCTTTCTATAAGCTTGTTGCCTTATAGAAGCTGTGGAAAAGAAATAAAAAAAACTAGTTTTAGTTGGTTTATTGTTGGTTTATTGATACTCGTCACTTTCTTATATTATTGAGACTAGTTGCAAAGGCAATTGCCTCCATTTTCAATCTCTTTCCAACTGAAAATGGGGGCGATGGCCTTTGAAGCTAGTCTCTCAATAACATAAAGTGACGAGTATCAATAAACCAACTAAAAATAGTGCGATTAATTTTGACGTCTCTGTTATTAAATTCCTCCAAACACACATATTTGGAAAAGCAGTTGTAAGTTTTGTGGACAATAAAATCAAGATGACGTGGAAGTGCAATTTTAGATGAAGTTGATACTTGTAGTTTTAATGAGTGGCACAAATGCTCCATTAACAATGCCTACATTAACACTAGTATTATCTACACCAAGTGCAGAAAGATTAGACAATTTAAGACTATATTTAGCAAGAGTGTTGTTAATGCAAAATACAACAGAATCTGCTGAAGACTAGAAAGTTCCAGAAAGGTTGAAAAAGCTTCTCCATAGTTCTCACTATAATACTGAATAACCATCCCCAAATATTTGCTTATGCTTACATCTATTGACTTGCCAATAAGCAAGCTGTAAGGCTGATCACCTATATCTTGACGGATTGTCGTTGAAGTGACTTGCCAAGACATTCTTAATAGCACTACATTTGTACGGTGCATGTGCGGATGTTGGACTGGATTAGTCAGAATTTTGAATGGCAAACTTCATCAAGATGATCAACTGCCATTATTGAAGTATGTGTGCATACAAATTGTGGAAGAGTTTCCCCAGAATGGCGGGTTTTCTTTTTCTTAATGGGCTGGTATTTTAGTTTCGTTTGCCGAGTTGATGTAAAAGGTTTCATAAGCAGTGCAATGCTTTCTTGTATTAGCATGAGCACATCTTAACAAGTTCACATCATCACAACTTGCAATAACTATTTTTTGCGCCGTTCACAACTTCAGCAAGCCAATCTTGAACCTGTTCCTCTTTGCAGAATTTCTGGGTAAGAACCTTGTCGAGGCATTTCAAATGTACATTAAGTCCTGAAACAAATTATCGTGGCTGATCTATATTTTAGTGCAGTGCTACACGTAGTAAAGAATGCAATAATGTAATGTAGGATAAGTCCGCAATTTGTTCACCTTTTCTACAGAAACGAAAAGGAAGTAAATATTTGGATAGAAAATTATATGTTGGTATTTTGGTTAGCATAACTTTAATTTGCGTACTTCATATTGTGGGCTTTAGTCTTCAATATTAGAAGTAAACTATTTTGGAACAAAACAAATGTGTGGTATTCATTCTTTTTGTTTTGGGAAATAATTGGGTTTGATTTACTTTCATCAGTCATATAATTGTTTCCAACCAGTTCAGGAAGTAACTATTTCACAAGATATTGCATATCTTAAATGTGTGTACAACGCGTTGTTTTAATGGGTTTAATAACTGGAGAGATGATTATTAAAAATTAAGGTACTGGAAATCGCAAAAGATACAAAATTAAGGGCAGCCACGCCGAAGTCACCGAAGCCATCGTCCATGCTATGCCCGGCAGCGTCTCCCGCTCCGCTGCAGAACTCTGCAGATGAAGGGGACCTGCAAGATGGGCCTGCCGGGAGATTCTGGGCTAACACCGCTCCTTGGCTGCCCACCACTGCCGCGCCCACTGCACCAGCCGCCGCCACGCCGAAGCCATTGTCGATGCTATGCCCGCTCGAGCTCGAGCCCGAGCAAGCAGCTGTAGCAAGCATGAAGTCAAGGACGCCTTCATCCGCATCACCTCCACCTGTTGTGCACCCGACCTACGCCGAAGTCGCAGACCGCCGCCGACCCTTGTCCACTGCTGTCGCTCAACTTCCAGTACCCTCACCCATGGACCACCACTCGCCGCCGAACCATTCAGCCTCTTTCAACGCTGTCATCCGTGGGGCACCCAGGAATGTTCCTACATGGTTCATCCTGAACGCTGCCCTGCTTAGGTGGCCCTCTGCACAGAGAGCCTCCTGCATAAGCACCAGTCACGGAACCTCACAGCTCGTCCGAATATATTTCACCAGCATCGCCGACTACGAAGCGGCCTTGGCCACGGGCCTGCCCTTATTAGGGCGGCAGCTCAAAGTCGAGGTCGGAAGGGCGGTGCGCCAACTACCGTGTCGGCGATGCTGCAGATACGGACACGTCGCCAAGAACTGCACTGCCCGATCCAGGTGCCACTATTGCGGCGCCTCAGCGCTGACCGGGCAGTGCAGACAACACGACCTTCGCCACCGACGCCGGTACTGTGCCACCTGCAATGGCAACAACCACTACACTGGCCAGACGCAGTGCCCGCTCTACCCGCACGAGCTTCGCCAGAACTCGTACACCACGCCAGCAGCAATCATCAACCAGTCCGCACCTGCGGCTGCCACCGCCCCCCGGGGAGAGGACCTGCGGGACATCCTGAGCGCCCTCCAGCGGGATACCCACAACATCGTCAGTCGACTGGCTGCCGTCGAAGCGACGCTCTCCGCAGACAGCACCGACACCAGGACTGAACTCCGCAACATCCACGCCGAGGTCACCAACATTGGACCCAGGCTTGAACATCTCGAGAACGCATTCAAGTCAGCCGCTACTCTCCACCGCAGCACCACAGAACAGCTGACTGCATTAGAAACGACCACCTCCGCCGCCAACTCCGAAACCAAAAGTGAGCTTCACTCACTACACATCAAGGTTGCTCCCATTGCTCCCAGGCTGTCAGCACTGGAAACGGCATCCAAGTCGGTCGCCACTCGCCACAAGCGCACAGCAGCCCAACTCCAACGACACGCCGACCTCCACTCCAGCAACGCCATAGCCTTCATGGAGCGACTGGACAGACTGGAGCAACTAATCCAAAGTATATGAGACACTGACACCACAGATTCCATCTTCAGGAAGCTGGCCCGCATCGAGGCAAAGCACACAAAGTTCGAGAAGGCAATCCTAGAAATTCACACCCACCTCCAACACACAACAGCCAGCAACGCCGCCACTTCAACGCCCCACACTGACACCCAGGAGGAAGTCTCCTGCGGAATAAGTCTGCCTCATTTCCCCCGATGATTAAAATAAAGACGCCCAACTTATCCCGGTTTTTCTCTTCCCAGAAACCTCCGCAATTTCCCGGGCTGCTGTCAGGGCCTTGGCCATGGCAGCAGGCCGAATAGCACCTCGTACGCTTTCCTACCAGTCCTTTACTGGGAGGAAAGTTCAGTAACGTACTAACGGGAGTGCTCAGCGGAACTTTGTTTTTCATTACAATAAAATTATAAATCTTTGTTACTCCTTACAGGAAAAACTTCACAACCTGCACTATAGTATTGAACAGAAGTTTATTTTTGTTGTCACTCAAGTCAAGGGCACACTGTTACTACACTTTGTGAAGCGAATGACAAGTCATTGTCATCTGATTCATTTTTATTACACGCCTACTTTTGTTTGGATTAGCTTCATTTATTATTGTGAAGTTGCAATATCTCCTTATCTGATGTAAGGTATGCTGCAACAGCATTTCTGATAACTCAACTGTTCAGAATTCGCAGCTATGTGTTTATCTTGTGTGAGAGTATACTGAAGGGTCCGAAATGCATGTACAGGAAAACTTTAGATTGTTAAGCTTTTTTGTTTTAATTCATGTTAACAAAGGATATTAAAGAGTTTTTGGAATAGTCTTTTTTCTATGTAAATAATTTGCCTATATTCAGCATGAAAATCAAGGGAAGAAAGCCAAACTTCAGGACACCAGCTAACTCATTTTGCCAGCTGGATGCTGTTAAAAAGAAGCCATGGTTAGCTTTAAAAAAGCTGATTTGGCAACACTGGTTTAAACAGACTGCCAATGTGCATGGCGGCAGTTAGGGAGCAATGGTTTGGGGGACGGGCAGGGCAGTGGCTGCATTTATTCCTTGGAAGCAATTCATATTATCTTGCTGTTCACTTCAATTCCTAAAACTTTAGTAACAAGTACTTATTTGTAATGTTTGTTTTATTTATTTATTTGTGTACTAAGCTATTACAATTGTTGAGCTGCTCGCCAGTATTTGGCCCAGGCCATTAATTGGTGGGCAGCCCGTTGAATTACAAAATGTGTAATACACTACTTACATTTCTATTACTACTAACATTACTACCATTACTACTATTGCTTACACACTATTGTTCATTTCCTTTTTTCACAGTCCACTTCCATTTATTTTTCACTTTATCTAAGAACTGACCTACATTCTTGAGATTTTTATCTATAATTTTACATATATCAGGACTTCGCTTAATTTTTCTCCAGATGTATTCTTTTCCCTGCTGTTTCCCTGCATTCAAAAAGGATATGTTCCACATCTTCCTTACCCCCACACAATGGGCACTTGTCTTGCACAAACCCATTCCGCTGCCCTTTTAGCTTCCACACTCCTGCTCTCAGCCATGCTATCCCCTTCCTTTCTTCATTAATGGTTTTATCTATATACTGCTCCCTTCCCCAGCCACTTTTTAACTCAACATAATATACCAATGACCTCTTTTCACCTAACTGGCTGAACAGTTTTTGAATCTCTATATCTTCAAATCTTTTTCTAACACCCTTCCAGAAACCTTTATAATTTCTCTCTCTTTTTCTCCAAATATCCCCTAAGCCATTATTTTCTAAATTGTTTCGTAGAGTGCTTGCCCAGCCCGAGCTTTGCAGACTTGCTTCTTGATATTTTAAACATTGTTGCAATAAGCTGCCTTCATCTAAATTCAAGATCCTATGCCAGTATTTCAAGGCTCTTTCCATTATTAACCCTTTCCGTGTTACTCTCCCCATTTCAATTTGAGCAACTTCGTTTGCTGTTGCCATTGGCAGCCCCAAAACTTCCTTACAGAACATCCTGTGTATCTAATCCACAACTTCCCACCCATTCTCAAGCCCCCATATTTCAATGCCATATAGCATTGTGGCCTCGACTACAGAACTATATACTCTTTCCAACCATTTCATCTCCATCTCCGGCATTTTATATAGACACCCTCTCACAGCCATCATTGCTGCTTTCCCTTTTGCCAGTGTTGATTTCTTTTGTTTTTCCCATTTGCCTCCTGCATCTAATTTTAATCCTAAGTACAGTCACGCACTACTTTGTATTCAGCTTCTCCCTTCTTCCACTTTTCATATTTACTCAATTTAGTTCCTTTTTTAAATTCTACAATTTGAGTTTTTTCTCTGTTTACCTTTAAGCCCCACTCTGAACAGTATTTCCCCATTGCAAAGATATTTTTAACCCATTAACGGTAATGGACATTACCAAATCGTCTGCAAAAAGTAAACCTGGGACTTGTAAGTTGTTTATTACTGGTATGAGACTATTATTCTTACTTATATTTTGTAGTGCATCAATAAATAGATTGAATAAAATTGGACTTAGCTTGCACCCTTGCCTTAGTCCTTTTCCCTCCAGTTGTATTTCTTTAGTTAGTGCCCCTTCATATTTTATGCAAAATGTATCCTCATTATACAATTCTTTTAGTATAGTTACCATTTGATTACTCACTCCTTTCATTAACAGCTTATACCACAACAGTTTCAGCTCTACCCGGTCGAAAGCTTTTTCCAAATCGATAAAAGCCATATATAATTTACCTTTCTAATTTTTTAGGTATTTATCTACTAGTGTTTTTATGATGAATACATTATCAACTGTCCACCTCCCCTTTCTGAAGCCCATTTGGAATTCTGAAAGAATATTATGCTCCTCTACCCAGACTTGCAGCCTTTCTGCCAAGATACCCGTATAAATTTTTCCCACATTCGATAACAGTGCTATGCCTTGGTAATTATTGGGTACATCCATATCCCCTTTACCTTTATAAATTGGCTGAATAATAGCTTTTTTCCAACTCTTAGGTATATACCCTTTGGTTTTCATTGAGTTGAGCAATGATGTTAGAACTTTAACTCGGTTCACGTCTTTGCTCCATTCCCTAATGAACTCTCCGGGTATACCATCTATACCTGGTGCTTTGTTCCTTTTAATTTTTTTAATTTGATTCATTACTTCTTCATCTGTTATGACACTGTCCAAGATTTCATTGAAATTATTTACTATTTCTGGGATTACCCTCCCTACACTAAAGCTTTCAAATGTATATAAAGTTGCAAAATACCCTAACCATTCTTCTTGAGTTATGTTAGATTTGACAATATATCTTTTGTATAATGTCTTAATACCTTTCCATATTTTACTTACATTATTTTCAGTAAGTTAGCTGGCATTTCTTTTCCTCCATTGAGATTTTTTATTTTCCAGCAACTTATTATAATAATATTTGCTTAGCAGATATTGTTCTTTCAGTTTGATATTGCCTGATTCTCTCCATTTTACCTTTATTTTACACTCCTCATCAAACCATGTGTCACTTTCAATAATTTGCCTGTTTCTAACTTTCATCTGTTCCCCTGCCCATTGCAATATGAAATTTAAGATATTCATCGCCTTTTCAATTTCAAAGGTTTCCGAATTATATAGTACCCCATACTGACATATTTTCCCTCGCTCGGAATTTAAAAGATTTTCAAAGTTTGCCTTGTGCTCTTCCTTCCACCTATATCTAACATGTTCTCTATTAGCTGTTATTTTCTCCCTTATTTTGTCAGCTTCCACACTTTGAGATTTGATTTTAATACATGTTAGTAATGGGAAATGACCACTATTGGTACTTATGTTAGACACTTTAAAATTAGTCACTATATGTCTAATATTATTGGACCAGAAAACAAAGTCAATTACACTGTGGCCATTTGCACTTATGAAGGTGTATTCCCCCCTGCTCATCTTCACTGTATTTCCCATTAAGAATGTCAAGCGCATTTATTTCACAAAATTCAATGAGTTTTTCACTTCCTCTCTCGACGATCTTGTCCTTGCTACGTCTAATATCATTTTTCCCTGTTAGGTTATTATTTTCCCAATCATCTGTTAGATTTATGTCACTTTCCCCAATTCTTCTTTAGATCTCCCATTATAATCTCACTGTTAATGTATTTATCCCTTAACCTCTCAATGTCTTTGTCTAACAGATAAAATATTTTGGGATTATGAAACTGTGAGGAGGCTGGCGGGTTATACACTATACCTAAACATATGCTGTCATCTAACTCCTTATCTTCTATTACAACCCAAAGCACTTCTTTATGCCTGGACCATGATTCTTTCATTGTTTTACACAGAGACTTCCTAATAAAGAAACCTAGGCCTCCAGATAGTCTCCCTTTCTTTGCATATGCTTCTCCCTTTCTTCTTATGTAACTAAAACCCCGTATGTCAATGACCTCATCTTTCAACCATGTTTCAACCACTGCTAAATAATCCAGCGTCCCCAAAAAGTGCTGTAAGATTCCCGTATTACTTTTATTTTTTTGTAATGTTTGTTAATATTTCGAAGCTGCCACAATATTGTGCGGATTACAATGAATAATCATAAAAATATAAATAAAAATGACAAAATATTAAAATAATGGTTGGTTGGTTGCTAATGCTCATGGAGTTGGAGAATTTCCATTTTCCTTCTGGCCTCCCAATAACGTGTGACTAGTTGTGCTGTCAGTTCTCTGTTTTTGTCAGGGCCCTACACTGGAGCAGATGATCTCCATCCATCAATGAGTTCGGGTCCCTTACACAGTGTGCAGGTCGGGGATTCAAAAATATTAATCCTGTGTAGATGAGCGGCCAAACAGTCATGGCCAGTAGTTAGTCAGAAGATGGCAACAGTACTGCTTCTTGGGTAGTGTGGGATGGGATTTTTACTTCCTAGTAGAATTTTCCATTGCTTGTTGGTACTACTTTTTTTTTTTTTTTTTTTTGCATTCTTCTTTCCAGAATAAGTTGATTCTATTGTTTATATGTAGTTCTGATGTGTGGAATGAGCTTTTTTGTTGGCAGCTTTGTTTTATTTGTTCCTTTCTTGCCATTAATAATAATGAAGAAATGTTCATTGTATTGCTATTCATTGTAATTCCTAATACTTTAGTAATGACAATAATTCAAAGCCACCATAATGTTCTTGTCATCTATAATCTTAATAATAATAGTAATAATATAACAATCAAATAATAGGATTCGTATTGTCCAATTTCACCATAATTTCTAAAACTTTTGTAATGAATAGGACTTACTTTATTAATATAAACAATAAAATAGTGATAATAGTAATAAAATAAATGTCAGGCATAGAATTAAAATATGATTAAAGGCAAGATTGTTTAAATTTGGTTAAAGTGTACAATAGCGTAGCAATATGGCGGGCAACATGACATTGTTCGAGCGTTGGCAACTTCCAAACAAAACGTTACTTTAGCACAGGGGCGACTGGTGGCTCTGAAAATCGGTGGTTCACAAAGTTATCCATTCAATTTAATTTTTTGAAAGTAACAAACAGTTCTTTAAGCCCGGTAATTCACTGCTTAACACAACATGCATATTTCAAAAGCACTTTGGAGCATAAAACTCACCTATTTTTACAGCCAAAAATGGGAAGTCTTTTTCTTTTGATATCTCTTCATGACAGACTTAAAGTATACATTGCAAGAGTTCATTATTGATTGTCTTGGAGGTCCGCTTAAACACTGAAGCATTCTGCAGATGGGTTTTTCAGAACACAGTCTAGCTCTGCATTGAAGTTTATCAGTCCTCGAAAAATACCAGGATTGCTTGATGTAGGTGACTCATCGTGTCCTCGAAGAGCTAACTCCTAATCACAACATCTAATGTAGTTAAGAATAATGTTTAAAGTGTACCTATTTTGGCCACTTTCTGGTTGTGTTCTTCAATTGTTCTCCGATATGCACTGTCCATCTACTTTGCTATACTTACATTGCCAACCACAGCAAAACTATGTTCTTCATGTGCAGTTTTGAAGTTGTCTTTCAGCGCGATCATGCAGATGCTGCAAATCATTCATGCCGTGTTTTGTCCACAGATTTTCACCGCCAAACTGAATGCAAGGAAAGCAAAACAGGCCATTTTTATCATCACAACCACAAATAATATTTCTCATACATTGTTGTTAAAGTTCCTGTTAAAACATATTGTTTTTGTTTTAACTACCTCTGTGATTTTTATATTTGGCGTGGGACTTCCAAGTCACTTAATTTCAGTGTTTTTTCTAAGCTCATTTTTTAAAAAAAACATGTGCTACTAGACACTGAGAAATTCTTTGTTTCTCCTTAAATAACACAATTTACCTGTGTTTAAATAAATCACTATGATGCACTACACAAAACACGACACAGCTAACAAAACACGGCACAAACTGTGTGACTATGTAATGATAGGTAATAGTTGACCAATGCGAACATTTAATATGAGAATAGTTGGCGCTGAAAGCAGAAGGAAAAGGCTTGGCATCCACTATTCTCTGGCAGCTAGGTTAACCAACCTTATGCAGCCTTAAGGCCCGCCCTTCCCCCTTACTTGCCTCGGCAGTTCCTAGGTCCATCCTACCCTATACCTACCCCTTGTATGCCAGTGGTTTGCAACGTGGAGTGAACTGCTTGGCACCTGCAAACAATACAGTATGCTGAGGTGCACTGCACTAGGCAAGGTTGAAATGAACCCCAAATGGAACGTGCCTTTACATTAAAGGGAGATCCAGCATTTTGGTTGTAGTGCAAACATGCTACCCTATTGAAGCTCCCCCCGCTTTAGCAAAACAACTGTGTATATTGTCATTGTATCGTTTACACACTTTAGTATAGCCAGCTTCACAATGATAGAAAATTCATTATTTGATTACTGTATTGGCCTCTTTCCAGATGTACGGGACTCGACCTTGTACCAAACATTCAGTAAATCCGTTAGATACGGAGTTAGGTGTGGTTCAAGCTTGATCAATACTTCTGCCGGAATCCCGCCAGGACCTGGCGCTTTCCTAAGCTTTAATCATCTTATTGTTGTAGCTATTGCTTCTCTGGCGTATGGAAGAACTATCCCTGTATTGGGAATCCAGTCGCAGAACTCTTATCTTAATTGGTTTTGTTGAGGTAGAGTCTGATTAACTTCTGGTGGCAGCTGAGTAAAGGTACACTAAATTAATTAGTTTGTTACCTATCCTGAAAGAAGGCTCAAAATGATTTTTACATATGGAGTAGTTTTTTAATTTTCTTCATTTGTGCTACAACAGAGCAAAGCTCCAATTACAGTAGCTACATGCAATTTAGTTACACAAGTTTGACTAAATGCAAAACAGAAATACAAAAAGAATACCGACAAACTAAAAATACACTATATATTAAGCTATTATTGAAGACAAGACATTGCAAATTGTATACTAATCAAGCAAATAAGTGTTACAACAGAGTAAACAATAATTGATCAAAGTTGAATATAAAAGAAAGAGAATGCAATTAATGGAATAAAATATTAAAAAACTAAGACTAAAAATGAAACATATTAAACTACTATATAAGACTAGAATTACAAATGTTAAACTCATTATGCAACACAAATGAAAATCACATGCAAATAATTCCCATATTTAATTGTTTTTTAAACTGCTCGTAAGTTAAACTAAAATCCAGCTCTATTTTAGTAGAGAGTTTATTGTATTTCGCACACAACCTAACAACGGGAGAATTTTTATGGGATACTGTTTTGGGAGTCTTAAATTGAAAGAGCTGACGATTTCTAAAATTAGCAGAACTGACATTAAAACATATTCTGTCAAGCAGTTCTTCAGTGGATACCAAGCCGTTTGAGTTTGTACAGAAATAATTGTTCGGCTATTGTTCTACGATCAGAGAGTGAGACTGTTTTGAATTCGTTAAGCAGTTGACTATAAGGCAAGTTCTGATTATAAGTAAAAACACCGTGAGTTTTGTAATGTAAGTATCTGAGGAACCTTTTTTGGATCTTCTCTATTTGATTGTTGTGACATTTATATATTGGTGACCATACAATTGAGGCATATTCCAAATTACTACGGACAAGGCTTCTGTAGGGAATTAGCATAACTTGAGTATCTTTTAAGTCCCTACAGATCCTTAATACATAACCAAGTTTCTTAAAGGAATCATTGGTTATATTAATAATGTGTTTATTAAAAGTGAAATTCTGGGTCATGGTAACACCTAAGTCTCTGACAGAATATACTCTTACAAGTGGAGAACTATTTAAATAATATTTAGAATTTAAGTGTTGCTTGCTTCTAGTATATATCATAAAGGAGCCTTTCTTAATATTGAAGTGCAGTTTGTTTTCCAAGCTCCATTTATAGATATTATCCAGATCAGATTGTAATTTTATTATATCGTCAGTATTACTAATTTTCCTGTATAATTTTAGATCGTCAGCATACAAGAGACATTTGGAGCGATTAATGCAATTTGGTAGGTCGTTAATGAACAGCATAAAAAATAAAGGTCCTAAATTTGATCCCTGGGGCACTCCAGAACTAACGGCAAAAGTACAAGATTTTGACTGATGAAAATTTACATACTGTTTTCTGTTAGAGAGATAGGAAATTAAGTTTAACATTTGAATTGAGAATCCAAAATTAGAAAGTTTATATAAGAGAATGTCATGATCTACCTTATCAAAGGCTTTAGAGAAATCAGTATATCTGGTATCAATTTGGCAGGTTTGCTCTAAACCTGTAGAAACGTACTGTACAAAATTAAGGAGATTTGTGATGGTAGAGCGTTTGCTAATGAATCCATGCTGATACTCTGAAATGTACGGTTTGACATGCCAAAATATTCTACTGTACAACATATTTTCGAAAACCTTTGCAGGAGCAGAAAGAAGTGCTATTGGTCTGTAATTTTCTATTTTGGTTGCATCACCGTTCTTAAATATAGGAGTTATGCTTGTGATTTTCCATTTTGAAGGAAAAAATTGTTTTTTTAAGATGAGATTGTATAAAATGTTAAGTGGAAACAAAAGCAATTCAGAACAACCTTTTAAAATGTAAGGTGGTATCCCATCAGGACCACTGGTTCCTTTGGGCTTTAATTTGTTAATTGCACGTTTAATCTCCTCTTCAGAGATACAATTTATAAACAATGAATATGAAGTTTCTAAAGTTTCACATTTTGGAATATCATATGAATCATGTGGCTGTATATACAGATTTAAAATAAGTAGCAAAAGCATCAGCAACTTTTTCATCATTATCTAAACAGACATTACCCATGGTCATAGTATTCATCATGCTATTATTTTTGGCATTTCTACTTTTGACATAGTTCCAAAAATATTTGGGATTATATTTTGTTTTTCAGTGTTTTTAATAAAGGTTTTATATGCTTGACTAATCATAATTTTGATTTCTTTTCTCAGTTCCATGTACCTTTGTTTATTAACAGAAGAATATTTTAGTCTTTTACGGAAATATTCTTTGTGTTTCAATTTAGTAACGATATCCTTAGAGAACCAGTGAGGATATGACTTGTTTTTGTAAATACCTTTTAGTGGTACAGTGTCATGAAATATGGAGTTCATCTTTTCATAAAAATAATTTAGAGCTGTATCAACGTCATCAAGATGTGAAAGAATTTCCCAGTCAACATGTTTTAATTTGGTGTACATAGCACTATAATCAGCTTTCTTGAAATTATAAATTAATGAAGATGTATGATAAAAAACTTTTTGATTTATTTTCAAGGTTGCATTTAACTTGAGAGATGGGTGATGTTTGTCTTCTGGTACAAGAGATACCAACTCTACATACACTAATTTGTCCAGACATATTTGTTAAAACTAGATCAAGGGTTTTACTATTACAATTTTGAACATCATTAATTGAACGCATGTTAAGTAAAGATAAAAAATTAGCTAATGCCCTTTCATGAGACCACCATTCAAGAAATTATGATTTGTGCTACTCACCGTGGATAAGTTGAAATCACCGGTTATTAGAACGTTACAAGTGTATATATTTGGAAGACTGGCTATGGAATTAAAAAACTGCACATAGCTCTCCAACTTTGAATTGGGTGGAAAGTACACATTTACTAAATAATATGATTTACCTTGGAGTGCGACTTTTAAGGCAATTACTGCATAATTATTTTGAATGATGTCAAATTTCCTAGCACACAAATCATTGCGAGTAGCAATTAAAACTCCACCTCCTCTCTTGTTTTCCCTATCTTGTCGGTACACATTGTAGTTGCTACAAAATAGCTCTGAATTATTAACTGCCTGTGACAACCATGTCTCAGTAAGCATTATTATATAACAACCAACAAGAGCACTTGTGTAAAAATCACTTATCTTAGTATTCAGACCTCTTACATTTTGATAATAAATGTTAAGCTCATGATATTTATCCATTTATCCTAGTTCCTTAAGGCATTCCAACGATTTTAAAATATAAACATGTTTGTCACCTTCATTTTTCCTTAATTTGATTGTACCTGAATTGTCCGCCCAAAGATAAGCATAATTACGCTCTCTTGTTAACTTTCTAGCCTGAGAGTAGATACTCTTGCGATAAGGGGTAAGTGACTGATTTATATATATGGGTTCACTAGTGGTTAGACCCAGAGAAGAAGCGTTCAATGTATTCTTGATTTTTCTTCGTTGAATAAATAAGTCTTTATCAGTACGCCGGACGAACTTGACAATGATGCCTCCTGCAGTTTGGTGTGGTGGTCTTAGACGATGACAGACGTCAATCATACTCGCATTGATCTCCATGTCCAGTGCACATCCTATTCCTTTTACCACCTCGTAAGTATCTTCGTTTGCAGATTCTGGAACTCCATATATTTCCACTATGTTACGTCTCCCATATTGATTAAGTTCATCTAATTCCAGCCTTGTTTCATCTAACTGCTTCCGTAGCATCAGATTTTCTTCTTTTAAAGATTCAATTTTAGACAGGCATGCATTTAAATTTTCAGATTGTTCCTTGATTACTTTGGCATTCTCATCCAATTTTTCATGAGCCAAATCAAGAGATTTTCCTAGTTCTTTCTCTATATTATCATTAGATTTCTTTAGTTGAATCAGTTCCTCCTTAATTGATATGTCACCTATAGATGGGATGATGGGGTTATGTGCATGTTCATCCTTTCGTAAACTTTCTCATCGCAGTTTAGCGCAGTTGCTACAACGCCAGGGCTGGTTTTGCAATTTCATAAACTCCACATCTGCTTCTTTAATTTGAACACATTTGCTGTGATACCAGTTATTGCAATCTCCACACTGAATCTTGCCTGCAATATCTTGTCTTGTTACCGGCCGCGTACACTCGTTACAGACACTCATGTCAACTGAAGAATCAATATGCAGAGGATCGAGAGTGATGCCCAGCTACAGCTAAGTTGGCAATACTGAGTGCTGTCAGATCACTAGTGAAACAGTTATTTTATGTTGTCCCCAAAGAGTTTCAAATATTGTATTATGTGAGGTTATGTAGAGTGAGTCACGCACAGAGAAGCTATGTAAGTGGAAATGACGTCACAAAAGTGTGGAATAACAAACTTATTTGTGATTGGTGTGACGCGTATATCGTAAAACGTGGACCAATCAGATATAGAAGATTTTACGTTGCCATGGAGGATATTCAATATTCCTCTAGAGGGATTGAACTATTAGCGAAATGCTAATGTGTAGAAGAAGCGGAACCGGTCATTCTTCTCCTAACAGTCGCCGTGAACGGATGTAAGGTTCTCTTCTTAAACGCCGTTGTGTGCGGAAGAGTATAAGTTTATTCTCGTAACCATCATCGATTATAACTAGATAATCTTTACATTAAATATCATCGCTAGAAGACACACAATTTAATTATTATACACGGTAGTAAAAAAACGTATAAAACTTTTGATTCTTGCACGCATCCAGATAAACGCGTCACATCAAGTGAATCTTGTGTAAGAATAGTGTTATAAATGTTGTATCATACATCTTGTTCGAACTGGTGTTAATTGAAGTAAGGAAATAAAAGTTTCTACATTATTTAATACAGAGGAAAATTATTACTCATTTTACGTAAAATTTCCTTCCGCCGTACCACCCCTGTAAAAAGAAGATATCTAGCTCAACCGACTGAAGCCACGCCGAGGTAAGCTGGGACTTCAAGAATCATCAATTCCAACCCTGTTCCAAATGATCACCTCAACGAGGGGCATAATTCGCCATCCTTCTATACGATTCGACATAAATCCAGTTTCAAAATGGCGCCCAACTGTATGGCTCGAATAGGCAGAAGGAGGATTACACCACAGGAGAATAAATAGTGTAATGGACAGGTAACTTCGAATCAAGAAAGAAGAAAGAAGAAAAGTGAGTACGGAAAATCTTAATAGATAATTAATAGAAAAAGTGACAAAATTATAATTTTCATTTTTTTATGTTATTAAGAAAGGGAAAAATATTACCTAAAATGGAAGGTAAAAAATTAACAGACAATAAGAATAAAAATGTTGGGGAAGGAGTGGAAAGACTAGTTAGTGATAAGAGAGCAGAAATACAAGAAGTCAGGGAAGTAGTGGAAGGAATGAGTAGTGATGATGCAGGAACAAGTAGAACAGAAATTATGCAGAGTAAAGGTAATGAAATGATAATAGACAGGTTAGAGAAAATGATGAGTAATTTTGATGCTAAAATGGATAGTTTTAGACAGGAAATAAGACAGAATTCAGATCAAAATTCAGAAAATTTAAATAGTTTTAGACAGGAAATAAAACAGAATTCAGAAAAGGCAGATCAAAATTTAAGGCAGGAAATGAGTAATTTAAATGCTAAGGTAGATCAAAATTCAGAAAAGGCAGATCAAAATTTAAGGCAGGAAATGAGTAATTTAAATGCTAAGGTAGATCAAAATTCAGAAAAGGTAGATCAAAATTCAGAGAAGTTAGAAGCTAGGATAGATCAAGGTTTAGGTAACCTAAGAAATGAAATTGAGAAAGGAAGAGAAGAGTGTAGAGAAGGCATAAAATCTTTAAAACAGAAAATAGAATCTCATGATGGAGAAATGTCTAAGTTAAAAGAGATGTTTCAGGAAATGAAAATAAGTCAGGAAAATGTAGTAAAAGATATAAGAAGTGAATTGGCTAAGGAGTCAGAAATCCTTAAGCAACAACAAGTAGAATTTGTAGAAAAACAAAAAGTAGAAATAGGGGAATTAGAGAATAGAATAAGACAAGAAATAGATGTAGTCTTATTAGATAATTCACGGAAATACCATGAGGAAAATATTGAAATACAGAATAATTTTGTAAGAGAGGTAAATAGTATCAGAAATGATGTTAAACTAATTGCTACTGAGGTGCAAACACAACAAGATGAACTAAAAGTTAAATATGATGAAGTCAGTAAGTTGAATAGTGAAATGATTACAAGAATAGATTTGGCACAGGAAAGTTTTGAGAGAGAGAAAGAAAACATTAGCAAGCTGAATCAAGTTGTGGTTGCATTACAGGCAAGCAAAATTTCTGAGAACCAGAGGGTAATAAAATCTAAGAATATTACATGTATTGACTCACCTGGTAATTCAGGTAATATTGTACAAAACTTAGAGAATTATTTGGAGAGTGACGATACAGAATCTTTGTCACCTGATTGTGAAGTAAATGGTAATGGACAAATACAAAACATGCACACACATACACAGTTACACAGTCGAGGTAACACAAATTGTACAAATTATTTGTTGCATGACATAAGTCCACCTACTTTCGAAGAAGAATCGGGAGACAATCCCAAAATATTTCTAAAGGAATTAGAAGAATATTTTAAAATTAAAAAGATTCCAAATGAATTTAGGATGATGATTGTTAAAAGGTGTTTGAAGAAAAATGCTTTAGAATGGCTGAGGTTAACACTAGCATCACATGAAACGTATAGTATGTTTAGGAATGTGTTTATAAATAGGTTCTGGGGTCCAGAAAGACAGAGAAGAATTAAAGTCGAACTGGCCACTGGTAAATTCGAGTTCAAGAAGGGTGTGTCCATGACAGAATATTTCCTAAAACTTGCTAACAAAAGTAAACTTGTGAATCCAGATATGTCAGAAACCGAGATCGTGAATATGCTAATACGACATTATCCACCGCACATTAGAAACCACCTAATTGTGGCTAAGCCCGTCGACTTTACTGATATGATTGAGTTATTATCAGAATTTGAGGCTCATAACCTTAATTCTGATTCTACTCATAGTCAAGTTGATCCTGACAAGACTCATATAGAACAAAAGCAAGTAAATAGACAGGAAGTAAGACCAACATTCAGGGAAAATCACAACCATACTAACCAAAACCAAAATAGTTTTAACCAAAATTGGGGCGGGGCACGTTCAAGAGACAACTATGAACGAAGAGAGTACAACCCCAGAAAGACATATGAATCGGTAGTGCCAGGTATAGGAAGGAGAATTCCAAATACTCCTAGGAGGAATTATAATAATGACCAACCTGTGGGAAATGTGAGGAGTAATCAGGTGAATCAACTGAGGTTTTACAGGGGAAATAACTTAAGAACGGGTTATCAAAGTAGAGGAAGAGGAACTAGCATCGAAGACTCTTCATTAAGAGATTTTAGGGGTCCTAGGTTTGAAAGGGCAGACAATAACCTAGAAAGGACACGGACTCAGGGAATAGAAGGAGAAATAAATAACGGTAGTACCAACCCAACTGCTAGTGTAACTACCGACCGCACTAATGCGGAAAACTGAGTACCAAATCATTTTGTGCCTTGGAAAGTGGTTCGGTAAAAATGACACAGGGCAAAATCAAAATTCAAAATTTACCAGAAGATAAGCTCACTCTCTCCAGAAGTAAAGATCGGGAATTAGTAAATCCACCTCAGATTAACCTTCGTATAGGCGATAGCGAATATAAAGTATTGATAGACACAGGAGCTAGTTCATCAGTAATAAGTGAGAACTTATTCAAGGAATTACTATCCAAGTTTAGGATTGAATATTTAAACGTGTGTAATGTATACTGTAGCACAGCTATTGGGAAAAAGAAAGATCAAGTTAAATATCAAGCGTTAATTCCTGCGCGAATAGATGATTGGAATTTCAATTTTATCGTATTGGTAATACCAAACTTAGCTCGTGATATTATTATTGGCAATGATGTATTGTATGGTTGGCAAAGTGTGATAGATTTCGAAAAACATGAAATGAAGGTCAAAGGAGATAATGAAGTAATAAAAATAAATTTGTTAGAAGAAATTATATTAAAAGAGGATGAGAAGGATAGTATAAATAATGATAGGTTTTTTGTAGAAAATATAATATTATACGAAGAAGATATAATTAATAATGAAGAAGATGATAGTGGTAAAGAGAATTTACTTTTAAATAATAAAGAAAATGAGACGTTTGACCTTGGAGATCATTGTTGCCAAATAAACACATTAAATACCGACACCGAGCGAAAACAAGAAGAGGAAGAAATGATATTCCAAAGAACTTTGAAAGAAAAGTTAGGGAAAACATACAATTTAAATCACGCGCAAAGAGAACAATTGAGGTTATGTATACTAAAGAACAGGAAAGTTTTTAGTACGAAACCTGGATTGTGTAATAAGTACATACATACATTTAAGGTGAACGACATTGCTCCTTATACTCATAAAAGTAGATCTGTGCCTATCACTATTAGACAACAAGCATCTGAAGTAATAAACGATATGCTAGAAAATGGAAATAAAATTTTAAAAGATTGGGTACCAAAGTATGGGCCAATAAAGGCAATATTATCAGACAACGCAACGGTTCACCGGAGTAAATTGTTTACTTCAGAAATGAAGAACAATAACATTAAGATGTATTACTCTTCAGCATATTTTCCCCAAGGAAATCCTTGCGAGAGAGTGATGCGTGATTTAGGCTTGTATTTCAGAATTCTGTGTCATTCTAACCACCGAGGCTGGTACAAATGCTGCCATATTATTGAGAAAATCATTAACAATACCCCAAACTCTACTACCAAATTTTCACCAATCGAATTAATGACTGGACTACAACCTGAACCTCTAGTAATAAAAGCACCAACAACCTTAAAAGTAGATGAAATGGAATTGAATGAAGAAGAAAAGTGTGCTGAAGCATTTCGAAGAATAAAAGAAAAAGCAGAGAAAAGATTATCAAAGATACAAAGAAAAGGAGCGAAATGGAATCCTGAAATAAATGATAAAGTTCTCGTAAAGACATTTAATATCTCCAGTTCTAAAATCAAATCCTATAGGAGAATGAATTTGTTATATAAAGGTCCATATAAAATAGTAAGAAAATTTGGGGATCATACGTAAGAATTAAGAGACGATAATAAAATGATAGGAAAATATCACAAAACACTTTTAAAACCATTCAAAAGCCTTGACACTCACAAGAATAAATGATTTAAAAAAAAAAAAAAAAAAAAAAATAATATGTTTATGAATTACTGAAAAATGTTTTGTTTATTATTATTGTGTTCGAATAATTTCTGATTTTATATTGTTATTTTAAATTGTATTGATTGTTCATTGTTGTAATAATGTTTAATTATTGGGGCATTCTTCAGAATATATGGAACAATATTATTGGGAGATTTAAGTTAATTTTCCATATATTCTGAAGAGGGGCATCTGAAACAGTTATTTTATGTTGTCCCCAAAGAGTTTCAAATATTGTATTATGTGAGGTTATGTAGAGTGAGTCACGCACAGAGAAGCTATGTAAGTGGAAATGACGTCACAAAAGTGTGGAATAACAAACTTATTTGTGATTGGTGTGACGCGTATATCGTAAAACGTGGACCAATCAGATATAGAAGATTTTACGTTGCCATGGAGGATATTCAATATTCCTCTAGAGGGATTGAACTATTAGCGAAATGCTAATGTGTAGAAGAAGCGGAACCGGTCATTCTTCTCCTAACAGTCGCCGTGAACGGATGTAAGGTTCTCTTCTTAAACGCCGTTGTGTGCGGAAGAGTATAAGTTTATTCTCGTAACCATCATCGATTATAACTAGATAATCTTTACATTAAATATCATCGCTAGAAGACACACAATTTAATTATTATACACGGTAGTAAAAAAACGTATAAAACTTTTGATTCTTGCACGCATCCAGATAAACGCGTCACATCAAGTGAATCTTGTGTAAGAATAGTGTTATAAATGTTGTATCATACATCTTGTTCGAACTGGTGTTAATTGAAGTAAGGAAATAAAAGTTTCTACATTATTTAATACAGAGGAAAATGATTACTCATTTTACGTAAAATTTCCTTCCGCCGTACCACCCCTGTAAAAAGAAGATATCTAGCTCAACCGACTGAAGCCACGCCGAGGTAAGCTGGTACTTCAAGAATCATCAATTCCAACCCTGTTCCAAATGATCACCTCAACGAGGGGCATAATTCGCCATCCTTCTATACGATTCGACATAAATCCAGTTCCACTAGTTACTTATAACCAAGATGATTGAAAAAGTCGCCAGTCTCTTTATTTACGTATAGGTAAAACAGAGATTTATATATCACAACATTTCTCAGTACTTACTATGTCACGTGTTACTACCAAACCACTGCACTAAGCCAATATACACAAAATATATCAATATACAGCTGGAGCTCACACAAGCCTCCACTTCACTCTTCCATTGCCAACCTCTTAATAATGTAGTTGATACATATACCAGCAATGGTTCCAAATCTATAAAATCATCCTCAGTCTCCTTTCAAAATTGGTAAGACTAATTCATTTAGTGAACATTTCTAGCCAGCTGCCACCTCAAGTTAATCGGAGTACATATCTTCATCCTTGTCTGTTGGAGGTAAGGTCTTGTCTAAGGTATTCATTGTATCCACCCAAGATGTGTGTTGGCCATTACCTTTTGCCAATGTAGAGATGGTATCTGGCGTCTTTAACTTTTCCGCTGCTATTTTACAAGGCATACCCCATATGTCTTTGGTGAGTTGGTAATCCACAAATTCTGTCCATGACTTCTGCTTAGTTTCCGTGAGCTTCTCGTGGAACTTCGTTTTCAACTCTCTGTATTCATCTAGATGATGTGTATAAGGGCACTCAACGACAGAGGTTATCAGCGCCCTTTGAAGATTTACTCATGGCTAAAGCCAGATATAAATATTTCTAAAACTGAATAAAAGTGAAAATCTTATAAAATACATGCACATAACATATTACAAAAAGAAATATAGATCTAAACTGCCAAAAATTCTCTTCATTAAATCCTAAAGTCTAACCTAGAAAAGAATCTAAATAGCTTCTCCACTACTGTGTTATCGTCCATTAGCATTTCTGCCAAGCTGGCCGGCAGCTGCAGAGACGTCCTAAGGTGTGCTAGGGAAAAACACTAGCAGCACGTGTCGTACAGATAACACTTCATTTCAAAATGGACACAGTGGTAGTAGGCTCCTTTTTAAAAAGAAAACTATGAGTAAAAAAGCAGTTCCCAATACGCAACCGAGCCAAACTCACCTTGCGACAAGATGACCGACTGGAGGTAATCCAGGGAATCGGAAGTACTTTCACAGATATCAGTTTATTATTCCGGAGAGCGGACCACTCTTCCTGCCAGCAGGTTTGCACAGCTCTCCGCAATATGGCCCTAGGTAAAGTACCTAGTTCATGGCCGATTGATTATGGGTGGGTCAGTCCCTAACCTACCGTTTAGGCGAAGCAGAAACCAAAGTAGTATATTAGAAATACTCACCCTCCCCGAATTCAGAAGTACACTGGAACGAGCTCAATGTGCATCCCTCAACCATCAGGACAAACCTTTCCACCGACACGGGTCTCCACGCACGGCCTACACATGGGTGGGCCTGTTGACTGTCTTCCTCAACCACGAAGAGGAGCCCACACGAGGGAGACTATTGGCTCGGGACCCCGGATGCGCCAAACCCGTACCTACCGAAGTAGGCCCCTGGATGGTATATTCATCTAGAAGACTCTTGACGTTCGTCATATGTTACGGCCCGGTGGTATCTTCTTGCCACTCTTACTTTTAATCTCATCTTTTCTAATTGTTCTGACCATGCCATTGATCTGTACCTGTTTTTTTCTTGGAATGCTCTTATCCATTGCTTCCTTAATCGCTCTTGTTAGTTCACATGCCTTGGAGTCTACGTCATCATTGAACTCAACTGGTACAGGCAACTTTAGTGAATTATAAAGTTCATCAAAGTTCTAAGGCTTTCACGGCCGGTGTCAATACTATATACAATATTTACCGGGCTTGTGGGCCGTGGTCTATTGGGTTCCTTCTTCCCAAACGTTTCGTCTGCGACTGCGGCAGACATCTTCAGCAGTCGGTGCTGAAATCTCCACTAGGAAACTTCGACCTCGCCGCCACTGAAGATGTCTGCCGCAGTCGCAGACGAAACGTTTGGGAAGAAGAAGGAACCCAATAGACCACGGCCCACAAGCCCGGTAAATATTGTATCTAGTAATTATAAAGTTGTTCCCAATTTGCCTTTTTAATGTTGTAGCTTATATCCGGTTTGTAATTTAGTTGCGACTTCCACCAGCCCAAGTTTATAAAGATGAGGTTGTGGTCACTAGTTTTCTCTTGCCCTACTTTCCAATCGGTGATAAGCTGTGCGGCTTTCCTTTTGCACAGGGTAACATCAATATTTTCAGTGGCTCCTGATCTGTTTACATAGGTTGGTGGATTTCCCGACCTGTTTACTTTGTAAATTGAATTCCGAGTTTAGTTCCTCTAATTTTTCGCCTCGGTCATGTGTCATGCTGCTATACCACCATGGTGATTTGGCGTTTGCATCTGCCATAATTAAAGCTGGGGTGTCTATATGTTTGAATGATATCTAGTATTTTCTGAAGATATGGATCGATGCAGTCACTATACTGGCAGTACATATTAACCAAAATAAAAGCCCCTTGTTTACTGGTGATTCCCATAGTTTGTATGTCTGTCACATGGTTTATCTGTACCACCTGAAGCTGTTTAAGTATAATGGTAGCTGCCCGGGGAGTTTCATCTGTCATTACAACTCTGGCTCCTATTGGAAGATGCAGTGTTTTACCTCTGCGACTATATGGTTCTTGTATTCCCAATATGTCTATTTTGGAATCTTCAGCTACTTTTCTTAGCTCTGAGAGGACTGCGTTCCTTCCTTGAGCATTTATTTGCCCAATTTTAATTAATCTTTGTTCATAGATGGGATGATCACCATAATGGATGTGTTCAGTCATAGTCGGTCCTTGAGATTAGGCGACTCCAGAGCATCTGATATGTTGGGCAGTCTCTCTTCCCGTAACATATTTTTCCTCTTATTACATGGAATACACGTCGCAGGTTGTTTGATTTTTGCATAATGGGCCTTTTCATGGTCTTGCTCCTCGCAGTGTTGACAAATTTGGATTTCTGTAAGGCAATATTTGGCGATGTGTCTAAGATCATGGCATTTAATGCACCAAGCCGCAACGATGTAGTCCTTAATAGAAACCGACTGGAAGCCGATGTACAGACGTCCCTTTCCCAGGAGAATTCGACGAATCTTAGCTTTTGCCTCAAATACATGGACTGTTCCTTTGCCTTTCGGGCCTGTCTTAAATCTTAGGTTTACATCTTTGTCGAATTCCTAATTGTCTTTTCCCTTCCAGGTTTTGTTTGTAGATATAATCCTTTATATCGCCCCTCAAAATCCAACCTCTGTGGTCCTCGTCCCGAGGGGTGGGCAACAGGAAGTAGGGGACTGACTGATGGGGTGATGTACGGTGGGGACTTGGTGTACCCCAGGACCGCTACGGCTGCCAAGAAGGCCCATCAGTAACCCCGAAAACTGGCAGATGAGGCTCTGGTAATTTTCCCCAGGGACCTACTACGGTAGGTACGGGATTGGCGATCCCGGTGTCCCTAGCCATTCACCCTCAATTCATCCCCTTCATCTCCATCAACTGTGCCACGTTGAGCTACTGCTTGTCAGTAAGCATCACATTCTTCCCCTTCTAGTTTTTTATTAGTATTATTAGCACGTAAGGTCTTAGGTTTATAACTCCTGTCTCACCAGCAGGGATCTCTCCTATCTCCGTGGTTCTGTCCCACGGTTTTCAGCGCGGCTTCCGACATGTGTGCTCTCCGGAGGTCTCAAAAGTGAAGGTTGAGCGGACCCTTCGCACTGCCCCTATGTGTAGCCTTAGGTGCGGAGCCCGTCCACACCGTCAAGTACACCCACGTAGCTCCTTGAGGGCCCGGTCTGTATTAATCTCCCGACGGCCGTGTTTGCCGTTGGGTTAGTATCATGGACCTGACGTGTTACCGCTGACGGAACCCCGGTGTAATCAACCACAAGTCCCCTGAATCCGCGTGTGTCCTTTATGCGTAGCGCGGCCTAAAGCGGGGAGCCACAGGCGGTTATTCCTGTGGTAGGGGAATAAAGCCGGGGTGTGCGTGGTGAACGGTTTACCCATACGGACAAGCAGTGGATATTGAAGGGTAGCTTTTCTGAGGTACAAATGAGATCGGTCATGGGTGAGGTCCCCATGACGGCACAGACCGTGAAGATTCGGTGTCTTTCTTTCTTTAACCCCCGGATGGCAGGCTGACGCCGACGGTTCCGGGTGGGGGTCAATATCATGTCTCCGCGCAAAACCTCCTTCATTGACCCTTACTTATTGATGACCTTGGCATGTGATGGCAAAACGTTTAAGGATATTAGCCCATTTTATATAATGCGTGAGCTCGATAAGATCAGTGGCCCTGTCAAAAACGCTACGCGTCTCCGAGACGGCAACATACTATTAGAGACCACAACTGCAGAGCAATCTAAAAAAACTGCAAAAGGCGACTTTGTTGAGCTCCTACCCGATCCGGGTAGCCCCACACAAAACTCTTAACACCTGCAGAGGAGTAGTCACCACCTCCAGCCTAGATGGTCTAGCGAACGAAGAAATAGTAAGTTGCCTCTCTGATCAACTTGTTTGCCAGGCTTACAGCTTAACACGGAAACAAGATGGCAAGGAGTACCCACTACGTACGGTATATCTAACTTTTGCTGGGACGAAGTTACCCGAATTCATCTATTGTGGCTATGAATGTGCTAGCGTCCGCCAGTATGTCCCAAACCCCATGCGCTGCTTCCAATGTCAGCGGTTCGGACATACTAAGGTCACATGTACCAACCCTGCTCTTTGTGAGCAATGTGGCCTAACGAAATACGACGATCCTAACTGCAGTCGAACACCTTGTTGCGTGAACTGTGGCGGTAGTCATCCCTCCAGCTCGCGACAGTGTCCTAGATTCATGGACGAAAAAAACATACAGGATCTACGTGTAAAGGAACGCCTGAACTTTCCAGAGGCACGACGGCGCTTCGAACAACTGAAGCCTGCTACCACTATTACTGCATATGCATCAGCAGCTCGCCGTACTCCTAATACCACTGTTGCTGTTCAACACGTCCCTGTCGCCCACGCATCCACGCAGACTGACTTTCTAGCCGTTAAACCCACGTCTCAGACTGTTTGTATATCCACCAGCACAGCCTCCGCTTCAACCGTACAGACACCAGCCACCAAGCCATCAGCAGGTAACAACCACCCCGTAGTAAATGTGAAAAACTGCTCCCGACCCCCACATAGATCGCGAAGTCGCTCGCCTTTTATTAGATCCCGGTCTCGTTCTACGAGCCGTAGGAGTTCTGACTCCCGATCATCAGCGGAGTCACAGGAGGCTAACGATTTTCGAATCGTAGGGCCCAAGTCAGCCAAGGTCAAGAAAAAGGTTAAAACGGCCCATTAAAAACTCTTTATGGAAATAATCCAGTGGAATGTCAATGGTTTTCGAGCTCGTGCTCAAGACCTACAACATTTAGTTTCTCAACGGTCACCATCAATTATTTGTCTCCAGGAAACCCGCTTACATCCCAATCACTCGTTACACCTTCACTCTTTCTCTGCATTTAGAAGCGACTCTCTTGCAGGTATGCGTGCAAGCGGTGGCGTTGCTACCTTAGTGGCGCCTAACATCTCAGCCGCCAACGTTCCTCTCACCACACCATTTCAAGCTGTGGCCGTTCGGATACAGCTGGAGAGCATCAGTTTTACCATCTGCAACATGTACCTGCCACCGCTCAGTATAGTTCCAGAGCGTGATCTTCAAGCCCTATTGGCTCAGCTCCCCTCACCACTACTCCTTGTGGGAGATTTGAATGCCAAGCACACGTTCTGGGGATCAGACACTGATGACGCCCGTGGATGCCTCCTCGTAGACGTCTTCGATAAGTCTGACCTGCTTCTGCTAAATACTGGTGACCCGACATTCCTATCATCCGCTTATGGTACACATTCCGTACTAGACCTTTCTTTCTGCAGTCCGTCATTAGTACCACTACTTGAGTGGTCAGTACTTTCCGACCTCTTTGGCAGTGATCATTACCCCATTAACATTCATTTTTCTGGCCGCCAATGTGTACCTTCTCGACATCCTCGCTGGATTATTTCCAAAGCTAACTGGGGAAAATTCCAATCCCTTATACACCTCATCGACGATGGTTTCGACACCATCGACGAAATGGTCGAATATTTTACTTGCTCGATCCTCCTCGCAGCAGAATCCAGCATTCCTCGAGGTTCACCTACACCACGTCGTATCCCTGTACCGTGGTGGTCTGAGGAATGCAGTTTGGCTGTCAAAGCACGCAAACGTGCTTTGCGCGTTTTTCAGCGGCACCCCAGGAAGAGAACTTTGTCGCCTTCAAACGTTCTGGTGCTAGGGCACGCTTTATACTGCGCAACACAAAGCGTAAATCCTGGGAAGCCTATGTCTCTTCCCTTTCCCGGCGCAGCTCTACCTAACAAGAATGGTCAGCTGTTCGGCGGATGTATGGCAAGTATCGCCGGACGGTAATTCCCGGCCTTGCCATCAACGGTTCCATGTGCACCACCGAGCAGGACATGGCTGAAGCCCTAGCTACCACATTTGCTGCTACTAGCCAAACTGCCCGCTATGACGCTCTCTTCCTGCCTGTGACTGCACCGAGCCGTACAATCAACCTTCCACCGCAACCGAGCTCGCCCATTCTCTGGCGTTAGCAAAGGATTCTTCTCCAGGTCCCGATGACATACACCGACAGATGCTGCTACATCTTCCATCTGAGGCGCTATGTTTCCAATTAAACATCTATAACCGCATTTGGCATGAGCGGGTTTTCCCTTCCTCCTGGCGAGAGGGTATCGTCATCCCCATCCCTCGACCCGGAAAGGACCGCACGCTGCCATCTAGCTACCGCCCCATTTGCCTAACGAGTGTGATCTGTAAGACGTTGGAGCGAATGATAAACGCTCGGTTAAATTGGTGGCTAGAAAAACAATCATCTGTCCAACTTGCAATGCGGTTTCCGTCGCCATCGCTCAAGTGTCGATAATCTAACACGCCTTGAGGGGTATATTTCTGATGCGTTTCTACTGAAACAGCACGCTGTGGGTGTGTTCCTCGACCTGGAGAAGGCTTATGACACCACCTGGCGGTACGGCATACTCCGTAACCTACATGGTTACGGTATGCGTGGTCATCTACCCGAATTCCTATGCAACTTTTTAAAACTTCGCCGTTTTCGGGTTCGCATAGGAAACACTATATCACGGGAGCGGATACAGGAGAACGGCGTACCTCAAGGGTCAATTTTGAGCGTCACCCTTTTTGCCGTAGCGATTAACGGCATCACTAGTGCCGTTCGAAGTGGAATTCCATCATGCCTCTATGTTGACGACTTCGCAGTCTATTATAGGTCTGCCAACATAGATCACATTGAGCGCCAACTGCAGCTGACCATTACCCAGCTAGCAGCTTGGGCGCTTCAAACCGGCTTCCGTTTTTCAGCTGTGAAGACGCAGTGTATCCACTTTCACCGCCTACGAGGTATTCACCCGCCCCGTGATCTTCATTTGAACGGCACACCCCTGCCATTTGTCTTGCACCTGAAGTTCTTGGGCCTCTACTTGGACCGAAAACTCAATTGGGAGCACCACATTCGTCACCTTCGAGCCTCTTGCGATCGTTCTCTTCGGGTGCTGAAGGTATTATCTGGAGCATCTTGGGGGGGGGGGGGGGGGGATCGCACGGTAATGTTGAGGTAGTACCGCTCTCTGGTTCGGTCCAAGCTGGACTATGGCAGTTTTATTTATGGCTCAGCGACCGCCTCTAAACTTCGCCTTTTACACACCGTGCATCATACTGGCATCCGCCTTGCCACAGGAGCTTTCCGCACCAGTCGAGTCGACTGCCTGTATGCAGACTCAGGCGAACCTCCACTCCATATTCGTCGCTCGCTGTTACTCTGCTCATACGTTTCGAAGTTGGCAAGTTATCCCAATCATCCTTGTTTTAAACCAGTTCTGCGTCCAGATTTAGCCCACCGTTATATGCGCCCTGGTTCTCACACACGCCCCGTGGGAATAAGATTTCGGGATCTACTACATTCGCAGGGCCTCCGAATGCCTCGCGTGGAGAGGTCGTCCATCTGCCCCTATCCTGCATGGCAGCTCAATCGTGCGCAGTTCGATCTCGCTCTTTCAAACAATTCTAGACTCGCTACTCCACATTCGGTGTTCCAACAACTTTTTGCCGAATTACTGGGCCGTTACCCTAACTATGTTCCGGTCTTTACAGACGGTTCTCAGTTAGGTAACGCTACGGGTTGCGCGTTCTTCGTTAACGGTGAGGCTCACAAATTTCGACTTCTGGACTCAATTTCGGTCTTCTCAGCAGAGCTGTATGCCATCTTCTATTTGCTCCTTTTTATTTGCAAGTTAGCCCCTGGCTCTTTTATTGTTTGCACCGACTCTCAGTGCTCTTCAGGCCTTAAAACAGCAGACTGCCGCTCACTCTCTTGCTTTAAAAATACAGGTCCAGATCTCGCAAATGCTTGGTCGAGGATACCATTTAGTTTTTACTTGGACCCCAGGCCATGTGGGCATTTCCGGGAACGAGGAGGCGGACGCGGCTGCTAAGTCCGCTTGCCGTTTGCCCCGGAGTTTAACATCTACGGTGCCATACCAGGATGTGCAACGTTTATTCCGTCGCCATCTCCTATCTGCTTGGCAGCAATCCTGGACAGCTGTAGAAGGCACACAACTACGGGGTATAAAGGAGAGCGTACAACCCTGGCAAACATCCTGCAGGGATAACCGGCGAGCCGAGGTGATACTCACCCGGCTGAGAATTGGGCACACACGAGCCACCCATTGCCATTTGTTAAGAAGGGAACCGGCCCCTGTGTGTGCTCCATGTGCAGTACGCCTCACTGTGCGGCATGTATTGTTGGACTGCCCGCAGTACGCCCGCGTTCGCCAGTCTTTGTGCTTGGAGCCTAACTTGCACGGTGTTTTAGGTGACGACCCAGTGGCCGTGGATAAGGCACTGCGGTTTGTTTTTAAAATTGGTTTAATAAACAAGTTTGACTTGTATTTTATATTTACTGCTTTTACAGTTTTTAAATTATTAGCCTTAGATCGTTTTTTAAATGTTCTTTTAACAGTTGAGTGTTTTATATTTTACCTTTTAGCTAAATTTTTATAGCTTTTAGGTTTTAGTTTTGACTTAGGGCCCAAATGACCTTGTCGACGGGCCCTAAAACATCACACTCACTCACTCACTGTTCCGGTCTTTACGGACGGTTCTCAGCTAGGTAGCACAACGGGTTGCGCGTTTTTCATTAACGGTGAGGCTCATAAATTTCGACTTCTGGACTCCACTTCGGTCTTCTCAGCAGAGCTGTATGCCATTTTTTGTTTGCTCCTTTTTATTTGCAAGTTAGCTCCTGGCTGTTTTATTGTTTGCACTGATTCTCTAAGTGCTCTTCAGGCCTTGCAACAGCACACAGCCGCTCACACCCTTGTTGTAAGAATACAGGCCCAGATCTCGCAAGTGCTCGGTCGCAGATACCATTTTGTTTTTACTTGGATCCCAGGCCATGTGGGCATTTCCGGGAGCGAGGAGGCGGACGCGGCTGCTAAGTCCGCTTGCCGTTTGCCCCGGAGTTTAACAACTATGGTGCCGTACCAGGATGTGCAACGTTTTTTCCGTCGCCAACTCCTATCTGCTTGGCAGCAATCCTGGACAGCTTTGGAGGGCACACAACTCCGGGCAATAAAGCAGAGCGTACAACCCTGGCCAACTTCCTGCAGGGATAACCGGCGAGCCGAGGCAATACTCACCCGGCTGAGAATTGGGCACACACGTGCAACGCATGGCCATCTATTAAGAGGGGAACCGGCCCCTGTGTGTGCTCCGTGTGCAGTACCTCTCACCGTGCGGCATGTATTGCTGGATTGCCCGCAATACACCCGCGTTCGCCAGTCTTTGGGCCTAAGGGCTAACTTGCACTGTATTTTAGGAAACGACCCAGTGGCCGTGGATAAGGTTCTGCGGTTTGTTTTTAAAATCGGTTTTAGCAAACAAATATAACTTGTATTTTATATTTATTAATTTTAGAGATTTTAAATTATAAGTTTTAGATGGTTTTTATGTCCTTTTAACAGTTGAGTGGTTTTATTACATTTTACCTTTTTAGCTAATTTTTATAGCTTTTAGGTTTTAGTGTTGACTTGGGGCCCAAATGACCTGGTTGTCGACGGGCCCTTAAACTCCACAGACTCACTCAACTTCTGGCGTAAGCAGAGTCGACTACTTCCAAGGATCCGCCTAGGCGCTGATCTACTACCTCTTGCAGATAAGCCTTCAGGAACCTACTTCGGTAGGGACGGGTTTGGCGCACCCGGGGTCTCGAGCCAACAGTGTCCCTCGTGTGGGCTCCTCTTCGTGGTTGAGGGAGACGGTCAACAGGCCCACTCACGTGTAGGCCGTGCGTGGAGTCCCTTGGAGAAGGTTTTTAGATTGTGGTCTAGTTTAGAGTTCAGGATTAAGACGAAATTTTTAGTAGGTTTTGATTGATGTTTTTTATGTACGTGTATTTTTAATAGGTTTTGTTACACTTGTATAGTTTTTAGAAAGTTCTATGTCTGGCTTTTGCCATGACCGCTGATGACCGCCGTAGTTGAGCGCCCTTATATATAAATCATCTGACCCCTCCCTCCGGAGTCGCCTTGACTAAGAGCAAGGACTTTGTGGACTGCCAATTGTCTGGATGCGGTGTATAGTTATGGGCAATTCTTATTACTTCTATGGAAGTCTTACTAGTGAGTTTAGATACTCTTGGATGTCAATTTCTGGATTTCCGATGCCAATGGTCCTCTCAAATATGGACAATGGTCTTTTATGTTTATTACGGTTGATTTCATAAGTTCCTAACTGTTGAATTAGTTCGTTGTCATTTTTGTCTTTTCGCTTATATACGTTAGAACTGAGTTTTTTTATAAACTCAATTGTGTGTATTTTTAGCTCATTGTGCAACAAATTGGCCGGAGCTACCGGCAGTGGCTTTGTAATTATTCTAATTATTCTGTTTTGTAACGTTTGTAGCTTATTTATGTGGGTTTTAGCAGCATATCCCCATACGGGGGCTGCGTACGTGATGATTGCCCTTAGTAATGTCTTATATAGGGTGAGACCTATATGAACTTTCAGTTGGCTGTTTATATTAAATATCGGGTACAATTTGTTTAGCTGGCCATTGGCCTTGGCTCTAATCATGGTGATGTCCTTGCTCCAGGTGAGGCCCTGGTCCATTACCAGACCTAAATAGGTCACTTGGTCTTTCCAGTCGATACCTTTGCCTTGGTATATTAGTGGCTGAAGGGCATGCCTGTTTTTCCTAAGTAGGAGGTCTTTGTGAAGATTATTGCTTGGGTTTTTTCTAGGATTTACTTTAATTCTCCACTTAGAGAACCAGGGCTCAAGTGTATCTAGGGCGTTCTGGAGCCGTTGATGAATGATTCGTGGCTGTGTTGACTGTGTCACTAGTGCGGTGTCGTCGGTAATATATATGTATTGGTTCGTATTATTTCGGGCATGTCATTTATATATATGTTAAATATCGTCGGTCCCAGCAGACTTCCTTGTGGGACGCCTGCTTTAATAGGCCTAACGGTAGATACTGTATCTTCTACCGCTGTGCGAAAGTATCTATCAGACAGGTAATCCTTAATTAGGGATACTGCCGAATCTGGAAAGGCGTATTGGCTTAGCTTTTTGATTAGACCTGCGTGCCATACTTTGTCAAAGGCTCGTGAAATGTCCAAATATACGGTGCCTGTTGACTTATTCGTATTAAATCCGTTGATTATCTCTTCGGTTATTCGCAAAAGTTGGAGGGTGGTAGAGTGCTGAGCTCTGAACCCAAATTACTCGGGTATAAGAATGTTTTTGTGAATGTGGTTGTTGATTCTTTTTAGAATTATCTTCTCTAGTACTTTGCTTAAAGTTTTTAATAGGCTAATTGGCCTGTAGTTGATCGGAAGTGCTAGATTTTTGTTCGCTTTGGGAAAGAGGAGTATTTTGGCTTCTTTCCAGCATGGGGGAAACCTGCCATTTTCAAGAGTGAAGTTGAAAATGTTCGCTAGGAGCTTTAGTGCTCTTAGTGGTAGATTTTTCAGAACCACATTTGGTATTTTATCAGTCCCAGGCACTTTTCTGTTCGGTAGGTGCCGAATGATCAAGCCTATTTCACCTGGATTTGTTTTGCGCATTTTGTTGTGTGTCATTGTGTGCCCGATATTTGACTTCGTTTTCCACTTCTGTTGTGAAGTCATCGTTCCCAATTACTGGGTTGGGGGAAAAGACTTTCTCCAGGGTGATCGCAATGGCTTCTGCCGTGGCCTGGGGTGTTTCAGCTATTGTATTATTAATTTGGAGGGGAGGTATATTTGTTTGCGATCGCGTGAGATATTTGGCTATTTGCCATGTTGAGTTCTGTTGGGGGTTTAAATTTTCCAACGTGTTATCCCATTGATTTTGGATGTAATTCTGGGCGCGTTGGTTAGCTAAATCTCTAGCTTGGTGGAATTCTGTGCGATGGATGTTTCTAGTTCTTTGCCATTTGCGCCTAGCTCTTTTGCGCTTTCTGGAGAGTTTTAATATCGTGGGGATATCTGGAATTGACAACCCGCTATTGTTGTAGGGGAACGCAGGCTGTGGTAGCTATCTTAATAGCTGTTTCTAGTTTGTTTATTGCTGCATCTTGGTCTTCTGCAGAATTAATTTCTACTTTGGGAAGGTAGTGGCAGATTGAGCTTTTAAATTCATCCCAGTCTACTTGGTTATAATTAAAGTTTAAAGTAGCTGGTTTGAATGCGATAGGAGCCTTGAGGGTTATTAAGACTGGCAAGTGGTCTGATGTGAGCTCCTGTAGTACTTCAAAGTCCGTGTCGTTTGGGATGTTCTTTAGCAGTGCGATATCTAGGATGTCCTGCGTATGATTTGGCATATGTGGAATGAATGGCGGTTTATCCGGGCAGTATCACATTGCGGGCAGTTCTTTCCTCAGGGTGGGGCATAAGGTAATGCTGTACGCAGCTGGTTTTGAGGAATTTTACCAAAATCTGGTAGTCCTCAAGAGAAAAGGTTTTAAAGACAAAGTCCCCGGAGCTACGGGCTGTGTCGATTGTGTAGTTGTGTTTAAGTGTGCAAGTTGTGCCAATGAGTTGTGTGTGGTGGCGTATGTTCTTTGCCTGACTTTTGGTGATAAAGATTGGCGCTGTCAGTTCTCCTGACCTGGCTGGCGTTAGATGTCTGTGTTGTAGTTTTGGACGAGCAAGGTTTAGGAGAAGTGGGCCTGGAAGGAGGTGTTGAAGGTGGTGAGATTGGTTGAGTAGGAGATGGTGTCTTGGAGCGGGCAGGAGAAGGTGAAGTGGCTTTTGGGCGAGTGTTGCTCTTTTTGGGTTTTGAAGGTGAGGATTTGGCAGTCGACGCTGTATTGGCCATTTGGATTGAATGTTAGGTTAAAAGAGTGAAAGAGAGTGGGCTTGAGGGGACCTTAACTCTAATAGAAAAGAGGAAAGAAGAGAGAAAGAGTAAGAGACAGAGCTTGCAATTTGTGGTAATAAGCCCGAACAGCAGAGGACCGAACCCAAATAGGCGCCTAGATACCGGCCGAAAGACCTTTGGCTGTGGCCTTGCTGCTCTCCCCAGGTGCAGAGCTTGGTCGCTTTAGGGGAAGCGAGGCATCAACTGACGGCCGAGCTAGCGCTCGGAGCATTCGATGATCCCGCAGGTTCACTCTCCCTTCACGCTTGGACACCCTCGTCCAAGCTAGTCGGTCTCTTCTTTTTGTCGTCTCGATGATCTTGCAGCGAAGATGTCTCCTCGAAGACCACTCGCCGACCCGCCGTCAGCGACAGCAGACTTATCTGTTTGGCCCAGGCGGCAGCTTCTTTTATGTTCAATGAGCCTGGTGTTGAAGCTGCGTTGTGTTCCAATGTAAACCGAGCCACAAGAACAAGGAATGCTGTATACACCGGCAGACGAGAAGGTGTCCCTGGGATCTTTAGCTGAGCGTAGTAAACTGTTTGGTGGGCTTGAAAATAGTCTTGACACTGTGGCGCTGTAGCATGTGTTCAATCCGATCAGTAACATTTTTGAAATATGGTAGGAAAACTGTTCCTTTGTTTTTGGGTCGGTCTGTCTTCTGAACAGCAGGTTGAGGCCTGGTGCGACGGAAAGCTCTTTTCACTTCTTGGATGGAATAACCATTCAATTGTAGGGCTTGTTCTAGATGAAGTTCTTGTTGCAGCAAATGTGGCTCGCAAATGCGAGACGCACGATTCACAAGTGTCTTGATCATGTCCCATTTTTGTCTAAGGTGATGGTTTGTCTGTGCTCAAATATAGGTCCGTGTGAGGGGGCTTGCGGTAAACAGTGTGTCCCAATGTGGCATCAGCCTTTCTAATGACTAGAACGTCCAGGAACGCTAACAGTCCATCTTTCTCCTTCTCCATGGTGAATTTAATGCGTGAATTGATGTTATTGAGGTGTTGGAAGAAGCTTAGGAGGGCCTCCTCTCCGTGGGGCCATATGACAAGTGTCCTCTACATAACGGAACCAGACTGTCGGTTTTTGTGGAGCTGTGTTCAGGGCTATCGACTCAAAAGATTCCATGAAAAAGTTTGCTATTACCGGACTCAGAGGGCTCCCCATGGCAACGCCGTCCATCTGCTCAAAACGACTGTTTCCACTGGAAATATGTCGTGGTGAGCACATGGTGGAAAAGTGCTATTATATCGTCTGAAAAAATGTGTTTCAGCTGAGTAAAAGCTTCCTGTGCTGGAACCATGGTGAATAGTGAGACGACGTCGAAACTTATGAGTAGATCGTGAGGCTGCAAGGTGAGACTTTGTAGTTTCTGAATGAACTGAGTAGTCTTTGATAAAGAAGTCCGTAGAGCCGACGTGCGGTTGTAATAAACCGGCTAGATGTTTCGCTATGGCGTAAGTGGGAGATCCAGTCGCACTAGCAATGGGCCTCAGAGGGACCTCTGGCTTGTGGATCTTAGGTAGGCCGTAAAGTCTGGGAGGATGATCTTCTGATCTGGTGAAGCGGCGTTTATCATCTGCTAGCAGGGATGAATTCTTGTTCAGAAGATTCGTTTTCCGGAGAATACGAGCTGTAGGATCACGTTGGATTTTGCAGTATATGTCCGGTTTTAGAAGATCTGAGATTTTGTGATCATAGTCCTGCTTCAAGATTACAGTAGCATTCCCCTTGTCCGCCGAGCAGACAATGATGTTCTTGCTGTCATTCAAGCTCCTCAATGCGGTCCTCTCTTGGAAAGTTAAGTTGCTGGGTGGAGCCTTAGCATGTTTTAGAATCCTAGCGGATTCACGGCGAATCTCATCGGCTGCTGCTCTCGGAAGGCCTCGTATTCCCGATTCAATGTTGGCAATGGTGTCCACAGGTAAAACGGGTGTGACCAATGTGTAATTACCTCCTTTTGCAAGCAATGAGGTCTCAGCTGCCGATAATTGGTGATCAGATCAATTTACCACTGTTCGGCTAGTGTCCATAGGTGTGGGAGGTTTGCATGAAACCGACAGGCGTTCAAACTTTTTCTTATGGCGAGTAGTCGTGCAGTTCTGGTTGTGAGTCGTGGAGCTGAATGTGATCCTGTCTGTGTTGTCCCAATCAAATCTGTGAAGTGAGTTACTCATTCGAAGGTGTAGGGCGAGCAACTGACTATTGTTGGAAGCAAGATCCCGTCTGGTCTGGTGAATGCATTCACGGAGCATGCTGTGCTCGGAGCGGTTGTAGATACGGTGAGCGGCAGCTGTTTGGATATGGCGCATTTGACGAAGGAATTTTGGAATGATTCCCGAGTCACGGCAGCGTAGAAGAAATGGAAGCGAACACAGAAAAGAAGATATCTGCATGCGCAGTACTTCTAGTCTACGAATCAGACGGCATATCTCCTCCCCGTAGAGGCGAGTTATGAGTGAACGTAGGCTTTCACGGCCGGAGTCAATATCACTGGAAGTTATTTCCGGGCTGTTATGCCGTGTTCTGATGGCGATAGAGATACCAGACGTTTCGTCTACTTCTGCGGTAGACGTCTTCAATGGCGCGGACAAAGCCTCCTTCGGGAAGGTTTCGCTGCGTTTGATGCGTTGGCTTTTTTTATCTATGTGGTGCTAGCTTGCTTGGGACATTGCATGTGATGATGGTGTCCGGTACCGCTCTATCGCAACCGGAAGATAATGGGTGCATTTTCAGTGGCGGCATAGCCACGGTATTGGCCAGGTAGTCAGTCATGACCCCCGAAGGGCCCTGGCTACGACCTGGAAATGAAGGTGACGTTGCTAATTATGTGGTACTGTTTGGTTGATGCTGTCGTGGTCATTTGCCTAGCTGCAGGTAAGTTTATTTGGATAGGCATCGTAAGCGCGAGTGGTAATATACATGTTGTGGCGGCGGCGACTCCCGTTCGGTGCGGGTAGCTCTGCGATGCTGATGGTACGGTGATGGGTTCAGTTTCTGAGGTGACCGTTTGCGGCGTGTTCGTCTATGCAGTGCCTCTTAGGTTCATGCTGGTGTCACCAGTTATCCTTTCTAGGGGAGTTCTGTGTGTGGCTGTGAGTTGAGTGAGCTCGTGGATCTGTTCTTGAAGTGTCGCGATCTGTTGGGCGACTGTGGAGGTGAGATCCGCAGAAGTGTGGTGATATGAGCTCAGTGTTGATAAGGAGCCGTGATTAGTGGCAACGAGCTCCTCCAAGTTCCCAAGGCGAGGCCCCAGGTTAAGTATCTCCGAGTGAAGATCCTGGAGGTCCTCACGCATGGGGTTGTTGACGGCGGTGAATTTCTCAATCTTGTCCAGGCGTTCGTTAAGGCGTTGCAGCTCGGTACGAATCGCTTGTACCAGCTCCTGGGCAGGAGTGTCAACGACTGTGATGCAGCTTCTTGAGGGTGTCGGTCGTGTTGCTGCGTGGTGTTCCCGTTCATCGCTGTCGTAAGCACGCGGGAAGCTGGGGCACTGCACCTGTCCAGTGTAGTGGCCGTAACCACCACAGGTGGCGCAGAAGCGGCGGCGGTGTCGTAGATCGTGTTGACGGCAATCTCTGGTGAGAGAAGGTGCACCGCAGTAATGGCAGCGTGGCGGCGCGGTGCATGTTATTGCCGTGTGTCCGAAGCTGCAGCAGCGCCGACATGGAGCAGGTCGCTCGGTCCTGCTGGCCTCGATTTGTAAGCACTGTCCTAACAAGGGCAGGCCCTTCTTCAAGGCCCTCTCATAGTCTGCGGTGTCGGCGAACTGCAGCCTGACGAGGTTAGATGGTCCACGGTGGTTGGTTATCCGAGTGGTTCGTTGTGTGGACAGATAAAGTAGTGCAGCGGGGTGGATGTATCGAGTGGGCAGGTCCCGCGGTGCCCCACGGATAACTACAGAGCGCGCTGTCGGATGATCCTGAGGTTGCGCTAAGCCGACTGGAGGAGGTGCTGTCGGCGCTTCTTCACATGATGCTGCAGCGACTGGACTGGCGGTAAGAGGTGCAGGCTCTTCCTGCTGCTGTTTTGCAGGGGAGGTTGGTGCGGCTGGCCGAGAAGGCCCGAGATCCTTTGGAGCGGCGTCGCTGGCGGTTTCCCTCTCGTCTGCCGGCAGTGACAGAGAGAGGGGAGACGGTGTCCTAGAGCTGGCAGGTGAGGTTTGCGGCGGTGGCGGCTTCTCTAGCCGGTTGGCCTTCTTCCTGGCGGCGGTGTTTTTCTTTCCCATCTTGGTGCAAGGTGTTACCTCGGCGTTTCTCCTGCGACTCTCCTCTCCCGTTGGTTGATTGATTTATTTAGACCTTAGAAAGGTACATGGCCTGGTACCCCTACATTGGGCGGGGCTTACAGGCAGATATTTACATGGGTATATAATTTGTTTTTAAAATATATGTTAGGGTGTATATTATAGTTCCCATAAAAGCTCATACCGTAGCCCTGTTGGCCACCGAGAACAGCTTTTATATATAGTTTAGTGTTTGATTTTGTCTCTGTTTTTCAACACTTTTTTTCACTATGTACACTGTACACTAACTCATCAGTTTACACACATACATACGCAGGTCGCGGCCAGCACGTTCGTTCCTCAGCCATACATAAACACACTTTTATATCACTATATATATAAATAAACGGTTCCTGCGGTTTTCCTGTGCGGGTCAGATGATCTTTGTGCGACCTCTCCATATATGTGCTGCCTTGGGCTGGTCGGTATGGGGATCTTCAGGTGTGGCGGCTGAGCCGTTAGAACTTTATTCTTTTGTGTTCGCTGTGTTTTGGCTCGCCGCCACCGATGTTGATTATTGGGTTGTTGTGATGGTGTATTTTTGCCCATACCGACCTGGTTCTTTTTTCTATTGCTGCTTCTATGGTAGGGATGTTACATTCTTGGTGGAGGGTGATATTGTTTGTTAATAGTGGGGGACGGATAATTTTTCTGAGTGCTAGGTTTTGCAAAGTTTGTAGCTTTCTTATGTGTGTTTGCTGCATGAGCCCAGGCTGCGCATGCGTAGAGGACCACAGATAAAATGAATGATTTATATAGTATAAGTTTTGTTTTTAGTTTTACTTCCTTGCTACGGAAGATGTTGGCGCATAACTTTAGTCTCTGCCGACCTTTGTTGGCATTATCTTGTATGTGGGCGTTCCAGAGTAGTTTTTTGTCCATAGTGACGCCTAAGTATTTAACATGCTGACAACAGTGCAATCTTTGACCACCGACCGTTAGCTCCGTGGCCAGAGGGTTCAGCTGGTTAGAGAAATATATCAACTGGCATTTTCCGGCATTAATTTTGATGTCCCAATCATGACACCATGAGAGGAAGCGGTCAGTGTACCGCTGCATTTCCAGTAGTCCGTATTTTGCATTCTTGTGGTGGTTGTAGATGGCGGTGTCGTCAGCATACATGGCAACCTTACATCTAGCGTCCACGGGGAAGTCATTGGAATACAATATATACAAATATGGGGACATTATTGCCCCTTGTGGTATGCCAGCTTGCATGGTTTGCTCATGTGAAGAGGAGCGGCCCACTTGGACGTAGAAGCGTCTGTTTTCTAGAAAACTATGCAGCAGGTATAGGTAATTTTCGAGTCTGGGAAATTGTTGGTGCAACTTGTAAAGTAGGCCTTTGTGCCAGCACCGGTCAAAAGCGGCTTCTACGTCCAAAAATAATGCCAACGTTGGAGCCTTATTGTTTAATTGCTCTGTTGTATCGTCGGTAAGTCTTAGAAGTTGTTTTGTGGAGTGTCTTTTTCTAAAGCCAAATTGGGATTTTGAAAGTTCATCTGTTTCCGAAATGTGATTTTTGAGTCGAGAAAGGATGAGTTTTTCTAGCAGTTTACCAATTGCTGACAGGAGACTAATGGGGCAGTAATTTTGAGGCTGCCTGGCACTCTTCCCTGGTTTTTTAAGCATTATTACCTTGGCTAGCTTCCAAGTTGCTGGGAAGTAGTTTTGCTGCAAGCAAGCATTGAATATCTTTGTTAGGTGCACCAGTGCTTTCCTCGGAAGGTCTTTAAGTTCCTCATTAGTCACTCTTGTCAGGGCCGGCGGCTTTCCCATTAGGTAGTGACCTAATGAGCTTGTAAACTTCTTGCGGCGTAATAAGATGGAATGGTTGCTCTCGCTTCCGCGCCACCCATGTTTGTACCCATTCGTTTACTTCCCGCTCTATGGCAGGGTTTACCGTTGGGTTTTCAGTGAACCTGCCTTTTAGACAATCGGCAAACACCTCGGCTTTCTCCTCTGCGGAGAAGTGCAGGCCGAGGCGAGTATGAAGGGCCTCAGTGCTGGTGTTGTTGCTTGAGGAGGTCTTTAATGCTCGAAGTAATTTCCAGAAGGAATGGTCCAAATGTGTGGTACTTTTCATTTTGGTTTCCCACTGGTCAATTTTGTTAATATGAATTTGACGCCTGGTTTGCCTCCGAGCCTCAAGAGCCTTCGCCTAGCAATGAGAAGCTCCACCTCTGGATATGTGCAGAAACTGGGTGGGCTTGTGTATGTGGTGGCACTTTTTCTGACCGTACGCAGCGAGGTGGTGAAATTTTCAAAGGCGATATCTATCTCCGCCTTGTTGCTGTATGACAGCTTGGGCTGTGCCGTTCTGTGCATTGCAAGCGTGAAAGCATCCCAGTTCGTGTCAGCACGTTGCCTGTTTTATCTCGAAATGCACAGGTAGATGGTCAGAATCCAGGCTGTGATACACTTTTAGGTTTTGTGCAATCGCCATATTTTTTGAAATAACGAAATCTAAAATTTCAGGATCCTCTCGTCCTGATCTGTGCCAAAAGGTTGGGTCATCCGGGAGGTGCACCTCAATGTCATCATTTTCTGTTATAGACTCTACCAGAAGATTTCCTGCCGCGTTTGCTCGGCGTGCATGCCACCAGGGGTGCTGAGCGTTGAAATCTCCTGCGATTATAACATGCTCCTCCATAGTGAGGATTTGCTCAAGGTCTCGTGTATGTAGTAGTTGTGGGGGTTTGTAAAGTGCCATTAACATGACCGTCCTATTATTGATATGAGTTTTAAGTGCTGTGCACTCTAATGTAGCTAGTCTTGGTAGTGTTACGGAAGCGTGAGCAACATGGTTTTTTAATAAAATGGCGGTTCCTCTCCCCGGTCTGCCAAATCTGTCAGTCCGAAAGATTTGTTACCCCTGTAGCTTAGTTTGTCTCTGCTTTTAGTTTTGTTTCGCAAATAAATGCGATATCAATTTTGTTGCGTCGCAGGTAATTTTCAAGTTCGTGTTGCTTCCTGTGGATACCACCGGCGTTCCCAGGAGAGCATGAGTTAGTTATGCCTCCCCTTACAGATGCCATTTAATCAAAGATTTCGCTTAAAAAGCATGTGATGGCTTCTAATTTATCCATGGTACCTGCAACTTTTTATTGTTGCAGCAAAGGATTTTACTTTTGGAGGTTGAACTCCTTGATGAGCTGAAACAGCTCTTTCAGACCACTCAGGTCGGATGATGATTCCTGAGTGGAGGGAGATGCTGGACCACTTGTAGGTCGCATGGTTGCCGTTTGCATCTGCGCGGTCCTCGCGTAGGACAGACCGGGCTGTACCAGAGCCGGGTTGACGATGGGGCGTGGCCCTGGTTGGGCACCAGGATTTGCCCTGGCTATAGTTGCCAGTTGGCGGCGGTGGCGTTCGTGCTTGAACGTTTCGCACCCCCTGTAGCTTGCAGAATGCGTTTCCCCGCAATTGGTACAACGGGGTAGGACGACCTGCTTGGCCTTTTCTGGGCAAGCCAACAAGCGGTGGAAGCCACTACATAGGATGCACCTGGAGGTCATTTTGTAAAAATTTAAATGTATGACCCAGCTGCTGACAGTTGTAGCACTGGGTGATGTTATTGTTTGTTTTCAGGACCTCTATGGCAACCATCACATTGCAGATCGCTTTTTCATTGATAAAGCTTTGATTACCTGTGGTCCTGTCCATGGCTATCTGGAAGTTGGGTAGAGGTCGCCCTTGCACCCGCAGCTGTCGCACTTGCACTCCTGTGTATCCTTTGAGGACGAGGTCTTCTTTGATGTCCTCTTTCTCCAGGACGACTGGGAGCCGTTTTACCATATAACGGAGGGGCTGCTCACTTCTTGGAGCACAGCTGTAGTGTTGCACACCTGCTTTGTGCAGCAACTCCATGGTAGGGGCGGCGTCAGTCTTCCTCTGGAGGAACAGCTTGACACAGTCCCTCGTGGTCTGCAGCTTGGAGTCAGCTGGCAGTGCTGTGCGGAGCAGATGCAGGACCTTAGTGATCGCTTTTGTGTCCGGGATAATAATCCTTGGTGGTCTTTGGGCCTCCTTTGGTTGAATTGTGCTGCTGGAAGTTATGGGTGTGGTAGGTAGTGTAGGTTGGGGTGGGCGCTGTTGTGTGGGATTTTGCCTGTTCGGTCGCTGTGGTCATGGTAGGGGGGAAAGTTTTGGTGTGCGGATTGCGGTTCGGCGAGTGGTTCTTCTTGACCGTCTTCCGTTTCGTCTGGAGTCAGCACTTGAAATTTGTTAGCGATTGCTGTGGTTGGTGGTGTCTGGTGTTTTGTTTTTTTGGTACCTAGTTTTTGGGGAAGTTGGTCGGTTTCTGCGAGGCTCTCCTCGCTGCTTCCCCGGCATACGGGGCGCTTTCTGGCTGGGGCAGGCTGTCAGCCTGCATCCAGATCCACCAGTTGTCGCTTCTTGCGTGCGTGGTCCCAGTAGCAGTTACCAAGGTCCGCTGCGATTTTTGAAAGTTCGGGGAATCTGCGTCCTGGCTGTTTAGCAGGTCCGTGTAAAACTGTATTTCCTTTTGTAGGTCGGCGACCTCTTTTTCAAGTTTGTAATATTGTTCCTTGAGTTCCGTTGGAACTGTGGGTTCTGCTGCACCTTCCACCAGCATGGGCTCCTCGACCAATGAGTGGCGAGAGGGTTGGATGCTACTGCGGGCTAACTGCTGCAAGGTTATAAAAGCGGGGTGGTTTGCTGCCGCTAGGCACCAGTCTTCTGCCAGCCAGTTGGCCAGCTGGAGCTGGGGAGGACGGTGGCGGTGTTACTGCCGCCATTTTTTGCTGTAGGCTGTTGCGCGCCAGCCGCTTGGAGCTGGTGGCTTGGCCTCCATGCGAAGGAACGCCACCTTTTGTGTGCAAGAAGGGCACACGGTGTGTCGTCCCACGTTGATTTTTACTGGCTGTTCCTTTAATTCGCGTCACTTTGCGCACTAGCACTGTACTGTCACTTGTTCACCCCACACTTCACTCCTTCACAAAGAAGGTTACGTCGCACAACACTAAGGTCACTAGAACACTCCGGATATTGCCTTATCAGAGGCGAACCATCGGCACACACGAATCTCGCCTCTCCAGTTGGCCATCTGTGCCGCTGCATTTAAGCCGGGAGCGCTGCCCGCTGTTGGACTGGGTGACGTATGGCAGGCGGGCCGGGGCTTTTTCCGTTCTGATTGGCTCGCGTTGTGTTCTGCTGTTGCGTAACGTTTCCTGCCTTCGATGACTGGGTACCAGTTACTGTTGAGTTTTAGAGCCTATTCTTTCTTATTAAAATTGTTGGGATGCTTATATATTTCTATGGCTTCTCGCTGTAGTCTGGAATGATAGTGTACTATTGATGAAAGGATATTGGTTTCCTGGAACTTGACGGGTACAGGAGAACGGCGTACCTCAAGGGTCGATATTTAGCGTCACCCTTTTTGCCGTAGCGATTAACGGCATCACTAGTGCCGTTCGAAGTGGAATTCCATCATCCCTCTATGTTGACTTCGCAGTTTATTATAGGTCTGCCAACATAGATCACATTGAGCGCCAACTGCAGCTGACCATTACCCAGCTAGCAGCTTGGGCGCTTCAAACCGGCTTCCATTTTTCAGCTGCGAAGACGCAGTGTATCCACTTTCACCGCCTACGAGGTATTCACCCGCCTCCTGATATTCATTTGAACGGCACACCCCTGCCATTTGTCTCGCACCTGAAGTTCTTGGGCCTCTACTTGGACCGACAACTCAATTGGGAGCACCACATTCGTCACCTTCGAGCCTCTTGCGATCGTTCTCTTCGGGTGCTGAAGGTAATATCTGGAGCATCTTGGGGGGGGGGGGGATCGCACGGTAATGTTGAGGCTGTACCGCTCTCTGGTTCGGTCCAAGCTGGACTATGGCAGTTTTATTTATGGCGCAGCGACCGCCTCTAAACTTCGCCTTTTAGACACCGTGCATCATACTGGCATCCGCCTTGCCACAGGAGCTTTCCGCACCAGTCGAGTCGACTGCCTGTATGCAGACTCAGGCGAACCTCCACTCCATATTCGTCGCTCGCTGTTACTCTGCTCATACGTCTCGAAGTTGGCAAGGTATCCCAATCATCCTTGTTTTAAACCAGTTGTGTCCAGATTTAGTCCACCGTTATATGCGCCCTGGTTCTCGGACACGCCCCATGGGAATAAGATTTCGGGATCTCCTACATTCCCATGGCCTCCGAATGCCTCGCGTGGAGAGGTCGTCCATCAGCCCTTATCCTGCTTGGCAACTGGATCGTGCGCGGTTCGATCTCGCTCTTTCCAGCAACTCTAAACTCGCTACTCCACATTCGGTGTTCCAACAACTTTTCGCCGAACTACTGGGCCGTTACCCTAAATATGTTCCGGTCTTTACGGACGGTTCTCAGCTAGGTAGCACAACGGGTCGCGCGTTTTTCATTAACGGAAAGGCTCATAAATTTCTACTTCTGAACTCCACTTCGGTCTTCTCAGCAGAGCTGTATGCCATCTTTTATTTGCTCCTTTTTATTTGCAAGTTAGCTCCTGGCTCTTTTATTGTTTGCACTGACTCTCTAAGTGCTCTTCAGGCCTGGCAGCAGCACACAGCCGCTCACACACTTGTAAAAATACAGGCCCAGATCTCACAAATGCTCAGTCGCGGATACCATTTTGATTTTACTTGGATCCCAGGCCATGTGGGCATTTCCGGGAACGAGGAGGCGGACGCGGCTGCTAAGTCTGCTTGCCGTTTACCCCGGAGTTTAACAACTACGGTGCCATTCCAGGATGTGCAACGTTTTTTCCGTCGCCAGCTCCTATCTGCTTGGAAGCAATCCGGAACAGCTTTGGAACGCACACAACTCCGGCTAACTTCCTGCAGGGATAACCGGCGACCCGAGGTGATACTCACCCGGCTGAGAATTGGGCACACACGAGCCACTCATGGTCATCTATTAAGAGGGGAAGCGGCTCCTGTGTGTGCTCCGTGTTCAGTACGCCTCACTGTGCGGCATATATTACTGGATTGCCCGAAGTATGCCCGCGTTCGCCAGTCTTTGGGCTTGGCAGCTAACTTGCCCGGTGTTTTAGGTGACGACCCAGTGGCCGTGAATAAGGCACTGCGGTTTATTTTTAAAATTCATTTTAATAAACAAGTATGACTTGTGTTTTATATCTATTGTTTTTAGAGATTTTAAATTATTAGTCTTTAGATCGTTTTTTAATGTCCTTTTAACATATGAGTGTTTTTATTGTAGTTTACCTTTTTAACTAAATTTTTATAGTTCTTAGGTTTTAGTGTTGAATTCGGGCCCAAATGACCTTGTTGTCGACGGGCCCTAAAACACCACACACTCACACTCACTCCTGGAACTTGATGGTGTGCTCACTTTCGCTTTAATAGCGTGTTGGGTGACAGCAGACTTATCTGTTTGGCCCATGCGGCAGCTTCTTTTGTGTTCAATGAGCCTGGTGTTGAAGCTGCGTTGTGTTGCAATGTAAACCGAGCCACAAGAACAAGGAATGCTGTATACACAGGCAGACGACAGGGGTTCCCTGGGATCTTTAGCTGAGCGTAGTAAACTGTTTGTTTGGTGGGCTTGAAAATAGTCTTGACACTGGCGCTGTAGTATGTGTTCAGTCCGATCAGTAACATTTTGGAAATATGGTAGGACAACTGTGCCCTTGTTTTTGGGTTGGTCTGTCTTCTGAACAGCGGGTTGAGGTCTGGCAGGACGGAAAGCTCTTCACTTCTTGGATGGAATAACCATTCAGTTGTAGGGCTTGTTCTAGATGACGAAGTTCTTGTTTCGATTCACAAGTGTCTTGATCATGTCCCGTTTTTGTCTAGGGTGATGGTGTCTCAAATATTGGTCCGTGTGATTGGGCTTGCGGTAAACAGTGTGTCCTAGTGTGCCATCAGCCTTTCTAATGACTAGAACGTCCAGGAGCGCTAACCGTCCATCTTTCTCCTTCTCCATGGTGAATTGAATGCGTGAATTGATGTTATTGAGGTGTTGGAAGAAGCTTAGTAGGGCTTCCTCTCCGTGCGGCCATATGACAAAAGTGTCATCTACATAACGGAACCAGACTCGGTTTTTGTGGAGCTGTGTTCAAGGCTGTCGACTCAAAAGATTCCATGATAAAGTTTGTTATGACCGGACTCTTTATTGATAAATCAAAATTCGCTTCACTGTTTACCATAATCAATTCTGGTTTCTAATCTTTCTAGCATCATATAATTTGGGCATTTGCCCTTACAACCACAATTCTTGCTTCTCTTACACGTAATACAACATTCTTCTTTCTCACACTCGTTCCTCAGGTGTCCAATTTCTCCACATTTTCCACACACTATTAGTTTCTCTGCAAGATTTCTTCACTTGACCATAATTATAACAATTCAAGCATTTTGGTACTGAAATAAAAAATTTCACCACAACCGCTTTAAAGCCTGCATATATTATTCCTGAATGTATTATATTTTTCCACACTATTGAAAATACTTCTGCCACATGATGAACTGTGGCTCTATTTCTCGGACCAGTCTTGAATCTTAACAAACTGTTTATCAAAATCTTTTGTCATCATCTCTAAAATTTTGTTCATAAATATTATTCTGTAGCTCCTCGTCTAAGACTCCTTTCAAAACATTGTACAACTTGTGGATTTCTCTTCCTAGGTTCTATCTTTAAATCTTTTTCCAACAGCTCTTTGCAATTAATTACTTTTTCAACATCTTTTGTTCCTGTTTCAATTAAGACATTTTTACCCACTGGACTCAAACTGCAGATTTTTATCTTATTTTTAACTGGATTCAAATTCTTTGTTACTGTTGTTTATAAATCTTTCATATTCATATCGTTCTTTGCTGAAATAAAAACATATTTCTTGCTTTGGAGCATTCTTCTTGATTTTGTTTACCGGTTGGCACCGGAGTGGCAGCAACCTGAGCAAAGGTCTTTGGTGTCTCTGTCATGGTTGACTTTACTTCCTTCTAAACTTCTGCTAAAGCTCTTTCTTTTTCCACGTTAACCCTAAAAAATTACTTTTTCAAACTTTATTAAAAATAAGTCTCTCTTTTAATCTAGTCCCCATCCTTTAATCATTAGTTACAATCAATCAGTTACTAAGATCTTCATACATCAGCATTACCTGCTCCGCATTTTTTTCAACATTCTCCATCTTATTTTTCGAATCCATGTTTGTTGGATTTATTTCTTCTTTCTCCTCTTTTAAATCCTTTTCTTCTTTCTTCCTTTCTAGAACATCATCTTTACTCTTCCTATCTTCTTTCCTCTTCTCTTTACCTTCTCCTCCCTTCCCTAGTTCCTTTTTCCCCCTATCATCGCTTCTTGGCGATCTCGACGATCCCCTTTGTAAGTTCTTGATTTCGCTTCTTCCATTCCATCCAATAATAACGCTTTAATACGTTAATGCAACGCAAAAACACAAAGACAAGGAATTTCTGTGCACCGCGAGTGTACACCTCCGCCTGATGGCACGTGCAGTGAAGGACAATGATGCAGCAGCAAGCGGCTGGCTGGCCGCCTATACACATACACAAGGCAAAGCGCAAAAACTTGCTACCTTTACCACTCTATCTTCTAAACTTCTTATAATATAATAAAACAAACACTCACCGACAGCTTATTACTTGCTCTTGCTTTCTATATATAGCACTATTAAAATAAACCTATTTAACCGCTTTTTTTCTGCTTCAAAACAGAGCACAAACGTAACACGTCCACTCTGCATGAAGGCTGAGGGACAGGGTTTTTGGTCAAATTTTTTAAAATTTCGACGAAATAGCTTTTGGGATATTTTTAAAATATTACCAATAATCCAAAATAATTTTTAAAACTATTTCAGCCAACTACACCCAAAATCACTACTTTCACAATTTTCAATATCATTACTATACCCTAACCTGTTTACTGGCTGCTGCTCCCGGAGACATCCGTTCTGCTAGGTAGCCGGAGCAAGAATGGGGACAAAAAATCAGCATAACTATGCCCCAGCATCTAGGATATAGCCCCTCAAAATCCAACCTCTGCGGTCCTCGTCCCGAGGGGTGGGCAACAGGAAGTAGGGGACTGACTGATGGGGTGATGTACGGTGGGGACTTAGTGTACCCACGACCGCTACGGCTGCCGAGAAGGCCCATCAGTAACCCCGAAAACTGGCAGAAGAGGCTCTGGTATTTTCCCCCAGGGACCTACTACGGTAGGTACGGGATTGGCGATCCCGGGGTCCCTAGCCATTCACCCTCAATTCATCCCCTTCATCTCCATCAACTGTGCCACGTGTAGCTACTGCTTGTCAGTAAGCATCACCTTCTTCCCCTTCTAGTTTTTTATTATAATTATTAGCACTTAAGGTCTTAGGTTTATAACTCCTGTCTCACCAGCAGGGATCTTTCCTATCTCCGTGGTTCTGTCCCACGGTTTTCAGCGCGGCTTCCGACATGTGTGCTCTCCGGAGGTCTCAAAAGTGAAGGTTGAGCGGACCCTTCGCACTGCCCCTATGTGTAGCCTTAGGTGCGGAGCCCGTCCACACCGTCAAGTACACCCACGTAGCTCCTTGAGGGCCCGGTCTGTGTTAATCTCCCGACGGCCGTGTTTTGTCGTTGGGTTAGTATCACGGACCGGACGTGTTACCGCTGACGGAACCCCGGTGTAATCAACCACAAGTCCCCTGAATCCGCGTGTGCCTATTATACGCATGCGCGGCCTAAAGTGGGGAGCCACAGGCGGTTATTCCTGTGGTAGGGGAATAAAGCCGGGGTGTGCGTGGTGAACGGTTTACCCATACGGACAAGCAGTGGAGATTGAAGGGTAGCTTTTCTGAAGTACAAATGAGATCGGTCATGGGTGAGGTCCCCATGACGGCACAGACCGTGAAGATTCGGTGTCTTTCTTTCTTTAACCCCCGGATGGCAGGCTGACGCCGACGGTTCCGGATGGGGGTCCTATTCAAAATGCATCCGCGCAAACAATCTTTCATTGACCCTTTCTTGATTATGACCTTGGCTTGTGATGGGAAAACGTTTAAAGAGATTAGTCCTTTTTACATTAAGCGAGCATTAGATAAGATCAGTGGCCCTGTCAAGAACGCTACGCGTCTTCGAGACGGCAACTTGCTATTAGAGACCACATCCGCAGAGCAATCTAAAAAACTGCAAAAGGCGACTTTGTTGGGCTCCTACCCGATCCGGGTAGCCCCACACAAAACCCTTAACACCTGCAGAGGAGTAGTCACCACCTCCAGCTTGGATGGTCTCGCGAATGAGGAAATAGTAAGTTGCCTCTCCGATCAACTTGTTTGTCAGGCATACCGGCTAACTAGAAAACAAGATGGCAAGGAGTACCCGCTACGTACGGTTTTTCTTACTTTCGCCGGGACTAAGCTACCTGAGTACATCTATTGCGGCTATGAACGTGCTAGCGTCCGCCAGTATGTCCCGAACCCCATGCGCTGTTTCCAATGTCAGCGGTTCGGACATACTAAGGTCACATGTACCAATCCTGCTCTTTGTGAGCAATGTGGCCTACCGAAGCACGAGGATACAAACTGCACTCGAACACCCTGTTGCGTGAACTGTGGCGGCAGTCACCCCTCCAGTTCGCGACAGTGCCCAAAATTCATGGACGAAAAGAGCATTCAGGAGCTACGTGTCAAAGAACGCCTGACTTTTCCAGAGGCACGACGGCGCTTCGAACAACTGAAGCCTGCTGCCACTACTACTGGATATGCATCAGCAGCTCGCCGTACTCCTAACACCACTGTTGCTGTTCAACACGTCCCTGTCGCCCACGCATCCACGCAGACTGACTTTCTAGCCGTTAAGCCCACGTCTCAGACTGTTTGTGTATCCACCAGCACAGCCTCCGCTTCAGCCGTACAGACTCCAGCCACCAAGCCATCAGCGGGTAACAACCATCCCGTAGTAAAAGCGAAAAACCGATCCCGACCACAACATAGATCGCGAAGTCGCTCGCCTTCTGTTAGATCCCGGTCTCGTTCTACGAGCCGTAGGAGTTCTGACTCCCGATCATCAGCGGAGTCACAGGAGGCTAACGATTTTCGAATCGTAGGGCCCAGGTCAGCCAAGGTCAAGAAAAAGGTTAAAACGGCCCATTAAGAACTCTTCATGGAAATAATCCAGTGGAATGTCAATGGTTTTCGAGCTCGTGCTCAAGACCTACAACATTTAGTTTCTCAACGGTCACCATCAGTTATTTGTCTCCAGGAAACCCACTTACATCCCAATCACTCGTTACACCTTCACTCTTTCTCTGCCTTTAGAAGCGACTCTCTTGCAGGTATGCGTGCAAGCGGTGGCGTTGCTACCTTAGTGGCGCCTAACATCTCAGCCGCCAACGTTCCTCTCACCACACCCTTGCAAGCTGTGGCCGTTCGGCTACAGCTGGAGAGCATCAGTATTACCATCTGCAACATGTACCTGCCGCCGCTCAGTATAGTTCCAGAGCGTGATCTTCAAGCTCTATTGGCTCAGCTCCCCTCACCACTACTCCTTGTGGGAGATTTGAATGCCAAGCACACGCTCTGGGGATCAGACACTGATGACGCCCGTGGATGCCTCCTCGTAGACGTCTTCGATAAATCTGACCTGCTTCTGCTAAATACTGGTGACCCGACATTCCTATCATCCGCTTATGGTACACATTCCGTACTAGACCTTTCTTTCTGCAGTCCTTCATTAGTACCACTACTCGAGTGGTCAGTACTTTCCGACCTCTTCGGCAGTGATCATTACCCCATTAATATTCATTTTCCCGGCCGCCAATGTGTACCTTCTCGACATCCTCGCTGGATTATTTCCAAAGCTAACTGGGGAAAATTCCAATCCCTCATACACCTCATCGACCATGGTTTCGACACCATCGACGAAATGGTCGAATATTTTACTTGCTCGATCCTTCTCGCAGCAGAATCCAGCATTCCTCGAGGTTCAACTACACCACGTCGTATCCCTGTACCGTGGTGGTCCGAGGAATGCAGTTTGGCTATCAAAGCACGCAAACGTGCTTTGCGCGTTTTTCAGCGGCACCCGACTGAAGGAAACTTTGTCGCCTTCAAACGTTCTCGCGCTAGGGCACGCTTTATACTGCGCAACGCAAAGCGTAAATCTTGGGAAGCCTATGTGTCTTCGCTTTCCCGGCGCAGCTCTACCCAACAAGTATGGTCAGCTGTTCGGCGGATGTATGGCAAGTATCGCCGGACGGTAATTCCCGGCCTTGCCATCAACGGTTCCATGTGCACCACCGAACAGGAAATAGCAGAAACCCTAGCTAACACATTTGCTGCCACGAGCCAAACTGCCCGCTATGACGCTCTCTTCCTGCCTATTAAGGAAAGCGCGGAGCGGGTACCACTTAATTTTAATAGTGACTGCACCGAGCCGTACAACCAACCTTTTACCGCAGCTGAGCTCGCCCATTCTCTGGCGTTAGCAAAGGATTCTTCTCCAGGTCCCGATGACGTACACCGACAGATGCTGCTACATCTTCCATCTGAGGCGCTGTGCTTCCTTTTAAACATCTATAACCGCATTTGGCATGAGCGCGTTTTCCCTTCCTCCTGGCGAGAGGGTATTGTCATCCCCATCCCTCGACCCGGAAAGGACCGCACGCTACCATCTAGCTACCGCCCCATTTGCCTGACGAGTGTTATCTGTAAGACCATGGAGCGAATGATAAGCGCTCGGTTAAATTGGTGGCTAGAAAAACATAACCATCTGTCTAATTTACAATGCGGTTTTCGTCGCCATCGCTCAAGTGTCGATAATTTAACACGCCTAGAGGGATATATTTCCGATGCCTTTCTGCTGAAACAGCACGCCGTGGGCGTGTTCCTCGACTTGGAGAAGGCCTATGACACCACCTGGCGGTACGGCATACTCCGTAACCTTCATGGTTACGGTATGCGTGGTCATCTACCAGATTTCCTATGCAATTTTTTAAGACTTCGCCGTTTTCGTGTGCGCATAGGAAACACGGTATCCTCGGAGCGGATACAGGAGAACGGCGTACCTCAAGGGTCGACTTTAAGCGTCGCACTTTTTGCCGTAGCTATCAATGGCATCACTAGTGCCGTTCGAAGCGGAATTCCAACATCACTCTATGTTGACGACTTCGCACTTTATTATAGGTCAGCCAACATAGATCACATTGAGCGCCAACTGCAGCTGACCATCACCCAGCTAGCAGCTTGGGCGCTACAAAACGGTTTCCGCTTTTCAGCTGCGAAGACCCAGTGCATCCACTTTCACCGCCTACGAGGTATTCACCCGCCTCCTGATCTTCATTTGAACGGCACACCCCTGCCATTTGTCTCGCACCTGAAATTCTTGGGCCTGTACATAGACCGACAGCTCAACTGGGAGAACCAAATTCGTCACCTTCGAGCCTCTTGCGATCGTTCTCTTCGGGTGCTAAAGGTATTATCTGGAGCATCTTGGGGGGGCGATCGCACGGTAATGTTGAGGCTGTACCGCTCTCTTGTTCGGTCCAAGCTGGACTATGGCAGTTTTATTTATGGCGCAGCGACCGCCTCTAAACTTCGCCTTTTAGACACCGTGCATCATACTGGCATCCGCCTTGCCACAGGAGCTTTCCGCACCAGTCGAGTCGACTGCCTGTATGCAGACTCAGGCGAACCTCCACTGCATATTCGTCGCTCGATGTTACTCTGCTCATACGTCTCGAAGCTGGCAAGTCATCCCAATCATCCTTGTTTTAAACCAGTTCTGTGTCCAGATTTAGTCCACCGTTATACGCGCCCTGGTTCTCATACACGCCCCGTGGGAATAAGATTTCGGGATCTAATACATTCGCATGGCCTCCGAATGCCTCGCGTGGAGAGGTCATCCATCTGCCCCTATCCTGCATGGCAGCTCAATCGTGCGCAGTTCGATCTCGCCCTTTCAACCAATTCTAGACTCGCTACTCCACATTCGGTGTTCCAACAACTTTTTACCGAATTACTGGGCCGTTACCCTAACTATGTTCCGGTCTTTACAGACGGTTCTCAGTTAGGTAACGCTACGGGTTGCGCATTCTTCATTAACGGCGAGACTCATAAATTTCGACTTCTGGACTCCACTTCGGTCTTCTCAGCAGAGCTATATGCCATCTTTTATTTGCTCCTTTTTATTTGCAAGTTAGCCCCTGGCTCTTTTATTGTTTGCACCGATTCTCTCAGTGCTCTTCAGGCCTTGAAACAGTACACTGCCGCTCACTCTCTTGTTTTAAAAATACAGGCCCAGATCTCGCAAATGCTCGGTCGTGGATACCATATTGTTTTTACTTGGACCCCTGGGCATATGGGCATTTCCGGGAACGAGGAGGCGGACGCGGCTGCTAAGTCTGCTTGCCGTTTGCCCCGGAGTTTAACAACTAAGGTGCCGTACCAGGATGTGCAACGTTTTTTCCGGCGCCAGCTTCTATCTGCTTGGCAGCAATCCTGGACAGCTTTAGAAGGCACACAACTCCGGGCTATAAAAGAGAGCGTACAACCCTGGCCATCGTCTTGCAGGGATAACCGGCGGGCCGAGGTGATACTCACCCGGCTGAGAATTGGGCACACACGAGCAACCCATGGCCACCTGCTAAGAGGGGAACCGGCCCCTGTGTGTGCTCCGTGTGCAGTACGCCTCACGGTGCGGCACGTGTTGGTTGATTGCCCGCAGTACGCCCGCGTTCGCCAGTCTTTGAGCTTGGGGACTAACTTGCACGGAATTTTAGGTGACGACCCAGTGGCCGTGGACAAGGCACTGCGGTTTATTGTTAAAATTGGTTTTAATAAGCAAGTCTAACTTGTGTTTTATATTTATTAATTTTAGAAATTTTAAATTATTAGTTTTTAGATGGCTTTTATGTGATTTTAATGGTTGAGTGTATTTATTTTACTGTGCCGTTTTAACTGAATTTTTATAGTTTTTAGGTTTTTAGTGTTGACTTGGGGCCCAAATGACCTTGTTGTCGACGGGCCCTTAAACCCCACACTCACTCACTCACTCTAGGATATATACCGGGACAAAGCTTCTGCTGATTTTATTTCTTTCCTCCTACAATCTTTATTTTCCACAATTCTATTTTACATTTGGCAGATGTCCTAATCCTACAGTCTACTAACTAACCTATAGCCACTGGATCCCAGCGACTTTACATTTTCACAGCTACCCCTAATCTAAGCTGGCAGTTCTACTCTATCAATTACAAACTAACTATCCCTTCACCATCTGCAATCTACATCCCAAAATGTGGGTCCTAATATTGAGCCCTGAGGGCAGCGTTTAGAGATTTCTTTTCTGAACTCCTTTTATATAGGTCAGTCTTCCCTTTGTGTAGTCCTTTAGTGTTAGGTAAAGGTGCTTCGGGCAGTTAATGTCTTTTAACCTTGAGAAGAGTGCTGGCCGCCATAAGTTGTCAAAGGCCCCTTGTATGTCCAGGAATATAGCTAGTACATATTTTAATTGAAATTAAATTACTTGGGAGTCGATTAATGACACAAAACAACACTTACATTTTCCCGGAACCAGTTTCTGAGGCCTTCCCTCTATCTTCAGCCGCACATCGACAGGTTCTCATTGGTGTAGCTGGCAATATTTTGTCATCGGTCTCCTCTGGTGGCGGTTCGAGGAACTTGCTGAACAAATCTTTCTGGGGGATGTCGAAATTGAATACTTTGTTCCTATTTTTTTAAATAAAGATTTGTTCCCATGTGGACAGTTCTTTTCCTGTTGTATGTTTTTAGTCATTTTGGTTCTGGACTTATGTTGTGTTTTTTTTCCAAAAATGCGTGGCAACTGCTGATTTTTCTAATTTTTTGTATTTTATGTTCCCAAAGTGTTCCTTTGCTCTTGTTTCTAAATTAAGACTTTTTTTGAATTTATCAAAGGCCCATGGATGGTAAGTGAATTTTTTGAAGATCATTTTAGTTTCTGTAGCTGAGAGGGTTGTGGTTTCCTTTAGTAGTTTCTTCTTATTTGCTAAGTTCACTTTTTTTGTCTACTAGTGATTTGGGAAAGTCATTTTTCTGTGCTATTTCAATAATTTTGTTGTATTCTATTTTGTATTCTTCTGCTGTGAGAGGGATGTTGACCAGTCTGTGTGCTAAACTATTAAAGATTGCCTGTTTGTAGGATCTTGGATTGTAGCCATTAGCTTTTATGTAGTTGTCTGTCTGTTTTGGTTTTCTGTAAATGCCAAAGTTTATTCTATTTTTATTTCTGATTATTTTTAGATCTAAAAAGGGTATATACTCGTCTTTTTCAATATCTACAGTGAACTTCATGCCTTTTTCTTAAATATTTAAAAGTTTTGGTGCATCACTGATGTGGCCCCTCAAAATCCAACCTCTGCGGTCCTCGTCCCGAGGGGTGGGCAACATGAAGGTGGGGACTGACTGATGGGGTGATGTACGGTTGGTACTTGGTGTACCCCACGGCCGCTACGGCTGCCGAGAAGGCTCATCAGTAACCCCGAAAACTGGCAGAAGAGGCTCTTGTATTTTTCCCCAGGGACCTACTATGGTAGGTACGGGTTTGGCGATCCCGGGGTGCCTAGCCACTCACCCTCATTTCATCTCCTTCACCTCCATCAACTGTGCCACGCTCTGCTACTGCTGATCAGTATGCATCACCTTCCCCTTCTAGTTTTTTATTATAATTATTAGCACTTAAGGTCTTAGGTATATAACTCCTGTCTCACCAGCAGGGATCTCTCCTATCTCCGTGGTTCTGTCCCACGGTTTTCAGCGCGGCTTCCGACATGTGTGCTCTCCAGAGGTCTCAAAAGTGAAGGTTGACCGGACCCTTCGCACTGCCCCTATGTGTAGCCTTAGGTGCGGAGCCCGTCCACACCGTCAAGTACACCCACGTAGCTCCTTGAGGGCCCGGTCTGTGTTAATCTCCCGACGGCCGTGTTGCCGGACGTGTTACCGCTGACGGAACCCCGGTGTAGTCAACCACAAGTCCCCTGAATCCGCGTGTGCCTATTATACGCAGCGCGGCCTAAAGTGGGGAGCCACAGGCGGTTATTCCTGTGGTAGGGGCATAAAGCCGGGGTGTGCGTGGTGAACGGTTTACGCATACGGACAAGCAGTGGATATTGAAGGGTAGCTTTTCTGAGGTACAAATGAGATCGGTCATGGTAGGGGTCCCCATGACGGCACAGATCGTGAAGATTCGGTGTCTTTCTTTCTTTAACCCCAGGATGGCAGGCTGACGCCGACGGTTCCGAATGGGGGTCTATATCATGTCTCCGTGCAAAACCTCCTTCATTGACCCATATTTATTGATGACCTTGGCAAGTGATGGCAAAACGTTTAAGGATATTAGCCAATTTTATATAAAGCGTGAGCTCGATAAGATCAGTGGCCCTGTTAAAAACGCTACACGTCTCCTAGATGGCAGCTTATTATTAGAGACCACAACAGCGGACCAATCTAAAAAAACTGCAAAAAGCGTCTTTGTTGGGCTCCTACCCTATCCGGGTAGCCCCACACAAAACGCTGAATACCTGTAGAGTAGTCACCACCTCCAGTTTAGATGGTCTAGCTAATGAAGAAATAGTTGCCTCTCTGATCAACTCCTTTGTCAGGCGTACTGGCTAACACGTAAACAAGATGGCAAGGAGTACCCACTACGTACGGTTTTTCTAACTTTTGCTGGGACTAAGTTACCCGAGTACATCTATTGCGGCTATGCACGTGCGAGCGTCCGTCAGTATGTTCCGAACCCCATGCGCTGCTTCCAATGTCAGCGGTTCGGACATACTAAGGTCACGTGTACCAATCCTGCTCTTTGTGAGCAATGTGGCCTACCGAAACACGACGACCCAAACTGCAGTCGAACACCTTGCTGCGTGAACTGTGGTGGTAGTCATCCCTCCAGCTCGCGACAGTGCCCTAGATTCATTGACGAAAAAGGCATTCAGGAACTACGTGTAAAGGAACGCCTGACTTTTCCAGAGGTACGGCGGCGCTTTGAACAACTGAAGCCTGCTACTACTGGATATGCATCAGCAGCTCGCCGTACTCCTAACACCACTGTTGCCGTTCGTCACGTCCCTGTCATCCACGCAGACTGACTTTCTAGCCGTTAAACCCACGTGTCAGACTGCTTGTATATCCACCAGCACTACCTCCGTTTCAGCCGTACAGACTCCAGCCACCAAGCCATCACCAAGTAACAATCCAGTAGTAAATGTGAAAAACCGATCCCGGCCACAACATAGATCGCGAAGTCGCTCGCCTTCTATTAGATCCCGGTCTCGTTCTACGAGCCGTAGGAGTTCTGACTCCCGAACATCAGCGGAGTCACAGGAGGCAAACGATTTTCGAATCGTAGGGCCCAAATCAGCCAAGGTCAAGAAAAAGGTTAAAACGGCCCGCTAAAAACTCTTTATGGAAATAATCCAGTGGAATGTCAATGGTTTTCGGGCTCGTGCTCAAGACCTACAACATTTAGTTTCTCAACGGTCACCATCAATTATTTGTCTCCAGGAAACCCACTTACATCCCAATCACTCGTTACACCTTCACTTTTTTCGGCATTTAGAAGCGATTCTCTTGCAGGTATGCGTGCAAGCGGTGGCGTTGCTGCCTTAGTGGCGCCTTACATTTCCGCCATCCACGTTCCTCTCACCACACCATTGCAAGCTGTGGCCGTCCGGATACAGCTGGAGAGCATTAGTTTTACCATCTGCTACATGTACCTGCCGCCGCTCAGTATAGTTCCAGAGCGTGATCTTCTAGCTCTATTGGCTCAGCTCCCCTCACCACTAGTCTTTTTGGGAGATTTGAATGCCAAGCACTCGCTCTGGGGATCAGACACTGATGACGCCCGTGGATGCCTCCTCGTAGACGTATTCGATAAGTCTGACCTGCTTCTGCTAAATACTGGTGACCCGACATTCCTATCATCCGCTTGTGGTACACATTCCGTACTAGACCTTTCTTTCTGCAGTCCGTCATTAATACCACTAGGGTGGTCAGTACTCTCCGACCTCTTTGGCAGTGATCATTACCCCATTAACATTCATTTTTCTGGCCGCCAATGCGTACCTTCTCGACATCCTCGCTGGATTATTTCCAAAGCTAATTGGGGAAAATTCCATTCCCTGATAAACCTTATCGATGATGGTTTCGACACCATCGATGAAATGGTCGAATATTTTACTTGCTCGATCCTGCTCGCTACATAATCCAGCATTCCTCGAGGTTCATCTAAACCACGTCGTATCGCTGTACCGCGGTGGTCTGAGGAATGCAGTTTGGCTGTCAAAGCACGCAAACGTGCTTTGCGCGTTTTTCAGCGGCACCCGACGGAAGGGAACTTCGTCGCCTTCAAACGTTCTCGCGCTAGGGCACGCTTCATACGGCGCAACGCAAAGCGTAAATCTTGGGAAGCCTACGTCTCTTCCCTTTCCCGGCGCAGTTCTAACCAACAAGTATGGTCAGCTGTTCGGCGGATGTATGGCAAGGATCGCCGGACGGTAATTCCCGGCCTTGGCATCAACGGTTCCATGTGCACCACCGAGCAGGACATACCTGAAGCCCTAGCTACAACATTTGCTGCTACTAGCAAAACTGCCCGCTATGACGCTCTCTTCCTGCCTATTAAGGAAAAGGCGGAACGGGTACAACTAAATTTTAATAGTGACTGCACCGAGCCGTACAACCAACCTTTTACCGCTGCCGAGCTCGCCCATTCTCTAGCGTTAGCAAAGGATTCTTCTCCAGGTCCCGATGACGTACACCGACAGATGCTGCTACATCTTCCATCTGAGGCACTATGTTTCCTATTAAACATCTATAACCGCATTTGGCATGAGCGGGTTTTCCCTTCCTCCTGGCGAGAGGGTATTGTCATCCCCACCCCTCGACCCGGAAAGGACCGCACGCTTCCATCTAGCTACAACCCCATTTGCCTGGCGAGTGTCATCTGTAAGACCTTCGAAAGAATGATAAACGCTCGGTTAAATTTGTGCCTAGAAAAATATAACCATCTGTCCAACTTGCAATGCGGTTTTCGTCGCCATCGCTCAAGTGTCGATAATCTAATACGCCTTGAGGGGTATATTTCCGATGCCTTTCTACTGAAGCAGCATGCCGTGGGCGTGTTCCGCGACCTGGAGAAGGCCTATGACACCACTTGGCGGTACGGCATACTCCGTAACCTACATGGTTACGGTATGCGTGGTCATCTACCCGAATTCCTATGCAACTTTTTAAAACTTCGCCGTTTTCGGGTTCGCATAGGAAACACGATATCACGGGAGCGGATACAGGAGAACGGCGTACCTCAAGGGTCGATTTTGAGCGTCACCCTTTTTGCCGTAGCTATCAATGACATCACTAGTGCCGTTCGAACCGGAATTCCAACATCACTCTATGTTGACGACTTCGCAGTTTATTATAGATCAGCCAACATAGACCACATTGAGCGCCAACTGCAGCTGACCATCACCCAATTAGCAGCTTGGGCGCTTCAAACCGGCTTCCGCTTTTCAGCTGCGAAGACACAGTGTATCCACTTTCACCGCCTACGAGGTATTCACCCGCCTCCTGATATTCATTTGAACGGCACACCCCTGCCATTTGTATCGCACCTGAAGTTTTTGGGCCTCCACTTGGACCGGCAACTCAACTGGGAGCACCATATTCGTCACCTTCGAGCCTCTTGCGATCGTTCTCTTCGGGTGCTGCCCCTCAAAATCCAACCTCTGCGGTCCTCGTCCCGAGAGGTGGCCATCAGGAAGTAGGGGACTGACTGATGGGGTGATGTACGGTGGGGACTTGGTGTACCCCACGACCGCTACGGCTGCCGAGAAGGCCCATCAGTAACCCCGAAAACTGGCAGAAGAGGCTCTGGTATTTTTCCCCAGGGACCTACTACGGTAGGTACGGGTTTGGCGATCCCGGGGTCCCTAGCCACTCACCATCATTCCATCCCCTTCACCTCCATCAACTGTGCCACGCACTGCTACTGCTTGTCAGTAAGCATCACACTCTTCCTTTTCTAGTTTTTATTATTATTATTAGCACGTAAGGTCTTAGGTTTATAACTCCTGTCTCACCAGCAGGGATCTCTCCTATCTCCGTGGTCCTGTCCCACGGTTTTCAGCGCGGCTTCCGACATGTGTGCTCTCCGGAAGTCTCAAAAGTGAAGGTTGAGCGGACCCTTCGCACTGCCCCTATGTGTAGCCTTAGGTGCGGAGCCCGTCCACACCGTCAAGTACACCCACGTAGCTCCTTGAGGGCCCGGTCTGTGGTAATCTCCCGACGGCCGCGTTTTGCCGTTGGGTTAGTATCACGGGCCGGACGTGTTACCGCTGACGGAACCCCGGTGTAATCAACCACAAGTCCCCTGAATCCGCGTGTGCCTATTACACGCATGCGCGGCCTAAAGTGGGGAGCCACAGGCGGTTATTCCTGTGGTAGGGGCATAAAGCCGGGGTGTGCGTGGTGAACGGTTTACCCATACGGACAAGCAGTGGATTTTGAAGGGTAGCTTTTCTGAGGTACAAATGAGATCGGTCATGGGTGAGGTCCCCATGACGGCACAGACCGTGAAGATTCGGTGTCTTTCTTTCTTTAACCCCCGGATGGCAGGCTGACGCCGACGGTTCCGGATGGGGGTCCAATTCAATATGTCTCCGCGCAAAACCTCTTTCACTGACCCTTTTCTGGTAATGACCTTGGCATGTAATGGTAAAACGTTTAAAGATATTAGTCCGTTCTATATCAAGCGGGAATTAGATAAGATCAGTGGCCCTGTTAAGAATGCGACGCGACTCCGAGACGGCACCTTACTATTGGAGAGTTCAAATGCAGACCAATCTCACAAACTGCAAAAGGCGACTTTGTTGGGCTCCTACCCGATCCGGGTAGCCCCACACAAAACTCTTAACACCTGCAGAGGAGTAGTCACCACCTCTAGCCTAGATGGTCTTGCAAATGAAGAAATAGTAAGTTGCCTCTCTGACCAGCTTGTTTGTCAGGCGTACCGCTTAACACGGAAACAAGATGGCAAGGAGTATCCACTACGTACGGTATTTCTAACGTTTGCTGGGACGAAGTTACCCGAATACATATATTGCGGCTATGAACGTGCTAGCGTCCGCCAGTATGTCCCGAACCCCATGCGCTGCTTCCAATGTCAGCGGTTCGGACATACTAAGGTCACATGTACCAATCCTGCTCTTTGTGAGCAATGTGGCCTACCGAAGCACGAGGATCCAAACTGCACTCGAACACCCTGTTGCGTGAACTGTGGCGGCAGTCACCCCTCCAGTTCGCGACAGTGCCCAAAATTCATGGACGAAAAGAGCATTCAGGAGCTACGTGTAAAGGAACGCCTAACCTTTCCAGAGGCACGACGGCGCTTTGAGCAATTAAAGCCTGCTACTACTACTGGATATGCATCAGCAGCTCGCCGTACTCCCAACACCACTGTTGCTGTTCAACACGTCCCTGTCGCCCACGCATCCACGCAGACTGACTTTCTAGCCGTTAAACCTACGTCTCAGCCAGTTTGTATATCCACCAGCACTACATCCGCTTCAACCGTACAGACTCCAGCCACCAAGCCATCACCGAGTAACAACAATCCAGTGGTAAATGTAAAAAACCGATCCCGGCCACAACATAGATCGCGAAGTCGCTCGCCTTCCATTAGATCCCGGTCTCGTGCTACGAGCCGTAGGAGTTCTGACTCCCGAACATCAGCGGAGTCACAGGACGCTAACGATTTTCGAGTCGTAGGGCCCAAATCAGCCAAGGTCAAGAAAAAGGTTAAAACGGCCCGCTAAAAACTCTTTATGGAAATAATCCAGTGGAATGTCAATGGTTTTCGAGCTCGTGCTCAAGACCTACAACATTTACTTTCTCAACGGTCACCATCAATTATTTGTCTCCAGGAAACCCACTTACATCCCAATCACTTGTTACACCTTCACTCTTTCTCTGCATTTAGAAGCGACTCGCTTGCAGGTATGCGTGCAAGCGGTGGCGTTGCTACCTTAGTGGCGCCTAACATCTCAGCCGCCAACGTTCCTCTCACCACACCATTGCAAGCTGTGGCCGTTCGCATACAGCTGGAGAGCATCAGTTTTACCATCTGCAACATGTACCTGCCGCCGCTCAGTATAGTTCCAGAGCGTGATCTTCGAGCTCTATTGGCTCAGCTCCCCTCACCACTACTCCTTGTGGGAGATTTCAATGCCAAGCACACGCTCTGGGGATCAGACGCTGATGACGCCCGTGGATGCCTCCTCGTGGACGTCTTCGATAAGTCTGACCTGCTGCTGCTAAATACTGGAGACCCGACATTCCTATCATCCGCTTATGGTACACATTCCGTACTAGACCTTTCTGCAGTCCGTCATTAATACCACTACTTGAGTGGTCAGTACTCTCCGACCTCTTTGGGAGTGATCATTACCCCATTAACATTCATTTTTCTGGCCGCCAATGCGTACCTTCTCGACATCCTCGCTGGATTATATCCAAAGCTAACTGGGGAAAATTCCAATCCCTGATACACCTCATCGACGATGGTTTCAACACCATCGACGAAATGGTGGAATATTTTACTTGCTCGATCCTGCTCGCAGCAGAATCCAGCATTCCTCGAGGTTCACCTACACCACGTCGTATCCCTGTACCGTGGTGGTCCGAGGAACGCAGTTTGGCTGTCAAAGCACGCAAACGTGCTTTGCGCGTTTTTCAGCGGCACCCGACGGAAGGGAACTTCGTCGCCTTCAAACGTTCTCGCGCTAGGGCACGCTTCATACTCCGCAACGCAAAACGTAAATCCTGGGAAGCCTATGTGTCTTCGCTTTCCCGGCGCAGCTCTACCCAACAAGTATGGTCAGCTGTTCGGCGGATGTATGGCAAGTATCGCCGGACGGTAATTCCCGGCCTTGCCATCAACGGTTCCATGTACACCACCGAGCAGGACATAGCTGAAGCCCTAGCTACCACATTTGCTGCTACTTGCCAAACTGCCCGCTCTGACGCTCTCTTCCTGCCTATTAAGGAAAAGGCGGAGCAGGTACCACTGAATTTTAATAGTGACTGCACCGAGCCGTACAATCAACCTTTTACCGCAGCCGAACTCGCCCATTCTCTGGCGTTAGCAAAGGATTCTTCTCCAGGTCCCGATGACGTACACCGAAAGATGCTGCTACATCTTCCATCTGAGGCGCTATGTTTTCTTTTAAACATCTACAACCGCATTTGGCATGAGCGGGTTTTCCCTTCCTCCTGGCGAGATGGTATCGTCATCCCCATCCCTCGACCCGGAAAGGACCGCACGCTACCATCTAGCTACCGCCCCATTTGCCTGACGAGTGTCATCTGTAAGACCTTCGAGCGGATGATAAACGCTCGGTTAAATTGGTGGCTAGAAAAACATAACCATCTGTCCAACTTGCAATGCGGTTTTCGTCGCCATCGCTCAAGTGTCGATAATCTAACACGTCTTGAGGGGTATATTTCCGATGCTTTTCTACTGAAACAGCACGCCGTGGGCGTGTTCCTCGACCTGGAGAAGGCTTATGACACCACCTGGCGGTACGGCATACTCCGTAACCTACATGGTTACGGTATGCGTGGTCATCTACCCGAATTCCTATGCAACTTTTTAAAACTTCGCCGTTTTCGGGTTCGCATAGGAAACACGATATCACGGGAGAGGATACAGGAGAACGGCGTACCTCAAGGGTCAATTTTGAGCGTCACCCTTTTTGCAGTAGCGATTAACGGAATCACTAGTGCCGTTCGAAGTGGAATTCCATCATCCCTCTATGTTGACGACTTCGCAGTCTATTATAGGTCTGCCAACATAGATCACATTGACCGCCAACTGCAGCTGACCATTACCCAGCTAGCAGCTTGGGCGCTTCTAAACGGCTTCCGTTTTTCAGCTGCGAAGACGCAGTGTATACACTTTCACCGCCTACGAGGTATTCACCCGCCTCCTGATCTTTATTTGAACGGCACACCCCTGCCATTTGTCTCGCACCTGAAGTTCTTGGGCCTCTACTTGGACCGACAACTCAATTAGGAGCACCACATTCGTCACCTTCGAGCCTCTTGCGATCGTTCTCTTCGGGTGCTGAAGGTATTATCTGGAGCATCTTGGGGGGCGATCGCACGGTAATGTTGAGGCTGTACCGCTCTCTGGTTCGGTCCAAGCTAGACTATGGCAGTTTTATTTATGGCGCAGCGACCGCCTCTAAACTTCGCCTTTTAGACACCGTGCATCACACTGGCATCCGCCTTGCCACAGGAGCTTTCCGCACCAGCCGAGTCGACTGCCTGTATGCAGACTCAGGCGAACCTCCACTCCATATTCGTCGCTCGCTGTTACTGTGCTCATACGTGTCGAAGTTGGCAAGTTATCACAATCATCCTTGTTTCAAACCAGTTCAGTGCCCAGATTTAGTCCACCGTTATATGCGCCCTGGTTCTCGGACACGCCTCGTGGGAATAAGATTTCGGGATCTCCTACATTCCCATGGCCTCCGAATGCCTCGCGTGCAGAGGTCGTTCATCTGCCCTTATCCTGCATGGCAGCTCGATCGTGCGCGGTTCGATCTAACCCTTTCAAACAACCCTAGACTCGCTACTCCACATTCGGTGTTCCAACAACTTTTTGCCGAATTACTGGGCCGTTACCCTAACTATGTTCCGGTCTTTACAGACGGTTCTCAGTTAGGTAACGCTACGAGTTGCGCGTTCTTCGTTAACGGTGAGGCTCACAAATTTCGCCTTATGGACTCCACTTCAGTTTTTTCCGCAGAACTGTATGCCATCTTTTATTTGCTCCTTTTTATTTTCAAGTTAGCTCCTGGCTCTTTTATCGTCTGCACTGACTGTCTAAGTGCGCTTCAGGCCTTACAACAACACAGTGCCACTCACACACTGGTTTTAAAAATACAGTCAGATCTCGAAAATGCTCGGTCGGGGATACAATTTTGTTTTTACTTGGACCCCAGGCCATGTTGGGATTCCCGGGAACGAGGAGGCGGACGCGGCTGCTAAGTCTGCTTGCTGTTTGTCCCGGAGTTTAACAACTACGGTGCCGTACCAGGATGTGCAACGTTTTTTCCGTCGCCACCTACTATCTGCTTGGCAGCAATCCTGGTCAGCTTTACAAGGCACACAACTCCGGGCAATTAAAGAGAGCGTACGATCCTGGCTAACTTCCTGCAGGGATAACCGGCGAGCCGAGGTGATACTCACCCGGCTGAGAATTGGGCACACACGAGCGACACATGGCCATCTACTAAGAGGGGAACCGGCCCCTGTGTGTGCCCCGTGTGCAGTACGCCTCACGGTGCAGCACGTACTGCTTGATTGCCCGCAGTACGCCCGCGTTCGCCAGTCAATAGGCTTGGGAGCTAACTTGCCCAGTATTTTAGGGGATGACCCAGTGGCCATGATTAAGGCACTGCGGTTCGTTACGGAAATTGGTTTTAGTAGACAAGTCTGACTTGGATTTTATATGTGTTAATTTTAGCGATTTTAAATTATTAGACTTGCAACAGGGTTTTTTATGTACTTTTAATAGTACAGTGTTATTTTAATTTCTTAATTTTAAAGATTTTAAATTGTTAGTTTTGGTATGGGCTTCTTTTATGTGCTTTTAGTAGTTGAGTGATTTTATTTTATTTTACCTTTTAGCTTAATATGTGTATCTTTTAGATTTTAGCGTTGACTTAGGGCCCAAATGACCTTATTGTCGACGGGCCCTAAAACAGCACACACTCACTCACTCACTCTTCGGGTGCTGAAGGTATTATCTGGAGCATCGTGGGGGGCGATCGCACGGTAATGTTGAGGCTGTACCGCTCTCTGGTTCGGTTTAAGCTGGACTATGGCAGTTTTATTTATGGCGCAGCGACCGCCTCTAAACTTCGCCTTTTAGACACCGTACACCATACCGGCATCCGCCTTGCCACAGGAGCTTTCCGCACCAGTCGAGTCGACTGCCTGTATGCAGACTCAGGCGAAACTCCACTCCATATTCGTCGCTCGCTGTTACTCTGCTCATATGTTTCGAAGTTGGCAAGTTATCCCAATCATCCTTGTTTTAAACCAGTTCTGTGTCCAGATTTAGTCCACCGTTATATGCGCCCTGGTTCTCAGACACGCCCCGTGGGAATAAGATTTCGGGATCTACTACATTCGCATGGCCTCCGAATGCCTCGCGTGGAGAGGTCGTCCATCTGCCCCTATCCTGCATGGCAGCTCGATCGTGCGCAGTTCGATCTCGCTCTTTCAAACAATTCTAGGCTCGCTACTCCACATTCGGTGTGTCAACAACTTTTTGCCGAATTACTGGGCCGTTACCCTAACTATGTTCCGGTCTTTACAGACGGTTCTCTGTTAGGTAGCGCTACGGGTTGCGCGTTCCTCGTTAACCGTGAGGCTCACAAATTTCGACTTCTGGACTCAACTTCGGTCTTCTCAGCAGAGCTGTATGCCATTGCAAGTTAGCCCCTGGCTCTTTTATTGTTTGCACCGACTCTCTCAGTGCTCTTCAGGCCTTGAAACAGCACACTGCCGCTCACTCTCTTGTTTTAAAAATACAGGCCCAGATCTCGCAAATGCTCGGTCGAGGATACCATTTTGTTTTTCCTTGGACCCCTGGGCATATGGGCATTTCCGGGAACGAGGAGGTGGACGCGGCTGCTAAGTCTGCTTGCCGTTTGCCCCGAAGTTTTAACAACTACGGTGCCATACCAAAATGTGCAACGTCTTTTCCGTCGCCAACTCCTATCTGCTTGGCAGCACTCCTGGACGACTTTGGAAGGCACACAAATCCGGGCAATAAAGGAGAGCGTACAACTTCCTGCAGGGATAACCGGCGAGCCGAGGTGATACTCACCCGGTTGAGAATTGGGCACACACGAACGACTCATGGCCACCTATTAAGAGGGGAACCGGCCCCTGTGTGTGCTCCGTGTGCAATATGCCTCACGGTGCGGCACGTACTGCTTGACTGCCCGCAGTACGCCCGCGTTCGCCAGTCTTTGGGCTTAGGGACTAACTTGCAAGGTGTTTCAAGTGACGACCCAGTGGCCGTGGATAAGGCACTGCGGTTTTGTTTTTAAAATCGGTTTTAATAAACAAGTCTGACTTGTATTTTATATTTATTACTTTTAGAGTTTTTAATTTATTAGTCTTTAGAGTGGTTTTAATGTTCTTTTAACAGTTGAGCGTGTTTTATATATTTTACCGTTTTAGCTAAATTTTTATATCTTTTAGGTTTTAGTATTGACTTTGGGCCCAAATGACCTTGTCGACGGGCCCTAAAACACCACACTCACTCATTCTTCAGGACTTGTACCGGTCAGAACAATGTCATCGGCAAAGATTAAGATGTTGAGACGCCTATTGCCAAATGTCAGACCCGTGGGCATGTCCGCTACTCTTATCAATGAGTCGATGGCAAGATTGAATAAAAGGGGGGCGAGTGGGTCTCCCTGCTTTATCCCTCTTCTTATGGCCTAGCGTTGGTCGTGTAATTTGGTGTATATCCCTTGGTGCATGTCCCCCCAGGGGCCTACTTCGGTAGGTACGAGTTTGGCGAACCCGGGGTCCCGAGCCAACAGTCGCCCTCGTGTGGGCTCTTCGTGGTTGAGGGAGACGGTCAACAGGCCCACCCACGTGTAGGCCGTGCGTGGAGACCCTTGTCGGTGGAAATGTTTGTCCTGGTGGTTGAGGGATGCGTATCTGAGCTCGTAACAGTGTTTTTCTGAATTCGGGAAGGTCGCGCATTTCCAATATACCACTTTGGCTACTGCTTCAGCTAAACGGGAGGTTAGGGACTAACCCACCCCTAATCAGTCGGCCAGGACAAGGTGTTACACTGAACTCCCGGGTGAGTGGGACGGCGAGCCCGTTATATCCCCTATGTAGCCCTGTCATCCCAGTGGGATGATCCCTTGTTGGGCTCCGTGGTGGGTGGGGAGCATTGGGGGATGAAATTTATTCCTACGTTTTATGGCCACAACTACACCTAAACGCAGAAAACAAGTTTCAGACGAAAGAGAGGTACACACGTCTTTATCAGCGCGTTACCTAGTTATCCATTGGACAGAAGAGGGTCAGTCATTTTTAAAGGTCAACCCTTTCGTAATTCAATCAGGTCTGGATAAAATCGCTGGGCCCGTGAAGTCATGTACACGTTTACGGTCTGGTTCATTGTTGGTTGAAAGCTACTCTACCTCCCAGTTTGATAAGTTAATGAAAGCGAAACTCCTGCACGGATATCCTATCCGTGTAGAAAAGCACAGGAGTCTCAACTCTTCCAAGGGCGTTATCACCAGCCCTCTGTTGGATGGTATGCCAGAGGAGGAGATCCAGGGTTATCTGGCGGACCAGGGTGTCACGGAAGTGTACCGTGTGCGAGTCATGCGTGACGGTGTGCAGGTTCCTAGCCGCACACTTTTTGTTACTTTCGATCGGCTCGAACTGCCTCAGAAGATCAAGGCAGGATATGAAGTTATCCCTGTGCGCCCGTACATTCCGCGGCATATGCGCTGCTACCAGTGTCAGCGCTATGGCCATACCAAGACCTCTTGTAAGGCTACTGTTGCGGTATGTGCCAACTGCGGTAAGGGCAGTCATGACGGAGCTTGTCCCTCTGCCCCAAGTTGCGTGAACTGCCAAGGTCAACATCCGGCGACCTCCCGCAATTGTCCGCGATACCAGGATGAGAAGGCCATCCAGGAGCTGCGGGTGAAGGAGCGTCTATCCTTCTCTGAAGCCCGCAAACGACATCAGGCTCGACAACCTTCTCTCCTGAAGTTTGGTACTTTTAGTTCCGTAGTTTCAAAACCAATACTAAAGCGTGACATGGGCACTCACACTTGCCCTGTGCCTTCAACCGGGGCTACTCGCGTCGCATTGCCAACTTCTAATACCGCTACCTCCAAATCCGTTTCAGTGAGTACGGGCCCCTCAAAATCCAACCTCTGCGGTCCTCGTCCCGAGGGGTGGGCAACAGGAAGTAGGGGACTGACTGATGGGGTGAAGTACGGTGGGGACTGTGTGTACCCCAGGACCGCTACGGCTGCCGAGAAGGCCCATCAGTAACCCTGAAAACTGGCAGAAGAGGCTCTGGTATTTTCCCCCAGGGACCTACTACGGTAGGTACGGGATTGGCGATCCCGGGGTCCCTAGCCATTCACCCTCAATTCATCCCCTTCATCTCCATCAACTGTGCCACGTGTAGCTACTGCTTGTCAGTAAGCATCACCTTCTTCCCCTTCTAGTTTTTTATTATGATTATTAGTACTTAAGGTCTTAGGTTTATAACTCCTGTCTCACCAGCAGGGATCTCTCCTATCTCCGTGGTTCTGTCCCACGGTTTTCAGCGCGGCTTCCGACATGTGTGCTCTCCGGAGGTCTCAAAAGTGAAGGTTGAGCGGACCCTTCGCACTGCCCCTATGTGTAGCCTTAGGTGCGGAGCCCGTCCACACCGTCAAGTACACCCACGTAGCTCCTTGAGGGCCCGGTCTGTGGTAATCTCCCGACGGCCGCGTTTTGCCGTTGGGTTAGTATCACGGACCGGACGTGTTACCGCTGACGGAACCCCGGTGTAATCAACCACAAGTCCCCTGAATCCGCGTGTGCCTATTACACGCATGCGCGGCCTAAAGTGGGGAGCCACAGGCGGTTATTCCTGTGGTAGGGGCATAAAGCCGGGGTGTGCGTGGTGAACGGTTTACCCATACGGACAAGCAGTGGAGAATGAAGGGTAGCTTTTCTGAGGTACAAATGAGATCGGTCATGGGTGAGGTCCCCATGACGGCACAGACCGTGAAGATTCGGTGTCTTTTTTCTTTAACCCCCGGATGGCAGGCTGACGCCGACGGTTCCGGATGGGGGTCTCTATCATCATGTCTCCGCGCAAAACCTCCTTCATTGACCCTTATTTATTGATGACCTTGGCATGCGATGGAAAAACGTTTAAGGATATTAGCCCATTCTACATAAAGCGTGAAATAGACAAAATCAGTGGCCCTGTCAAAAACGCTACGCGACTCAGAGACGGCAACCTACTATTAGAGACCACAACTGCAGAGCAATCGAAAAAACTGCAAAAGGCGACTTTGTTGGGCTCCTACCCGATCCGGGTAGCCCCACACAAAACTCTTAACACCTGCAGAGGAGTAGTCACCACCTCCAGCCTAGATGGTCTAGCGAACGAAGAAATAGTAAGTTGCCTATCTGATCAACTTGTATGTCAGGCGTATCGGCTTACCCGAAAACAAGATGGCAAAGAATACCCCTTACGAACAGTCTTTCTAACTTTTGCTGGGACTAAATTACCCGAATTCATCTATTGTGGCTACGAACGTGCTAGCGTCCGCCAGTATGTCCCGAACCCCATGCGCTGTTTCCAATGTCAGCGGTTCGGACATACTAAGGTCACATGTACTAATGCTGCTCTTTGTGAGCAATGTGGCCTACCGAAGCACGACGATCCAAACTGCAGTCGAACACCTTGCTGCGTGAACTGTGGCGGTAGTCATCCCTCCAGCTCGCGACAGTGTCCTAGATTCATGGACGAGAAAAGCATCCAGGAGCTACGTGTCAAAGAACGCCTGACTTTTCCAGAGGCACGACGGCGCTTTGAACAACTAAAGCCTGCTACCACTACTACTGGATATGCATCAGCAGCTCGCCGTACTCCCAACACCACTGTTGCTGTTCAACACGTCCCTGTCGCCCACGCCTCCACGCAGACTGACTTTCTAGCCGTTAAACCCACGTCTCAGACTGCTTGTATATCCACCAGCACAGCTTCTGTTTCAGCCGTACAGACTCCAGCCACCAAGCCATCACCGAGTAACAACAATCCAGTAGTAAATGTTAAAAACCGATCCCGGCCACAACATAGATCGCGAAGTCGCTCGCCTTCCATTAGATCCCGGTCTCGTTCTACGAGCCGTAGGAGTTCTGACTCCCGAACATCAGCGGAGTCACAGGACGCTAACGATTTTCGAGTCGTAGGGCCCAAATCAGCCAAGGTCAAGAAAAAGGTTAAAACGGCCCGCTAAAAACTCTTTATGGAAATAATCCAGTGGAACGTCAATGGTTTCCGAGCTCGCGTTCAAGACCTACAGTGTTTAGTTTCTCAACGGTCACCATCAGTTATTTGTCTCCAAGAAACCCATTTGCATCACTATCACCCATTACACCTAAGCACTTTTTCGGCATTTAGGGGAGACTCCGTTGCAGGCACACGAGCAAGCGGCGGCGTTGCTACTTTAGTGGCGCCTAATATCTATGCCACCAATATACCATTAACCACGCCGTTGCAAGCTGTCGCTGTTCGTATACAGCGAGAGAGCATCTCTTTTACCATCTGCAACATTTACCTGCCCCCGCTTTGCGTAATCCAAAAGCAGGATCTTCAGGCTCTTTTGGCTCAGCTCCCCTCACCGATACTCATCTTGGGAGATCTGAATGCCAAACACACGCTCTGGGGCTCCGACATTGATGATGCTCGTGGCTGCCTCATAGCAGACACGTTTGATTCGCATGACCTGATTTTGCTGAACACTGGTGACCCGACATTCTTGTCATCCGCTTATGGTACGCACTCGGTACTAGACGTCTCTTTCTGTAGCCCGGTATTAGTTCCACTCCTTGATTGGTCTGTGCTTTCCGACCTCTTTGGGAGCGATCATTACCCAATTAACATCCGTTTATCCGGCCGCCACCATGCGCCTTCGCGACATCCTCGCTGGATTATTTCCAAGGCTGACTGGGAAAAGTTTAATTCCCATATACACCTCACCGACGATGGTTTTGACACCATCGATGAAATGGTGGAATATTTTACATGTTCCATCCTGCTCGCCGCTGAATCCAGCATTCCTCGAGGTTCTTCTACCCCACGTCATACCCCTGTACCCTGGTGGTCTGAGGAATGCCGTGTGGCAATAAAAGCACGCAAACGTGCTCTGCGGCAGTTTCAGTTGCACCCGACAGAACAGAACTTCGTTGCTTTTAAACGTTCTCGAGCTAGGGCACGTTTTGTGCTTCGCAATGCGAAACGAACATCCTGGGAAGCCTACGTGTCTTCCCTTTCTCGTCGCAGCTCCACCAAACAGGTATGGTCAGCTGTTCGGCGGATGCATGGCAAGTATCGCCGAACGGTCATTCCCGGACTTGCCCTCAACGGTTCCATCTGCACTGCCGAGCAAGATATAGCCGAAGCCCTTGCCACCTCATTCGCTGCTACTAGCCAAACGGCTAGTTACGACGCCCTCTTCCTTCCTATTAAGGAAGCTGCGGAGCGAACAAAACTTAATTTTAATAGCGAATGTAACGAGCCGTACAACCAACCTTTTACCGCTGCCGAGCTTTCACATTCTTTAGCCCTAGCTAAGGATTCTTCTCCCGGTCCCGATGACATCCACAGACAGATGCTGCTACATCTTCCACCCGATGCGATGTCTTTCCTTTTAGGCATGTATAACCGCATCTGGCATGAGCGGGTCTTTCCATCTTGCTGGCAAGAGGGTATTGTCATCCCCATCCCTCGACCGGGAAAGGACCCCACACTTCCATCTAGCTACCGTCCCATTTGCCTGACGAGCGTCGTCTGTAAGACCTTTGAGCGAATGGTAAACTCTCGGTTAGTGTGGTGGCTCGAAATAAATAACCAGCTGTCTAACCTTCAATGCGGTTTTTGTCGCCATCGCTCTAGCGTTGACAATCTAGCACGCATTGAGGCTTACATTCATGATGCCTTTCTACTGCAACAGCATGTGGTGGGAGTATTCTTTGACCTGGAGAAGGCCTATGACACCACTTGGCGGTATGGGATACTACGTAACCTGCACAGTTACGGTATGCGAGGCCACTTACCGGAATTTTTAAGTAATTTTTTAGCACTACGTCGTTTTCGTGTGCGAATAGGTAGCAGTATATCAAGGGAGCGGATCCAGGAGAATGGTGTACCTCAAGGGTCGATCCTCAGCGTCGCCCTTTTTGCCGTGGCTATTAATGGCATTACTAGTGTCGTTCGCGGCGGAATTCCATCGTCCCTGTATGTTGACGACTTCGCCATATATTATCGTTCTTGTAACTTAGACCATATAGAGCGTCAACTGCAGTTGGCCATCAACCAGCTGGCAGCCTGGGCGCTTCGCAGCGGCTTCCGCTTTTCTCCTGCGAAGACACAATGTGTCCACTTCCATCGTCTACGAGGTATTCACCCTCCACCTGATCTTCACTTGAACGGCACCCCCCTGCCGTTTGTCTCGCACCTGAAGTTCTTGGGCCTCTACTTGGACAGACAACTTAACTGGGAGCGCCACATTCGTCACCTTCGAGCCTCTTGCGATCGTTCTCTGCGGGTGCTGAAGGTATTATCTGGAGCATCTTGGGGGGGCGATCGCACGGTAATGTTGAGGCTGTATCGCTCCCTGGTCCGATCCAAGCTGGACTACGGCTGTTTTATTTATGGCGCAGCGACCGCCTCTAAACTTCGCCTTTTAGACACCGTACATCATACAGGTATCCGCCTTGCCACAGGAGCTTTCCGCACAAGTCGCGTCGAATGCTTGTATGCCGACTCCGGCGAGCCTCCACTTTCTATTCGTCGCTCGACACTACTCTGTTCCTACGTTGCAAAGTTGGCAAGTTACCCAAACCATCCATGTTTTAAACCAGTTCTGCATCCCGACTTAGCCCACCGTTATATGCACCCTAGCTCTCGCACACGCCCAACCGGAGCAAGATTCCGGGAACTCTCCCGTGCACACGACCTCCGAATGCCTCGCGTGGAGCGGTCGTCCCTGGGTCGTTATCCCGCATGGCAGCTCCAGCGTGCGCGGTTCGATCTTGCTCTTTCCACAAACTCCAGACTAGCTACCCCACATTCGGTATTCCAGCAACATTTTGCCGAACTACTGGACCGTTACTCTAATTATGTTCCGGGCTTTACAGATGGTTCCCAGTTGGGTAGCACTACGGGTTGCGCATTCGTCATTAACGGCGAGGCCCATAAATTTCGCCTCATGGACTGCACCTCTGTTTTTTCTGCAGAACTGTATGCCATCCTCTATCTGCTCCTTTTTATTGGTAAGTTAGTTCCTGGCAATTTTATCGTTTGCACTGACTCTCTAAGCGCTCTTCAGGCCTTGCAACAGCACATTGCAGCTCACACGCTAGTTTTAAAAATTCAGGCCTTGATCTCGCAAATGCTTGGTAGCGGATACCATTTTGTTTTCACTTGGACCCCAGGCCATGTGGGCATTTCCGGGAATGAGGAGGCGGACGCGGCTGCTAAGTCCGCTTGCCGTTTGCCCCGGAGTTTAACAACTACTGTGCCATACCAGGACGTGCAACGTTTTTTCCGTCGCCAACTCCTATCTGCTTGGCAGCACACCTGGACAGCTTTGGAAGGCACACAACTCCGGGCAATAAAAGAGAGCGTACAACCCTGGCTAACTTCAGGCAGGGATAACCGGCGAGCCGAAGTGATACTCACCCGGCTGAGAATTGGACACACACGAGCCACTCATGGCCATTTGTTAAGAGGGGAGCCGGCTCCAGTGTGTGCTCCATGTGCAGTACGCCTCACTGTGCGGCATATATTGCTCGATTGCCCACAGTACGCCCGCGTTCGCCAGTCAGTAGGCTTGGGAACTAACTTGCCGGATGTTTTAGGGGACGACCCAGTGGCCGTGGATAAGGCACTGCGGTTTATTTTTAAAATCGGTTTTAATCAACAAGTCTGACTTGTATTTTATATTTATTACTTTTAGAGGTTTTAAAGTATTAGTCTTTAGATTGTTTTTAATGTCATTTTAACAGTTGAGTGTTTTATAATATTTTACCTTTCTTAGCTTAATTTTTATAGCTTTTAGGTTTTATTAATTGACTTCGGGCCCAAATGACCGCGCTGTCGATGGGCCCTAAAACCCCACACAATCAATCAATCAGTGAGTACGGACACCCGGAAATTCAAAGTCACGCCAAAGCGCTCCGACTTCCTCAAAGACCCTCCGGCACCTGCCAGTGGCAAGTGTCCCGGCCCCGCCAGTTCCCCTTCAGCTCCTCGGCGGTCTTGCTCCCAGGACACCGGGGGGCGTAGCCGCGTGAAGGGGCCTTCCCTTCCAACCTTGAGTATTGGCAACAGTTTTCTCCCGTTGACCGCGTTATCCAATGACCCTGACCCTCCTCCATCCGAGGAGCCTATGGAGCACGAAGCAAGTGCTCCAAAAAGCCCGAGCCCAACGCGGAACCCGAAGGGAAAATTAAGCGACAGCCACCAGCAAAGTGAACTAAGTGACCGGCTTTTCCCCTTTACCCCAGGATGTCCATTCTACAGTGGAATACACGTGGCGTGCGCAGGCGTAAACCAGACCTACAACTGTTGGGTAATTTGCTGTCGCCCAGTATTTTCTGCCTGCACGAGACGAAACTTCACCAGCAGGATACGTTCACCTTTCCTGGTTTTACTCCGGTGCGCTTTGATTTACCACCGGAGCCCGGTTCTCCTGCACATGGGGGTGTTATGCTTTTAATCCGGGAAGACGTTTTTTACCAACCTCTTCCGCTCAATGGTACCTTGCAAGCCGTAGCCGTTACTCTTAGACTCCCAGGTCTCTTTTACCTTATGTTCTGTTTATTTACCGCCCTCTTCTCCCTTCGCCATTGCGGACTTCTCCGCTCTGGTGTCCCAGGTCCCAACACCCTTCTTGCTGTTGGGAGACTTAAACGCCCATCACCCTCTTTGGGGATCACCTAGGGCTTGCGTAAAGGACCTTGCTGAATTCCTTGTTCAGAATCACCTCTAAATTCTCAACACTGGCGAACCTACATTTATTTCTGATTCAACCAGCACTCTCTCTCACCTGGACTTATCCGTTTGCTCGGCACAGCTTGCTCATCACTTTGAGTGGAACGTCGTCTCTGACACCTTTTCCAGCGACCACCTTCCCTGCCTGATTAGCCTGCTTTCCAACTACACACCATCTTCCCGTGTACCTACTTGGTAGCTACACAAAGCTGACTGGTCCCTTTTTTGCAGCCTGGCTATCTTTGACGACCATGTATCCGACAACGTCGACGAGATGGTAGAGCACGTTACATCTGTGATTACATCTGCCGCCGAACGTGCTATTCCTCGCTCTTCAGCCCAACCTCGGCGTTTACGCGTTCCATGGTGGACCGATGAATGCCGCGTGGCGGTGCGTGCGCGCCGGGCTGCACTGCGAACTTTTAAGCGTCATCCTACCCTGGACAATTTTATCAGGTTCAAGCGCTTATGCGCAAATGCCCGACGCGTGATACAGGCCAGCAAGAAGACATCCTGGAAGCGTTTTGTGGAGACCTTTAACCGCTTCACACCATCCTCTGTAGTTTGGAACAAGCTGCGACGCGTGGCCGGTTAAGTTCCTCGTATTCTGGTGCATGGCCTACGGATTAATCATAACACCGTAGTTATCCCTAGAGCTGTCGCTGATGCCCTGGGAGGAGCTTTTGCTCATATCTCTAGTTCCTCCCATTAACACCCGGACTTTCTGCCATCAAACACCGGGCAGAGACGCATGACTTATCCTTTCAATCCTTAAACCATGAGTGTTATAACGCCTTCTTTACTATGCAAGAGCTGGAGCGGGCCCTGGTAACTTCCAGACCCTCCACACCGGGGCCGGACGGAGTCCATATCGTAATGCTGCAACACCTGTCCTCAGTTAGTAAGCTCTTTCTCTTGCAAGTGGATAACTCTATCTGGCGCACAGCAACATTTCCGACCGCTTGGCGCGAGGCTACCGTTGTCCCTATCTTAAAACCTGGAAAGGATCGCCATCTGCCTTCCAGTTATCGTCCGATCTCCCTCACCAGTTGCCTTTGCAAGGTGATGGAGCGCATGATAAACGGGCGACTGTCATGGTGGCTAGAATCCCAACGTCTTCTATCAAACGTTCAGTGCGGTTTTCGTCGCTACCGGTCAACGGTCGACCACCTAGTCTCGTTGTCCACGCACATTATGGATGGATTTTTACGCAGGAGCCAAACGGTTGCTGTGTTCTTTGACCTGGAGAAGGCATACGACACTTGCTGGAGGTATGGAATTCTCCGCACCCTCCATAAATGGGGCATTCGTGGACGGTTACCCCTATTTATTCGAGAGTTTATGCGTGATAGGGTGTTTCGGGTACGGCTGGGTTCCGAGTTATCTCGCGCTTTTATTCAAGAGAACGGAGTACCGCAGGGCTCGGTACTCAGTGTCACACTATTTGCTATTGCCATCAATCCCATTACGGAGTGCGTCCCATTGGGCATTTCTTCTTCTTTATTCGTGGACGACTTCGCCATCTATTGTAGTTCTCGGCGTACTTCTCTCCTGCACCGCCGCCTTCAAATGTGTCTTGACCGACTCTTTACTTGGAGTGTGGAAAACGGCTTCAAGTTCTCCGCCGAGAAAACCGTCTGCGTAAACTTCTGGCGAAGGAAAGCATTTTCGCCGCCGTCGCTGTATCTGGGAGCCGATGCCCTTCCCTACGCAGACGAGACAAAATTCTTGGGATTGGTGTTTGATAGGAAACTTAGTTGGTCTTCTCATATCTCGTATTTAAAGGCCAGGTGTGAACGTTCTCTTAGTGTTTTACGTGTTTTAAGTGGCACCTCCTGGGGAGCTGATCGGACGGTTCTTTTAAGGCTATATCGCTCTTTTGTCCGATCTAAACTTGACTACGGCTGTATTGTATACTCGTCCGCTCGACCATCGATTTTAAAAAGACTTGACCCTGTTCATCACCGTGGTATCCTCTTGAGTATTGGCGCCTTCCCAACAAGTCCGGTCATCAGCCTGTGTGCGGAAGCTGCTGAACCTCCGCTTCGCTATCGGCGTGATGTCCTCCTTTGTAATTACGCTTGCCGGCTTTTTACTTTGCCGGATCATCCGTCGTTTAGCTCGTTCTTTAATGATTCCCTGGACCGTCAATACTCAGCGCGCTCCCTGGCCCTACTCCCTCCTGGCGTTCGTTTTCGCTCTCTGCTTCGGCTGTTGGATGTTGATTTACCGGCGACATTTCGCAAAGGAGAAACACGATTTTCGCCATGGCTACGCTCCGAGATCCAGGTAAATCTGAGCCTGCTGTCCATGCCGAAATTGTCGACGCCAGATTCAGTCCTTCGTTCGGGCTTTTTAGAAGTTCAGGCGCAGTACCGACCCTGCAGTTTCATTTACACTGATGGCTCGAAGGATAATACGGGAGTGGGATGTGCTTTTATTCACGGTCGGCAGAGTTTTAGCTTTCGTCTTTTACCGCAGTGCTCGGTTTTTACAGCAGAGCTGTTCGGTATTTACCAAGCTCTTTTATATGTTCGTCGGCAAGCCTTACAGTCTTGGGTTATCTGCTCCGATTCTCTGAGTGCGCTCCAGAGCCTACGGATGCTGTACACCTATCATCCGCTCGTACAGCGGATCCAGGACTGCCTTCACACTCTCGCCAGTGCAGGCACTTGCGTCTCCTTTGTGTGGGTACCTGGACACGTAGGCATATCTGGAAACGAGGCTGCCGACGCTGCCGCGAAGGCAGCTGTTTTGGCACCCAGATGTTTTCGCTCTTGCGTTCCCTCAGACGATTTTAGCTCATATTTACGTCGCGCCCTCCTGTTAAGGTGGAGCAGTCATTGGAATGCCCGTCGGGGGAATAAGCTTAGGAAGGTAAAACCCCTCCCAATCATCTGGAGCACTTCGTCGCGCACCTCTCGTCGCGAGGAGGTGATTTTAGCACGACTGCGAATCGGGCACTGCCGTTTTAGCCATGGTCACCTTTTATCTTCTGATGCTACACCGCTCTGTTCTCATTGTCACGAGCCCATGACGGTGCGGCATGTTTTAGTCCAGTGCCAGTCTTTAGCCCAGCTGCGTGTGTCCTTGGACATGCCGACGACCCTGCCTGAAGTGCTGGCAGACACTTCATGTGCAGTGGCTCGTGTTTTACGTTTCATTTATTATAGCGGACTGGGCACACGTGTATGACACCCAGATTATCCTTTTATCATACTTTTAGCCTTTTGTGCGAGTTGTATCAGTTTTAGTGTCGCATAGTTCACGTAGTGCAGTTTTTAGCACTGTATCGGTGACCTTTTTACTGTTGTAAAGTTTTTTGGTGTTTTAGCGGAGGACTCACTTTCAATTTTTTTTGACGTTATTGGTTTTTTACTGGGCGCTAATGACCCTAGCAGTTGTGCGCCCTAAAGCCCCACTACTACTACTACTCGGTATTTTCGAACCTGTTCGTTCAAGAGAACGGTGTGCCACAGGGATCGGTACTCAGTGTCACCTTGTTTGCTATTGCGATTAATTCTATCTCGAAATGTGTACCTCCGGGGGTCTCCTCATGCCTATTTGTAGACGACTTTGCTGTGTATTGTACATCTCAGCGCACTTCGTTTATAGAGCGCCGTCTTCAGACCACCTTGGACAACCTTAAGGTTTGGAGTTTAAAGAATGGCTTCCGATTCTCTGCTGAGAAAACCATCTGTGTTAACTTCTGGCGTCAGCGGAGTCGACTACCTCCAAGGCTGCGGCTAGGCTCTGATCTGCTACCTTTTGCAGATGAAACGAGGTTCCTTGGATTGATATTTGATAGAAAACTTAGTTGGTCGTCGCATATAGCACAACTGAAAGCACGATGTGACCGATCTCTAAATATCTTGCGTATACTAAGTGGCAAATCGTGGGGAGCGGATCGTACAGTGTTATTGCGACTTTATCGCGCACTCATCCGTTCTAAATTAGATTATGGGAGTATCGTTTATGGCTCAGCACGACCATCTGTGCTGAAAAAACTGGACACGGTGCATAACTCCGGCCTTCGTATAGCTACTGGGGCATTTCCTACCAGCCCAGTCGTAAGTCTCTACGCCGAAACGGCGGAACCTCCTCTGCAACATCGGCGGGAGATATTACTAGCAAATTACGGCTGTGGGTTGAAGAGTATGCCTTGGCATCCTACATGTGCACCGCTTTTTGATACCTCATTGGACGTACGTTACAGAAACACATGTCTGAGGCCCAAGCCGTCAGGTTTTCGCTTCCGGGAACTCCTTGGGAGACTTACACTTAACTTGCCTAGGTTCTTCCCTAAGGGCGAAAGACTGTATCCCCCTTGGATGCGTGCAGCAGATCACGTAGATCTCGGCATGGTGCTGCATAGCAAGTCCACGACGCCGACGAGCAGTATCCGCGGTTTGTTTTTAGAGTTTTTTTCAGGCTATAAGGATTTTAGTTTATTTTATACCGATGGGTCTAAGAGCTCTGCTGGTGTTGGGTGTGCATTTGTCCATGGAGCCGAACCCTTTACATTCGGTCTCCATGGCAGCACTTCCATATACAATGCTGAGCTCTATGCCATTTACCGAGCCCTTTTACATGTTCGCCGGAGGAAATTGGGTAATTGCCTTATCTTAAGTGATTCCCTTAGCGCACTCCAGAGCCTGCGTGCGCTGTACACCCACCACCCTATTGTACAGCTTATCCAGGACACCCTTCACACCTTACACGCCTCAGGCGTTAGCGTCGTGTGTGCATGGGTCCCCCCCGGGGCCTACTTCGGTAGGTACGGGTTTGGCGAACCCGGGGTCCCGAGCCAACAGTCTCCCTCGTGTGGGCTCCTCTTCGTGGCTGAGGGAGACGGTCAACAGGCCCACCCACGTGTAGGCCGTGCGTGGAGACCCGTGTCGGTGGAAAGGTTAGTCCTGGTGGTTGAGGGATGCGTATCTGAGCTCGTAACAGTATTTTTCTGAATTCGGGGAGGGTACGCATTACTAATACACTACTTTGGCTTCTGCTTCGCCTAAACGGGAGGTTAGGGACTAACCCACCCCTAATCAATCGGCCAGGACTAGGTTTTGTACCGACCTCCAGGGTGAGTGGGACGGCGAGCTCGCTATATCCCCTGTGTAGCCCTGTCATCCCAGTGGGATGACCCCTTGTTGGGCTCCGTGGTGGGTGGGGAGCACTGGGGGATGAATTTTTTCGCCAACTCTCATGTCAAACCTTCATCAAAAATCTAATCAAAAAAATTGTAGCAATGGAAAAGAAATAGCCGAGTCTTGTGGTCCTCGCTACTTGGTAATCAGTCGAACTGAAGAAGGCCAAAAGTTTACGACCGTTAACCCCTTTACCATCCAGAGGGGATTAGACAAAATTGCTGGTGCGGTGAAATCTTGTATACGGTCGCGAAATGGCACGCTCCTAGTCGAGGCGCAATCTAACGCCCAGGCGGCATCGTTGTTGAAGGCGACCATGCTAGGGAGTTATCCTATATCCGTTACTGTACATAAGACCCTGAACTCCTCGCGTGGGGTGGTAAACACCCGTGCGTTGGACGGTATGTCCAACGAGGAGATTCAGGAGAACCTGAGAGACCAGGGAGTCATAAGTGTGTACCGAGTGCAGCGCAGAGAAGGTGGGGAATTGTTGCCTACTCGTACCCTGTTCCTTACTTTTGATAGGGTAGATCTTCCTCAAAAGATTAAGGCAGGATACGAGAGTATTGAGGTTAGGCCCTATATACCAAACCCCCTGCGGTGCTACAAGTGTCAGCGTTATGGTCACACTAGTCAACTGTGTAACGGATCTCCAGCATGCGTGAACTGTGGTTTGGCTTTACACGAGGGTGAGTGCTCCTCGCCCATTAAATGCATAAACTGTGCCGGGGAGCATCAATCTAGCTCCAAAGACTGCCCACGTTTTGTGGAAGAAAAGGCAATACAGGAGATCCGGGTTAAGGAGAAGGTTTCCTTCTCGGACGCCCGGAAGCTCCTGCGTACTCGCTTGCCCTCTGTTCCTAGGTCCGGTAGTTATAGCTCTGTTTTGGCTAAACCCGTTCCCAGGAAAGAAATTGCAACGCAAACCTGCGGTGCAGGGGAGCCTACCATCTCCGATAGAGTTCTTGTCCCGACACAAGTACGGCAGTCCACAACTCCATGACCAGCGTCGGCAAATATATCACCTAAACGGACGAAGGAAGCTAAAACCTCAGCCCCGTCCCAAGCCAAACCGTCGACTTCTACAAGGAAATATGACAAGCCTGTAATATACGATCCGCCGCCTAAAGAATTTAAGACCAGTTACCAAAGGACAGATTTCCTGAAAGATTCGACCCGTACCCCCAGGAAGAAGAAAACCTCTAGAGCATCCCGAAGCTCCTCTTCTGCAGAGCTTTCTGGTGATGAATCGGATCGACGACTGTCATCTTCGTCGATCCCTGTGTCCAATAAGTTTGAAGCTCTCGAACCTAAGTTCTCTTTAGGGAAAGGGGCTTCATCCGCCGAAGAGATGGACCTAGAGGATACCGACCCCAGAACGGCAACCAAAAAGCGCCAGGATAAACCGGCAGAAAAAGGCGTTAGCCCTACGCCTAAGAAAAAGGGTAAGCTGATTCGACCACCGTTAAAGTCGGTTTAATGTAGACCACCTTTTACAACCTATCTCCATAGTTCCAATGGCTATCCTCCAATGGAACATGCGGGGTTTAAGAACACATCGACCAGAACTGGAACTTTTGCTCAGTAAGCATAACCCCTTAGTGGTTTGCTTACAAGAGACTAAGCTACGACCGCAAGACAAGTTTAAAATTCGACGCTACACACCACTGCGGTGTGATATTGACACACAAGAGGGCACTCCTGCTCATGGGGGCACTATGATGCTCCTCAGGGATGACATATTTGTAGACCCGGTACAGCTGCAATCTGATATCCAATCTGTAGCTGTAAGGATTAAGCTGCCAACAATCGAATTTTGCATTTGCAATGTATATCTCCCGCCATCAGATGATCTCTCGTTAATTGACCTTCAAGATCTGGTTTCCCAACTTTCAACACCATTTCTAATAGTTGGAGACTTTAATGCCCATCACCCACTATGGGGTTCAACTCTGGCATGTTCGAGAGGCCACCTCATTGCAAAATTCTTGGAGAGCAATAGCTTGGTTCTCCTGAATTCCGGAGAGCCAACGTTCCTCTCAGACGCTTATAACACCTATTCGCACATCGATTTGGCAGTATGTTCATCCCAGTTAGCAGGTTCATTGCAGTGGAATGTCATCTCTGATTTACATTCCAGCGACCACTTCCCATGTCTTCTTAGTCTCTTAGCACACGATGTGTCTACCCCACGTAACCCTAGATAGCGCTTTGATCGTGCCAACTGGAACCTTTACACCCAGTTGGCTGTCTTTGATTACAACGAGCACGATTCTGTGAATGATCTAGTCGATCATCTCACAGAGACAATTCTTTCCGCTGCAGAAGAGTCGATTCCACGTTCGGCCACCCAACGTGGTCGACTTCCTGTCCCGTGGTGGAACAGCGACTGCCGGAATGCTATTCGTGCTCGTAGACGTGCTCTACGGGTATTTCAACGACACCCTACCCAAAGTAATCTAATTGAGTACAAGAAAGCGCGTGCACAGTCTAGGCAAATAATTAAGGATAGCAAAAAGATCTCATGGAACAACTTTGTCTCATCTTTTAACAGATGGACACCATCGTCTGTTGTATGGGATAGGTTAAGGCGCGTGGCCGGAAAATCAACCCACTTGCCAATCGCTGGTCTGAAAACACCTGCAGGAGTTGTTGTTGATCCGTCTGTCGTGGCTAACACCTTCGGCTGTGCTTTCGCTGAGGTGTCTAGCTCAAGTAATTATGCTCCTGAGTTTATCTCAATTAAGACTCAGGTAGAATCTCAAGGTTTCGTGTTTAGTTCCAGCAACCTTGAAGATAATAACCGCCTCTTCACCTTGGCGGAGTTAGAACACGCTCTTTCATCGTCGCGACTGACAGCACCAGGACCGGACGGAATCCACGTTCAAATGTTACAACATCTCTCACCTGAAGGTAAGGCATACCTGCTCGAGGTCTATAACCGTGTTTGGGTTGATGCCACGTTTCCGGACAAGTGGCGAGAAGCCACCATTATACCTATCTTGAAAGCTGGCAAGGACCGTCACCTCCCTTCTAGCTACCGTCCTATTTCCCTCACCAGTTGCGTCTGCAAGGTGATGGAACGCATGATAAATGGGCGGTTGGTATGGTGGCTGGAAACGCACAACCTACTGAATAACATCCAGTGCGGTTTTCGACGACGCCTTTCAACAGTGGATCATCTTGTGTCCATGTCGACACAGATTATGAACGGCTTTCTTAAAAACTGTCAAACAGTCGGAATATTTTTTGACCTCGAAAAGGCTTATGATACGTGTTGGCGTGCAGGGTTGCTACGTACTCTGCACACCTGGAATATACGTGGACGCCTACCACTCTTCCTTCAGGAATTCTTGAAAGACCGCGTATTCCGAGTAAGGGTTGGCTCGGTTCTTTCGAACCTTTTCGTTCAAGAGAACGGTGTACCACAGGGATCGGTGCTAAGTGTTACATTGTTTGCTATTGCGATTAATTCTATCTCGAAATGTGTACCTCCGGGGGTCTCGTCAAGCCTATTCGTAGATGACTTTGCCGTCTACTGTACATCTCAGCGCACTTCGTTTATAGAGCGCCGTCTTCAAACCACCTTGGACAACCTTAAGGTTTGGAGTTTAAAGAACGGCTTCCGATTTTCTGCTGAGAAAACCATCTGTGTTAACTTCTGGCGTCAGCGGAGTCGACTACCTCCAAGGCTCCGGCTAGGCGCTGATCTACTACCTTTTGCAGATGAGACGAGGTTCCTTGGATTGATATTTGATAGAAAACTTAGTTGGTCGTCGCATATAGCACAACTGAAAGCACGATGTGACCGATCTTTAAATATCTTGCGGGTACTAAGTGGAAAATCGTGGGGAGCGGACCGTACAGTGTTATTGCGACTGTATCGCACACTTATCCGTTCCAAATTAGATTATGGTAGTATCGTTTATGGCTCAGCACGACCATCTGTGCTGAAGAGATTAGACACAGTCCATAATTGTGGCATACGTATAGCAGTTGGGGCATTTCCAACGAGCCGAGTTATAAGCCTGTATGCTGAGTCTGCAGAACCTCCTCTGCAGTACAGGCGCAACATGCTATTAGCAAATTATGGCTGTGAACTTAATTGCATGCCCACACATCCAACGTTTACGCCGTTCTTTAACACCTTCATGGACGTGCGTTATAGGAACACTTCTATTAAACCAAAGCCACCTGGTTTTCGTTTCCGGGAGCTCCTTAGACATCTTAATACTGAAATGCCCAAGATGTATCCTAGGGGGGAGAGGACATACCCTCCTTGGTTGTGCAGAGCGTCCCACGTTGATCTGGGCATGACCACACATGATAAATCTACCATGTCTATGTCTAGTATCCGCATATGCTTTTTAGAATTTTTATCGCGATATCAGGACCATATTAAAATTTACACCGATGGGTCCAAGAATTCAGATGGCGTTGGTTGTGCTTACGAGTGTGGAACCGAACCCTATACATTCGGAATCCACACTAGCACTTCCATTTTTACCGCAGAGCTCTATGCAATATACCGGGCCATTTTACACGTACGTCGACGAAAGTTGGGGAACTGCTTAATCCTGAGTGATTCCCTCAGTGCACTTCAAAGCCTACGGCAGCTGTACAACTACCACCCTATTGTGCAGCGGATACAGGATGCCCTCCACGTTTTACACGCTTCTGGCGTTAGCGTGGTGTGTGCATGGATCCCTGGTCACGTAGGCTTGCGGGGGAATGAAATGGCGGATTCGGCAGCCAAGACGGCTACCACGAAGCCCAGGGTTCGTCTACCATGTGTGACATCGGAAGATTTTAGGGCCGTATTGCGGAGAGCTGTGCAAACCTGCTGGCAGGAAGAGTGGTCCGCTCTCCGCAATAATAAACTTAGATCAGTCAAGGAACTTCCGATTCCCTGGGTGACCTCCTGTCGGTCATCTCGCCGCGAGGAGGTGATTTTGGCTCGGTTGCGCATTGGGCATTGTTATTTTAGCCACAGCTTTTTATTGAATAGGACTCCCGTTCCCGTTTGTCCACTGTGCAGTGCTGAACTGACTGTCCGTCACTTGCTTTTAGATTGTTTTAGCTTGGCACGTCTCCGCAGGTCTCTCCAGCTGCCGGCCAGCTTGGTGGAGATCCTCGCGGATGACGAAACGGCGGTGAGCAAAGATTTAGCGTTTGTTTCAGCTGTGGATTTTAGATTTTAACCTCAAGTATTCTTTTTTCCTTTTTTTTAAAATATATATATATGTGTGTGCAGTTTTAATGGATTTATAGATAAAATATATTTTTAGAAATGTTTATATCTGGCTTTTGCCATGACTTGTTTTTTAAAGGGCGCTGATGACCGCCGTAGTTGAGCGCCCCTATACACATCATCATCATCACATGTGCATGGGTTCCTGGTCACGCAGGCTTGCAGGGGAATGAAATGGCGGATTTGGCAGCCAAGACGGCAACGAAACAACCCAGGTTTTACATAGAACGGTGACATCGGAAGATTTTAGCATTATACTGCGGAGAGGTGTGTTATCCTGCTGGCGGGAAGAGTGGTCTGCTCTCCGCAGAAATAAACTCCGATCGATCAAGGCCCTTCCGATACCCTGGGGAACATCCTGCCTTTCCTCTCGTCGTGAGGAGGTGCGGCTGGCTCGGTTACGGATTGGCCACTGCTTTTTAGCCACAGTTTTATGCTGAATGGGGGCCCTGCACCAGAGTGTCCGCATTGCGGTGGAACTCTATCGGTCCGCCATGTGTTTTTAGAGTGTTTTTACCTAGCAGATGTCCGCCGGTCTCTCCAGCTGCCGGCCAGCCTGGCAGGGATCCTGGCGGACGAGGAACAAGCGGTGGCCAAAGCATTTCAGCTACTTTTAAGTGTGAATTTTAGAATATAGTTGTAAACTTTAGTCATTTTAATCTTTTAGTCTTTCTTACACGTATATGTTATACTGTGTTTTTATTTAGGATGACTGTCTTTTAGCCTTGTTTTATATAACAGTTTTTTAAAATAATATAATTGTTAAGGGCGCTAATGACCGCGCAGTCGTGCGCCCCAAAACTCCACCATCATCATCACCCAGGACTGGTGATCGAACCCTTAGTGACACCATCTGGGCCGGGAGATGTCTTGTTTTTAAACCTCCTTAATCTGAAGAGGGTCTCTCTATCAGAGATAAGGGGTAGACACTCCTCGATGGGGCCCCTCAAAATCCAACCTCTGCGGTCCTCGTCCCGAGGGGTGGGCAACAGGAATTAGGGGACTGACTGATGGGGTGATGTACGGTGGGGACTTGGTGTACCCCACGACCGCTACGGCTGCCCAGAAGGCCCATCAGTAACCCCGAAAACTGGCAGAAGAGGCTCTGGTATTTTTCCCCAGGGACCTACTACGGTAGGTACGGGATTGGCGATCCCGGGGTCCCTAGCCACACACCCCCAATTCATCCCCTTCATCTCCATCAACTGTGCCACGTTAAGCTACTGCTTGACAGTATGCATCACATTCTTCCTCTTCTAGTTCTTTATTATTCTTATTAGCACGTAAGGTCTTAGGTTTATAACTCCTGTCTCACCAGCAGGGATCTCTCCTATCTCCGTGGTTCTGTCCCACGGTTTTCAGCGCGGCTTCCGACATGTGTGCTCTCCGGAGGTCTCAAAAGTGAAGGTTGAGCGGACCCTTCGCACTGCCCCTATGTGTAGCCTTAGGTGCGGAGCCCGTCCACACCGTCAAGTACACCCACGTAGCTCCTTGAGGGCCCGGTCTGTGTTAATCTCCCGACGGCCGTGTTTGCCGTTGGGTTAGCATCACGGACCGGACGTGTTACCGCTGACGGAACCCCGGTGTAATCAACCACAAGGCCCCTGAATCCGCGTGTGCCTATTACACGCATGCGCGGCCTAAAGTGGGGAGCCACAGGCGGTTATTCCTGTGGTAGGGGCATAAAGCCGGGGTGTGCGTGGTGAACGGTTTACCCATACGGACAAGCAGTGGAGATTGAAGGGTAGCTTTTCTGAGGTACAAATGAGATCGGTCATGGGTGGGGTCCCCATGACGGCACAGACCGTGAAGATTCGGTGTCTTTCTCTCTTTAACCCCGGATGGCAGGCTGACGCCGACGGTTCCGGATGGAGGTCAATATCATGTCTCCGCGGAAAACCTCCTTCATTGACCCTTATTTATTGATGACCTTGGCATGTGATGGCAAAACGTTTAAGGATATCAGTCCATTTTACATAAAGCGTGAAATAGATAAAATCAGTGACCCTGTCAAAAACGCTACGCGTCTCCGAGACGGTAGCTTACTATTAGAGAGCACCAGTGCAGACCAGTCTCGCAAACTACAAAAGGCGACTTTGTTGGGCTCCTACCCTATCCGGGTAGCCCCACACAAAACACTTAACACCTGTAGAGGAGTAGTCACCACCTCCAGCCTAGATGGTCTTGCGAATGAGGAAATAGTAAGTTGCCTCTCTGATCAACTTGTTTGCCAGGCGTACCGCTTAACACGGAAACAAGATGGCAAGGAGTACCCACTACGTACGGTATTTCTTACTTTTGCTGGGACGAAGTTACCCGAATTCATATATTGCGGCTATGAACGTGCTAGCGTCCGCCAGTATGTCCCGAACCCCATGCGCTGCTTCCAATGTCAGCGGTTCGGACATACTAAGGTCACATGTACCAATCCTGCTCTTTGTGAGCAATGTGGCCTACCGAAGCACGAAGACCCAAACTACACTCGACCACCTTGTTGCGTGAACTGTGGCGGTAGTCATCCTTCCACCTCGCGACAGTGCCCTAGATTCATGGACGAAAAAGGTATTCAGGAGCTACGTGTGAAAGAACGCCTGACTTTTCCAGAGGCACGACGGCGCTTTGAGCAACTAAATCCTGCTACCACTACTACTGAGTATGCATCAGCAGCTCGCCGTACTCCTAATACCACTGTTGCTGTTCAACACGTCCCTGTCGCCCACGCATCCACGCAGACAGACTTTCTAGCCGTTAAACCCACGTCTCAGACTGTTTGTATATCCACCAGCACAGCCTCCGCTTCAACCGTACAGACTCCAGCCACCAAGCCATCAGCGGGTAACAGTCATCCCGTAGTAAATGCGAAAAGCCGATCCCGGCCACCACATAGATCTCGAAGTCGCTCGCCTTCTAATAGATCCCGGTCTCGTTCTACGAGCCGTAGGAGTTCTGACTCCCGAACATCAGCGGAGTCACAGGAGGCCAACGATTTTCGAGTCGTAGGGCCCAAATCAGCCAAGGTCAAGAAAAAGGTTAAAACGGCACGCTAAAAACTCTTTATGGAAATAATCCAGTGGAATGTCAATGGTTTTCGAGCTCGTGCTCAAGACCTACAACATTTAGTTTCTCAACGGTCACCATCAATTATATGTCTCCAGGAAACCCACTTACATCCCAATCACGCCCCTCAAAATCCAACCTCTGCGGTCCTCGTCCCGAGGGGTGGGCAACAGGAAGTAGGGGACTGACTGATGGGGTGATGTACGGTGGGGACTTGGTGTACCCCACGACCGCTACGGCTGCCGAGAAGGCCCATCAGTAACCCCGAAAACTGGCAGAAGAGGCTCTGGTATTTTTCCCCAGGGACCTACTACGGTAGGTACGGGTTTGGCGATCCCGGGGTCCCTAGCCACTCACCATCATTTCATCCCCTTCACCTCCATCAACTGTGCCACGCACTGCTACTGCTTGTCAGTAAGCATCACACTCTTCCTCTTCTAGTTTTTATTATTATTATTATTAGCACGTAAGGTCTTAGGTTTATAACTCCTGTCTCACCAGCAGGGATCTCTCCTATCTCCGTGGTTCTGTCCCACGGTTTTCAGCGCGGCTTCCGACATGTGTGCTCTCCGGAGGTCTCAAAAGTGAAGGTTGAGCGGACCCTTCGCACTGCCCCTATGTGTAGCCTTAGGTGCGGAGCCCGTCCACACCGTCAAGTACACCCACGTAGCTCCTTGAGGGCCCGGTCTGTGGTAATCTCCCGACGGCCGCGTTTCGCCGTTGGGTTAGTATCACGGACCGGACGTGTTACCGCTGACGGAACCCCGGTGTAATCAACCACAAGTCCCCTGAATCCGCGTGTGCCTATTATACGCAGCGCGGCATAAAGTGGGGAGCCACAGGCGGTTATTCCTGTGGTAGGGGCATAAAGCCGGGGTGTACGTGGTGAACGGTTTACCCATACGGACAAGCAGTGGAGATTGAAGGGTAGCTTTTCTGAGGTACAAATGAGATCGGTCATGGGTGAGGTCCCCATGACGGCACAGACCGTGAAGATTCGGTGTCTTTCTTTTTTAACCCCCGGATGGCAGGCTGACGCCGACGGTTCCGGATGGGGGTCCTATTCAAAATGCATCCGCGCAAAACCTCATTCACCGACCCTTTTATAGTGATGACCTTGGCATGTGATGGCAAAACCTTTAAAGATATAAGTCCGTTCTACATAAAGCGCGAACTCGACAAGATCAGTGGCCCTGTGAAAAACGCTACGCGTCTCCGAGACGGCAGCTTATTATTAGAGAGCACAAGTGCGGACCAGTCTAAGAAGCTACAGAAAGCAACTTTGTTGGGCTCCTACCCTATCCGGGTAGCCCCACACAAGACGCTTAACACCTGCAGAGGAGTAGTCACCACCTCCAGCTTAGACGGTCTTGCAAATGAAGAAATTGTAAGTTGCCTCTCTGATCAACTGGTTTGTCAGGCGTACCGGCTAACACGGAAACAGGATGGCAAGGAATACCCATTGCGTACGGTTTTTCTCACTTTTGCTGGGACAAAGTTACCAGAATTCATCTATTGCGGATATGAACGTGCTAGCGTCCGCCAGTATGTCCCGAACCCAATGCGCTGTTTTCAATGTCAGCGGTTCGGACATACTAAGGTAACGTGTACCAATCCTGCACTTTGTGAGAAATGTGGCCTACCGACACATGAAGACCCAAACTGCAGCCGAACACCTTGCTGCGTGAACTGTGGCGGTAGTCATCCCTCCAGCTCGCGACAGTGTCCTAGATTCATGGACGAGAAGAGCATTCAGGAGCTACGTGTAAAGGAACGCCTGACTTTTCTAGAGGCACGACGGCGCTTCGAACAACTGAAGCCTGCTGCCACTACTACTGGATATGCATTAGCAGCTCGCCGTACTCCTAATACCACTGTTGCTGTTCAACACGTCCCTGTCGCACACGCATCCACGCAGACTGACTTTATAGCCGTTAAACCTACGCCTCAGACTGTTTGTATATCCACCAGCACAGCCTCCGCTTCAGCCGTACAGACTCCAGCCACCAAGCCATCACCGAGTAACAAAAATCCAGTGATAATTGTAAAAAACCGATCCCGGCCACAAAATAGATCGCGAAGTCGCTCGCCTTCCATTAGATCCCGGTCTCGTTCTACGAGCCGTAGGAGTTCTGACTCCCGAACATCAGCGGAGTCACAGGAGGCTAACGATTTTCGAGTCGTAGGGCCCAAGTCAGCCAAGGTCAAGAAAAAAGTTAAAACGGCCCGTTAAAAACTCTTCATGGAAATAATCCAGTGGAATGTCAATGGTTTTCGAGCTCGTGCTCAAGACCTACAATATTTGGTTTCTCAACGGTCACCGTCAATTATTTGCCTCCAGGAAACCCACTTACATCCCAATCACTCGTTACACCTTCACTCTTTCTCTGCCTTTAGAAGCGACTCTCTTGCAGGTATGCGTGCAAGCGGTGGCGTTGCTACCTTAGTGGCGCCTAACATCTCAGCCGCCAACGTTCCTCTCACCACACCATTGCAAGCTGTGGCCGTTCGGATACAGCTGGAGAGCATCAGTTTTACCATCTGCAACATCTACCTGCCGCCGCTCAGTATAGTTCCAGAGCGTGATCTTCGAGCTCTGTTGGAACAGCTCCCCTCACCACTACTCCTTGTGGGAGATTTGAATGCCAAGCACACGCTCTGGGGATCAGACACTGATGACGCCCGTGGATGCCTCCTCGTAGACGTCTTCGATAAGTCTGACCTGCTTCTGCTAAATACTGGTGACCCGACATTCCTATCATCCGCTTATGGTACACATTCCGTACTAGACCTTTCTTTCTGCAGTCCGTCATTAGTACCACTACTTGAGTGGTCAGTACTTTCCGACCTCTTTGGCAGTGATCACTACCCCATTAACATACATTTTTCTGGCCGCCAATGTGTACCGTCTCGACATCCTCGCTGGATTATTTCCAAAGCTAACTGGGGAAAATTCCAATCCCTGATACACCTCATCGACGATGGTTTCGACACCATCGACGAAATGGTGGAATATTTTACTTGCTCGATCCTGCTCGCAGCAGAATCCAGCATTCCTCGAGGTTCACCTACACCACGTCGTATCCCTGTACCGTGGTGGTCCGAGGAATGCAGTTTGGCTGTCAAAGCACGCAAACGTGCTTTGCGCGTTTTTCAGCGGCACCCGACGGAAGGGAACTTCGTCGCCTTCAAGCGTTCTCGCGCTAGGGCACGCTTCATACTGCGCAACGCAAAACGTAAATCCTGGGAAGCCTATGTGTCTTCGCTTTCCCGGCGCAGCTCTACCCAACAAGTATGGTCAGCTGTTCGGCGGATGTATGGCAAGTATCGCCGGACGGTAATTCCCGGCCTTGCCATCAACGGTTCCATGTACACCACCGAGCAGGAAATAGCTGAAGCCCTAGCTACCACATTTGCTGCTACTAGCCAAACTGCCCGCTATGACGCTCTCTTCCTGCCTATTAAGGAAAAGGCGGAGCGGGTACCACTGAATTTTAATAGTGACTGCACCGAGCCGTACAATCAACCTTTTACCGTAGCCGAGCTCGCCCATTCTCTGGCATTAGCAAAGGATTCTTCTCCAGGTCCCGATGACGTACACCGACAGATGCTGCTACATCTTCCATCTGAGGCGCTATCCTTCCTTTTAAACATCTATAACCGCATTTGGCATGAGCGGGTTTTCCCTTCCTCCTGGCGAGAGGGTATTGTCATCCCCATCCCTCGACCCGGAAAGGACCGCACGCTACCATCTAGCTACCGCCCCATTTGCCTGACGAGTGTCATCTGTAAGACCTTCGAGCGGATGATAAACGCTCGGTTAAATTGGTGGCTAGAAAAACATAACCATCTGTCCAACTTGCAATGCGGTGTTCGTCGTCATCGCTCAAGTGTCGATAATCTAACTCGCCTTGAGGGGTATATTTGCGATGCGTTTCTACTGAAACAGCACGCCGTGGGCGTGTTCCTCGACCTGGAGAAGGCTTATGACACCACCTGGCGGTACGGCATACTCCGTAACCTACATGGTTTCGGTATGCGTGGTCATCTACCGGAATTCCTATGCAACTTTTTAAAACTTCGCCGTTTTCGGGTTCGCATAGGAAACACGATATCACGGGAGCGGATACAGGAGAACGGTGTACCTCAAGGGTCGATTTTGAGCGTCACCCTTTTTGCCGTAGCGATTAACGGCATCACTAGTGCCGTTAAAAGTGGAATTCCATCATCCCTCTATGTTGACGACTTCGCAGTATATTATAGGTCTGCCAACATAGATCACATTGAGCGCCAACTGCAGCTGACCATCACCCAGCTAGCAGCTTGGGCGCTTCAAAACGGCTTCCGTTTTTCAGCTGAGAAGACGCAGTGTATCCACTTTCACCGCCTACGAGGTATTCACCCGCCTCCTGATATTCATTTGAACGGCACACCCCTGCCATTTGTCTCCCACCTGAAGTTCTTGGGCCTCTACTTGGACCGCCAACTCAGTTGGGAGCACCACATTCGTCACCTTCGGGCCTCTTGCGATCGTTCTCTTCGGGTGCTGAAGGTATTATCTGGAGCATCTTGGGGGGGCGATCGCACGGTAATGTTGAGGCTGTACCGCTCTCTGGTTCGGTCTAAGCTGGACTATGGCAGTTTTATTTATGGCGCAGCGACCTCCTCTAAACTTCGCCTTTTAGATACCGTACATCATACTGGCATCCGCCTTGCCACAGGAGCTTTCCGCACCAGTCGAGTTGACTGCCTGTACGCAGACTCAGGCGAACCTCCACTCCATATTCGTCGCTCGCTGTTACTCTGCTCATACGTTTCAAAGTTGGCAAGTCATACCAATCATCCTTGTTTTAAACCAGTTCTGTGTCCAGATTTAGTCCACCGTTATATGCGCCCTGGTTCTCGGACTCGCCCCGTGGGAATAAGATTTCGGGATCTCCTACATTCCCATGGCCTCCGAATGCCTCGCGTGGAGAGGTCGTCCATCTGCCCTTATCCTGCATGGCAGCTCGATCGTGCGGTGTTCGATCTCGCTCTTTCAAGCAACTCTAGGCTCGCTACTCCATATTCGGTGTTCCAACAACTTTTTGCCGAATTGCTGGGCCGTTACCCTAACTATGTTCCGGTCTTTACAGACGGTTCCCAGTTAGGTAACGCTACGGGTTGCGCGTTCTTCGTTAACGGTGAGGCTCACAAATTTCGCCTTATGGACTCCACTTCAGTTTTTTCCGCAGAACTGTATGCCATCTTTTATTTGCTCCTTTTTATTTGCAAGTTAGCTCCTGGCTCTTTTATCGTCTGCACTGACTGCCTAAGTGCGCTTCAGGCCTTGCAACAACACACTGCCACTCACACACTGGTTTTAAAAATACAGACCCAGATCTCGAAAATGCTCGGTCTCGGATACAATTTTGTTTTTACTTGGACCCCAGGCCATGTGGGGATATCCGGCAACGAGGAGGCGGACGCGGCTGCTAAGTCCGCTTGCCGTTTACCCCGGAGTTTAACAACTCGGATGCCATTCCAGGATGTGCAACGTTTTTTCCGTCGCCAACTACTATCTGCTTGGCAGCACTCCTGGACAGCTTTAGAAGGCACACAACTCCGGGGTATAAAGGAGAGCGTACAACCCTGGCAAACATCCTGCAGGGATAACCGGCGAGCCGAGGTGATACTCACCCGGCTGAGAATTGGGCACACACGAGCAACTCATGGCCATCTGCTAAGAGGGGAACCGGCCCCTGTGTGTGCCTCGTGTTCAGTACGCCTCACTGTGCGGCATATATTAATCGAATGCCCGCAGTACGCCAGAGTTCGGCAGTCTTTGGGCTTGGGAGCTAACTTGTGCAGTGTTTTAGCGGACGACCCAGTGGCCGTGGATAAGGCACTGCGGTTTGTTTTTAAAATCGGTTTTAACCAGCAAGTCTGACTTGTATTTTACATTTATTACTTCTAGAGTTTTAAAGTATTAGTCTTTAGCTCGTTTTTAATGCCATTTTAACAGTTGAGTGTTTTACTGTATTTTACCTTTTTTAGCATAATTTTTATAGCTTTTAAGTTTTAGTATTGACTTTGGGCCCAAATGACCTTGTTGTCGATGGGCCCCTAAACAACACACACTCACTCACACTACATCCCAATCACTCGTTACACCTTCACTCTTTCTCTGCATTTAGAAGCGACTCTCTTGCAGGTATGCGTGCAAGCGGTGGCGTTGCTACCTTAGTGGCGCCTAACATCTCAGCCGCCAACGTTCCTCTCACTACACCATTGCAAGCTGTGGCCGTTCGGATACAACTGGAGAGCATCAGGTTTACCATCTGCAACATGTACCTGCCGCCGCTCAGTATAGTTCCAGAGCGTGATCTTCAAGCTCTATTGGCTCAGCTCCCCTCACCACTACTCCTTGTGGGAGATTTGAATGCCAAACACACGCTCTGGGGATCAGACACTGATGACGCCCGTGGATGCCTCCTCGTAGACGTCTTTGATAAGTCTGACCTGCTTCTGCTAAATACTGGTGACCCGACATTCCTATCATCCGCTTATGGTACACATTCCGTACTAGACCTTTCTTTCTGCAGTCCGTCATTAATACCACTACTTGAGTGGTCAGTACTCTCCGACCTCTTTGGCAGTGATCATTACCCCATTAACATTCATTTTTCTGGCCGCCAATGTGTACCTTCTCGACATCCTCGCTGGATTATTTCCAAAGCTAATTGGGGAAAATTCCATTCCCTGATAAACCTTATCGATGATGGTTTCGACACCATCGATGAAATGGTCGAATATTTTACTTGCTCGATCCTGCTCGCTGCAGAATCCAGCATTCCTCGGGGTTCATCTACACCACGTCGTATCCCTGTACCGTGGTGGTCCGAGGAATGCAGTTTGGCTGTCAAGGCACGCAAACGTGCTTTGCGCGTTTTTCAGCGGCACCCGACAGAAGAGAACTTCGTCGCCTTAAAACGTTCTCGCGCTAGGGCACGCTTCATACTGCGCAACGCAAAGCGTAAATCTTGGGAAGCCTATGTCTCTTCCCTTTCCCGGCGCAGTTCTAACCAACAAGTATGGTCAGCTGTTCGGCGGATGTATGGCAAGTATCGCCGGACGGTAACTCCCGGCCTTGCCATCAACGGTTCCATGTGCACCACCGAGCAGGACATAGCTGAAGCCCTAGCTACAACATTTGCTGCTACTAGCCAAACTGCCCGCTATGACGCTCTCTTCCTGCCTATTAAGGAAAAGGCGGAACGGGTACAACTAAATTTTAATAGTGACTGCACCGAGCCGTACAACCAACCTTTTACCGCTGCCGAGCTCGCACATTCTCTAGCGTTAGCAAAGGATTCTTCTCCAGGTCCCGATGACGTACACCGACAGATGCTACTACATCTTCCATCTGAGGCGCTATGTTTCCTATTAAACATCTATAACCGCATTTGGCAACAGCGGGTTTTCCCTTCCTCCTGGCGAGAGGGTTTTGTCATCCCCATCCCTCGACCCGGAAAGGACCGCACGCTTCCATCTAGCTACCGCCCCATTTGCCTGACGAGTGTCCTCTGTAAGACCTTAGAGCGAATGATAAACGCTCGGTTAAATTGGTGGCTAGAAAAACATAACCTTCTCTCCAACTTGCAATGCGGTTTTCGTCGCCATCGCTCAAGTGTCGACAATCTAACACGCCTTGAGGGGTATATTTTTTATGCCTTTCTACTGAAACAGCACGCCGTGGGTGTGTTCCTCGACCTGGAGAAGGCCTATGACACCACTTGGCGGTACGGCATACTCCGTAACCTCCATAGTTACGGTATGCGTGGTCATCTACCCGAGTTTTTATGCAATTTTTTAAAACTTCGCCGTTTTCGGGTTCGCATAGGAGACACTATATCACGGGAGCGGATACAGGAGAACGGCGTACCTCAAGGGTCAATTTTGAGCGTCACCCTTTTTGCCGTAGCGATTAATGACATCTCTAGTGCCGTTAGAAGTGGAATTCCATCATCCCTCTATGTTGACGACTTCGCAGTTTATTATAGGTCTGCCAACATAGATCACATTGAGTGCCAACTGCAGCTGACCATTACCCAGCTAGCAGCTTGGGCGCTTCAAACCGGCTTCCGTTTTTCAGCTGCGAAGACGCAGTGTATCCACTTTCACCGCCTACGAGGTATTCACCCGCCTCCTGATCTTCATTTGAACGGCACACCCCTGCCATTTTCTCCCACCTGAAGTTCTTGGGCCTCTACTTGGACCGACAACTAAATTGGGAGCACCACATTCGTCACCTTCGAGCCTCTTGCGATCGTTCTCTTCGGGTGCTGAAGGTATTATCTGGAGCATCTTGGGGGGCGATCGCACGGTAATGTTGAGGCTGTACCGCTCTCTGGTTCGGTCCAAGCTGGACTATGGCAGTTTTATTTAAGGCGCAGCGACCGCCTCTAAACTTCGCCTTTTAGACACCGTGCATCACCCTGGCATCCGCCTTGCCACAGGAGCTTTCCGCACCAGTCGAGTCGACTGCCTGTATGCGGACTCAGGCGAACCTCCACTCCATATACGTCGCTCGCTGTTACTCTTCTCGTACGTTTCGAAGTTGGCAAGTTACCCCAATCATCCTTGTTTTAAACCAGTTCTGTGTCCAGATTTAGTCCACCGTTATATGTGCCCTGGTTCTCAGACACGCCCCGTGGGAATAAGATTTCGGGATCTCCTACATTCCCATGGGCTCCGAATGCCTCGCGTAGAGAGGTCGTTTCGGTGTTCCAACAACCTTTTGCAGAACTACTGGGCCGTTACCCTAACTATGTTCCGGTCTTTACAGACGGTTCTCAGTTGGGTAGCGCTACGGGTTGCGCGTTCTTCATTAACGTTGAGGCTCATAAATTTCGACTTCTGGACTCCACTTCGGTCTTCCCAGCAGAGCTGTACGCCATCTACTATTTGCTCCTTTTTATTTGCAAGTTAGCCCCTGGCTCTTTTATTGTTTGCACCGACTGTCTAAGTGCTCTTCAGGCCTTGCAACAGCACACTGCCGCCCACTCCCTTGTTTTAAAAATACAGGCCCATATCTCGCAAATGCTCGGTCGAGGATACCATTTTGTTTTTACTTGGACCCCAGGACATGTGGGCATTTCCGGGAACGAGGGGGCGGACGCGGCTGCTAAGTCCGCTTGCCGTTTGCCCCGGAGTTTAACAACTACGGTGCCATTCCAGGATGTGCAACGTTTTTTCCGTCGCCAGCTTCTATCTGCTTGGCAGCAATTCTGGACAGCTTTACAAGGCACACATCTCCGGGCTATAAAGGAGAGCGTACAACCCTTGCCAACTTCCTGCAGGGATAACCGGCGGGCCGAGGTGATACTCACCCGGCTGAGAATTGGGCACACACGAGCGACACATGGCCATCTATTAAGAGGGGAACCGGCCCCTGTGTGTGCCCCGTGTGCAGTACGCCTCACGGTACGGCACGTACTGCTTGATTGCCCGCAGTACGCTCGCGTTCGCCAGTCAATAGGCTTGGGAGCTAACATGCCAAGAATTTTAGGGGACGACCCAGTGGCCGTGATTAAGGCACTGCGGTTTGTTACCGAAATCGGTTTTAACCAGCGAGTCCGACATGCATTTTATATTTATTACTTTTAGAGTTTTTAAAGTATGGCTTTAGATCGTTTTTAATGTCCTTTTAACAGTTGAGTGTTTTATTATATTTTACCTTTTTTTAGCTAAATGTTTATAGCTTTTAGGTTTTAGTATTGACTTGGGGCCCAAATGACCTTGTTGTCGACGGGCCCTTAAACACCACACTCATCATCATCAACACGTCCCTGTCGCCCACGCATCCACGCAGACTGACTTTCTAGCCGCTAAACCCACGTGTCAGACTGTTTGTGTATCCACCAGCACAGCCTCCGCTTCAAGCGTACAGACTCCAGCCACCAAGCCATCAACGGGTAACAACCATCCCGTAGTAAATGCGAAAAACCGATCCCGACCACAACATAGATCGCGAAGTCGCTCGCCTTCTGTTAGATCCCGGTCTCGTTCTACTTGCCGTAGGAGTTCTGACTCCCGATCATCAGCGGAGTCACAGGAGGCTATCGATTTTCGAATTGTAGGGCCCAGGTCAGCCAAGGCCAAGAAAAAGTTTAAAACGGCCCATTAAAAGCTCTTCATGGAAATAATCCAGTGGAATGTCAATGGTTTTCGAGCTCGTGCTCAAGACCTACAACATTTAGTTTCTCAACGGTCACCGTCAATAATTTGCCTCCAGGAAACCCACTTACATCCCAATCACTCGTTACACCTTCACTCTTTTTCGGCATTTAGAAGCGATTCTCTTGCAGGTATGCGTGCAAGCGGTGGCGTTGCTACCTTAGTGGCGCCTAACATTTCCGCCGCCCACGTTCCTCTCACCACACCATTGCAAGCTGTGGCCGTCCGGATACAGCTGGAGAGCATCAGTTTTACCATCTGCAACATGTACCTGCCGCCGCTAAGTATAGTTACAGAGCGGGATCTTCTAGCTCTATTGGCTCAGCTCCCCTCACCACTACTCCTTGTGGAAGATTTGAATGCCAAGCACACGCTCTGGGGATCAGACACAGATGACGCCCGTGGATGCCTCCTCGTAGACGTCTTCGATAAGTCTGACCTGCTTCTGCTAAATACTGGTGACCCGACATTCCTATCATCCGCTTATGGTACACATTCCGTACTAGACCTTTCTGTCTGCAGTCCGTCATTAGTACCACTGCTTGAGTGGTCAGTACTTTCCGACCTCTTTGGCAGTGATCATTACCCCATTAACATTGATTTTTCTGGCCGCCAATGTGTACCTTCTCGACATCCTCGCTGGATTATTTCCAAAGCTAACTGGGGAAAATTCCAATCCCTCATACACCTCACCGACCATGGTTTCGACACCATCGACGAAATGGTCGAATATTTTACTTGCTCGATCCTGCTCGCAGCGGAATCCAGCATTCCTCGAGGCTCACCTACACCACGTCGTATTCCTGTACCGTGGTGGTCCGAGGAATGTAGTTTGGCTGTCAAAGCTACAAACGTGCTTTGCGCATTTTTCAGCGGCACCAGACGGAAGCGAACTTGGTCGCCTTCAAACGTTCTCGCGCTAGGGCACGCTTTATACTGCGCAACGCAAAGCGTAAATCGTGGGAAGCATTTGTGTCTTCGCTTTTCCGGCGCAGCTCTACCCAACAAGTATGGTCAGCTGTTCGGTGGATGTATGGCAAATATCGCCGGGCGGTAATTCCCGGCCTTGCCATCAACGGATCCATGTGCACCACCGAGCAGGACATAGCTGAAGCCCTAGCTACCACATTTGCTGCCACGAGCCAAACTGCCCGCTATGACGCTCTCTTCCTGCCTATTAAGGAAAAGGCGGAGCGGGTACCACTTAATTTTAATAGTGACTGCACCCAGCCGTACAACCAACCCTTTACCGCAGCCGAGCTCGCCCATTCTCTGGCGTTAGCAAAGGATTCCTCTCCAGGTCCCGGTGACGTACACCAACAGATGCTGCTACATCTTCCATCTGAGGCGCTATGTTTCCTTCTAAACATCTATAACCGCATTTGGCATGAGCGGGTTTTCCCTTCCTCCTGGCGAGAGGCCCCCCAGGGGCCTACTACGGTAGGTACGGGTATTGGCGATCCCGGGGTCCCGAGCCAACAGTCTCCCTCGTGTGGGCTCCTCTTCGTGGTTGAGGGAGACGGTCAACAGGCCCACCCACGTGTAGGCCGTGCGTGGAGACCCGTGTTGGTGGAAATGTTTGTCCTGGTGGTTGAGGGATGCGTATCTGAGCTCATAACAGTCTTTTTCTGAATTCGGGAAGGGTGCGCATTACCAATATACCACTTTGGCTACTGCTTCAGCTAAACGGGAGGTTAGGGACTAACCCACCCCTAATCAATCGGCCAGGACAAGGTGTTACACTGAACTCCAGGGTGAGTGGGACGGCGAGCCCGCTATATCCCCTGTATAGCCCTGTCATCCCAGTGGGATGACCCCTTGTTGGGCTCCGTGGTGGGTGGGGAGTACTGGGGGATGAAATTTATTTTCAGCTATTTATGGCTACACTTACACCGAAAAAACGAAAACAAGTAACTGATGAAAAAGAGGTACACGTATCGTCATTTGCGCGTTACCTAGTAATTCACCGTACAGAAGAGGGTCAATCTTTCCTTAAGGTAAATCCTTTTGTTATTCAGTCGGGTCTAGACAAAATCGCCGGTCCAGTTAAATCCTGTACCCGCCTACGTTCCGGTTCCCTGTTAGTCGAGAGTTACAGTGCCACGCAGTTTGAGAAGTTATTGAAGGCAAAACTCCTACACGGATACCCCATCCGTGTAGAGAAACACAGGAGCCTCAACTCTTCCAAGGGCGTCATCACCAGCCCCCTGCTGGACGGTATGCCGGAGGAGGAGATACAACGGTATCTTGCGGACCAGGGTGTCACGGACGTTTACCGTGTTCAAGTCAAGCGTGATGGTGTTCTGGTTCCAAGCCGCACGCTCTTCATTACCTTTGATCGACTCGACCTGCCTCAGAAGATCAAGGCAGGCTATGAAGTTATTCCTGTCCGCCCGTATGTTCCACGGCCTATGCGTTGCTACCAGTGCCAACGCTATGGTCATACTAAGACCTCTTGCAAGGCTACTGTCGCGGTGTGTGCCAACTGTGGAAAGGACGATCATGACGGAGCTTGTCCATCTGCTCCCAGTTGTGTAAACTGCCAAGGTCCCCACCCGGCGACCTCTCGCGATTGTCCGCGATACCAGGATGAGAAGGCGATCCAGGAGCTGCGTGTGAAAGAACATCTATCCTTCTCGGAAGCCCGCAAACGCCATCAAGCCCGCCAGCCCTCTATCCTGAAGTTTGGTACTTTTAGTTCTGTTCTTTCCAAACCAGTACCAAAGCGCGACATGGGCACTCAAACTTGCCCCGCACCTTCCGCCGTGGCTCCTCGTGTAGCACTGCCAACTTCCGCTACCGCCCACTCCAAAACTGTTTCTGTCAGTACCGCGACCCGACAATTTAAAGTTTCACCCAAGAGATCAGACTTCCTTAAGGACCCTCCGGCGTCCACCAGCGGCAGGTGTGCCGCACCAGCTGGCTCCCCTTCACCTCCCCGGCGCCCTGGCTCCCAAGATACCAGGGGGCGCAGTCGTGTGAAGGGGCTTTCCCCTCCAGCCTTAAGTATTGGCAACAGTTTTCTGCCTCTCACTATGATATCCAGTGACCCGGACCCTCCTCCATCTGAGGAGCCTATGGAGCACGATGCAAGTGCTCCCAAAAGCCCGAGTCCCACGCGTAATCAGAAGGGCAAATTAAAACGACAGCCGCCAACCAAGTGATTCTAGTGACCAGACTTTTCCATTCGCCCCAGGATGTCCATTATCCAGTGGAATGCACGTGGCGTGCGCAGGCGTAAATCTGAGCTGCAATTGTTGCGTAATTCGTTGTCCCCCAGTATTTTCTGTCTGCAGGAGACGAAACTTCAACAGCAGGATACTTTCACCTTTCCTGGTTTTACTCCGGTGAGATTTGACTTACCACCGGAGCCCGGTTCTCCTGCACATGGGGGTGTTCTACTTTTAATTCGAGACGATATATTTTACCAACCTCTTCCACTCTCTAGTGCATTGCAAGCCGTTGCCGTTTCTCTAACACTCCCAGGCCTTTCTTTTACTTTATGTTCCGTATATCTACCGCCTTCTTCTCCCTTTTCCATTTCGGACCTCTCGGATCTAGTGTCCCAGTTCCCGACACCCTTCTTGCTTGTGGGGGACTTCAACGCCCATCACCCTCTTTGGGGATCACCTAGGGCTTGCGTAAGGGGGAAGCACCTAGCCGAATTCTTTCTTCAGAACCAACTCTCTCTTCTCAACACAGGCGAACCTACCTTTATATCTGATTCAACCAGCACCCTTTCTCACCTGGATTTATCTGTCTGCTCGGCACAGCTTGCTCATCGTTTTCATTGGAACGTCGTCTCGGACACATTTTCCAGCGATCACCTTCCTTGCCTGATTAACCTGCTTTCGAATTATACACCACCGTCCCGTGTACCCACCTGGCAGCTACAGAAAGCGAACTGGCCTCTTTTTTGCAGCCTGGCTATTTTCGACTCCCGTGTATCGGAAGACGTTGACGAGATGGTGGAGCACGTTACATCTGTGATCACCTCTGCCGCCGAACGTGCTATACCTCGCTCGTCAGCCCAACCTCGGCGTTTACCCGTTCCCTGGTGGACCGACGAATGCCGGGTGGCGGTGCGTGCACGTCGGGCAGCACTGCGGGCATTTAAGCGCCATCCTACTCTGGATAACTTGGTCACTTTTAAGCGCTTACGAGCCAATGCCCGTCGCGTAATTCAGGCTAGCAAGAGGACGTCCTGGCAGCGCTTTGTGGAGACATTTAACCGCTTCACACCATCCTCTGTGATCTGGAGCAAGCTGCGACGCGTGGCCGGCAAAGTTTCTCGTGTTCCTGTGCCTGGCCTGCGGGTTAACAACGACATCATAGTTTCCCCTAGAGCGGTTGCTGATGCCCTGGGAGGTGCTTTTGCTGATGTTTCTCGCTCCTCCCATTATTCCGCGGACTTTCTGCCCATCAAACACCGGGCTGAGAGTCATGAACTCTCCTTCCACTCCTTGAACCGTGAGTGTTATAACGCCTTCTTTACCATGCAAGAGCTGGAGCGGGCCCTGGTCTGTTCCAGGTCTTCCGCACCGGGGCCGGATGGAGTCCACATCCTAATGCTGCAACACCTGTCTTCAGCAGATAAGCACTTTCTCTTGCAAGTATATAACCATATCTGGCGCACAGCAACTTTTCCGTCCGCTTGGCGCGAGGCCACCATTGTCCCCATCTTAAAACCTGGAAAGGATCCCCATCTGCCTTCCAGCTATCGTCCGATCTCCCTCACCAGTTGCCTTTGCAAGGTGCTGGAGCGTATGATAAACGGGCGTTTGACATGGTGGCTAGAATCACAAAACCTTCTATCTAACGTTCAGTGTGGTTTTCGTCGCTACCGTTCAACGGTCGACCACCTAGTCTCGTTATCCACGCACATCATGGATGGTTTTCTACGTAAGAGCCAAACGGTAGCTGTGTTTTTTGACCTGGAGAAGGCTTACGACACTTGCTGGAGATACGGAATTCTCCGTACCCTCCATAAATGGGGCATTCGTGGAAGACTCCCGCTTTTTATTCGAGAGTTTCTGCGAGATAGGGTGTTTCGGGTCCGTGTGGGTTCGGTTTTATCTCGTGTTTTTAGCCAAGAGAACGGAGTACCGCAGGGTTCGGTACTTAGTGTCACACTATTTGCTATTGCCATCAATCCCATTGCAGAGTGCGTCCCATCGGGCATTTCTTCTTCCTTGTTTGTGGACGACTTCGCCATTTACAGTAGTTCTCGGCGGACTTCACTCCTCCAACGCCGCCTCCAACTGTGCCTTGATCGTCTCTTCACCTGGAGTGTGGAAAACGGCTTTAAGTTCTCCGCCGAGAAGACCGTCTGCGTAAACTTCTGGCGCCGGAAAGTATTTCCGTCACCTTCTCTGCATCTCGGAGCCGACTCACTTCCTTACGCAGACGAGACAAAATTCTTGGGATTGGTGTTTGATAGGAAGCTTAGTTGGTCATCCCATATCTCCTTTTTAAAGGCCAGGTGTGAACGTTCTCTTAGTGTTTTGCGTGTTTTATGTGGCACATCCTGGGGAGCAGATCGGACAGTTCTTTTAAGACTCTATCGCTCTTTTATCCGATCCAAACTAGACTACGGCTGTATTGTGTATTCGTCGGCTCGACCGTCGATTTTAAAACGCCTAGACCCTGTTCACCACCGTGGTATCCGTTTGAGTATTGGCGCCTTTCCAACAAGTCCAGTCCTGAGCCTTTGTGCGGAAGCCGCTGAACCTCCGCTTCGCTATCGGCGTGATGTACTCCTGTGTAATTACGCTTGCCGGCTTCTTAGTTTGCCGGGACATCCGTCGTTTAGCTTGTTCTTTGATGATTCTCTGGACCGTCAATACTCAGCGCGCTCCCTGGCCCTCCTTCCTCCTGGCGTTCGGTTTCGCTCTCTGCTTCGGCTGCTGGACGTCGATTTGCCTGTGACATTTTGCAAAGGAGAAACCCGATTTCCCCCATGGCTCCGCTCCGGGATCCAGGTAAATCTGAGCCTGCTGTCCATGCCGAAATGTTCGACGCCAGATTCTGTCCTTCGTTCGGGCTTTTTAGAAGTTCAGGCGCAGTACCGACCCTGTAGTTTTATTTACACTGATGGCTCGAAGGACAATACGGGAGTGGGATGTGCCTTTATTCACGGTCGGAAGAGTTTTAGCTTTCGTCTTTTACCGCAGTGCTCGATTTTTACGGCAGAGCTGTTTGGTATTTACCAAGCTCTTTTATATGTTCGTCGGCATGCTTTAAAGTCTTGTGTTCTCTGCACCGACTCTTTGAGCGCCCTACAGAGCCTACGGATGCTGTACACTTCTCATCCACTTGTACAACGGCTCCAGGACTGCCTTCACACTCTCGCCAGTGCAGGCACTTGCGTATCCTTAGTGTGGGTACCTGGACATGTAGGCATTTCTGGAAACGAGGCTGCCGACGCTGCCGCGAAAGCAGCTGTTTTAGCTCCCAGATGTTTTGGGTCTAGCGTTCCCTCAGATGATTTTAGCTCATATTTACGTCGCGCCATCCTGTCAATGTGGAGCAGCGATTGGCATACCCGTCGGAGGAACAAACTTAGGGTGGTGAAGCCCCTCCCAATCATCTGGAGCACTTCGTCGCGCACCTCTCGTCGCGAAGAGGTGATTTTAGCACGACTGCGTATTGGGCACTGCCGTTTCAGCCATGGTCACCTTTTATCATCTGATGCTGCACCGCTCTGTTCTCATTGTCATGAGCCCATGACGGTGCGGCATGTCTTAGTTCAGTGCCAGTTCTTAACCCAGCTGCGTATGTCCTTGGACCTGCCTACGACCCTGCCTGAAGTGCTGGCAGACACTCCATGCGCAGTGGATCGTGTTTTACGCTTTATTCATCGCAGCAGACTGGGCACCCGTGTATGACTCCCATAATTCACCTTTTATCTTTTAGCCTTTTATGTGAGTTTTTTTTTTATCAGTTTCATTGTCTCGTTGCTCTGCTACTATAGTTTTTGGCACTGTATTGGTGACCTTTTAACTATTTTAAAGTTTTTTTTTTTTTTTTTTTTTTTTTTTTAGTCTTTTAGCCGAGGACTCAGTTTCAACTTTTTAACGTTATTGTTCTGTAATGGGCGCTAATAACCCTAGCAGTTGTGCGCCCTAAAGCCCCACTACTACTACTACTACTGGCGAGAGGGTATTGTCATCCCCATCCCTCGACCCGGAAAGGACCGCAAGCTACCATCTAGCTACCGCCCCATTTGCCTGACGAGTGTCATCTGTAAGACGTTACAGCGAATGATAAACGCTCGGTTAAATTGGTGGCTCGAAAAACATAACCATCTGTCCAACTTGCAGTGCGGTTTTTGCCGCCATCGCTCAAGTGTCGATAATCTAACACGCCTTGAGGGGTATGTTTCCGATGCGTTTCTACTGAAGCAACATACCGTGGGCGTGTTCCTCGACCTGGAGAAGGCCTATGACCCCACTTGGCGGTACGGCATACTCCGTAACCTACATGGTTACGGCATGCGTGGTCATCTGCCCGAGTTTTTATGCAATTTTTTAAAACTTCGCCGTTTTCGTGTGCGGATGGGGAAAACGATATCCCAGGAGCGGATACAGGAGAACGGTGTACCTCAAGGGTCGAGCCCCTCAAAATCCAACCTCTGCGGTCCTCGTCCCGAGGGGTGGGCAACAGGAAGTAGGGGACTGACTGATGGGGTGATGTACGGTGGGGACTTGGTGTCCCCCAGGACCGCTACGGCTGCCGAGAAGGCCCATCAGTAACCCCGAAAACTGGCAGAAGAGGCTCTGGTGTAATCTCTCGATTGGGTTCCTCCGCGAGGTGAGAGTGTTCCTTCAAACGCCCAAAATATGGTCCACTTCGGTGTTTGACCCCATTTATTTTTTGTTCCTTTTCCTTTTCCTCCCTGAGCACATGTCTGACGGGTAACATAGCGCGGGTGGTTGGAGTGGGAAGCGCAAGGGGTGACTGGGTAACGCGTAACCCCCAGCCCCTTGTTACCATGTAGGACTGTGCTCGTATCCGCTGATAGAGGTCAGTCCCGGGGAGGGGCCATTGCATGAGCTGTTACACACCTGAAGGCGATTGGGTCCCTCCGTCATTACACTGGGAGGTGTGACCCTAGGGTGAGCAAGGTCCAGGCCAGAACTCTCACCTAAGCCGGGGTGGCGCCCAGGTTGTGAGCACGCCATCGGAGACGTTTGCAATGGTGGAGGACATTACCGCAATGGGACCTAAATTTAAACCAACAACTTTGAAGGGTAAAGGAAAGGAAGTAGTCGAGTCCTGTGGTCCTCGCTACTTAGTAATAACCAGAACTGAGGAAGGAAGGAATTTTTTGTCTGAGAACCCTTTCATCATCCAAAAGGGCTTAGATAATATAGCTGTCCAGTTAAATCCTGTACTCGTTCACGCAATGGCACGCTCCTGGTGGAAGCTACATCTGTATCCCAGGAAGCTGTCATATTGAAGGCGAACCTGTTGGGCAGCTACCCGGTAAGCATCACAGTCCATAAGAGCCCCAACTCCTCGCGTGGAGTGGTAAACACCCGCGCGCTGGACGGTATGACAAATGAGGAAATTGCAGAAAACCTTCAAGACCAAGGTGTGACGGCTGTTTACCGTGTGCAGCGCCGAGAGCGAGGGGAATTGGTACCTACCCGTACCCTGTTCCTGACCTTTGATCGGGTCGATCTCCCACAAAGGATCAGGGCAGGGTATGAGACTATTGAGGTGCGCCCCTATATACCAAACCCACTGCGATGCTATAAGTGCCAGCGTTTCGGGCACACCAGTGCGTTGTGTAACTCTGCTCCTACATGTTGTAACTGTGCGATGACTCAGCACGATGGTACGTGTTCATCGCCAGTTAAATGCGTGAACTGCGCTGGAGAGCACGCCTCCAGCTCTCGAAATTGCCCACGCTATGTAGAGGAAAAGGCGATCCAGGAGATCCGGGTGAAAGAGAAGGTGTCCTTTTCCGAAGCCCGGAAACTTGCCCGCACTCGCTTACCATCTCTCCCTCGGGGAGCTACTTACAGTTCTGTAGCTGCGAAGCCTGTACCGAGGAGAGAAATCGCCACTCAGACGAGCTATATCGGTGCGACAACGATATCGGAGAAAACCATCACTCCGTCACCCTCTTCGAAGCCCGCCAGACCAACAGCCCAGTCCGCCTCTTCGTCGCCTAAGCATACATCTGGGAGGAGCTCGCCAGCTCTGTCACCGGCTAAAGCATCAGCGTCCAAGAATGACAAGCCGGTTGTGTATGATGCAGCCCCAAAAAAGTTTAAAACCACTTACCAAAGGACAGATTTTCTTAAGGATTCGACCCGTGTGACAAAAAAGAAGAAAGGCTCTAGGACATCCCGAAGCTCTTCCTCTGAGGAGCTTTCTGGTGATGATTCTGACCGACGACTATCGTCTTCGTCGATCTCTGTGTCCAATCGATTCGAGGCCCTTGAACCTAAGTTCGCTCTAGGGAAAGGGGACTCTTCCGGCGAAGAGATGGACCAGGAAGATACGAACCACACTGTCAGGTCGCAGACGAAGAAGCGGCAGGATAAACCTGACGTTAAAGGTGTTAGCCCGACACCAAAGAAAAAGGGTAAATTGATTCGGCCACCGCCAAAATCATCTTAAGTAAGCTTAACATCTTACCCATGACTATTCTCCACTGGAACATACGCGGAATACGAGCGCATCGACAAGATCTTGAATTGTTGCCGGGTGAGCACGCACCTTACCTTGTGTGCTTACAAGAGACCAAGCTCCGGCCCCAGGATTCCTTCACCGTCCGGCGGTATACCTCAGTAAGATATGATCTTGAACCCGATGAAGGTTGTCCTGCGCACGGAGGCACTATGGTACTGGTCCGGGATGATGTGTATGTAACCGCTGTACCTTTACAGACTGATTTCCAGTCGGTTGCTGTACACGTGACACTGCCAACGTCTCAGTTCACTGTCTGCAGTGTTTATGTGCCCCCCTCCCAAGATCTCTCGCTTACTAAGCTCCAAGCTCTGGCTAACCAGTTACCACCACCCTTTCTGCCGGTGGGTGACCTAAATGCCCATCACCATCTCAGGGGCTCAAGCCGGACGTGTGCGAGAGGCACAATTGTCGCCACCTTCATGGACAGTCATAACCTCGTTCTCCTGAACACTGGAGAACCCACATTTGTCTCGGATGCTTTCAACACCTCTCATCTTGATTTGGCAATCTGTTCACCACAGTTAGCAGTTTCGCTACAATGGAACGTCCTCTCGGACTTATATTCTAGTGACCACTTCCCATGTCTTGTTAGTCTATTAGCCCAACATGCCCATTCCGCACGTATGCCTACATGGCGATTTGATCGCGCAGACTGGACCCTCTACTCCCAGTTGGCACATTTCCATTACGACGAGCACGACTCTGTGTACCATCTGGTTGAACATCTCACAGAGAGAATACTTTCCGCGGCAGAACGGTCTATTCCCCGTTCAACCGCAAATCCCCGCCGACATCCTGTCCCATGGTGGACGAATGAGTGCCGGGATGCTATCCGTGCCCGTAGGCGTGCTCTAAGGGTTTTCCAACGACACCCTACCCTAGAAAACCTGATTGAGTACAAGAAAGCACGCTCTCGCTCTAGGCAAATCATAAAGACTAGCAAGAAACTATCCTGGATCACATTCGTATCGTCCTTTAATCGCCACACACCTTCCTCCATTGTATGGGAGAAGTTAAGGCGCGTGGCCGGATAGTCGACCTACAGGACAATTGCTGGGTTAAAAACTCCTAGAGGAACAGTCGTGGTACCTTTTGACGTGGCTAACACCTTTGGCAGCGCTTTCGCTGCAGTGTCTAGCTCAGAGCATTATGCGCCTGAGTTCCTTTCCATCAAAACTCGGGTAGAATCTCAAGGTTTCTGTTTTCGCTCTAGAAACCTTGAAGACTATAACCGCGTCCTCACCATGGCAGAGCTAGAGCACGCTCTTTCATCTTCGCGACCATCAGCACCAGGACCGGACGGTGTCCACGTTAGAATGTTACAACAGCTCTCTCCGGAAGGTAAGACCTTTCTGCTGGAGGTGTATAATCGCATCTGGGTTGATGGTTCCTTCCCGGCTAAGTGGCGGGAGGCCACAGTTATACCTTTTTTGAAGCCCGGAAAGGACCCGCACCTGTGTACTAGCTATCGTCCTATTTCCCTCACCAGTTGCATATGCAAAGTGATGGAACGAATGATCAACGGACGATTGGTGTGGTGGCTGGAACGTCACAACCTTCTGACCAACCTCCAGTGCGGCTTTCGGCGACGCCGCTCAACAACGGACCATCTTGTGTCCCTGTCGACACAAATAATGAACGGCTTCCTGAAGCACTGTCAAACCGTCGGGATATTTTTCGACCTGGAGAAAGCATACGATACATGTTGGCGTGCAGGCTTACTACGCACCCTTCACTCCTGGAACATTCGTGGCCGACTACCGCTTTTCATTCAGGAGTTCATGAAAGACCGCTTCTTCCGAGTAAGGGTCGGCTCGGTTTTCTCGCATCCCTTTGTTCAGAAGAACGGTGTACCTCAAGGTTCGGTCTTAAGTGTCACATTGTTTGCTATTGCTATTAATCCTATAGCAGAATGTGTTCCACCCGGAGTCTCTTCCTGCTTATTCGTCGACGACTTTGCCGTCTACTGTACTTCTCAGCGTACTCCCTTTCTACAGCGCCGCCTACAGCAGTGCTTAAACAACCTTTACGATTGGAGCTCCAGAAATGGCTTCCGCTTCTCGGCTGAGAAAACAGTTTGCGTCAACTTCTGGCGACGTCGGAGACGGTTTCCACCTTCCCTCCGATTGGGTACACATCTCCTCCCTTTTGCAGATGAGGCGCGATTCCTTGGTGTCATATTCGATAGGAAACTTAGCTGGTCCTCACATACAACACAGTTGAAAGCACGATGTGACCGTTCTCTGAATCTTCTGCGAGTGCTAAGTGGCAAATCATGGGGAGCGTATCGCACAGTGTTGCTGCGACTCTATCGCGCACTGATTCGTTCCAGGTTAGACTATGGTAGTGTCGTTTATGCCTCGGCACGTCCATCTGTACTGCAAAAATTAAACACTATCCACAATTGTGGCTTACGGATTGCCATTGGGGCTTACCCAATCAGCCCCGTTTTCAGCTTTTACGCCGAATCTGCCGAACCCCCTCTGCAGTGCCGGCGTGATATTTTATTGGCGAATTATGGCTGTGGACTCCTTTGCATGTCTACGCATCCCACGTTTGTGCCATTCACTAATACATCATTGGACGCGTGTTATAGGAACACCCCAGATACTCCCAAGCCCTCTGGTTACCGCTTCCGGGAGCTTCTTGGTAGGCATGGCATTAGAACCCCTAAACTGTTTTCTAAGGGCGAGAGGATGTTCCCTCCATGGCTGCGTGGGACGTCACAAGTGGACCTGGGCATGACAAAATACGCGAAGACCACAATGGCTCCCTGCACTATCCGTCTATGTTTTTTGAAGTTTTTAAAATTTTACAATGACCGTATTTTTATTTATACCGACGGCTCAAAAAACTCAGACGGTGTTGGATGTGCATTTGTATACGGAACCGAACCGTATACATTCAGTCTCCGTAGCAGCACCTCCATTTTTAACGCCGAGCTTTACGCAATATATCGGGCAACTTTATTTGTACGTCGTCGACGGCTGGGAGACTGCCTAATTCTCAGCGACTCCCTTAGTGCCCTCCAGAGTCTTCGCCATTTATACAGCTCCCATCCAATTGTGAAAGATATCCAGGATACCCTCCACGCGCTGTACGCCTCGGGCGTCAGCGTTGTATTCGCATGGGTTCCTGGTCACACGGGCCTTACGGGCAACGAATTGGCGGATTCGGCAGCTATGGCGGCGACCAGAGAGTCCAGGGTTGACATTCCTTTTTGTATTTCGGAAGATTTTAGGTCCATCGTGCGGAGAGCAGTACTGTCGTGCTGGCACGATGACTGGTATGCTCTCCGAAGAAACAAACTGAGAATGGTGAAGGAGCTTCCGATACCCTGGGCCACTTCCTCTCGTGTATCCCGGAGAGAGGAAGTAATACTTGCTCGGCTACGGATTGGCCACTGTGTTTTTAGTCATAGCCACCTTTTAAACAGGCGTCCTGCTCCGGTCTGCCCGCTTTGTGGTGGCGACCTGTCAGTACGCCACATCCTTTTAGACTGTTTTAACTTGACACATCTCCGCCAGTCTCTCCAGCTGCGGGCCAGCTTGGCAGAGGTTCTGGCGGACGACCAGACTGAGGTGGCTAAGATTTTTAAGTTTATAGCCAATCTTACTTTTAGCATTTAATTAGCATTTTATGCCTTTTTACGGCTTTTAAGGTTATAGCTTTTCACAGACTTGCGTGTGTGTGATTGGGCAGTGTTTTAGTCGCGATGACTGTGTTTTAGATAGCTTTTAGCGTTACTTTTAGCTTTATCATCTTTTATGGGCGCTAATGACCATGCAGTTGTGCGCCCTTAAACACCACATCATCATCAAGGGTCGATTTTGAGCGTCACCCATTTTGCCGTAGCGATTAACGGCATCACTAGTGCCGTTCGAAGTGGAATTCCATCATCCCTCTATGTTGACGACTTCGCAGTCTATTATAGGTCCGCCAACATAGATCACATTGAGCGCCAACTGCAGCTGACCATTACCCAGCTAGCAGCTTGGGCGCTTCAAAACGGTTTCCGCTTTTCAGCTGCGAAGACCCAGTGTATCCACTTTCACCGCCTACGAGGTATTCACCCGCCTCCTGATCTTCATTTGAACGGCACACCCCTGCCATTTGTCTCGCACCTGAAGTTCTTGGGCCTCTACTTGGACCTACAACTCAATTGGGAGCACCATATTCGTCACCTTCGAGCCTCCTGCGATCGTTCTCTTCGGGTGCTGAAGGTATTATCTGGAGCATCTTGGGGGGCGATCGCACGGTAATGTTGAGGCTGTACCGCTCTCTGGTTCGGTCCAAGCTGGACTATGGCAGTTTTATTTATGGCGCAGCGACCGCCTCTAAACTTCGCCTTTTAGACACCGTGCATCACACTGGCATCCGCCTTGCCTCAGGAGCTTTTCGCACCAGTCGAGTCGACTGCCTGTATGCAGGCTCAGGCGAACCTCCACTCCATATTCGTCGCTCGCTGTTACTCTGCTCATACGTTTCGAAGTTGGCAAGTTATCCCAATCATCCTTGTTTTAAACCAGTTCTGTGTCCAGATTTAGTCCACCATTATATGCGCCCTGGTGCTCGGACACGCCCTATGGGAATAAGATTTCGGGATCTTCTACATTCCCATGGGCTCCGAATGCCTCGCGTAGAGAGGTCGTCCATCTGCCCTTATCCTGCATGGCAGCTCAATCGTGCGCAGTTCGATCTAACACTTTCAAGCAACACTAGACTCGCTACCCCACATTCGGTGTTCCAACAACTTTTTGCCGAATTACTGGGCCGTTACCCTATGTTCCGGTCTTTACAGACGGTTCCCAGTGAGGTAATGCTACGGGTTGCGAATTCTTCATTAACGGTGAGGCTCATAAATTTAGACTTCTGGACTCCACCTCGGTCTTCTCAGCAGAACTGTATGCCATCTTTTATTTGCTCCTTTTTATTTGCAAGTTAGCTCCTGGCTCTTTTATCGTCTGCACTGACTGCCTAAGTGCGCTTCAGGCCTTGCAAAAAAACACAGCCACTCACACACTGGTTTTAAAAATACAGACCCAGATCTCACAGATGCTCGGTTGGGGATAAAATTTTGTTTTTACTTGGACCCCAGGCCATGTTGTGATTTCCGGGAACGAGGAGGCGGACGCGGCTGCTAAGTCCGCTTGCCGTTTGCCCCGGAGTTTAACAACTACGGTGCCGTTCCAGGATGTGCAACGTTTTTTCCGTCGCCAACTGCTATCTGCTTGGCAGCAATCCTGGACAGCTTTGGAGGGCACACAACTCCGGGCGATAAAGGAGAGCGTACAACCCTTGCCAACTTCCTGCAGGGATAACCGGCGGGCCGAGGTGATACTCACCCGGCTGAGAATTGGGCACACACGTGCAACGCATGGCCATCTATTAAGAGGGGAACCGGCCCCTGTGTGTGCTCCGTGTACAGTACCTCTCACCGTGCGGCATGTATTGCTGGATTGTCCGCAATACACCCGCGTTCGCCAGTCTTTGGGCCTAAGAGCTAACTTGCACGATATTTTAGGGAACGACCCAGTGGCCGTGGACAAGGCACTGCGGTTTGTTTTTAAGATCGGTTTTAACAAACAAATCTAACTTGAATTTTATATTTATTAATTTTAGAGACTTTAAATTATAAGTTTTAGATGGTTTTTATGTCCTTTTAACAGTTGAGTGGTTTTATTACATTTTACCTTTTTAACTAATTTTTTATAGCTTTTAGGTTTGTGTTGGTTAAGGGCCCAAATGACCTTGTTATCGACGGGCCCTTAAACAACACTCACTCACTCACGCCCGCGTTCGCCAGTCAATAGGCTTAGGAGCTAACTTGCCAAGAATTTTAGGGGACGACCCAGTGGCCGTGATTAAGGCACTGCGGTTTGTTAGCGAAATCGGTTTTAACCAGCGAGTCTGAGTTGCATTTTATATTTATTACTTTTAGAGTTTTTAAAGTATGGCTTTAGATCGTTTTTAATGTCCTTTAAACAGTTGAGTGTTTTATTATATTACACCTTTTTTAGCTAAATGTTTATAGCTTTTAGGTTTTAGTATTGACTTGGGGCCCAAATGACCTTGTTGTCGACGGGCCCTTAAACACCACACTCACTCACTCACCCTTCCTCCTGGCGAGAGGATATTGTCATCCCCATCCCTCGACCCGGAAAGGACCGCACGCTACCATCTAGCTACCGCCCCATTTGCCTGACGAGTGTCATCTGTAAGACCTTCGAGCGGATGATAAACGCTCGGTTAAATTGGTGGCTAGAAAAACATAACCATCTGTCCAACTTGCAATGCGGTTTTCGTCGCCATTGCTCAAGTGTCGATAATCTAACACGCCTTGAGGTGTATAGTTCCGATGCGTTTCTACTGAAACAGCACGCCGTCGGCGTGTTCCTCGACCTGGAGAAGGCTTATGACACCACCTGGCGGTACGGCATACTCCGTAACCTACATGGTTACGGTATGCGTGGTCATCTACCCGAATTCCTATGTAACTTCTTAAAACTTCGCCGTTTTCGGGTTCGCATAGGAAACACGATATCACGGGAGCGGATACAGGAGAACGGCGTACCTCAAGGTTCAATTTTGAGCGTCACCCTTTTTGCCGTAGCGATTAACGGCATCACTAGTGCCGTTCGAAGTGGAATTCCATCATCCCTCTATGTTGACGACTTCGCAGTTTATTATAGGTCTGCCAACATAGATCACATTGAGCGCCAACTGCAGCTGACCATTACCCAGCTAGCAGCTTGGGCGCTTCAAACCGGCTTCCGTTTTTCAGCTGCGAAGACGCAGTGTATCCACTTTCACCGCCTACGAGGTATTCACCCGCCTCCTGATCTTCATTTGAACGGCACACCCCTGCCATTTGTCCCGCACCTGAAGTTCTTGGGCCTCTACTTAGACCAACAGCTCAACTGGGAGCACCACATTCGTCACCTTTGAGCCTCTTGCGGTCGTTCTCTTCGGGTGCTGAAGATATTATCTGGAGCATCTTGGGGGGGGGCGATCGCACGGTAATGTTGAGGCTGTACCGCTCTCTGGTTCGGTCCAAGCTGGACTATGGCAGTTTTATTTATGGCGCAGCGACCGCCTCTAAACTTCGCCTTTTACACACCGTGCATCATATTGGCATCCGCCTTGCCACAGGAGCTTTCCGCACCAGTCGAGTCGACTGCCTGTATGCAGATTCAGGCGAACCTCCACTCCATATTCGTCGCCCGCTGTTACTCTGCTCATACGTTTCGAAGTTGGCAAGTTATCACAATCATCCTTGTTTTAAACCAGTTCTGTGTCCAGATTTAGTCCACCGTTATATGCGCCCTGGTTCTCACACACGCCCCGTGGGAATAAGATTTCGGGATCTACTACATTCGCATGGCCTCCGAATGCCTCGCTTAGAGAGGTCGTCCAACTGCCCCTATCCTGCATGGCAGCTCAATCGTGCGCAGTTCGATCTCGCTCTTTCAAACAATTCTAGACTCGCTACTCCACATTCGGTGTTCCAACAACTTTTTGCCGAATTACTGGGCCGTTACCCTAAATATGTTCCGGTCTTTACAGACGGTTCTCAGTTAGGTAACGTTACGGGTTGCGCGTTCTTCGTTAACGGTGAGGCTCACAAATTTCGACTTCTGGACTCAGCTTCGGTCTTCTCAGCAGAGCTATATGCTCCTTTTTATTTGCAAGTTAGCCCCTGGCTCTTTTATTGTTTCCACCGACTCTCTCAGTGCTCTTCAGGCCTTGAAACAGCACACTGCCGCTCACTCTCTAGTTTTAAAAATACAGGCCTAGATCTCGCAAATGCTCGGTCGAGGATACCATTTTGTTTTTACTTGGATCCCTGGGCATATGGGCATTTCCGGGAACGAGGAGGCGGAGGCGGCTGCTGAGTCTGCTTGCCGTTTGCCCCGGAGTTTAACAACTACGGTGCCGTACTAGGATGTGCAACGTTTTTTCCGTCGCCAGCTTCTATCTGCTTGGCAGCAATCCTGGACAGCTTTAGAAGGCACTCAACTCCGGGCAATAAAGGAAAGCGTACAACCCTGGCTGACTTCCTGCAGGGATAACCGGCGAGCCGAGGTGATACTCACCCGGCTGAGAATTGGGCACACACGAGCAACTCATGGTCATCTGCTAAGAGGGGAACCGGCCCCTGTGTGTGCTCCATGTGCAGTACGCCTCACTGTGCGGCATGTACTGCTTGACTGCCCGCAGTACGCCCGCTTTCGCCAGTCTTTGGGCTTGGGGACTAACTTGCTCAATGTTTTAGGTAACGACCCAGTGGCCGTGGACAAGGCACTGCGGTTTATTTGTGAAATAGGTTTTAATAAACAAGTGTGACTCGTGTTTTAAATTTATTGCTTTTAGAGATTTTAAATTAGCCTTTAGATCGTTTTAATGCCCTTTTAACATTTGAGTGTTTTAATTGTTTTTTAACTTTTTAACTAAATTGTTATAGTTTTTAGGGTTTAGTGTTGACTTGGGGGCCAAATGACCTTGTTGTCGACGGTCCCTTAAACGCCACATTCACTCACTCACTACATTCCCATGGCCTCCGAATGCCTCGCGTGGAGAGGTCGTCCATCAGCCCTTATCCTGCTTGGCGACTGGATCGTGCGCGGTTCGATCTCGCTCTTTCCAGCAACTCTAAACTCGCTACTCCACATTCGGTGTTCCAACAACTTTTTGCCGAACTACTGGGCCGTTACCCTAACTATGTTCCGGTCATTACGGACGGTTCTCAGGTAGCACTACGGGTTGCGCATTCTTCATTAACGGTGAGGCTCATAAATTTCGCCTTCTGGACTCCACTTCGGTCTTCTCAGCAGAGTTGTATGCCATCCTCTATCTGCTCCTTTTTATTTGCAAGTTAGCTCCTGGCTCTTTTATTGTCTGCACTGGCTCTCTGAGTGCGCTTCAGGCCTTGCAACAGCACACTGTCGCTCAGACCCTCGTTTTAAAAATACAGGCCCAGATCTCGCAAATGCTCAGGCGCGGGTACAATTTTGTTTTTACTTGGACCCCAGGCCATGTGGGGATTTCCGGGAACGAGGAGGCGGACGCGGCTGCAAAGCTCGCTTGCCGTTTGCCCCGGAGTTTAACAACTACTGTGCCATACCAGGATGTGCAACGTTTTTTCCGTCGCCACCTACTATCTGCTTGGCAGCAATCCTGGACAGCTTTACAAGGCACACAACTCCGGGCAATAAAGGAGAGCGTACGACCCTGGCTAACTTCCTGCAGGGATAACCGGCGAGCCGAGGTGATACTCACCCGGCTGAGAATTGGGCACACACGAGCCACCCATGGCCATTTGTTAAGAAGGGAACCGGCCCCTGTGTGTGCTCCATGTGCAGTACGCCTCACTGTGCGGCATGTATTGTTGGACTGCCCGCAGTACGCCCGCGTTCACCAGTCTTTGTGCTTGGAGCCTAACTTACACGGTGTTTTAGGTGACGACCCAGTGGCAGTGGATAAGGCACTGCGGTTTGTTTTTAAAATCGGTTTTAATAAACAAGTTTGACTTGTATTTTATATATACTGCTTTTAGAGTTTTTAAATTATTAGCCTTAGATCGGTTTTTTTAATGTTCTTTTAACAGTTGAGTGTTTTATATTTTACCTTTTAGCTAAATTTTTATAGCTTTTAGGTTTTAGTTTTGACTTAGGGCCCAAATGACCTTGTTGTCGACGGGCCCTAAAACATCACACTCACTCACTCACTCCCCCACAGTTTTTAGCAATTCTGTTCCTTTCGAGGATCTTGGTGCTTCCCTTCGCCGAGCCATCAACACTCGCTGGCATGATGACTGGTCCGCGCTCGTTGGGAACAAATTCCGGGAGGTTAAACCTCTTCCGCTTCCCTGGGCCACATCTTCACGTTCTTCTCGCAGGGAAGAAGTTATTTTAGCTAGACTTCGCATCGGGCACTGCCGTTTTAGCCATCAACACTTGTTACGCCAGGACTCAGCACCTCATTGTGCTCACTGCGGTGAGCCTTTGACGGTAGAGCACTTTTTAGTGGAGTGCCGATTTTACTCAACGTTGCGCTCCTCCTTGGGTTTGGCATCCAACCTCAGCGCAATGTTGAGGGATGATATTGCTGCTGTGGAGGGCCTCTTCGACTTGTTACAGCGCAGCGGAATGCTTCGTTCCATATGATTTCAACATCCCTCGCCGTGCCTCATTTTAGATTCATATCGGCATTCCTATTTTAGCTATTTTAACAGTTTGAGCATGTTTTATGTTTTTTTTGTGTTTTTGGACCTTTTAGTGGATTTTATTGTTTTTAGCGTTTACATTTCAATTGGGCTTTACCTAGTCTGAGCTCGGGCGCTAATGACCTCAGCTGTTGTGCGCCCCTAAGCCCCACTACTACTACTACTACTTTTACAGAGAACCTTATATACTAGAACTTAGCCTTATAGATAAATAAATAAAATCTGAAAATTCACCGTCCCGGTACCTAATTACTAAAACCGGGACGTAATTTCCAAATTTTACATTTATTAAACAAATCAACTAACTACTACATAATCATTTTTCAGATAATTAAAAATACAGAACAATAAAACGATTAAAATAAAAATAAAAATATGACACTACCAATTTTTTAACAACAAAATACTTAATTACTGGAATCCAGTAACCAATCAAAATTTAACTGGGAACAAGCTAAACAGTAATAACCTAAAACACTTTTTTATACCGGCAACCGGTATAATAATACTGGTACCCAGCATTACAACATAGAATTACATAATACTCACTCATTCAAAATAACAAAAATTAATATTCCAAAATATATATAATTTAAAAATATTTATCGAAACTTTCACACCATTTAATTAAACAATACTATAAAATTTTTAAACTACAAAAAAATTTTAATCAAAACATCAAAACACTACTCAATCCAATTATACACTTCACCAAAATTTTTAAAAACAAATGAAATTTAAAAATATATTATTAATGAAACAATCCATACATACAAAATCATACATTCTTATATAACAATTCTAAAACCCACATTACTCACCAATAATCATCCTCAACATAACAACTAAATATTTTAATAATTTCTCATCAAATATATATTCTCATTCATCCACACTAAATAATATAAAAATTTTGATAATTTCAATTTCTCTAATATACAATTTACTTCTATTCTAACATTCAACACAATACACACAAAATATTATCATATCCATAATTAACTTCCCAAAACCACCTCTTCATCTCACTAATTCATCTTATCCATCTTAATTTCATCTCCATCATCACTTTTCTTCACAAAATCATCATCACATATCATAAATCCTCACATCCCTATCCTCCTTTCAATTCTCATCAACTAAACTCCACCACAACATATTATCCCTCCATACACTATTCACAAAATCCACCTTTAAACTTCACTATTAAAACTCTACCTAACGTTCTCACCAACTAAACTCCACCAAAACATTTTCCTCTCCATAAACTCCACAAACCTCCCTTAAAATTCACCATCAAATCACCACCACAACTCTCACTACTTCATCACTAACACAATCTTCTCTACTCACCATCATTTCTCCACGACTCTCATCACTTCACCTAATACAATTAATATTTATATTTATACGGGAGGGGAGAAGCCCCCCCTTAAAAATAACTTAGCCTTATATACGAATCTCGGTAACCCATTCATGCGCGTCACTAATTAGATGACGCGGCATCTGGCTGTTTACTGACCCAAAGGGTGACTTCCGGAATCAACATCCGTGGTATGTAACGAAATTTAATTATAAAGGAGGATGAAGTCAAACGAGAATTATAAAAAATATTTAAGATATCCGCCTAGAGAGCTAGGTTGATAATATGAATCTATATAATAAAATTTATAATAAACTTAACATGCATAACAGTATAAAAAATGATGACAATAAAACATGCATAATAAAATATTAATTATTCGTATAGTCTCTAAAGGCGTTTATAATATTAATGGCCGTTTAATAATAAAAATGCAAACATTTTCCAGGGCTCTTTTACTCCACCCCCAGGACTTTAGGAATGTTATTGTCTCTGGGGGGATTGAGCCGCGAGAGCCGAACACGCAAGGTTGTATGTCTACATCAGTCACATTGGGATAGTGAGTTTTGATATGATCTTTAAGGATGTTGTATTTTTCCTCCTTTTCAATATAAGCCAGCGAGAGCGAGTTGCCGTCCTCATACCTGACTGTGGCATCAATAATTGTTGCTTTTTCTTTATTCACCACAACAATGTCAGGTTTGAGGACGACATTCTCATTTATTTTAAATGAATGCTCGGCTAAGACAGTAGCCTCAGGCACGTTGGTTTTAATAGATTCTATAATATCTTTGACGATATTATCATGCCTGTATATCCTCGCTGGCTTAGTGGAGGTACATAATCCCAAAATGTGTCCGGCAGTCTCAGAGGCGAGATGGCAGTTTCGGCAATTAACATTTATTTCCGGGTTGTACCGTGCCTCGACAACTTTGCAGTTCTGATTATTTGTTCTTAATTTGATCGCTTCGGTAAAACGTGACGGGGAAAGTATATGAGGCTTGAGCAACCATGCATTGCCCAGGGGGTTGGCATAGAATGAACCAGCTCCCTTCCCCTGGGTATCACAAGATGACCATAAATCAAATTCTTTGTTCTTAAGGTCAATCTTGTGTTTATTGATTTGAGTTAGATTGCATGGCCACTCCAAGCCAATATCAAGGGCAACTTTCCTCGCCCGTTTACCTAAAGTGCCAGTTTCGAAATGTTCTTTGATGCGATCAGCTATGGCGGCAAGAAATTTATTACATGCTTTAAGGTATGATAAGCATATTAAGTTGGCCAACCTCGGAAAGCCTAATCCCCCATCTCGCCTTCTACAATAAAAGAACCCTGTGGCAGTTTGCATGGGTATATGGAATATGGTCTTGAAGATCCCCCTCAATTTATTATCGATGTTATTTAATAGAGAGATTGAGGGGGGTTCAAGTATTGCCAGATACAGATATTTTGGTAATATATATCTGTTGAAGAGTTCTAATTTCTGCCACGGTTTAAGATGGAGTTTAGTTAACCTTTCAGTGGCAGAAATTATGTTGTCTTGGAATACCTTACCAACTCTTCCGGACCAAGGATTAATGTCTTTACCAAGATAGGCTAGTAAAGAGTCAGGATCACTAAATTTAATAAAAGAATTATTGATTTTTATCATGGGATCCTGTATAAACCAAGTCCTGCTTTTATTAATAATCTGGAAATACTTGGACTTGGTTTCAGAGATGTTAAGGCCTACCTTGGTAAGAGCGTTGTTTAGGTTAAGGAGAATCTCTGAGACATCGGAAGATGTCTTTCCGAAGATGGCTAGATCGTCAGCAAAGGCTAAAATGTTGAATTTAGTATTGCCAATGCTGATGCCTCCGGGTGACTGATCAATGTCTTTGATGATATTATTGATGGCTGTATTAAATAGCAGAGGAGAGAGGGGGGTCCCCCTGTTTAACACCTCTTCAACTCGAGTGCTAAGCCATTAAATAAGGTTGTAGAACATCCGGAGTACATGTTTTTGATTATAGATATCAGCCACGGACTAACACCTTCTCGATGAAGAGCATTGAGAATGGCAGAGTGATTTATTGTATCAAATGCTTTGGACACGTCAATCAGGGCAAGCGTACCACCTTGTTCTTTACTGATATTAATAATTTCATTGACCAACGATATGTTGGTAAAGGTACTTGTATCAGCTTTGAACCCTGTTTGACGTTCCGATAGTTTAATAATATTGTGTAAGCGACGACTTAATAATGAGGAGAAAATGCAAGCCAATAAGGATGATATAGTAATCGGTCTCCAGTTCGAGGTGGACCTAAGATCGCCTTTCTTAGGAATAAAGATTGTTTTGTTGACTTTCCAGCTGGCTGGATACCGATTGCTAATTAGTATGGCGTCATATATTTTAGATAATAAAATACAGATGTCATTCGTGATAGAGGCCTTGGTGACTCCATCTGAGCCAGGTGAGGTCTTATTTTTAATTTTCCTTATTTTATATAAAATCTCCCTATTTGATATTAGGGGAAGACACTCTTCAATAGATTTACTGGAATATTGGGGCCACCAAGGAATTCTCCATCATCGTTTTTATTATCACACCATAGCTCTTTGTGTGTTTTATATAAATCATCTATTGGCTGCATATCCCTTGAAGTTATTATAAAGTCGTCGTCATTGATAATGCACTCTGCCAATTTCTGAGGACAGTTCGTGAACTTGTGCTCTAGAGTAAGAGAATCTCTTTTGGTAGGATTACCTGAATGTAGGCTGCGAACTATGGTTTTCTTAATTTTTGGAATTCTTTTGTTGTTGAGGAGATCAGTAAATTTGGTTACAATATTGTCCATTTCGATTTGTGAAAATATATTCTCAGATGAAACAATAAATTTGTTAATGGCCTCATCAAGTTCAGAAAACCTGGTAACACGACTTTTAATTTTTAAGCTTAATATGTAATTAATTGCTTCGTCATGCCAGGATTTACTGCTGAGAGGATGGACAATATTTCCCATGTTCGCACCTACAACAGGAGATGAATGTAAGGATCTATTGGCTTCAAAGTATGTAGAAGTAGATGGAATGGGAGATGATATATTTGTAATCGGTAAGATGGTCCGATTTATACTAGAAGGTAAGTTATCGTCCGGAGTGTTGGAAGGTTCCAAAGAGTTGGCATTATTAATGGCTAGCAAAATCTGCTCACTAAGGGTTTTCCTTCTGTATTTTATTTGATCTATAGATCTATGAGGAAAATGCTCCAATAGTTTTTGATTGATGAATTTCTCGGCCCTATAGATAACACAATAGTTAATAAATAGTTAATAAGGGATTCATAGTTACTCTCTCCGTGGGACAGGGAATCTCGGTAACCCATTCATGCGCGTCACTAATTAGATGACGCGGCATTTGTCTATTTACTGACCCAAGGGTGATTTCCGGAATAAACATCCGTGGTATGTAACGAAAAATTTAATTATAAAAGAGGATGAAGTCAAAAGACAATTATAAGATTTTTAAAACATCCGCCTAGAGAACTAGGTTGATAATATAAATCTATATGATAAACTTTATAATAAACTTAACATGCATAACAGTATAAAAGGGATGATGATAAAAAAACATGCATAATAAAATACTAATTATTCGTATAGTCTCTAAAGGCGTTAATGATATTAATGGCCGTTCTAATTATAAAAATTGAAACATTTTCCAGGGCTCTTTTACTCCACCCCCAGGACTTTAGGAATGTTATTGTCTCTGGGGGGATTGAGCCGCGAGAGCCGAACACACAAGGTTGTATTTCTATTTCAGTCACATTGGGATAGTGAGTTTTTATGTGATCTTTAAGGATATTGTATTTCTCCTCCTTTTCAATGTAAGCCAGCGAGAGCGAGTTGCCGTCCTCATACCTCACTGTGGTATCAATAATTGTTGCTTTTTCTTTATTCACCACAACAATGTCAGGTTTGAGGACGACATTCTCGTTTATTTTAAATGAATGCTCGGCTAAGATGGAAGCCCCAGGCACTTTGGTTTTAATAGATTCTGTAATATCTTTGACGATATTATCGTGCCTGTATATCCTCGCTGGCTTCGTGGAGGTACATAATCCCAAGATGTGTCCGGCAGTCTCAGAGGCGAGATGGCAGTTTCGGCAATTAACATTTATTTCCGGGTTGTACTGTGCCTCAACTACTTTGCAGTTCTGATTATTTGTTCTTAGTTTGATCGCTTCGGTGAAACGTGACGGGGAAAGTATATGAGGCTTGAGCAACCATGCATTCCCCAGGGGGTTGGCATAGAATGAACCTGCCCCCTTCCCCTGGGTATCACAAGATGACCATGATTCAAATTCTTTGTTTTTAAGGTCCATCTTGTGTTTATTGATCTGAGTTAAATTACATGGCCACTCTAAGCCGATATCATTAGCAACTTTCCTCGCCCGTTTACCTAAACTGCCGGCTTCGAAGTGTTCTTTGATGCGATCAGCTAAGGAGGCAAGAAATTTATTGCATGCTTTAAGATATGACAAGCAAATTAAGTTGGCCAACCTCGGAAAGCCTAGTCCCCCATCTCGCCTTCTACAATAGAAGAACCCTGTGGCAGTTTGCATAGGAATGTGGAATATAGTCTTGAAGATCCCTCTCAATTTATTATCGATGTTGTTTAACAGAGAGATTGAGGGGGGTTCAAGAATTGCGAGATACAGATATTTGGGTAATATATATCTGTTGAAGAGTTCTAATTTCTGCCACGGTTTGAGATGGAGTTTAGTTAACCTTTCGGTGGCAGAAATTATGTTCTCTTGGAATACCTTACCAACTCTTCCGGACCACGGGTTGATGTCTTTACCAAGATAGGCTAGTAGAGTGTCAGGATCACTGAATTTGACAAAAGAGTTATTGAATTTTATCTTGGGATCCTGAATGTACCAAGTCTTACTCTTATTGATAATCTGGAAACACTTGGACTTGGTTTCAGAGATGTTAAGGCCTATCTTGGTAAGAGCGTTGTTCAGATTAAAGAGAATCTCTGAGACATCGGAAGGTGTCTTTCCGAAGATGGCTAGATCATCAGCAAAGGCCAAGATGTTAAATTTGGTATTGCCAATGCTGATGCCTCCGGGTGATTGATCGATTTCGTTAATAATGTTATTGATGGCTGTATTAAATAACAGGAGAGAGGGGGGTCCCCCTGTTTAACCCCTCTCTTCAACTCAAGTGCTGAGCCATTAAATAAAGTTGTTGAGCACCCGGAGTACATATTCTTGATTATAGATATCAGCCACGGATTGACACCTTCTCGATGTAGAGCATTGAGAATGGCAGAGTGATTTATTGTGTCAAATGCCTTGGAAACGTCAATCAGGGCAAGCGTACCACCTTGTTCTTTACTGATATTAATAATTTCATTGACTAACGAAATGTTAGTAAAGGTGCTTGTATCTGCCTTGAACCCTGTTTGACGTTCCGACAGTTTAATTACATTGTGTAGACGACGACATAATAAAGAGGAGAAAATGCGAGCCAATAGGGATGATATAGTAATCGGTCTCCAGTTCGAGCTGCACCTAAGGTCACCTTTCTTAGGTATAAAAATTGTTTTGTTGACTTTCCAGCTCGCTGGATACCGATTTCTAATTAATATGGCGTTATATATTTTCGATAATAGAATACAGATGTCATTCATGATGGAGGCCTTGGTGACTCCATCTGGGCCAGGTGAGGTCTTGTTTTTAATTTTTCTTATTTTAAATAAGATCTCTCTATTCGAAATGAGAGGAAGACACTCTTCAATTGTTTTACTGCCAATATTGGGGCCACCAAGGAATTCTCCCTCATCGTTTCTATTATAAGAGAGTCATAGTTACTCTCGCCGTGGGACAGGGATCTCGGTAACCCATTCATGCTCGTCACTAATTAGATGACGCAGCATTTGGCTATGTGAGAAAGGACCTTCCAAAAACTGAAGTGCCCCGACTTCCGGCATTTTTAGGGAGTGCCGTTCTCCCTGCCCCCCCGGGATCTCAATAATATTGTTAGACAGTATTTTCCCGGGGCAGGCCACTAAGACTACAAATAAAAAGAAAAACTAAAATCAAAATAAATTTGGCTGGTTACCCCCCAGATCATGGTTTCGGGGAGGTTAGCGCCTCTCGAGCCAAAGACAATAGGCTGCACCTCGACTTGATCTACATTAGAGTATACATTTTTGATGTGCTCTTCAAGAATCGAATATTTATCTGCCTTTTCTATATGTGCATGGGTCAAGGAGCTGCCGTCCTCATACCTGACCGTGATATCCATAATGGTAGCTTTGTTTTTATTAATTATCACCAGGTCAGGTCTGAGGACGACATCATTCTTAACTTTAAAGGAATGTTCAAGTAAAATATTTGCATCAGGCACTTTAGATTTAATACATTTGTGTATATCATTAACTATTGTATTGCGCCTGTGGATTCTTGAAGGCTTTGTCGAGGTGCAAAGGCCTAATATATGCCCGGCTGTTTATGGAGCATTGTGGCAGTTTCGGAAATTTACATCCATCTCTGGCTTATATCTGGCTTCCACAATTTTGCAATTTTGATTATTGGTTCTTATTTTAATGGCCTGGGTAAGGCGAGACGGAGAAAGGATAAAGGGTTTTAGTAACCATGCATTGCCCAGGGGACTAGCATAAAAAGAGCTTGCTCCTTTCCCCTGGGTATCGCAAGATGACCATTGTAAGTATTCCTGGTCTTTTAAGTATAGTTTGTGTTTATTAATGCCAGGAATACTGCATGGCCACTCCAACCCTAGATCATTTGCCACCTTTCTCGTCCGCTTACCGAGGTTCCCATTTTCAAAATATTGTTGCAAAGGTTCATCAATTGAAGCCAGAAATTTGTTTGACGCTTTTAAAAAAGCCAGAGGGATAAGATGGGCTAATTTTGGGAAGCCGAAACCGCCATCCCGTCTTATAGTGTAGAAAAACCCTGTCGAGGTTTGCGCTGGTATATGAAATACTTCTTTGAAAATACCCCTTAATTTATTATCAATATTGTTCAAAAGAGTTGTAGATGGGGGTTCTAAAATTGCTATATACAGAAATTTGGATAGTATATATTGGTTAAAGAATTCTAATTTCTGCCAAGGTTTTAATTTTAATTTGGCTGTTTGTTCAGCGGCAGAAATTATATTGTTATAGAATTCTTTGCCAACCTTACCAGACCATGGGTTGATATTCTTGCCAAGGTAGGACAACATTGTTTCAGGATCACTATATTTCATAAGTTCGTTGTTGATTTTTAATTTAGGATCCTGCAGGAACCAAGTCTTATTTTTGCTGATAATTTCAAAACATTTAGACTTGGTTTCTGAGATATTAAGTCCTACCTTGGACAATTGATTATTTAAAGACTCCAATATTTCAGCAACTTCCGAGGGTGTCCTACCAAAAATGGCTATATCGTCGGCAAAGGCTAAGATGTTAAATTTCCTATTGCCGACATTAATACCACCGGGTGTCTGACTTATTTCTTTAATTATACTATTTATGGCGATATTAAACAACAATGGGGAGAGGGGGTCCTCCTGTTTAACACCCCTCTTCAGCTCCAATGTTGCGCCATTGAATAATGTTGTTACGCACCCGGTGTACATGTTTTTGATTAATGTTATTAGCCTTGGATGAACACCCTCTTTATGAAGTGCCCTGAAAGTGGCCGAATGTAAGATGGTATCGAATGCTTTCGTTACATCAATCAGAGCTAGGGTTCCGCCTTTCTCTTTGCTAATATTGATGATCTCATTAACAAGTGCAATATTTGTAAACGTGCTGGAACCTAGCTTGAAACCTGATTGATGTTCGGAAATATCTACAATGTTGTAAAGTCGTCGATTGAGCAGTGAAGAGAATGTTCTAGCCAAGAGGGATGATATTGTGATTGGCCGCCAATTAGAGGTGGAAGATAAATCACCCTTTTTTGGAATGAAAATGTTTTTTTTATTTTTCCATTTAGTAGGGTAGCATTGGCTGACCAAAATTGAGTTGTAAATTTTTGATAGTATTATACAGATCTCTGGTTTCATTATAGACTTCTTGGTTACCCCATCAAGTCCAGGTGACGTTTTATTTTTTGTGTTCCTCAATTTGAATAATATTTCTCTATCTGAGATGAGAGGAAGACATTTTTCTATGGACTTTGTGTTATTGATGGGCTCATAAGAAGGATGTTCAATATTATCATCAATCTTTTTAGACCAGAGATCTGTATATACTTTAAATAACTCCTCAATTGGCTGATCGTTTCTACTGCTTTCAAGAAGATCCATGGCATTGATTATACATTCGGCTAACTTTTGTGGGCAATTGCTGAATATGTTTTGTGTCTTAGCAAAAGTAAAGTCCTTTAAGGATTTCTTTGTTCTAGGATTAGATGGCAGGCGATGCTTAGTGGATCTCTTAGTGTATCTCTTAGTGTTACTACTCTCATTATTTCCAATGAGATCCATAAATTAAGAGATGATATTGTCTAAATCATTTTGTACAAATATGTTGTTAGATGTATTAATAAATTTATTAATCAACTCATTGATTTCGATAATCCTGGCGTCTAGGCTATTGATTTTTAAATTCAATATATACTCAATTGCCTCTTTGCACCAAGATTTACAATCTAACAAATCGACAATATCATCTGCATTATTGCCATCATCCATAGATACAAAAGAAGAATAGGACAAATTGTCTGGTAATGTAGAGGTAGATGGAATCGGACTTGAAGACCCTGGTTGGTGGTTGGTAGAATTTATCTCTGAGGTTTCAATATTGTTAATAGCAATGTCTATTTCTCTCGACAGAGTTTTCCGTTTGTACTTAATTTGGTCAATGGTTCTTGTATTAAAATGCTCCAGTAACTTTTGATTTATAAATTTTTCATTCCTATCTAAAGTGCATAAGTTGATAAAAATGGCAGTCTCCTCGTCACTCCAGGGATTTCCCTTCTCTTTGGCCTGTTCAGCTCTTTTAAAATTTCTAATATTCGGGTGTTCGTGCCTTTCATGCATGCTCAGTCCCCTTTGTGTTCTAAAGCCCTTATTGCAAATATTGCAATTATAATCATAGATTTTAGGTTCTGAAGGACCAGAACACTTGGGGACGTGGCATTGTGCACCGTGAACAGTGCCAAAAATCTTCAAGCAAATTCTGCATTGATACTCAAGTGCTATAAACGGGTGAGTATTGCTAAAATGATTGAGGCAATCCTTTAGTATTTCAAATGTTTTATTGCAGATGCTACATTTAGTTGCCTCAAAGGGAAATCCTAATTTAAAATAGTCAACGTTTCCGGAAGATGCCATTATTTACTAAATATATTAAAATACTATTCAATAATAAAATTATATAACAATAAAATGAGTAACTAGTCATGCACTAAAACTATTTCATTAATCCGCTCTTAGCCGGGTAAATACTCACAAAAAACACAGATTTACCCGTTGCCCGGGGTCGGGACGTGGACCCAGCGGAAAGTTAACAGCACAAAAATTAAAAAATTTATAGAAAATTTTATTGCAATATAACACTCTTTTATACTAACCGAGTCGCGTACTCACGCAAGACACTCGGTAGTAATTCAACAAATCGATTCTCTCTAATGACAGGGGGATTGTGCTGCAAACTTTGACCCCATAGTTACTCTCGCTGTGGGACAAAAAAAAAATCTGCATAACTATTACCCTGGCATCTAGGTTCTATACCAGAGAAGAGTCCAGCCGATTTTATTTCCTCTTTACTTTATACTTTATTGTTCATTTCTTTCTTTTACATCGCAGATTGACTTAACCTAAGTACAGTGTTAAATCTAAACTAATACTACCTAACTAGCTAAATTTAGTCACTAGTATCTAGTGACTTTACATTTCAAACTATTCTACACAGCAGCCCCTCAAAATCCAACCTCTGCGGTCCTCGTCCCGAGGGGTGGGCAACAGGAAGTAGGGGACTGACTGATGGGGTGATGTACGGTGGGGACTTGGTGTACCCCACGACCGCTACGGCTGCCGAGAAGGCCCATCAGTAACCCCGAAAACTGGCAGAAGAGGCTCTGGTAATTTTCCCCAGGGACCTACTACGGTAGGTACGGGATTGGCGATCCCGGGGTCCCTAGCCATTCACCCTCAATTCATCCCCTTCATCTCCATCAACTGTGCCACGTGTAACTACTGCTTGTCAGTAAGCATCACCTTCTTCCCCTTCTAGTTTTTTTATTATGATTATTAGTACTTAAGGTCTTAGGTTTATAACTCCTGTCTCACCAGCAGGAATCTCTCCTATCTCCGTGGTTCTGTCCCACGGTTTTCAGCGCGGCTTCCGACATGTGTGCTCTCCGGAGGTCTCAAAAGTGAAGGTTGAGCGGACCCTTGGCACTGCCCCTATGTGTAGCCTTAGGTGCGGAGCCCGTCCACACCGTCAAGTACACCCACGTAGCTCCTTGAGGGCCCGGTCTGTGGTAATCTCCCGACGGCCGCGTTTTGCCGTTGGGTTAGTATCACGGACCGGACGTGTTACCGCTGACGGAACCCCGGTGTAATCAACCACAAGTCCCCTGAATCCGCGTGTGCCTATTACACGCATGCGCGGCCTAAAGTGGGGAGCCACAGGCGGTTATTCCTGTGGTAGGGGCATAAAGCCGGGGTGTGCGTGGTGAACGGTTTACCCATACGGACAAGCAGTGGAGATTGAAGGGTAGCTTTTCTGAAATACAAATGAGATCGGTCATGGGTGAGGTCCCCATGACGGCACAGACCGTGAAGATTCGGTGTCTTTCTTTCTTTAGCCCCCGGATGGCAGGCTGACGCCGACGGTTCCGGATGGGGGTCCAATTCAATATGTCTCCGCGCAAAACCTCTTTCACTGACCCTTTTCTGGTAATGACCTTGGCATGTAATGGCAAAACGTTTAAAGATGTTAGTCCCTTCTATATAAAGCGTGAGCTCGATAAGATCAGTGGCCCTGTCAAAAACGCCACGCGCCTTAGAGACGGCACCTTACTATTGGAGAGCACAAGCGCAGACCAATCTAAAAAGCTACAGAAAGCGACTTTGTTGGGCTCCTACCCTATCCGGGTAGCCCCACACAAAACACTCAATACCTGTAGAGGAGTAGTCACCACCTCCAGCTTAGATGGTCTTGCGAATGAAGAGATAGTAAGCTGCCTCTCTGATCAGCTTGTTTGTCAGGCGTACCGACTAACACGAAAGCAAGATGGCAAGGAGTACCCTTTACGTACGGTTTTTCTAACTTTTGCTGGGACTAAATTACCCGAATTCATCTATTGTGGCTACGAACGTGCTAGCGTCCGCCAGTATGTCCCGAACCCCATGCGCTGCTTCCAATGTCAGCGGTTCGGACATACTAAGGTCACATGTACCAATCCTGCTCTTTGTGAGCAATGTGGCCTACCGAAGCACGACGATCCTACCTGCAGTCGAACACCTTGTTGCGTGAACTGTGGCGGTAGTCATCCCTCCAGCTCGCGACAGTGCCCTAAATTCATGGACGAAAAAGGTATTCAGGAGCTACGTGTAAAGGAACGCCTGACTTTTCCAGAGGCACGACGGCGCTTCGAACAACTGAAGCCGGCTACCACTACTACTGGATATGCACTAGCAGCTCGCCGTACTCCTAATACCACTGTTGCTGTTCAACACGTCCCTGTCGCCCACGCATCCACGCAGACTGAGTTTCTAGCCGTTAAACCTACGTCTCAGACTGTTTGTCTATCCACCAGCACTACCTCCGTTTCAACCGTACAGACTCGAGACACCAAGCCATCAGCGGGTAACAACAATCCCGTAGTAACTGTGAAAAACCGATCCCGACCACAGCATAGATCACGAAGTCGCTCGCCCTCCATTAGATCCCGGTCTCGTTCTACGAGCCGTAGGAGTTCTGACTCCCAAACATCAGCGGAGTCACAGGACGCTAACGATTTTCGAGTCGTAGGGCCCAAGTCAGCCAAGGTCAAGAAAAAAGTTAAAACGGCCCGCTAAAAACTCTTTATGGAAATAATCCAGTGGAATGTCAATGGTTTTCGAGCTCGTGCTCAAGACCTACAACATTTAGTTTCTCAACGGTCACCATCAATTATTTGTCTCCAGGAAACCCACTTACATCCCAATCACTCGTTACACCTTCACTCTTTCTCATCATTTAGAAGCGACTCTCTTGCAGGTGTGCGTGCAAGCGGTGGCGTTGCTACCTTAGTGGCGCCTAACATCTCAGCCGCCAGCGTTCCTCTCACCACACCATTGCAAGCTGTGGCCGTTCGGCTACAGCTGGAGAGCATCAGTTTTACCATATGCAACATGTACCTGCCGCCGCTCGCCCCTCAAAATCCAACCTCTGTGGTCCTCGTCCCGAGGGGTGGGCAACAGGAAGTAGGGGACTGACTGATGGGGTGATGTACGGTGGGGACTTAGTGTACCCACGACCGCTACGGCTGCCGAGAAGGCCCATCAGTAACCCCGAAAACTGGCAGAAGAGGCTCTGGTATCTTCCCCCAGGGACCTACTACGGTAGGTACGGGATTGGCGATCCCGGGGTGCCTAGCCATTCACCCTCAATTCATCCCCTTCATCTCCATCAACTGTGCCACGTGTAGCTACTGCTTGTCAGTAAGCATCACCTTCTTCCCCTTCTAGTTTTTTATTATAATTATTAGCACTTAAGGTCTTAGGTTTATAACTCCTGTCTCACCAGCAGGGATCTTTCCTATCTCCGTGGTTCTGTCCCACGGTTTTCAGCGCGGCTTCCGACATGTGTGCTCTCCGGAGGTCTCAAAAGTGAAGGTTGAGCGGACCCTTCGCACTGCCCCTATGTGTAGCCTTAGGTGCGGAGCCCGTCCACACCGTCAAGTACACCCACGTAGCTCCTTGAGGGCCCGGTCTGTGGTAATCTCCCGACGGCCGCGTTTTGCCGTTGGGTTAGTATCACGGACCGGACGTGTTACCGCTGACGGAACCCCGGTGTAATCAACCACAAGTCCCCTGAATCCGCGTGTGCCTATTACACGCATGCGCGGCCTAAAGTGGGGAGCCACAGGCGGTTATTCCTGTGGTAGGGGCATAAAGCCGGGGTGTGTGTGGTGAACGGTTTACCCATACGGACAAGCAGTGGATTTTGAAGGGTAGCTTTTCTGAGGTACAAATGAGATCGGTCATGGGTGAGGTCCCCATGACGGCACAGACCGTGAAGATTCGGTGTCTTTCTTTTTTAACCCCCGGATGGCAGGCTGACGCCGACGGTTCCGGATGGGGGTCTCTATCATCATGTCTCCGCGCAAAACCTCCTTCATTGACCCTTATTTATTGATGACCTTGGCATGCGATGGAAAAACGTTTAAGGATATTAGCCCATTCTACATAAAGCGTGAAATAGACAAAATCAGTGGCCCTGTCAAAAACGCTACGCGACTCAGAGACGGCAACCTACTATTAGAGACCACAACTGCAGAGCAATCGAAAAAACTGCAAAAGGCGACTTTGTTGGGCTCCTACCCGATCCGGGTAGCCCCACACAAAACTCTTAACACCTGCAGAGGAGTAGTCACCACCTCCAGCCTAGATGGTCTAGCGAACGAAGAAATAGTAAGTTGCCTATCCGATCAACTTGTATGTCAGGCGTATCGGCTTACCCGAAAACAAGATGGCAAAGAATACCCCTTACGAACAGTCTTTCTAACTTTTGCTGGGACTAAATTACCCGAATTCATCTATTGTGGCTACGAACGTGCTAGCGTCCGCCAGTATGTCCCGAACCCCATGCGCTGTTTCCAATGTCAGCGGTTCGGGCATACTAAGGTCAGATGTACGAATCCTGCTCTTTGTGAGCAATGTGGCCTGCCGAAACACGACGATCCTAACTGCAGTCGAACACCTTGTTGCGTGAACTGCGGCGGTAGTCATCCCTCAAGCTCGCGACAGTGTCCTAGATTCATGGACGAAAAAAGCATACAGGAGCTACGTGTAAAGGAACGCCTAACTTTTCCAGAGGCACGACGGCGCTTCGAACAGCTAAAGCCTGCTACCACTACTACTGGGTATGCATTAGCAGCTCGCCGTACTCCTAATACCACTGTTGCTGTTCAACACGTCCCTGTCGCCCACGCATCCACGCAGACTGACTTTCTAGCCGTTAAACCCACGTCCCAGACTGCTTGTATATCCACCAGCACAGCCTCCGTTTCAGCCGTACAGACTCCAGCCACCAAGCCATCAGGGAATAACAACAATCCCGTAGTAAATGTGAAAAACCGATCCCGGCCAGCACATAGATCGCGAAGTCGCTCGCCTTCTATTAGATCCCGGTCTCGTTCTACGAGCCGTAGGAGTTCTGACTCCCGAACATCTGCGGAGTCACAGGAGGCTAACGATTTTCGATTAGTAGGGCCAAAATCAGCCAAGGTCAAGAAAAAGGTTAAAACGGTCCGCTAAAAACACTTTATGGAAATAATCCAGTGGAATGTCAATGGTTTTCGAGCTCGTGCTCTAGACCTACAACATTTAGTTTCTCAACGGTCACCATCAGTTATTTGTCTCCAGGAAACCCACTTACATCCCAATCACTCGTCACACCTTCACTCTTTCTCTGCCTTTAGAAGCGACTCTCTTGCAGGTATGCGTGCAAGCGGTGGCGTTGCTACCTTAGTGGCGCCTAACATCTCAGCCGCCAACATTCCTGTCACCACACCATTGCAAGCTGTGGCCGTTCGGCTACAGCTGGAGAGCATCAGTTTTACCATCTGCAACATGTACCTGCCGCCACTCAGTATAGTTCCAGAGCGTGATCTTCAAGCTCTATTGGCTCAGCTCCCCTCACCACTACTCCTTGTGGGAGATTTGAATGCCAAGCACACGCTCTGGGGATCAGACACTGATGACGCCCGTGGATGCCTCCTCGTAGACGTCTTCGATAAATCTGACCTGCTTCTGCTAAATACTGGTGACCCGACATTCCTATCATCCGCTTATGGTACACATTCCGTACTAGACCTTTCATTCTGCAGTCCGTCATTAGTACCACTACTTGAGTGGTCAGTACTTTCCGACCTCTTCGGCAGTGATCATTACCCCATTAACATTCATTTTTCTGGCCGCCAATGTGTACCTTCTCGACATCCTCGCTGGATTATTTCCAAAGCTAACTGGGGAAAATTCCAATCCCTCATACACCTCATCGACGATAATTTCGACACCATCGATGAAATGGTCGAATATTTTACTTGCTCGATCCTGCTCGCAGCAGAATCCAGCATTCCTCGAGGTTCCCCTACACCACGTCGTATCCCTGTACCGTGGTGGTCCGAGGAATGCAGTTTGGCTATCAAAGCACGCAAACGTGCTTTGCGCATTTTTCAGCGGCACCCGACGGAAGGGAACTTCGTCGCCTTCAAACGTTCTCGCGCTAGGGCACGCTTTATACTGCGCAACGCAAAGCGTAAATCTTGGGAAGCCTATGTGTCTTCGCTTTCCCGGCGCAGCTCTACCCAACAAGTATGGTCAGCTGTTCGGCGGATGTATGGCAAGTATCGCCGGACGGTAATTCCCGGCCTTGCCATCAACGGTTCCATGTGCACCACCGAACAGGAAATAGCTGAAGCCCTAGCTACAACATTTGCTGCTACTAGCCAAACTGCCCGCTATGACGCTCTCTTCCTGCCTATTAAGGAAAGGGCGGAGCGGGTACCACTTAATTTTAATAGTGACTGCACCGAGCCGTACAACCAACCTTTTACCGCAGCCGAGCTCGCCCATTCTCTGGCGTTAGCAAAGGATTCTTCTCCAGGTCCCGATGACGTACACCGACAGATGCTGCTACATCTTCCATCTGAGGCGCTGTGCTTCCTTTTAAACATCTATAACCGCATTTGGCATGAGCGCGTCTTCCCTTCCTCCTGGCGAGAGGGTATTGTCATCCCCATCCCTCGACCCGGAAAGGACCGCACGCTACCATCTAGCTACCGCCCCATTTGCCTGACGAGTGTCATCTGCAAGACCATGGAGCGAATGATAAACGCTCGGTTAAATTGGTGGCTAGAAAAACATAACCATCTGTCCAACTTGCAATGCGGTTTTCGTCGCCATCGCTCAAGTGTCGATAATCTAACGCGCCTTGAGGGATATATTTCCGATGCATTTCTACTGAAACAGCACGCCGTCGGCGTGTTCCTCGACCTGGAGAAGGCTTATGACACCACCTGGCGGTACGGCATACTCCGTAACCTACATGATTACGGTATGCGTGGTCATCTGCCCGAATTCCTATGCAACTTCTTAAAACTGCGCCGTTTTCGGGTTCGCATAGGAAACACGATATCACGGGAGCGGATACAGGAGAACGGCGTACCTCAAGGGTCAATTTTGAGCGTCACCCTTTTTGCCGTAGCGATTAACGGAATCACTAGTGCCGTTCGAAGTGGAATTCCTTCATCCCTCTATGTTGACGACTTCGCAGTATATTATAGGTCTGCCAACATAGATCACATTGAGCGCCAACTGCAGCTGACCATCACCCAGCTAGCAGCTTGGGCGCTTCAAAACGGCTTCCGTTTTTCAGCTGCGAAGACGCAGTGTATCCACTTTCACCGCCTACGAGGTATTCACCCGCCTCCTGATATTCATTTGAACGGCACACCTCTGCCATTTGTCTCGTACCTGAAGTTCTTGGGCCTCTACTTGGACCGACAACTCAATTGGGAGCACCACATTCGACACCTTCGAGCCTCTTGCGATCGTTCTCTTCGGGTGCTGAAGGTATTATCTGGAGCATCTTGGGGGGGCGATCGCACGGTAATGTTGAGGCTGTACCGCTCTCTGGTTCGGTCCAAGCTGGACTATGGCAGTTTTATTTATGGCGCAGCGACCGCCTCTAAACTTCGCCTTTTAGACACCGTGCATCACACTGGCATCCGCCTTGCAACAGGAGCATTCCGCACCAGTCGAGTCGACTGCCTGTATGCAGACTCAGGCGAACCTCCACTGCATATTCGTCGCTCGATATTACTCTGCTCATACGTCTCGAAGCTGGCAAGTCATCCCAATCATCCTTGTTTTAAACCAGTTCTGTGTCCAGATTTAGTCCACCGTTATATGCGCCCTGGTTCTCGGACACGCCCCATGGGAATAAGATTTCGAGATCTCCTACATTCCCATGGCCTCCGAATGCCTCGCGTGGAGAGGTCGTCCATCAGCCCTTATCCTTCTTGGCAACTGGATCGTGCGGTGTTCGATCTCGCACTTTCCAGCAACTCTAAACTCGCTACTCCACATTCGGTGTTCCAACAACTTTTTGCCGAACTGCTGGGCCGTTACCCTAACTATGTTCCGGTCTTTACAGACGGTTCCCAGCTAGATAGCACTACGGGTTGCGCTTTCTTTATTAACGGTGAGGCTCATAAATTTCGCCTACTGGACTCTACTTCGGTCTTCTCAGCAGAGTTGTATGCCATCCTCTACCTGCTCCTTTTTATTTGCAAGTTAGCTCCTGGCTCTTTTATTGTCTGCACTGACTCTCTGAGTGCGCTTCAGGCCTTGCAACAGCACACTGCCGCTCAGACCCTCGTTTTAAAAATACAGGCCCAGATCTCGCAAATGCTCATGCGCGGGTACAATTTTGTTTTTACTTGGATCCCAGGCCATGTGGGGATTTCCGGAAACGAGGAGGCGGACGCGGCTGCAAAGCTCGCTTGCCGTTTGCCCCGGAGTTTAACATCTACTGTGCCATACCAGGATGTGCAACGTTTTTTCCGTCGCCACCTACTATCTGCTTAGCAGCAATCCTGGACAGCTTTACAAGGCACACAACTCCGGGCGATAAAGGAGAGCGTACAACCCTGGCCAACTTCCTGCAGGGATAACCGGCGAGCCGAGGTAATACTCACCCGGCTGAGAATTGGGCACACACGTGCAACGCATGGCCATCTATTAAGAGGGGAACCGGCCCCTGTGTGTGCTCCGTGTGCAGTACCTCTCACTGTGCGGCATGTACTGCTGGATTGCCCGCAGTACACCCGCGTTCGCCAGTCTTTGGGCCTAAGAGCTAACTTGCACGGTATTTTAGGGAACGACCCAGTGGCCGTCGATAAGGTTCTGCGGTTCGTTTTTAAAATAGGTTTTAGCAAACAAGTATAACTTGTATTTTATATTGATTAATTTAAGAGATTTTAAATTATAAGTTTTAGATGGTTTTTACGTCGTTTTAACAAGTTGAGTGGTTTTATTAGATTTTACCTTTTAAGCTAATTTTTTATAGCTTTTAGGTTTTAATGTTGACTTGGGGCCCAAATGACCTGGTTGTCGACGGGCCCTTAAACTCCACACTCACTCACTCACCCTGCCGCCGCTCAGTATAGTTTCAGAGCGTGATCTTCAAGCTCTATTGGCTCAGCTCCCCTCACCACTACTCCTTGTGGGAGATTTGAATGCCAAGCACACGCTCTGGGGATCAGACACTGATGACGCCCGTGGATGCCTCCTCGTAGACGTCTTCGATAAGTCTGACCTGCTTCTGCTAAATACTGGTGACCCGACATTCCTATCATCCGCTTATGGTACACATTCCGTACTAGACCTTTCTTTCTGCAGTCCGTCATTAATACCACTACTTGAGTGGTCAGTACTTTCCGACCTCTTTGGCAGTGATCATTACCCCATTAACATTCATTTTTCTGGCCGCCAATGTGTACCTTCTCGACATCCTCGCTGGATTATTTCCAAAGCTAATTGGGGAAAATTCCATTCCCTGATAAACCTTATCGATGACGGTTTCGACACCATCGACGAAATGGTCGAATATTTTACTTGCTCGATCCTGCTCGCAGCAGAATCCAGCATTCCTCGAGGTTCATCTACGCCACGGCGTATCCCTGTACCGTGGTGGACTGAGGAATGCAGTTTGGCAGTCAAAGCACGCAAACGTGCTTTGCGCGTTTTTCAGCGGCACCCGACTGAAGGGAACTTTGTCGCCTTCAAACGTTCTCGCGCTAGGGCACGCTTTATACTGCGCAACGCAAAGCGTACATCTTGGGAAGCCTATGTGTCTTCGCTTTCCCGGCGCAGCTCTACCCAACAAGTATGGTCAGCTTTTCGGCGGATGTATGGCAAGTATCGCCGGACGGTAATTCCGGGCCTTGCCATCAACGGCTCCATGTGCACCACCGAGCAGGACATAGCAGAAGCCCTAGCTACAACATTTGCGGCTACTAGCCAAACTGCCCGCTATGACGCTCTCTTCCTGCCTATTAAGGAAAAGGCGGAGCGGGTACAACTAAATTTTAATAGTGACTGCACCGAGCCGTACAACCAACCGTTTACCGCTGCCGAGCTCGCCCATTCTCTAGCGTTAGCAAAGGATTCTTCTCCAGGTCCCGATGACGTACACCGACAGATGCTGCTACATCTTCCATCTGAGGCGCTGTGTTTCCTGTTAAACATCTATAACCGCATTTGGCATGAGCGAGTTTTCCCTTCCTCCTGGCGAGAGGGTATTGTCATCCCCATCCCTCGATCCGGAAAGGACCGCACGCTTCCCTCTAGCTACCGCCCCATTTGCCTGACGAGTGTCATCTGTAAGACCTTCGAGCGAATGGTAAACGCTCGGTTAAATTGGTGGCTAGAAAAACATAACCATCTGTCCAACTTGCAATGCGGTTTTCGTCGCCATCGCTCAAGTGTCGATAATCTAACACGCCTTGAGGGGTATATGTCCGATGCCTTTCTACTGAAGCAACACGCCGTGGGCGTGTTCCTCGACCTGGAGAAGGCCTATGACACCACTTGGCGGTACGGCATACTCCGTAACCTACATAGTTACGGTATGCGTGGTCATCTACCCGAATTCCTATGCAACTTTTTAAAACTTCGCCGTTTTCGGGTTCGCATAGGAAACACGATATCACGGGAGCGGATACAGGAGAACGGTGTACCTCAAGGCTCGATTTTGAGCGTCACCCTATTTGCCGTAGCGATTAACGGCATCACTAGTGCCGTTCGAAGTGGAATACCATCATCCCTCTATGTTGACGACTTCGCAATTTATTATAGGTCTGCCAACATAGATCACATTGAACGCCAACTGCAGCTGACCATTACACAGCTAGCAGCTTGGGCGCTTCAAACCGGCTTCCGTTTTTCAGCTGCGAAGACGCAGTGTATCCACTTTCATCGCCTAAGAGGTATTCACCCGCCTCCTGATCTTCATTTGAACGGTACACCCCTGCCATTTGTCTCGCACCTGAAGTTCTTGGGCCTCTACTTGGACCGACAACTAAATTGGGAGCACCACATTCGTCACCTTCGAGCCTCTTGCGATCGTTCTCTTCGGGTGCTAAAGGTATTATCTGGAGCATCTTGGGGGGGGGCGATCGCACGGTAATGTTGAGGCTGTACCGCTCTCTGGTTCGGTCCAAGCTGGACTATGGCAGTTTTATTTATGGCGCAGCGACCGCCTCTAAACTTCGCCTTTTAGACACCGTCCATCATACTGGCATCCGCCTTGCCACAGGAGCTTTCCGCACCAGTCGAGTCGACTGCCTGTACGCAGACTCAGGCGAACCTCCACTCCATATTCGTCGCTCGCTGTTACTCTGCTCATACGTTTCAAAGTTGGCAAGTCATCCCAATCATCCTTGTTTTAAACCAGTTCTGTGTCCAGATTTAGTCCACCGTTATATGCGCCCTGGTTCTCGGACTCGCCCCGTGGGAATAAGATTTCGGGATCTCCTACATTCCCATGGCCTCCGAATGCCTCGCGTGGAGAGGTCGTCCATCTGCCCTTATCCTGCATGGCAGCTCGATCGTGCGGTGTTCGATCTCGCTCTTTCAAGCCACTCTAGACTCGCTACTCCACATTCGGTGTTCCAACAACTTTTTGCCGAATTGCTGGGCCGTTACCCTAACTATGTTCCGGTCTTTACAGACGGTTCCCAGTTAGGTAACGCTACGGGTTGCGCGTTCTTCGTTAACGGTGAGGCTCACAAATTTCGCCTTATGGACTCCACTTCAGTTTTTTCCGCAGAACTGTATGCCATCTTTTATTTGCTCCTTTTTATTTGCAAGTTAGCTCCTGGCTCTTTTATCGTCTGCACTGACTGCCTAAGTGCGCTTCAGGCCTTACAGCAACACACTGCCACTCACAAACTGGTTTTAAAAATACAGACCCAGATCTCGAAAATGCTCGGTGTCGGATACAATTTTGTTTTTACTTGGACCCCAGGCCATGTGGGGATATCCGGCAACGAGGAGGCGGACGCGGCTGCTAAGTCCGCTTGCCGTTTACCCCGGAGTTTAACAACTCGGGTGCCATTCCAGGATGTGCAACGTTTTTTCCGTCGCCAACTACTATCTGCTTGGCAGCACTCCTGGACAGCTTTAGAAGGCACACAACTCCGGGGTATAAAGGAGAGCGTACAACCCTGGCAAACATCCTGCAGGGATAACCGGCGAGCCGAGGTGATACTCACCCGGCTGAGAATTGGGCACACACGAGCAACGCATGGCCATCTGCTAAGAGGGGAACCGGCCCCTGTGTGTGCCTCGTGTTCAGTACGCCTCACTGTGCGGCATATATTAATCGAATGCCCGCAGTACGCCAGAGTTCGGCAGTCTTTGGGCTTGGGAGCTAACTTGTGCAGTGTTTTAGCGGACGACCCAGTGGCCGTGGATAAGGCACTGCGGTTTGTTTTTAAAATCGGTTTTAACCAGCAAGTCTGACTTGTATTTTACATTTATTACTTCTAGAGTTTTAAAGTATTAGTCTTTAGCTCGTTTTTAATGCCATTTTAACAGTTGAGTGTTTTACTGTATTTTACCTTTTTTAGCATAATTTTTATAGCTTTTAAGTTTTAGTATTGACTTTGGGCCCAAATGACCTTGCTGTCGATGGGCCCCTAAACAACACACACTCACACTCACTCTACACAGCAGCTCTAACCTATCTTATACAATCTAGCTATTCTATTTAGTCATATAAACATTTCTTTAGAAAACTTCTAGCTGCTGTACCTGTATCCTACTCTTACTATGTTTACACTATCCTAAGCCGGTGTCCAATTCTGTCCTATGTCATAATTTGGTACGATCATTTCCTACGGAAGAGAGAGGTTTATGTTAGATGTTGTGTTCTGGACGATGTTCGTTCCCCTGTTCTCGTCTTTCCCTTGCCGATTCCAGTCTTCCTGTTGATATCCAGTATTGTCTTATTCTGTTTATTCTGGTTATGCCTTCATCGGTTTGGTTCACTGAGTTGGTAGTTTCAATCTCTAGGTTCCCTGCGAATGTTCCTGGCTGTGGTAGTTGGGTTGCCTGTAGATGTGAAGATCTCCTCAGGTCCTGTAGAATTACATGGTCTCTATTTGGTCCCCGTATTCTCATAGAGCGTCTTTGTAGTTTATATTCCTCCATGACTTTATCGGACAGCATTCTCATAATTTGTTGGAGTACCTCGAAGTCTTCTGCACACCGCACGATGTTTGTAATGCACTTTCCACCTAGGCTGTTCCTTCTGCTAACAGGTCTGCATTCTTATTGCACTCAAAAAGTGTTTCGGTGAGCCGGTTTTTTCGCAGGTTTCACAGATATCTGTTGCTTTATTGCCGATCTTCTTCAAATATGTTTCGAATGGTCCATGTCCTGTTAGAAATTGCACTCCATATCTATTTGGTACGATGGTTTTTAATTCTCTCCCTGATATCGGGGTATAAGTCGTACGTTCTTCTACCAGTTTCGCAATTATTCCACTCTGCCTGCCATTCACTTAACAGGATTTCATGAATTTCACGTTTGGACCTACATGTTTTACCGACAATTTCGCGCACCTTCCCATGATCTTGTTTCTTCAGCCAGTACATAGCTCCTCACATCCTAACTATGAGGTGCAGGGGCCATATCGCAAGTGCTACTAGGATTGCCATTGTCGGTGTTGTTCCTACTAAGCCTAGACATCTCACAAGCCCCTGTCTTTGGATTCTCCTTAGTTTGGTTTTATTCTTTCCTAACTTCGCCTTTGCAGCCCATATTCCTGATCCATAGCCAACTGTTCCTGTTAATATCGCCGTGTGGTAGTATCTGGTTGCTTCTAGTGGAATCCTGAAGTGGTTTTTGGTTAATGTGACCAGTTTCATCATTGCCTTGTTTGCCTTTTTATTTACCGTTGCTATGTGGGTATCATAATTAAGTTTTTCATATAATACTATTCCTAAATAACGAAAACTCTTTTCGCTCTTGATGCTAACTTCATTAATTTTGATGATTGGATTTCTTTTTGTACTGCCTTTTAGAAACATGTATGCCGTCTTCTGTGGCGCGATTTGTAATTTAACTTTTTCACACAACCTTGTAGCTTTTCGACTAACAATTTCGATTTTATCTCCAGATCACGTCGGTTATTCCCTTCCACCAAAACCAAGAGGTCATCACCCCCCAGGGGCCTACTTCGGTAGGTACGGGTTTGGCGAACCCGGGGTCCCGAGCCAACAGTCTCCCTCGTGTGGGCTCCTCTTCGTGGTTGAGGGAGACGGTCAACAGGCCCACCCACGTGTAGGCCGTGCGTGGAGACCCGTGTCGTGGAAAGGTTAGTCATGGTGGTTGAGGGATGCGTATCTGAGCTCGTAACAGTGTTTTTCTGAATTCGGGGAGGGTACGCATTACTAATGCACTACTTTGGCTTCTGCTTCGCCTAAACGGGAGGTTAGGGACTAACCCACCCCTAATCAATCGGCCAGGACTAGGTATTGTACCGACCTCCAGGGTGAGTGGGACGGCGAGCTCGCTATATCCCCTGTGTAGCCCTGTCATCCCAGTGGGATGACCCCTTGTTGGGCTCCGTGGTGGGTGGGTAGCACTGGGGGATGAATTTTTTCGCCAACTTTCATGTCAAACCTTAACCAAAGAATTCAAAAACTTGCAGCAATGGAAAAGAAGTAGCCGAGTTTTGTGGTCCTCGCTACTTGGTAATCAGTCGCACTGAAGAAGGCCAAAAGTTTACTACCGTTAACCCCTTTACCATCCAGCGGGGATTAGACAAAATTTCAGGTCCGGTCAAATCTTGTATACGATCGAGAAATGGCACACTCCTGGTTGAGGCGCATTCTAACTCCCAGGCGGCATCGTTACTGAAGGCAAGCATGCTAGGGAGTTACCCTATATCCGTTTCGGTACATAAGACCCTGAACTCCTCGCGCGGGATGGTAACCACCCGTGCGTTGGACGGTATGTCCAACGAGGAGATTCAGGAGAACCTGAGAGATCAGGGAATCACATGTGTGTACCGAGTGCAGCGCAGAGAACGTGGGGAATTGTTGCCTACTCGTACCCTGTTCCTTACTTTTGATAGGGTAGATTTTCCTCAAAAGAATAAGGCAGGATACGAGAGTATTGAGGTTAGGCCCTATATACCGAACCCCCTGCGGTGCTACAAATGTCAACGTAATGGTCACACTAGTCAACTGTGTAACGGATCTCCAGCATGCGTGAACTGTGGTTTGGCTTTATACGAGGGTGAGTGCTCCTCGCCCATTAAATGCATAAACTGTGCAGGGGAGCATCCATCAAGCTCCAAAGACAGCCCACGTTTTGTGGAAGAACAGGCAATACAGGAGATCCGGGTTAAGGACAAGGTTTCCTTCTCGAACGCCCGGCAGCTCCTGCGTTTTCGCTTGCCCTTCGTCCCTAGGTCCGGTACTTATAGCTCTGTCTTGGCTAAACCCGTTCCTAGGAAACAAATTGCAACGCAAACCTGCGGTGCAGGGTAGCCTGCCATCTCAGACAGAGTTCTAGTCCCGACAGAAGTACGGAAGTCCACAACTCCATCACCAGCGTCGGCAAATACATCGCCTAAACGGACGAAGGAAACTAAAACCTCAGCCCCGTCCGCCCCTCAAAATCCAACCTCTGCGGTCCTCGTCCCGAGGGGTGGGCAACAGGAAGTAGGGGACTGACTGATGGGGTGATGTACGGTGGGGACTTCTTGTACCCCAGGACCGCTACGGCTGCCGAGAAGGCCCATCGGTAACCCCGAAAACTGGCAGAAGAGGCTCTGGTGTAATCTCTCGACTGGGTTCCTCCGCGAGGTGAGAGTGTCCCTTCAAACGCCCTAACCTTGGTCCACTTCGGTGTTTGACCCCTTTTTATTTTTTGTTCCTTTTCTTTTTTCCTCCCTGAACACAAGTCTGACGGGTAACATAGCGCGGGTGGTCGGAGTGGGAAGCGCAAGGGGTGACTGGGTAATGCGTAACTCCCAGCCACTTGTTACCATGTAGGACTGTGCTCGTATCCGCTTATAAAGGTCAGTCCCGGGGAGGGGCCATTGCATGAGCTGTTACACTCCTGAAGGCGATTGGGTCCCTCTGTCTTTACACTGGGAGGTGTGACCCTAAGGTGAGCAAGGTCCAGGCCAGGACTCTCACCTAAGGCGGGGTGGCGCCCAGGATGTGAGCACGCCATCGGAGACGTCTGCAATGGTGGAGGACATTACCGCAATGGGACCTAAATTTAAACACACAACTGAGAAAGCTAATGGAAAGGAAGTAGTTGAGCCCTGTGGTCCTCGCTACTTGGTGGTAACTAGAGCGGAAGAAGGCAAGAACTTTCTGTCCTTAAACCCTTTCGTCATCCAAAAGGGTTTGGATAAGATAGCTGGAGCGGTTAAGTCTTGTACTCGTTCACGCAATGGCACGCTCCTGGTAGAAGCACACTCTCTCCCAGGCAGCAATCTTGTTGAAAGCGAATTTGCTAGGCAGCTATCCGGTGACCATTGCCGTCCACAAGAGCCTTAACTCCTCGCGCGGAGTGGTCAACACCCGTGCTTTGGATGGCATGACGGATGAGGAAATAGTAGAGAACCTCCAAGACCAAGGTGTATCGGCTGTTTACCGTGTCAAGCGAAGGGAGCGAGGGGAATTGGTGCCCACCCGTACTCTGTTCCTGACCTTTGATCGGGTAGATCTCCCACAAAGGCTCAGGGCAGGGTACGAGACCATCGAGGTGCGCCCCTATATCCCGAATCCCCTAAGATGTTACAAATGTCAGCGCTTTGGACACACCAGCGCTTTCTGCAATGGCACGCCTACTTGTTGTAACTGTGCGATGTCGCAGCACGAGAGTGCGTGCACATCGCCGGTTAAATGCGTGAACGGTGCTGGAGAGCATCCATCTAGCTCTCGAGATTGCCCACGTTTTATCGAGGAAAGGGCGATCCAGGAGATCCGGGTGAAAGAGAAGGTGTCCTTCTCGGAAGCCTGGAAACTCGCGCGTACGCGAATACCATGCCTCCCGCGATCTGCTACTTACAGCTCAGTAGCAGCTAAGCCGGTGCCGCGACGCGAGATCGCCACCCAGACGAGCGATATACGTGAGGCCACAATCTCTGAAAAAGTTCTCATCCCATCCCCGAAGCCTGCGAAGACCACCTTGTCTGCACCTACGCCGACCAAACCTTCATCGGGAAGGAGATCGCCAGCAGAGTCGCCGAGTAAAGCCTCAACCGCCAAGAACAAGCCTATTGTGTATGATGCACCACCAAAGAAGTTTAAAACCGTTTATAAGAAGTCAGATTTTCTAAAAGATACCACCAAACCGTCCAGCCCAAAGAAGAGTGCCAGGGCTTCTAAAAGCTCCTCCTCTGAGGAGTCTTCAGGTGAAGACTCGGATCGACGCCTATCATCTTCGTCGATCTCCGTGTCCAATAGATTTGGGGTCCTTGAACCGAAGTTCTCTATCGGTAAAGGGGCCTCATCTGTAGAGGAGATGGAACAAGAGGATACGGACCACACAGGCAGGCAGGTACGCAGAAAACGACCCGACCATCCAGGCGTTAAAGGGGTTAGCCCTAAACCCAAAAAGAAGGGCAAATTGATTCGGCCACCATCAAAATCCTCATAAAGCCTTAATCCCTTATTCCACTATTACACAGTTATAATGGCGATCATACAGTGGAACATACGTGGGCTAAGGGCACATCGCCCCCAGCTTGAATTGTTGATCAGCAAGCACGTCCTACTAGTCGTATGCCTACAGGAGACAAAGCTACGTCCTCGTGATTCTTTCCAACTACGGCGGTATACACCCTTCAGGCGTGATCTTGCTCCTGAAGACGGTATCCCTGCGCACGGAGGCACTATGTTGCTGGTCAGGGATGACGTCTATGTGGATGATATACCCTTACGCACTACTATCCAGTCAGTTGCTGCCCGCGTAATACTGCCGACATTACAGTTGGTCGTCTGCAGCATCCACGTGCCACCTTCAGACGACCTATCACTTACTGCGCTCCAGGATCTTGTTGTGCAGTTACCCACCCCTTTTCTGCTGGTTGGTGACTTCAATGCCCATCACCCTCTCTGGGGCTCTACTCGACCTTGTGCGAGAGGTAGTTGTCTCCGACCTCCTGGACAGTAACAACCTGGTTCTCCTGAACACCGGAGAACCCACGTTCGTTTCCGATGCGTTCAACACCTTCTCGCATCTAGATCTGGCAGTATGCTCCACGCATTTAGCAGTGTCCCTCCACTGGAACGTCATCTCTGACCTCCACTCTAGTGAACACTTTCCGTGTATGATCAGTCTCCTAGCACACAACGTGTGTTCCACACGCTTGCCCACCTGGCGTTTCGATCACGCCAACTGGGCCCTTTACACCCAGTTGGCGGTTTTTACTTATGAGGAGCAGGCCTCCGTCAACGAGCTCGTAGAACATCTCAGCGAGCGGATACTTTCCGCCGCAGAACGATCTATTCCGCGTTGGTCTCCCAACCCCCGTCGACGTCCTGTCCCGTGGTGGACGGATGACTGCCGGAATGCAATCCGTGCTCGTAGGCGTGCTCTGCGGGTTTTCCGACGCCACCCCACACTGGAGAACCTAATCCAGTACAAGAAGATGCGTGCCAGGGCTCGGCAAGTAATTAAGGAGTGCAAAAGGGCATCTTGGAAGGGTTTTGTCTCTTCTTTTAATCGCCATACACCTTCTTCAGTAGTGTGGGATAGATTAAGGCGCGAGGCCGGCAAACCGACCCACATACCAATTGCTGGTGTGAAAACTCCTGCAGGAGTCGTTGTGGATCCGTTGGTCGTGGCTAACACCCTCGGCAGTGCTTTTGCTCACGTGTCTAGCTCCGATCATTATGCACCTGAGTTTCTAGCACTTAAGAATCAGGTGGAATCTCAAGGTTTGGTCTTCCGTTCCGGAAACCTTGAGGAATACAATTGCCTGTTCACCATGGCAGAGCTAGAACACGCACTTTCATCTTCGCGACCATCTGCACCAGGACCAGACGGTATCCACGTGCGCTTCTTACATCTCTCTCCCGAAGGGAAAGCGTTCTTACTCAAGGTGTATAACCGTGTCTGGGTTGAGGGCAGTCTTCCTGAGAAGTGGCGGGAAGCCACCTTCATCCCAATTTTGAAGGCTGGGAAGGATCGACAGTGCCTTCCAGCTATCGGCCTATCTCTCTCACCAGTTCCATATGTAAGGTAATGGAGCGGATGATTAATGGCCGTTTAACGTGGTGGCTTGAATCTCGGAATCTCCTGTCGAACGCGCAGTGCGGCTTTCGTCGTCGCCGTTCCACGGTCGACCATTCAGTTTCCCTCTCTACCCAGATCATGAATGCCTTTCTCAGACGGTGCCAAACCGTTGCTGTATTTTTTGATCTGGCGAAGGCATATGACACCTGCTGGAGGTATGGTATTCTCCGTACCCTCCACGGATGGAATTTTCGTGGCCGTCTCCCTATTTTTCTTCGGGAGTTCATGAAGGACCGCATCTTTCGGGTTCGCGTGGGCTCGATTTTCTCACGATTTTTTATTCAAGAGAACGGGGTACCTCAGGGCTCGGTACTTAGCGTCACACTTTTCGCCATAGCCATCAATCCTATCATCAACTGTGTTCCTCCTGGAATTTCGTCGTCCTTATTTGTAGATGATTTTGCTATCTGCCTTAGTTCTCGGCGGACCTGCCTTCTTCAGCGACGTCTCCAATCCTGTCTCGATCGTCTTCACGATTTGAGTCTTACATCTGGCTTTACGTTTTCTGCCGAGAAAACTATCTGCGTAAACTTTTGGCGACAGAAGGCGTTTCCTCCACCTAAGTTATATCTTGGGCAGGACGTCCTCCATTTCGCAGTTGAGGCGAAATTCCTGGGCCTGATTTTCGATAGGAAACTCAGTTGGCTATCTCATATTGCTTATCTGCGAGCTAGGTGTGACCGTTCTCTGAACATTTTACGTATTTTAAGTGGCACATCGTGGGGAGCTGATCGGACTACACTGCTGCATTTGTATCGTTCTCTAGTGCGATCTAAGTTAGATTATGGCTGCATTGTATATTCTTCGGCGAGACCCTCTGTTCTCCGACGTTTAAATGCCGTTCACCATCGTGGCATTCGTGTTGCTACTGGGGCATTTCCCACTAGCCCAGTAGAGAGTCTGTATGCTGAGGTCTCAGAACCCCCTTTATACCATCGTCGGGAGGTTCTTCTGTGCAGCTATGCGTGTAGCCTTTCCAGCTTACCTAACCACCCCAGTTTTCGGCTGTTTTTCGACGACTCTCTGGATCGCCAATATGCAGTTACACCGTCGGCCTTACGGCCCCCGGGGGTCCGCTTCCGCTCTCTTCTACAACAGCTGAATGTCGACGTAGTACCAACACTTCCTAGGGGAGAATCTCGCTTTCCTCCCTGGATACGCGACGAGGTCCGTTGCAACCTTGGGCTGGCATCCATGGCTAAAGATACAACACCTTTACCCATATATCGTTCCGCATTTTTAGAGCTCAAGGCGCAATTCGGGGATTGCAATTTTATCTATACGGACGGATCTAAGAGCGAAGCTGGAGTCGGATGTGCTTTTGTTTTTAATCGTAGGAGTTTTACCTTTGGTTTACGGCGACAGTGTTCGATTTTTACCGCGGAACTTTTTAGTCTTTACCAGGCAATTTTGCCCCTCAAAATCCAACCTCTGTGGTCCTCGTCCCGAGGGGTGGGCAACAGGAAGTAGGGGATTGACTGATGGGGTGATGTACGGTGGGGACTTGGTTTACCCCAGGACCGCTACGGCAGCCGAGAAGGCCCATCAGTAACCCCGAAAACTGGCAGAAGAGGCTCTGGTATTTTCCCCCAGGGACCTACTACGGTAGGTACGGGATTGGCGATCCCGGGGTCCCTAGCCATTCACCCTCAATTCATCCCCTTCATCTCCATCAACTGTGCCACGTGTAGCTACTGCTTGTCAGTAGGCATCACATTCTTCCTCTTCTAGTTTTTATTATTCTTATTAGCACGTAAGGTCTTAGGTTTATAACTCCTGTCTCACCAGCAGGGATCTATCCTGTCTCCGTGGTTCTGTCCCACGGTTTTCAGCGCGGCTTCCGACATGTGTGCTCTCCGGAGGTCTCAAAAGTGAAGGTTGAGCGGACCCTTCGCACTGCCCCTATGTGTAGCCTTAGGCGCGGAGCCCGTCCACACCGTCAAGTACACCCACGTAGCTCCTTGAGGGCCCGGTCTGTGTTAATCTCCCGACGGCCGTGTTGCCGTTGGGTTAGTATCACGGACCGGACGTGTTACCGCTGACGGAACCCCGGTGTAATCAACCACAAGTCCCCTGAATCCGCGTGTGCCCTTTATGCGCAGCGCGGCCTAAAGCGGGGAGCCACAGGCGGTTATTCCTGTGGTAGGGGAATAAAGCCGGGGTGTGCGTGGTGAACGGTTTACCCATACGGACAAGCAGTGGATTTTGAAGGGTAGCTTTTCTGAGGTACAAATGAGATCGGTCATGGGTGAGGTCCCCATGACGGCACAGACCGTGAAGATTCGGTGTCTTTCTTTCTTTAACCCCCGGATGGCAGGCTGACGCCGACGGTTCCGGATGGGGGTCCTATTCAAAATGCATCCGCGCAAAACCTCTTTCATCGACCCTTATTTAGTTATGACTTTGGCTTGTGATGGTAAAACTTTTAAAGATATAAGTCCGTTTTATATAAAGCGTGAAGTTGACAAAATCAGCGGCCCGGTCAAGAACGCTACGCGTCTCCGAGACGGTAGCTTACTATTAGAGAGCACCAGTGCAGACCAGTCTCGCAAACTACAAAAGGCGACTTTGTTGGGCTCCTACCCTATCCGGGTAGCCCCACACAAAACACTTAACACCTGTCGAGGAGTAGTCACCACCTCCCGCTTGGATGGTCTTGCAAACGAAGAAATAGTAAGTTGCCTCTCGGATCAGCTTGTTTGTCAGGCGGACCGGCTAACACGGAAACAAGATGGCAAGGAGTACCCATTACGTACGGTATTTCTAACTTTTGCTGGGACGAAGTTACCTGAATACATATATTGCGGCTATGAACGTGCTAGCGTCCGCCAGTATGTCCCGAACCCCATGCGCTGTTTCCAATGTCAGTGGTTCGGACATACTAAGGTCACATGTACCAATCCTGCTCTTTGTGAGCAATGTGGCCTAGCGAAACATGACGACCCCAACTGCAGTCGAACACCTTGTTGCGTGAACTGTGGCGGTAGTCATCCCTCCAGCTCGCGACAGTGCCCTAGATTCATGGACGAAAGAAGTATTCAGGAGCTACGTGTAAAGGAACGCCTAACTTTTCCAGAGGCACGACGGCGCTTCGAACAGCTAAAGCCTGCTACCACTACTACTGGATATGCATTAGCAGCTCGCCGTACTCCTAATACCACTGTTGCTGTTCAACACGTCCCTGTCGCCCACGCATCCACGCAGACTGACTTTCTAGCCGTTAAACCCACGTCTCAGACTGTTTGTATATCCACCAGCACTACCTCCGTTTCTACCGTACAGACTCCAGACACCAAGCCACCAGCGAGTAACAACAATCCCGTAGTAACTGTGAAAAACCGATCCCGGCCAACACATAGATCGCGAAGTCGCTCGCCCTCCATTAGATCCCGGTCTCGTTCTACGAGCCGTAGAAGTTCTGACTCCCGAACATCAGCGGAGTCACAGGAGGCTAACGATTTTCGAATCGTAGGGCCCAAATCAGCCAAAGTCAAGAAAAAAGTTAAAACGGCCCGTTAAAACCTCTTTATGGAAATAATCCAGTGGAATGTCAATGGTTTTCGAGCTCGTGCTCAAGACCTACAACATTTAGTTTCTCAACGGTCACCGTCAATAATTTGCCTCCAGGAAACCCACTTACATCCCAATCACTCGTTACACCTTCACTCTTTTTCGGCATTTAGAAGCGATTCTCTTGCAGGTATGCGTGCAAGCGGTGGCGTTGCTACCTTAGTGGCGCCTAACATTTCCGCCGCCAACGTTCCTCTCACCACACCATTGCAAGCTGTGGCCGTCCGACTACAGCTGGAGAGCATCAGCTTTACCATCTGCAACATGTACCTGCCGCCGCTCAGTATAGTTCCAGAGCGTGATCTTCTAGCGCTATTGGCTCAGCTTCCCTCACCACTACTTGTGGGAGATTTGAATGCCAAGCACACGCTCTGGGGATCAGACACTGATGACGCCCGTGGATGCCTCCTCGTAGACGTCTTCGACAAGTCTGACCTGCTTCTGCTAAATACTGGTGACCCGACATTCCTATCATCCGCTTATGGTACACATTCCGTACTAGACCTTTCTTTCTGCAGTCCGTCATTAATACCACTACTTGAGTGGTCAGTACTCTCCGACCTCTTTGGCAGTGATCATTACCCCATTAACATTCATTTTTGTGGCCGCCAATGCGTACCTTCTCGACATCCTCGCTGGATTATTTCCAAAGCTGATTGGGGAAAATTTCATTCCCTGATAAACCTTATCGATGATGGTTTCGACACCATCGATGAAATGGTCGAATATTTTACTTGCTCGATCCTGCTCGCAGCAGAATCCAGCATTCCTCGAGGTTCATCTACACCACGTCGTATCCCTGTACCGTGGCGTTTTTCAGCGGCACCCGACAGAAGGGAACTTCGTCGCCTTCAAACGTTCTCGCGCTAGGGCACGCTTCATACTCCGCAACGCAAAGCGTAACTCTTGGGAAGCCTATGTCTCTTTCCTTTCCCGGCGCAGTTCTAACCAACAAGTATGGTCAGCTGTTCGGCGGATGTATGGCAAGTATCGCCGGACGGTAATTCCCGGCCTTGCCATCAACGGTTCCATGTGCACCACCGAGCAATACATAGCTGAAGCCCTAGCTACAACATTTGCTGCTACTAGCCAAACTGCCCGCTATGGCGCTCTCTTCCTGCCTATTAAGGAAAAGGCGGAATGGGTACACCCCCCAGGGGCCTACTTCGGTAGGTACGGGTATTGGCGATCCCGGGGTCCCGAGCCAACAGTCTCCCTCGTGTGGGCTCCTCTTCGTGGTTGAGGGAGACGGTCAACAGGCCCACCCACGTGTCGGCCGTGCGTGGAGACCCGTGTCGGTGGAAAGGTTAGTCCTGGTGGTTGAGGGATGCGTATCTGAGCTCGTAACAGTATTTTTCTGAATTCGGGGAGGGTACGCATTTCTAATACACTACTTTGGCTTCTGCTTCGCCTAAACGGGAGGTTAGGGACTAACCCACCCCTAATCAATCGGCCAGGACAAGGTGATACACTGAACTCCAGGGTGAGTGGGACGGCGAGCCCGCTATATCCCCTATGTAGCCCTGTCATCCCAGTGGGATGACCCCTTGTTGGGCTCCGTGGTGGGTGGGGAGCATTGGGGGATGAAATTTATGCCAACACATATGTTAAACCTTCAACAAAAAAACAACCCCAACAATTGTAGAAATGGAAAAGTAGTAGTCGAGTCTAGTGGTCCTCGCTACTTGGTGATAAGCAGAACTGAGACTGATAAGACATTTGCATCAGTGAACCCTTTCGCCATCCAGAAAGGATTAGACAAGATAGCTGGCCCGGTAAAATCATGTACTCGTTCGCGCAATGGCACGCTGCTGGTGGAAGCGCATTCCGTCTCCCAGGCAGCAGCGCTCTTGAAGGCCAACATTCTAGGCAGTTATCCGGTGAGCGTTTCCGTACACAAGACCCTGAACTCCTCGCGCGGTGTGGTGAACACCCGTGCGCCGGACGGAATGACCAACGAGCAGATCCAGCAGAACCTGAAAGACCAAGGCGTGACAGCTGTATATCGTGTCCAGCGAAGAGAGCGAGGGGAATTGGTGCCTACCCGTACCCTGTTCCTGACCTTTGATCGGGTAGATCTCCCACAAAGGCTTAGGGCAGGGTATGAAGTCATCGAGGTACGACCATATATCCCGAATCCCTTACGTTGCTACAGATGTCAGCGCTTCGGCCACACTAAGGACTTCTGTAATGGTGCGCCTACGTGTATGAATTGTGCGATGTCGCTGCACGAAGGTGAGTGCACCTCACCCGTAAAATGTGTGAACTGTGCTGGCGAACACGCTTCCAGCTTCAGAGATTGCCCACGGTTCCGCGAGGAAAAGGAGATTCAGGAGATCCGGGTGAAAGAGAAGCTATCCTTCTCGGAAGCCCGGAAACTCGCACGTACTCGCATGCCCTCCGTTGCGATGTCCGGTACCTATAGCTCAGTAGTAGCTAAGCCGGTCCCGCGAAGGGAGATGGCAACTCAGACCAGCGATATCAGTGAGGCTAGTACCTCTGACAGAATCCTTAGTCCATCAGTAGCTCCGAAGCCTGTCAAGACATCTCAATCTACTTCTACCTCGTCCAAAGCACCCGCAGGGAAGAAAACACCTCCCAGGTCTCCGGTCAGAGCATCGAGCTCTACGAAGCCTACTAAGCCAGTTGTGTACGTGCCACCACCCAAAAGTTTTAAGACCAGCTATCAACGGTCTGATTTTCTGAAGGATACGGATCGGCCGATGCGCAGAAAGAAAAATCCTCGGGCATCTAAAAGTTCCACCTCTGAGGAGTCTTCCGGAGAGGTCTCGGATCGACGACCGTCATCTCCGTCGATCTCAATTTCCAATCGGTTCGAGGCTCTCGAACCGAAGTTCTCAATAGGGAAAGGGACCTCATCCGCTGAAGAAATGGAACAAGAGGATACGGATCACACAGTCCGGACGTCTAGTAAAAAGCGCCCGGATAAACTGGACGTTAAAGGTGTTAGCCCCACACCCAAGAAAAAGGGTAAACTCGTTCGACCACCGACGAAATCAACATAACGTTGCGTAACTATTACCATCTTATCCCATACCTCCAATGGCTATTCTTCAATGGAACATTCGCGGATTTCGAGCACATCGAGCGGAGCTTGATTTGTTGCTCAATAAGCATAACCCTAAAGTCGTGTGCTTACAAGAGACCAAGCTGCGTCCCCAAGACACCTCTACACTCCGGCGGTACACGTCATTTAGGCATGACCTTGATCCGGAAGAGGGCATTCCAGCGCATGGAGGCACAATGGTGCTCGTCAGAGATGATACATATGTAGATATTATACCTTTACAGACTGCCATACAGTCGGTTGCTGTACGGATTGTTCTCCCGACTGTGCATTTCGCCGTCTGCAGTGTCTATGTCCCGCCATCTGCTGACCTCTCACTTAGTGAGCTACAGGGGTTGGTCTCTCAGCTCCCTACACCCTTTCTGTTGATAGGAGACCTAAATGCCCACCACCATCTCTGGGGCTCAGCTCGATCCTGTGCGAGAGGCAAAGTTATTGCCGAATTCCTTGACAGCAGTAACCTGGTTCTCTTGAACACCGGAGAACCTAAGTTTCTATCGGATGCTTTCAACACCTTTTCGCATCTCGACTTGGCAGTTTGTTCACCTCAGCTAGCACTTTCCCTACAATGGAGTGTCATCTCTGACCTGCATTCTAGTGATCACTTTCCGTGCCTTGTTAGTCTCTTAGCACATGACTTTCACTCCGCCCGTTTGCCTACCTGGCGCCTCGATCACGCCAACTGGGCCCTTTACACCCAGCTGGCTGTGTTTAGCTACGACGCGCAAGATTCTGTGGACGCCTTAGTTGAGCACCTTACAGAGCAGATCCTTTCCGCCGCGGACCATTCTATTCCTCGCTCAACCACCAACCCTCGTCGCCCTCCTGTTCCCTGGTGGACGACCGATTGCCGGAATGCTATTCGTGCTCGTAGGCGTGCTCTCAGAGTTTTCCAACGACATCCTACACTGGAGAACCTGATTGAGTACAAGAAAATGCGTGCCAGGTCTAGGTACATAATCAAGAATAGCAAACAGACAACTTGGAAAACATTTGTGTCCTCTTTCAACCGACATACACTCTCCTCTGTTTTATGGGATAAGATAAGGCGCGTGGCCGGCAAATCGACCTACATGCCGATCGCTGGTCTGAGAACTCCTGCGGGCTTCGTCGTGGAACCGTTTGAAGTGGCTAATACCCTTGGCAGTGCTTTCGCCCACGTGTCTAGCTCCGATAATTATGCACCTGAGTTCCTCTCAATAAAAACTCGGGTAGAATCTCGAGGTTTCTGCTTTCGATCTAGAAACCTCGAGGACTATAACCGCCTTTTCACCATGGCAGAGTTGGAACACGCTCTTTCAGCATCGCGACTATCAGCGCCAGGGCCAGATGGTATCCACGTCCGCATGTTACAACAGCTCTCACCTGAAGGCAAGACATTCCTGCTGGATCTCTATAACCGTATATGGGTTGATGGCACTTTCCCTGAAAAGTGGCGGGAGGCCACAATCATACCTATTTTGAAACCCGGAAAGGACCGTCATCTCTGCTCTAGCTACCGTCCTATTTCTCTCACCAGCTGTGTCTGCAAAGTGCTAGAACGCATGATTAACGCACGGCTGGTGTGGTGGCTGGAACGACACAACCTGCTAACAAATATCCAATGCGGTTTTCGTCGACGTCGTTGCACAGTAGACCACCTTGTGTCGATGTCGACACATATCATGAACGGCTTCCTGAAGGGTTGTCAAACCGTTGGGATATTCTTTGACCTAGAGAGAGCATATGATACCTGTTGGCGGGCAGGATTGCTCCGTACTCTACACAGTTGGAACATTCGTGGCCGCCTACCACTTTTTCTTAAGGAGTTCCTAAAACAGCGCTTCTTCCGAGTACGGGTCGGCTCGGTTCTTTCAAATCCTTTTATACAGGAGAACGGTGTACCTCAGGGTTCGGTCCTTAGCGTCACCCTGTTTGCTATAGCTATTAATCCTATCTCGCAATGTGTTCCTCCAGGCGTGTCGTCCTGTTTATTCGTAGATGACTTTGCGATCTATTACACTTCTCCGCGCACACCTTTTATCGGGCGGTGCTTACAACAATGCTTGGACCATCTCCATGACTGGAGCCTGAGACACGGCTTTCGGTTCTCTGCGGAGAAAACCATATGTGTGAATTTCTGGCGCCGTCGGAGCCGACCACCTCCTTCACTCCGTTTGGGCCCGCATTTACTTCCTTATGCAGATCACACACGATTCCTGGGATTGGTCTTCGACAGAGCACTTAACTGGTCATCTCACATAGCACAGCTGCGAGCGCGTTGTGACCGTTCCCTACAAATTCTGCGGGTACTAAGTGGCAAATCGTGGGGAGCAGATCGCACAGTGTTGCTGCGACTTTACCGCACACTGATACGATCCAAACTGGATTATGGCTGCATCGTTTTTTCATCAGCACGTCCATCAGTGTTGAAAAAGTTAGATACGGTCCATAATTGCGGCCTACGGATAGCTATTGGAGCCTTTCCTACCAGTCCGGTCATCAGTCTGCACGCCGAAGCTGCTGAACCCCCTCTTAGGTACCGGCGTGTTCTTTTATTAGCTAATTATGGCTGCAGACTATTTTGCATGCCTACGCATCCCACGTTCGCGCCATTCTTCAACACCACGCTAGATGCGCGCTATCGGAACACTACTCTCAGTCCAAAGCCACCTGGTTTTCGCCTCCGGGAGCTCCTCCGCAAACACAATATTACAATCCCTAGGATGTTTTCTATGGGCGAGAGAGTGTACCCTCCTTGGCTGCGTGGACCGCCATCAGTCGATCTGTACATGACCAAATGCGACAAGTCTACGACGGCTCCTTGTACTATCCACAGCTACTTTTTAGAATTTTTATCACGTTATAGTGATCGTGTTTTAATATTTACCGATGGTTCTAAAACCTCAAATGGCGTTGGATGCGCTTATGTTTATGGATCCGAACAATATACATTCGGATTCCATAGCATCACGTCTATTTTTACCGCAGAGCTTTACGCCCTATACCGAGCCATTCTACACGTACGCCGACGAAACATGGGTGACTGCTTAATACTCAGCGATTCCCTTAGCGCGCTTCAGAGCCTACGTCAGATGTACAACTTTCATCCCCTTGTACAGCGAATCCAGGACGCCCTCCACGTTACCGACGCCTCCGGCGTTAGCGTGGTGTGTGCTTGGGTCCCCGGACACGTGGGCCTTTCAGGGAATGAGCTAGCAGATTCAGCAGCGAAGACGGCGACCTCACAGCCCAAGGTTAACATATCCACGGTGACATCGGAAGACCTACGTCTAGAATTGCGCAGAGCTGTGTTGTCATCCTGGCGAGGGGAGTGGTCCGCCCTGCGCAGAAACAAGCTCCGCTGTGTCAAAGCTCTTCCGATCCCTTGGGTAACGTCCTGCCGTCCGTCCCGTCGGGAGGAAGTGCGATTGGCTCGGTTACGCCTTGGCCACTGCTATTTTACCCATAGTTATTTATTAAACAGGGCTCCAGCTCCGGTTTGCCCGCTTTGCGGAGCAGCGCTGACGGTCCGTCATGTTCTCTGTGCCTGTTCTAGTCTTGAACGTCTCCGCAGTTCTCTCAAGCTGCCAGCCAGCTTGGCGGAGATACTCGCGGATGAAGAGACAGCGGTGCCCAAGGTTTTTAAACTACTCTTAAATGTTAATTTTAGACTTTAGTGTTTACGTTTTTATCCACTTTTAACTGTCCTATGATTTTACGCGTCTTTTGGCCTTTGGCGTACGGGATGTGCTTGTTTTTTACCTACGATGTATGTTCTTTTAGATTTTGTTTTATCTAGATTTTAGAACGCATAGATCCTTTAGGGCGCTGATGACCGCGCTGTTGAGCGCCCCAAAATCCACAAAATCAATCAATCGGAACGGGTACAACTAAATTTTAATAGTGACTGCACCGAGCCGTACAACCAACCTTTTACCGCAGCCGAGCTCACCCATTCTCTAGCGTTAGCAAAGGATTCTTCTCCAGGTCCCGATGACGTACACCGACAGATGCTACTACATCTTCCATCTGAGGCGCTATGTTTCCTATTAAGCATCTATAACCGCATTTGGCATGAGCGGGTTTTCCCTTCCTCCTGGCGAGAGGGTATCGTCATCCCCATCCCTCGACCCGGAAAGGACCGCACGCTACCATCTCGCTACCGCCCCACTTGCCTGACGAGTGTCATCTGTAAGACCTTCGAGCGGATGATAAACGCTCTTTTAAATTGGTGGCTAGAAAAACATAACCATCTGTCCAACTTGCAATGCGGTTTTCGTCGCCATCGCTCAAGTGTCGATAATCTAACACATCTTGAGGGGTATATTTCCGATGCCTTTCTACTGAAACAGCACGCCGTGGGCGTGTTCCTCGACCTGGAGAAGGCTTATGACACCACCTGGCGGTACGGCATACTCCGTAACCTACATGGTTACGGTATGCGTGGTCATCTACCCGAATTCCTATGCAACTTTTTAAAACTTCGCCGTTTTCGGGTTCGCATAGGAAACACCATATCACGGGAGCGGATACAGGAGAACGGCGTACCTCAAGGGTCAATTTTGAGCGTCACCCTTTTTGCCGTAGCGATTAACGGAATCACTAGTGCCGTTCGAAGTGGAATTCCATCATCCCTCTATGTTGACGACTTTCCAATCTATTATAGGTCTGCCAACATAGATCACATTGAGCGCCAACTGCAGCTGACCATTACCCAGCTAGCAGCTTGGGCGCTTCAAACCGGCTTCCGTTTTTCAGCTGCGAAGACGCAGTGTATCCACTTTCACCGCCTACGAGGTATTCACCCGCCTCCTGATCTTCATTTGAACGGCACACCCCTGCCATTTGTCTCGCACCTGAAGTTCTTGGGCCTCTACTTGGACCGACAACTCAATTGGGAGCACCACATTCGTCACCTTCGAGCCTCTTGCGATCGTTCTCTTCGGGTGCTGAAGGTATTATCTGGAGCATCTTGGGGGGGCGATCGCACGGTACTATTGAGGCTGTACCGCTCTCTAGTTCGGTCCAAGCTGGACTATGGCAGTTGTATTTATGGCGCAGCGACCGCCTCTAAACTTCGCCTTTTAGACACCGTGCATCACACTGGCATCCGCCTTGCCACAGGAGCTTTCCGCACCAGTCGAGTCGACTGCCTGTATGCAGACTCAGGCGAACCTCCACTCCATATTCGTCGCTCGCTGTTACTCTGCTCTTACGTTTCAAAGTTGGCAAGTCATCCAAATCATCCTTGTTTTAAACCAGTTTTGTGTCCAGATTTAGTCCACCGTTATATGCGCCCTGGTTCTCGGACTCGCCCCGTGGGAATAAGATTTCGGGATCACCTACATTCCCATGGCCTCCGAATGCCTCGCGTGGAGAGGTCGTCCATCTGCCCTTATCCTGCATGGCAGCTCAATCGTGCGTAGTTCGATCTCGCTCTTTCAAGCAACCCTAGACTCGCTACTCCACATTCGGTGTTCCAACAACTTTTTGCCGAATTACTGGGCCGTTACCCTAACTATGTTCCGGTCTTTACAGCCGGTTCCCAGTTGGGTAACGCTACGGGTTGCGCATTCTTCATTAACGGCGAGGCTCATAAATTTCGACTTCTGGACTCCACTTCGGTCTTCTCAGCAGAGCTGTATGCCATCTTTTATTTGCTCCTTTTATTTGCAAGTTAGCTCCTGGCTCTTTTATCGTCTGCACTCTCTCTAAGTGCTCTTCAGGCCTTGCAACAGCACACTGCCGTTCACACCCTTGTTATAAAAATACAGGCCCAGATATCGCAAATGCTGTTTCGCGGATACAATTTTGTTTTTACTTGGACCCCAGGTCATGTGGGGATTTCCGGGAACGAGGAGGCGGACGCGGCTGCTAATTCAGCTTGCCGTTTACCCCGGAGTTTAACATCTACGGTGCCATACCAGGATGTGCAACGTTTTTTCCGTCGCCAATTCCTATCTGCTTGGCAGCAATCCTGGACAGCTTTAGAAGGCACACAACTCCGGGCGATAAAGGAGAGCGTACAACCCTGGCCAACTTCCTGCAGGGATAACCGGCGGGCCGAGGTGATACTCACCCGGCTGAGAATTGGGCACACACGTGCAACTCATGGACATCTCTTAAGAGGGGAACCGACCCCTGTGTGTGCTCCGTGTGCAGTTATCTTAACGGTGCGGCACGTACTGCTTGATTGCCCGCAGTACGCCCGCGTTCGCCAGTCAGTAGGCTTGGGAGCTAACTTTCCCAGTATTTTAGGGGACGACCCAGTGGCCGTGATTAAGGCACTGCGGTTTGTTACCGAAATTGGTTTTAATCAGCGAGTCTGACTTGCATTTTATATTTATTACTTTTAGAGTTTTTAAAGTATGTCTTTAGATCGTTTTAATGTCCTTTTAACAGTTGTGTGTTTTATTATATTTTACCTTTTTTAGCTAAATGTTTATAGCTTTTAGGTTTTAGTATTGACTTGGGGCCCAAATGACCTTGTTGTCGACGGGCCCTTAAACACCACACACTCACTCACTCCAACTGTGCCACGCTCTGCTACTGCTGATCAGTATGCATCACCTTCCCTTCTAGTTTTTATTATAATTATTAGCACTTAAGGTCTTAGGTTTATAACTCCTGTCTCACCAGCAGGGATCTCTCCTATCTCCGTGGTTCTGTCCCACGGTTTTCAGCGCGGCTTCCGACATGTGTGCTCTCCGGTGGTCTCAAAAGTGAAGGTTGAGCGGACCCTTCGCACTGCCCCTATGTGTAGCCTTAGGTGCGGAGCCCGTCCACACCGTCAAGTACACCCACGTAGCTCCTTGAGGGCCCGGTCTGTGTTAATCTCCCGACGGCCGTGTTGCCGTTGGGTTAGTATCACGGACCGGACGTGTTACCGCTGACGGAACCCCGGTGTAATCAACCACAAGTCCCCTGAATCCGCGTGTGCCTATTACACGCAGCGCGGCCTAAAGTGGTGAGCCACAGGCGGTTATTCCTGTGGTAGGGGCATAAAGCCGGGGTGTGCGTGGTGAACGGTTTACCCATACGGACAAGCAGTGGATTTTGAAGGTTAGCTTTTCTGAGGTACAAATGAGATCGGTCATGGGTGGGGTCCCCATGACGGCACAGACCGTGAAGATTCGGTGTCTTTCTTTCTTTAACCCCCGGATGGCAGGCTGGCGCCGACGGTTCCGGATGGGGGTCTATATCATGTCTCCGCGCAAAACCTTCATTGACCCTTATTTATTGATGACCTTGGCATGTGATGGCAAAACGTTTAAGGATATTAGCCCATTCTACATAAAGCGTGAAATAGACAAAATCAGTGGCCCTGTCAAAAACGCTACGCGTCTCAGAGACGGCAACCTACTATTAGAGACCACAACTGCAGAGCAATCTAAAAAACTGCAAAAGGCGACTTTGTTGGGCTCCTACCCGATCCGAGTAGCCCCACACAAAACGCTGAATACCTGTAGAGGAGTAGTCACCACCTCCAGCTTAGATGGTCTAGCTAATGAAGAAATTGTAAGTTGCCTCTCTGACCAACTTGTTTGTCAGGCGTACCGGCTTACACGAAAGCAAGATGGCAAGGAGTACCCATTACGTACGGTCTTTCTAACTTTTGCTGGGACTAAGTTGCCCGAGTACATCTATTGCGGCTATGAACGTGCGAGCGTCCGCCAGTATGTCCCGAACCCCATGCGCTGTTTCCAATGTCAGCTGTTCGGACATACTAAGGTCACATGTACCAATCCTGCTCTTTGTGAGCAATGTGGCCTACCGAAGCATGACGGTCCTAACTGCAGTCGAACACCTTGTTGCGTGAACTGTGGCGGTAGTCATCCCTCCAGCTCGCGACAGTGCCCTAGATTCATGGACGAAAAAAGTATTCAGGAGCTACGTGTAAAGGAACGCCTGACTTTTCCAGAGGCACGACGGCGCTTCGAACAGCTGAAGCCTGCTACCACTAGTACTGGATATGCACTAGCAGCTCGCCGTACTCCTAATACCGCTGTTGCTGTTCAACACGTCCCTGTCGCCCACGCATCCACGCAGACTGATGTCATTAGTACCACTACTTGAGTGGTCAGTACTTTCCGACCTCTTTGGCAGTGATCATTACCCCATTAACATTCATTTTTCTGGCCGCCAATACCTTCTCGACATCCTCGCTGGATTATTTCCAAAGCTAACTGGGGAAAATTCCAATTCCTCATACACCTCATCGACGATAGTTTCGACACCATCGATGAAATGGTCGAATACTTTACTTGCTCGATCCTGCTGGCAGCAGAATCCAGCATTCCTCGAGGTTCACCTACACCACGTCTTATCCCTGTACCGTGGTGGTCCGAGGAATGCAGTTGGGCTGTCAAAGCACGCAAACGTGCTTTGCGCATTTTTCAGCGGCACCCGACGGAAGGGAACTTCGTCGCCTTCAAACGTTCTCGCGCTAGGGCACGCTTTATACTGCGCAACGCAAAGCGTAAATCTTGGGAAGCCTATGTGTCTTCGCTTTCCCGGCGCAGCTCTACCCAACAAGTATGGTCAGCTGTTCGGCGGATGTATGGCAAGTATCGCCGGACGATAATTCCCGGCCTTGCCATCAACGGTTCCATGTGCACCACCGAGCAGGACATAGCTGAAGCCCTAGCTACCATATTTGCTGCCACGAGCCAAACTGCCCGCTATGAGGCTCTCTTCCTGCCTATTAAGGAAAAGGCGGAGCGGGTACCACTTCATTTTAATAGTGACTGCACCGAGCCGTACAACCAACCTTTTACCGCAGCTGAGCTCGCCCATTCTCTGGCGTTAGCAAAGGATTCTTCTCCAGGTCCCGATGACGTACACCGACAGATGCTGCTACATCTTCCATCTGAGGCGCTATGTTTCCTTTTAAACATCTATAACTGCATTTGGCATGAGCGGGTTTTCCCTTCCTCCTGGCGAGAGGGTATCGTCATCCCCATCCCTCGACCCGGAAAGGACCGCACGCTACCATCTAGATACCGCCCCATTTGCCTAACGAGTGTCATCTGTAAGACGTTGGAGCGAATGATAAACGCTCTTTTAAATTGGTGGCTAGAAAAACATAACCATCTGTCCAACTTGCACTGCGGTTTTCGTCGCCATCGCTCAAGTGTCGATAGTCTAACACGCCTTGAGGGGTATATTTCTGATGTGTTTCTACTGAAACAGCACGCCGTGGGCGTGTTCCTCGACCTGGAGAAGGCTTATGACACCACCTGGCGGTACGGCATACTCCGTAACCTACATGGTTACGGTATGCGTGGTCATCTACCCGAATTCCTATGCAACTTTTTAAAACTTCGCCGTTTTCGGGTTCGCATAGGAAACACCATATCACGGGAGCGGATACAGGAGAACGGCGTACCTCAAGGGTCAATTTTGAGCGTCACCCTTTTTGCCGTAGCGATTAACGGCATCACTAGTGCCGTTCGAAGTGGAATTCCATCATCCCTCTATGTTGACGACTTCGCAGTCTATTATAGGTCTGCCAACATAGATCACATTGAGCGCCAACTGCAGCTGACCATTACCCAGCTAGCAGCTTGGGCACTTCAAACCGGCTTCCGTTTTTCAGCTGCGAAGACGCAGTGTATCCACTTTCACCGCCTACGAGGTATTCACCCGCCTCCTGATCTTCATTTGAACGGCACACCCCTGCCATTTGTCTCGCACCTGAAGTTCTTGGGCCTCTACTTGGACCGACAACTCTATTGGGAGCACCACATTCGTCACCTTCGAGCCTCTTGCGATCGTTCTCTTCGGGTGCTGAAGGTATTATCTGGAGCATCTGGGGGGGGCGATCGCACGGTAAAGTTGAGGTTGTACCGCTCTCTGGTTTGGTCCAAGCTGGACTATGGCAGTTTTATTTATGGCGCAGCGACCGCCTCTAAACTTCGCCTTTTAGACACCGTGCATCACACTGGCATCCGCCTAGCCACAGGAGCGTTCCGCACCAGTCGAGTGGACTGCCTGTATGCGGACTCAGGCGAACCTCCACTCCATATTCGTCAGTCGCTGTTACTCTGCTCGTACGTTTCGAAGTTGGCAAGTTACCCCAATCATCCTTGTTTTAAACCAGTTCTGTGTCCAGATTTAGTCCACCGTTATATGCGCCCTGGTTCTCAGACACGCCCCGTGGGAATAAGATTTCGGGATCTACTACATTCGCATGGCCTCCGAATGCCTCGCGTGGAGAGGCCGTCCATCTGCCCCTATCCTGCATGGCAGCTCAATCTCGCTCTTTCAAACAATCCTAGACTCGCTACTCCACATTCTGTGTTCCAACAACTTTTTGCCGAATTACTGGGCCGTTACCCTAACTATGTTCCGGTCTTTACAGACGGTTCTCAGTTAGGTAACCCTACTGGTTGCGCGTTCTTCTTTAACGGTGAGGCTCACAAATTTCGACTTCTGGACTCAACTTCGGTCTTCTCAGCAGAGGTGTATGCCATCTACTATATGCTCCTTTTTATTTGCAAGTTAGCCCCTGGCTCTTTTATTGTTTGCACCGACTCTCTCAGTGCTCTTCAGGCCTTGAAACAGCACACTGCCGCTCACTCTCTTGTTTTAAAAATACAGGCCCAGATCTCGCAAATGCTCGGTCGAGGATACCATTTTGTTTTTACTTGGACCCCTGGGCATATGGGCATTTCCGGGAACGAGGAGGTGGACGCGGCTGCTAAGTCTGCTTGCCGTTTGCCCCGGAGTTTAACAACTACGGTGCCGTACGAGGATGTGCAACGTTTTTTCCGTCGCCAGCTTCTATCAGCTTGGCAGCAATCCTGGACAGCTTTAGAAGGCACACAACTCCGGGGTATAAAGGAGAGCGTACAACCCTGGCTAACTTCCTGCAGGGATAACCGGCGGGCCGAGGTGATACTCACCCGGCTGAGATTTGGGCACACAAGTGTAACGCATGGCCACCTTTTAAGAGGGGAACCGGCCCCTGTGTGTGCTCCGTGTGCAGTACGCCTCACGGTGCGGCACGTACTGCTTGATTGCCCGCAGTACGCCCGCGTTCGCCAGTCAATAGGCTTGGGAGCTAACTTGCCCAGTATTTTAGGTGACGACCCAGTGGCCGTGGATAAGGCACTGCGGTTTGTTTTTAAAATAGGTTTTAATAAACAAGTGTGACTTGTATTTTATATTTATTACTTTTAGCGTTTTTATAGTATTAGTCTTTAGGTCGTTTTTAATGTTCTTTTAACAGGTGAGTGTTTGTATTGTATTTTAACGTTTTAGCTAAATTTTTATAGCTTTTAGGTTTTTAGTATTGACTTAGGGCCCAAATGACCTTGATGTCGACGGGCCCTAAAACCTCACTCACTGTTTTTATTTTATTGTACCTTTTTAACTGCATTTTTATAGTTTTTAGGTTTTTAGTGTTGACTTGGGGCCCAAATGACCTTGTTGTCGACGGGCCCTTAAACACCATACACTCACTTTACCATCTACATCGGCTAGTAATGTTCTTGATGGCGGCTGTATAGTGGCAAGATACATGAATCTGGGTATAACATGTCTTACCAGTAACTGGATTTTCTGCCACTGCTTTAGGGGGAGAGCAGCACAGCGTTCTGCAGAAGCGATTAAATTGTCTCTAAAAGCATAGCCCACTTGGCCTCCCCATGGATTAATGTTCTTACCAAGATATCTAAGGAATTCGTCCGGCTTGGCTACAGGGATGGGTATATCGTTCACCGTCAAGCCCGGATCGACCATTGCCCACGTCTTTGTACCAACTACAACCCGAAAACAGGACGACTTTGGCGAAGACACCTCGAGACCAAGAGTGTGAAGTCCACGGTATAGATGGTCAACCATGGCTTGCACTTCTTCAGGACTTGTACCAGTCAGAACAATGTCGTCAGCAAAGGCTAGGATGTTAAGTCGCCTATTGCCAAATGCCAGACCCGTAGGCATGTTCGCTACTCCTATCACCGAGTCAATGGCAAGGTTAAACAAAAGGGGGGCGAGGGGATCTCCCTGCTTTACCCCTCTTCTTATGGCCAAGCGTTGGCCGTTGTGTAATTGGGTGTATATCCCTTGGTGCATGTCCCGTATGAGGCTTACAAGGTGGGGATGGAATCCTTGGACCTTCAAACTACTGAGGACTGCGCTGTGACTGACGGTGTCAAACGCCTTCGCGATATCCACCGCAGCCAGCACAATTCCCTCCTTCTTACCGATTCTGATCGCTTCATTAAGGAGAGCTATGTTGCGGAAACAGCCGTCCCCTTGTACAGAAGCGATCTCCGCCTTTGCTCTCATGCGGCGGTCGAGAAGTGTAGAGAAGGTCCTGCCGAGGAGCGAGCCCACCGTAATGGGACGCCACCCCCTCGGACTATCATCATCTCCACCTTTAGGGATAAAGACAGTTTTGTTGGTCTTCCACGCACCCGGATATACCCCAGCCAACAAAATGGTGTTAAAAAGCTTGGCCAAAAGCTTGGGTATACCCTCCCTTAGCAAATGTCCCCTATGGATACCATCTAAACCAGGGGAGGTATTAACTCGTACCTTTCGGAGCCGGATCTCCACCTCCCTGGGGGAAATCAAGGTAGACATTGCACTAGAGGGTGGCAGGAGTGTCTGATATCCTGACTAAGATTCTCACCCTCGCTTGCCCCTTGGCCCCATAAACCAGAGTAAAGATGGAATAACTCGGCTATAGGGGCTTCTCTTTTGCCATGTTCCCCAATGTCAGTGTTGAGCACGACATGCTGAGCTAGGCGAGCTGGACATTTGCGAAACATGTTCTGACATCTAGAATACAGGTATCTTTTCCTGGAAGGACGTGCTCGACCTTCACGACGCCTGTTGTTCGGCTTCCTGGTCTCAGGGCTCTTATTTCCCCTCAATATTCTTCCCAAACCGGCTATAACTCCATCGAGAGCCTCCCGGGAAGTTTCCTTCTCCGCAGGACTCAGGTCTATCCGGTCTAGGGTCTCCCCCAGATCGGACAGCCCTTGAATGGAGCCGGTGATATTAAGGGAAAGAATATATTGGGTAGCCTCATCCGCCCAAGTTCTCAAATCTTGTTCGTAATCATCAATCCCTTTCAGCCATTCAGAGGAACGGGAACTTGCAGGGTTTCCCCTTTCAGTAACCGCCTCCGAACAACCTTCGGAGAGAGATTGTGGCAAGGCTTCAGGCTCTCCCATCACTCCTGAGGGACAAATAGATGGAATATTGTTCCCAGCCAAACTAATAGCCTCTTGGACTCCTTCAGCTTCAGGGCGAACATTGAGGGCCAATTTCTTTCTTTGATATTTTATTTGGTCGATGGTCTTGTGGGGCAACTCAGCCTGGATTTTCATATTAATGGCTTGCTGACCCTCAAATCGGGTACATAGTTCGGCAAGCTTGGCGAGATCCTCCTCTGACCATCGACCTGAGCCACTATCTTTAGGGACAATGTTCTCTAGTCGCTTGTCATTTCTGATGTTAACATGTGCCTTGACTTCGTGCTGACTCAAACCCCGCTGAGTAGTGAATGTCCGACCACACACAGTACAAGGAAACGGAAGTTCCTCTCACACTGCAGGGCCAGGACATTTTGGCACGTGACATTCAGCACCGTGCTCCGTGTTGAAATGCCTGCTACAAAGCCGACAATAATAGGTTACATCAGTAGTTAGGTGTTCTCTACTGAAGTGAAACAAGTACTCCTTAAGGACATCATAATGTACATGACATATAGGGCAGATGGTCGCCTGATATGGAAATCCTACTGCCACTGAGGAAATATGCTCTACCCGGCCAGACGCCTCTCTCCTTTGTTCTCTAGTCACTATTCATATTCATATTATTTTGTGTCATACCAGAGAATGAAAGGGAGAGATGTGGTCCGTCGTTATCGGAGACCGGCCTCCAGGCATGCCGTCCATAGTAAAGTACTCCGCACCACCAATCCCCTACGAAAAGGATCAAGGTGCATCCAATGAGTACATGGGTTTCCCAGGCCGTTACCAACCAAGGAGTCCCCTTCTCACCCCCAATCAAGGAGGTTTTCACCCTTCCAATCATCCAATATCCTTCAACTCCAAACCGGAGGCGCGGATGCACGTCTCACTATTCCCCTGGTACTAGGCCGACTCGGCACACAAGGCAAAGGACCCATCCCCTACCGGGAATGGACCCGCCTCGCCAGACTTTCCCAAGTTTGAGCCTGTTAACCTGGTCCACCCAGAGTTACCCCCAGGTGGGTTAGCGGCCGCCCTTAAAAGGACGGGCAGAATCCAAATCAAGGACAAAAGTAAGAGATCCCACCCAACCAAAGACAGGAATGAGGAACACACCCTGGATCCCAAACAAATAAAAGGAATAGTATAAGAATCACCTGCAACAGACTAAATCGTAACTCAAGAAATCACCCAAAAATGTGGAGGGACTGACCTATAAGAAAATAAGAGGGGATAACCGTGTCGCACTGCCACAGGCTATTTTTCTATTTACCCTTGGAAGAATCGACGTCCACTAAGTTAGGGTAATCCCTTAGTGAACGGGAAGCAAAAGTGTCCCCCAAGCCCTAGAGCTTATCAGGGAAAGGCGCACTTAGCCAACCGAAGTTGCCCGCGGGGATCCACGCGGAGGCTGCGCCCACGATCGAAATGCCACCCCAACATTTCGCGTCACTCCTACTCCACTAGGAGGTCCAGGACCTTTCGCCACCATTCAGCGACCAGAACGAGTTCTGGCCCGCAGCGGGGGGACGAGCACCCAGGTGGCACCGATCCCACATAGCTGTTATATCCATTTGGAACAGCCCCCTCCATGTGGGTCTCGGAACTATGCTCCCTCTCCGCTACTATTCCGAGTCGGTCAAATAGACCTTCCCAGCATTTCGCTTCATTAAGAGAGTCACAGTTACTCCGTTGGACACGGAAATTCGGTAACCCATTCATGCGCGTCACTAATTAGATGACGCGGCATTTGGCTAAGACCTAACCCGAGGGCCACTTCCGGCTTCTCCGACCGTTGGTATAAATTTATTGAATTATGTAGGGAAGGGGCCAATAGGCAATTATATGTATTTAAGAAATACCAAGCAAGCGCTTGGGAGTAACTATATAAATCCTATTAAAATTAACAATAAAGACTAAAAAACTAATTGTTAGTATATTCGCTGAAGTTGTTTAGAATATTAAGTGCCATTTTAATAATAAATAAGGAAGCATTTTCTATTGCTTTTTTACTCCATCCCCACGATTTTAGATATTCAATGGTTTCAGGGGGGATGGAGCCTCTTGACCCGAACACAATTGGTTGCACATCCTCATCAACCACGTCAGGGTATAAGTTTTTGATATGGTTTTCCAGAATGTTATATTTATCAATCTTTTCGAGATAGGCATGAGTCAAAGAATTTCCATCCTCGTACCTGACCGTGACATCAACAATATAAGCTTTGTTTTTATCAATAGTCACGATGTCAGGTTTGAGGATGAGATTATCGTTAACTTTGAAAGAATGTTCTAAAAACATGAGAGAATCAGGTAATTTAGTTTTTATCATATCATATATATCTTTGACCAAAGTATCATGCCTATAGGTTCTGGCGGGTTTAGTGGACGTGCAGAGACCTAAAATGTGTCCGGCCGTTTCAGGCGCGTTATGGCCGCTCCGACAATTGACGTTGATTTCAGGTTTGTATCTGGCCTCTACCACTCTGCAATTAGTATTATTAGTGCGCAGCTTGATAGCCTCAGTAAGACGAGACGGTGGAAGAATGGATGGCCTTAGTAGCCATGAATTACCCAATGGGTTGGCGTAAAAGGAGCCAGCCCCTTTTCCCTGGGTATCGCAGGAAGACCATGAAAGGAATTCCTGCTCTTTAAGGTTTATTTTATGTTTGTTTATTTCTGATAGAGTACATGGCCACTCTAATCCAATATCTAAGACCACTTTCCGCGTCCGCTTACCAAGGCTAACTTTTACAAAGTGGTCTTTAAGGTTACTATCAATAGAGGCCAGAAATTTGTTGGCAGCTTTTAAAAAGGCGAGATGTATTAGATGCACCAACCTTGGGAAACCGAAACCGCCATCCCGACGCCTGCAGTAGAAAAACCCTGTCACAGTTTGTGCTGGTAAGTGAAATATGTTCTTAAAGATCCCCCTCAACTTATTATCAATATTATTCAACAAGGACATTGAGGGGGCTTCCAGTATTGCTAGATATAGAAATTTTGGTAAAATATGCCGGTTAAAGAACTCCAATTTTGCCAAGGTTTGAGATTTAATTTGGAGACTTTTTCGGCAGCAGATATAATATTATCATGGAAATCTTTGCCGACTTTACCAGCCCAAGGATTGATGTTTTTCCCGAGATAGGCCAAAAGATTTTCAGGATCACTATATGTCAGATTTAAGTTATTGATGGTTAATTTGGGATCCTGTACATACCAAGTTTTATCTTTATGAATTATTTGAAAGCAGGTGGATTTGTTTTCGGAAATTTTTAGGCATACTCGGGAGAGGTTGTTGTAAAGAGCTGCCAATATTTTATTAACTTCGCCAGCCGTCTCACCAAACACGGCAATATCATCCGCAAAAGCCAATATGTTTAATTTGGTCTCGCCTAAGCGAATACCACCGGGTGTTTCGTTGATTTGACGAATAATATCGTCAATGGCGATGTTAAATAGTATTGGAGAGAGAGGGTCCCCCTGTTTAACCCCTCTCTTTAGCTCCAACATCACCCCGTTAACTAAAACCGTAGAACACCCGGTGTACATAGATCTTAAAAGGGATGTTAGCCATGGGTGAACGCCATTACGCTGCAAAGCATCAATAATAGCAGAATGTTGTACGGTATCGAACGCTTTTGTAACGTCAATCGAGGCAAGAGTGCCACCTTTTTCCTTGCAGGTGTTGATGATCTCAGTGATCAAAGCAATATTTGTAAAGGTGCTAGTATTATCCTTGAACCCCGATTGACGATCTGATAACCGTACAACATTGTTCAATCTCCGACTCATGAGAGATGAGAAAATTCGAGCCAAGATAGACGAAATGGTGATCGGCCTTCAATTGGCACTGGATTTTAAATCGCCCTCCTTGGGGATAAAAATGGTCTTATTGATTTTCCAGTGCGTTGGATAGCAATCACTGATAAGAATTGCATTATATATCCTGGCTAGTATCTTGCACACCCCAGGACTCGTGCCCCCCAGGGGCCTACTACGGTAGGTACGGGTATTGGCGATCCCGGGGTCCCGAGCCAAACAGTCTCCCTCGTGTGGGCTCCTCTTCGTGGTGAGGGAAACGGTCAACAGGCCCACCCACGTTTAGGCCGTGCGTGGAGACCCGTGTCGGTGGAAAGGTTAGTCCTGGTGGTTGAGGGATGCGTACCTGAGCTCGTAACAGTTTTTTTTCTGAATTCGGGGAGGGTACGCATTTCTAATACACTACTTTGGCTTCTGCTTCGCCTAAACGGGAGGCTAGGGACTAACCCACCCCTAGTCAATTGGCCAGGACAAGGTGTTACACTGAACTCCAGGGTGAGTGGGACGGCGCGCCCGCTATATCCCTGTATAGCCCTGTCATCCCAGTGGGATGACCCCTTGTTGGGCTCCGTGGTGGGTGGGGAGTACCGGGGGATGAAATTCATGCCAACTTTCATGTTAAACCCTAAATCCAAAACCAATCCCAATTGTGGTAGAAATGGAAAAGAAGTAGTCGAGTCTTGAGGTCCTCGCTACTTGGTGGTTAGTCGTACAGAAGAAGGCCAGAAGTTTACGACAGTGAACCCTTTTACGATCCAAAGGGGCTTAGACAAAATTGCTGGTCCTGTCAAGTCATACACACGATCGCGAAACGGCACGCTCCTGGTTGAGGCGCATTCTAGCTCCCAGGCAGCATCATTACTAAAGGCGAGCATGCTAGGCAGTTATCCTATAGCCGTTACTATACATAAGACCCTGAACTCCTCGCGCGGGGTGGTAAGCACCCGTGCGTTGGACGGTATGTCCAACGAGGAGATTCAGGAGAACCTGAAAGACCAGGGAGTTACTTGTGTGTACCGCGTGCAGCGCAGAGAACGTGGGGAATTGTTGCCTACTCGTACCCTGTTCCTTACTTTTGATAGGGTAGATCTTCCTCAAAAGATAAGGGCAGGATACGAGAGTATTGAGGTTAGGCCCTATATACCAAACCCCCTGCAGTGCTACAAGTGTCAGCGTTATGGTCACACTAGTCAACTGTGTAACGGAGCTGCAGCATGCGTTAACTGTAGTTTGGCTTTACATGAGGGTGAGTGCTCCTCGCCCATTAAATGTATAAACTGTGCCGGGGAGCATCCATCTAGCTCCAAAAGCTGCCCACGCTTTGTGGAAGAAAAGGCTATACAGGAGATCCGGGTTAAAGAGAAGGTTTCCTTCTCGGACGCCCGGAAGCTTCTGCGTACGCGCCTGCCCTCCATCCCTAGGTCCGGCACTTATAGCTCGGTGGTAGCTCAACCCGTTCCTAGAAAAAAAAATTGCAACGCAAACCTGCGGTTCAGGTGAGGCTACCATCTCCGATAGAGTTATCGTTCCCACACAAGTACGGAAGTCCACAAACTCATCAGCAGCGTCGGCAAACACATCGCCTCAACGGACGAAGAAATCTAAAGCGTCAGCCCCGTCCGAAGCCAAACCTTCGACTTCTACCTCTAAGCATGACAAGCCTGTAATATACGATCCGCCGCCTAAAGTATTCAAGACCAGTTATCAGAGGGCAGATTTCCTTAAGGATTCGACCCGTATCCCCAGGAAGAAGAAAACCTCTAGGACATCCCGAAGCTCTTCTTCTGAAGAGCTTTCTGGTGATGATTCGGATCGACGACTGTCATCTTCGTCGATCTCTGTGTCCAATAAATTTGAAGCCCTCGAACCTAAGTTCTCTTTAGGGAAAGGGGCTTCCTCCGCCGAAGAGATGGACCAAGAGGATACTGACCAGAGAACGATAACCAAAAAGCGACAGGATAAACAGGACGAAAAAGGTGTTAGCCCTACACCGAAGAAAAAGGGTAAGTTGATTCGGCCACCGTTAAAGTCGTCCTGATGTAGACCAACTTTTACAACCTATCTCCATAGTTCCAATGGCTATCCTACAATGGAACATGCGGGGTTTAAGAACACATCGACCAGAGCTGGAACTTTTGATCGGTAAGCATAACCCCCTGGTGGTGTGCTTACAAGAGACTAAGCTACGACCGCAAGACAAGTTTAACATCCGACGCTACACACCACTACGGTGTGATATTGACACAGAAGAGGGCATTCCTGCGCACGGGGGCACTATGCTGCTCCTGAGGGACGACATCTTTGTAGATCCCGTACAGCTGCAATCTGATATACAATCTGTGGCTGTAAGGATCAAGCTGCCATCAATCGAATTTTGCATTTGCAATGTATACGTCCCGCCATCAGATGACCTCTCGTTAATTGACCTTCAAGATCTTGTTTCCCAACTTTCAATACCATTTCTAATAGTTGGAGACTTTAATGCCCATCACCCACTATGGGGCTCAACTAGGGCATGTTCGAGAGGCCACCTCATTGCAAAATTCTTGGAGAGCAATAAGTTGGTTCTCCTCAACTCCGGAGAGCCAACGTTCCTTTCGGACGCCTATAACACCTATTCGCACATCGATTTGGCAGTATGTTCATCCCAGTTAGCACTTTCATTACAGTGGAATGTCATCTCTGATTTATACTCCAGCGACCACTTCCCATGTCTTCTTAGTCTCTTAGCACACGGTGTGTCTCCCTCACGTATCCCTACATGGCGCTTTGATCGTGCCAACTGGAATCTTTACACCCAGTTGGCTGTCTTTGATTACAACGAGCACGATTCTGTGAATGATCTAGTCGATCATCTCACCGAGAAAATTCTTTCCGCTGCAGAACAGTCTGTTCCACGTTCGGCTACCCAACCCGGTCGATTTTCTGTCCCGTGGTGGAACAACGACTGCCGGAATGCTATTCGTGCTCGTAGACGTGCTCTACGGGTATTTCAACGACACCCTACCCTAAGTAATCTAATTGAGTACAAGAAAGCGCGTGCACAGTCTAGGCAAATAATTAAGGATAGCAAAAAGATCTCATGGAACAACTTTGTCTCATCTTTTAACAGATGGACACCTTCATCTGTTGTATGGGATAGGTTAAGGCGCGTGGCCGGAAAATCAACACACTTGCCAATCGCTGGTCTGAAAACACCAGCAGGAGTTGTTGTTGATCCATTTGTCGTGGCTAACACCTTCGGCTGTGCCTTCGCTAAGGTGTCTAGCTCATGTAATTATGCTCCTGAGTTTATGTCAATTAAGACTCAGGTAGAATCCCATGGTTTCGTGTTTAGTTCCAGAAACCTTGAAGATTATAACCGCCTCTTCACCTTGGCAGAGTTAGAACACGCTCTTTCATCATCGCGACTGACAGCACCAGGACCGGACGGAATCCACGTTCAAATGTTACAACATCTCTCACCTGAAGGTAATGCATTCCTGCTCGAGGTCTATAACCGTGTTTGGGTTGATGCCACGTTTCCGGATAAGTGGCGAGAAGCCACCATTATACCTATCTTAAAAGCTGGCAAGGACCGTCACCTCCCTTCTAGCTACCGTCCTATTTCCCTCACCAGTTGCGTGTGCAAGGTGATGGAACGCATGATAAATGGGCGGTTGGTATGGTGGCTGGAAACGCACAACCTACTGAATAACATCCAGTGCGGTTTCCGACGACGCCGTTCAACAGTGGATCATCTTGTGTCCATGTCGACACAGATTATGAACGGCTTTCTTAAAAACTGTCAAACAGTCGGAATATTTTTTGACCTCGAAAAGGCTTATGATACGTGTTGGCGGGCAGGGTTGCTACGTACTCTGCACACCTGGAATATACGTGGACGGCTGCCACTCTTCCTTCAGGAATTCTTGAAAGACCGCGTATTCCGAGTAAGGGTTGGCTCGGTATTTTCAAACCTGTTCGTTCAAGAGAACGGTGTGCCACAGGGATCGGTACTCAGTGTCACCTTGTTTGCTATTGCGATTAATTCTATCTCGAAATGTGTACCTCCGGGGGTCTCCTCATGCCTATTTGTAGACGACTTTGCTGTGTATTGTACATCTCAGCGCACTTCGTTTATAGAGCGCCGTCTTCAGACCACCTTGGACAACCTTAAGGTTTGGAGTTTAAAGAACGGCTTCCGATTCTCTGCTGAGAAAACCATCTGTGTTAACTTCTGGCGTCAGCGGAGACGACTACCTCCAAGGCTGCGGCTAAGCTCTGATCTACTACCTTTTGCAGATGAAACGAGGTTCCTTGGATTGATATTTGATAGAAAACTTAGTTGGTCGTCGCATATAGCACAACTGAAAGCACGATGTGACCGATCTCTAATTATCTTGCGGGTACTAAGTGGCAAATCGTGGGGAGCGGATCGTACAGTGTTATTGCGACTTTATCGCGCACTCATCCGTTCCAAATTAGATTACGGGAGTATCGTTTATGGCTCAGCACGACCATCTGTGCTGAAAAAACTGGACACGGTGCATAACTCCGGTCTTCGTATAGCTACTGGGGCATTTCCTACCAGCCCAGTCGTAAGTCTCTACGCCGAAACGGCGGAACCTCCTCTGCAACATCGGCGGGAGATATTACTAGCAAATTACGGCTGTGGGTTGAAGAGTATGCCTTGGCATCCTACATGTGCACCGTTTTTTGATACCTCATTGGACGTACGTTACAGAAACACACGTCTGAGGCCCAAGCCGTCAGGATTTCGCTTCCGAGAACTCCTTGGGAGACTTACACGTAACTTGCCTAGGTTCTTCCCTAAGGGCGAAAGACTGTATCCCCCTTGGATGCGTGCAGCAGATCACGTAGATCTCGGCATGGTGCTGCATAGCAAGTCCACGACGCCGACGAGCAGTATCCGCGGTTTGTTTTTAGAGTTTTTATCAGGCTATAAGGATTTTAGTTTATTTTATACCGATGGGTCTAAGAGCTCTGCTGGTGTTGGATGTGCATTTGTCCATGGAGCCGAACCCTTTACATTCGGTCTCCATGGCAGCACTTCCATATGCAATGCTGAGCTCTATGCCATTTACCGAGCCCTTTTGCATGTTCGCCGGAGGAAATTGGGTAATTGCCTTATCTTAAGTGATTCCCTTAGCGCACTCCAGAGCCTGCGTGCGCTGTACACCCACCACCCTATTGTACAGCTTATCCAGGACACCCTTCACACCTTACACGCCTCAGGCGTTAGCGTCGTGTGTGCATGGGTTCCTGGTCACGCAGGCTTGCAGGGGAATGAAATGGCGGATTTGGCAGCCAAGACGGCAACGAAACAACCCAGGTTTTACATAGAATCGGTGACATCGGAAGATTTTAGCATTATACTGCGGAGAGGTGTGTTATCCTGCTGGCGGGAAGAGTGGTCTGCTCTCCGCAGAAATAAACTCCGATCGATCAAGGCCCTTCCGATACCCTGGGGAACATCCTGCCGTTCCTCTCGTCGTGAGGAGGTGCGGCTGGCTCGGTTACGGATTGGCCACTGCTTTTTTAGCCACAGTTTTATGCTGAATGGGGGCCCTGCACCAGAGTGTCCGCATTGCGGTGGAACTCTATCGGTCCGCCATGTGTTTTTAGAGTGTTTTTACCTAGCAGATGTCTGCCGGTCTCTCCAGCTGCCGGCCAGCCTGGCAGGGATCCTGGCGGACGAGGAACAAGCGGTGGCCAAAGCATTTCAGCTACTTTTAAGTGTGAATTTTAGAATTTAGTTGTAAATTTTAGTCATTTTAATCTTTTAGTCTTTCTTACACGTATATCTTATACTGTGTTTTTATTTAGGATGACTGTCTTTTAGCCTTGTTTTATATAACAGTTTTTTAAAATAATATAATTGTTAAGGGCGCTAATGACCGCGCAGTCGTGCGCCCCAAAACTCCACCCCCCCCCCTCCGACACAAGTACGGAAGTCCACAAACTCATCAGCAGCGTCGGCAAACACATCACCTCAACGGACGAAGAAATCTAAAACGTCAGCCCCGTCCGAAGCCAAACCTTCGACTTCTACCTCTAAGCATGACAAGCCTGTAATATACGATCCGCCGCCTAAAGTATTCAAGACCAGTTATCAGAGGGCAGATTTCCTTAAGGATTGGACCCGTATCCCCAGGAAGAAGAAAACCTCTAGGACATTCCGAAGCTCTTCTTCTGAAGAGCTTTCTGGTGATGATTCGGATCGACGACTGTCATCTTCGTCGATCTCTGTGTCCAATAAATTTGAAGCCCTCGAACCTAAGTTCTCTTTAGGGAAAGGGGCTTCCTCCGCCGAAGAGATGGACCAAGAGGATACTGACCAGAGAACGATAACCAAAAAGCGACAGGATAAACAGGACGAAAAAGGTGTTAGCCCTACACCGAAGAAAAAGGGTAAGTTGATTCGGCCACCGTTAAAGTCGTCCTGATGTAGACCAACTTTCACAACCTATCTCCATAGTTCCAATGGCTATCCTACAATGGAACATGCGGGGTTTAAGAACACATCGACCAGAGCTGGAACTTTTGATCGGTAAGCATAACCCCCTGGTGGTATGCTTACAAGAGACTAAGCTACGACCGCAAGACAAGTTTAACATCCGACGCTACACACCACTACGGTGTGATATTGACACAGAAGAGGGCATTCCTGCGCACGGGGGCACTATGCTGCTCCTGAGGGACGACATCTTTGTAGATCCCGTACAGCTGCAATCTGATATACAATCTGTGGCTGTAAGGATCAAGCTGCCATCAATCGAATTTTGCATTTGCAATGTATACGTCCCGCCATCAGATGACCTCTCGTTAATTGACCTTCAAGATCTGGTTTCCCAACTTTCAATACCATTTTTAATAGTTGGAGACTTTAATGCCCATCACCCACTATGGGGCTCAACTAGGGCATGTTCGAGAGGCCACCTCATTGCAAAATTCTTGGAGAGCAATAACTTGGTTCTCCTCAATTCCGGAGAGCCAACGTTCCCTTCGGACGCCTATAACACCTATTCGCACATCGATTTGGCAGTATGTTCATCCCAGTTTGCACTTTCATTACAGTGGAATTTCATCTCTGATTTATACTCCAGCGACCACTTCCCATGTCTTCTTAGTCTCTTAGCACACGATGTGTCTCCCTCACGTATCCCTAGATGGCGCTTTGATCGTGCCAACTGGAATCTTTACACCCAGTTGGCTGTCTTTGATTACAACGAGCACGATTCTGTGAATGATCTAGTCGATCATCTCACCGAGAAAATTCTTTCCGCTGCAGAACAGTCTGTTCCACGTTCGGCTACCCAACCCGGTCGATTTTCTGTCCCGTGGTGGAACGACTGCCGGAATGCTATTCGTGCTAGTAGACGTGCTCTACGGGTATTTCAACGACACCCTACCCTAAGTAATCTAATTGAGTACAAGAAAGCGCGTGCACAGTCTAGGCAAATAATTAAGGATAGCAAAAAGATCTCATGGAACAACTTTGTCTCATCTTTTAACAGATGGACACCTTCATCTGTTGTATCTGATAGGTTAAGGCGCGTGGCCGGAAAATCAACCCACTTGCCAATCGCTGGTCTGAAAACACCAGCAGGAGTTGTTGTTGATCCATTTGTCGTGGCTAACACCTTCGGCTGTGCCTTCGCTAAGGTGTCTAGCTCATGTAATTATGCTCCTGAGTTTATGTCAATTAAGACTCAGGTAGAATCTCATGGTTTCGTGTTTAGTTCCAGAAACCTTGAAGATTATAACCGCCTCTTCACCTTGGCAGAGTTAGAACACGCTCTTTCATCATCGCGACTGACAGCACCAGGACCGGACGGAATCCACGTTCAAATGTTACAACATCTCTCACCTGAAGGTAAGGCATTCCTGCTCGAGGTCTATAACCGTGTTTGGGTTGATGCCACGTTTCCGGATAAGTGGCGAGAAGCCACCATTATACCTACCTTGAAAGCTGGCAAGGACCGTCACCTCCCTTCTAGCTACCGTCCTATTTCCCTCACCAGTTGCGTCTGCAAGGTGATGGAACGCATGATAAATGGGCGGTTGGTATGGTGGCTGGAAACGCACAACCTACTGAATAACATCCAGTGCGGTTTCCGACGACGCCGTTCAACAGTGGATCATCTTGTGTCCATGTCGACACAGATTATGAACGGCTTTCTTAAAAACTGTCAAACAGTCGGAATATTTTTTGACCTCGAAAAGGCTTATGATACGTGTTGGCGGGCAGGGTTGCTACATACTCTGCACACCTGGAATATACGTGGACGCCTACCACTCTTCCTTCAGGAATTCTTGAAAGACCGCGTATTCCGAGTAAGGGTTGGCTCGGTATTTTCGCCCCCCAGGGGCCTACCACGGTAGGTACGGGTATAGGCGATCCCGGGGTCCCGAGCCAACAGTCTCCCTCGTGTGGGCTCCTCTTCGTGGTTGAGGGAGACGATCAACAGGCCCACCCACGTGTAGGCCGTGCGTGGAGACCCGTGTCGGTGGAAATGTTTGTCCTGGTGGTTGAGGGATGCGTATCTGAGCTCGTAACAGTATTTTTCTGAATTCGGGAAGGGTGCGCATTTCCAATATACCACTTTGGCTACTGCTTCAGCTAAACGGGAGGTTAGGGACTAACCCACCCCTAATCAATCGGCCAGGACAAGGTGTTACACTGAACTCCAGGGTGAGTGGGACGGCGAGCCCGCTATATCCCCTATGTAGCCCTGTCATCCCAGTGGGATGACCCCTTGTTGGGCTCCGTGGTGGGTGGGGAGCATTGGGGGATGAAATTTACTCCTACGTTTTATGGCCACAACTACACCTAAACGCAGAAAACAAGTTGCAGACGAAAGAGAGGTACACACGTCTTTATCAGCGCGTTACCTAGTTATCCATCGGACAGAAGAGGGTCTGTCATTTTTAAAGGTCAACCCTTTCGTAATTCAATCAGGTCTGGATAAAATCGCTGGGCCCGTGAAGTCATGTACACGTTTACGGTCTGGTTCATTGTTGGTTGAAAGCTACTCTACCTCCCAATTTGATAAGTTAATGAAAGCGAAACTCCTGCACGGATATCCTATCCGTGTAGAAAAGCACAGGAGTCTCAACTCTTCCAAGGGCGTTATCACCAGCCCGCTGTTGGATGGTGTGCCGGAGGAGGAGATCCAGGGTTATCTGGCTGACCAGGGTGTCACGGAAGTGTACCGTGTGCGAGTCATGCGTGACGGTGTGCAGGTTCCTAGCCGCACACTTTTTGTTACTTTCGATCGGCTCGAACTGCCTCAGAAGATCAAGGCAGGATATGAAGTTATCCCTGTGCGCCCGTACATTCCGCGGCCTATGCGCTGCTACCAGTGTCAGCGCTATGGCCATACCAAGACCTCTTGTAAGGCTACTGTTGCGGTATGTGCCAACTGTGGTAAGGGCAGTCATGACGGGACTTGTCCCTCTGCCCCAAGTTGCGTGAACTGCCAAGGTCAACATCCGGCGACCTCCCGCGATTGTCCGCGATACCAGGATGAGAAGGCCATCCAGGAGCTGCGGGTGAAGGAGCGTCTATCCTTCTCTGAAGCCCGCAAACTACATCAGGCTCGACAACCTTCTCTCCTGAAGTTTGGTACTTTTAGTTCCATAGTTTCAAAACCAATACTAAAGCGTGACATGGGCACCCAAACTTGCCCTGTGCCTTCAACCGTGGCTACTCCTCGCGTCGCATTGCCAACTTCTAATACCGCTAGCTCCAAAACCATTTCAGTGAGTACGGACACCCGGAAATTTAAAGTCACGCCAAAGCGCTCCGACTTCCTCAAAGACCCTCCGGCACCTGCCAGTGGCAAGTGTCCCGGCCCGGTCAGTTCCCCTTCACCTCCTCGGCGCTCTAGCTCCCAGGACACCAGGGGGCGTAGCCGTGTGAAGGGGCCTTCCCTTCCAACCTTGAGTATTGGCAACAGTTTTCTCCCGTTGACCGCGTTATCCAATGACCCTGACCCTCCTCCATCCGAGGAGCCTATGGAGCACGAAGCAAGTGCTCCAAAAAGCCCGAGCCCAACACGGAACCCGAAGGGAAAATTAAAGCAACAGCCACCAGCAAAGTGAAATAAGTGTCCGGCTTTTTCCCTTTACCCCAGGATGTCCATTCTACAGTGGAATACACGTGGCGTGCGCAGGCGTAAACCAGACCTACAACTGTTGGGTAATTTGCTGTCCCCCAGTATTTTCTGCCTGCAGGAGACGAAACTTCACCAGCAGGATACGTTCTCCTTTCCTGGTTTTACTCCGGTACGCTTTGATTTACCACCGGAGCCCGGTTCTCCTGCACATGGGGGTGTTATGTTTTTAATCCGGGACGACGTTTTTTACCAATCTCTTCCGCTCAATAGTACCTTGCAAGCCGTAGCCGTTACTCTTAGACTCCCAGGTCTCTCTTTTACCTTATGTTCTGTTTATTTACCGCCCTCTTCTCCCTTCGCCATTGCGGACTTCTCCGATCTGGTGTCCCAGCTCCCAACACCCTTCTTGCTGTTGGGAGACTTCAACGCCCATCACCCTCTTTGGGGATCACCTAGGGCTTGCGTAAGGGGGAAGCACCTTGCTGAATTCCTTGTTCAGAATCACCTCTCAATTCTCAACACTGGCGAACCTACATTTATTTCTGATTCAACCAGCACTCTCTCTCACCTGGACTTATCCGTTTGCTCGGCACAGCTTGCTCATCACTTTGAGTGGAACGTCGTCTCTGACACCTTTTCCAGCGACCACCTTCCCTGCCTGATTAGCCTGCTTTCCAACTACGCACCATCTTCCCGTGTACCTACTTGGCAGCTACACAAGGCTGACTGGTCCCTTTTTTGCAGCCTGGCTATCTTTGACGACCATGTATCCGACAACATCGACGAGATGGTAGAGCACGTTACATCTGTGATTACATCTGCCGCCGAACGTGCTATACCTCGCACTTCAGCCCAACCTCGGCGTTTACCCGTTCCCTGGTGGATCGATGAATGCCGCGCGGCGGTGCGTGCGCGCCGGGCTGCACTGCGAACTTTTAAGCGTCATCCTACCCTGGACAATTTGATCAGGTTCAAGCGCTTACGCGCAAATGCCCGACGCGTGATACAGGCCAGCAAAAAGACATCCTGGAAGCGTTTTGTGGAGACTTTTAACCGCTTCACACCATCCTCTGTGGTTTGGAACAAGCTGCGACGCGTGGCCGGTAAAGTTCCTCGTATTCTGGTGCCTGGCCTACGGATTAACAATAACACCGTAGTTACCCCTAGAGCTGTCGCTGATGCCCTGGGAGGAGCTTTTGCTCATATCTCTAGTTCCTCCCATTATCACCCGGACTTTCTGCCCATCAAACACCGGGCAGAGACGCATGACCTATCCTTTCAATCCTTAAACCATGAGTGTTATAACGCCTTCTTCACAATGCAAGAGCTGGAGCGGGCCCTGGTAACTTCCAGACCCTCCACACCGGGGCCGGACGGAGTCCATATCGTAATGCTGCAACACCTGTCCTCAGTTAGTAAGCTCTTTCTCTTGCAAGTGGATAACTCTATCTGGCGCACAGCAACATTTCCGACCGCTTGGCGCGAGGCTACCGTTGTCCCTATCTTAAAACCTGGAAAGGATCGCCATCTGCCTTCCAGTTATCGTCCGATCTCCCTCACCAGTTGCCTTTGCAAGGTGATGGAGCGCATGATAAACGGGCGACTGTCATGGTGGCTAGAATCCCAACGTCTTCTATCAAACGTTCAGTGCGGTTTTCGTCGCTACCGGTCAACGGTCGACCACCTAGTCTCGTTGTCCACGCACATTATGGATGGATTTTTACGCAGGAGCCAAACGGTTGCTGTGTTCTTTGACCTGGAGAAGGCATACGACACTTGCTGGAGGTATGGAATTCTCCGCACCCTCCATAAATGGGGCATTCGTGGACGGTTACCCCTATTTATTCGAGAGTTTATGCGTGATAGGGTGTTTCGGGTACGGCTGGGTTCCGAGTTATCTCGCGCTTTTATTCAAGAGAACGGAGTACCGCAGGGCTCGGTACTCAGTGTCACACTATTTGCTATTGCCATCAATCCCATTACGGAGTGCGTCCCATTGGGCATTTCTTCTTCTTTATTCGTGGACGACTTCGCCATCTATTGTAGTTCTCGGCGTACTTCTCTCCTGCACCGCCGCCTTCAAATGTGTCTTGACCGACTCTTTACTTGGAGTGTGGAAAACGGCTTCAAGTTCTCCGCCGAGAAAACCGTCTGCGTAAACTTCTGGCGAAGGAAAGCATTTTCGCCGCCGTCGCTGTATCTGGGAGCCGATGCCCTTCCCTACGCAGACGAGACAAAATTCTTGGGATTGGTGTTTGATAGGAAACTTAGTTGGTCTTCTCATATCTCGTATTTAAAGGCCAGGTGTGAACGTTCTCTTAGTGTTTTACGTGTTTTAAGTGGCACCTCCTGGGGAGCTGATCGGACGGTTCTTTTAAGGCTATATCGCTCTTTTGTCCGATCTAAACTTGACTACGGCTGTATTGTATACTCGTCCGCTCGACCATCGATTTTAAAAAGACTTGACCCTGTTCATCACCGTGGTATCCTCTTGAGTATTGGCGCCTTCCCAACAAGTCCGGTCATCAGCCTGTGTGCGGAAGCTGCTGAACCTCCGCTTCGCTATCGGCGTGATGTCCTCCTTTGTAATTACGCTTGCCGGCTTTTTACTTTGCCGGATCATCCGTCGTTTAGCTCGTTCTTTAATGATTCCCTGGACCGTCAATACTCAGCGCGCTCCCTGGCCCTACTCCCTCCTGGCGTTCGTTTTCGCTCTCTGCTTCGGCTGTTGGATGTTGATTTACCGGCGACATTTCGCAAAGGAGAAACACGATTTTCGCCATGGCTACGCTCCGAGATCCAGGTAAATCTGAGCCTGCTGTCCATGCCGAAATTGTCGACGCCAGATTCAGTCCTTCGTTCGGGCTTTTTAGAAGTTCAGGCGCAGTACCGACCCTGCAGTTTCATTTACACTGATGGCTCGAAGGATAATACGGGAGTGGGATGTGCTTTTATTCACGGTCGGCAGAGTTTTAGCTTTCGTCTTTTACCGCAGTGCTCGGTTTTTACAGCAGAGCTGTTCGGTATTTACCAAGCTCTTTTATATGTTCGTCGGCAAGCCTTACAGTCTTGGGTTATCTGCTCCGATTCTCTGAGTGCGCTCCAGAGCCTACGGATGCTGTACACCTATCATCCGCTCGTACAGCGGATCCAGGACTGCCTTCACACTCTCGCCAGTGCAGGCACTTGCGTCTCCTTTGTGTGGGTACCTGGACACGTAGGCATATCTGGAAACGAGGCTGCCGACGCTGCCGCGAAGGCAGCTGTTTTGGCACCCAGATGTTTTCGCTCTTGCGTTCCCTCAGACGATTTTAGCTCATATTTACGTCGCGCCCTCCTGTTAAGGTGGAGCAGTCATTGGAATGCCCGTCGGGGGAATAAGCTTAGGAAGGTAAAACCCCTCCCAATCATCTGGAGCACTTCGTCGCGCACCTCTCGTCGCGAGGAGGTGATTTTAGCACGACTGCGAATCGGGCACTGCCGTTTTAGCCATGGTCACCTTTTATCTTCTGATGCTACACCGCTCTGTTCTCATTGTCACGAGCCCATGACGGTGCGGCATGTTTTAGTCCAGTGCCAGTCTTTAGCCCAGCTGCGTGTGTCCTTGGACATGCCGACGACCCTGCCTGAAGTGCTGGCAGACACTTCATGTGCAGTGGCTCGTGTTTTACGTTTCATTTATTATAGCGGACTGGGCACACGTGTATGACACCCAGATTATCCTTTTATCATACTTTTAGCCTTTTGTGCGAGTTGTATCAGTTTTAGTGTCGCATAGTTCACGTAGTGCAGTTTTTAGCACTGTATCGGTGACCTTTTTACTGTTGTAAAGTTTTTTGGTGTTTTAGCGGAGGACTCACTTTCAATTTTTTTTGACGTTATTGGTTTTTTACTGGGCGCTAATGACCCTAGCAGTTGTGCGCCCTAAAGCCCCACTACTACTACTACTCGGTATTTTCGAACCTGTTCGTTCAAGAGAACGGTGTGCCACAGGGATCGGTACTCAGTGTCACCTTGTTTGCTATTGCGATTAATTCTATCTCGAAATGTGTACCTCCGGGGGTCTCCTCATGCCTATTTGTAGACGACTTTGCTGTGTATTGTACATCTCAGCGCACTTCGTTTATAGAGCGCCGTCTTCAGACCACCTTGGACAACCTTAAGGTTTGGAGTTTAAAGAATGGCTTCCGATTCTCTGCTGAGAAAACCATCTGTGTTAACTTCTGGCGTCAGCGGAGTCGACTACCTCCAAGGCTGCGGCTAGGCTCTGATCTGCTACCTTTTGCAGATGAAACGAGGTTCCTTGGATTGATATTTGATAGAAAACTTAGTTGGTCGTCGCATATAGCACAACTGAAAGCACGATGTGACCGATCTCTAAATATCTTGCGTATACTAAGTGGCAAATCGTGGGGAGCGGATCGTACAGTGTTATTGCGACTTTATCGCGCACTCATCCGTTCTAAATTAGATTATGGGAGTATCGTTTATGGCTCAGCACGACCATCTGTGCTGAAAAAACTGGACACGGTGCATAACTCCGGCCTTCGTATAGCTACTGGGGCATTTCCTACCAGCCCAGTCGTAAGTCTCTACGCCGAAACGGCGGAACCGCCTCTGCAACATCGGCGGGAGATATTACTAGCAAATTACGGCTGTGGGTTGAAGAGTATGCCTTGGCATCCTACATGTGCACCGCTTTTTGATACCTCATTGGACGTACGTTACAGAAACACATGTCTGAGGCCCAAGCCGTCAGGTTTTCGCTTCCGGGAACTCCTTGGGAGACTTACACTTAACTTGCCTAGGTTCTTCCCTAAGGGCGAAAGACTGTATCCCCCTTGGATGCGTGCAGCAGATCACGTAGATCTCGGCATGGTGCTGCATAGCAAGTCCACGACGCCGACGAGCAGTATCCGCGGTTTGTTTTTAGAGTTTTTTTCAGGCTATAAGGATTTTAGTTTATTTTATACCGATGGGTCTAAGAGCTCTGCTGGTGTTGGGTGTGCATTTGTCCATGGAGCCGAACCCTTTACATTCGGTCTCCATGGCAGCACTTCCATATACAATGCTGAGCTCTATGCCATTTACCGAGCCCTTTTACATGTTCGCCGGAGGAAATTGGGTAATTGCCTTATCTTAAGTGATTCCCTTAGCGCACTCCAGAGCCTGCGTGCGCTGTACACCCACCACCCTATTGTACAGCTTATCCAGGACACCCTTCACACCTTACACGCCTCAGGCGTTAGCGTCGTGTGTGCATGGGTCCCCCCCGGGGCCTACTTCGGTAGGTACGGGTTTGGCGAACCCGGGGTCCCGAGCCAACAGTCTCCCTCGTGTGGGCTCCTCTTCGTGGCTGAGGGAGACGGTCAACAGGCCCACCCACGTGTAGGCCGTGCGTGGAGACCCGTGTCGGTGGAAAGGTTAGTCCTGGTGGTTGAGGGATGCGTATCTGAGCTCGTAACAGTATTTTTCTGAATTCGGGGAGGGTACGCATTACTAATACACTACTTTGGCTTCTGCTTCGCCTAAACGGGAGGTTAGGGACTAACCCACCCCTAATCAATCGGCCAGGACTAGGTTTTGTACCGACCTCCAGGGTGAGTGGGACGGCGAGCTCGCTATATCCCCTGTGTAGCCCTGTCATCCCAGTGGGATGACCCCTTGTTGGGCTCCGTGGTGGGTGGGGAGCACTGGGGGATGAATTTTTTCGCCAACTCTCATGTCAAACCTTCATCAAAAATCTAATCAAAAAAATTGTAGCAATGGAAAAGAAATAGCCGAGTCTTGTGGTCCTCGCTACTTGGTAATCAGTCGAACTGAAGAAGGCCAAAAGTTTACGACCGTTAACCCCTTTACCATCCAGAGGGGATTAGACAAAATTGCTGGTGCGGTGAAATCTTGTATACGGTCGCGAAATGGCACGCTCCTAGTCGAGGCGCAATCTAACGCCCAGGCGGCATCGTTGTTGAAGGCGACCATGCTAGGGAGTTATCCTATATCCGTTACTGTACATAAGACCCTGAACTCCTCGCGTGGGGTGGTAAACACCCGTGCGTTGGACGGTATGTCCAACGAGGAGATTCAGGAGAACCTGAGAGACCAGGGAGTCATAAGTGTGTACCGAGTGCAGCGCAGAGAAGGTGGGGAATTGTTGCCTACTCGTACCCTGTTCCTTACTTTTGATAGGGTAGATCTTCCTCAAAAGATTAAGGCAGGATACGAGAGTATTGAGGTTAGGCCCTATATACCAAACCCCCTGCGGTGCTACAAGTGTCAGCGTTATGGTCACACTAGTCAACTGTGTAACGGATCTCCAGCATGCGTGAACTGTGGTTTGGCTTTACACGAGGGTGAGTGCTCCTCGCCCATTAAATGCATAAACTGTGCCGGGGAGCATCAATCTAGCTCCAAAGACTGCCCACGTTTTGTGGAAGAAAAGGCAATACAGGAGATCCGGGTTAAGGAGAAGGTTTCCTTCTCGGACGCCCGGAAGCTCCTGCGTACTCGCTTGCCCTCTGTTCCTAGGTCCGGTAGTTATAGCTCTGTTTTGGCTAAACCCGTTCCCAGGAAAGAAATTGCAACGCAAACCTGCGGTGCAGGGGAGCCTACCATCTCCGATAGAGTTCTTGTCCCGACACAAGTACGGCAGTCCACAACTCCATGACCAGCGTCGGCAAATATATCACCTAAACGGACGAAGGAAGCTAAAACCTCAGCCCCGTCCCAAGCCAAACCGTCGACTTCTACAAGGAAATATGACAAGCCTGTAATATACGATCCGCCGCCTAAAGAATTTAAGACCAGTTACCAAAGGACAGATTTCCTGAAAGATTCGACCCGTACCCCCAGGAAGAAGAAAACCTCTAGAGCATCCCGAAGCTCCTCTTCTGCAGAGCTTTCTGGTGATGAATCGGATCGACGACTGTCATCTTCGTCGATCCCTGTGTCCAATAAGTTTGAAGCTCTCGAACCTAAGTTCTCTTTAGGGAAAGGGGCTTCATCCGCCGAAGAGATGGACCTAGAGGATACCGACCCCAGAACGGCAACCAAAAAGCGCCAGGATAAACCGGCAGAAAAAGGCGTTAGCCCTACGCCTAAGAAAAAGGGTAAGCTGATTCGACCACCGTTAAAGTCGGTTTAATGTAGACCACCTTTTACAACCTATCTCCATAGTTCCAATGGCTATCCTCCAATGGAACATGCGGGGTTTAAGAACACATCGACCAGAACTGGAACTTTTGCTCAGTAAGCATAACCCCTTAGTGGTTTGCTTACAAGAGACTAAGCTACGACCGCAAGACAAGTTTAAAATTCGACGCTACACACCACTGCGGTGTGATATTGACACACAAGAGGGCACTCCTGCTCATGGGGGCACTATGATGCTCCTCAGGGATGACATATTTGTAGACCCGGTACAGCTGCAATCTGATATCCAATCTGTAGCTGTAAGGATTAAGCTGCCAACAATCGAATTTTGCATTTGCAATGTATATCTCCCGCCATCAGATGATCTCTCGTTAATTGACCTTCAAGATCTGGTTTCCCAACTTTCAACACCATTTCTAATAGTTGGAGACTTTAATGCCCATCACCCACTATGGGGTTCAACTCTGGCATGTTCGAGAGGCCACCTCATTGCAAAATTCTTGGAGAGCAATAGCTTGGTTCTCCTGAATTCCGGAGAGCCAACGTTCCTCTCAGACGCTTATAACACCTATTCGCACATCGATTTGGCAGTATGTTCATCCCAGTTAGCAGGTTCATTGCAGTGGAATGTCATCTCTGATTTACATTCCAGCGACCACTTCCCATGTCTTCTTAGTCTCTTAGCACACGATGTGTCTACCCCACGTAACCCTAGATAGCGCTTTGATCGTGCCAACTGGAACCTTTACACCCAGTTGGCTGTCTTTGATTACAACGAGCACGATTCTGTGAATGATCTAGTCGATCATCTCACAGAGACAATTCTTTCCGCTGCAGAAGAGTCGATTCCACGTTCGGCCACCCAACGTGGTCGACTTCCTGTCCCGTGGTGGAACAGCGACTGCCGGAATGCTATTCGTGCTCGTAGACGTGCTCTACGGGTATTTCAACGACACCCTACCCAAAGTAATCTAATTGAGTACAAGAAAGCGCGTGCACAGTCTAGGCAAATAATTAAGGATAGCAAAAAGATCTCATGGAACAACTTTGTCTCATCTTTTAACAGATGGACACCATCGTCTGTTGTATGGGATAGGTTAAGGCGCGTGGCCGGAAAATCAACCCACTTGCCAATCGCTGGTCTGAAAACACCTGCAGGAGTTGTTGTTGATCCGTCTGTCGTGGCTAACACCTTCGGCTGTGCTTTCGCTGAGGTGTCTAGCTCAAGTAATTATGCTCCTGAGTTTATCTCAATTAAGACTCAGGTAGAATCTCAAGGTTTCGTGTTTAGTTCCAGCAACCTTGAAGATAATAACCGCCTCTTCACCTTGGCGGAGTTAGAACACGCTCTTTCATCGTCGCGACTGACAGCACCAGGACCGGACGGAATCCACGTTCAAATGTTACAACATCTCTCACCTGAAGGTAAGGCATACCTGCTCGAGGTCTATAACCGTGTTTGGGTTGATGCCACGTTTCCGGACAAGTGGCGAGAAGCCACCATTATACCTATCTTGAAAGCTGGCAAGGACCGTCACCTCCCTTCTAGCTACCGTCCTATTTCCCTCACCAGTTGCGTCTGCAAGGTGATGGAACGCATGATAAATGGGCGGTTGGTATGGTGGCTGGAAACGCACAACCTACTGAATAACATCCAGTGCGGTTTTCGACGACGCCTTTCAACAGTGGATCATCTTGTGTCCATGTCGACACAGATTATGAACGGCTTTCTTAAAAACTGTCAAACAGTCGGAATATTTTTTGACCTCGAAAAGGCTTATGATACGTGTTGGCGTGCAGGGTTGCTACGTACTCTGCACACCTGGAATATACGTGGACGCCTACCACTCTTCCTTCAGGAATTCTTGAAAGACCGCGTATTCCGAGTAAGGGTTGGCTCGGTTCTTTCGAACCTTTTCGTTCAAGAGAACGGTGTACCACAGGGATCGGTGCTAAGTGTTACATTGTTTGCTATTGCGATTAATTCTATCTCGAAATGTGTACCTCCGGGGGTCTCGTCAAGCCTATTCGTAGATGACTTTGCCGTCTACTGTACATCTCAGCGCACTTCGTTTATAGAGCGCCGTCTTCAAACCACCTTGGACAACCTTAAGGTTTGGAGTTTAAAGAACGGCTTCCGATTTTCTGCTGAGAAAACCATCTGTGTTAACTTCTGGCGTCAGCGGAGTCGACTACCTCCAAGGCTCCGGCTAGGCGCTGATCTACTACCTTTTGCAGATGAGACGAGGTTCCTTGGATTGATATTTGATAGAAAACTTAGTTGGTCGTCGCATATAGCACAACTGAAAGCACGATGTGACCGATCTTTAAATATCTTGCGGGTACTAAGTGGAAAATCGTGGGGAGCGGACCGTACAGTGTTATTGCGACTGTATCGCACACTTATCCGTTCCAAATTAGATTATGGTAGTATCGTTTATGGCTCAGCACGACCATCTGTGCTGAAGAGATTAGACACAGTCCATAATTGTGGCATACGTATAGCAGTTGGGGCATTTCCAACGAGCCGAGTTATAAGCCTGTATGCTGAGTCTGCAGAACCTCCTCTGCAGTACAGGCGCAACATGCTATTAGCAAATTATGGCTGTGAACTTAATTGCATGCCCACACATCCAACGTTTACGCCGTTCTTTAACACCTTCATGGACGTGCGTTATAGGAACACTTCTATTAAACCAAAGCCACCTGGTTTTCGTTTCCGGGAGCTCCTTAGACATCTTAATACTGAAATGCCCAAGATGTATCCTAGGGGGGAGAGGACATACCCTCCTTGGTTGTGCAGAGCGTCCCACGTTGATCTGGGCATGACCACACATGATAAATCTACCATGTCTATGTCTAGTATCCGCATATGCTTTTTAGAATTTTTATCGCGATATCAGGACCATATTAAAATTTACACCGATGGGTCCAAGAATTCAGATGGCGTTGGTTGTGCTTACGAGTGTGGAACCGAACCCTATACATTCGGAATCCACACTAGCACTTCCATTTTTACCGCAGAGCTCTATGCAATATACCGGGCCATTTTACACGTACGTCGACGAAAGTTGGGGAACTGCTTAATCCTGAGTGATTCCCTCAGTGCACTTCAAAGGCTACGGCAGCTGTACAACTACCACCCTATTGTGCAGCGGATACAGGATGCCCTCCACGTTTTACACGCTTCTGGCGTTAGCGTGGTGTGTGCATGGATCCCTGGTCACGTAGGCTTGCGGGGGAATGAAATGGCGGATTCGGCAGCCAAGACGGCTACCACGAAGCCCAGGGTTCGTCTACCATGTGTGACATCGGAAGATTTTAGGGCCGTATTGCGGAGAGCTGTGCAAACCTGCTGGCAGGAAGAGTGGTCCGCTCTCCGCAATAATAAACTTAGATCAGTCAAGGAACTTCCGATTCCCTGGGTGACCTCCTGTCGGTCATCTCGCCGCGAGGAGGTGATTTTGGCTCGGTTGCGCATTGGGCATTGTTATTTTAGCCACAGCTTTTTATTGAATAGGACTCCCGTTCCCGTTTGTCCACTGTGCAGTGCTGAACTGACTGTCCGTCACTTGCTTTTAGATTGTTTTAGCTTGGCACGTCTCCGCAGGTCTCTCCAGCTGCCGGCCAGCTTGGTGGAGATCCTCGCGGATGACGAAACGGCGGTGAGCAAAGATTTAGCGTTTGTTTCAGCTGTGGATTTTAGATTTTAACCTCAAGTATTCTTTTTTCCTTTTTTTTAAAATATATATATATGTGTGTGCAGTTTTAATGGATTTATAGATAAAATATATTTTTAGAAATGTTTATATCTGGCTTTTGCCATGACTTGTTTTTTAAAGGGCGCTGATGACCGCCGTAGTTGAGCGCCCCTATACACATCATCATCATCACATGTGCATGGGTTCCTGGTCACGCAGGCTTGCAGGGGAATGAAATGGCGGATTTGGCAGCCAAGACGGCAACGAAACAACCCAGGTTTTACATAGAACGGTGACATCGGAAGATTTTAGCATTATACTGCGGAGAGGTGTGTTATCCTGCTGGCGGGAAGAGTGGTCTGCTCTCCGCAGAAATAAACTCCGATCGATCAAGGCCCTTCCGATACCCTGGGGAACATCCTGCCTTTCCTCTCGTCGTGAGGAGGTGCGGCTGGCTCGGTTACGGATTGGCCACTGCTTTTTAGCCACAGTTTTATGCTGAATGGGGGCCCTGCACCAGAGTGTCCGCATTGCGGTGGAACTCTATCGGTCCGCCATGTGTTTTTAGAGTGTTTTTACCTAGCAGATGTCCGCCGGTCTCTCCAGCTGCCGGCCAGCCTGGCAGGGATCCTGGCGGACGAGGAACAAGCGGTGGCCAAAGCATTTCAGCTACTTTTAAGTGTGAATTTTAGAATATAGTTGTAAACTTTAGTCATTTTAATCTTTTAGTCTTTCTTACACGTATATGTTATACTGTGTTTTTATTTAGGATGACTGTCTTTTAGCCTTGTTTTATATAACAGTTTTTTAAAATAATATAATTGTTAAGGGCGCTAATGACCGCGCAGTCGTGCGCCCCAAAACTCCACCATCATCATCACCCAGGACTGGTGATCGAACCCTTAGTGACACCATCTGGGCCGGGAGATGTCTTGTTTTTAAACCTCCTTAATCTGAAGAGGGTCTCTCTATCAGAGATAAGGGGTAGACACTCCTCGATGGGGCCCCTCAAAATCCAACCTCTGCGGTCCTCGTCCCGAGGGGTGGGCAACAGGAATTAGGGGACTGACTGATGGGGTGATGTACGGTGGGGACTTGGTGTACCCCACGACCGCTACGGCTGCCCAGAAGGCCCATCAGTAACCCCGAAAACTGGCAGAAGAGGCTCTGGTATTTTTCCCCAGGGACCTACTACGGTAGGTACGGGATTGGCGATCCCGGGGTCCCTAGCCACACACCCCCAATTCATCCCCTTCATCTCCATCAACTGTGCCACGTTAAGCTACTGCTTGACAGTATGCATCACATTCTTCCTCTTCTAGTTCTTTATTATTCTTATTAGCACGTAAGGTCTTAGGTTTATAACTCCTGTCTCACCAGCAGGGATCTCTCCTATCTCCGTGGTTCTGTCCCACGGTTTTCAGCGCGGCTTCCGACATGTGTGCTCTCCGGAGGTCTCAAAAGTGAAGGTTGAGCGGACCCTTCGCACTGCCCCTATGTGTAGCCTTAGGTGCGGAGCCCGTCCACACCGTCAAGTACACCCACGTAGCTCCTTGAGGGCCCGGTCTGTGTTAATCTCCCGACGGCCGTGTTTGCCGTTGGGTTAGCATCACGGACCGGACGTGTTACCGCTGACGGAACCCCGGTGTAATCAACCACAAGGCCCCTGAATCCGCGTGTGCCTATTACACGCATGCGCGGCCTAAAGTGGGGAGCCACAGGCGGTTATTCCTGTGGTAGGGGCATAAAGCCGGGGTGTGCGTGGTGAACGGTTTACCCATACGGACAAGCAGTGGAGATTGAAGGGTAGCTTTTCTGAGGTACAAATGAGATCGGTCATGGGTGGGGTCCCCATGACGGCACAGACCGTGAAGATTCGGTGTCTTTCTCTCTTTAACCCCGGATGGCAGGCTGACGCCGACGGTTCCGGATGGAGGTCAATATCATGTCTCCGCGGAAAACCTCCTTCATTGACCCTTATTTATTGATGACCTTGGCATGTGATGGCAAAACGTTTAAGGATATCAGTCCATTTTACATAAAGCGTGAAATAGATAAAATCAGTGACCCTGTCAAAAACGCTACGCGTCTCCGAGACGGTAGCTTACTATTAGAGAGCACCAGTGCAGACCAGTCTCGCAAACTACAAAAGGCGACTTTGTTGGGCTCCTACCCTATCCGGGTAGCCCCACACAAAACACTTAACACCTGTAGAGGAGTAGTCACCACCTCCAGCCTAGATGGTCTTGCGAATGAGGAAATAGTAAGTTGCCTCTCTGATCAACTTGTTTGCCAGGCGTACCGCTTAACACGGAAACAAGATGGCAAGGAGTACCCACTACGTACGGTATTTCTTACTTTTGCTGGGACGAAGTTACCCGAATTCATATATTGCGGCTATGAACGTGCTAGCGTCCGCCAGTATGTCCCGAACCCCATGCGCTGCTTCCAATGTCAGCGGTTCGGACATACTAAGGTCACATGTACCAATCCTGCTCTTTGTGAGCAATGTGGCCTACCGAAGCACGAAGACCCAAACTACACTCGACCACCTTGTTGCGTGAACTGTGGCGGTAGTCATCCTTCCACCTCGCGACAGTGCCCTAGATTCATGGACGAAAAAGGTATTCAGGAGCTACGTGTGAAAGAACGCCTGACTTTTCCAGAGGCACGACGGCGCTTTGAGCAACTAAATCCTGCTACCACTACTACTGAGTATGCATCAGCAGCTCGCCGTACTCCTAATACCACTGTTGCTGTTCAACACGTCCCTGTCGCCCACGCATCCACGCAGACAGACTTTCTAGCCGTTAAACCCACGTCTCAGACTGTTTGTATATCCACCAGCACAGCCTCCGCTTCAACCGTACAGACTCCAGCCACCAAGCCATCAGCGGGTAACAGTCATCCCGTAGTAAATGCGAAAAGCCGATCCCGGCCACCACATAGATCGCGAAGTCGCTCGCCTTCTAATAGATCCCGGTCTCGTTCTACGAGCCGTAGGAGTTCTGACTCCCGAACATCAGCGGAGTCACAGGAGGCCAACGATTTTCGAGTCGTAGGGCCCAAATCAGCCAAGGTCAAGAAAAAGGTTAAAACGGCACGCTAAAAACTCTTTATGGAAATAATCCAGTGGAATGTCAATGGTTTTCGAGCTCGTGCTCAAGACCTACAACATTTAGTTTCTCAACGGTCACCATCAATTATATGTCTCCAGGAAACCCACTTACATCCCAATCACGCCCCTCAAAATCCAACCTCTGCGGTCCTCGTCCCGAGGGGTGGGCAACAGGAAGTAGGGGACTGACTGATGGGGTGATGTACGGTGGGGACTTGGTGTACCCCACGACCGCTACGGCTGCCGAGAAGGCCCATCAGTAACCCCGAAAACTGGCAGAAGAGGCTCTGGTATTTTTCCCCAGGGACCTACTACGGTAGGTACGGGTTTGGCGATCCCGGGGTCCCTAGCCACTCACCATCATTTCATCCCCTTCACCTCCATCAACTGTGCCACGCACTGCTACTGCTTGTCAGTAAGCATCACACTCTTCCTCTTCTAGTTTTTATTATTATTATTATTAGCACGTAAGGTCTTAGGTTTATAACTCCTGTCTCACCAGCAGGGATCTCTCCTATCTCCGTGGTTCTGTCCCACGGTTTTCAGCGCGGCTTCCGACATGTGTGCTCTCCGGAGGTCTCAAAAGTGAAGGTTGAGCGGACCCTTCGCACTGCCCCTATGTGTAGCCTTAGGTGCGGAGCCCGTCCACACCGTCAAGTACACCCACGTAGCTCCTTGAGGGCCCGGTCTGTGGTAATCTCCCGACGGCCGCGTTTCGCCGTTGGGTTAGTATCACGGACCGGACGTGTTACCGCTGACGGAACCCCGGTGTAATCAACCACAAGTCCCCTGAATCCGCGTGTGCCTATTATACGCAGCGCGGCATAAAGTGGGGAGCCACAGGCGGTTATTCCTGTGGTAGGGGCATAAAGCCGGGGTGTACGTGGTGAACGGTTTACCCATACGGACAAGCAGTGGAGATTGAAGGGTAGCTTTTCTGAGGTACAAATGAGATCGGTCATGGGTGAGGTCCCCATGACGGCACAGACCGTGAAGATTCGGTGTCTTTCTTTTTTAACCCCCGGATGGCAGGCTGACGCCGACGGTTCCGGATGGGGGTCCTATTCAAAATGCATCCGCGCAAAACCTCATTCACCGACCCTTTTATAGTGATGACCTTGGCATGTGATGGCAAAACCTTTAAAGATATAAGTCCGTTCTACATAAAGCGCGAACTCGACAAGATCAGTGGCCCTGTGAAAAACGCTACGCGTCTCCGAGACGGCAGCTTATTATTAGAGAGCACAAGTGCGGACCAGTCTAAGAAGCTACAGAAAGCAACTTTGTTGGGCTCCTACCCTATCCGGGTAGCCCCACACAAGACGCTTAACACCTGCAGAGGAGTAGTCACCACCTCCAGCTTAGACGGTCTTGCAAATGAAGAAATTGTAAGTTGCCTCTCTGATCAACTGGTTTGTCAGGCGTACCGGCTAACACGGAAACAGGATGGCAAGGAATACCCATTGCGTACGGTTTTTCTCACTTTTGCTGGGACAAAGTTACCAGAATTCATCTATTGCGGATATGAACGTGCTAGCGTCCGCCAGTATGTCCCGAACCCAATGCGCTGTTTTCAATGTCAGCGGTTCGGACATACTAAGGTAACGTGTACCAATCCTGCACTTTGTGAGAAATGTGGCCTACCGACACATGAAGACCCAAACTGCAGCCGAACACCTTGCTGCGTGAACTGTGGCGGTAGTCATCCCTCCAGCTCGCGACAGTGTCCTAGATTCATGGACGAGAAGAGCATTCAGGAGCTACGTGTAAAGGAACGCCTGACTTTTCTAGAGGCACGACGGCGCTTCGAACAACTGAAGCCTGCTGCCACTACTACTGGATATGCATTAGCAGCTCGCCGTACTCCTAATACCACTGTTGCTGTTCAACACGTCCCTGTCGCACACGCATCCACGCAGACTGACTTTATAGCCGTTAAACCTACGCCTCAGACTGTTTGTATATCCACCAGCACAGCCTCCGCTTCAGCCGTACAGACTCCAGCCACCAAGCCATCACCGAGTAACAAAAATCCAGTGATAATTGTAAAAAACCGATCCCGGCCACAAAATAGATCGCGAAGTCGCTCGCCTTCCATTAGATCCCGGTCTCGTTCTACGAGCCGTAGGAGTTCTGACTCCCGAACATCAGCGGAGTCACAGGAGGCTAACGATTTTCGAGTCGTAGGGCCCAAGTCAGCCAAGGTCAAGAAAAAAGTTAAAACGGCCCGTTAAAAACTCTTCATGGAAATAATCCAGTGGAATGTCAATGGTTTTCGAGCTCGTGCTCAAGACCTACAATATTTGGTTTCTCAACGGTCACCGTCAATTATTTGCCTCCAGGAAACCCACTTACATCCCAATCACTCGTTACACCTTCACTCTTTCTCTGCCTTTAGAAGCGACTCTCTTGCAGGTATGCGTGCAAGCGGTGGCGTTGCTACCTTAGTGGCGCCTAACATCTCAGCCGCCAACGTTCCTCTCACCACACCATTGCAAGCTGTGGCCGTTCGGATACAGCTGGAGAGCATCAGTTTTACCATCTGCAACATCTACCTGCCGCCGCTCAGTATAGTTCCAGAGCGTGATCTTCGAGCTCTGTTGGAACAGCTCCCCTCACCACTACTCCTTGTGGGAGATTTGAATGCCAAGCACACGCTCTGGGGATCAGACACTGATGACGCCCGTGGATGCCTCCTCGTAGACGTCTTCGATAAGTCTGACCTGCTTCTGCTAAATACTGGTGACCCGACATTCCTATCATCCGCTTATGGTACACATTCCGTACTAGACCTTTCTTTCTGCAGTCCGTCATTAGTACCACTACTTGAGTGGTCAGTACTTTCCGACCTCTTTGGCAGTGATCACTACCCCATTAACATACATTTTTCTGGCCGCCAATGTGTACCGTCTCGACATCCTCGCTGGATTATTTCCAAAGCTAACTGGGGAAAATTCCAATCCCTGATACACCTCATCGACGATGGTTTCGACACCATCGACGAAATGGTGGAATATTTTACTTGCTCGATCCTGCTCGCAGCAGAATCCAGCATTCCTCGAGGTTCACCTACACCACGTCGTATCCCTGTACCGTGGTGGTCCGAGGAATGCAGTTTGGCTGTCAAAGCACGCAAACGTGCTTTGCGCGTTTTTCAGCGGCACCCGACGGAAGGGAACTTCGTCGCCTTCAAGCGTTCTCGCGCTAGGGCACGCTTCATACTGCGCAACGCAAAACGTAAATCCTGGGAAGCCTATGTGTCTTCGCTTTCCCGGCGCAGCTCTACCCAACAAGTATGGTCAGCTGTTCGGCGGATGTATGGCAAGTATCGCCGGACGGTAATTCCCGGCCTTGCCATCAACGGTTCCATGTACACCACCGAGCAGGAAATAGCTGAAGCCCTAGCTACCACATTTGCTGCTACTAGCCAAACTGCCCGCTATGACGCTCTCTTCCTGCCTATTAAGGAAAAGGCGGAGCGGGTACCACTGAATTTTAATAGTGACTGCACCGAGCCGTACAATCAACCTTTTACCGTAGCCGAGCTCGCCCATTCTCTGGCATTAGCAAAGGATTCTTCTCCAGGTCCCGATGACGTACACCGACAGATGCTGCTACATCTTCCATCTGAGGCGCTATCCTTCCTTTTAAACATCTATAACCGCATTTGGCATGAGCGGGTTTTCCCTTCCTCCTGGCGAGAGGGTATTGTCATCCCCATCCCTCGACCCGGAAAGGACCGCACGCTACCATCTAGCTACCGCCCCATTTGCCTGACGAGTGTCATCTGTAAGACCTTCGAGCGGATGATAAACGCTCGGTTAAATTGGTGGCTAGAAAAACATAACCATCTGTCCAACTTGCAATGCGGTGTTCGTCGTCATCGCTCAAGTGTCGATAATCTAACTCGCCTTGAGGGGTATATTTGCGATGCGTTTCTACTGAAACAGCACGCCGTGGGCGTGTTCCTCGACCTGGAGAAGGCTTATGACACCACCTGGCGGTACGGCATACTCCGTAACCTACATGGTTTCGGTATGCGTGGTCATCTACCGGAATTCCTATGCAACTTTTTAAAACTTCGCCGTTTTCGGGTTCGCATAGGAAACACGATATCACGGGAGCGGATACAGGAGAACGGTGTACCTCAAGGGTCGATTTTGAGCGTCACCCTTTTTGCCGTAGCGATTAACGGCATCACTAGTGCCGTTAAAAGTGGAATTCCATCATCCCTCTATGTTGACGACTTCGCAGTATATTATAGGTCTGCCAACATAGATCACATTGAGCGCCAACTGCAGCTGACCATCACCCAGCTAGCAGCTTGGGCGCTTCAAAACGGCTTCCGTTTTTCAGCTGAGAAGACGCAGTGTATCCACTTTCACCGCCTACGAGGTATTCACCCGCCTCCTGATATTCATTTGAACGGCACACCCCTGCCATTTGTCTCCCACCTGAAGTTCTTGGGCCTCTACTTGGACCGCCAACTCAGTTGGGAGCACCACATTCGTCACCTTCGGGCCTCTTGCGATCGTTCTCTTCGGGTGCTGAAGGTATTATCTGGAGCATCTTGGGGGGGCGATCGCACGGTAATGTTGAGGCTGTACCGCTCTCTGGTTCGGTCCAAGCTGGACTATGGCAGTTTTATTTATGGCGCAGCGACCTCCTCTAAACTTCGCCTTTTAGATACCGTACATCATACTGGCATCCGCCTTGCCACAGGAGCTTTCCGCACCAGTCGAGTCGACTGCCTGTACGCAGACTCAGGCGAACCTCCACTCCATATTCGTCGCTCGCTGTTACTCTGCTCATACGTTTCAAAGTTGGCAAGTCATACCAATCATCCTTGTTTTAAACCAGTTCTGTGTCCAGATTTAGTCCACCGTTATATGCGCCCTGGTTCTCGGACTCGCCCCGTGGGAATAAGATTTCGGGATCTCCTACATTCCCATGGCCTCCGAATGCCTCGCGTGGAGAGGTCGTCCATCTGCCCTTATCCTGCATGGCAGCTCGATCGTGCGGTGTTCGATCTCGCTCTTTCAAGCAACTCTAGGCTCGCTACTCCATATTCGGTGTTCCAACAACTTTTTGCCGAATTGCTGGGCCGTTACCCTAACTATGTTCCGGTCTTTACAGACGGTTCCCAGTTAGGTAACGCTACGGGTTGCGCGTTCTTCGTTAACGGTGAGGCTCACAAATTTCGCCTTATGGACTCCACTTCAGTTTTTTCCGCAGAACTGTATGCCATCTTTTATTTGCTCCTTTTTATTTGCAAGTTAGCTCCTGGCTCTTTTATCGTCTGCACTGACTGCCTAAGTGCGCTTCAGGCCTTGCAACAACACACTGCCACTCACACACTGGTTTTAAAAATACAGACCCAGATCTCGAAAATGCTCGGTCTCGGATACAATTTTGTTTTTACTTGGACCCCAGGCCATGTGGGGATATCCGGCAACGAGGAGGCGGACGCGGCTGCTAAGTCCGCTTGCCGTTTACCCCGGAGTTTAACAACTCGGATGCCATTCCAGGATGTGCAACGTTTTTTCCGTCGCCAACTACTATCTGCTTGGCAGCACTCCTGGACAGCTTTAGAAGGCACACAACTCCGGGGTATAAAGGAGAGCGTACAACCCTGGCAAACATCCTGCAGGGATAACCGGCGAGCCGAGGTGATACTCACCCGGCTGAGAATTGGGCACACACGAGCAACTCATGGCCATCTGCTAAGAGGGGAACCGGCCCCTGTGTGTGCCTCGTGTTCAGTACGCCTCACTGTGCGGCATATATTAATCGAATGCCCGCAGTACGCCAGAGTTCGGCAGTCTTTGGGCTTGGGAGCTAACCTGTGCAGTGTTTTAGCGGACGACCCAGTGGCCGTGGATAAGGCACTGCGGTTTGTTTTTAAAATCGGTTTTAACCAGCAAGTCTGACTTGTATTTTACATTTATTACTTCTAGAGTTTTAAAGTATTAGTCTTTAGCTCGTTTTTAATGCCATTTTAACAGTTGAGTGTTTTACTGTATTTTACCTTTTTTAGCATAATTTTTATAGCTTTTAAGTTTTAGTATTGACTTTGGGCCCAAATGACCTTGTTGTCGATGGGCCCCTAAACAACACACACTCACTCACACTACATCCCAATCACTCGTTACACCTTCACTCTTTCTCTGCATTTAGAAGCGACTCTCTTGCAGGTATGCGTGCAAGCGGTGGCGTTGCTACCTTAGTGGCGCCTAACATCTCAGCCGCCAACGTTCCTCTCACTACACCATTGCAAGCTGTGGCCGTTCGGATACAACTGGAGAGCATCAGGTTTACCATCTGCAACATGTACCTGCCGCCGCTCAGTATAGTTCCAGAGCGTGATCTTCAAGCTCTATTGGCTCAGCTCCCCTCACCACTACTCCTTGTGGGAGATTTGAATGCCAAACACACGCTCTGGGGATCAGACACTGATGACGCCCGTGGATGCCTCCTCGTAGACGTCTTTGATAAGTCTGACCTGCTTCTGCTAAATACTGGTGACCCGACATTCCTATCATCCGCTTATGGTACACATTCCGTACTAGACCTTTCTTTCTGCAGTCCGTCATTAATACCACTACTTGAGTGGTCAGTACTCTCCGACCTCTTTGGCAGTGATCATTAACCCATTAACATTCATTTTTCTGGCCGCCAATGTGTACCTTCTCGACATCCTCGCTGGATTATTTCCAAAGCTAATTGGGGAAAATTCCATTCCCTGATAAACCTTATCGATGATGGTTTCGACACCATCGATGAAATGGTCGAATATTTTACTTGCTCGATCCTGCTCGCTGCAGAATCCAGCATTCCTCGGGGTTCATCTACACCACGTCGTATCCCTGTACCGTGGTGGTCCGAGGAATGCAGTTTGGCTGTCAAGGCACGCAAACGTGCTTTGCGCGTTTTTCAGCGGCACCCGACAGAAGAGAACTTCGTCGCCTTAAAACGTTCTCGCGCTAGGGCACGCTTCATACTGCGCAACGCAAAGCGTAAATCTTGGGAAGCCTATGTCTCTTCCCTTTCCCGGCGCAGTTCTAACCAACAAGTATGGTCAGCTGTTCGGCGGATGTATGGCAAGTATCGCCGGACGGTAACTCCCGGCCTTGCCATCAACGGTTCCATGTGCACCACCGAGCAGGACATAGCTGAAGCCCTAGCTACAACATTTGCTGCTACTAGCCAAACTGCCCGCTATGACGCTCTCTTCCTGCCTATTAAGGAAAAGGCGGAACGGGTACAACTAAATTTTAATAGTGACTGCACCGAGCCGTACAACCAACCTTTTACCGCTGCCGAGCTCGCACATTCTCTAGCGTTAGCAAAGGATTCTTCTCCAGGTCCCGATGACGTACACCGACAGATGCTACTACATCTTCCATCTGAGGCGCTATGTTTCCTATTAAACATCTATAACCGCATTTGGCAACAGCGGGTTTTCCCTTCCTCCTGGCGAGAGGGTTTTGTCATCCCCATCCCTCGACCCGGAAAGGACCGCACGCTTCCATCTAGCTACCGCCCCATTTGCCTGACGAGTGTCCTCTGTAAGACCTTAGAGCGAATGATAAACGCTCGGTTAAATTGGTGGCTAGAAAAACATAACCTTCTCTCCAACTTGCAATGCGGTTTTCGTCGCCATCGCTCAAATGTCGACAATCTAACACGCCTTGAGGGGTATATTTTTTATGCCTTTCTACTGAAACAGCACGCCGTGGGTGTGTTCCTCGACCTGGAGAAGGCCTATGACACCACTTGGCGGTACGGCATACTCCGTAACCTCCATAGTTACGGTATGCGTGGTCATCTACCCGAGTTTTTATGCAATTTTTTAAAACTTCGCCGTTTTCGGGTTCGCATAGGAGACACTATATCACGGGAGCGGATACAGGAGAACGGCGTACCTCAAGGGTCAATTTTGAGCGTCACCCTTTTTGCCGTAGCGATTAATGACATCTCTAGTGCCGTTAGAAGTGGAATTCCATCATCCCTCTATGTTGACGACTTCGCAGTTTATTATAGGTCTGCCAACATAGATCACATTGAGTGCCAACTGCAGCTGACCATTACCCAGCTAGCAGCTTGGGCGCTTCAAACCGGCTTCCGTTTTTCAGCTGCGAAGACGCAGTGTATCCACTTTCACCGCCTACGAGGTATTCACCCGCCTCCTGATCTTCATTTGAACGGCACACCCCTGCCATTTTCTCCCACCTGAAGTTCTTGGGCCTCTACTTGGACCGACAACTAAATTGGGAGCACCACATTCGTCACCTTCGAGCCTCTTGCGATCGTTCTCTTCGGGTGCTGAAGGTATTATCTGGAGCATCTTGGGGGGCGATCGCACGGTAATGTTGAGGCTGTACCGCTCTCTGGTTCGGTCCAAGCTGGACTATGGCAGTTTTATTTAAGGCGCAGCGACCGCCTCTAAACTTCGCCTTTTAGACACCGTGCATCACCCTGGCATCCGCCTTGCCACAGGAGCTTTCCGCACCAGTCGAGTCGACTGCCTGTATGCGGACTCAGGCGAACCTCCACTCCATATACGTCGCTCGCTGTTACTCTTCTCGTACGTTTCGAAGTTGGCAAGTTACCCCAATCATCCTTGTTTTAAACCAGTTCTGTGTCCAGATTTAGTCCACCGTTATATGTGCCCTGGTTCTCAGACACGCCCCGTGGGAATAAGATTTCGGGATCTCCTACATTCCCATGGGCTCCGAATGCCTCGCGTAGAGAGGTCGTTTCGGTGTTCCAACAACCTTTTGCAGAACTACTGGGCCGTTACCCTAACTATGTTCCGGTCTTTACAGACGGTTCTCAGTTGGGTAGCGCTACGGGTTGCGCGTTCTTCATTAACGTTGAGGCTCATAAATTTCGACTTCTGGACTCCACTTCGGTCTTCCCAGCAGAGCTGTACGCCATCTACTATTTGCTCCTTTTTATTTGCAAGTTAGCCCCTGGCTCTTTTATTGTTTGCACCGACTGTCTAAGTGCTCTTCAGGCCTTGCAACAGCACACTGCCGCCCACTCCCTTGTTTTAAAAATACAGGCCCATATCTCGCAAATGCTCGGTCGAGGATACCATTTTGTTTTTACTTGGACCCCAGGACATGTGGGCATTTCCGGGAACGAGGGGGCGGACGCGGCTGCTAAGTCCGCTTGCCGTTTGCCCCGGAGTTTAACAACTACGGTGCCATTCCAGGATGTGCAACGTTTTTTCCGTCGCCAGCTTCTATCTGCTTGGCAGCAATTCTGGACAGCTTTACAAGGCACACATCTCCGGGCTATAAAGGAGAGCGTACAACCCTTGCCAACTTCCTGCAGGGATAACCGGCGGGCCGAGGTGATACTCACCCGGCTGAGAATTGGGCACACACGAGCGACACATGGCCATCTATTAAGAGGGGAACCGGCCCCTGTGTGTGCCCCGTGTGCAGTACGCCTCACGGTACGGCACGTACTGCTTGATTGCCCGCAGTACGCTCGCGTTCGCCAGTCAATAGGCTTGGGAGCTAACATGCCAAGAATTTTAGGGGACGACCCAGTGGCCGTGATTAAGGCACTGCGGTTTGTTACCGAAATCGGTTTTAACCAGCGAGTCCGACATGCATTTTATATTTATTACTTTTAGAGTTTTTAAAGTATGGCTTTAGATCGTTTTTAATGTCCTTTTAACAGTTGAGTGTTTTATTATATTTTACCTTTTTTTAGCTAAATGTTTATAGCTTTTAGGTTTTAGTATTGACTTGGGGCCCAAATGACCTTGTTGTCGACGGGCCCTTAAACACCACACTCATCATCATCAACACGTCCCTGTCGCCCACGCATCCACGCAGACTGACTTTCTAGCCGCTAAACCCACGTGTCAGACTGTTTGTGTATCCACCAGCACAGCCTCCGCTTCAAGCGTACAGACTCCAGCCACCAAGCCATCAACGGGTAACAACCATCCCGTAGTAAATGCGAAAAACCGATCCCGACCACAACATAGATCGCGAAGTCGCTCGCCTTCTGTTAGATCCCGGTCTCGTTCTACTTGCCGTAGGAGTTCTGACTCCCGATCATCAGCGGAGTCACAGGAGGCTATCGATTTTCGAATTGTAGGGCCCAGGTCAGCCAAGGCCAAGAAAAAGTTTAAAACGGCCCATTAAAAGCTCTTCATGGAAATAATCCAGTGGAATGTCAATGGTTTTCGAGCTCGTGCTCAAGACCTACAACATTTAGTTTCTCAACGGTCACCGTCAATAATTTGCCTCCAGGAAACCCACTTACATCCCAATCACTCGTTACACCTTCACTCTTTTTCGGCATTTAGAAGCGATTCTCTTGCAGGTATGCGTGCAAGCGGTGGCGTTGCTACCTTAGTGGCGCCTAACATTTCCACCGCCCACGTTCCTCTCACCACACCATTGCAAGCTGTGGCCGTCCGGATACAGCTGGAGAGCATCAGTTTTACCATCTGCAACATGTACCTGCCGCCGCTAAGTATAGTTACAGAGCGGGATCTTCTAGCTCTATTGGCTCAGCTCCCCTCACCACTACTCCTTGTGGAAGATTTGAATGCCAAGCACACGCTCTGGGGATCAGACACAGATGACGCCCGTGGATGCCTCCTCGTAGACGTCTTCGATAAGTCTGACCTGCTTCTGCTAAATACTGGTGACCCGACATTCCTATCATCCGCTTATGGTACACATTCCGTACTAGACCTTTCTGTCTGCAGTCCGTCATTAGTACCACTGCTTGAGTGGTCAGTACTTTCCGACCTCTTTGGCAGTGATCATTACCCCATTAACATTGATTTTTCTGGCCGCCAATGTGTACCTTCTCGACATCCTCGCTGGATTATTTCCAAAGCTAACTGGGGAAAATTCCAATCCCTCATACACCTCACCGACCATGGTTTCGACACCATCGACGAAATGGTCGAATATTTTACTTGCTCGATCCTGCTCGCAGCGGAATCCAGCATTCCTCGAGGCTCACCTACACCACGTCGTATTCCTGTACCGTGGTGGTCCGAGGAATGTAGTTTGGCTGTCAAAGCTACAAACGTGCTTTGCGCATTTTTCAGCGGCACCAGACGGAAGCGAACTTGGTCGCCTTCAAACGTTCTCGCGCTAGGGCACGCTTTATACTGCGCAACGCAAAGCGTAAATCGTGGGAAGCATTTGTGTCTTCGCTTTTCCGGCGCAGCTCTACCCAACAAGTATGGTCAGCTGTTCGGTGGATGTATGGCAAATATCGCCGGGCGGTAATTCCCGGCCTTGCCATCAACGGATCCATGTGCACCACCGAGCAGGACATAGCTGAAGCCCTAGCTACCACATTTGCTGCCACGAGCCAAACTGCCCGCTATGACGCTCTCTTCCTGCCTATTAAGGAAAAGGCGGAGCGGGTACCACTTAATTTTAATAGTGACTGCACCCAGCCGTACAACCAACCCTTTACCGCAGCCGAGCTCGCCCATTCTCTGGCGTTAGCAAAGGATTCCTCTCCAGGTCCCGGTGACGTACACCAACAGATGCTGCTACATCTTCCATCTGAGGCGCTATGTTTCCTTCTAAACATCTATAACCGCATTTGGCATGAGCGGGTTTTCCCTTCCTCCTGGCGAGAGGCCCCCCAGGGGCCTACTACGGTAGGTACGGGTATTGGCGATCCCGGGGTCCCGAGCCAACAGTCTCCCTCGTGTGGGCTCCTCTTCGTGGTTGAGGGAGACGGTCAACAGGCCCACCCACGTGTAGGCCGTGCGTGGAGACCCGTGTTGGTGGAAATGTTTGTCCTGGTGGTTGAGGGATGCGTATCTGAGCTCCTAACAGTCTTTTTCTGAATTCGGGAAGGGTGCGCATTACCAATATACCACTTTGGCTACTGCTTCAGCTAAACGGGAGGTTAGGGACTAACCCACCCCTAATCAATCGGCCAGGACAAGGTGTTACACTGAACTCCAGGGTGAGTGGGACGGCGAGCCCGCTATATCCCCTGTATAGCCCTGTCATCCCAGTGGGATGACCCCTTGTTGGGCTCCGTGGTGGGTGGGGAGTACTGGGGGATGAAATTTATTTTCAGCTATTTATGGCTACACTTACACCGAAAAAACGAAAACAAGTAACTGATGAAAAAGAGGTACACGTATCGTCATTTGCGCGTTACCTAGTAATTCACCGTACAGAAGAGGGTCAATCTTTCCTTAAGGTAAATCCTTTTGTTATTCAGTCGGGTCTAGACAAAATCGCCGGTCCAGTTAAATCCTGTACCCGCCTACGTTCCGGTTCCCTGTTAGTCGAGAGTTACAGTGCCACGCAGTTTGAGAAGTTATTGAAGGCAAAACTCCTACACGGATACCCCATCCGTGTAGAGAAACACAGGAGCCTCAACTCTTCCAAGGGCGTCATCACCAGCCCCCTGCTGGACGGTATGCCGGAGGAGGAGATACAACGGTATCTTGCGGACCAGGGTGTCACGGACGTTTACCGTGTTCAAGTCAAGCGTGATGGTGTTCTGGTTCCAAGCCGCACGCTCTTCATTACCTTTGATCGACTCGACCTGCCTCAGAAGATCAAGGCAGGCTATGAAGTTATTCCTGTCCGCCCGTATGTTCCACGGCCTATGCGTTGCTACCAGTGCCAACGCTATGGTCATACTAAGACCTCTTGCAAGGCTACTGTCGCGGTGTGTGCCAACTGTGGAAAGGACGATCATGACGGAGCTTGTCCATCTGCTCCCAGTTGTGTAAACTGCCAAGGTCCCCACCCGGCGACCTCTCGCGATTGTCCGCGATACCAGGATGAGAAGGCGATCCAGGAGCTGCGTGTGAAAGAACATCTATCCTTCTCGGAAGCCCGCAAACGCCATCAAGCCCGCCAGCCCTCTATCCTGAAGTTTGGTACTTTTAGTTCTGTTCTTTCCAAACCAGTACCAAAGCGCGACATGGGCACTCAAACTTGCCCCGCACCTTCCGCCGTGGCTCCTCGTGTAGCACTGCCAACTTCCGCTACCGCCCACTCCAAAACTGTTTCTGTCAGTACCGCGACCCGACAATTTAAAGTTTCACCCAAGAGATCAGACTTCCTTAAGGACCCTCCGGCGTCCACCAGCGGCAGGTGTGCCGCACCAGCTGGCTCCCCTTCACCTCCCCGGCGCCCTGGCTCCCAAGATACCAGGGGGCGCAGTCGTGTGAAGGGGCTTTCCCCTCCAGCCTTAAGTATTGGCAACAGTTTTCTGCCTCTCACTATGATATCCAGTGACCCGGACCCTCCTCCATCTGAGGAGCCTATGGAGCACGATGCAAGTGCTCCCAAAAGCCCGAGTCCCACGCGTAATCAGAAGGGCAAATTAAAACGACAGCCGCCAACCAAGTGATTCTAGTGACCAGACTTTTCCATTCGCCCCAGGATGTCCATTATCCAGTGGAATGCACGTGGCGTGCGCAGGCGTAAATCTGAGCTGCAATTGTTGCGTAATTCGTTGTCCCCCAGTATTTTCTGTCTGCAGGAGACGAAACTTCAACAGCAGGATACTTTCACCTTTCCTGGTTTTACTCCGGTGAGATTTGACTTACCACCGGAGCCCGGTTCTCCTGCACATGGGGGTGTTCTACTTTTAATTCGAGACGATATATTTTACCAACCTCTTCCACTCTCTAGTGCATTGCAAGCCGTTGCCGTTTCTCTAACACTCCCAGGCCTTTCTTTTACTTTATGTTCCGTATATCTACCGCCTTCTTCTCCCTTTTCCATTTCGGACCTCTCGGATCTAGTGTCCCAGTTCCCGACACCCTTCTTGCTTGTGGGGGACTTCAACGCCCATCACCCTCTTTGGGGATCACCTAGGGCTTGCGTAAGGGGGAAGCACCTAGCCGAATTCTTTCTTCAGAACCAACTCTCTCTTCTCAACACAGGCGAACCTACCTTTATATCTGATTCAACCAGCACCCTTTCTCACCTGGATTTATCTGTCTGCTCGGCACAGCTTGCTCATCGTTTTCATTGGAACGTCGTCTCGGACACATTTTCCAGCGATCACCTTCCTTGCCTGATTAACCTGCTTTCGAATTATACACCACCGTCCCGTGTACCCACCTGGCAGCTACAGAAAGCGAACTGGCCTCTTTTTTGCAGCCTGGCTATTTTCGACTCCCGTGTATCGGAAGACGTTGACGAGATGGTGGAGCACGTTACATCTGTGATCACCTCTGCCGCCGAACGTGCTATACCTCGCTCGTCAGCCCAACCTCGGCGTTTACCCGTTCCCTGGTGGACCGACGAATGCCGGGTGGCGGTGCGTGCACGTCGGGCAGCACTGCGGGCATTTAAGCGCCATCCTACTCTGGATAACTTGGTCACTTTTAAGCGCTTACGAGCCAATGCCCGTCGCGTAATTCAGGCTAGCAAGAGGACGTCCTGGCAGCGCTTTGTGGAGACATTTAACCGCTTCACACCATCCTCTGTGATCTGGAGCAAGCTGCGACGCGTGGCCGGCAAAGTTTCTCGTGTTCCTGTGCCTGGCCTGCGGGTTAACAACGACATCATAGTTTCCCCTAGAGCGGTTGCTGATGCCCTGGGAGGTGCTTTTGCTGATGTTTCTCGCTCCTCCCATTATTCCGCGGACTTTCTGCCCATCAAACACCGGGCTGAGAGTCATGAACTCTCCTTCCACTCCTTGAACCGTGAGTGTTATAACGCCTTCTTTACCATGCAAGAGCTGGAGCGGGCCCTGGTCTGTTCCAGGTCTTCCGCACCGGGGCCGGATGGAGTCCACATCCTAATGCTGCAACACCTGTCTTCAGCAGATAAGCACTTTCTCTTGCAAGTATATAACCATATCTGGCGCACAGCAACTTTTCCGTCCGCTTGGCGCGAGGCCACCATTGTCCCCATCTTAAAACCTGGAAAGGATCCCCATCTGCCTTCCAGCTATCGTCCGATCTCCCTCACCAGTTGCCTTTGCAAGGTGCTGGAGCGTATGATAAACGGGCGTTTGACATGGTGGCTAGAATCACAAAACCTTCTATCTAACGTTCAGTGTGGTTTTCGTCGCTACCGTTCAACGGTCGACCACCTAGTCTCGTTATCCACGCACATCATGGATGGTTTTCTACGTAAGAGCCAAACGGTAGCTGTGTTTTTTGACCTGGAGAAGGCTTACGACACTTGCTGGAGATACGGAATTCTCCGTACCCTCCATAAATGGGGCATTCGTGGAAGACTCCCGCTTTTTATTCGAGAGTTTCTGCGAGATAGGGTGTTTCGGGTCCGTGTGGGTTCGGTTTTATCTCGTGTTTTTAGCCAAGAGAACGGAGTACCGCAGGGTTCGGTACTTAGTGTCACACTATTTGCTATTGCCATCAATCCCATTGCAGAGTGCGTCCCATCGGGCATTTCTTCTTCCTTGTTTGTGGACGACTTCGCCATTTACAGTAGTTCTCGGCGGACTTCACTCCTCCAACGCCGCCTCCAACTGTGCCTTGATCGTCTCTTCACCTGGAGTGTGGAAAACGGCTTTAAGTTCTCCGCCGAGAAGACCGTCTGCGTAAACTTCTGGCGCCGGAAAGTATTTCCGTCACCTTCTCTGCATCTCGGAGCCGACTCACTTCCTTACGCAGACGAGACAAAATTCTTGGGATTGGTGTTTGATAGGAAGCTTAGTTGGTCATCCCATATCTCCTTTTTAAAGGCCAGGTGTGAACGTTCTCTTAGTGTTTTGCGTGTTTTATGTGGCACATCCTGGGGAGCAGATCGGACAGTTCTTTTAAGACTCTATCGCTCTTTTATCCGATCCAAACTAGACTACGGCTGTATTGTGTATTCGTCGGCTCGACCGTCGATTTTAAAACGCCTAGACCCTGTTCACCACCGTGGTATCCGTTTGAGTATTGGCGCCTTTCCAACAAGTCCAGTCCTGAGCCTTTGTGCGGAAGCCGCTGAACCTCCGCTTCGCTATCGGCGTGATGTACTCCTGTGTAATTACGCTTGCCGGCTTCTTAGTTTGCCGGGACATCCGTCGTTTAGCTTGTTCTTTGATGATTCTCTGGACCGTCAATACTCAGCGCGCTCCCTGGCCCTCCTTCCTCCTGGCGTTCGGTTTCGCTCTCTGCTTCGGCTGCTGGACGTCGATTTGCCTGTGACATTTTGCAAAGGAGAAACCCGATTTCCCCCATGGCTCCGCTCCGGGATCCAGGTAAATCTGAGCCTGCTGTCCATGCCGAAATGTTCGACGCCAGATTCTGTCCTTCGTTCGGGCTTTTTAGAAGTTCAGGCGCAGTACCGACCCTGTAGTTTTATTTACACTGATGGCTCGAAGGACAATACGGGAGTGGGATGTGCCTTTATTCACGGTCGGAAGAGTTTTAGCTTTCGTCTTTTACCGCAGTGCTCGATTTTTACGGCAGAGCTGTTTGGTATTTACCAAGCTCTTTTATATGTTCGTCGGCATGCTTTAAAGTCTTGTGTTCTCTGCACCGACTCTTTGAGCGCCCTACAGAGCCTACGGATGCTGTACACTTCTCATCCACTTGTACAACGGCTCCAGGACTGCCTTCACACTCTCGCCAGTGCAGGCACTTGCGTATCCTTAGTGTGGGTACCTGGACATGTAGGCATTTCTGGAAACGAGGCTGCCGACGCTGCCGCGAAAGCAGCTGTTTTAGCTCCCAGATGTTTTGGGTCTAGCGTTCCCTCAGATGATTTTAGCTCATATTTACGTCGCGCCATCCTGTCAATGTGGAGCAGCGATTGGCATACCCGTCGGAGGAACAAACTTAGGGTGGTGAAGCCCCTCCCAATCATCTGGAGCACTTCGTCGCGCACCTCTCGTCGCGAAGAGGTGATTTTAGCACGACTGCGTATTGGGCACTGCCGTTTCAGCCATGGTCACCTTTTATCATCTGATGCTACACCGCTCTGTTCTCATTGTCATGAGCCCATGACGGTGCGGCATGTCTTAGTTCAGTGCCAGTTCTTAACCCAGCTGCGTATGTCCTTGGACCTGCCTACGACCCTGCCTGAAGTGCTGGCAGACACTCCATGCGCAGTGGATCGTGTTTTACGCTTTATTCATCGCAGCAGACTGGGCACCCGTGTATGACTCCCATAATTCACCTTTTATCTTTTAGCCTTTTATGTGAGTTTTTTTTTTATCAGTTTCATTGTCTCGTTGCTCTGCTACTATAGTTTTTGGCACTGTATTGGTGACCTTTTAACTATTTTAAAGTTTTTTTTTTTTTTTTTTTTTTTTTTTAGTCTTTTAGCCGAGGACTCAGTTTCAACTTTTTAACGTTATTGTTCTGTAATGGGCGCTAATAACCCTAGCAGTTGTGCGCCCTAAAGCCCCACTACTACTACTACTACTGGCGAGAGGGTATTGTCATCCCCATCCCTCGACCCGGAAAGGACCGCAAGCTACCATCTAGCTACCGCCCCATTTGCCTGACGAGTGTCATCTGTAAGACGTTACAGCGAATGATAAACGCTCGGTTAAATTGGTGGCTCGAAAAACATAACCATCTGTCCAACTTGCAGTGCGGTTTTTGCCGCCATCGCTCAAGTGTCGATAATCTAACACGCCTTGAGGGGTATGTTTCCGATGCGTTTCTACTGAAGCAACATACCGTGGGCGTGTTCCTCGACCTGGAGAAGGCCTATGACCCCACTTGGCGGTACGGCATACTCCGTAACCTACATGGTTACGGCATGCGTGGTCATCTGCCCGAGTTTTTATGCAATTTTTTAAAACTTCGCCGTTTTCGTGTGCGGATGGGGAAAACGATATCCCAGGAGCGGATACAGGAGAACGGTGTACCTCAAGGGTCGAGCCCCTCAAAATCCAACCTCTGCGGTCCTCGTCCCGAGGGGTGGGCAACAGGAAGTAGGGGACTGACTGATGGGGTGATGTACGGTGGGGACTTGGTGTCCCCCAGGACCGCTACGGCTGCCGAGAAGGCCCATCAGTAACCCCGAAAACTGGCAGAAGAGGCTCTGGTGTAATCTCTCGATTGGGTTCCTCCGCGAGGTGAGAGTGTTCCTTCAAACGCCCAAAATATGGTCCACTTCGGTGTTTGACCCCATTTATTTTTTGTTCCTTTTCCTTTTCCTCCCTGAGCACATGTCTGACGGGTAACATAGCGCGGGTGGTTGGAGTGGGAAGCGCAAGGGGTGACTGGGTAACGCGTAACCCCCAGCCCCTTGTTACCATGTAGGACTGTGCTCGTATCCGCTGATAGAGGTCAGTCCCGGGGAGGGGCCATTGCATGAGCTGTTACACACCTGAAGGCGATTGGGTCCCTCCGTCATTACACTGGGAGGTGTGACCCTAGGGTGAGCAAGGTCCAGGCCAGAACTCTCACCTAAGCCGGGGTGGCGCCCAGGTTGTGAGCACGCCATCGGAGACGTTTGCAATGGTGGAGGACATTACCGCAATGGGACCTAAATTTAAACCAACAACTTTGAAGGGTAAAGGAAAGGAAGTAGTCGAGTCCTGTGGTCCTCGCTACTTAGTAATAACCAGAACTGAGGAAGGAAGGAATTTTTTGTCTGAGAACCCTTTCATCATCCAAAAGGGCTTAGATAATATAGCTGTCCAGTTAAATCCTGTACTCGTTCACGCAATGGCACGCTCCTGGTGGAAGCTACATCTGTATCCCAGGAAGCTGTCATATTGAAGGCGAACCTGTTGGGCAGCTACCCGGTAAGCATCACAGTCCATAAGAGCCCCAACTCCTCGCGTGGAGTGGTAAACACCCGCGCGCTGGACGGTATGACAAATGAGGAAATTGCAGAAAACCTTCAAGACCAAGGTGTGACGGCTGTTTACCGTGTGCAGCGCCGAGAGCGAGGGGAATTGGTACCTACCCGTACCCTGTTCCTGACCTTTGATCGGGTCGATCTCCCACAAAGGATCAGGGCAGGGTATGAGACTATTGAGGTGCGCCCCTATATACCAAACCCACTGCGATGCTATAAGTGCCAGCGTTTCGGGCACACCAGTGCGTTGTGTAACTCTGCTCCTACATGTTGTAACTGTGCGATGACTCAGCACGATGGTACGTGTTCATCGCCAGTTAAATGCGTGAACTGCGCTGGAGAGCACGCCTCCAGCTCTCGAAATTGCCCACGCTATGTAGAGGAAAAGGCGATCCAGGAGATCCGGGTGAAAGAGAAGGTGTCCTTTTCCGAAGCCCGGAAACTTGCCCGCACTCGCTTACCATCTCTCCCTCGGGGAGCTACTTACAGTTCTGTAGCTGCGAAGCCTGTACCGAGGAGAGAAATCGCCACTCAGACGAGCTATATCGGTGCGACAACGATATCGGAGAAAACCATCACTCCGTCACCCTCTTCGAAGCCCGCCAGACCAACAGCCCAGTCCGCCTCTTCGTCGCCTAAGCATACATCTGGGAGGAGCTCGCCAGCTCTGTCACCGGCTAAAGCATCAGCGTCCAAGAATGACAAGCCGGTTGTGTATGATGCAGCCCCAAAAAAGTTTAAAACCACTTACCAAAGGACAGATTTTCTTAAGGATTCGACCCGTGTGACAAAAAAGAAGAAAGGCTCTAGGACATCCCGAAGCTCTTCCTCTGAGGAGCTTTCTGGTGATGATTCTGACCGACGACTATCGTCTTCGTCGATCTCTGTGTCCAATCGATTCGAGGCCCTTGAACCTAAGTTCGCTCTAGGGAAAGGGGACTCTTCCGGCGAAGAGATGGACCAGGAAGATACGAACCACACTGTCAGGTCGCAGACGAAGAAGCGGCAGGATAAACCTGACGTTAAAGGTGTTAGCCCGACACCAAAGAAAAAGGGTAAATTGATTCGGCCACCGCCAAAATCATCTTAAGTAAGCTTAACATCTTACCCATGACTATTCTCCACTGGAACATACGCGGAATACGAGCGCATCGACAAGATCTTGAATTGTTGCTGGGTGAGCACGCACCTTACCTTGTGTGCTTACAAGAGACCAAGCTCCGGCCCCAGGATTCCTTCACCGTCCGGCGGTATACCTCAGTAAGATATGATCTTGAACCCGATGAAGGTTGTCCTGCGCACGGAGGCACTATGGTACTGGTCCGGGATGATGTGTATGTAACCGCTGTACCTTTACAGACTGATTTCCAGTCGGTTGCTGTACACGTGACACTGCCAACGTCTCAGTTCACTGTCTGCAGTGTTTATGTGCCCCCCTCCCAAGATCTCTCGCTTACTAAGCTCCAAGCTCTGGCTAACCAGTTACCACCACCCTTTCTGCCGGTGGGTGACCTAAATGCCCATCACCATCTCAGGGGCTCAAGCCGGACGTGTGCGAGAGGCACAATTGTCGCCACCTTCATGGACAGTCATAACCTCGTTCTCCTGAACACTGGAGAACCCACATTTGTCTCGGATGCTTTCAACACCTCTCATCTTGATTTGGCAATCTGTTCACCACAGTTAGCAGTTTCGCTACAATGGAACGTCCTCTCGGACTTATATTCTAGTGACCACTTCCCATGTCTTGTTAGTCTATTAGCCCAACATGCCCATTCCGCACGTATGCCTACATGGCGATTTGATCGCGCAGACTGGACCCTCTACTCCCAGTTGGCACATTTCCATTACGACGAGCACGACTCTGTGTACCATCTGGTTGAACATCTCACAGAGAGAATACTTTCCGCGGCAGAACGGTCTATTCCCCGTTCAACCGCAAATCCCCGCCGACATCCTGTCCCATGGTGGACGAATGAGTGCCGGGATGCTATCCGTGCCCGTAGGCGTGCTCTAAGGGTTTTCCAACGACACCCTACCCTAGAAAACCTGATTGAGTACAAGAAAGCACGCTCTCGCTCTAGGCAAATCATAAAGACTAGCAAGAAACTATCCTGGATCACATTCGTATCGTCCTTTAATCGCCACACACCTTCCTCCATTGTATGGGAGAAGTTAAGGCGCGTGGCCGGATAGTCGACCTACAGGACAATTGCTGGGTTAAAAACTCCTAGAGGAACAGTCGTGGTACCTTTTGACGTGGCTAACACCTTTGGCAGCGCTTTCGCTGCAGTGTCTAGCTCAGAGCATTATGCGCCTGAGTTCCTTTCCATCAAAACTCGGGTAGAATCTCAAGGTTTCTGTTTTCGCTCTAGAAACCTTGAAGACTATAACCGCGTCCTCACCATGGCAGAGCTAGAGCACGCTCTTTCATCTTCGCGACCATCAGCACCAGGACCGGACGGTGTCCACGTTAGAATGTTACAACAGCTCTCTCCGGAAGGTAAGACCTTTCTGCTGGAGGTGTATAATCGCATCTGGGTTGATGGTTCCTTCCCGGCTAAGTGGCGGGAGGCCACAGTTATACCTTTTTTGAAGCCCGGAAAGGACCCGCACCTGTGTACTAGCTATCGTCCTATTTCCCTCACCAGTTGCATATGCAAAGTGATGGAACGAATGATCAACGGACGATTGGTGTGGTGGCTGGAACGTCACAACCTTCTGACCAACCTCCAGTGCGGCTTTCGGCGACGCCGCTCAACAACGGACCATCTTGTGTCCCTGTCGACACAAATAATGAACGGCTTCCTGAAGCACTGTCAAACCGTCGGGATATTTTTCGACCTGGAGAAAGCATACGATACATGTTGGCGTGCAGGCTTACTACGCACCCTTCACTCCTGGAACATTCGTGGCCGACTACCGCTTTTCATTCAGGAGTTCATGAAAGACCGCTTCTTCCGAGTAAGGGTCGGCTCGGTTTTCTCGCATCCCTTTGTTCAGAAGAACGGTGTACCTCAAGGTTCGGTCTTAAGTGTCACATTGTTTGCTATTGCTATTAATCCTATAGCAGAATGTGTTCCACCCGGAGTCTCTTCCTGCTTATTCGTCGACGACTTTGCCGTCTACTGTACTTCTCAGCGTACTCCCTTTCTACAGCGCCGCCTACAGCAGTGCTTAAACAACCTTTACGATTGGAGCTCCAGAAATGGCTTCCGCTTCTCGGCTGAGAAAACAGTTTGCGTCAACTTCTGGCGACGTCGGAGACGGTTTCCACCTTCCCTCCGATTGGGTACACATCTCCTCCCTTTTGCAGATGAGGCGCGATTCCTTGGTGTCATATTCGATAGGAAACTTAGCTGGTCCTCACATACAACACAGTTGAAAGCACGATGTGACCGTTCTCTGAATCTTCTGCGAGTGCTAAGTGGCAAATCATGGGGAGCGTATCGCACAGTGTTGCTGCGACTCTATCGCGCACTGATTCGTTCCAGGTTAGACTATGGTAGTGTCGTTTATGCCTCGGCACGTCCATCTGTACTGCAAAAATTAAACACTATCCACAATTGTGGCTTACGGATTGCCATTGGGGCTTACCCAATCAGCCCCGTTTTCAGCTTTTACGCCGAATCTGCCGAACCCCCTCTGCAGTGCCGGCGTGATATTTTATTGGCGAATTATGGCTGTGGACTCCTTTGCATGTCTACGCATCCCACGTTTGTGCCATTCACTAATACATCATTGGACGCGTGTTATAGGAACACCCCAGATACTCCCAAGCCCTCTGGTTACCGCTTCCGGGAGCTTCTTGGTAGGCATGGCATTAGAACCCCTAAACTGTTTTCTAAGGGCGAGAGGATGTTCCCTCCATGGCTGCGTGGGACGTCACAAGTGGACCTGGGCATGACAAAATACGCGAAGACCACAATGGCTCCCTGCACTATCCGTCTATGTTTTTTGAAGTTTTTAAAATTTTACAATGACCGTATTTTTATTTATACCGACGGCTCAAAAAACTCAGACGGTGTTGGATGTGCATTTGTATACGGAACCGAACCGTATACATTCAGTCTCCGTAGCAGCACCTCCATTTTTAACGCCGAGCTTTACGCAATATATCGGGCAACTTTATTTGTACGTCGTCGACGGCTGGGAGACTGCCTAATTCTCAGCGACTCCCTTAGTGCCCTCCAGAGTCTTCGCCATTTATACAGCTCCCATCCAATTGTGAAAGATATCCAGGATACCCTCCACGCGCTGTACGCCTCGGGCGTCAGCGTTGTATTCGCATGGGTTCCTGGTCACACGGGCCTTACGGGCAACGAATTGGCGGATTCGGCAGCTATGGCGGCGACCAGAGAGTCCAGGGTTGACATTCCTTTTTGTATTTCGGAAGATTTTAGGTCCATCGTGCGGAGAGCAGTACTGTCGTGCTGGCACGATGACTGGTATGCTCTCCGAAGAAACAAACTGAGAATGGTGAAGGAGCTTCCGATACCCTGGGCCACTTCCTCTCGTGTATCCCGGAGAGAGGAAGTAATACTTGCTCGGCTACGGATTGGCCACTGTGTTTTTAGTCATAGCCACCTTTTAAACAGGCGTCCTGCTCCGGTCTGCCCGCTTTGTGGTGGCGACCTGTCAGTACGCCACATCCTTTTAGACTGTTTTAACTTGACACATCTCCGCCAGTCTCTCCAGCTGCGGGCCAGCTTGGCAGAGGTTCTGGCGGACGACCAGACTGAGGTGGCTAAGATTTTTAAGTTTATAGCCAATCTTACTTTTAGCATTTAATTAGCATTTTATGCCTTTTTACGGCTTTTAAGGTTATAGCTTTTCACAGACTTGCGTGTGTGTGATTGGGCAGTGTTTTAGTCGCGATGACTGTGTTTTAGATAGCTTTTAGCGTTACTTTTAGCTTTATCATCTTTTATGGGCGCTAATGACCATGCAGTTGTGCGCCCTTAAACACCACATCATCATCAAGGGTCGATTTTGAGCGTCACCCATTTTGCCGTAGCGATTAACGGCATCACTAGTGCCGTTCGAAGTGGAATTCCATCATCCCTCTATGTTGACGACTTCGCAGTCTATTATAGGTCCGCCAACATAGATCACATTGAGCGCCAACTGCAGCTGACCATTACCCAGCTAGCAGCTTGGGCGCTTCAAAACGGTTTCCGCTTTTCAGCTGCGAAGACCCAGTGTATCCACTTTCACCGCCTACGAGGTATTCACCCGCCTCCTGATCTTCATTTGAACGGCACACCCCTGCCATTTGTCTCGCACCTGAAGTTCTTGGGCCTCTACTTGGACCTACAACTCAATTGGGAGCACCATATTCGTCACCTTCGAGCCTCCTGCGATCGTTCTCTTCGGGTGCTGAAGGTATTATCTGGAGCATCTTGGGGGGCGATCGCACGGTAATGTTGAGGCTGTACCGCTCTCTGGTTCGGTCCAAGCTGGACTATGGCAGTTTTATTTATGGCGCAGCGACCGCCTCTAAACTTCGCCTTTTAGACACCGTGCATCACACTGGCATCCGCCTTGCCTCAGGAGCTTTTCGCACCAGTCGAGTCGACTGCCTGTATGCAGGCTCAGGCGAACCTCCACTCCATATTCGTCGCTCGCTGTTACTCTGCTCATACGTTTCGAAGTTGGCAAGTTATCCCAATCATCCTTGTTTTAAACCAGTTCTGTGTCCAGATTTAGTCCACCATTATATGCGCCCTGGTGCTCGGACACGCCCTATGGGAATAAGATTTCGGGATCTTCTACATTCCCATGGGCTCCGAATGCCTCGCGTAGAGAGGTCGTCCATCTGCCCTTATCCTGCATGGCAGCTCAATCGTGCGCAGTTCGATCTAACACTTTCAAGCAACACTAGACTCGCTACCCCACATTCGGTGTTCCAACAAATTTTTGCCGAATTACTGGGCCGTTACCCTATGTTCCGGTCTTTACAGACGGTTCCCAGTGAGGTAATGCTACGGGTTGCGAATTCTTCATTAACGGTGAGGCTCATAAATTTAGACTTCTGGACTCCACCTCGGTCTTCTCAGCAGAACTGTATGCCATCTTTTATTTGCTCCTTTTTATTTGCAAGTTAGCTCCTGGCTCTTTTATCGTCTGCACTGACTGCCTAAGTGCGCTTCAGGCCTTGCAAAAAAACACAGCCACTCACACACTGGTTTTAAAAATACAGACCCAGATCTCACAGATGCTCGGTTGGGGATAAAATTTTGTTTTTACTTGGACCCCAGGCCATGTTGTGATTTCCGGGAACGAGGAGGCGGACGCGGCTGCTAAGTCCGCTTGCCGTTTGCCCCGGAGTTTAACAACTACGGTGCCGTTCCAGGATGTGCAACGTTTTTTCCGTCGCCAACTGCTATCTGCTTGGCAGCAATCCTGGACAGCTTTGGAGGGCACACAACTCCGGGCGATAAAGGAGAGCGTACAACCCTTGCCAACTTCCTGCAGGGATAACCGGCGGGCCGAGGTGATACTCACCCGGCTGAGAATTGGGCACACACGTGCAACGCATGGCCATCTATTAAGAGGGGAACCGGCCCCTGTGTGTGCTCCGTGTACAGTACCTCTCACCGTGCGGCATGTATTGCTGGATTGTCCGCAATACACCCGCGTTCGCCAGTCTTTGGGCCTAAGAGCTAACTTGCACGATATTTTAGGGAACGACCCAGTGGCCGTGGACAAGGCACTGCGGTTTGTTTTTAAGATCGGTTTTAACAAACAAATCTAACTTGAATTTTATATTTATTAATTTTAGAGACTTTAAATTATAAGTTTTAGATGGTTTTTATGTCCTTTTAACAGTTGAGTGGTTTTATTACATTTTACCTTTTTAACTAATTTTTTATAGCTTTTAGGTTTGTGTTGGTTAAGGGCCCAAATGACCTTGTTATCGACGGGCCCTTAAACAACACTCACTCACTCACGCCCGCGTTCGCCAGTCAATAGGCTTAGGAGCTAACTTGCCAAGAATTTTAGGGGACGACCCAGTGGCCGTGATTAAGGCACTGCGGTTTGTTAGCGAAATCGGTTTTAACCAGCGAGTCTGAGTTGCATTTTATATTTATTACTTTTAGAGTTTTTAAAGTATGGCTTTAGATCGTTTTTAATGTCCTTTAAACAGTTGAGTGTTTTATTATATTACACCTTTTTTTAGCTAAATGTTTATAGCTTTTAGGTTTTAGTATTGACTTGGGGCCCAAATGACCTTGTTGTCGACGGGCCCTTAAACACCACACTCACTCACTCACCCTTCCTCCTGGCGAGAGGATATTGTCATCCCCATCCCTCGACCCGGAAAGGACCGCACGCTACCATCTAGCTACCGCCCCATTTGCCTGACGAGTGTCATCTGTAAGACCTTCGAGCGGATGATAAACGCTCGGTTAAATTGGTGGCTAGAAAAACATAACCATCTGTCCAACTTGCAATGCGGTTTTCGTCGCCATTGCTCAAGTGTCGATAATCTAACACGCCTTGAGGTGTATAGTTCCGATGCGTTTCTACTGAAACAGCACGCCGTCGGCGTGTTCCTCGACCTGGAGAAGGCTTATGACACCACCTGGCGGTACGGCATACTCCGTAACCTACATGGTTACGGTATGCGTGGTCATCTACCCGAATTCCTATGTAACTTCTTAAAACTTCGCCGTTTTCGGGTTCGCATAGGAAACACGATATCACGGGAGCGGATACAGGAGAACGGCGTACCTCAAGGTTCAATTTTGAGCGTCACCCTTTTTGCCGTAGCGATTAACGGCATCACTAGTGCCGTTCGAAGTGGAATTCCATCATCCCTCTATGTTGACGACTTCGCAGTTTATTATAGGTCTGCCAACATAGATCACATTGAGCGCCAACTGCAGCTGACCATTACCCAGCTAGCAGCTTGGGCGCTTCAAACCGGCTTCCGTTTTTCAGCTGCGAAGACGCAGTGTATCCACTTTCACCGCCTACGAGGTATTCACCCGCCTCCTGATCTTCATTTGAACGGCACACCCCTGCCATTTGTCCCGCACCTGAAGTTCTTGGGCCTCTACTTAGACCAACAGCTCAACTGGGAGCACCACATTCGTCACCTTTGAGCCTCTTGCGGTCGTTCTCTTCGGGTGCTGAAGATATTATCTGGAGCATCTTGGGGGGGGGGGCGATCGCACGGTAATGTTGAGGCTGTACCGCTCTCTGGTTCGGTCCAAGCTGGACTATGGCAGTTTTATTTATGGCGCAGCGACCGCCTCTAAACTTCGCCTTTTACACACCGTGCATCATATTGGCATCCGCCTTGCCACAGGAGCTTTCCGCACCAGTCGAGTCGACTGCCTGTATGCAGATTCAGGCGAACCTCCACTCCATATTCGTCGCCCGCTGTTACTCTGCTCATACGTTTCGAAGTTGGCAAGTTATCACAATCATCCTTGTTTTAAACCAGTTCTGTGTCCAGATTTAGTCCACCGTTATATGCGCCCTGGTTCTCACACACGCCCCGTGGGAATAAGATTTCGGGATCTACTACATTCGCATGGCCTCCGAATGCCTCGCTTAGAGAGGTCGTCCAACTGCCCCTATCCTGCATGGCAGCTCAATCGTGCGCAGTTCGATCTCGCTCTTTCAAACAATTCTAGACTCGCTACTCCACATTCGGTGTTCCAACAACTTTTTGCCGAATTACTGGGCCGTTACCCTAAATATGTTCCGGTCTTTACAGACGGTTCTCAGTTAGGTAACGTTACGGGTTGCGCGTTCTTCGTTAACGGTGAGGCTCACAAATTTCGACTTCTGGACTCAGCTTCGGTCTTCTCAGCAGAGCTATATGCTCCTTTTTATTTGCAAGTTAGCCCCTGGCTCTTTTATTGTTTCCACCGACTCTCTCAGTGCTCTTCAGGCCTTGAAACAGCACACTGCCGCTCACTCTCTAGTTTTAAAAATACAGGCCTAGATCTCGCAAATGCTCGGTCGAGGATACCATTTTGTTTTTACTTGGATCCCTGGGCATATGGGCATTTCCGGGAACGAGGAGGCGGAGGCGGCTGCTGAGTCTGCTTGCCGTTTGCCCCGGAGTTTAACAACTACGGTGCCGTACTAGGATGTGCAACGTTTTTTCCGTCGCCAGCTTCTATCTGCTTGGCAGCAATCCTGGACAGCTTTAGAAGGCACTCAACTCCGGGCAATAAAGGAAAGCGTACAACCCTGGCTGACTTCCTGCAGGGATAACCGGCGAGCCGAGGTGATACTCACCCGGCTGAGAATTGGGCACACACGAGCAACTCATGGTCATCTGCTAAGAGGGGAACCGGCCCCTGTGTGTGCTCCATGTGCAGTACGCCTCACTGTGCGGCATGTACTGCTTGACTGCCCGCAGTACGCCCGCTTTCGCCAGTCTTTGGGCTTGGGGACTAACTTGCTCAATGTTTTAGGTAACGACCCAGTGGCCGTGGACAAGGCACTGCGGTTTATTTGTGAAATAGGTTTTAATAAACAAGTGTGACTCGTGTTTTAAATTTATTGCTTTTAGAGATTTTAAATTAGCCTTTAGATCGTTTTAATGCCCTTTTAACATTTGAGTGTTTTAATTGTTTTTTAACTTTTTAACTAAATTGTTATAGTTTTTAGGGTTTAGTGTTGACTTGGGGGCCAAATGACCTTGTTGTCGACGGTCCCTTAAACGCCACATTCACTCACTCACTACATTCCCATGGCCTCCGAATGCCTCGCGTGGAGAGGTCGTCCATCAGCCCTTATCCTGCTTGGCGACTGGATCGTGCGCGGTTCGATCTCGCTCTTTCCAGCAACTCTAAACTCGCTACTCCACATTCGGTGTTCCAACAACTTTTTGCCGAACTACTGGGCCGTTACCCTAACTATGTTCCGGTCATTACGGACGGTTCTCAGGTAGCACTACGGGTTGCGCATTCTTCATTAACGGTGAGGCTCATAAATTTCGCCTTCTGGACTCCACTTCGGTCTTCTCAGCAGAGTTGTATGCCATCCTCTATCTGCTCCTTTTTATTTGCAAGTTAGCTCCTGGCTCTTTTATTGTCTGCACTGGCTCTCTGAGTGCGCTTCAGGCCTTGCAACAGCACACTGTCGCTCAGACCCTCGTTTTAAAAATACAGGCCCAGATCTCGCAAATGCTCAGGCGCGGGTACAATTTTGTTTTTACTTGGACCCCAGGCCATGTGGGGATTTCCGGGAACGAGGAGGCGGACGCGGCTGCAAAGCTCGCTTGCCGTTTGCCCCGGAGTTTAACAACTACTGTGCCATACCAGGATGTGCAACGTTTTTTCCGTCGCCACCTACTATCTGCTTGGCAGCAATCCTGGACAGCTTTACAAGGCACACAACTCCGGGCAATAAAGGAGAGCGTACGACCCTGGCTAACTTCCTGCAGGGATAACCGGCGAGCCGAGGTGATACTCACCCGGCTGAGAATTGGGCACACACGAGCCACCCATGGCCATTTGTTAAGAAGGGAACCGGCCCCTGTGTGTGCTCCATGTGCAGTACGCCTCACTGTGCGGCATGTATTGTTGGACTGCCCGCAGTACGCCCGCGTTCACCAGTCTTTGTGCTTGGAGCCTAACTTACACGGTGTTTTAGGTGACGACCCAGTGGCAGTGGATAAGGCACTGCGGTTTGTTTTTAAAATCGGTTTTAATAAACAAGTTTGACTTGTATTTTATATATACTGCTTTTAGAGTTTTTAAATTATTAGCCTTAGATCGGTTTTTTTAATGTTCTTTTAACAGTTGAGTGTTTTATATTTTACCTTTTAGCTAAATTTTTATAGCTTTTAGGTTTTAGTTTTGACTTAGGGCCCAAATGACCTTGTTGTCGACGGGCCCTAAAACATCACACTCACTCACTCACTCCCCCACAGGTTTTAGCAATTCTGTTCCTTTCGAGGATCTTGGTGCTTCCCTTCGCCGAGCCATCAACACTCGCTGGCATGATGACTGGTCCGCGCTCGTTGGGAACAAATTCCGGGAGGTTAAACCTCTTCCGCTTCCCTGGGCCACATCTTCACGTTCTTCTCGCAGGGAAGAAGTTATTTTAGCTAGACTTCGCATCGGGCACTGCCGTTTTAGCCATCAACACTTGTTACGCCAGGACTCAGCACCTCATTGTGCTCACTGCGGTGAGCCTTTGACGGTAGAGCACTTTTTAGTGGAGTGCCGATTTTACTCAACGTTGCGCTCCTCCTTGGGTTTGGCATCCAACCTCAGCGCAATGTTGAGGGATGATATTGCTGCTGTGGAGGGCCTCTTCGACTTGTTACAGCGCAGCGGAATGCTTCGTTCCATATGATTTCAACATCCCTCGCCGTGCCTCATTTTAGATTCATATCGGCATTCCTATTTTAGCTATTTTAACAGTTTGAGCATGTTTTATGTTTTTTTTGTGTTTTTGGACCTTTTAGTGGATTTTATTGTTTTTAGCGTTTACATTTCAATTGGGCTTTACCTAGTCTGAGCTCGGGCGCTAATGACCTCAGCTGTTGTGCGCCCCTAAGCCCCACTACTACTACTACTACTTTTACAGAGAACCTTATATACTAGAACTTAGCCTTATAGATAAATAAATAAAATCTGAAAATTCACCGTCCCGGTACCTAATTACTAAAACCGGGACGTAATTTCCAAATTTTACATTTATTAAACAAATCAACTAACTACTACATAATCATTTTTCAGATAATTAAAAATACAGAACAATAAAACGATTAAAATAAAAATAAAAATATGACACTACCAATTTTTTAACAACAAAATACTTAATTACTGGAATCCAGTAACCAATCAAAATTTAACTGGGAACAAGCTAAACAGTAATAACCTAAAACACTTTTTTATACCGGCAACCGGTATAATAATACTGGTACCCAGCATTACAACATAGAATTACATAATACTCACTCATTCAAAATAACAAAAATTAATATTCCAAAATATATATAATTTAAAAATATTTATCGAAACTTTCACACCATTTAATTAAACAATACTATAAAATTTTTAAACTACAAAAAAATTTTAATCAAAACATCAAAACACTACTCAATCCAATTATACACTTCACCAAAATTTTTAAAAACAAATGAAATTTAAAAATATATTATTAATGAAACAATCCATACATACAAAATCATACATTCTTATATAACAATTCTAAAACCCACATTACTCACCAATAATCATCCTCAACATAACAACTAAATATTTTAATAATTTCTCATCAAATATATATTCTCATTCATCCACACTAAATAATATAAAAATTTTGATAATTTCAATTTCTCTAATATACAATTTACTTCTATTCTAACATTCAACACAATACACACAAAATATTATCATATCCATAATTAACTTCCCAAAACCACCTCTTCATCTCACTAATTCATCTTATCCATCTTAATTTCATCTCCATCATCACTTTTCTTCACAAAATCATCATCACATATCATAAATCCTCACATCCCTATCCTCCTTTCAATTCTCATCAACTAAACTCCACCACAACATATTATCCCTCCATACACTATTCACAAAATCCACCTTTAAACTTCACTATTAAAACTCTACCTAACGTTCTCACCAACTAAACTCCACCAAAACATTTTCCTCTCCATAAACTCCACAAACCTCCCTTAAAATTCACCATCAAATCACCACCACAACTCTCACTACTTCATCACTAACACAATCTTCTCTACTCACCATCATTTCTCCACGACTCTCATCACTTCACCTAATACAATTAATATTTATATTTATACGGGAGGGGAGAAGCCCCCCCTTAAAAATAACTTAGCCTTATATACGAATCTCGGTAACCCATTCATGCGCGTCACTAATTAGATGACGCGGCATCTGGCTGTTTACTGACCCAAAGGGTGACTTCCGGAATCAACATCCGTGGTATGTAACGAAATTTAATTATAAAGGAGGATGAAGTCAAACGAGAATTATAAAAAATATTTAAGATATCCGCCTAGAGAGCTAGGTTGATAATATGAATCTATATAATAAAATTTATAATAAACTTAACATGCATAACAGTATAAAAAATGATGACAATAAAACATGCATAATAAAATATTAATTATTCGTATAGTCTCTAAAGGCGTTTATAATATTAATGGCCGTTTAATAATAAAAATGCAAACATTTTCCAGGGCTCTTTTACTCCACCCCCAGGACTTTAGGAATGTTATTGTCTCTGGGGGGATTGAGCCGCGAGAGCCGAACACACAAGGTTGTATTTCTATTTCAGTCACATTGGGATAGTGAGTTTTTATGTGATCTTTAAGGATATTGTATTTCTCCTCCTTTTCAATGTAAGCCAGCGAGAGCGAGTTGCCGTCCTCATACCTCACTGTGGTATCAATAATTGTTGCTTTTTCTTTATTCACCACAACAATGTCAGGTTTGAGGACGACATTCTCGTTTATTTTAAATGAATGCTCGGCTAAGATGGAAGCCCCAGGCACTTTGGTTTTAATAGATTCTGTAATATCTTTGACGATATTATCGTGCCTGTATATCCTCGCTGGCTTCGTGGAGGTACATAATCCCAAGATGTGTCCGGCAGTCTCAGAGGCGAGATGGCAGTTTCGGCAATTAACATTTATTTCCGGGTTGTACTGTGCCTCAACTACTTTGCAGTTCTGATTATTTGTTCTTAGTTTGATCGCTTCGGTGAAACGTGACGGGGAAAGTATATGAGGCTTGAGCAACCATGCATTCCCCAGGGGGTTGGCATAGAATGAACCTGCCCCCTTCCCCTGGGTATCACAAGATGACCATGATTCAAATTCTTTGTTTTTAAGGTCCATCTTGTGTTTATTGATCTGAGTTAAATTACATGGCCACTCTAAGCCGATATCATTAGCAACTTTCCTCGCCCGTTTACCTAAACTGCCGGCTTCGAAGTGTTCTTTGATGCGATCAGCTAAGGAGGCAAGAAATTTATTGCATGCTTTAAGATATGACAAGCAAATTAAGTTGGCCAACCTCGGAAAGCCTAGTCCCCCATCTCGCCTTCTACAATAGAAGAACCCTGTGGCAGTTTGCATAGGAATGTGGAATATAGTCTTGAAGATCCCTCTCAATTTATTATCGATGTTGTTTAACAGAGAGATTGAGGGGGGTTCAAGAATTGCGAGATACAGATATTTGGGTAATATATATCTGTTGAAGAGTTCTAATTTCTGCCACGGTTTGAGATGGAGTTTAGTTAACCTTTCGGTGGCAGAAATTATGTTCTCTTGGAATACCTTACCAACTCTTCCGGACCACGGGTTGATGTCTTTACCAAGATAGGCTAGTAGAGTGTCAGGATCACTGAATTTGACAAAAGAGTTATTGAATTTTATCTTGGGATCCTGAATGTACCAAGTCTTACTCTTATTGATAATCTGGAAACACTTGGACTTGGTTTCAGAGATGTTAAGGCCTATCTTGGTAAGAGCGTTGTTCAGATTAAAGAGAATCTCTGAGACATCGGAAGGTGTCTTTCCGAAGATGGCTAGATCATCAGCAAAGGCCAAGATGTTAAATTTGGTATTGCCAATGCTGATGCCTCCGGGTGATTGATCGATTTCGTTAATAATGTTATTGATGGCTGTATTAAATAACAGGAGAGAGGGGGGTCCCCCTGTTTAACCCCTCTCTTCAACTCAAGTGCTGAGCCATTAAATAAAGTTGTTGAGCACCCGGAGTACATATTCTTGATTATAGATATCAGCCACGGATTGACACCTTCTCGATGTAGAGCATTGAGAATGGCAGAGTGATTTATTGTGTCAAATGCCTTGGAAACGTCAATCAGGGCAAGCGTACCACCTTGTTCTTTACTGATATTAATAATTTCATTGACTAACGAAATGTTAGTAAAGGTGCTTGTATCTGCCTTGAACCCTGTTTGACGTTCCGACAGTTTAATTACATTGTGTAGACGACGACATAATAAAGAGGAGAAAATGCGAGCCAATAGGGATGATATAGTAATCGGTCTCCAGTTCGAGCTGCACCTAAGGTCACCTTTCTTAGGTATAAAAATTGTTTTGTTGACTTTCCAGCTCGCTGGATACCGATTTCTAATTAATATGGCGTTATATATTTTCGATAATAGAATACAGATGTCATTCATGATGGAGGCCTTGGTGACTCCATCTGGGCCAGGTGAGGTCTTGTTTTTAATTTTTCTTATTTTAAATAAGATCTCTCTATTCGAAATGAGAGGAAGACACTCTTCAATTGTTTTACTGCCAATATTGGGGCCACCAAGGAATTCTCCCTCATCGTTTCTATTATAAGAGAGTCATAGTTACTCTCGCCGTGGGACAGGGATCTCGGTAACCCATTCATGCTCGTCACTAATTAGATGACGCAGCATTTGGCTATGTGAGAAAGGACCTTCCAAAAACTGAAGTGCCCCGACTTCCGGCATTTTTAGGGAGTGCCGTTCTCCCTGCCCCCCCGGGATCTCAATAATATTGTTAGACAGTATTTTCCCGGGGCAGGCCACTAAAACTACAAATAAAAAGAAAAACTAAAATCAAAAGAAATTTGGCTGGTTACCCCCAGATAACTATAATATAATGCCAATGCCTCAAATATTTAAGCATGCATAATATATATCTTTATTTTATAAGAGGGTCACAGTTACTCTCGCCGTTGGACACGGAATCTCGGTAACCCATTCATGCGCGTCACTAATTAGATGACGCGGCATTTGGCTATTAATCTGGCATTCGCTAATTCCGGATTAGTCATCCGTTGACTTACACATTACTAAAATTATTAGGAGGAGAGAGCCAATAAGCAATTATACTTTTAGAGAAGATTGGTTTAAAAATTAATATATATATATATATATAATAAACATCTAAATATAGTAACAAAATTAGTAACAATAACAGTTAACAATTAAAACAGATTAAAAATTTATGAATAAAACTGCATAATTGATAAAATATATAAAATGTTAGTCATTACTATATTCTCTAAAAGTATTTAAGATGTTAATTGCACTTTTGATAATGTAGATAGAAATGTTTTCGAGAGCACGCTTGGTCCACCCCCATTCTTTTAGAAAGATCATGGTTTCGGGGAGGATAGCGCCTCTCGAGCCAAAGACAATAGGCTGCACCTCGACTTGATCAACATTAGAGTACACATTTTTGATATGCTCTTCAAGAATCGAATATTTATCTGCCTTTTCTATATGTGCATGGGTCAAGGAGCTGCCGTCCTCATACCTGACCGTGATATCCATAATGGTAGCTTTGTTTTTATTAATTATCACCAGGTCAGGTCTGAGGACGACACCATTCTTAACTTTAAAGGAATGTTCAAGTAAAATATTTGCATCAGGCACTTTAGATTTAATACATTTGTGTATATCATTAACTATTGTATTGTGCCTGTGGATTCTTGAAGGCTTTGTCGAGGTGCAAAGGCCTAATATATGTCCGGCTGTTTCTGGAGCATTGTGGCAGTTTCGGCAATTTACATCCATCTCTGGCTTATATCTAGCTTCCACAATTTTGCAATTTTGATTATTGGTTCTTATTTTAATGGCCTGGGTAAGGCGAGACGGAGAAAGGATAAAGGGTTTTAGTAACCATGCATTGCCCAGGGGATTAGCATAAAAAGAGCTTGCTCCTTTCCCCTGGGTATCGCAAGATGACCATTGTAAGGATTCCTGGTCTTTTAAGTATAGTTTGTGTTTATTAATGCCAGGAATACTGCATGGCCACTCCAACCCTAGATCATTTGCCACCTTTCTCGTCCGCTTACCGAGGTTCCCATTTTCAAAATATTGTTGCAAAGGTTCATGAATTGAAGCGAGAAATTTGTTTGACGCTTTTAAAAAAGCCACAGGGATAAGATGGGCTAATTTTGGGAAGCCGAAACCGCCATCCCGTCTTCTAGTGTAGAAAAACCCTGTCGAGGTTTGCGCTGGTATATGAAATACTTCTTTGAAAATACCCCTTAATTTATTATCAATATTGTTCAAAAGAGTTGTAGATGGGGGTTCTAAAATTGCTATATACAGAAATTTGGATAGTATATATTGGTTAAAGAATTCTAATTTCTGCCAAGGTTTTAATTTTAATTTGGCTGTTTGTTCAGCGGCAGAAATTATATGGTTATAGAATTCTTTGCCAACCTTACCAGACCATGGGTTGATATTCTTGCCAAGGTAGGACAACATTGTTTCAGGATCACTATATTTCATAAGTTCGTTGTTGATTTTTAATTTAGGATCCTGCAGGAACCAAGTCTTATTTTTGCTGATAATTTCAAAACATTTAGACTTGGTTTCTGAGATATTAAGTCCTACCTTGGACAATTGATTATTTAAAGACTCCAATATTTCAGCAACTTCCGAGGGTGTCCTACCAAAAATGGCTATATCGTCGGCAAAGGCTAAGATGTTAAATTTCCTATTGCCGACATTAATACCACCGGGTGTCTGACTTATTTCTTTAATTATACTATTTATGGCGATATTAAACAACAATGGGGAGAGGGGGTCCCCCTGTTTAACACCCCTCTTCAGCTCCAATGTTGCGCCATTGAATAATGTTGTTACGCACCCGGTGTACATGTTTTTGATTAATGTTATTAGCCTTGGATGAACACCCTCTTTATGAAGTGCCCTGAAAGTGGCCGAATGTAAGATGGTATCGAATGCTTTCGTTACATCAATCAGAGCTAGGGTTCCGCCTTTCTCTTTGCTAATATGCCCCTCAAAATCCAACCTCTGTGGTCCTCGTCCCGAGGGGTGGGCAACAGGAAGTAGGGGACTGACTGATGGGGTGATGTACGGTGGGGACTTAGTGTACCCACGACCGCTACGGCTGCCGAGAAGGCCCATCAGTAACCCCGAAAGCTGGCAGAAGAGGCTCTGGTATTTTCCCCCAGGGACCTACTACGGTAGGTACGGGATTGGCGATCCCGGGGTCCCTAGCCATTCACCCTCAATTCATCCCCTTCATCTCCATCAACTGTGCCACGTGTAGCTACTGCTTGTCAGTAAGCATCACCTTCTTCCCCTTCTAGTTTTTTATTATAATTATTAGCACTTAAGGTCTTAGGTTTATAACTCCTGTCTCACCAGCAGGGATCTTTCCTATCTCCGTGGTTCTGTCCCACGGTTTTCAGCGCGGCTTCCGACATGTGTGCTCTCCGGAGGTCTCAAAAGTGAAGGTTGAGCGGACCCTTCGCACTGCCCCTATGTGTAGCCTTAGGTGCGGAGCCCGTCCACACCGTCAAGTACACCCACGTAGCTCCTTGAGGGCCCGGTCTGTGGTAATCTCCCGACGGCCGCGTTTTGCCGTTGGGTTAGTATCACGGACCGGACGTGTTACCGCTGACGGAACCCCGGTGTAATCAACCACAAGTCCCCTGAATCCGCGTGTGCCCTTTATGCGCAGCGCGGCCTAAAGTGGGGAGCCACAGGCGGTTATTCCTGTGGTAGGGGCATAAAGCCGGGGTGTGCGTGGTGAACGGTTTACCCATACGGACAAGCAGTGGATATTGAAGGGTAGCTTTTCTGAAGTACAAATGAGATCGGTCATGGGTGGGGTCCCCATGACGGCACAGACCGTGAAGATTCGGTGTCTTTCTTTCTTTAACCCCCGGATGGCAGGCTGACGCCGACGGTTCCGGATGGGGGTCTATATCATCATGTCTCCGCGCAAAACCTCCTTCATTGACCCTTATTTGTTGATGACCTTGGCATGTGATGGCAAAACCTTTAAGGATATTAGTCCATTTTATATTAAACGTGAGCTCGATAAGATCAGTGGCCCTGTGAAAAACGCTACCCGTCTCCGAGACGGCAGCTTACTATAAGAGACCACAACAGCGGACCAATCTCAAAAACTGCAGAAAGCGTCTTTGTTGGGCTCCTACCCTATCCGGGTAGCCCCACACAAAACGCTCAATACCTGCAGAGGAGTAGTCACCACCTCCAGTTTAGATGGTCTAGCAAATGAAGAAATAGTAAGTTGCCTCTCCGACCAACTCGTTTGTCAGGCGTACCGGCTAACACGAAAGCAAGATGGCAAGGAGTACCCACTACGTACGGTTTTTCTAACTTTTGCTGGGACTAAGTTACCCGAGTACATCTATTGCGGATATGAGCGTGCGAGTGTCCGCCAGTATGTCCCGAACCCCATGCGCTGTTTCCAATGTCAGCGGTTCGGACATACTAAGGTCGCGTGTACCAATCCTGCTCTTTGTGAGCAATGTGGCCGAGCTAAACACGACGACCCAAACTGCAGCCGAACACCTTGCTGCGTGAACTGTGGCGGTAGTCATCCCTCCAGCTCGCGACAGTGTCCTAGATTCATGGACGAAAAAAGCATTCAGGAGCTACGTGTCAAAGAACGCCTGACCTTTCCAGAGGCACGACGGCGCTTCGAACAACTGAAGCCTGCTACCACTACTACTGGATATGCATCAGCAGCTCGCCGTACTCCTAATACCACTGTTGCTGTTCAACACGTCCCTGTCGCCCACGCATCCACGCAGACTGACTTTCTAGCCGTTAAACCCACGTCTCAGACTGTTTGTGTATCCACCAGCACAGCCTCCGCTTCAGCCGTACAGACTCCAGCCACCAAGCCATCAGCGGGTAACAACCATCCCGTAGTAAATGCGAAAAACCGATCCCGACCACAACATAGATCGCGAAGTCGCTCGCCTTCTGTTAGATCCCGGTCTCGTTCTACGAGCCGTAGGAGTTCTGACTCCCGATCATCAGCGGAGTCACAGGAGGCTAACGATTTTCGAATCGTAGGACCCAGGTCAGCCAAGGTCAAGAAAAAGGTTAAAACGGCCCATTAAAAACTCCTCATGGAAATAATCCAGTGGAATGTCAATGGTTTTCGAGCTCGTGCTCAAGACCTACAACATTTAGTTTCTCAGCGGTCACCGTCAATAATTTGCCTCCAGGAAACCCACTTACATCCCAATCACTCGTTACACCTTCACTCTTTTTTCGCATGTAGAAGCGATTCTCTTGCAGGTATGCGTGCAAGCGGTGGCGTTGCTACCTTAGTGGCGCCTAACATTTCCGCCGCCCACGTTCCTCTCACCACACCATTGCAAGCTGTGGCCGTCCGGATTCAGCTGGAGACTATCAGTTTTACCATCTGTAATATGTACCTGCCGCCGCTCAGTATAGTTACAGAGCGGGATCTTCTAGCTCTAGTGGCTCAGCTCCCCTCACCACTACTCCTTGTGGGAGATTTGAATGCCAAGCACACGCTCTGGGGATCAGACACTGATGACGCCCGTGGATGCCTCCTCGTAGACGTCTTCGATAAGTCTCACCTGCTTCTGCTAAATACTGGTGACCCGACATTCCTATCATCCGCTTATGGTACACATTCCGTACTAGACCTTTCTTTCTGCAGTCCGTCATTAGTACTACTACTTGAGTGGTCAGTACTTTCCGACCTCTTTGGCAGTGATCATTACCCCATTAACATTCATTTTTCTGGCCGCCAATGTGTACCTTCTCGACATCCTCGCTGGATTATTTCCAAAGCTAACTGGGGAAAATTCCAATCCCTCATACACCTCATCGACGATGGTTTCGACACCATCGACGAAATGGTCGAATATTTTACTTGCTCGATCCTGCTCGCAGCAGAATCCAGCATTCCTCGAGGCTCACCTACACCACGTCGTATTCCTGTACCGTGGTGGTCCGAGGAATGTAGTTTGGCTGTCAAAGCACGCAAACGTGCTTTGCGCATTTTTCAGCGGCACCCGACAGAAGCGAACTTCGTCGCCTTCAAACGTTCTCGGGCTAGGGCACGCTTTATACTGCCCAACGCTTAGCGTAAATCTTGGGAAGCATTTGTGTCTTCGCTTTCCTGGCGCAGCTCTACACAACAAGTATGGTCAGCTGTTCGGCGGATGTATGGCAAGTATCGCCGGACGGTAATTCCCGGCCTTGCCATCAACGGATCCATGTGCACCACCGAGCAGGACATAGCTGAAGCCCTAGCTACCACATTTGCTGCCACGAGCCAAACTGCCCGCTATGACGCTCTCTTCCTGCCTATTAAGGAAAAGGCGGAGCGGGTACCACTTAATTTTAATAGTGACTGCACCGAGCCGTACAACCAACCCTTTACCGCAGCCGAGCTCGCCCATTCTCTGGCGTTAGCAAAGGATTCCTCTCCAGGTCCCGATGACGTACACCGACAGATGCTGCTACATCTTCCATCTGAGGCGCTAAGTTTCCTCTTAAACATCTATAACCGCATTTGGCATGAGCTGGTTTTCCCTTCCTCCTGGCGAGAGGGTATTGTCATCCCCATCCCTCGACCCGGAAAGGACCGCACGCTACCATCTAGCTACCGCCCCATTTGCCTGACGAGTGTCATCTGTAAGACGTTGGAGCGAATGGTAAGCGCTCGGTTAAATTGGTGGCTAGAAAAACATAACCATCTGTCCAACTTACAATGCGGTTTTCGTCGCCATCGCTCAAGTGTCGATAATCTAACACGCCTAGAGGGGTATATTTCCGATGCCTTTCTGCTGAAACAGCACGCCGTGGGCGTGTTCCTCGACTTGGAGAAGGCCTATGACACCACCTGGCGGTACGGCATACTCCGTAACCTACATGGTTACGGTATGCGTGGTCATCTACCAGATTTCCTATGCAATTTTTTAAGACTTCGCCGTTTTCGTGTGCGCATAGGAAACACGGTATCCTCGGAGCGGATACAGGAGAACGGCGTACCTCAAGGGTCGATTTTAAGCGTCGCACTTTTTGCCGTAGCTATCAATGGCATCACTAGTGCCGTTCAAAGCGGAATTCCAACATCACTCTATGTTGACGACTTCGCACTTTATTATAGGTCAGCCAACATAGATCACATTGAGCGCCAACTGCAGCTGACCATCACCCAGCTAGCAGCTTGGGCGCTACAAAACGGTTTCCGCTTTTCAGCTGCGAAGACCCAGTGTATCCACTTTCACCGCCTACGAGGTATTCACCCGCCTCCTGATCTTCATTTGAACGGCACACCCCTGCCATTTGTCTCGCACCTGAAGTTCTTGGGCCTCTACTTGGACCGACAACTAAATTGGGAGCACCACATTCGTCACCTTCGAGCCTCTTGCGATCGTTCTCTTCGGGTGCTGAAGGTATTATCTGGAGCATCTTGGGGGGGCGTTCGCACGGTAATGTTGAGGCTGTACCGCTCTCTGGTTCGGTCCAAGCTGGACTATGGCAGTTTTATTTATGGCGCAGCGACCGCCTCTAAACTTCGCCTTTTAGACACCGTGCATCATACTGGCATCCGCCTTGCCACAGGAGCTTTCCGCACCAGTCGAGTCGACTGCCTGTATGCAGACTCAGGCGAACCTCCGCTCCATATTCGTCGCTCACTGTTACTCTGCTCATACGTTTCGAAGTTGGCAAGTTATCACAATCATCCTTGTTTTAAACCAGTTCTGTGTCCAGATTTAGTCCACCGTTATATGCGCCCTGGTTCTCATACACGCCCCGTGGGAATAAGATTTCGGGATCTAATACATTCGCATGGCCTCCGAATGCCTCGCGTGGAGAGGTCGTCCATCTGCCCCTATCCTGCATGGCAGCTCAATCGTGCGCAGTTCGATCTCGCCCTTTCAACCAATTCTAGACTCGCTACTCCACATTCGGTGTTCCAACAACTTTTTGCCGAATTACTGGGCCGTTACCCTAACTATGTTCCGGTCTTTACAGACGGTTCTCAGTTAGGTAACGCTACGGGTTGCGCGTTCTTCGTTAACGGTGAGGCTCACAAATTTCGCCTTATGGACTCCACTTCAGTTTTTTCCGCAGAACTGTATGCCATCTTTAATTTGCTCCTTTTTATTTGCAAGTTAGCTCCCGGCTCTTTTATCGTCTGCACTGACTGCCTGAGTGCGCTTCAGGCCTTGCAACAACACACTGCCACTCACACACTGGTTTTAAAAATACAGACCCAGATCTCGAAAATGCTCGATCGGGGATACAATTTTGTTTTTACTTGGACCCCAGGCCATGTTGGGATTTCCGGGAACGAGGAGGCGGACGCGGCTGCTAAGTCTGCTTGCCGTTTGCCCCGGAGCTTAACAGCTACAGTGCCATTCCAGGACGTGCAACGTTTTTTCCGTCGCCAACTCCTCTCTGCTTGGCAGCACTCCTGGACAGCTTTACAAGGCACACAACTCCGGGCAATTAAAGACAGCGTACGACCCTGGCTAACTTCCTGCAGGGATAACCGGCGAGCCGAGGTGATACTCACCCGGCTGAGAATTGGGCACACACGAGGTACTCATGGTCATTTGTTGAGAGGGGAACCGGCCCCTGTGTGTGCTCCGTGTGCCGTACGCCTCACTGTGCGGCATATTTTACTCGATTGCCCACAGTACGCCCGCGTTCGCCAGTCTTTGGGCTTGGGAGCTAACTTGCTCAGTATTTTAGGTGACGACCCAGTGGCCGTGGATAAGGCACTGCGGTTTGTTTTTAAAATTGGTTTTAATAAACAAGTATAACATGCATTTTATATTTATTAGTTTTTAGAGCTTTTAAATTATAAGTTTTAGATGGTTTTTATGTCCTTTTAACAGTGGAGTGGTTTTATTACTTTTTACCTTTTTAGCTTATTTTTTTTATATAGCTTTTAGGGTTTAGTTTTGACTTGGGGCCCAAATGACCTTGTTGTCGACGGGCCCTTAAACTCCACACTCACTCACTCTTTGCTAATATTGATGATCTCATTAACAAGTGCAATATTTGTAAACGTGCTGGAACCTAGCTTGAAACCTGATTGATGTTCGGAAATATCTACAATGTTGTAAAGTGGTCGATTGAGCAGTGAAGAGAACGTTCTAGCCAAGAGGGATGATATTGAGATTGGCCGCCAATTAGAGGTGGAAGATAAATCACCCTTTTTTGGAATGAAAATGGTTTTTTTATTTTTCCATTTAGTAGGGTAGCATTGGCTGACCAAAATTGAGTTGTAAATTTTTGATAGTATTATACAGATCTCTGGTTTCATTATAGACTTCTTGGTTACCCCATCAAGTCCAGGAGACGTTTTATTTTTTGTGTTCCTCAATTTGAATAATATTTCTCTATCTGAGATGAGAGGAAGACATTTTTCTATGGACTTTGTGTTATTGATGGGCTCATAAGAAGGATGTTCAATATTATCATCAATCTTTTTAGACCAGAGATCTGTATATACTTTAAATAACTCCTCAATTGGCTGATCGTCTCTACTGCTTTCCAGAAAATCCATGTCATTGATTATACATTCGGCTAACTTTTGTGGGCAATTGCTGAATATGTTTTGTGTCTTAGCAAAAGTAAAGTCCTTTAAGGATTTCTTTGTTCTAGGATTAGATGGCAGGCGATGCTTAGTGGATCTCTTAGTGTTACTACTCTCATTATTTCCAATGAGATCCATAAATTTAGAGATGATATTGTCTAAATCATTTTGTACAAATATGTTGTTAGATGTATTAATAAATTTATTAATCAACTCATTGATTTCGATAATCCTGGCGTCTAGGCTATTGATTTTTAAATGCAATATATACTCAATTGCCTATTTGCACCAAGATTTACAATCTAACAAATCGACAATATCATCTGCATTATTGCCATCATCCATAGATACAAAAGAAGAATAGGACAAATTGTCTGGTAATGTAGAGGTAGATGGAATCGGACTTGAAGACCCTGGTTGGTGGTTGGTAGAATTTATCTCTGAGGTTTCAATATTGTTAATAGCAATGTCTATTTCTCTCGACAGAGTTTTCCGTTTGTACTTAATTTGGTCAATGGTTCTTGTATTAAAATGCTCCAGTAACTTTTGATTTATAAATTTTTCATTCCTATATAAAGTGCATAAGTTGATAAAAATGGCAGTCTCCTCGTCACTCCAGGGATTTCCCTTCTCTTTGGCCTGTTCAGCTCTTTTAAAATTTCTAATATTCGGGTGTTCGTGCCTTTCATGCATGCTCAGTCCCCTTTGTGTTCTAAAGCCCTTATTGCAAATATTGCAATTATAATCATAGATTTTAGGTTCAGAAGGACCAGAACACTTGGGGACGTGGCATTGTGCACCGTGAACAGTGCCAAAATTCTTCAAGCAAATTCTGCATTGATACTCAAGTGCTATAAAGGGTGAGTATTCCTAAAATGATTGAGGCAATCCTTTAGTATTTCAAATGTTTTATTGCAGATGCTACATTTAGTTGCCTCAAAGGGAAATCCTAATTTAAAATAGTCAACGTTTCCGGAAGATGCCATTATTTACTAAATATAATATTAAAATACTATTCAATAATAAAATTATATAACAATAAAATGAGTAACTAGTCATGCACTAAAACTATTTCATTAATCCGCTCTTAGCCGGGTAAATACTCACAAAAAACACAGATTTACCCGTTGCCCGGGGTCGGGACGTGGACCCAGCGGAAAGTTAACAGCACAAAAATTAAAAAATGTATAGAAAATTTTATTGCAATATAACACACTTTTATACTAACCGAGTCGCGTACTCACGCAAGACACTCGGTAGTAATTCAACAAATCGATTCTCTCTAATGACAGGGGGATTGTGCTGCAAACTTTGACCCCATAGTTACTCTCGCTGTGGGACAAAAAAAAAAAAAATCTGCATAACTATTACCCTGGCATCTAGGTTCTATACCAGAGAAGAGTCCAGCCGATTTTATTTCCTCTTTACTTTATACTTTATTGTTCATTTCTTTCTTTTACATCGCAGATTGACTTAACCTAAGTACAGTGTTAAATCTAAACTAATACTACCTAACTAGCTAAATTTAATCACTAGTATCTAGTGACTTTACATTTCAAACTATTCTACACAGCAGCTCTAACCTATCTTATACAATCTAGCTATTCTAGTTAGTCATATAAACATTTCTTTAGAAAACTTCTAGCTGCTGTACCTGTATCCTACTCTTACTATGTTTACACTATCCTAAGCCGGTGTCCAATTCTGTCCTATGTCATAATTTGGTACGATCATTTCCTACGGAAGAGAGAGGTTTATGTTAGATGTCGTCTTCTGGACGATGTTCGTTCCCCTGTTCTCGTCTTTCCCTTGCCGATTCCAGTCTTCCTGTTGATATCCAGTATTGTCTTATTCTGTTTATTCTGGTTATGCCTTCATCGGTTTGGTTCACTGAGTTGGTAGTTTCAATCTCTAGGTTCCCTGCGAATGTTCCTGGCTGTGGTAGTTGGGTTGCCTGTAGATGTGAAGATGTCCTCAGGTCCTGTAGAATTACATGGTCTCTATTTGGTCCCCGTATTCTCATAGAGCGTCTTTGTAGTTTATATTCCTCCATGACTTTATCGGACAGCATTCTCATCATTTGCTGGAGTACCTCGAAGTCTTCTGCACACCGCACGATGTTTGTAATGCACTTTCCACCTAGGCTGTTCCTTCTGCTAACAGGTCTGCATTCTTATTGCACTCAAAAAGTGTTTCGGTGAGCCGGTTTTTTCGCAGGTTTCACAGATGTCTGTTGCTTTACTGCCGATCTTCTTCAAATATGTTTCGAATGGTCCATGTCCTGTTAGAAATTGCACTCCATATCTATTTGGTACGATGGTTTTTAATTCTCTCCCTGATATCGGGGTATAAGTCGTACGTTCTTCTACCAGTTTCGCAATTATTCCACTCTGCCTGCCATTCACTTAACAGGATTTCATGAATTTCACGTTTGGACCTATATGTTTTACCGACAATTTCGCGCACCTTCCCATGATCTTGTTTCTTCAGCCAGTACATAGCTCCTCACATCCTAACTATGAGGTCCAAGGGCCATATCGCAAGTGCTACTAGGATTGCCATTGTCGGTGTTGTTCCTACTAAGCCTAGACATCTCACAAGCCCCTGTCTTTGGATTCTCCTTAGTTTGGTTTTATTCTTTCCTAACTTCGCCTTTGCAGCCCATATTCCTGATCCATAGCCAACTGTTCCTGTTAATATCGCCGTGTGGTAGTATCTGGTTGCTTCTAGTGGAATCCTGAAGTGGTTTTTGGTTAATGTGACCAGTTTCATCATTGCCTTGTTTGCCTTTTTATTTACCGCTGCTATGTGGGTATCATAATTAAGTTTTTCATATAATACTATTCCTAAATAACGAAAACTCTTTTCGCTCTTGATGCTAACTTCATTAATTTTGATGATTGGATTTCTTTTTGTACTGCCTTTTAGAAACATGTATGCCGTCTTCTGTGGCGCGATTTGTAATTTAACTTTTTCACACAACCTTGTAGCTTTTCGACTAACAATTTCCATTTTATCTCCAGATCACGTCGGTTATTCCCTTCCACCAAAACCAAGAGGTCATCACCCCCCAGGGGCCTACTTCGGTAGGTACGGGTTTGGCGAACCTGGGGTCCCGAGCCAACAGTCTCCCTCGTGTGGGCTCCTCTTCGTGGTTGAGGGAGACGGTCAACAGGCCCACCCACGTGTAGGCCGTGCGTGGAGACCCGTGTCGGTTGAAAGGTTAGTCCTGGTGGTTGAGGGATGCGTATCTGAGCTCGTAACAGTGTTTTTCTGAATTCGGGGAGGGTACGCATTACTAATGCACTACTTTGGCTTCTGCTTCGCCTAAACGGGAGGTTAGGGACTAACCCACCCCTAATCAATCGGCCAGGATTAGGTATTGTACCGACCTCCAGGGTGAGTGGGATGGCGAGCTCGCTATATCCCCTGTGTAGCCCTGTCATCCCAGTGGGATGACCCCTTGTTGGGCTCCGTGGTGGGTGGGGAGCACTGGGGGATGAATTTTTTCGCCAACTTTCATGTCAAACCTTAACCAAAGAATTCAAAAACTTGCAGCAATGGAAAAGAAGTAGCCGAGTTTTGTGGTCCTCGCTACTTGGTAATCAGTCGCACTGAAGAAGGCCAAAAGTTTACTACCGTTAACCCCTTTACCATCCAGCGGGGATTAGACAAAATTTCAGGTCCGGTCAAATCTTGTATACGATCGAGAAATGGCACACTCCTGGTTGAGGCGCATTCTAACTCCCAGGCGGCATCGTTACTGAAGGCAAGCATGCTAGGGAGTTACCCTATATCCGTTTCGGTACATAAGACCCTGAACTCCTCGCGCGGGATGGTAACCACCCGTGCGTTGGACGGTATGTCCAACGAGGAGATTCAGGAGAACCTGAGAGATCAGGGAGTCACATGTGTGTACCGAGTGCAGCGCAGAGAACGTGGGGAATTGTTGCCTACTCGTACCCTGTTGCTTACTTTTGATAGGGTAGATATTCCTCAAAAGAATAAGGCAGGATACGAGAGTATTAAGGTTAGGCCCTATATACCGAACCCCCTGCGGTGCTACAAATGTCAACGTTATGGTCACATTAGTCAACTGTGTAACGGATCTCCAGCATGCGTGAACTGTGGTTTGGCTTTATACGAGGGTGAGTGCTCCTCGCCCATTAAATGCATAAACTGTGCAGGGGAGCATCCATCTAGCTCCAAAGACTGCCCACGTTTTGTGGAAGAACAGGCAATACAGGAGATCCGGGTTAAGGACAAGGTTTCCTTCTCGAACGCCCGGAAGCTCCTGCGTTTTCGCTTGCCCTTCGTCCCTAGGTCCGGTACTTTTAGCTGTCTTGGCTAAACCCGTTCCTAGGAAAGAAACTGCAACGCAAACCTGCGGTGCAGGGTAGCCTGCCGTCTCAGAGTTCTAGTCCCGACACAAGTACGGAAGTCCACAACTCCATCACCAGCGTCGGCAAATACATCGCCTAACCGGACGAAGGAAACAAACCTCAGCCCCGTCCCAAGCCAAACCGTCGACTTCATCTAAATATCCCCTTCAAAATTCAACCTCTGCGGTCCTCGTCCCGAGGGGTGGGCAACAGGAAGTAGGGGACTGACTGATGGGGTGATGTACGGTGGGGACTTGGTGTACCCCAGGACCGCTACGGCTGCCGAGAAGGCCCATCAGTAACCCCGAAAACTGGCAGAAGAGGCTCTGGTAATTTCCCCCAGGGACCTACTACGGTAGGTACGGGATTGGCGATCCCGGGGTCCCTAGCCATTCACCCTCAATTCATCCCCTTCATCTCCATCAACTGTGCCACGTGTAGCTACTGCTTGTCAGTAAGCATCACATTCTTCCTCTTCTGGTTCTTTATTATTCTTATTAGCACGTAAGGTCTTAGGTTTATAACTCCTGTCTCACCAGCAGGGATCTCTCCTATCTCCGTGGTTCTGTCCCACGGTTTTCAGCGCGGCTTCCAACATGTGTGCTCTCCGGAGGTCTCAAAAGTGAAGCCCCCCCAGGGGCCTACTACGGTAGGTACGGGTTTTGGCGATCCCGGGGTCCCGAGCCAACAGTCTCCCTTGTGTGGGCTCCTCTTCGTGGTTGAGGGAGACGGTCAATTCGCCCACCCACGTGTAGGCCGTGCGTGGAGACCCGTGTCGGTGGAAAGGTTAGTCCTGGTGGTTGAGGGATGCGTATCTGAGCTCGTAACAGTTTTTTTTCTGAATTCGGGGAGGGTGCGCATTACTAATACACTACTTTGGCTTCTGCTTCGCCTAAACGGGAGGTTAGGGACTAACCCACCCCTAATCAATCGGCCAGGACTAGGTATTGTACCGACCTCCAGGGTGAGTGGGACGGCGAGCTCGCTATATCCCATGTGTAGCCCTGTCATCCCAGTGGGATGACCCCTTGTTGGGCTCCGTGGTGGGTGGGGAGCACTGGGGGATGAATTTTTTCGCCAACTCTCATGTCAAACCTTAACCAAAAAAATTCAAAAACTTGCAGCAATGGAAAAGAAGTAGCCAAGTCTTGTGGTCCTCGCTACTTGGTAATCAGTCGCACTGAAGAAGGCCAAAAGTTTACTACCGTTAACCCCTTTACCATCCAGAGGGGATTAGACAAAATTGCAGGTCCGGTCAAATCTTGCATACGATCCAGAAATGGCACGCTCCTGGTCGAGGCGCATTCTAACGCCCAGGTGGCATCGTTAATGAAGGCAAGCATGCTAGGTAGTTACCCTATATCCGTTACGCTACATAAGACCCTGAACTCCTCACGTGGAGTGGTAACCACCCGTGCGTTGGACGGTACGTCCAACGAGGAGATTCAGGAGAACCTGAGAGACCAGGGAGTCATAAGTGTGTACCGAGTGCAGCGCAGAGAACGTGGGGAATTGTTGCCTACTCGTACCCTGTTCCTTACTTTTGATAGGGTAGATCTTCCTCAAAAGATTAAGGCAGGATACGAGAGTATTGAGGTTAGGCCGTATATACCGAACCCCCTGCGGTGCTACACATGTCAGCGTTATGGTCACACTAGTCAACTGTGTAACGGATCTCCAGCATGCGTCAACTGTGGTTTGGCTTTACACGAGGGTGAGTGCTCCTCACCCATTAAATGTATAAACTGTGCCGGGGAGCATCCATCTAGCTCCAAAGACTGCCCACGTTTTGTGGAAGAAAAGGCAATACAGGAGATCCGGGTTAAGGAGAAGGTTTCCTTCTCGGACTCCCGGAAGCTCCTGCGTACTCGCTTGCCGTCCGTCCCTAGGTCCGGTACTTATAGCTCTGTCTTGGCTAAACCTGTTCCTAGGAAGGAAATTGCAACGCAAACCTGCGGTGCAGGGGAGCCTACCATCTCCGATAGAGTTCTTGTCCCGACACAAGTACGGCAGTCCACTACTCCATCACCAACGTCGGCAAATACATCGCCTAAACGGACGAAGGAAGCTAAAACCTCAGCCCCGTCCCAAGCCAAACCGTCGACCCCTAAATGTAAATATGACAAGCCGGTAATATACCATCGGCCGCCTAAAGAATTTAAGACCAGTTACCAGAGGACAGATTTCCTGAAAGATTCGACCCGTACCCCCAGGAAGAAGAAAACCTCTAGAGCATCCCGAAGCTCTTCTTCTGAAGAGCTTTCTGGTGATGAATCGGATCGACGACTGTCATCTTCGTCGATCCCCGTGTCCAATAAGTTTGAAGCTCTCGAACCTAAGTTCTCTTTAGGGAAAGGGGCTTCCTCCGCCGAAGAGATGGACCTAGAGGATACCGACCCCAGAACGGCAACAAAAAAGCGCCAGGATAAACCGGCAGAAAAAGGTGTTAGCCCTACGCCTAAGAAAAAGGGTAAGCTGATTCGGCCACCGTTAAAGTCGTCTTAATGTAGACCAATCTTTACAACCTATCTCCATAGTTCCAATGGCTATCCTCCAATGGAACATGCGGGGTTTAAGAACACATCGACCAGAACTGGAACTTTTGCTCAGTAAGCATAACCCCTTTGTGGTATGCTTACAAGAGACTAAGCTACGACCGCAAGACAAGTTTAACTTCCGACGCTACACACCACTGCGGTGTGATATTGACACAGAAGAGGGCATTCCTGCTCACGGGGGCACTATGATGCTCCTCAGGGATGACATATTTGTAGATCCGGTACAGCTGCAATCTGATATACAATCTATAGCTGTAAGGATTAAGCTGCCATCAATCGAATTTTGCATTTGCAGTGTATATCTCCCGCCATCAGATGACCTCTCGTTAATTGACCTTGAAGATCTGGTTTCCCAACTTTCAACACCTTTTCTAATAGTTGGAGACTTTAATGCCCATCACCCACTATGGGGCTCAACTCGGGCATGTTCGAGAGGCCACCTCATTGCAAAATTCTTGGAGAGCAATAACTTGGTTCTCCTAAATTCCGGAGAGCCAACGTTCCTCTCAGACGCCTATAACACCTATTCGCACATCGATTTGGCAGTATGTTCATCCCAGTTAGCAGTTTCATTACTGTGGAATGTCATCTCTGATTTATACTCGAGCGACCACTTCCCATGTCTTCTTAGTCTCTTAGCACACGATGTGTCTCCCTCACGTATTCCTAGATGGCGCTTTGATCGAGCCAACTGGAACCTTTACACCCAGTTGGCTGTCTTTGAGTACAACGAGCACGATTCTGTGAATGATCTAGTCGATCATCTCACAGAGAAAATCCTTTCCGCTGCAGAACAGTGTATTCCACGTTCGACTACCCAACCCGGTCGACTTCCAGTGCCCCTCAAAATCCAACCTCTGCGGTCCTCGTCCCGAGGGGTGGGCAACAGGAAGTAGGGGACTGACTGATGGGGTGATGTACGGTGGGGACTTGGTGTACCCCAGGACCGCTACGGCCGCCGAGAAGGCCCATCAGTAACCCCGAAAACTGGCAGAAGAGGCTCTGGTGTAATCTCTCGATTGGGTTCCTCCGCGAGGTGAGAGTGTTCCTTCAAACGCCCAAAATATGGTCCACTTCGGTGTTTGACCCCATTTATTTATTTTTTGTTATTTTTCGTTTTCCTCCCTGAGCAAATGTCTGATGGGTAACATAGCGCGGGTGGTCGGAGCGGGAAGCGCAAGGGGTGACTGGGTAACGCGTAACTCCCAGCCCCTTGTTACCATGTAGGACTGTGTTCGTATCCGCTGATAGAGGTCAGTCCCGGGGAGGGGCCATTGCATGAGCTGTTACACTCCTGAAGGCGATTGGGTCCCTCTGTCTTTACACTGGGAGGTGTGACCCTAGGGTGAGCAAGGTCCAGGCCAGGACTCTCACCTAAGCCGGGGTGGCGCCCAGGATGTGAGCACGCCATCGGAGACGTTCGCAATGGTGGAGGACATTACCGCAATGGTGCACTCTATTAAACTCAAAACTGTGCAGGTTAGTGGAAAAGAAGTAGCTGAAGCCTGTGGTCCTCGCTACTTAGTCGTATCTAGAACCGAAGAAGGGAAGACTTTTCTGTCTCTGAACCCTTTTGTCATACAAAAGGGATTGGACAAGATAGCTGGTCCGGTGAAATCCTGTACTCGATCGCGGAATGGCACGCTACTGGTAGAAGCTCATTCAGTCTCCCAGGCAGCGGTAATATTGAAGGCGAACCTTTTGGGCAGTTACCCTGTGAACATCAGTGTGCATAAGAACCTTAACTCCTCGCGCGGAGTAGTCAACACCCGCGTAGAGAACCTAAAAGACCAAGGCGTAACGGCTGTTTACCGGGTGCAGCGACGGGAGCGTGGAGAACTGGTGCCTACCCGTACCCTGTTCCTGACGTTTGATCGGGTAGACCTCCCGCAAAGACTCAGGGCAGGGTATGAGACCATTGAAATTAGGCCCTATATACCTAGTCCACTGCGGTGCTTCAACTGTCAGCGTTTCGGCCATACGAGCAATTTCTGTAATGGTGTGCCCATGTGCGTGGAGTGTGGCCTGCCAAAACACGAAGATGCCTGCACATCCCCGGCAAAATGTGTTAACTGTGCTGGTGCACACCCCTCTAGCTACCGAGAGTGCCCACGCTTCCTGGAGGAAAAGGCGATACAGGAGATCCGGGTTAAGGAGAAAGTATCCTTCTCTGAAGCCCGGAAACTTCTGCGTAATCGTCAACCGTCCGTTCCGCGGTCCGGTACATACAGCTCAATAGCAGCTAAGCCGGTACCGAAAACGGAAATCGCAACCCAAACCAGCGATTGTGAGGCCACCATATCGGACAGAATTATCACTGCCACACCAGCTCCGCAGCGGTCAAAGCCGTCACCGTCTATATCTACCTCACCTGCATCGGCGAGGAAGTCGGCACTGTCGCCATCACAAACATCTGCCACAACCACAAAAACTAAGACACCTGCAGTTTACGATGCACCGCCGCTAAAGTTTAAGACCAGCTATCAGAGATCAGATTTCCTCAAGGATACGAGTGGCACGACCAAGAAAAAGAAAGGTAAGAAGGCATCTCGAAGTTCTTCCTCTGAGTCTTCTGGTGAGGAATCGGACCGACAGCCCCTCAAAACCCAACCTCTGTGGTCCTCGTCCCGATGGGTGGGCAACAGGAAGTAGGGGACTGACTGATGGGGTGATGTACGGTGGGGACTTGGTGTACCCCACGACCGCTACGGCTGCCGAGAAGGCCCATCAGTAACCCCGAAAACTGGCAGAAGAGGCTCTGGTGTTTCCCCCAGGGACCTACTACGGTAGGTACGGGATTGGCGATCCCGGGGTCCCTAGCCATTCACCCTCAATTCATCCCCTTCATCTCCATCAACTGTGCCACGTTGAGCTACTGCTTGTCAGTAGGCATCACCTTCTTCCCCTTCTAGTTCTTTATTATAATTATTAGCACTTAAGGTCTTAGGTTTATAACTCCTGTCTCACCAGCAGGGATCTCTCCTATCTCCGTGGTTCTGTCCCACGGTTTTCAGCGCGGCTTCCGACATGTGTGCTCTCCGGAGGTCTCAAAAGTGAAGGTTGAGCGGACCCTTCGCACTGCCCCTATGTGTAGCCTTAGGTGCGGAGCCCGTCCACACCGTCAAGTACACCCACGTAGCTCCTTGAGGGCCCGGTCTGTGGTAATCTCCCGACGGCCGCGTTTTGCCGTTGGGTTAGTATCACGGACCGGACGTGTTACCGCTGACGGAACCCCGGTGTGATCAACCACAAGTCCCCTGAATCCGCGTGTGCCTATTACACGCATGCGCGGCCTAAAGCGGGGAGCCACAGGCGGTTATTCCTGTGGTAGGGGAATAAAGCCGGGGTGTGCGTGGTGAACGGTTTACCCATACGGACAAGCAGTGGATTTTGAAGGGTAGCTTTTATGAGGTACAAATGAGATCGGTCATGGGTGAGGTCCCCATGACGGCACAGACCGTGAAGATTCGGTGTCTTTTCTTTAACCCCCGGATGGCAGGCTGACGCCGACGGTTCCGGAAGGGGGTCTATATCATCATGTCTCCGCGCAAAACCTCCTTCATTGACCCATATTTATTGATGACCTTGGCATGTGATGGCAAAACGTTTAAGGATATAAGCCCATTTTATATAACGCGAGAGCTCGATAAGATCAGTGGCCCTGTAAAAAACGCTACGCGTCTGCGCGACGGAAACTTACTATTAGAGACGACAACTGCAGAGCAATCTAAGAAACTTCAAAAAGCGTCTTTGTTGGGCTCCTACCCGATCCGGGTAGCCCCACACAAAACCCTTAACACCTGCAGAGGAGTAGTCACCACCTCCAGCTTGGATGGTCTCGCGAATGAGGAAATAGTAAGTTGCCTCTCCGATCAACTCGTTTGTCAGGCGTACCGGCTAACTAGAAAACAAGATGGCAAGGAGTACCCGCTACGTACTGTTTTTCTTACTTTCGCCGGGACTAAGTTACCCGAGTACATCTATTGCGGCTATGAGCGTGCGAGTGTCCGCCAGTATGTCCCGAACCCCATGCGCTGTTTCCAATGTCAGCGGTTCGGACATACTAAGGTCGCGTGTACCAATGCTGCGCTTTGTGGGCAATGTGGCCTAGCTAAACACGACGACCCAAACTGCAGCCGAACACCTTGCTGCGTGAACTGTGGCGGTAGTCATCCCTCCAGCTCGCGACAGTGTCCTAGATTCATGGACGAAAAAAGCATTCAGGAGCTACGTGTCAAAGAACGCCTGACTTTTCCAGAGGCACGACGGCGCTTTGAACAACTAAAGCCTGCTACCACTACTACTGGATATGCATCAGCAGCTCGCCGTACTCCTAATACCACTGTTGCTGTTCAACACGTCCCTGTCGCCCACGCATCCACGCAGACTGACTTTCTAGCCGTTAAACCCACGTCTCAGACTGTTTGTGTATCCACCAGCACAGCCTCCGCTTCAACCGTACAGACTCCAGCCACCAAGCCATCAGCGGGTAACAACCATCCCGTAATAAATGCGAAAAACCGATCCCGACCACAACATAGATCGCGAAGTCGCTCGCCTTCTGTTAGATCCCGGTCTCGTTCTACGAGCCGTAGGAGTTCTGACTCCCGATCATCAGCGGAGTCACAGGAGGCTAACGATTTTCGAATCGTAGGGCCCAGGTCAGCCAAGGTCAAGAAAAAGGTTAAAACGGCCCATTAAAAACTCTTTATGGAAATAATCCAGTGGAATGTCAATGGTTTTCGAGCTCGTGCTCAAGACCTACAACATTTAGTTTCTCAACGGTCACCGTCAATAATTTGCCTCCAGGAAACCCACTTACATCCCAATCACTCGTTACACCTTCACTCTTTTTCGGCATTTAGAAGCGATTCTCTTGAAGGTATGCGTGCAAGCGGTGGCGTTGCTACCTTAGTGGCGCCTAAAATTTCCGCCGCCCACGTTCCTCTCACCACACCATTGCAAGCTGTGGCCGTCCGGATACAGCTGGAGAGCATCAGTTTTACCATCTGTAACATGTACCTGCCGCCGCTCAGTATAGTTACAGAGCGGGATCTTCTAGCTCTATTGGCTCAGCTCCCCTCACCACTACTCCTTGTGGGAGATTTGAATGCCAAGCACACGCTCTGGGGATCAGACACAGATGACGCCCGTGGATGCCTCCTCGTAGACGTCTTCGATAAGTCTGACCTGCTTCTGCTAAATACTGGTGACCCGACATTCCTATCATCCGCTTATGGTACACATTCCGTACTAGACCTTTCGTTCTGCAGTCCGTCATTAGTACCACTACTTGAGTGGTCAGTACTTTCCGACCTCTTCGGCAGTGATCATTACCCCATTAACATTCATTTTTCTGGCCGCCAATGTGTACCTTCTCGACATCCTCGCTGGATTATTTCCAAAGCTAACTGGGGAAAATTCCAATCCCTCATACACCTCATCGACCATGGTTTCGACACCATCGACGAAATGGTCGAATATTTTACTTGCTCGATCCTGCTCGCAGCAGAATCCAGCATTCCTCGAGGCTCACCTACACCACGTCGTATTCCTGTACCGTGGTGGTCCGAGGAATGTAGTTTGGCTGTCAAAGCACGCAAACGTGCTTTGCGCATTTTTCAGCGGCACCCGACGGAAGCGAACTTCGTCGCCTTCAAACGTTCTCGCGCTAGGTCACGCTTTATACTGCGCAACGCAAAGCGTAAATCTTGGGAAGCATTTGTGTCTTCGCTTTCCCGGCGCAGCTCTACCCAACAAGTATGGTCAGCTGTTTGGCGGATGTATGGCAAGTATCGCCGGACGGTAATTCCCGGCCTTGCCATCAACGGATCCATGTGCACCACCGAGCAGGACATAGCTGAAGCCCTAGCTACCACATTTGCTGCCACGAGCCAAACTGCCCGCTATGACGCTCTCTTCCTGCCTATTAAGGAAAAGGCGTCCCGATGACGTACACCGACAGATGCTGCTACATCTTCCATCTGAGGCGCTATGTTTCCTTCTAAACATCTATAACCGCATTTGGCATGAGCGGGTTTTCCCTTCCTCCTGGCGAGAGGGTATTGTCATCCCCATCCCTCGTCCTGGAAAGGACCGCACGCTCCCATCTAGCTACCGCCCCATTTGCCTGACGACTGTCATCTGCAAGACCATGGAGCGAATGATAAACGCTCGGTTAAATTGGTGGCTAGAAAAACATAACCATCTGTCCAACTTGCAATGCGGTTTTCGTCGCCTTCGCTCAAGTGTCGATAATCTAACACGCCTTGAGGGGTATATCTCCGATGCCTTTTTATTGAAACAGCACGTCGTGGGCGTGTTCCTGGACCTGGAGAAGGCCTATGACAGCACCTGGCGGTACGGCATACTCCGTAACCTACATGGTTACGGCATGCGTGGTCATCTGCCCGAGTTTTTATGCAATTTTTTAAAACTTCGCCGTTTTCGTGTGCGGATAGGGAAAACGATATCCCAGGAACGGATACAGGAGAACGGTGTACCTCAAGGGTCGATTTTGAGCGTCACCCTTTTTGCCGTAGCGATTAACGGCATCACTAATGCCGTTAGAAGTGGAATTCCATCATCCCTCTATGTTGACGACTTCGCAGTCTATTATAGGTCTGCCAACATAGATCACATCGAGCGCCAACTGCAGCTGACCATTACCCAGCTAGCAGCTTGGGCGCTTCAAACCGGCTTCCGTTTTTCAGCTGCGAAGACGCAGTGTATCCACTTTCACCGCCTACGAGGTATTCACCCGCCTCCTGATCTTCATTTGAACGGCACACCCCTGCCATTTGTCTCAAACCTGAAGTTCTTGGGCCTCTACTTGGACCGACAACTAAATTGGGAGCACCACATTCGTCACCTTCGAGCCTCTTGCGATCGTTCTCTTCGGGTGCTGAAGGTATTATCTGGAGCATCTTGGGGGGGCGATCGCACGGTAATGTTGAGGCTGTACCGCTCTCTGGTTCGGTCCAAGCTGGACTATGGCAGTTTTATTTATGGCGCAGCGACCGCCTCTAAACTTCGCCTTTTAGACACCGTGCATCACACCGACATCCGCATTGCCACAGGAGCTTTCCGCACCAGTCGAGTCGACTGCCTGTATGCAGACTCAGGCGAACCTCCACTCCATATTCGTCGCTCGCTTTTACTCTGCTCATACGTTGCGAAGTTGGCAAGTTATCCCAATCATCCTTGTTTTAAACCAGTTCTGCGTCCAGATTTAGCCCACCGTTATATACGCCCTGGTTCTCACACACGCCCCGTGGGAATAAGATTTCGGGATCTCCTACATTCCCATGGCCTCCGAATGCCTCGCGTGGAGAGGTCGTCCATCCGCCCCTATCCTGCATGGCAGCTCAATCGTGCGCAGTTCGATCTCGCACTTTCAAACAATTCTAGACTCGCTACTCCACATTCGGTGTTCCAACAACTTTTTGCCGAATTACTGGGCCGTTACCCTAACTATGTTCCGGTCTTTACAGACGGTTCTCAGTTAGGTAACGCTACGGGTTGCGCGTTCTTCGTTAACGGTGAGGCTCATAAATTTCGCCTTCTGGACTCCACTTCAGTTTTTTCCGCAGAACTGTATGCCAACTTCTATTTGCTCCTTTTTATTTGCAAGTTAGCTCCCGGCTCTTTTATTGTCTGCACTGATTCCCTGAGTGCGCTTCAGGCTTTGCAACAGCACACTGCCGCTCAGACCCTCGTTTTAAAAATACAGGCCCAGATCTCGCAAATGCTCGGGCGCGGGTACAATTTTGTTTTTACTTGGACCCCAGGCCATGTGGGGATTACCGGGAACGAGGAGGCGGACGCGGCTGCTAAGTCCGCTTGCCGTTTGCCCCGGAGTTTAACATCTACGGTGCCATACCAGGATGTGCAACGTTTATTCCGTCGCCATCTCCTATCTGCTTGGCAGCAATCCTGGACAGCTATAGAAGGCACAGAACTACGGGGTATAAAGGAGAGCGTACAACCCTGGCAAACATCCTGCAGGGATAACCGGCGAGCCGAGGTGATACTCACCCGGCTGAGAATTGGGCACACACGAGCAACTCATGGCCATCTGCTAAGAGGGGAACCGGCCCCTGTGTGTGCCTCGTGTTCAGTACGCCTCACGGTGCGGCACGTACTGCTTGATTGCCCGCAGTACGCCCGCGTTCGCCAGTCAATAGGCTTGGGAGCTAACTTGCCCAGTATTTTAGGTGACGACCCAGTGGCCGTGGATAAGGCACTGCGGTTTATTTTTAAAATAGGTTTTAATAAACAAGTGTGACTTTTATTTTATATTTATTACTTTTAGCGTTTTTATAGTATTAGTCTTTAGGTCGTTTTTTTTAATGTACTTTTAACAGGTGAGTGTTTTTAATATATTTTAACGTTTTAGCTAAATTTTTATAGCTTTCAGGTTTTTAGTATTGACATAGGGCCCAAATGACCTTGATGTCGACGGGCCCTTAAACCACACACTCACTCACTCGGTTCGACAACTTTCATCTTCGTCGGTCTCAGTCTCCAATCGGTTCGAGGTTCTGGAACCCAAGTTCTCTATGGGGAAAGGGGCCTCTTCCGCAGAGGAAATGGAGCAGGAGGATGGTGATCACACTGCCAGAATGCTTGTTAAAAAGCGGCAGGATAAACAGGACATACCAGGTGTTAGCCCAACACCGAAAAAGAAGGTCAAACTGATTCGGCCACCACCGAAGTCATCTTAATCTGCCTTAGCTAATAATATCCTATTCCACTACCACCACGGCTATCCTATATTGGAACATCCGGGGACTCCGGACGCGTCGGTCGGAGCTTGATCTGTTGCTCCATAAGCACACACCTTTGGCTGTATGCTTACAGGAGACAAAGCTCCGTCCCACGGCCTCCTGTACCATCTCACGGTATACCCCTATACGGTGTGATGTAGAACCAGAAGAGGGTAGTCCAGCGCACGGAGGCACTTTAATGCTGGTCAGAGATGATATATACTTCGATGCTTTACCTCTACAAACAGCCATTCAATCAGTGGCTGTCCACATTACCCTGCCGTCGTTACAATTCACCCTTTGTTCTATCTATGCCCCACCTTCTGAGGACCTCTCACTCACTGAGCTGCAAGACCTGATTCTGCAGTTACTCACACCTTTTCTGCTGGTGGGAGACTTCAACGCCCACCACCCTCTCTGGGGTTCCACCAAATCTTGTGCCAGAGGTAAAGTCATCGCGAAATTCCTGGACAACAATAACCTGGTTCTCCTGAACACCGGAGAACCAACCTTTCTTTCGGATGCATTCCACTCCCTGTCGCACCTTGATTTGGCGGTTTGCTCACCACAGCTAGCAGCCTCTTTACAATGGAATATCATCTCTGACTTGCACTCTAGCGATCACTTTCCATGTCTCGTGACTCTCCTGGTACCATACGTTCCCTCCACCCGTGGGCCAGCCTGGCGCTTCGATCATGCCAACTGGGCCCTTTACACCCAGTTGGCTGTTTTTAGTTACGAGCACGAGTCTGTGAAGGACTTGGTGGGACACCTCACCGAGCAGATTCTTTCTGCAGCAGAGCGGGCTATTCCCCGTTCTAGTGCTGCTCCCCATCGAGTTCCTGTCCCGTGGTGGACCCCTGATTGCCGGAACGCTATTCGTGACCGCAGACGCGCTCCTCGGTTCTTCCAAAGACACCCTACCTAGGATAACCTGATTGCCTACAAGAAAATGCGTGCTAGGTGCAGGCAAATAATTAGGAACAGCAAAAAGGCATCGTGGAATACCTTTGTATCTTCTTTTAATCGCCATACACCCTCCTCTGTTGTATGGAATAAGCTAAGGCGCGTGGCCGGAAAACCGACACACATGCCGATTGCAGGTCTGAAGACACGTGCAGGGGTCGTTGTGGATCCGACCGATGTGGCTAACACTTTTGGCAGCGCTTTCGCTCAAGTGTCGAGCTCGGATAATTATGCGCCTGAGTTCCTGTCCATTAAGGCTCAGGTCGAAGCTCAAGCTCTCTGCTTTCATTCCAGAAATAGTGAAGTTTACAACCGCCTCTTCACTATGGCAGAATTGGAACACGCCCTTTCAGCTTCGCGACTATCTGCACCAGGCCCGGACGGAATCCACATGCAAATGCTGCAACACCTCTCCCCTGAGGGCAAGACCTTCCTGCTGGAGGTCTATAATCGCATATGGGTGGAAGGGAGTTTCCCCGAACGGTGGCGAGAAGCCACCATAATACCCATACTGAAGCCCGGAAAGGACCGGCATCTCTCTTCCAGCTACCGCCCTATTTCTCTCACAAGTTGTATATGCAAGGTGCTGGAACGCATGATTAACGGACGGTTAATGTGGTGGCTGGAACGACATCACCTTCTAACCAACATCCAATGCGGTTTCCGCCGACGCCGTTCAACAGTGGACCACCTTGTGTCGCTCTCGACACAAATAATTAACGGCTTCCTTAAGAAGTGCCAAACCATCGGGATATTTTTTTGACTTAGAGCGGGCTTATGATACCTGTTGGCGTGTAGGAATACTACGCACTCTGCACTCCTGGAACATTCGTGGTCGCCTACCAATTTTTGTTCAGGAGTTCCTGAAGGACCGCTCCTTCCGAGTAAGGGTCGGCTCGGTTTATTCTACTCCTTTTATTCAGGAGAATGGAGTACCCCAGGGTTCGGTACTTAGTGTCACGCTATTTGCCATCGCTATCAACTCCATCTCGCAATGCGTTCCTCCAGGAGTCTCGTCCTGCTTATTCGTAGATGACTTTGCGGTCTACTGTACCTCCCAGCGAACACCGTTTCTGGAGCGCCGTTTACAGCGATGCTTGGATAATCTTTTCGATTGGAGCTTAAGAAACGGTTTTCGTTTCTCAGCTGAGAAAAGCATTGGACTATGGTTGCATCATATACGCCTCAGCACGTCCATCTGTGTTGAAAAAATTAGACGCAGTCCATAATCGTGGCATTCGTGTTGCTATTGGGGCTTTTCCCACTAGCCCCGTCATAAGCCTGTATGCCGAAGCTGCAGAACCGGGTCTGCAGCGCCGGCGTGATATTTTACTAGGGAATTATGGCTGTGGTCTACATTGCATGCCAAAGCATCCATCGTTTGTTCCTTTTTTCAACACCTCACAAGACGACCGTTATAGGAACACCTCCCGTTTTCCAAAGCCACCTGGTTTTCGTTTTCGGGAGCTTATTACAAGGCTTCACCTCCATTTGCCTAAAATGTTCCTTAAGAGCGAGAGAGTGTACCCACCCTGGCTACGTGAATTTTCCCACGTGGATCTGGGCATTACACGGTGCAAGAAGTCACTGATGGCTCCCAGTAGTATACGTACGTGTTTCCTAGAATTTTTATCCCGTTTTAACGATCGGGTTTTAATTTATTCTGATGGCTCCAAGAGCCCAGAAGGTGTAGGGTGTGCGTTTGTCTGTGGAACCGAACCCTATACATTCGGTTTCCACAGCTGCACCTCAATTTCTAGTGCTGAAATTTATGCGATCTACCGAGCCATTTTATATGTACGACGACACCAGATAGGCGACTGCGTTATTTTTAGCGAATCCCTGAGTGCACTTCAAAGCCTTCGGCAGCTGTACAGCTACCATCCCATTGTACAGCGAACCCAGGACGCCCTCCACGTTTTAGACACCTCGGGTGTTAGTGTGGTATGTGCATGGGTGCCTGGACACGTTGGCTTACCAGGGAATGAACTGGCGGATTCGGTGGCAAAGTCGGCTGTCATTCAGCCAAAGACCAGCGTACCATTCGTCTTTTCGGAGGACTTCCGTTTTGTGATGCGGAGAGCCGTGTTGTCCTCCTGGCGCGCAGAGTGGTCCGCTCTACGCGGAAATAAGCTCCGCTCTTTGAAGGACGACCCAGTGTGTTGGGTAACCTCTTGCCGTCCATCCCGTCGAGAAGAAGTGCACTTGGCTCGGTTGCGCATAGGCCACTGTTTCTTTACGCATTCTTATCGTTATAACAAGGACCCCGATCCAGTTTGCCCGTTTTGCGGGGATGCCCTCTCTGTCCGCCATGTTTTAATTAGCTGCTTTAACCTGGCTCGCCTTCGCTGGTCCTTCCAGCTGCCGGCCAGCTTGCCAGAGGTATTGGCAGACGACCAAAAAGAGGTGGCCAAAGTTTTTAAGTTCTTTTATACTCTCAATTTTAGAATTTAGCTTTTAACTTTTTATCCAATTTAACTGTCGAATGTTTTTAAGCATCTTTTAGTTTTGACGCACGAAGTGTGTGTTTTATTTAGGCTGGACACAACTTGGTTGTTTTAATCTAGTCTTGTCATGAGTAGCTTTTTAGGGGCGCTGATGACCGCGCTGTTGAGCGCCCTAAACCACCATCATTCATTCTTCGACTTCCAGTCCCATGGTGGAACAACGACTGCCGGAATGCCATTCGTGCTCGTAGACGTGCTCTACGGGTATTCCAACGACACCCTACCCTAAGTAATCTTATTGAGTACAAGAAAGCGCGTGCACAGTCTAGGCAAATAATTAAGGATAGCAAAAAGATCTCATGGAACAACTTTGTCTCATCTTTTAACAGATGGACACCCTCATCTGTTGTATGGGATAGGTTAAGGCGCGTGGCCGGAAAATCAACCCACTTGCCAATCGCTGGTCTGAAAACACCTGCAGGAGTTGTTGTTGATCCGTTTGTCGTGGCTAACACCTTCGGCTGTGCTTTTGCTCAGGTGTCTAGCTCAAGTAATTATGTTCCTGAGTTTATCTCAATTAAGACTCAGGTAGAATCTCAAGGTTTCGTGTTTAGTTCCAGAAACCTTGAAGATTATAACCGCCTCTTCACCCTGGCAGAGTTAGAACCCGCTCTTTCATCATCGCGACTGACAGCAACAGGACCGGACGGAATCCACGTTCAAATGTTGCAACATCTCTCACCTGAAGGTAAGGCATTCCTGCTCGAGGTCTTTAACCGTGTTTGGGTTGATGCCACGTTTCCGGACAAGTGGCGAGAAGCCACCATTATACCTATCTTGAAAGCTGGCAAGGACCGTCACCTCCCTTCTAGCTACCGTCCTATTTCACTCACCAGTTGCGTCTGCAAGGTGATGGAACGCATGATAAATGGGCGGTTGGTATGGTGGCTGGAAACGCACAACCTACTGAATAACATCCAGTGCGGTTTCCGACGACGCCGTTCAACAGTGGATCATCTTGTGTCCATGTCGACACAGATTATGAACGGCTTTCTTAAAAACTGTCAAACAGTCGGAATATTTTTTGACCTCGAAAAGGCTTATGATACGTGTTGGCGGGCAGGGTTGCTACGTACTCTGCAAACCTGGAATATACGTGGACGCCTACCACTCTTCCTTCAGGAATTCTTGAAAGACCGCGTATTCCGAGTAAGGGTTGGTTCGGTTTCTTCGAACCTTTTCGTTCAAGAGAACGGTGTACCACAGGGATCGGTACTAAGTGTTACGCTGTTTGCTATTGCGATTAATTCTATATCGCATTGTTTTCACCAGGGGTCTCGTCATGCCTATTTGTAGACGACTTTGCCGTCTACTGCACGTCCCAGCGTACTCTCTTTCTTGAGCGCCGGTTACAGCGGTGCATAGACAATCTTTACGATGGAGCTCAAAAAATGGCTTCCGGTTCTCTGCTGAGAAAACCGTCTGCGTCAACTTCTGGCGCCGTCGGAGATATTTCCCACCTTCACTCCGATTGGGTCCACATAGACTGCCTTTTGCAGATGAGACGAGATTCCTTGGTCCGGTATTCGACAGAAAACTTAGCTGGTCCGCGCACATAGCACAGCTGAAAGCACGATGTGACCGTTCTCTTAATCTTATGCGAGTACTAAGCGGCAAATCTTGGGGAGCGGATCGCACAGTGTTGCTGCGACTCTACCACGCACTGATTCGCTCCAAATTAGATTATGGCTGTATAGTATTTGCCTCAGCACGTCCATCCGTGCTGCAAAAACTAGACACTGTCCATAATAGTGGACTACGGATTGCAATCGGAGCCTTTCCAACCAGCCCTGTTATTAGCCTCTACGCCGAATCTGCAGAACCTCCCTTGCGATACCGCCGAGATGTTTTATTAGCTAATTATGGCTGTGGACTTCTTTCCATGCCTACACATCCAACGTTTGCGGCTTTTACTGATAAATCATTGTATGCGCGTTATAGGCACACACTTCGTGATCCCAAGCCACCCGGTTATCGCTTCCGGGAGCTTCTTGTCAGGCTTAGCATCGAACCCCCTAAACTGTTCCGTAAGGGCGAGAGAGTGTACCCTCCTTGGCTGCATGGAACTCCCCATGTAGACCTCGGCATGACACAGTACACAAAATCCACAATGGCTCCATGTAGTATCCGTACGTGCTTTTTAGAATTTTTATCCCGTTTTAATGACCATGTTTTAATTTTTACTGATGGCTCCAAGTGTTCAGATGGAGTCGGCTGTGCATTTGTCTACGGAACCGAACCCTCTACATTCGGTTTCTGTAGCAGTACATCCATTTTTATAGCTGAGCTGTACGCAATCTACCGAGCAGTTTTATTTGTACATCGTCGGAACCTGGGTAACTGCCTAATTCTTAGCGATTCTCTTAGTGCCCTTCAAAGCCTTAGTAAGTTGTACAGCTCCCATCCAATTGTACAACGTATCCAGGACACCCTCCACATTTTACGCGACTCTGGTGTTAGCGTGACATGTGGATGGGTTCCTGGCCACACGGGACTGACTGTTAACGAACTAGCAGATTCGGCAGCTAAGGCAGCTACCACAAAACCCAGCGTTACTGTCCCGTTTCTGACTGCGGAGGACTTCAGGTTGGTTTTGCGGAGAGCAGTACTCTTGTGCTGGCACGACGAGTGGTCTGGTCTCCGTCAGAACCGGCTTAGAGAGGTGAAGGAGCTTCCGCTTCCCTGGGCCACTTGCTCTCGTACATCCCGGCGAGAGGAGGTGATTCTTGCTCGGCTACGTATCGGCCACTGCGTTTTTAGCCACAGCCATCTTTTAAATAAGCGCCCTGCTCCGGTCTGCCCACTTTGTGGTGGTCCGCTCTCGGTCCGTCACGTTATTTTAGATTGTCATAACCTGGTACGTCTCCGCCGGTCTCTCCAACTGCGGGCCAGCTTGGCAGAGGTTCTGGCGGACGACCCTAACGAGGTGGCCAAGGTTTTTAAATTGTTTTTAAACCTTAATTTTAGAATCTAACAAGGATTTTATACATGAACTCTTTTAATTTTTAGTTGGTGACATGTCTGTGTTTTACGGGTAGTGCTTTTATTCGGGATGGTGTTTTTAGTTTTTTTTTAGCCTGATCATGTTTATGGGCGCTTATGACCGCGCAGTTGTGCGCCCTAAAATACATCTATCATCATCATCATATTCTCAGATGAGACAATAAATTTATTAATGGTCTCATCAAGTTCAGAAAACCTGGTAACACGACTTTTAATTTTTAAGCTTAATATGTAATTAATTGCTTCGTCATGCCAGGATTTACTGCTGAGAGGATGGACAATATTTTCCATGTTCGCACCTACAACAGGAGATGAATGTAAGGATCTATTGGCTTCAGAGTATGTAGAAGTAGATGGAATGGGAGATGATATATTTGTAATCGGTAAGATGGTCGGATTTATACTAGAAGTTAAGTTATCGTCCGGAGTGTTGGAAGGTTCCAAAGAGTTGGCATTATTAATGGCTAGCAAAATCTGCTCACTAAGGGTTTTCCTTTTGTATTTTATTTGATCTATAGATCTATGAGGAAAATGCTCCAATAGTTTTTGATTGATGAATTTCTCGGCCCTATAGATAACTCAATAGTTAATAAATAGTTAATAAGGGAGTCATAGTTACTCTCGCCGTGGGAAAAAAAAACATCTGCCTTCTTTTGTTCTGACTTCTAATATTTATGTCAGAACGTTTTTGAGGCTTTATTGGTTTCTTTTGTTACATATTTGGTTTACATTGTTGCAGAAATTCCTTAATTCTAACTTAACTTACAATATGTGTATTTATATGTACAATGTTCATATATCTATGTTAACAATGGTATTACAATCCTAACATATCTTATAACTACTTCCTTATGAGCTAAGTTGTCAATCCGGTGGGCTGTTGTTTCCATTGGTGGTTATTCCCTTCTCTTGGTCCTACCCAGCGAGCAGATGTAGTGCTTCCTCCTGCTTTTTGTGCGTCCATCTATTGGGATGTCTGGTGTTCTTGGGGTTGGTGTTCTCTGTTGATTTCTTCTTGGTGTGACTTGTTGGGTTGGTGCATTTCTGTTCACTAGAGGATTCATGTTGTCTTCCTTGATGGCTGCTCGGGAGATCTTGTTCGTTAGTATTTGTAGAGCGCTGATTAGTTCCGGAGCTTTGAGTATATGCTTGATGGAATGTCCTCTCAATGGCTGTCTTAGTAGTTCTGTTTGTTGTCCAAAGCGGACGCAGTCAAAAGTTGTATGCTCCGGCGAGTCTCTGGTATGGCCAATATTGCAGAGTGGGGAGGGGACTCTATTGATTTTGTATAGATATGTATTGTACGGCCCATGCCCGCTTAGGAAGTGTATTAGCCCTTCATTCGGTGTTAGATGACTAATTTTCAGTCGCTGCTTTATTTTGGGTAAAAGCTCGAAGGTTCGTCTTCCTTCCTCAATATTGTTCCACTCATTCTGCCATTCGTCCATTAGAGAGTTCCTTATATCTGCCTTCGTGGTGCAGGGGTTTCCAATAATTTCTCTGACTTTTTCGAAGTTTTGCTTTTTCAGCCAGTACATGGCTCCTCTTTGTCTTACTTGCAAGTCAATGGGCCAGATGCCCGTGGTTACTAGCAGCGCCAAGGTTGGGGTTGTTCTGGTGGCTCCTGTCATCCTTAATATTACTTTTCTTTGTGATCTTCTGAGGAGTCTTTTAGTTTCTATTTCTCTTGCCTTGTGGGCCCAGATACTGGCTCCATACGTGATTATGGCTGAGAAGATGCTATTGTGATACGTGCGGATGTGTGTCATAGGTAGTCGAAGTTTGTTTTGTGCTATGTTGGCTATCTTCATCATGATTTGCTCCCCTTTGGTTCTAACGTACTCGGCGTGCTGTTTGTAAGTTATCTTGGCGTCCACTTGTAAGCCCAGATATCTCTTGTTTGTGGTGCGCTTTATGCTAAATTGCCCCAGTTTTATTTGGGGGTCGCGTTTCAGTGTGCCTTTGATCAGCATGTAGGTAGTCTTTTGGGGTGCTAGCTTCAATTTGTATCGTGCACCATGAGTTGATACTCGCAAGGGTGGCTGTTCCTATGCGCTCGATGTCGGCTCTGGTATTGGCTGGAAAGATTACGAGTATGTCGTCAGCATATGCTGTTACGTTTATGATATTTGTATCTGCTTGGAGTTGCTCAAGTAACGGTTCGATAGATATGTTCCAAAAGGTCGGTCCGAGCACCGAGCCTTGGGGGCAACCCTTGGTGATGTCCTTGGTGACTTTGTTATGTATGCCTCTTATGTGTATGCGACGTCCAACACAGTAATCCTTCAAGCTGGCATATAGGCAGCGAGGTGTATTTAGGTCTTTCAGTCTTTGGAGGAGCGCCGGCCACCATAGATTGTCGAACGCTCCTTGTATGTCTAGGAATAGAGCTACTGCATATTTTGTGGTTACATGTAATTTTTTTCCCAAGGCAGAGTTGATCGCGTCTTCCGTGGAGCGACCAGGAGTGAAGCCAAATTGCGTTTCGTTAATACCCATGAGTTGTCTTTGATTGGTCAATCTGGTACATAGTAATTTTTCCTGTATCTTGCCAATAATGTTTAAAAGACAGATGGGTCTATACGACTTGGGTTGAGTTGGGTCTTTGTCTTTTGATTTTTTGAGGATGACTGTGTTGGCTTTTTTCCAAGCGTAAGGTACTCTACCTTGTATCAAGCATTCGTTTAGGAGGTTGGTGACATATGGAGTGATTTTGGGCTCTAGATGCTGCAGCACTTCAGCTGGAATGCCATCGGGACCTGGTGCTTTCCTCCGCTTTAGTTGGCGAACTGCTGTCGAAATCTTCCTGGGCAAAAGGTATCACTATGCCCGTGTTGGGGACCCAGTCTTGGTAATTGTTTCTAAGTTCTTGTTGTTGGGGTGTATCATCTTCCATGTTGTCTGAGGGCAGCAATGTTTCCGTTAAGGTATGCATGGTGTCCAGCCAGGAGGTGGTGAATTGGTTGTTCGGCTTTTTGAGGGTGGAAATTGTGTCTGGATGCTTGATTGTCTCAGTTGCCAGTTTATAGGGTATTCCCCATACGTCGCGCTGTAGTTTGGTGTCAACAAATTCTGTCCATGAATTTTGCTTGGTCTCTTTTAGCTTGTGGTATTTCTCCTTTAACATCCTGTAGGTCTCTAGGTGAAACTGTCTTTCGGCGTGAATTATTGCTTTGTGGTATAACCTAGCGGTTCTCACTTTTCCTCGAAGCTTTTGTAGTTGTTCGGACCAGGCCATGGGGCTATGTTTTGATGGAAGGGTTAGAGGTATGGATTCTTTCATGGCGTCTTGGATGGCTCTGGTTAATTCCTTTGCCTTCTTGTCTACATCGTCATTGATTTTGACGTGCTCTGTTACGTTAAACTTGGCTCTGAGCTCTTCTCGGTAACCCATTCATGCGCGTCACTAATTAGATGACGCGGCATTTGTCTATATTCTGTAGGGAACTAATTCCAATGTAACCCATTGTTGGTTTAAACATAGAATGAGTTATATAAGTTTAACTGATACACAATAGTTGTTTATGGAGTGACTAAAAGAGAATTAAATATATATATATATATAATATAATAACATTAATAAACTATTATAAACTATAACATGCATAATACAATATAACAACGATAAATTAATTAATTATTACTATAATCCCTAAAATTATTAAAAATATTAATTGCACTCTTTAAAATATAAATTGAAGCATTTTCCAGGGCTCTACGTGTCCAACCCCAATCTTTGAGAAAGTTAATTGTTTCTGGTGGTATGGATCCCCGTGAGCCAAAAACTATTGGCTGTACCTCCACATTAACGACCGACGAGAATAGTGTTTTCATATGATTTTCTAGGCCTGAATATTTGTTTACTTTTTCCAAATAAGCCCTCCCCAAGGAATCACCATCCTCGTACCTGATTGTGGCGTCGATTATACTTGCTTTAGTTTCTTCGATCACCACAAGATCAGGCTTGAGGATGGTGTTATCATCAATTTTGAAACTATGTTCGGTTAAAAGTTTTGCTTGGGGGCTTTTCTTCTTAATGTTCTTACTAATTTCTGAGACTATATAGTTATGTCTAAATAATCTCGCCGGTTTTGTGGAGGTACACAGCCCGAGAATGTGTCCTGCCGTTTCAGGGGCACCATGGCAATTCCTGCACATCACGTCTATTTCAGGTTTATATCGAGCCTCCACTATCCTACAGTGCTGATTATTTGTTCTGATTTTAATTGCCTCGGTAAATTTAGAGCCTGAGAGGATGTATGGTTTAAGAAGCCATGCGTTTCCCAGGGGGTTTGCGTAGAAGGCACCAACGCCTTTACCCTGGGTATCGAATGCCGCCCATAGTTCAAATTCTTGCTCCCTCAAATTAATTTTCTGCTTATTAATTTGCGAGAGGGAGCAGGGCCACTCCAAACCAACATCCCCGGCTACTTTTGATAATTTGGCTCCGAGGTTGCCATTAATGAAGTGTTCTTTAAGTTCATTGTCAATTAAGTTTAGGAATTTATTGCCAGCTTTGAGATAGGATAGTGGAATAAGTGATGCCAGTTTAGGAAAGCCAAGGCCCCCGTCTCTCCTCCTTGTATAAAAGAACCCATTAGATGTTTGGGCAGGTAGGTGGAGGATGTTTTTAAAAATTCCCCTTAATTTGTTATCTATATTATTAAGAAATGAATTAGATGGGGGATCTAGAATCGCCAGATACAGAAATTTTGGTAAAATGTATGTATTAAAAATTTCTAATTTCTGAAAAGGTTTTAGTCTTAAACTGGCACATTTTTCGGCCGCTTTTATTATATAAGAGTGATACTCTTTACTGAGCTTGCCGGCCCATGGGTTAATGTTTTTACCCAAATACTTCAACGTGTTGGCCGGGTCGCTATATCTCAATGGTTTATTTTGAATTGATAGGCCGGGATCTTTAATGTACCAGGTTTTTTGACTTATTAATAATTTGAAAACATTGTGATTTAGATTCAGAAATTTTGAGTCCAATGTTTGAAAAGCAGGGCGCAAGAGCTTCCAAGATTTTAGAGACGTCATAAGGTGTCCTCCCAACCAAGGCTATGTCATCAGCAAAGGCAAGTATATTCATTTTTGTTGAACCCAAAGTAATACCGTAGGGTAGTTCATTAATGGAATTAATAATATCATCGATAGCTAGATTGAAAAGTAATGGGGATAGGGGGTTCCCCTGCTTCACTCCCCTACACAATTTGATTGTACACCCATTACTTAAAGTTGTAAAGCTATCGGAATATAAATTGCTGATGATTGATATTAATTGGGGATGGACACCTCTGCGTTCCATCGCCTTAAAGATTGCTTTGTGCTTGATTGTGTCGAAAGCTTTCTGAATATCTATGAGGGCCATTGACCCCCTTGCTCTTTACCAATATTGATGAGCTCGTTAATTAATGTAATATTTATAAAAGTACTGGCCTCTGATCTAAACCCAGTCTGATATTCAGAAAGCTTAATAACGTTGAGCCGACGACTTAATAGAGACGAGAACACCCGTGCCAGGAGTGAAGCTATGGTAATGGGGCGCCAATTCGATGTTGAGTTAGGATCGTCACCTTTAGGGATAAATATGGTCCTATTCTGTTTCCATGATGATGGATAACAATTACTAATTAATATAAAATTATAAATTTTGGCCAATAGGACGCATATTTCAGATGTTGCAACTGCCCCTTTGGTGATCCCATCTAGACCGGGAGATGTTTTGGTCTTCATTTTCCTTAACTTGAACATGATTTCTCTGTCAGAAATCAGTGGTAAACAATGTTCTATTGACAGAGAATTCATGTTAGGATCACCAGAAGGCATGCAAACATAAGAGAGTCATAGTTACTCTCGCCGTGGGACAGGGATCTCGGTAACCCATTCATGCTCGTCACTAATTAGATGACGCGGCATTTGGCTATGTGAGAAAGGACCTTCCAAAAACTGAAGTGCCCCAACTTCCGGCATTTTTAGGGAGTGCCGTCCTCCCTGCCCCCCGGGATCTCAATAATAGTGTTAGACAGTATTTTCCCGGGGCAGGCCACTAAAACTACAAATAAAAAGAAAAACTAAAATCATAAAAAAAATTTGGCTGGTTACCCCCCAGATAACTATAATATAATGCCAAATGCCTCAAATATTTAAGCATGCATAATATATATCTTTTTTTATAAGAGAGTCACAGTTGCTCTCGCCGTTGGACACGGAATCTCGGTAACCCACTCATGCGCGTCACTAATTAGATGACGCGGCATTTGGCTATTAATCTGGCATTCGCTAATTCCGGATTAGTCATCCGTTGACTTACACATTACTAAAATTATTAGGAGGAGAGAGCCAATAAGCAATTATACTTTTAGAGAAGATTGGTTTAAAAATTAATATATATAATAAACATCTAAATATAGTAACAAAATTAGTAACAATAACAGTTAACAATTAAAACAGATTAAAAATTTATGAATAAAACTGCATAATTGATAAAATATATAAAATGTTAGTCATTACTATATTCTCTAAAAGTATTTAAGATGTTAATTGCACTTTTGATAATGTAGATAGAAATGTTTTCGAGAGCACGCTTGGTCCACCCCCATTCTTTTAGAAAGATCATGGTTTCGGGGAGGATAGCGCCTCTCGAGCCAAGGACAATAGGCTGCACCTCGACTTGATCAACATTAGAGTACACATTTTTGATGTGCTCTTCAAGAATCGAATATTTATCTGTCTTTTCTATATGTGCGTGAGTCAAGGAGCTGCCGTCCTCATACCTGACCGTGATATCCATAATGGTAGCTTTTTTTTTATTAATTATCACCAGGTCAGGTCTGAGGACGACATCATCCTTAACTTTAAAGGAATGTTCAGGTAAAATATTTGCATCAGGCACTTTAGATTTAATACATTTGTGTATATCATTAACTATTGTATTGTGCCTGTGGATTCTTGAAGGCTTTGTCGAGGTGCAAAGGCCTAATATATGTCCGGCTGTTTCTGGAGCATTGTGGCAGTTTCGGCAATTTACATCCATCTCTGGCTTATATCTGGCTTCCACAATTTTGCAATTTTGATTATTGGTTCTTATTTTAATGGCCTCGGTAAGGCGAGACGGAGAAAGGATAAAGGGTGTTAGTAACCATGCATTGCCCAGGGGATTAGCATAAAAAGAGCTTGCTCCTTTCCCCTGGGTATCGCAAGATGACCATTGTAAGTATTCCTGGTCTTTTAAGTATAGTTTGTGTTTATTAATGCCAGGAATACTGCATGGCCACTCCAACCCTAGATCATTTGCCACCTTTCTCGTCTGCTTACCGAGGTTCCCATTTTCAAAATATTGTTGCAAAGGTTCATCAATTGAAGCAAGAAATTTGTTTGACGCTTTTAAAAAAGCCAGAGGGATAAGATGGGCTAATTTTGGGAAGCCGAAACCGCCATCCCGTCTTCTAGTGTAGAAAAACCCTGTCGAGGTTTGCGCTGGTATATGAAATACTTCTTTGAAAATACCCCTTAATTTATTATCAATATTGTTCAAAAGAGTTGTAGATGGGGGTTCTAAAATTGCTATATACAGAAATTTGGATAGTATATATTGGTTAAAGAATTCTAATTTCTGCCAAGGTTTTAATTTTAATTTGGCTGTTTGTTCAGCGGCAGAAATTATATTGTTATAGAATTCTTTGCCAACCTTACCAGACCATGGGTTGATATTCTTGCCAAGGTAGGACAACATTGCTTCAGGATCACTATATTTCATAAGTTCGTTGTTGATTTTTAATTTAGGATCCTGCAGGAACCAAGTCTTATTTTTGCTGATAATTTCAAAACATTTAGACTTGGTTCCTGAGATATTAAGTCCTACCTTGGACAATTGATTATTTAAAGACTCCAATATTTCAGCAACTTCCGAGGGTGTCCTACCAAAAATGGCTATATCGTCGGCAAAGGCTAAGATGTTAAATTTCCTATTGCCGACATTAATACCACCGGGTGTCTGACTTATTTCTTTAATTATATTATTTATGGCGATATTAAACAACAGTGGGGAGAGGGGGTCCCCCTGTTCAACACCCCTCTTCAGCTCAAAAGTTGCGCCATTGATTAATGTTGTTACGCACCCGGTGTACATATTTGTGATTAAAGTTATTGCCTTGGATGAACACCCTCTTTATGAAGTGCCCTGAAAGTAGCCGAATGTAAGATGGTATCAAATGCTTTCGATACATCAATCAGCCCCTTAAAATCCAACCTCTGCGGTCCTCGTCCCGAGGAGTGGGCAACAGGAAGTAGGGGACTGACTGATGGGGTGATGTACGGTGGGCACTTGGTGTACCCCAGTACCGCTACGGCTGCCGAGAAGGCCCATCAGTAACCCCGAAAACTGGCAGAAGAGGCTCTGGTATTTTTCCCCAGGGACCTACTACGGTAGGTACGGGATTGGCGATCCCGGGGTCCCTAGCCACTCACCCCCAATTCATCCCCTTCATCTCCATTAACTGTGCTACGTTAAGCTACTGCTTGTCAGCAAGCATCACATTCTTCCTCTTCTAGCTTTTATTATTATTATTAGCACGTAAGGTCTTAGGTTTATAACTCCTGTCTCACCAGCAGGGATCTCTCCTATCTCCGTGGTTCTGTCCCACGGTTTTCAGCGCGGCTTTCGACATGTGTGCTCTCCGGAGGTCTCAAAAGTGAAGGTTGAGCGGACCCTTCACACTGCCCCTATGTGTAGCCTTAGGTGCGGAGCCCCTCCACACCGTCAAGTACACCCACGTAGCTCCTTGAGGGCTCGGTCTGTGTTAATCTCCCGACGGCCGTGTTTGCCGTTGGGTTAGTATCACGGACCGGACGTGTTACCGCTGACGGAACCCCGGTGTAATCAACCACAAGTCCCCTGAATCCGCGTGTGCCTATTACACGCATGCGCGGCCTAAAGTGGGGAGCCACAGGCGGTTATTCCTGTGGTAGGGGCATAAAGCCGGGGTGTGCGTGGTGAACGGTTTACCCATACGGACAAGCAGTGGAGATTGAAGGGTAGCTTTTCTGAGGTACAAATGAGATCGGTCATGGGTGAGGTCCCCATGACGGCACAGACCGTGAAGATTCGGTGTCTTTCTTTCTTTAACCCCCGGATGGCAGGCTGACGCCGACGGTTCCGGATGGGGGTCCTATTCAAAATGCATCCGCGCAAAACCTCTTTCATCGACCCTTGTTTGGTTATGACTTTGGCTTGTGATGGGAAAACTTTTAAAGATATCAGTCCGTTTTATATAAAGCGTGAAGTTGACAAAATCAGCGGCCCGGTCAAGAACGCTACGCGTCTCCGAGACGGTAGCTTACTATTAGAGAGCACCAGTGCAGACCAGTCTCGCAAACTACAAAAGGCGACTTTGTTGGGCTCCTACCCTATCCGGGTAGCCCCACACAAAACACTTAACACCTGTCGAGGAGTAGTCACCACCTCCAGCTTGGATGGTCTTGCAAACGAAGAAATAGTAAGTTGCCTCTCGGATCAGCTTGTTTGTCAGGCGTACCGGCTAACACGGAAACAAGATGGCAAGGAGTACCCATTACGTACGGTATTTCTAACTTTTGCTGGGACGAAGTTACCTGAATACATATATTGCGGCTATTCACGTGCTAGCGTCCGCCAGTATGTCCCGAACCCCATGCGCTGTTTCCAATGTCAGCGGTTCGGACATACTAAGGTCACATGTACCAATCCTGCTCTTTGTGAGCAATGTGGCCTAGCGAAACACGACGACCCCAACTGCAGTCGAACACCTTGTTGCGTGAACTGTGGCGGTAGTCATCCCTCCAGCTCGCGACAGTGCCCTAGATTCATGGACGAAAAAGGTATTCAGGAGCTACGTGTGAAAGAACGCCTGACTTTTCCAGAGGCACGACGGCGCTTTGAGCAACTAAATCCTGCTACCACTACTACTGGATATGCATTAGCAGCTCGCCGTACTCCTAATACCACTGTTGCTGTTCAACACGTCCCTGTCGCCCACGCATCCACGCAGACTGACTTTCTAGCGGTTAAACCCACGTCTCAGACTGTTTGTATATCCACCAGCACTACCTCCGTTTCAACCGTACAGACTCCAGACACCAAGCCATCACCGAGTAACAACAATCCCGTAGTAACTGTGAAAAACCGATCCCGGCCAACACATAGATCGCGAAGTCGCTCGCCCTCCATTAGATCCCGGTCTCGTTCTACGAGCCGTAGAAGTTCTGACTCCCGAACATCAGCGGAGTCACAGGAGGCTAACGATTTTCGAATCGTAGGGCCCAAATCAGCCAAAGTCAAGAAAAAAGTTAAAACGGCCCGTTAAAACCTCTTTATGGAAATAATCCAGTGGAATGTCAATGGTTTTCAAGCTCGTGCTCAAGACCTACAACATTTAGTTTCTCAACGGTCACCGTCAATAATTTGCCTCCAGGAAACCCACTTACATCCCAATCACTCGTTACACCTTCACTCTTTTTCGGCATTTAGAAGCGATTCTCTTGCAGGTATGCGTGCAAGCGGTGGCGTTGCTACCTTAGTGGCGCCTAACATTTCCGCCGCCAACGTTCCTCTCACCACACCATTGCAAGCTGTGGCCGTCCGACTACAGCTGGAGAGCATCAGTTTTACCATCTGTAACATGTACCTGCCGCCGCTCAGTATAGTTCCAGAGCGGGATCTTCTAGCGCTATTGGCTCAGCTCCCCTCACCACTACTCCTTGTGGGAGATTTGAATGCCAAGCACACGCTCTGGGGATCAGACACTGATGACGGCCGTGGATGCCTCCTCGTAGACGTCTTCGATAAGTCTGACCTGCTTCTGCTAAATACTGGTGACCCGACATTCCTATCATCCGCTTATGGTACACATTCCGTACTAGACCTTTCTTTCTGCAATCCGTCATTAATACCACTACTTGAGTGGTCAGTACTCTCCGACCTCTTTGGCAGTGATCATTACCCCATTAACATTCATTTTGCTGGCCGCCAATGTGTACCTTCTCGACATCCTCGCTGGATTATTTCCAAAGCTGATTGGGGAAAATTCCATTCCCTGATAAACCTTATCGATGATGGTTTCGACACCATCGATGAAATGGTCGAATATTTTACTTGCTCGATCCTGCTCGCAGCAGAATCCAGCATTCCTCGAGGTTCATCTACACCACGTCGTATCCCTGTACCGTGGTGGTCTGAGGAATGCAGTTTGGCTGTCAAAGACGCAAACGTGCTTTGCGCGTTTTTCAGCGGCACCCGACAGAAGGGAACTTCGTCGCCTTCAAACGTTCTCGCGCTAGGGCACGCTTCATACTCCGCAACGCAAAGCGTAAATCTTGGGAAGCCTATGTCTCTTCCCTTTCCCGGCGCAGTTCTAACCAACAAGTATGGTCAGCTGTTCGGCGGATGTATGGCAAGTATCGCTAACTACAACATTTGCTGCTACTAGCCAAACTGCCCGCTATGACGCTCTCTTCCTGCCTATTAAGGAAAAGGCGGAACGGGTACAACTAAATTTTAATAGTGACTGCACCGAGCCGTACAACCAACCTTTTACCGCTGCCGAGCTCGCCCATTCTCTAGCGTTAGCAAAGGATTCTTCTCCAGGTCCCGATGACGTACACCGACAGATGCTACTACATCTTCCATCTGAGGCGCTGTTTCGTATTAAACATCTATAACCGCATTTGGCATGAGCGGGTATTCCCTTCCTCCTGGCTAGAGGGTATTGTCATCCCCATCCCTCGACCCGGAAAGGACCGCACACTTCCATCTAGCTACCGCCCCATTTGCCTGACGAGTGTCCTCTGTAAGACATTCGAGCGAATGATAAACGCTCGGTTAAATTGGTGGCTAGAAAAACATAACCATCTGTCCAACTTCCAATGCGGTTTTCGTCGCCATCGCTCAAGTGCCGACAATCTAACACGCCTTGAGGGGTATATTTCCGATGCCTTTCTACTGAAACAGCACGCCGTGGGCGTGTTCCTCGACCTGGAGAAGGCCTATGACACCACTTGGCGGTACGGCATACTCCGTAACCTTCATAGTTACGGTATGCGTGGTCATCTACCTGAGTTTTTATGCAATTTTTTAAAACTTCGCCGTTTTCGTGTGCGCATAGGAAAAACGATATCCCAGGAGCGGATACAGGAGAACGGTGTACCTCAAGGGTCGATTTTGAGCGTCACCCTTTTCGCCGTAGCGATTAATGGCATCACTAGTGCCGTTCGAAGTGGAATTCCATCATCCCTCTATGTTGACGACTTCGCAATCTATTATAGGTCTGCCAACATAGATCACATTGAGCGCCAACTGCAGCTGACCATTACCCAGCTAGCAGCTTGGGCGCTTCAAACCGGCTTCCGTTTTTCAGCTGCGAAGACGCAGTGTATCCACTTTCACCGCCTACGAGGTATTTACCCGCCTCCTGATCTTTATTTGAACGGCACACCCCTGCCATTTGTCTCGCACCTGAAGTTCTTGGTTCTCTACTTGGACCGACAACTCAATTGGGAGCACCACATTCGTCACCTTCGAGCCTCTTGCGGTCGTTCTCTTCGGGTGCTGAAGGTATTATCTGGAGCATCTTGGGGGGGGGGCGATCGCACGGTAATGTTGAGGCTGTACCGCTCTCTGGTTCGGTCCAAGCTGGACTATGGCAGTTTTATTTATGGCGCAGCGACCGCCTCTAAACTTCGCCTTTTAGACACCGTGCATCACACTGGCATCCGCCTTGCCACAGGAGCTTTCCGCACCAGTCGAGTCGACTGCCTGTATGCAGACTCAGGCGAACCTCCACTCCATATTCGTCGCTCGCTGTTACTCTGCTCATACGTTTCAAAGTTGGCAAGTCATCCCAATCATCCTTGTTTTAAACCAGTTCTGTGTCCAGATTTAGTCCACCGTTATATGCGCCCTGGTTCTCACACACGCCCCGTGGGAATAAGATTTCGGGATCACCTACATTCGCATGGACTCCGAATGCCTCGCGTGGAGAGGTCGTCCATCTGCCCTTATCCTGCATGGCAGCTCGATCGTGCGCGGTTCGATCTCGCTCTTTCAAGCAACCCTAGACTCGCTACTCCACATTCGGTGTTCCAACAACTTTTTGCCGAATTGCTGGGCCGTTACCCTATGTTCCGGTCTTTACAGACGGTTCTCAGTTAGGTAGCGCTACGGGTTGCGCATTCTTCATTAACGGCGAGGCTCATAAATTTCGCCTTCTGGACTCCACTTCAGTTTTTTCCGCAGAACTGTATGCCATCTTCTATTTGCTCCTTTTTATTTGCAAGTTAGCTCCCGGCTCTTTTATTGTCTGCACTGATTCTCTGAGTGCGCTTCAGGCTTTGCAAAAGCACACTGCCGCTCAGACCCTCGTTTTAAAAATACAGGCCCAGATCTCGCAAATGCTCGGGCGCGGGTACAATTTTGTTTTTACTTGGACCCCAGGCCATGTGGGGATTACCGGGAACGAGGAGGCGGACGCGGCTGCTAAGTCCGCTTACCGTTTGCCCCGGAGTTTAACATCTACGGTGCCATACCAGGATGTGCAACGTTTATTCCGTCGCCATCTCCTATCTGCTTGGCAGCAATCCTGGACAGCTATAGAAGGCACACAACTACGGGGTATAAAGGAGAGCGTACAACCCTGGCAAGCATCCTGCAGGGATAACTGGCGAGCCGAGGTGATACTCACCCGGCTGAGAATTGGGCACACACGAGCAACTCATGGCCATCTGCTAAGAGGGGAACCGGCCCCTGTGTGTGCCTCGTGTTCAGTACGCCTCACGGTGCGGCACGTACTGCTTGATTGCCCGCAGTACGCCCGCGTTCGCCAGTCAATAGGCTTGGGAGCTAACTTGCCCAGTATTTTAGGTGACGACCCAGTGGCCGTGGATAAGGTACTGCGGTTTATTTTTAAAATAGGTTTTAATAAACAAGTGTGACTTTTATTTTATACTTATTACTTTTAGCGTTTTTATAGTATTAGTCTTTAGTTGGTTTTTTAATGTTCTTTTAACAGGTGAGTGCTTTTAATATATCTTAACGTTTTACCTAAATTTTTAGACCTTTTAGGTTTTTAGTATTGACATAGGGCCCAAATGACCTTGATGTCGACGGGCCCTAAAACCACACACTCACTCACTCTAGCTACCGAGAGTGCCCACGCTTCTTGGAGGAAAAGGCGATACAGGAGATCCGGGTTAAGGAGAAAGTATCCTTCTCTGAAGCCCGGAAACTTCTGCGTACTCGTCAACCGTGCGTCCTGCGGTCCGGTACATACAGCTCAATAGCAGCTAAGCCGGTACCGAAAAAGGAAATCGCAACCCAAACCAGCGATTGTGAGGCCACCATATCGGACAGAATTATCACTGCCACACCAGCTCCGCAGCGGTCAAAGCCGTCAGCGTCTACATCTACCTCACCTGCATCGGCGAAGAAGTCGGCACTGTCGCCATAAAAAACATCTGCCACAACCACAAAAACTAAGACACCTGTAGTTTACGATGCACCGCCGCTAAAGTTTAAGACCAGCTATCAGAGATCAGATTTCCTCAAGGATACGAGTGGCACGACCAAGAAAAAGAAAGGTAAGAAGGCATCTCGAAGTTCTTCCTCTGAGTCTTCTGGTGAGGAATCGGACCGACAACTTTCATCTTCGTCGGTCTCAGTCTCCAATCGGTTCGAGGTTCTGGAACCCAAGTTCTCTATGGGGAAAGGGGCTTCTTCCGCAGAGGAAATGGAGCAGGAGGATGGTGATCACACTGCCAGAATGCTTGTTAAAAAGCGGCAGGATAAACAGGACATACCAGGTGTTAGCCCAACACCGAAAAAGAAGGGTAAACTGATTCGGCCACCACCGAAGTCATCTTAAATCTGCCTTAGCTAATAATATCCTATTCCACTACCACCACGGCTATCCTATATTGGAACATCCGGGGACTCCGGACGCGTCGGTCGGAGCTTGATCTGTTGCTCCATAAGCACAGACCTTTGGCTGTATGCTTACAGGAGACAAAGCTCCGTCCCACGGCCTCCTGTAACATCTCACGGTATACCCCTATACGGTGTGATGTAGAACCAGAAGAGGGTAGTCCAGCGCACGGAGGCACTTTAATGCTGGTCAGAGATGATATATACTTCGATGCTTTACCTCTACAAACAGACATTCAATCAGTGGCTGTCCACATTACCCTGCCGTCGTTACAATTCACCCTTTGTTCTCTCTATGCCCCACCTTCTGAGGACCTCTCACTCACTGAGCTGCAAGACCTGATTCTGCAGTTACCCACACCTTTTCTGCTGGTGGGAGACTTCAACGCCCACCACCCTCTCTGGGGTTCCACCAAATCTTGTGCCAGAGGTAAAGTCATCGCGAAATTCCTGGACAACAATAACCTGGTTCTCCTGAACACCGGAGAACCAACCTTTCTTTCGGATGCATTCCACTCCATGTCGCACCTTGATTTGGCGGTTTGCTCACCACAGCTAGCAACCTCTTTACAATGGAATATCATCTCTGACTTGCACTCCAGCGATCACTTTCCATGTCTCGTGACTCTCCTGGTACCATACGTACCCTCCACCCGTTGGCCAGCCTGGCGCTTCGATCATGCCAACTGGGCCCTTTACACCCAGTTGGCTGTTTTTAGTTACGAGCACGAGTCTGTGAATGACTTGGTGGGACACCTCACCGAGCAGATTCTTTCTGCAGCAGAGCGGGCTATTCCCCGTTCTAGTGCTGCTCCCCATCGAGATCCTGTTCCGTGGTGGACGCCTGATTGCCGGAACGCTATTCGTGCCCGCAGACGCGCTCTGCGGTTCTTCCAAACACACCCTACCTTGGATAACCTGATTGCCTACAAGAAAATGCGTGCTAGGTGCAGGCAAATAATTAGGGACAGCAAAAAGGCATCGTGGAATACCTTTGTATCTTCTTTTAATCGCCATACACCCTCCTCTGTTGTATGGAATAAGCTAAGGCGCGTGGCCGGAAAACCGACACACATGCCCATTGCAGGTCTGAAGACACGTGCAGGGGTCGTTGTGGATCCGTCCGATGTGGCTAACACTTTTGGCAGTGCTTTCGCTCAAGTGTCCAACTCGGATAGTTACGCGCCTGAGGTCCTGTCCATTAAGGCTCAGGTCGAAGCTCAAGCTCTCTGCTTTCATTCCAGCAATCGTGAAGATTACAACCGCCTCTTCTCTATGGCAGAGTTGGAACACGCCCTTTCAGCTTCGCGACTATCTGCACCAGGCCCGGACGGAATCCACATGCAAATGCTGCAACAGCTCTCCCCTGAGGGCAAGACCTTCCTGCTGGAGGTCTATAATCGGATATGGGTGGAAGGGAGTTTCCCCGAACGGTGGCGAGAAGCCTTCATAATACCCATACTGAAGCCCGGAAAGGACCGGCATCTCTCTTCCAGCTACCGCCCTATTTCTCTCACAAGTTGTACATGCAAGGTGCTGGAACGCATGATTAACGGACGGTTAATGTGGTGGCTGGAACATCACCTTCTAACCAACATCCAATGCGGTTTCCGCCGACGCCGTTCAACAGTGGACCACCTTGTGTCGCTCTCGACGCAAATAATGAACGGCTTTCTCAAGAAGTGCCACACCATCGGGATATTTTTTGACTTAGAGCGGGCTTATGATACCTGTTGGCGTGTAGGAATACTACGCACTCTGCACTCCTGGAACATTCGTGGTCGCCTACCAATTTTTGTTCAGGAGTTCCTGAAGGACCGCTCATTCCGAGTAAGGGTCGGCTCGGTTTATTCTACTCCTTTTATTCAGGAGAATGGAGTACCCCAGGCTTCGGTACTCAGTGTCACGCTATTTGCTATCGCTATCAACTCCATCTCGCAATGCGTTCCTCCAGGAGTCTCGTCCTGCTTATTCGTAGACGACTTTGCGGTCTACTGTACCTCCCAGCGAACAGCGTTTCTGGAGCGCCGTCTACAGCGATGCTTGGATAATCTTTGCGATTGGAGCTTAAGAAACGGTTTTCGTTTCTCAGCTGAGAAAAGCATTTGCGTGAACTTCTGGCGCAATCGGAGTCGATTACCACCTACGCACCGATTGGGACCTCATAAACTACCGTTTGCAGACGAGACGAGATTCCTTGGTTTGGTGCTTGATAGAAAGCTCAGCTGGTCCTCGCATATAACACAACTGAAGGCCAGCTGTGACCGTTCCCTAAATATCCTGCGGGTACTCAGTGGGAAGTCCTGGGGCGCCGACCGCACGATGTTGCTACGACTCTACCGCACTCTCATTCGCTCCAAGTGGGACTATGGTTGCATCATATACGCCTCAGCACGTCCATCTGTGCTGAAAAAATTGGACGCAGTCCATAATTGTGGCATTCGTATTGTTATTGGGGCTTTTCCCACTAGCCCCGTCATAAGCCTGTATGCCGAAGCTGCAGAACCGCCTCTGCAGTGCCGGCGTGATATTTTACTAGAGAATTATGGCTGTGGTCAACATTGCATGCCAAAGCATCCATCGTTTGCTCCTTTTTTCAACACCTCACAAGACGACCATTATAGGAACACCTCCCGTTTTCCAAAGGCACCTGGTTTTCGTTTTCGGGAGCTTATTACAAGGCTTCACCTCCATCTGCCTAAAATGTTCCTTTAGAGCGAGAGAGTGTACCCACCCTGGCTACGTGAATTCTCCCACGTGGATCTGGGCATGACACGGTGCAAGAAGTCACTGATGGCTCCCAGTAGTATACGTACGTGTTTTTTAGAATTTTTATCCCGTTTTAACGATCGGGTTTTAATTTATTCTGATGGCTCCAAGAGCCCAGAAGGTGTAGGGTGTGCGTTTGTCTGTGGAACCGAACCCTATATATTCGGTTTCCACAGCTGCACCTCAATTTTTAGTGCTGAAATTTATGCGATCTACCGAGCCATTTTATATGTACGACGACACCAGATAGGCGACTGCGTTATTTTTAGTGATTCCCTGAGTGCACTTCAAAGCCTTCGGCAGCTGTACAGCTACCATCCCATTGTACAGCGAACCCAGGACGCCCTCCACGTTTTAGACACCTCGGGTGTTAGCGTGGTATGTGCATGGGTGCCTGGACACGTTGGCTTACCAGGGAATGAACTGGCGGATTCGGCGGCAAAGTCGGCTGTCATTCAGCCAAAGACCAGCGTACCATTCGTCTTTTCAGAGGACTTCCGTTTTGTGATGCGGAGCGCCGTGTTGTCCTCCTGGCGCGCAGAGTGGTCCGCTCTACGCGGAAATAAGCTCCGCTCTGTGAAGGACGACCCAGTGTGTTGGGTAACCTCTTGCCGTCCATCCCGTCGAGAAGAAGTGCACTTGGCTCGGTTGCGCATAGGCCACTGTTTCTTTACGCATTCTTATCGTTTTAACAAGGACCCCGCTCCAGTTTGCCCGTTTTGCGGGGATGCACTCTCTGTCCGCCATCTTTTAATTAGCTGCTTTAACCTGGCTCGCCTTCGCCGGTCCCTCCAGCTGCCGGCCAGCTTGCCAGAGGTATTGGCGGACGACCAAAAAGCGGTGGCCAAGGTTTTTAAGTTCTTTTATACTCTCAATTTTAGAATTTAGCTTTTAACTTTTTATCCAATTTCACTGTCGAATGTTTTTAAGCTTGTTTTAGTTTTGACGCACGAAGTGTGTGTTTTATTTAGGCTGGACACAACTTGGTTGTTTTAATCTAGTCTTGTCATGAGTAGCTTTTTAGGGGCGCTGATGACCGCGCTGTTGAGCGCCCTAAACCACAATCAATTCAATTTTGCTCGATCCTGCTCGCAGCAGAATCCAGCATTCCTCGAGGTTCACCTACACCACGTCATATCCCTGTACCGTGGTGGTCTGAGGAATGCAGTTTGGCTGTCAAAGCACGCAAACGTGCTTTGCGCACTTTTCAGCGGCACCCGATGGAAGGGAACTTCGTCGTCTTTAACCGTTCTCGCGCTAGGGCACGCTTTATACTGCGCAACGCAAAGCGTAAATCTTGGGAAGCCTATGTGTCTTCGCTTTCCCGGCGCAGCTCTACCCAACAAGTATGGTCAGCTGTTCGGCGGATGTATGGCAAGTATCGCCGGACGGTAATTCCCGGCCTTGCCAACGATTCCTTGTGCACCACCGAGCAGGACATAGCTGAAGCCCTAGCTACCACAGTTGCTGCCACGAGCCAGACTGCCCGCTATGACGCTCTCTTCCTGCCTATTAAGGAAAAGGCGGAGCGGTTACCATTTAATTTTAATAGTGACTGCACCGAGCCGTACAACCAACCTTTTACCGCAGCCGAGCTCGCCCATTCTCTGGTGTTAGCAAAGGATTCTTCTCCAGGTCCCGATGACGTACACCGACAGATGCTGCTACATCTTCCATCTTAGGCGCTATGTTTCCTTTTAAACATCTATAACCGCATTTGGCATGAGCGGGTTTTCTCTTCCTCCTGGCGAGAGGGTATTATCATCCCCATCCCTCGACCCGGAAAGGACCGCACGCTACCATCTAGCTACCGCCCCATTTGCCTGACGAGTGTCATCTGTAAGACCTTCGAGCGAATGATAAACGCTCGGTTAAATTGGTGGCTAGAAAAAAATAACCATCTGTCCAACTTGCAATGCGGTTTTCGTCGCCATCGCTCAAGTGTCGATAATCTAACACGCCTTGAGGGGTATATTTCCGATGCGTTTCTACTGAAACAGCACGCCGTGGGCGTGTTCCTCGACCTGGAGAAGGCTTATGATACCACCTGGCGGTACGGCATACTACGTAACCTACATGGTTACGGTATGCGTGGTCATCTATCGGAATTCCTATGCAACTTTTTGAAACTTCGCCGTTTTCGGGTTCGCATAGGAAACACGATATCACAGGAGCGGATACAGGAGAACGGCGTACCTCAAGGGTCAAAATTGAGCGTCACCCTTTTTGCCGTAGCGATTAACGGCATCACTAGTGCCGTTCGAAGTGGAATTCCATCATCCCTCTCTGTTGATGACTTCGCAGTCTATTATAGGTCTGCCAACATAGATCACATTGAGCGCCAACTGCAGCTGACCATTACCCAGCTAGCAGCTTGGGCGCTTCAAACCGGCTTCCGTTTTTCAGCTGCGAAGACGCAGTGTATCCACTTTCACCGCCTACGAGGTATTCACCCGCCTCCTGACCTTCATTTGAACGGCACACCCCTGCCATTTGTCTCGCACCTGAAGTTCTTGGGCCTCTACTTGAACAGGCAACTCAACTGGGAGCACCATATTCGTCACCTTCGAACCTCTTCTGATCGTTCTCTTCGGGTGCTGAAGGTATTATCTGGAGCATCTTGGGGAGGCGATCGCACGGTAATGTTGAGGCTGTACCGTTCTCTGGTTCGGTCCAAGCTGGACGATGGCAGTTTTATTTATGGCGCAGCGACCGCCTCTAAACTTCGCCTTTTAGACACCGTGCATCATACTGGCATCCGCCTTGCCACAGGAGCTTTCCGCACCAGTCGAGTCGAATGCCTGTATGCAGACTCAGGCGAACCTCCACTCCAAATTCGTCGCTCGCTGTTACTCTGCTCATACGTGTCGAAGTTGGCAAGTTATCCCAATCATCCTTGTTTTAAACCAGTTCTGGGTCCAGATTTAGTCCACCGTTATATGCGCCCTGGTTCTCGGACACGCCCCATGGGAATAAGATTTCGGGATCTCCTAAATTCCCATCCCCCCAGGGGCCTACTTCGGTAGGTACGGGTTTGGCGAACCCGGGGTCCCGAGCCAACAGTCTCCCTCGTGTGGGCTCCTCTTCGTGGCTGAGGGAGACGGTCAATTCGCCCACCCACGTGTAGGCCGTGCGTGGAGACCCGTGTCGGTGGAAAGCTTAGTCCTGGTGGTTGAGGGATGCGTATCTGAGCTCGTAACAGTGTTTTTCCTAATTCGGGGAGGGTGCGCATTACTAATACACTACTTTGGCTTCTGCTTCGCCTAAACGGGAGGTTAGGGACTAACCCACCCCTAATCAATCGGCCAGGACTAGGCATTGTACCGACCACCAGGGTGAGTGGGACGGCGAGCTCGCTATATCCCCTGTGTAGCCCTGTCATCCCAGTGGGATGACCCCTTGTTGGGCTCCGTGGTGGGTGGGGAGCACTGGGGGATGAATTTTTTCGCCAACCTTCATGTCAAACTTAAACACAAAAACAATCAAAAAACTTGCAGCAATGGAAAAGAAGTAGCCGAGTCTTGTGGTCCTCGCTACTTGGTAATCAGTCGCACTGAAGAAGGCCAAAAGTTTAGTACCGTTAACCCCTTTACCATCCAGAGGGGATTAGACAAAATTGCAGGTCCGGTCAAATCTTGTATACGATCGAGAAATGGCACGTTCCTGGTTGAGGCGCAATCTAACGCCCAGGCGGCATCGTTACTTAAGGCAAGCATGCTAGGGAGTTACCCAATATCCGTTACGGTACATAAGACCCTGAACTCCTCGCGCGGGGTGGTAACCACCCGTGCGTTGGACGGTATGTCCAACGAGGAGATTCAGGAGAACCTAAAAGACCAGGGTGTAACTTGTGTGTACCGAGTACAGCGCAGAGAACTTGGGGAATTGTTGCCTACTCGTACCCTGTTCCTTACTTTTGATAGGGTAGATCTTCCTCAAAAGGTTAAGGCAGGATACGAGAGTATTGAGGTCAGGCCGTATATACCGAACCCCCTGCGGTGTTACAAATGTCAGCGTTATGGTCACACTAGTCAACTGTGTAACGGATCTCCAGCATGCGTCAACTGTGGTTTGGCTTTACACGAGGGTGAGTGCTCCTCGCCCATTAAATGCATAAACTGTGCCGGGGAGCATCCATCTAGCTCCAAAGACTGCCCACGTTTTGTGGAAGAAAAGGCAATACAGGAGATCCGGGTTAAGGAGAAGGTTTCCTTCTCGGACGCCCGGAAGCTGCTGCGTACTCGCCTGCCCTCCGTTCCTAGGTCCGGTACTTATAGCTCTGTATTGGCTAAACCCGTTCCTAGGAAAGAAATTGCAACGCAAACCTGCGGTGCAGGGGAGCCTACCATTTCCGATAGAGTTCTTGTCCCGACACAAGTACGGCAGTCCACTACTCCATCACCAGCGTCGGCAAATACATCGCCTAAACGGACGAAGGAAACTAAAACCACAGCCCCGTCCCAAGCCAAACCGTCGACTTCTACAAGGAAATATGACAAGCCTGTAATATACGATCCGCCGCCTAAAGAATTTAAGACCAGTTACCAGAGGAGAGATTTCCTGAAAGATTCGACCCGTACCCCCAGGAAGAAGAAAACCTCTAGAGCATCCCGAAGCTCTTCTTCTGAAGAGATTTCTGGTGATGAATTGGATCGACGACTGTCATCTTCGTCGATCCCTGTGTCCAATAAGTTTGAACCTCTCGAACCTAAGTTCTCTTTAGGGAAAGGGGCTTCCTCCGCCGAAGAGATGGACCTAGAGGATACCGACCCCAGAACGGCAACAAAAAAGCGCCAGGATAACCCGGTAGAAAAAGGTGTTAGCCCTACGCCTAAGAAAAAGGGTAAGCTGATTCGGCCACCGTTAAAGTCGGTTTAATGTAGACCACCTTTTACAACCTATCTACATAGTTCCAATGGCTATCCTCCAATGGAACTTGCGGGGTTTAAGAGCACATCGACCAGAATTGGAGCTTTTGCTCAGTAAGCATAACCCCTTGGTGGTATGCTTACAAGAGACTAAGCTACGACCGCAAGACATGTTTAAAATCCGACACTACACACCACTGCGGTGTGATATTGACACAGAAGAGGGCATTCCTGCTCACGGGGGCACTATGATGCTCCTCAGGGATGACATATTTGTAGACCCGATACAGCTGCAATCTGAAATACAATCTGTAGCTGTAAGGATTAAGCTGCCATCAATCGAATTTTGCATTTGCAATGTATATCTCCCGCCATCAGAAGACCTCTCGTTAATTGACCTTGAAGATCTGGTTTCCCAACTTTCAACACCATTTCTAATAGTTGGAGACTTTAATGCCCATCACCCACTATGGGGTTCAACTCGGGCATGTTCGAGAGGTCACCTCATTGCAAAATTCTTGGAGAGCAATAAGTTGGTACTCCTGAATTCCGGAGAACCAACGTTCCTCTCAGACGCTTATAACACCTATTCGCACATAGATTTGGCAGTATGTTCATCCCAATTAGCAGTTTCATTGCAGTGGAATGTCATCTCTGATTTACACTCCAGCGACCACTTCCCATGTCTTCTTAGTCTCTTAGCACACGATGTGTCTACCTCACGTAACCCTAGATGGCGCTTTGATCGTGCCAACTGGAACCTTTACACCCAGTTGGCTGTCTTTGATTACAATGAGCACGATTCTGTGAATGATCTAGTCGATCATCTCACAGAGACAATTCTTTCCGCTGCAGAAGAGTCTATTCCACGTTCGGCCACCCAACCTGGTCGACTTCCTGTCCCGTGGTGGAACAACGACTGCCGGAATGCTATTCGTGCTCGTAGACGTGCTCTACGGGTATTTCAACGACACCCTACCCAAAGTAATCTAATTGAGTACAAGAAAGCGCGTGCACAGTCTAGGCAAATAATTAAGGATAGCAAAAAGATCTCATGGAACAACTTTGTCTCATCTTTTAACAGATGGACACCATCATCTGTTGTATGGGATAGGTTAAGTCGCGTGGCCGGAAAATCAACCCACTTGCCAATCGCTGGTCTGAAAACACCTGCAGGAGTTGTTGTTGATCCGTTTGTCGTGGCTAACACCTTCGGCTGTGCTTTCGCTCAGGTGTCTAGCTCAAGTAATTATGCTCCTGAGTTTATCTCAATTAAGACTCAGGTAGAATCTCAAGGTTTCGTGTTTAGTTCCAGAAACCTTGAAGATTATAACCGCCTCTTCACCTTGGCGGAGTTAGAACACGCTCTTTCATCATCGCGACTGACAGCACCAGGACCGGGCGGAATACACGTTCAAATGTTACAACATCTCTCACCTGAAGGTAACCATACCTGCTCGAGGTCTATAACCGTGTTTGGGTTGATGCCACGTTTCCGGACAAGTGGCGAGAAGCCACCATTATACCTATCTTGAAAGCTGGCAAGGACCGTCACCTTCCTTCTAGCTACCGTCCTATTTCCCTCACCAGTTGCGTCTGCAAGGTGATGGAACGCATGATAAATGGGCGGTTGGTATGGTGGCTGGAAACGCACAACCTACTGAATAACATCCAGTGCGGTTTTCGACGACGCCGTTCAACAGTGGATCATCTTGTGTATGTCGACACAGATTATGAACGGCTTTCTTAAAAACTGTCAAACAGTCGGAATATTTTTTGACCTCGAAAAGGCTTATGATACGTGTTGGCGTGCAGGGTTGCTACGTACTCTGCACACCTGGAATATACGTGGACGCCTACCACTCTTCCTTCAGGAATTCTTGAAAGACCGCGTATTCCGAGTAAGGGTTGGCTCGGTTCTTTCGAACCTTTTCGTTCAAGAGAACGGTGTACCACAGGGATCAGTGCTAAGTGTTACGCTGTTTGCTATTGCGATTAATTCTATCTCGAAATGTGTACCTCCGGGGGTCTCGTCATGCCTATTTGTAGACGACTTTGCCGTCTACTGTACATCTCAGCGCACTTCGTTTATAGAGCGCCGTCTCCAGACCACCTTGGACAACCTTAAGGTTTGGAGTTTAAAGAACGGCTTCCGATTCTCTGCTGAGAAAACCATCTGTGTTAACCTCTGGCGTCAGCGGAGTCGACTACCTCCAAGGCTCCGGCTACGCGCTGATCTACTACCTTTTGCAGATGAGACGAGGTTCCTTGGAATGATATTTGACAGAAAACTTAGTTGGTCGTCGCATATAGCACAACTGAAAGCACGATGTGACCGATCTTTAAATATCTTGCGGGTACTAGGTGGAAAATCGTGGGGAGCGGATCGTACAGTGTTATTGCGACTGTATCGCACCCTCATCCGCTCCAAATTAGATTATGGTAGTATCGTTTATGGCTCAGCACCACCATATGTGCTGAAGAGATTAGACACAGTCCATAAATGTGGCATACGTATAGCAGTTGGGGCATTTCCAACGAGCCGAGTTATAAGCCTGTATGCTGAGTCCGCAGAACCTCCTCTGCAGTACAGGCGCAACATGCTATTAGCAAATTATGGCTGTGGACTTAATTGCATGCCCACACATCCAACGTTTACGCCGTTCTTTAACACCTTCATGGACGTGCGTTATAGGAACACTTCTATAAAACCAAAGCCACCTGGTTTTCGTTTCCGGGAGGTCCTTAGACGTCTTAATAGCGAACTGCCTAAGATGTATCCTAGGGGGGAGAGGACATACCCTTCTTGGTTGTGCAGAGCGCCCCACGTTGATCTGGGCATGACCACACACGATAAATCTACCATGTCTATGTCTAGTATCCGCACTTGCTTTTTAGTTTTTATCGCGATATCAGGACCATATTAAAATTTACACCGACGGGTCCAAGAATTCAGATGGTGTTGGTTGTGCTTACGTGTGTGGAACCGAACCCTATACATTCGGATTCCACACTAGCACTTCCATTTTTACCGCAGAGCTCTATGCAATATACCGGGCCATTTTACACGTACGTCGACGAAAGTTGGGGAACTGCTTAATCCTGAGTGATTCCCTCAGTGCACTTCAAAGCCTACGGCAGCTATACAACTACCACCCTATTGTGCAGCGGATACAGGATGCCCTCCACGTTTTACACGCTTCTGGCGTGAGCGTGGTGTGTGCATGGATTCCTGGTCACGTAGGCTTGCGGGGGAATGAAATGGCGGATTCGGCAGCCAAGACGGCTACCATGAAGCCCAGGGTTCGACTACCATGTGTGACATCGGAAGATTTTAGGGCGGTATTACGGAGAGCTGTGCTAACCTGCTGGCAGGAAGAGTGGTCCGCTCTCCGCAATAATACACTGAGATCTATTAAGGAACTTCCGATTCCCTGGGTTACCTCCTGTCGGTCATCTCGTCGCGAGGAGGTGACTTTGGCTCGGTTGCGCATTGGGCATTGTTATTTTAGCCACAGCTTTTTATTGAATAGAACCCCAGTTCCCGTTTGCCCACTGTGCAGTGGTGACCTGACTGTCCGTCACTTGCTTTTAGATTGTTATAGCTTGGCACGTCTCCGCAGGTCTCTCCAGCTGCCGGCCAGCTTGGCGGATATCCTCACGGATGACGAAACGGCAGTGGGCAAAGTTTTAGCATTTGTTTCAGCTGTGGATTTTAGAATTTAACCTCAAGCATCTTTTTTTTTTTAGTATATATATGTGTAGTTTTAACAGCTTTATAGATTATAATATATATATATTTAGAAATCTTTATATCTGGCTTTTGCCATGACTTGTTTTTTAAAGGGCGCTGATGACCGCCGTAGTTGAGCGCCCCTATACCCATCATCATCATCGCCTACATTCCCATGGCCTCCGAATGCCTCGCGCGGAGAGGTCGTCCATCAGCCCTTATCCCGCTTGGCAACTTGATCGTGCGTGGTTCGATCTCGCTCTTTCCAGCAACTCTAGACTCGCTACTCCACATTCGGTGTTCCAACAACTTTTTGCCGAACTACTGGGCCGTTACCCCAACTATGTTCCGGTCTTTACGGTCGGTTCCCAGTTAGGTAGCACTAAGGGTTGCGCGTTCATCATTAACGGTGAGGCTCATAAATTTCGACTTCTGGACTCCACTTCGGTCTTTTCAGCAGAGCTGTATGCCATTTACTATTCGCTCCTTTTTATTTGCAAGTTAGCCCCTGGCTGTTTTATTATTTGCACTGACTCTCTAAGTGCTCTTCAGGCCTTGCAACAGCACACTGCCGCGCACTCCCTTGTTTTAGAAATACAGGCCCAGATCTCGCAAATGCTCGGTCGAGGATACCATTGTGTTTTTACTTGAACCCCAGGCCATGTGGGCATTTCCGGGAACGAAGAGGCGGACGCGGCTGCTAAGTCCGCTTGCCGTTTGCCCCGGCATTTAACAACTACGGTGCCATACCAGGATGTGCAACGTTTTTTCCGTCGCCATCTCCTATCTGCGCCACTCAAAATGCAACCTCTGCGGTCCTCGTCCCGAGGGGTGGGCAACAGGAAGTAGGGGACTGACTGATGGGGTGATGTACGGTGGGGACTTGGTGTACCCCACGACCGCTACGGCTGCCGAGAAGGCCCATCAGTAACCCCGAAAACTGGCAGAAGAGGCTCTGGTATTTTCCCCCAGGGACCTACCACGGTAGGTACGGGATTGGCGATCCCGGGGTCCCTAGCCATTCAACCTCAATTCATCCCCTTCATCTCCATCAACTGTGCCACGTGTAGCTACTGCTTGTCAGTAAGTATCACATTCTTCCTCTTCTAGTTCTTTATTATTCTTATTAGCACGTAAGGTCTAAGGTTTATAACTCCTGTCTCACCAGCAGGGATCTCTCCTATCTCCTTGGTTCTGTCCCACGGTTTTCAGCGCGGCTTCCGACATGTGTGCTCTCCGGAGGTCTCAAAAGTGAAGGTTGAGCGGACCCTTCGCACTGCCCCTATGTGTAGCCTTAGGTGCGGAGCCCGTCCACACCGTCAAGTACACCCACGTAGCTCCTTGAGGGCCCGGTCTGTGTTAATCTCCCGACGGCCGTGTTTGCCGTTGGGTTAGTATCACGGACCGGACGTGTTACCGCTGACGGAACCCCGGTGTAATCAACCACAAGTCCCCTGAATCCGCGTGTGCCTATTACACGCATGCGCGGCCTAAAGTGGGGAGCCACAGGCGGTTATTCCTGTGGTAGGGGCATAAAGCCGGGGTGTGCGTGGTGATCGGTTTACCCATACGGACAAGCAGTGGAGATTGAAGGGTAGCTTTTCTGAGGTACAAATGAGATCGGTCATGGGTGAGGTCCCCATGACGGCACAGACCGTGAAGATTCGGTGTCTTTCTTTTTTAACCCCCGGATGGCAGGCTGACGCCGACGGTTCCGGATGGGGGTCTCTATCATCATGTCTCCGCGCAAAACCTCTTTCACTGACCCTTTTCTGGTAATGACCTTGGCATGTAATGGCAAAACGTTTAAAGATTATAGTCCCTTTTATATAAAGCGTGAGCTGGATAAGATCAGTGGCGCTGTCAAAAACGCTACACGTCTCCGAGACGGTAGCTTACTATTAGAGACCACAAGTGCAGACCAATCTAGTAAACTGCAGAAAGCGTCTTTGTTGGGCTCCTACCCTATCCGGGTAGCCCCACACAAAACACTTAATACCTGTAGAGGAGTAGTCACCACCTCCAGCTTAGATGGTCTTGCGAACGAAGAGATAGTAAGCTGCCTCTCTGATCAGCTAGTTTGTCAGGCGTACCGACTAACACGAAAGCAAGATGGCAAGGAGTACCCTTTACGTACGGTTTTTCTAACTTTTGCTGGGACTAAATTACCCGAATTCATCTATTGTGGCTACGAACGTGCTAGCGTCCGCCAGTATGTCCCGAACCCCATGCGCTGTTTCCAATGTCAGCGGTTCGGACATACTAAGGTCACATGTACCAATCCTGCTCTTTGTGAGCAATGTGGCCTACCGAAGCACGACGATCCTAACTGCAGTCGAACACCTTGTTGCGTAAACTGTGGCGGTAGTCATCCCTCCAGCTCGCGACAGTGCCCTAAGTTCATGGATGAAAAAAGTATTCAGGAGCTACGTGTAAAGGAACGCCTGACTTTTCCAGAGGCACGACGGCGCTTCGAACAACTAAAGCCTGCAACCACTACTACTGGGTATGCATCAGCAGCTCGCCGTACTCCTAATACCACCGTTGCTGTTCAGCACGTCCCTGTCGCCCACGCATCCACGCAGACTGACTTTCTAGCCGTTAAACCTACGTCTCAGACTGTTTGTATATCCACCAGCACAGCCTCCGCTTCAACCGTACAGACTCCAGCCACCAAGCCATCAGCGGGTAACAGCCATCCCGTAGTAAATGCGAAAAGCCGATCCCGGCCACCACATATATCGCGAAGTCGCTCGCCTTCTATTAGATCCCGGTCTCGTTCTACGAGCCGTAGAAGTTCTGACTCCCGAACATCAGCGGAGTCACAGGAGGCTAACGATTTTCGAGTCGTAGGGCCCAAATCAGCCAAGGTCAAGAAAAAGGTTAAAACGGCCCGCTAAAAACTCTTTATGGAAATAATCCAGTGGAATGTCAATGGTTTTCGAGCTCGTGCTCAAGACCTACAACATTTAGTTTCTCAACGGTCACCATCAATTACTTGTCTCCAGGAAACCCACTTACATCCCAATCACTCGTTACACCTTCACTCTTTCTCAGCATTTAGAAGCGACTCTCTTGCAGGTGTGCGTGCAAGCGGTGGCGTTGCTACCTGAGTGGCGCCTAACATCTCAGCCGCCAGCGTTCCTCTCAGCACACCATTGCAAGCTGTGGCCGTTCGGCTACAGCTGGAGAGCATCAGTTTTACCATATGCAACATGTACCTGCCGCCATTCAGTATAGTTTCAGAGCGTGACCTTCAAACTTCATTGGCTCAGCTCCCCTCACCACTACTCCTTGTGGGAGATTTGAATGCCAAGCACACGCTCTGGGGATCAGACACTGATGACGCCCGTGGATGCCTCCTCGTAGACGTCTTCGATAAGTCTGACCTGCTTCTGCTAAATACTGGTGACCCGACATTCCTATCATCCGCTTATGGTACACATTCCGTACTAGACCTTTCTTTCTGCAGTCCGTCATTAGTACCACTACTTGAGTGGTCAGTACTTTCCGACCCCTTTGGCAGTGATCATTACCCCATTAACATTCATTTTTCTGGCCGCAAATGTGTACCTTCTCGACATCCTCGCTGGATTATTTCCAAAGCTAATTGGGGAAAATTCCATTCCCTGATAAACCTTATCGATGACGGTTTCGACACCATCGACGAAATGGTCGAATATTTTACTTGCTCGATCCTGCTCGCAGCAGAATCCAGCATTCCTCGAGGTTCATCTACACCACGGCGTATCCCTGTACCGTGGTGGTCTGAGGAATGCAGTTTGGCAGTCAAAGCACGCAAACGTGCTTTGCGCGTTTTTCAGCGGCACCCGACTGAAGGGAACTTTGTCGCCTTCATACGTTCTCGCGCTAGGGCACGCTTTATACTGCGAAACGCAAAGCGTACATCTTGGGAAGCCTATGTGTCTTCGCTTTCCCGGCGCAGCTCTACCCAACAAGTATGGTCAGCTGTTCGGCGGATGTATGGCAAGTATCGCCGGACGGTAATTCCGGGCCTTGCCATCAACGGTTCCATGTGCACCACCGAGCAGGACATAGCAGAAGCCCTAGCTACAACATTTGCTGCTACTAGCCAAACTGCCCGCTATGACGCTCTCTTCCTGCCTATTAAGGAAAAGGCGGAGCGGGCACAACTAAATTTTAATAGTGACTGCACCGAGCCGTACAACCAACCGTTTACCGCTGCCGAGCTCACCCATTCTCTAACGTTAGCAAAGGATTCTTCTCCAGGTCCCGATGACGTACACCGACAGATGCTGCTACATCTTCCATCTGAGGCGCTATGTTTCCTGTTAAACATCTATAACCGCATTTGGCATGAGCGAGTTTTCCCTTCCTCCTGGCGAGAGGGTATTGTCATCCCCATCCCTCGACCCGGAAAGGACCGCACGCTTCCATCTAGCTACCGCCACATTTGCCTGACGAGTGTCATCTGTAAGACCTTCGAGCGAATGGTAAACGCACGGTTAAATTGGTGGCTCGAAAAACATAACCATCTGTCCAACTTGCAATGCGGTTTTCGTCGCCATCGCTCAAGTGTCAATAATCTAACACGCCTTGAGGGTATATTTCCGATGCCTTTCTACTAAAGCAACACGCCGTGGGCGTGTTCCTCGACCTGGAGAAGGCTTATGACACCACTTGGCGGTACGGCATACTCCGTAACCTACATGGTTACGGTATGCGTGGTCATCTACCCGAATTCCTATGCAACTTTTTAAAACTTCGCCGTTTTCGGGTTCGCATAGGAAACACGATATCACGGGAGCGGATACAGGAGAACGGCGTACCTCAAGGCTCGATTTTGAGCGTCACCCTTTTTGCCGTAGCGATTAACGGCATCACTAGTGCCGTTCGAAGTGGAATACCATCATCCCTCTATGTTGACGACTTCGCAATTTATTATAGGTCTGCCAACATAGATCACATTGAGCGCCAACTGCAGCTGACCATTACACAGCTAGCAGCTTGGGCGCTTCAAACCGGCTTCCGTTTTTCAGCTGCGAAGACGCAGTGTATGCACAATCATCGCCTACGAGGTATTCACCCGCCTCCTGATCTTCATTTGTACGGTACACCCCTGCCATTTGTCTCGCACCTGAAGTTCTTGGGCCTCTACTTGGACCGACAACTCAATTGGGAGCACCACATTCGTCACCTTCGAGCCTCTTGCGATCGTTCTCTTCGGGTGCTGAAGGTATTATCTGGAGCATCTTGGGGGGGCGATCGCACGGTAATGTTGAGGCTGTTCCGCTCTCTGGTTCGGTCCAAGCTGGACTATGCCAGTTTTATTTATGGCGCAGCGACCGCCTCTAAACTTCGCCTTTTAGATACCGTGCATCATACTGGCATCCGCCTTGCCACAGGAGCTTTCCGCACCAGTCGAGTCGACTGCCTGTATGCAGACTCAGGCGAACCTCCACTCCATATTCGTCGCTCGCTGTTACTCTGCTCGTACGTCTCGAAGTTGGCAAGTTATCCCAATCATCCTTGTTTTAAACCTGTTCTGCGTCCAGATTTAGCCCACCGTTATATGCGCCCTGGTACTCACACACGCCCCGTGGGAATAAGATTTCGGGATGTACTGCATTCGCATGGCCTCCGAATGCCTCGCGTGGAGAGGTCGTCCATCTGCCCCTATCCTGCATGGCAGCTCAATCGTGCGCAGTTCGATCTCGCTCTGTCAAAAAATTCTAGACTCGCTACTCCAAATTCGGTGTTCCAACAGCTTTTTGCCGAATTACTGGGCCGTTACCCTAACTATGTTCCGGTCTTTACAGACGGTTCTCAGTTAGGTAACGCTACGGGTTGCGCGTTCTTCGTTAACGGTGAGGCTCACAAATTTCGAATTCTGGACTCAACTTCGGTCTTCTCAGCAGAGCTGTATGCCATCTTTTATTTGCTCCTTTTTATTTGCAAGTTAGCCCCGGGCTCTTTTATTGTTTGCACCGACTCTCTCAGTGCTCCTCAGGCCTTGAAACAGCAGACTGCCGCTCACTCTTTAGTTTTAAAAATACAGACCCAGATCTCGCAAATGCTCGGTCGAGGATACCATTTAGTTTTTACTTGGACCCCAGGCCATGTGGGCATTTCCGGGAACGAGGAGGCGGACGCGGCTGCTAAGTCCGCTTGCCGTTTGCCCCGGAGTTTAACATCTACGGTGCCATACCAGGATGTGCAACGTTTATTCCGTCGCCATCTCCTCTCTGCTTGGCAGCAATCGTGGAGAGCTATAGAAGGCACACAACTACGGGGTATAAATTAGAGCGTACAACCCTGGCAAACATCCTGCAGGGATAACCGGCGAGCCGAGGTGATACTCACCCGGCTGAGAATTGGGCACACACGAGCAACTCATGGTCATCTGCTAAGAGGGGAACCGGCCCCTGTGTGTGCCTCGTGTTCAGTACGCCTCACGGTGCGGCACGTACTGCTGCATTGCCCGCAGTACGCCCGCGTTCGCCAGTCTTTGGGCTTGGGGCCTAACTTGCAAGGTGTTTTAGGTGACGACCCAGTGGCCGTGGATAAGGCACTGCGGTTTATTTTTAAAATAGGTTTTAATAAAGAAGTGTGACTTTTATTTTATATTTATTACTTTTAGAGTTTTTAAAGTAAGAGTCTTTAGATCGTTTTTAATGTTGTTTTAGCAGTTGAGTGTTTTTATTATATTTTACCGTTTTAGCGAAATTTTTATAGCTTTTAGGTTTTAGTATTGACTTCGGGCCCGAATGACCTTGTTGTCGACGGGCCCTTAAACGCCACACACTCACTCACTCACTCACTCACTCATTTGCTGCCACGAGCCAAACTGCCCGCTATGACGCTCTCTTCCTGCCTATTAAGGAAAAGGCGGAGCGGGTACCACTTAATTTTAATAGTGACTGCACCGAGCCGTACAACCAACCATTTACCGCAGCCGAGGTCGCCCATTCTCTGGCGTTAGCAAAGGATTCTTCTCCAGGTCCCGATGACGTACACCGACAGATGCTGCTACATCTTCCATCTGAGGCGCTATGTTTCCTTTTAAACATCTATAACCGCATTTGGCATGAGCGGGTTTTCCCTTCCTCCTGGCGAGAGGGTATTGTCATCCCCATCCCTCGACCCGGAAAGGACCGCACGCTACCATCTAGCTACCGCCCCATTTGCCTGACGAGTGTCATCTGTAAGACCTTCGAGCGGATGATAAACGCTCGGTTAAATTGGTGGCTAGAAAAACATAACCATCTGTCCAACTTGCAATGCGGTTTTCGTCGCCATCGCTCAAGTGTCGATAATCTAACACGCCTTGAGGGGTATATTTCCGATGCGTTTCTACTGAAACAGCACGCCGTGGGCGTGTTCCTCGACCTGGACAAGGCTTATGACACCACCTGGCGGTACGGCATACTCCGTAACCTACATGGTTACGGTATGCGTGGTCATCTACCCGAATTCCTATGCAACTTTTTAAAACTTCGCCGTTTTCGGGTTCGCATAGGAAACACGATATCACGGGAGCGGATACAGGAGAACGGCGTACCTCAAGGGTCAATTTAGAGCGTCACCCTTTTTGCCGTAGCGATTAACGGCATCACTAGTGCCGTTCGAAGTGGAATTCCATCATCCCTCTATGTTGACGACTTCGCAGTCTATTATAGGTCTGCCAACATAGATCACATTGAGCGCCAACTGCAGCTGACCATTACCCAGCTAGCAGCTTGGGCGCTGCAAAACGGCTTCCGTTTTTCAGCTGCGAAGACGCAGTGTATCCACTTTCACCGCCTACGGGGTATTCACCCGCCTCCTGATCTTCATTTGAACGGCACACCCCTGCCATTTGTCTCGCACCTGAAGTTCTTGGGCCTCTACTTGGACCGACAACTCAATTGGGAGCACCACATTCGTCACCTTCGAGCCTCTTGCGATCGTTCTCTTCGGGTGCTGAAGGTATTATCTGGAGCATCTTGGGGGGGCGTTCGCACGGTGATGTTGAGGTTGTACCGCTCTCTGGTTCGGTCCAAGCTGGACTATGGCAGTTTTATTTATGGCGCAGCGACCGCCTCTAAACTTCGCCTTTTAGACACCGTGCATCACACTGGCATCCGCCTTGCCACAGGAGCTTTCCGCACCAGTCGAGTCGACTCCCTGTATGCAGACTCAGGCGAACCTCCACTCCATATTCGTCGCTCGCTGTTGCTCTGCTCATACGTTTCGAAGTTGGCAAGTTATCCCAATCATCCTTGTTTTAAACCAGTTCTGTGTCCAGATTTAGTCCACCGTTATATGCGCCCTGGTTCTCACACACGCCCCGTGGGATTAAGATTTCGGTATCTACTACATTCGCATGGCCTCCGAATGCCTCGCGTGGAGAGGTCGTCCATCTGCCCCTATCCTGCATGGCAGCTCAATCGTGCGCAGTTCGATCTCGCTCTTTGAAACAATTCTAGACTCGCTACTCCACATTCGGTGTTCCAACAACTTTTTGCCGAATTACCGGGCCGTTACCCTAACTATGTTCCGGTCTTTACAGACGGTTCTCAGTTAGGTAACCCTACGGGTTGCGCGTTCTTCGTTAACGGTGAGGCTCACAAATTTCGACTTCTGGACTCAACTTCGGTCTTCTCAGCAGAGCTGTATGCCATCTTCTATATGCTCCTTTTTATTTGCAAGTTAGCCCCTGGCTCTTTTATTGTTTGTACCGACTCTCTCAGTGCTCTTCAGGCCTTGAAACAGCACACTGCCGCTCACTCTCTTGCTTTAAAAATACAGGCCCAGATCTCGCAAATGCTCGGTCGAGGATACCATTTTGTTTTTACTTTGACCCCAGGCCATGTGGGCATTTCCGGGAACGAGGAGGCGGACGCGGCTGCTACGTCCGCTTGCCGTTTGCCCCGGAGTTTAACATCTACGGTGCCATACCAGGATGTGCAACGTTTATTCCGTCGCCATCTCCTCTCTGCTTGGCAGCAATCCTGGACAGCTTTAGAAGGCACACAACTCCGGGGTATAAAGGAGAGCGTACAACCCTGGCAAACATCCTGCAGGGATAACCGGCGAGCCGAGGTGATACTCACCCGGCTGAGAATTTGGCACACACGAGCAACTCATGGCCATCTTCTTAGAGGGGAACCGGCCCCTGTGTGTGCCTCGTGTTCAGTACGCCTCACGGTGCGGCACGTACTGCTGCATTGCCCGCAGTACGCCCGCGTTCGCCAGTCTTTGGGCTTGGGGACTAACTTGCAAGGTGTTTTAGGTGACGACCCAGTGGCCGTGGATAAGGCACTGCGGTTTGTTTTTAAAATAGGTTTTAATAAACAAGTGTGACTTTTATTTTATATTTATTACTTTTAGAGTTTGTAAAGTAAGAGTCTGTAGATCGTTTTTAATGTTCTTTTAGCAGTTGAGTGTTTTTATTATATTTTACCGTTTTAACTACATTTTTATAGCTTTTAGGTTTTAGTATTGACTTCGGGCCCGAATGACCTTGTTGTCGACGGGCCCTAAAATGCCACACACTCACTCACTGAACGTTATGTTACAGAAGATATCAGGAATCAATGTGAACAAAAAAAAATAAAACACAATATATCACTAAAATTATATTTCTTTATTGAGTTGTGTGTTTTTTTATTTATACAATGTCCACCTCATTAATCCATTCACGGGTAGGAAATCCTAACCATTTCACCAGAATCCTATCACCACGTCGTCTGATAATCCTTTCAACTAAATACGTGTCTGGATATTGAGTTTTCTGTAATTCATAACCGTAGAATGCTCCTTCAATCAGTTTACCCTCCAGATCCTCGATGAGATAAGTCAATGGATGTGTCCTTTGCACTGTAGTATCCTAAAGACTTCAACACTCCAATTTGGTAGATAACCTTTCTCCATAACGCCTTTATGCTTAGAAATCCTCACGTAGTCACCAACACGATGAAGTCTAGATCTTCGCTTCTCACGCAGACTTCTATCATATTTGTATACACTGAGGAGGAGAGAATTATCACGAACTTCTACAGGCTTCATACGAATCGTTCGATGGTAAGTATTACTGTATGTATGAATAATTCTAGGTAGTATGTTTATCCATTGATATGAGCCTTGGAACAATAAATTCCTTATGCAAATTCATTTTGATCGTTCTTATTAAACGTTCCACTGCAGCAGCCTTAACGTGAGTGAATGTACTGTAATGATTAATATTATTACGATTCATTAGTTCGCAGAAATGTTTATTGTAAAACTCCCTTCCATTATCAGATTGAACATTCTTCGGAAACGATTCTATTTCATTCAATATCTCCTCCATAGCAGTCGAAACGTTAATACCACTTTTATCACGTAATGGTCGTGCATAAGCCATCTTGGAATAAAAATTGCATGCAAGAAGAATATACTTATAATTCCTATTATCTCTTGCATAATTAGACATGTCCATAAGATCTATTTGTACTAAATCGTTCATTCCTTTGCTTATGATCTTACGACGCAAAAATCGTCTTCTAGCTGGTGCATGTAACTCGGTTGCAATGTGACGTTTTATCATGCTATAATTTTTTATGTTTTAAGTTCTGTAATAATTTCTTCTATCTCGGGTGGGTGATTCAAATTACCTGCATCCCTCGATGCAACTAATAATCTTAATCTGTTTATTATTTCATTCGGATCGTTCCAGTAGACGTAATCTAATTTTCTCTGCGGTATATGTTCTTTCCAAAGTAAACCAAATCCAGTTCGATTACTAACAAGGTCACGAATGATATGACGATACTTGAACCCTCGATTTGCTCTTAAACGTCCATCTCTTGAGTAGCCGTGTCTGTAAACTTGAGTATTCTGTAAGATTTGTGAATACACGTCTAAATCATCATCTGTGTACGATGTCTTGCGAGGTAAACGTTTAAATAATAATTCATATAAGCCTGTTGTGGGTTCATACGTTTCTGTCCCTATCTGAATACCATCAGATTTAAACACAACTGTCTTGTTACCCAATTTATACTCATTATCCTCGTAACGTATGCCGTAAGTATTGTCCATGTCACTCGAACTAGCAGTTCGAACCTTGTGTAGATACTTTGACACGAGATCAGATCCATTAGCATCATCTGTAGTTTCGTCGTCGTCGTCGTCGTCTTGGTGTGCTTTCGCTATTACTTTCAATGGTTCGGTTACAGGTTGAAGAACTTCAGACATGACTCGTTGCGTTTCGAATTTCATTCCTTTGAGAGAACGTAACTTTTCTCTTATTGCCCTACTGTGACGGGCAATGGATTCCTTAAGTCTTATAGCTTCAGCATCCATATCGAAATGAATGTATAATTAATCAGCTGCTGCTAATTTATATGAAACTATCAGTTCTATACTTAATATATGACCATCTTTAGCACGTCCGGCTGGCGCTGTAAACGATAGAATATCGCCAGTTTCAACTTTTACAGGATATCTTTCAACTAATCTTCCGTTTATTGCAAACAATGTATCATTTACAGCATGCGGATGTACCGATGATACAATAGAACACGAGAGTACACTTCCATTTCCAGGAACTTTATAGTATTCGAGTCCCGATGTTAACGTATACCTTAAAGAGGGACCTCGAAACGGACGTGTTTGCAATGAAATTATGAGTTGTGCTTTCAATTGTTGTAACGTAGTGTTTACAACATTTCTCATTCGTGTTTTCATAGTATGAATATCGTTATTTATAGTGATTAGTTTATTATCAAGTTCCGTTTGTCGTGTGGTTAATTCTTTCAATTCTTTTTCTACAGCTGTGGTAATAGTCTCGCTAGCAGAGGTGATTGTTCTAGTTAACTGACCTTGTAATTCATTCTGTTTCCGTGAAATAGTATCGGCAATGTTTGTTATAGTCTCAGTTAAACCCGTTTGCAATTCATTGTGTTTCTGTATAAAGAAATTATTAACATAACTCATGGTGACTGCATCACTATCATCTATCGGATCGGCTAAATCCTTCAATCTCTTCTTTCGAAATGATAGAGTTTCATTAGAGTCGTGAATTGGAATCCTGTCATCTACATATTTTTTATTAGGAACGCCGTGTTCGTGAAGGGGTTCCAACAGCGTTTTCATTCTTATACCATCTATAATGACATTATTTTCGGAATCACGTTTAAATGCATATTTACTTAAGTACTCCATTAAATTGTTGTATTGGATGTCGAGCGATTTTTTATGTGAGCCCTAAGCATAGCTTCAAACTCGCCCATACGCTGATACGATGTCTGCTCGCTGAAGATCTGCATTCGATTCTCGACGTCAGCCGTATGCGTATCCACATAACGTTTAGTCGATGCATCGTCACCTTCTTCAGGGTCGTGAATATTGCACAATCGCTTTCCCTTGAATCGATAGTTTCCCGATCCATCTCTAGTTATGATATATCGATTGAACACACCCCTAGAGGGTATGATTCTTCGGGATCCGAACCTGTCGATACTCATTGCTTAAGTGATGGATTATTCTATTTATTCATTCTGATAAAGCGATCAAAACCGTGACGGTAGCGTCCCTCGTTCAATGGATATTCTGGTACTATAACAACAAAGGATCGTTCATCACTCTCCAATATATGTTTACACATATCCTTAAATTCATCATAGGACATACCGGTATTTACATAATCTTCGTATATATGTTTTAAATTGAGATTATCCTGTCTAAAGAATATAATCATATTTGCATTATCTCTAATTAAATGTTTAGGTACTTTAGCATATGATTGTGCTAAATATATAGCATCGACATTACGATGTCTACCCATACTGTAATATGAAGCTATCTTACCCTGTTTTTCATTTATCACATCATCAAATACGAATATCGAATTTTCTGTAGCATCCGACGTTTGAATCACTTTTTCACCATCATCGAACGTAAATACACCTATATCGGGTATAGTTTTCAGTAACCTGAGTAAATATCGATATTTAGGTTGTTGCAACGATTTCGAGTATATGTAGAGGTTTTCGAATCTCAGACCATTCTCGTGAATAAGCAGGTTGAGTAAAACGTTCGTTTTTCCAGCATTTGAACTGCCCAGTATGAGCGCTCTAACGTTACTCGGAAACAACGTACCGTGTCGTCCTTTGCGAATGTCATCCTCGAAATCTAACACCTGTATGGGTAGTGTACACTTTTGCTTTACTATCTCCATATCGCGACTAATACTTATAAAGCATAAGTTTTGCCTTTTATTTCGTTCGTGATAAGGGCAATCTATGTAATTACTGGATTTAGCCAATCGTCATAGGAATCGTATACTTATAAAGCGCACGTTTTGCCTTTTTTATTTCATAGTGAGACATGCGCTCTACTCGTGCACGTAAAGGTTCGGGAATTCTTAATTCCTTGATTAATTCATTACCATTTGAGGCACATTTACCGGGTTATCGTTTCTGCGGTCCCGGAACGAAACTACATAAACGCTTGCAGAGAGGTGACTTACCGGTGAACGGGTTAGATTCAGCGTGTCTCGATCACGATCGGGCTTACGCAGAGAGTACTGATACAGAATCTCGTCGTCTAGCCGATAAGGTGTTGGTAGAGAAAGCTTGGAGACGTGTAAAGTCTGCCGACGCTTCTTTGGGCGAACGACTTGCAGCTCGACTTGTGACTACACTTATGAAGGGTAAATTGGCAGCGGGCGCTGGTATGCGTAAACGTCGCAACAAGAGAGGTGGTTTCTTACCTTTGCTACCACTTAGCAGCTCTAGGTGCAGCAGGTGGTCTAGCTGGAGGTGCTGCTCAGATTGCTACGGCTGTCAATAAGAAACGTTCGGATGCAAAACAACTTGCGGAATTAACACGTCACAACGAGCGTATGGAATCTTTGGCACAGGGTAAAGGTCTTCGCCGTAAGAGACGTCGTAAGGGTAGAGGATTGTATCTTCGATCAAAAAACTCGGGGCGAGGCCTATATTTATCCCGGAAAAAGCCCTGAGTGCTACCGAGATCGATTCGTATGCACGACGTCTACACATTCCACATTTTAGAGGTGTCTACATGATCGATAAACTCCCTCCACGTCCTCGATACTATGAGAGAATAGTAGTGAATCTGGATACATAAAAAAATATCTGGTACACATTGGATTGCTGTACGTAAGGATGGTGACGTTGCCTACTACTTTGACAGTTTCGGCGATCTGAGACCTCCGGAAGCGATAGAAACATACCTTTCGGGTGTCAAGCTCCTATATAATACGACGAGATTTCAAGAATTCGATTCTGTGATTTGCGGTCACTTGTGCCTTCAGTTTCTCCTCGATGAGTTACACGATCACCGTGAGTGGTAGTGATACCAGCTTCTCTACATTTTTAAATCCACCATTACATCTGGATCCTAACGGACATTACGAGATAGCTCTATTGAATTTTGAGACTTTTTACTCGATTCCGAATGTGGACGAGAGTAATAATCTATTCCATTACGTTCGCGATGGAAAAGTCGAACGTATAGTAATTCCACCGGGTACTTATGAATTGGATGATATCGCCAGATTGATCAAGGATGTTCTCGACATCGGTGACGACTTTATTCTACGTGCTAATAATAACACCATGAAATCAGAAATTCAATCTCCCTATATTATCGACTTTAGTCGTGAGAGATCTATTGCTCCTCTTCTCGGTTTCACCTCTAAACAGAGGGTACCGGCGAACGTGCTGACCGAGTCTAATGATTTGGTTAACATATTCAAGGTCAGCATCATACGTATCGAGTGTAGTCTTGCAACGGGATCTTTCATCAATGGTAAAAGTGGTCATTCTCTGTATGAATTTTTCCCATCGGTACCTGCAGGTTATCATATCTCGCAGGAACCATCAAGTCCTATATATTTACCAATCATCGATACGAATCTCATTGATCATCTCGACATTAGAGTGGTAGACCAGAACGGCGATAAGTTAGATTTCAGGAACGAAACCATCACTGTACGATTGCACATACGTCGTAATGGGTATAAGTTTTAAGAGACGATGCTATATTAAAAAATATCTCTCGAGATTGAACTCTACTCGATCATCGACCCGCAAGCTAATCACATCGTCTAATCGAAAATTTCTCGCTAACTTAGGCTTCAAGGTTCTATGATGGATGTGTTGGACGTGACCGGGATTCCGACCTTTAATGATAAGATCAGTAAGGAGGAAGAACACGTATTCCTACCGTACAATACGTCAGCTCTCGATGTGAACGATGAAATTAGAATTCCATGTCAAGCAGAAGATTTGTACACGCTTCCTAGTAGAAGTTATCTCTACATTGAGGGGACTCTCACTAAACCCGACGGCACCGTCGCCACATCGAAATTGAGTAACAATGCTATGGCATTCCTATTCGATGAGATTCGTCTGGATGTGAATGGAACTATTGATAGAACTAGGAATCCGGGCATTTCATCAACGATGCGTAACTATGTCGCACTGAATGAACTGGAATCGAATCGTTTACTAAATGCTGGATGGATCTATCCAGGAGGTGTGGTAGACATCGTGAATACATCGAATGGTATCTTCAATGCTATCGTTCCTCTTTCGATGTTGCTGGGTTTCGCCGACGATCACAAGGAGGTCATACTTAATAGCAAGTTTGAACTTATTCTCATTAGATCTAAGGATTCTAATAATTGTATCATTGGAAACGATCCTACAACCATACAACTAACTAGACTCGAATGGAGGATGCCTGTACTTCGACTTTCAGATTCTGAACGAGTTGATAAACTTAAACTCGTCAAATCGGATAAACCTCTACACGTCGCATTTCGAACCTTGGATCTTCACACTCAACCTGCTGTACCTCAAACTAAAGCGTTCACATGGAACATTGCAACCACGACTAAACTTGAAAAACCACGTTTCGTCATAGTCGGTGCACAAGTGGATAGATTGAATCATCTCGCTAAGGATGCTTCTCTATTTGATAATTGTAATATCACCAATCTGAAACTTTATCTCAACAGTGAATCTTACCCCTATCACGATATGAATTTGGATTTCGCCAATTCGAAATTTGCATCTCTGTATGATCAATATTCCAAATTTCAATCATCCTACTATGGAAAGGAGAATTACCCTCTTTTGAAAAGGAACGACTTTCTGAAATATGCACCGCTATTCGTCATCGATTGCTCTCAACCTGAGGATACTGTGACGGGGGCAGTGAATGTCAGATTGGAAGTTCAAGCATCGTCAAATTTTCCTGCACAAACTTCATTATTCTGTTTAATTATTCATGATAAATTATTCACTTATAAACCATTAACTCATGTTGTACAATCTATCATATAGGTGTAATAAATAAAACATTACAAATTCAAATTATCTTTTTATTGACTTTAACATACATCTCCAATATCCTCTTCCTTGCACTCCTGCTTTTTGCATCATATGAGCATAATGATTTATGAATATCATACAATTGATATAAATTTCTTTCAATATATGGAATTAGTCTTTTAAGTCCATTGAATGCAGTACTATTCAGATTTATACTGCCCACATTTAAACATGTATTCACAAACGTTATTTCTTTCATCTTATTCATGCATAACATTATATTAAATGCATATATTATATTTTCACTGTACGGTGCACATGGATGCTTACCATCTTTCAGATACGTATCCAAAACACACAAATTTGACATTATTACCTCCCAATCCTCTTTTGTAATATACACAAACGTATCGTCATGTGTGGCTTTAATGTAAAGTGATGGGAGTTCATTGTATAATCCTATGTTAACACGAAAGTCAATGCTGATGGAGATGTCGTTATCGTTCATGCACACACTATTTACCATCACTGGCAACTTCTTCCTCTACTTCTTCTGCGAAGGGTGTGAAGGGTTCGAACATCATTATGATGAAACTGTCTTGATCGAACGTCTTCTTGGCTTTGACGATTCTCGGTTTGCAGTTCGTCTTCTTCTTTTTCTTGTCTCCTTTCTTACTGGATCTGCGGCCATACACGAACTATGTCTCAACATCGTGAATATTTAATACACTTGTTAACGTAAAACTCTTATTATTTTATACTCACTTTTCTATGACTTCCTCCTCAGATTTCGATGTACCGATATCCTTAAACGGACGATCATTGTACGGACCGCACACATCTTCACCTTGATCCTGTTCGGACTGGCATGCCACATCTTCACTTTGGGCTTTACTGAAATAAACATATTTATCATTAGTTATCTAACACATAACAACACTTTCACGTTAACACTCAATTATAATTCTACTTACCCGAGATACACTTTACAATTCTTTCCGCATTGAGCATAAGATGTGATCGAATCATGATGGGAAGGATTCTTGCAAATCACTTGCTGCATCTTCCCATCACAAGTTTCATCGTGATGCTCAACCCAATGCTTTTGCAAATCTTCGAAATTGCGTAGATTCTCCCAGATTCTGGTATCACTTTCAATGATAGGAGTTGTTGTTCCACTCATCTTGACGTTGCGATGTAAAGTGAGAATGCATTCGTTCCCGAGTGAGCAGATGGGTGATGAAACGTGATCATACCTGTCTCCCCCCTCCCCATCCTCTCGTCGATTGTACTTAACGTATGGAGGGTTTGTGTGAAGTGAGGACGCGTTCGTTCCCGAGCTAGCGGAGACAGGATGAAACCTGTTAAATCGAATTTACTATATTACCGTTTCATCCCGTTCCCCCCTTTCACCCTCTCGTCGCTTGTACTGGATGAGGACTAGTGTTTATCCTCGCGTACATGAATGGGTATCGAACCAATGACTCTATATTCATATATATGAATCCTCCCGAGAGAACTCAATATTTCTAGATGAATATTTATACGCCCACACATACACACATATGCACAAATCTTGGGGAATGACAACACGTCATCACCCTTATACTTCAATGTGGAACAGATTTATATTTTGTCATACCTCGATGTGGGAATGCAATTTAACCTTTTCTTAACCTTACATCGCTCTTAGATACATAGCTCAAGGTTGGATTCTGGTTAGGGAACACCCCTTACCAGAATGTCTTATTACATTTATTTCATAAATCTCTCCCAGTACGCCCCTCAAAATCCAACCTCTGCGGTCCTCGTCCCGAGGGGTGGGCAACAGGAAGTAGGGGACTGACTGATGGGGTGATGTACGGTGGGGTCTTGGTGTACCCCACGACCGCTACGGCCGCCGAGAAGGCCCATCAGTAACCCCGAAAACTGGCAGAAGAGGCTCTGGTGTAATCTCTCGATTGGGTTCCTCCGCGAGGTGAGAGTGTTCCTTCAAACGCCCAAAATATGGTCCACTTCGGTGTTTGACCCCATTTATTTATGTTTTGTTATTTTTCGTTTTCCTCCCTGAGCACACGTCTGATGGGTAACATAGCGCGGGTGGTCGGAGCGGGAAGCGCAAGGGGTGACTGGGTAACGCGTAACTCCCAGCCCCTTGTTACCATGTAGGACTGTGCTCGTATCCGCTGATAAAGGTCAGTCCCGGGGAGGGGCCATTGCATGAGCTGTTACACTCCTGAAGGCGATTGGGTCCCTCTGTCTTTACACTGGGAGGTGTGACCCTAGGGTGAGCAAGGTCCAGGCCAGGACTCTCACCTAAGCCGGGGTGGCGCCCAGGATGTGAGCACGCCATCGGAGACGTCTGCAATGGTGGAGGACCTTACCGCAATGGTGCACTCTATTAAACTCAAAACTGTGAAGGTTAGTGGAAAAGAAGTAGCTGAAGTCTGTGGTCCTCGCTACTTAGTCGTATCTAGAACCGAAGAAGGGAAGACTTTTCTGTCTCTGAACCCTTTTGTCATACAAAAGGGATTGGACAAGATAGCTGGTCCGGTGAAATCCTGCACTCGATCGCGGAATGGCACGCTCCTGGTAGAAGCTCATTCAGTCTCCCAGGCAGCGGTAATATTGAAGGCGAACCTTTTGGGCAGTTACCCTGTGAACATCAGTGTGCATAAGAACCTTAACTCCTCGCGCGGAGTAGTCAACACCCGCGCTCTAGATGGCATGACTAATGAGGAGATCGCAGAGAACCTAAAAGACCAAGGCGTAACGGCTGTTTACCGGGTGCAGCGACGGGAGCGTGGAGAACTGGTGCCTACCCGTACCCTGTTCCTGACGTTTGATCGGGTAGACCTCCCGCAACGACTCAGGGCAGGGTATGAGACCATTGAAATTAGACCCTATATACCTAGTCCACTGCGGTGCTTCAACTGTCAGCGTTTCGGCCATACGAGCAATTTCTGTACTGGTGTGCCCATGTGCGTGGAGTGTGGTCTGCCAAAACACGAAGATGCCTGCACATCTCCGGCAAAATGTGTTAACTGTGCTGGTGCACACCCCTCTAGCTACCGAGAGTGCCCACGCTTCCTGGAGGAAAAGGCGATACAGGAGATCCGGGTTAAGGGGAAAGTATCCTTCTCTGAAGCCCGGAAACTTCTGCGTAATCGTCAACCGTCCGTCCCGCGGTCCGGTACATACAGCTCAATAGCAGCTAAGCCGGTACCGAAAAAGGAAATCGCAACCCAAACCAGCGATTGTGAGGCCACCATATCGGACAGACTTATCACTGCCACACCAGCTCCGCAACGGTCAAAGCCGTCACCGTCTACATCTACCTCACCTGCATCGGCGAAGAAGTCGGCACTGTCGCCATCAAAAACATCTGCCCCAACCACAAAAACTAAGACACCTGTAGTTTACGATGCACCGCCGCTAAAGTTTAAGACCAGATATCAGAGATCAGATTTCCTCAAGGATACGAGTGGCACGACCAAGAAAAAGAAAGGTAAGAAGGCATCTCGAAGTTCTTCCTCTGAGTCTTCTGGTGAACAATCGGACCGACAACTTTCATCTTCGTCGGTCTCAGTCTCCAATCGGTTCGAGGTTCTGGAACCCAAGTTCTCTATGGGGAAAGGGGCTTCTTCCGCAGAGGAAATGGAGCAGGAGGATGGTGATCACACTGCCAGAATGCTTGTTAAAAAGCGGCAGGATAAACAGGACATACCAGGTGTTAGCCCAACACCGAAAAAGAAGGGTAAACTGATTCGGCCACCACCGAAGTCATCTTAATCTGCCTTAGCTAATAATATCCTATTCCACTACCACCACGGCTATCCTATATTGGAACATCCGGGGACTCCGGACGCGTCGGTCGGAGCTTGATCTGTTGCTCCATAAGCACACACCTTTGGCTGTATGCTTGCAGGAGACAAAGATCCGTCCCACGGCCTCCTGTACCATCTCACGGTATACCCCTATACGGTGTGATGTAGAACCAGAAGAGGGTAGTCCAGCGCACGGAGGCACTTTAATGCTGGTCAGAGATGATATATACTTCGATGCTTTACCTCTACAAACAGACATTCAATCAGTGGCTGTCCACATTACCCTGCCGTCGTTACAATTCACCCTTTGTTCTATCTATGCCCCACCTTCTGAGGACCTCTCACTCACTGAGCTGCAAGACCTGATTCTGCAGTTACCCACACCTTTTCTGCTGGTGGGAGACTTCAACGCCCACCACCCTCTCTGGGGTTCCACCAAATCTTGTGCCAGAGGTAAAGTCATCGCGAAATTCCTGGACAACAATAACCTGGTTCTCCTGAACACCGGAGAACCAACCTTTCTTTCGGATGCATTCCACTCCATGTCGCACCTTGATTTGGCGGTTTGCTCATCACAGCTAGCAGCCTCTTTACAATGGAATATCATCTCTGACTTGCACTCTAGCGATCACTTTCCATGTCTCGTGACTCTCCTGGTACCATACGTACCCTCCACCCGTGGGCCGGCCTGGCGCTTCGATCATGCCAACTGGGCCCTTTACACCCAGTTGGCTGTTTTTAGTTACGAGCACGAGTCTGTGAATGACTTGGTGGGACACCTCACCGAGCAGATTCTTTCTGCAGCAGAGCGGGCTATTCCCCGTTCTAGTGCTGCTCCCCATCGAGTTCCTGTTCCGTGGTGGACCCCTGATTGCCGGAACGCTATTCGTGACCGCAGACGCGCTCTGCGGTTCTTCCAAAGACACCCTACCTTGGATAACCTGATTGCCTACAAGAAAATGCGTGCTAGGTGCAGGCAAATAATTAGGGACAGCAAAAAGGCATCGTGGAATACCTTTGTATCTTCTTTTAATCGCCATACACCCTCCTCTGTTGTATGGAATAAGCTAAGGCGCGTGGCCGGAAAACCGACACACATGCCGATTGCAGGTCTGAAGACACGTGCAGGGGTCGTTGTGGATCCGTCCGATGTGGCTAACACTTTTGGCAGCGCTTTCGCTCAAGTGTCCAGCTCGGATAATTACGCGCCTGAGTTCCTGTCCATTAAGGCTCAGGTCGAAGCTCAAGCTCTCTGCTTTCATTCCAGAAATAGTGAAGATTACAACCGCCTCTTCACTATGGCAGAGTTGGAACACGCCCTTTCAGCTTCGCGACTATCTGCACCGGGCCCGGACGGAATCCACATGCAAATGCTGCAACAGCTCTCCCCTGAGGGCAAGACCTTCCTGCTGGAGGTCTATAATCGCATATGGGTGGAAGGGAGTTTCCCCGAACGGTGGCGAGAAGCCACCATAATACCCATACTGAAGCCCGGAAAGGACCGGCATCTCTCTTCCAGCTACCGCCCTATTTCTCTCACAAGTTGTACATGCAAGGTGCTGGAACGCATGATTAACGGACGGTTAATGTGGTGGCTGGAACGACATCACCTTCTAACCAACATCCAATGCGGTTTCCGCCGACGCCGTTCAACAGTGGACCACCTTGTGTCGCTCTCGACACAAATAATGAACGGCTTCCTTAAGAAGTGCCAAACCATCGGGATATTTTTTGACTTAGAGCGGGCTTATGATACCTGTTGGCGTGTAGGAATACTACGCACTCTGCACTCCTGGAACATTCGTGGTCGCCAGCCAGTTTTTGTTCAGGAGTTCCTGAAGGACCGCTCCTTCCGAGTAAGGGTCGGCTCGGTTTATTCTACTCCTTTTATTCAGGAGAATGGAGTACCCCAGGGTTCGGTACTTAGTGTCACGCTATTTACCATCGCTATCAACTCCATCTCGCAATGCGTTCCTCCAGGAGTCTCGTCCTGCTTATTCGTAGACGACTTTGCGGTCTACTGTACCTCCCAGCGAACACCGTTTCTGGAGCGCCGTTTACAGCGATGCTTGGATAATCTTTTCGATTGGAGCTTAAGAAACGGTTTTCGTTTCTCAGCTGAGAAAAGCATTTGCGTGAACTTCTGGCGCCATCGGAGTCGATTACCACCTACGCTCCGATTGGGACCTCATAAACTACCATTTGCAGACGAGACGAGATTCCTTGGTTTGGTGCTTGATAGAAAGCTCAGCTGGTCCTCGCATATTACACAACTGAAGGCCAGCTGTGCCCGTTCCCTAAATATCCTGCGGGTACTCAGTGGGAAGTCCTGGGGAGCCGACCGCACGGTGTTGCTACGACTCTACCGCAGTCTCCTTCGCTCCAAGTTGGACTATGGTTGCATCATATACGCCTCAGCACGTCCATCTGTGTTGAAAAAATTAGACGCAGTCCATAATCGTGGCATTCGTATTGCTATTGGGGCTTTTCCCACTAGCCCAGTCATAAGCCTGTATGCCGAAGCTGCAGAACCGCCTCTGCAGCGCCGGCGTGATATTTTACTAGGGAATTATGGCTGTGGTCTACATTGCATGCCAAAGCATCCATCGTTTGTTCCTTTTTTCAACACCTCACAAGACGACCGTTATAGGAACACCTCCCGTTTTCCAAAGCCACCTGGTTTTCGTTTTCGGGAGCTTATTACAAGGCTTCACCTCCATCTGCCTAAAATGTTCCTTAAGGGCGAGAGAGTGTACCCACCCTGGCTACGTGAATTTTCCCACGTTCATCTGGGCATGACACGGTGCAAGAAGTCACTGATGGCTCCCAGTAGTATACGTACGTGTTTCCTAGAATTTTTATCCCGTTTTAACAATCGGGTTTTAATTTATTCTGATGGCTCCAAGAGCCCAGAAGGTGTAGGGTGTGCGTTTGTCTGTGGCACCGAACCCTATACATTCGGTTTCCACAGCTGCACCTCAATTTTTAGTGCTGAAATTTATGCGATCTACCGAGCCGTTTTATATGTACGACGACACCAGATAGGCGACTTCGTTATTTTTAGTGATTCCCTGAGTGCACTCCAAAGCCTTCGGCAGCTGTACAGCTACCATCCCATTGTACAGCGAACCCAGGACGCCCTCCACGTTTTAGACACCTCGGGTGTTAGCGTGGTATGTGCATGGGTGCCTGGACACGTTGGCTTACCAGGGAATGAACTGGCGGATTCGGCGGCAAAGTCGGCTGTCATTCAGCCAAAGACCAGCGTACCCTTCGTCTCTTCCGAGGACTTCCGTTTTGTGATGCGGATAGCCGTGTTGTCCTCCTGGCGCGCAGAGTGGTCCGCTCTACGCGGAAATAAGCTCCGCTCTGTGAAGGACGACCCAGTGTGTTGGGTAACCTCTTGCCGTCCATCCCGTCGAGAAGAAGCGCACTTGGCTCGGTTGCGCATAGGCCACTGTTTCTTTACGCATTCTTATCGTTTTAACAAGGACCCCGCTCCAGTTTGCCCGCTTTGCGGGGATGCCCTCTCTGTCCGCCATGTTTTAATTAGCTGCTCTAACCTGGCTCGCCTTCGCCGGTCCCTCCAGCTGCCGGCTAGCTTGCCAGAGGTATTGGCGGACGACCAAAAAGCTGTGGCCAAAGTTTTTAAGTTCTTTTATACTCTCAATTTTAGAATTTAGCTTTTAACATTCTATCCATTTTAACTGTCGAATGTGTTTAAGCATGTTTTAGTTTTGACGCACGAAGTGTGTGTTTTATTTAGGCTGGACACAACTTGGTTGTTTTAATCTAGTCTTGTCATGATTAGCTTTTTAGGGGCGCTGATGACCGCGCTGTTGAGCGCCCTAAACCACCATCATTCCATTCCATTCCTCTCCCTGTACACCTACCTAATCATTCTCTCGATATTCTTTTATCTAAAGAATAACGATACTGCATCATATATCATACACTAAACGTAATAGATATCAAACCCTAGACTCGATATTCATACATGAGAGTTTAAGCACAGACATCGAAGAATTACTATCAACACATTTAATTCAAACATCCCCCGCCGAACCCCATATCGAACCCTAGACTCGATATTCATACATGAGAGTTTAAGCACACACATCGAAAAGAATTATTATCAACACATTTAATTCAAACACCCCCGGAACCCCGTTACCCACACACCCATCACACATCACACACACACCATCATCACCCCCTCAAACACAGGGGAGAACGGCACTACGCCAACACTCCCCTTCTTTTACACCTCGATATTGAGGTGTAGGAGAGTTCTAAATCAATGAGCATTCTACATCACTCATATATTAACACAGAGGAGAGTTCAGCATCATATCTACACTGTGCTGATTCTTTCAATTCCATACTACTAGAGCACTTTATATTACAATTAGGCAAATGAGTCAACCTTGTATATCCTTTTCTCCACTTAAAAGATTTTTGATGAAGACTAGTTTCTGGGAACATTTTCCCTATCATCAGTTGTGTGGTTGACTGATGATGCATCCGGTGTCTGCATCTGGCTTGGTGTCGTGCTGCCATCTAATGTTCTGGTAAGTTTGATGACGTAATCTATGGCGGGAATTTCAAAATTCATCGAGAGGTTCTGCTTCTTTGTAATAAATATGTTTTTCCAAGTCCGTAGTTCTACAGGTTTCTTTGCCTGTTCGGAAACCTCTGGAACTACAGACTTTGGAAAACATATTTATTATGAAGAAGCCGGTTTCCTAACAGGCAAAGAAACCTCTGGAACTACAGACTTGGAAAAACATATTTATTACGAAGAAACAGGACCTCTTGATGAATTTTGAAATTTTCGCCGTAGATGACGTCATCAAACTTACCAGAAGATTAGATGGCAGCACGACACCAAGCCAGATGCAGACACCAAATAGATCATCAATCAACCACAGAACTGGCGATAGGGAAAAAGTTTCCAGAAACTAGTCTTCATCAAAAAACTTGTTAGTGGAGAAAGGTATATACAAGGTTGACTCGTTTGCCTAATTTTAGTAACAATTGCACTCCACTTTCTGAAATACTTCTTTTTATTCTATAGCACTTTATATATTTAAAAAGACAACAAAGAAGCTATGTTAATGCCACTATTTGATAAGAATTTAAATCTCTATACTACTTATATTATTTTCCGTACAATTGTACTAAAGGATATTCCGAGAAACATTTGAAATTTGTGATTGATTCATGACTTTTCAGAATTATTATGTAGCTGTGCATCTCTGCATGTAACGGATGACTCATATAGTGGGTTGATCACCTTTTTCCTGTACTGAATATTGAGGTCTTCATCCAACCTCACAAATTTGAAACCATACGTGCAGTTTCATATCAATATTTTGATATGTGCAACTCATGTATGTCTCACTGTTGAAGGTATATCACCCTTACAATTGTTAGCATTAAAAAGACTGTACTAATATTACCTGTAAACAGTGTGCCCCTCAAAATCCAACCTCTGCGGTCCTCGTCCCGAGGGGTGGGCAACAGGAAGTAGGGGACTGACTGGTGGGGTGATGTACGGTGGGGACTTGGTGTACCCCAGGACCGCTACGGCTGCCGAGAAGGCCCATCACTAACCCTGAAAACTGGCAGAAGAGGCTCTGGTATTTTTCCCCAGGGACCTACTAAGGTAGGTACGGGATTGGCGATCCGGGGGTCCCTAGCCACTCACCCTCAATTCATCTCCATCAACTGTGCCACGTTGAGCAGGGATCACCAGCAGGGATCTCTCCTATCTCCGTGGTTCTGTCCCACGGTTTTCAGCGCGGCTTCCGACATGTGTGCTCTCCGGAGGTCTCAAAAGTGAAGGTTGAGCGGACCCTTCGCACTGCCCCTATGTGTAGCCTTAGGTGCGGAGCCCCTCCACACCGTCAAGTACACCCACGTAGCTCCTTGAGGGCCCGGTCTGTGTTAATCTCCCGACGGTCGTGTGCCGTTGGGTTAGTATCACGGACCGGACGTGTTACAGCTGACGGAACCCCGGTGTAATCAACCACAAGTCCCCTGAATCCGCGTGTGCCTATTATACGCAGCGCGGCCTAAAGTGGGCAGCGACAGGCGGTTATTCTTGTGGTAGGGGCATAAAGCCGGGGTGTGCGTGGTGAACGGTTTACCCATACGGACAAGCAGTGGATTTTGAAGGGTAGCTTTTCTGAGGTACCAATGAGATCGGTCATGGGTGGGGTCCCCATGACGACACAGACCGTGAAGATTCGGTGTCTTTCTTTCTTTAACCCCCGGATGGCAGGCTGACGCCGACGGTTCCGGATGGGGGTCTATTCCATCATGTCTCCGCGCAAAACCTCCTTCATTGACCCTTATTTATTGATGACCTTGGCATGTGATGGCAAAACGTTTAAGGATATTAGTCCATTCTATATAAAGCGTGAGCTCGATAAGATCAGTGGCCCTGTCAAAACCGCTACGCGTCTCCGAGACGGCAACCCACTATTAGAGACCTCAACTGCAGACCAGTCTAAAAAACTGCAAAAAGCGTCTTTGTTGGGCTCCTATCCTATCCGGGTAGCCCCACACAAAACGCTGAATACCTGTAGAGGAGTAGTCACCACCTCCAGCTTAGATGGTCTAGCAAATGAAGAAATAGTAAGTTGCCTCTCTGACCAACTCGTTTGTCAGGCGTACCGGCTAACAAGAAAGCAAGATGGCAAGGAGTACCCATTACGTACGGTTTTTCCAACTTTTGCTGGGACTAAGTTACCCGAATACATCTATTGCGGCTATGAACGTGCGAGCGTCCGCCAGTATGTCCCGAACCCCATGCGCTGTTTCCAATGTCAGCGGTTCGGACATACTAAGGTCACGTGTACCAATCCTGCACTTTGTGAGCAATGTGGCCTACCAAAACACGACGACCCAAACTGCAGTCGAACACCTTGCTGCGTAAACTGTGGCGGTAGTCATCCCTCCAGCTCGCCACAGTGCCCTAGTTTCATGGACGAAAAAAGCTTTCCGGAGCTACGTGTAAAGGAACGCCTGACTTTTCCAGAGGCACGACGGCGCTTTGAACAACTAAAGCCTGCTACCACTACTACTGGATATGCATCAGCAGCTCGCCGTACTCCTAATACCACTGTTGCTGTTCAACACGTCCCTGTCGCCCACGCATCCACGCAGACTGACTTTATAGCCGTTAAACCCACGTCTCAGAATGTTTGTATATCCACCAGCACAGGCTCCACTTCAACCGTACAGATTCCAGCCACCAAGCCATCAGCGGCTAACAACCATCCCGTAGTAAATGCGAAAAACCGATCCCGACCACAACATAGATCGCGAAGTCGCTCGCCTTCTATTAGATCCCGGTCTCGTTCTACGAGCCGTAGGTGTTCTGACTCCCGATCATCAGCGGAGTCACAGGAGGCTAACGATTTTCGAATCGTAGGGCCCAAGTCAGCCAAGGTCAAGAAAAAGGTTAAAACGGCCCGTTAAAAACTCTTTATGGAAATAATCAATGGTTTTCGAGCTCGTGCTCAAGGCCTACAACATTTAGTTTCTCAACGGTCACCCTCAATCATTTGTCTCCAGGAAACCCACTTACATTCCAATCACTCGTTACACCTTCACTCTTTTTCGGCATTCAGAAGCGATTCTCTTGCAGGTATGCGTGCAAGCGTTGGCGTTGCTACCTTAGTGGCGCCTAACATCTCCGCCGCCAACGTTCCTCTCACCACACCATTGCAAGCTGTGGCCATTCCGATACAGCTGGAGAGCATCAGTTTTACCATCTTGTAACATGTACCTGCCGCCGCTCAGTATAGTTACAGAGCGGGATCTTCTAGCTCTATTGGCTCAGCTCCCCTCACCACTACTCCTTGTGGGAGATTTGAATGCCAAGCACACGCTCTGGGGATCAGACACCGATGACGCCCGTGGATGCCTCCTCGTAGACGTCTTCGATATGTCTGACCTGCTTCTGCTAAATACTGGTGACCCGACATTCCTATCATCCGCTTATGGTACACATTCCGTACTAGACCTTTCTTTCTGCAGTCCGTCATTAGTACCACTACTTGAGTGGTCAGTACTTTCCGACCTCTTTGGCAGTGATCATTACCCCATTAACATTAATTTTTCTGGCCGCCAATGTGTACCTTCTCGACATCCTCGCTGGATTATTTCCAAAGCTAACTGGGGAAAATTCCAATCCCTCATACACCTCATCGACGATGGTTTCGACGCCATCGATGAAATGGTCGAATATATTACTTGCTCGATCCTGCTCGCAGCAGAATCCAGCATTCCTCGAGGTTCACCTACACCACGTCGTATCCCTGTACCGTGGTGGTCTGAGGAATGCAGTTTGGCTGTCAAAGCACGCAAACGTGCTTTGCGCGTTTTCGAGCGGCACCCGACGGAAAGGAACTTCGTCGCCTTCAAACGTTCTCGCGCTAGGGTACGCTTTGTACTGCGCAACGCAAAGCGTAAATCTTGGGAAGCCTATGTGTCTTCGCTTTCCCGGCGCAGCTCTACCCATCAAGTATGGTCAGCTGTTGGGCGGCTGTATGGCAAGTATCGCCGGACGGTAATTCCCGGCCTTGCCATCAACGGTTCCATGTGTACCACCGAGCAGGACATAGCTGAAGCCCTAGCTACCACATCTGCTGCTACTAGCCAAACTGCCCGCTATGACGCTCTCTTCCTGCCTATTAAGGAAAAGGCGGAGCGGGTACCACTTAATTTTAATAGTGACTGCACCGAGCCGTACAACCAACCTTTTACCGCAGCCGAGCTCGCCCATTCTCTGGCGTTAGCAAAGGATTCTTCTCCAGGTTCCGATGACGTACACCGACAGATGCTGCTACATCTTCCATCTGAGGCGCTATGTTTCCTTTTAAACATCTATAACTGCATTTGGCATGAGCGGGTTTTCCCTTCCTCCTGGCGAGAGGGTATTGTCGTCCCCATCCCTCGACCCGGAAAGGACCGCACACTTCCATCTAGCTACCGCCCCATTTGCCTGACGAGTGTCATCTGTAAGACCTTCGAGCGAATGATAAACGCACGGTTAAATTGGTGGCTAGAAAAACAACCATCTGTCCAACTTACAATGCGGTTTTCGTCGCCATCGCTCAAGTGTCGATAATCTAACACGCCTTCAGGGGTATATTTCCGATGCCTTTCTACTGAAGCAGCATGCAGTGGGCGTGTTGCTCGACCTGGAGAAGGCCTATGACACCACTTGGCGGTACAGCATACTCCGTAACCTACATGGTTACTGTCTGCGTGGTCATCTACCCGAATTCCTATGCAACTTTTTAAAACTTCGCCGTTTTCAGGTCCGCATAGGAAACACGATATCACGGGAGCGGATACAGGAGAACGGCGTACCTCAAGGGTCGATTTTGAGCGTTACCCTTTTTGCCGTAGCGATTAACGGCATCACTAGTGCCGTTCGAAGTGGAATCCCATCATCCCTCTATGTTGACGGCTTCGCAGTGTATTATAGGTCTGCCAACATAGATCACATTGAGCGCCAACTGCAGCTGACCATTACCTAGCTAGCAGCTTGGGCGCTTCAAACCGGCTTCCGTTTTTCAGCTGCGAAGACGCAGTGTATCCACTTTCACCGCCTACGAGGTATTCACCCGCCTCCTGATATTCATTTGAACGGCACACCCCTGCCATTTGTCTCGCACCTGAAGTTCTTGGGCCTCTACTTGGACCGACAACTCAATTGGGAGCACCACATTCGTCACCTATGAGCCTATTGCGATCGTTCTCTTCGGGTGCTGAAGGTATTATCTGGAGCATCTTGGGGGGGGGGGGGGCGATCGCACGGTAATGTTGAGGCTGTACCGCTCTCTGGTTCGGTCCAAGCTGGACTATGGCAGTTTTATTTATGGCGCAGCGACAGCCTCTAAACTTCGCCTTTTAGACACCGTGCATCATACTGGCATCCGCCTTGCCACAGGAGCTTTTCGCACCAGTCGAGTCGACTGCCTGTATGCAGACTCAGGCGAACCTCCACTCCATATTCGTCGCTCGCTGTTACTCTGCTCATACGTCTCGAAGTTGGCAAGTTATCCCAATCATCCTTGTTATATACCAGTGCTGTGTCCAGATTTAGTCCATTATATGCGCCCTGGTTCTCGGACACGCCGCATGGGAATAAGATTTCGGGATCTCCTACATTCCCATGGCCTCCGAATGCCTCGCGTGGAGAGGTCGTCCATCAGCCCTTATCCTGCTTGGCAACTGGATCGTGCGCGGTTCGATCTCGCTCTTTCCAGCAACTCTAAACTCGCTACTCCACATTCGGTGTTCCAACAACTTTTTGCCGAACTACTGGGCCGTTACCCTAAATATGTTCCGGTCTTTACGGACGGTTCTCAGCTAGGTAGCACTACGGGTTGCGCATTTTTCATTAACGGTGAGGCTCATAAATTTCGACTTCTGGACTCCACTTCGGTCTTCTCAGCAGAGCTGTATGCCATCTTTTATTTGCTCCTTTTTATTTGCAAGTTAGCTCCTGGCTCTTTTATTGTTTGCACTGACTCTCTAAGTGCTCTTCAGGCCTTGCAACAGCACACAGCCGCTCACACCTTTGTTTTAAAAATACAGGCCCAGATCCCGCAAATGCTCAGTCGCGGATACCATTTTGTTTTTACTTGGATTCCAGGCCATGTGGGCATTGCCGGGAACGAGGAGGCGGACGCGGCTGCTAAGTCCGCTTGCCGTTTGCCCCGGAGTTTAACAACTACGGTGCCATACCAGGATGTGCAACGTTTTTTCCGTCGCCAGCTCCTATCTGCTTGGCCGCAATCCTGGACAGCTTTGGAAGGCACACAACTCCGGACAATAAAGGAGAGCGTACAACCCTGGCTAACTTCCTGCAGGGATAACCGGCGAGCCGAGGTGATACTCACCCGGCTGAGAATTGGGCACACACGAGCGACTCATGGCCATCTACTAAGAGGGGAAGCGGCTCCAGTGTGTGCTCCGTGTGCCGTACGCCTCACTGTGCTGCATATACTACTCGATTGCCCGCAGTACGCCCGCGTTCGCCAGTCTTTGGGCTTGGGAGCTAACTTGCTGAGTATTTTAGGGGACGACCCAGTGGCCGTGGTTAAGGCACTGCGGTTTGTTTCTGAAATAGGTTTTAGTAAACAAGTCTGACTTGTGTTTTATATTTATTGCTTTTAGAGATTTTAAATTATTAGTCTTTAGATCGTTTTTTAATGTCCTTTTAACATTTGAGTGTTTTTATTGTATTTTACCTTTTTAACTTAATCTTATAGCTTTTAGGTTTTAGTGTTGACTTCGGGCCCAAATGACCTTGTTGTCGATGGGCCTTAAAACACCACACACTCACTCACTGTAAACAGTGTCAAGAACATGTTGGGAACAGATGAACCACAGAATAATACATAAATGCAAAGTAAATGTCACATTAAATGCCATGTTATTTTTCTAGTCATTTGTCCCAATTATGTTCTGATACAATGAGGCCATTACCATGTGAGGTTTGAATGTTAAGTGTACTCAAAGTTATCCTTAAAACATGATAGGTCTTCTGTAATATAGCAATAAGTGTTATGTGACCATTATATCTATTTTTAACAATAAGTAGAATGTTAGAAATGGAAGTAAAATTGGTATATCATAACAATGATGATGACGACACAGTGACACTTGCATAATTTCCTACAATGCACAATTGTCCTCAAAATATGTTGAAGCACTTTCCATCAGGTTTCATAACGTGATTATTCAAATACATCATTTGGTGTAGTGTACACTATGATATGATGTATATAGTCATTTCTATAGGAAACAAAAGAGAACAAATTGGATTTATGAAGTCTAAGGTAATATCCTTATTATAGCTCTTAAAAACAGACATTCTTTATCATTGATGAAGATACACAATAATGAAGGTATGCGTCAAAATATTTATCATTGTAAGAAGAAAAAGTTTGTAAACATTGACATCCAAGTAATTCGTTCAAAGATTTTAATTTGAGCCTCTCAGGTTCCATCACACATAGATGGAAATAAGCAAAGCAAATCTATCAGCTACTGTGAAAAACATCCTCTTTCCACTGTAGTAACATTGTTGTGTACTGGGGTTTTACTATTATAAGGGGCATTCAAAAAGAAACAAGCTGGAGTCTGGTATGCGCAAACCGGTGACAGGATGGTAATATCGTGGTGTATGTAATTAAGTGTTGTTCCGACTACAGCATGGAAGTTCACAGCATGTGTGCACGTCACATGACTATACAAAGCTAGCAGCAGCAGCAGCCATCAATCCTCCAACACTGGCAGTTGCATTGCAAACAGTGAAATGGAGGCGTCGAAGAAGAGCAAAGAGATTTTGTTCATTTTCTGACAGTGGAGGTAGGGGGAACAAAAATTCATCGACAAATGTCACAAGTATATGCCGAAAAATGCATGTCCCTTGTATGGGTCAGGGCATGGCACAAGTGCTTCAGGGGAGGACAGGTGTCGTTAGCCGATCATGCAAGGTCTGGAGCATACACAGCATTATCGATGACATCGTTCAGCTGGTTGATGAACTGATTACCCAGGACCACCGTGTGACACTGAAAGCCATAGCCACCGTGGTCGGATTGAGCATCAGAAGTGTTCACAACATCATAAAGGAATGACTGCTCTTGGGCAAAGTGTATGCCCAATGGGTGCCCCACAGTTCTCAACCACACCAGGATGCATGTCGAATGGCCCGTTGTCTTGGTCATCTGCAGCACGATGCTATGGAAGGGATGAATGAGTTCCAGGCACGAGCGGTGGCTGGAGATGAGTCATGGTGTCATCACTTCGAACCAGAATCAAAATGAAAAGTCTCCAGTGGAAGCATCCGGGGTCACCACCACCAAAACAAGCCAAGGCCATCCACACAAGTGAAGGAAAGGTTATGCTGACGTTCTTCTTTGACGAAGATGGCCAGCTTCTGATACACTTCCTGCAGCATGGGACAACAGTGAATGCCCAGCGTTTCTCGCAATTCTTGACCAACCTAGCGATCAAATGAAAACAACCAGGCAATCTCACCCAAGGAGTGAATGACCCCATGCAGCCTCATATGGCCAACACAGCCGTGGCAGTCCTGCACAAATACAAAAGGGAGGTTCTCAGCCACCCTCCATACAGTCCACCCTCCCTGTGATCAATTTTGGAACATGCATAGAACACAGTGTGTACACTACCACCTGCTGCTGGTTTTATACCTTTATATGAGTGTTTACCTTCATCTGGCCTCCAACACTGGGTATATGTATATCCAATTAGTTTATAGTTGTTACATGGATATGGAAACATCTTTTCATGTTCTTGCAGTGGCTGCCTCTAAATGGAATTCTTTTCTGAGAACTTCAACCCTGTTGAGCTTCCTTATAAACCACGGTACGTCATCTTGATTGTTCTTTAGTTGCTTTTCATTGCTGCCCTTTCTTTTTAATTCTTCCTCTTCTATGGGGTGATTAACGTATTTTATTACAGATGTTTCCAAATTGATGTCATGTCTAGTATTCAAAAAATGAAAAGTCACTGCTGATTTTTCTGTTTCACCATTTTTAATGTTTCTTATATGTTCTTTAGTTCTGATGTTAATATTACTTTTTGTTTTTCCTATATAAATTTTAGGGCGTTTCACATTTGATCTCATATATTCCTGGTTTTTCTTTGGTAGTGATTGGATTTTTGGGAGGGCCTTTTAACAAATTTCTGATATTAAACCTATTTTGAGGTGCAAGAGTTATGTTGTGTTTTGAGAAGATTTTTTGGAATTTGTTATAGGCTGATGGGTGGAAGGTGAATTTTTTAAAAAGTTTTTTCTCTTTTTCTCCTGTAGGTTCTAGGGTGGTGGTTTCTTTTATTTTCTTAGCTTTGTTGAGTCTGTTAACTGTTTTGTCTACTAAATTTGGGTTGAAACCGTTGGACATAGCTACTTTTTTATGTGTAGGTATTCTTCTTGATAATCTTCTCTGTTCAGTGGAAAGTTGATCATCCGAAAGATTAAACTGTTGAAAATGGCATGTTGGTGCTGTTTTGGGTTGAAACTGTTGTTCTTAATGTAATTATCTGTGTGTGTCGGTTTCCTGTAAATACCAAAAGTGAGTTTGTTGTTCATTTTTTTGATCTTGATGTCCAAAAAGGGGAACATAATGTCCTCTTCTGTTTTCAATTTAAATTTTATAGCTGGATTTTGTATATTCAAAAGTCTAAGACCATCTTGTATGAGCTTTTTTTAGGTACTATTGCAAAAATGTCGTCAACATAGCGATACCACACTTTGAAATAATTTGGAAAAGTTTTTGTGATATGTGTTTCAAAAGCACTCATAAATAAATCTGCCAAGAAGGGAGACAATGGGTTGCCCATAGCTAGGCCCGTTTTTTGTTTATAGATCTGTCCATTAAAGCTGACAAAATTTTGATTGATACAAATTTCTGTAAGTTGTGAAAGTTCTTCTATTTCTTCAGGTGTTATTTGTATTGATTCCAGCCATTTTTTGAGAAGTGGAATAAGCTCATTGGTAGGTATACTACTTGGATATAAAGAAATGATGTCAAAGGAAACTAAAGCATCTGTAGAGTTGATCTTTGTGTCCTTCAGGAGATTTAACAATTCAAACGAGTTTTTGATACTTAAATTTTCAAATTTTGTAAAGGATCTGAAGATTTGAACCAGCCATTTTGATAGTTGGTAAGTGGGTGCATCAATGTTATTAATTATTGGTCTGAGGGTAATTTCAGGTTTATGTATTTTGGGTAAACCATATATGTACGGTGTTTATGGACTGTCTATTATATTGTTCAATTTATCTCTTTTAGTCATGATTTTACTGTTTTTAATAGCTAATTCCACAGATCTGCATGCTTTCTTTAATGGATTGTTTTCTAGTTTAACAAATTCTTTTCCGTTTAAAAGGTTGTCCATTTTTTTTGCGATAGTCTTCTTCGTCTAATATTACTATTTTGTTACCCTTGTCTGCTTTTGTGTAGACTACTGGTTTTTCATTTAAATTTTTGATTAATTTTTTATATGAATATCTTTTTGAATTTGCATTTTGAATATGATCTAGAGTTTCTAAGCACTGTGTTCTGATCGTAGATTTTTTGTTATCGGGCAAATTATATATCGCTATTTCAATGTCCACGATATAGTTTTCAATGTTTTTTGTGTAATCTACACATGTTTTTAGGCCTTTGTTTAGAAAATCTATTTCTTTCTCCGTGAAGTTGCATGTGGATAGATTCGTTACATTGTTAGGTTTTTGCCATGAGAGTAATAAATCTTGTTTTTTATGTGGATTTGGTTTTTGCTTCTTTTGAAGATTCATGAATTTTTGTTTCAAAATTGCTCTTTTCTTACGCATTTTCAAATTTAGAATTGACAGCATATTATTTTCTAAGTTAGACCACATGGCCTATTTATAAAAAATACTATATGTTTATTGCGTTTGCAAGGTAGCCGCGCTTATCTTATATCGTCAAATATCTAAGAGTTTAACTAGAAGTCATATTTATTATGAACAACTTTTCTATTATTAGTAAAACGTAATAGACACAAATGTAGATTAATGTGATAATATAATTTGTACAAATGTTTACTTGGATTAAGTGAAGTACATACAGCATTATACTTCTGTAAGAAGAGTTTGTACGAGAGTTGGCAGTGTTATTAGATGTGTAATATAACGTAACGTTATACATCATAATTTTAGTTAACTTTGATGATGTAATGTTTAAGACACTCGATCAGGTTAAGTGTATTATCGTATAAAATCATGACGTGTTCTATTTGACATCTGTTGTAAGAGATACAAACAACTAGTTAACATCTCGTTAAAGTACTCAGTTTATGTATTGTTTTACTTAACTTTAATTGAGATAGATATTGCTCATTACTTTGTTCAAAAAGCTACACCAAGTATTTTTAAAGTTTCGGTTTTCTTCTAGTTGGCTCAAATAACATATGCTCTAGTTGTTTGTATGTTGTGGGAATGTATTTTGAAGCTCGTTGTGTTCTGGATGACATAAACCATAACAGATAGACAAAATGTTACAAGAAATGTACATCTTCTTGTAGTACACAATCATTCTGTAGATATTCCTTTTATTGGTTCCAAGTTTGAAATATGTAGCTTTTCACATTGAGAAAGGGTTTATTGTTCTATACCCCATCATGCAAAGTCTTCACGTAGTGATCATATCTTAAAGGATTTGTCTGTCGGTTTCTACATTCCCGTCCTATATACAAGAAATAATAACAATGTATTCATTTAAAAGATTATTCTCAACACACATTAATATAAAAGTTCATAAATTCTAAAATGGGGATGCATAGACAAATTTACAACAAATAATTTCCAGTAATGTATACAAAATTTTGCATAACTATTGCAATTTATTAGTTAAGCAAATATGACCTAGAATGATTAGGTGTCTGAGAATATTCTAAAGAATTTTAAGACACATGATTTGTAATGAAAGAATATAAAAGTTGTATTATTTTGATCGAAAATGAAATAGCCACTTCAGCGAGAATAAGTTTTCCATAAACTAAGATATTTTCATGTGTGGGTAGTCTTTGTATCACATCCTTGGATGGCGCTCAATGTAAATACCCTGTTTGATGTTTAACACATACTTTGTTTTGGTATAAGCTGTTGGCCGTTTAAAGAATGCTTTTCAGTTTTACACATAGGTTCCTAAAGGTTGCTTGATGAGAAGTAACACATGTCTTTGGCTGGAAGGCAATATCTTGTGTTCCTAATATAAGGTAGTGAAGTAAAACTACTTACTAAATATGTATATCAGCACGGAGAATCGTGTAAGTATAGTCTAATACTCAAAACATTAGAGAAATGTTCTAAATGATCTTTTACCCAAGTCAGATTTTCCAAGTATGTTGTTTACTGTAATTCAGTACAAGTATCAAAAAATTTTGATCCAATTATTGACAATTATTTCAAAGTGTGGTTTCGCTATGTTGACAACATTTTTGCAATAGTACCTCAAAAACTCATACAAGATGGTCTTAGACTTTTGAATATACAAAATCCAGCTATAAAATTTACATTGGAAACAGAAGAGGATGGTGTGCTTCCCTTTTTGGACATCAAGATCAAAAACATGAACAAAAAACTCACCTTTGGTATTTACAGGAAACCCACACACACAGATAATTACATCAAGAACAACAGTTTCAACCCAAAACAACACCAACATGCCATTTTCAACAGTTTAATCTTTCGGATGATCAACTTTCCACTAAACAGAGAAGATTATCAAGAAGAATACCTACACATAAAAAAAGTAGCTATATCCAACGGTTTCAACCCAAATTTAGTAGACAAAACAGTTAACAGACTCAACAAAGCTAAGAAAATAAAAGAAACCACCACCCTAGAACCTACAGGAGAAAAAGAGAAAAAACTTTTTAAAAAATTCACCTTCCACCCGTCAGCCTATAACAAATTCCAAAAAAATCTTCTCAAAACACAACATAACTCTTGCACCTCAAAATAGGTTTAATATCAGAAATTTGTTAAAAGGCCCTCCCAAAAATTCAATCATTACCAAAGAAAAACCAGGAATCTATGAGATCAAATGTGAAACTTGCCCTAAAATTTATATAGGAAAAACAAAAAGAAATATTAACATCAGAACTAAAGAACATATAAGAAACATTAAAAATGGTGAAACAGAAAAATCAGCAGTGGCTTTTCATTTTTTGATTACTAGACATGACATCAATTTGGAAACATCTCTAATAAAATACGTTAATCACCCCATAGACCTTTCCGTAAGGGAAAAAATTTTCATTAACAAAAATCGTCAGTCATGAATTTTGAAACTCCACCACCGGATATCTTTGACAAGTACATCACGCCATCTATTGACAATACGGAGAAAGAAGAAACCACTACAACTTACACTAATCGAGTATCAGCTGAGGATAGGAGCAAGAGCTCTTGAAACATGTCCTGTGAATAAACAGTGTGAGTGAAGCAATGTGTCAATATATTATCGATTCACTTTTGTACTAATTTGTGCTTCACTGTCCCTACGCTTCTTTCAAGTTTATACATCATGATTTACGTTCCAAAAGTGAAATGCTACTGTTGACTGATCTTCCTGTTTCATTCTGATGTTTCTAAGGGGCTCATTTCCTCTGGTTTTTAGGTTTCTTGTAGTTTGAACTATGTAGCATTTTTGACAATTCTTACACCTTATTTGGTATATTCCAGATCTGTTAATTGGTGGGGTTTCATCTTCTGTTTTTGAATTTAGCAGTTAGAAAACTGAGTATCCATTAGCAGGTGCCAAGTTGATGCTTTGTTGCTTAAAGATCTTTCTGAATTTATTAAATGTTTTTGGTGGTATGTCAATGCACTAAAGATGCTGTTTTCTTGATGTGTGTTTGGAGGAATTTAGTAACAGTGACGTCAAAATTAATATAAAAATTATTTGTGGTTGGTTTATTGACACTCGTCACGTACTTTTTCATATATTTATGAGAGACTAGTTTCAAAGGCCCTGGCCTCCATTTTCAATCTCTTTGCAACTGGCATCTGTTGTCTGCTCTCTCTGGTGGTGGAACTATGAACTTTTTTGTCAAATTATCTACTGGCGGGATTTCAAAGTTCATTATGCGATCCTTATTTTTCCAGATGAATATGTTCTCCCATGTTGTCAATCTATTTTGGTTTATCACTCCTTTTAATAATTTTGGATTTGGATCAATGTCATGGTTTTCATTCCAAAAATGAAATGCTACTGCTGACTTGTCTTCTTGTTTCAATCTGATGTTTCTAAAGTGTTCTTTGACTCTGGTTTTTAAATTTCTTTTTGTTTGACCTATGTAGCATTTTTCACAATTCTTACAATTTATTTGGTATATTCCAGATTTGCTACCTGAAGGAATTTCATCTTTTGTTTTTGAATTTAGTAATTTTAAAATTGAGTATCTATTAGTAGGTGCCAAGATGATATTTTGTTCCTTGAATATCTTTTTAAATTTATTAAATGTTTTTGTATGATATGTGAATGAACTGAATATGCTGTTGCTTTCTTTTTCTTTAATAAATGTGGTTGCTTCCTTAATGTTTTCTTTAGTTTAGATTTTCTAAATTTCTTCAACACCAAACTTTTGTTGTATCCGTTTTCTTCTGCTATGTGTATTATTGCTTTTTGTTCCTTGAAATATTCTTCTTTTTCCATGGGTATGTTGACTAGTCTGTGTGTAAGGCTGTTTATTATTGCATGTTTATGTGTAATTGGGTTGTGGCTATTATTTTTTATGTAATTTTCTAAATGTGTTGGCTTCCTGTAAATTCCAAATTTTATTTTTGTATCATATCTTGGATTTAAATATCATCAGAAATGATACCAAAATAAAATTTGGAATTTACAGGAAGCCAACACATTCAGAAAATTATATAAAAAATAATAGCCACAACCCCATTACACATAAACATGCAATAATAAAGAGCCTTACACACAGACTAGTCAACATACCCATGGAAAAAGAAGAATATTTCAAGGAACAAAAAGCAATAATACACATAACAGAAGAAAACGGATACAACAAAAGTTTGGTGTTGAAGAAAATTAGAAAATCTAAACTAAAGAAAACCATTAAGGAAGCAACCACATTTATTAAAGAAAAAGAAAGCAACAGCATATTCAGTTCATTCACATATCATCCAAAAACATTTAATAAATTTAAAAAGATATTCAAGGAACAAAATATCATCTTGGCACCTACTAATAGATACTCAATTTTAAAATTACTAAATTCAAAAACAAAAGATGAAATTCCTTCAGGTAACAAATCTGGAATATACCAAATAAATTGTAAGAATTATGAAAAATGCTACATAGGTCAAACAAAAAGAAATTTAAAAACCAGAGTCAAAGAACACTTTAGAAACATCAGATTGAAACAAGAAGACAAGTCAGCAGTAGCATTTCATTTTTGGAATGAAAACCATGACATTGATCCAAATCCAAAATTATTAAAAGGAGTGATAAACCAAAATAGATTGACAACATGGCAGAACATATTCATCTGGAAAAATAAGGATCGCGTAATGAACTTTGAAATCCCGCCAGTAGATAATTTGACAAAAAAGTTCATAGTTCCACCACCAGAGAGAGCAGACAACAACAGATGCCAGTTGGAAAGAGATTGAAAATGGAGGCCAGGGCCTTTGAAACTAGTCTCTCATAAATATATGAAAAAGTAAGTGACGAGTGTCAATAAACCAACCACAAATAATTTTTATGCTGTTTTCTTTTTGTTGTAAATGAGGTTGCTTCCATAATGATTCTGTATAGTTTCTTTTTACTTTTCTTAAATATCCCTTTCCTTGTGGTATGTGAAGTATGGCGTTCTGTTCCTTGTAGTATTTTTGTTTATCCATGGGTGTTGACTAGTCTGTAAGACATTGCATGTTTATGTATAACTGGGTTATAGCAATGATTTTTAATGTAATTTTCTGACTCTGTTGGCTTCCTGTAAATTGCAAATTTTATTTTTGTCATTCCTGATGATATTTAGGTCCAACAAAGAAGAAAAAAATTATTAAAAAAAGTGGCTAACTACAAAGTGATATTGCTTATAAAAGAAGAATGAATACAGAAAACAGTAACACATGCACTACCCCAAGGCTCAGTATTAGAGACTTTACTATTTCTGAACTATTTACTTGACTTCTCACTTTATATAAAGAATATTGCAAGTAAAAATCTGCTTAAATATTAAAAGCAGAAGCATTATTAACAGTGAAGTATTCTTCATTTTTGAGTTTAATTTATGAGTCGCTATGTTTACACTCAAACTTCACTTACTTGTTGTTGTATAATTGAAACGTTTTCAAGATCATTCGATCTCATCCTCAGCTGTTTGGTGACTAAATGAACCTTCCTCTTCTTCTACTACTACGGAGCTCCGATCACTACGCCATCTGGTGTTAGGGGCACTAAGTTTTAATAATTCATTTATTGACGGGATTTCAAAATTTATAACTTTATCACGGTTTTTAGTTATCAATATGTTTCCCCAAATATCCAATTCTATGGGTGTACTTAAAGATTTTAACAGTTTAATGTTGTGGCCAATGTTGTGGTTTTCCGTCCAAAAATGGTGTGAAACTGCAGATTTTTCAGTTTGTTTCAACTTAATGTTCCTCTGGTGTTCTTTTTGCCTGGTTAACAAGTTTCTCTTAGTTTTTCCTATGTATCTTTTTTCACAGGTTTCCTGATTTCAAGTTGTTGGGGATTGAATTTTTTAGTGGTTTATTTAGCAGGTTCCTCAGACTGAATTTGTTTTGGGATGCTAGTTTTAAGCCTAGTCTTTTGAAAATTTGTTGAAATTTTCTGAAAGCCATGCATGGTAGGTGAATTTTCTATATTGCCAATTTGTGCTTTTAAGTGGTGTGAGAGTGGTATTTTTTGATCTTATCTTCAGTTTTTCTTTCCTCTTCATCATGTTCCTTATGATGGCTGGGTTGAATCCATTTAAAACTGCTATCTCTTTTATGTGTTGTTCTTTCAAAAACTCTTCCTTACTCAGTAGGATGTTGTATAGCCAGTGAAATAGACTTCTAAAGGCAGCTAGTTGATGTGAAACTGGGTTGTATTCATTTTTCTTTATGTAATTATCTATGTGTGTGGGCTTCCTGTATATTCCAAAATCTACACCATGACGATTTCTAGTTTTCTTGAGGTCCAAAAAGGGTAGGGTGTTGTCTCTTTCTACTTCCATTATAAACTGGATGTTATATCTTGCAGGTTTAGTAATTTTAGAGAATCTTTTCTAAGTTTTTCTGGAATGATAGCAAAAACATCAACATATCTCCGCTAAATTTGTAAATCTGTGGGAAGACCTTTACTATGTGTGTTTCAAAAAAGCTCATGTATAGGTCTGCTAAAATAGGTGAAAGTGGGCTCCCATAGCTAATCCTTTTGATTGTCTGTAGAATTTTTGGTTGAACATGAACAGGCAAAAAGAACAACAGAGGAACATTAAGTTGAAACAAACAGAAAAATCTGCAGTTACTCACCATTTTTGGACAGAAAACCACAACATTGGCCACAACATTAAACTGTTAAAATCTTTAAGTATACCCATGGAATTGCATATTTGGGAAAAAATATTGATAACTAAAAACCGTGATAAAGTTATAAATTTTGAAATCTCGGCATTAAATGAAGTATTAAAACTTAGTGCCCCTAACACCAGATGGCAGAGTGATCGGAGCTCCGCAGTAGTGGAAGAAGAGGAGTGTTCATTTAGTCACCAAACAGCTGAGGATGAGATCGAATGATCTTAAAAACGTTTCAATTATACAACAAGTAAGTGAAGTTTGAGTGTAAACATAGTGACTCATAAATCAAACTCAAAAATTCTACTTGCTGAAAGCACTATTACAATGGAGATCACTACAAATTTAAATGAGGATGTAATTTTAATTGAACTAAGTTTTGAACTGTATGTCACATTAGTTTAAGCTAACAAATTATTTATGAATTTAGAGAAAACTAAAACTGCTAACTTAAAAATCATTGATCATGCACTCCAGTAGAAATTGAGATAAAGGGTCTGATATTACAAGAAATTGCCAACTTTCTGGGCCTTGCAGTAAACAGATATTGAACTTAAAAACCCACATAAATTAAAGTTCTTAATAAACTTAGCCCTACCAGTTATGCTTTCTGATAACTGGTAAAATGACACCTTATATTAATACACAATGAATATTGTCGCCCGAGCGTCGGAACACCCTGTAGACTGGGCAAGCAGCAGACGGGTCGGTGTTCGCCCCGTCCCCTCGTTTGTCTTATAGCGTTAAGAAGGGATGGCTGGGACAAAAAACATCACGGCGCCGTCTCTTTCTGTTCCACCTGTGTTCTCGAACTTACAGGATATTTCCTCTAATCTAGAACCTTCCGATCGACCAACTGGTCCTATATAAGCAGCACGTCGGGCAAGACAGTCAGTCAGAGTTCTTGGTGTAAGAATGCAGTGCTAGTGTACGACGAGAAGACTGTGTGAGAGCATCGGAAGATTGTACGTAATTACGGACGAACCGGTGAATCGTAATTGTGTGCATTACGTAATTCTGTGTAATTGGCAAGAGTTTAACTGTAAGTCGGTGGAAATAAAGAACATTTTTGAGTGGTGAAATTGGACTTTTCATTTCACGAACCCACAAAGTCACACTGGTGTCAGGAAGCGGGACGATAACATCACCGAACATTACAACCATGGACGCGGCATTGGAAAATTTTTTGGAGAAGATGATGGAAATGAAGGCCGAATTAACAAGACGGAAGCGGCAAATAACAGCTTGGCCGCGAAGATGAACGAGTTAACAACAAAAACAGAAGCGGCAAATGACAACCTGGCCGCAGAGTTGAAACAAATGAAGACGGCCAACGACAACATCACCGGGAAAATGGAAGAAATGAAGGCCGAATTAACAGCGAAGATGGAAACGGCAAACAACAACTTGGCCACGACAATGACCGCAAAGATGGCCGAACTGACAACGGAGATGAGGGAGGCGAACGAGGTCCTCGCCGCCAAGTTTGAGGAACGGTTGGCCGGCGTGAGGGATGACGTCACGAATCTGGGCAAGCGGATGGGTCAAGTAGACGACCGCCTTAATGATTTAGAGGAAAAGGCCGACATCGCAAAACCCCTCACCCGCCTGATGGAGGAACTCCGGCCTTATGTGTGGACAGAGGACGCCGAAAACGCTTTCCAGCACCTAAAGGAGACCCTGTGCAGTGCTCCAATTTTGGGTTTCCCACAACCGGCTGGCGCCTTCATTGTGGACACCGAGCTAGCGATTATTGCATTGGAGGTGCACTATCGCAGATCCAGGACGGCCATGAGCGGGTGATAGCAAGACGCTATCCAAGGCAGAGAAGAACTACTGCGTCACCCGACGGCAGTTACTGGCGGTAGTAAAGACATTGGAGCACGTCCACAAGTACCTGTACGGTCAGCCATTCCACCTGAGGACTGACCATTTCGCCCTAACCTGGCTATTGAGTTTTAAGAACCTGGAAGGCCAGACAGCACGTTGGTCCAGAGGCTGTAGGAGTACGACTTCACCTCGGAACATCGTAGAGGGAAGAGCCACGGTAACACAGACGCCATGTCTCGAAGACCCTGTCCAGTAGAGTGCGGCCAGTGCACAAGAGTGGAAGAGAAGGAGCGTGCCGCAGCAGTCCGAGTAGTTGTGGCAGTGCCTGCTGAAGGCTGGAATAGCGCAGGCCTGAGGAGGGAGCAGCTGGCGGACGCAGACTTGGGGCCACTCTTGAGGGAAGTGGAGGCAGGGATGAGACAAACCTGGGAGGACATCGCACCGAGGAGCAACACCTACAAGTCGTACTGGGCCCAATGGGACTCCTTGAAGACCAGAGATGGCGCGCTGTTCCGGGTATGGGAATCACCCGATGGGAAGACGCAGAGAGAACAGTTGGTACTTCCCCGGAGTAAGGTACCGGAAGTCTTGGAAGAAGTGCACGCTGGTACTTCAGGAGGACACCTGGGAGCGAACCAAACGATTGACAAACTTCGGCAGCGCTACTTCTGGCTGAGACTCCGAGCAGATGCTGGTGGTACACCTGGACCGCCTGGCACGCTACGATGGTGCTGTTCGGGACGGCCAGCTTTGAGAAGGGAGCAGTGTCGCCCGAGCGTCGGAACACCCTGTAGACTGGGCAAGCAGCAGACGGGTCGGTGTTCGCCCCGTCCCCTCGTTTGTCTTATAGCGTTAAGAAGGTATGGCTGGGACAAAAAACATCACGGCGCCGTCTCTTTCTGTTCCACCTGTGTTCTCGAACTTACAGGATATTTCCTCTAATCTAGAACCTTCCGATCGACCAACTGGCCCTATATAAGCAGCACGTCGGGCAAGACAGTCAGTCAGAGTTCTTGGTGTAAGAATGCAGTGCTAGTGTACGACGAGAAGACTGTGTGAGAGCATCGGAAGATTGTACGTAATTACGAGTGCAAGTGAAATTGTAACGGACGAACCGGTGAATCGTAATTGTGTGCATTACGTAATTCTGTGTAATTGGCAAGAGTTTAACTGTAAGTCGGTGGAAATAAAGAACATTTTTGAGTGGTGAAATTGGACTTTTCATTTCACGAACCCACAAAGTCACAATATATTTAACTCTATCATGGAATATGGAATATCATTTTGGTGCAGCTTAGTGGAAAGTACATGAATATATCTGGTCAAAAGAGCATTAAAAGAAAGATTTCTAACACCCATAGCAGACACTCTGGGAAAGTTCTTTGTAGAATACCTAGGATACTAGCCTTTCCGTGCATGAATATACTCTCAATGTTAAAATTTTTAGATGCATTCAGGCCTCATCTATAACACACAATACAATTTACAAAATAAACACTACAGTATAACATCCACCATCCCAGTGCAAAACATTACTGCCTCAAGAAATGTATATATCAGTAAACCATCAAAATATTACACTCTTCTTAATAATCTGAAAGGGAAAATTGCCAATTTTAATATTCTTAAAACTGGTAGGAGTTTGTATCTGCGCTTAAAATTATTTTGATCTGCACAACATTATCCAAATAGCAAGTTATAATGATGATGCTTATGTAGCTCTGTAAATACAATCTAGTTGTTTTAGTGCCATTTCCATTTTGCATTTGATGCCTGCTATGAAACTACTTAAACATAGGTATATGGAACTGACAACAGATGCTATGCTTAGCAAATCTAATAGAACAAAAGGTTTACACATAGTTGCAAGATCCAAGTAAAAGCCTAAAATATCAAATATGAAATTCTGAAATCGTGTGTGTATGTATATATATGCCTTGTAACTGCAGGGAAATATTTGATTCTGTAACTGAGCATTGTTATCCCTGGCTTATTTTTTATATTGTGTGTACATACAAGGGTAGTCTGAAAATTTCTCGGCCTCAGCCAGAGAGCGAGGCATTCCTTGCTGAATTTTTTCCTTCCGTTCGTACACCTGTTAATAAACCCTATGTAAAATTACAAGTCATTTCAGGCAATAGTTGACTATCGGCAGTGCGCATTGCTTTCAAAATGGAGATATTTCAGTATCATACTGCGATACAATTCTTCATAAAAGAAGGTTTAACACCTACACAAATTCATTTGCAGATTGTAAATGTGTATGGTGACTCTTCACCTTAAGTTTTCACTGTGAAGAACAACGCAATTGATTTTAAACATGGGCATGAATGCATTGAAGATGATCCACGCGAAAGACGTCCAAAGACTGTAAACACACTTGAAATCATTGAAAAACTGCAAGACATGATTTTGGAAGATCAGCATACAAAGGTGTGTGATACTGCTAATGCTCTTGGAATTTCAAAGGAGCATGTTGGTCACATCTTGCATTAGGTATTAGACATGGAAAGCCTAGAGTATCCTCACTATGAATAACAAATACATGTGCACGACACTTTCTAAAAAGAGCTTGGTGCATTTTTAGAAGAACAGAAGTGGCGTTTTGCACCCATGTGACACAATGGATGAAACATGGAATCAGCACTACACACGTGAATCCAAGCAGCAGTCGAGTCACTGGACAGAAGCTGGTTCTCAGCTCCAAAGAGGGCGAGGATGGTGACATCACGGGAAAGATCATGGCATCAGTGATTTGGGATGCCAAAGGAATTATGTTGATTGACTATGTCGAAAAACATAAAACCATTACTGGAAAATGTTACTCTCAACTTCTAACCAAACTGAATGCAGGCATACATTAAAATAGACACAGGAAAGCAATTACAAAATTATTAATTTATAGATGAGTCATATTTATTACACATCTGCTTCACTTACGTACCTATTTTGAGGACATGTTTCGCAAATCATCGTTTGCATCTTCGGCTCTAATGTGAATAAAGCTTGTTCCAGTGGTGTGGGTAATTCTGGAGTTGCTGCCATCTGTTGATTTAGTGATGAACTTAAATTTGGGATTCTCTTCTGGCGGGATTTCAAAGTTCATTAGTTGGTTTTTATGCTTTTCTATGTATATTCTTTCCCATATGGCGAGTTCACTATGTTTTTGTATGTATTTTAGTAATTCGGTGCTATCTTCAATGTTATGATTTTCAGACCAGAAATGAGCTGCTATTGTGGACTTATCAATATTTTTGTATCCTAAGTGCCTGAAGTGTTCTTTCCTTCTAGTGCCTATGTTTCTTTTTGTCCTCCCTATGTATATTTTTTCACAGTCTTTACACTTAATCTTGTAAATGCCTGACTTTTCCTCTGGTTTTATCTTATCAGTAAGTATTATTACTGTTAAGTAAGTTTTTAATGTTGTAATTGTTTTTGGTGCCAATGTTATATTGTATTTCTTGAATATTTTTTGGAACTTTTTTGTGGCCCAGGGTGGTAAGTAAATTTAGCAAACCTATTTTCTTGGTTTATTGGTGTGAGAGCTGTGATCTGTTTTAATCTCTTTTGAAGTTTGAATGATTTTAGTTTTTTTATCTACAGGGTTTTTTCCATATGCATTTTTAATTGCAGTTTTTAAGATTTGATGGTATTCTTTTTAATATTCTTGATGGCTGAGGGGTAGATTCACTAATCTGTGTGTGAGACTGTTGATGGTGGCATGTTTGTGTGGAATTGGGTTGAAACTATTTGCTTTCATGTAATTATCTGTGTGTGTTGCTTTTCTATGGATACCAAATTCTAGTTTTTCATTGCTTTTTTCATTTTAAGGTCCAAAAATGGTAGAGTACAGTCCTCTTCAGTTTCTACTGTGAATTATATGCTGGGTTCTTGCAGGTTGAGTAGTTTCAAAGCATCATCTATTAGTTTGTAGGGCATTATTGCAAAGATGTTGTCTACGTATCTGTACCATGTTTTAAAAATATGGGGGAAGGCTTTAGTTATGTGTTTCGAAAATGCTCATGTATAAATTGGCCAAAAATGGTGATAGCAGGCTTCCCATAATTAGAATTTGGTATCCATAGAAAAGCAACACACACAGATAATTACATCACAGCTAATAGTTTCAACCCAATTCCACACAAACATGCCACCATCAACAGTCTCACAGATTAGTAAATCTACCCCTCAGCCAGCAAGAATATCAAAAAGAATACCATCAAATCTTAAAAACTGCAATTAAAAATGGTTATGGAGAAAACCTTGTAGATAAAAATCTAAAACCATTCAAACTTCAAGAGATTAAAACAGATCACAGCTCTCACACCAATAAAACAAGAAATTAGATTTGCTAAATTTACTTACCACCCCTGGGCCACAGAAAAGTTCCAAAAAGTATTCAATACAATATAACATTGGCAGCAAAAAACAATTACAACATTAAAAACCTACTTAACAGTAATAATACTGATAAGATAAAACCAGAGGAAAAGTCACGCATTTACAAGATGAAGTGTAAAGACTGTGAAAAAATTTACATAGGAAGGACAAAAAGAAACATCAATATTTTTGTATCTTAAGTGCCTAAAGTGTTCTTTCTTTCTAGTGTCTATAAGTGCGCAATAGCAACTCATTTCTGGTCTGAAAATCATGAAATTGAAGATAGCACCGAATTACTAAAATACGTACAAAAACACAGTGAACTCATCATATGGGAGAGAATATACACAGAAAAACATAAAAACCAACTAATGAACTTTGCAATCCCACCAGAAGAAAATCCCACATTTAAGTTCATCACTAAATCAACAGATGGCAGCAGCAACTCCAGAATTACCCACACCACTGGATCAAGCTTTAATCGCATATGAGCCGAAGATGGAAACGATGATTTGCGAAACATGTCCTCAAAATAGGTACATAAATGAAGCAGCTGTGTAATAAATACGACTCATCTATAAATTAATAATTATTTCGCTTCACTGTGGTGTTCCAAATACAGTTAAATCTCAATAAATTAAAAAATCGTTTTAATCAGGACAATACCCCTGCCCACAAAAGGGTTTTGGCATGGGCAAACTCCAAGATTTGCACCATGAAGTACTGTAACATCCACCCTATTCTCCAAATTTGTCTCCCTCAGGTTTCCAATCTGCTTACAAAGCTGAAGAAATTACATGCTGGTGCCGCTTTTCGTCCAATGAAGGAGAAATTGCGGCTGTAGATGGGTACTTTATAGCACTTCCAAAAGAACGCTACAAAGAAGGGATAATGGCATTGGAACACTGCAGGACGAAATGTATTGATATTGGAGAAGATTACATTGAAAAATAAGACTACTTTCAAAGCATGAATTGTGGTTTTTACTTAAGGTGAAAACTTTTCAGACGACCCTTTAAAGATATCTTTGATACAATATTCAAGTGCATTAGCAACTAAACTGTACACCTCTTGCATGTTTAATGCTTTCAGGCTCTTTTGGCTACTAGTGAGTTGAATTCATACACTACATTTTGTTATGTTTGGCAAAATTTTCACTTATGTGTCATTTTCTCCAGCTGTCTTACCATATGGTCTGATAACTTATGCATTCAATTACCGCTATATGGGAATGATGAACAGCATGACCATCTATTGAACATCTTTTCCCAAAAAGCGTATTTGTATGTTTGGAACATTGTGCAAAAAATATGTTGCTATATTTCATTTGCAAAACTTATGTTTGTGTTTCTTTCCTTGAATGTAATAGAATATGTCTTTCTAAGTTAGACTTGCATTTGAAATACTTAACGCATCTGTCACACTTATATCGTTTAATGTCTGAATGTGACTGTAAATGTTGTCTTAAGCCAGACTTCTGTTTAAAAGATTTCTCACATTTGTCACACTTGTATGGTCTTGTATCTGAATGTAACAGATCATGTCGGTTTAAGTCGTGCCTCTGTTTAAAAGATTTCTCACATTTGTCACACTTGTATGATCTTTTATCTGAATGTATATGCATATGTTTGTCTAAGTTTGACTTCTGTGTAAAACACCTCTCACATTTCTCACATTTGTATGGCCTTGTATCTGAATGTAAAAGGATATGTTGGTCTAAGTGGCTCTTGTGCTTAAAAGACTTATCACACTTCTCACACTTGTATGGTCTTGTATCCGAATGTAGAAGCATATGTTTATTTAAGCCAGGCTTCCGTTTAAAAGACTTCTCACATCTGCTACACTTGTATGGTCTTGTATCTGAATGTAAAAGAAGATGTTGGTCTAAGCAGTACTTCTGCTTAAAAGACTTGTTGCAATTGTCACACTTGTGTGGCCTTGTATCTGAATGTAACAGAATATGTCGGTTCAAGTCAAACTTCTGTTTAAAAGACTTCTCACATTTGTTACACTTGTATGATCTTGTATCTGAATGTAACAGAATATGCTGTCTTAAGACAGGCTTCTGTTTAAAAGACTTCTCACACTGGTTACACTTGTATGGTCTTGTATCTGAATGCAGCGGAATATGTTGTTCTAAGTGATGCTTCCGTTTAAAAGACTTCTCACATTTGACACACTTGTATGGCCTTTCAAAACTACCACATTCATATGATGATGTGACTGCAAACTTAGCTGTTTTCAAATGTAATGGAATTTGCTCTCTTTGGTAGTGCCCTCTTAGTTCTGAATGTAAAGAAGTGGAGATATCTGATTCTTCAGGAGCTCCTTGTGAATTTAACCTGAAATATTGCAAACCAAATTTACAACAATACGTGCACAATTCTCCCTTAAATATTTCTTATTAAAATATTATTAACTATGATGGAGTTAGTCATGGAAGCAAAAGTTTCTATATCTGTTTCTGGGAAAACAGTGCGACTTGGAAGTTGAGGGCCTATAAACTGTATAAAAAGGCACTTTAAAAAGATCTAACAATATCCCAAAAGGACCTAGAGGTTAGAAAAAAGATATGTAAAGATGTTTTCTTAGGTTTAGATAATGGCCTGTGTGCGGTCAGGATTTCTTTCACAAACTGCAAAGCTGCAGTGAAAACACCCTATCCATTCATAATCACTGATCCAGGCCATTGTCACAATGGTGTTCTGAAATAACGGGATATTGAGAGAGGGCTTACTAGGTTCTCTCCTGGTGCTAATGACTTCAGTACAATAGAAAGTTTCTCTCAACTGCAACTTGCTGTAGCCAGTCTTAGGAGTACATGTTAGAAATTGGAATTTAAGCTAGACACTGTTGAACAGGAAAAGGGATAGTAAAATGTAGTTCAATTTAAAAAAAAGAGGTTAAAAAAACAATTTGACAGAACAAACTTGTCAAAAAATGAAAGGAACTTGAATCCATTTTCTTATATTGGCATGGATTGATTTTCGTGAAATCTCATTTACATCATCAGCTCGAACCGTCAAATAAATTTGTTGTTAACGCTACCGTTGCTAGATGTCACTATGTTCCTTTTAGTATTATCAACATCTGAAACTGAAACAAATTTAAAAACAGAATAAACTGCCAGTAAATCAAAATTCATTATGCAATGTATATTTTTTAAAATAAATATCTTTTCCCAAACCATTAAATCTATCAGAGCATTTAATTGTTTTAATAATTTAACTTCTGGATTGATTTCATGGTTAAATGACCAAAAATGATCTGCTATGGCCGATTAATCAGATTGTTTATACTTAATGTTACAAAAATGCTCTTTCGTTCTGGTTTAGAAATTACGTTTTGTCTTTTCAAAATAAACTTTATTACAATCTAAAAAATTAAACTGATAAACGCTAGACTTTGTATTATCAGAAACCTTATCTTTTATGGAGTAATCTAGTAAATTTTTAGAATTATAATGGCCTTTTATTTTTTAATGGTAGAAATATCATTAAGTTTTTTGATATTTAAATTTTTCAATTTTTTATGTATAAAGTTAATTAAAGCAGTATTAATATGTTTATATTCTTTATTAAATTCCTCTTTATTCTGGGGTATATTTATTAATCTATAAATCAAAATATTGCAAAATGTACTTCCCATCCTTGGGTTAATAAACATTTTCAAAATATTTTTACAGTTTGGTATAACTTAAGTTCATCAAAATAAATATACTATTAAACATTCACTACATTTCTCTAAAAAAGTTAAAATTCCTGATACTAAAAAATCTGGTATTTATCAATTTGTTTTGACTGTGATGAAATTTATATTGGAAGGACAAAACATAATCTGGAAACCAGAATGAAAGAGCATTTTCGTAACATAACTATAAACAAACTGATAAATCAGTCGTAGCAGATAATTTTTGGCCATTTAGCCATGAAATAAATCCAGAAGTTAAATTATTAAAACAATTAAATGGTCCGATAGATTTAATGGTTTGGGAAAAGATATTTAAAAACAAACATCGCATACTGAATTTTGAAATACCGGCAGTTTATTCTGTTTTTAAATTAGTTTCATTTTCAGATGTTGATAGTACTAAAACAAAGTGACATCTAGCGACGGTAGCGTTAACGAGTTTGTTGATGGTTCGAGCTGACAATGTGAATGAAAATCGCGATCCTTGCCAATTTAAGAAAACAGTCATAATTTCCTATAAGATCAGTGACGTTTTTAGTTACAAATTATTCCATTTGTAATAAATCTTTTGTAAGTTTTCATGTTGTAGTATAGAGCATGAGAACTGAGGTTCAAACATACAGAAATTACATTCTTTATATTATTTCAATAGTCATGTGATAAATATAAACCGAACAAAATCTGTAATTAACTTCGTTATTTATAAAATTTGAGCCCTTAAAAACAAGGTAAACCTTTTCTACTTCATTCCTTCTGTGATTAGCTAAAGCTCGTCACAGTTCTACTTGGTAGGCATGTGATGACAGAAACAATGTAACAAAACTAAAGATAAAAATGAGACATTTGGAAATTTAAAATATTATAAGCAATCGTAGACCATTCATGGGATCATATTAAAGAGAATTCCTAATAAGACAATAAGAAACAGACTGCCATTTTGCTAAAATTAATTGTCAAATTACTTATTGCATATACCGAGTTTGTTTGCTACAATTTAATATCACAAATTAAAATGTAACATAAAAATCTGATTGTTACTTAAAATAAAAAATTTAATGTATCTACAGCAGCACCAGATGATGTTATACTTATATAATAAAGTACTTTTTTCAAACTTCTACTTTGTATGTTGTGACCTTGGACTAATTAGTGAAGTACATAGGTCATATGCACACCAATTATTCTTTGCCTTACATGTGCTAAAAGAAAGTAATGAGATGAATGAAATGCTAAATCATAACTCTAATGCTGATGAAAATGAAATTAGGGACATAATAGGTGTTTCACAGCTGTCAATATTCGGGCATATTGAAGTACTTGAAATGCTATTGAACATGATGTATGAACTAAAAATGATGAGCCATCCCCAGATTCTGTGTGTTCATGGAAGAGCTTTGTGTATGTTCGTGAAAACTGTGTTGACAATACACTCCAAAGAACTGTAGGAGGGGCTCTGACTGAGAGCGTAGCGGTTAACTTACACATACTGGAAGCATAACATAAAATCACACAATAAGATGGACAAGGAGCTACAAAATACAAAGCAACTTCATTTTTTAGCCAGAGGCCATCTTTTCTCCTTCACCCATCCACAAGCAAATTGGAACGCAACTACTAATCATATGTGCTTTATATGTTACAAGAAAATATAACCTTGTCTAAGAATATTATGATATTACAGCTGTGTTAGGTTAGGTATTTTCTTTCTGCTTACACAAGGCAAAATGATCTGTGATCGTTTTTCAGGTCCGTTTTAGTTTCTGGGTCACACATGAAGTCCTAATTCAGTTAGTAGAGCTGATCTAGGTAGATGCCAAATGTTATGTATAAAATAAGAATATCTAAAACAAATAGCTGCAATGTCTTGATTCAACAACATTAAGAGAAGAAAAAAGAGGTATATACTGCACACATGGTTTAGTAATACTCTACTCTACAAACTTTCTCATGTTTTGTGTCATTTATATTGATACTTAGTTGCTAAAGATGCACAACTTATTTACTTGGTTATCTTTATTGATCATATGGGTTATTAATGTTAAGATTTGGAACTTGTGACGAACTCCGGCTGATGGTATAAACAAGATGTTGTGCCAAGAAGGACTTAGACAAATTTGGGTTAAAGATGTGACTGAGGTTTGTGTCCATGGGTGTACAAGTAGGCATCTGAATATGACAGTTTTAAGAGTGTTTCACTATTACCTTAGTAACTGTGATGATACCAGATCCTCTTCTTCCTCATTGCGCTCAGCAAAAGTTTCCTGCAAAAAAAAAAAAAATAATAATAATAATACTGTAACAAATGCCTAAGAAGACAAAATAGTTTACAGACACACACAAATAGGTGGACTACAGATTAACTCTTGCAGTGTGTGCTTATATAGAATTCACACCACAAGCATGTTACCATCTCCGCTCATTAATACTGCATACAGTGAAATATGTCCTCAATCCTGGTAGTCTGATACCATTCCTCTTGTCATTGTTTTCCTTTTTAAGTAGCAGTTTTTGGGAAGGAGAAGGTAAGGCTACTTAATTCCAAATGCTTTTACCTGATTTCAGGTCTTAGCAAACTGGAGTGAACCACTATGTGATGACATTTTCAAATTACAGTTTTAAGGTTCTGGAGTATTTATAAAAATGGATTTTCAAATTACAACGTTATCTAAAGTGCCTCCTGAACAATAAGCTACAGTGAACCAATTGCTTCTCTAGTTTCTGCAGTCAACCCAAAGTTAATGCACATGTCTTGATTCAAGAGCACATAAGGTTTCGAGGGGAACAAAGTGATTATACCTGGACAGGAACAATTCACATTTAAAAAGACCTCTCTTAAGATGCTCAAAATGTAATTATTCCTCAGTAACTGATTAAAATTGCTACTTCACTTTGCTAGATCCCACAAAGCTGATGTTTCAGAAAAAAATCATGTAAAGGACAAAGAAAAGCATCAAATGCTTTAAAAAAATGAAAACTCATAATTTCATTTTATTCCAGTAGCATTTCTCATGATGTAACTGGCAGCACATAAGAGCCATGTCTTTTAAGTCAGTACTGATTTGCGATTACGCCGCCGCAGCGCTACGTTCGGCATTCCGCGCATGCGCGATGGTTACCTACTTCTCTTGTCTACGCACTGACGCCATTACAGTCTGATTCTTCATTATATACGTTGGTTACTGAGTGTTTAAGAAGCCTCCGACAATAGTGAGTCTCGCCGATTGTGAAGTACGGGCTGTTATACGATTTCTTAGTGCTAAAGGCATAAAACCGATCGATATTCATCGTGAGATCTGTGAAGTTTACGGACAAAACATTATGAGTGATGGAATGGTAAGGAAATGGGTGACAGCATTTAAAGATGGACACACAAATGTGCATGATGAAGAACGGAGTAGGCGTCATTCGGTCGTTACTGAAGATTTGGTGCAGAAAGTGGACGATAAGGTGAGAGAAAACAGATGCTTTACAATTTCATCATTGTGCGACTATTTTCCTCAATATTCTCGTAGTGTTTTGTGTCGCATTGTGACCGAGAACTTGAAGTACCGGAAATTGTGTTCACGTTGGGTTCCGAAAATGTTGACGGATTTGTACAAAATCCAACGTTTAGGCAGTGCATTGACTTTCCTTGATCGGTACCACAATGAAGGTGAAGATTTTTAGCCCAAATTGTTACTGGTGACGAAACATTGGTGGCCTATGTCACACCAGAATCGAAACAACAATCCATGGAATGGCGACATTCATCACCCACAAAAGTGAAGTTTAAGCAAACAATTTCTGCCCGAAAAATCATGTGCAGTCTTTTGGGACAGAAAAGGAGTATTGCTAGTGGAGTTTCTGCCTCGTAATGAGACAATCAATGCAGCATCTTATTATGAGACATTGTACAATCTGCGCCGTGCAACCCAGAACAAAAGACGTGGTAAGTTGAGTAAGGGTATCGTTTTGCTTCATGACAATGCCTGTCCACATGTGGCTAATCGGACGAAAGGTCTTATCAAATCCTTTCAATGGGAAACTCTAAATCATCCTCCATACAGCCCTGATCTGGTACCCAGGGACTACCATTTGTTCCTGTACTTGAAGAAACATCTGGGTGGTCAGCGTCTTCAAGATGATAATGAAGTCAAAACAGTTGTGATACAGTGGTGAACACGTCAGGCAGCAGAGCTTTATGAGGGTATTCAAAAACTGGTGCCACGTTATGACAATTGCTTCAATATTCACGGAAATTATGTAGAAAAGTAGATTAAGGTACAGGTTTTCAATTAAAAATAAAATTATTGCGATATCTATGCACGTCTTTTTTAATTCCAAAACGGTACTCTCTTAAAAAACATGCCTCGTATAAAATCTGAAATACCGACTACTGCTGGTGATGTAATAAAATTGCTAAATTCAATAGAAATGGCAGTGTAAAATATTATTCTGGATTTTGCAGGATCAGGGAAAAATTTAATATCACATCACTGGTATGAGGTTGTATGCGAAAGGTTTAGTTTTTGTTTTTGTGGTAATCTCATTTATCTCTATTTTTAAGCATTTTGAAGTTTTTTTAAATGTATGACAGAACAACACTGAGTTGCACACGATCCTGCAAGATAGGAGAAACTATTAAGATTAGTGCGCAGATTACTGTATCCTATAAACTGAAAAGTTTTCATTTTTTATTTGCAAATGATTTTTAAAATATAACTGAGGACTTCAGACCTTAAAAAAGAAAAATTAGAAATACACATTTTGGAATTGCACTGCACAACAAATTTATTTCACAGTATGTGCATCTCATTGCCTTAGCTATTATCATTCAGGTATGTCTTATCTTAGGAATATGAACATCACACAATGTTTACCTTGCATACCTGAAGAGCAGAATATCACTAACAAATATATTATCAAGTTGAGTTATGCATTAGCCTTCCAAAATTGGAACTGCTTTAATGTAGGTTTGCAGCCCCTATAGTTCCTAAACAAGGCTTGAATTTTAAAGTCTTTGAAGGCTTGAATGCTTGCAAGAATCACATGGATCACAGAGGCTCTTATTTTGTGCAACTTTCCTAATATATGCTGCTGAGTCTATAAACAGAAGAGGTACCTTGACCTATGTAACACCATTTCGCCATATTTCCAAAGCTTCATTAAACACCATAGCTATTGTTACACAATTACTAGTTGGCATTTCTATAGAAGCCAGCAGGAACTTCTTTTTAATACAGCTACAATTAAATTTGCCACTTTCCTACCATCAGCAGTGATAGCTTCATCAATCACAAGCAAGAGATTTTTCATTTTCACAAATTTAATTTACCTGATATATTCCTTTCTTACAGTAAATGGAATAATTTTTGTGTAGCTTTGATTCATTAGATGCATTATATTTTGTATATGTAAAAAGAAGTCTTCTGAACTCATAAAGAAGATAGTTAGCTGAAAGAAATCCTTTGCACGAATCTGAATAAAATTCTAAATGTTTTGGTATGTTAGAAGAAGAGGATGGTGTTGAGTCTCCTATAACAAATAGCTGCAGTGTAATACCTGAAAAATGTTGCAGTACCTGGGAACACTGAATATCACTAGTGGATAGGTTGAGGCTGATAGTGGATACAATGGCTTCCAAAAATAGTCTTTTAATAATATATCCGGATGGCAAGCATAAATACAGAAAAAGCATGTATGAAAAAGAATGTATACTAAATATGTATACATTCCTCTGATGTGCCTTCTTGTGGTAGGCAGATAGTACCTCTTCTTAATTAAGTTAATTGATGGAAACTAATGTTTCCTTCACACCAGCTGTAAATAGCCATAAATATCTCTCCTGATTGTACATGCAAATTAATCACCAGATATCAAGTGGCACAAATAAAGAATTCCCACAACTCTCATAAGTTATGAGATAAGCTTTTATGTTGTAATTAGATTGAGGAAAGGACTAAAGATATGTTACTGAAGAAACATTATTGAATATATTTATATAAAGAAAAGCAGGAAAATTATGTATACATGTTGAAAAGTCTAAAACAATCCAGTTGTCAAGTTTACTGCTCAGCAAGAGGTGATGGAAGCTAAGATTGCCTCCAGGCAGGTGGAGACGACTTGGCAGCTGCTGTAAAATCAAAGTGTCTTGCATGATACTCCAAAGCATGGAGTACAATCATAACAGACAAAAGTGGCTAACTCATGTAGAGAAAATGAACAAGGAACTTTACCCAAACAACATACTACACTACATACCAAAAGGAAAACAAAATCAGAAAGCCTAAAAAAGAGCGATAAATCAAGTGATTAGTCATTTGGCGCTCAAAACAAGCTTCAGGAAAGGTGGAATTCTTGAAGAACAAAAAGACCAAGAATCTTCCCATTACTGATCACGCACACTGGAGACTGTAAACTAAGTGATAAATGGAATCTGATGAGTTGGTTTTGTTTAGGTTTATTTTTCTTGAAGCAGTGAGTCATGATGATACCTCTGTAGAGTAGATGGTACATGTCGGCCTCATGTTCAAAGCATACCAAATTCAAATCTGCTCAGTATAAGAATGGAGTTTTCTCCTATTCTGAAAGATTAATGGTAACTCTTAGCTCTATGAACTCAGGACTCATTTAATTATCATTTCTCTCACTTCATTCTTCGTCCAATATGACTTAATGTTGGAGAATGTAGTTTTAAAAAGAGAGAACCAAGCGATGATTACATGACTCTAAATAAAAAGATTTAAATTCAGTTCTAGTTCAATTTGGAGGAAAGTGAGTTTTAAGTAAGAAGACTTGTCAATTACACTGTGAGAAAACATAAATAATTGATCAATCTTAACTGTTTGATTCTCAATACAGAAACTAACTCTTAAAATTAAACAAGAAGAGGATGAAACAGGGTTAACTTAACTTTTACATCGCCAAACACACCAGCATTCATCTTTCAGTATCCTCGTTTTCTTGGTGAGCACAATTTAGCTGTAGTAATCAGATTATGCTTATAAGTTACAATAAGTGAGGGGTAAATTACAAGTGATCTTTCCTTAATCGACTTCCCAACTGTTAAAGGACTGTGCCCAGGTCACTGCCTCCTGAATATATAGCCATGCCAGTTTGAAGCCTAATTCATTTTTTAAAAAATCATCATACATTTAAGGACTAAACAAATACAAACAATGATATTATATGTATTTCAACCAAATACTATAAGTCTCAAATAGTACATCAATTCTTGACTTACTTATATTTTACAGACTAATACAATATCGTCAATGCAGCGAGCAATGATCTGCAAACTACCCTAAAGCATTTTCACCAAAAGAAAAAATGAAAAGAAATGGAGCAATGAACAGTAAAATATTTTTGCAAGAAATGTGAAGAAGCCGAAAGAAGCTGAACAACTAATATAACTACTATATAAGTTTTCTAAACTTATTTGTCCTGATTGTGTTGTGATATGTATGTGTATGTATGTATTTATTAACTGCAATTGGGTACTACCTGGTGGCAGAGTTAAGAATACAGATCAAATTACATATACTAGATTTACAACAATAATACAGTAAACAATACAAACATGATATTATTTTACTTTAGTCACTTAAAACTTATCTAATTACTTCTCTATTTACATATTATATACCATTATAATTCAAAAGTTAAACTATAAACCATTTAGATTTTTTCTAAATTTCTTCAACGACAGGGGACAGCCCTGAAAGACTGCTACAGGCAATTCATTCCATTCTTCAATGGTTCTATTAACAAAAGAAAATTTTCCTACGTCGGTTCTGTATCTTCTACCCTTAATTTTATACCTATGATCGTTTCGTCCATAATAATCCGGATTATCTAACCTTACATTAACGTCCACCCATGCCTTTACACCAGCATTAGCTTTGAATAACGCTACCAACCTATGTTTTTTACGCCTAATTCTTAATTCCTCCCATTTAGTCTCATCTCCTTTTATAGGCCCAAAATACTTGCCTCTTTTTATGAATTTTATTGCCCTCTTCTGTATTTTTTCTAATGGATCGATTTGGTTAGCTCTATACGGGTCCCAGCATGCTACTCCATATTCCATAACCGGCCGCACTAAGGCCTTGTAGGCAATTTCCCTGGATCTAGCGCTCCCCTTTTTCAATATTCTCATTACGAAATGGAATGCCTTCCACGCATTCCTAGTTGTGGAATTTACTTGTTCGTCCCATCCAGCATTACTTGCCAGGTACACTCCCAAGTATTTGCAGCTGTCCACCTGTGGAATTTGCACCCCTCCCATGTGATAGTTAACAATAATTTTGCCCTTAGTTCTACTAAAAACAATCGACTTACTTTTCTTGGCATTAATTGACATTTTATTAGCCGCAGCCCAATTACAGATTTCATTTAAATCATCCTGAAGAGCGGTTTCATGCACTGTATTCCGAATTTTATTATAAATGATACAATCGTCTGCAAACAACCTTATCTGGCAGTTAATATTAACAGCAATGTCATTAACAAAAATGAGAAACAGTAAAGGCCCTAGTACTGAGCCTTGTGGCACACCCGAACTAACAGTTCCACTATCAGACAGCTCTTTACCTACTTTAACTTTTTGCGTTCTCCCTTTTAAAAAATGTTTAACCCATAATACTACGCGTTTGTCAATTCCTGTATTAGCTAGCTTACAAATAAGTAAACTATGTGGCACTACATCAAAAGCTTTAGAAAAGTCAATTACCACTGCATCAGTTCTTCCCCCTGCATCTACCTCATCTGCCAAATCTTGAAATAATGAAGTAATTTGACTTTCGCACGAATACCCAGGTCTAAATCCATGTTGCGCTTCATTAAACCACTTTTTATTTTCTAACTCCTCTCGTATATATTCTGCAATTAAATGCTCCATTAATTTACATACTACTGAAGTTAGACTAACTGGCCGATAATTATTTATTTCTGTTTTATTACCCCCTTTATAAATCGGAACTATAATAGCTGTTTTCCAGTCTTCCGGTAAGGCACAGTTGTTAATTGACATGTTGAACAAGAGCATTAGATAGGGAATCATGGCTTCACCCCCAAGCTTTAATATTTAAGTAGGTATATTATCTGGTCCCCTTGATTTTCGGTTTTGCAGCATCTTAATCCTTTTTCGTAATTTGGGCGCCATTATTTAAAAAATCGTTTCTCCACTCTCCCCAATTTCCTGTTCGGAACTATCGTCGGATTTAAGAAAAACCGATACAAAATGCGAATTTAATATATTAGCTTTGTCCCTATCACTTAATACATCTATCCCATATATATGAAGAGGTGTTCGCCATGTGAGGTTTTAATGTCAAGTGACATACATGGGATAGGCCTAGACACTGTTATATATAATTAAAATATTAAATATAGAAGTAAAATTGTCATATAACAATGATGATGACAACACACTGACACTTAATGTACTACAATGCACAATTATACTCAAAACATACTGAAGCTTTCCAACACCAACTACAGCCCATCAGGTTCCTTAACATGGTTATTCAGATACGTCATACGGAGTAGTGTATACTATGATATTATGTACACAGTCATTATTGCATTAAACAAAATAGAACAAACTGAATTTATGGAATCTGAGGTAATACTTTCTTTAATTGTGATAAAAAACTGAGATATTCTTTATCACTGTGGGAGATACACAATATTGAATATATTTGAAAGGACTTAATGCTTCATAATGTTTATCACTGTAAGAAAAAGAAAAAGTTTACAAACGTTACTATTTCACACAGATGCAGCGCTGTATAAGCAAAGCAAACCTATCCAGGACAACAAGAATTCAAATCTGTACAAAATCACATCCACAACTTTGGTATTGCTTAAAATTCACATACTTGAGATAGATTGACACAAGTGTGCAACTAATACACAAAGCAGACATAATATGTAGATTTACCTAAAATGGTTGGTTGCTAATGCTCATGGAGTTGGAGAATTTCCATTTTCCTTCTCGCCTCCCAATAACGTGTGACTAGTTGTGCTGTCAGTTCTCCATCTGTTTTTGTCAGGGCACTACACTGGAGCAGATGATCTCCATCCATCAATGAGTTCGGGTCCCTACACAGTGTGCAGGTCAGGGATTCAAAAATATTAATCCTGTGTAGATGAGCGGCCAAACAGTCGTGGACAGTAATCAGTTGGAAGATGGCAACAGTACTGCTTTTTGGGTAGTCTGGGATGGGATTTTTACTTCCTTGTAGAATTTTCCATTGCTTGTTGGTACTTTTTTCTTTGCATTCTTCTTTCCAAAATAAGTTGATTCTATTGTTTATATATAGTTTTGATGTGTGGAATGTGGTTTTTTGTTGGCAGCTTTGTTTTATTTGTGTTCCTTTTTTTGCCAAGGAATCTGCTATTTCATTGCCTGTAATTCCACAGTGGGATGGAATCCACTGGAAGTGTATTTCTTTTTTTTAGACCTTGTAGTATTCGTAATGAACTGCAAATTTCAAGTATTCTATTGTTGTTTGGGTACAGTGAGGATAGGGCTTGAAGTGCTGATTTAGAATCGTTTAGAATCACTGCTTTAGAGAAAGAGTTCACATGGTTGAAGAGTTGTTTCAGCGAGGTGTTGATTGCTTCTAATTCTCCATTATAGTGTTGCTAGTGTGCCCAAAATAATGTAAAAATTGAATATTTTACTATGTATTCCTGCTCCAGCATTACTTTCTTTGTAAAATAGGGAGCCGTCTGTGTATATGTGTAGCCATGAGTCTTGTGGATAATAAGTTTCAATTGTTTCTAGAGCTAGCATTTTAAGTGTTTCTGCACTTACATCCCTTTTTGACTCTATATTTTGCAGAAGGTTTACTCTGCTATTTATTTTAGGTCGTGATATAGGGCAGATTGGAAGTGGGAGATGTTCAACTTTGTGTCTTCAAGGTTGTATTTTCTCTGTAGGTTATAGGCTTTCTGCATAAATCCTTCTTGTGTTTTTAAGGTCCTTCTCTGCTTTTGCAGTTCTTCCAGTGAGTATTAAAGGGGAGCCTTTGTAGTTTTTCATTTAGGAGGAGATTCTGTTTTTCCATTTAATATTTAATTGGCAAGTTATATGTAGCCATTTGCATTGCAGTAATTGGTGTTGATTTAACTGCTCCCATTGTTAGTCTGAGTGCTTGGTTCTGTAATGTTTCAAGTTGTGCTAGTTTGCTTTGACTTGCTATAAGTATCACCTCGCTTCCATAGAGGAGTGCTGGTTTGATGTAACTTTCATAGGTGGTGTTCAGTGTATTGACAGAGGACCCCCATTTGCTGCCAGCTAGTCTTTTGAGTGTTGTTAATCTCTTAGTGGTCTTTTTACTTAAAATAGATTCTAGCATATTTAATTGGGTTTCACTGGAACAATGCAAAGACATGCTTATAAGCAATTTATTGCTTTTCATATATGTTAGACCACCTAATCAGGCAAAGGTATTATAAAATAATAAGTTCTATATAAAATATTGTGGATGAAATATACATTCATATAAATTTGTTGTACATATGTTATTACCAAAATCATGAAAGTTAAGTTTTGTGATAACATGCAAAGAGATATTAACAGTCTACAAATCTGATAGGCAATTATATACAAATATAACAATTTTTAACTTAAAACTTCACTTATCTTATAAGAAATGACATTACTTTTCTTGCAATTATATACAAATATAACAATTTTTAACTTAAAACTTCACTTATCTTATAAGATATGACATTACTTTTCTTATAAATTGAACAGGATCACGATTTCGTGAAACTTCTTCCAATACATCAGCTAGGATCACAAACTCATCAACGCTACGGACACTAGATGTCACTATATTCTTATTAGTACTATCCTAGCTGATGATGTGGAAGAAGTTTCAAAAAAAATTGCAAACCTGTTCAATTTATACATAATTTCTTATAAGATAAGTGAAATTTTAAGTTACAAAAAGTTATATTTGTATATATTTGTTTGCTTCACTATTAACAGCTTCATATTTTATGTAACAAATAGTCAATTGTTTAAGTACTTGTGTCACAGATGGACAGGAAAACTACACCATGAATGTATAAAGTTTAAATAATGAAGAAATTGCATACTGATATCCATGGTGCTTTCTTTTGGCTTATTGTTGTATGTAAATACAGCAAAACCAAATGACAATTACTGGGTAGCTGTAACTTGCGAAAGGTATTTTTGCAGTAATTTCAACTGGGAAATACTTTTGCAACAAGGACTACTATATATGACTCAAACTTTTTAAATGTTAAACTACTTACACAAAACCAATTGAGCAGAATGGCTCAGACGGTTTGGTCAGTGGCCCACATTTGGAAGGCCTGGTTTCAATTCCCATGGCCAATCTGCCTGAACCATGGGCTTTTTGGGATTTTTTTCCCAGGTTGCCAGGTGAATGTTGTGCAGAGTAATTATATTTTCGGAATTTCCTGTCTTTCTATTTCATCAACATTATCATTTCACAGTATCTCTCACTTGATGGTCTTTTTCAGCTTACAAGTGCGGCGGGTGTCTCGGCACTGCATGGCAGGATGATATCCTTCTGCTTAATTGTTTTTATAATACAAATTGCCTACCCATATACATATTATATGCAACCTGACATAAGCATTGTAATGAACATCATTAATTGTTGGCATGTATGCATGTACATATATTTTTAATTACTCAGCATTAAAATGTAAGCGTTTGACATGATGTGATTAAAGAACTACTTTTAATAAGCCAAGATGTTTGTTAAATTAGAGAGAGCACACAGTACGCTTCCTGCTGGCCTGACACAATGTGAGTCGTTACATAATATATTTGTTTATAAATGGTTCGTAATCTCTATTTACTCTGGAGAGTTCAAATCAATAATATTCAGTTGTTCTTCCATTTAAAAACCACGGAAAATGTATCAACTGGATCAACTTGCAATTAAAATGCAACAGGATTATGTGATGTACATTATTGTAGCCCAGCTTACAGACTAAATATTATCATTGTTTTACAATTATCTATACGGTTAGAGATAAAGCCCATTTGCAGTGTCATCAACATACATTACCCGCCTCAGTAGCGTAGATGGTAGTGTGTCTGCCTCACATTCAAGAGGTCCGAGGTTTGAATCTCGGTTAGGGCAAGTTACCTGCATGAGGTTCTCTGGGGTTTTCCCTTATCCTGAAAGACGTATGTTGGGTAGCTATAAACTACATGGACCCCAGACTCATTTGAGCATCATTCCACCAACCATTTCATTCATCAGCAGATATAACTTAATGTTTGAGGACGTAAATAGCAAAAAAAAGGAAAAAAATATCAACATACATTGTAACATTGGCCTTTTAGGTGTGACTGCTTGCTAGCGTTTCTGTTAAAGTTAAATTTTTCTGGGTTTATGGTTAACTCAAGTTAATGAAATTAAATTAAATATATACAATATTGGAAATTAATTGTTCTTTTAAAGTATGGAAAGATAAGAGTCAGACTGAAAAATTCAATGCCATAGCCGGGATTTGATCCACAGATCCTCTGGTTGCCGTCCAGCCGCTCTAACCCTTGGCACGTTGGCCATAGTAGCTCAAGAGATAGAGCAGCTGGACGGCAACCAGAGGATCCGTGGTTCAAATGCCGGCTATGGCATTGAATTTTTCAGACTGACTCTATCTTTCCATACTTTAGCCTACACATGGCCAGTGTGAAAGAACAATTAATTTCCATTAATTGACCTAATAGCGGTTAACTATAAAGCCTGGGCCTTAAAGTATTTACACATTGTAAGTTACCATTAAGGTAGTTGTCTCATGTGTTTATTAGAACTCCTAAGTGGTTTACCGGGAAAATACGAGTCAGTTGGAGAATTTAATGTCATGTCGGCACATTGGCCATAGTAGCTCAAGGGTTAGAGCGGCAGGAGGGCAACCAGAGGATCCGTGGTTCAAATCCCGGCTATGGCATTGAATGTTTGTCTGGCTCTTATCTTTCCATAAATAAAATATTGTTGAAAAATATTATTTGTTGCTGTCGTTTTAAAGATATAATTCTTGAAAGTCTTAAAAATATTTAGTCTTGTTAAGTTTGGCAGCTTATTAATTCTGTTTACCCCATGTAATGTAAGTGTATGCTGCTTCTCGTTCCTTTTTTCTAGAGTTCGCTTTATGTTTCAGCCTCCCCTCCTGCTTGCATGGCTCTTAATAGTTTCATCTTTTTGAAATTAACCATGATGCATCCTAGGCTCCGGTGGTGATGTTGATAGAGAGCTTCTGGAATGGTTGGTAAGAAAGATTTTGTGGTTTGGCCTTTGGTTTCTTAATTAACAACACAAAAATTACACACACTATTAAGAAACACCACTAGAAATGGAAACAGCAGAGGCAGAGGAATAAATTTCATTAAAAAAATTATGCAATGAACAAAACTTCTTCAGCTTTAATGGGCAAAAGTCAGGGTTATCAATGGGCAATCCACTTTCACCCTGTTTGGAAAACTTATTTATGAGAGCATTTGATACACAAATTAAAATGGCCTTCCCATCAATCTTTTTCCATTTCATTTTATTTCATCCATATGATCTAAAATACATAGGATACGTCAACATGTTTAACAAATATAATGTTTACACAACAATATAAAGGTTTGGTATAGACATGTTGACAACTTTACAATAGTTCCCAATAACCATTTAGATGACGCACTAAAATTACTCAGTCTGCAACAAAGGACTATAAAATTCACAATAGAAAAGGAAATCAATGGACAACTCTCTTTCTTCGATATAAATATCATCAGGAATAACATAAGAGTAAAATTTGGAATTTACAGGAAACCAATATACAAAATTACATAAAAAATAATAGATACAACCCAATTATACATAGACGTGGAATAATAAACAGTGTTATGCAGATTAGTCAACATTCCCGTGGATAAAACCAAGAACAAAAGGTCATACTACACATAGATAGCAAAAGAAAATGGATACAACAAAAGTCTGGTGTTTAATAAATTAAAAAGCAAAAACTAAAGAAAACCATTAAGGAAGCAGTCACATTTACAAAAGAAAAAGAAAGCAACAGCACATTCAGTGCAATTTGCATATCACCCAAAAACATTTAATAAATTCAAAAAGATCTTTAAGGAACAAAATGATCATCTTGGTAGTTAATAATAGATACCGATTTTTAAAATTGCTAAATTTAAAAACAAAAAATGAAATTCCATCAGTTAACAGATCAGGAATATACAAAAAGAGTTGCAAGAATTGTGAAAAATGCTGCATAGGTCAAACTAAAAGAAATATAAAAGCCAGAGCCAAAGAGCACTTTAGAAACATCAAAATGAAACAAGAAGATAAGTCAGCAGTAGCATTTCATTTTTGGCACAAAAATCATGACATTGATCCAAATCTAAAAGGACTAAAAGGAGTGATAAACCAAAATAAACTGACAATATAGGAAAACATATTCAATGGAAAAATAAGGACCAAGTAATAAACTTTGAAATCCCATCAGTAGATAATTTGACAAAGAAGTTCAGAGTTCCACTGCCAGAGGAGAAAACACATGACAACAGATGCAAGTTGGAGAAAGGTTGAGGATGGAAGCAATGATTTCCGAAACTACTCGCACAAATATTAGAAAATGTAAGTGAGGAAGGGCCAATAAACTGACTACAAATATCGAGATTTAACTGTATTGGAGCCGAAGATGCAAACGATGATTTGCGAAACATGTCCTCAAAATAGGTACGAAAGTGAAGCAGATGTGTAATAAATACGATTCATCTAAAAATTAATATGTCTACAAATAGTTTTTTCAATTATTATTGGTTTGTTCGAATGCAGTTACATTTTCTTCAAGAGCCTTCAGAACTGCTAATAGCGTAGCTTGGTTATTTGAGCAGTAGCTGTTCAGTTTGAATATATATGTGTGTGTGTGTGTGTGCACATGCGCATGTATGGATGCAGGTGAGTGTGTATGTGTTTGATTTCCTAATAGTGGCGAACATTTTCTTCCCCTCACATAATTCAATAGGTGTGTTATTCATTCAGTTAAAATCATATTATTATTCAACAAAAAAAAAAAAAGGTTACAATACTTTTGGTTCAGTAAACTGTCATCAAAGGCAAAATTTTGTAAATGCATACAGCACTACTTGTTAGGCTGGTGCAAATGCATTTGTAAAGTCTAATACATTTCTGTTTTATCAAAATATGTTATTGTATAGTTGCAATACTTCTTGACAGAACAAACAGGCTTAATCTGAATTAAATTGCCACATATAATATGGCTTAAAGGTTTATAGCTGCCTTGTCTACTGGCTTCGAATCCTTGACTTCATTTTCCATTCATTTTACTCTTTATTATACGTATTGTGGACTGTAATATTCTGCAATAGCACAGAATATTTTGGGATGATTCTTACAAAACATCTTTGACTAGCTAAAGGAGTTTACCACGTATCTTACCTTAATATTATCACAGGCTGATGAAGTTTCTGTTTCTAACCAACAAGGTTCTCCTTGAATTTCTACTTTGTTATGTATTTCTTGATCACTGCTGTATTTTTTATCCAAGGTTACAGGATCCTCTGGAAAAAACTCTTCCTTATTCTGTTCAACTTCATCTGTCCCATCGGCCCAGTAGTTGCTGCTAGTTGCAGTTTCATTCTTTAAAGTATGTTTGATAAAAGGAGTCTCTGATTTAATTGCTGTTTTGACGGCCATGTCACAATCAGCATCCAGAAGCACAGCATCAATACTCATCTTCACAGTATTAACATTCTGAAAGAACTCTCTCTTATTCTGTGAGGCTATGTCGTGTGTGAGGGGATCCTCTTCTTTGATTTCTATTTTCTTTTCCATTTCATATATCTGTCAAATTAGATGTATATCTTATTTTCAGAAACAAATCTGTAAAAAAGAAACATATTATATATATAAAAAATGATTAAGTTGTAACATCACTTTCTTGGAATCCATTAATAATTATTCAAAACAGACTACACAGCGCTGTTGTCTTATCATACAAACAACTTCTTGGAGAGTTGTACGGGATTTTAGAAATTCACAGACATGTCCAACGCAAACTACAAATACTTGTCTGTCTATGCCAATGCAATTATAACTCCAGCCAGCTTACTGATGTACTGTGCAATTTAATATCCTAATCTGCTCAAAATGTCTGGATAAAGATCAAAGCATTCACAGATTTTAGATATACCTAATACAAGCTACTATGTTGGTATCTAATATGGTTAGTTTGTATTTTGTTAACTGTTCTTCCACAATACATATGTGCTGGGAATAACTGAGTAGCATCTTTTCTAAGCTTGATAAAAGCAACACATGCAGTATTTCACAAAATGAGTTTTTCTATTAACTTTAAAGAGAGTCGATTAAAGACACTAGACAACACTTACTTTTAAATTTTTCCGGAACTAGTTTCAGAGGCTTTGCCTCTATCATCGGCCGGCTCTCGACTGATTCTCGTTGGTGTAGCTGACGATACCTTGTCACAGGTCTCCTCTGGTGGCGGCTCAAAGAACTTGCTGAACAAATCCTTCTGGGGGATGTCGAAATTAAATACTTTGTTCCTATTTTTTGAAATGAAGATTTGTTCCCATGTGGATAGTTCTTGTTTTCCTGATATATGTTTCAGTAGTTTTGGTTCTGGATTTATGTTGTGGTTTTTTTCCCAAAAATGTGTGGCAACTGCTGATTTTTCTAATTGTTTATATTTTATGTTTCTAAAGTGTTCCTTTGCTCTTGTTTCTAAATTTCTTTTTGTTTTTCCAATATAAATTTGACTACAGTCATTGCATTCAATTTGATATATACCAGATTTTTTGTTTGATGGAATGGCATCTTTGATGTTTGAGCAAATTAGGTTTTTTAAGGAGAAATGGTTGACTGGTGCTAGTTGAATATTTTGTTTTTTGAAGACTTTTTTAAATTTATCATAGGCCCATGGATGGTAAGTGAATTTTTTGAAAATCATATTAGTTTCTGTAGATGAGAGAGTTGTGGTTTCCTTTAGTAGCTTCTTCTTTTTTGCTAAGCTCACTTTTTTGTCCACTATTGATTTGGGAAAGTTATTTTTTTGTGCTATTTCAATTATTTTGTTGTATTCTGTTTTGTATTCTTCTGCTGTGAGAGGGATGTTTACCAGTCTGTGTGCTAAACTATTGAAGATTGCCTGTTTGTGGGATCTACCAAAACTACTGAAACATATATCAGGAAAACAAGAACTATCCACATGGGAACAAATCTTCATTTCAAAAAATAGGAACAAAGTATTTAATTTCGACATCCCCCAGAAGGATTTGTTCAGCAAGTTCCTTGAGCCGCCACCAGAGGAGACCTGTGACAAGGTATCGTCAGCTACACCAACGAGAATCAGTCGAGAGCCGGCCGATGATAGAGGCAAAGCCTCTGAAACTAGTTCCGGAAAAATTTAAAAGTAAGTGTTGTCTAGTGTCTTTAATCGACTCTCTTTAAAGTTAATTTATCATAACAACACTGTTTTCAACACTTCCAAGAAAGTAATTGAGTTTTTCTAATTTCATCTAAATATATGTGATGATGATGATGATGATGATGATGATGATGATGATGATGATAGATGTATTTGAGGGCACACAACTGCGCTTATAAACGCCCATAAACATGATCATGCTAACAGCTTCCTAAAAAAGTTCATCCTGAGTAAAAGCACTACCCATAGAAACACACACAGATGTGTCAAAAACTAAAAATTAAAAGGGTTAAAAAGGGTCCATGAATAAAATTCTTATTATATTCTAAAATTAAGGTTTAAAAACAGTTTAAAAAACTTGGCCACCTCGTTAGGGTCGTCCGCCAGAACCTCTTCCAAGCTGGCCCGCAGTTAGAGAGACCGGCGGAGACGTACCAGGTTAAAACATTCTAAAATAACGTGGCGGACCGAGAGAGTACCACCACAAAGCGAGCAGACCGGAGCAGGGCGCTTATTTAAAAGATGGCTGTGGCTAAAAACGCAGTGGCCTATACGTAGCCAAGCAAGAATCACTTCCTCTCGCCGGGATGCACGGAAGTGGCCCAGGGAAGCAGAAACTCCTTCACCTCTCCAAGCCGGTTTTGATGGAGACCAGACCACTCATCGCGCCAGCACGAGAGTACTGCTCTCCGCAAAACCAACCTGAAGTCTTCCGCAGTCAGAAATGGAACCATAACACTGGGTCGTGTGGTAGCTGCCTTAGCTGCCGAATCTGCTAATTCATTTCCAGTCAGTCCCGTTGTGGCCAGGAACCCATCCACATATCACGCTAACACCAGAGGAGTGTAAAATGTGGAGGGTGTCCTGGATACGTTGTACAATTGGATGGGGGCTGTACTACTTAGTAAGGCTTTGAAGGGCACTAAGAGAATCGCTCAGAATTAGGCAGTTACTCAGGTTCCATCGACGTACAAATAAAACTGCTCCGAAGATTGCATACAGCTCGGCTATAAAAATCGATGTGCTACTACGGAAACCGAATGCAGAGGGTTCGGTTCCGTATACAAATGCACAGCCAACTCCATCTGAACACTTGGAGCCACCAGTAAAAATTAAAACATGGTCATTAAAACGGGATAAAAATTTTAAAAAGCACGTACGGATACTACAGGGAGCCATGGTGGATTTTGTGTACTGTGTCATGCCTAGGTCTGCATGAGGCGTTCCATGTAACCAAGGAGGGTACACTCTCTCGTCCTTACGGTTCGATACTAAGCCTGCCAAGAAGTTCCCGGAAGCGATAACCAGGTGGCTTGGGATCACGAAGGGTGTGCCTGTAACGCGCATCCAATGATTTATCACAGAAAGGCGCAAATGTTGGATGTGTAGGCATTGAAAGAAGCTCACAGCCACAATTCGCTAACAAAATATCCCGGCTGTATCGCTAAAAACAGGGCTGATTGGAAAGGCTCCGATAGCAATCCGTAGTCCACTGTTATGGACAGTGTCTAAATTTTGCAGCACGGAGGGACGTGCTGAGGCAAATACGATACAGCCATAGTCTCATTTAGAGCGAATCAGTGCGCGGTAGAGTCGCAGCAACACTGTGCGATCCGCTTCCCAAGATTTGCCGCTTATTACTCGCATAAGATTAAGAGAACGGTCACATCGTGCTTTCAGCTGTGCTATGTGCGAGGAACAGCTAAGTTTTCTAACGAATACCAGACTAAGGAATCTAGTCTCATCTGCTAAAGGCCGTATATGTGGACCCAATCGGAGTGAAGGTGGGTAATATCTCCGATGGCGCCAGAAGTTGACGCAGACGGTTTCCTCAGCAGAGAACCGGAAGCCCTTTTTTGAGCTCAAATCGTAAAGATTGTCTAAGCACCGCTGTAACGGGCGCTCAAGAAAGAGAGTACACTTAGAGGTGCAGTAGACGGCAAAGTCCTCTACGAATAGGCATGGTGAGACTCCTGGTGGAACGCATTGCGATATAGAATTAATCGCAATAGCGAATAACGTGGCACTTAGTACCGAACCTTGAGTTACGCCGTTCTCTTGAACAATGGGATTCGAAAAAACCGAGCCGACCCTTACTCGGAAGAAGCGATCTTTGATGAATTCCTGAAGGAAAAGCGGTAGGCGGCCACGAATGTACCAGGAGTGAAGGGTGCGTAGCAATATTGCACGACAACAGGTATCGTAAGCCTTCCCCAGGTCGAAAAATATTCCGACGGTTTGACACTTCTGCAGGAAGCCATTCATTATTTGTGTCGACATGGACACAACGGCGTCGCCGAAAGCCGCACTGGATGTTGGTCAGAAGGTTGTACCGTTCAAGCTACCACACCAAACGTCCATTTATCATGCGTTCCAGTACTTTGTTCACCCAACTTGTGAGGGAAATTGGACGGTAGCCTGAAGAGACCTTAGGGTCCTTTCCAGGTTTCAAAATAGGTATAACTGTGGCTTCTCGCCACCTTTCAGGGAAAGAACATTTAACCCAGATGAGATTGTAAACCGCCAGAAGGTATGCCTTGCTTTCGGGAGAGAGCTGTTGTACCATACGAAGGTGGATTCCGTCTGGCCCGGGTGCTGAGAGTCGTGAAGAAGAAAGGGCGTGCTCTAACTCCGCCATGGTGAGAGGACAATTATAGTCTTCAAGCTTTCTATAACGAAAACAGAAACCTTGAGATTCTACCTCAGTTTTGATGGACAGGAACTCAGGCACATAATGATCTGAGCTAGACACTTCAGCGAAAGCACTTCCAAGGGTCTTGGCAACGTCAAACGGATCCACGACTGTTCCAGCAGAAATTTTAAGACCAGCAATTGATCTGTAGGTCGATTTTCCGGCCACTCGTCTTGTCTTATCTTGTCCCATATAACAGAAGAAGGTGTATTACGATTAAACGAGGAGCCAGATGTGTTCCAGGAGGTCTTCTTGCTATTCTTAATTATGTGCCTAGAACTGGCACGCGCCTTGTACTGAATCAGGTTTTCTAGGGTAGGGTGTCGTTGGAGAACCCTTAGAGCACGCCTACGAGCACGAATAGCGTTCTGGCAATCATTCGTCCACCATGACACAGGATGTCGACGGCGATTGTGGTGGAACGTGGAATAGACCGTTCTGCGGCGGAAAGTATCCTCTCTGTGAGATGTTTGACTAGATCGTCAACAGTCATGCTCGTCGTAATTAAAATGAGCCAACTGGGTATAAAGGGCACAGTTGGCGCGATCAAAGCGCCAGCTAGGCAAACGCACGGAATGTACATCGTGTGCTAGGAGACGAACCAGACATGGGAAGTGCTCACTAGAATGTAGGTCAGAGAGGACATGCCATTGTAGGGAAACTACTAATTGTCGTGAGCAGAATGCCTAGTCAAGATGAGAGAATGTGTTGAAGGCATCCGAAAGGAAAGCGTGTTCTCCGTTGTTCAGGAGAAACAGGTTATTGTGCTCCAGGAAATCTGCGATAATAGTACCTCTCGCACTTGTCCGAGTTGAACCCCACAAAGGGTGATGGGCATTGAGGTCCCCCATCAATAGAAAGGGTGTTGGTAACTGAGAGACCAGAGCTTGTAGCGTAGTGAGATGTCAACGGAAGGAGGGACATAAAGAGTACAGACGGTGAACTGAATCGCTGGCAGTGCTATGTGAACAGCAACTGCGTGGATGTCGGTCTGTAAAGGAACAACGTTGAAAGAGATGTCATCTCTAGCCAATATCATAGTGCCCCGTGGACAGGAATACCCTCATCTGGCTCAAATAGCCATGGTATCAATGAGAGAATATATTAATTGCGACTTGACCTTAGGATGATTTCGACGGTGGTCTAATCAACTTATCCTTTTTCTTCGGCGTCGGGCTCACGCCTATTATGTCAGATTTATCTTGCCGTTTCTTTGTGGTCCATCTCCTCTACGGATGAGGCCCCTTTCCCGATAGAGAACATCGGTTCAAGGGCCCCAAACCGATTGGAGACGGAGATCGACGAGGATGACAAGCGTCGATCAGTCTTCACCAGAGGACTCCTCAGAGGAGGAACTTTTAGAAGCCCTGGGATTCTTCTTGCGGCTGGCCGGTTTGCTGTTATCCTTGAGGAAATCTGACTTCTTGTATGCTGTCTTAAACTTCTTTGGCGGAGCATTGTACAAAACGAGCTTTTCAGTCTTTGAGATTGGGGCTGTAGCCGGTGACACTCCTGGTGATCTCGTTCCGGATGAAGATTTTGGCATCGTATGTGCAACCAAGGGAGTTGCTCTAGCAGGCTTCGGAGATGATGGAATACGTATTTTATCAGATATCTTTGCCTCACTGATAAAGCTGGCCTGAGTGGCGATTTCTCTCCTCGCCACCGGCCTAGCTACTACCGAGCTGTAGGTAGCGGACCGCGGGAGGGAGGGTATGCGGTTACGCGCGAGTTTCCGGGCTTCTGAGGAGACCTACCCTTTCACCCGGATCTCTTGAATCGCCTTTTCCTCAACGAAGCGTGGGCAATCTCTAGAGCTGGATAGATGTTCTCCGGTACAGTTCACACATTTACTTGGCGAGGTGCACGCACCTTCGTGCAGTGACAGCGCACAGTTACAGCAGGTAGGCGTGCCGTAACAAAACGCGCTTGTGTGTCCGAAGCGCAGACACTTGTAGCACCTTAATGGGTTGGGTATATAAGGGCGTACCTCAATTTTCTCTGCCTTAATCCTCTGTGGGAGATAAACCCGATCAAAAGTGAGGAACAGGGTACGGGTAGGCACCAATTCACCTCCCTCTCTACGCTGCACACGGTTAACAGCCGTCACACCTTGATCTTGTAGGTTCTCCATGATCTCCTCGTTAGTCATACCGTCCAACGCACGGGTGTTGACCAAACCGCACGAGTTGAGGCTTTTGTGGACTATGACGGTAACCGGGTAGCTGCCTAACAAGTTGGCCTTCAAGAGGACTGCTGCCTGGGAGACAGAATAAGCTGAGACAGAGAGTTCAGTGACAGAAAGTTCTTGCCTTCCTCAGTTCTGATGACAAGTAGCGAGGACCACAGGACTCGACTACTTCTTTCCCACTTACCTTCAAAGTTGTTGATTTAGATTTAGGTGCCATAGCGGAAATGTCCTCCGCCATTGCAAACGTCTCCGATGGCGTGCTCACTTGCTGGGCGCCACCACGGCTTAGGTGAGTCCTGGCCTGAACCTTGCTCACCTTAGGGTCACACTTCCCAGTGTAAAGACAGAGGGACCCAATCGCCTTCAGAAGTGTAACAGCTCATGCAATGGCCACTCCCCGGGACTGACCTGTATCAGCGGATTCGAACACAGTCCTACATGGTAACAAGGGGCTGGGAGTTACGCGTTACCCAGTAACCGCTTGCGCTTCCCACCCAACCACCCGCGCTGTTACCCGTCAGATATGTGTTCAGGGATGAAAAAGAAAAGGAAAAAAATAAATAAATGGGGTCAAACACCGAAGTGGAGCATGGTTTGGGCGTTTGAAGGAACACTCTCACCTCGCGGAGAAACCCAGTCGAGAGATTACACCAGATCCTCTTCTGCCAGCTTTCGGGGTTACTGATGGGCCTTCTCGGAAGCCGTAGCGGTCCTGGGGTGCACCAAGTCCCCACTGTACATCACCCCATCAGTCAGCCCCCTACTTCCTGTTGCCCACCCCTCGGGATGAGGATAGCAGACGTTGGATTTTGAGGGGCTAAATATATATGTTCCACCAGCTTGAGTTTTATGTAATTTCCAAATCATATTTTATATGTATTGTAATACTGCATTGTTTTAGCTGATAGCTTTTATCTTTATTGGGAATACAAAAACATTATAAGAAATACCGTAGCATAATACTGTCACCCGAACTTCGGGACTTCCTGTGCAGCCGGCCGGCGGTGGGGCCGGACGGGAGGCGTTCGGCCACGCCCACCCATTTGTCTTATAGCGGTAAAAAGTTGTGGATGGAAAAACATCATTGTGCCGTCTCTTTACCCTCCCCCTGAGTTCTCTAACATACAGGATATTTCATCTAATCCGGAACCTTCTAGATTGGCCAGTTGGTCCTATATAAGCAACGTGTCGGGCTGGAGGAAAGCTCAGTTCTTGGCGAGCAGCGTAGGAGCGCCGTGCTAGTGTACCGACGAGAAGACTGTGTACGCGCATCGGAGGAGGGTACGTAATTGCGAGAGCAAAAGGAACTGTAAGGGACGAACTGGTGAATCGTAATTGTGTGCATTCTGTAATTCTGTGTAATTGGCAAGTGTTCAACTTTAAGTCGGTGGAAATAAAGAACATTTTGAGTTTGTGCAATTGGACTTTAAATTTGACGAACCCACAAAGTCACAACTGGCGTCAGAAGTGGGATAACGGCCATGGAATCGGCACTGGAAAAGGTTTTACACAAAATGGAAGAAATGAAGGCGGCCAACGACAACCTTACCGCCGAGTTGAAGGAAATGAAGGCGGCCAACGACAACCTTACCGCCGAGTTGAAGGAAATGAAGATGGGAAATGAAAACCTCGCTGCAAAAACAGAAACGGCAAAAAATAAACCTGGCCGCAGAGTTGAAACAAACGAAGACGCCAAACGACATCACCGAGAAGATGGAAGAAATAAAGACCGAATTGACCACAGAAATGAGGGCAGCGAACGACAGTCTGGCCACGGAAATGAAGGTGGCGAACGTGGTCCTCGCCGCCAAATTTGAGGAACAGTTGGCCGTCCACACCTTCTCCTCGAGTGACACTGCGCGCCGCCAGCCGGCGTTTGGATGACAGCCTCATCGCAGACGCTCGAGTGAGAGGGAAGCCGTGCCGAGTGCTGGTGAACACCGGGGCAGCCGTGACCGTCATCAGACCTGACATAGCCAAGGGTTTGCCGTCGCGGAAGCCGAGCCGACCATACCAGCTGATGACGGCATCGGGCGACACCTTGCCTGTGGAGGAGGCTCTGCTGAAGCTGACCTTGGGAAAAAGTGCCGTGCCTCTGTGGTTGTTCGTCGCGAAGGTGGCTGAGGAGGTGATTCTTGGACTGGATGCCCTCAGAAGCCACGAGGCGACGGTCGACGTCGGCAAGAAGGTCCTGCGGCTCAACGGAGAAGAGGTTATACTCCGTCAACCAGAAGAGCGGCTTGGAATTTGCAGGGTCGTCTTGAATGAAGACGTGGTTGTCCCCGCGAGGAGTGAGGTGGTGGGGTGACGGCGCGACTGTAAGGCCAGAGAACGAGGAACATGATGATGGACCAGAAGACGCCTGTACACGGACTGTGTGTAGCCAGGGCATTGCTGCCGTGCCGAGAGGAGGTGCCAGTGAGACTGCTAAATCCAACGGACGCCGACCATGACGTCCAGGCCGGAACGGAGCTGGGGTCGTGCGAGCCCGTGGTCAGCGTGGCAGCTATCGACAAGACACAGGAGCCGGTGCCGACGCAACACCTGGAGCCCCGACAAGAAGGCTTACTGGAGAGGGCGGCCGACAACCTGACCGCAGAACAGCTGGAGAGAGTTCGACAACTGCTGAAACGATATCAGCGCGTCTTCAGCCAAGGTGATAGTGACTACGGCCGCACGGACAAGGTGCTTCACCGCATCGACACCGGGGACACCCGGCCTATTCGGCAACCACCTAGACACGTTCCGCTGGCGAAGCAAGGGGCGGTACGAGACATTCTGGAGGACATGAGATCCAGGGGAGTGATTGAAGAGTCTGACAGCCCTTGGTGTTTCCCTGTAGTCTTGGTGACAAAGAACGGCGAGGTACGCTTCTGCGTAGGCTACCGGAAGTGTCACGCTGTCACCCGCAAGGACTGTTTCCCCTTACCCTGGATTGACGACACCCTGGACGTTAGCTGGTGCACAGTGGTTCTCGACCCTGGACCTGAAGTCGGGTTACTGGCAGGTAGCTCTAGACCCGAGAGACAAGAAGACCGAATTCTCGACAGGCCAAGGGCTCTGGCGGTTCACAGTTATGCCCTTTGGCATCTGCAACGCACCAGCTACCTTCCAACGCGTCATGGAGTCAGTGATGAGAGGACCGACTTACGACGCCTGCCTGCTATACCTGGACATCATCATTGTCGGTAAGACTTTTAAAGACTATCTCGAGAATCTGAGGAAGGTGCTACAGAGATTGCAGGCGACCAACTTGAAGCTGAACGCGAAGAAGTGCCAGCTCTTCCGCAAGGAAGTGAACTACTTGGGTCACATAGTCTCAGCAACCGGAGTGGCCACAGACCCGAGGAAGACGCAGGCGGTGAGAGATTGGCCTTGCCCAAAGGATAAGAAAGGTTTGCGCAGTTTCCTGGGGCTGTGCAGTTATTACCGACGCTTCATAAAGGGGTTCTCTAACATCGCCAAACCACTCACCAGCCTGACAGAGGAACACCGGCTTTATGTGTGGACGGAGGACGCAGAAAACACTTTCCATCACCTGAAGAAGACCCTGTGCAGTGCTCCAATTTTGGGATTTCCACAACCAGGTGGCGCCTTAATTGTGGACAACGACGCCAGGAACCACTGCATTGGAGGCGTCCTATCACAGATCCAGGACGGCCATGAGCGGGTGATAGCCTACTACAAGACGCTATCCAATGCAGAGAACTACTGCGTCACCCGGCGAGAATTATTGGCGGTAGTAATGACCTTGGAGCACTTCCACAAGTACCTGTACGGTCAGCGAATCCACCTGAGGACTGACCATTCCGCCCTAACCTGACTGTTGAGATTTAAGAACCTGGCAGGCCAGACAGCATGTTGGATTCAGAGGCTGCAGAAGTACGACTTCACCTCGGAACATCGCAGAGGGAACAGCCACGGTAACGCAGACGCTATTTCCCGAAGACCCTGTCCAGAAGAGTGCGGCCAGTGTAGAAGAGTGGAAGAGAAGGACCATGCCGTAGCAGTTCGAGTAGTCACTGCAGTGCCTGCGGATGGCTGGGATAGCGCAGGCCTGAGGAGGGAGCAGCTGGCGGACGCAGATTTGGGTCCACTCTTCAGGGAAGTGGAGGCAGGGACGAGACCAACCTGGGAGGACATCGCACCGAGGAGCGCCACCTGCAAGTCGTACTGGGCCCAATGGGACTCGTTGAAGACCAGAGAGGGCGTGCTGTTCCGGGTTTAGCCCAGAGGCTCTACTCCCATTAGTCCTAAACCCATAGGAACTGGACCCGGGCCTCCTTCAACCAGGGAGTTATCCGAGCTGTCCCAAAGGGCGCTCGGCGTCCTCCGTGGGGCTTTCCATAGGGCAGCTGTTCCGGGTGAGTGAGTGCAGAGGATCCACACCCATTAGTCCTGGACCCGTAGGACCAAGGACCCGGGCCTCCTTCAACCGGGGAGTTATCCGAGCTGTCCCAAAGGGCGCTCGGCGTCCTCCGCGGGGCTTTCCATAGGGCAAGACCTTGTTTCCTAACAAACCCCCCCCATCTGGTCCTAGGGACTCAACACGGGATGGAAGTGTTTACGCCACTTACGCGCGTCAACACTCAAGGTGAAGACTACCGATATGACCTCGGTGGGTCGCCTGGTGATCTAGCACACCTTCTACTAGCTGAGCAGGCTAGTACCCGGAAACTTAATGGCTTCCCTCAACCCCGTCCGAAGACGTACCCAATCTCCCACGGGTATCGGGAACACACTGACCCCTCGAAGCCATCCCAATCCGAACAACTCCCGAAGGAGGGGCTCGGCTGTTCGGCCCGAGGTTCCTCTAGTAACGTCAGAGGTACCACGAGTGCTAAGGGTCCGCAGCGCCCGGACTTTGGCAGCTGAAAGGGACGGATCCCTTCCCCTACGGGAAGCTGTTCCGGGTATGGGAATCGCCCGATGGGAAGACGCAGAGAGATCAGTTGGTACTTCCCCGAAGTAAGGTCCCGGAAGTCTTGGAGGAAGTGCACGCCGGTACTTCAGGACACCTGGGAGAGAACCAAACGATCAACAAACTACGTCAGCGCTACTACTGGCTAAGGCTCCAAGCAGACGCTGAGAGATGGTGCCGTCAATGTCACGTGTGCGCAGCGAGTCGCGGCCGGGGTCGCATGCAGCAGTATAATATCGGAGCGCCATTCGAACGGATCGCCGTCGACATAGCTGGACCATATCCGATGTCCGACCGAGTAAACAAGTACCTGATGGTGGTCGTGGACTACTTCACCAAGTGGCCGGAGGTGTATGCCATCCCGAAACAAGAGGCAAGGACAATCACAGACTGCCTCGTGGAGCAAGTGTTCTGTCGATTTGGGGTACCGTTAGAGCTGCACAGTGACCAGGGCACCAATTTTGAGTCCAACCTGATGAAGGAGGCACTACAAAGGCTTGGGGTGAACAAGACCCGCACGACGCCTCTACATCCCCAGTCGGATGGCATAGTCGAAAGATACATCAAGAACTTAGAGGAACACCTGAGGAAGGTCGTGGCCAGCCATCAGCGAGACTGGGACGTCAAGGTACCACTGTTCTTGCTGGCCTACCGCTCGTCTACACACGACACAACTGGGATGACGCCAGCCAACTTAATGTTCGGCCGAGTTACGCCTCCCTTGTGACCTGGCTTTTGGAAGCCCTCCGGAAGCGAAACAGCCAGCGACCAAGTATGTGGAGAACTTGGTGGACCATCTCCACGACATGCACGAGATGGCTCGCCAGAACATCCAGAAGGCGAGCGACCGCATGAAGACCAGGTATGACAGCAAGCCAACGGCCAAGGGTTCCAGCAAGGTGACCGGTCTGGTTGTACCGTCCTACCCGGACCAAGGGACGCTGCCCGAAGCTCCAGCAGCCATGGCAAGGACCGTACCGGGTGGTGAAGAGGATTAACGACGTGGTCTACCGCATCCAGAAGGTTCCCCGAGGGAAGATGTTGGTGGTACACCTGGATCGCCAGGCACGCTACGATGGTGCTGTTCCGGAGGAGCACCTTTGAGGAGGGAGCAGTGTTACCCGAACGTCGGGACTTCCTGTGAAGCCGGCCGGTGGTGGGGCCGGACTGGAGACGTTCGGCCACGTCCACCCATTTGTCTTATAGTGGCAACGAGGGGTGTCTGGAAAAACATCACTTTGCCGTCTCTTTCCCCTCCCCCTGAGTTCTCGAACATACAGGATATTTCATCTAATCCGGAACCTTCTAGATTGGCCAGTTGGTCCTATATAAGCAACGTGTCGGGCTGGAGGAAAGCTCAGTTCTTGGCGAGCAGCGTAGGAGCGCCGTGCTAGTGTACGGATGGGAAGACTGTTAACGTGCATCGGAGTGTACGTAACTGTGAGCGTGCAGTGGAACTGTAACGACGAACTGGTGAATCGTAATTGTGTGCATTATGTAATTCTGTGTAATTGGCAAGTGTTCAACTGTAAGTCGGTGGAAATAAAGAACATTTTGGGTTTGTGCAATTGGACTTTTGATTTCACGAACCCACAAAGTCACAATACAGTAATAATAATGGTACACTACTATAATGGGGTGACTTAAAACAAAATTATCACTATCACATCCCGTATGGTACTATAAGCATTGCATGTGATAGTTACAATGTTATTGTCAAGTTTTCACTTTTACTTCTAGGTAGTCTATTGGTATGAGAAGTCCTGAATGATAAATCTCATCATCGGAATGATAAATTTAAATATTCTTTAAATACAGGTTTTTGATAAGGAGCATTGTTTTGAGTCCTAAAGTTTTTCTTTCTTAACAGAATCTCCTGAAAATTTTGTTTAATGTCAGATAAGAAGGCAAATACCTTCTGGTGGACTGCCCTCTGCCATGGTGGCTCTCTCTGCATTTATACTTCTTTATATCAGCTTAATGGCAAGGCCTTTATGCTCTTTTCCTGTTCTACCCCTCCTCTTCTTTCCTTAGGCAACTTTCCTCCTTCATGGAAACCTACTTGCTAGATAGGATTATCTATCATTTGACATCCTGTTTTCATCATCAGCTAAATTTCCCTAATTGAATTTTGAGAAATGTTAACGATGGAACCATCAATCCATGACTAATACTGTTTAGTGATAAAGCATGGTGTCATTTCCATGGTCTTGTGTCATCACAAAACAACCAATATTTAACCAATATTAAGTTAAAAACCTAAATTCTTTCAGGGGTATTTCTTATATGATAAAAAATTGGGGTGTGGTGCACAATTAATGTATGCAGTACGACGGGGCTTATTTTTGTGAGTGTATCATATCTGCAGAAAGATACAGAAATAATATACTGGCACCACGTTTGAAACCGCTGACAGACATTGAATGTCGGCCTGGATATTCCAAGCAGGACTCTGTCACAGTATATATAACTGATGAGTCAATTAATTAATTGCAGGAAATTTTTATAGAATCATTAATACAGGTTTAAGGCCAACTAGGTCCCTGATCTTACTGCGTGTGATTCTTATTTATGGAGCAATGTGAAAAACAAGGTATACAAAACTAATCCACACACACACACACACACACACACACACACACATTCAAACAACATATCAGGCAGAAATTAATGCTCTTTTAGAAGCTGAGCTAGCGTGTTCATGGAAAGTTCCGCAGATGATGCCATACATGTATAGATTCAGAGGCATTTCTAACATCTATAAACATGGAAGTTATGTGTTAAATCTGGTAATGGTTAATGTGATTTGAGGTTTAATTTGGCATGCATGCATGAATGATTGTGCTGCCAGCTACACAGCATGTCTCACAATTTTGAAGCATACATACTGTCTAGACCAACACTACAAATAGATCAAGGAATTTCTATTTAATGCATATAACTAATTACTTTCCTTTCTTAGCCTCTTTTTCTGTCCTTTACTTGTTTATCTAAATCATTTTAGATAATGTTCATTTTTATGTCTACCAATGCCATATTTGCCACAGTTCTTCCTATTTCTGCCCATCAACTATTTGCTTCTCCAAACTTTTATGGTGCTTTGTATACTTAGCAAGATGTTTGATAGGTTAAGCAGTGAAAATTACAAAACTAATTGTATTCTTCTGACTTTGATTTTTAACTGAAAATTACATAGATGCAGTGATCAACAAGCAATTAGTACTAATGTACTAAAATGTGGTGTTATGTTTATTTCTGCAATAAAATCAGAAAGTCAGTCCATCCAATAAAATATTTCAGCAACTTTAAAAACCTCAATGTTTTAATACTTATTTATTTTGGCTATATCTGCCCACAACATGGATAGGCTACTTATCTGTCAAAAAAAAAAAGTGTTACAATTATGTTTAATTTAAAAGCAAGGGAATCTTGAAGAAAGACACTTATTAACAAAAGAATACTCACAATTTGCTCTGTGTTTATATAGAGCAATAATGTTAATAATAAGTATTGACCAATATAAAATAAACACATCCATGAATATAATACAAGAAGCAACATGAACTATCTGCGAAGTATATCTATGAAGGATGTACTATATCAGGGAATTAAGTTACTTAAAAAATTACCACTTGATATTAAAGCAGTTGCAGAAATATCAAAGTGACAACTTCAACTGAAAGTGAAGGTCTTTCTAATAAACAGATGTTTATATAGTTTGGATGAAATGTGAATAATTATGTAATTATAAGTGTACCTATGTATATATGTTGGAATATAACCTCTGAAACTGACATGTCCAAAATAAAGGAATAATGGATGAAGTAAATACATAATAAATAAATCATTTTTAACTGAAGACTAAATACCTATATGCAGTAATGAGTGTTTAGTATATAAATGTACTAAAACATGGTGTTGTGATATTTGACATTGGTGATATACTTTGAAAAGTTCATATTTTTGTGGACTGCAGAGTGATGACTTGGGAAGAAGTTATAAAATGTTATGAAAAACAAGACTCAATCTTTCAGCACAACTGTCCATGTTAAATGTGAAGAGTAAAGTGAAAATCCACAATTAACTTATAAAGTTGTTCAAATGCTCATCTATACCAACAAATGAAGACTTTAATTCTTGACATGTTTTACATGTGTGTTATTATTTATCACTCTTGTTTACACCCAATATTAGTCCAGAAAGCTATCCTGATTTCCTTTGTATTTACGAGATGTACAATTGCAGAAATATTTATGAAGCTGAAGACAAATTGTCTAAACACACTTTTGTAAGTAAATTTATGGAAAATGCAGATTAGATTAATTATGCAGACTGTGATCAAACATACATGGGCAACGAAAAGGCTTAAAAACCAGACTAAAAGACCGCCTCTGATGTCTAAAATGCAAATAGATCGAAAAATAAACTGAGGCAGCACAGCTTTGGAAGCACTATTATATTATCGTAGAAGTCATCGTATATTCAATTTATAAGTAAAATAAAATTACTCCATAACTGAATATTATTTACTTAACAGAACATTACAATAAAGTACCTCATACAAAGTTACTAGTGTTAAACACTGATGAAGAAATGAACTGGAGTAAGCATACACAACTTATTACCTAAACTCAGTTCTTTTGCCACTGCTACTCCACCTACAAGTATATAATGATCTTCCATTAGCATTAAAATTACTGTGGAAACAAAAAGACAGTTTAAGATTTAAAAATAATTGGAAAAGCTCTTGCTCATGCATACATTTGTAATAGAGGAATAGTTTTTCCCTTTTAAATGATTTTGCAAGGGATGGTAAAAAAAATTCTGATATATTATATGTTATATAGTTGTATATCATGTTCTGAATGCGTGAGTCTGATTTATTTAAGGATAGAAAAACAAGACTCAAGACAATACAATACACCAGCATAATGAACCTGCCCTATTTAAAGAACAGTTACCTGTAACTGATATTAAAGAATTTGTCCATATTACATGAGAAGTAAGCATATACTTCTTAGGGCCTAGATTACAATCTCCGGTTAAGGTGTTGGTTAATGGTTAACTTAGAGTTACAAGCAGATATCAGTATTACAACCTTCGGTTATGGGCTAACTGACAGTTATTTTTGGAGGTAAAGTAACCCTCACCTCAGGTAGCGGTTAGTGAGAACTTGGAGTTAACCTTCACAAACAAAAAAGAAAATGGCATACCTCAAGTTCAGATTGAATGTCAACAGTGATTCTGAGGATGAAATGTTGGCACAGAGACCACATCAGGGACTTAGGAGGAGATTAGACATTGACTTGAATTTAAGATATTATATCTATATATTCGTGACATGTTGAAAATGAAATAAGATAAACCACATGAGTATTAGGTATATCTTGATGTAATAGGTTATGGAATGATAATTTCTAGTGTCCCATGGTGGCAGTGACTTGTTGTAAGCAATAAGATATTTTATATGATCATATTCCTACATGTTATAACAAACATAAATGTAATAAACAAAGCATGTTAAACTTATACTGGAAAATACACGTAAAACTATATTATATGAATTCTCATTTCACAGTTGTTTATGCAAAGAGGGAAAGTCCACCAATTACAAGTCATCCATGAATAAAAGCAAGGTTATAAAACATGCATTCTGGCACCAGTAACTTGGTACCTGAAATGTTTTTGTTTTTAAACATGATATATTTGGCTAGTTATGAAGGAATAACTATTGTTTTCTTTTAAGAAAACAGGTTATATAAAACGTATAGTTTTTCTTGGCACTTCATATAGGCCACGCCGTGGCTCAGTGGTTAGACCCCTTGGCTCTCACCAAGGCGACCCGGGTTCGATACCAGGCGACCACAAAGTGAGATTTGTGCTGGACAACACGGCGTTGGGGCAGGTTTTTTCCGGGACCTCCGGTTTCCCCCGCCATCTCATTCCACCGGTGCTCCATCTTCATCTCATGTATCATCAGTGTCACCGCCTGCGGTGCTGTATGTAGTAAAAGCAAGCATTAAACACTACACATTTCATTTCATTTGGCACTTCATAATCAAACAGCCACATTTCTATTACAGCAATGTGCCCTTGATTGAAAGATGTAATTGAGCAAATAAATGGCCTCATTTAAATTTCACAGGGTACAAGATGGGCAGGTTTTAACTTTTCTTTACGTGTGCAATTTGCAGAGAATATATTTATGTACTGCATTTGCACTATCTATGGTAGGTACGACAAGAATCAGAAGTAATACTTCAACTTGCTTTGAGACAGCACACACTCTACATAAACGTGATATAACTAGCAAATGGTATTCACTAAGGCGCACGGCAGGACAAAACCATTATGGTATTGTACATGTAACTAGCTACATTACATGTGTGAACAGTGTTTGCAATAATGGTTTGGATATCAATACAAATCACATAACGTAAAAAGTTTATTTTATTCACTGTTTGCTCTGTAATAGGTTATGGAATGATAATTTGTAGTGTCCCATGCTGGCAGTGACTTGTTGCAAGCAATTCGATATTTTATATGATCATATTCCTACATGTTATAACAAACATAAATGTAATAAACAAAGCATGTTAAACTTATACTGGAAAATACACGTAAAACTATATGGGTAGGTATGTATAAAAGATCAGAAACATGAGAAAGTAGTAAAAATTTGATTTGGATAATAATAGGCACAATGTTAAATTTGCGTTTCGTTAAAGCATTACAAGAGGATAGTAAGCTGTAGAGCAAACAGTGAATAAAATAAACTTTTTAGGTTATGTGATTTGTATTGATATCCAAACCATTATTGCAAACACTGTTCACACATGTAATGTAGCTAGTTACATGTACAATACCATAATGGTTTTGTCCTGCAGTGCGCCTTAGTGAATACCATTTGCTAGTTATGTCATGGTTTATGTAGAGCCAAGAGGTCTAACCACTGAGCCACGGCGTGGCCTATATGAAGTGCCAAGAAGAACTATAAGTTTTACATAACCTGTTTTCTTAAAAGAAAACAATAGTTATTCCTTCATAACTAGCCAAATATATCATGTTTAAAAACAAAAACATTTCAGGTACCGAGTTACTGGTGCCAGAATGCATGTTTTATAACCTTGCTTTTATTCATGGATGACTTGTAATTGGTGGACTTTCCCTCTTTGCATAAACAACTGTGAAATGAGAATTCATATAATAGATAATTTATCCAAGACGATCAACTACTAACCAAATAATTTTAACCAAATTGTAACATTTGTGCAATATTATCAGAATTAATAACAGTGGTGCGGCCAAATTTTTTAAATTGTTTCACTGTAAATCTCTTGCTGTTCATAAATTAGCAAAGCATTCCATATATTCTCCATATATCTAACCCATATAATCTATAACACTAACCAAATGCTATGAAAAAATCAGAACTGTAAACAATCTTTAATAATAAATATACAGGACTATGCTAAACCTTATTACAAATGAACTATAAATGAAAATATCACAAAAATATACACAAAACAGCTAATAAAAATTTAAAACAAGATGCCTGATGCTGCTACATGTGTTTGTTTTTCCTGCTAATTACTCATTCTAAACACAAGATAGCATTGCAAACAAAATAAAATCCTAGAGGAAGATATTGCCAACTGTTCACATCCCACCATAATGTACAGGGTAACAAACCTATAGGTAAATAGAGTTCGTAATATGAGGCACTGAAACTAAAGAATAGTTTTCTTTAACTCAAAGGTGACAAAACTTCGGCTAGTAACTGAAGATCGTAATACAGGCCCGCAGTTTTGTGTTGATTAGATTACCTGATATTGTTACATAATTTGGAAGGTAATTTTAACTTATTACTGTGGAATATAAACCTTCTATGTGCAACAGTTTTAAGTTGTTTGCTGATCAATCAAAATCACCAGCATGCCTCATGCTGTGAGCATGCTCAGCAAGGTTTCCTCTAATGTTAAAATCACTTTAAGGCAGTTCAAGAGGTAGTACATGAATTCACCAGCAAGAGCATACTTTTGTTTGGTTTTGGTTTAAAATAAGAACCTAGAGGAATGACAGGGCCCAACATCAGGAATAATACAAACGTTCCTTTCCTGTCATGTGAACAACTGCTTCTTGTGTACTGAATTACTTAAGAACACAATGAAGTGTCACAACTGGAGAGAGGAAATAGACAAAACATATGGTGCTAACAGTATTGCAGAACATTTAAAGAAATTGAAAGTTTCATGTGCAGGTTTGCTTACTTGAATAGTTTTTTCCATACTTACATCTGATGAAAACCACAGTATCAGCAAAATTGAAGCACTTTGTTACTTAGGAGTGCCCTATGGAGTTGATGTCTGTTGTAGAATCTGCAAACAACTGTTCTTCTAATTCTCTACATTACAGCATAAGTAAGGCATAATGCCCACAGAATTTATAGTTTGGGAAAACATCTTAACATGGAGGGGGAACCTGTTTTTTATTTTGAAATTCTGCATAACAACCTACTATTGCTGAAGTTCATCCAACCACCATCAGGACTAGACCAAACACCATGTGGAGTAACGTAGACAGTTGTACAAGAACCGAGGAGTAAAAGCTCCTGAAACAGGTTTTCCTTAAGAATAAATAAGTGACATAGTCTTAAAAATTAACTTAGCACTGCTAACCAGAGATGTAATTGTCAATATTACCTAACAACAATTGCATAAAATACACGTTATTTGTCACTAGAATCTTATGCACAATGCTAGCTTACAATCACTTTTAAATTTTAGAAATACACAAAATAAGGACAGCAGTGTAATGTTTCTTTATATCTATGTTGTCTTAGAGCTAACTAACTTACGCTGCTGGAACTGCTACACATTCACTGCTGACAGACCGATAATAATCAATACTAACAAAACAACTGCTCCAACCAACTGATTCTTAACAACTCCGATACTCACTGGTACAGTCATAACTAGCTACCCACGTGAAGCTGGCTCTGTACTGCCTTTTACAGTCCAAAATAGAAGAAATTTCCAACTATACATTAACCCTCTGTTAGGCATGTGCCTTGGAAGGATACCATTGGTTGCATGGGGCATGGGAGATCTGCGCTATATTAATGCGGTTCTATGCCTGTATTTCTTATTATTTTCATTTTTCTATCTCCCTCCAATTTTTGGCTTTAATTAGAATAAATATACATGACCTTTATTAGTATAGTAATATGAAATACATGAGCTAAAAATTAATATGAATAGAGTGTAAATTATGTTGTATCAAGTATATGTCAAGAGAATAACATATTGATACAGTCAACATGAAAAATTCAGTGCCATGGCAGGGATTTGAACTACGGATCTCCTGGTTTCCATCCATTCACTCTAACCCACTGAGCTACCATGGCCAACTTGCCATCACGACATTGAATTCTCCATTTGACTTGTATATTTCCCCGGCAGATCACTAGGGGCTCTTGCATTCGAGATACTCCGTTTGTGGCGATTTACTATCATAAGTACTTGTGTCCCAGGCTTTATCATTTAACTTTTATTATTTAGTTAAATTAATGGGTTAGAGTGACTGGATGGAAACCAGGAAATCCGTAGTTCAGATCCCAGCCATGGCACTGACTTTTTCACGTTGACTCTATCAATCAAAGACCTTAGCCTATATGGCTAGTGTGAAGAAATGATTAATTTCCATCAATTAACTAAAATAGTAAGAGTTAAATGATGAAGCCTGGGACTCAAGTACTTATGACAGTAAGTCCCCACAAATGGTGCATCTCGAATGTGACAGCCCCTAGTGGTCTACCAAAGTAATATACAAGCAAATTGAGAATTTAATGTCGTGATGACAAGTTGGCCATGGTAGCTCAAAGAGTTAGAATGACTTGATGGAAAAGAGGAGATCCGTGGTTCAAGTCCCGGCTATGGCATTGAATTTTTTATGTTGACCCTATCCATCATAGACCTTAGCCTATATATGTGTAGTGTGAAGAAATTATTAATTTCCATCAATTAACTAAAAGAACAACATATTCTTTTAAAACATGTGTACATCTTGTCACTGGAAATGTTCAGTTACTCAGAGTCATCAGCCATTTCTTCTGTTTTCCCCGACTAAGTAGTTATCACAATTCATTTAGGCATGTTTTCCCAAAGAGAGAAGAGCATTGCATTTTACATTTGCATATTTACTTTTGCTGTTCTTTTTGTCTTTACTGCAGGGTTCTATCGATTCTTTTTTAATTATTCTGGTGCATTCAGCACTCATCTGCTGTTGGATGTTCAGCTTTATTATTTTTTAGAAGCTCTTTCAGATCATTGGGTAGCTTTGATGCTGTTGCTGTTCTCTGTAGCTGTTGCGACAGTAAAGCTAAAGACAGCACTTTCAAGTATTTCTCTCTTGTGGTATATTTGTTTTGGTTTCCAAGAATAACCCTAGAGTTAATAACCTGCATTACTCAACATATGGTTGGCGACCTTCAAGTTCTGGCTACACTCTATGTAGCACACAATTTCTCTACTGCATCAACTCCAGAATGAGTATCATCAGGCAAGATTATTTCAGGCTTTTTATCATCACCTTCTGACAGTTGTTCCAACCAAACTTTTAGTCTTGAGATCAAAACTACTCTTTTACCCTTTTTGGAACATATGAAACAAGTGCTTCGTTTTTTGTGAGGCCAAATATCTTTTGATTTAAATGCGACCCTTTGGAAAAGCAAAATTACCGGGCAAAGGTTTCTTGTTCTTGAGTATTGTAACGACAAAAGAAAGTTGTCTTTTGCCCAGCTCATTCACCAAGGATACACTAATGAACCAGTTATCTGCTGTAACACTTCTGCCAGTGTTACAGATTGGTTCAGTTAGACTTAGCACTACAGCCCATGTGGAACTATTTTGCAATTGTGATCTGTCTGGCTACTGTCCATAATAAATATCCTTATTAGTGGTGTAAAACATTTTGCATCATTTAAATGTAATACTTTCATATCATACTTTTTCGCTTAGATGGTATATACTGTTTAAAACCACATCAACCACAAAATATAGGTAATTACTTGTCAACTGAGACGTCTTGTCCTAAGAGAATAATGCTTCTGACATTTATTTACAAACATTGTAAACATTTGTCTAACATAAGCCAATTTGTCCAACAGCAATGAATACCATTTGGTACTCACGACGAAGTACTAATGGCTCCCTCCACTGGCAAAGCAATATTCTACTACTTACTATCAAAGAAAAACATATCCAACATGTAATGAGAGTAGGCGCAAGGGGCCAACTAGACCTGTACCACACCTAACTGGTAAATCGTCATTCTTGCAGCCGCAATAATAAACAGAAAAAGTTGTCACCACAGCAAACATTCGAGTAAGCTGTAATGTTGGATGTCCTAGACAGACAATTGAATCCCATAATAAAATTAAAACATCTATTATGAAATATAAACTTAAACAGGGACAATTACACTAGTCAACAAATTTCAACTCTTTGTCTGCACATGAACAAAAACAGGTCACTTCAACTAAATAGAAAATTGTAAATACCAAATTGACAGTAAAAGCTTACCTATCACGTAATGTTTATATGATTGCTGAGGTGGATTTATAGAAAATGACAAAATATTTTCCTATGCTAGTATAAGATTCCAAAGAGGTGATGAAAATAAATTAAACACTACTCATTATATGTATAAAATGCTGTGGCTTTACATAAAACGTAACACAAAATAAAATAAACTAACACCCCTGCTACAACTGGCCTACCTTTCCATTTTTTAAATAAAATTCTTAGCTTTTACTTAATTTTTGAAACTTGTTTTATCTAAATAATTTGAAAAGGTAGCCAAACCAAGCAAAATAACATCAGAATTACACAAAAACAGATTCTATAATGGTAAACCTGTGAAACATGAAGTTAAATCTTTTTTATAGCCTTGTGTCACTTTCTCTAATTAAAAACCAGCCATAATCGCCCACCATACTGGGATCCTATCATATCTGTGCTCCATCTTCTGAATATCCTGATGAAATCTTCCACCATATTCATCACACCCCAAGTTCTAGGGGAAAAAATCCAAATGCGCATGGAGAAAGTGAATTTTGAGGGACATCCTACATCCCAGCTTTTGGTAACTGTCCAGGAGTTCTTGAACTATCTGCTGCTAATTTTCTACCTTATTCTTTCCAGGGAATCCTTTCACCACTTATGAAAGGCTTTCCATGCAGCTAGTTCCTTAGCACTTAACTTTTTTTTTTTTTTTTTTTTTTCTTTAAGCTTTCATAATTCAGAATCCTCCTAATTTGGGAGCCAACGAATAATCCCCCTTTTACTTTAGCATCACTTACGTTTGGAAACTGGCTTCTGAGGTATGCAAAGGCTTCTCAAATTTTGTTCACTGTCTTAAAAAAGTACTTCATTAAGCCTAATTTTATGTGGAGGAGGTAGTATTACTTTATTTGGATTAACTAATGGAACATATCTGAAATTGGGCTGTGTGTGAGTTTCTCCTAGAGGTCACTCTTTTACAATGCACTGAGAGCCAGAGTCCCTGCTATCCCACAAGCACAGAAAGTAACAGTACTGTATAAGTCCCCCTTGTAGTCCCAATAAAATTGTAATGACCTACAATTCTCCAAATGCATGAGAGCTATCCTTCCATTGCTTCTTTTCTACTGAATGTGACACCGGTATTGCTGGCTTCGTACTTTGCATTGTGGCGCAACACTGCTTTGAGACTTAGCTTAGATATTGTGACTTTGTGGGTTTGTAGAATTAAAAGGCCAAGTTGCAGAAATTAAAAATCTCCCAATACTCTTATAGATTACAGCAGCATTACGGTACATACACCATCAGTCTACCAAGGTCGATGACAATAACAAACCGTGACATCTGATTATATTAGCTCTCGTTACAGCAACACTCTTTTTAAACAACTACTGCTTACTCATTCTTGTTTACAACAACTGTTTCACAACTGTCCTGCTGGCATGTCACAATCCTTTTTATATGTCCATTCATAACTCGAGAACATTCTCGAACAAGAAAAACAACCATTCTCCGTCAATCGAGATATCTCTAGAAATTTCCAGATATGAAATCCTACCTGTGTCGGCGAGTCCTTTATCTGAGATAACATTATATGCCGGCTTTGTGATCACTCGCTGCGTTATTGTTGACTGCTTATGCAAGCTCGTGAAACATTATTCGCCATCTATTATCTATTTGTGCCGAAACGTTTATGCCCAGCGCCGCGACAATATTAACAGCCTCTATTCTTTAGAGATGTGTTGAAATCCTACCTCACTCACCGAACCATCTTATGTCTATGCACCCCCAAAAGGGAATTTTTCAAACCACAGTAACTGGAAAGCTGTTCATGAATCTCTCTGAAAATTGAAATTCTAGTAGTGGGAGCTAGTAAATTTCACTGTTGCAGTCATGATCCCAGCATCTCTTCATTTGATTCATATTCGTCACTAAATCATTTAGTCTAGACAGATTGATCAGGATGGGTTTATTTTCAGATTCTGGCACAATATTCTGCATCAAAGTGGAAAGGATGGGTGTGAAGTTGGGCTGGGAACTGGGAGTTCAGATATATGTTGAACAAGTCTTATTGCAGATGGAACACAGGGAAACTCAATTTAGGATTTTGTTCTTTTTAAATGTCCTCCAATTTTTGTTAGGCAGAAATAACAGTCTTCTGCGTGACTAGTTGGTTTGCGTCAGACAATTGGTACTGAGAAAGGCATAGTGTGAATTTTGTCACCATCCACTTAAGATTGGAATAAAATATTATGCACCACACATGAGGAGTCCATTCCTTGACTTCGCCTCCAGCATGACAGCCGATGTAACTGAAGTATGGTTATTTCAAAGTTTCTGTCAAAAGTCAATGGTGATATTTTTATAGTAAACCGTCTGCACACATAACAGAAATTGTTTGGAGAATTTATTCAAGCATAACCAGATTTCTTAACTGCACAGAAAATGAAATTACAGATAAAAGCAACTTGAAACCACCACTTTTCACAAGCGAGACAAACTTTGAACTGAACTAATTACCTAAAACATGGTGCTGCATGATGGAACTGTGTTATTTTCTGCTGGTCTGGCATAGAGAGGACTAAAGCAATAAATCACTTATCCTTCTCCTCTTAGCAAGCCACACGTGCTGCACACTAGATTGTTATTTTTCAGTATGAAACCTAAGTACTGTAAACATTTGTAAAAGCATGTTTAGAGAACATCATCATTGATGAGTTTACTTACTTAAATGTTTTATAATTTTTACTGTTTGCCAATTTTCACCCACGTGGCAAAAACCTTGTTAAGTAGCATTATTCCAAGCAGTATTACTGATCCATTAACCATCGGAAACTAAGAAGTCAGTAATTACTATGCAATAGCTAATACCTTTAACACATAATCTTAATGTAGCAAAAACACAGTCAAGCAGAATTACTCAAACTCACCTGCAGTTAAAACTCTATAAAAGGTATATCTGAAAATTAACTGTAAATTTGAAATTGATTCTGCAGCTCCCAGAGAGATGAAATAGATTATTACCTCATTAGAAACAAGAATTTGTTATGGTTGGGATGATATAAGAACCAAATATATCTTAATAGAGCAGAAAAACTCAGCCATATGTGATTCATTCTCTTTTGTCAAGGGCATTAAAAAAAAAGACTGTTTAGCCTCTATGCCGACTTCCAACTATAGGCTAGTGGCACTACTGACAGTCTTTAATAAAATAATGGAGTATACAACGGTGATAGTATACAAGAGGTTGAACAATATTCTCCCATGGATAGAGTCAAACTGAAAAATTCAATGCCATGGCTGGGATTTGAGCCACGGATCTCCTGGTTTCCATCCAGTCACTCTAACCCATTAATTTAACTAAATAATAAAAGTTAAGCTAACATGACCAAAACCTTAGCCTATATGCGGCTAGTGTGAAATATCAATTAATTTCCATCAATTAATTGAAATAATAAGAGTTTAAGACTGAAGCCTGGTACTCAGGTACTTAAAATAATAAGTGGCCAAAAATCATGTATCTCAAATACAAGAGCCTGTACTGATTTATAGGGAAAATATATGAGGCAATTGGAGAATTTGAAGTGATAATGGCAAACTTGCCATGGTAGCTAAATGGTTAAGAGTGTCTAGATGGAAACCAGGAGATCCGTGGTTCAAATTCCAGTCACAGCATTGTAATTTTCAGTTTGACTCTACGTATCCAAAACCTTAGCCTATACAGGGCTAGTGTGAAGGAACAATTAATGTCCTTCAAGATTACCCTAGTTTGGTTTTAGATAAAGAAGCATATGTGCTATCTTCTGAATTACTAAGAGGCTTGGATAAAACAGAACTAATTAGGAATATCTTGTGATTTAGCAATGGTATTTGACAACCCCTTCGTACAATATTTGGAATTGTAAGCTTTCAATGAGATCTCTAAACTAGTTTAAATATTTCTTAAACAACATCCAGGAAACAACGATAAATGGATATGATTTGAAATCCAGCATTATTATGAAAGTTGTCTCACAAGTCTCTATTGTTTCCTAGGCCAGCCCCTCCTTGAGATAATTCGACCGTAGCATGGCTGGAATGTCTTTTCGTGCACGAGATAGCTTGCCTATGGCAGTGAAAAGGTTAATAGTTATAAATGGTTTGTCATTTAAATCTAAGGTAGGAGCCAATAGATGTGCTCTTTGCATATGATACCAGTGTACATATACCCCAAAAGTCATATCAGCAACTAAGAGACACTGTCAATTAAACATTCAATTAGTTCAAATTTGGTTTGAAGCATATAAACTATCAACTTTATTAAGTTGGAGATGGAATTAACAATCAGATGCAAAGGTCACACTAATGTATCTCAAACAAAATATCTTGGTCTACAAGAAGAAGATCCAGTTGCAGAAAACAAATAGTCACACTATGAAGGCTTAGCTTTGATTGCTTTGTATTAAGAAATGTAAAAAGTCTGCTCAAGCAAATTGCTTTAAGAACACTATACTTTGTGTATTTTCACTTCCTGTGATTATATGGAATTGTGTTCTTGGGTAATTCAATGCACAGCAAGCAAATATTTTTTATTACAAAGAGAACCAACATATTATTTGAAGTGTTTGGCATCAACATTCTTGTAGGACCCTGTTTAAGGTGTATTGTTACTGGCGAATACATATAGTCTCTGTTAGCTATATTATCACTCTGAATAACTAAAGCAAGAGGAGTGCGGGCAATATGCACAGACTGGCAAATGGCTTAAAACAGGTACAAAAAGCATATTATTACTCTCCAATAAAAATTTGTAGTATCCTTCCATTCTACCTGTAACAATTAAGTAGTCCTAAACAATATACACTCTTATACACTCATTCCTGATATCATGAGATATTCATTAATGCTCCATTCAGCAGGTAAAGTTCCAATACTTAGCTAAGAATGCATGCAGTGGCAATTTCCATTATATTGATCCACAGATATGCATGGTCTAGGGGTAACATGCTACCCTCTGGTATAAATCTGACAGAGGGCCAATTCTTAGAATAGCTTCCTTTAGAAGGAAAGTAACGCCATTGGTCCTTTTTTGTAGATTTATGGAATGTTAAACAACCTCATCTGATAAAGAGGCCCCAGAGCCTTTCACGCTCAATATAGAATGAGATGCTGAGGACCAAAGCAGTTAAAGAGCCTCTATAAGTGCTCAATTTCAATGATTACATAGAAAATGAAGCTAGCTACAGTGAAGCAATCAATATTACACAAATATAACTATTTGTAACAAAAACCTCACTTATCCTAAGAAAATGAGTAAATTCTTCTTTCTAATTGAGATCAATTTCACAAACAAATTGCTTCATCATCAGTCCATCAACACACTTCGCCGTCAAGGATTCCGGTTACCTTGTTATTATGTTTTTTCAGTATTACCAAAATCTGAAAGCGAAACAAACCTAACAGCAGAATCAATTGCTGGTATTTCAAAATTCATTACACAATGTTTATTTTTTAAAATAAATATCTTTTCCCAAATTCAATTTCAATGTTCATTTTTGAGGTTAATGTTTGAAATGGAGATGGTTCATGAATGTTCATTGTTAACACATTATATGAGATACAAAAACATTAAAGGTACCACAGTACTAGTATTATAATGCATGTGCCATGAATGTATGTGTTGAATGGGACATTATAAAAATGCTTATACTGATTTCCATGTTCGGATACATCCAACTATTGATGTGTTTAGTTGAGTTTGTTCACCTTCAATTTGAATAAATAGGTAGATTAAATCTCCATTTTAAACTTTAGCTTGGCATTTGCTATACCATCTGCATGGATTTAAGTTGAATGTTAGACTTGCTCATTCTTTGTGCAATGCCTCCACAGAGAAGGCGCTACTATCCACATTACTGAAACATTCAAACATCTATGCATCTAATCAAACACAAGCTTCAATCAGATTGATACAATTGCATAAAGCTATGGGACATAACTCAAGCTTAAGTTGGAAATTGCCCCTAGATTTCAGATCTAGAACAATGCCAGGGGTTGGGAAAATATGTCTAATAAAACATTAAGAGACAATCAACAAACTGAAATTCTTCACATTCAATATAGTAATGGCTGTATTGTCATTTCTTTGAGCAGTACATCATTCACTGTTATATAACGTTACTGCAATGATGTAATAATGAGAAACCTGTAGAGTGTATTAACTGTGTAGAGCTTCACAGTATAAGAAGCAGCAAAGAAAACACTAAAAGAAAGAATTTCTGCTCTAGATATTTATAACTGGCAATATATTGAGAGTTTAAGGTTGACAAATTTAGCACCAGCCACTTAAGTCAAAATCTTGCTGCTGCTAGCATAAGCTTAACCACTTACCTACAACCATATATGAAGTAGCCTCAATTCTCCTCCATATAAACCAGAACAATCAAAATGACATGTTTGGGGATGGGCCACTTCATGTATAATATACCGAACCACAACACTTAAGACTGGGTCTCTAACCAACCAATAGTAATTTAAGCCCAGTCCAGGTTTAAATACACAAATTTCAGGAAAGTCTGAGTTACTACCTTACTTATTTTGAAGTTAAAGCTAAACACAACGCTTTGTTGGCACTTGAAGTGGGTAAATTTGCAAATTATAACGGCTAAAAGTACGTAAGACAAGATACCGTTACTAACAAAATCAAAATAAAATTAATTTAAAAGATATTAATATGTAACTGTAGCACAACCAGCAAACAAGGCGTGAAGACGGTAAACCATGCCATATGTATTGCACTTGTGGGGTTTTGAACAACAAAATTGGAACTTGTAGTCCAAGGAACTGAAAATAAAAGTAGTATTATATCACACCTGGGAAACAAGATCTTGTATATCGTTAATGTTTGCACTTCCACTAGAAACTTATTGATTCGGGAGAAGCTGTTGTATACTTGGCCTCCATATCACCCTGGCCTATTACCAACATAACACTACCAAACGGCAATTCGACAGAGTTAAATACGACACAAACCTTTAACCTACATTAGAAACAAAATGCAATTAAAAATACTGAGGGTTTATTCCTCCGCCATTCACCGTAACACGTACACGTCAAAATTAGGATCGGAAGAAACTTGTTCTAAAAAGATTTGTGAAACTCGTTCAGAACAATGAGGTCCTCACAATTTGTTTTGTCCATTTGGTCCCGTCACTGAGCAGCGCTCTAGGACACTTTATTCGGGAAACAACCAAACCAAATCAATATAAATAATTTTATCTGCAACCACCATACACCAAAACATACTTTTTTTTATCACCATCACCGAACATTAACATCAGTAATAATTCTAACCTGAAGCAGAACTTTGGAACCAGACCATTCAGTCAAAAGTATTAAAAATTTCTGTGGCAGGTTTTACTCATCCGTATTCCCTCACAGTGCTAATATGTTCCACATACCTGTTTTCTTCTTTCCTCACTGTAGCCTACTTTCTTGTGTTAAAATCAGCTTGCCAAACCAAATTACCATGATTTACAAGACGGAATCTCAACGACTGCCAATGTGATCATTTCATGGCCTTGTAAATCAAATAGTTAAATACCTAAGATAAATGATACATTCTAAGTGTTGTGGTTACTTGCCATATGTCCCAAGAGGAAGCATTTACCATGAATTAAGTTTATAATTTCAGAAATTGCAGTGCATGAATTAACAGTTATAGGTTTAAGATATTTGTGTGTTTGATGATTACCTACTATAGGCAATGCTTATACAAAACATAGGTTTATGGTGTAATTGTACATTTTTTGACTCTTCTTTAGAACATGACCCGCAAGAAATTTTGTATGTCCGAAATAGCATGCGCTGACACTTTGAACACTGCCAACATTGATCCAACAACTACACTACTTTTTGTTGTAATGCCGGGTCTTCTCTTATCACATCTCTTATCTACGTTTAAAAAAGCATCGTCCGATATGACTTAAGGTTAGAGCATGCAAATCACAAAAAAGAAACTAAATAAAAGATAAAGATGTAGTCAATGAACATTTAAACAACACCGCGTATTTTTCATTGAAGTAGGATGGCATCGCACTCCCGGCACAGCATTCTCGCTCTTAACAAACTTTAGTCATTTCCTCGTCTTCGCATAAAGGCGCACGATCAATAAAACTTATAACCTAATAACATTATTTACTGAATGCCAAGGTCCCGGTGGAATATTCATTTTCTGATTTTACAGTTAAGCTGCTACCTTCCTAACAATGGCACATGTACTCTGCACCTCTGAAGATTCGAACATCTGCATAATAAATGCTTGGGGTGTTGATCTAAAGGTTGGCATCAGAAGCTTTAGGCCAATAAGCGTATTAGGAGCACAACTGCGAGGTTACTTCGGCAGGTTCCGTCCGCCCTCGTTAGCGCCTCCGATGTTGGACTTCAAAATTTCTTTCGGGCATGTTCTAAAGAAAATCCCTTTTTTTCTATTGGCAACAAGCCTCTTATCTGCTATTCAAAGGGCTCTCGCAGCTGCAGTACCCTACATTTGGTATGGTTTCGCGTCTTCAAAACGTAATATTTTAATGAAAGTTAACCTTATGAATAAGGCGAGTGCCTGGCTTTCAGGATTCCGAAGTGATAATGTTATTAACTTCTATTTCACCTTATATTGACCCCATTGGGTACATTTTTATGAACTAGATGAGTTCGATAAATTTGTAAAATGTTATGTTAAGGGTAGCTCCAATTTCTAATTTAAGCAATGTCCGTTGTGTTTGATTCTCAGACCCCACTGAGACCAAATCTGGGAGACAATAAACATGTATTACATACAAGTACACTGGCACCTATAATTTTGTTTTTCTTTTAATCTTACTTTATCTACTAACATTCAAAATTTCTGAATCCTCAACATTTTAATAATTTACCTCAGAACGTGTCTTACAAAAGGTAAATAATAATGTAAAATTTCACAATATATAAAATGAAAACACGGTCACGTGCTATGTGCCCTATGTAGAGTTTGATTTTTGTGTGTGTGTGCGTGCGTGCGTGCGTGCGTGCGTGTGTGTGTGTGTGTGTGTGTGTGTGTGTGTGTGTGTGTGTGTGTGTGTGTGTGTGTGTGTGTGTGTGTGTGTTGAAAGGAATATTAAAGATTTTTTTCATATTGTATGGGGAGTAAGCAAATAAGAATTAAAATTAATCATTTGTTCTCACTAGTCATATACAGGCTAAGGTTTCTGATAAGAGTCAACATGAATAATTCAATGCCACGGCTGGGATTTGAACCACGGATCTCCTGCCTTCCGTCCAGTCCCTCTTACACATTGAGCTACCATGACCAACGTGCCGTCCTGACATTAAATTCAGGGGCTCTCGTATCCGAGATACACTGTTTGTGGCGACTTATAGTGTGACCTTGTGGATTCGTAAAATTAAAAGTCCAATTTGCAGAAATACCAAATGTTCTTTATTTCCGTAGAAATACACTTCAGTCAACTCTTACAGTAGGAGAATTACGTAACATACACAAATAGAGCCTGCAAGGTCGTTAACCACATAGTGTTCACTTTCAAAACACAGCTGCAGGCACACGATTCTCAAGTACCAATTCGACTCTACCCTCGGGGGTCGCGGCTTCCTTTTATACACCTATAAACATATTTCTGGAATGAACAAGACGACACTAGAACCTTCTCGTTATCTAACTTTATATGCTTCGTCAAGCCTCTTTATCTCCGCGTTGCATTATCTGTCCCTTATCTCCGCGCTGTAATATCTGCCCCTTTGTGTGCGTCGGCCACCAGTCATACAATGGGTTTGCGACATTGCTGCCTCCTCAAGTCTGGTCGTCCCGAACAGCACCATCGTAGCGGGCCAAACGATGCAGGTGTACAACCATCTTCCCTCGGGGCACCTTCTGGATGCGACAGACCACGTCGTTAATCCTCTTTACCACCCGGTACGGTCCTTGCCATGGTTGTTGAACCTTCGGGCAGCGTCCCTTGACCCGAGTAGTGCGGTACAACCAGATCAGGTCACGTTGCTGGAACCCTTGTCTCTTGGCCTGCCTGGAGTATCGGGTCTTCATTAGGTCACTCGCCTTCTGGATGTTCTGACGAGCCATCTCGTGCATGTCGTGGAGATGTCCACAAGTTCTGCACATACTCCGGGGGGAAGGGGTCCCAGAAGGCAGGTCACAGGGAAGGCGCAATTCTCTGTCGAACATTAACCTCTCTCGCGTCATCCCAGTTGTGTGTTGACGAGCAGTAGGACAGCAAAAACAGTGGCACCTTGACGTCCCAGTCTCGCTAATGGCTGGCCACGACCTTCCTCAAATATTCTTCCAGGGTCTTGATGTACCTTTCGACCATGCCGTCCGACTGCGGATGTAGGGGGTGTTGTGCTGGTATTGTTAAACCCAAGCCTTTCCAGTGCCTCCTTCATCAGGTTAGACTCGAAATTGGTGCCCTGATCACTGTGGAGCTCTAACGGCACCCCAAAACGGCAGAAAAGTTGCTGCACGAGGCAGTCTGTAATTGACTTCGCCTCCTTGTTCGAGATGGCATACACCTCCCGCCACTCGGTGAAGTAGTCCTGATGGTAATCAGGTACATGTTGCCTGCCAGCTATGTCGACAGCAATGTGTTCGAATGGCGCTAAGACGTTGTACTGCTGCTTAAAACCCCGGCTCCTTGTTTGGGGGCCACGACTTGCCGCGCACAAGCGATATTGACGGCACCACTTCTCAGCGTCTGCTCGGAGCCTCAGCCAGTAGTAACGCTGTCGGAGTTTGTCGATCGTTCGGTTCGCTCCCAGGTATCCTCCTGAAGTACCAGCGTGCGCTTCCTCCAAGACTTCCGGTACCTTACTCCGGGGAAGTACCAAATACTCCCTCTGCGTCTTCCCTTCGGGTGATTCCCATACCCGGAACAGCACACCCTTTTTGGTCTTCAACGATTCCCATTGGACCCAGTATGACTTTTACGCAGCACTTCTGGGTGCGATGTCCTCCCAAGTCGGTCTCATCCATGCCTCCAATTCCCTCAAGAGTGGCCCCAAGTTGGCGTTCGCCAGGTGCTCCCTCCTCAGGTGGAATGACTGACCGTAGAGGTACTTGTAGAAGTGCTCCAAGGTCTTTACTACCGCCAGTAATTCTCGCCGGATAATGCAGTAGTTCTATGCCTTGGTCAGGTTCTTGCTGTAGTAGGCCATCACCCGCTTGTCCATCCTGGACTTGGCATAGGACGCCTCCAATGCAATGGTCGCTAGCGTCGGTGTCCACAATGAAGGCGCCGCCTGGTTGTAGCAATCTCAAAATAGGAGCACTGTAAAGTGTCTTCTTCAGCTGCTGGTAAGCGCCTTCGGCGTCCTCCGTCCAAGCATACGGCCGGTATTCTTCCGTCAGCGAATAAGATGATGCTGAATACGGTGATGCTGGATAATCCCTTTATGAAGCGGCGGTAATAACTACACAGCCCTAGGAAACTGCGCAATTATCTCTTATCCTTTGGGCGAGGCCAATCTCTCACGGCCTGTGACTTCTCCGGGTCTGTGGCCACTCCTGTTGGTGAGACTATGTGGCCCAGGTAGTCGATATCCTTTCGGAAGAGCTGGCATTTCTTCGCGTTCAGCTTCAGGTTGGTCGCCTGCAGCTTCTGTAGCATCTTGCTCAGATTCTCGAGATGGTCTTCGAAAGTCTTGCCGACGATGATGACGTCGTTCAGGTACAGCAGGCAGGTGTCATTGGTCAATCCACTGATCACGAACTCCATGAGGCGTTGGAAGGTAGGTGGTGCGGTACAGAGGCCAAAGGGCATAACTGTGAATTCCAAAGCCCTTGGCCTGTTGACAGTGTGGTCTTTTCCTTGTCTCTCGGGTCTAAAGTCACCTGCCAGTAACTCGACTTCAGGTCCAGGGTCGAGAGCCACTGTGCACCAGCAAACGCGTCCACAGTGTCGTCAATTAGGGGTAAGGGGAAGCAATCTTTCCCGGTGCCATTATTTAACTTCCTGTAGTCCACGAAGAAGAGTAGCTCGCTTATCTTCTTCGTCACTAAGACTAGAGGGGTACACCAAGGTCTGTCAGACTCTTCAATCACTACCCTGGATCCCATGTCCACCATCATATCCTGTACCGCCGTTTGTTTCGCCAGCGGAAGGCATCTAGGCGGTTGCTGTATAGGTCGGGCATCTCCGGTGGCGATGTGGTGGAGCCCCTATGGAAAGCCCCACGGAGGCGCCGGGCGCGCTTCGGAAACAGCACGGTAACTCCCTGGTCTTGAGAGGGGGGATCTGTCTCTCATTGCGCAGGCTGCCCTTGACTGAAGACGCGCTGGTATCGTCTCAGTAGTTGACGAACCTTCTCGAGCTGTTCTGCGGTCAGGTGGTCGGCCGCCCTCTCCAATAAAATTTCCAGCCGGGGCCCCAGGAATTGCGTCGTTACCGGCTCCTCGGTCCTGTTGAATGGTGTTACGCTGACCATGGACTCCACGTCCCCAACTCCATCCTGGCCTGAATGTCGTGATCGGTGTCTGCTAGGTTGAGCAGTCTCACCGGCACCTCCTCTCGGCACGGCAACAAAGTTCTGGCTACACAGATTCCGTGCACATGCGTCTTCTGGTCCAGCAACATGTTCCTCGTCCGGTGGCCTTCCAGTAGCGCCATCGCCACCAACTCACTTCTCGCGAGGACAACCACGTCTTCCCTCAGGATGACTGCAAATTCCAAGGCGTTCTTCGGGTTGCCGGAATATCACCTCTTCCCCATTAAGCCGCAGGACCTGCCTGCCGAACTCGACCGTCACCTCGTGGCTCCCGAGGGCATCCAGTCCTAGTATCACCTCCTAAGCCATCTCCGCGACGAACACTGACTGATGCACGACACTCCGTCCCAAGGTCAACTTCAGCAGAGCCTCCTTCTCCACAGGCAAGGGCTGACCCGATGCCGTCACAAGCGGGTATGGTCTGCTCGGTTTGCTTGAGGGCAAACCCCTGGCTACATTAGGTTCTGATGACGGTCACGGCTGCTCCGGTGTCCACAAGGCAGGCCTTCCCTCTAACCAAACCGTCCGCAATGAGGCTGTCATCCATCCTTCGTCTGATGGCACACGTCACTCGAGGGGATGGTCATGACGCCGCCGTCGTGGTTCTGAACACGCCGGGCCTTTCCCGTTCTTCCTGCGGTTAGCAGTTTCTCTCCAGGTGTCCCGGCTGGCCACACCCCCAACACACGGCACTAGGTCTTCACCGGCGTCCCTCGGCTGTCTTCGGTCTCCAGTGTAGTGGATGCCCCTTGTTCTCGACGTTGGGGTAGCCGTCACCTTGGCCGCCTCCATTCTCAATGCCGCTGTTAGTGCCTCGTGGATGATTTTGTAGTCGCCAAGCACTAGGCGTGCATGTATCTCGGTGTCCAGTACCCCGTTAACGAATGTGTAGGCAGCCTCTCGGGATACGAAGTCGGGTGGGAGGTCGACTAAGTCTTTGCTGACTAGCTGCTCAATTGCCAGGGCAAACTCCTGTAGCGTCTCCCCTGGCTGCCGCGACCTTGACTTCAGTTGGCTGTGGTAGGCTGCGTCTAAGCGGTGGTTCCCGAAGCGGTTTTCCAGGGCCTCCCAGATGTCCCTGGCCGCCGCCACTGTCTGGACCGCGTTCAGAACCTCTGTGGCCCATCCAAGGAGGCTAGCTATTAGCTGTGCGGCCTCTTCCTCTGGTGACCACTTGTGCTTCACCACTGTGTGGAATTGACGGTGGAAGACTTCGAACGCTGATGTGCCGTCGTACTTGGGTGGTTTGACGCGCGCAGAAATTGTGTCACGTCCCGGCGCGTCGGCCTTTAAATCCCTCAACCTCCTGCCGACGTCCTCCACCATGGCGTTCTGGGACTTGGTGTTGCTATGGACCTTTCCCTCCAGGTCGTTAACGTGGCTCGCCAGGTCTTCGACGCGTTCACCCAACTCCGTGACGTCCTCCTTTACGCCGGCCAACTACTCAAATTTGGCGGCGAGGGCTTCGTTCGCAGCCTTCATTTCGGTTGCCAGGCTATCGTTCGCCGCTTTCATTTTCGTGGTCAATTGGGTCATCTTAACGTTCCTCGTCTCGGCCAAGTTGCTATTGGCCATTTCCTTCTTCGTTGTTAATTCGGGCTTCATTTCTTCCACCTTCTCGGTGAGGTTGTCATTAGCCGTCTTCATTTCCGTTAGTTCCGCGGCCAGGCTGTTATTTGCAGTTTTCATTTCCGCAGCGAGGTTGTCATTCCATTTTCTCATTTCTTTCAGCTCTTCTAGAATGTTTGCCAATGTAGCGTCCATTGTCATATGTTCCACTTCCTGACACCAATTGTGACTTTTGCGTTCGTAGAATAAAGAGTTCAACTTGCAGAAATTCAAAATGTTCTTCATTTCCATAGAAACTTAATTTGTTCTACCCTTACAGTAGCAGAATGACATAACACACACATATACAACCGAGAATGCCGTTGACCACACACAAAGAGTTCACTTTCAAAACACAGCGGTACGCGGACGATTCTCAAGTTCCAATTACGAAGACTCATTAGGACTGTCCTAACTGACAATTGCGGCTCCTTTTTATAGCTCACTCGTACTTCTAGACGCTTATAGAATGTTCTCTATTCACTGTTCCAGAAATTACCAGACGAAACACGGACCTTTCAGTCATCTAACTGTTACAACAATCCTTTAATCTCCACGCTGCACTATCTGCCCTTTTGTGTGCCCGGCCGCAACAATGCTCGCGACAATACATTACAAAGTGCTACATTAATTTAAAGAGTTTAATTATAAATATATATGAAGGTATAATTCAGGTTACGTCATATTAATTTTCGGTAGTGAGCTACACATCTTAGTTACTGATGGTCTTTGTGAAAATCTATTCCCTTCTTTCTTGCTGCTCATATGCCCTCACAGGCCTTACAAATATTGAGAATTTTACAAAGTGATGAATATTTTAATTTCACTTCACTTTGATAGTGTTAAAAACACAGGTTAAAGCTTTGCAACTCTGGCTTTATATTTTTGTTCACATAATACCTTTTAGCCAACATAGTGTCTTATTCACATTGTACATTGAGCTCAACTAAGGTGCAAAATAGACCAATAATAGTATGCACATCACTTCATATGTAGTAAAATAATACAATAAATGCTAAATTTTGAACTAAATTAGGTTAATTTTTATACTCTTTAGTATGCAATACAGCTACCAAAATAATTGTATTGGCGACATTGAATACTGTTCACAGACGGTGGCTAGTATCCCACAGTGCTCAAAATATACCTTTCGGTAGCCGTTTCAGGAAGTTTGATGCGGAATCAGAAGTTCCTATATCGCTAGGCAATCGCTGAAATTGACCAACGAATTTAGGTGAAAAAGATCACAACAAGCAAGTGCATAACTTGATCATTTTGTGCTGTAAATGAGTCATTAAGTTGTCAATTAAACATTACAAATTTAATATTCTTGTTACACAAGAAAAATTAGATTTTTGATAAACAATTAACACTGTAAAAGCAAAGCTAGCTATTGAAGCAATAAATATTACACAAATACAACTATTTGCAACAAAAACTTCACTTATATAAAGAAAATGATGTAACGTTTTCTTATTAATTGAAGAGATCGATTTCATAAACATTTGTCCACTTCCTCAGTCATCAGAGAAATTGTCATTTGATTGTTTGTTTAACTTAATTGATAAAAGTAACTTAACTTCATTGAAATAAACAGTTATATTACTTTTGAAAAACAAACATAAAATTGGAAAACAATAGTATATGGAATATCCCAAGGTATTTCAGAGTATTATTTCTGAGCTATGTCCTTGCACTGTCATTTTATATAAGGAATATTGCAAGTAACGGTCTGTTCACCGATGATCTTAGTTTAATGGAGACCAGTAAAAATTTAAATGAATGTGTAATTTAACTGGATTACTTTTAGAACTGTATGCTGCATTGGTTTAAGCTAACAAATTACCTGTGAATTTAGAGAAAATAAAAGTTGCTAAACTTATAACTCATTAAACATCATGCACTACAATAGAAATTGGGATTAACGGTCTGACATTAAGAAAATCGTAATCATATTTGTGGGCCTTCCAGTAAACAGATGTTTAGAACAGAAAGCTTACATAAAGTAAACATCCTATTAAACTGAGCCATGCCAGTTTTGATATCTGTAAACCAGTAAATGTGAGTCCTATACACACATTTATATTAATATACTATGCATATTTTAACTTGATCACGGATACCATTTTGGCAGGATCATGGAAAGAAAATGAATGTTTCTCCACAAAGGAGTCTTAAATGAATCATTTCTAGGAAAGATCTTTGAAGAAGACTGAGGAAATTAACCCTTCCTTGCATGAATATATTCTCAATGTTAAAATTGTTATATTCAGGCCTCATGCATAACACTCAATAAAATTTATGAAAGGAACACTCAAGTGAATCATCCACCATCCCAGTGAAAAACATGATTCCCTCCAGAAGAGTATATGTTAGAAAACCAAACCATAAAAATATATTACAATCTTACTAATTATTGTAAACGGTAAATTGACAATTTCAATATCATTAAACAGTTGCTAGTTGGTACCGATGCTCAAAACCATTTTTGATTTTGAACAAGATTATCCAAATAACAAAACAACATGATGCTGCTTATGTAGCTCTCTAAGTACAATCTAGCTGTTATTTATGACAAATCATTTCCATTTTACAAAAGATGCTTTGCTTAGCAAATCTTATATTACAAAAATGTTATACACACTGACTGAAGCCAAGTAAAAGCCTAAAATTTGAAATTGCCAAATTGTATTTTAGTAAACTGAGATGGAAACTAGTCTAGTTACTGCAGGGAAATATTTAGGTCTTGTATCTGTAAATACTCATCACTGGCATATATATACATGAGCTCCCCCTCCCTCCTCTGGATAGTGGAGCTTGTACAAGCAAGTTTCTCTGTCTCTTTTTGTAACAACCACAGGCTGGAAAGGACGTGTGTATCTGCAGTGGGTTAGGGCAGGTAACTGACCGGTGCGGCTATGTATCTTTCTTTAGCGTAGTAAGCCTTTTCTTCTCAAAATTGTAGTTTCTGGTATGTTGTTATCTATTTGCAACTTATAGAAAATCCCAAAATTCTCGCAAAGCATGTGAATCCTAGCTAATGAGTTATCCCCCAGTGTAAGATTTGGCCATTTGCTAATTATCTATCACCATCCTTGGTTAGATCATTACAATATGCAACTACACTGTACAATTCTGTTGCATGCTCAATGTTCCCAAATCAATCAACCACTAGGTTTTCCGTTAAGTTATACCCAATTTGTCATCTCAGTACCATTTTCTCTAGGGTGAAAAATATGATCTAACAACTGATGGACTCATATACTGCTATGTGAGAATGATGGACAGTATGACCTTCCATTAAACCTCTTTTCACAAAAAATGTTTGGTTTGGCACAACACTGCAAGAAAGATGTTGCTGCAAGTTACCTTTTCACCTGAAAGACTTATATTTCAGTTTCTTTCCCTGAACGTATTAGAATACGACCTAAATCAGGCTTGCATTTTAAAGAATTCTCAATTTTGTAAATTTTTAGTCAGGTGTCTGAATGTAATTGAATGTGTTTAATTAAGCTGAACTTCATTTTGAAAGATTTCGCACATTTGTCACACTTGTATGGTCTTATATCTGAATGTAACGAAATATGTTTGTTTAGGTTGGACTTCTCTTTGAAAGATTTCTCGCATTTGTCACATTTATATGGTCTTATATCTGAATGTATCGAAATATGTCTGTTTAAGTCGGACCTCATTTTGAAGCATTTCTCACACTTGTCACACTTGTAAGGTCTTGCATCCAAATGTAATAGAATATGCTTGTTTAAGTTGAACTTCTGTGTGAAAGATTTCTCACATTTGTCACAATTGTATGGTATTTTGTCTGAATGTAACAGAATATGTTTGTTTAACTTGGACATCTGATTGAAAGATTTCTTACATTTGTCACATTTGTATGGTGTTATATTGGAATGTAACAGAATATGTTCATTTAAGTCTGACTTCAGGTTGAAAGACTTCTTACATTTGTCACACTTGTATGGTCTTGTGTCTGAATGTAACAGAATATGTTTGTTTAAGTAGTACTTCTGTTTAAAAGACTTCTCACAGTTGTCACACTGGTATGATCTTGTGTCTGAATGTAACAGAATATGCTGCTCTAAGCGGGATTTCCACCTGTAAGACCGTTCACATTTGTCACAGTTGTATGGTCTTGTGATTGAATGTAATTGAACATGTTGACTTAAGCAGGCCTCCTCTTTCAAAGGCTTCTCATATCTGTCATTTTTATATGATGTTGTGTCCGCAAGCCAGACTGTTTGAACATCTGAAGTAATTTATTCCCTTTGGCAGTGTACTTCAAATTTTGGCTCTATGAGGGAAGTGGAGATATCACTGTTATGTTGAGGAACTCCTTGTAAATTTACCCTGAAATCATTTCAAAACCAATTAACAACGAAACAGTCCTTTATCTTCTCTTAAATATTCTTATTACAGTATCACTAATTGTGGTGGTATTACTTATGGCAGCAAAGGCCATATGTCTAATTTTGGGTGATCTCTTAATCTTAAAACATTACTAGATCAATTTACACTTTCAAACGAAGCCTATTTCTTTTTTTATAGAAAAGAACAACAATGTTGTTGGCTGAGTTTATCTGCTACAATTTAATATCATAAGCTACAATTTACCATTATAGCTTCATTAATATTTTAAATAAGAAACTGAAAGTATATACAGCAACACTAAGAAATACAATACTTATATAATAAAGAAAGGTTTTCGAGATGTTCCTGCTTCCCATTTTGTAGCTTTGGACTCACTGGTTAGGCAGACTTGTAATATAAAAACAAAAAATTTAACTCTACATGTACTACATGAAATCTATGAGATGAATAAAATACTCTGCCATCAGAACCCTAACATCAAACCTATCATCAGTGTAGTGTTTAACGCCCGCTTTTACTACATACGGCACCGCAGACGGTGACACTGATGATACATGAGATGAAGATGGAGCACCGGTGGAATGAGATGGCGGGGGAAACCGGAGTTCGCGGAGAAAAGCCGCCCCAACGCCGTGTTGTCCACCACAAATCTCACTTTGCGGTCCCCTGGGATCAAACCCGGGCCGCCTTGGTGAGAGGCAAGCGGTCTAACCACTGAGCCACGGCGTGGCCCCTATCATCAGTGTCACTGCCTGCGGTGCTGTATGTACATAGTAAAAGCGAGCATTATACACTACACACTTCATTTTCTCAAAGTGTTGAGTTTGTTGACCAAAAGAAATAAAAGTGTCTAACATTACTGAACATGATGTACAACAGTGAATACAAAGAATGAGCCATCCTGGATTCTATGTTTCGAATGAAGAAATTTGCATATCTTTGTTAAAGTTGTGTTCACAATACACACAAAAAAAACTGTAGAAGGCTCTCTCATTAATAGTGTAATGGTTAACTTCTGTACTGAAAACAGTATATACAATGATGTCATGGTGGATGAAATGGAATGAACTGTGTAGAGTTTAACACCTAAATGTCCCGCAGTAAACCCGCTCCAGCATCATGTTGTTAACCACAACTCTCACTTTGCGGTCGCCTGGGATAAAACCCGGGTTGGGCTGCCTTGGTGAGAGCCAGGCAGTCTAACCACTCAGCCAGGGTGCGGCCACAGTGGCTGAGGGTTTAAGTAGGCATTACTTCCATTCATAGGTTCCTATCTCACACTGCTTGTCATTTTTCATGTTTGTTTATTTTGTGACTGGATATTTAGAACATAAAATTACATTATTAAAGCATATACATAACTTAGCTATATATATGTTTTTTCATTTAAGTCCGCCCAACGTTAAGTTATATCGGATGGTGAATGAATTGGGTGAAATGATCCTCAAATGAGTCCAGGGTCCATTGAGCTTAGAGTTACCCGACTTTCGTCTTTTCGTCTTGAAGGATAAGGGAAAATCCCGGAAAAAACCTTATCTAGGTAACTCACCCTGACCGAGATTCGAACTCGGGACCTCTTGAACGTGAGCAGACATGCTACCATCTACACTACCGAGGCGGGCAACTTAGCTATATATACATAACAAAGCATAATTCTACTGTAACTTGTGCTAAATTGCTAAAATAATAAGTATAAATAATTTATAACCTGCTAAAATCAAAACAAAAAGATAAACATGACAGGTGTTTGGACACTTAGCATGTATCTGCACTCAACATTCAGGGCAGAGACAAACAAATCTGTAAGTAAGGCGGATGAGAAGCTACAAGATACAAAGCTTCTTGAATCTGTGCCCAGAGGACATTTTTTGTTCATCACAGATCCACAACCAAATTGGAATGAAATTACAGGAGTGAGTGATGATGAGTATAAGGGCGCTCAACTACAGAGGTCATCAGCGCCCTTTTTAAAAGAAACTGGTCATGGCAAAAGCCAGATATAAATTATTCTAAAACACTATAAATATGTCAAAAAATGACAAAAAATACATACGCATTGGAATAAAAATAAAAATAAAAATGTCATCTAAAAAGCCATAAATTCTATTTGCTAAATCCTAAAATCTAATCTCGAAAAAAATCTAAAAACCTTCTTCACTACTGCGTTACTGTCCGCTAGCATTTCTGCAAAGCTGACCGGCAGCTGCAGAGACGTCCTAAGGTCTGCTAGGTGAAAACACTCTAGCAGCACGTGTCGTACAGACAACGCTTCATTGCAAAACGGACACAGTGTAGAAGGCTCCTTTTTAAAAATAAAACTATGAGTAAAAAAGCAGTGCCCAATTCGTAACCGAGCCAAACTCACCCCCTCGCGACGAGATGACCGACAGGAGGTAAACCAGGGAATCGGAAGTTCTTTGACAGATCTCAGTTTATTATTGCGGACAGCGGACCACTCTTCCTGCCAGCAGGTTTGCACAGCTCTCCGCAATACGGCCCTAAAGTCTTCCGATGTCACAGATGGTACTCGAATCCTGGGCTTCATGATAGCCGTCTTGGCTCCTGAATCCGCCATCTCATTCCCCCGCAAGCCTACGTGACCAGGGATCCATGCACACACCATGTTAACGCCAGAAGCGTGTAAAACGTGTAGGGCATCCTGTATACGCTGCACAATAGGGTGGTAGCTGTACAGCTGCCGTAGGCTTTGAAGTGCACTGAGGGATTCACTCTGGATTAAGCAGTCCCCCAACTTTCGTCGACGTACGTGTAAAATGGCCCGGTATATTGCATACAGCTCTGCAGTAAAAATGGAAGTGCTAGTGTGGAATCCGAATGTATACGGTTCGGTTCCACACACGTAACCACAACCAACACCATTTGAGTTCTTGGAGCCATCAGTATAAATTACAAAATGGTCCCCATATCGCGATAAAAATTCTAAAAAACATGTGCGGATATTAGACATAGACATGGTAGATTTATCATATTTAGTCATGCCCAGATCAACCAGGGACGCCCTGCTCAACCAAGGAGGGTATGTCCTCTCCCCCCTAGGATACACCTTGGGCATGTCAGTATCAAGATGTCTTAGGAGTTCCCGGAAACGAAAACCAGGTGGCTTTGGTTTAATAGTAGTGTTCCGATAACGCACGTCCATGAAGGTATTAAAGAACGGCATAAACGATGGATGTGTGGGCATGCAATTAAGTCCACAGCCATAATTGGCTAATAACATGTTGCGCCTATACTGCAGAGGAGGTTCTGCAGACTCAGCATACAGGCTTATAACTCGGCTCGTTGGAAATGCCCCAACTGCTATACGTATGCCACAATTATGGACTGTGTCTAATCTCTTCAGCACATATGGTCGTGCTGAGCCATAAACGATACTACCATAATGTAATTTGGAACGGATGTGTGCCCGATAAAGTCGCAATAACACTCTACGATCCGCTCCCCACGATTTTCCACTTAGTACCCGCAAGATATTTAAAGATCGGTCACATCGTGCTTTCAGTTGTGGTATATGCGACGACCAACTAAGTTTTCTATCAAATATCAATCCAAGGAACCTCGTCTCATCTGCAAAAGGTAGTAGATCAGCGCCTAGCCGGAGCCTTGGAGGTAGTCGACTCTGCTGACGCCAGAAGTTAACACAGATGGTTTTCTCAGCGGAGAAACGGAAGCCGTTTTTTAAACTCCAACTCTTAAGGTTGTCCAAGGTGGTCTGAAGACGGCGCTCTAAAAACGGAGTGCGCTGAGATGTACAGTAGACGGCAAAGTCGTCTACAAATAGGCATGACGAGACACCTGGAGGTACACATCTCGAGATAGAATTAAACGCAATAGTAAACAACGTAACACTTAGTACCGATCCCTGTGGTACACCGTTCTCTTGAACAAAAAGGTTCGAAAAAACCGAGCCAACCCTTACTCGGAATACGCGGTCTTTCAAAAATTCCTGAAGGAAGAGTGGTAGGCGCCCACGTATATTCCAGGTGTGCAGAGTACGTAGCAACCCTGCCCGCCAACACGTATCATAAGCCTTTTCGAGGTCAAAAAATATTCCGACTGTTTGACAGTTCTTAAGAAATCCGTTTATAATCTGTGTCGACATGGACACAAGATGATCCCCTGTTGAACGGCGTCGTCGAAAACCGCACTGAATGTTATTCAGTAGGTTGTGCGTTTCCAGCCACCATACCAACCGCCCATTTATCATGCGTTCCATCACCTTGAATACGCAACTGGTGAGGGAAATAGGACGGTAGCTAGAAGGGAGGTGACGGTCCTTGCCAGCTTTCAAGATAGGTATGATGGTGGCTTCTCGCCACTTGTCAGGAAACGTGGCATCAACCCAAACACGGTTATAGACCTCGAGCAGGAATGCCTTACCTTCAGGTGAGAGATGTAACATTTGAACGTGGATTCCGTCCGGTCCTGGTGCTGTCAGTCGCGATGATGAAAGAGCGTGTTCTAACTCCGCCAAGGTGAAGAGGCGGTTATAATCTTCAAGGTTTCTGGAACTAAACACGAAACCATGAGATTCTACCTGAGTCTTAATTGAGATAAACTCAGGAGCATAATTGCTTGAGCTAGACACCTGAGCGAAATCACAGCCAAAGGTGTTAGCCACAAAAAACGGATCAACAACAGCTCCTGCAGTTGTTTTCAGAGCAGCGATTGGCAGGTGGGTTGATTTTCCGGCCACGCGCCTTAATTTATCCCATACAACAGATGAGGGTGTACATCTGTTAAAAGATGATACAAATTTGTTCCATGAGGTCTTTTTGCTATCCTTAATCATTTGCCTAGATTTTGCATGCGCTTTATTGTACTCAATTAGATTACTTAGGGTAGGGTGTCGTTGGAATATCCTTAGAGCACGTCTACGAGCACGAATAGCATTCCGGCAGTCGTTGGTCCACCATGGGACAGGAAATCGACCGGGTTGGGTAGCCGAACGTGGAATAGACTGTTCTACAGCGGAAAGAATTTTCTCTCTGAGATGATCGACTAAATCATTCACAGAATCGTGCTCGTTGAATTCAAAGACAGCCAACTGGGTGTAAAGATTCCAGTTGGCACGATCAAAGTGCCATCTAGGGATACGTGAGGGAGACACATCTTGTGCTAAGAGACTAAGAAGACATGGAAAGTGGTCGCTGGAATGTAAATCAGAGATGACATTCCACTGTAATGAAACAGCTAACTGGGACGAACACACTGCCAAATCGATGTGCGAATAGGTGTTAAACGCGTCTGAGAGGGATATGGGCTCTCCGGTGTTCAGGAGAACCAAGTTATTGCTCTCCAGGAATTTTGCAATGAGGTTGCCTCTCGAACATGCCCGATTTGAGCCCCAAAGTGGGTGATGGGCAATAAAGTCTCCAACTATTAGAAATGGTGTTGAAAGTTGGGAAACCAGATCTTCAAGGTCAATTAACGAGTGGTCATCTGATGGCGGGAGATATACAGTGCAAATGCAAAATTCGATTGATGGCAGCTTAATCCTTACAGCTACAGATTGTATATCAGACTGTAGCTGTAACGGATCTACAAATATGTCATCCCTGAGGAGCATCATAGTACCCCCGTGAGCAGGAATGCCCTCTTCTGTTTCAACATCAAACCTCAGTGGTGTGTAGTGTCTGATTTTAAAGTTGTCTTGTGGTCGTAGCTTAGTCTCTTGTAAGCATACCAACAAGGGGTGATGCTTACTGAGCAAAAGTTCCAGTTCTGGTCGATGCGCTCTTAAGCCTCGTATGTTCCATTGTAGGATAGCCATTGGAACTATGGGATATAAGATGTAAAGGTAGTCTACATTAAGACGACTTCATGGGTGGCCGAATCAATTTGCCCTTTTTCTTTGGTGTAGGGCTAGTTTCGGCAGGTTTATCCTGCCGCTTCTTTGCTGCAGATGTAGCAGCGTGGTCAGCTGTTTCCTGCTCCATATCCTCTATGGAAGAGGACGGTTTTCCTTCTACAACTTTCGATTCGATGGGCTCGAAGCGATTGGAAATTCCGACCGACGTAGATGACGGTCGCCGGTCGGAGTCCTCCCCAGAAGATGACTCCGACGATGATCTCGGAGACGCTCTAGGGCTACGTTTCTTGGACTTTTCTGGAGCAGACTTTGTGCTTTCTTTCAGGAAGGAAGTTCTATCATACTGCGTCTTGAAATTGATCTCTGGTGCTTGGTACACAATGGGGAATTTCGTTCTGTTGTTAGACGTCGATGCTTTATCAGGCGACTTCACTGACTTGTTATTTTCAGTAGTCTGTGTTCTCGGAGTTTTAGATGGTGTTACTGATGCTCTTGGTTGCGATCTAGGCACTAGAACTTTCTCGGATATTGTTGCCCCGTTTATATCAGATGCTTGGGTACCAGCCTCCCGTTTCGGTGACGGAGTAGCCGCCAAAGAGCTATAGGTACGGGAGGTGGTTGAAGAGGGCTTGAGAATACATAGACGTTTCCGGGCTTCCGAAAAGGATACCTTTTCTTTAACCCGGATCTCCCGAATAGCTCGCTCTTCAATATAACGGGGGCATTCTCGTGAACTTGATGGATGTTCACCGCTACAATTTACGCATTCCGGAGGTGATGTACATGCATTTTCATGCATGCCGGCTCCACAGCTGACACATGTAGGTGCGCCTTTACAGAATGCACTAGTGTGACCGAACCACTGACATTGGTAGCATCTCAGAGGGTTAGGTATGTATGGTCTAACCTCAATCACTTCATATCCTGCCCCGATCCTTTGAGGGAGATCTACCCGATCAAAGGTCAGGAACAGGGTACGAGTAGGAACCATATCCCCTCGTTCTCTCCTTTGGACACGATAGACTGCAGTTACGCCTTGTTCCTGGAGGTTCTCCTGAATATCCTCGTTGGACATTCCATCCAACGCGCTAGTGTTTACAACACCGCGCGAGGAATTCAGGGTCCTATGCATCTCCACTTTGACTGGATAACTGCCCAGCATGTTGGCTTTCAGTATCTTTGCTGCATGGGATGCTGTAGTTGCTTCCACCAGCAGCGTGCCATTTCTAGATTTTGTACATGATTTAACAGCACCAGCTATTTTGTCAAGACCTTTTTGTATAATAAACGGATTAACCGTAGAAAAAGTTCTACCTTCCTCCGTTCGTTTAATAACTAAGTAGCGAGGACCACACTCAACTACCTGTTTAACACTGTTTTCAAACAAGTCCTTTCCACGTTTATTGATTTTTGGGGGGTGTAGGTTAACCATAATAGTTGGTCTAAATTTCATCCCCCAGTGCTCCCCACCCACCACGGGGTCCAACAAGGGGTCATCCCACTGGGATGACAGGGCTACACAGGCCTCGCCGTCCCACTCACCCTGGAGGTCGGTACAATACCTAGTCCTGGCCAATTGATTAGGGGTGGGTTAGTCCCTAACCTCCCGTTTAGGCGAAGCAAAAGCCAAAGTAGTGTATTAGTAATGCGTACCCTCCCCGAATTCAGAAAAACACTGTTACGAGCTCAGATACGCATCCCTCAACCACCAGGACAAACCTTTCCACCGAAACGGGTCTCCACGCACGGCCTACACGTGGGTGGACCTGTTGACCGTCTCCCTCAACCACGAAGAGGAGCCCACACGAGGGAGACTGTTGGCTCGGGACCGCGGGCTCGCCAAACCCGTACCTACCGAAGTAGGCCCCTGGGGGGAATGAAATTACATTATACCTCAGCCCACATATTCCCAATAGGGCTCAAATCTGATGAAGAGGGATGATTAACGGTAATTTTTTCCTTCGATGTGCAAGAAAATGTAACCCACCTGAGACTATCGCCATATTGCAATTGTGTTTGGTATTTTCCTCTGCAAACGCAAAGTGAAACTGTATGTATACAAATATAATAACTTGTAACTTAAAACTTCACTTATCTTGTGTATTCACAAATACAATACACGTCAGAAAGATGACTTTCACATTCAAAGTTGTAGAACGGAAATCTTAAAGTCTAGTGCTATCAATAAAGGTATAAGATTATACAACAGAGTACCAAAACATATTAAACAAATGAAGAGCCTTATATATTTTAAAAATGGAGTAAAATTCTTTACTGCAATATTTCATTTTATTCTGTAAACGAGTTTTTAAATGTTAATTAGTTTTAAGTGAGTGTAAATGATGACAATAGCCATTAATGTAATTTTTATACTGTGATATGTCTGATATCAATCGAAAAGACAAAATAAATTGAATTGAATTAACTCATGAAGTAGAGTAAACTCCATATTTGTGAACAATTACTTTTATATAGCATTTCTCTATGATCTTTATATAGTTTATATTTATTTGCTTTTTCTACTTTAGACTTTTGTTGGATCCTGTATCTGTTACATTTTTAGTCTTATGTAACTTTTTATATTTATCTTTGTATCTTGAATTGACGTGTCCTATAACATATGTATTATGTTCCAAAGGATGAAATAAATAAAATACTTATAAGAAGTGTTGAAGACGTGTATAAGTTTACATGAAATGGCGATCTCGCAGAATTTATAAGAATTATCATCATTTGTTATAAGTGAAGTTTTAAGTTACAAATTATTATATTCGTATATATTTATTTGCTACACTGTTAATAGCTTCATATTTTATGTATTTATTAGAAAATATTTGTGATCGCCCATCAGATCCTTTTTAACTGACATTTGCATATGAGTTACTGCATCGGCAGGAAGAGCTAACCCAAGGAAATAAATTTCCTGTATAAAATAGATATATCTTAAACAAACGGCTGCAATGTCTTGAATCAACATCATTAAGGGAAAGAAAAGCAAGTATATTCTACATACAAGGTTTAGTACTGCCATAAAATACAAATGGTTTCATGTTTTGCCTCCTTTATGTTGATGAAGTTAGGCACTTGGTTATGATCATTAATCATATGCATTAGTAAAATAACAACTTGGAACATGTTACATATTGCGGATGATGGTATAAACAAATGCTGTGACAGGCAGAACTTAGACAAACTTGATGTGCCAGACATGACTGATTTTTATATCCATGGGTGTATATCTAGACATCTGTGTTTGATAGTACATAGTAATAGTAATTTATTTCCTTTTACATCAACAAATGGAAATACAAAATCAAGATTACAATTATAAAATCCATACTGAAATATGCCATATATTCCTAAATCCTGAAAATCCTATCATGTTATCATGTTGCCCACCATTGAATAGTAATTCAGCCCGCATACACCTAACCCTAGGTTTTTGTGTAATGGAGGCCCTCTGCTCTTTTTTACACTTTCTTCCCTTTCACCTATCTCACTCTACATTTTTCTCTTAATTGTCCTTAGCCATCTCTCTTTAACTTTCCCTAAATAATTCCCTGTATTTCTCCTGTTCTTTTCTCCTTTTACTGACAACATTTTTCTAATTACTACTTCACCCCCCCAAACTATCCCATTTACGTAGCCAAGCCTGCTCTCTCCATATCTTTGTTTGACTACAATTTAATATACAATGGAAATCTGCATTCTCTTCTCCACACAATGGACATTTATCTAGCTCCCTCTCTTGACCTATACCTTTCAAGTTTCTCACTCCTGTTCTCCCCCAAGCAAAACCTTCTTGCCCTAACTTACTACATATATCTATATATCCTTCCCTCCCCCAGGTTATTTTTAAGATAGTACATAATATATCATACATTAACATTATACACTAATTACATAAATATATACATTAATCTATATTATACATTAATACATATTAATTAATACATATATCTGAGTGATTCACTATTACCTTGGTAATTGTGGTGGTAACAGATCCCCATTTTCCTCATTCACTTCAGAAAAAGTTTCCTGCAATCAAATAATAACATTGTAACAACAGCATAAGAGGAAGACAAGTAAGATAGTTCACACATATATTGTAGACTATAGATTAACTCTTGTAGTATGTAGATAGAGTCAAACTGAAAAATTTAATTAAAATCCCAGCAATTGCATTGCATTTTTCAGATTGACTATGTATCCAAAGTCTTAGTTAAATAATAAGAGTTTAATGATGAAGCCTAGGACTCAAGTACTTACAATGGTCAGTCGCCACAGACAGTATATCTCAAATACGGCAGCACCTTGTGGTTTATCGGGAAAATATATGAGTGAATTGGGTGAATTTAATGTCATGATGACACATTGGCCATGGTAGCTCAATGAGTAAGAGCGACTGGACGCAAACCAGGAGATCCATGTTTCATATCCCTGCCATGGCAATGAAATTTTCAGTTTGGCTTTATCCAAAACCTTAGTCTATACACGGCTAGTGTGAAGGAACGATTAATTTCTTGTAGTGTCTGCTTATATTGAGTTCTCACCGGAAGTAAGTCACCAACTCCAATCATTATTATACATACAGGGAACCATGCACTCATTCCTGGTAGTCTTCTCACTTGTCATTGTTCCTTTTTTTCATATTCATCTCTGTTTCTTGTTTAAGAAGTAGCACTTTTCAGAAGGAGAAGGCAAAGTTTCTTAACTCAAATTTGACACTGAAACAGTGTCAGGGCATTAAGAAATTAAAGTCTTAATGTACTGTGTGTTTATAACAACGGATTTCAAATTCCAAAGAAGTGACTCCTGTACAATAAGCTGCAATGAACAACTTAGTCCAATAATTTCTGCTGTAAACTCAAGCTTAATCCACATGACTTGATTAAAGCAGTGAATAAGGACTTGGAGTGAACAAAGTGATTACAACTGCACAGGAACAATGAAGAGTTAAAAATAGGTTTTCCTTAAGATGTACAAAACTGATTATTCAGTATTTGACTAAAAAATAAACAGAAATAATGGATACAAAATCACTGCTCGTTACTGAGACTTATTAAGTCAATATTTGTTTATCAAGAAATCAAAATACAAGATAAAAAGGCCAAGTTTCATTTTAACTTAGCATCATATCTTAAGCTGATAATTCCAATTGCAGAATGCCTTTTTCATTTAGTGCTGATGCAAATGCCTCAAAATTATCTGTATTGATATACAACTCAGGTACCAGAACATGACTACAGATTTAGGAAGAAATGGAAGATCTTGATTAATAGCATTGAAAGCATCAATCCGCGCAAGGCTTTTACAGCTTTTTCCCTCTGGCAACTCGCTTGACCATATTAGGATAAAGGGTTTGTATTGTTTCACACAAACTATGATGAGCATGAAAGATGCAAGTTAAATTAATAATTTTGAAAACTTTCTTCATATACGCTGCTAAATCTGTAAACAGAACATGTCCATTGCACACCACTTTGCCATGTTTCCAAAGCTTTGTTAAACACAATATCCAGTTTGCATTTATTTCTTTATAATACAGCTACATTTCAATTTGTCACGTTCCTATCATTAGCATTGATAGTTTTGTCAATGACAAGCCAGAGTTTTTTCATTTTCACAAATGTAATTTATGTGACTTACTTTTCTTATTGCAATTGTAAGGATATTTTTACTGTGGAAATTTAAAATAGGAGGATCAACACATCCTCTTCTATTAACATCCCAAAACCCACTGTATAAGCACCATCTGTTTTTTCATAAAACCCTCTCTATGCCAGTTAGGGACAATGTCCCAGGATGGCTAAAGTTCGAAGGCCCCTCCTGTTCGGAGCAGGGTATACCTAATGACACTTCTGTGCTGTGTGAAATCAGAATGTGTTTAAAGGGTTACAATAAGTGAGGGATAAATTACCAGTGATCTTTCCTTAATCGCACTTCCCAACTATTAAAGGACTGTGCCCAGGTCACTTGCCTTCTGAAAATATAGCCGCACCACTTTCAAGCCTTATTCATTTTTTAAAATTATCATACTTTTAAGGACTAAAAACTACAAACAACGATATAATATATATTTCAACCAAATACTATAAGTTTCAAATGGTACATAAATTCTTGACTTTTATTTCACAGATTAACACAATATCATCTAAGCAGCGAGCAATGATACATCCGCAAACATTCTCAAAGCGTTTTCAACAAAAGAATCAAATGTCTGACTACCTTGGTAATTATATCTTGCCACTCAGTAATAGTTTACAAAATATTGGCATTATAGCATTATATATGCTGGAGAAATGAACGGTAAGATATTTATGGAAAACATGTGACCGAAAGAAGCTGAACAACTAATATAACCGCTATATAACTTTTCTAAACTTATTTGTCCTGATTGTGTTGTGATGCTTATCACGTGAGGTTTTAATGCCAAGTATACTCAAAGTTATCCTTAAACCATGATATTGCTAAATTACAGAAAATCTAAGTGTAAAGTGACATACATGGGATAGACCTAGACACTGCTATAAATATAATTGAAATATTATAAATAGAAGTAAAATTGTCATATAATAATGATGATGAGAACAGTGACAATTGAATACTGTACTACAATGCACAATTACACTCAAAACATATTGAAGCTTTTCAACAGCAATTACAGCCCATCAGGTTTCTTAACATGGTTATTCAGATATGTCATACAGAGTAGTGTATAATATGATATCATGTACATAGTCATTATTATATTAAACAAAATAGAACAATATATAATTTTCAGTTGATCTTGAGTCGACAACAGCTGATGATGTTAGGCAGATCCTAACGAAACGCATTCTAGGTAAATACTAGCAATAACTAGAGCATTGAGTATTAGTTTGACTCAAAATTATATTAATATAGTGCTTCATTGTATCATAGTCCTTACACATTGGAAAATATAATGAACTGGATTTATGGAATCTGAGGTAATACTTTCCTTAATTGCAATAACAAACTGTGAGATTCTTTACCACTGTTGGAGATGCACAGTAATGAATATGTTTGAAAGAACTTAATGCTTCATAATACTTATCATTGTAAGAAAAAGAAAAAGTTTGTAAAGGTTACTATTTCACCAGATGCAGCACTTTACAAGAAAAGCAAACCCATCCAGGAAAATGGGAGTTCAAATCTGTGCAAAATCACACCCACAACTTAGGCATTTCTTAAAATTCACATACTTGAGGTAGATTGACAAAATTGAGCAACTAATTCCTAAAGCAGACATAATATGTAGCATTACCTAAAATAGATTCCGGCATCCTCAGTTTCTTCTCGGGCAGCCAGCCAGGTGAAAAGATGATTAGATATTGACGTTTCAGGAGTGTGCATGTCTCCCTCATCAGGATATTTATAAAATGTTATAACCACAAATGAAATACTGGATATAGCACAACTATAAACAAAGACAAAGCACTATCAAAATTCGCATTACTGATCAAAAGACTGTTTTCAGTAAATTAAATGCCAGGTCAGGAGAAGGCATGAGTATAGAAAATTGTGTCAAAGAAATGTAATTACTTAACTTGATTATAAAGCTGTATTGATCTTTGCTTCTTAATTCAACAGATTTCCATTTTAAAGCTGGTTTCCAAGAGAAGCTGAACTGAAATCCAGCATCACGATTAAGCGTGCTCCTTTCAGAGGAAATTGCCAAAGCCTCCTTAATTCTTCACTCCCAGTAACTGTTGCATTTTGCCAAGATGGTCGTCTCCCGAAAACTGGCTCTATGGTTGTTATCAAAACAATGCTCTGCCAGCCCAGACTTCTCAGGTTGCATTAAACAAATGCTCCAGTAATGTTCGATTATTCTAGTAGTGATGGTCCTTCCAGTTTGTCCTATATACAGTGTTCCACATTCATAGGGAATGCGGTACACTCCCGGGACTTGGAAGTCCAGTTTGTCTTTCACTGGTCTCAACAGCAGTTTGATCTCCGGAGGTGGCTTGTGGATGGTCCTGATGTTGTATTTGGCGAGAATTCCACTGATTCTGCCAGACAGATTGCTGGTAAACGGGATGCAGGCTGTAGCGGTAGTCTTATCTGACGCTTGCTGTATTACAGGTTTCCCTTTCTAAGTTTTGGTGATTGAGGCTTCAAAGTCATATTCGGAGTAGCCGTTTTGAAGGAAAGTGAGTTTCAGGTGTTGTAATTCTTGTTTTAAGTGGGTGGGATCAGAGATAGACAAAGCTCTGTTGGCCAGTGTATTGAAAACTCCCAGTCGTTGAGACTTATGTTGGAGACTACGAGCATTAAGATAGAGATCGGTGTGTGTAGGCTTGAGATATACAGCATGCCCCAGTGTATCGTTGCTGTTTTTTGAAACAAGAATGGCCAGGAATGGAAGAGTTCTATCCTTCTCCACTTCCATGGTAAACTGTATTTGAGGTCGAAGGCTGTTGGGATGCACAAGAAAGCTAGGCAAAGTGTCTGATCCATGTGACCAAATAACAAAAGTGTCATCCACGTATCTATAGACATGAGATGCTTTAAGTGGAGCTGTGGCAAGAATTTCATGTTCTAAATGTTCCATATAGAAATTAGCTATTGTTGGTGACAAAGGGGAGCCCATTGCTACTCCGTCTACTTATTCAAAGAAAGTATCACCAAACAAGAAGTGGACCTCATTGGCGTCCTCAATGGGGCATAAAGGAACGTCCGGCTTGTGGATCTTCGGATGTCCATACATTCTAGGAGGCCAGGAACCCGACGGTGATACCGCCTTCTTAATTTCTGAAGTAAGGCAGGAACTTTTAATAAGTTGTACAGTTGTACAATCCGGTAGGATTCTTATTGTAACGGGAGCATTGGAGCACCCTGTAACCAGCTGGGAACGGAATGCAGGGGGGAGGACCGCATTAGCCACACCTTCCCCTCGTTTGTCTTGTAGTATTTGACAGGCAGTGGTTGGGAGGAAAAACATCAGTGGGCGTCTCTTTCTGCCCACCTGGTTCCAGAAATTACGGAGTCTGGAACATTCTCCTGGTCACTAGAAACCGGCGATATTCCTATAAAGAGGGTTCCAGACAGACGGAGTTAGTCAGTCAGTTGTTGTGCTGTGTTGAGTTGGTCAATCAGTTGGTTAGTGAGTGTGAGCGAGAAGACAGTCGCAGTTCTTGGTGTAAGATTTAGTCAGTGACGTGCTAATGAACGAAAGGGTTGTGCAACGGAAGACTGTGCGTAACTGTGAATGTGTACCGGAGCTTACGTAACCGCGAGTACAAGGAAATTGTAACGGACGGACTGGTGAATTGTAACTGTGTGCAGCAAGTAATTTTATGTAATTGGCAAGTGTTAAACTGTAAGTCGGTGGAAATAAAGAACATTGTTGAGTGGTGTAATTGGACTTTTCATTTCACGAACCCACAAAGTCACATTATCGAGAATCCTGTAGGCCGGATCATCTAAGAGCTGCTTCATTTTCTCTCAGTATTGGGCTGTGGAGAGGACCACAGTGGCATTACCCTTGTCCGCCGGCAAGACAACCAAGTTTTCATCATTCCGAAGTCTCTTAAGCACTAAACTTTCATCTCGGTTGATATTGGGCCTAGGAAGTGTGGTGTGAGTGACAGCAGCGGCCACCGCAGTGCATATTTCTTCGGCACTATCTAACGTCAGTTTCTGAATAGCGGATTCCACCGCACTGATGACATCAGCAACTGGAAGATAACTCAGAGTTGACACGAAGTTTAACCCTTTCAACAGAATGGAATTAGTAGGTTTGTCCAATTCTTGATTTGTGAGGTTGGCTGTGATGCGACTGGAAGGTAGAGGTGGAACGGCAAAATTGGAATGCACCAGTGAGTCGAACTTCCTCATCTGTTGCTTGGTACTCCAGAGAAGCATGGTTTGACATTGTGCAAAGGTGGAGGTGTCCACCCTACCCCAACCCATTGGAGAGAGTGTAGAGTTGAGCTGCCAGAAGGAATGCAGCAGCTGTCAATCAATAGAATCAAGAGAGTACCTTGTGTGTTTAATACGTTCTCTGACCAGGACAGAGCTGGCACAGTTGAGGATCTTGTAGGTTGACTTATTCTTAATTGGATAGTGTAGTCCGGCAAACTTGGGTATAGTTTTCTCATCCCTGCACCTCAGTAGAAATGCAACAGAGCTGAGCAGTTTGTCCTTCTTCTCTCGAAGATGTTGATATGTTTTAATTTCCTGGTAGATATCTTTCCGGTAAAGAAATGTAAAATAAGACCTCAAGCTTTCCTGGCGACAAATATGCTCACTTTCTTCTCAGGCAGCCAGCCAGGTGAAAAGATGATTAGATATCAACATTTTGGGAGTGTGTATCTCTCCCATCATCAGGATATTTATAAAATGTTATAACTACAAATGAAATACTGGATATAGCACAACTATAAACAAAGTCAAAGCACCATCAAAATTCGCATTTCTGAACAAAAGTCTGTTTTCAGTAAATTAAATGCCAGGTAGGAGATGGCATCAGTATAGAAAATTGTGTCAAAAAACATAACTACTTAACTTGATTATCAAGCTGTATGGATCTTTGCTTCTTAAGTCAATGGATTTCCATTTTTAAGGCTGGTTTCCAAGAGGAGCTGAACTGAAATCCAGCATCACGATTAAGCGTGCTCCTTTCACAGGAAATTGCTAAAGCCTCCTTAACCTCCTGGAACCATCGGGTTACAGGCCTCCTAGAATGTATGGACTTCCAGAGATCTGCAAACCGGACGTTCCTTTATACCCTATTGAGGACGCCAGGAGCAGCCCTACATATCCGCTGACACGTCACCTGGCTGATATGTTACAACCTCTGGTAGGGGATTGCCCACATCATGTGAGTAATTCCACACAGTTTGTACATGCACTTAAGAACATTACCATTGGCTCTTCCGATCTTCTTGTCAGCTTTGACGTGGTTTCTCTATTTACAAGAGTGCCACTGCAAGAAGCCATTAAAATTCTGAAGGAGCGATTTCCGGCTGATACCATAGAGCTCCTCCGACATGCTCTGACGTCTGCTTTCTTCTTGTTTGGTGGAACTTTCTTTGAACAAGTAGACGGAGTAGCAATGGGCTCCCCTTTGTCACCAGCTATAGCTAATTTCTATATGGAAAAACCTACAACATGAAATACGTGCTAAAGCTCCACTTAAACCATCTCATTGCTATAGATACGTGGACGACACTTTTGTTATTAGGCCACATGGATCAGACACTTTGCCTAGCTTTGTTGCGCATCTCAACAGCCTTTGACCTCAAATATAGTTTACCATGGAAGTGGAGAAGAGTGGAACTCTTCCATTCCTGGACATTCTTGTTTCAAAAAACAGCAACGGTACTAGTCAGCCACGATATGAATGCACTTGGTGAGAAGCATTACTAAACAGTTACATCAAAAGTGGGCGGAGTACCTCAGGTACAGTGCGGATAACGCAAACATCAATAATACCAAGATGCTTCCAATGTGACGCGCAGATGTAGTGCAGTTCAACATGGTGTTTCTTTGAACATTTTCTTGTGCAGTTAAAGTTGTAATAGTATAGTGGCAGTGGCAGTGCTCGCTCTGACGTGTGCTTGTGAAGAGTTTAATTATGGAGGCATCTACAAAGTTAAAAACTAGAAAAGTATCCCATTCTGATGAAAAGCATATATATATACAGTTCTATAGACAAGAAATAAAGGAGAAAAGGTTACTCCTACTTCTTGAGAAAGCAACAGTGAGGGCAACAAAATTAGTGGGAAAGTTTGGGAGAGCCATCATGAACAGAAAATGCTTCAACACCTGGGGTTAAGGTTAGAACTTCAAGGAAAAATCGAAAATCAGGCACAATCATATCTCTTGATGAGTTTGATAAGTGCGTTGTGCATAGAAAATTTTTGGAATACTATGAACAGAAAAAGGAAATTCCTACTTTGAGGAAACTCCTGAACTTCGCTAAAGAATAAATATTCAGGGTGGCAAAGAAACATTTAGAAAAATATTAAGAAAAATGGGTTTTAAATGTATGGAATGCAAAAACAAACGATCTGTGCTAATGGAGAAACCACAAATTGTTGCAAAACTTGCAGAGTACTTAAGGACTATTAATGAAAATAGGCACACGTAAACCAGTAGTTCATACAAACGAGACTTGGGCCCATACTCACTAAACCGTCAAGAAGTGCTGGCAATATTACAAAGTACCAGGTGTTTCGACTAATACTAGTGCTGGTCAAAGAGCCAGGAGATCCTCGGTTCAGATCCCGGCCATGGCATTGAATTTTTCATGTTGATTCTATCTATCAATAACTTTAGCCTATATACGGCTTGTGTGAAGAAATTATTCATTTCCATCAATTAACAGAAAAGGCTTAATCTAATGTTCTGCAATAGCACAGAATATATTGGGATGATTGTTACAAAACAGTCCTGACCAGCTAAAGGAGTTTACTACATAACTTACCTTAATATTATCACAGGCTGATGAAGTTTCTGTTTCTAACCACCAAGGTTCTTCTTTAATTTCTATTTTGTTATGTATTTCTTGATCACTGCTGTATTTTTTATCCATGGTTACAGGATCCTCTGGAAGAAATTCTCCCTTATTCTGTTCAACTTCATTTGTCCCATCAGCCCAGTAGTTGCTGCAAGTTGCAGTTTTGTTCTTTACAGTATGCTTGATAAAAGGAGTCTCTGATTTAATTTCTGTTTTGACTTCCATGTCACAATCAGCATCCCGAAGTACAGTATCAGTACTTGTCTTCACAGTATTAACCTTCTGAAAGAACTCTCTCTCATTCTGTGAGGCTATGTCATCTGTGAGGGGATTTTCTGCTTTGATTTCTATTCTCTTTTCCATTTCAAGTATCTGTCAAATCAGATGTATATCTTATTTTCAAAAACAAATCTGTAAAGAAAGAAACATATAATGCATTTATCACTCTAGCCAGCTTACTGACGTACTGTACAATTTAATTTTCTAATCTGCTCAAAATGTCTGGATGAAGATAAAGCATTCCCAGATTTTAGATATACCTAATACAACCTGCTATGTTGGTATCTATTATGGTTAGTTTGTATTTTGTTAACTGTTCTTCCACAATACATATGTGCTGGGAATAACTGAGTAGCATCTTTGCTAAGCTTGATAAATGCAACACATGCAGTATTTCACAAAATAAGTTTTTCTAATTTCATCTAAATATTTGTGTTTCAATAGTTTGAGTTTTATGTAATTTCTAGATCTGATAGAAATAAACAATATGTTGTAATGAAATATTACAAACTTAATTCTTTGACAGTATATAATTGTTCTATTTTCCCACTTTTGTTTCAAAACTTGATTTATGTACTTATAATCAATGCTGATGCCAACAATTTTGTCTATTTTAGTTCCATGATGTGTTGTAATTTTGTCCCGGGAATAAATGTTTTTAATCGCTTAAGTTTCATTCCATATCTGCAATTTTGTACAATTTATATTTTATAAGAATTTTTATACTGCATTGTTTTAGCTGATAGCTTTTATCTCTATCAGGAGTACAAAAACAGTATAAGAAATACAGTAGCACAATACAGTAGTAATAACTTTAATATAGTTAATTGGGTGACTTAAAACAAAATTATCACTACCACATGATGTATGGTACTATAAGTATTGCATGTGATAGTAACAATGTTATTGTCAAGTTTTCACTTTTATTTCTATGTGGATTATTTGTATGAAAAATCTTGAACGATAAATTTAAATGTTCTTAATAAATTGTAATGTTCTTAAAATACATCTTTGTATTTTAATAAGGAGCATTGTTTTGCGCCCTAAAGTTCTTCTTTCTTAACAGAATCTCTTGAAAATTTTATTCACTGGCAGATCTGAAGTAGCAGTAGCAGTAGCAGTAGAAGTGGGGCTTTAGGGCGCACAACTGCTAGGGTTATTAACGCCAAAAAAAAAAAAAAAAACAATAACGCTGAAAATGCTGGAACTGGGTCCTCAGCTCAAAGACTAAAACTTTAAAACCGTAAAAAGGTCACCAATACAATGCCAGCAACTGTACTGATGGATAAAAAAACCAATATGAGAATAAGGCTGATAAAATAACCGGCATAAAAAACTAAAAGTGAGTCAGACACGGCTGCTCATTCCGCTACGATAAATAAAACGTAAAACACGATCCAGTGCACATGAAGTGTCTGCCAGCACTTCAGACAGCGTCGCTGGCAGGTCCAAGGACACAAGCAGCTGAGTTAAAAACTGGCACTGAACTAAAACATGCCGCACCGTCATGCGCTCATGACAATGAGCACAGATCGTTGCAGTGTCAGAAGATAAAAGGTGGCCATGGCTAAAACGGCAGTGCCCGATACCCAATCGTGCTAAAAGCACTTCCTCGCGACGACAGGCGCACGACGAAGTGCTCCAAATGATTGGGAGGGACTTCACCTTACTAAGTTTGTTCCCCCGACGGGCATTCCAATCACTGCTCCACCTTGACAGGATGACGCGACGTAAAAAATGCGCTAAAATCGTCTGAGGGAACGCAAGAGCTAAAACATCTGGGAGCTCAAACAGCTGCCTTCGTGGCAGCGTCGGCAGCCTCGTTTCCAGAGATGCCTACGTGTTCAGGTACCCACACAAAGGAGACGCAAGTGCCTGCACTGGCAAGAGTGTGAAGGCAGTCCTGGCTCCGCTGTACGAGTGGACGAAGCACTACAGCATCCGTAGGCTCTGGAGGGCAGTCAGAGAATCTGTGCAGATAACCCAGGACTGTAAGGCTTGGCGACGAATATATAAAAGGTCTTGGTAAATACAAAACCGCTCTGCCGTCAAAATCGAGCACTGCAGTAAAAGACGAAAACTAAAACTGCCGACCGTGAATAAAAGCGAATCCCACTCCCGTGTTGTCATTCGAGCCATCAGTGCATATAAAACTACAGGGTCCGAACTGTACCTGAACATCTAAAAATCCCAAATACAGAACTGAATCTGGCGTCGACAATTTCGGCAAGCACAGTAGGTTCAGATTTACCTGGATCTCGGAGCAGAGCCATGGGGGAAATCGTGCTTTGCCTTTGCGAAATGTTGCAGGTAAATCGACGTCCAACAACCGAAGCAGAGAGCGAAACCGAACGCCAGGAGGGAGTAGGGCCAGGGAGCGCTCTGGGTATTGACGGTCCAGGGAATCATTAAAGAACCAGCTAAACGATGTATGTTCCGGCAGACTAAAAAGTCAGCAAGCATAATTACAAAGAAGGACATCACGCCGATAGCGAAGCGGAGGTTCAGCGGCTTCCCCACACAGGCTGATGACCGGACTTGTTGGAAAGGCGCCAATACTCAAACGGATACCACGGTGATGAATAGGGTCAAGTCTTTTTAAAATGGACGATGGAGCCAACTAAGACACAATACAGCCGTAGTCAAGTTTAGATCGGACGAAAGAGCGATAGAGTCTTAAAAGAACCGTCCGATCTGCTCCCCAGGATGTGCTCCATAAAACACGTAAAACAATAAGAGAACGTTCACACCTGGTGTTTAAATGCGAGAATACCCTCTAAGCTTCCTATCAAATACCAATCCCAAGAATTTTGTCTCGTCTGCGTAAGGACGGGCAGCTGCTGCGAGATGCAGGGAAGGGGGCGGAAATGCTTTCCATCGCCAGATGATGATGAGGATGATGATGATGATGATGATGATGATGATGATGATGATGATGATGATTGGATTTAAGGGCGCTCAACTTCGAGGTCATCAGCGCCCTTAAACAGTCAATTGGGTTAAATAAGTGATGAAAAGGCGATAAGACTAAAATACTGTCAACGAAGTAAAAACAGAATCAAAAATGCCGCGCAGCGGTTTCGCTAAAAACTAAGACTTAAAACCACAAAAAGGATAAAATGGTTAAAATGCCCAAATAGCTTGGGCCTAAATTCTAAAACCTATAGCTAAAACTTTGCGCACCGCGGTCTCGTCATTCCCGAGGATCTCCGCCAAGCTGGCCGGCTGCTGGAGAGACCTACGGAGACGTGCTAGTCTAAAACAATCTAAAAACACATGTCGCACAGCCAGTTCGGCACCGCACAGCGGGTAAACTGAACCGAGGGTCCGGTTTAATAAAAATTATGAGTAAAATAAGTGTCCAATGTGCAACCGAGCCAGTGTGACTGGACAACAGCAAGATCGACCTGCACAGGATCGTTCGGACACTCCAAGCCCACCACGACTCATACGACCACAAGCACACCATCGGCGAACAAATAAGAGCTATAAATTTAACAGTTAACCCATACTTGGGACATCTACGCCGACTGAACACTTAGTACCGTCCACCCTGACTCCCCAGTTTGGCTTCCAGGGCGCAAGCCATGCTTGCCATCGTGGCCTTACACTTTATGCCAGACAGCAAGATAGTTGCTGCTCGAAATAAACGAGAATTTCCAGAGTGCTTATTGCGGGATCTGCTCAAACCTGCACACACTTTCCCTCACCTAACCCCGCTTCCACATAAGAAGCGATGATCCTTGTTTTGTTTGTTTCAATATAGCTTAAAAAAAGCCAGTGTATAAACGACAGGAGGTCGCCCGAGGAATCGGAACGTACGTCACCGATCTCAGCTTGTTGCCACGCAGAGCAGACCACTCATCGCGCCAGCACGAGAACGCCTCCCTCCGCACAAGCCGAAAGTCTTCCGTAGTGACCAATGGGAGGGTAATACTAGGTGTTGTGGTTGCCACCTTAGCCGCCGAATCCGCCATTTCGTTCCCTTCCAGGCCCACGTGACCAGGGAGCCATGCGCATAACACGCTGACACCAGAGGCGTGCAAAACGTGGAGGGCATCCTGGATACGCTGTACAAGGAGGTGGTGGTGGTACAGCTCACGTAGGCTCTGAAGGGCGCTCAAGGAGTCGCTAAGGATAAGACTGTTACTCAACCTTCTACGACGAACATATAAAATGGCTCGGTATATTGCATGGAGCTCTGCAGTGTAGATAGAAATGCTGCCATGGAGACCGAATGTAAAGGGTTCGGCTCCATGAACATACGCACATCCAACACCAGCACAGCTCTTGGAACCGTTGGTATAAAATAAATTAAAATCTTTATAATCCGATAAAGATTCTAAAAACTAAGTGCGGATAGTACTCGTTGGGGCTGTGGACTTAATGTGCGCAGCCATACTAAGATCTACGGCAGGTTCAGCCCGCAGCCATGGTGGATACACCATTTCACCCCGAGGAAGCAACCGGGGTAGGTCAAGAGCATGCCGCCGAAGAAGCTCCCGGAAGCGAAAACCTGGCGGCTTAGGACTTAACCGGGTGTTGCTATAATAAATGTCAAAGAATGTGTCGGTGAAGGCTGCAAACGTCGGATGCCAAGGCATACTATGTAACCCACAGCCATAGTTCCCCAGCAACACGTCCCGCCGATATTGTAGGGGAGGTTCTGCCGCTTCGGCGTACAGGATTACGACTGGGCTAGCTGGAAATGCCGCAGTAGCTAAACGAATGCTTGGGATATGGACCGTGTCTAAGAGCTTCAGAACAGATGGACGAGCTGAAGCATAAACGATGCACCCGTAATCCAGCTTGGATCGGATCAGTGTACGACATAAACGAAGCAGCACTGCGCGATCCGCTCCCCACGATTTCCCACTAAGTACCCGCAAGATGTTTAGAGAACGCTCACATCGCGCTTTCAACTGCGCTATATGCGACGAACAGCTAAGCCTTCTATCAAAAACCAGTCCGAGGGGCCCAGTTTCATCGGCAAATGGTAGAACATGGCGACTTAGTCGGAGGAAGGGTGAAAACCGACTCTTGCGGCGCCAGGAGTTAAAGCACATTGTCTTCTCAGTAGAGAATCTAAAGCCGTTCTTAGAGCTCCAGTCCAGAAGGTTGTCCAAGCATTGCTGAAGACGACGCTCTAGGAACGGAATACGTTGAGAAGTACAGTAGACGGCGAAATCGTCCACGAATAAGCACGATGAAACACCTCCAGGAACGCAGTTAGAGATAGAATTCATGGCAATAGCAAACAGTGTAACACTTAGTACCGATCCTTGTGGGACCCCGTTCTCTTGGATAAAAACGTTTGAATAAACCGAGCCGACCCTAACTCGGAATACGCGATCGTTCATAAACTCCCGAAGGAACACAGGTAGACGTCCGCGATTATTCCAGCTGTGCAGGGTGCATAACAGATCTGCACGCCAACAGGTATCATAAGCTTTCTCGAGAACAAAATTCATGCTTCCTTTGGAAGCCGTTCATTATCGGTGTCGACATCGACACGAGGTGGTCCATTGTCGAACGGCGACGTCGGAAACCACACTGAATGTTTGTCAGAAAGTTGTGCGTTTCCAGCCACCACAGCCACCACCCATTGATCATGCGTTCAATCACGTTGCAGACGCATCTAGTGAGGGAAATAGGATGGTAGCAGGAATGCAGATGTCGGTCCTTCCCAGGATTCAAAATTGGAACGATGGTGGCCTCCCGCCACTTCTCAGGAAAACGGCCGTCAACCCAGACACGGTTATAGACCTCGAGTAGGAAAGCCCTCCCTTCCGGAGAGAGATGTAAGAATCGCACGTGAATACCGTTTGGTCCTGGCGCAGAAGATCGCGAAGATGAAAGTGCGTGATCTAGCTCTATCATGTTGAAGAGGCGATTGTAGTCTTCAAAGTTTCTAGAAAGAAAGCAGAAACCTTGAGATTTCACCTGATTCTTAATTGAAAAAATCTCAGGGGCATAATTATCTGAGCTAGATACGTCAGCGAAAGCACCGCCAAGGGTGTTAGCCACATCTATCGGATCCACAACGACGCCTGACGGAGTTTTCAAAACAGCAATTGGAATGTGGGTCGAGTTTCCGGCCACGCGCCTTAACCTATCCCGCACTACCGAACCAGGAGTATGGCGATTAAAAGACGTCACAAACGCAGTCCATGATTTCTTTTTGCAATCCTTAATTACTTGCCGAGACCTGGCACGCATCCTCTTGTAATAAATCAGGTTCTCAAGTGTGGGTTGGCGTTGGAAAACGCTAAGGGCACGCCTACGAGCACGGATTGCATTCCGGCAGTCATCCTTCCACCATGGCACAGGACGTCGACGGGGTTTGGGAGACGAACGCGGAATAGACCGTTCTGCGGCGGCAAGTATACGTTCGCTAAGATGTTCTACTAGCCCGTTAACAGAGGCGTGCTCCTCATAGCTAAAAACCGCCAACTGGGTGTAAAGGGCCCAGTTGGCGTGATCGGAACGCCAGGTAGGCCAGCGTGAGGAATACACGTTGTTTGCTAGGAGACTGATAAGACATGAGAACTAGTCACTGGTGTGGAGGTCAGAGATGACGTTCCATTGGAGGGAGATTGTTAACTGCGGTGAGCATATTGCCCAATCCAGAAGCGAAAAGGTGTTGAATGCATCGGAAAGAAACGTAGGTTCTCCGGTGTTCAGGAGCACCAGGTGGTTACTGTCCAGAACGTCGGAGAGCACTCTCTCGCTCGCACAAGTTCGGGTTGAACCCCAGAGAGGGTGATGGGCATTGAGGTCTCTCACCAACAGAAATGGAGTGGGCAGCTGGGCGACCAGAGCTTGTAGCGCAGTAAGCGATGTCCTCCGACTGTGGAATATAGATTCTGCAGACGACCAATTGTATCGTCGGAAGGATTATACGTGTAGCAACTGACTGGACGGTAGTGCGTACAGGTATATGGCGCACATATACGTCATCTCTAACCAGAAACATTGTGCCTCCGTGCGCAGGAATACCCTCTTCAGGAGCAAGATCACGCCTGAAGGGAGTATACCGCCTGAGTTGGAAGGAATCATGGGGACGTAGCTTAGTCTCCCGTAAGCACACGACTGAGGGATCGCACTTACTGAGTAACAAATCGAGCTCTGGGCGACGTGCCCTAAGCCCACGTATGTTCCACTGTAGGATCGCCATTGAAACGTTGGAATATGATGCTAAAGGTTAATCCACTTTACGAGGACTTGGAAGGTGGCCGGATCAATTTACCCTTCTTTTTATGTTTTGGGCTAACATCTTTAACATCCGTATTATCGGTTCGCTTCCTGAAAGCCTTCCCGGCTTTGTGGTCCGTATCCTCCTGATCCATTTCCTCCACGGATGAGGTCCCTTTCCCGATGGAGAACTTCCGTTCAAGGACCCCAAAACGATTCGATACGGAGGTCGACGAGGATGACAAGCGTCGATCCGAGTCCTCACCTGAAGACTCCTCAGAGGAGGAACTTTTAGAAGCCCCCGGACTCTTCTTCTGGCTGGCTGGCTTGCTGGTATCTTTGAGGAAATCGGACTTTTTGTAAGTAGTCTTGAACCTTTCTGGCGATGCATCGTACAAAATAGGCTTATCGGTCTTGGAGGTAGAGGCTTTTGCCGGTGACCCTGCTGGCGATCTCCTCCCTGAAGACGGCTTAGGCGGGATGAGGGTGTTGGTTTGGCAGGCTTCGGGATTAGGGTTTTCTCAGAGATGGTGGCTGCACCGATATCGCTGGTCTGAGTGGTGATCTCTCTCCGCGGCATCGGCTTCACTGTTACTGCGCTATAAGTAGCGGATCGCGGGATGGATGGCATGCGAGTACGCACGAGCTTCCGGGCTTCCGAGAAGGAAGCCTCTTTACCTCGATTTCTTGGATCGCCTTTTCCTCAGCAAAGCGAGGGCAATCTCGGAACCTGGATGGATTTTCCCCAGCACAGTTCACACATTTAACACGCGCCATCGTACTGTGTCCTCGCACAATTACAACATGTAGGCGCAGAGGTACAGAACGCGCTAGTGTGCTCGAAGCGCTGGAACTTGTAGCATCTCAGTGGGTTTGGTATACAGGGGCGCACCTCAATGTTCTCATACCCTGCCCTGATTCTTTGTGAGAGATCTACACGATCAAAGGTCAAGAACTGGGTACGGGTGGGCACCAATTCCCTCGATCTCTACGCTGCACCCGGTAGACAGCCGTCACACCTTGGTCTTGCAGGCTCTCCATATTTTCCTCGTTGGTCATACCGTCTAACGCACGTGTGTTTACCACGCCGCGAGAGGTCAGGCTTTTACGGATCGGGACGTTTACCGGGTAACTACCTAACAGGTTCGCCTTCAATATGTCCGCTGCCTGGGAGACTGAATGAGCTTCCACCAGGAGCAAGCTATTTCTTCATCGAGTACAAGATTTCACCGGACCAGCTATCTTATCCAAACCTTTACAGAATGCACTAGTGTGACCAAACCGCTGACATTTTTAGCATCTCAGAGTGTTAGATATATATGGTCTAACCTCTATCACTTCATATCCTGCCCTGATTCTTTGAGGGAGATCTACCCGATCAAAGGTCAAGAACACGGTACGAGTAGGAACCATTTCTCTTCGCTCTCTCCGTTGCACACGATAGACTGCTGTAATGCCATGTTCCTGAAGGTTCTCCTGAATACCCTCGTTGGACATTCCATCCAACGCGCTAGTGTTTACGACACCACGCGAGGAATTCAGGGTCTTATGGATCTCCACTTTGACTGGATAACTGCCCAGCATGATGTCTCTCTGTATCTTAGCTGCATGGGATGCTGCAATTGCTTCCACCAGCAGTGTGCCATTCCGAGATTTTGTACAGGATTTTACTGCACCAGCTATTTTGTCAAGACCTTTCTGAATTACAAACGGATTAATTGTTGAAAAACTTCTGCCTACCTCTGTCCTTCTGATTACTAAGTAGCGAGGACCACACTCAACTGCTTGTTTAACTTTGTTCTCAAACATGTCCTTTCCACATTTCATACTTTTTTGGGGGTTGGAGTTTACCATAATAAATGTAACAGGTTTCATCTTCCAGTGCTCTCCACCCACCACGGAGCTCAACAAGGGGTCATCCCACCCTGAAGTTCGGTACAATACCTAGTCCTGGCCTACTGATTAGGGGTGGGTTAGTCTCTAACCTCCCGTTTAGGTGAAGCAGAAACCAAAGTAGTGTATTAGAAATGTGCATCCTCCCTGAATTCAGCAGAACACTGGAACGAGCTCAGATGTGCATCCCTCAACCACCAGGACAAACCTTTCCACCGAAACGGGTCTCCACGCACGGTCTACACACGGGTGGGTGTTTTGTCAGACCCCTCACCACTAAGAGGAACCCACATCGAGGGTGTCAGTTTGGCTCGGGACCCCAGGATCGCCAATTCCCGTACCTACCACAGTAGGCACCGGGGGGGGGGGGGCTTTGGCTGTTGCCTGGGCTTGATAGAGGAAAAGGATGGGGCTGTGGTCTGAAGTTCTGGGAAGGTAAGGATTTTTGGGTAACCGCTAATGTCATAAATATTAAAAGCAGAAGCATTATTAACAGTGAAGTATTCTTCATTTTTGAGTTTTATTTATGAGTCACTATGTTTACACTCAAACTTCACTTACCTGTAGTTGTATAATATTCATAACTAAAAACCATGATAAAGTTATAAATTTTGAAATCCCGGCATTAAATGAAGTATTAAAACTTAGTGCCCCTAATACCAGACGGCAGAGTGATCGGAGCTCCGTAGTAGTGGAAGAAGAGGAATGTTCATTTAGTCACCAAACAGCTGAGGATGAGATCGAATGATCTTGAAAATGTTTCAATTTTACAAGTAAGTGAAATTTGAGTGTAAACATAGTGACTCAAATCAAACTCAAAAACCACTAATGTGCTGGAGGATAGCAATGTCCAACCAGTCAGGTGGTCGGCGATTCCCGTATGGTAGGTGATGAAGCAGCAAGGACAACGAGATTTCGCCGTTCCAGTGTGTCCTAACAGTGGAGTTCCACTGCAGACTTTTGGCATTTAAGTCAACCATGGCTATGGTTTGTGTTCCTCCAGAAAAGACTGCATCCAGATTGCCGTACGATACAGGTCTGCCATGGGGAATGTAGAGGGAGATATTCAGGGGCCATCTATTGGTCAACTGTACACCAGTTGCTTCAAGTGTGGCCGTAGCTGCCAGATGTGAACGATGCTGAATGGTACGGTTTACATATATGGCTGTAGCACTGTAACCATCTGCCCAATCAGGACGATGGCAGAGCATGCCACGGATGGAAGCCTTCTGAGTACTAGAAAGGTGAGTTTCTTACACCAGAAGGATCAGCACTTGTTTAAGTCCTCTGAAGTTTGATACTTCACTTAACTTGTTCCAGGTGCCCCGAGTAGGTCTGCTATTCTGCTATTCCTACCTTCCATAGTGTCCCATGATGAATATGGTGTGGACTAAGATGGTTTCAGGTGGTATGTTATCAGATCCTTGTGCCAGAGCTTCAGCTAGGACTGTAGCAAAGTCGGGTTGGAGATGGATGGGAATTCTGCTCATAAGGTTAAGGAATTGAGCATCTTGAATGGTGGGTTTTGGTAGAGATTCTTTTGGGATATTTGTAATGGGCAGGTTTTGGACCCACTGTTGAAGGGACGTGGACGCTGTGCACTCTCCTTCTGAGCTGTTGGTCTTGCACTTCCAGATTTATCTAAGTTGCTCCCCAACTTAGATTGCTGTTTGGGAGGACTCATCTGGTCGACTTCCATTCCATTTGCATGGTTTGGAGGGGTGTTGTCGTCTTGCTGGGACTTAGCCAGAAGACTGTCCATTTGCTGCTCCAGGGTGTTCTGCTGAATATTTTTCAGCGCCTTAGCATAAGATGAATGCTGAATTCTGGTGACTGGTGGTAGACCTGGGTGCCTGGTACCCTTGAAGGCTTTCTTGGGAAGGCTCATTGGGTTTGGCACCTTCGGTGCAGTGTGGTATCTGGTTCGCTGCCCGTTCTTGTTGAGGAGCATTTCTACACATACCTCCTGCCAGACTAGGCACTTAGCGTAGCGGCATGAATGTGGGCTGCCTTCAGTTGGAGCAAGTTGCCTTAGATCCTGTTACACCAGGAATCTGGCAATCTTGCTGTTTGTGACCAGATTCTCCACAATAGGAGCAGACTGGCTCTAGTCTGCAGCCAGCAGCACTATGGGTGCACTGCTGACATTTGGTGCACTGTAGTGGTCTGGCTGGGGGGCAGTATGACTCAACGCAAATGATGGCGTTGAACATACGTTGCTCCTTGTAGATATTGGGGGCATTTCCCTCATTGCAGAGCGCAACCCTTAAGTGAGGGAGTAGCTGTGACGGTTGGCTATGGTTGGAACGAAGTTGGCCCACCCCTTCAACTGGATAGCCTAATTCCTGAAGTCTTCTGGTGACATCTACTTCTGTGATGTACATAGGCAGGTCCTTCAGGGTGATGTACAGGAGTTTTTCTTCCGGTAGCAAGGTGGTGAGGTATTGTATCGTGCTATAGGAAAGAATCCTGCAGATTTTCCTATGATCATCCGGCATAGCAGGCAGAAGGGCGATGGTGCCGCTCATATTCCTGATGTTGTAAGTGATATCAGGATGTGCTGCGTTTAGTGGGTTTGTTATCTCAATGCCTTGGAAGGATCACGGAGGAATATTGGTGTTGTTCGTTGTGAACGAACACAGGGAGGGTCCTGGGTAACAGCAGATGCACAGGTTGATGGAACAGCCTGAGGCACATATTGCAGTTGTGCTCTGGCTGGTTGTGGTGGGAAAGGTGTAGGACACTTGCTTTTGTTCTTTGGTGCAGGTGATGTGGCAGGAGATGGTACAGCTTGAGGCACATGTTGCTGCTATACTGTGTCTGGATTTGGTACCGGTGTATCCTCCGTTACATGGGTTTCCATGGGTAACTCACTGAACCGGTTTGGTATTGGTAGTGGTTCTGGTTTCTGAACTACCTTTGGAGCTTTTGGACTTTTAATGTCTGGTGTTTCCCATTGCCAGGAAATGCTTCATCTGCTCACTAGCTATGACGTAGTGGGTGATTACCTCAATTCTAGCGTGGTGGGCTGTGTAGAGCTGGAATTCTTGAAGTGCAGCTCCTGAATTTTCTAGGTTAAGGTAGTTTAATACCTTTTGGTCAGCCTGCTCCGGGTAGTGCAGTCTGGCTCTTTTTTCTAGCATGAGCAATCTCGTAGCCCCACGAGAAATAGGTACTATGCGGTCCACTATTAGGGGCTCATGCAAATAATCCTTAAAATCCCCGCCGTTTATGTAGTACTCTAGCATTTCAGAGTCCTCTGCATTATCAGCACTGTCATCTGCTGCAGTTAATGCAGGGAAATCGCTAGCCACATTAATTGTTCTTCAGCAAAACTTTTTCAAGTTTCATTTCATTTTATTTCATCCATATGATCCAAAATACATAGGATACATCAACATGTTTAACAAATATTTGCTCCACTCTGTGTTGCCATGATTGTGAAGTATCAGATAGCCAGATAAAATGTCCAATCACAGCTCCTAATACAAAACCCTATCAGAACGCACTGCCAACCAATCAGACCTGAGCTGACTTTAGTTGGATGCGTGCAACACGGGCTTCCAGGCCTTGCTGCCTAGTGTGGTTGTTAGAAATGTGTAAAATATTGTTTTAGCACTTTACACACACCACAAAACACTGTATTTTCACGATATGTAGCAGGTAAACACTACACCAGAACTCTACATATTGTTACCCTGGCGGTAGACTCGCGAAGCCGATGAATAAATGATGGCCGGTGGAGATTCGGAAAACTTCAGGGCCAATCGTTACCGGAAGCCAGAGACAGTTGAGTGTAGTGTTTGAGAAACAAACAGTTTCGAGGTGATCTAGCAAATTGTGAGTTTGAAGAGTGTATTTGCTACGAAAATAAAGTGTAGTTTTTGCGTTTGTAACCTCGTCTTGTTATTTCACGAACCCACAAAGTCACAACTGGTGTCAGAAGTGGAACATACGACAATGGAAGCTCCATTGGCAAAGATTTTAGAGAAAATGGAAGAAATGAAGACGGCAAATGAAAACCTCGCTGCAAAAACGGAAGCGGCAAATAACAACCTGGCCGCGGAAATAACAGCGAAGACAGAAGCGGCAAATAACAACCTGGCCGCGGAAATAACAGCGAAGACGGAAGCGGCAAATAACAACTTGGCCACGACAATGACCGCAAAGATGGCCGAACTGACCACAGAAATGAGGGCAGCGAACGACAGCCTGGCCACGGAGATGAAAGTGGCAAACGAGGCCCTTGCCGTGAAGTTTGAAGAACAGTTGGCCGGCGTGAGGGATAACGTGAATGAGCTGGGCAAGCAGATGGGCCAAGTGGACGAGCGCGTCGAGGACCTGGCGAGCCGCGTTGACGACCTGGAGGGAAAGGCCGACACCAGCGTCAAGTCCCTGAACGCCATAGTAGAGGACGTCGTCGGCAGGAAACAAGGATTTGAAGGCCGACGCGCCGGGAGGCGACACAACATCTGCGCGCATCAAACCGCCGAAATATGACGGCGCGTAAACATTTGAGGTCTTCCGCCGCCAGTTCGACACAGTGGCCAAGCACAACAGATGGTCACCGGAGGAGGAGGCCACACAGCTAATAGCCAGCCTCCAGGGACGGGCCGCGGAAGTCCTAAACGCGGTGCAGACAATGGCGGCGCCTAAGGACATCTGGGAGGCCCTGGAGAATCGTTTCGGGAACCACCGCTTAGCCGCAGCGTACCGCAGCCAACTAAAGGCAAGGTCACAGCAGCCGGGGGAGACGCTACAGGAGTTCGCCATAGCGATTGAGCAGCTAGCTGGCAAGGGCTTGGTTGACCTGCCACTGGAGTTCGTATTCCGGGAAGCCGCATACAACTTGCTCGACGGGGTACGGGACACGGAGATTCGTCAGCGCCTAATGCTCGGCGATTATAAAACCATCCACGAGGCGCTGAGAGCGGCATTAAGGATGGAGGCGGCCATGTTAGCATCTATCCCGACGTTGAGAACGAGGAGTGTCCGCTACGCCGGAGACAGAAGTCCAGCTGTGGGACGCCGGCGAACACCTAGTGGCCTGTGTTGGGGGTGTGGACAGCCCGGGCATCTGCAGAGAGACTGCCCACATCAGGAAGAGCGGCCGGAAGAACGAGTAAGGCCCGGCGTGGAGAGGGGTACGTCGGCGCCATTACCACCATCCCCTCGAGTGACAATCCGCGCCGTCAGCCGGCGGATGGATGACAACCTCATCGCGGACGGCTGGGTAAGAGGAAAGCCGTGCCGCGTGCTGGTGGACACCGGGGCGGCCGTGACCATCATCAGACCTGACGTGGCGAAGGGTTTGCCGACGAGGAAGCCGAGCCGACCATACGAGCTTTTGACGGCATCGGGCGACACCATGCCTGTGGAGGAGGCCCTGCTGGAGCTGAGCTTGGGACGGAGTGCCGTGCGTCTGTGGGTGTTCGTCGCGAAGGTGGATGAGGTGATTCTGGGACTGGATGCCCTCAGGAGCCACGATGCGACAGTCGACGTCGGCAGGAAGGTCCTGAGGCTCAACGGAGAATAGGTTATATTCCGTCAACCAGAAGAGCGCCTTGGAATTTGCAGGGTCATCTTGAAAGAAGACGTGGTTGTCCCCGCAAGGAGCGAGGTGATAGTGACAGCGCGACCGGAAGGCCAGATAGCACGTTGGGTCCAGAGGCAGCAGGAGTACGACTTCACCTCGGAACATCGCAGAGGGAAGAGTCACGGTAACGCGGGCGCTATGTCCCGAAGACCCTGTCCAGAAGAGTGCGGCCAATGCACAAGAGTGGAGGGGAAGGAGCGTGCCGCAGCAGTTCGAGTAGTCACGGCAATGCCTGTGGATGGCTGGGATAGCGCAGGCCTGAGGAGGGAGCAGCTGGCGGACGCAGACTTGGGGCCACTCTTGAGGGATGTAGAGAACCTGGTGGACCACCTCCACGACATGCACGAGATGGCTCGCCAGAACATCCAGAAGGCGAGCGACCGCATGAAAACCCGATACGACAGGCAAGCCAACAGCCAAGGGTTCCAGCAAGGTGACCTGGTCTGGTTCTACCGCCCGACGCGGACCAAGGGACGCTGCCCGAAGCTTCAGCAGCCATGGCAAGTACCGTACCGTGTGGTGAAGAGGATTAACGACGTGGTCTACCGCATCCAGAAGGTGCCCCGAGGAAAGATGGTGGTACACCTGGATCGCCTGGCCCGCTACGAAGGCGCTGTTCGGGACGACCAGCCTTGAGGAGGGAGCAGTGTTACCCTGGCGGTAGACTCGCGAAGCCAATGAATAAATGATGGCCGGTGGAGATTCGGAAAACTTCGGGGCCGATCGTTACCGGAAGCGAGAGATAGTTGAGTGTAGTGTTTGAGAAATAAACAGTTTCGAGGTGATCTAGCAAATTGTGAGTTTGAAGAGTGTATTTGCTACGAAAATAAAGTGTAGTTTTTGCGTTTGTAACCTCGTCTTGTTATTTCACGAACCCACAAAGTCACAATATCGTTTTCTCTGCACATTACGTTTGGTGTGGATTACTTCACTTGCAAAGACTAACTGTATTCAATGTACATCTCACTGCTACTGCACTGTAATCCACATTTATAGGTTTACGTGAAATGCATAATCACTACTGTTACACTGTATTCCATATATAAAGTTTTCCATTAAAACTCACATTTATTTCGAGTGCACAAAAACACTCGACTGGGAAATGAGTCTTACGGCAACTCCGTGCCTGTTCTGGCCTTCATGAACGTAATTCGTATGGCTCTAGACGAGTACCAACCTAACCCTACAGAAATGAAAGTGCAAACAGTTAAATATTACACAAGGCTTCACGATATCATCGTCACTATTATTGGTAATATTTAAAGAAACTGGAAAAATATATTATTTACCCACTCAATTCTCGACAGCTTCATGATAATAATGATAGAAAATTCGCGTATTAAGCTTACTAAGCAGTCTTCCCATTACAGTATCACTAGTTTATAATTAAAAGAAAATGTGTTGGCGACGTTTCCCTGTATTCGCATACTTCTAAACTCCGCCGTTGGCAACAACTTGTTACGTGACGCCATTCCATTCCAAAATAACCCTTATGACGCTATTGTTCACCTTTACCCACAGCCTTTACCGAAGGTTTATTCTTCCGACATTCCGAGAAATGTACACAAGCTAAATTTATGATCAGAAGAAACTTTTCATGGCAAAATGTGTGAAACCCTCTCTGGACTATTAGACCAAGACAGTCAATAATTAGTCTAACCTGATGCAGAACTTTCAAGCAAAACCAATCAGCCCAAAATATTGTGAATGGCAGGTCTTATTGATCCGCATTGCCTAACAGTGCTGATATTTTCCACATATCTATCTTCTTATTTTCTCAATGTAGCTTATTTTCTTGTGTTAAAATCCGCTTGCGAAACAAATTTACCACGATTTACACACACGAAATTAAAACAATTGCCTATTTGATCATTTCACGGCCCAAAAGAATAATGAAGTGCTCTGATTACTTGAGCGTGTACAATGAATTAAGCTCCTACTTTCAGAAAGAGCAGTACAATGATTCACTGATACTGTTTCTTGTATCTTAATGGATATGATATCTGTTTGATTGTTCGATGGGTGATCATACACATCGTAGGTTTATGGTGTAATAGTACACGTACATTTATCGATTGTAAGTTAGTTTCTTATGGGCTATTCAAAGGGCTTTCGCAGCTGCAGTTTCCTATATATATATATGGCACAAGCCGCGTCTTCAAAACATAATTTTTTAGATAAGTGAAACTTATTAAATAAGGCAAGTTTGGCTTGGAAGATTCCGAAGTGGTAACATACACACCAGAAACAATTTTAAGGTAATTTTATTAATGTTATTAACTCCTATTTCACCTTATATTGACCCTATTGGTACATTTTTATCCATTAAATGAGTGTGATAAATCTGTAAAATCCAATGTAATCGGTATTTGCCATATCTAATGTAAACAATGCCTGCTGTGTTTGAGTGTTCGTCAGGTCCCAGCGAGACCAAACCTGAGAGACATTAAACATGTCTTATATTTATGGTACATGCATTATGACTAGAATATATCCACCACCACTACCACCACCAGTACACTGGCACCTATGGTGGTTTTCTTTTAACCTTACTTTCTGTATTAACAGTGAAAATTTGTGAATCAGCAATATTTTAAGCATTACGTCAGAACATGCATTACAGTGGGTAAATAATAATGTACCAAAAAGAAATCACGGTCACGTGCGATGTGCCCTATCTGTTGTTGGAAATAAACATGTATTGCAAATTTATATGCTGACAGGAATATTAAAGATCTCCTTCATATAGTATAGGGAGTGAGCATATGAGAATAATTTTCAAACTATCTTTAGGAATTTAAGATTACATAATAATTTTAAGGAATATGGAAGGTCATGTAAATTCTTATTGCAGATTAGTGACATCCTTTCTAGAACAGTTCTATGCTATTTGCTGTTCCATGAAGATTGCTTGTATTTCCTATATTGCACAACAGGTTCTGTTATCAATTTATTAGAATTATCTGTGCGATAGCTTAAAAGGGAATATATATATATATTTTTTTTTTTTTTCACCAACAAGAGAAAGAATTAGGCAAATGAGTCAACCTTGTATACACATTTCTCCACTTACAAGTTTTTTAATGAAAACTAGTTTCTGGGAACTTCTTCCATATCTTCAGCATCTCGCTTGGTGTTGTGCTGCCATCTGATAATCTGGTGAGTTTGATGACGTCATCCATGGTGAGAATTCCAAAATTCATCAAGGGATTCACAAATAACACCAACACAAACACTACAAATAATTTGTATGTCCCTTTTTATAAAAGAAAACTTGCGCGCTGTGTGTTGAGTTCCTACAAAAGATAATTGCATATCATAACACAACTGACAATATGCAAAATATGCTGCTCTAAAAACATTTTGGTTAAACAGATTTTTTAAATTTGTTTAAGCAAAGCAATCAGAGTTAAACTTTGTTAGCTCTTATTTGTTTTTTTCAATTAAGCTCTTAATTGATTTTGTGCCCTAGATATTTGCTATCTGTTACTTTCAATTTCAATTTTTATTCATCCAATTTAACATATATATGTGGATTTATCCAGTATTTTAAACATTTAATTAAATATTAACCAGGTATATTAAATATTAATTTAATATTTAATTAAATTAACCCGGCCATGGCATTGAATTTTTCATGTTGACTATCCATTTAATTATGATATGTGAGAGCTAACAATAGTAATTAAAAAAATTATATTGTACATGTAGATTCAATTTACATATTGTTAAATACAAGTGAATGCTTCAGTAATGCACAAAACTCATCAGTTGAGTAATAACATTTTTCAATTAAAAATTGCTTGAGATGTTTTTTGAAGCACGGAAAGGAATTTCTATTTTTTATTTCAATAAGTAATTTGTTGTAAAATTTAATGCCTCTATAGTAGAAACTATTTTTGAACAATTTTTTGTTATGTGGGGTTATATGTAGTTTTGCTTTATCTCTTGTGTTGTGACAGTGAATTTCAGAATTTATGGTAAAATCCCTGATGTGTGTTTGCATTAATACAATTGTTTCATATAAATGTATACAGGGTAATGGCAAAATGTTTAGTTCTTTAAAGAATGGTTTGCAGCTGACAACAGAAGGTAAATTGAGAATAATTCTAATGACCCTTTTTTGTAATTTGAATATTTTAATAGCTTCACTACTTTAAATTAACTTTAAAAAGAGTCGATTAATGACACTAAACAACACTTACTTTGCCGGCACTCGACTGTGGTTCTCATTGGTGTAGTTGATGATATTTTGTCACAGGTCTCCTGTGGTGGCGGTTCAAGGAACTTGCTGAACAAATCTTTCTGGGGGATGTCGAAATTGAATACTTTGTTCCTATTTTTTGAAATGAAGATTTGTTCCCATGTGGATAGTTCTTGTTTTCCTGATGTATGTTTTAGTAGTTTTGGTTCTGGATTTATGTTGTGTTTTTTTTCCCAAAAATGTGTGGTAACTGCTGGTTTTTCTAATTGTTTATATTTTATGTTTCTAAAGTGTTCCTTTGCTCTTGTTTCTAAATTTCTTTTGGGTTTTCCAATATAAATTTGACTACAGTCATTGCATTCAATTTGATATATACCAGATTTTTTGTTAGATGGAATGGCATCTTTGATGTTTGAGCAAATTAGGTTTTTTAAGGAGAAATGGTTGACTGGTGCCAGTTGAATGTTTTGTTTTTTGAAGACTTTTCTGAATTTATCATAGGCCCATGGATGGTAAGTGAATTTTTTGAAAATCATATTAGTTTCTGTAGCTGAGAGGCTTGTGGTTTCTTTTAGTAGCTTCTTCTTTTTTGCTAAGTTCACTTTTTTGTCCACTAATGATTTGGGAAAGTTATTTTTTGTGCTATTTCAATTATTTTGTTGTATTCTGTTTTGTATTCTTCTGCTGTGAGAGGGATGTTTACCAGTCTGTGTGCTAAACTATTGAAGATTGCCTGTTTGTGGAATCTTGGGTTGTAGCCATTAGCTTTTATGTAGTTGTCTGTCTGTGTTGGTTTTCTGTAAATGCCAAAGTTTAGTCTGTTTTTATTCCTCATTATTTTTAGATCCAAAAATGGTAAATGCTCATCTTTTTCTATTTCTACATGAACTTGATGCTTTTTTCTTGAATATTTAAAAGTTTTAGTGCATCACTGATGTGGTTTTTTGGTACTATTGCAAAGATGTCATCTACATATCGTTGCCAGAGTTTGAACATCCAAGGGAAACCTTTGTTGATCCTTATTTCTAATGCACTCAAGTACAGATCGGCCAGGAAGGGTGATAGGGGGTTGCCCATTGCTAACCCTGAAGTTTGGTGGAAATATTTTGTTTGAAACTGGAAGAAATTTTGTTCTATGCATAATTTGGTTAGTTCCATGTAGTCTGAAATTGCAGGTGATGCCATTCCAAGTGATTTGAGCCATTTTTCTGTCAACGATGGGAGTTGATTAACTGGTATGCTGGGAAACAGTGATTTAACATCAAACGAGACTAGTGTGTCCTCTTCTTTTAGTTCAGTATCCTTAACGTGTTCTATAAGTTCATAGGTGTTTTTGATGCTTAAACTGTGGAATTTTGGAAATGAGTTGAATTTGTTTGTTAGCCACTTTGCAAGTTTGTATGTTGGTGAATTTATACTGCTAACTGTAGGTCTCATTGTTATGGATGGTTTGTGTATTTTGGGTAAGCCATAAAGTCTAGGTAAGGTTGTGTTATCCGGTTTAACTGCATATTTGTTTGGTATTATGCTTGAATTTGCTATTGTTTTTTCAAATGACTGTATTCAAGTTTTTAGAGGATTTTTGTTAATGATTTCATATTCATTGTCAGTTAGCATTTTTTCCATTTTTTCAATATAATCTGATTTTTCCATTATGACAATCTTGTTGCCTTTGTCTGCCTTTGTGTAAATTACGTTTTTCTGTTTCAAAGAATGGATAGTATTATGTTTTCTCTTCTGAAAGGATCTGTTCTTTATTTCCTCCAAAATATTTTCACAATGGCTTTTTACTGAATTTTGTATGGATACTGGTAGAATTTGTATCGAAATGTAAATATCTGCAATGTAGTCTTCAATTTTGTTTGTCTTTTAAATAATGGATTAAAAACATGCGTCAGTTTCTCAAACAAAATTGAAGACTACATTGCTGATATCAACATTTCGACACAAATTCTACCAGTATCCATACAAAATTCAGTAAAAAGCCATTGTGAAAATATTTTGGAGGAAATAAAGAACAGATCCTTTCAGAAGAGAAAACATAGTACTATCCATTCTTTGAAACAGAAAAATGTTATTTACACAAAGGCAGACAAAGGCAACAAGATTATCATAATGGAAAAATCAGATTATTTTTTAATGTAAATTTATATTGAGGAATTAATCCTTAAAGAATTAATCCTTTTAAATACATTACTCCAGTATATGGGTGATTTTTTATTAATTAGAGCTCTAATTAATCAAAAATCACCCATATACCGGAGTAATGTATTTAAAAGGATTAATTCTTTAAGGATTAATTCCTCAATATAAATTTACATTAAAAAATAATCTACGATAAAAATCCTGGGAATTAAGTACTTACAATAGTAAGTCGCCACAAGTAGTTGTCTCAAATATGAGAACCTTAAGTGGTCCACCGGGAAATATAATGAGTCAATTGGAGAATTTAATGTCGGGAAGGCACGTTGACCATGGTAGCTCAAGGGTCAGAGCGACTGGACGGAAACCAGTAGATCCGTGGTTCAAATCCCGGCCATGGCATTGAATTTTTCAGTTGGCTCTAATTAATAAAAAATCAGATTATATTGAAAAAATTGAAGAAATGCTAACTGACAGTGAATATGAAATCATTAACAAAAATCCTCTAAAAACTTGCATACAGTCATTTGAAAAAACAATAGCAAAATCAAGCATAATACCAAACAAATATGCAGTTAAACCGGATAACCAAACCTTACCTAGACTTTATGGCTTACCCAAAATACACAAACCATCCATAACAATGAGACCTATAGTTAGCAGTATAAATTCACCAACATACAAACTTGCAAAGTGGCTAACAAACAAATTCAACTCATTTCCAAAATTCCACAGCTTAAGCATCAAAAACACCTATGAACTTATAGAACACGTTAAGGATACTGAACTAAAAGAAGAGGACACACTAGTCTCGTTTGATGTTAAATCACTGTTTCCCAGCATACCAGTTAATCAACTCCCATCGTTGATAGAAAAATGGCTCAAATCACTTGGAATGGCATCACCTGCAATTTCAGACTACATGGAACTAACCAAATTATGCATAGAACAAAATTTCTTCCAGTTTCAAACAAAATATTTCCACCAAACTGCAGGGTTAGCAATGGGCAACCCCCTATCACCCTTGCTGGCCGATCTGTACATGAGTGCATTAGAAATAAGGATCAACAAAGGTTTCCCTTGGATGTTCAAACTCTGGCAACGATATGTAGATGAAATCTTTGCAATAGTACCAAAAAACCACATCAGTGATGCACTAAAACTTTTAAATATTCAAGAAAAAAGCATCAAGTTCATGTAGAAATAGAAAAAGATGAGCATTTACCATTTTTGGATCTAAAAATAATGAGGAATAAAAACAGACTAAACTTTGGCATTTACAGAAAACCAACACAGACAGACAACTACATAAAAGCTAATGGCTACAACCCAAGATTCCACAAACAGGCAATCTTCAATAGTTTAGCACACAGACTGGTAAACATCCCTCTCACAGCAGAAGAATACAAAACAGAATACAACAAAATAATTGAAATAGCACAAAAAATAACTTTCCCAAATCATTAGTGGACAAAAAAGTGAACTTAGCAAAAAAGAAGAAGCTACTAAAAGAAACCACAAGCCTCTCAGCTACAGAAACTAATATGATTTTCAAAAAATTCACTTACCATCCATGGGCCTATGATAAATTCAGAAAAGTCTTCAAAAAACAAAACATTCAACTAGCACCAGTCAACCATTTCTCCTTAAAAAACCTAATTTGCTCAAACATCAAAGATGCCATTCCATCTAACAAAAAATCTGGTATATATCAAATTGAATGCAATGACTGTAGTCAAATTTATATTGGAAAACCCAAAAGAAATTTAGAAACAAGAGCAAAGGAACACTTTAGAAACATAAAATATAAACAATTAGAAAAACCAGCAGTTACCACACATTTTTGGGAAAAAAAACACAACATAAATCCAGAACCAAAACTACTAAAACATACATCAGGAAAACAGGAACTATCCACATGGGAAGAAATCTTCATTTCAAAAAATAGGAACGAAGTATTCAATTTCGACATCCCCCAGAAAGATTTGTTCAGCAAGTTCCTTGAACCGCCGCCACAGGTGACCTGTGACAAAATATCATCAACTACACCAATGAGAACCAGTCGAGTGCCGGCTGATGATAGAGGCAAAGCCTCAGAAACATGTTCCGGAAAAATTTAAAAGTAAGTGTTGTTTAGTGTCATTAATCGACTCTCTTTAAAGTTAATTTATCATAACGACACTGTTTTCAACACTTCCAAGGAAGGAGCTTCAATACTGTTTCCCCACAAGGATATTCCATATGAAATTAATGAGTGAAATTTGGAGAAATACATGACCCTAAGAGCATTTTTACTCACAGAGTGGTTCAGAATGGTAATTTGGAAGCAGATTTGTCCCAGTTTTTTAATTAATTCATTAATATGATGTTTCTAACTGCGATTTTCAACAATAACTATTCCTAAAAATTTTGATTTACTTGAAGATATTATATTTGTTCCTTCTAGCTGTATAGTGGGAAAATTTAATGTTTTGTTGATTATGTGATGAAATTCTATAGCTAAACACTTCTTATTTATACATAGACTATTTTGTTTTAAACCAAGAAGATGTTTGTAATGTAGTTGCATTAATATTTATTTTTAAAGCATCATAATTTTCCCCGATGTTAATATACTGGTATCATCTGCAAATAATAAGTATTTAATAATGTTATTTTTATTATCAAGGAGATCATTTATATATAAAAGAAACAATAATGGGCTTAAAACTGAACCTTGTGGAACTCCGCAATCAACTGTATGCTCATCTAATATAAAGGATTTCACCTCATTTGTGCAAGAATTATAATAATTTATTTCCACTACTTGTTTTCTGTTTTTTGGGTAGGAACTGAACCACTTTTGAGCTACACCTCTTATTCCATAGTCATTTAGTTTATAAAGTAGAATTGTGTGATTGACGAGGTCCAATGCCTTTGATAGATCAAGGAAAATACCTACACAATTTTCTGAATCATCTATTCTTTTATAGGTATCATCAGGCCACACAGTGGCTCAGTGGTTAAACCGCTTGGCTCTCACCAAGGCGGCCCGGGTTCGATCCCAGGCGACCGCAAAGTGAGATTTGTGGTGGACAACACGGCGTTGGGGCGGGTTTTCTCCGGGACCTCCTGTTTCCCCCGCCATCTCATTCCACCGGTGCTCCATCTTCATCTCATGTATCATCAGTGTCACCGCCTGCGGTGCCGTATGTAGTAAAAGCGGGCATTAAACACTACACACTATAGATATCACAAAATTGAAACAATGCTGTAGTGGTGGATTTGCCCTTTTGAAAACCGTGTAGAGATAGTGAAATAATATTAAATTTTGAGATAAAGTTTGTAATTCTGTTATATATAATTTTTTCTAGTACTTTAGAGAATGCAGAGCTAACGGCCTGTAGATTTTTGTTTTGGTTCTAAGTCCCTTTTTACATAATGGTTTTACTTTTGCAGTCTTAAAACATTCTGGAAAACACCCTTCCCTTATAGATAGATTTATTACATAACAGAGTGGTTTTAGTAAGTGATTTATACATGCTTTTATTAAGAAGTTGGAGGAGCCATCTAACCCATAGGAATTTTTATTTTTCATGCTCTTTACTATAGATATTAATTCATCTTCTGCTACAGGCACTAAGAAAATAGTAGCATAAGAATTTTTTCCGTCTAGTTTATATTAATGTGTTTGTACTGAAGATTTATTTATTAAGCTTTTTGATACTTCTACAAAATAATTATTGAAAATGTTTGCTATTTCTGTAGGGTCTGATACTGTTTGATTCTCATCTTCAAGGTTATAATTTGGATACTCTTTCTTTTGCATTTGTACTTCTTGTTTGATAATATTCCAAGCAGTTTTATATTTGTTTGTTGAGTTTACTATTTGTTTGTCATTATAAAGTCATTTTGCATTTCTAATAACCTTGTATATTCGTTTATATTCTAAAAATTGTTGTCTTAATGAGCCTGTTGTTTCAGTTACTTTTATAAATTTGCTTAAGAAATGTAGTCTTTTGTTTGATGTATGTATTCCTTTTGTCATCCACCGGGCACTGTGTTTTTTGTTCAAATTAACCTTTTTTAGTGGCAATGCAATGTTTACATAATGATTAAATGTATTTACAAGGGAAACACTATCTGCTTTTACCTCATTTACAGAGAAAACATTTTTCCAAACCTCTTTACCAAGTAGGTAGTTAAGATAATGTACATTTTCAGCTTTCATACATCTTTTATATTGATAAATATTCTGATTCTTTTCAGTAGTTACTTTGGTAAACTTGTTTATTGTGAGCTTTTGCCCATTATGATCAGATAATACACTATCAATAATTTCTAACTTATATTCTAAAATATTTGAGTTTAAAATTATTTGGCAATTGCAGTATGACTAGTGGTGGAAACCCTAATAGCAGTATCTACCACTGCTGTCATGGCATAACAATCAAGTAACTCTGTTAAGTCTTTTTTGTTTGAATTCTCAGTTAAAAAATTAACATTTAAATTGTCCATTATTATAATATTTTTACACTTTCGCTGAAAGTAATCAATTACTATTTCTAACATATTAATTAGCTGATTCATTGTACTACTGGAATTTCTATAAATAAATATAACTATTATTTAGTATTCAATTAATTCAGTCATGCACATTTCGAAAAACTCTTCACAAGCTAATTCTTAAAAATTATAAATTGTTTTTTTAATTTTACATTTTTCCTAAAAAATATATAGAAACCACCACCTAATTTTTGTTTCCTGCAGTAATAGCTGCCTATTGAGAAACCTGGTAATCTATAAAATTCAATTTCGTCTTCCTTTAACCAATTTTCTGTTAAACCCATAATATCGACATCTCTTAATTTACTATCAATAAATACCTCTAAATTCAGTTTCTTATTTCTGGCACTTCTAATGTTTTGGTGAAAAATCACAAAACAGTCTTTGATACCTGAGGTTTTCACTTTTTTTTTTGTAACATGTATTGTTCAGGATTTACCCTACTTTCACTACACACTCCTACACACTTCTTTTATAATGTGATTGTCACATCCAGTTCTTGATTCCGTTATCCATTTATGTTGTGTTATAGGGTGAAAAAAGTTTGTTTTATCATAGTTTAACTATAACTTACTTGCTTCAAATAAATTTTGAAAAAGAGAATACCCAAGTATGGACACTTGTGGTAATAATAAGTAGTAGTAATTCCTGGTTCCGAATCATAATCACTTACCATGATTTTCTGTATTGTGTTTGTTAAGACCAATTTGAACTAATACATAGGGATGGATAGAGTCAACATGAAAAATTCAATGCCACGGCCGGGATTTGAACCACGGATCTCCTGGTTTCTGTCCAGTCGCTTTTAACCTTTGAGCTACCATGGTCAACGTGCCGTCCTGACATTAAATTCTCCAGTTGACTCAGGACGGCACGTTGACCATGGTAGCTCAAAGGTTAAGAGCGACTGGACGGAAACCAGGAGATCCGTGGTTCAAATTCTGGCCATGGCATTGAATTTTTCATGTTGACTCTATCCATCAAATATCTTAGCCTATATTCGGCTAGTGTGGAGAAATGATTAATTTCCATCAATTAACTATAATACATAGGGAGCTTATCGAAACTATTGAATTCTATTTTAGCAAGAGATAATCAAATACCGCAGCTAAATCAGAAAATATTGTTAGCCAATAGGCAAACTCTACGGTACCGATCAATAAATGCAGGGGAAGGCCGGTGGAGGAGGGGCGTGTGGCATTGGTACCGCCTGCAGAGGCGTGACAGAGTGGAGGGAGGGGAAACGAGACATGCTGGAGGACATGAGATTCAGGGGAGTGATTGAATAGTCGGACAGCCCTTGGTGTTCCCCTGTAGTCTTGATGACGAAGAAGAACGGCGAGCTGCGCTTCTGCGTAGACTACAGAAAGTTGAACGCTGTCAACCGCAAGTACTATTATTTCCTTACCCCAGATTGACGACACCCTGGACACACTGGTGCACAGTGGTTCTCGACCCTGGACCTGAAGTCGGGCTACTGGCAGGTAGCTCTAGACCCAAGAGACAAGGAGAAGACCGCATTCTCGACAGGCCAAGGGCTCTGGCAGTTCACGGTTATGCCCTTTGGCCTCTGCAATGCACCAGCTACCTTCCTGCGCCTCAGGGAGTCAGCGATGAGAGGGCTGACTTACGACGCCTGCCTGCTATACCTGGACGACATCATCATATTCGGAAAGACTTTTGGAGATCACCTCGAGAATCTGAGTAAGGTGCTACAGGGATTGGAGGCGAGCAACTTGAAGCTGAACGTGAAGAAGTGCCAGCCCTTCCGCAAGGAAGTGAACTACTTGGGCCACATAGTCTCAGCAACCGGAGTGGCCACAGACCCGGAGAAGACTCAGGCTGTGAGAGATCGGCCTCGCCCAAAGGATAAGAAAGAGTTGTGCAGTTTCCTGGGGCTGTGCAATTATTACCACCGCTTCATAAAGGGGTTCTCCAACATCGCAAAACCCCTCACCCGCCTGACATAGGAACACTGGCCTTATGTGTGGATGGAGGACGCCGAAGACGCTTTCCAGCACCTGAAGAAGACCCTGTGCAGCGCTCCAATTTTGGGATTACCACAACCAGGTGGTGCCTTCATTGTGGACACCGACGTCAGCGACCATTGCATTAAAGGTATCCTATCGCAGATCCAGGATGGCCATGAGCAGGTGATAGCCTACTTCAGCAAGACACTATCTAAGGCGGAGAAGAACTACTGCGTCACCTGGTGAGAATTTTTGGCGGTAGTAAAGACCTTGGAGCACTTCCGAAAGTACCTGTATGGTCAGCCATTCCACCTGAGGACTGACCATTCCGCCCTAACCTGGCTATTGAGCTATAAGAACCGGGAAGGCCAGACAGCACGTTGGGTTCAGAGGCTGCAGGAGTACGACTTCACCTCGGAACATCGCAGAGGGAAGAGCCAGGGTAACGCAGACACTATGTCCCGAAGACCCTGTCCAGAAGAGTGCGGCCAATGCACAAGAGTGGAGGAGAAGGAGCGTGCCGCAGCAGTGCGAGTAGTCACGGCAGTGCCTGCAAATGGCTGGGATAGCGCAGGCCTGGGGAGGGAGCAGCTGGCGGATGCAGACTTGGGGCCACTCTTGAGGGAAGTGGAGGCAGGGACGAGACCAACCTGGGAGGACATCGCACCTGGGAGCGCCACCTACAAGTCTTACTGGGCCCAATGGGACTCGTTGAAGACCAGAGAGGGCGTGCTGTTCCGGGTATGGGAATCACCAGATGGGAAGATGCAGGGAAAACAGTTGGTACTTCCTCGGAGTAAGGTCCCGGAAGTCTTGGAAGATGTGCATGCCGGTACTTTAGGAGGACACCTGGGAGTGAACTGAATGATTGACAAACTACGGCAGCGCTACTACTGGCTGAGACTCCGAGCAGATGCTGAGAGATGGTGCCGTCAGTGTCATGTGTGCGCGGCGAGTCGCGGCCCCCAGACTAGGAGCAGGGGTCGCATGCAGCAGTACAACGTCGGAGCACCATTCGCATGGATCACCGTTGACATTGCTGGACCGTTCCCAATATGTGACCGAGGTAACAAGTACCTGATGGTGATCGTGGAATACTTCACTAAGTGGCCGGAGGTGTATTCCATGCCGGACGAAGAGGCAAGGACAATCACAGACTGCCTCGTGGAGCAAGTGTTCTGCTGATTTGGGGTACCGTTAGAGCTGCACAGTGACCAAGGCACCAATTTTGAGTGCAACCTGATGAAGGAGGCACTAGAGAAACTTGGTGTTAACAAGACCCGCACAACACCTCTACATCCCCAGTCAGATGGCATGGTCGAAAGGTACAAGAAGACCTCAGAGGAACACTTGAGGAAGGTCGTGGCCAGCCATCAGCGAGACGGACGTCAAGGTGCCGCTGTTCTTGCTGGCCTACCGCTGGTCAACACACGACACCATGGGGTTGATGCCAGCCATCTTAATGTTCGGCCGAGAGTTACACCTCCCTTGTGACCTGGCTTTCGGAAGCCCTCCGGGGGTGAAACAGCCAGCAAATGAGTATGTGGAGAACCTGGTGGACCACCTCCACGACATGCACGAGATGGCTCGCCAGAACATCCAGAAGGGGAACGATCGCATGAAAACCCGATACGACAGGCAAGCCAACAGCCAAGGGTTCCAGCAAGGTGACCTGGTCTGGTTGTACCGCCCTACCCGGACCAAGGGACGCTGCCCAAAGCTTCAGCAGCCATGGCAAGGACCGCATGATGTGGTGAAGAGGACTAACGACGTGGTCTGCCGCATCCAGAAGGTGCCCCGAGGAAAGATGCTGATACACCTGGATTGCCTGGCCCGCTACGATTGGTGGTGTTCGGGACGACCAGCCTTGAGGAGGGAAGAGTGTTACCCAATTGGCAAACTCTACGGTACCAATCAATAAATGCAGCGGAAGGCCGGTGGAGGGGGGCGTGTGACATTGGTACCACCTGCAGAGGCGTGACAGAGTGGAGGGAGGGGAAATGACAGGGGTGGCGGAATCTTTGTTTGCCCCCTCCTCCTGCCACCTGAAAAAATGCGAAACCTCGAGAATGTTTTCCCCTCCATGGTAAAGAATTCTCTAGGAGCATTTAGCCACCTATAAATAGAGGAACGAGGTGACCGTGAGTTGAGTTGAGTTCAGTTCTTGGCGAGCAGCGTCCAAGTGAGGGAGCGTAACTGCGTGCAGTGAACCTGTGACAGACGAACTGGTGAATTGTAATTGTGTGCATTACATAATTCTGTTTAATCGGCAAGTGATCCGATTGTAATTCGGTGGAAATAAAGAACATTTTTTGAGTGGTGCAATTGGACTTTTCATTTCACGAGCCCACAAAGTCACAATATTCTAAATGATAGTTCATTTTTATCCAAGACTGTTACTAATTCGGAAGTTAGTATGTTACCATTTCAGGGATATTGTTTTTCTGAAACTCAACTGCAGTGAAATGAGAATATTATTTAACCCCATGAACCCTACAACCCAATTTTGTCGTGATTACTACATTATTTTAGAAAAGATTATTAGGAGCAAAATTGGCTTATAAAAAAAAATTAAATTTTAATTCAGAAACTTGTATTTCAAATTTTAATAAAATACTTAATGAAGTGAAACTTATATAAAATAAAGAGAAACTTTTTATAAAAGTTATTAATCCTGTTTTAACTAGAATTTATGCTCTTCCTAAAATTCATAAGCCTGGAAACAAAGTTATACCTATTGTAAATTGTATACAGTTGCCAATTTACAATTTAGCTAAATGGTTACATAACAAATTTAGTAATTTTGATAAATTTCATAGTTTAAGTGTTAAAAATTCTTTTGAACTAGTTGAAAAGTTTGACAATGTTGTATTATATAAGGCTGATAAACTTGTTTCTTTTGATGTAACTGCGTTATTTCCTAGTATTCCTAGAGAAAAAACTTTTAATGTATTTAAAAATGTGGTTAGATTCAATACATTTACATAAGGACTTAATAGTTGATTTTGTTAAACTTAAGGGAAGGCATCGGTGAAATTTCGTCAAAAATGACAAAAAACGACATTTTCCGTTTTTTGCATTAAAATTATGTTTAAACATTGTAGTTTCAGAATCTGCCGTCAGTTAGGCCCTAGCGCCATTTAAAGAGCCGCTACGTCATTACTTAAACGCCCATGTGCGGGTGGGCGTGACCATTTATATTGCTTTTTCCAGTGTGTCGCAAAGAAATTGATGTAATTCTCACGTTTAAACTACCCAGTTTGATTCTGTAACTGTGGTAATGTGCAGAGACATCTTCTGGATATTTGTGGAAGCTACTGAACCTTTCCGCTACCATTTTTATATATTATTTCCCACTTACTACTTTTGAAAGTAAACAAAGATTTCCACTGACATGTAGTGTTTGTGAAATATGGTTTACATGCAAGTGAAAGTTGTGGATGGCAGCTTATATTAAATTATTATTGTTTAGAATAGGAATAAAGCCTGATTTAACATTGTATTGCTTTCTTGTTGCAACAGTAGGTATATGATTCATACCAGGTTAGGTTAGGAGTACAGTGGCTATTTCAAAGCAAAATATAATAAAACTTTAAGGTGTTCTAGCCATAATAGTAAGTAATGATACTAGAATGCTCTGCTTGAGATAAGTGTTAAGTGAAAACATTATAGCCCAAGAGTTAACATTGATTCTAATAGGTCACCTTTTGATGTAAATAGAAGAATGGTTGATGTATTTCTGGGCATTGGTAAGAGTCATATTTCTATGCAGAAGTTTTGTATGACCATGGGTATGAATTGCATGAACTATTCTACTTATAATTTCCATCTCATAGACAAAAATAAAGAGATTAGTTAGTACTATTCTATGGGAAAGTTGTATTAAAGGAGAAGCACAGAATGCTAATGAAAGTTTCAATGGAGTAAATGTCACAAATAAGTTTTTGTATTAAGAAAGAAATTGCAAATTGCAGTGATTGCAGCTGTTAGTAAATTTAATACGGGTTATAAAGATAGACTTAAAGTTAAGGCAAAAGTTGCAGCAAGCAAAGTAAGTCTTGTTAGCAACAAAATTAGCAATATTAGGGATAGGTGAAAGCTAGAACAAAGTGATCAAAGTTCATTGAGCAAATATAAATCTGCCAAGCAGCAGTTAAAGGTGACTAAATTAAAAGAAGAAATTAATAATGATTGGTGTTGAAAAAAGAAAATTGAAAAAAATTCAAGAAAATTCTATCATATTCCTTAATTTTTCTCCTCCAGAACCATTAGAGTTGGGCAAATGAGTATATATACATATATAGTTTTGTAACTACTATCTAAAGGAACCAGAATCCAAAGTTCCAATCATTTATAACAAAAATTGTAGAGAATGTAATATGTTTCCCAATGTAAAGAAATTGCAGCAAAAAATTAAATTATTTTTTTTTGGTAAAAACTATTGTAGATAGAAAAATTATAAAAAAAAAGGGGGCCAAAGGTAACCAAATTAAAGAGAAAGAAGGTAATAAGATAGCTGTAGAGCCGGCATATGATGCATGGAGTTTTCAAAGTAAGGAAAGTAGTGTAATTTCTATCTAAATCTTTAAATTCATTTTTCTCCACTTTCATTTTTTGAACATTTTTGTATCTTCAAAATGCTCCAACTTCTGCAATTCTCAACGAATTTGTATTAAACTTTGCATACATATTCCTAAATAAATGTTTAATAAAAGTGGGTATTTTTCTTTATTTAAATTAAATAGTTTATTTATTATTGATTTTTAAATCTCAAAATTGCAAAAAAATTAAGAAAAATTTAATATATTTTCATATAAAAATTTTTTTGTCCAAAAATACTTGATACACACTTTAAAAGTATAGCAACTTTTATAACTGATGTACAGAAAAACCTGAATCTAAAATTTAAAGTTTCTAAAAGAAAAACTGTATGACCTGGGACTTTTTATATAACATACAAAATTCATACTATAAAAAGCACTAAATATTTTTTTTTTGAAAAAACTATTTAAGATGGAAAGATGAATTTTAAAAGCTTAACTAGATTCCCTATACCCCAGCTAATGACAAAATTGCAAGCAGTTCTGATGTAAACTCTGGATTTTAGCATTTTTCACAGATGCCTCCCCTTAATATGTTTTGTTTGGATCAAAATTCTTTTCACTTGTAATGATGAATTTTTCAACAAACTTCTGGTTTAGCAATGGGTAATCCTCTTTCACCTTTTCTTGCTGATCCTTTTATGAGTTTTTTTCTGAAATGCTAGTCACTAAAGAATTCCCTTTGATTTTTAAAACCTGGTATGATGTTGATATTTTTGCTATTATTCCTGATAAACAAATACATGCTGCTTTAAAATTGCTAAATTTACAAGATAAAGCTATAACATTCACATTAGAAACTGAAATTAATGGTTTCCTTCCTTTTTTGAATTTGAAGATAATAAGAAATAATAATAAATTGGATTTTGGTATTTATAGGAAGTCTACTCATATTGATAATTACATAAAAAATAAAAGCTTTAACCCTTTTTCAGATAAATTTGCTGTTTTTAATAGTTTGATTTATAGATTAATAAATATATTCCTGAATAGAGAGGAATTTAATAAAGAATATAAACATATTATTAATACTGCTTTAATTAATGGTTTTAATAAAGACTTTATACAAAAGAAGATTGAAAAATTTAAATATAAAAAAACTGTAAACGATATTTCTACCCTTAAAGACAATTAAAATTTTAAAAAATTTACTTACCATCGATGGGTTAATAAACATGTTCAAAAGGTACTGATTGTGTAGAAAATGAAGCTAGTTACAGTGAAGCAATAAATATTACACAAATATAAATATTCTTTACTAAATCTCCACTTAACTTAAGACATTGATGTTAACATTTCTTTCTTCTTTCTAATGAAGATTGATTTCGAAGGCAAACTGCATTTGTCCTCAGTTCAAAGCAAACTCTGTTGTCAAGGAAATCTTGGTTACCATTTTTTCCCTTTTGTTATGTTATGTTTTCAGCATTACCAACGTCTGAAGACGAAACAAATCTAAAAACAGAATCAACTGTCAGTATGTCAAAGTATGTTTATTTAACATCGCATAATGTATTTTGATAGTTGATTCTGTTTTTAGATTTGTTTCGTCTTCAGACGTTGGTAATGCTGAAAACATAACATAACAAAAGAGAAAAACATGGTAACCGAGATTTCCTTGACAACAGAGTTTGTTTTGAACTGAGGACGAGTGCGATTTGCCTTCAAAATCGATCTTCATTAGAAAGAAATATTCACATCAGTTTCTTAAGTTAAGTGGAGATTTAGTAACAAACATTTATATTTGTGTAATTTTCAAAAGGTTTTTAAAGAGTTCTGTATACCTTTGATTCCTCAAAATAAATATAGTATTACAAATTTACTACATTTCACTAAAAAGATGAAATTCCTAATAATAAAAATTATGGTATTTATCAATTTAATGGTTTAGATTGTGATCAGATTTACATTGGAAAGACGAAAGGTAATTTGGAAACCAGAACGAAGGAACATTTTTCTAACATTAAGCATAAACAAACTGATAAATCGGCCATAGCAGATCATTTTTGGTCATTTAATCATAAAATAAATCCTGAAGTTAAATTATTAAAACAATTGAATGTTCCGAGAGATTTAATAGTTTGGGAAAAGAATTTTGAAATGCCAGCAGTTAATTCTGTTCTTAAGTTTGTTTCATTTACAAAATTGGGTAATACTGAAAAAACATAGTAACTTCCTTGACAACGAAGTGTTTACTAAGGACACAAGCAGTGGTTCGTGAAATTGATTTCAACTAATTCAACTAATAAGAAAAATTGACATCATTTTCTTGAGATGAGTGAGGTTTTTTGTTACAAATATTTATGTTTGTGTAATGCTTGTTGCTTCACGGTAGCTAGCTTCACTTTCTACGTAATTTTCATCTTCTTGTTTAGAGGCTTCACAATTTGTTCAATTTTTCTGGAAACATATTCTGGAAAAAAGGAATATATAATGAATTCACTTCCTCCAACAGTAAGTCATATCGGACAGTGGCAAAATGAGTGTTTGCTGATATGACTAAGAGGCTTACTCACCTCTTGTAATTTTATAACAATTTGGTACTACTGTCTTCCCAAACATAAGAGCTTTTGCTTCTGTCTCTCTGGAAATTAGGGAAACCTTTACAGGTTATTGTTCATTTTGGGGAATGCCTTTTATAGGATTTTAAGTGCAGCTGAGTTTGGTTCAGAGTTGCCGGTTTCTCTTTCAGCTGAATTAAGGACATATGTGTTAAAGGTTTTGGTGAAAGCACAGTGACTATTGATTGATTTATTTTCAATGGTTTTTCGATCATTATAACAGCTTGGATTGCTTCTCCACTTTCATTTTTTTGTGTCGTTTATATCTTGCCTTGACTGCAATGGTCATATTGACCGCCATTCTCCTTTGGAACATATTGAAGACTCTGGAGAAGATGAAGAATTATCTCAGTCAGAGAAAAATCTCCATCCACACCACCAAGAATCGAACCCAGGACCCCCAGAATGGCAGGCAGGTGCTTTACCGACTGAGCTATAAGGCCAGCCTATCATTATTTATTTTACTATGAAATTCATCATTTGTTATTGAGGAATGGCTTCCTTTTCCTTCCTTAATTACTCTTTTAAATCTTTTACATTATTTTCTGTGGTGTTCTTTAATGTTAAAGTAATTACTCATTTGATATAAAAGGAACAAATTTAATTGTTTTGTGCAGAACTTTTTTACACCAGAAGTAATGTAAGATTTCATCTTCAACACTTGTGATAAATTTGTTCTCTATGGCAAAATAACTTCAAATTTGTCATATATTTTGGTCTTGGTGTAGACCCCATCTTTTTCATTTTTAACATCACTTTAAATGTATTAAATGCTAAACATAAATTATTGTCATAATTTTATCGTTTCTGTTTTCAGTTTAATTTCTTATTATAGTAGACACTAACAATAACTTACCATTACGATGTGACATACTGTTAACAATAATAGTTATTGTATGATTTGAAATTCTTCCGAATCTAGGAAACTGTTCTCTCTAGTTGTATTTTTCTCATAAATTCTTGTCAGAGAGTGAACCGCATATTCCATGTTGATTGATTGAAATTAATTGTTCCTTCACACTAGCTATGGATAGGCTAAGCTTTAGGATAGATACAGTCAAATTGAAAAATTCAAAGCCATGGCTGGGTTTTGGCCCTCCATTCGCTCTTACTCATTGAGCCACCATGGCCAAAATACCATCACAACATTAAATTATCCACATTAAGTTTAATGTCATGATGGCATGTTGACCATGGTAGCTCAATTGGTAAGAACAACTAGACAGAAACCAGGAGATCCGTGGTTTGAATCCCAAGCATATCATTGAATTTTTTAGTTTGGCTCTATCTATTCATATCCAAATTAAATGTATGTAACAAGGAGGTGAAGTTAGTACTAATTACACTGTCATTTATTGTGTTAATCTTAAAATCTCTGCAAATAATTTGTTTAGCAGTCTCAGTTTAAGTACACATATAGTATACTTCTTTCTTTAATGCAGTGTATTATTCTTGGCGTGACATCTTCATTTTCTCTATAGGCTGCTGGTGAGCTGACCTAATTTGTTTGTGCCCTGTGTATGAAAGCATGTGCAAGTGAGTGTGTGCTTTGCCCACCAATCAGAGCTGATCCATTGGCATCATGCTAAATTGTTTCTACAGTTCTGCTGTATTTGTGTGTGGCAAAACAGATTTACTCTCAGTCTTTATTGACTCACCCTCATATGACTCTCTCATGATCATGACATGTCATTTCTGCTGTAAAGATACATGGAAGTGCCCTCCTGCCTAAGAATTGTAGCATGTATACATCCCTATTATCAACTATCCCTATCAACTATATTTAAATTTATTACTACTGAGTCAGTTTTTAACACTGAAATACTTCACTTGTTTATTCGTAAGGAAAACATTTTGTATAAATGACATGATATTGTGACTTTGTGTGTTCGTAGAATTAAAAGTCAGAGTTACAGATATTCCAAATGTTCTTTATTTCCATAGAAATACACTCTGTTCAATTCTCACATAACAGCATTACATCACATACACAATCCCAATCTATCAAGGTCGATAACCACACAAACGGCATTCTGATTACATCACTTTACAACTGTTTATTCCTTTACAACTCTCTGTTTACGACTGCCCCTTGGCGATTCGTCGCTTCCTTAAATACCTCCACTGATAATTCTAGACTGCTCTAGAACAATCAAGAAACCGAACGCACTCCATCAATCAAGATGTTACCTGAATGTTTTAACTTTATCTGTTTTGGCATGTCTTTTATCTCAGTGATACACTATCAGACTGTTACCTTTATCTGCAGGCTCTTTGTGTACTCAAGCCGCGCTTATCTCTCTGCACCAAACCTTCTGTGCGCGTTGCCGCGACAATATCAATGCAGCTTACATCACAAACTGATTTTTGAAGAAATAATTAAACTAAATTAATAATTCTGAGTCAAACATGGCTTGTGCTGCATATGTCTCAACTGCTTAACTGTACTCCATACACAATTACTCAGGTAATATTAATACCTTTTATTACACATTATGTATTTTGACTACCTCGCCTTATGTACCTCTGAACTAATGTATGCAGCAAATTTTCAAAATGACATGCTGGAATACCCCACTGCAAGAAACATCAATGCATTGTGTTAAACTAAGTGCTCTGTCCTCAAAATAAGTAAGAACTAACTCAGATTTTCAGGACATAGAGGTACACAGTGAAACCACTAGAAACTAACATTTGCATATTTAACTCTGGATTGAGTGTAAGTTAGTGTGGGTTTACAAGAGATTTGCTGTTGCTCTTGCAACTCAGCATATTATTCATGGAGAGATCCATCCCAAACATATATACAGCCACTGCTTCTGTGTTATGTGTGCGACCTTTATGTAACCTTTATGCAGAACATTTTTTATTAAATTACTAGAAAAAGGGAGGGCTTAATAATGTCTAGCATTACACTCTACACATATGGTTGTATTTACAATGTTTGTACAAGTAATACCTGTTTGCTAATTAAGAAATTAATTATATTAAAGATATATAGGTTGTGTGTAATCTATATTTGGACAACTATTTTATTCAGCTGGAAAATTACCAAATTAAATTAATTATTATAAGTTAATGCATAATCAAATTCCTAATCATCATGCCAATTTTCATTCAGATTTATCCTTCTCAGTCACATATTCATAGCATTTATGTGTCTTGTGTTTGTTTCTTTCTTTGTTTATACATCAGATGCCAGCCTGAGCAAAGTACATGGACATTCAGCACATAGTATATTTGTGGCACATGTAGCATAATTAATAGTACACCTACCACTACTACACTCTGTCTCATGCTAGTTTATCCTACTGTAAACAACAAGGCGGAGCCTACTCAACTCGCCAGTGTTAGATGCTACATGCAGGCACATAAGTTTTGCAACACTAGCAGTATATATAGCAGCTCTAACTTTTAGACAATAAATAGAATTGGGTTACGCATTAATTTATTAAATCTCTGAGTTGGAATATTAATAGGATCATGCAGTAACATAGTGGTTACCTTTAATCGGATTCCTTCGAAAACTTTTGATTTGCTGTAGATACTTATGTTTCCACATTACAATATCTTCTCTGTCCACTATAACTGATTGCTGCCCTCTCTTTTGAAATTTCAATCCAATATATATGTCAACAGCCATAGGAGAGTACTTCTTGAAGAATTTGGCAAGTCTGTGTCAGAATTTACCACATGCAAAACCTTATTTAGAGTCGGTGTATAGCACTTTTTCGTAAAATCATCGTATTTCTCCAGGTGCTGTTTGCATTTACGTGATTTTCTGGGTGTTCTTAGAGTTCCGGATGCTTTCTGTTCCATTCTAACATTATGCACGCTACTTGCGGAAGCACCAAGGAGATCACCAGTTTGTTATTTTGATTTTGGTAGAAATATTGAGTGTGTAAGTATATCTTGTGAAAATCCATTCACATAATTAAACATGGAATAGGTTACTTCATAGCATTCTTCGGCTTGATGGACCTATGCTATGGCGCAACATCCCGCTTTCGGGTCATGGCCTCCCCACCCAGTTGCTCTTCTCCAAACTTGTGGATTTTGCACTGTAGCTCTCCAGTTCTGAATCCTGAGTATGTGTTGAGTCTTATTGTACACTATCTTCCCATCTGTTATGTGGCTTTTCCATTGGCCTTCCTCCTCCAAATTCTCCTAGGAAGACCTTATTTGGGATTCAGTGTTCTTCCATCCAATGTTATTCGATCGACATGGAATATAGTTCATTATCATATCTAATTCTCCATTCCCCTTATACAAATATGGGTCCATAAATTCTCCTCAGGATTTTCATTTCAAGGAGTCGATCATCTCCACGGCTATCTTTGGTAGGGTCCACGTTTCACTTCCATACATCACTACGCTATGAATGAGACTTTTGTATAACATAACTTTTAGGCTTCAGTTTATATCTCTACTTTTGAACAGAGGGAATACAGCAAAGTATGCTTTATTGGCAGCTTGTATTGTTGCCCATATTTCTACAGTTTCCTCACTCTTGTTGGTTAGGTGTATGCCAAGGAATTTGAACTCATCCACCACTTCCACTTTAGATCCTTCAGGGAGAAGATGGTTTTCTGTGTACTGCCTTCTCTGAACCTTCATGTTTTGTTCATTGATCTTATGTCCAATCTTTTTACCTTCTCTGCTCAGTCTTCAAATACATCTTCAACTGGCCTTGTTATTCCTCCCATCACTTTGGCATCAGCATATCCAACTGTTCAGCCATTTTATATAGTAATGTTTCACTGGTGTTCACCCTTAGCCTTTTAATCACTGATTCTAATGTCAAGTTAAATACGATTGGGCTAAACCATCTCCTTGTTCATCCCTGCTTCACTTTGAAGAAACTGCCAACCTCAGATTGAATTTTCACTCCCATCATCATATTCCTCATGGTTAATTCCACTAGTTGCACCAACTGTTGTGGTATCTTGTACTCCCTTAATAACTCAACTAATTTATCCCTATCAATAGAATCATATGCTTGCTGAAAGTCAATAACCAACTGTACCACATCTATGTTCTGTTCCCAGCACTTCTCCAATACTTGTTTCACAGTGAATATCCGATCAGTGGTGGATGTTCCCTTCCTAAACCATGCCTGGTATTCTCCTAAAATCTCTTCCACTAGGGGTTCTGATCTCTTCTTCAAAATAGAGGTAAACAGCTTATACACTGTACATAATAACGTAATCCCTCTATGGTTGCTACATACCAACTTATCTCCTTTCTTGTATATTGGGCATTTGATGCCTTTTCGCCGATCTTCAGGCATTTCTTCTGTTTTCCACACACTCACAATTAAATCTGTGAGTGTAGCTTCTTGTAACGTAGTTCCACTGTTTACACAACTCTGCGGGGATTCCATCCATAACTGATGCTTTGCTGTCTTTCAGTTGCTGTATTGCTTCTTTTACTTCTTGCAAAGATGGTTCTATAATTCTGCTTCATTTATTTCCTTACTATTCCTTGAGGTGGCTGATGTTTCCTTTTCCATTTCTACTGTGTTCAGGAGGTGTTGGAAATATTCCTTCCATCTATCTCTGATCCTCTCTTTGTCTTCCAGCAGCTGTCGCTCTCTGTCCTTATGCATATTTGTTCCTTCCATAACTTCTCTGTAAACCATTGTTATCCTCTTTGAATTTCTCTACTGTTACAGCCATTTTCTCATTTAGTTCTCTTCTCTTTCTTCAGCATTTATTTCTCTTCTCTTTCTTCAGCATTTATTTCTTACTTCTTTATTCTAATTTTCGCTCAGAATAGGCAGAAGTCCAGATCAGCCTGGATCTTTGACACATGTAACTGTGCTTTTCATGTTTTGGAGTTGTGTACTGTTAAGCTATATGTCCAAAGCTGTCTCTTATATATTAAAATTCAACTGTTGACAGCAGACATGGAAAGCGTAGTTGTTGCATGAAAGAGTATGTTATCTTCCATGAATATCATACAGACATTTGACTTTTCATTTCATTTTCAACTGAAGTTTCTGAAACATCACATATGTCTTTGTTTACTTTCTAAGTCATTTAATGGAAGAAGATTCATATATTTTAAGAATAAGATGTTTCTTAAGAAATTTGGCTGCATAACCCCTGAAAAGATGTGACAAAGTAATGTGACAGTCAATACAGATTCTGTGAACTTTTTTCTCATATCATGCTAACCAATCATGCTAACACACACATTGATTAACTCTACCATTTTTCTTGGGCCAACATTGGAAGACGAAATAATTAAATTAATCAACAACTTACCAATTAAAACAAGTGGGTGGGATGAAGTCAGTCCTTCACTATTAAAAAGTTGTAAAAATGTTATAGTAAAGTCATTCGCTCTTTTAATTAATTACTCTATAGAACAGGGCAAATTTCCAGAAGTATTGAAATTAGGGATTATTGGGCCAATATTCAAAAAAGGGAATGAACAACAGATGAATAATTATAGACCAATAACTTTATTATCTGAAGTAGCTAAACTGTTTGAAAGAATTGTACTGATAAGATTAGACAAATATTTAAGCAAATATAATGTACTAAAAAGTTTTCAACATGGCTTTAGGAAGGGCCGATCTACGATTTCAGCCATTAATCAATGCACACATGAAATAATCGGGAAACTGGAAAGCAATGAGAAGGTTAGCACCTTATTTTTTTTATTTGTCTAAAGCGTTTGACTGTGTTGACCACCATTATTATTATTATTATTATTATTATTATTATTATTATTATTATTATTATTATTATTATTATTATTATTATTATTATTATTATTATTATTATTATTATTATTATTATTATTATTATTATCATTATCATTATCATTATCATTATCATTATCATTATCATTATCATTATCATTATCATTATCATTATCATTATCATTATCATTATCATTATTATTATTATTATTATACTGAACATACAGTTGAATTTTCATTCCAAACTTGTGTTGTATGTATGTATATTGTATAATTTGTAGTTATAAGTACTGAGGTGTCCTATATCATGTAATATGATCAAAAGGATGAATAAAAACTAACTAACTAACATTTTAATTAGCAAACTTGAGAGCTATGCCACAAGTGGCCTTCTCCTTGATCTAATTTTCTCCTACCTGTTGGGCAGAAATCATTTAACAGAGATAGCACATAAAAAAGGGAAATACATAAAAAAGGTAAAATCAGAATTGGATGCTGTTAAATTTGGTACACCACAAGGCTCTGTATTGGGTCCATTATTATTTATTTTATATATTAATGACATAAAAATTCCACCAAAAGCTACTGTTGTAACCTATGCAGATGATACAACAGCCATATGCTGGAATAAATTAATAGAAGGGCTGAACATCACTCTAAACAACACTACCTTTGAATTGCTGAAGTATTTTCAATCAAACTACAATGTAATATGCAAAAGACCAATATGATGCACTTCAACTTGCTAAAAAAATATGGTAACATAAATCTAAAAGTACAGAGTGACATTGTGTCAGAAGTGAAACCATAAATTTTTGGGTATTGTGTTAGATAATCAACTAACTTGGGCTGATCATATTGAAAAGATATGCGGAAAAATTAGTAAATCATTATCTCTTAAGATATTTTAGGAAGTACAACCATACAAATATCCATAATTTTGCCAAGGAACCTCTTTATTATTTTTATGTTCCATAAATTGACAATACTGGACCACCGGCTTTACTACCTTTGGAAGCAAGCCATATTATCTTGGGAACCAAAAGCTAGCATGGTGCCCCCAGAATGCAGAGATGCAGGCATGTTTTGGAATAGCAAAACTAAAAGAATCAAAATTTCATCTGTTGTCTAAGCGAGAAGAATAAAACTTCAATGACATCCCATAGCAACCAGGTTTTTGAAGACAGTATCACTTAAAGCCTGCTGTATTCCCATATTACCTTATACTCATAAGAAAATGACAATTTCTATAAATGTTTATTCTGATTAAGATAAAGTAGATTAGCATTTGTATTAATATTTACTAGAAGACTAGAGAAAGTCATATAAGTGCCATATATACTCTTTGTCTGGTTAACAAAATGCTGTAAACTCAATATTGGCAATATAACTTGCAGAAAATGTTTAGGAAAGGCCATTTGTGGGGCTACGTTGGAAAGTTGTATTACATATGAAAAATGATATCTACCAAACTATGAGATTTGCTCCTCTCTATGGATGTTCTGTTATTTGAACTTGTATGATCTTCCAATTATTACACCTTGTTCAATTTAAATATTGCAGTAAACCTTAAATGCATTGTCAAATGCAGTGATATCATACCCCAAAGGTGATTTGTAATTCTGCAGATACTGTATAACTAATCTTTGTTATGGTTAATCTTCAAATTATTTCCTTTTTTATTTATTTATTTATTTATTTGTCAATAGACTGCAAAGCAGTTTCTGACATTGCCAATTACAATCTAAAAGTTTACAATTATCGGATATAGAGCAAAATATAAACAGTATAAAAACATATTTACAGATCATCAACTTTGTACAAACATTTATCCATTAAAAAGTATTTTAATTTATTTTGAAATTGCTTCGTACCATTTAATGCTTTAATTGATATTGGCAGTCTATTAAATAAAATCTTGTCCATTATAAAAACATCTCTATCAGTAGATCGTTTAGAAGTACAGTCTCTAAAATAGTCATTGTTGCATCTGGTATTATAATTGTGTACATCAACAGTCTTCAAATTTACCTTACTTACAACAAAAAGAATTGCTTTATATACATATAGTGAGTATAGTGTGAACATTTTGTTGTGTTTGAAAATATCTACACAAGAATCAGCCTTTTTTAAGTTAAAAATTATCCTAATACACCTTTTCTGTAGAATGAATACTCTGTCCAGATGTACCCTTGGACAACTTCCCCATATTTCAATTCCATATGATAGGTATGGGAAGATAACACCTTAATAAATATTTTTTAGTAGTTTGGTATCACCGATTGGCTTAAAATGCCTAATTAGAAATATTGATTTACTCATTTTTTTACATAGATAATCAATATGACTACACCATGTCAATTTATTGTTCATATAAAGCCCTAGGAATTTATGGCCACTTACATCCTTTACGCTAGAGTTATCTATCTGTAGATTGATGTTAAAGTGAGTCTTATTTGTCAGGCTAATTTGCATTGATGTGGTTTTTTCCACGTTGCATTTGAGGTTGTTTTTGTCAAAATAATTTAAAAACATTCTCCCAGAGAGCTCTTATCGTGAATTAAATTCTTGTTATTTACAGCAGAGCAGATGACAGTGCACAGTATTGAAGAAAAGTTTACAAAATACAAACTAAACATAATAGGAGCCAACATAAAAAGTTTGCTTCAGTTGTATCTAATACCTTAGGTTGCTTTGTTCTATAACCACAACAGTTTCAGCAGATCAGGAGGTTTAATGTTGGTGCAGTATATCAGTAAGCTAGCTGGAGTGATAACAGCATTGGCATAAACTGACAAGAATCTGTAGTTTGAGTTCTGGACATGTCTTTGAGTTTCTTAAGTCTGGTTCAACTTTCCAAGAAGTTGTTTATACAATAAGAGAACAGTGGTGTGTTTGTAGTTTGAACAAGTTATTGATGGATTCAAAGAAAGTTATGGTTAAATTTATGCATATTTTCTGGTATATGTATATATGCTTTTTCCTTCACAGATTTTCTTGTGAAAATAAGATCTACGTCTCATTTGACACCTATTTGAAATGGATAAGAAAATAAAAATCAAAGAAGAAGATCCCCTCACAGATGACAGAGCCTCACAGAATGAGAGAGAGTTGTCTCACAAGGTTGTTTCTATGAAGACAAGTATTGATGCTGTGCTTCTGGATGCTGATTGTGACATGATAGTCAAGACAGAAATTAAATCAGAGACTCCTTTTATTAAACACCCTATAAAGCAAATGATGACTGACAGTGCTACATGCAGCCACAACTGGGAGATGCATAATGAAACAGAAATAGAACATCATACTCAGTTTGCAGACTGTGGTTCACAGAATGAGGGACAATTTCTTCCAGAGAATCCTGAAATGATGGATAAGGAATACAACAGTGATCATGAAATGTGTAACAAAATAAAAATTAAAGAAGAACCTTGGCAGTTGGAAACAGAAACATCATCAGTTTGGGACAATACTAAGGTAAGTTACCTAGAAGCCTATGGTAGTTAGAGTAATGTTTGGTAATAACCATCCCAATATATTCTGTGCTATTGCAGAATATTACAATCTGCTACACTTAAAAAGTAAAATGAATGGCAAATCAAGTTAAGGATTCAAAGGTAGCAGATAACCCAGCTATAAACCTAGTTGATACGAGATATGATTGTGCCTGCATGTCACAATTAGAGTGATTTGTTATGTACAGTTATATAATTTTAAGCAGCTGAGTTAGATAAATATGCCCCTGGATGCTAAACTGTGTTCTAGATACTACAAGGCTCACATTGTTTTTATATGAGGTAAATACTAATGATGTAATCCACCAATGTAATTTATGGGCCTGTAGGCCATGGTACAATTGAAGAGATATCACATGACCTTTTGTTTGTAAGTCTTTGGAGATCTTCAGAGAGAGCAACTACTGGCTGCTGACAACTAGAGTGCTACTTCTTTTTCTCCAAAATGGAGGAGTTTATGGACACACCAACTGCACTGAGAATGCAGAGTTTTGAGTTTAGCTGTTGCCTGTTTAGTACTACCTACCACAAAGCCTTCATTTTACAGATCATGGGTAAGAAAGTGTTGCCACTGCATCTGCAGATTGAAGTAGTGTGTATGATGACCGGCCATGGAGCTTAGGTCAGGTGATATCTGTTGGCCAGATTACAAACATGCATGTATTATGTACTTAGATGAACTTTGATCTTTGTCTTAAGGTACATTAACTCTAGTAGTGTGTCTTTCAAGTAGCTGGATGTGAGTAAGGTCTATGTCTAATTTGTGTTATATCGCCACATTCTTTGTTTAGATGTTTTTTTGGCAAGAACTTATTAATTCAAACCACATATCATGCTAGCAACCATTGTACAGGATATTTGATCAATTCTGCATGTGAAATAGACTCAGTATTGCCTACTGAAGGTGATCTATCCTGAACATGTCGACAACGGGCTACTTATAAATGACCTATGAAATGCATGTGTCATATTCCATGTGACATTAAATTGCACTCATACCACCTCTAAAGGGTACAGAAATTATGTCAGGCTATTTTCCACCCTAGGACCATAATCAAATTCATTTTTTCCTTTTCCATTTCAATCACCAACAAGACTGCACTGCGTTATAGAGCTGCATATGTACACACCACATCAGTGTGTGATATTATCACTGCATGGTCCATACATGCTAACTTGACCACTAAATGGGGAAATGCACATAATGTACCCTAGCAGTTCACTACGCTGTATAGTTTATGAAACAATGCATTTCATTTTATATATATATATATATATATATATATATATATATATATATATAGGCCAATTTTTTGAAATATTTCCCTGATGGATTAAATATGGAGCTTCAGTCACCTTAACCCACATTTTTTTTTCAAGTGGAGGAAAAATCCATTTATGGACTAACCTTGACTGTATTGGGATGGCACAGCCAGGAGTGTGAGCTTCACCCAAAGGTACTACCCACTATAAACCCCCCCCCCCCCTCAGAGTTTTGGGAGAGGAATTCTAGCAGTACCACTAAATGCACCTGCGGATTCATATTAACCCACAAAACTACCTTATGGATACACTTGAATGGAGTGGTATGTGCGAATAACCTGACATCTCTGTAATGTGTCTGCCTCACATTCAAGAGACTCTGAGTTTGCATGTCCATCAGGGTGAGTTACTTGGATTAGGTACTTTTCGAGGATTTTCTCTTATCTTGGAAGATGAATTTAGGGTTAAGGAAGGTCTATGGAGCCTGGGCTCATTTGAGCATCATTTTCCCATTTTATATAGCATCTTTTACGAGCTTTGTTGAAGATGTTCAATAAAAAATAAGAACAAAGAAAAAGAGTGTGTGACCTGGAATTTTATAGCTTAATGCTGTGCAACATGATCTAGGAATGACAAAGCAGATTGACTGGTCCATGTTTAGTCATTGTGGACATGTTCAGCATCTCCTCTGATGTACTGCTACCAGTGCATTCCTATTATCACTTTAGCATATAACTCAACAACAGTGCATGTTTACGGCACTGTAGGTATCAGCTCTTACACTGTAACCAACAATTTAGATACGTCCTGGATATCATGTACAAGTATGTAAAAAGAATGGACATATGCAACTTTACCTTTAATTAGTTTCTAGGCTCTTGCAAGGTTACCTCAACATCAAAGAATCCTTGTTAGGTCTCTCAGGGACTATGACACCACTAGATGCTGCTTCAGGTGTCACCATACCCCGTATGGCATGTAGGCACCCAGGATAGCAAAGTAGCAATTCCTAGCAGCAGCTAAAGTTGAGCTCCATTAATCCACAATCAGTGTTGACCTTTAAATCTACTCATTGGAATGCAAAAACTTATTTACACCGAGGTGTATGGGTATTATTTTCTACAAAAATGGCTTAGAGGGGAAAATTGCACCCTCTAACATACGAGTACTTCCCATCTAAACTAAAACCAGATATCCTGCAACTAGTTATACATGAATTTTCCTACCTGCAGTTAAAGTTGGCATGCACCAAAATTATTCAGGCTTACTAAAGCCTGCCAGCAGCAATGGATAGACAGATGAAATATTCTTCCAATTCCTTGCATTATAAATACGATGTAATATTCATGTTTAAGTATGTTCATATGTAATTGGGTTGTTGAAAAGGCCTTCATCCTGAAAGCCATTTGAGTGTACTGCTTTATTATTATGATTAATGTTGATACAATTTGTTGTGAGGTTTCCAAAAGTTTCATCATTGATATCAAGTCTTAGTATGTTATTCACGCATATGAATGTTAACCTTTTTTTCCTTCTGCTGTTTTCTCATAAATTTCTGTACTAAGTTTCCTAAATGCTTGATCTTTTGAATAATATATTCTGATCTATTAAACGTTTCTTTTGCCAGTTCTATGTTTTCTAAACAAAACAAATCCTTTGTGCCTGTCTTGGTTTGCTTAAGTCTTATTACATGATAAAATATCAAATATTCGTTTCCACATATGTTTTAACCATGTTGCATAGGACATTATCACTATATAGATAATTCTGTAAAACTGTACATTTGAATTATTCTGTTACAGGATATGGACCTTCCTGCAGTAAAGTTCCCAAGGTAAGATTTCACGCTTTTCAGTTACGACATTGCTTATTTCTGTTCTTATATAACTCTCAATTTGTTTTGGCACATGTCTCACTGAACTCTCAAACGGATACAAATGGTTACACAGTAAGCCTTGCTCTAAGTATAATCATATGGGACCAAAACAAATTTCTGAATAGGACAATGTTCCTAATTATACAAAATGCAATGGATTATGTACACATTATCACTTACCATACATCATAAATATATATCTATTAGTAATTATGCCTATATGTAAATGCGTACTTTAACTTTTGTAGCTTAGATTTTGTACATTTATTTGCAGGTGTTATGTGCCACAGATTAATACAATATTACTAATAACTCTAACACAATATCATGACTTGAACTGTAATTTATATTACTGGTTTCTTTCGCTATTCTCCCTTGGTTTAATTGCCTTATATGTCGCTTGCTTTTTTGGTCACTAGGAGGAAAGCATCTTTGAATTTTCTGTTCAGTTTTTTCTTCCTCTGTGCAATGTTTTGCGCTATAGATTAGTTTCAACAGCTTGGGAAAATAAGTTTGTGTTACCAATTTCATGATAATATTTGTATATGTGATTGGTTCTTCAGGCTCTGCTAGATGGTATTAAATGGAATACAATAGAGGAAGTGCTTTTATTTCTACTTTTCTTGACTCTGTAAGTCAAGGAAGTAACATCTGAAAAGGAATGAGCTCATATAGATGTGAATAACAATATAATGCAGTAGTCCATATCTGCAATCCTGGTTTTCTGCATTGTACAATTAATTTTCTATTAATTTTAGAATTTTAATCCGGTTTCCATGTTGAGCAAGTTTAGTTTTGTACAAAAAAAAAAAAAAAAAAAGAAAGAAAGAAAGACACTTTGAGAAATAAAAATCTATTGTATGCATCTAGACCAATATATTTGTATGCTTTAGACTGATTTTCAAATTATACTCATTCTGCTTTCATCAAGTTTTACTGTATAATAAATAATCAATCCCTCAAATTACATATTGAAATTTGTTGTATGTTTTATTCCATGGATACTGTACAGCATTCTATACATTTACATGTGGCTTAAACAAATACAAACTGGATTTTTACTGGATCTAATGCTTATGAGGTGCATTCTTTTCTTTCAAAATGTTCAGTATCCAGATTTCAGTAGAAATATGTTTCAAAGTCCCATGAAAGTCAGATAACTGTTTCTAATGTATCTGAAAGAGAGATGCAGAACTAGGTAACTAAAAATTGAAATGCCTGATAGATGGGAAGCTTGGTATCGAGGTCGTGCTTCATGTAATGTACAAGTTTTTAAGAATATCCTCTTTTCCCAAGTTGTTGAACATATTACTATTTTTGCATTCTTAAAATACCTTCTATATGATTGTAAGTACAATACTATTACTTTAAGATATTTGTAACCTGCAAAATATCTTGCAGATTTATGGAAAATTAAAGTTGGAATTGAAACACTTAGATTGCCTGTGTCTTGGTCATTTAAAGCTCACAAGGAGAATATAGTCAAGACATAAACATATGTGACCAGTAATTTATAAAAAGCAGAAGCTGTTGACAGTGAAGCAATCCAAATATTATAAATAAACTACAACACCTAGTATTACCAGGTGTTGTAGTTTATTTATAATATGTGATCAGGTTCACAATTCTGAATTAAGGTTTCCATGAATTCAAATTAATTTCACTGTTACTTGCTCATTCATTTGTATAGGATTATTTCTTGAATTTTCTTCAAAATCCTTTTTATTATGAAGCTGTACTATACCAACCTTTCACGTGTATATTGTATCACACTTGTTGTAACCTTATTATACTTAAATTCCAGATCAGCTTAATTGTGGTTCATTATGCGTTCTATGTGTGATAATTATAATTTTCAGAATATTATTTACTGATAGGTTCCATTTATTTCCTTTTATAATCTTGAGGCTACTAAATTTCAATTACAGTTCATGATGACCCGCTTCTGATTATTTTATTATTGTTTCAGCTCTTATAGCCTGATTTTACCTACTACAAAATATGTAATTGTAATTTATAGTAATTGATAGTAATTTATTTCTCATCTTTCCTTTTACATCAACAAATGGAAATACAAAATCAAAATTACAATTATAAAATCCATACTGAAATATGCCATATATTCCTAAATCCTGAAAATCCTATCATGTTATCATGTTGCCCAACATTGAATAGTAATTCGGTCCTCATACACCTAACCCTAGGTTTTTGTGTATTGGAGGCCCTCTACTCCTTTTTACACTTTCTGCCATTTCACCTATCCCACTCTACATTTTTCTCTTAATTGTTCTTAGCCATCTCTCTTTAAATTTCCCCAAATAATTCCCTATATTTCTCCTGTTCTTTTCCACTTTTACTGACAAAATTTTTCTAATTACTACTTCACCCCCCAAATTGTCCCATTTATGTAGCCAAGCCTGCTCTCTCCATATCTTTGTTTGACTACAATATAATATGCAATGCAAATCTGTATTCTCTTCTCCACACAATGGACATTTATCTAGCTCCTTCTCTTGACCTATACCTTTCCAGTTTCTCACTCCTGTTCTCACCCAAGCAAAACCTTCTCGCCCTAACTTACTATATATATCTACATATCCTTCCCTCTCCAGGTTGTTTTTATTTCTCTATATAATCTCAGTGAGCTTTTGTTACTTCTATTGGCGAAGATGTCTTGTCTGTCAATATCTTCTAATTTTAGCTTAACTTCTTTCCAGAAGCCTCTATACCCATACTCTGCATTTATCCAAGAATGACCCATACCTGTCTGCTTCAACACGTCATTCATTTTATGTGCCCAAGACCCACCCCAGTTACTTCTCTTTTGAATATGAAAACATTCTTTAATTATATTGCCATCTTCCAAGTTAGTGATTCTGTATAAATATTTCATTGCCCTTGACAAGATTTTAATTTTAGTAGAATGCCTGCCTAGTTCTAATTGTGCTGCCCCATTAGGTGAAGCTATTGGTAAATCCCAATATATATTTACAAAAGGATCTATACACTCTATCAGTCTCTCTCCAAGCCTCATCTACTCCCCAAACCTCTGATACATGTAACATTCTATTTTCTACTTCTGCCGTATAAATCCTCTCCAACCATTTGACATTTATATCTGGCAGTTTACTGTAGCATGATTTTATCACTCTCATGGCCATTTTACCTTTTGCCACAGACATCTTTTTTTGTTCTTTGCAGCTGCCATCTGAACTCAACCTTGTACCCAAATAATCAAATCTCCTTACTACCTCTATTTCTCTTCTATTAACCTCCCATTTCTCATCCTTATGCAACCCGTATCCTTTTTTGAAGACCATAATCTTTGTTTTGTTTTCATTCACTTTGAAACCCCATTTATTGCAATAAGAATTGGCTGCCTCGATTGCTCTTCTCAACCCTCCACTTGATATGGACCCAACTACTAGGTCATCTGCAAACAGTAGCCCCGGTATTTCTTTATTATTAATAACTGGTGAATGTAACCTTCAGCTTGATATCTCCTCTAAAATTCCATCAATATAAAGATTAAATAATACTGGACTAAGTTTAAATCCCTGCCTTATTCCTGTCTTACTCAATATAGATTTAGTTACTTTGTTGCCTGGTAGCTTTATACACAACTCATTCTCTTGGTATATCATCTTAATTACTTCTATAAATGCCTGACTTATCCCCTTACTGCTTAATTTTATCCACAATGCATCTCTATTAATAGAATCAAATGCCTTTTCTAGATCAATAAATATCATATATACCCTTCCCCTTTTATTGCTCAGATATTTGTGTACAATTGTTTAAATAATAAAGATGTTATCCGATGTTCTCCTGCCCGGTCTAAAACCTGCTTGGAACTCTGATAGTTTATTCTCCTTCTCAATCCAATTTTGCAACCTATTTGCTAGAATTCCAGTGAAAATCTTAACCTAGAATAGACAATAAACTAATCCCTCTGAAGTTAGCTGGGTTATTTGTATCTCCCTTTCCCTTGTAAATTGGCAGTACCATGCTTGTCCTCCATTTCCTAGGAATTTTCTTTTCTCCATTTTATTGAATAATTTTATCACTATTTTCCTCCTAGTTTCATCGACTGCCCAAGCCTTCCAAAATCCTCCTGGTATACCACCAGTACCACTAGCTTTGTTAGCTTTTAACCTCCTTATTTGATCACAAAATTCAGCATCCAAGATATATCTAATTCATTAATTATTTGCAGACCCCTTAACAAACTTCTTTCCACTCTGATATAATTATCTTGTCCTAACAGTGATTCAAAGTATGCACACCATTGATCTGTGCCTATATACTCAACTCTCCCCACATCTTTATATAGCCCTCTTATTATTGACCAAATTTATCTCTGTGTCATGTATTCTTGCTGCTTCATTTAGCATTCTGCCAATTATCTCACCCCATTCCCTCTGTTTTTGTTCCATTAGACACCTGTATGCCCATCTCAAGATCAGGAAATTTTCCCTTTCCCCTTTTTCCCCTGATTGCCGCCAGTTCTTTAATTCCTGTGCTACTCTTAACTTCGCCATCTGGCAATCCTTGTCAAACCACTGCCTACTGATGCCTTTAGAAACCCCCATTTTCATACAGGCCCCTGCCCCTTTAACAATATATTCCAGTGCCTCTAAGGCTTGCTCTATTTCATTCTCAGTTAAGCTTTGCACCCTCACTTGTAAGATCTTACTACTCTCTGAATTCAATTCATTAACAAATGTTTTATGCAACTCTTCTTTCCACTTATACACTTCCACCACACTGAGACATTCATCAAGCTTCTTCATACGCTTGTTGCCTTCCCCTAACTCTAATCTTAATGGAAAGTGACAGCTTGATTTTAAAACATTCATAACTTCAAAATCTAGGATCCATTCATCAATTCCTACAGAATACATTAAAATATCTACCACACTTTGGCCATTTTTATTAGCAAATAGGAATTCCCCTTCTTTGTCACCCACTTTCAGGCCATTACAGATCATAAGATTATTTTCCTCACAGAACTCTAAAAGTTTCCTCCCTTCATTATTGGTAACCTTGTTTTTACTATGCCTGATCTCTATTTCAAGTTCCTTCTTAGCTTCATCACTTGGATTAATCCACTTAACCTGGTGTTCCCCTATTCTTGCATTTAAATCACCTACAATTATTATTTCAACTTTCCCATACTTATTTTCCAGCACTTCTATATCCCAACCTAGTTTCCTAAACACATTTGGATCATAGAACTCTGATACAGTAGGTGGGTTATACACTGTAGCAATACAGACAGTTCCCCCATTTTGATACATTTCCCCTATGGAGACCCATAACACTGATCTGCTTGACAGTTCTTTTTCTTCTTTCACCTTAAAACATTTATCTTTCTTTATAAAACAGCCTAAACCCCCTGAAGCTCTGCCTTTCCTTTGGTTCTTCATCCCACTTATGCTATAAAAGTCAAATCCTGGAATTATTACACTAGTTTTTTTCTCTATCCAGGTTTCCACAACCATTAACATATCACAAGTTTTTAGCACATTATAGATTTCCCCACTGCACACTTTCTCCCAAAGCCCATCCACATTCCAACCCCCAATGGATAATGTGAATCCCTACGTTTCATCTTTCCTTTTGAACCTCCACCTTTCTAAGTTCATCTGACTCCTGGTGCGCACACGGTCTTTCACTTACAGGATACTTCCAGATGGCGTTGACACCACTTGTAAGTCACCTAAATTCTGCTCAATTTCAGCCGTTATCAAACTACTTGACGCAGTATGAGCTTCCCCCATCAGCTGATCTCCTTGCGTGTCATTTAGCTGTTGTGATTCGACTTGCTCGGTCCTGTGTTCGGTCTGTACGTGTGACGTCACAGGTGACATATCTTCTCTTTCCCTCGTCAGCACCACTGACTCTGGCTTCCTCGCAGATGACGTATGCTTAGTTTCTGTAGTTCGACCACGTGCCAGTTGGACATTCCTGTCGTCTTTTGCCCTCAAAATGCAGTTGCCCTCCCATGTAACGTAGTGCTGACGAAGTTCCTGTTTCACACCATCGATCCAAAATCAACACCTTTTAAATATGCCCATTTTCCTGCTGCTCTTGCTTTCTTCATTTCCAATAAAGCTAAAGATTTCAATTCGCGCTGTTTCTTACCCAAATCTTGCTCAATAAATATTTTAGTGCCTTTTAACTGTTTACTGTTCCTCAACACTTCCCATTTGAATCTCATTGATGCTACTTTCACTATTATTGGTCTTGGTTTCGGTCCAAATCTTCCTATTCTAAAACAATCCATTATCTCCCAACCTGCCATATTTAGTTTCAGATTTTGTTGGAATATATTTTCTATATCCTGCCGTACTCGTCGGTCTCTTCTCTCTTCTAATCCAAATATTATCAGGTTTAGTTTCTGATACCCTTCCTCTAAATTTTCCAGTCGGGTTAGTCTGTCTTTACATTCTTTTATTTCTTCCTTTACTTCCTCCTCAAATTTCTCTAATGCTGTTAACATCCCGTTAAACTGTTCGCCAATCTTCTTGACAATTCTATTTTCCATCTCCTTCACTTCTTTTATTTCTTTTGTGATATATTCTAGCATGCGGCTAGTTGCTCCATTGTTGGTCCGGGATTTAGTTCCCTTTCCCCAATGATTAACAAAGCCCATATCACTAAGATGTACCATACACTTATTAAACATATACCAGAAGATCCTGCTGATTTTTCGGGCTCATTCTAAATGCGTTAAAAGTGCCGATCCTAATTCGATACTTTTGCACGTCAATCATCTTCGGTCGCGAGCGCGTGTGCCTATGCGTCCGTCTCCCTTCATGTCTGGCAGGCAACTCACAAAATATGTAATAAAATCTTTTATTTCTAAGCATTTAGTAATTGATAATAGAGGACAGATAAAACTAACCAGCTACAGCTAAAGAAAGTAATCTAATATATTTAAGAGCCCTTATTTAGCTTTTGAACCTATAACTACAAAGATGCTACATGGGCTCATAATTTCAAGTATGCTTCAATACATTGATAGGTCTTTATCTTTTCTTTGAATAAATAAGAATGTAACATGAGAAGCTTTCAGCAGTGTTTGTTCCGGAGAACAGAATAGTCAGAGCTTTCTTTACTCACTATAGATAAGCAGTAAAGTAAAATGAATTCAATGTTTTGTGACATTTGAAGTACCTGTAATAGAATAACCAATTTGTTGTATGTATGTAGTCAATCACCTTATTATGTCTTGTGGGCATAAATTGATACATTGAGGTGTTTACTTACCCTTTCTTCATTACAATCCAGAGCAGAGCAAAGCTTGCAGTACTTAGCTGGGCTCTTCCAGGTTAATGTAATCAAAGCTAAACATAATTCCAGATAGGCTCGTCATCTGTAGCTCTTTTGATCTTGTCTCAGAGTTTTGTAATATTGCAATATATCAATTAGTGCAGAGGATATATTGCACCCTTTTAGACACTGTCTGCAAATTGAAATGTCATTCTTTTCACAATTATGAATGTAATAGTTAAGGAATACGTGAACCCTTTATCATCTTTTAAGCAGCAGTAATATTTTCTTCCACTCAAAGCTCAGTACTTATATTTCACTAGAAATACATGTTTTGCTATCTCCTAAATCATACAGAGAATTCTTTTACAAATATATCTATGTTATAACTTGACATTTAATGACATGAAAACTTAAACGTTTATGAATATTATTTGTTATCTGTTTTGCTGCCTAATCCTTAGAATTTAATAAAACATAATTCTCCTATTTCCCAGTATTTTTAGACTAGGTCTTCTTTACTTGACATTTTTATAAGTAGCCAGTGACAACTCTTTTTAGGCATTTCAGGCTTCAATCTTGTTAGTAATATTTGGTTCTTCATTTGTATCTTGTGGTGAACTTAGAAACTGTATTCAGTTCCATTTTGAGAAGTGATCTGTCTTATTTAAATGATTTCTTTTTGACTTTTTAATAATCAATTTGGTACAAATATTTCTACTTTCCAAAGGTCATAAACACAGGAATTGCTTGTAGAACTATTCTGAATAGTTGTCTTTTAGTAAACCATGAATTAATGTCATTCTGAGTGCATGTATAGCACACATTGCTTGTAATGCCACAAACCTCGGACTTATTACCATGTTGTACATTAGAAGATTTTGTGTTATTTACACATATTTGAATAAATGAAGTTACTTCTCTTGTAATGAAGAATTTCCTTCTGAGAGCCAGAGACTTTTTTTCTAAAAACATGTGTGAAAGTGGTCTTATGTCTCTTTATTCCTAACTTCATTGAGGAAAATGTACAAAAAAGTGTTCAATAAAAAGTGAAGTATGGTGTGTACCTTGGGTCCTGAAAACAATAGTTCATATAGTGAAAAAAATTAATTCAAGAGAACTTTAAAATTGTTTAATACGTCTAAGCATACATACTATACATGTCCCTTTTAAGGTGGAGTACAGAATAGACAATATCTTAGGCATAAAGATGAGCTGGTGCACAGTAATAGGAGCACACTCCCTACCGAAATTCACCAAGAAGATAGGTGAGGCACTGGAGGGAATAGGAGAAGACTTGAATTATTGGGTGGACAAACCCAATGCCAAGGCAGAATCAGTATTAAATATAATGCATGAAATTGGAATAACATTGGTAAATGACAAGAACAAGAAAACCTTTGTAGGGCACAATGGTAGTAATTAGTTCTCCTACTAACCAATATGAAAAATGTACAGAACGTAGCAGAAAGAAAACACTTACCAGTAGAAACAACAATGGAAATGAAGAGGAAGCAAGACATAATAAAAAGTGAGAGAGAAGTCAGATTGAGAAAAATAGGTGTAAGAGAGTTAGAAAGAAACAATGGAGAAAAGTGGGGGCCAGGGAAGTGATTCGAAAAGGATGGATAGATGATTCCTTAATAGAATTGGAAAGCAATGCAGGGAGCAGCATAGGAAAGAGTGCAACACAAGAGAACAGCAAAGCCATGGTTCAATAATACATGTTACAGAAGAAAAAAAGGAAAGAATATGTATGCTCCATTAAGCACTCCAGGAACCATAGGAGGATGCGATAAAGCACTTCAGTGAAAGTAGGAGGTCTTATAAGAAATTAATGCAAGACAAGAAAAGAGCATACTATAAGGAACAAGGAAAGCAACAGAATGAAGAAGAGGAAAACTACACATACCATGTTCGAAAAACAGAGTCCAAAATTTCCGACAGGCATACATATAAAAGCATGGACAGATCATTTCAAACAAATACTAGGATGGACTAACACAAGACCAGTGTTAGAAGTGAACAGACAATGAAATGGGAGAAGTTCACAAAAAAGGAAGTGACAAGAGTAATTAAAGAAGCAAAATGCTTGCGAACCAGCCTAAATATATAATAAACATCTAAGAAACGCATTCCACATGATGCTGGAAGCATGGACACAGCTTTTCAACAAATGTATGTTACAAGGAATAATCCTGGACAGATTGAGATGCATGAAGATGAAAATGCTTTATAAAGGAAAGTGAGATGCAAGTGACATGAATGCCTACAATGGCATAGCAATGGAATGCACTGTATACAAGGTCATGATGACACTAGCCACAAGAAGGCTAACGAGGATAATAGATCATCACATCCTGGAAGAACTATACGGCTTTTCGCAAATAGAGATCCATATCATAAGCTATAGAATGCCTGCAAAGAGACATTGGAAATGTATTAAGTAGACCCTGAGAGAAACTAAATGCAATGTTTATAGACTGCACCAAAGCCTATGATATGGTCAACAGGAGCAAACTCATAGAAAAACTGCAGAGGACGATCGGATTAGAAATACCAATAATGAGAGGAACTATACATCATGGTAAACAACAGGGTGCAGATCAACAGTAATGTAACATTATTGAAACAAACATCACAAAGTACAGGACTACTACAGAGGTCCCAATGAGTCCACACCAATTCATTGTGATAACAATGGATGTGACCTAGGCAATAGTGACAGGAGGAGTGAAAATATACATCTACGCAAATGATGTGGCTCTGATAGACCAATAGGAAATCTTCAGACTGAAATAAATAAATTAGTGAACTGGGTAGAAAATATTGATCTGATACACCATAGGAAAAAGCCACAATGACAACATTCAAGAGAAGAGGACACACAGGAGGAGATGTTACAAAAATACAGGATGCGCCACTGGGAGTATTTAGCAGCTTCAAATACCTAGGCATAAAGCTACAGACACAAGGAACCACATTTACAGAACGCATAAAAGGCAGAGCATCGTCAGCAGTGAAAGCCATGTATGATATTAAATACCTAAACAAAGTGTCTGTCAAGATAGCGATGGCTTTGTTCGCAATGAAAACAGCACCAATAATAACGTATGGACTGCAACTGATATGGGAACACATGACAAAAGGAAATATAGAGAAACAGAAGACATTTATGACAAAAATTCTATGTCTATCCAGATACATACCTACAAGTTTGACATACGAAATGTGTAGAGAAGCAATGTTGAGAGAAGATCTGCAACTACAAATGCTGCTACCGGCAACAAAGGCATAGGAGCAACTAGGGAGAGAACACCAAATGAAGAAAACAGAAATCTGGGAAGAGTTGTATATCACAAACGCTGTGACCAAGGAAGAATGGAAGACAAACTATAAATTAAGGCATTTTGTAACAAGATACGCAGCACAATGCTTCCATCACTTGATTTGTAAGGAAAACAGACACCACGACTCAAACGAAGAATGTGTTCATGCCTTATGCGGAAAATAATTCTCGAGGCACCATGTAGAAGTATGTGGAAAAATATTCTCTAGGTACCATGTAGAAGTATGTGGAAAGAAAACAGCCTTTGTGAGAAAATTCTCTTGCACTGACAATGTGGAAGTGCAATAACGGAGGTGAAAAATATAAGAAATATCAGATGGCCAGGGGACTACACGAAATACACATTACTAACATCAATCCACATTGCACAATTTCTTCATATTATTAATACATGGTTATATAAAAGTAAAAGCACACAACTAGAATGGAATTAGAATGTTTTAACTATCTATGTTCATGGAAAAGTCTAAAAAAGTTCCCATTAATACAAATATAACTCTATGTGTAATACTTATTGCTTCACTGTAACTAGCTTCATTTTCTACGTAATTCCCATTTGCAAACAAACACAGAAAGATATTGCAAGTAGTACACATTTTTCTTGTTCTGCCATTACAGCATATCTGCTGCATTTCGGCCAGTTTTACGTCTACAATTGCAGGCATGACAACTTTTTGACTCCTTTAAATTTTCATGGGTTATAGGACTTTGCACCTCTTTGGTGTTGGTTTTGTAACCTGGTTGTCACTATCTTCTCCACTTCATCCAACTCCTTTTTTTTTTTATATTAAAGATTTGCTGAGCATGAGTTTGTATTTTCTTAGCTGTGGTGTTTGTTTTGGAGAGATTCTCTTTGCTTTTGGCCCTTCCCCAACTGCAACCAGGCACTTGAAACAGCATCATAGAACAAGTGTACAATGGTTCAAATGGTCCAATTCTTTGTTCTGGCCTTCATTGGGCACTAACACATTGATTCAAACAAGTCCACCCCATCCATGTAAGAGTTATATACCTGCACTATATTTGGTGTTACAACTTCAATGTATGTCTTCTCTTTCTTGTTATATCTCCTGCACTTATCCTGGTTGGATAACATCATTGTAATGAATGCCCTTTCTGTCCATTTTACAATACACATATTGCCATCGTGGTGAACAAATGTGTATGAAGATTCTTTGTTTAATTCTTTATCACCCTTCAATCGTGGTTTCTTTGGTAATCAATTCAGTATTGTGCCAGTTGACCTAAGTCCTCTCTTGAGTACCTCATTCACTAGTTTTTGACTTCTAAAATGCCGATCATGATAAATAGTGTCCTGGAGTCAGACCTTCCATAATCTGAAGCACTGCAGCTTCACCGAAACCGAAACCTGTGCATTATACTTAGAGTAAGTTGTCTTCCCCTGATAGAATTTAAAATCTAAAACAACTCCATTGGAATTTGCCAAAGCAAAAACCTTTAAACTCATTGGATTAGGTTTGTTGGGACAATACTGATTCATACTGCAAACTCCAGAAAATAGAACTATCATTTCATCTACAGCAACATTTTCTTTCCTCTCATGTTTCATCATACTTCTCTTAATTTATTAATAAGTGGATGTGCCTTCCACATCCTATCATCTTTATGTACTTGCTCAGAAATGTCTTCATCAAATACAACCTTCAGAAAAGTCCTAATGGTGAAGAATTTATTCCCAGCTATATTGTCACTTATGATTGGTAACCTCCATCTGTTTTCCAAATATATTCAGATTATTGGATACTGTAAGCAGTTCAATATCATACAAATGCCAATAAACACTTCCAGGTCAGGCAATTAAATTTAGAGGTCTGCCTTTCATTTTTATATGTCTCACAAGACGTAACTGCTGTTGTTTGGAGTATATCATCGATATACTGTTTGAAGTAATCAACCTTGACAAATGCGAGACTGAAGCTGGATTAAAATTTCTTCTGTGCCAGTGGAGCCTAGGCATTTGCACAGACACCTGAAATATTAAAATTCTTTTACTTTCACGTAAAGTATTCCACCTCCCATATAAACTTTATTGTACAAAAGGATGTTCAATTTTTCAAGCCCTTGGTAGGAAAATGTGTATAAAATTATTTAATTTAGTAAATAGTGTCAGCATGACTCATCAGAATCACTACTGGATCTCTCAGTTTCCTTTTCATCTTCGTCATTTTGAATAGGAATATTATTATCTGCTAAAGTGCTAGTATTTACATTTTATGAATCATCATGTCCAGAATAACAATCACCTTCAGAATCATCTATATTGGCAACTACTTCTAAGATATATTACTCAGCTTTCATGTGAAATGTGTAGTGTTTAACGCCCGCTTTTACTACATACGGCACCGCAGGCGGTGACACTGATGATGCATGAGATGAAGATGGAGCACCGGTGGAATGAGATGGCGGGGGAAACCGGAGGTCCTGGAGAAAACCCGCCCCAACGCCGTGTTGTCCACCACAAATCTCACTTTGCGGTCGTCTGGGATCGAACCTGGGCCGCCTTGGTGAGAGCCAAGCGGTCTAACCACTGAGCCACGGCGTGGCCATTACTCAGCTTTATCTTCTGAATCAGAAATGAAATTATTAGTTAAATGCGGATACAAAAAATAACGTTTCTGGTGTTTAGAATTGGTTTTAAATTGTAACAGTTAGATAATATTAACTGAAACTCAAAGTACAGAATGCTATACTTCTTGAAAAACGGGGAGCCTATAAATTACAGAATAAGCATGAGCTTGTATGTATTTGAGATATGTTATCTGTTAATATCATTGAAAGACAAAGTATATTACTAATCAAGGCTTTGTGGGTGATCAACCGTGTGAAGTTTATAAAGCTCGACCTTTATAAACTTGACACGGCTGATCACCCGCAAAGCCTTGATTAGTAATGCTCGCCGTGAAATCTCAAGTCTTACAAAAAGTATATTATTAAAACAGAAACCCACTGTTGTAAAGCTGATAAAATTTGCACATGCCTCAAAGGAAGCGTTAGCCCTGCAGCGAACAGTGCATCATCAAATTAAATTTAAAGGCAGTCGATGAATGACACTAAGCAACACTTACTTTTAAATGTTACTTACATTTAAAAGTAAGTGTTGTTTAGTGTCATTAATCGATTCCCTTTAAATTTAATTTATTATAACTACACTGTTTTCAACACTTCCAAGAAAGGAATTGTAGTGCATCATCATGTTGTGACAAGCTGTTTACACAACTCAGTTAGGGACAAAAACAAATAACAAAGCTGTAAAATGCTCCCTAGATGTCAGCAGCTCCTATTTAGGTAGTAGAGACCCATTGCTCTTTCGTACCATCTACTGGTGAATTTTTAAAAGTTACAGTACAGTATACTGACCGTGGGTCTCAGGAGCATACAGTTACTGTCCATGAATCAGTTTAATTAGAGCTATCACCTATTTCTGTGCTTGTAATGATATTTTCTATTTTCAGAGTATCCCCAGAAACAATTGTTGGTGCTATTATTGACAAATCACCATTGATTTCTCCTGAATTCCAAGCAAGAGACACAAGCTTATATGAAGGAATTGATCATTTTGAATTTGCATACCAAAAATGTGATGTTACAGAAATCCTAACTGCAAAGCAAGATGTTCACTCCAAAGAATATGGGAAATGCAATGCTGAGAGTGATATGTACATACTGTCTCTAGACTCGAAACTCAAAAGTATGGATCATGTGAGCAAACAGCCACAGCAGTGTAGCATTTGTGCTAAGACCTTTGCATGTCTATCAGATCTGAAGGCACATATTCACATTCATGAAGTTAAGAAACCTCACCAATGTCAAGTTTGTCATAAGAGCTTTACTCATTTGTCAATTTTGAGGAGACATAGTTTAGTTCATGAGGGTAAGAGGCCATACAAATGTGAAGTTTGTGATACGAGCTTTACACAGTTTTCTCATTTGAAAAGACATAATTTAGTTCATGTGGATAAGAAGCCATACCAATGTAAAGTTTGTAATAAGGGCTTTACTCAGTTGTCTAATATGGAAAGACATATTTTAGTTCACGAGGGTAAGAAGCCACACATATGTAAAGTTTGTGATAAGAGATTTACTGACATTTCAACTTTAAAAAACCATAATTTAGTTCATGAGGGTAAGAAGCCACACAAATGTAAAACTTGTGGTAAGTGCTTTACTCGGTTGTCAGATTTGAAAACACACAACTTAATACATGAGGGTAAGAAGCTATACAAATGTGAAGTTTGTGATAAGAGCTTTAGTCGGGTGTCAACTTTAAAAACGCATCATTTACTTCACGAAGATAAGAAGCCATACCAATGTACAGTTTGTCAGAGGAGCTTTACTCATTCGTCAAATTTGAAAACACACAATTTAGTTCATGAGGGTAAGAAGCCACACCAATGTAATGTTTGTGGTAGACGCTTTACTCAGTTGGGACATTTGAGAAGACATAATTTAGTTCATGATCGTAAAAAGCCATACCACAGTTAATTATGTGATAAGAGCTTCACTCCCTTGTCACATCTGAAAAAAATATTTAGTGTGCGAGTTTATGAGGACATTAAAATTTGTCCTGAGTTTCCGGGTTTATAAATCCATTATTTGATATCTGATGTTAAGAAGTGAAAGTGAAATGAGTGTCAGCAAAGTACCATACTTTACTTGTTTTAAGGGAGTATTTCTGAGGGGGAATTGTGCCAATGTGAGATGAGGAGAGCTTGTTTTCTCACATTGTTGGGTTCCCAAGTACATATGTAGCTAGGTTACCATACCTGACTAAAGTCTAGAATTTTGGATAATGGTAAGCCCTAGCACATTTGTTAAAATGTTATCCTTAAGCCATAAACCTGCAGTAAATAAAACCTCAAAGCCAAAACATAAAACCTCAACCTACTTACACAGTTTCCAGCATTTTAGTTTATTTACCTACATTTTTATTCATATTCTGAAAGTAAGTAGTTGACATCTTGATGTAAATGTAAAACTAGAAGCATTAATGTTGTAGAACACAAATTAAAGGTAAAGAAGTGCGAGTTCCTAATATGTAGTGATTCCTTTGGAATAATTTACTTATCACTAGCTTTCAATGCCTGAGTGAGGTGATCATTACCAACACGCTTTTTTTGTTGTGTACTGTTAAAGGATTTAAGTTTGTATACTTAAGTATCAAAACAAGCTTGTTATAGTGCGCTAGCATGAATGTATCGTCTTGGGTAAAGAAGGCTATTCAAAGTCTTACCAATAATAACAGAATGTATTCATTAATTGGGAAAACGACATTGAGAGGTGATAGCATACTCTCTCCTGTTTTAATTAAGGTTAATGATCACTTTCATTAATCTTCTCCTTAATACTACAAAACGCATTCTAAAAGTGTAAAGACCAAGGCGAGATGCACGATCTCGGTGAACGACCACTTCCTGATGAAAGTCCACCGGGTGTCGTCAGATCCTCTGGTCGACACGTGCAGCAGCAACACCCAAGAGTCCAAGTATAAAATGTGTTTCCCTGGGAGACCCGGGACAGTTGTTGGACAGTTGGACTGATACAGCGATAGACTGTATAACACCATCATGAAGGTCTGGACGATCCTGTTCTTTACCTGCACACTGGTGAGTAAGGTGTATTTATAAAATACTGCCAGAATAGTAATAATTACTAGGAGATTGATAGCAAGTGCCATCTTATCATTAACTTACCATTTTATTAACATTTTTATAATACTCATTCGTTCTTTCTAATAATAATTAGCTTAAGTATATTTTTATTTTTATTTGAAGTTCCATCCTTGTCACATCCACCCAATTCCCTCCATAGAAGAGAAAATAGCACTATATGTAATGATAATTTTATATGTTCTGTCAAATAAGTCTTCAGATACTTTTTAGCCAATTTCAAAATATTCCTTGTTGAAGTACACCATTGACACTGTCATCTCACTAATCATTCATTAGGCACGTGCCTTTGCAGAACATCGTTGGTAACGTGGGGCCTGGGTGAACCTTCCAATATATATGCGATTATATGCCTGTATTTTCTTTCGTTTTTCTTTCACCCCAAGGTTTGGCTTTATTTAGGTTATATGTTAATGATTTTTATTGGCATAGTCATATTAAACACATCAGCTAAAATATATGAATAGTGTGTACATTATTATTTGCATCAAGTATACTTTAAGATATATTCTTTTAAAATACATCTTGTCATTGGAAAAGCAAATAATTTTTACATTTTTTCTCAAACAGAGAAGCGTTGTACTTCCCCATGCTTTTGTTCTGTTCCTTTTGTCTTTACTGCAAAGTTCACATAATGATTCTGGTGCGTTCGGAACTCATTTGCTGTTGGAAGTTCACGTTTATATTTCTTTAGAAACTTTCAGCATTTTGGTAGCTTTGATGCTGTTGCAATAGTAAAGCTAAGAACAGCTCTTTCAAATATACCTGTGGAACATTTGTTTTCGTTTCCAACAAAGATAAGCCTAGAATAAGTATTCATGTTTATTCCTGTAGTATTCAACATGTGGTTAAAACTTACCACGTAGCACACAATTCATGTTTTATATGAACTCCAGATTTATAATCTTTATAATGCAAGATTTTTTCAGGCTTTTACTCAGCACGTTCTGACAGTAGGTCCAACGAAACATGTAGACTTGAGATCACAACTCTTTTAACCTTTTGGAACATATGAAAAATGTGTTTTTATGTGAAATCAAATATGTTTTCGTATTGGCTGCGGCCTTTTAGAAAAGTACAATTACTGTGAAACTCCTTGTTCTTGCGTACTGTACCGACAAAACAAACTAGGGTTTTGTTGTTTCGTTGAGACACTAGTGAACCAGTTTTCTGTTGTAACTTTTCTGACAGTGCCATACATTGGTTCAGTGTTAGTCTTAGTACTACAGCCTCTGCGGAATTATTTTGTAAATTTACGCCGGGCTATGGTCCATAATGAATTTCTATATTAGTGGTGTAAAACATTTTGCTTCATCCAAATATAATGCTTTATGCCTCACTTATTTGGTTTAGAGAGTATATTGTCTAAAGCCACATCGACCGCAAAATGCAGGTAATTCACTTGTCCGAAAGTGACATTTTATCGAAAGAGGATAATGCCTCTGATATTAATTAATAGTATAATATGTAGTTATTAACAGTGAAGCAAACAAATATATACAAATATAATAATTTGTGACTTAGAGCTTCACTTATCTTATAATAAATTATACGGAATCGTGATTTCATGTAAACTTATACAATCTTCAGCCGGAACATATATAAAATTTACATTATAACTGAAATTAATGGATTTCTTTCTTTTCTAGATCTAAAGATAATAATAAATAATAAATTAAACCTTGGTATTTACAGGAAGTCTACTCATATTGATAATTACATAAAAAATAAAAGTTTTAACCTTTTTTCGCATAAATTTGCTGTTTTCAATAGTTTGATTTATAGATTAATAAATATACCCCTGAATAAAGATGAGCTTAATAACAATATAAAGATATTTATTAATACTGCTTTAATTAATTGGGTTTAATAAAGACTTTATAAATAAAAAATTCTAATATAAAAAAAAAAACTTAATGATATTTCTACCCTTAGAAAAATAAAAGATGATTATAATTTTAAGAAATTCACTTACCATCGGGTTAACAAACATTTTCAATTTGTTTTAAAGGGTTTGGTATAACTGTTGTTTCTCAAAATAAATATAGTATTACAATTTATTGCATTTCGCTATAAAAGATAAAATTCCTAATTATAAAAAATGTGGTAATTATCAATTTAATTGTTTCGATTGTGATAAAGTTTATATTGGAAAAACAATATGTAATTTAGAAAACAGCGAAAGAACCTTTTCATAACATTAAGTATAAACAAACTGATAAATCGGCCGTAGCAGATCATTTTTGGTCATTTAACCATGAAACAAATCCAGAAGTAAAAATATTAAAACCATTAAATGGTCCGATAGATTTAATGGTTCGGCAACATATATTTATTTTTAAAAAACAAACCGCGTGCTGAATTGTGAAATACCGTAAGTCGATTCTGTTTCTAAATTTGTTTTATTTTCAGATGTTGGTAGTACTAACAAGAACATATCGATATCTAGCGTTTGTAACGACGGAGACAGCTTTCCGGCTGAAGATGTGTATAAGTTTACATGGAATCGCGATCCCGGAAAATGTATAAGAATTATCATCATTTCTTGTAAGATAAGCGAAGTTTTAAGTTACAAATTATTATATTTGTATATATGCCTCTGACATTGATTCACAAACACTAAATATTTCTAAAAAATCGTCCAATTTCTCCAATACCAATAAATAGCATTTGGTACTAACAACAAAGCCTTAATAGCTCCTTCCTCTGGTAAAGCGGTATTCGACAACTTACTAACGAAGTAAAACATGTCAACATGTAACGAGAATAGGCGCAAGGGGCCCACTATACCTGTACGACAACTGCCTGCTGATTCGTCATTCTTTCAGCCACAATAATAGACAAAAATAGTTGTGGCCTTAGAAAACATTCGAGTAAGGTATAGTGTTAAATGTCCTAGTCAAATAATTACTATTTGCGTTCGTAAGATATGAACATTTCAATAAAACAAGGGGCCTCCATGGCCCCGCGCGAATAACTGAGGGCTAAACTGCTTTAAAGTTAGCAGTTCTGACTTCCCACCCGTTTTACTTTCTCCAGGATGCCGATGGTAGTGAGAGCATTTCAATTCAGAAGTGTTAAACGGATATTTAAAAGTAAAATGTACGTTTTGAGATCTGTTGAATCCATAAGAGCGCGTCTTAGAAAAGTGCCTGTTCGTCATCTTAAGGGCGTAATTCCAAAACAAAATTTCTTGAATGACAAACCTAATATAAAAGTTCAGCATCTTCCAACAATCTGACACAAGGATTTTCGCCACCTCCTGTTTCCCGCTTTTTGTTGTTTAATAAACTACTCTCTTGTACCTGCCCGTGGAGTGTCCTGATATATCACAGGAGGTTCTTGGGACCGAAATAGAGTGGAATAACTGGTGCATCAAATATGAGAGAAACGCCATTTACACATTTGCTGCTGACTTGGTATGTAGTAGGTACATCCTTAATGTGGCAAATGAAAGAATGGGTTGTTATATACTGTGACTTTGTGGGTTCGTAGAATTAAAAGGCTGAGTTGCAGAAATTAAAAATCTCCTTTATTTCCGTAGAGATACACTTCAATTCTCACGTAACATTACATCACATAATAACACAATCTTCCAAGGTCGATGACAGTAACAAACCATGACAGCTGATTATATTAACTCTCGTTACAACAACACTCTTGTTAGACAACTGACTCATCACTAGCATGGCTTCTTTTTATACACCCATTCATGAATACCAGACTGTTCTGTCAATCACTAGATGTTTCTGGGAAACAAAGCATCTAATGACGTAATCCGAATATTCTATCACATTGTAGAAGCGTAACTTAATCTATGCCGGCGAGCTCTTTACCTCAGTTATCCTGCTTGCCGGCGCTTGTTTACAATAGCCACGCTATCATTAACTGCTTAGCAAGGCTCATTATTACCATGAAACTTTATCCGCCGACTGTTTTCTTATTTGTGCCGAAACTTTTATGCCTGTTGCCGGGACAATACTAATGGCTAGCCAAGACCGACGTGTAGATTTAACGAGAGTTATGTTCCCTTCAGAATATGAGGGTCTCCTTCTACAATATCCGGATTTTTGGGAGCGTTCGGAATTTGTGTTAAACACATTTGGGCTTTGAAACTGTTCTTTCACATCAGCTGTGTGAAAGGCCAAATTTTGAACAGGCGGATGAGAAAAAAGAATTTAATTTCCATTATTAGACTTAATAGTTATTGGACTATAAAGCCAGGATTTAAGGTATTTACGTCTTGTAAATCACCATTAAGGTAGTTGTCTCATGTGTGAATTCCTAGTGGTTTACCGGAATAATGCAAGGAAGTTGGATAGTGAATGTCATTCTGGCACGTTAGTCATGTTACCTCAATAGTTAAAGCAACCGCACGGAGACTGGGAGATCCATGTTATGATCCCGGCCATGGCATTGAATTTTCCATTCTGACATCTGTCTTAAATTTGGCCTACACACGGTTAGCGTAAAGAACATTTTAGTTTGCTTTACTAGACCTAATAGTGGTTGGTATTTAAGATACTTAAATGTGAAATGTGTTTTGTTTAGCGCTCAATTTTACCTGCGGTACCGCAGGTGGTGACACGGATGGAATGAGATGGCTTGGGAAATCGAAGTTCCCGAAGAAAGTCCGCCCTAGAGACATTCTGTCCACCACAAATCTCACTTTGTGTTCGCCTGGGATCAAACCTGGGCCACTAAGATACTCACGTGTTGTATGTAACTGTTACATGACATTGAACATTTTATTCTGACTCCATCTGCCCAATATTTGGGCTGTTCTTTATTAGTTCGAAGATGCAGTCATTTTCACGGAATACTTAGCCTTTGTGTACACTTACTCTAGTATCAGTATGAGGCCTCTCCGGACTGTTAAGTTCTCGGAATGATTGAACTCAACGGCTACAAGCTTTATTACACAGCCGTTTGTTCTTTTTGGTTGTTGCATTCAGGAATACGTCAGCACCAGCAGTGTGAACATCCATGAGCCGTCATCCCATCACCTCTTCTTCGGCACTATAAGACACACTTTCATTTATTTCATCTGCTGAAGCTTGATCTATTTCTCAATTTTCGTTAAATACTTGCCCACAGCTCATCCTGCAAGTTTATGGAGCAGAGTCTGCAGTTAATGATTTCGAATTGATTGGCGCATCGCTTTCTAACATAACTAGCCCCACTCTGCATAAATGAATGCCCACGCCTTTCACCAGTTCTTTAATGTAGTTACTTTATCTGTGGTATTATGGGCTTCTTTTGTTTTGAAAGTGGACTGACATAAATGAATTGCTTCCCACGCCTATAGATCCTACGTAGAGTCACTTTCACATTCGTTTAGCAAAGTAGCAATAGTACGTGTCTATAATGATATACCTGGTTCATGGACAGCAAGAGCATTGTTACATTGGGTAGAAGAGAGAGCTCATCAGTTCAGAAGGATAACTGGTAAAGGCTAGCTTTTTGTGGTACAGGATCTTCGTAAAGTTCCCGAACTCAAAACCTATTATTCTTTTGATCCAGTTTGATTATACATTCAAACTGAATAGATGTGCACATTTGTTGCACATACCTTTACTTACCTGAAACCCATTTTGAATCCATTTTTTTAATTTTGCAGCCTCTGAGAATAATAAGTACACTGATATATCAGCAAATCATTATACGTGTATTACTTTTGTGACGTCCCAGTTCACAGCAGCTGCTGAAAACAGTGACTATTTGCCGTACAAGCACATTACACATGTTGCATAACACTCTCCATATTGATGTTTTACAGCAAGTGCAGGAATTGGCTACCTTTTCTTGTGAACACAATTCCACTCGTGACGCATGTTCCGTGGCAGGTTTTAATATTGCTTGTGTTATTTTGGCAACAGAGTTACAAATTGCGTCTTTGAGTTCTTCTAGTGAGTGACTGGGTTGCCACTGTTCACTTTCCTCCTTAAATAACACCGAGATAGCGTCAATCCGGAAAAGTCCCTTTAACATCTCCATGGTCTCGTTTACATTATAAAGGCCACGCCGTCGCTCAGTGGTTAGACCGCTTGGCTCTCGCCAAGGCGGCCCGGGTTCGATCCCAGGTGACAGCAAAGTGAGATTTGTGGTGGACAACACGGCGCTGGGGCGGGTTTTCTCCGGGTTCTCCGGTTTCCCCCGCGAACTCATTCCACCGGTGCTCCATCTTCATCTCATGTGTCATCAGTGTCATCGCCTGCGGTGCCGTATGTAGTAAAAGCGGGCATTTAACACTACACATTTCATTTCACATTTTACATTATAAATCACAGCATCCTGATGTAACCAAATATCTCGTTAATCCTCTTCCAGCATAGCGACGAACTGCTACACAATATCCCTGTATACTACACCATCGACTGTTTCCTTAAAGAAGAAGGGCCCATCAATTCTTCTTCGCGATACCGCACACCAAACGCCGACTTGTTCTGAATGAAGCAGCTCTTCATGAAAGACATGCAGATTTTTAGTTGCCCAAGTTTTAGTGTTCTGGGAGTTAATGTAGCCATTTAATTGCAGCCACGCCTTACTCGTAAAAAAGCCTTATCCAAAATAACTACATTGTTGCGTGTGAAGGAACTAAACCATTGACAGTAATGGCAACGATTCACTAGATTGGGCGGCGGCAGCACCAGGACGACTTTAACACGATACGGGTGCAGTTTGGATACCTGATGAGCTTTATGTGTGGAGCTAATTGATCTTCCAAATCGTTGTTTCAAATGCCTTACCGATTTAGTGTCGAGATAACAAGTTGCTGCTCGATCTCATGAACGAGATCTTCTGTGCCTACCTTGAGTCTACCACTTAGTCATGCTTTCTGCACGGATTCTAATAAATCATGGAATCGGCGCACGAGGTCCTAAACTGTAGTTTTATCTGGTGTCGGATCATTTGGAAATAGCCTTCACCATCTCTCTAAACATCTTTCATAGGACCTGAACTCCAAGTATGCTAAAGTAATTGTAAAGGTCATTGTCCCCACCTGCGATTCGTATGTCATTTCGAGCAACCCGAAACATACACTGTCCTAAAAACAGCGCGGAGCCTTTCTTCAAGGTTACAGATGTCATGCGATCAAAATACCCTAAAGATAATTCCTGAGAGTTTGAATCCGGTGACTTTTCGATCGCTCTGTCGTTTTATCTTCGATATATTCTGACAGCTGATGTCCCTTGGAATTGCAGAGAGAATATTTCCTTCCAAACGTGCCTCCTTCTGAATAAAAGATTGATGGTTGAAAACGTTGGTGTTGGATTGACCAGTCACCATGGTAGTAGTTTATGACTCGCATTTGTGTTAACACATGCAGTTAATATTAGGTATTCTCTCTCTTGTTATCCCCAAGAGCTTCCTAATCGTTCCTGGCTGGTCATTCTTCTGAATGTAGTTATTTGTAAAAGAAATCTGTTAGATCAGGATTATACAAGGCATCAGCGGTTAGATAATCTCTTTATATTAGCTTTCCTAACGTTTTAACAAACTATTCTGCATCCTTTTCTTCTGCTGAGAAACTTCTTTGTTGTCTCACAGATACCGCACACTTATCCTTTTTCCATTTCAATAGACAAACCTTATCTTGCTGGAATTAAACCAGTTAAATGAAGCTTTTCTTTAAATGCAAATGTTTCTTCCCTTATTGTTAGAGGATAACTGGAATTTCTGTATTGCATTGTAATACCTATTTACGGTTGCGTCATTTTATTATTTTTCATCCTTTTGCATAGTGGCAAATTCCTCCGAATTTGAGTTTAATATTGGCCATAATGTATTATTTCCATTTACTGGCGAACACAACTGCTTTTCCAGCGTTACAATAAAAAACAATTGCATTTTGCGGACAACCTCGTTCAGCTTATCTAGGCAATACAAAGATAATATAATCACATTGCGACCACCTGTGCTCTTAAAAGATTTGACGCTCCCCTCCTTAAAGCCTATTACATTACTAATTCCCTACTACCTACAAAAACGGGCTAGTAGTTATTATTTCCCTTGATGAAGATGCAGTGAATAAAAGAATAAATTTATATAAAAGAATAATTTGTACAATACAAGGAAAAGTCATGTGGGTGTAACACGTAATTTTTTCCGTTTCGATTTCACTCATTTGTAATGAGAAGTTAACATTTCAATATACCGTTTTATTACGTAATTACTTTTAAATCTTTGGCTAGGTAAATTTATTATGAGTACAGTATGGATACAAAAATTTCAGATATATAAACTACACAGAAATATTATCAGAGCAGATGAAGATATTGTTGCAAGTGCAGATGTAACCCAGATGACTACACTGTATGTTGTGAAAAGGATTGTGTATACTTAAAGGGGCTTTACCTTAAGGGTTTATAATCTACTCTGCAACGGGAGCGCAGCTGAAAGGATAGGGAATCAAATTGTAGAACTAAATGGTAGAGCAAGGTTGGAGCTAGATTGAAGATAAGTAGAGGTAAAAGGAGACAAGTAGACACAACACTGAGTATTATAAAATTCCAATTTACTATATTCTAATTATTAAGTCTAAGTACAAGTAGCCCCATAAGTCTTGAAGAGACTTGGGGGTAAACTTGGGGTATAACAGTTACATTATTATATCAAAGACCCACCCGGAGTTACCTTGGAGATGTGTGGTTGTATATGATTGAGGATGCGAAGGTTAGAGAAGCCACCACTAGTCTGCGGCCTGATGAGTGCGAATTTAGGACCAGCTTGACCTCCCGAGAAACTAGACCTAATGAGTAACCCACAAAAGTCCCCCATGCCCTGGCTTAACCACACTTAAACATAGGTAATGACAGCTAAGTAATGGCACGTTAGAGGCGCCACATAAACGTTTTCCAAGCTAGCTGTGACAGGAATTTGTGTCCGTAGTTAATTTATCTCCGTCTTCATCAGCCGTTCGGGCGCAATTTGGGACAGGATTTCTATGTTGGACGCACAATTCTTTCTCTTCTCGTGTGAGTTTTTGCGGCTATCTATCACCAATTGTATCATCTTATTCTAAATAAGAGTCATGAGACATCTGTTTTTCAGGCGTGGTTCGGAATAAAGTTTCGGAGAAGTCAAATTCCGTAACTATTTAATTGTATTATTTAGATTAGTTTGCTTGAACTTCCTTTCCCAGTCACTTCCAACATGTCGATAAATTCTTACTTTGTTATATTTATACAGATTCAAACTAATACTCTTGATTTTGCTTCACTACTCATCACACTCCACCATTACAACAAAAATCTCTCTCTACCAAGATTATTGATTTATCGTAACTATCGTTACTTCTCTCTTAATTTTGTGATTGGCCGATTTAATACCACGTCACAACATTACGTCATATTACGTCATACAATTATTACTTCGGCCAATGACACAATTACATACATTTTTACATATATAAATTATTAAATATATTTACATAATCAGTTTTTATAAATTTATAAACTTTTCATACTTCAAACATAACCCAAAAGTACTGTTAGAAATGCCCCTCTTCGAAATATATGGAAAATAAGCAAATAAAGGAATTAACAATCTATTTCCTTATATTTCGAAGAATGGCCCCAATTAACAATTTCGTTTACAACAATATTACATAACACCAATATAACATACATAAAACACAACAATAAATCAACATTAATTAAAATACAACAATATATTGACATTTAACAATAATATGTTTTATTAATATTTAACTATTTTAACAATAAGAACTCCGTTGATTACAAATCTCTTGTATCCACATATGCTTCTACAAATGCTTGTCTTATAGCTATGGGTAAAGGTCGGCTTTTATGTGTATAAGGAGCAGTATCATTCACTTTAAATGTGTGTGTGTGTGTGTGTGTGTGTGTGTGTGTGTGTGTGTGTGTGTGTGTGTGTGTGTGTGTGTGTGTGTGTGTATTTGTCACACAGTCCAGGTTTTGAACTAAAGGCTTTTCTGTTCTTTAATATACATAATTTCAGCTGTCCTTTTCTCGCTTGGTCTAGATTGTGTGTGTTTTCTAATTTTACTTGTAATGCCCTCTGGAATTCTATTTCTTCCTCCATTTGGCTTATGTCGTTCTTATCTTGTAGTGTATATAATTAGCAACAATGCTTTTCAAGGTCAATTACATTATTTTGCACTCCATCAATAATTAAATTCTTCCCACAACTTTCGTTTTCGTCGTATTCAAAATTACCATCTTCTTGCAAAAGTATATCTTCCACAAAAAAACCTTTCATTATTTATATTATCTCTATTATCTTCTTTCCTTTCATCTTCTTCCAATAATTTTATTACTATTAAGTCATTTTCTGTCTTAACCTTCATTTGATGCATTTCGAAATTCAATACACTTTGCCATTCATTTAATAAATCATTACCCACAATTACGTCTCTTACCAAATGTGGAATTACCAACGCAATGCAATAGAAATTCCATTCACCTATTCGCCCCTTAATACTTGATATTTAATTCTATCCTTTTTCTTCCCAATTGCAGTACTGCAGTAAACATTACACACATTTAAATGTTCCACTTTATAGTTAGCTAACAGATTTTTAAACAATTCCTCACTTATCACAGTAGAACTGGCTCCAGTATCAATTAAGGCTTTAAGATGATTTGGTTTTTAGTTTTCCGTCTCCCTGTGATTATTACTCTCATTGTTGGTTAGGTTGCTACTATCGATTATATTCGTATCATTCTCTGTGCTTTGTGTATTTTTTACTCTTTCATTTTGATTGCTTCTTTCAAATCTCAAACCCCTAAAGTCTCTTTGATATGCACTAAATAGACTAGTACTTCTACCCCTATTAAAGTTACTTATTCGTTGATTGTTTCCTCGATAAAATCTTACATGGTTTATTTGGTCATTTCTTCCAATTCTCGTCGACTGATTGTTATGATAATTCCTTTGCAAATTATTTTGAACTCCCCTTCCTGTTCCGGGAATTACAGATTCATATGTTCGTCTAGGATCATAACCTCTTCCTTCAAATCTTTGATTTCTCACGGGTGCCCCGCCCCAATTTAAACTCGTCCTATTATTCCTATTATTTGTAGATTGTGATTCCTGTCGATTTCTTCCTCGCTCAATATGGACGTTATTATAGTTACCATCACACGATGTTGTATCATTAATGAGGTTATGTGCTTCAAATTCGGATAATAGCTCAACATATCAGAGAAATCGATAGGCTTAGTCACAATTAAATGATTTCTGATATGTGGTGGATAATGACGTATTAGCATGTTGACAATTTGTGTCTCAGAAATTTTGGGATTAATCAACTTACTTTTGTTAGCTAATTTTGAAGAAATATTCGGTCATAGAAATCCCTTTTCTAAACTCAAACCTACCCGTTGCTAACTCAACTTTTATTCTTCTTTGTCTCTCAGGTCCCCAAAATCGACTTATAAACAGATTTCTGAAAGTACTGTATGTTTCATGTGAAGCCAAGGTTAACCTCAACCACTCAAGAGCATTTTTCTTCAAACAGCGTTTTACTATCACCATCCGAAATTCATTCGGAATTCTCTTAATACGGAAATGTTCTTCCAGTTCCCTAAGAAATACTTTTGGATTATCACCTGATTCCTCATCAAAACTAGGTGGACTAATATCATTTAGTGAATAATGTACACATTCATTTTGACCTAGACTGTGAAACTCTGTGTGTGAGGACATGTTTTGTGTTTCTATGATAATTAATATCATTATCAGGACTCGCAAGCACACTACATTCACCTACTACATCACCAGACTTCTGATGATTGCTTAATTCACCTGGTAAGTCACAGTCATTTATATTTCTAATTCTAGGTCTTTCTTTCACATTATTTACTTTACTAGCCTGTAATGCAATTACAACTTGTGTCAATTTTCCTAAGTTATCCTTCTCTTTTTCAAAATTTTCTTTTACCTCTTTAATTTGCAAAATTACTTCTTCTTTCGCTTTACTTATCTCATCAATTTGTAAGTTTATTTCCTCTTGGTGTTTCTTACTTTCATCATGTTGTAATTGCATTTCAGAATAAATTACATTGATTCTTTGTTCTACTTTATCTCCTAATTCTTCTCTTTGTTTTTGTGTTATTTCTGCCTGTCGTATCCTAAATGTTTCTAACCCTTTGTTTAATTCCATTCTTATTTCTTGTTTCACAATGTCCTGACCTAACCTAGTTTCCTGAATTATTTCTCTTAATTCCATAATTTCCTGTCTATTTTCATTCTTATTCTGTTCTATTGTTTGCAATAACCTTTCCATATTCTCTTTACATTCTTTTCTTCCCTCTCTAATTTCTTGTGCTACCTCACCTTTCAATTCCTGCTTTAACTTTTGTGACAAACTAACCTCTAAATTGTTCACACGTTCTGTCAATTTATTTCCTAATTCTTCTCTCAATTCATTTATATTTTGTTTAAGATCTTGTTTTAATTCTGATTTTACATCTCCTATTTTAGCATTTACATATCCTATTTTAGTATTTAAATTACTCAACATTTCTGATTTTACATCTCCTATTTTAGCATTTACATCTCCTATTTTAGTATCTAAATTACTCAACATTTCTGATTTTACATCACTCAACTCTGATTTTACATCTCCTATTTTAGCATCTAAATTACTCAACATTTTCGTTATCCTTTCTAACATTAACTCGTTATCTTTACTTAATCCTACATTTTCCATACTCATTTCTACCCCATCACTAGCTCCTCCTTCCACTATTATTTCTCTTCTACTCGCAATCTTTTTAACTATTTTCTGATTTCTTAGCAACACAAATCTACTGCTACTATTTTTTTAATTTCACTCACTTTAAACCAGTTTTCTTTTTCTTCTTTCTTCTCTCTTCTTTCTCCTTTCCTTTTATATTCCCACGTAGCTGTACGATGTTTTAATCTCTACTCTTCTTTATCCTATTCGACCATACGTTGCGGCGCCATTTGTAACAGGAATTTTTGTCCGTAGTTAACTTATCTTCGTCTTCATCAGCCGTTCGGGCGCAATTTGGGACAGGATTTCTATGTTGGACGCACAATTCTTTCTCTTCTCGTGTGAGTTTTTGCGGCTATCTTTTTCCTCTGGTCACCAATTGTATCATCTTGTTCTAAATAAGAGTCATGAGGCATCTGTTTTTCAGGAGTGGTTCGGAATAAAGTTTCGGAGAAGTCAAATTCTGTAACTATTTAATTGTATTATTTAGATTACAGTTTGCTTGAACTTCCTTTCCCAGTCACTTCCAACATGTCGATAAATTCTTACTTTGTTATATTTATACAGATTCAAACTATTACTTAAATGTTCTTGATCTTGCAGCACTATTCATCACACTCCACCATTACAACAAAAATCTCTCTACCAAGATTATTGATTTATCGTAACTATCGTTACTTCTCTCTTAATTTTGTGATTGACCGATTTAATACCACGTCACAACTTTACGTCATATTACGTCATACAATAATTACTTCGGCCAATGACACAATTACATACATTTTTACATATTTAAATTATTAAATATATTTACATAATCAGTTTTTATAAATTTATAAACTTTTCATACTTCAAACATAACCCAAAAGTACTGTTACATAGCTAAGCGTTATAATATTTCTCCAAAATATTGTGACTCCCATTCAGTATTTACATAAGTTAGATTGTGCTGATTCATGTGTCCAGCCATCTGTGTGTGGTTAATGTGAGTCAGCAAGAAGCTGCTGCAATAGTCCAAAGTATATGTTTTCGTTAGCCATCAAAATTAAGACTTGTTCAGCAAAATGCAAACTCTGCACTAAATCAAGGCACAAGAAATGAATGTTAAATAACAAGATTAAAGTAACCTCTTAAGTCTTAGCCGTATACGCAACACAACCCCGGCATTTAGATTTTGTCTACCTTGCCAATAACCGAAAGGACAAGTTACAATAGGAAGAAAATTACGTTAACCATCGGAGTTAAGAATATCCATAAGAATATGTAAAAGTTACTAATATTGTGCCTGGGCACATAGGCAACCAAGTGCAAATATAAATCACGAATAGAAAACTATTACATGTTTGTGTGTACTGTCACCCAATTATCGGAAAGCACGACCAACGGCAGCTGAGTAAGGGACCATAGTCATTCGCCCACGCCCACCCATTTATCTCAGTCACTAACTGAGGGGATGATTAGGGAAGTGCCACTGGTCGCTGGACGCCTCTTCCCCCTTCCCCTGCCGTCTGGAACCTTCCCGGCGATTCACTGAAACCAGAGACTTCGAGAAACAGTGATATTCCTATAAAGGGGGCTGCAGGGAGTGAGTCAGTCAGTGCTTGGCGAGCAGCGTAGGAGCGCCGTGCTATTGTACGGACGAGAAGACTGTGTACGTGCATAGGTAGAGTACGTAAAGTCTGTCTATCCAACGCAAGTGCAGGGCGGCCGCTTTCTTTGACAACCCCTCATAATCGTTTTACAACATGGACCCTCCTCCTGACGGTCCTTTCTACAATGTTGCAACATTTTAACATCACCATCTTGCACCTAATGAAACAGAACAACTGGAAGTTGGAAATTTGGCAACTGAGACTCCACGCGGAGTAGACATGCAACTGTCATTTTCAACAAATGGGGGCGGCTATTGGTCCCCAACGTCAGTGTTCCATTTCTGAAGTGTGGAGATAGATTTATGACGGTCATTAGTGGAGGGGAGGGTCCCGTCTATTGAGGTTCCTTTGACTGGGAACTGCACACGCATTGGGTAAACAGACTTTAACTGTGAGCGTGCAGTGGAACTGTAACGGACAAACTGGTGAATCGTAATTGTGTGCATTACGTAATTCTGTGTAATTGGCAAGTGTTCAACTGTTACTCGGTGGAAATAAAGGACATTTTGAGTTTGTGCAATTAGACTTTAATTTCGCGTACCTACAAAGTCACACTGGTGTCAGGAAGCGGGACGACAACATCACCGAACATTACAGCCATGGACGCGGCATTGGAAAAGATTTTGGAGAAGATGATGGAAATGAAGGCGGAACTGACAAAAATGAAGACGGCCAACGACATCACCGAGAAGATGGAAGAAATGAAGGCCGAATTAACAACGAAGACGGAAGCGGCAAATAACAGCCTGGCCGCAGAGTTAAAAAAAATGAAGACCGCCAACGACAACATCACCGAAAAGATGCAAGAAATAAGGACCGAATTGACCACAGAAATGAGGGCAGCGAACGACAGTCTGGCCACGAAAATGAAGGTGGCGAACGAGGTTCTTGCCGCCAAATTGGAGGAACAGTTGGCCGGCGTGAGGGATGACGTCGCGAAGCTGGGCAAGCGGATGGGTCAAGTAGACGAGCGCCTTAATGATTTAGAGGAAAAGGCTGACAATAACGCCAAGTCCCTGAACGCCATGGTTGAAGACATCGAAGACCACGCGAACCGCGTAAACAACCTGGAGGGAAAGGCCGACAGCAGCGTCAAGTCCCTGAACGCCATGATAGAGGACATCGTCGCCAGGAGGTTGAAGGATTTGAAGGCCGACGCGCCGGGACGCGACACAACATTTGCGCGCGTCAGACGTCCCAAGTATGACGGTGCGTCAACGTTTGAAGTCTTCCGCCGCCAGTTCGACTCAGTGGCCAAGCACAAAAAATGGTCACCAGAAGAGGAGGCCACACAGTTAATAGCCAGCCTCCAGGGACGGGCCGCGGAAGTCCTGAACGCGGTACAGTCAACGGCGACACCCAAGGACATCTGGGAGGCCCTGGAGATTCGTTTTGGAAACCACCGCTTAGCCGCAGCGTACCGCAGCCAGCTAAAGCCAAGGTCACAGCAGCCAGGGGAGACGCTGAAGGAGTTCGCCCTGGCAGTCGAACAACTGGCTAGCAAGGCCCTAGTCGACCTACCACCACAGTTCGTATCCCGGGAAGCTGCCTACACATTTGTTGACGGGGTACCGGGCACGGAGATTCGTCATGCCCAATGCTCGGCGATTATAAATCAATCCACGAGGCGCTAACGGCAGCATTAAGGATGGAGGCGGCCAAGGTAACAGCTATCCCGACGTCGAGAATGAGGTGCGTCCGCTACACCGGAGACAAAAGACCAGCCGAGGGACGCCGGCGAAGACCTAGTGGCCTGTGTTGGGGATGTGGACCGCCGAGACACCTAGAGAGAGATTGCCGACACCAGCAAGGTTAGCCGGAAGAACGAGTAAGGCTCGGCGTGGCGAGGAGCACGTCGGCGCCGTCCACACCATCCCCCCGAATGACACTGCGCGCCGTCAGCCGGTGTATGGATGACAGCCTCATCGCGGACGGTTGGGTAAGAGGAAAGCCATGCCGCGTGCTGGTGGACACCGGGTCGGCCGTGACCATCATCAGACCTGACGTGGCGAAGGGTTTGCCGACAAGGAAGCCGAGCCGACCACACCAGCTTGTCACGGCATCGGGCGACATCTTGCCTGTGGAGAAGGAGGCCCTGCTGAAGCTGACCTTGGGAAGGAGCACCGTAGGTCTGTGGATGTTCGTCGCGAAAGTGGCTGAGGAGGTGATACTGGGATTAGATGCCCTCAGGAGCCATTAGCCGACGGTCGACGTCGGCAAGAAAGTCCTGCGGCTCAACGGAGAAGAGGTTATACTCCGTCAACCAGAAAAGCGCCTTGGAATTTGCAGGGTCGTCTTGAACGAAGACTTGGTTGTCCCCGCGAGGAGCGAGGTGGTGGTGACGGCGCGACTAGAAGGCCAGAGAACCAGGAACATGATGCTGGACCAGAAGACGCCTGTACACGGACTGTGTGTAGCCAGGGCATTGCTGCCGTGCCGAGAGCTGGTACCAGTGAGACTGCTCAATCCAACGGACACCGATCACGACGTCCAGGCCGGGACGGAATTGGGAAAGTGCGAGCCCGTGGGAAGCGTAACAGCAATCGACAAGACGCAGGAGCCGGTGGCGACGCAAAACCTAGGGCCCCGGCTAGAAGGCTTACTGGAGAGGGCGGCCGAACACCTGACCGCAGAACAACTGGAGAAGGTTAGACAACTGCTGAGGCGATACCAGCGCGTCTTCGGCCAAGGCGACAGTGACTACGGCCTCACGGACAAAGTGCTTCACCGCATCGACACCGGGGACGCCCGGCCTATTCGGCAACCATATAAACGAGTTCCGCTGGCGAAGCAAGGGGCGATACGAGACATGCTGGAGGACATGAGATCCAGGGGAGTGATTGAAGGGTCGGACAGCCCTTGGTGTTCTCCTGTAGTCTTGGTGACGAAGAACGGCGAGCTGCGCTTCTGCGTAGACTACAGAAAGTTGAACGCTGTCACCCGGAAGGACTGTTTCCCCTTACCCCGGATTGACGACACCCTGGACACGCTAGCTGGTGCACAGTGGTTCTCGACCCTGGACCTGAAGTCGGGCTACTGGCAGGTAGCTCTAGACACAAGAGACAAGGAGAAGACCGCATTCTCGACAGGCCAAGGGCTCTGGCAGTTCACGGTTATGCCCTTTGGCCTCTGCAACGCACCAGCTGCCCTCCTACGCCTCATGGAGTCAGTGATGAGAGGGCTGACTTACGACGCCTGCCTGCTATACCTGGACGACATCATCGTCGGAAAGACTTCTGAAGATCATCTGGAGAATCTAAGTAAGGTGCTACAGAGACTGCAGGCTACCAACTTGAAGCTGAACGTGAAGAAGTGCCAGCTCTTCCGCAAGGAAGTGAATTACTTGGGCCACATAATCTCAGCAAGCGGAGTGGCCACAGACCCGGAGAACACACAGGCTGTGAGAGACTGGCCTCGCCCAAAGGATAAGAAAGGGTTGCGCAGTTTCCTGGGGCTGTGGAGTTTTTACCGCCGCTTCATAAAGGGGTTGTCCAACATCGCAAAACCCCTCACCCGCCTCACAGAGGAATACCGGCCTTATGTGTGGACGGAGGACGCCGTAGATGCTTTCCAGCACCTGAAGAAGATCCTGTGCAGTGCTCCAATTTTGGGATTTCCACAACCGGGTGGCGCCTTCATTGTGGAAACCGACGCCAGCGACCATTGCATTGGAGGCGTCCTATCACAGATCCAGGACGGCCATGAGCGGGTGATAGCCTACTACAGCAAGGCGCTATCCAAGGCAGAGAAGAACTACAGCGCCATCCGGCGATAATTTTTGGCGGTAGTAAAGACCTTGGAGCACTTCTACAAGTACCTGTATGGTCAGCCATTCCACCTGAGGACTGACCATTCCGCCCTAACCTGGCTATTGATCTTTAAGAACCTGGAAGGCCAGACAGCACGTTGGGTCCAGAGGCTGCAGGAGTACGACTTCACCTCGGAACATCGTAGAGGAAAGAGCCACGGTAACGCTGACGCCATGTCCCGAATACCCTGTCCAGAACAGTGCGGCCAGTGCACAAGAGTGGAAGAGAAGGAGCGTGCCACAGCAGTCCGAGTAGTCACGGTAGTGACTGCGGATGGCTGGGATAGCGCAGGCCTGAGGAGGGAGCAGCTGGCGGACACAGACTTGGGGCCACTCTTGGTTATGAAAAAAGATCTATCATATGAATTTCTTATACTGCTTTTAGTTCCAGAGGAAAAAAATAGGAATGGAGCAAACGAAAAAAGGCAAAAAAGTGATTAAACCCTTGATTTTTTATATCAATAACTTCAAAAATATAATGAATATTAAGAATTCATATGATAGAAAGCTTTTTTCTCTCTAAGAACATGTGTTGAAAATTTTAAAGGAACTGAATCAAAACTGCATCGTGTGGAACATTTTGAATGACAAAAAATGTTGAAAAAACTATAACTGAGTAAATCAAATTTTAAAATCCAAAGCATTTTCCTTCTCAGCTGCATGCCTTGAAGCACACTAAAACCCTCCAGATAGACACGTTGGACCCTCCTGACTCTTCCTTCTCTCTTCTGCTGCAGTGTTCTTCAATTTCAGTTTCATTCTGGATGTTTTAGAAGTTACTTTCACAGAAATTGCTGAATGAAGTAAGCATAATTGGTCCTTCCCTTTGCTAATTTTTAGGGATGCTGGTGAAATCTGTGTCCATTATGTCTGACTGCAGCTTGAGTGGGGCAGAACAACCGAAATTGAGTTCACTAATGGTTGATGTCACAGCAGCCTGAAGTCTCTTCTTTGACACAAATATTTCTTTTGGGCAATTATGCCATACCATGTTATGTAAACCTTCATTTGCATTTTGTGTCTTACCCAATGTACATCTCGTTAGGATATCGTCTGATGCCAGCCTTTGGTACACAGCCATTAATTTTCTTATCACATCAGGCCTCAAATATGTTCCCATTGTTGTGTTATGTTTAGGTGTTTTTTCTCGTGTATTTTTGGGCTATTCATGATCCTAACTATGTACACAGTCAACAAGAGGTTAGTTGTTTCAAAGAATGTTTTACCTATAACCTATATAATTGTCATATGCACGTTTTGATGTGTAAAATACCTTTATAAATGCTAAATGGCAGACTGAAACTCATCAGTTTTGTATAAACAGTATGTAGTTTAATGAGAAACACAAGAAAATCACGACCAAGTTAGAAACTCACACAAAACCAAAATATAAACATTACCATTTGCTTTCAATGTTTGCAGCCAGTGTTTTGTTTCCATGGTGCCACATATTGTAAGAAATAACCATCATACCAACACACAAAATTCCACCAGACACTTTGCCCGCTAATTTCAAATGTATTAATTTAGTACATTCAATAAAAGTCAAATGACAGAATTCTGTGAATCCAAGGGCCGGCATGCAGGTGCGCATGGGCATTTAAATTGTCATGTGAGGGTATTTAAATGCATGAAACTCAAATTTAGTTGGATTATGATACTATAAGGTCCCAAGTATTTTATTGACTTAAAAACACAAATATTATTTTCTCCCATATTTTTAGCCAATTTCGGTGCTGCATTCCCTTAAAGCCAGCTTCATTCCCTGATGGCATGACATGGAATACTTATTTACGGAGGAAGATGAAAAATAACCTATAGCAACATATCCATACACAGAAGAACTACAACAAAATATCAGGTTAGATACTAACACTATTTTAGAACATGTAAAAAAAAAACATAAGCTAACAACAGTGAAGCAATATGTGGTGGGAGTTTTATGGAGTGCTGATGTGGGACCGATTATACTCACCTGCAGTCGTCCCGCGTTGTGGGTTGAATTCAGCACTTCAGGAAGAAGATGATGAAGCCACATGTTGCTAATTCTTCTCGGAGCAATCTCGCACTCAGATATATTTAAAATCTTCTGTGTAGCTTCAGTCGTTAAATGAGAAACCTTTTCTCAGGCGTGGTCGCAAATGAAAGAATTCTTTAGTTAAATAAACACAGAAATGAGTAAATTTTGTTTAATTTATAAAAATCCAAACTTGTAATTTAATTAAAATACACTTTGCCGTTTATCGTACAAAACTCTACAAAAGAATGATGTTTCGTCAATCCAATTTTAAGAAAGTCTCTGTTAGTTGTTTATAATATTCCACAATCCAGAACACGTCTGTTCTCTTCAACGTTATACAATTGAAAGATCCTTAGGTTTAAAACCACATCAAAGAAACAAAAGTGTTACTACTCAGTAGAAGAGTATTTAAATGACAAAAGGTAGGAATAAAAGGAATGTAAATTTTAATTATTAATTTAATTATTATGTTTAACAACTTATTGTAATTCTTGTTACTTGTTACTATTTTTTGTGTAGTTAGTAATTTGACAATTCCACATCACCTTCACAAAGTTTAAAAACACATCACAGAAGTATTTGTTACAAAAGTGTTACTACTCAGTAGAAGATTATTTAAATGACAAAGGGTAGGAATAAAAGGAATGTAAATTTTAATTATTTATTTGGTTACTATGCTTAACAACTTATTGTAATTCTTGTTTTTGTTACTATTTTTTGTGTAGTTAGTAATTTGACAATTCCACATCATGAATGTATGATTTACGGATGCAATAAATGAATATGAGTATGAATTTGCTAGCTGTTTTACCAAGATTATTGAATTTTCCTTCACTGGTTGCCATCACTACCAATCAAACTTAATTTTTTACTGGTCAATGTCACACATTACATAATCCCATTTATAAAACCGCCAATCATAAAAAATTAACATTATTTCATTTACATGTAGGGTCATGTCATGACCTACTTAATTTTAACAATTTCTTTTCTTGCTTATTCTAACATGTCCATATTTATTCTTAAACCACATACAATTGCTGTTCAATAAAGAATGATCACAATTTTTTTTTGACATCGTACCTATACTCATCCTCATAATTTTGACAATCCTTCTCAAAATAGCCTCCCCTGAATGCGATTCACTTGTCCCAGCAATTCTACCAATCTACAAAGACATGCTGGAAACAGTTTTTTTAGAGATCCTTCAAAATCGCTTCCGCAGCCTTCACCACTGCTTCTGATGATGGATAATGCCCCCACAAAGGCGTTTCTTCAAGTTAGGGAATAGAAAAAGCTCACATGGGGCTAAATCCGGACTATAGGAAGGGTGAGGGATTCACTTTACGTTGATTTTGTTCAAGATTTTCAACAACAACAATACAATATGCAGCCGCGCATTATCGTGGTGCAGCATCCAGCCTGCTTCATGGAAATGTGGGTTTTGTGCCTGATATGGACTTGCAATGTTTTCAGGATATCCCTGTAGTATTGTCCAGTTACGGATTTATGTGCAGGTACAACATGCTGATATACCATTCCATGAATATCAAAGAATGAAATGACCATAACTTTCCCAGCAGAAGCAACCACTTTTGGTTTTTGGGGGGTTGGTGATGAAGGAGATTTCCATGCTGAGCTTTGCTGTTTGCTCTCAGGATCAAAATGATGCAGCCAAGTTCCATTTGCAGTGATTACGTTTGAAAGAAACTCCGGATCTTCCTCTAACATCACCTTTAACTGCACGTTACCTCCATTACAGTGGTAGATGATACTAAGCATGTCTGAAATTACCTGGTTCTCACAGGGGGCAACCAGGATTACTAACAATTAAACTACTATGGTATGTTTGTTTCACATTAAGCTAACAGAATATAATAAGATTGAATTTTAGTGCGAAAAATTATGACCATAAAAAATTATGATCAGCCCTCATATTTAAACATATTTAAATATTTTTAAACTCTCGGGCCCTAAACCAAAACAACCTTTACAAATACTAATATTTATATGAAATGTAGTTTGCCACAAACATCACTTATATTATTAAGAAAATCAATGAATTTTCCATAAAATTAAAGAGACTGGTATTGCGAATACTTTTCCACACCATCAGTTGTTTTATTTATGCCTGTTGTCACTGTTACTGTTGCTATTTAAGGTATTATTTTCATACTTGTTATGAAACCCTGCAAGCAACTCAAACTTGAGATAAAATTTAAGATGTTTTTTTAGAATAATATTTTTTCGCAGTCCATTAAATCTAACAGAATATTTAATTGTTTTAATAACTTAACTTATGAATCTATTTCATGGTTAAATGATCAAAAATTATCTGCTATGGCTGATTTATCAGTTTGTTTATACCTGGTTTTTCTATAATGTTCCTTCATTCTGGTTTCTAAATTAAGTTTTATCCTTTCAATGTAAACCTGGTTACAATCTAAACAGTTACATTGTTAAACACCTGATTTATTTTATCAAAAATTTTATATATTTTTAGACAAATGTAGTAAATGTTATATATTATCTTCGTTTTGAGGAACCAAAGTTATATCAAATTGTTTAAAAATGTTGACAACTGTTAATTAGCCCAAGGTTGGTAAGTAAATATTTTAAAATTGCTATCATCTTTTAGTTTTAAGTATATAAACATCATTTATATTTTTCAATTCTTTAATGTATAAAATAAATTCCTGTTTGGTTATGGTTGTAAATTAAACAATTTAAAAATAACACATTCATGCGATAAAGTGTTAAAACTTTTACTTTTTAGGGAATGATGAATATGAATTCTGTGGAAAGTTCATAAATGTTTTTAAAAAGATAAGTGAAGTTTGTGGCACATAACCATATTTTATTGCAATACTAATTTAGGAGCTGAACTGGAGTGTAAATAGAAAGTTATTTAATCAAATGGATAGCATTTCCAACATATCTGATGAGGTAACTCTTCTGTTTATTCCTGTAATAGTTAATGTGATTTAAGCTTCTGTTTGACATGCATGCATGTGTGACTGTGTGACATGCCATACAATGTCATCCTACCCCAGAAATTTCTTATTCATTTATCGTAAATGTTATTGCTAGTCTACCATACAGCTACAAAATGATCTTCCTTTACCTTTGAAATTACTGTGTCAACCAAATGTTTGAAAAAGAACTGGAAAATATTTTGCTCCTGCACACTGTTTGCAATATAGGGAAATACTATTAGTATTAACTTTTCTCTAATATAATGATTCTTTTTGGGTGGTGCAACAAAGTATCTGAGATATTACATGTTGCATAGTTGTATATTGTCACGTATGTGGTTAAACGAGACCTGGAAAGTTACTTATATATTTTTATTTAATACTCATGTCCTGTGACTTGACTTTTGCATATTTTGCAGTTCCTGAAAAGCCTCAATTTTGCTGGTTAAAGAAAATATGTAACCAAAGATTTCACATGACTCTAGATTATGGCATCAGTTTCCTGCTGAGTCATGTTGACCACGTCCAGGAGGCTGGACACATGCACCTTTCTGAATAAGCATAATCTGAGTCACATAGATGCTGACTGGTAGCCAGGATATTTTGGGAAATATGATCATGTTTAGTTTAGCTAGTGAACATCGACTTAGCTCATGTAACGTGGGAAATGCTGACTTAGCTATTATGTGCCATTCTGGTAGGACTTATATTTAAGGCTGGTTAAGCTAGCACATGCGGGTTACTCATTCTGGTCTGGTTACTCAGAAGTTCATTCTGGTCTTAGATTCAGGTTCGTCATGCCGCCATCCAGTGATGGCTCCATCTAAATTTATCTTTCAGCCACACACACACGACAAATCCTAAAGGTAAATATGTATGGGACTTCAAGATTAATTATGTAACTGCTATCACTAATCTACCCCTAAGTCTCCTCAAGCCTTAGGAAGTGACTTGTAGTTCAACATACCAACTATGACATAGTAATTTACCATTTTATAGAACTTGGTATTGACGCTACTTGCCTATATTTACCTCTACTTATCTCTAATCTAGGTCCTATGTAACTCTACCATCTGATCCGTATCCTTGCAGCTACACTCACTATGCTTGAACCTGATTCATCCTAATATATATATATATATATATATACTACACATTCAGATTCAGGAGTATACAATGACCAAATGCTTGACTTTCATTAACTTGATATGACTTATCACCCGTAAAACCTTGATTAATATAGTACACCATTCCCTACACCTGCAAGTGATATTAAAGGTTTTTGGTTATAAACTGGGACTATTGTAGACATTTGTAATGCGCTCGGAAAAGTTTCCTCTAACAGACAAGTATTAGTACACCCTGTAAGTGTATAACTGTTTTAAGAAGGTTACTATGCATATCATACATATCTAAGCTATCTTGGGGCTTAAGTTTTCTGATGAAATTTAATATTTTTTAAATGACTTGCCATTTCATCTCAGTAAGAAGCCAACAGCTGCACCCATTGCACATGATACTAATGCACTTAATGCACTAAGGTCAAATAAGAAATAAAAAGGAAACATGTGAAAGGCTCAAATTTGGCATGAAGCAAAATAGTTATTAACAAAAGAGAAACTGTATAAAATTTAAAATAAAGCAAGAGGGGCCAATGGAATTAACAATCAGATACATGAGTCACACTCAAGTATCTGATACAAAATTTCCAGGACCACAAAAGGATAAACATCCGAGTTGGAGAAAGTCATGCTAAAGAACCTTAGCTCTGTTGCTTTGCATTACGGATCCTAAATAAGCTACTTAATATTTTATATATTTTCACTTCCTGTTGCGATATGTAGTTACCTTCCGTGCACAAGAAAGAGTTTATACTATAGAAAATGACATACATACTATTTGTGTTGTGTGTATCCAAAATTCCTTTATGGCCTTATTTAAACCCACATAATTATGCTTATTGGTAAATAATATATTCCCTGTTAAGCTGCTTTCCTGGTGTGCATAAGTAAAGCAAGAGGAATGTGGGCAATCTGCAGAGACTGGCAAATATGCTAAAATTGTTCCAAAAGGTATATTACAACAGTGTATTAAAAATTTATCTTAACCATTCATTCTCCTGAAACAATCCTAAACAGCGTAAGATATTCAAGAAAGATTTAAAGTCGCTCTTATATATTCATTCTCCATACAATACTGAAATTGATTAATGCCGCATTTCACATGTAAATGTTAAAAATTAGGTCAGATTTCATGTAACAAAATGTTGATGATTTACATTACACTGACCTACAGTGTTCTGAGATTTATGCTTGAAGTGTATGAGGCTCATAAATTTAAATTTTGAATACATAATGTGGTAGTGCTGCTGTGCCATGGAACCATCTGTATGAAAACGAAAGAAAGAGAAGTGCATAAGAATTGCGCAAAAAGGATTGTGTATGAGTAGTTGCTCCCTCGTGTGAATAGGTGCGTTAAACGCAAGCGCTCTCTCTTGGTTGTTTTCCATGGCTTGCTGCTGATTCCAGAATGGCACCATCTACACTCATAAGCGCCTGTGTTAAGGGCTAGGATGCCTGCTTATACATGGCTTCTTATGGGAGAAGGTAGTGCCGGCATTACTCTGGCGCATAAGTTATGCTTTGTCCGTTAGAGTGCAGTAAAGAACAGGACTTTAGAGAACCACGATCCTGCCACCTAGCGAAAGACTACGGTAAGAATATATTTCGCGCTATACCTTCCTTTAACGCAGTGTCACCATCCTACTGCAAGTTAATAATGCTGAGGAACTTCAAAACGCAAATTAATGCTTAATGAAATTAGTTGCAGAAACACAACACATAGATGTCCTTATAAATAAAATTAATTGGGTTTCAATGTGAATATATCATTAGATATTAAAATTAAGAGACAGTATTTCAACATGTGCATATTTCACAGCAGCAGGTTTGTTGGTAGAACATAAAACTCGCGTGTGCAACATGTGTTGGACACATGTTTTCAAAACAATGTGAGAGTAGTTTGTACGTGCTCCTGTAATGCTGTAGTTCATCGTGAGCACGGATTTTTAAAACAGTGTTCAGTGTTTTTTCTTTAAGTTAAAATTCACAGTAAAGTTACGAACATGAACAAGGGGAGTGAATTACTGAAAGCTCCATTTAGTAATAGGACTCTAAGTGAAAAAAATTCAGATAAAAACAATGGGTAGGCCACTCCTGAATCTGAATCTGCAGCAGCAAACAAAAAATCGATGCCGTAAGTTTAAGCCGGATACTTATCAAAAGAACAAATGGATTTGCGACTGTGATGAAAACAATTCAGTTCTTTGGTTTCCATGTGCGTTATTTGGGGGAGATGTCCATTGGTGGTAAGACTGGAATAACTGATATTGGGCATTTATGGTCTAAAATGAAAGTGCATGAAACATCAAAGCGACACATGGACAATGTTCTGAGTCTTTCATTTCTAGGCAAAACCAACATTCAGGACAAATTAGATTCGCAGTATAGGCAAACAGGCAACAGCCATTACAAACAAGTAGACAATAACAGGTATATAATGAACTTAATTATAAACTGTATTCGGTTGTGATGTTTTGGAGCTGGCTCTTAGGGGACACGATGAATCTGATGCCTCTAAAAATAAGGGGGTTTCTCATGAGCTGATTCAGTTTAGTGCGGAGTTGGATAAAGAACTTCAAGTACATCTCAGTCAGTCATCAGTATTCAAAGGCATTTTAGGACTGTTCAAAACGAACTCCTGCAGTGCATGTTGGAAGTGTATCACGAGGAAGTTCGCAAACAAATAAAGCGTGCGGATTATGTTGCAATAATCGCTGATGAAACCACTGATGTGTCTTGCGAATTTCAGTTGGTTATTGTTTTGCGATACATTGTTTATGGAACGCCCGTTGAAAGATTTTGGAATTTTGTTAATCCAGAAGGTCAGAATGCTCAGTCTATCTCGGAGTGTATTTGAAAGAAATCGAACCGTTAATTGGAGATGACCGAGCAAAACTAATAGCTCAGAGTTACGATAGTGCAAACGTTATGAGTGGCGAGTCAAACGGAGTACAGAAATTAATAAAAGACAAATACCCAAATGCTTCATTCATTGCTATGCGCACCAGTTCAATCGTATAATGTCTGCTGCAGCCTCAATTAATCGCAAAGTCCTCATCTTCTTTGCACATCATTCAGGCATTTCTTCTTTCTTTTCAAATTCGCCACAAAGATCGAAAGTGTTGCATAGCATAATTCAGAAAAGCTTACCCGTGTGTCTCTCACAAGATGGACTTACCATTCGCGAGTAGTAAAAGACATTTAGGAAAACAGGAAGGAGCTTATTACTGTCATGGTTACAATTGAAACGAGAACATAAAGTACCAGAAGGAGCGAAGAATGGATTTTCAATACCGTTACTACTACTTAATTTGAAGCTGTCATCATAAAGTCATGTAGTTGCTGCTTTCGGCGTGTACAATGCTTTTAATTTTTAAAAGTTAGTAATTTCATTAAAGGCATTTTTAAAAATTCAGATCACTCATTTTGCAGTGAAAAATTTCGTCCTGTGTGTGTGAGTGTGAGACAAAGATTTCTTGAGTTTGTTGTTACGTTTGATTTCTGCGCGAGAAAAAATATGGCTTAAGCAATAACAATAACTGTCTTTCTGTCGCGAAATCGTACACGAAATTTTCGTATCACATTCTCCATGAACTGCATTATCAAACTTTTACTGTACTCGTTACACCTGTGCGTAACAAGGGTACGAATATAATAAATATCTGTTTCCGTTTCCCTGTACGTTCTGTATGATACAGTATATTATAAAATAGGATGGATTATTGGCAAGATTACCTAAATCGTTCGTAATTGGTTCACATATTTATATTTTATGAACCCTTATTTATTTATGGCACCATCAGTACAATTCCTCACCGGCCACCGGTGCATAATGTACCAGAATACCAATACAGGTATCAGAGAACTAGTAGTGGTGAGTGTATCAGAATTATGCTGCATGTGCAATAAATGTATGGATGTTGAGTGTCCATGTACTTTTTTCAGGCTGGCACCTGAGATATGAACAAAGAAAACGACGTGATGAATATGTGACTGAGATGGATAAATCTGAACGACGATGGGAATGATGAGTAGGTATTTGATTATGCATTAACTTATAATAATTAACTATTTGCAATTTTCAAGATCTACATTTGTTGTTCAATATAATTTATTCCTTAGTTAACAAACCACTAATACATGTACAATAACTGTATGTACACCATAAATGCAGAGTATAATGCTGGACATTATTAAGCCCATCGTTGATATTGTATGTTATAGGCTTGTGACATAAAGATAGCCCACATTGTTACACAGAAACAGTGGCTGTAAATATTGTCGCGAGACATTGTAAAAGAGAGATAAAAGCAGGGAATGAAAGAGATAGCGTCCAAGCCACGCCCGCGGACCGGTCAGCGCGTGTGCGCAGCACTAATCACTTGCCGAGAGAGAGAGCAAGAGAGGGAGAAAGAGAGAGACGGTTCCATGGTGTTCTCGCTACATCACGAAAGATTGTGCTGGTTCGGTAGCTTTCGTGATATTTCGACAAGTTTCGAGAAACGATGGTTCGGTTATAAAAGCTACTGGACTGGACAGCCAGTGTCGGCAGGGTGCTGCTAGAGAGTGCTCAATGCAGTGTGTGGACATTTAAACTGTATCGAGTTGCGAGTTGAGAACTGATAAACCTGTAGTGATTTAAGGGTATTCTTTTGTTTATTTCCGTGTGCAGAAGCCGCGAGAGACTGTGTTATGTATGCTACGTCAATCTGCTGCAAAAGGGTGCACAAAATACACTTTTTACGGAAATAAAAAACATTTTGAGTTCCTGCCAACATGACTTAATTTTACGAACCCACAAAGTCACATTTGGTAACAGGAGTTGAACAAAACGTTGGAAGCTACACTGGCAAAGATTCTAGAACAGATGAAGGAAATGAAGACAGGGAACGACAACCTCGCTGCGACGATGACAGAAATTAAGGCCGAATTAACGTCGGAAATGAAAGCGGCAAACGACAGGCCGCCTACGAAAACGGAAACGGCAACTAAGAAGCTGGCCGCGATGACGGAAATGAAAGCCGTATTGGCTGAAATGAAGGCTGCGAACGAGGCCCTAGCCGGAAAATTTGAAGAGCAGTTGGCCGGCGTGAGAGATGACGTTGCAGAACTGGGCAAGAAGATGGGTCAAGTGAACGAGGGTATGGAAGACCTGGCGAACCGCGTTAACGACCTAAAGGGAAAGGCTGACTGCAGCATCAACTTTCTGAACGCCATGTGGAATTCGTCGACAGGAGGTTGAAGGATTTGAAGGCCACGCGCCGGGACGCGACGCAACATTTGCGCACGTCAACTTTCGAAATCTTCCGCCGCCAATTAAAATCAGTGGCATGCACAAGTGGTCACAAGAAGAAGAGGATACAGATAATAGCGAGCCTCCAGGGACGGTCCGCAGAGGTCCTGAACGCGGTCCAGATAGCGGCGGCGCCCACGGATATCTGGGAAGCCCTAGAAAACCGCTTCGGAAATCACCGCTTAGCCGCAGCCAATTGAAATTTAGGTCACAGCAGCCAGGGGGGACGCTGCAGGAGTTCGCACTGGCAAACGAACAGCTGGCCAGCAAAGCCTTAATCGACCTGCCAGCCGAATTCGTATCCCGGGAAGCCGCCTACACCGTTGACGGGGTACGAGGCGGTGAGATACGTCAGCGCCTAATACTCGGCTACAACAAGACCATCCATGAGGCGCCAACAGCCGCACGTCAGGGCACGTCGGCGCCATCACCACCATCCCCTCAAGTGACACTGCGCGCCGTCAGCCGACGGATGGATGACAGCCTCATCGTGGACGGTTGGGTGAAAGGGAGGTCGTGCCGCGTGCTTGTGGACACCGAGGCCGTCGTGAACATCATCGGACCTGACGTGGTCAGGGGTTTACCGCCGAGAAAACAGAGCCGACCATAACAGCTGGTGACAGCATCGGGCGACATCTTGCCCGTGGAGAGGGAGTACCTGCTTAAGTTGACCTTGGGACGGAGTGCCGTGCGTCTGTGGGTGTTCGTCACGGTGACTGAGGAGGTGATACCAGAACTGGATGCCCTCAGGAGGCACGAGGCGACGGTCGACGTCGGCAGCAAAGTCCTGCAGCTCAATGGAGAAGAGGCGATACTCTGGAAACCCGAAGAGCATCTTCGAATCTGCAGGGTCTTCCTGAAGAGAGACGTGCTTGTCCCCGCGAAAAGCGAGGTGGTGGTGACGGCGCGACTGGAAGGCCAGTGGACCTAGAACAGGATGCTGGACCGGAATACAAGTGTACACGGGCTCTGTGTAGCCCTGCCAAGGAAAGGTGTCGGTGAGGCTGCTCAATCCAACGGATTCCGATAACGACATCCAGGTCGGGAAGTAGTTGGGGACGTGCGGGCCCCTAACGCCAAATTGACCAGACTCAGGAGTCGTTGCCTACGCGACACCTGGGTCCCCGGCTGGAAGGCTTACTGGTGAGAGCGGCCGACCACCTTACCACAGAGAAGCTACAGAAGGTTCGACAGCTGTTGTGACGATACTAGCGCGTCTTCAGGCCAGGTAACAGTGACTACGGCCGCACCAACCTGGTGCTCCGCATCGACACCAGAGAGACTAGGCCTCTTCGAAAAGCGCTCAGACGCGTTCCGCTGGCAAAACAAGCGGCGGTACGGTATATGCTGGAGGACATGAGATTCAGGGGAGTGATTGAAGATTCTGACAGCCCTGGGTGTTCCCTTGTAGTTCTGGTAACCAATAAGAACGGTGAGCTGTACTTCTGCGTGGACTACAGCAAGCCGAATGTCTTCACTAGGAAGGTTTGCTTCCCCTTACCCCGGATTGACGACACCCTGGACACGCTTGCTGGTGCGTAGTGGTTCTCGACCCTGAACCTGAAGTCGGGTTACTGGCAGGTGGCTCTATACCCGAGCGACAAGGAGACAGCATTCTCGACAGGCCACGGGCTTTGGCAGTTCACATTCAATGAAAAACTTGGTTTCATTGGTTGGTTTTCAGAAAGATAAGGTTGTTAAAATGGAAAAAGGACATAGGTTCGCGTGCTGTGAGAAATCACACAATGTTTCTCAGCAGAACAAAACGATGCAAAATAGATTTAAAAAGCTTAGAAAAACAATTATGAAAAAATGACAACTGCTGATGGCTTTTATCATCCTGATGTAATTAGTCTCGTTTACGGTGATTTCATTCAAAAGAATTACCTACCAGGAACGAGGCGATAAAAAAGAAATAAAATGCGCGTTTTAACACAAACGGGAGTCAAAAACTACAGCTCATGGCGATGGCGCAATCGCAACAACGTTGTTTTCAACACAGTGACAAATCTCGTTACTGTGCTCAGAAGAGGGGATGTCTGAGAGAGAAATATTCTCTTTACAGTTCCAAGGGACATTTCTATGAGCTGTCAGAAAATAAAAAAGATAAAAACCACCGAAAGCTGTCTTTATAAGGCTATAGTTATCCTCCTGAAGTGATGAGCTTTCTTCTAATCATTGTGACAGCGCTGTTTCAGCCCTGGTAGATCATTATATATGTACTTTTGCCACTTTGCTGAACGAATAACTCTACGTGGAATCTCTTAGAGGAAGCAATCAACTTATATGAGCCTGGGGTACCACGGATAACGTAACTACATTAAAAAGCTGGCGAAAGTCGTGGTCATCCATTTATACAGATTTGGAGCTAGACATTTTAGAAAGCAATGAGTCAACCAGTTCAATATCATTAACTGCAGATACTTTCTGTCTTCAGATGTTCCATAAACTTTCAGGATGAGCTATTGGTAAGTGTTTGCATGACGAAAACTGTGAGATAGGCCAAGTTTTAACAAGTGAAATAAATAAAAGCGTAAATGTACGGGACGATGAATGAAATGGGTGAAATGATGCTCAAATCCGGGGTCCATGGAGCTTAGAGTTAGCCGACATTCGTCTACCAGGATAAGCGAAAATCCCGGGAAAACCTTATTCAGGTAACTGAGCCTAACCAAGATTCGAACTCGGGACTTCTTGAATGTGAGCCAGACGCGCTACCATCTACGCTACCGATGCGAGCTTAAGTGGCGTTTCCCCCATATTTGATGCACTAGTTTTACCACTCTAACTCGGTCCCCAGAGTCTCATCAGTTATATCAGGGCGCTTCAAGGGCAGGTACGAGATGGTACTTTATAAAAAACGTGGGGGAAAAGAGGTAGCGAAAATCCTTGTGTCACCTTCTTGGAAGATGTTTACCTTCCATACTAGGCTTGTTATTTAATCTACTTCGGGAAATTTTCTAAGACTCTTTTGGATTCAGTAAATCTCAAAATATACATTTCAAAATCAGATATACGTATATCACTTCGGAACTGAAATGCTGAAACAGCGATATACAGAAAATGAACAGGGTGGGAAGCGAACACTGCCAGCTATAAAGCATTACAGTCAGATGACAATATCGATGATGTACTTCAACAACGAATCTTTTGAAACTGACTAAAATATGCATTTTAAGTTACAGAACATGTGAATTTGTTATCCTTACATGTTTGCTTGGATAGCAAATTATACAAAGTTAAATCAGTTAACGGTACGTCATATAAAAACGGTTGCTGATAATTAGCACTTCACTCAGACAATGAACAATAGTGATAAGTCAATTATTCCAAAGGAATCACTGCGTAATAGGAACTGGAGCTTCCTTACCTTCAATTTGCTGCTCTATAATTGTAATGCATCTAGTTTTAAATCTGCATTACAGAGATGTCACCTACTTACATTAGAATACAAATAAAGATGTGGGTAAATAAAATAAAATGCTAGTAATTGTGTAAGCAGATCCGATTTTGTTTCCTCGTTGGGAGGTTTTAATTAATACAGGCTTGGCTTGAGGATCACATTTAAAATTAATAAACACGGCAGAGCTTGCCCTTACCCAACATTTTGTACTTTAATCAGGTATTGTACTCTAGCTACATTTACACTTGGGAGCCCACGGATGTGGGACAAACAAGTCCTCTTCACACTTCGGCAGTGCAGCTCCACCAAACACAAAATCTACCCCAGATGCTTCCTTAAAAGGAGGCAATGAATACTTCGCTGAAACACCAATTATTTCCACCTCTTACCTCATAAATCAAATATAGGGTTTCCAAACAAGGCAAATGAATGAGAACTCTGCACAAACTTTATATCAATATCTTTCTACACTCATAAACTAATTTTTTTTTCAAAATGCGACAAGGCGGTAAAGCTCTTATCACATACTTAGCATTGCTATGGCTTCATAACTTCATTAACTAAATTATATATTTTCAAATTGGACAAGTTACTAACCTATCACGTACTATACATTGCTGTTGCTTCTTACCTTCATGAATTACATTATATTCTCAAAAGTAACTATCGAGTGAAGCCCTTATTAGTTACTTTACATTGCAATAACTGCTTACTGTCATGAACTAAATATCTTTTCAAACGTGATACCTGAATAATGCTCTTATTACAAACTTTAAACTGGTGTGGTTTCTCAACTTCATGGACTAAATTATGTCTCCTCAAATTTGACAACTAACTAAATCTCTTACTACAAACCTTATAGTGGTGTGGCTTCTTAGACTCATCAATTAAATTAGGTCTTTTCAAATTTGACAAGCTTGTGAACCTCCTCTCACACACTTTACATTTTCGTGACTTCTTACCTTTATGAAATAAATTATGCGTGTTTCATATGTAAATATCAAGTAAAGCTGTTACTGTCATGGAAATAAGGATTCAGTACACTGGTGTGACTTCCTACCCTCATGAACTAAATTGTGTCTTTTCAAATGCGTCAACTGAGTGAAGCTCTTATCACAAACTCTACATTTGTGTGGCTTCTTACCCTCATGAACTAGATTATGTCTTTTCAAATGCGACAACTGAGTAAAGCTCTTATTACAAACTTTACATTGGTGTGGTTTCTTATCCTCATGGACTAAACTATGTCTTCTCAAATTTGACAACTGAGTATAGCTCTTATTACAAACTTTACACTGGTGTGGTTTCTTAACCTCATGAACTAAATTATGTGTTTTCAAAGTTGACAACTGTGTAAAGCTTTTATCACAAACTTTGCATTGGTGTGGCTTCTTAGCCTCATGAATTAAATTATGTCTTCTCAAATTTGATGATTGAGTAAAGCTCTTATTACAAAGTTTACATTGGTGTGATTTCTTACCCTGATGAACTAAATTATGTCTTCTCAAATTTGACAAGTCAGTAAAGCCCTTATCACAAATTTTACATTGATGTGCCTTCTTACCCTCATGTACTATATTATGCCTTCGCAAAGCTTTCAAGTCAATAAAGCCCTTATCACAAACTTTACACTTGTGTGTCTTCTTAGCTTCATGAATAAGAATATGTGCTTTCAGATGTGACAGATAGGTAAAGGTCTTTGCACAAATACTACACCGTTGTGGCCTTTTGCTCACATGACTCAAACTTTTGAGTTTCGAGTACAAAGGCTGTATGTACATATTCTCATCACATTTCCCATATCTTTGAGAGTGAACATCTTCCTTTGTAGTTAGGACTTCTGTAAAATCACTGTTTTTGTAATCAAACTGAAAATTAACCATTCCATCATATAAGACTGTTTCTCTCACCTGGAGTTCAGCAGAAATCAATGGTGATTTGCCAATAATAGCACTATCAGATGTTTCTGGGGTTAATCTGAAAACAGAATATTTCAGTACATGCACAGAAATAAGTGATAACTAGTTAAATCGATTCATGGAAAGCAACTCTATGGTCCCGAGACCCATGGTACAGTGTACGGCACTGGAGCTTGTAAAAATTCTCCTACAGATGTCAGGCAAGATCAATGGATCTCTGCTAGCCCAACAGGAACTGCTTACATCTACAGAGTGTTTCTTAACTTTGTTATTACATTTCACCCTTAACTCGGTAATGAATAGCTTTTTTCAAAATTGCAATACTCCGTTTGCAGCACGGGAAATGCTTTCATTGAGATAAGGGCAAATTAACACTTTGCAGCAGGTTGTTCGTGTTTTAATAATATAATTTTTCTTTCACTGATATTAAAAGAGAACTTATATCTCAAATCCACACATCCTCATGCACTGTTCTCCAGTTCATAGCCCCTTTCTACATGAAGTACAGTTTCTTACTTTGGGACTCTGTTAATATAATCCAACTGGTAAAATTTAGAACCAATTCTGAGCACCAAAAGCGTAATTTTATATGTATCTGATTTAACTAATGATTTCATTTCTGATTTAGACGATGAAGCTGAGAAATATTTCTTCACAATAGTGCTTGTTAAAATAGATAATTCTGAAGGTGATCTTTCTGATGCAAGCAAGAGTTCAGAAAATGGAAATACCCGTGACATAGCAGATAATATTCATTTTCAAGATGAAGATAAAGAATTCCAGCAGGGATTCTGATGAGGTATACTGTTACTTATTACTAAAGTATCTATTTTTATAAAGCTTTCCTATCAAAGCCTTGCAAAATTGAACTTCCTTTTGTATGATAAAGTTTATATGGGAGCTGGAATAATTTACTTGAAAGTAAAAGAACTTTAATATTTCAGGATTCTGTGCAAAATTTGAGGTGCCGCTGGCGAAGAAGAAATTTTAAACCAGCTGAAGTCTCAATTATGTAGCCCAAGCTACCTCCCATTGATATAACTGCATTCAAGGATGTTGATTACTTCAAACATTATATAGATGACATACTCCAAACAGCAGTGGTTAAGTCTTGTCAGATATAACTAAAAATGAAAGGCAAAACTTTAAATTTACATTTGCTTGAACTGAATAAGCTATAGTATCCCATAATCTGAAAGTATTGGGAGAATAGATGGAGGGTACCCATCATAAATGACAATATGCATAGAAATATATTCTTCACCATTAGGACTTCTCTGAAGGTTGTAATTGATGAAGATATTTCTGAGAAAGGACGTAAAGAAGATAGGTTGGGGAAGGTACATCCACTTATTAATAAAATAAGAGGAGGATGCCTGAAGGAGGAGAACGAAGAAAATGTTGCCATAGGTACAATGATGCTTCCATTTTCTGGAGTTTGCAGGTGTAATGCAGTATTTTCCTAAAAAGCCTAACCCAGTTGATATAAAGGTTTTGTTTTGGCAAATTCAAATGGTAGTGAATTAGATTTTAAATTCTATAAGAAGAAGACAACATACCCTGAATATAAAAGCACAAGGTTTTTGTTTGCGCGAAGCAGTACTGCTTCACATTATGGGAAGTCTCACTCCGGAACACTCTATTTATCATGATTGGTATCTTACAAGCCAAAAACAACTGAATGAGCTTCTCAATAGAGGACTTAGGTCAACTGGCACAACACAGAAAAACAGTTTCGAAAGGAAGCATGACTGAAGAGTGATAAGGAATTAAGCAAAGAAGGTAGAGGATCTTCAGACATGCTTGTTCAACATGATGGCAATATGTGTATTGTGAAATGGATGGATAGAAAAGGCACTACAAGATGGTTAGATAAAACATGCTAATTCCATTCTAGTTATGTACTTTTATTCTTATATAACCAAACACTACATGTGAGTTTAGATATATTAAACAGTTTTGAAGATCTCTTGAATTAATGTTTTTCACTATATGGACTATTCTTTTCAAACGCCAGGTGCATCATACTGTACTTTACTATTTATAAAAACGGTATACTGAAAACTGTTTTTACACATTTTTTCTGATGAATAAAGGTATAAAAAGCCATAAGAAAACCACTTTCACACATTTTCGAAATAAAGATCTCTGGTTCTCAGTAGGATATTGTTCATTACAACTGAATTAAATTTATTGATCTACATATCTGTAAACAACTAATAAATTGTTTCCAATGAACAACATCATAAGTTTGTGGAAGTACAAGCAATGCATGGTACATGCACTGAGAATTACATCAGCATCATGGCTTACTATGAAGACAACTTCAAAATAGTTTTGCAAGCAGTACCTGCGTCTATGATTTTTGGCAAATAAAAATACGGGTACCAAAATTGATTATTAAAAAGTCAAAAAGAAAACAATTAAATAAAGAGGTTCACTTCTCAAGATGGAATTCAATACAGTTTCTAAGTATACCACAAGATACAAATAAATAATAGTCAAATATGATTAAAAAGACTACAGCTGGAAATACTTAAAAGAGTTTAGCTACTGGATATGTGAAAATCTCAAGTGAAGAAGACCTAGTCTCAAAATACTGGGAAATAGGACAAGAATGTTTTATTAAATGCCAAGGATTAGCCAACCACACTCATAACAGTTCATATTCATTGGACTTCAGTATTCAACCCATTAAATGTCAAGCTGTAACACAGATGCATTTATAAAAGTGCTCTGTTTATGGTCCAGGAGATCTCAAAGCATGTATTTCTAGCGAAAAATATAAATACTGAGCTTAGAGTGGAATAAAATCTTAATTTCACATCACAGAGGATAAAGGGGTCAGATATTCTTTAACTACAACATTCATAATTGCCAACAGATTAACATTTCAATTTATAAATAATGTTCTAAAATGTGCAACGTCTGTCACAGTAACTGATAACTACATTATTAAATCTCAGAGATAAAATCAAAAGAGCTACAAATTACGAGTATATCTAGAAATCTGCTCAGCTTTGTTAACATTAATCTGGAAGTGTCCAGCTCAGTACTCCAACCACTGTTCTTAGTCCAGATTATGATGATGAAACAGTAAGTGAATACTTCAATGTACCAGTCAATGTCCACAAGACACAGTAAGTTAATGGGCTATAGGCATACAAAGATTTGTTAATTCTATTACAGCACTAGTACTGCACATGTCACAATATACTGCATTTTGTTTACTTTACTGCCACCTATCCATATTGGGTGCTGATGACTACGCCCATGTCAGCTATCTATAGTGATTGAAGGAACCTTCAACTTTTCAGTTCCCTGAACAAGCATGACAGGAAACTTCTCATGCTACATTCTTTTTTCTTTTATGAACAAATGAAGATATACAAATATACTGAGGAAAGTATACTTGAAATCATAAGCTTATATAGGAAACTGATTTAGCATCTTTGTAGCTTTTGATTCAATAGTTTAAAAACAAAAGATGAATCTTAAATATAACAATAACGTTAGTTTCTTTAGCACCAATTTGCCACAATTTACTTTGATCTCTCTTCTATTATCAATTTATAAATTCTTAGTCTAGTATGAAAACAGAAGGGTTTTATTAAATATTTTAAAAATATCCAACGAAAGACTCACTGTACAGCTCTGTGGAAACAAAATGCAGAAGTGCCACTGCTATCGCAAAGGTGACAAAGCCTGGCAGCTTAAAAGCCCTAAACATCAGCAAGGTTCCAATCACTTGACAAAGGAATAGGAAGTTCTGTGGACATTGAGTGATCTTATGTAGGGATGATTCTGTTCTTTCACTGCCAAAATAAGAAAAAGAAAATTGTCAAGTCTTTCTTCTCTAGACAGCACAACATGTCATTCTAAAATCAAGTTACTGAGTGTAAATTTGGCTTGCTTACACTGGGCAACAAAAAAATAATTTTTGAATGTTCGGAGCACTTCATGAGGCAATTCCTACTAATTTAGGTTAAGAAAAACAAATGACAATGAACATTTTTTATTAGCTCTATTTTCTATTATATACACAAGGTGGAAGTATTATATCTTAATGGATTGAGAGAAAAGGATACATTTTAATTACATACATACCGGCAACAATGGCAGTGCATTTGATTTTTTTAACTGGTAATTACATGCTAAGAGTTCTAAATTGCTTGAAAAATACTTTGCAGATAGTCGTGTCTGAAGAGAATCATGTGGTGGCCTATTGACTTTGTTGCCTTTTAGCTTGCCTCTTGTGATGGAGTTCCGCAGAATCTCTATACAAAGACCAACAGTAATCTGCAAGCATTAATTCATTCCAACGGCCCTGATTTCTTTGTTCCATAATGGAAATGTCCTGATGGGATCTGTCCCCATGTTCATCACCAACAGCTCCACAACTAGGAGGCCCGCCTCGGTAGCGTAGATGGTAGCATGTCTGTCTCACGTTCTTGAGGTCCCAAGTTCTTATCTCAGTCAGGGTGAGTTACCTGGATAAGGTTTTTTCCAGGGTTTTCCCTAATCCTTCAAGACGAATGCCGAGTAACTCTAAGCTCCATGGATCCTGAACTCATTTGAGCATCATTTCACCCAACTCATTCACTGTCCGATATGATGTTGGAGGACGTAAATTACCAAAAAAAAAGGGAAACAAAAATAGGAGGGAAAAAGTACAGGTGGGAGTGGAGAAAATGGATCTTAATGGGACATGTTACATCCAAGGTTATGGTATTTTTGCAGGAGCACTGTTATTAAATGCTTGTACTTGTCATCTCTTTTGCTGTCTAAAAAACCATGAACAAAACCCTTGAAGGTTTCTCAAGCTTCCTTTTCTTTCCCCTCCAAAACTTGGTCAAATGCAGGATCCTTTACAAGTTCTCTTATTTGTGGTCTGACAAAAATGCCTTCCTTAACTTTTGCATCACTTAATTTCCAGAATTTCTCTGTGATTTCTTTTGTTATTTGACAGGTGTGCCAACTAACAAAATTTTTTTTTGCCAAATTTAAGATCTTCACTCTAAAATATGAAATGTCATTTTATCTTCAAAACAAGAGCTGATCTATCATTTTTATGGTGATTTTTGAATTCAGCATATGGAAATACATGTAAATTCACTATTTTTAAGGTCGAAAGATTTTCATTGTTGCCCAGTGCTTTAACTAGTTCAATTACGAATGACAATGCACGGAGCAGAGAGTTATTTCATACTGAAGTTCATTATGGGTTTACATTAACTGTTTAAGAAACTGAAAGTGCATATGCTCGTGCATAATTACATTCCTGCATGAATTGAGTTCATCTAGCAGTAAGGGAATTAAAGCCAATCAACAAAGTGCTTCAAAACAACACAGTTTGTAGGTGATGTAAAGGATGCTCTTGCCCTCACCCAGGCTGAAAAAAAGTAGAAGCAAGTGCCGACTTAAAATGTGGAAAACCTCATGTAGTTCAAAGCACTGCATTAGAAATGATGACCTCCTGTGAACTCAAATAACCTGTACTTAGGAGAGGATGGGCATCCTGCTGTGACATCAGCTCACACAGCTCACATGCTCCCACCAAAGGCGAGTTGAACATTTGACGTCACAGAAATATGGTGCTTGCACAAATGACATCTTGGATATCGTAATTTTAATGCTGTTCTAATTACAGAATAGTCACAGATTATAAATCATTACCTTTCGGCTTTATTCCATAAAAAAATATATCACAATTCTATCGAGATTTAGCTGTGTTGGAACACCACAGTGAAGCGAAATAATTATTAATTTATAGATGAGTCGTATTTATTACACATCTGCTTCACTAGCATAGTACAATTCACAGTAGAAACTGAACAGGACTGCACTCTACCTTTTTTGGACCTTAAAATCACAAAAAGTAATGAAAAACTAGAATTTGGTATCCATAGAAAAGCAACACATACAGATAATTACATCAAAGCAAATAGTTTCAACCCAATTCCACACAAACATGCCACCATCAACAGTTTCACACACAGATTAGTAAATCTACCCCTCTGCCAGCAAGGATATAAAAAAGAATACCATCAAATCTTAGCAGCTGCAATTAAAAATGGATGTGGAAAAAGCCTTGTAGATAATAAAACTAAAATCATTCAAACTTCAAAAGAGATTAAAGCAGATCACAGCTCTTTCACCAATGAAACAAGAAATTAGATTTGCTAAATTTACTTACCACCCCTGGGCCACAAAAAAAAAAAAAAAAAATTAAAAAAATATTCAAGAAATACAATATAACATTGGCACCAAAAAACAATTACAACATTAAAAACCTACTTAACAGTAATAATACTGATAAGATAAAACCAGAGGAAAAGTGGCAATTACAAGATTAAGTGTAAAGACTGAAAAGATTTACATAGGGAGGACAAAAAGAAACATTGGTACTAGAAAGAAAGAACACTTCAGGCACTTAAGATACAAAATTACTGATAAGTCCGCAATAGCAGCTCATTTCTAGTCTGAAAAACATGAAATTGAAGATAGCACCAAATTATTAAAATACGTACAAAACATAGTAAACTTGTCATATGGGAGAGGATATACATAGAAAAACATAAAAACCAACTAATAAACTTTGAAATCCCGCCAGAAGAGAATCCCACATTTAAGTTCATCACTAAATCAACAGATGGCAGCAGCAACTCCAGAATTACCCACACCACTGGATCAAGCTTTAGTGGCATAAGAGCCGAAGATGCAAACAAAGATTTGCAAAACATGTCTAAAAAATTTAATACGTAAGTGAAGCAGATGTGTAATAAATACGACTCATCTATAAATTAATAATCACAATTCTAGTTTATGTACAGTATTACGGAATAGTCACATGTGATAACTAATTACCTTTTGGCTATATTCCATAAAAAAAAAATATCACAATTCTAGTTTATGTAAAGAACTACAGAATAGTCACATATGATGACTAATTACCTTTTAGCTTTATTCCATAAAAAATATATATCACAATTCGAGTTTATGTAAAAAAGTACGGAATAGTCACGTATATTATTAATAATTACCTTTCGGCTTTATTCCATCAAAAAATATATCGCAATTCTAGTTTATGTAAACAGTCATGTTATAACGCAAATAGAACGGAAATTAAAACTATTTTGCCTGAACTTTAGAGCTTTACAGAACAATTAGGTGGACATTTTCTGACAATTGCCATTTCACTTTTCTTTAACTAGTTTCTAAATGTTAGGACGTAATGTACGGGACATTTGTAATCAAAGATTTACATGTTAGATTGCAATCTGACAACGTGCTTCAGGAGTTTCATTTAGAAATGTTCATAACAAAAATTAATTGTTTGCATACATACATAGAACCAAACATATATAACATTAGTGCAGCAAGGGTATACAACCTCGGAAATCTGATTTGATGAACATTCTTGTAAAATTCAGCCAAATCTTCCTTGTGTTATATTTTTCCTTCAGCAAATTGCCGTACTGTAAATTTATCAATTCAATTTGGTACCTGCTAGGAACCTTGTTAACATCCAATGAAGAGTATTATCAGGAGCATGCACTTGCGATAACTTCAGAAATGTACCGTGTTTCCAGCCAACAATTGATTCACCCACAGATTCTATGCCATTTTGAAACTTTAAATTCTGTATTACATATCTGTTATAATAGATCCTTGACTTCCAGTGAGTTATCTAAATCGTTCAAGTGAGCAGTTAAATCAGCAAGGATGGCTAATCACAAATCCAGATCTTGTATTGCAGCTGAGGAACAGGCTGATTGTGACCGGCGATAAATTATGTTATTTCTTCTCTTAACTCAAAGGATCGATCCAGCACCTTATCCTTGCTCAACCATTGCACATCAAAATAATAAGGCAGATCACCATAATAACTGCCACATTCTTCAAGAAACATTTTAAATTGTCTATGTCAAAGGCCTCTTGATCAGATAGAATTTGTAACTTGCACCGTGATATCCATGACATATTCAGCTGTCATATTTTTGGTGCAAAGGTTCTCTTGATGAAGAATGCAGTAGTATACAGTAGGATCATCTGTAGCACCAGGAACACATTTCATAGACCCGTTCATCTGAGTTATTAATTCAACATTGACTCCTGTCATAGATGCGGCCCCACCTGTTGTGACAGAAAGAACCTTATTTCACTCAGGCCACTGCTTTCAACAGCACTTTCCACACCTTTGAAAATGTCCAAACCTGTAGTGGCGCCTTTAAGGGGAACTGAATGTAACAACGCCTCTATGATATTCAACTTTCCATCGACGTCCCAAATGAAAATAGCTAATTGACAGAATCGTATATGTCACTACTGTCATCAACAGCGAAGAAATAATGTACAAACTTCTGTGCTGTAACATCAAGTTGGTCGTGAACATCTGTAGTGCTGGAGTGAGCAGTGAGCAGTGGAAGGGAACAGACCTGTGAAGGAGCTCCTCTTAGCTTAAAGAAAGAAGGATATAAGGGACAATTGGGAGGGGTACTTCCATATACAGGTGTAGGATGGGAGCATTCAGAGCAGTTACAGGTAGTAAATCTAGAAATACAAAAGAAGAGGAACCACAAGATTATGGCAGTTATTTTGATTGCATTATTAGTCATCAGTGGGGAGAACTAAATCCAGGACGAACCGGCAGAGGTGAGAGTTTGGGAAGAATCCTAAGCAGAATGAATGATTTGGAAAAGGAACCTAGTGATCAAGTAGATGCTGCAGTAAGAGAAATCAAAGATGAAGTTAAGGATATCAGGAAAGAAACGAATGGGATGAAAGTAAGGGTGGAAGGGGAAAGGAATCGGAGGTACAATTTGTTATCACCAGAGTGGAAGAACATTGACGGATATGGGCCATACAAGAAGTGTATGATATTCTGGAACAAAAACTGGAACTGAGATTGGGAGGGTGGGAGATTGCAAGTATTTCACATAAGGAGGAATACTGGAGGGAGAACAATAATCGCAAGCTTCACGAACATGAGCATATTCTACGAGATATTGAACAGATCAAGGAAACTAAACCAATCAAATATTTTCATAAATAAAAATTTATTATTCGAGGACTGGGAACTGAAGAAAAAGCTCATAATACAGATGAAAGAAGCAAGGATGGCTGGGAAAAAAAGCATATATTCGAAATTTACAGCTTTGGATTGATGGCGGAAAAACGACACCTTAGGGGGGAAAAGGAGCTAAGAAGGCTGGAAGACAGGCCAGAACAGGATACAACTCAGCAAAAAGCTACTACAGAGGCACGAGGTGAATCTACACACAGGGTAGACGGAGGAAGGACGGAGTCCAGTCAAGTCCCAAGGAATAGAAGAACGGCTGACAAAAATGGGAAGGAAAATTATGAATTGGCAATAGGCGGCAGAGCAGTACAACATGAGGGTAAATCAACAGCTGTAATAAACGAGAGAGAAGATGTGACGAAATTGGAGACGTCACGAGATACGTCATTGCCAAAGAATGTCCTCACACCGAGGAGGGAGGAAATGAAAGCAGCATGTGCTCTAGCAGAAAAGGGGAAGGAGGCATGGTGTGGCATCCACTGAGGAAGAAGAGATGGGGAAAGGTAAGTGGGGGAAGAGAGAGGAGGAGAAGAAAGTATGGCGTCATCACTACATGGGAGCATTTTCGAGCTACAAAGTGACATTAACAATACAATGGAAGGTTACAAACCGAGAAGCAAACAAAATTTAGAGAAGTTCAGAGTATGTAGGGATATGGGCAGAACAGGATCGCAATAGCAAACAGCAAGGCAAGTGGGGTTTTGGAACTTTGAAGGCTTAAGAAACAAACTCTACTTGGGAACCTTACAAAATTTACTGGAGGGATTAGACTATTTGGCAGTGGTAGAAACATGGTTAAAACAGGATATTATTGAAATAAAAGAATACAATTATGTGGGTAAGTGTGGAGTATCACAAGCAAAGAAAGGGAGAGTATTAGGTGGGATAGGATTGTTTATTAAGAGCTGAATAAGACAGTTAAAGAAACATGGTCCAGATCTAAAGAAGTATTGTGGGTGATTATCCCAGCAGTTAGATGACAGCAAAATATGCATAGGTAGTATACAACCTGCCAGTTACATCACAGTTCCATAATCTGGAATTATATAAGCTTTTACAGGACATAGAGAGGATAACAGATAAGTATATACATATAGAGGTAATAATAATGGGAGATTTCAATGTCAGAATAGGGAAAGTGACGTAAAGTTAAATGCATTGGTGGGAATCAAATTGTGTTACAGAAAAGAGAGAGTGTACCATAGCAGGGACAAAACGGTGGACAAAGGGAGTGAAAACTTTATTGACTTTTGTGAACAAAATTCTCTTAATATTTTAAATGGAAAATACAGAGAAGATGAAGCTGGGGAATATACATTTATAAATACAAATGGTCAAAGTGTAATTGATGACGTATTATGGCTAAATAATTTGTAAGGCAAGATAAACAACTTCAAAATTACAAACTTATACACAAGCAGTGGTCATTTTCCAATAATAACAGAAATAAATCTGAAACATAAAGTAGGAAAACGGGTAGAAGGAGGAGAGGTAATACAGACAAGTAGAATAAAAGTGTTCAAATGGAGGGAGGAACGGAGAGTAGGTTTTATACGTGACATAAATTCAGCTGTAGCACAAATTATAGAAAAGGGTATAATGCTGAACATTAGGGAAGATCGAGCAAAAAAAGGATTATCACTACTGGAATTACTAGTAAAAAAGGGCGGGGAAAGAAATGGAAACAGGACAGAATAAGATACAGGGAAATAAAGGGTGGTATGATGAGGAATGCAGAGCAGAGAAAAAAGGAAGTATTTAAGGATCTTATTAAACAAGGGAAAACGGAAGAAGCAGCAGATAGGAAAAATCTGTTGGTTAGGAAATGGAGATATAGAAATTTACTAGAAGCAAAAAAGAAAGAATGGCAGGAAAAAGTGGGAAAAAGTTAAAAGAAGCTATAGAGGGAAAGGATGGAAAAAATATTTAGGAAGCAGTAAGAGGTGGAGTCAGGAAAGAGGAGGCAAAAATAAAATTAAAGCAAATGAATGGCAGAGATATTTCAGGGAGCTGATAGGGGAGGGAACAAAGTTAAAATTAGAAATAAGAGATTTGGGAATAATAGAAATAGAAATGAAGATCTAGACTGGCAATTCACAATGCAAGAGGTTTACCAACAAATAAAATTTATAAAAAAAGAAAAGGTAGTAGGACCCAATGGCATACCAGGGGAATTTTAGAAAGTGTATGAGGAAACAAAAATGGGCTTAGAAGTAAGGACAAAGGTGCTAAACAAGATAAAAGAAAGTGATGATATAACAGAAAGTTGTAAAATAAGCATGATCGTGCCTATTTATAAGGAGAAAGGAGGTGCAAATAAGCAAGAAAACTACAGGGGAATAGGTCTGTTATCTATATTGGGAAAAAATATACACAGGAATATTAGCAGAAAAGCTAAGTATATGAGGGGAACAAGAAAGGAAACTGTCTGAATTTCAAGTAGGTTTCAGGAAAGGAAAACGCACAATAGATATTCTGTTCATAATAAAGACCATAATAGACAAATATCTGAGGAACAGTTGGCCGGTGTGAGGGATGACGTGACGGAGCTGGGCAAGCGGATGGGCCAAGTGGACGAGCGCGTCGAAGACCTGGCGAACCGCTTCAATGACCTAGAGGAAAATACCAACAGTAAAGCCAAGTCCCTGCACGCCATGGTGGAAGACGTTGAAGACCTTGCGAACCGCGTAAACAACCTGGAGGGAAAGATGATGATTGGTATAAGGGCGCTCAACTTCAGTGGTTATCAGCGCCTTTAAAAAAAAAATTAGTCACGGCAAAGGCCAGACATAAAAGGTGCTAAACACGGATAAATAAAAAAATAAAAACATACAAAAGGACACGTACGGAAGAAAACACAAACCAACAAAAACGAAGGAGAAAGAGAATTAAAAACCACCTTAAAACGTCTGGAGGGAAAGGCCGACAGCAACACAAAGTCCCTGAACGCCATGGTAGAAGACATCGTCGGCAGGAGGTTGAAGGACATGAAGGCCGAAGCGCCGACGGCGCGTCAACGTTCGAAGTCTTCCGTCGCCAGTTCGACACGGTGGCCAGGCATAAGTGGTCACCGGAGGAAGAGGCCGCACAGCTAATAGCCAGCCTCCAGGAACGGGCCGCGGAAGTCCTAAACGCGGTCCACACAGAGGCGGCTCCCAAGGATATCTGGGAGGCCCTGGAGAACCGTTTTGGGAACCACCGCCTAGCCGCAGCCTACCGCAGTCAGCTGAATACAAGGTCGCAACAGCCAGGGGAGACGCTGCAGGAGTTCGCCCTGGCGATTGAGCAGCTGGCTATCAAGGCCTATCAAGGTTGACCTTCCGCCGGAGTTCGTATCCCGGAAAGCCGCCTACGAGACACCGAGATACGTCAGCGCCTAAGGCTCGGCGTCTACACCACCATCACCGAGGCGCTGACGGTAGCATTGAGGATGGAGGCGGCCAAGGTGACGGCTAACCCAACGTCGAGAACGAGGAGTGTCCGCTACAGTGGAAACAGAAGGCCAGCCGAGGGACGCCAGCGAAGACCTAGTGGCCTGTGTTGGGGGTGTGGACAGCCGGGACACCTCGAGAGAGACTGCCGACACCAGGAAGAGCAGCCGGAAAAACGAGAACGGCCCGGCGTGGCGAGAAGCAAGTCGGCGCGTCCACACCATCTCTTCGAGTGACACTGCGCGCCGTCAGCCGGCGGATGGATGACAGCCTCATCGCGGATGGTTGGGTGAGAGGGAAGCCGTTCCGCGTACTGGTGGACACCGGGGCAGCCGTGACTATCATCAGACCCGACAAAGCCAAGGATTCGCCATCCAGGAAGCCGAGCCGACCATACCAGCTGAAGACGGCATCGAGCGTAACTTGCCTGTGGAGAAGGAGGTCCTGCTGAAGCTGACCTTGGGTCGCAGTGTCGTGCGTCTGTGGGTGTTCGTCGCGAAGGTAGCTGAGGAGGTGATACTGGAATTGGTTGCCCTCAGGAGCCACCAGGCGACTGTCGACGTCGGCAGGAAGGTCCTGCAGCACAAAGGAGAAGAGGTTCTCCGTCAACCCGAAGAGCGCCTTGGAATCAGCAGGGTCGTCTTGAACGAAGACGTGGTTGTCCCCGCGAGGAGCGAGGTGGTGGTGACGTCGCGAATGGAAGGCCAGAGAACCTGGAACATGATGCTGGACCAGAAGACGCCTGTACACGAAATGTGTGTAGCCAGGGCATTGCTACCGTACCGAGAGGAGGTGCCAGTGAGACTTCTAAATCCAACGGACACCGATCACGACGTCCAAGCCGGGACGGAATTGGGAGCGTGTGAGCCCGTGGTAAGCGTAACAGCAATCGACAAGACACAGGAGCCGGTGCCGACGCAACACCTGGGACCCCGGCTAGAACGCCTACTGGAGAGGGCAGCCGACCACCTGATTGCAGAACAGCTGGAGTAGGTTCGGCAACTGCTGAGACGATACCAGGGCGTCTTCAGCTAAGGTAGCAGCGACTACGGCTGCATGGACAAAGTGCTTCACCGCATCGAAACCGGGGACGCGCGGCCTATTCGGCAACCACCTAGACGCTTTCCGCTGGCGAAGTATGGAGCGGTACGAGACATGCTGGAGGACATGAGATCCAGGGGAGTGATGAGTCTGACAGCCGTTGGTGTTCCCCTGTGGTCTTCCGTGAACCACAGGAAGCTGAACCCTCTCACCCGGAAGGACTGTTTCCCCTTACCCCGGATTGACGACAACCTGGACACGCTAGCTGGTGCACAGTGGTTCTCGACTCTGGACCTGAAGTCGCGCTACTGGCAGGTAGCTCTAGACCCGAGGGAGAAGGAGAAGACCGCACTCTCGACAGGCCCAGGGCTCTGGCAGTTGACACTTTTGCCCTTTGGCCTCTGCAACGCACCAGCTACCCTCCAACGCCTCATGAGAGGACTGACTTACGACGCCTGCCTGCTATACCTGGACGTCTTCATCATCGCCAGTAAGACTTTTGAAGACCATCTCGAGAATCTGAATAAGGTGCTACAGAGACTGCAGGCGACCAAATTGAAGCTGAACGCGAAGTGCCAGCTCTTCCACAAGGAAGTCAACTACTTGGGCCATATAGTCTCAGCAGCCGGAGTGGCCACAGACCCGGAGAAGACACAGGCTGTGAGAGATATGCCTTACCTGAAGGATAAGAAAGAGTTGCGCAGTTTCCTGTGGCTGTGCAGTTATTACTGACGCTTCATAAAGGGGTTCTCCAACATCGCCAAACTCCTCACCCATCTGACAGAGGAACACCGGCCTTATGTGTGGAAGGAGGACGCCGAAGACGCTTTCCAGCACCTGGAGAAGACCCTGTGCAGTGCTACAATTTTGGGTTTTCCACAACCAGGTGGCGCCTTCATTATGGATACCGACGCCAGCGACCATTGCATTGGACGGATCCTATCGCAGATCCAGGACGGCCATGAACGGGTGATAGCCTACTACAGCAAGACGCTATCCAAGGCAGAGAAGAACTCCTGCGTCACCCGACGAGAGTTACGGGCGGTAGTAAAGACCTTGGAGCATTTTCACAAGTACCTGTACGGTCAGCCATTCTACCTGAGGACTGACTATTCCGCCCTAACCTGGCTATTGTGCTTTAGGAAATTGGAAGACCAGACAGCACGTTGGGTCCAGAGGCTGCAGGAGTACGACTTCAGCTCAGAATATCGCAGAGGGAAGAGCCACGGTAACGCAGACGCTATGTCCCGAAGACCCTGACCAGAAGAGTGCGACCATTGCAGAAGAGTGGAAGAGAAGGAGCGTGCCGCAACAGTCCGAGTAGTCACTGCAGTGCCTGCGGACGGCTGGGATAGCGCAGGCCTGAGGAGGGAGCAGCTGGCGGACGCAGACTTGGGGCAACTCTTGGGGGAAGTGGAGGCAGGTACAAGACAAACCTGGGAGGACATCACACCGAGGAGCGCCACCTACAAGTCTTACTGGGCCCAATGGGACTCGTTGAAGACCAGAGAGGGCGTCTGTTCCGTGTATGGGAATCACCCGATGGGAAGATGCAGAGAGAACAGTTGGTACTTCCCCGGGGTAAGGTCCCGGAAGTCTTGGAGGAAGTGTACGCCGGTACTTCAGGAGGACACCTGGGAGCGAAGCGAACGACTGACAATCTACGACAGCGCTACTACTGGCTGAGGCTCCGAGCAGACACTGAGAGATGGTGCCGTCAGTGTCACGTGTGCGCGGCGATTCGCGGCCCCCAGACTAGGAGCCGGGTCGCATGCAGCAGTACAACGTCGGAGCGCCATTCGAACGGATCGCCGTTGACATAGCTGGACCGTTCCCGGTGTCTGGCCGAGGCAACAAGTATCTGATGGTAATCGTGAACTACTTCACCAAGTGGCCGGAGGTGTATGCCATCCCGAACCAAGAGGCAAAGACAATAACAGACTGCCTCGTGGAGCAAGTGTTCTGCCGATTTGGGATGCCGTCAGAGCTGCACAGTGACAAGGGTACCAATTTTGAGATACCTGATGAGGGAGGCACTAGAAAGAGTTGGGGTTAACAAGACCCGCACAACACCTCTACATCCCCAGTCGGATGGCATGGTCGAAAGGTACATCAAGACCTTAGAAGAACATCCGAGGAAGGTCGTGGCCAGCCATCAGCAAGACTGGGACGTCAAGTTGCCGCTGTTCCGGCTGGCACACCACTCGTCAACACACGGCACTACGGGGATGACGCCAGCCAGCTTAATGTTCGGCCGAGAGTTACGCCTCCCTTGTGACCTGGCTTTTGGAAACCCTCCGGAAGCGAAACAGCCAGCGACCGAGTATGTGGAGAACCTGGTGGACCATATCCACGACATGCACGAGATGGCTCGCCAGAACATCCAGAAAACCAGCGACCGCATGAAGACCCGATACGACAGGCAAGCCAAGAGCCAAGGGTCCAGCAAGGTGACCTGGTCTGGTTGTACCGCTCTACCCGGACCAAGGGACGCTGCCCGAAGCTTCAGCAGCCATGGCAAGGACCGTACCGGGTGGTGAAGAGGATTAACGACTTGATCTACCGCATCCAGACGGTGCCCCGAGGAAAGATGGTGGTACACCTGGATCGCCTGGCCCGCTACGATGGAGCTGTTCGGGACGACCAGCTTTGAGGGAGCAGTGTCACCCAATTATCGGTAGGCACGACCAACTGACAGATAAGTGGGGGACAGGAGGAATTCAGACCACGCCTACCCATTTATCTCGTGTCACTAACTGAGGGGATGGTTAGGAAGTGTCACAGGTTGCCGGCCGTCTCTTCCCCTCCCCCTGACGCCTGGAACATTCGGGATATCTCATCTAACCCGGATCCTTCTAGATAGGTCAGTTGGTCTTATATAAGTGTGCGCCCGGCTGGAGGAGAGTTCAGTTCTTGGCGAGCAGCCGTGAAGAGCGCTGTACTAGCAAACGGACTGGAAGACTGTGTACGTGTATCAGAGGAGTTTTACGTAATTGTGAGCATACATAGATTACTACAAAAGGCAACACAGAGAAGTGCTAGCTTGGATGAGAACAGGAACAATATTCCTAACAGGGATAAGAGGTAGGGAAAAGGACATTTGTAAATTGTGTGGTGGAAAAGCATAGCATACTCTGTAAAAGAATGCAAGGAATTAGCAATATGGAGAAAAGAGGTTTGGGAGGAAAAATGGGAGAAGGTAGAGAAGAGTATAGTAGCTATAGAAATGTTAACAGCAAAGGTGGAAAAGAAGGTAAGAAGTAGTGGCGAGTTTTTACAGAAAGTAAAAGAAAATTGGACAAGAAATGTAAAGAATATAAGAAAGGAAGATGAGGGGGAATGAAAGGGGCTAATTAAGTAACAAGGAGGCATGGAGGTTAAGAGTTACCAGACAGAGCAGAAGGTCAGGGTGTCATATAAGCCAAGGTAGCAGCAAGGTAATAGATGAAATAGTGTGGGATAGATAAACAGTTGCACAGTATTGTATATATCACTAATGTCATCAACAGTTAAGAAATGATGTCCAAACTTACATGCTATAACATTGGGTTGCTCATAAACATCTTTTTCTTTCCTTTTTTTTTTTCTTTTCTCTTTTTTTTTTTTTTTTGCAATTTACATCTTCCAAAGTTAAGTTATGTTGGACGATGAATGGAAGGGTGAAATGCTGCTCAAATGAGCCCAGGGGCCATGGAGCAGAGAGTTACTCAACATTCGTTTTAGGATAAGGGAAAACCCCAGGAAAAACCTTATCCAAAATAACTCACCCTGACTGAGTATTCGAACTCTGGTCCTCTTGAACGTGAGGCAGACATGCTACCATCTATGCTACCGAGGCAGGCAAATGAACGTCTGTAGCCATTTTATGAATATGCAGCATAATGGTCTTAGCAGACAAACTTACTCCTTCAAAGTGTTATAACAAATGTGGACACAATTCTTCAGCAGCCATCACAATCACTTCTTTTGCGAAGTCCCCTTCAGTTAATAGCCTTACATTCTTGGCTATGTGAAGAGCTATTCTGCAGCTCAAACAGACTGATGCTTCACTACTTTGACTGGCCTCCATATCAGCTTGTTCCTTTAATCCCAATATTACTGTGTCACTTTCTTCTTCTGATATTTATCATATTCATTTGTAAGGCACACAGTTAAATTACGTTATAAATTAAATTTCTTAATGCTGCATACTTCTTTGTCACATACTAAACACTTAGCAACTTCGCCACATCGCACAAACAGAAAAAGATTTTCTCATACTGACAAAAAAATTGTTTCCTCCAGTTTACTAGTACTCTCCATGTTGTTACTGAGAGTGATAAAGCTGACTAAACCCTCCAGTTTCATACAAGCAGTGCCGCTAATTTAGGCAGCATTGCAATACAACGCTCTCTCCTGACTTCACGGGAACTTACATGCTGGCTCTTTATTTAAATGCATCACACGACCCAAAGTTGTCTTCCCCTGCTGTTCTTGAAGAACACATCTCATAGAAATACTCAGATACAGAAGATGAGGAAATGCAGAAAGAAGAGAAACAAATTGAAGAGGTGGAGAATTAAGATACCTGAAGAAGCCACCCCATGGATCAATAATGTCATATATTTTCAAAGCACACTAATTCTCCCACGCGTTTGAAACTATTGACAGTGTAAAAAATTGGGTAGAGAAATGCAAATGATATCAGATAATTCAACACACTTTCCTCCTAATGGCCAAAAAAGCAAATAATATACAAGACAATTAAACCAAGGGATAATAAAACAAGAACCATAATTCCAATTTATGTCCATATGTCGTGTTAGTGCTATTAATATGATATTACAGTACTGTAATGCACAAAAGACCTGCAAATAGATGATAGATGAATACCTATGGTACAGCAGTTTAAGCATGTAATTAGTTACATGCATACTTAAAAATACATATTTATGAGCACAGTAATTGATGAAATATAACCTACTGTTTTCTGTGTAATCTGCAAACTTGTCCAATTTGGAAATTTGTCTTGGTTCCTATATGATTCCGCTTAGAGCAAGTTTTATGAGTACTACTTATCCATTTGTATCAATCAAGAGCTAAATGAAATTGTGCTAAAACATAAATGTGACAGTTATATAAAAACCACAATAGATATAACACAGAAGGCAGAAGGTTTGTAACTGAAAAGAGTCAAGTCTTACCTTGAGGATTTTACTGGAGGAAGGTCGTGATCCTGTAACAGAATAATTAAAATGTATAGTTCCACATAATCATATATGTAGTGTTAAATGCTCCATGTAACATTGCTAAAATATATTGGGAAACAAATATTTTATATTTTATCATGTAATGAGGCATATGAAAACCAAGTAGTGGAGAAAGTATTTGTTTGGTTTAGAGAACACAGACCTGACCAAGAAAAGATTTAATAAATCACAATAAATGATTAAAATTCTCATGCTTTTAGAACAATTAAGACAGAAACATGTGAGAGGACAGCAAGAGGGAAGTGTGTGTGCATGCATGCGTGCGTGGGTGGGTGCATGTGCGTCTGTATGTAGTCAGGTTCCTAACAATGTCAGACACCTATTTCCCCAGACAAAGATTTCATAGGTGCCATATATTAGGTTAGTTAGCATTCAAGAATGTTAGAATTCCTTTGAGTCCTAAACTGGTATCAAAGACAAACTTTCTTACATTTTGTAAATAAATACAACAAAACTTGTTACAGTTTGTTCAAAAGGTCTGTTAAATTTGCCCAACAAGATATGGGTTATAGGTTTATAGCAGGTTTGTCTGTTGTCTTGTAATCCTTGACTTCATTTGCCATTCATCTTATCTTTATACTAAGCATAGCAGATAGATATATTCAACAATAGCACAGAAGATATTCTGCTGATTATTACCAAAATTGTTGTTAACTACAGTAGGTTTCTGCATAACTTACCTTAATATCTTCAGAAACTGATGAAGTATCTCTTTCTAGCCAAAAAGGTTCTACTTTAATTTCTATTTTGTTATGTATTTCTTGATCACTGTTGTATTTCTTATCCATCATTACAGGATCCTCTAAAAGAAATTCTCCCTTATTCTGTGAACCAACGTCTGAAAACAGAATCTGTTGTTCAACTTCAGTTTTCCTATTTATGTTGCAGTTATTGCTGTATGAAGCAGTTTCGGTCTTAATCTGCTTTCCAAGATGTTTGATAAAAGGAGTCTCTGATTTAATTTCTGTTTTGACCGTCATGTCACAATCAGTGTCAAGCACAGCATCAGTATTTGTCTTCATTGCAATAACCTCATGAACGAACTCTCTTTCATTCAGTGAGGCTATGTCGTCTGTGATGGGATACTCTTCTTTGATTTCTATTTTCTTATCCATTTCTAAATGCTGTTGAATAAGATGTAGAGCTTATTTGAGGAACAAATCTGTGAAGAAAGAAATAATTTTTATATACCTAAAAATATGAAAAAATGTAAGTATCAACTTCTTTGAATCCCTCAGTAACTGTTCAAGCCACACATACACCAATGTTCTCTTATCATACAAACAACTTCTTGGTAAGTTGAATGAGACTTAAGAAATTTGAAGGGACGTCCAGGGCTCAAACTTGTCTCTTTATACCGCGTTTCTCTCTCTTTTTTTTTTATTTTTTTTTATTTTACGTCCTCCAACGTTAAGTCATATCAGATGATGAATGAAATAGGTGAAATGATGCTCAAATGAGACCAGGGTTCATAGAGCTAGAGTTGCCTGACATTCGTCTTTCAGGATAAGGGAAAACCTGGAAAAAAACGTTATCCAGAATAGAGTTCCAGCTGATAATAAGAGCAACAGCTCTTGAAACATGTCCTGTGAAAAAACAGTGTGAGTGAAGCAAAGTGTCAATACCTTCTCGACTCACTTTTGTGCTTATCCAGGTAACACACCCTGACCGAGATTCGAACTCGGGACCTCTTGAACATGAGGCAGACATGCTATCACCATGCTACCAAGGCAGGTTCATTATGCCAATCCTATTATCACTCCAGTTATCTTACTGACGTGCTACAGAAACATTAAGCCTCCTAATCTGCTTAGAATATCATGGATAAAGATCAAAGCAATCTCAGATATTAGATAGGTATAACTGAAACAAACTGCTATGTTCGGAACTGTTCTTCCACAATACTCAAGTGCAGGAAATAATTTGAAGATCAAATGCATTTAATATAAAGCATCTGAAGTACTACAGGTCCATTTAGGACAAGATAACTTTGTATTTCATATTGCCTTTAAGGTTAACTGGAATATTTAAATCAATTAAGAAGTTTAATATTTGTATGTCCATACTAGTTCAATCAAGAGAGCAACCACAGAGATCAACAAACCTCAGGATTTGCTAGATATCATTTTTCAAATTTAATACAACTTTTCAACTTAGCCTCACAAATGACTACTGATAAATATCTTTTGTAAGTCAAAATATTACCAATATTGAGTTTACAGCATACACAAACAATATATAGGTATATGACACTTACATGACTTTCTCTACTAACTAGTAACTATTACCATAAATGCTTACCTACTTTATGTTAACTGGAATAAACATTTGTAAAAATAGTAATGTTCATGTGAGTGAACTGAAACATGGGAATACAGAAGGTTTTAAGTGATACTATACTCTTCAAATACCTGGTTGCTATGCGATGCCTTTGAAATTCCATTCTCTTTGCATGGTCAAGAGATAATTTTGTTTGTTTGTTTAATTTTGCCATTCAAGGAGATACATATATATAAAACTGTGTAAAGGGTTAGGTTCATACTTCCAGTATGATGTCATGGAGCTCATTATTACTGCTACATTTTTAATTAAATCTTTACTGTTAAATGTCGCTATCCATATTTATCTCATATTAAATCATGATTTTGTATTCTATGGGGCAAGGCACATAGTTAGGTGTTAATGGAAACATGTCAGGCCAGTTTTTGTTTGTCTCACAGTATTCCTAGCTGAAATAAACTTAGATCTAAAGTTAATGAGCTAGAACATGAAGTGTTTGTCAGTAGAGTGAGTTAGTGTGTGGTGTTTTAGGGCCCGTTGACAGCGAGGCCATTTGGGCCCGGTCAGTAGATTAATTAACCAGTCAACCCATGCAAAGAGCACTAGTATGTTTCATTATTCAAGACAGGATATCTCACTTTGAGATGAAGAAGTGCCTTCAGACAAATAATTTAAAAATGCTTTTGTAAATAATTTGATGGCAAATGCAGATTAGATAAATTATGCAAACTGTGACCAAACATACATATGGAAAAAAAAAGTTAAAAACCAGACTAAAAGACACCTCTGATGCATTAAAATAAACATACAAAAAAATAATCTAAGGCAGCACAGTTTGGGAAACAACTATATTATCCTAGAAGTCATCATGAATTCAATTTATAATTAGAATAAAATTATTACAAAACTGAATATTATTCACTGAACAGAACATTTCACTAACTAAAGTAGCTGGTACAAAGATACTAGGATTAAACACTGATGAAGAAATGAACTGGAGTAGACATATACACAACTTATTTCCTAAAATCAGTTCTTTTGCTCTAAGAAATCACCGCTACTCCAACTACAAGTATATAATGATCTTCCATAAGCATTCAGATTACTGTGTAAACAAAAGACTTGGAGAAACTTTCTTTTGTGTGGCGCGAGATTATTTTCTAAGTACAAAGGTGCATGTATACGCATGCACAAGCAGACGAACAGCCTGTTCTGGCGTTGCAGCCAACATGAGAAAGATATGTAAAACTTGCAGCCAACCTCTGCAAAAATGCCCCAGACATAGGTGAAGCAGTCCGTGTGCAAAGGAACATGGTTTGCGCAGGCTAAGTTATCACCCGGACAAATTTTGTTACTCATGCATTGCTTTGCACATAAACAATTCTATGACACGATGATAATGGAGCACTATGTAGTAAATACATGTTGAGCTCACGGACTGTATCAGACTGGTTCGGCTATTGCCGCGAAGTGTGCATGATGTCTAATGACACCAAGAATACTGCAAGTGGGGAAATTGGTGGTCCCGTTCACATAGTTCAAATCGATGAATGCAAAATAGGATGAAGCAAGTTTCATTGTTTCAACAAGAATCAAGACAATACAGTACATCAGCATATAGATAAACCCTATTTAATTAACTTTGATCTGTGAATGATATTAAATAGTTTGTCCATATTATGTGGGAAGTGAGTATAAGCACAGTTATCTTAAACAGTTTTATGCTGATTAGATTACTTATATTTTTAAATAATATTGAAGGTTATTTTAAGTTCTTATAGTGGAATATAAACATTCCATATGCAACAGTTTTAAGCTGTTCACTGGTCTACCAAAATTACCTGTATGCCTCAAGCTGTGAGCATGCTCATCAAAGTTTGCTGTTATGTTAAAATCACTTTACGGCAGTTCAGCGGAGAAAATATGTATTATTAAATTATGGATGAGTCGTATTTTTTACACATCAGCTTCACTTACATAACTATATTGAGGACATGTTTCGCAAACCATCCTTCACATCATTGCATCATTGCATCCTCTAATGCAATGATGTGAAGGATGGTTTGCGAAACATGTCCTCAATATAGTTATGTAAGTGAAGCTGATGTGTAAAACATACGACTCATCTATAATTTAATAACTGTTTCGCTTCACTGTGGTGTTCCAATACAGTTAAATTTCGGTATAGAGAACATAGTATTCACCAACAAGAGTACACTTTTATTTTGTTTTGGTTTTAAATAAGAACCTACAGAAATGACAAGATCCAACATCAAGAATAATACAAACATTCCTTTTCTATGATGCAAACACCTGCTTTTCATGTGCTGAATTACTTAAGAAGACAATTCCATATCACACCAGGGAGAGAATATAGGCAAAACATACAGTGCTAACAGTATTGAAGAAAAAGTACAGCCATAGAAACTTTCATGTGCAGTTTTGCCTACTTGTCTGCTTTTTTTCCTACTTGCACCTGATAAAAACTAGAGTAGTTGCAAAATTGAAGAACTCTGTTACTTAGGAGTGTTCTATGGATTTGATGTCTGTTGTAGAATCTGCAATCAACCAGCTGTTCTTCTCATACTCTATATTGTAGCATAAGTAGTGCATAATGCCCACAGAATTTATATTTTAGGAAAATATCTACACATGGACAAAAAGCAAGTTTGTTTTTAATTTTGAAATTCTGCATGACAACCACCTTCAAGGACTAGACCGAACACCATGTGGAGTGATGCAGACATCAAAAAAGAACCAAGGATGGGAATAAAAACTCCTTAAACATAAATAGAGCCAACATGAAAAATTCAATGCCATGGCTGGAATTTGAACCACGGATCTCCTGGTTTCCATCCAGTCGCTCTAACCCATTGAGCTACCATGGCCAACGTGCTGTCCTGACATTAAATTCTCCATTTGACTGGTATATTTCCCAGTAAAGTACTAGGGGCTCTTGCATCCAAGATACACAGTTTGTGGTGACTTAGTATTGTAAGTACTTCAGTCCTTGAGTACTTGGGTTAGAGCGACTGGACGGAAACCAGGAGATCCATGGTTCAAATCCCGGCCATGGCATTAAATTTTTCATGTTGACTCTATTAAAAACCTTAGCCTACGGCTAGTGTGAAGAAATGATTAATTTCCATCAATTAACTAAAATAATAAGAGTTACATGATGAAGCCTGGGACTCAAGTACTTACAATAGTATGTCACCACAAATGGTGTATCGCGGATGCGAGAGCTCCTAGTGATTTACCGGGAAATATACAAGTTAAATGGAGAACTTAATGCCAGGACGGCATGTTGGCCATGGTAGCTCAATGGGTTAGAGCGACTGTATAGAAACGAGAAGATCTGTGGATTAAATCCGGCTATGGCATTGAATTTTTCATGTTGACTATATCTATTAAAAACGTTAGCCTATATATGGCTAGTGTGAAGAAATGATTAATTTCCATTAATTCCTTAAACATGTTTTCCTTAAGAATAAACAAGTAAGTGATGCAGTATTAGTAAATAACTCAGTACTGCTAAGATGTGATGCAACTCTCAATATTATCAAACAACAATTGCACCAAAATCACATTATTTGTCACTAGAATCTTTAGCTCAGTGCTAACTTACAATCCCTTTTACATTTTACAACTACACAAAATAAGGACATTAATCTAATGTTCCTTTATATCTCTGTTGTAAACACTAACTTGCATTGCTGGAACTTCTACACATTTACTGCTCGCAGACAATAATCAATACTAACAATACAACTGCTCCAGCCAACAGATTCTTAACAACTCTGATACTCAGTGGTACAATCATAACCAGCAACTTAACTGAAACTGGCTTTACACTGTCTTTTAGTCTGCCATTCATAAATTAAAGGCTCTGGAAAATAAAATTCCTTCAGTTCAAGCAAAATCATCGAGATCTTGGGAAACCAAAGTCTGAAAACATACATTGCACATAAAAGCAGGAGCTACTGCCTGATCATAATGTTAGTGGCTGTCCTAAGATATTGTTTTATTTCCTTCCCTTTATGGCATACAGGTAAGGCAGTGGAATGGGTTGACTACCACTTAATCTCTGTACAGTAAGCATTTGCCACCACCATGACATTAGGGATGTAAACATTGTCAACTTCTTACACAAGAGAGGTGTGTTTCACCCTTTGCACTACAGTTAAAATGTAAATGATTATGAGACTTGAACCACTCATTGCTGTTGCAAGATCTCGTTTTCTAAGAACACAAAAAGGAGGACCATGCTGTTAAGTATTCATAGGTAAAATATCATACATAAATTAATTTGTAAACACTGAAAACTTCATAGTAAAAAACTGCATTCTGCTTATAACTTAAAAATATAAGACGGTTAAATATAAGGTACAAGAGCAATGCATATATATTTAAACTGTTACTTGTAACCTGCATAACAAAGTGACAAATGACACAAGAAGAGCTATAAAATGTTTATCACACAAATATAAATATTTGTAACAAAAATCTTCACTTATCTTAAGAAAATGGTGTTAATTCTTCTTTCTAATGGAGATCAATTTCAAAAACAGATTGTTTTCATCATCAGTCCATCAATAAACTTAATGGTCTAATGATGAAAACAATGTTTTGGAAACTGATCTCCATTAGAAAGAAGAATTAACACCATTTTTCTTAAGATAAGTGAAGGTTTTTGTTACAATTATTTATATTTATGTAACACATTGCTTCAGTGTAGCTAGCTTCATTTTCTACGTAATCAGTATAAAATGCATATTCCTATAGGTACACTTAAGTTCCCTTTTTGTAGAAACAGAGGAACTACATCTGCTAATTGTGCAAAGTTCATAAGTGTAAATGTTGCACCTTTTCATGAGGAAAAGAATGAATATGTATGCAGTTCAGCAAAATTATAATTTGATAGGGATCTATATATAATTTTAGCAGTATATGAAGAGCTCCCATAAGAAAGTTCCAAGGATTTATACACATATTAGAAAGAGTATCTCATACAGTTAAACTGAAATAGTTAATATAACCACTTTTGAAGCTACAAACAAACATGCATAATGATAGTGCAATTCCTGTTTATGTACATTTAACTTGGAATATATTTGTCCGTTTCCAAACAGAATTTAAATGATCACAGCAACAAGTGCTAATAACAATAGATAGTCAACATGAAGAATTCAATGCCATGGCTGGGATTTGAACCACGGATCTCCTGGTTTCCATCCAGTCGCTGTAACCCATTGAGGTACCATGGCCAACTTGCCATCATGACATTAAATTCTCCATTTGACTCCTGTATTTCCCTGGTAGACCACTAGGGGCTCTCACATTCGAGCAGTACAAAAGGAAAATATTAAAAATAGTAATATTCATAGTCATAACACTAGGCACAAGGACAATTTTTTTAGGCAAAGTTTAAATAAGAATATTTCCGACAGGGATCCAAATGTGATGGGCTTATTGCTTCACAAAAAATTGCCAGCACATCTAAGGTCTTGTAAAGGCAAGCAATTCGAGGGTGCTCTGAAGAAGTACTTGTTAACAAAAAGTTTGTATTGTATTAATGAATTATAATCATTGTACCACATGAATTTATTCCTTAATTTGTAGTACATATGACATGCTGAATTTATTCCTTAATTTGTAATTAAAAACAATTGTATTTATATATGTATTTATATGTATAATGTCAGAAACTGCAAAGTCTATTGACAATAAATTATTATTAAATTATTATTAAAAATTATTATTAAATATCTTTGTTTATGAATAGCTCGTAATCTTTATTTACTCTAGAAAGTTCAAACCAGTACTAGTCAGTTGCTCTTCCAAGAAAAAGTGTATCAGCTGGATCAACGAGATGCGATCCACCTCCCGCCTGCTTACTACTGCCAGAACAATCCAATTAAGTTAATGTGGGCTCAAATTATGCTGCAAACAAAAATAATATTTTTAAACTAACTGACATTGCATGACTTACTCACGAAGAAATTAACAAGGATCACAAGACCGGGAAAACTGCGTGGGACATCAGATAAGCTACAAGAAGACGACTTTTGGAAAGAAATAGCACATGATGAAATTTTGAAACCTATCATCATAAATTTGCAGTACTCAGACAAGGCAAATATAAAAAAAAGTGGGGGTAACGAGATGGCAACGCTGACAGCTCTAATGCATCTGTTTTGCTACAGGCGAGAACTCTTCCCATTTGAAACACATAATAGTGCTAAACTAGCTATGACTATGTCAAGACTCAAGTATATGACAAATTTGATGAGTTTCTAAAATATGTCCTATTATCATTTGAAGCTATTTTCACCAAGAAAGCAATACATTTGCCAAAGATTATGAAATGAAGACCTTGGATTACTTCAGGTATATGGAAGTCCTGTGCAAATATGAATAGATGAAATGTTTAACATCAAACATGCACTGACACTAACATTAGAGAACACTACACAAACTAAGCATAACAAATAAAGCAAAAGGAAAGAATTACTCAGTACCTATTAATGAATCCCATAGTAAAATTAAAATACCTGCAATAAAGTATAAACTGAAACAGGAACTATTACAGTAGTCAAATTTCAACTTTTTGCCTGCCACATGAACAAAAATAGGTCACTTCAACTAAACTGAACTTCCATATTTACCATTTGATTCCAATAACTTAATGACTACCATTTACCCTGTCCATAAAATGCTTTGGTTTTATATGGAAAATAACACAAAGTAAAATAAACTAACACCTATGCCATAACTGGCCTACATTTCCATTTTTTAAAAAAATTCTTAGTTTTTACCTAATTTTTTAAACTCGTTTTATCTAAGGAATTTGAAAAGAGGATCAAAAGCAAAGCAAAATAGCATCAGAATTATACAAAAACAAATATTATAATTGTAAACCATTGAAACATGCAGCTATAATAAAATAGATCTTAAATACAAGCTGCCTTTAATGCTTACGACTTTATTTTCTCCTTTTGTAGCCTGTGTCACTTTCTCTAATTAAACACCACCTATAATCGCCCAGCATACTGGGATCATATTTACCCTGGTATATGTGTTCCATCTTTTAAATATTCTGATGGAATCTTTCACCACGTCCATCACTCACAGCTTCCAAATTTTGGGCAAGAAATCCAAATGTGATTGGAGAAAGTGAATTTTGAGAAACATCCAACATCCTAGCAGTAACTGTCCAGGAATTCTTTATCTATCTGTCGGTAAGTTTCTACCTTATTGTTTCCAAGGAATCCTTTCACCACTTCCAGAAAGGCTTTTCATGCAGCTAATTCCTTAGTACTTATCTTTTTCTTTTGAAGTTTTCACATTTCAAAATCTTCCAAATTTGGGAGCCAACAAATATTTTCTTTTACTTTGGCATTGGTGAAGTGTGGAAACTGGCTTCTGAGGTATGCAAAGGCTTCTCCATTTTTGTCCACAGCCTTAACAAAGTTCTTCATTATGCCTAAATTTATATGGAATAGGTAGTTTTACTTTATTTGGGTTTACTAATGGAACATACTTGACACTGTGCTGTGTATGAGTTTCTTAGGGGTCACTCTCTTACAACCCAATGTCCCTACAAAAGCAATGAAAAACTAGAATTTGGTATCCATAGAAAAGCAACACACACAGATAATTATATTCAAAGCAAATAGTTTCAACCCAATTCCACACAAACATGCAACCATCAACAGTCTGACACACAGATTAGTAAATCTACCTCTCAGCCAGCAAGAATATCAAAACGAATACCATCAAATCCTAAAAACTGCAATTAAAAATGGATATGGAAAAAACCTTGTAGATAAAAAACTAAAATCATTCAAACTTCAAAAGAGATTAAAACAGATCACAGCTCTCACACCAATAAAACAAGAAATTAGATTTGCTAAATTTACTTACCACCCCTGGGCCACAAAAAAGTTCCAAAAAATATTCAAGAAATACAATAAACATTGGCACCAAAAAACAATTACAACATTAAAAACCTACTTCACAGTAATAATACTGATAAGATAAAACCAGAGGAAAAGTCAGGCATTTACAAGATTAAGTGTAAAGACTGTGAAAAAATTTACATAGGGAGGACAAAAAGAAACATAGGCACTAAAAAGAAAGAACACTTCAGGCACTTAAGATACAAAAATATTGATAAGTCCGCAATAGCAGCTCATTTCTGGTCTGAAAATCATGAAATTGAAGATAGCACAGAATTACTAAAATACGTACAAAAACATAGTGAACTCGTCATATGGGAGAGGATATACATAGAAAAACATAAAAACCAACTTATGAACTTTGAAATCCCACCAGAAGAGAATCCCACATTTAAGTTCATCACTAAATCAACAGATGACAGCAGCAACCCCAGAATTACCCACACCACTGGATCTAGCGTCAGTCGCACAAGAGCCGTAGATGCAAACGATTATTTGCGAAACATGTCCTCAAAATAGGTACGAAAGTGAAGCAGATGTGTAATAAATACAACTCATCTAAAAATTAATAATAACACCTTCCTTAAACAACAGAATAACACCTTCAGTTCATTTTTCAAACAGAGTTTATCAAAATAGGAAACATATGGTTCTCTCAGTTCACGAAATACATTTGTTGGAAAGATTCTATCATAACTCGCAAAATTAGAATCCAGTAACACTAGAAATTTCAACTGTTTCTATGAATCAAATCTTAATTTAGTTTGAGTTATTAATGTATCCACAACTTCACAGAAAATCCTTAAGTACGAAGAATGGGTTTCATCTTCACAACAGTTTCTCTTTCTAGGCCTTTCTTCATTCTCTTCATCAGAAATGCTCATAGTTTCTGACCATACTTCTTCAAATCCGGTATTTCTAATATTTTGCAGTGTGGTAATAAATTCGTGAACTTTTTCTGTACAATAATAGAAGTCCATGCTCTTGTTTCATAAAGTGTCAAAAAGAATATCTGAAAATGCAAAAAGTTTACTGAAAATAAGCAAGAAAAATTTGCTTCATGTCTGAGAGAAATCGCACAAAGCTTGAAGCCATGTTAACTTCTTCGCTAGAGCAGTCCCCAGGTTCCTCTTCCATTGAAGTAAAGAAACTGATAGGATGACTTCTATAGTCATGAACTGTGCTTGTAAGTCTGGAAGCAAAATTCCATCATATAGGTGCGGCACTTTGCATTTTCTTTTCTGCAAAGGCTTTCAGAGCATCTGTACGTGAAGTGAAATGTGAGAAAAAAGCAGGTAAACCATTAAGAGAAACAAAAAATTGTCTAGTTTCTTTAATAAAATTCCCAGATTAGGAAACTATTAGGTTAAGTCTGTGGCTCCAGTAGTGGATGAAGGTACCAGCTGGATACTCGGTTTTAATTAAAGTCTGAAGTCCAGAAACATGTCCAGCCATTACTGCAGCACCATCGAAGGTTTAAGCAACAATTTTTTTTGAACATTCTAAATCATTTATGGTCTTTTTTACATATTCAAATAAACCAGTCAGAACTTGGATCAGTGAAATGAAGCAATTGCAATTGCCTTGTCAACATAGCGTAGAATAGTAGACATTTGACTTTTATTGGTGACATCAGTCGTTTCATCAAGCGTTAGTCCAACAAAACCAGCCTTATCAATATCTGATTTAATCTTATCTCTAACAACACTAGCCATGGTATCAATTAGGTCATTCTGTATAAGAGCCGAAGTGCCTTTGAAAATGGGAGGTGCCTTTAGATGCTGAGACAGTGCCTTATCATAATTAGCCAGAAATTGTAGCAATTCTATATAATTGCCTTTATTTAATGAATCCTCACTTTCATCATGGCCTCTAAACGAACATTCTAGTTTTGCAAGAAGAACCACTGCATCAATCTATCTTTTCAATACATTTCTATTTTCCTTAACCTAACTTTAACTCCTTGTGCAAACTGTCAGCAAGTTTCTTTTGGTAATTCAATGCATGGTCTACCCATTGAGTGCCGAAAGTTTTTAATGCCGTGAAAGATTTTATATGCGTTGTTGATCTTTTACGTTTATCCAAAGCTGTGATAAAATAAATTTGTGAAACCTTTAGCATTCCAGGGTGTTTTCTCAGTTGCAAACAACAAGCATGGCCAGCAATAAAGTTTAGTTTGAATGAGCCAGACAGCCACTCATACTTATCATAATTACTTATACTAAAATACCTTTTATAAGGGTTCTTATTTTTTTCCCTTCTGTGCACACTACAAGTGCAGAAGAGCTGGAGTAGGTCTTCCCTGTTTTATTATCACTAAATTATCCTTGTATTTTGCCCTAATTGTTTAATTACACATTCTTCACCCATTTCGAAGAATTAGCACTACAAACTCTCTTAGTACACTGTACAGTATGAAATAAACAATACTAATACGGCTGTTGAGGACCGTAACAATCACAAAATAATTGAAAACACTCTCTTTCTTGCCTTTAACTCCACATGCTATGCAGAATTCTAAAGCCAGTCGTGTCTGTGCAATACATTTCGGAGAAGGTAATATGAGTGTAGCGAGGTAAGGTTCTGAAGCCTTGACGTGTTGACTCCTGCATTCCTCCCCCGTGTCCCCCACTGCCATTACCATAGAGAAGGCTGCAACAGTAGCTACTAAAGCTCTGCTTGCTCCTCTGTTCAGTGATAGGGAAAGAGAGATATTCCAACCTACGTACCATTTTCTTTATGGGGAAACTGGCTGGTATTGCAATTATTATTAATATAGCTTATTAATTTCTAGTTTACTTTAGATATGGGCTTCGCTGATAGCTTTGATAGCCCACAATATACGCCACTGACAAAAGCCACTTAAAACCACCACTTTTCATAACGAGACAAAAATTGAACTGAACCTATTACCTTAAACATAATGCCCCAGGATGGGACTGTCTGTTATTTTCTAAAGCAATAAATCAATTATCTTTCTCCCCTTAGCAAGCTACACATACTGCAAAATATTTTGTTATTCTTAAATATGAATCCCAAACATTGGAAACATTTGTAAAAGCTGGTTTAGAGAACGTCTGGGTCTTTTAATAGGTCCATAGTTTACTTACTTAGATTTTTGACACATTTTTACTATTTCTAAATATATTTGAATCGTTTACAAGAAAAAGGTGGGCGAAGGAATATTTCTAGGCTCATTTTGTTAATCGCTCATAAAACTTGAGTTAAAATGCCAATTTTAACCCATGTGGCAGAAACCTTGATAATTGGTCCATTAACCATCAGAAACTAACAAGTCAGTAATTAATTAAATTTAAGGGTGAGTCAATAAATGACACCAAATAACACTTACTTTTAATGGATAGAGTCAACTTGAAAAATTCAATGCCATGGTTGGGATTTGAAAGACGGATCTCCTGGTTTTTCATGTTGATTCTATCCATACAGAACCTTAGCCTATGTACGGCTAGTGTGAAGAAATGATTAATTTCCACTAATTAACTTACTTTTAAATTTACCAAAACATTTTTGAGTTTGATTTATGAGTCACTATGTCTACACTCAAACTTCACTTACTTGATATTGTATAATTGAAACGTTTTCAAGATCATTCAATCTCATCCTCAGCTGTTTGGTAATTAAATGAACATTCTTCTTCCTCCACTACTACGGTGCTCCGATCCCTCTGCCATCTGGTGATAGGGGCACTAAGTTTTCATACTTCATTTAATGCCGGGATTTCAAAATTTATAACTTTATCACGGTTTTTGGTTATGAATATGTTTTCCCAAATATCCAATTCTATCGGTGTACTTAAAGACTTTAACAGTTTTATATTATGGCAAATGTTGTGGTTTTCTGTCCAAAAATGGTGTGACACTGCAGATTTTTCTGTTTGTTTCAACTTTGCGTTCCTCTGGTGTTCTTTTTGCCTGGTTAACAAGTTTCTCTTATCGAGATTCAACTGTATTGGAACACCACAGTGAAGCGAAAAATTATTAAATTTTAGATGAGACGCATTTTTTACACATCTGCTTCACTTTCGTACCTATTTTGAGGACATGTTTCGCAAATCTTCGTTTGCATCTACGGCTCTTGTGAGTCGCACAAGAGCCGTAGATGCAAACGAAGATTTGCGAAACATGTCCTCAAAATAGGTACGAAAGTGAAGCAGATGTGTAAAAAATGCGACTCATCTAAAATTTAATAAGTTTCTCTTAGTTTTTCCTATGTAGCTTTTTTCACAGGTTTCACAATATATCTGATAAATTCCCGATTTTAAAGTGTTAGGGATTGAAATTTTTAGTGGTTTATTTAGCAGCTTCTTCAGACTGAATTTGTTTTGGAGTACTAGTTTTAAGTTTAGTCTTTTGAAGATTCGTTCAAATTTTGTAAAAGCCCATGGATGGTAGGTGAATTTTCTATATTGCCAGTTTGTGTTTTTAAGTGGTGTGAGAGTAGTCTGTTTTTATATTATCTTGAGTTTTTCCTTTCTTTTCATCATATTCCTTATGATGGCTGGGTTGAATCCATTTAATACTGCTATCTCTTTTATGTTCTTCCAAAAGCTTCCTCTTACTCAGTGGGATGTTGTATAGCCAGTGAATTAGACTTCTAAAGACAGTTAGTTGTGAAAGTGGGTTGTTTTCATTTTTCTTTATGTAATTATCTATGTGTGTGGGCTTCCTGTACATTCGAAAATCTACACCATGACGATTTCTAGTTATCTTGGGGTCCAAAAAGGGTACTTCCATTGTAAACTGGATATGATTATCTTGAAAGTTTAGTCATTTTAGAGAATCTTCTTTAAGTTTTTCCAGAATTACAGCAAAAATGTCAACATATCTCTGCCAAAATTTGTAAATCTGAGGAAATGCCTTTACTATGTGTGTTTCAAAATAGCTCATGTATAGGTCTGCTAAGATACGCAAAAGTGGGTTCCCCATAGCTAATCCTTTTGATTGTCTGTAAAATTTTTGGTTAAACATGAAGTAATTATTCCTTGTGCATAAATATGTAAGATTGATAATGTCATTTATTTCTGTAAGTGAAGTTGAGTGTAAACATAGTGACTCATAAATCAAACTAAAAACTGAAGAATACTTCACTGTTAATAATGCTTCTGCTTTTAATATTTATTACCAAAACATGTTTTGGAACCTACTTTCCTCCATTGTCAACCAGACATTGACTCCAGTAATTACTGTGCTATAATTAATAACATAACACAGTTTCTTAATGTAGCAGAAAGCCAAACAAATAGAATTATCCAAACTCAGCTACCCTTAAAACTCTATAGAAGGTATATTCAAAAATGAACGGTAAATTTGAAATTGAATCTGCCACTCAAGAGAGATGAAACAGATTATTACCTCACTGAAAACAAGAATCTGTCATGGTTGGAATGACATACATATCAAATATATTTTACCATATATCTTACCAGAGCACAAAGACCTTTAGCCATACATCAAAATTTAACTGTATTGGAACACCACAGTGAAGTAAAATAATTATTGAATTATAGATGAGTCATATTTATTATACATCAGCTTCACTTACGTACCTATATTGAGGACATGTTTCATGAACCATCGTTCGCATCGTCGGCTCTAATGCGACTAAAGCTTGATCCGGTGGTGTAGGTAGTTATGGAGTTGCTGCTGCTATCTGTTGATTTTGTGATGAATTTAAATGTGGGGTTGTCTTCTGCCGGGATTTCAAAATTCATTAGTTGGTTTTTTATGTTTTTCTATGTAATTTTTCTCCCTTATGACGAGTTCACTATTTTTTTTTTTTATTTTTTTTTTTACGCATTTTAGTAACTTGGTGCTATCTTCAATTTCATGATTTTCAGACAGAAATGAGATGCTATTGCGGACTTATCAATATGTTTGTACCTTAAGTGCCATAAAGTGTCATAAGTGTCTGGATCTCTTGTAACAACCAACTGTGTTGAGTCGCTAATCAGCTGAGGATGACACTGCAACAGTTTTGAAAATGTTCCTGATTTTGGGCCCAAATGACCTTGTTGTCGACGGGCCCTAAAACACCACACAGACACTGTTCCTGATTTTGTAAAAGGACGTGAGCAAAGTTACAAGTTTTCAAAGGTATGACACAATTTTAATCTTTATTCATAAAATTAGCTTCACTGTTAACAACGCTTTTATTTATAACTATTCAACTTAGCTCTGATTGCTTAGCATTAAAAAATTTAAAGAAACTGCTTGACTGATATGCTTTAAAAATAGTATATTTTGTGTAATTTCACCTCCTGTTATTACAGTGAGTTATCTTCTAGGGTAATTCAGTGCACAGCAAACAATGATTTTTATTACAGAAAGGCAATAAATATTATTTGTGATGCATGGAGCCTTGTTTAACATTTATTCTTACTTATGAATAATTCTCAGAAAATAATGAAAACAGTTATGAATTTAAATAATTATCAGAAATAATTCTGCAAAAAAATTCACAGAAAATATTCTCTTAAGTTACTTGCCTGCTCTGCATAAATACAGTAAGAGAAATGCAGGCAATCTGTACAGAGCTTAAAACTGTTCAAAATTATATCACTCTAGCAATAACAGTTTATAGTAAGCTTCCATTCTACTAGAAACAATTAAGTAATCCTAAATAATATGAAATGTTCAAGAAAGAGGTGGCGGTGATGATAATAATAATAATAATAATAATAATAATAATAATAATAATAATAATAATAATAATAATAATAATAATAATAATAATAATAATAATAATAATAATAATAATAATGATAATGATAATGATCATAATCATAATAATCATAATCATAATAATAATAATAATAACAATAACAATAACAATAATAATAATAATAATAATAATAATAATAATAATAATAATAATAATAATAATAATAATAATAAATAATAATAATAATAATAATAATAATAATAATAATAATAATAATAATAATAATAATAATAATAATAATAATAATAATAATAATAATAATAATAATAATAATAATGAATAATAAACAATAATAAACAATAATAAACAATAATAAACAATAATAAACAATAATAAACAATAATAAATAATAATAATAATAATAATAATAATAATAATAATAATAATAATAATAATAATAATAATAATAATAATAATAATAATAATAATAATAATAATAATAATAATAATAATAATAAATTAATTAATTAATAAATAAATAAATAAATAAATAAATAAATAAATAAATAAATAAATAAATAAATAAATAAATAAATAAATAAATAAATAAATAAATAAATAAATAAATAAATAAATAAATAAATAAATAAATAAATAAATAAATTAATAAATAAATAAATAAATAAATAAATTGTCTACCATTGTTATTGTGAAGCTGTCGAGACTAGAGTGAGCAAACAATGATCCACTGACATAGTTTGCTTACGTATTACATTATCGCTAGTTTGCTTGCATTGTGTTGGCATTTTACGCGAAAGCATGCCCTGGATGTTGGCAACGCTCCGGCCAAGAAGTCACACCTGCCATATTGTTGCATCTTTACCAAGTACTGTTATACCACGCCTGAGAAAACAAGATGTTTTACATTTGTTAACCTTCGCACACACACTAAACGTTGTTAAATACGAGAGTAGTTATTGTACCTGTCCTTCATGGACGTAATCCATGTGGCCCTAACCATTGCAACTCTACCAGAGACGGCAATTCGGACAGAGTTAAATACGACACAATGTTTTACGCTACATTGGAAAGACAAATTTAATTTTAAAAAGTGAGGGTTTATTCTTCCAACATTCTTTCAATATGTATATATCAAAATTATGATCAGAAGAAACTAGTTCTAACAAGATTTGTGAAACTCCTTCAGGACAATGAGGACAACACAATCAGTTTGTGTTTGTTTGGTCACGTCACTGGGCAGCCCTCTAGGACATTGAACACTTCATACACAAAAGAACCCTCAGCAAATCCACATAAATAATTTTAACAACCTTCATCAAACTTATCATAATTATTCTAACCTGAAGCAAGACTTTGGAGTCAGAGCACTCAGACCAAAAGTATTAACAATTTAAGAGGCCGTTCTTATTGATCCGTATTCCCTCTAAGTACTAATGTTTTCCATATACCTATTTTCTTCTTCCTTCCTCAATGTAGCATAGTTTCTTGTGTTAGAATCGGCTTGTTGCAATTAAAACAACTGCCAATGGGATCATATCACGACCTTGTTAATCAAAGTTACGACTTAAGCGAATACATAGCCGAAGTGCTCTGGCTACTTGAATTATATCCCAAGATGAAGCATTTACCATGAATCAAGTTTCGATTTTCAGAAACAGCACAGCATGATTTAACAGGTATATGTATTTTGACAGGTAAGATATTTGTTTTTTTATTGTTCGATGGGTAAGGAAACATGATAACTTTTTTTTTTTTTTTTTTTTTTTTTTGTAATTTACGTCCTCCAACGTTAAGTCATATCGCACGATGAATGGAATGGGTGAAATGATGATCAAATGAGCCCAGGGTCCATAGAGATCAGATGTACCCGACATTCGTCTTTCAGGATAAGGGAAAATCCCGGAAAACCCTTATCAAAGTAACTCACCCTGACCGAGATTCGAACTCGGGACCTCTTGAACGTGATGCAGACATGCTACCACTACGCTACCGAGGCGGGTAATGATGATGACGACGATGACAATGTAAAGGAATCTCGGGGTTGCATAACTAATGGTAGAAATGGATATATGTGGAACACATTCTCCCAGGTCTCAAATTAGAATACCAGCAAGAAATATTGTTTCACGTTTGCCAGGAAGTAAAGGAGCAGCAAAACTAATTTCTACTGCATGATAAGTTTGGAAACCTGTTTAGTGATGAAATTTTGGAAATGATTGTGCTTCATACAAATGAAGAAATCTCTCGACAGAAACACATACAAAAGTGATGCTCATTACATAAATGAAACAAACAAGGATGAAATACTTGCTTTATTCTGCATTCTGCATATATCAGGAGCCCTGAAAGCAAATGTTTTGAGCACCTGACATGCGGTCTAAAACGTATGGGGTTGACGTTCTACATCACATTATCTGCGAGACAAAAATTTTGTTTCCTCATCAGCACTCTGAAATTTGATAATAAAACATGGTGCAATAAGGAAGACAGGTTTGCACCAATAAGAATTTTGTAGGAGTTTTTTGTGGCAAATTGTAAGGCCTCATGGATACTGCACTGTTCTGAGATTTCTTTAAGGCATTTTGGATATAGCTGGAGTGAGTAATATTATACTGTTTAAATTCTTACCCAAACAAAAAGAACAACAAAATGAGCCGACGTCATTTCCTTAAGAATCTGGGTTTAGAGCTAGCAAGGCCACATATGGAGCATATCCTGTCTAAACCAATAACTAAAGAATTGAAAGAAGGGATCAAGTGCACCTTAGGTGTCAGTGATTTTGAACCTACGCCAGAAGTTTCCAGAGGAAAACAAACAAGATGCACATTTTATCCAAGAGTGAAAGACAGGAAAACTAAGACAAATTGTAATAAATGCTACACACCTGTCTGTTGTGAGCATATACATATTGTTCGTTCTAAAGGTGTATAAAATATAACACTTTTCTTTCTTTTTACTTAAGTTTGCTTAACTTAACATCCTAAAACATGACACTCAATTTTCATGTATGTTACATGATTTTACTATGTTGTGTTATTCTTTTTGTTTAACATGTAAAGCAGTAAATTTGTCATGATGCTGTTAACGATAAACTGATCCCTGAATGTTGTTATTTCTGTGCAATAAACACTTATGCTGCTATACACATTTAACTTTTATCAAGAACAGTAAGTTTTGCATAGTTAAATAAAATGTGCATTTAAATGGGAAGTTTCTTGAATTATTTTTTGGGGTACTCAGGTACCCCAGATTAATGTTAAAAGTTGCAAGAGATGGGTTAGTGTTCCGGGGTTAATAGAATATTATATATAGAAAATAAGCCCAAGGTGTTCCAGTGAAACACTGTTGAGATTTCACCAGTAAGACTACAATGCCTGTGGCAAAACTATTGAAGATTTATTAAATTCTAACACTTTAGATCTTATCTACAAGATTGGGGATTGCCTCACATACCTACACTATAATGGCCAATGCACTAATCCAGAACTATTATTAGTATTTTCAGATTTAAAAGATAAGATAACACGTGAAATCATTGAAGACATAGGATCTGATGATAGAGTAGTTATTGCATCCATAATACTTCATGAAAAACAAAATATGAGCAGGCCAAAGTTGAAATACTCTTGGAATTTTAGAAAAGCAAATTTACTGAGGAAACTGAACAAAATATTTACCCCGCTCAACATGAAGTATCTGTAGATAAACTCAATAAAACAATAACAAATAATTCTTGAAGCAGCAAAAAAAATGGATCCCAAGAGGAAAAACTAAAAATTGCAAACCCTTTTGGAAGACAGAACTGTCAAAGTTAAAAGAAGAAAGGGACATAGCAAGGAAAAAAGCAGAATTGTCCAATAACCCAACAGATACACAGGAATGATGAAGAAAGGCAGCAAAATGTAAAAAGGAAATTCATATTGCCAAAAAAAAAGCTTTCAGTGAATTTATTGAAAAAACTATTTATAGAAATGATGCAAAAAAGGTATACAGATATATAAGTAAAATTAATTATCAGAAAGAAACAAGGAAAGAAGCACTCAAACTAAATGGGAAAACACGTACTTCAAATTACTCTATTTCTGAATAAGTATTACAGCTCTCAGCATAAACTTTCCTCTGAAGCAAAAAGAAACCAAAGACAGATTAAAAAGGATCTCAAAATATTTTAAGAGTGCCCAGAACAAACAAATGATATATTCAGCAAAGAATTCAACATAAGGGAACTAAATCATGCCATCCATGAGTTGAAAGATAAAACGTCTTCTGGACCAGATAAAATACATGCTGAATCTAGGATCAAAGGGAAGAAAGGTACTACTCAAATTATTTAATATATCATGAACCTCTACTGTACCTACAGAGTGCAAAAAAGCAATAATTATTCCTATTTTACAAAAAGACAAAGCACCCAGCAAAATAAATTATTACAGACCAATTTCCTTAACAAGTGTCATTGCAAAAACAGCAGAACGTATGATTTCAGCAAGGTTAAACTGATTCTTAGAAAGTAATAACATATTAACAACTGCTCAAACAGGATTCAGACAACACTTATCTACTAAAGAAAATACAATTCAACTATCCCAAGATGTCAAGCTTTCCACAAAAATCAAGATACACTATCAGTTTTCATTGATTTTGAAAAAAACATACGATTCAGTATGGAGGCATAAACTTCTTGAGAAACATTTAAAACTAGGCATTCAAGATATGTTAAATTGGAACACTCAGTTTCTCTCTCAACATTTATGTGCTACAAAATACAGTGACAGTACATCCAAATTCTGACAAATAAAAATGGGTCTACCACAAGGTGCAGTACTGAGTACAACCTTCTGCAACATCTACATCAATGATCTTCCCGCGTCTGTATCAAACACAGAAATAAAGACAGCCCTTTTTGCAGATGACATAATCATGTGGACATCTTCCCCACAAATAGGGATATCCAAAACTTCAATGGAAAAGGCTCTGATACTATTGGAAAAGCAGACTGACAACAATTTGATGAAAATAAATATTGACAAAACAACATTCCAAATATTTAGCTTAAAAAGGAAAATCGCTAAACTAAATCTGCAGTTCAAGAAAATGAACCTGAAACAAACATATGAAACAAAATATTTGGGAACAATTTTTGATTCAAAAGTATCTTGGAGACATCATATTGAAGCAGCAGTTAACAAATCAACAAAAAAAATTTCAATTTTGAAAAGATTAGCTGGAATCAAGTGGGGCAGTAATGGAGAGACACTGAATATCACATACAAAACATTCATCAAGCCAATACTTCTTTATAATGCAGAGGTAATAATTACAGCAAACAGTTCTAACATAAATCACCTAGAAGTATGCCAAAATCAGGCCCTGTGACTAATAACCGGTGCAGCAAAATCAACTCCAATCATGGCAATGCAAGCCTTAACTCGGAACTATGGAATATATCTAACTTTAGAGGAGCAGGCACTAATACAACATGAACAACTGTTGCGGTTAAAAACAACAAAATGGGAGAAAAGATTACTACAACCAATCAAGATGAAAACAAACAAGTTTCCTACACAAAGTTATGGAATTAAAAACAGATCTGAATCTTCCTAAGTCTAAAAAAACATTTTAATCAAAGAAAACCCACTGAATTTTGAACCAATCAATATTCAGTTAGATTTAGAACAAATAGTTACAAAATCTGAAACTTCTTAATGTGTACTAAAAGCACTAGAATTAGAAACTGTGAACAATAGATAGCCACCTGAAGAATGGTTACATATCTGCACAGATGGATCTAACTTGGACAACAACTCAGGAGCAGGAATTAAGTGTGCACTGTTCTCATTCTATCAACCAGCAGGATACCGCACAACAAATTTTGATGCCGAAGTAACGGCTATTCATATTTCACTCCAACACCTTCTATACAGAATAGATAAATTAAAAAATGCTGTCATACTTTCTGATTCTAAAGCAGCATTATGTGCAATAAGTTCATATAAAATGAGGTCAACCCAAATTAAAGAATGTCACAAAATGATCCAACAACTTCAAAAACTACAGGAAAGAATTATATTATAGTGGATACCTGCACATTGTGGAATTGCTGGAAATGAATCAGCTGATTTCCTTGCCAAGAAGGTGCAAATTTAATTCAGAACAAAAGTAAAAACTTATCCTTTACATCCATAAAAAGATTAATCAAAAGCAAATATAAAAACACACAAAACCAATTAATATCTAAGAAAGCCAAAGATAAAAAATGGAGCATTTTAATTATGAATCCAGAAATTATTCCAGAAATCCCACGTAAAGCTGCAGTAGCAAATTTTAGATTACTTACGGAACATGATTATTTGGCCAAGCACTTACACAGAATAGGAATTTATACAAGTCCAAATTGTCCTCTGTGCAACAAAGGGGAGGAAATGACTGAAGAACATCTTTTAAACTGTGCAGTCCTACCTGCCGGACCCACTACATAGAAGTATTGGAGAGCAAGAGAGCTAATGGCTTCATTGCCAAAGCCTAGCATTTGAAAAGAACAACAACAGATTTCACCAGTAAGCTTTACCTCCATCACGTTCTTGTTCTATTAAATTACAGTGTCACTGAAGTAAAGGTCTCGCAAAATTTAACTCATTATATTTATTTAGCTGAACCCGCCTTTGCCTGTTACAGGGCTTGGTAATAAATTGCAGGCTATTATAAGTTGAATTGGGCGTTATTTTGATATTTATGCGGAAAAGTTTTGGAATGCCAAAATAATTCTTCTGTTATACTGATCAAAGCTTTCTCCAAAATCCTAGTACAAATGCATAGGTATATGATATTTTGATATTTGATATTTTATTTGTACATAAGAAAATAATTTACAATTATATTACAGAGAACCTTTATATTTACATACTATTCTTCCTTAACCTATGTACAAGAATTGAGTGACTACCTTTTTTCACCTTCAGCCAGCTTGGCATAACAGCCTTATGCTTCACTGAGGGATTACCTGTATCCCTTACTTTTCCCTACAAAATCCTTCCTCTACCCTATTTCCTTCCCCCTATCATAACTTTTGGTTCTAACTATCCTCAACCATTTATCTTTCATTTTACCAAGATATCTTCCTATTTTTTTTTTATTCCTATTCCGTTGCTTCCATGTTAGCATTCTTATTGTTACAATTTTACCCTCAACTTTCTCCCATACCTCCTTCCTCCGCTTCTCAACTTCTTCACATCTTACTATGTAATGCTATACACTTTCTTCCCCTCCACATAATTCACATATTCCTACCTCACTCCACCTTAATCCTTTCATAAATATTGCACATGTTCTCATCCATTTCAATCCTACTACAGTTGTCTATATAACCTTCTCTTCCCCAGTCCCTTTTCAAAATCCTATAAAATTTCAATGAACTTTTGTTTTCCATGCTTCCCCATATCTCTTGCCTTTCTATGTCTTCCATTCTTGTCCTTACCTTTTTCCAAAATCCTCTCTCATTACCTGCACCTGCCCTCCATATATCCCCCATTCCTATTTTGTCCATAGTTCTCTCTAGCACTTTCCACCAACTGTTCTTATTTACTAATGTTTTCTGTTGTTCCATGCATACCTTTAAAATATTTTCATCCTCCTTACTCAAACAACTAAACCAAACTTTCACTATTCGTTCCAAGATTATTCATTTTCTCCTGGTCCACCCCATTTCAAGAAGTGCTACTTCACCTGGAGCCATCCTTGTCAATCCGAGAGCCTCTTTACAGAATAACTTGTACATATTGTCAACCTTGTTACTTATATCTGAGCCTCCTCAAAGCTCTACTGCATATATTTTTGCCTCTATCATTGTCTCATTTAGCCTCTCTAACCATGTCTAACTTATCCTTACAGGTTCTCAATTGTACCATAGCTGCGTTCCCCTTAGTAATTTTCCTACCATGTGCTCCCCACTCTCCATTGCTACTCAGCCTTACTCCCAAATATTCAGATTCCTTCACTACCTCAAGCTCTTTCCCCCCAAGAACCATTTCTCATCCTTTTTTAATTTTGCCCCATTTTTACAAACCATAATCTTAGATTTATTAATATTTATTCTTATTCCCCACTCCGCGTAAAATCTTTGTACTTCATCAATTGCCTTTTGCAGTCCTATTATAGTTATGGATCCTATCACAAGGTGATCTGCATATTGTAACGCGAGCGCTGGAACACCCTATGAAAGCAGCTGAGAGCGGGAGACGAGGGAGGTCCGTGTTAGCTACGCCCTCCCCTCGTTTGTCTTATGGTGGTGACAGGCGGTGGTGACGGAGGAAAAACATGACTGTGCCGTCTGTTTCTCTTACACCTGGTTCTCGATCATTCTTTTACTGGAACATTCTCGCGGACACTGGAAGGCGGCGATATTCCTATATAAAGGGGGTTGCAGACAGTCAGTTAGTCAGTCAGTTGGTTAGTGAGTGTGAGTGAGGAGACAGTCGCAGTTCTTGGTGTAAGAGTTAGTCAGTGACGTGTTAATGAACGAGAAGATTGTGCAACGGAAGACTGTACGTAACTGGTATGTGCATCGGAGTTTATGTAATCGCGAGTACAAGTGAAATTGTAACGGACGGACTGGTGAATTGTAATTGTGTGCAGCAAGTAATTCTGTGTAATTGGCAAGTGTTAAACTGTAAGTCGGTAGAAATAAAGAACATTGTGAGTTTGTGTAATTGGACTTTTCATTTCACGAACCCACAAAGTCACACTGGTGTCAGGAAGCGGGAAAACAACATCACCGAACATTACAACCATGGACGCGGCATTGGAGAAAATTTTGGAGAAGATGATGGAAATGAAGACGGCAACTGAAAACCTCGCTGCAAAAATAGAAGCGGCAAACAACAGCCTCATCGCCGAGTTGAAACAAATGAAGACGGCCAACGACAACATCACCGCGGAACTGAAACAAATGAAGACGGCCAACGACAACATCACCGAGAAGATGGAAGAAATGAAGGCCGGGTTAACCACAGAAATGAGAGCAGCGAACGGCAGTCTGGCCACGGAAATGAAGGCGGCGAACGAGGCTCTCGCCGCAAAGTTTGAGGAACGGTTGGCCGGCGTGAGGGATGACGTCACGAACCTGGGCAAGCGGAACGGTCAAGTAGACGACCGCCTTAATGATTTAGAGGAAAAGGCCGACAACATCGCAAAACCCCTCACCCGACTGACGGAGGAAAACCGGCCTTATGTGTGGACGGAGGACGCCGAAGACGCTTTCCAGCACCCGAAGGGGACCCTGTGCAGTGCTCCTATTTTGGGTTTCCCACAACCGGGTGGCGCCTTCATTGTGGACACCGACGCTAGCGACCATTACATTGGAGGTGTCCTATCGCAGATCCAGGACGGCCATGAGCGCACAAGAGTGGAAGAGAAGGAGCGTGCCGCAGCAGTCCGAGTAGTTGTGGCAGTGCCTGCTGAAGGCTGGGATAGCGCAGGCCTGAGGAGGGAGCAGCTGGCGGACGCAGACTTGGGGCCACTCTTGAGGGAAGTGGAGGCAGGGACAAGACCAACCTGGGAGGACATCGCACCGAGGAGCGCCACCTACAAGTCGTACTGGGCCCAATGGGACTCGTTGAAGACCAGAGAGGGCGTGCTGTTCCGGGTATGGGAGTCACCCGATGGGAAGGCGCAGAGAGAACAGTTGGTACTTCCCCGGAACAAGGTCCCGGAAGTCTTGGAGGAAGTGCACGCCGGTACTTCAGGACACCTGGGAGCGAACCGAATGATTCACAAACTACGGCAGCGCTACTTCTGGCTGAGACTCCGAGCAGATGCTGGTGGTACACCTGGACCGCCTCGCACGCTACGATGGGGCTGTTCGGGGCGAACAGCTTTGAGGAGGGAGCAGTGTAACGCGAGCGCTGGAACACCCTATGAAAGCAGCTGAGAGCGGGAGACGAGGGAGGTCCGTGTTAGCTACGCCCTCCCCTCGTTTGTCTTATGGTGGTGACAGGCGGTGGTGACGGAGGAAAAACATGACTGTGCCGTCTGTTTCTCTTACACCTGGTTCTCGATCATTCTTTTACTGGAACATTCTCGCGGACACTGGAAGGCGGCGATATTCCTATATAAAGGGGGTTGCAGACAGTCAGTTAGTCAGTCAGTTGGTTAGTGAGTGTGAGTGAGGAGACAGTCGCAGTTCTTGGTGTAAGAGTTAGTCAGTGACGTGTTAATGAACGAGAAGATTGTGCAACGGAAGACTGTACGTAACTGGTATGTGCATCGGAGTTTATGTAATCGCGAGTACAAGTGAAATTGTAACGGACGAACTGGTGAATTGTAATTGTGTGCAGCAAGTAATTCTGTGTAATTGGCAAGAGTTTAACTGTAAGTCGGTGGAAATAAAGAACATTTTTGAGTGGTGAAATTGGACCTTTCATTTCACGAACCCACAAAGTCACAATATAATAAGCCTGGAACCTCCTTATTGCCTATTACCAGGTTAGGTGTATTACTCTTTGCCACTTTCTCCAGGATGTCATCAATAAACAAATTAAATAATATAAGACTCAATTTGCAGCCCTGCCTTAAACCCATTTTCTGCTCTACCCGTTCTATAACACTCTCTTGATCCTGCCTTTTACAAAATGATATTCCTTTATACATGTTATGAATTTCCTTTATGAGGTTTTCGCTTACTCCTTTGCTTCTTAGTTTCCATGCTAGAGCCTCTCTGTTTATTGTGTCAAACACTTTCTCAAAGTCAGCATAACACATATATATCCTTCCTTTTTTCCCTCCCAAATATTTGTCAGTAATTGTTTTAATTATGAACACATTAACTGTTGTTCTTTTATTCTTCCCAAATCAAGATTATTTCTAACAGAAATAAAAATATCACCTGTAAAATATCTTTACAAGGTCCTTAATAGCATATACCTATGTGGAAAGGTGGAAAACAAGTTTGATTGTGCCAATATATAAAGGGCAGGGAGCAAAAAACAAACCTGAAAATTATAAATAGAGGAATATGTCTATTGTCCATACTAGGGAAGATATATACAGGGATATTAGCAGAAAGACTGGAAAGTTGGGCAGAAGAGGAAGGGAAATTAACAGAGTTTCAGTCCAGATTTGGGAAGAATAAAAGAACAATAGTTAATGTGTCTGTCATTGGAGGAACCAGTATGTTGAGCTCTGCGTCTGGCCGTGTATTTTGCTGCGATGAGTTCCCTTAGATGTCGTGGGAGCTTGCGAGCCGTTTGAGTGTGTGCACGGGCAGAGGGTGTTGAATGTTTGATTGCCGTGGTGATAGTTGTTGTTATCTGGCAGATGAGTGCATCGGCGTCTGCGGTAGTTGAGCATGGAGCCAAGACTGTGGGTTGGGCAGCCATGTGCTGTGTATATGCCTGCCAGTTGGTGCGGCGAGGGCTGGGAAAAAGGCGTTTGGCCTTGAGAGTAGGTCGGGATTGGAAGAGTAGTTGAAGAGGATAGTGGTCTGATGATAATTCCGGTAGGGAATAGAGATAGGGGTGATGTCAAATGTGCTTGACAATGACTATGTCAAGCCAATCAGGCGGGTGACGGTCGCCGTGGCAGATGGTAGGTGAGGAAGAAGAGAGAAAAGACAAGTTTTTGCTTTAGATATAGCGCTCGAGGAGGGCACCACGGTGATTGAGTGTGGTTGAGTTCCAAGCCGGGCTCTTGGCGTTAAAGTCTCCCATTGCAATGGTGGCCTGCTGGATGTGAATAGGCAGTCGAGTGTATTGGCTGGCAGTGGGCGTCCAGGGGGGATGTAGACAGAAAAGAGCCGGAGGGGCCCCCTGTTGGTCTCAATCTGAATACCAGTGGCTTCCAGGGATGGAGCAGGAGTGATGAGCAATGAGTGATGCCGTAGGCTACGACTCACGTAGATGGCGGTGCCACCGTGGCCGTCGGCCCGGTCAGAATGATAGCACACCATGCCTGGTATGCTTTGATGGAAGGGGTCAGATGTGTTTCCTGTACTAGGAGGATGTGTACGCCCTTAACAGCAACGAAGTTAGAAAGCTCCGCCAGCTTGCGCCGCAGACCATTGGCATTCCAACTGCTAATTTTGAGGGAGTGGAAGATTGTAGCAGATCCAGGGTTAACAGCCATGATACAGCATGAAGTTCAGGACTGCGTGCACCAACATGGTGTAGGGGTGGATGTCGCTTGAGCAAGTACGGATAGACTCGGCCAAGTAGGCAGTGAATGCAGGCTGCAGGGGGATGGGAATTTGTTGCATAGTAGCAAGAAATGACTCACTGGGAATAGTAGATAGTGTTTTAGTAGTGGCGGGTTTAGCACGATACTGTGCAGAGAGCTGTTGAGGGTGGTCACGTTTGGTGGCATTCTGTTGGCCAGGTTGCTGTTGCCGTTGTGGTTGAGGGTGTTGTTGTCTGGTCTTGACAGTGGAGGCCTGCAGAGAAGATGGTTGGGTCCGTGGTACCTGGTCGGAGGATGATGCCGTTGACGTTATTTTCGGGTGCTGTTTTGTTGGGGGAGCAGTAGCAGAGGGCTGCTCAGCATCAGGAGAGTTGGTGACCGCAGCTGCGTAGCTGGGATATTTGATGGGCTGTCTTGGAGGGAGACCAGGGTATCGAGCACCAGTGAAGGCTTCACGTGGTAGCTCGGCATTGTGAGGCACTCTAGGTCTAGCATTGTGCTTGGAAATCTGCCCATTCTTGTAGGTCAGTAGCTCAAGTCGCGCCTCCTGCCACACAGGACACTTGGCGTATCTGCATGAGATGGTATCTCCACAGTTGTAACAACAGGGTTTTGCACCAGGGAAACCCAGTTGAGTACAGTTTGCACGATTATGGCCAGAGGTACCGCAGAAGGTGCAGACAGGTTGAAGGAGGCAGCCAGCAGCGTTTTGTGTGAACTGCTGGCAATTCGTACACTACTGAGGGCGTGGTGGTGGGCGGTAGGGCTCTACCCGCACTGTAGCATGGAACATCAGTGTCTCCTTGTAGATGTCCCTGACGTTGACTGTCTTCTGCAAGGCTACCCTGAAGTGAGGTTGCGGCTGAGGATTTGGACCCCTGGTAGTCAACTGGGCGACACGTGTGACGGTGAACCCTTCGCTGCAGAGGTGTGACTGAACCTCTTCCTCTCTAACGAAAGAGGGAACGTCCTTCACGGTGACGTGAAGGTAGCGTTCCTCTGGTGGGAGAGTAGTGACGCCCTCAATCTTCTGCTCCTCCAGGTGTTTGCGGAGGCTGCGGTGATCGTTGGCAGTGGCAGGTAGAAGGGTCACCGTGCCACGCAAATTCCTGATGGAAAAGTTTGCAATGTTGCCCGGCGGGGCAGTGGACAATACTTTCCTGGCATCGGCTGGGTTTCGCAGGAAGATGGGAGTCGGGCGACCTGACCTAGGTGCTGAGGGCGGTGTTTGTGGTGCAGCAGTTTCTGAAGAATCTTCCTCCATAGCTGCATCTGAGTCTGCGTTGATGCTGTTGCATTTACGCCGCTTTGGCTGAGCTCCAGACGTAATGTTTATGGGCTCCTCTGAGGTGAGAACAGCGCAGGTGTTCGAGATGGTGGTGCTGCTGGTGGAGAGGGTTGGCTCAGATGATCTGGCAGAACGTTTGGTGACGGTGTGCCAAAATGCCGAGTCTATTGTCTTCACGTGCTTGCGCAGCATTTCTGTGATGGCGCTGACGCGGTTGCGGTGTGCCATATACACTTGGAACTGTTCGATGGCGATAGTGTCACATTTTCCCCACAAATGACTGCACAGTTTCGTCTGCCTTGTTCAGGTACAGATTCCTGGTGTCCAGTTCTTGGAGCAGAAGAGCGTGCACGCCAATGGTTGACTTGGGTTGCATATTAATTCTTTGGCCAAAAGGGTGCGCAGGTCACCTCCATTCAGGTAGTAGAAGACGGGGTTTAATGTGGGAGTCTTGGGCGATCCAAGTAAACCACTAACATCCTTCCTCGGGGCACCTTCTGGATGCGGTAGATCACGTCGTTAATCACCTTCACCACCCGGTACGGTCCTTGCCATGGCTACTGAAGATTCGGACAGCGTCTCTTGGTCCGGGTAGGGTGGCACAACCAGACCAGGTCACCTTACTGGAACCCTTGGCTCTTGGCTTGCCTGTCTTATCGGGTCTTCATGCGGTCGCTCGCCTTTTGGATGTTATGGCGAGCCATCTCGTGCACGTCGTGGAGGTGGTCCACCATGTTCTCCACATACTCAGTCGTTAGCTGTTCCGCTTCTGGAGGGCTTCCAAAAGCCAGGTCACAAGGGAGGCGTAACTCTCGGCCGAACATTAAGCTGGCTGGCGTCATCCCCGTGGTGTCGTGTGATGACGAGCGGTAGACCAGCAGGAACAGTGGCACCCTGACGTCCCAGTCTCCCTGATGGCTGGCCACGACCTTCCTCAGATGTTCTTCTAAGATCTTGATGTATCTTTCGACCATGCCATCAGATTGGGGATGTAGAGGCATCGTGCGGGTCTTGTTCACCCCAAGACATTCCAGTGCCTCCTTCATCAGGCTGGATTGAAAATTGGTACCCTGGTCGCTGTGCAGCACTAACGGCACCCAAATCGGCAGAACACTTGCTCCAAGAGGCAGTCTCTGATTGTCTTTGCCTCTTGGTTCGGAATGGCATACACCTCCGGCCACTTAGTGATGTAGTCCACGACCACCATTAGGTACTTGTTGCTTCGGTCGGACACTGGGAATGGTCTAGCTATGTTGACAGCAATCCATTCGAATGGCTCTCCGACGTTGTACTGCTGCATGCAACCCCGGTTACTAGTCTGGGGGCCGCAACTCGCCGCGCACAGATGACATTGACGGTACCACCTCTCGGTGTCTGCTTGGAGCCTCAGCCAGTAGTAGCGCTGCAATAGTTTGTCAATAGTTCGGTTCGCACCCAAGTGTCCTGAAGTACCGGCGTGCACTTCCTCCAAGACTTCCGGGACCTTACCCCGGGGAAGTACCAACTGTTCTCTCTGCATCTTCCCATCGGGTGATTCCCATACACGGAACAGCACGCCCTCTCTGGTCTTCAACGAGTCCCATTAAGCCCAGTACGACTTGTAGGTGGCGCTCCTCGGTGCGATGTCCTCCCAGGTTTGTCTTGTACCTGCCTGCACTTCCCCCAAGAGTGGCCCCAAGTCTGCGTCCGCCAGCTGCTCCCTCCTCAGGCCTGCGCTATCCCAGCCATCCGCAGACACTGCAGTGACTACTCGGCCTGTTGCGGCACGCTCCTTCTCTTCCACTCTTCGGCAATGGTCGCACTCTACTGGTCAGGGTCTTCGGGACATAGCGTCTGCGTTACCGTGGCTCTTCCCTCTGCGATATTCTGAGCTGAAGTCGTACTCCTGCAGCCTCTGGACCCAACGTGCTGTCTGGTCTTCCAATTTCCTAAAGCACAATAGCCAGGTTAGGGCGGAATAGTCAGTCCTCAGGTAGAATGGCTGACCGTACAGGTACTTGTAGAAGTGCTCCAAGGCCTTTACTACCGCCAATAATTCTCGCCGGGTGACGCAGTAGTTCTCTGTCTTGGATAGCGCCTTGCTGTATTAGGCTATCACCTGGCCGTCCTGGACTTGGGGTAGGACGCCTCCAATACAGTAGTCGCTGGCGTCAGTGTCTACAATCAAGGCGCCACCTGGTTGTGGAAATCTCAAAATTGGAGCACTGCACAGGGTCTTCTTCAAGTGCTGGAAAGCGTCTTTGGCGTCGTCCGTTCACACATAAGGTCGGTGTTCTGTCAGGCGGGTGAGGGGCTTGGTGATGTTGGAGAACCCCTTTATGAAGCGTCGGTAATAGCTGCACAGCCGCAGGAAACTGCGCAACTCTTTCTTATCCTTTGGACGAGGCCAATCTCTCACAACCTGTGTCTTCTCCGGGTCTGTGGCCACTCCGGCTGCTGAGACTATGAGGCCTAAGTAGTTGACTTTCTTTTGGAAGAGCTGGCACTTCGCGTTCAGCTTCTAGTTGTTCGCCTGCAGTCTCTGTAGCACCTTATTCAGATTCTCGAGATAGTCTTCAAAAGTCTTACCGACGATGATGATGTCGTGCAGGTATAGCAGGCAGGCGTCGTAAGTCAGTCCTCTCATCTCTCACTCCATGAGGCGTTGGAAGGTAGCTGGTGCGTTGCAGAGGCCAAAGAGCATAATTGTGAACTGCCAGAGCCCTAGGCCTGTCGAGAATGCGGTCTTCTCCTTGTCTTTCGGGTCTAGAGCTGACTGCCAGTAGCCCGACTTCAGGTCCAGCATCGAGAACCACTGTGCACCAGCTAGCGTGTCCAGGATGTCGTCAATCCGGGGTAAGCGGAAACAGCCCTTCCGGGAGACAGCGTTCAGCTTCCTGTAGTCCACGCCGAAGCGTAGCTCGCCGTTATTCGTCACCAGGACTATATGGGGAACACCAATGGCTCTCAGACTCTTCAATCACTCCCCTGGATCTCACGTCCTCCAGCATGTCTGGTACCGCCCCTTGCTTCGCCAGTGGAACGCGTCTAGGTGGTTGCCGAATAGGCTGGGCGTCCCCAGTGTCGATGCGGTGAAGCACTTTGTCCGTGCGGCCATAGTCACTGCTTCCTTAGCTGAAGACGCGCTGGTTTCGTCTCAGAAGTTGTCGAACTTTCTCCAGCTGCTCTGCGGTCAGGTGGTCGGCCGCCCTCTCCAGTAATGCTTCTAGCCGGGGCTCCAGGTGTTGCGTCGGCATTGGCTCCTGTGTCTTGTCGATTGCTGTTACGCTTACCACGGGCTCGTACTTTCCCAACTCTGTCCCGGCCTGGACGTCGTGATTGGTGTTTGTTGGTTTTAGAAGTCTCACTGGCTCCTCCTCTCGGCACGACAGCAATGCCCTGGCTTCACATAGTTCGCGTACAGGCGTCTTCTGATACAGCATCATGTTCCTGGTTCTCTGGCCTTCCCGTCGCGCCGTCACCACCAGCTCGCTCCTCGCGGGGACAACCACGTCTTCGTTCAAGACGACCCTGCAGATTCCAAGGCGTTCTTCGGATTGGCGGAGTATAACCTCTTCTCTGTTGAGCCGCAGGACCTTCCTGCCGACGTCGACCGTCGCCTCTTTGCTCCTGAGGGCATTCAGTCCCAGAATCACCTTCTCAGCCACCTTCGCGAAGAACAACCACAGACGCACGGCACTCCGTCCCAAGGTCAGCTTCAGCAGGACCTCCTTCTCCACAGGCAAGGTGTCGCCCGATGTCGTCACCAGCTGGTATGGTCGGCTCGGCTTCCTGGACGGCAAACCCTTGACTATGTCGGGTCTGATGATGTTCACGGCTGCCCCAGTGTCAACCAGCATTCGGAACGTCTTCCCTCTCACCCAATCATCCGCGATGAGCGTGTCATCCATCCGCCGGGTGGCGGCGCACAGTGTCACTCTAGGGGATGGTGGTGATGGTGCCGACGTGCCCCTCCCCACGACGTCCCTTACTCGTTTCCCGGCTGCTTTTCCTGGTGTGGGCAGTCTGTCTCCAGGTGTCCCGACTTTTCACATCCCCAACACAGGCCACTAGGTCTTCGCCGGCGTCCCTCGATTGGACTTCCGTCTCCGGTGTAGCGCACACTCCTCGTCCTCGACGTCGGAGTAGCCGTCACCTTGGCCGCCTCCATCCTCAATGCTGCCGTCAGCGCCTCTTGTATGGTTGTGTAGTCGCCGAACATTAGGCGTTGGCGTATCTCGGTGTCTCTTACCCCGTCGACAAGGCGTAGGCGGCTTCCCAGGATATGAACTCCGGCGGAAGGTCTACCAAGGCCTTGCTAGCCAGTTGCTCAATCGCCAGGGCGAACACCTGCAGCGTCTCCCCTGGCTGTTGCGACCTTGTCTTTAGCTGACTGCGGTAGGCTGCGGCTAGGCGGTGGTTCCCGAAACGGTTCTCCAAGGCTTCCCAGATATCCTTGGGAGCCGCCGCAGTCTGGACCGCGTTTAGGACTTCAGAGGCCCGTTCCTGGAGGCCGTCTGTTATCTGTACGGCCTCTTCCTATGGTGACCATTTGTTGTGCCTGGCCGCAGAAGACCTCGAACGTTGACGCGCCGTCGTATTTAGGACGTTTGACGCGCGCCGATGTTGTATCGCGTCCAGGCGCGTCAGCCTTCAAGTCCTTCAAACTCCTGCTGACGATGTCCTCTACCATGGCGTTCAGGGACTTTGTGTTGCTGTCGGCCTTTCCGTCCAGGTTGTTTACGTGGTTCGCAAGGTCTTCGACGTCTTCCACCATGGCGTTCAGGGACTTGGTGTTATTGTCGGCCTTATCCTCTAAATCATTAAGGCGCTCGTCTACTTGACCTATCCGCTTGCCCAGCTTCGCGACGTCAACCCTCACGCCGGCCAACTGTTCCTCAAATTTGGCGGCAAGAACCTCGTTCGCCACCTTCATTTCTGTGGCCAGAATGTCGTTCACTGCTCTCATTTTTGTGGTTAATTCAGTCTTCTTTGCAGTCAGATTGAGATTTGCCGTCTCCAACTTTGCGCCCAGGTCGCTATTCGCCGCTTCTGTTTTCGCAGCGAGGTTATCATTCGCCGTCTTTATTTCTTTCAGTTCCGCTGCCAGGTTGTTGTTTGCCGTCTCCGTTTTCATTGTTAGTTCCGTGGCCAGGCTATTATTTGTCGCTTTCATTTCCGCGGTCAGTTGGTCTTTCATTCCCATCAACTCCAGAATCTTTTCCAATGCCGTGTCCATGGTAGTAATATCCCGCTTCCTGACAACAGTTGTAACTTTGTGGGTTCGTGAAATTAAAAGTCCAATAGCACAAACTCAAAATGTTATTTATTTCCACCGAATTACAGTTGGAACACTTGCCGATTACATAGAATTACATAGCGCACACAATTACAATTCACCAGTTCGTCTGTCACAGGTCCACTCCACACTCACAATTACGTGCAACTTCTCTGATACAAGTACACAGTCTTCCAGTACGTTCGCTAGCATGGCGCTCCTCACGGCTGCTCGCCAAGTACTGAACTCTCTCCAGTCCGGCGCGTCGCTTATATAAGACCAACTGACCTATCTAGAAGGTTCCGGGTTAGATGAAATATCCCGACTGTTCCAGACGTCAGGGGGAGGGGAAAGAGTTTGCCAGCGACCAGTGACACTTCCTAACCATCCCCTCGGCCGCGCCGTGGCTCAGTGGTTAGACCGCTTGGCTCTCACCAAGGCGGCCCGGGTTGGATCCCAGGCGACCGCAAAGTGAGATTGGTGGGGGTTTTCTCCGGGATCTCCGGTTCCCCCCGCCATTTCATTCCACCGGTGCTCCATCTTCACCTCATGTATCATCAGCGTCATCGCCTGCGATGCCGTATGTAGTAAAAGCGGGCGTTAAACACTACACATAACCATCCCCTCAGTTAGTGACACAACATAAATGGGTGGGCGTGAGCTGATTGTCTCCTGTCCCCCACTCAGCTGTCAGTTGGTCGTGACTTCCGATAATTGGGTTACAATATTATAAGACAAAATAAATAACTAGGAGATAAACTACTATATTATGATACAGAGAGTGTGATGGTACAAATACTGTAAAAGCTGGATTTTACATTGAGAATGGACTGATTAGTTAAATAGAATTTATATCTTCAGGACCAATATACAACATCTTAAGGTAAATTCATTTGTAAACCCACATTATTTAGTTAAACTACGCAAACTCTCAGAAATTAAATATAAATGCAATAATAAAAATTTTATAAATCACAGTAATGATATTATTTTACAATATAACCAAATTGCAAAGAACAGAATAATGCTCACGTTAATTAACAAGATAATTGGGAAGAAATTTAGATTTGAATGTGATAAACGGATTATCTTAAAAGAACAATATATTATAGACACTGTTCCATATGGTTATTAGTTTCTTCAAAAGTAATATCCAAATGTAACAAACCGGTGTAAAATGAAATAACACAGAATCATACCATTCCTTTAGTTTGTTTATGATAGACTGTAACAATCTGGATAGCATTTCTCATATTATATTTTTGATATAAATTAATCAGTCATTGTGCGACAGTTTGTTTCAAAATGACACTAAACGATTATAGCCGTTGTGTAGTTTATAACTTAACTAGTCCGAATTTCGGTGTCGCAGCTTTGAAGTTCTGTTAAGTATATTTTATGCAGCATTAAATATTACATGTATTTGTGATTAGGCAGTGCAGGAACCACTGGTGTGCGAACCTCAAAAGTTGTTATTGGGATGCACGTGCCACGAAAACAGAAACATTACTTCTTGCTAGTTATCAGTGACTCTATCCTACCTTTCAGGTAATGGGGCAAAGGGTACTTACTTGTGAAAAAGTTGACTAATAACTCAGAATGTTACAAGGCTGCTCTTCAGTGTAAAACTACACATTCCATTCTAACAGGGAGGATTTTTTGGGGACTTAGATTGGATTGGATTAGACTGGATTGATTTGCGTTCAGTAGGTTCACTTGTTGCCAGAAATGTTTGTGAACATTGAACAGGTCCAGAGGTATAAAGTTTAATATCATATATATGTACTTGCAAAGTTAACATAAGACACATATTATAGTATACAGGCAATATGAACAGCAATATGGAAAGCAAAGCAGTGATAATTATATATGATACAGAAGCAAACACTTTTTAAATCAGCTTTCACTTGGCTTATGCCAGTACGTCTCAACCTTTTTGCAATGGATACCATTCATTGCTATTTCTTAAATACATATACATTAAAAATAAACTTTCAACATGCATCAAAGGTTTATTGGTAATGATTTGTCATTGGAACAGTTGGATACTACCTACAGAGCTACAGAAGCATTATCAGGATAATTTGTTATTCAGATAATCTTGTACAGAATAAAAAGATTTTGAGCAAAGGTACTCTCTAATAACAGTTTTAAAAGTACCGAAATTATCAATTTTTTCTTTAAGAACATTAGGAAGTGCGCCAAATATTTTGATGGTTTCATAATGCACACCTTTGTGGAAGCAAGAAAGTTTAGCACTGGGATAATGGATATTATACCTTTGTCTAGTGTTTATTTTGTGAATTACATTATTTGTTGCAAATAAGGCACGACTGCATACAAAGAATTTTAGGATTGAGGATATATACATGCAAGGAAACGTTAATATCTTGAATCTTCTAAAAAGATCTTTACAGGAGCATCTGTTGTGGGTGTTAGTAATGATTCTTATAACCTTCTTTTGCATAAGAAATATTTTTTTACTTTCTACTGAGTTGCCCCAAAATAATATTCCATATTCCACGATAGAGTTAAAGTATGCATAATACACTAATTTAAGTGTGTCAATAGAACTCACAATAACCAGCTCTGGATAGCATAACAGGCACAGCTGAGTTTAGGTATGATATAATGTATGTGAACTCTCCAATCTAAATATCTGTCCACTTGAAGGCTCAGAAATTTTATGCTGTCAATTTCTTCTAATAACATATCATTAATCTCGATTTCGATTTGAGTAGTGACGCACAACAGGTAATAAATTTGACCATTTTTGTTTTTTCTAGATTCACAGATAATTTGTTCGCTTTAAATCAGCATGACATACAGTTCAAAACATAATTCGGAACCTTGGGGTACTCCATGAGTTACTACTTTCCAGTTCAAAGTTTGTTTTTCATAATGAATATCACTAATGGCTACTTCAACACTCTGTTTTCTCTCATTTAGACATGATACAAACCAACTTAAATATTCATTTTTAGTCCATAGAATTCCAATTTTGCTATAAGAATGTGATGATTAACAGAATCAAAAGTCTTTTCTAGATCACAAAAAATCCCACTACATATCTTTTTTCGTTTAAGGCAGTCAACACTTCATGTGTAAGCTTGTACGTTGCATTATTAGTCGATAGTCCCTTTCTGAAACCAAACTGATCACTGGCAAGTATGTTGTTATATTCAAGGTGTTTATACTGTGACTTTGTGGGTTTCTGAAATAACAAGTCAAGGTTACAAACAGAAAAACTACACTTTATTTTCCTAGCAATACACCGTTCACCATCACAAATTGCTAGATCACCTAAAAACTGCTTATTTTTCAAACACTACTCTCAACTGTCTGTCGCTTCCGGTAACGATCGGCCCTGAAGTTTCCCGAATCTACACCGGCCATCATTTTATTCATCGGCTTCGCGAGTCTACCGCCAGGGTAACACTGCTCCCTCCTCAAGGCTGGTCGTCCCGAACAGCGCCTTCTTAGCGGGCCAGGCGATCCAGGTGTACCACCAACATCTTTCCTCGGGGCACCTTCTGGATGCGGTAGACCACGTCGTTAATCCTCTTCACCACACGGTACGGTCCTTGCCATGGCTGCTGAAGTTTCGGGCAGTGTCCCTTGGTCCGGGTCGGGCGGTACAACCAGACCAGGTCACCTTGCTGGAACCCTTGGCTGCTGGCTTGCCTGTCGTATCGGGTTTTCATGCGGTCGCTCGCCTTCTGGATGTTCTGGCGAGCCATCTCGTGCATGTCGTGGAGGTGGTCCACCAGGTTCTCCACATCCCTCAAGAGTGGCCCCAAGTCTGCGTCCGCCAGCTCAGGCCTGCGCTATCCCAGCCATCCGCAGGCACTGCCGTGACTACTCGAACTGCTGCGGCACGCTCCTTCCCCACCACTCTTGTGCATTGGCCGCACTCTTCTGGACAGGGTCTTCGGGACATAGCGTCCGCGTTACCGTGACTCTTTCCTCTGCGATGTTCCGAGGTGAAGTCGTACTCCTGCTGCCTCTGAGTCAAACCTGCTGTCCGGCCTTCCGGTCGCGCCGTCACCCTCACCTCGCTCCTCGCGGGGACAACCACGTCTTCGTTCAAGATGACCCTACCGAATCCAAGGCGCTCTTCAGTTTGACGGAGTATAACCTCTTCTGCGTTTAGCCGTAGGACCTTCCTGCCGACGTCGACCGTCCCCTCGTGGCTTCAGAGGACATGCAGTCCCAGAATCACCTCCTCAGCCACCTTCGCGACGAACACCCACAGACGCACGGCACTCCGTCCCAAGGTCAGCTGCAGCAGGCCTCCTTCTCCACAGGCATGGTGTCGCCCGATGCCGTCACAAGCTCGTATGGTCGGCTCGGCTTCCTCGTCGGCAAACCCTTCGCCATGTCAGGTCTGATGATGGTCACGGCCGCCCCGGTGTCCACCAGCACGCGGCACGGCTTTCCTCTTACCCAGCCGTCCGCGTTGAGGCTGTCATCCATACGCCGGCTGACGGCGCGCAGTGTCACTCGAGGGGATGGTGGTGATGGCGCCGACGTGCCCCTCTCCACGACGGCCCTTACTGGTTTTCCGGCTACTCTTCCTGGTGTGGGCAGTCTCTCCGCAGGTATCCGGGCTGTCCACACCCCCAACACAGGCTACTAGGTGTTCGCCGGCGTCCCACAGCTGGTCTTGTCTCCGGCGTAGCAGACACTCCTCGTTCTCGTCGTCGGGATAGATGCTACCTTGGCCGCCTCCATCCTTAATACCGCTGTCAGCGCCTCGTGGATGGTTTTATAATCGCCGAGCATTAGGCGCTGACGAATCTCCGTGTCCCGTACCCCGTTGCCAAAGTTGTAGGCGGCTTCCCGGGATACGAACTCCAGTGGCAGGTCAACCAAGGCCTTGCTAGCTAGCTGCTCAATTGCTATGGCTAACTCCTGCAGCGTCTCCCCCGGCTGCTGTGACCTTGCCTTTAGTTGGCTGCGGTACGCTACGGCTAAGCGGTGGTTCCCGAAACGATCCTCCAGGGCCTCCCAGATGTCCTTGTGCGCCGCCGTCGTCTGCACCGCGTTTAGGACTTCTGCGGTCCGCCCCTGGAGGCTGGCTATTAGCTGTGTGGCCTCCTCCTCCGGTGACCATCTGTTGTGCTTGGCCACTGTGTCGAACTGGCGGCGGAAAACCTCAAATGTTGACGCGCCGTCGTATTTCGGCGGTTTGACGTGCGCAGATGTTGTGTCGCGTCCCGGCGCGTCGGCCTTCAAATCCTTCAGTTTCCTGCCGACGACGTCCTCTACTATGGCGTTCAGGGACTTGACGCTGGTGTCGGCCTTTCCCTCCAGGTCGTCAACGCGGCTCGCCAGGTTCTCGACGCGCTGGTCCACTTGGCCCATCCGCTTGCCGAGCTCCGTCACGTTATCCCTCACGCCGGCCAACTGTTCTTTAAACTTCACGGCAAGGGCCTCGTTTGGCGCTTTCATCTCCGTGGCCAGGCTGTCGTTCGCTGCCCTCATTTCTATGGTCAGTTCGGCCATCTTTGCGGTCTTTGTCGTGGCCAAGTTGTTATTTGCCGCTTCCGTCTTCGCTGTTATTTCCGCGGCCAGGTTGTTATTTGCCGCTTCCGTTTTTGCAGCGAGGTTTTCATTTGCCGTCTTCATTTCTTCCATTTTCTCTAAAATCTTTGCCAATGCAGCTTCCATTGTCGTATATCGCACTCCTGACACCAGTTGTGACTTTGTGGGTTCGTGAAATAACAAGTCAAGATTACAAACAGAAAAACTACACTTGATTTTCCTAGCAATACACCGTTCACCATCACAAATTGCTAGATCACCTAAAAACTGTTTATTTTTCAAACACTACTCTCAACTGTCTGTCGCTTCCGATAACGATCGGCCCCGAAGTTTCCCGAATCTACACCAGCCATCATTTTATTCATCGGCTTCGCGAGTCTACCGTCAGGGTAACAATACAGTCTGGTGAACATTACTTTTTCAATAACTTTTGAAAAAATTGGCAAGAGAGATATTGATCTATAATTTGAAACATTATTGCATTCGCCTGTTTTGAAAAGAGGTTTAACAACTGAGCATTTCATTCTATCAGGGAAAATTCCAGTCTTTAGAGACTCATTGCATAAACAACTAAGGAGAAAGCTAATTTGTGAGGAGCAAGATTTTAAGATTTTTATAGTTATCTCATCATAATTAATTGGAAATATTCTTCATTTTTAAAGAGTCAATAATTATATTTATTTCAGAAGGTGTAGTTAAACTGACTTTAAATGTAGGCACAAAGTTTGTGAAACTTGATCTGAGAAATTCTAGTGCTGCATCTTTACTTCCACAATTAATATGCAATTTTTTGTTACATCCAAAAAGAATTTATTACACAATTCTGCAACTTCAAGAGGTTTGGCAATTTCATGATTGTCAACATTGAGTGTTATTGGGCAATTTTCTGATGAGTGTTTATGTGTGACATTTTTTATTATATTCCAAGTGGTTTTTATTTTATTTTCTGAGTTCTGAACTAGTTTATTATAATACAATACCTTAGCTGCTATTATTAGCTTCTTTAGAAGTTTACAATATTTTGTTCAGTAGTTTTTTAAATACAAATTGTTACTGATTCTAACTTGCTGATATAGTTCTCCTTTACGCCTGCACGAGGTTCTAATTCCTAAAGTGATCCAGGAATTGTCTTTTTTGAAGTTAAATGTTCTTTTATACTTAAATGAGAAGCAAAATTCAAAGTGAGTTTTAAAGCATCGAAGAAAGCTATTATATTTATTGTTGGTTCCATTAATTTCATAAGTTTCTTTCCAAGATTCAAGTTTAAGGTCCTTACTAAATTTGTTCACAGTATTTTCATTTATTTCCCTATATTTCATATATGTGTATTTAGGTTTGAGTTCTAAATTTATCTTATCAATCCTTAGAATTTGTGCATCATGATCTGATAGACCATTAGTTTTTGATGAGACAGAGCATAATTTAGTTATATCTGAATTTACAAATATATTATCAATAGCTGTGGATGAATTATTTTGGATTCTTGTTGGAAAGTTAACTGTATGTATCATGTGGTATGTGGGAAATAAAGAGCTAAGCTGTTCCCTTTGAAGACTCAATTTCAGATAATCCACATTTATGTCACCACAAGCGATTATTTCTTTTTTGTTTTAAACAAAAAGTTCAGAGCATATTCTAATTGCTTTTCAAAATTTTGAAAATTTCCTAAGGGAGATTGATAAATGGCTACTATGACTACTTTGAAGTTCAAATGACTTCCAAATAACTGAACTGCACAGAGTTTGAGGTCTTTCTCATTACAGAATCTGGATAAATCTAAAGCTTTAAAGATCAGATCATTTCTAACATAGTGTTACCCAATCGGCAAACTTGCGATCGGCTATGCGAGGGGAAGGCCGGTGGAGGCAGGCGTGTGGCATCGGTACCGCACACTCGCCGGTCAGCTGCCGCTGCCGCCTGCGGAGGCGTGACAGAGTGCAGGGAGGGGAAACCACAGGGGTGGCTGAATCTTCGTTTCCCCCTCCTCCTGCCGCCTGAAAGAACGTGAAACCTCCGGAATATTTCCCCCCTCCATGGTAAAGAATTCTCTAGAAACATTTAGCCACCTATAAATAGATGGACGATGCGACCGAGAGTTGAGTTCAGTTCTTGACGAGCAGCCGGGAGGAGCGCCCAGTGAAGGAACGGACTGCGTACGTGCATCGGAGGAGTCTACGTAATTGCGAGTGCAAAGTGGAACTGTAACGGACGAACTGGTGAATTGTAATTGTGTGCATTACATAATTCTGTGTAATCGGTAAGTGTTCCGACTGTAATTCGGTGGGAATAAAGAACAATTTTTGAGTGGTGCAATTAGACTTTTAATTTCACGAACCCAAAATGTCACGATGTATACAAACTCAACCTTTATGAATTTTTTCCACTATATTCTGCTCCTAAGGAGTACATTTGTAATGTAATTGTTTAAATTCCTGCTGTGTCAAGTGATGTTCACAAATGCATAAAATGTGTGGTAGTTGAATTTCAGTATGAAGATTAATAGCGAGTTCATCTATTTTGTTTCTTATGCCTCTTATGTTTTGATGAAATACAGACAGTGATTATTATTTAATATTATTACTATTATCATTTTTATTTATCTTGAGAGGAGTACTCTTAATTGAATTTATTGCCACAAAGCTATTAGGGATGATTGATTTAATTTACCTTGAGTTTCTGGGCTTATATTGATTTAACCTAAAAAGACTTTCTACTTGCAACAACAGGAATTTTGCCCATAAGTCTGTCAGCAATTAGAAGTGACAGCTTCTCTTTGCCTCTAGAATTTAGATGTAGACCATGAAGTGTGTAACTATCCCTGCTGATACTGTTAACATCTATCATACACATGTGAGAGGCCGCAGGCCCTAACAAGGCACGATCAAGTTTAAGATTCATATCCCTCACCCTCCAATGAAGCTCAGGCTTGTCATGCCTATGGAAGAGACCCACTATTTTCACATTTGTATGGCTTCTGGTCTTACTGATGTTACTCAGATCCTTTTCAATGCAATACTTACTATTTCTATCCAGGCTATTCCCCGGCCCTTCCACTAATACTACATGATCCCTCTTAGTAAAGCCAGAAGGAAGTTTTACCAGGTCTTCTGTAACATCAGAGAGCCCAGCACTGGGTTTAACTATACCAACTACATCATAATCACAGCCCAAATTCCTTTTGAGCAGGGATGCTATGCCCCTCCCATGACTGCTACCCAGCAACAGGACCTTGCCTTTAGCACAATTAACAGATTCATCTACGTCCTGCTCTTCGGAATTTGTGGCCTGAGCAACAATCAGCATTTCAAGAACACTGAATCTGTTCCTCAGTTGGAAATGATGTTGGTCATCAGCTGAGAAACGCCTTTTCCTCCTGAGGTTTCTTCTAGTTACTACTTGAAAGTTATTGGCCGAAATGTTTGAAGCCTAAACACTACTTTTATTTTATTTTTTGCACAAAACAAGCTGTTTTCTCAGGTTGAAAATGGTTTCCTCGTGCTTTTTGACCAGTGTCTTATACATACAAAGCTCACATAACCATTCCGCACAATCCCTTACTTTCTCACTAACGGTGTTCGCACACGCCCAACGAAACCAAAACTTACATCCTGCACAGAAAATACCCTGACTAACCCTTCGACGACACGCACCACAATTACCACTAAGATCACACGATTTACCACTCATTTTAGCACACTACACTGACAAACACAAATGGACTAGATACAACACAGTAGGCTTATTCAAGTGTTTTAATGAAAACACCAAACCGTTGTTCGAATAAACTTGATTAACGTGTAACTATATATATTACACCATGAGACTACACTCTTAATTGCGTTAAATTTCAACACAAACACGTGCAAATCCAAGCAATATGGAGCGCTATACGAACGCCGAAATGACGGATATGGTTCTGGTGGATGGAAGTGCTAAATGGTATTTAACGAACGCACGATTAACTTAGTTTTATTAAAAATATGAATTGCAAAAGTAGTTACATCAATGATAATATTTATTTGTTTAACTTCAGAGCATATTTATGATCTTAATTGTACAATACTTTCAACCACTTACTGTTAATATCAACAGCTTCCTTTTCCTTTACAAATGCTTTATTTAGTATTATCAAACACGTGAAATAAAATGCTCGTATCATTGTATTAGCCATATAGCTTTTGTTAATTTATCTACAATTCATTGTTTTCTGTTCTGCTTATCATTTAATGCTTCCATCCTCAACCTCACTAACATTAACTTCCCACTGAAAGGTATAAGTTGCAGATGTCCACAAGCTTTTTTGCCATTGTGGTCTGCTATAAGGGAGTTTTGAAACACGTTAAACACTCATAAGCAAAATTAAGCAATAACTTCTTTATTGCTGTTTCATAAACCAAAGAAATTATTAATAGTAGCAAGCAAGCTACTGCGGAGTATGCCGGTATGTTTACAAATAGTTACAGTACGCGGTAGGGCGTGTGACCTATACCTGCGAACTCTGACAGCGTGAGGCACGCGTCGTTGTTCCTGTCACTACCTAATCCACACTCGTTCTGGAGCATTTTTATGCGGCTCTATAGGCGGTATAGACTATATCTGTTACATAGAACCTGAGCAACTATTTCAATATGTTCGTTCGGTGTCGTTTTGAAACACCCTGTATACTTCATATGTCAATGGAGTATATTAAGTTTAACATTTAGAAATAACTACACCGTACGAAATTGTAAATACAATACATGGTCAATAAGTTGGCGTTACATAGACGCAGAGTACATTACCAGATCGATGTAGTGACATCTTAGTCAAGCGATCCAAAGACTTGTAGAAAATAAAGCTAAAATTATATAAAGGTAAAAATGAAATATCTGGAAAATAGACCAAACACAATATAGAGTTCGTATAATTTTTTCTTATAAATATATCATGTTTTTATGATGAGACACCATCATTATAAACATCGTTGAGTTTGTCCTACAGAAACACAATATTCGTTACAAGCTTACTGAAAAATGTAGATCGCAAAATGGAGAATAAATATGCCGATAGTAAAATAGCGATGTTCTTATGCTTCCATTACGAGATATTATTGCAGAACCCGAAAAGTATTCAGGTGAGTATTATGGTGAAGGTGTTTGGCATATTATTCCAGTATTAGAACGCTTTTGAGAGCACTTATAATCGATGTAATATAACATTAAGGGCAGTTTTCTTATAAACTGGACAACTCTCAACATTTTTATAATTTAAGCAGTTCCTTATCTATTTTGCGGGAATTTTTCTTTGTATAAAAAACCATAAAAATAGCAAACATGGAGAAAATTAAATACTATTACACATTAATGTTAAATAAAAGGTAAACAAAGTTAAACTGAAGATTTAGGAAAAAGGACAAAAATGGCCTCATAAAATTTAGTTATTCTAGTCTATTTTGTCACATTTTTAATGAATTTCGATATACGTAGCTTTTCCCGGATTTTTCGATACGTTGCATTACATTGCGGTATTTTTGGTCTGTTTAGGTACACATTTGAGAACGTGTCCTTAACGATCAGTCACCAAACAATTACTAGTTTTAAAGTTGAATAATAAGTTTAAAAGGACAATTCTTTGCACCATCCACTATACTAGCAATTTCTGGTTTCAGCATGGCACAATAAACCTTGCTTTGCCATTTTCTCAATAAGGCGTTCACCCCTTTGCTTTGAGTCTTACTCACTCACTTAAACACAACAGACATTATTAACATTAGAAATGGCAGTGACTAACAAGTTATTTTATATATTAAATTAAATATATCTAGGCCATAAGAATAAAGAATATTCTACTTTGCGAACATAAGTACATGAAATATAAATAATGTGCATTTAATAATTGTTTTTGAATTAGACATTACCAATCTTGAAAATCCGACATTTTTTTTATTTACCTTCGTAAGAAAATGAGGCGCAAAGAGGAAACAGAAAGCTCCATATGGTGCACAATGCTGGAAATGTCTTCTAGATAGCAAACTAAGAATCGAATCCTAAGAAAATTAAAATAAAAGTACTATTATATTATACATTGAAAAGCACATTGTTCTATAGGTATTTGTAAAATCTTGCACTGTGGAAAGCAGTTTCATGAAAAAGCTGCTCCAATTAGTTGTCAATTAAAGGAGTTACAAACAATTTGCTTTTATATAGTTTAATTTGTAATAGAACTGTAAAGCATACTGTTGAAGCTGCCTAATGATTGGAATTGAAATATCGGGGAAACAAGGTTGTTTCAAATATTTCATATATTTTCCTTCATTTCTAAGTGTTATTTAATCCAGGTGAGTCACCTGCCCCTATTTATTTTTGAATTTATGCAACTTGCTAAGCAACATATGTGACTTACGCCTTTCTAGGATGTCTTCTAATGGATGATTTGTAGAATAGTTATAAAGGATGGGTAGATAACTCAGTATATAAGTTTTGTATGGGACAAAAAGCAATCACTGTGTATGTCGATTGCAAAAGCATCATACCCAGGTAAGAAAGCTGTAGTAATACTTTTAGAGAGTTACACACTTTTATTCACTAGCGTACATTCACGGACACCCTTAAACACGCCCATGAAGAAACAGCCTATAAAATGCAGCAGTTGACAATAATATTGGAACATAAAATGGCAGATATACACAGTGGGGCCAAATGGATTTAAATCTTCAGCCAACACACATTTTCAATGTACAGCCAAGTCAAAAATTGGCAAGAATGAGGTACATGGTTTTCGCTTCTGTCACAAATTACTGCAGTTTTTAACTCATACAGTAATTGTAATGGAAGGTGTAGTTTTTTTATTTGTGTTAAATCTACCAAAACGAGCTCAAAACACTGTATTACGCTGTTGAAAGCGTGTAAAAATTCGAGGTGGGTTTTAGGTCCTCGGTTTTTAATTCATATAGAAACCTTCACTAGCTACATAGCGTAGGCTAAGCTGTATCATACAGGTTACTTTACTAGTGTGCCCGTTTGACGTGGGTTCAAATCCTTCGTGATTAGTTAAAAAAATGTATTACCCTTTGCTTTATCTCTTAGGGCCTATAATTTGATATAATACAAGTAACATTTTTTAACATTGTGGGTGTTTACAAAATCCAATAATAGCCATGTTTTCCGTTGGCAGATAGTTATAAATGTGTAGTTCATAGTAGATATTGTATTATCGTGGGTATTGTGCTTGACCCATTCAACCATGTTTCAAACATTTCACAAATGCAAAGTGGAACATACGATATAAGCATAAAAAATTATATTTAATATCGTCGGTATTCTGCTAAAAATGAAAGCCACCTTCGGAACATGGCTTACAACACATATACCGTAGAGATTATAAGGGTCATGAAGTTAAACATGATCCCTAATAAAAGCTATAGATAGCCTGTGGTTACTCTTTGAAAGTCAAGGGCCTCAACTACCTAACGTTAGGAGGAGCTTAGCCCAACTTATATGGCGAGCAAATCCTTAAAGGTCGCTAATTATCGGTTTGTAATTCTTTTGTCTTTGGCTCACAAGTGACCAATAGCAACAATTAACAAATTTGTAGCTAAAATACAGGCAATAAAGATTGGGATAAAGGAGGAAAAAACGAAACTATGTGACGTAGTTTCGAACCTAGCCTTCGTATGACCACAGTCCAGCAAGCTAACCCACTCCGCTACCTGCCACGACTCTCTGGTGCCTTTTATGAAAGCATTCGTTTATCACTTTGTTAGTATTACGAGCATGAGAAACCATTTATTAAAGCTTTTCGTAACTTCTTGGTCCTCATTCAGGGCTCTAAGTATTAATGCTGGGTGAGTAGAGTACCGAATAGGACAGAGCCGCAAGAAGGGCTTTTATCCTAAAAGGGTGAATGTTTTCACATTACACTATAAACTACGGGTTGAATAGATCACAATAAATAGGGGCAGAAGACTCACTTGGTGTATACGATTTGATATGTTATATATGTATATAAACAATACACAGACCCAAACTACGCTCATATTCATATATAACTGCAGTCTCCCTTAAATATCACTTAACTCAGGTTCTCTCGGGCTTCAAGCCAGCATACCCTGAAAACTGGAACAATGTATGCTACCGAAACGTTGGTACATCACCACATCTACACATGGCTTGAAGCCCGAGAGAACCTGGAATACTCACGCCGCTACAGCTCCTATTATATCACTAAACTCATTTTAATGACAAAAGTATTCTCAGTTTGAGGCGTTTTCAAACAAATTGCAAAATATTCTCTTGAGCATTTATATCAATGTGTTGCGCCAACACAACGTTCTCCACCAATGAAAGAAAAATCATTTGTCTTTTATACTGTCACGAACCCGATTGTGATAGCGCGGCTTGTTTACACAAGGGAACTGATAGGCGGGCAACGTGGAAACAAAGAGCCGGCAGATAAAGACAGCACGCAGATAAAGGTCTGCCGAAACAAACAAACTGAGACAAATGGAAATTTCTGAAGACTTCTGGACTGATGGAGATTATTCAGTTTCTGGTTTATTTTAGAATAGTATAGAAATTATCAGTGGTATTTAAAGAGGCGACGGGTCGCCAAGGGTGTGCTATAGTAGTAAATAGCTGTGAAGTGTTCTAACGAGAGCTGATGTAAACAAGTGTAATCAGAACACTGTGTTGTCATCGACCTTGGAAGATTGTCTTGTATATGTGATGTAATGTTGTTACGTGAGAATTAACAGTGTATTTCTAAGGAAATAAAGAACATTTAAAATTTCTGCAAATATGACTTTTAATTCTACGATTCCACAAAGTCACAATACACATTACTCATATGCATATTGACTTCTCAACACATGACTGCACTCAAAATACAGTTTTCCTTGGAAAATATTTAGAAGTAATTCCATGGAAAAATGGTATTCTAGTGTTGACTTTTTCTCCTATTGTACAAAGTAGCTACTTTTTTGCAGTATTCTACAGAAAATGGAATAAATGAAGACGGCGATTGACACCTTCGCTGCAAAGACGGAAGCGGCAAATAACAACCTGGCTGCAAAGCTGAAACAAACGAAGACGGCTAACGATATCACAGAGAAGATGGAAGAAGTGAAGGCCGAATTAACCACAGAAATGAGAGCAGCGAACGACAGTCTGGCCACGGAAACGAATGTGGCGAACGAGGCTCTAGGCGCCAAATTTGAGGAACAGTTGGCCAGCGTGAGGGATGACGTGACGGAGCTGGGCAAGCAGATGGGCCAAGTGGACGAGCGCGTCGAAGACCTGGCGAACCGCTTCAATGACCTAAAGGAAAAGGCCGACAGTAACGCCAAGTCTCTGAACGCCATGGTGGAAGACGTCGAAGACCTTGCGAACCGCGTTTACAAACCTGTAGGGAAAGGCCGACAACAACACAAAGTTTCTGAACGCCATGGTAGAGGACATCGTCAGCAGGAGGTTGAAGGACTTGAAGGCCGACGCGGCAGGACGCGACACAACATCGGCACGCGTCAAACCTCCTAAATACGACGGCGCGACAACTTTCGAAGTCTTCCGCCGCCAGTTCGACGCAGTGGCCAAGCACAACAAATGGTCACCAGAGGAAGAGGCCACACAGTTAATAGCCAGCCTCCAGGGACGGGCCGCGGAAGTTCTGAACGGGTCCAGACAGTGGTGGCGTCCGAGGACGTCTGGGAGGCCCTGGAGAATCGCTTTGGATTAGCCGCAACGTACCGTAACCAGCTGAAGTCAAGGTCACAGCAGGCAAGGGAGGCATTGCAGGAGTTCGCCCTGGCAACTGAGCAGCTGGCCAGCAAAGTCCTAGTCGACCTTCCACCAGAGTTCGTATCCCGAGATGCTGCCTACACATTTGTCGACGGGTTCCGAGACACGGAGATTCGTCATCACCTATTAATCGGCGATTATACAACCATCCACGAGGCGGCCAAGGTGACAGCTACCCCAACTTCCAGAACAAGGAGTATCCGCTATGATGGAGACAGAAAACCAGTTGAGAGACGCCGGCGAAGACTTAGATGCCGGTGTTGGGGGTGTGGACAAAATAAAATAAAATAAAATAAAATCTGAATATCATACCCCGGCTCCTTGAAACTATACCGCGGCACACATTCAAATTTTACATTTATTACTTCTTAATAAAAAAATTACATTATTAATAGTACATAATTGTTTCAGATCTCTACGACTACAAAAACTACAAAAACAAAATTGATGAAACACAAAACAAAAACTACTACTACCTATAATACAACAAAATTTACTGGTAACCAGCAAATCAGTACTGAACACAATACTAACATTCTTTTAAATACTTAACCAAACATTACAGATAAATTTAAATATCAAAAACTATACAAAACTACGAAAAAAAACCTACTGATAATTGCTGGAAGCCAGCAATTCTAATTTAAACCCAGAAAAATCGCAGGTAAATTTATAACATATATTTAGAAGTACTGGTAACCAGCACCTATTTTTAAATTAATCACAATAACAATAAATTTATTTGTTCTTTTCTTTTCTTATTTTAATCCTCTTAATTAAACATATAATTCAAAAAGAAATTTATATATTACATCTCTAATTTAGATGATGATTAAATATAATTTAAACAACAACACATTCTTTTAATATTAACTATTAAGATACTTTTTACCAAATTCTGAAACAAAACTCAGTAATTCATATTTAATTTTACAAATATACACTAAGTCCGTATAAATAATATAAAATTTCACTAATTGTTTCTTTGGTCTTCTTCTTTCTGCCCATTCTTATCTGCCGGTCGAAACCACATAATATTTTCTATTTAACTACTGTCGTTCCTCATCTAATAAATTCTCTTCTTATATAATCCTCCACAGGAGAGAAAATCTCCGAGGGGCGTGACGCACGGGGGTGGCCGAAGGTCCCCACACCCTCCCTGGACAGGTCTATGACACCCCATGTCAGTTCAGTTACAGACCATTCAAAAACATTATGACGGCTTCTACTTTTGTGAATGGATCTTCTCGGTTTTAATGTACAGATTGAATAGGGCGCATGTTTTTTTAACGGTCTGCTCCTTCTATAGCAAGCGTTCTCTGCCACACACATTTCGCTGTCATTGTCCCACAGCACATTCCATACAGGGATTTTTTTTGCGTTGCTATACTATATATCTTGTCCAATTTGTTCGATTTCCTCTTATTCTATTATTATGGCAAAGGATCCATTTGCATTAAAATTTTCTCTTATAAGTATTTCTTTTATTCTCTCTGATCTTCTTAATTCTTGTCTTTCAATTGATAATCTTTCAGGTTTTCTTACTTCTATAATTTCTGACTCCCAAGCTTTTTTACTTACATAATTGCTTAGAAATTGTAACCTTTTTACTAATTCAAAATCCCTTAATATGTCATGAATAATAAAATCCTCCTAAAACATATCTTTCCTCTAACTGCGAAATTCCATATTTTTCACATTCAAAAATAACATGCTTGGGATCACCTACTTTATTACATAAATTACATAAATCATTTTCAGTTTTATTAATTTTTTTCCAATATGTATTATTGGTCCATGACCAGTTATATAATGAATGGAACCTTTAGTTGGTTGGATGAAATTTAATCTTAATCTGTCTTTTATACTTGGAAACAAATTAAAAGCTCTTCTTCCTTCTGGAATTTCATTCCACTTCTGGGTGTGGACAAAAAAAAGTCTGCATTACTATGCCTTGGTATCTAGTTTCTAAACCAAGGCATAACATCTACCGATTTTATTTCTCATTTTTATACTTTATTTATTAAGTACATCCCATTTTTGCAAATACATATTATATTATAAAAGTTAACTACCTTTCTAAACTAATCTACTGCTACTGTTTCCAGTAGCTTACAATATATTCTAATCCTATTTCTGTTCACAGTCCTCTAACAAAAGAAGTTTAACAATTCAATCTAACTTAAACTATTATCACATGTCTCTTTCTACTGAATAATAATTTGACTGTTGGTACTACACTATATAAATTTTACAATTTTACCCTGGTATCCATACCCTTCCTCAACAAGTTACATGATTTGGCATCAGGAAAAGGAGCTGTTCATCATTTCGTTGTTTGTTCCATCCTTACTTTTATTTGAAATATCTTTTTCCCGTCTAACTGGACCATCCTCCTCCTGCAGCCTGCTTCAATCCTGCCCGTGAAAATCCAGTTGCTTGCGTCTGTTAATTCTCAATCGTCCTGATTCTTACTGGTTATTGGGAATGTAGATGTTCCTCCTCCTGCTCTACTTGTGTCCTTTGTCTTAGTCTAGTAGATCTCCTTAGTTGTGGTTGATGTTCTACTTCCTCTCTTTCTAAACGTTGATGTAAGCCCAGTTGTTTCTCTTGTAAATATCTGCCGTAACTCAGTTTGGATATTGTTCCTGACATCTGTTCTAATATTCTGTAATCTTCTTTATTTCTGATTATAGTTGCTATTTGTTTTCCAGCTAATTGCTGCCGTTGATCCTGAAGTTCTTCTCGGTAATTTTGGCATTCAAATAGAACATGTTCGGGGGTATCCTGTAGTCCACAAAGCTCACAATTATCATCTCTTTTCTTGTTGATCTTCTTATAGTAACTGCCATACGGTCTATGACCCGATAGATAATGTATAAGTCCTTGCTTGGGATCAAGATGTTGTAGTCTAAGTCTTTCTTTGATGTTTGGAAAAATACTGTAAACCCTTCTTCCTGATTCTAAATGATTCCATTCCTGTTGCCATAAATATATTAATTCCGAATTTATTTGTTGTTTATCAATTCATATTTTACCAACTATTTCCTTTACCTTATCCAAACTTTGTTTTTTGAGCCAATAAATGGCTTCCCTTCTTCTGATAGCAAGATCCAGAGGCCATATACCTAGTATGATAAGTAGTGCCATTTTAGATGTTGTTCCCGTTGCACCTGTTGCTCTTATCAAATATTGTCGCTGTGCCTTCCTAATTATTCTAATGTTCTTCTGCAGACTAAGACGGTGGGCCCATATGGCCGCTCCATATCCCGTAATTCCCAACATAATACCAGTGTGATAAGTTCTTATTGCGTACAAATGTAGTTTGAAATTTCTTGTTGTTAATGTTGCTATTTTCATTATAATATTGATTGCTTTTTTTGTTTTAATATGTATGTCATAATTAAACTTTTCATCCACCTGTAATCCCAAATACCTCAAATGTGTCATCCTCTTAATAGACTGTCCATTAATTTTCATCACTGGGTTTCGCTTTAACTGTCCTTTGAATATGAGGTACGCTGATTTTGCTGGTGCCACTTCCAGTTTTACATTCCTGCACCATTCTTCTACTTTGTTCATTACTTGCTTCGCTTTTGTTTCGATCTCTTGTCTACTATCAGCTTCCAGAAGTATCACCACATCACCAGCATAGGCGATTACATCCTTTGTATCTGGTAGTTCTAGTAGCTTTATCAAAAAAGGTTCGATTAGGATGTCCCAAAACAGAGGCCCAAGTATGGATCCCTGCGGGCATCCTTTCGTGATTTCTATGGTAATCCTACAATCATCTCCACTTACATAAACTCTTTGATCCGTACAATAATTCTTTAATATGCATACAAAAGTAGATGGATATCCCTGATTTCTCAAAATGCCAAAAAGTGCAGGCCACCACACATTATCAAACGCTCCTGCAATGTCAATAAAAATGGCGATTACGTTTTTATTGTTGGAAGTTTCTACATATTTTATGTTTTCGTTTAAAGCGTCTTCAGTAGATTTCCCTTTTCTAAACCCATACTGCTTGTTTGTCATTCCCAACATTATCCTATATTCAGTGATCCTTTTATAGATGAGCTTTTCTTGAACTTTTCGTAGTGCATTTAATAAGCATATGGGTCGATATGATTTAGGTTTCGTTGGGTCCTTATCCTTTGCTTTCTTTAATATAGTAACATTTGCCTCCTTCCAGCAATAAGGGATTCTGCCTTGTATAAGACAGTCATTTAACAACCTGTTCAGATATGGTGCTATTTGATGTTCTAAGTTTTGTATGACTTCTGTTGTAATACTGTCTGGTCCAGGTGCCTTCTTTCTCTTCATGTTTCGAATAGTAAGCCTTACTTTCATTTCATCAAAGGGATATATTACCTGGTCATTTACATAGGGACTGTTATATGTCTTTTTTCATTTTATGTTCGTCGTTTTCACCTTCCTCGATGTCCGCTGGCAGAAGTTTATTTAGAAGAACGTTTACAGATTCAATCCAATTCCTTGTATATGTACCATCATCATTTTCCAATGTAGAAATGATTTCAGGTGCTCCTATTTCCTCTGTTATTATTTTATATGGAATTCCCCAAAATTTATCTTCCATATAATATTCCATGTCATTTTCCCACGATGTTATTCTCGTTCGTTCTACTTCTTCTTCGTAATGTGCTTTTACGTGTCGGTGTATTTCCAAATTTATCCTTCTCTCCTCTGCAATAATACTCCTTTGTTATACTCTTCTAGATTTCCGAACTCGACTTTGTAATTTCTGTAAATGCTCGTTCCAAAAGTTATGATCATAATTACTTTTAACTCTAATCTTCTTCAAAGATTTTCCCATTGCACTCTGAATATTCGTTGTTAGTTGTTTTGCATTCCTGTCAATATTTAGGTCCCCCTCTCTATATGTTGGTATTTCAAAATTAGATCTGAATATGTTCCAATCAGCGTTCCTCATCACATATCTTACTGGTCTCCTATAATTCCATGTATACTCTTCAGCATCTACTAGTTTACAATCAAAGTAAATCAGATTATGATCACTTGAACATAGATTTTGCCCAACTTTCCAATTACAAATTTTATTGCCTATATATCCTTTTGTTACAGTCAGATCAATATTCTCAGACGCTCCTGCCCAACCCTCGAAGGTGAAAGGGTTATTTGGTTGATTATGAAGTGTTAATTGGTACTACATAATAAAGTCCTCTATTAATTTCCCTCTGTCATCTGTGATCTTACTGCACCACCATGAAGATTTTGCATTGGCATCCATTGTCAAAATTACCCAATTGTGTACAAAGGTATCCAACACAGTTTTAGTTCTATACAAATGTATCTCGGTAACTGATAATACTGATTACACAGAATAAAAGATTTTCCTTTGTACTTTAATTCCGCACAAGCAGTCCATTCATCACATAACTGTGATATTTTAAGTAGCTGTATATTTTTCTTTATTACAAGAATCACCGCCATAGGATGCTCTCCGTGCATAATTGTTCTTGCAACGACTGGCATGTGAATCAAACGTCCACGTATCGTGCATGGTTCTTGTAAACAGACCACGTCAAGGCGCATTTCATTTATTAACTGTCTCAATTCTGTCATGACCATTCGACTGCGTTGTGCATTTAATTGTCCAAAGCGTAGGATTGTATCCACCGTATATGACTTCATTTGATCTTTATCCATAATCGGTCCTAGTAATTAGCCTGTTCCAATACATAGAGTATGTAGGGCAGTCCTTTTTTCCTGGATGTTTACAATTGTTTTGAGGTTGTTTCCGGGTTTCTGGTTTATCTTTTTGTTCACCATATCATTTTTCCCTTTGTAGGTCAGCCGGGACACCTAGAAAGAGACTGCCCATACCAGGAAGGGTAGCCGGAAAACGAGTAAGGGCGGTACCACCATCCCCTCGAGTGCCACTGCGCGTTGTCAGCCGGCGTATGGGTGACAGCCTCGTCGCGGACGATTGGGTGAGAGGGAAGAGGTGCCGCGTGCTCAAAGACACCGGGGCAGCCGTGACCATTATCGGATCTGACGTGGCCAAGTGCTTGCCGACGAGGAAGCCGAGCCGACCACACCAGTTTGTGACGGCATCGAGCGACACCTTGCATGTGGAGGAGGCCGTACTGAAGTTGACCTTGGAACGGAGTGCCGTGCGTCTGTGGGTGTTCGTCACGAAGGTGGCTGAGGAGATGTCACTGGGATTGGATGCCCTCAGGAGCCACGAGGCGACGGCCGACGCCGGCAGGAAGGTCCTGCGGCTCAATGGAAAAGAGGTGATACTCCGGCAACCCGTAGAGCGCCTTGGAATCTGCAGGGTCATCTTGAAGGAAGACGTGGTGATCCCCGCGAGAAGCGAGTGGTGTTGAAGGCGCGACTGGAAGGCCAGCGGACGTAGAACATGATGGTGGACCAGAAGACGCCTGTGCTCGGACTCTGTGTAGCCAGCACATTATTACCGTGCCGAGAGGAGGTTCATGTAAGGCTGCTCATCCTGGCAGACACCGATCACGACATCTAGGCCGGAACGGAGTTGGAGACGTGCAAGCCCGTGGTCAGTGTAACCGTAATCGAGAAGACACAGGAGCCGGTGCCGACACAACACCTGGGGCTCCGGCTGGAAGGCTTACTGGAGAGGGCGGCCAACCACCTGACCGCAGAACAGCTGGAGAAAGATCGAAAACTGCTGAGGCGATACCAGCGCATCTTCAGTCAAGGCAACAGTGACTTCACCATATCGACACCGGAGACGCCGTTCTATTCGTCGAACATCCAGACGGATTCCTCTGGCAAAACAAGCGGCGGTACGTGGTATGCTAGATGACATGAAATCCAGGGGAGTGATTGAAGTCTGACAGCACTTGGTGCTCCCCCGTAGTCCTGGTGAGGAAGGAGAACGGCAAGCTACGTTTCTGCGTGGACTACAGGAAGCTGAACGCTGTCACTCGTATAACGATATGTTTTAGTTAGAACTTTTATATGGATATTGTTTTCTGATATGACTTAGTAGGCCATGTAATGACAATATAAAAAAGTATACGTGTAATTTTGTGATTGGCCGTAGTAATGATTGTATTACGTATTGTGATGACGTTGCAATAAATCGGCCAATCACAAATTTAATAGAGGAGTAACGATAGTTACGAAAAATCAATAATCTTGAGATAGATATATGTTTTTCAATCTGGTTTCATGACGATGGAAAAATGTCGCGGTGAATATAAAAGTTTTGTAAAGGAGAAACAATAATCGTCAGAGTTATTATGTATTCATAATAGTGATGAGTGGACTTATAGAAGAGGAATTTTAAGTAATTAATGGAAATTATATTAACTTGAAAATAAGCATTTATCGATGTGTAGGAGGTAACCTACAGTGATTGAGTAAGAAAGTAAGTTCGAGTGAATTGTAATCCAGATTATACAATTAAATAATATATTACGAAATCGGAGTCATACAAAAGTTTATCTGTGTCACTAAAAATCCACACCTGGGAACAGATCTGATGACTCTTATTTAATTAAATCTCGACCTGGATATTCCAAACAGTCAACGTGCATTCTATCTGCTGCGAGTGGAGGAAAACGCCACAAATATTTCGCCCGAACGTGTGGCCGATTAATCTAGTGAAATATATCGCTACACCCGGAAGCACTGTTTCCCCTTACCGCGGATATCGACAACATCGACACGCTAGCTAGTGCACAGTGGTTCAACCCTGGACCTGAAGTCGGGGTACTGGCAGGGGCTCTAGACCCGAGATACAAGGAGAAGACTGCATTCTCGACAGGCCATGGGCTTTGGCAGTTCAGTTATGCCCTTTGGCCTCTGCAACGCACCAGACATATTTCAACGCCTCATGGAATCAGTAATGAGAGGATTGACATATGACGCATGCCTGCTATACTTAGGCGACATCGTCATCGTCGGCAAGACGTTCGAAGACCATCTGGACAACCTGAGCAAGGTATTACAGACTGCAGGCAACCAACTTGAAGCTGAACGCGAAGAAGTGCCAGCTCTTCCGCAAGAAAGTGAACTACTTGGGACACATAGTCTCACCAACCTGAGTGGCCAAAGACCCGGAGAAGACCCAGGCTGTGAGAGATTGGCCTCGCCCAAAGCATAAGAGAGAGTTGCGCAGCTTTGTGGGGCTGTTCAATTACTACCACCGTTTTATCAAGGGTTCTCCAACATCACCAAACCCCTCATCCACGTGACTGAAGAAAACTGGCCATATGTGTGGACGGAGGACGCCGAAGGCGCTTTCCAGAGACTGAAGAAGACACTATATTGTTCCTATTCTGGGAGTTCCACAACTAGGCGGCACCTTCATTGTGGACACCGACGCCAGCGACCATTGCATTGGAGGCGTCCTATCCCAAGTCCAGGACAGCCATGAGCGGGTGATAGCCTACTACAGCAAGACGCTATCCAAGGCAGAGAAGTACTGCGTTACCCGGCGAGAATTACTGGCGGTGGTAAAGGCCTTGGAGCACCTTAACAAGTACCTGTACGGTCAGCCATTCCACCTGAGGACTGAGCACTCCACCCTCACCTGGCTAGTGAGCTTTAGGAACTTTGAAGACCAGACAGCCCGTTGGGTACAGAGGCATCAGGAGTACGACTTCACCTCTGAGCATCGTAGAGGGAAGAGCCACGATAACGTAGACGCCATGTCCCGAAGACCCTGTCCAGAGGAGTGCGGGCAATGCACAAGCGTGGAAGAGAAGTAGCGTGCCGCAGCTGTCAGAGTGATCACGGCAGTACCTGTGGATGGCTGGGATAGCGCAGGCCTGAGGGAGCAGCGGGTGGACGCAGACGTGTGACCACCCTTGAGAGATGTAGAGGCAGGGATAAGACCGACTTGGGAGGACATCGCACTGAGGTACACCACCTACAAGTCGTACTGGGCCCAATGGGACTCACTGAAGACAAGAGAGGGCGTGCTGTTCCGGGTATAGGAATCGCCTGATGGGAAGACGCAGGGAGAATAAATGGTTCTTCCCTGAAATAAGGTCCCGGAAGTCGTGGAGGAAGTGCACTTCTGTACTTCAGGAGGACACCTCGGAGCAAGCCGGAGGATCGAAAAACTTCGGCAGCGCTAGGCTGAGGCTCCGAGCATATGCTGAGAGATGGTGCCGTCAAAGTGACGTGTGCGCGGCGGGTCGCGGCCCCCAGACTAGTAGCCGGGGCGGCATTCAAACGGATCGCCGTCGACATTGCTGGGCCTTTCCCATTGTCCGACTGAGGCAACAAGTGCCTGATGGTGGTCGTGGACTACTTCACCGGGTGACCGGAGGTATATGACATCGCGAAACTGGAGGCAAAGACAATCACAGACTGCCTCGTGGAGCATGTTTTCTGCGGATTTGGGGTGCCGTTAGAGCTCCACAGCGACCAGGGCACCGATTTTGAACCCAACCTAATGAAGGAGGCACTAGAAAGACTTGGGGTTAATAAAACCCGCACAACACCTCTACATCCCGTAGAATGGCATGGTCGAAAGATACATCAAGACATGAGAAGAACACCTGAGGAAGGTCGTGACCAGCTATCAGCGAGATTGGGACGTCAGGCCACTGTTCTTGCTGGCCTACCGCTCGTCAACGCACACCCCTGGGATGACGCCAGCCAGCTTAATGTTCGGCCGAGTGTTACGCCTCCCCTGTGATCTGGCTTTTGGGAGCCCCCCGGACGCAAAAAAGCCAGCAACCGAGTATGTGGAGAACCTGGTGGACCATCTCCATGAGATGGCTCGTCAGAACATCCATAAGGCAAGCGACCGCATGAAGACCCGATACGATGGGCAAGCCAATAGCCAAGGGTCCAGCAATGTGACCTGGTCTGGTTGTACCGCCCTACTCGGAACAAGGGACGATGCCCGAAGCTCCGGCAACCATGGCAAGGACCGTACTGGGCGGTGAAGAGGATTAACGACCTGGTCTACCCGTCCAGAAGGTGCCCCGAGGGAAGATGGTGGTACAGCTGGATCGTCTGGCCCGTGACGATGGTGCTATTCGGGACGAACAGCTTCGAGGAGGGACTACTTTCGCGAACCCGTTCGTGATAGCGCGGCTTATTTACACAAATGAGCTGATAGGCGGGGAGTGTGGAAAGAAAGAGCCGGCAGATAAAGGTCATCCGAAACAAACAGAGAAAAATGCAAAATTTCTGGAGACTTCTAGACTGATAGAGATTATTCAGTTTCTGGTTTATTTTAGAATAGTATAGAAATTATCAGTGAGGTATTTATAGAGGCGACGGGTCGCCAAGAGTGTGCTGTAGTAGTAAATAGCTGTGAAGTGTTCTAACGAGAGCTGATGTAAACAAGTGTAATCAGAACACTGTGTTGTCATCGACCTTGGAAGATTGTCTTGTATATGTGATGTAATGTTGTTACGTGAGAATTAACAGTGTATTTCTACGGAAATAAAGAACATTTAGAATTTCTGCAAATTTGACTTTTAATTCTACGATTCCACAAAGTCACAATACACATTACTCATATGCATTTTGCCTTCTCAACACATGACTGCACTCAAAATACTGTTTTCCTTGGAAAATATTTAGAAGTAATTCCACGGAAAAATGGTATTCTAGTGTTGACTTTTTCTCCTATTGTACAAAGTAGCTACTTTTTTGTGCAATATACGTCCTCCTACGTTAAGTCATAAAGGGCGATGAATGAAAGGGGTGAAATATTGCTCAATGAGTTCGGGGTCCATGGAGCTTAGAGTTAACGTGGCATTCGCCTATCAGGAAAGGGAAAACCCCGGAAAAACCTTATCCAGGTAACTCACCCTAACCGATATTCGAACTCGGGACCTCTTGAACGTGAGGTAGACATGCTACCATCTACGCTACCGAGGCGGTCAAGTAGCTACTCTTATATGTGTGTGTCTGTGTTCATAACTCCATTTACATGTTAGTTTAGATAAACATTATCTGCTTAAACAATTTTGTAGTTTAAAGGGAATCGAGATTACAATAGGCTTTAAGCTAGATTGTTTATTCGAATAAATAGATATAACACATTATGGACAGCATGTAGCTCAAATAGGGAGCGAACTGTGACACTGCAAAGTGATGCAAAAAATGAAAATGATGCAAGCTGTAGATACTGACTTTGTGGGTTCGTAGAATTAAAAGTCCAAGTTGCAGAGATTTAAAATGCTGTTTATTTCCGTAGAAACACACATTGGTCAACCCCTACCGTAGCAGAATTACGTAACATACACAAATACAATCTTCCAAAGTCGCCGTCCACAAAAAAGTCCACTTTCAAAACACAGCTTTACGCACACGCAGTTCCGATTACGACTCTCTTGAACCGCGGCTTCCACTTATACGTCCATCCATGGTTCCAGAAGTTAATCGAATGTTCTGTATGATGGCACCAGACGAAACACGAACCTTCCAGTCGTCCAACTTTATCTGTTTCGGCAAGTATCTTATCTCCACGCTGCGCTCTCTTCATGAGTGTCTGCCGCGCCTCCTCGCAACAATGCGGTTGGCGACAATACATACTACAATGCAGTACAGAAATTTCAGCCATGGTCTAATAATAGGGAAAGAAGCATTTGTATTTAACGAACAACTTGGTTGCCCTGGTTTACTTTCAGCTATCGAAGTGGAAAGAGGACATGGCGTGTGGTAGCTGACAGCATCAAAGGATGTTCGTCAGCTGAATAAAACTATGCGGGATTAGTTTGTAAAATGTTTAGGAATGGTAATATGGAATGATGATTTAACTGTTGATGCTTTGCACAATCCTGATGTAACTGGATTTGTTCCAATGCAGTGAGAGATTGCATTGCCTGTTGTATATTGTGCTTAGAAGGCATGTTTGGACAGAGAAACATACTCTCTGCAGTTCTAAAGAACATTTGTATCGGATGTGAGAAAATAATGAGGATAAAACTACAACTGGAAGTTATATCGAAAATGTAGCACTAATTCTTCTGATGTGACTAACTCTTTCTTACACTCATAAAACAGTACTGTGTGACAGCCCTGTTTCAGCTCATCGACCAGGGACATTATAGACTGCACTTTAGTTACTTTACTGAATGAATATGACAATGACTATACGGAAGCTGTCCTAAAGGACGGAAAGTGAACAACTTATGTGGCTTTGCTTTCGAAAGAATGAAAAGTATGGGATAAAGTGTACGGCACCAGAATGAAGAGCTGGTGACTTGTGTGGCCATTCAATTATGCAGAGTCAGGGCAGCGATTAAGCAATTAATTCGAAATTCAGTAAACACATTTTTGACATTGAAATTTCCACGAGTTTTCAGGACGAGAAAGTGTCCAAATGGTGAAAATTGGGTGACAAAACAAGCTTTTGCTGATGAAGAAATAGAAGCATGCCGGAAACTGCTGAAGAAGGGGCAAAGGACGACGGGTGAAACTGCTGGTGCTTACATATTGTAACAACCCAATACAAGGACAGTGATGTGCATTCCACAGCCTCTCCTATTCAAATCCCAACCTTAACCTGCCTGCGGTGCAACCTGCTTTCACCAATGAGGCTCTGGGGACAGAGCGTTAGCGGTAAAACTACATCAGAAATAGAGGAAATGCTATTTATTTAATCTCTTATGCTGGCCTGTCACGGCGTACAAATGTTCCACAATTGGTGCTTGTGAGAAAAGCCGGTGGACTTTAAATCTCCTCCCGGCCACCAAAGACAGGTATGGACCTCCAGACATACTGGGGGTTAAAGTGAGTGGATGATGTAACCACCATTACAAACAAAAAATAGGTGTCCACATAAAAACGGTTACATTTATGCTACCTAAAACAGGACAAGAGGCTTCAGATTAATTTTCCGGAGGTAAAATAGTCCCCCGTTCGGTTCCCCGAATAGGGACATCTGCAGGACGTCAATTACAGAACACCCTCAAAATTCTCCAATGGAATATAGGACTTTCACAGAGGAAAAAAATGGAACTTCAAAAGTCATAGAAGAAAAAGAAATAGACATATTCATCATTCAAGAAGCCAATGTAACAAATGATCTACTAAAATATTTTGACATTTCTGGATTTAATATACATGTTCTCGCCAAATAGCTAGTGGAATACTTACAGGTGTCGGAACAAATATCTTACCAAAGTTTAAAATTATAAAAGAAGATAAAATAGAAATTATTCAAACTGAAACCTGGAAAGGAAATTCACGTCACACCATATATGGAATATACAATCCACCAAATAACAATCTTTGTCTGAATATAATAAATATACACCGTAAAACAATTTTGATTGGTGATTTCAATGGTCATTCACCAAAATGGGGACACAAAGACTACAATACCTCTGGCGAAACTATTGAAGATTTATTAAATTCTAACGCTTTAGATCTTATCGACAAGAATGGGGATTACCCCTCATACCTACACTATAATGCACTAATCCAGACCTATTATTAGTATCTTCAGATTTAAAAGTTAAGACAACACGTGAAATCATTGAAGACATAGGATCTCATCATAGAGCAGTTATTGCATCCATAATACTTCATGAAAAACAAAATATTAACAGGCCAAAGTTGAAATACTCTTGGAATTTTAGAAAAGCAAATTGGACAAAATTTACTGAGGAAACTGAACAAAATCTTTACTCCACTCAACATGAAGCATCTGTAGATAAACCCAATAAAACAATAAATATAATTCTTGAGGCAGCAAAAAAAAAGTTGGATCCCAAGAGGAAAAACTAAAAATTACAAACCCTTTTGGAATACAGAACTATCAAAGTTAAAAGAAGAAAGGGACACAGAAGGAAAAAAGCAGAATTGTCCAATAACCCAAAAGATACACAGTAATGGCGAAGAAAGGCAGCAAAATGTAAAAAAGCAGTTCATATTGCCAAAAACAGCTTTCAGTGAATTTATTGAAGAAGCTGATTATAGAAAAGATGCAAAAAAGTATACAGATATATAAGTAAAATTAATTATCAGAAAGAAACAAGGAAAGAACCACTCAAACTCAATGGGAAAACATTTCAAATTACTCTATTTCTGAAGCCTTTAATAAGTATTACAGCTCTCAGCATAAACTTTCCTCTGAAGCAGAAAGAAAACAAAGATTAAAAAAGATCTCAAAAAATTTAAAAAGTGCCCAGAACAAACAAACGATATAATCAGTAAAGAATTCGCCATAAGGGAATTAAATCATTCCATCCATGAGTTGAAAGATAAAGTCTCCTGGACCAGAGAACATACGTGCTGAATTTCTGAAACACCCAGGACCAAAGGGAAGAAAGGTACTACTGAAATTATATAATATACGAGGCATGTTTTTTAAGTCAGTACCGTTTTGCGATTCCGCCGCCACAGCGCTACGGTCAGCGTTCCGCGCATGCGCGCTGGTTACCTACATCTCTTGTCTACGGAAAGACGCCATTAGAGTCTGATTCTTCATTGCATACGGTGGCTACTGAGTGTTTAAGATGCCTCCGACAATCGTGAGTCCCGTCGATAGTGAAGTACGGGCTGTTATACGATTTCTTAGTACTAAAGGCGTAAAACCGATCGATATTCATCGTGAGATCTGTGAAGTTTACGGAGAAAACATTATGAGTGATGGAATGGTAAGGAAATGGGTGAAAGCATTACAACATGGCCGCACAAATGTGCTTGATGAAGAACGGAGTCGGCGTCCTTCGATCGTTACTGAAGATTTGGTGCAGAAAGTGGACGAAAAGGTGAGAAAACAGACGCTTTACAATTTCATTATTGTGACTATTTTGCTCAATATTCTCGTAGTGTTTTGTATCGCATTGTGACCGAGAACTTGAAGTACCGGAAATTGTGTTCACGTTGGGTTCCGAAAATGTTGACGGATTTGCACAAAACCAACGTTTAGGCAGTGCATTGACTTTCCTTGAGCGGTACCACAATGAAGGTGAAGATCTTTTAGACCAAATTGTTACTGGTGACGAAACATGGGTGGCCTACGTCAACCCAGAATAGAAACAACAATCCATGGAATGGCGATATTCATCATCACCCACAAAAGTGAAGTTTAAGCAAACAATTTCTGCTCGGAAAATCCTATGCACAGTTTTTGGGGACAGAAAAGGAGTATTGCTAGTGGAATTTTTGCCTCGTAATGAGACAATCAATGCAGCATCTTATTGGGAGACTTTGAACAATCTGTGCCGTGCAATCCAGAACAAAAGACGTGGCAAGTTGAGTAAGAGTATCGTTTTGCTCCATGACAATGCCCGTCCACATGTGGCTAATCGGACCAAAGATCTCATCAAATCTTTTCAATGGAAAAAATCTAGATCATCCTCCATACAACCCTGATCTGGCGCCCAGCGACTATAATTTGTTCCTGCACCTGAAAAAACATCTGGGCGGTCAGCATCTTCAAGACGATAACAAAGTCAAAACAGTTGTGATACAGTGGTTAACACGTCAGGCAGCAAAATTTTATGAGGGTATTCAAAAACTGGTGCCACGTTATGACAATTGCTTCAATATTCACGGAAATTATGTGGAAAAGTAGATTAAGGTACAGGCTTTCATGTAAAAATAAAATGATTGCGATATCTATTCACGTCTTTTTTTAATTCTAAAACGGTACTGACTTAAAAAACATGCCGCATATCATGGATTGCTACTGTACCTACAGTGGGAAAAAGCAATAATTATTCCTATTCTAAAAAAAGACAAAGCACCCGACAAAATAATTACAGACATTTTCCTTAACAAGTGTCATTGCAAAAGCAGCAGAACGTATGATTTCAGCAAGGCTAAATTGGTTCTTAGAAAGTAATAAATTATTAACGACTGCTCAAAGAGGATTCAGACAACACTTATCTACTAAAGAAAATACAATTCAACCATCCCAAGATGTCAAAGAATCTTTCAACGAAAATCAAGATACACTATCAGTTTTCATTGATTTTGAAGAAAACATACGATTCAGTATGGAAGCATAAACATCTTGAGAAACCTTCAAAACTGGGCATTCAAGATAACATGTTAAATTGGATCACTCAGTTTTTCTCAACGTTTCTGTGCTACAAAATACAATGAAAGTATATCCAAATTCTGACAAATAAAAATGGGCCTACCACAAGGTGCAGTACTGAGTACAACCTTCTTCAACATATACATCAATGATCTTCCCGCAGCTGTATCAAACACAGAAATAAAGACAGCCCTTTTTGCAGATGACATAATCATGTGGACATCTTCCCCACAAATAGGGATATCCAAAACTTCAATGGAAAAGGCTCTGATACTATTGGAAAAGTGGACTGACAACAAGTTGATGAAAATAAATACTGACAAAACAACATTCCAAATATTTAGCTTTAAAAAGAAAATTCCTAAACTAAATCTGCAGTTCAAGAAAACAAACCTGAAACACATATGAAAGAAAATATTTAGGAACAATTTTTGATTCAAAATTATCTTGGAGACATCATATTGAAGCAGTAGTAAACAAATCAGCAAACAAATGTTCAATTTTGGAAAGATTAGCTGGAGTCAAGTGGAGCAGTAATCGGGAGACACTGAACACCACATACAAAACATTCATCAAGCCAATACTTCTTTATAATGCAGAGGTAATAACTACAGCAAACAGTTCTAACATAAATCACCTAGAAGTATGCCAAAATCAGGCCCTGCGACTAACTGGTGCAGCAAACTCAACTCCAATTATAATTACAGCAATGCATGCCTTAACGCGCAACTATCAATATATCTAACTTCAGAGGAGCAGGCACTAATACATGAAAAAATGTTGTGGTTAAAAACAAGATGGGAGAAAAGATTACTAAAACCAATCATGATGAAAACACAAACAAGCTTCCTACACAAAGTTATGGAATTAAAAACAGATTTGAATCTTCCTAATTCTAATGAAAACATTTTAATCAAAGAAAACCCAATAACTTTTGAACCAATTAGATTTAGAACAAATAGCTACAATATCTGAAACTTCCAAATGTGTACTAAAAGCACTAGCATTAGAAACTGTGAACAATAGATCCCAAACTGAAGAATGGTTACATATCTACACAGATGGATCTAACTTGGACAGCAACTCAGGAGCAGGAATTAAGTGTGCACTGTTCTCACCCTATCAACCAGCAGGATACCACACAACAAATTTTGATGCACAAGTAATGGCTATTGATATTTCACTCCAACACCTTCGATACAGAGCAGATAAATTAAAAAATGCTCACATACTTTCTGATTCTAAAGCAGCATTATTTGCATATAAAGTGAGATCAACCCAAATTAAAGAATGTCACAAAATGATCCAACAACTTCAAAAACTATAGAAAAGAATTGTATAGGAGTGGATACCTGCACTTTGTGGAATTGCTGGAAATGAATCAGCTGATTTTCATGCCCAAAAGGTGCAAATTTAATTCAAAACAAAAGTAAAAATTTACTCTTTACATCCATAAAAAGATTAATCAAAAGCAAATATAAAAACAAAGAAAACCAATGAATATCTAACAAAGCCAAAGATAAAAAATGGAACATTTTAATTAAAAATCGAGAAATTATTCCAGAAATCGCACGTGAAGCTGCAGTAGCAAATTTTAGATTAGTTACGGAACATCATTATTTGGCCAAACACACAGAATAGGAATAATTGTCGTCTGTGCAACAAAGAAGAAGAAATGACTGAAGAACATCTTTTAACCTGTGAAGCGCTACCTGCCGGACCCACTACACAGAAATATTGGAGAGCAAGAGAGTTAATGGCTTCATTGGCAAAGCCTAGCAATTGAAAACAACAACCTGATACATGAAGCAGCAGTGTAATGAAGTGTGCTGCTGTCGGATATAATCATTTTGGTAGCTAGATGATACGTCTCGTGAAGGTGCAATAGCAACTGCGAAAAAAGGCAAATTTCTCTGTAAAAGTGAATGTATAGTGGAACTAATAAATTAGTCCCAATCTGATTAACCTATAGTTAAACACTACCAACAATCTGGCGTCCATTTGTACAAGAAATGGCTATATATTGTGTATTTGACATCAATTGTGGGTTTAAATGGGTTCTACTTGTTTTTAATAACTTTGAATATTAAGCTTAAATTTGTTTAGTTTCTGAAAATGCAATTGTGTATCCTATTGTTAGTCAACTTGAAAAATTTAATACCATGGCTGGGATTTGAAACAAGGGTCTACTGATTTCCGTGCAGTTGCTCTTACCCATTGAGCTACCATGGCCAATGCACCGTCCTGACATTAAATTCATAACTGCGTCATCTAAATTTCCCGGTAAACCACTAGGGGATCTCGTATTCGCGATACACTGCTTGTGGCGACTTACTACTTAAGTACTTGAATCTCAGGCTTCACAATTAAAACCTTTTTATTAAGTTAATTTTTGGAAATTAATCATGTCTTCACTAGTATACTTATATATGGCTAGTGTGAAGAAATGATTAATTTCCACCAATTAACTTAAGTGTGTCCTATTATTTCATTATATTTATTTTGCTCCCTTGAAATATTTGTTTCATCAAAAGACGTAAAGTGTGCAGTTCTGGTGTCTTTTCTTAACCTAATCCGGTTATGTTCAAATCTCCAACTGGAGATAGCACATTGCACTACTAATTTGATGATGCAGGAATTTCGTTGAATATCTTCGCACTGCTTTCTTGAAAGATGCTTACATTATAGCCTAAGCTTGGTATTTTACCAACTTTTCGTTTATGAATAACGGTGTTCAGAAGCCAAAGAGGCATTGCTCTAACACGTGCCTTTTTGGATTTAGCACATTTGAAAACGTGTCTTTTAAAATTAAATCGTACATTCTATGAGAATATGCTGTAACTGCATGTGTTGGAGACAGTAAATTGGGTGGGAAGGGGCCATTGTCGGCTATAAAGCGTTTTATAGGTCTACAAGTTAGAAAAGGACCTTGGTAGTTTAGTTAATATCTATCACTTCCTGCAGACATTGAACACTAGTGATGTCAATTCGCTACATTATGAGACATTACCATTTTTTGTTTACAATTTGCTGTTGGACGATTATGCTTCTACTTTAAAATTTATGTTATGGACATGTGATCTTACTTTCAGAATACCAATAAAAATGTGGGTTAATAAAATAAGACATTAGAAACTGCGTAGGTGGACCCGGTTTTCTGTCCCTTTTGGAATATTTTATTTATTACAGTGTTATGGTTTGAGAACACAATTTAGAATTAAGAAACGTGGTAGAACTTGCACTTTCGTAATATTCTGGACTTTTAGTCATGCATTGTACACTAGCTACCTTAGGACCTGGGAGCCCAAGAACAACAAACTAGATATTCTCACACCACTGTGTCACAACTCCATAAAACACCAAAATCACTTCAGAATTGCTTCCTTAGAATGACTGAGGGGAAGTGACAAAAGCTCTTTTGCAAAGTTGACATTTGAGTGCCTCTTACGGATAGGAATTAGTCTTTTCAAATGATCCCTATCAAAGCTCTTATTACATAAAAAACATTGGTATTCCTTCTTACCCTCATGACCTAAACTCTCTTTTCAAAATTGACAACTGAGTAAAGCTCATATTACAAACTTTAGATTGGGATGCCTTCTTACCTCCAAGAACTTAATTCTTTCCAAGGTTCACAAATCAGTAAGGCTCTAATCACAGAGTTAACAATGGTGCACCTTCTCAGCCTCATGAATTAAACCATCTTTTCAAGCTTCACATGTCAGTAAAACTCTTATCATCAACTTGACAATGGTTTAGTTTCTTACCATGACTAACTAAATCATGTCTTTTTCAAAGTTGACAAATGAGTAAAGGCCCTATGGCAAACTTTATATTGTTACTTCTTACACCCTTGAATTAAATTGTCTTTAACATACCAGATAAATCAGGAAAGCTCTTATCACTAACTTTACATTAGTGCAACCCCTCAACCCAATCATCAAATTGTCTTTTAAACTTCACAACTGATTGAAGCTATTAAAAATGTTTCATTGGTGTGCCTACTTACGCTTATGAACAAAAGTATGTCTTTTCAAAGCAGACAACTCAATGAAGCTCTTATGACAAACCTTACATTGGTGTGGTTTCTTACCCTCATGTATTAGATGATGTCTTTTCAAATGTGACGACTGAGTAAAACTTTTCTCACAAACTTTACATTGGTGCAGCTTCTTACCCTCATGAACCAGATTATGTGTTTTCAAATTTGACAAATGAGTAAACCTCTTTTCACAAACTTTACATTCATGTGGCTTCTTGCCATCATGAAGTAAACTGTGTGTTTTTAAATTTGACAAATGTGTGAAGCTCTTATCACAAACTTTACACTGGTGTGGCTTCTTGACCTCATGGACTAAAGAATGCGTTTTCAAAGTTGACAAATGAGTAAAGCTCTTACTGCAAATTTTACATTCGTGTATCTTCTTACCCTCATGAACCAAATTATGTGTTTTCAAAGTTGACAATTGGGTAAAGCTTCTATCACAAACTTTACATTGGTGTTGCTTCTTACCCTCATGAATTAAATTGTGTCTTTTCAAAGATGACAACTGAGTGAACCTCTTATCACAAACTTTACATTGGTGTGGACTCTTACCCTTATGACTGAGAATATGTGCTTTCAAGTAGGACAAATGGCAAAAGCTCTTCTCACAAATGCCACACTGCTGTTGCCTTTTGCTCAAACGACCCAAACTTTTGACTTTCAAGAATAAAGGCTGTATGTGTGTATCGACCTTATCACTGGAATTCCCATATTGTTCAGAGTGAACATCTTGCTTTGCAGTTAGGATTTCTGTAAAATCACTTTTTTGATATTCAAATTCAAAATGATCCATTTCATTACATAAGCTTGAGGGTCTTGCTGGGAGTTCAGCAGAGAGCAATGGTGATTTCCCAGTGATAGCTTCAGCAGATTCATCTGTGGATAATCTGAAACGATGGACTTGGCATTATTTGGTATAATAATGGAATAATACATTTTTTAAATAGATCCTGTACAAGCACAGAAATAAGTCACATCTATAGTTACCCCAATTGGTGGACAGTAACTGTATCATCATCAGAACAGAATTAATTTATTGGTCCAAACATCTCAAAATAATTAATAAAATCTTACCAAAGAACAACATGGCATACCTTTCCCCAATCTGTAATGTGATTGACCTTTACTATTTGCACGAAAGCTTTAAATAAATTTAGGGTATGTGTATGTCCTAAGTTGCCATAGCTATGATTAGAAGGACGAATTAGATTCGAGATGTTTCCATGACGTTGGAAGTAAAATCCTTGTTGCTGATATTGTGACATGTTATTGGCATGACGTGCAGGTGAGAGTTATGCATATCTTCTGCTAATGCTGCAGTAAACACAATACCTAGCTGCTTGTTACTTTTCCAATAAAGCTGCAATAAACACAAACGCCTTCACTGCAGTTGCAACCAAATTACCTTTGAGCACTTAATGTGAACACACTCTCCACATGAACACGCTCTCCTCATGGCAGCAATAAATGGCCATGTCACCTGTCTCTGAACAGCAAACGTTAATCACTTTCCAGATTCTCAACCATTTTAAGTGTGATATTTGTGGCAGTACAAAATGCTTGTTGTGTGCACTGAAAATTACTTTAACATCACAGTTTACCATAAACGCAATATTCAAAATAGTTTTGTAAGTATTTCTGGTATCTATGACCTTTGGCAAGTGGAGAAATTTGCACTAAATTTACTATTATCAAGCTAAAAAACATTTGAATGACATGGATCACATCTCAAGATGAAATTCAACACAGCTTCTAAGTACTCCACATGTTAAAAATAAAAAAACAACCAAATGTGAATAAACAGGCTGTAGCTGGAAATGCTCATATATCAATGTATTGGAGAAAGCGTACTTGAACTCGTAAGCTTATGCCTTGATTTAGTATCTTGTAGTATCTTTAGTATCTTGTTTAACTGATTTAGTATCTTTGTAGCTATGCCTTTAAAAGTTTAAAAAAGGAAGAATGAATCCGAAATATAACATTAACATTACCTTTTTTAATGCAACTGGTTATTTATATCTCTCTTGTATTATCAGTTACTAAATGCTTAGTCTCTTATGAAAACAGAAAGGCTTCATTATATATTCTGTAATAGGTAAAAGGAGATTATAAGATGCTAAAACAATAGTAAAATTTTAAGAAGTAAGCAATTATGAACTTTAATTGAATTTCAATATCCTTACCTATATAAATGAAAAAATTGAACCTATATGCAACCTACACTGTGCAAATTATAACTATCAAAATAAATCACAATAAAGCAGATCTGGAATTGATGTGTAATAAAGCTTTAACCATAATTTACAATTTACACGAAAATATTAGCATAATATAGGTTCATAATACAAAGGATCGTGAAGAAAATTTAACATATAATCCTATACAAATGCATACATGAATGAAAAAGTAACAGTGAAATGAATGTGAGTTTATGGAAAAAGTAATTCAGAACTGTAAACCTGGTAACATATTTAAGTTAATTTCTGGTAATTTATGTTTGTGGCTTGAGTGAATTCAATAGCTGCTTGTTTTCAATGTCTTGATGACAGCAAGTAGCCCTTGAAACTGAAGAACACACAAACAATCTAAGAGTTTCAATTTGAACTCAATTTTTCCATAGATTCACAAGATATTTTTGTGCTCATAAATATCTTAAAGTAAGAGGATTTTAATCACAATCATAAAGCAATTTTAAGAAGGCAAAAATAATATCTTCAAAACAAGGGATAGTTTGGGAAGAGAGGATGCTCTTGAAAACTTAAGCTTTACTTGAAGCACAGCTTTGATACGAAGCTTGCTGTTTATCAGGCTCTCCAATTTTAAGTTACTCCTGCTCTACCTGTATCATTCAAACATATATTAGTTTTAAAAGATGGTTGCTTACTTTCATGGGACTTTGAAATATATTTCTACGAAACCTTGATAATAAACGTTCTAATGGAATATAATGCATATCTTAATCATTAGATCAAATAAAAGTCCAGCTTGTATTTGAGCAACCCTTGTGTAAGTGTGCAGAATGCTGCACAGTATCTGTGGACTCAGACAGCAAATTTTAAAATATAATTTTGTGGATTGATTATTGTCCAGTAAAACTTGATGAAGAATTATGATTACTGTGGAGGTGATTCAGCACTGAAACCTGTGGTTTATTGTATCCAAGCCCCAAGTGGGGTATCCCCGGGAGGAAGAAAGAACAGAGAGGAGACAGAGGGTGGCCAACCCAAGGTGTCAAAACACCCGCCGACACTTCTACCCTGAAAAGGCCACCGGATGAGAGATGATGTGAAACGATAATGGAGAAGAAATGGAGGGACAGGAAATTCAGGGATGTAATTATCCTACCCAGTATTCGCCTGCCGATCCGGGAAAACTTCTGAAAAACCTCATGGGTCAGGTAGGTTGGCCCTTGGAATCAAACCCGGGCTTCGCGAATGCGGGCCACAGGAAACTGCCTGAGCCATTCCACTCAGTAAAAAACTTGATGAAAGCAGAATGAGTATAAATTGAATATCAATCTAAATCATCCAAACATATGGGTTCTAATGCATAAAATAGATTTGTATTTGTAAATTTTTTGTATAAAACTAAATTTGTTCATTGGTGAAACTGAATGAAAATTTTAAAATTAATTAAAAATTAGTTATATAATGCCGAGACACATTAAAGACATGGATTATTGTATTGCTATTCATATATATATATATATATATATATATATATGAGCTCATTCCTTTTCGAATGTTACTTGGTTGAATTACACAGTCCAGGACTTCAAAAACGAAAGCACTGCCTGCATTTTTCCCTATTTTCTGCTAGCCATTGGTTTCAGTTGACTTGTAGCATTTAAAATGACTTGTCCAACAAAACAGATGGATAGCTAGTTAGCACTGAATGAAAAAATGAATTAATCAGCACAATTGAGAAAGTTAAACCTTCTGTTCAAGAAGTATTGTACTTCAAATGAAGTAAATCTTAATTTACTGAACTTGAAAGAATAAGGATAAGATAAGAAATGAGTGGATGAAAGGGCACAGGTATTTGGAAAGAAGAGCAAAGATGGGAATGAAGAAATTAACAAAATTATGCGGGAATAGTTTGTAAGTGCGTGAGCGAAATCTTACCTTTGTCCAAATTCATGTTAGAGAGTGAGGCTCTGAAAGTTGTCAAACACCTAGGAAATACACAGTCAAGATCTATAGGATGGTAGACAGCTTTAAATCTAGATATAATATCCTGTCAAATTAAGTGTATGGGGTGATCTAGAGGAAAGTGTAGTGATGGAATGGAAGACAACATTGTATACCCTAAATGTGGATTATGATCCTAAAAGTGTGTTCACTGACAGAACTATTTTATTCTGTAATGCCATAAAATCTTTATCAATTTGAAGTGAAAAAGTGTATTAGTAAAAACTGTCCAATGAAAAACTCAGTATAATGCTGTGTAGAAACAGAGAAGCCACTGGTTACTGGAACGGTGACAAAAATTAGCTGTTCAGAAAATCCAAACATCAGCAAACTTCCAGCCGCATGGTGAGGCAATAAAGTGGTATGGATAGTGAGTGGTGTTACAGTCGATTTGCCTGAGCTCTTTGAACGCCAAAATGGCCACACACACCAAAAAAAAAAAAAAAAATCCCCAAGTGCTCCATTTCTTAGATAGCGCAATGTGCCAACCCTGACATCAAGTTATTGAAAGTAAACTAGGTTGGTTATCACACGGTTCAACTACCATCACACAAACCATGGACCAGAAAGTTATTTACATATTTGAATTTGATATGAGTTGATATTAACTGTTATAGAAACTAGAAGTGCATTTGGTCCTGCAAGGTCAGTTTTGGTCCTAGATGCAATTCACTGAATTGGTCTAGCAGTAGGGAAGTTGAAGCCAATCAACAATGCATCAAAACAATAGGGTTTGGAGATGATGAAAAAGATGCTGCTGCACTTATCAAAGCTAAAGAAAATTCAGAAGCAAGAGCTGACTTAATTAAAATGTAGAACGCTTCCTGTAGTTCAAAGGGCTGCAAGTGATGACTTCCTTTAACTCAAGTAACTTGTACCTCAGCAAGAGATCTAAAAGAAATCCACAATGCAGAAGATGATCAAGAGACAGAGAAAGAACAGAAATAAAACACAGATATGGAAAACTAATAAGTGTGAAGAAGCAATCAAATTCTTAAATAATAACATGGATGGGCAACATGGGGTAATACTCCAAAGCTGTTGAAGCTACTTAGTGCAATAAAATGCTTAGAGAAAAAAATATGTGAATACAGTAGCCTTGTGGCCAAAAAGCAAGTGAGAGATAAGGCAATGAAATCTAGGGATATTAACACAAGAAACTGGTAATATGAATTACAATTCATGAACTCTATGGCCTAAAATACCTGCAAAAAGTAAACATCTATGGCATAGCAGTTGAAGTATCTAAATATGTGTGTACAAAATTACAAATACATATACACTATCTACCAAAAAGTAATTGGACACTGGTCTCAAATGTTTGTGTGGCAATTTGCCCTTTCAGAACCTTGTGGAACCACCTTTTGCTGCTATAACAGCAGCCACCCAGTCAGACATGCTTGCTAGTGGTTTGTGTAATACTTCCAATGGGATGCATCACCATTCCTTGTGCAACATATCAATCAGTTGTCCACAGGAAGTTGGCTGCATCTCCCAAGACCTAACACACCAGTCCAATTCGTCCCTAATGTACTCAATGGGAGTGAGGGTAGGACTCTGCACAGTCTGGTATAACTATTGATTATTATTGTCTGCATACAGTAGCCGCTGAAACTTGGCACCTAGCATTGTCACCCTAGAAGAATGAGGGTCTATGCTGTAAAAACACTGCAGTGTAGGAAGCATTTCATAATTGAGAATTGTACAGTAAGCCTTTGAGTTTAGTGTTCCATGGACATCCAAAGTGGTCCCACACCACTGTACGAGAAATACTCCCATACCATCACTCCACCACTACCTAATTTTCTGGTAGGCACTATGCATTCTGGAAAAGCCATTCTCCTGATAGCTTCCAAACCCATACCTTCTATCAGACTGAAATAATGTGAATCTAGACTCGTTGCTCTATAGCACCAATTTATACTGCTTCAGTGTCCAGCTGCGATGGTCCAAACACCACTTCCGTCCTCCCTGAGCTACATTTGTTTTCGTCATATGTGGCTTATGTGTTGTTGCTCTTCCGAAATATCGGAGATAGTGGGTGTATGTTCCAATGTAAACAAACACGTTTGTCGCTGCTTAAAACTCCTGTTTGATGGTAGCCATCCATTATTTCCTGTTGTTTACAATTTGATGTTTTATGGTTCTGCGATCTCTGTTGGTCCAGAATTTTTGGTTGCCCTGAATATTCGCCATTGTCACAATGGCCATCGACCTTGCACTTATTTAGGATGCATGCTACTGTTGATTTGGGTCTGTTTATCTTAGCATCTATTGCACTGATAGCCCACTAAGATGGTAGCCCATAATTATGCCCTTATCAAAGTCTGATAGCACTGTACCAAATGCCATCTTGTTCTCTACTGCTTCTCTTGTAAATACTGCACACCGCCTACTGCAACACCTCGAGGCCACAACAGTCAAATGTCAATGTAAATGACCTAAAACCTTGGGTGCCCAGTTACTGTTTGGTAGATAGTGCATATCGATGATGCATGGTAATGGTAACATACACATAATCTATTGCATTTTCTATAACAGGGAAATGTGTCCAATTTGAAAATTTGTTTTGATCCCAAATGATTCAACTTCCAGCAAGTTTTACTGTATATCATTTTTACCAGTTCAAGAGCTCAACAGGACATGTGCTAACACATAAATGTGAGTTATATAAGAACAACAGTGAATAGGAAACCAAAGGCAGGAGGTTTGTAATTAAAAAGTCAAAACTCACCTTGAGGAATTCACTGGAGGAAAGTCCCCATCCTGTAACAGAATAATTCAAATGTACAGTTTCACACAATCATCACTATAGTGTTAGAAGTCCTGCAGAACATGGCTAAAAGATATATGGAAACAAATATTTGATATTTTATCATGTAAGGAGGTGCAAGAAAACTGAGATGTGGAGAAAGTATTTACTTGGTTTACAGAACACAATTGGCAAAGGAAATGTTTATTAAAACAGAATATATGATTAAAATGGTCAACATTAAAACAGAACGATGAGAACACAACAGGAGGGAAGGAAAGCTACAATATTGGGTTCTTTTCATCAATGCTGTAGCTGGTGAATTTCTTATTACAAAGTGTATCAGGATTAATTATAATAATAAGACTCTAAACACCAAATGCCTTTGAGGATACAGTTCTTCTGAATAACACAATTACATCTGAATATACATAAACATGCATATTATATCTAAAATGCGGGAATTTAGAAGAAGCCAAAATGTCAAAGTGCCAATGTACATTCCTTTTACATACTGTACATAATGATATCAACCATGTATCTAAACTGTTGGGTCATATTGTAGGAGGTGATACCTACATGTACATATGTAACAAAATGTACTATTCCTGAGTTATATGCTAAAGCAATATTAGGAATACTTTGATAACAGTGTATCACAGGAGATGCTGAAGCTTAACACACCGACTTAACATATATCAGTGAACGTGCTCTGTGATTCCTACATTGTGTTGTACAGCATTACACTACAGAGTTCCAGTTCACTCACTTGTTTCTTTATTCGCATTTTTAATTGAGCATCCTTCAATGTAGCTTATAACAATGAATAAAATGGAGAAATGATGATCATATTAGCTCAGGGCCACAGAGTTTATGGTAACCCAAAATTTATCATATAGGACAAGGGAAATCCCTGAAAAGGAACTCAATCACGTTAACTTACTCTGATCCACATTCAAAATCTGAACCTCTTAAATGTGAGGCAGACATCCTATCCCCACACTACAGAGTGGCAGGCTATTCACTACATACCACTCTATTCAAGTGGATGCATAAGTAAACGTCTAGTGGGTTACAGCAATAAACCTCCATACTTGATGCAGCTTGGAAAGATATCCAAATAATGGCACACACAAACTGAAATTCACTGTCAAATTAACTACAGGAACTGTTAGGAGCAGTAAGTTCAAGTACATATAATGGTACCATGTATGGGCCAAGCAGGTGATATCAAACACTAATATGCCCATTGTTTGCAGGTTTATCATACCAAGTGGTCTTGTTGATGAGCCAAACAAATGACGAAAAAATCAATTTGGTTGTGACAATGTGGATGAGAAACAGCCTCAGATAATATCTGTAACCTTTGCAGGTGGTATGAGTACAAGATACTATCATTATAAATATGACACCCTTACATATATTTTACGGCCTGAGTAGCTCACTGTCCACGCATTCTTCTAGGGCAGATAAATTCGGGTAGACAGTGCTGAAAAAACTATTTGTAGTCAGTACTGAGCCTGTTTCTCACAGAAAATATGTCAAACATGAAGTACAATGGCTAATAATATGATGCATGCTTTAAATTTATAGGTTTTGCAAAAAAAATCTAAACATCACTATGGCAGTGTAACAAACTACACATACTACCTTACTCAGGTCCAGCAACTTCAGTGACACATTATACAAGAATTAGTTTACTTTAAGGCAATGACCGCAATTTATCTATTGATACAGTACATAATAAAAATTAATGTAATACACACAAACTTTATTTGAGTACCTGAAACAGCTCAACACATTGATAACTATGATGTAGTTAACAATTTAACACTATAGACACATCACTCTTAATTTCCTGGTTTAATGACCACAACCTCAGTCATGTTTGCATTCTCTCCAGCACATACCAACTAGCCTAAGCTACATGACTGGCCAACATATACACTCCTTGCATTTGTAGATGCCATAACACTTCTTAACTGCAGAACTCTACAGTGAAGGCTCTTTGATAGGTAGTAAAAAACAGGCAAAAGAATTCTCAGTGCAGTTAACATTAGCCCATAAAGTCATTTTTCTTGCCACTTGGGAGGAAGAAAAGGACTCTTTAGTCGTTGGCAGCCAGTGATCGCTTTTTGTGAAGATGTCCGAAGAACTTACAGACAAAATGTAATGTGGTATCTCATCAACTGGATAATTCCCAGGCTAAGAAATTACATTTTTGGATTATATCATTTGCATTTACATCTAATATAAAACAATATTATATGCCATTTGGTACCAAGAACACATTCTAGCATTAAGTTCAATATTTATCTAACTGAACAGCTGATGATGATGATGTTTAACCCTTTCACCGATATGGACGTCATATGACGTCCAAGTTAAAATGCCCCAAACCGATATGGACATGTATAGACGTCCTGTGCATACATGCATTTAAGGCTCATTTAAATTAGTTCTATAAGGGATGTGAACGTACCCTTAAAGGTTTCTTTTTGAATTGTACACCTCCAAACCTCGATAAACACCCAAGGGCACATCTGCAGATTCACACCAATCCTTGGTTTCCTTGCGAACTTCTTTTTCACACCACATTAGACATTTTCGAAATAGTTCGGACTTTTTTGGTTGTGGGTGGTATGCTTTTAGGAAAGTGTTTTCTCTCAAGTATGAGGGGTGATGTCTTGGTGAATTTCTTACCCCTTACCTCTGAGTATTATAATACTCAATTAGGTTACGAGCTATTTATACGCGCAAGTACAGGTAGATGAAATATCTTACATGAATTTACAGCTCTGAAAATTACTAAACATTTGTGCATGGTTACATCCAGTGGTATAAAAACACTTTTTTTTTACCATTTAACTGTTTTTCGTAAAGCGGAATAGCTAGTAATAGCTGATCCACATCACCATATTTGACCCGCCATTTCCCCAAACAATGGAGTAGCTAACATGCCATCTGTAGACCAGTACAAGTCACTGCTACCTACATATATCCCAAACATCTTCTTCATAATCGCACAACAAACCTTCCAGATTTTCTACAGTAATATCAGAAACCTGTATACATCATATGCAAAGTAATTTATTTGCTACATTACAGGGATAGGCCAAGGTTAACATTGAAATTTAACAATTTCAAATGTGCCATTCATTTAGCTCTTGATAGCTATAAGAAATCACTCTGAACACAGAGAGAGTATAACTAACTAAAATACTGAGCGAAAACAGCTGCTGACAGGGATTTTTCTTTCCAGTGTAACGCAACATATACTCGTATGACTATCGCTTGGTATAGCATAAATAAACTAAACATGAACCAGAGAAGTCGCTTGCATAGCTATACATACACATACATTCATTCGAATACACACAAAACAAAATGATTCAAATATTAGGCGCGTTCGGCAAAAAGAATGGCTTTTGCTACAGTGAAACAAATTAGTGAAATTTCAATGATTTATTACTGTAGTCTCCACTTTTTTGTTACTATAGATGTGTACTGCCTTTAATGGGTTTTAAACCAGTTTTTGTTTCATTTAAATAACTTAATAAATACGGAAGATATGGAATTGTATTTATGATACATTTTTACAGCATTTAACAATTTAAATGTCTTGTTCTGTTTATTGGGTATCCGTTTCCGGCCCCTGAAGGGTTTAAATAGCCATCGGTGAAGCGGTTAAGGAGGCGTGTAACTGTGGGGTCATCAATGCCCTTTAAAAACTAATCACGCTAAAAGCCCAATAAAAGATCATAAAAACCATTCATTCTAAATAAAATGCCAAATAAAATAAAGGAAAACACAGTTATGGCAAAAGTTTAAGAGAAATAACAATAAATAAACGATCAATAGGTATAAAAGCTATTTTCGTCAGTATGTTCTTAGTCTTTGGAAAGAGTTTAAAAGCCTTTGCTGTCACCCACAGTATCAACAGTTGCAAACTGTATAGCAGAGTATAACAATCTACTCTAAATGTGACATGCAGGCACAATCACATCTGGTTTCAACTACGTTTAAAGCATAAAATAAGGAATGCATACATAAACCTTCTCTCTTTGCAGAGGAAGAATGGTGTGTGCATGTGTCTGTGTGTGTGGTTTCCTAACAGTGCCAAATTTTCATTTCCCCTCACAAAATTTAACAGCAGGCATGCATTAGGTTTAGTTCCAACATCAGCTGATGTTGATGATGGGAATGCGGTGTCCTTGAAACATGTCCTAATTTCAAAAGTAAGTGGAGCTTAAGTGTTTTTATAGTTCGAAAAATTGGTTTAAAAAAGTGTTTTGATTGATGAAGCTCCACTGTTTATAAATACTTCTATTTATAGATTTATTAATAAACATTGCATAATGAATTTTGACATATAAGCATTTGATTCTGTTTTTTTTAAGTCTATTTTGTCTTCAGATGTTGGTAATGCTGAAAAAAACATAAGAAAAGATATGGTAACCGAGATTTCCTTGACAACGGAGTTTGTTTTTGATGGACTGAAGACGAAAGTGATTTGCTTTTGAAATCGATTTCCATTAGAATGAAGAAAGAAGTATTAACATCAATTTCATAAGATCAGTGGAGCCTTAGTAGCAAATACTTATATTTGTATAATATTTATATCTTCACTGTAGCTAGCTTCATTTTTTACGTAATAAGAGGTAGTACTGTTTGCAGATGATACAAATATCCTTATAAAAGCAAAAGGTGTCACAGAACTAAAGGATAAAATAGAAAGTAATATAATGAAACTCAGGTCATGGTTTAAATCCAACAGGCTGTTAATAAACACAAATAAAACAGTTATGAGGTTTCATAGTAGCCCAAATAGGAATTATATAACAAACAGAGATATTTAAAATGAAGAAGCAAGCAATAAGAATAATGATGAGTAAGACCAATAGAATGTCATGTAGGGAGTCGTTTAAAACCTTAAAGATTATGCCTGTGGCCTGTATATACATGCTAGAAGTAATATACTACATTTGATCACATAAATATAAACTTTCCAAAAATTCACCGATACATGACTATTTTACATGGCAGAGAGATGATTTACATATTCAACACTGCAGGACTAACCTAGACGAAAAAGGTGCACAGCACATCAGAATAATTCTGTATAACAAACTGCTTACGATGATTAAACACATAAAAGATCTAAATGTATTCAAAAAGACTCTTAGGTCAATCCTATTAGTTCATTCATTTTATACAGTTGCAGAGCTCCAGGAAATGTGATTATGTAAAATGTGATAGTTAATGTAATTTATAGTTTCTAACCATGAACATAATTGTATGTTGTATACTTTTAGTTTACGAATAGGATTTTACTGTATGCATTCTTGTAATTTTTATTTGTTTTTTTCTTGACGAAGCCTTTAAATTGTAATAATTTTAAGTGCTGCTGCTGCTAATGCCATCACGGCACATTGGCCATGGTAGCTCAAAGGTTAAGAGCAACCAGACAGAAACAGGGAGATCTGTGGTTCAAATCCCGACCATGGCATTGAATTTTTCATGTTGAGTCTATCTATTCAACACCTTAGCCGATACATGGCTAGTACGTAGGAATGATTAATTTCCATTAACTTAATAATAATGGTTTGATGATGAAGGGTGGGAATCAAGTATTTGCAATAGTAAGTCGCCATAAACAGTGTGTACCTCGAATATGAGGACCCCTAACGGTTTACCAGGAAAACATTCGAGGCAATTGGAGAATTTAATGTCCTGACACGTTTGTCTATGGCAGCTCAAAGGTTAAGAGTGACCAGATCCGTGGTTCAAATCCTGGCCATGGCATTGAACTTTTCAGGTGGACTCCTATCTATCCATAACCTTAGCGTATACATGGCTAGTATGGAGGAATGATTCAGTTCCATCAATTAAATTAACAACACTACTTGTTCCAGGTGGAGTAACAGGCGGTTATAAGCTGTAATCCAATTCTGTTTTACAAAATATCCTTCTATTTCTTTGTTAAATTTTTTTGGGGAAAAACAGCTAGTTCTCAGTTAAATTGGCCAACAGGATATGGGTTAAAGGTCTATTAGCTGGGTTGTCTGTTGCATTTGAATCCTTGATTTCATTTGCCATTTACTTTACACTTTATTTTAAGTGTAGTAGATAGTAATATTCTACAATAGCACAGAATATATTGGGATGAATATTGCAAAACATTCCTCAGACTAACTGCAGTAGGTTTCCATACAACTTACCTTAATATTATCACAGACTGATGATGTTCTTGTTACCAATGGCCAGGACTTTTCCTTATTTTCTATTTTTTTATGCATTTGAATACTGTTGCATTTGTTATCCACCATTAGAGGGTCCTCTAGAAGAAATTCTCCCTCATTATGCAAACCAAAGTCTGAAAGTAGAGTCTGATGTTCTATTTCTGTTTCCCTATGCATCTCCCAGATGTTGCTGCATGTAGCACTTTTGGTCTTAATCTGCTTTACAGGGTGTTCAATAAAAGGAGTTTCTGATTTAACTTCCGTTTTGACTGTCATGTCACAATCAGTATCAACAAGCAAAGTACCAATACTTGTCTTCATTGAAACAACCTCGTGAAAGAACTCTCTCTCATTCAGTGACGCTATGTCATCTGCCAGAGGATCCTCTTCTTTAATTTTTATTTTCTTATCCATTTCAAACAGTTTCAAATAGGATATCTTTCTTAATTTCTGGAACTCATCTGTGGAGAAAAAAAAAACAATAAATACTAGAAAATATGCATAAATTTAATCATCAGCTTCTCTATATCCATCAATAATTGTTTAAGCCACATTACACACCAGTATACTATTATAGTACAAACAATTTCTGGGAAATCTGAATAAGACTTATGAAATTCAAATACATGTCCTGGACTCAAACTACGGATAGTTGAGTGCTTATGTCAATGCTAGTATCACTACAGCTAGCTTACTGAGGTACTGCATCAACATTAAACCTTATCTGCTTAAAATGTCATGTGATACAGATGTTAATAGTCAGAGCGATGTTAAATTTATTCATTTATGCATCATATTGATATCTTTATAATGGTGAGTTTTGTTTTGAATTGGTATGAGTTATAGGTGGCCATGACTATATAGAGTAGGTCACAGAAAGGTAAAGAAGAATATTAATCTTCAATCTAAATACATGGTAAATATGATAAATTAATTAGAAAGATAAAATTATACAGGAAAATTGTTTTAGGACTTCCAGAATTGTATGAGAATATGTTTGATTATCGCAGAAGATGGACGTTTGTGAATTGCAGCAAGTAATAATATGAAATACTTCTTCACATGTGTACGTGAATAAGAAACTGTTGCTGCAACGTGGACCATCATTCCCAATGGAATCCATTGTACATATGCCACAAAGTGATGCAGAATCAGCATCCCACTATCATCACAATGAGTGCACCATCTCCACCACATACACATTTGTAGTAATACTACTGCACAAGGATAAAGATAAAAGCAATCTAAGATAGTAAATATTCCCAATACAACCTGCTATGTTGGGAACTTTTAGGGTTAGTTTGTATTTAGTTAACTGATCTTGCATGTGCAAGAAATAATTTGAAAAATTAAATGTAACACACAGTAGCTGTGAAGCATTTGGGGCATGTCACCTCCGGGGCATTTAATATTGATATCATTTTTAAGGTTTAGTGCAATATTTAAATCAAACAGGGGAGGTATAACTCTCGACTGAACATTAAGCTGGCTGTCGTCATTCCAGTGGTGCCGTGTGTTGGCGAGCGATAGGCCAGCAAGAACAGTGGCACCTTCATGTCCCAGTCTCACTGATGGCTGGCCACGACCTTCCTCAGGTGTTCTTCTAAGGTCTTGATGTATCTCTAGACCATACCATCCGACTGGGGATGTAGAGGTGTCGTGCGGGTCTTGTTCACCCCAAGTCTTTCTAGGGCCTCCTTCATCAGGTTGGATTCAAACCTGGTACCCTGGTCGCTGTGGAGCTCTAACGGCACCCCAAATCAGCAGAACACTTGCTCCACAAGGCACTCCGTGATTGTCTTCCCCTCCTGGATCGGAATGGCATACACCTCTGGCCACTTAGTTAAGTAGTCCACGACCACCATCAAGTACTTGTTGCCTCGGTCGGACATTGGAAATGGTCCAGCTATAACGACAGCGATGCTTTCGAATGGCACTCTGACCTTGTACTGCTGCATGCGACCCCGGCTCCTAGTCTGGGGGTCACAACTCGCCGCGCAAACATGACATTCACTGCACCATCTCTCAGCATCTGCTCGGAGCCTCAGCCAGTAGTAGCACTGTCAGAGTTTGTCGATCGTTCGGTTTGCTCCCAGGTGTCCTCCTGAAGTACCGGCGTGCATTTTCTCCAACACTTCCGGGACCTTGCTTCAGGGAAGTACCAACTGTTCTCCCTGCGTCTTCCCATCAGGCGATTCCCATTCCCGGAACAGCACGCCCTCTCTTGTCTTCAGTGAGTCTGTCTGGGCCCAGTAAGACTTGCAGGTGGCGCTCCTCGGTGCGATGTCCTCCCAGGTTGGTCTTATCCTTGCCTCCAATTCTCTCAAAGGTGGCCCCAAGTCTGCGTTCACTAGCTGCTCCCTCCTCAGGCCTACACTATCCCAGCCATCCGCAGGCACTGCCGTGACCACTCGGACACCTGCAGCACGCTCCTTCTCTTCCCCTTTTGTGCACTGGCCGCACTCCTTTGCGCAGGGTCTTCGGGACATGACGTCTGCGTTACCGCGGCTCTTCCCTCTACGATGTTCAGGGGTGAAGTTGTGCTCCTGCAGCCTCTGTACCCAACGTGCTGTCTGGCCTTCTAAGTTCCTAAAGCTCAATAGCCAGGTTAGGGCGGAGTGGCCAGTCCTCAGGTGGAATGGCTGACCATACAGGTACTTATGGAAGTGCTCCAATGTCTTTACTACCGCCAGCAACTCTCGCCAGGTGACAGAGTAGTTCTTCTCTGCCTTGGATAGCGTCTTGCTGTAGTAGGCTATCACCCGCTCATGGCTGTCCTGGATTTGCGATTGGACGCCTCCAATGCAATGGTCGCTGGCGTCGGTGTCCACAATGAAGGTGCTGCCTGGTTGTGGAAATCCCAAAATTGGAGCACTACACAGGGTCTTCGGCATCATCCGACCACGCATAAGATCGGTGTTCCTCTGTCAGGCAGGTGAGGGGCTTGGCAATGTTGGAGAACCCCTTTATGAAGCGTCAGTAATAACTGCACAACCCCAGGAAACTGCGCAACTCTCTCTTATCCTTTGGGCGAGGACAATCTCTCACAGTCCGGGTCTTCTCCGGGTCTGTGGCCACTCCGGTTGGAGACACTATGTGGCGCAAGTAGTTAACTTCCTTGCGGAAGAGCTGGCACTTCTTTGCATTTAGCTTCAAATTGGTCGCCTGCAACCCCTGCAACACCTTGCGAAGGTTTACGAGATGGTCTCCAAAAGTCTTGCCGACGATGATGATGTGGTCCATGTATAGCAGGCAGGCGTCATAGGTCAACTCTCTCATCACTGACTCCATTAAGCGTTGAAAGGTAGCTGGTGCGTTGTAGAGGCCAAAGGCCATAACTGTGAACTGCCAGAGCCCTTGGCTGTCGAGAATACAGTCTTCTCCTAGTCTCTCGGGTCTAGAGCCACCTGCCAGTAACCCAACTTCAGGTCCAGGGTCGAGAACTATTCTGCACCAGCTAGCGAGTCCAGAGTGTTGTCAATCCGGGGTAAGGGGAAACAGTCCTTCCGGGTGACAGCATTCAGCTTCCTGTAGTCCACACAGAAGCGCAGCTCGCCGTTCCTCTTTGTCACTAGGACTACAGGAGAACACCAAGGGCTGTCAGACTCTTCAATCACTCCCCTGGATTTCATGTCATCTACCATATCCCGTACCACCGCTTGTTTTGCCAGAGGAACGAGTCTAGGTGGTTGACGAATAGGCCGGGCGTCTCCAATGTCGATGCGGTGGAGCACGAGGTCCGTGCGGCCGTAGTCGCTGTCGCCTTGGCTAAAGACGCGCTGTTATCGCCTCAGCAGTTGTCGAACTCTCTCCTGCTGTTCTGCGGTCAGGTGGTCGGCCGCCCTCTCCAGTAAGCCTTCCAGCCGGGGCCCAGGAGTTGCGTCGGTACCGGTTCCTGTAACTTGTCGATTGAGGTTATGCTGACCACGGGTTCGCACGTCACCAGCTCCGTTCAGGTTGGACATCATGATTGGTCTCTCCTAGGTTAAGCAGCCTCACTGACATAAATAAATAAATAAATAAATAAATAAATAAATAAATAAATAAATAAATAAATAAAATCTGAAAATCTAATCCCGGTACCTGATTTCTTATACCGGGACATGATTTCCAAATTCTAATTTATTAACTACCACATAAATACAAAAATACAATTTAAACAATCATTTTTCAGATAATAAAATAAAACAAAAATTAAAAGAAAAAAAAAAGAAAAAATTTTAAACAAATACAAAAACTACCAATTTTAAAATTTACAATTTAACTAATAAAAATTTACTGGAATCCAGTATACAAATAACTGGCAACCAGCTACAATTACAAAATAAAACTACAATACCGGAAACCGATACTTAATGTACTGGTAACCAGTACATTTAAAACTTATAACTGATAAAAAAAAACCTTCTTAAAAACTTACAAAACATTTAACCAAAAACTTATATAAAAATAATTCATAAAATTTACATTACAACAATCACAGGATTTACAAATTATTAACTCCAAATTCTTTAAACAAATTAAAATACATTATATCAATTTATACAAACAAACAAATTCAATTATTATTTTTAATTCTACAACAATCAATATTTTTTTTCAAATCTACTTTATATCAAATAAAATATAAATTTCAAATTCAAAAAATAACAATACAATTCAAACATATTAAACAAACAATAATTATACATTCAATAACTTTCATATATTTCAAAATTAAACCATTACAATAACCTTCAAACAACCAAACCAAACAATTCAATTTAATTTATTTATTTCATCTATTTATAATTTAATTTTTTTACCTTATTAAGACAAAAATATCAAATTAACATTATACCAAAACACATTTCAACTATTAAATCTCCTAAATCTTCAACATAATTATATATATATATATATATAAAAATTCCTATTCTATAATTTCTCAAAACACACTTTCTCAAAATTTAACAATCCTCATTTTACACCAAATTTAAATAAAATAACATCTCCATAATTTATCAAATCAACTCCTTAAATCCATTTTTCCAAATATCCACTTCTTAAAATAATTCATTAAAATCCTCCTTCATCTTTCACTCAAATTATCCATAATAATAATCCACAACTCAATTCACCAATATCCTTCACTACAAAACAACCATCCAAAAAAAAAAAAAACTTTACTCATCCATTACTACACCACATTATTACTTACAACACTTCTCTCATCATCTTACACCGGGGAAGGAAAATCCCTCCCTAAACTAAACCACAAATAAACTTCATCATTCACTTTAAACACCACGGGGAGGGACCTAAAAATTTCACAGGATACTATATTACACTGAAACACTAAAAAACTTTCATTTCTGCGATCACCTCCTCATTATACAGATTGTTGGACATTACTGGATCAGTTGCACCAACAACCTTGAAGCGGGTACCTGATTCGCCGGCAGGAACTCTATGTGTCCTCCTCAGAACTGGTAGACATGGAAGGGGAATTGCGCCACCCTCATCCTCTCTGCATCACCTTCGGATTCTACTACGGCTCTAGTTCTCCTGTTGCCCCAATCTCGTCGACCAAGGGAAACACAATATCCTCTTCTTCTACTATTTATATTTTGCTAATCATTAATATCCATACCTTCTTAAATAATAATATTTTCTTCATTACATGGATTAATACGTCTTTGGGATCTTCTTAATTCAATTGGTGGTTGAATTTCTTGAACAGGTATACATTTGGGTAGAATTGATTTCCATGCTAATTCGCTGATGGTATTTGCTAATTTGGCCAAGATATTATATAATTCTGGGATTCTTATTATATTCCATAAATTAAATCCTCTTAATTTATTTCGTTCTTCAGTAATTAGATGGTCATACTTAACGCATTCAAATAAAACATGTTCTGGATTATCTACTTTACTACATATATTACAAATGGAACTATTTAACTTCTTCACTTTATACCAATATGTACCATAAGGTCCATGTCCAGTCAAAAAATGAATTAGACCTTTTGTGGGTTTTACATGTTTCAATTTCAAGCGTGAGTTCTTCTACCTTCATTTATACTATCCCATTCATTCTGCCAATCCTTCAACAGATATTTCTTGATATCTTGTCTGGTATTACACACCTTTCCAACTATACTATTTACTTTATCAAAATTATTTTTCTTGAACCAGAACATTGCACCTCTCAATCTAATTAGAAGATCGATGGGCCATATTCCTGTCGTTACAAGGAGTGCTACTGTAGATGTCGTGCAAACAGCACCCGTATGGCGAAGCAGGATCTTCCTCTGTGTACTTCTTAATTTGTTTCTGATATTCAAATTATACAATTTTTGAGCCCAGGTTGCTGCGGCATATGTAACAATTGATCCAAAAATAGTATAATGATAGGTGATAATGTTATTTAAGGATATTTTATATTTTATATTGACAATTGTGGCTAATTTATTCATAACTTTTTCAGCCTTCATTCTAACATACTCTACATGATTTATAAAATTAAATTTTTCATCCAACATAACACCTAGGTATTTTATTTCTCTACAACGTTTAATTTTTTCATTATTATACTTAATAATCGGATCTCGTTTTAATTTTCCTTTAAATAAAATATATGATGACTTTTGGGGAGCAATTTGCAATTTAGTCACTGACACCTCCTCTCGGCACGGCAACAATGTCCTAGCTACACAGAGTCCGTGCACAGGCGTCTTCTGGTCTAGCATCATTTTCTTCGTCTGCTGGCCTTCCAGTCACACGTGGCCGCGCCGTGGCTCAGTGGTTAGACCGCTTGGCTCTCAACAAGGCGGCCCGGGTTCGATCCCAGGCGACCGCAAAGTGAGATTCGTGGACAAGACGGCGCTGGGGTGGGTTTTCTCCGGGATCTCCGGCTTCCCCTGCAATCTCTTTCCACCGGTGCTCCATGTTCATCTCATGTATCATTAGTGTCACCGCCTGCGGTGCCGTATGTAGTAAAAGCGGGCGTTAAACACTACATATTTCCAATCACGCCATTACCTCCACCTCGCTTCTCGCGGGGACAACCACGTCTTCCTTAAGGATGACCCTGCACATTCCGTGGCGCTCTTCGGGCTGCCGGAGTATGACCTCTTCTCCATTGAGCCGCAGGACCTTTCTGCCGGAGTCGACCGTCGCCTCTTGGCTCCTTAGGGCATCCTATCCCAGTATTCCCTCCTCAGCCACCTTCGCGACGAACACCCACAGACGTACGGCACTACGTCCCAAGGTCAACTTCAGTAGATACTCCTTCTCCATGGGTAAGGAGTCACCCGATGCGGTCACAAGCTGGTATGGTCGGCAAACCCTTGGCCACGTCAGGTCTGATGATGGTCACGGCTACCCCGGTGTCCACCAGCACGCGGCACGGCTTCCCTCTCACCCAACCGTCCACGATGAGGCTGTCATCCATACGCCGGCTGACGGCGGGCAGTGTGGGGAGGTGATTTCGCCGCCGTCGTGCCCCTCACCACGCCAGGCCTTTCTCGTTCTTCCGGCTGCTCTTCTTGTATCGGCTGCCTCTCCATGTGTCCCGGCTGGCCGTACCCGCAGCACACACCACTAGGCCTTCGTCGGCGTCCTTCAGCTGGCCTTCGGTCATCAGTATAGCAGACTCTCCTCGTTCTCAACGTCGAGATAGCTGTCACCTTGGCCACCTGCATCCTCAGTGCTGCCGTTAGCGCCTCGTGGACAGTTTTGCACTCGCCGAACATTAGGCGCTGACGTATCTCTGTGTCTCGTACCCCGTCAACTAATGTGTAGGCGGCTTTCCGGGATACGAACTCTGGTGGAAGGTCGACTAAGGCTTTGCTAACCATTTGCCCAATTGCCAGGGCGAACTCTTGCAACGTCTCCCCTGGCTGCTGTGACCTTGGCTTTAGCTGGCTGTGGTACGCTGCGGCTAAGCGGTGGTTTCCAAAGCGATTCTCCAGGGCCTCCCAGATGTCCTTGGGCACCGCCGTTGTCTGTACCGCGTTCAAGCTTATGCGGCCGGTCCCTGGAGGCTGGCTATTAACTGTGTAGTCTCTTCCTCTGGTGACCATTTGTTGTGTTTGGCCACCGTGTCGAACTGACGGCAGAAGACTTCGAAAGTTGTCGCGCCGTCGCATTTAGGTTTGACGTGCGCAGATGTTGTGTCACGTCCCGACGCGTCGACCTTTAACTCCTTTAGCTTCCTGCCGACGACGTGTCCCACCATGGCGTTCAGGGACTTCGCGTTGCTGTCGGCCTTTCCCTCCAGCTCGTCAACGCGGCTCGCCAGGTCTTCGACGCGCTCGTCCACTTGACCCATCCGCTTGCCCAGCTCTGTGACGTCATCTCTCACGCCAGTCAGCTGCTCTTCGAACACTGCGGCGAGGGCCTCGCTTGCCGCTTTAATCTCCATGGACAATTCGGTCATCTTCGCGGTCAGGCTGTTGTTTGTGGCTTCCATCTTCTCGGTGAGGTTATCGTTAGCCGTCTTTATTTCCTTCCGCTCGGCGGTCAGGTTGTTGTTTGCTGCCTCCGTCGTCGTTAGTTCGTTCATCATCGCTAGAATCTGTGCCAATGCCGCCTCCATGGTGATAATGTCTCACTTCTGACACCGTTGTAACTTTGTGGGTTCGTAGAATTAAAGATCCAATTTGCCGAAATTCTAAATGTTCTTTACTTCCGTACCAATACACTGTTCAATTCTCACGTAACATTATCTCACATATACACAGTCTACCAAGGTCGATGACAATAACAAAAGGCTCTCGTAACACTCTCAGCTGCTTGCCTCACTTGTGGTTACACAGCTACTCTGTTTCAAATCATCACTTCCTTAAATACCTCATTCGTAATTTGAAAGATTTCCAGAACAATAAAGAACCCGAAATAATCCAGATGTTACCAGACAGTTCCATTTATCGCAGTTTGTTGGTTTCATTATGTCTTTTATCTCACCTATCTTTGTTGCTGGCTATTTGTTTACACTAGCCACGCTATTGTTAACTGCATAGTGTCACCCTGGTGGTAGGCTCGCGAAGCCGATGAAAAACGATGGCCGATCGTTACCGGAAGTGAGAGACAGTTGAATGTAGAGTTGGAAAAATAAACAGTTGAAGGAGCTAGCAAACTGTAATGGTGAACAGTGTATTTCGAGGAGAATAAAGTGTAGTTTTTGTGTTTTGGAACCTCGTTTTATTATTTCACGAACCCACAAAGTCACACTGGTGTCAGGAAGCGGGATAACTACATCACCGAACATTATGGCCATGGAATCGGCATTGGAAATGCTTTTGCAGAAGATGAACGAGTTAACAACAAAAACAGAAGCGGCAAATAACAACCTGGCCGCGGAGATGAAAGAAATAAAGACCGAATTGACCACAGAAATGAAGGCAGCGAACGACAGTCTGGCCACGGAAATGAAGGAGGCGAACGAGGTCCTCGCCGCCAAATTTGAGGAACAGTTGACCGGCGTGAGGGATGACGTGACGGAGCTGGGCAAGCGGATGGGCCAAGTGGACGAGCGCGTCGAGGACCTGGCGAACCGCTTCAATGACCTAGAGGAAAAGGCCGACAATAACGCCAAGTCCCTGAACGCCATGGTTGAAGACGTCGAAGACCTCGCGAACCGCGTAAACAACCTGGAGGGAAAGGCCGACAGTAGCGTCAAGTCCCTGAACGCCATGGTGGAGGACGTCGTCGGCAGGAGACTGAAGAATTTGAAGGCTGACGCACCGGGACGCGACACAACATCGGCGCGCGTCAAACCTCCGAAATATGACGGCGCGTCAACATTCGTCTTCCGCCGCCAGTTCGACACAGTGGCCAAGCACAACAGATGGTCACCGGAGGAGGAGGCCACACAGTTAATAGCCAATCTCCAGGGACGGGCCGCGGAAATCCTAAACGCGGTGCAGACGACGGCGGCGCCCAAGGACATCTGGGAGGCCCTGAAGAATCGCTTCGGGAACCACCGCTTAGCCGCAGCATACCGCAGCCAGCTAAAGGCAAGGTCCCAGCAGCCGGGGGAGACGCTGCAGGAGTTCGCCATAGCGATCGAGCAGCTGGCTAGCAAGGCCTTGGTTGACCTGCCACTAGAGTTCGTATCCCGGGAAGCCGCCTACAATTTTGTCGACGGGGTACGGGACACGGAGATTCGTCAGCGCCTAATGCTCGGCGATTATAAAAACATCCACGAGGCGCTGACAGCCTCATTAAGGATGGAGGCGGCCAAGGTAGCATCTATCCCGACGTCGAGAACGAGGAGTGTTCGCTACGCCGGAGACAGAAGACCAGCTGAGGGACGCCGGCGAACACCTAGTGGTCTGTGTCGGGGGTGTGGACAGCCCGGACACCTGCGGAGAGACTGCCCACAACAGGAAGAGCAGCCGGAAAACGAGTAAGGCCCGGCGTGGAGAGGGGCACGTCGGCGCCATTACCACCATCCCCTCGAGTGACAATCCGCGCCGTCACCCGGCGGATGGATGACAACCTCATCGCGGACGGTTGGGTAAGAGGAAAGCCGTGCCGCGTGCTGGTGGACACCGGGGCGGCCGTGACCATCATCAGACCTGACGTGGCGAAGGGTTTGCCGACGAGGAAACCAAGCCGACCATACCAGCTTGTGACGGCATCGGGCGACACCATGCCTGTGCAGAAGGAGGCCCTGCTGGAGCTGAACTTGGGACAAAGTGCCGTGCGTCTGTGGGTGTTCGTCGCGAAGGTGGCTGAGGAGGTGATTCTGGGACTGGATGCCCTCAGGAGCCACGAGGCGACGGTCGACGTCGGCAGGAAGGTCCTGAGGCTCAACGGAGAAGAGGTTATACTCCGTCAACCAGAAGAGTGCCTTGGAATTTGCAGGGTCGTCTTGAGCGAAGATGTGGTTGTCCCCGCGAGGAGCGAAGTGATAGTGACGGCGCGACCGGAAGGCCAGACAGCAGGTGGGGTTCAGAGGCAGCAGGAGTACGGCTTCACCTCGGAACATCGCAGAGGGAAGAGTCACGGTAACGCGGACGCTATGCCCGAAGACCCTGTCCAGGAGGGTGCAGCCAGTGCACAAGAGTGGAGGGGAAGGAGCGTGCCGCAGCAGTTCGAGTAGTCACGGCAGTGCCGGCGGATGGCTGGGATAGCGCAGGCCTGAGGAGGGAGCAGCGTGCGGACGCAGACTTGGGGCCACTCTTGATGGATGTGGAGAACTTGGTGGACCACCTCCACGACATGCACGAGATGGCTCGCCAGAACATCCAGAAGGCGAGCGACCGCATGAAAACCCGATACGACAGGCAAGTCAACAGCCAAGGGTTCCAGCAAGGTGACCTGGTCTGGTTGTACCGCCCGACCTGGACCAAGGGACGCTGCCCGAAGCTTCAGCAGCCATGGCAAGGACCGTACCGTGTGATGAGGATTAACGACGTGGTCTAGCACATCCAGAAGGTGCCCCGAGGAAAGATGTTGGTGGTACACCTGGATCGCCTGGCCTGCTACGAAAGCTCTGTTCGGGACGACCAGCCTTGAGGAGGGAGCAGTGTCACTCTGGTGGTAGGCTCGCGAAGCCGATGAAAAATGATGGCCGATCGTTACCGGAAGTGAGAGACAGTTGAATGTAGAGTTGGAAAAATAAACAGTTGAAGGAGCTAGCAAACTGTAATGGTGAACAGTGTATTTCGAGGAGAATAAAGTGTAGTTTTTGTGTTTTGGAACCTCGTTTTATTATTTCACGAACCCACAAAGTCACAATATGCAGGCCCTTTATTACCGTGAAACGATAGCCGCCGTCTGTTTTCTATTTATGCTGAAACTTTTATGCCTGTTACCCCAACAGTATATTACACAAATATAAATATTTGCTACTAAGGCTCCACTTATCTTAAGAAATTGATGTTAATACTTCTTTCTTCTTTCAAATGGAAATCAATTTCACAAGCAAACTGCTTGCATCCTCAGTCCATCAAAAAGAAGCTCCATTGTCATTTACTTCATTTACATAATACTTAATATATAATATAAATTATATGTAATATAATATATAATAATATATAATAATATGAAATACTTCATTTTATACGTAAACACAAGGTATAATTGTCCATGAGAGAAACAGGGAAACTACAAGTTGATTCTGCAAACTGCCCAAGACTTCATTTAAGTCATTGCTAAGGCCAAACACACGGGATATTGTTTGCACTTAAAATCAAAAGGTAAAGCCATTGTAATATGAGAAATCAAGATATCCTCTCCTTTGTACTTGCACTTGATGATTGTTGTCTCAATAATGTCATTCATTACCTTTTTCACAGTCAAGGCAATTCTAATGAACTTAAAGCTTTTTGGAATAGTTGACTACATCATTCTTATTTTGTCCACTGTGTTAACTGATTTGTATGAAAACAACTTCCCCAGAAAGACACAGAATCTCTAGAACGCAATTCTGACATATCAACACATATATTAGCGTTAACTGCATCTCAGTGCTCGTCAGTGCGGTCAGCACATGACATAGCTCATCGCATATTTGACTGATTTCTGTGAGGAAAGTTCGGTCGTCATCTTCTCCTTGGCATAGGACAAAAGTTTCCGCGAACTTCATAAAGTCATAAAGGAATTCAGTTAATTTTGTGTCAATTCAATTCACTTTCAGGAATTGACAAATACAAATTATAAAGAAGCTATGCAAGGATTCCCCAATATGTGGCAACAATTGTCTGTGGTCAAATATTTATTGAGTTATAGTGTGTTCAGAAATTATGTGTTGAATCTTCAAAAGGTATATCATCATGCTACATAAAAAAATATCAGACTTGATAACAAATGATAAACATTATCCAATAAAATATGCTACGTGAAATAGCTATGAAGACTTTGGCAAGGAGTGGAATTTCATTCTACAATCTGATTTTTAAAAGAAGATACATGACAGCTGTCAAACAAGGGATGCGAAGGATAAGAGGAGAAGGTCGTTTCTATGGAAATGTAAACAAAGTTTGCCAGATTGACTACGCTGATGAATCACCTACTCCTCAGGTCAGTTATCGCTAGTTGTATGTGGGAAACAGAGTTTGCTTGACGGTTCCGTTGCATTGTCCATTTTAAGCCTACTTTTTGAAAACACAAAATACTTTATGGAAGCAAGATGTAGTGACAGTAGGAGTAGAGCTAGACTGAGGAATCATGGCCAAAGCTAAAGATCAGCTTACGGTCGGGGTGTTACACTGCATAGTCAACCCCCAGGGGCCTACTTCGGTAGGTACGGGTTGGCGCACCCGGGATCCCGAGCCAACAGTCTCCCTCGTGTGGGCTCCTCTTCGTGGTTGAGGGAGACGGTCAACAGGCCCATCCACGTGTAGACCGTGCGTGGAGACCCGTGGAGGTTTTTAGATTCTTGTCTAGTTTAGAGTTAAGGATTTAGTGAACGAAATTTTTAGTAGGTTTTGATTGATGTTTGTTATGTAGGTGTATTTTTAATAGGTTTTGTTACACTTGTATAGTTTTTAGAAAGTTTTATATCTGGATTTTGCCATGACTAGTTTTTTAAAGGGCGCTGATGACCGCCGTAGTTGAGCACCCTGATATATATATCATCATTGCATAGTCAGGCTAGAGAATTTGTCTGTTCTCTTCGGCAATTCTTTGAACAGAAAGATGAGAGTTTGCTCCTTATCAGTGAACAGCTTGCTCCTTTCATTCAAAAGTGACAGCCCCATGTCAGTAGATATGCTTGAATGTAAAAGAATTCCTACAGGTCAAAGTTCCAGCATATAGGTGGCGTTGATATGAACATGGCAATTGACAAAGTTGTTAATACCTTATTGCAATACTAATGTGGTAAGCATTTTATTCGGAACAAGGAAAGGTTTGAAAAAACTTTGTGCTTACTACATATACATTGCGTACTACTTTTTGCACTATATATATTTATATCAATCTGAATTTTAGTGGTTAAGATATTAACTAAAACATTTATAAAAATAATTGAAGCTAATTATTACATTTTAGAACATGCATCACCTATAGATGTTGCTATGGAGAAATATTTACCGCACTAGTATAGGAATGTCAACTTATGATGCATAGCAATAAACGGTAAGTATGGAATATTAGGTAAATAGTGCAAAAATTATTTAAAAGAACTCACACATGTGAAGATATTGCAACACAGTGAATATGTAAATAACATAGTTTTGCTCTTAAAGCAGGCTAATATAGATTAATAGATTTATTTCAAAAAATAGGAACAAAGTATTCAATTTCGACATCCCCCAGAAAGATTTGTTCAGCAAGTTCCTCGAACCGCCACCAGAGGAGACCGAAGACAAAATATTGCCAGCTACACCAATGAGAACTAGTCGATGTCCGGCTGAAGATAGAGGGAAGACCTCAGAAACCGGTTCCGGGAAAATTTAAAAGTGAGTGTTGTTTTGTGTTATTAATCGACTCCTAATTAACTTAATTTATACAACAACACTGTTTTCAACACTTCCATAAAAGGATTTATAAAATAGGCAAACAAGTCTTCAAGAAGTGAAATTATACCAACTGATCGCACATAAAAACAGCTGACAATATGGCGGATAAGGTAACCTATTTAAAATTTCAAACGCATGACGGATTCAATGAAAATTTTGGTAACAAGCAAGAAATAAAAACATTCTTAAAACTGCATGAAAAGAAAAGGAATCTTTTTGCAAACATAAAATTCATAAAGCTATGTTTACGAAATAAAGTGACACCCCGATTTGTCCGGAGGATAGTAAAACCAGGCTACGGGAATCAACACAGAGCGGCTGAGAAAAAAGTTTTACAGCTAGAAATTAATAAACATTATAAAAATTTGGAAGAAACGGAATTGAAACTTTATAAACTTCATTCAGTTTTAACGGAAACACTGGGAAACACGATGTGGGATAATTTCGAACAAAACTATTTGGCAATGCTAAGCAAGAAAATGAAAACAAAAACCGAAAAACTAAAGTACAAATTGACCAATTTGATGAACATTTCTTCACATCGAAACCATACCGAAAATAAGTTCAAGAATAAGAGACACATCGGAAATAGAAACTTGAGTCCTGCAGCAATTAGTCCACACGCTAAATGCAAAACAGCAACAAGTAGCGTAAACGAAAAAACAAACACGCAAAACTTTGAAAACGTTGTAAATCTTTCAAATCAAAATTTCTCCACAAAAGAATTAGGTCTTCTAAACAAAGGATTAAAAACTTGCGTAAGTTTTTCAAACGAAATTGAGGACTACATTGCAGATATAAACATTTCGGCACAGTGTCTACCAGTATCAAAACAAAACCCACTTAAAAGCCAATGTGAAAATATTTTGGAAGAAATAAAAACCAGATCCGTTCACAAGAGCAAACAAAATATTATCCGTTCATTGAAACAAAAAAACGTCATATACACCAAGGCAGACAAAGGTAACAAAATAGTCATAATGGAAAAATCTGATTACCTTGAAAAAATGGAAGAAATGCTAACTAACAAGGAATATGAAACCATTAACAAAAATCCATTAACAGCTTGCATAAAATCATTTGAAAAAACAATAGCAAAATCAAGTATAATATCAAACAAATATGCAGTTAAACCAGATAACCCAACCTTACCTAGACTTTATGGCTTACCCAAAATACACAAACCATCCATAACAATGAGACCTATAGTTAGCAGTATAAATTCACCAACATACAAACTTGCAAAATGGCTAACAAACAAATTCAACTCATTTCCAAAATTCGATAGCCTAAGCATCAAAAACACCTATGAACTTATAGAACACATTAAGGATACTGAACTAAATGAAGAAGACACACTAGTCTCATTTGACGTTAAATCACTGTTTCCCAGCATACCAGTTAAACAACTCCCAACATTGATAGAAAAATGGCTCAAATCACTTGGAATGTCATCACTTGAAATTTCAGATTACATCGAACTTACCAAATTATGCATAGAACAGAATTTCTTCCAGTTTCAAACAAAATATTTCCATCAAACTTCTGGTTTAGCAATGGGAAACCCCTTATCACCCTTCCTGGCCGATCTGTACATGAGTGCACTAGAAATAAGGATCACTAAAGGTTTCCCATGGATGTTCAAACTCTGGCAAAGATATGTAGATGACATATTTGCCATAGTGCCAAAAAAACACATCAGTGATGCACTAAAACTTTTAAATATTCAAGAAGAAAGCATCAAGTTCACTGTAGAAGTTGAAAAAGACGAGTATTTACCATTTTTAGATCTAAAAATAATCAGAAATAAAAATAGAATAAACTTTGGCATTTACAGAAAACCAACACAGACAGACAACTACATAAAAGCTAATGGCTACAATCCAAGATCCCACAAACAGGCAATCTTTAATAGTTTAGCACACAGACTGGTCAACATCCCTCTCACAGCAGAAGAATACAAAATAGAATACAACAAAATTATTGAAATAGCACAGAAAAATGACTTTCCCAAATCACTAGTAGACAAAAAAGTGAACTTAGCAAAAAAGAAGAAACTACTAAAGGAAACCACAACCCTCTCAGCTACAGAAACTAAAATGATCTTCAAAAAATTCACTTACCATCCATGGGCCTTTGATAAATTCAAAAAAGTCTTCAAAAAACAAAACATTCAACTAGCTCCAGTGAACCATTACTCCTTAAAAAACCTAATTTGCTCAAACATCAAAGATGCCATTCCATCTAACAAAAAATCTGGTATATATCAAATTGAATGCTGTGACTGTAGTCAAATTTATATTGGAAAAACGAAAAGAAATTTAGAAACAAGAGCAAAGGAACACTTTAGGAACATAAAATACAAACAATTAGAAAAATCAGCAGTTGCCACGCATTTTTGGGAAAAAAAACCACAACATAAATCCAGAACCAAAATTACTAAAACATACAACAGGAAAAGAAGAACTGTCCACATGGGAACAAATCTTTATTTCAAAAAATAGGAACAAAGTATTCAATTTCGACATCCCCCAGAAAGATTTGTTCAGCAAGTTCCTCGAACCGCCACCAGAGGAGACCGAAGACAAAATATTGCCAGCTACACCAATGAGAACTAGTCGATGTCCGGCTGAAGATAGAGGGAAGACCTCAGAAACCGGTTCCGGGAAAATTTAAAAGTGAGTGTTGTTTTGTGTTATTAATCGACTCCTAATTAACTTAATTTATACAACAACACTGTTTTCAACACTTCCATAAAAGGATTTATAAAATAGGCAAACAAGTCTTCAAGAAGTGAAATTATACCAACTGATCGCACATAAAAACAGCTGACAATATGGCGGATAAGGTAACCTATTTAAAATTTCAAACGCATGACGGATTCAATGAAAATTTTGGTAACAAGCAAGAAATAAAAACATTCTTAAAACTGCATGAAAAGAAAAGGAATCTTTTTGCAAACATAAAATTCATAAAGCTATGTTTACGAAATAAAGTGACACCCCGATTTGTCCGGAGGATAGTAAAACCAGGCTACGGGAATCAACACAGAGCGGCTGAGAAAAAAGTTTTACAGCTAGAAATTAATAAACATTATAAAAATTTGGAAGAAACGGAATTGAAACTTTATAAACTTCATTCAGTTTTAACGGAAACACTGGGAAACACGATGTGGGATAATTTCGAACAAAACTATTTGGCAATGCTAAGCAAGAAAATGAAAACAAAAACCGAAAAACTAAAGTACAAATTGACCAATTTGATGAACATTTCTTCACATCGAAACCATACCGAAAATAAGTTCAAGAATAAGAGACACATCGGAAATAGAAACTTGAGTCCTGCAGCAATTAGTCCACACGCTAAATGCAAAACAGCAACAAGTAGCGTAAACGAAAAAACAAACACGCAAAACTTTGAAAACGTTGTAAATCTTTCAAATCAAAATTTCTCCACAAAAGAATTAGGTCTTCTAAACAAAGGATTAAAAACTTGCGTAAGTTTTTCAAACGAAATTGAGGACTACATTGCAGATATAAACATTTCGGCACAGTGTCTACCAGTATCAAAACAAAACCCACTTAAAAGCCAATGTGAAAATATTTTGGAAGAAATAAAAACCAGATCCGTTCACAAGAGCAAACAAAATATTATCCGTTCATTGAAACAAAAAAACGTCATATACACCAAGGCAGACAAAGGTAACAAAATAGTCATAATGGAAAAATCTGATTACCTTGAAAAAATGGAAGAAATGCTAACTAACAAGGAATATGAAACCATTAACAAAAATCCATTAACAGCTTGCATAAAATCATTTGAAAAAACAATAGCAAAATCAAGTATAATATCAAACAAATATGCAGTTAAACCAGATAACCCAACCTTACCTAGACTTTATGGCTTACCCAAAATACACAAACCATCCATAACAATGAGACCTATAGTTAGCAGTATAAATTCACCAACATACAAACTTGCAAAATGGCTAACAAACAAATTCAACTCATTTCCAAAATTCGATAGCCTAAGCATCAAAAACACCTATGAACTTATAGAACACATTAAGGATACTGAACTAAATGAAGAAGACACACTAGTCTCATTTGACGTTAAATCACTGTTTCCCAGCATACCAGTTAAACAACTCCCAACATTGATAGAAAAATGGCTCAAATCACTTGGAATGTCATCACTTGAAATTTCAGATTACATCGAACTTACCAAATTATGCATAGAACAGAATTTCTTCCAGTTTCAAACAAAATATTTCCATCAAACTTCTGGTTTAGCAATGGGAAACCCCTTATCACCCTTCCTGGCCGATCTGTACATGAGTGCACTAGAAATAAGGATCACTAAAGGTTTCCCATGGATGTTCAAACTCTGGCAAAGATATGTAGATGACATATTTGCCATAGTGCCAAAAAAACACATCAGTGATGCACTAAAACTTTTAAATATTCAAGAAGAAAGCATCAAGTTCACTGTAGAAGTTGAAAAAGACGAGTATTTACCATTTTTAGATCTAAAAATAATCAGAAATAAAAATAGAATAAACTTTGGCATTTACAGAAAACCAACACAGACAGACAACTACATAAAAGCTAATGGCTACAATCCAAGATCCCACAAACAGGCAATCTTTAATAGTTTAGCACACAGACTGGTCAACATCCCTCTCACAGCAGAAGAATACAAAATAGAATACAACAAAATTATTGAAATAGCACAGAAAAATGACTTTCCCAAATCACTAGTAGACAAAAAAGTGAACTTAGCAAAAAAGAAGAAACTACTAAAGGAAACCACAACCCTCTCAGCTACAGAAACTAAAATGATCTTCAAAAAATTCACTTACCATCCATGGGCCTTTGATAAATTCAAAAAAGTCTTCAAAAAACAAAACATTCAACTAGCTCCAGTGAACCATTACTCCTTAAAAAACCTAATTTGCTCAAACATCAAAGATGCCATTCCATCTAACAAAAAATCTGGTATATATCAAATTGAATGCTGTGACTGTAGTCAAATTTATATTGGAAAAACGAAAAGAAATTTAGAAACAAGAGCAAAGGAACACTTTAGGAACATAAAATACAAACAATTAGAAAAATCAGCAGTTGCCACGCATTTTTGGGAAAAAAACCACAACATAAATCCAGAACCAAAATTACTAAAACATACAACAGGAAAAGAAGAACTGTCCACATGGGAACAAATCTTTATTTCAAAAAATAGGAACAAAGTATTCAATTTCGACATCCCCCAGAAAGATTTGTTCAGCAAGTTCCTCGAACCGCCACCAGAGGAGACCGAAGACAAAATATTGCCAGCTACACCAATGAGAACTAGTCGATGTCCGGCTGAAGATAGAGGGAAGACCTCAGAAACCGGTTCCGGGAAAATTTAAAAGTGAGTGTTGTTTTGTGTTATTAATCGACTCCTAATTAACTTAATTTAGATTAAATGTGCTTGTTTTTGTTGAGGTGAGATAACTGGAACCCTTGTGTATGTTTCGAGTGTTAAGGGGATAAAGCAAGGGAATCTGCATTACTTTCTATCTGCTGCTGGGGAACATTGCAGCAGACCACATGGAGAAACAGATGACCTTCACGTATATTCTTTTAAAAATCAGAGTGTACTTTGTAATTCTTTTGTTTGTCAAAAATAAAAGATGTATGTGTTCCGTAAAAGTTTGTGTGTGTACTTTTATATTTAGTTAATAACCTGGTCCATTATCAGTTCAGGTTTCTTTTCTCACCTTTTAAACCTTCCTTGCACTTATACAGATATGGTGTTAAATTAGCATTAATTGAATGTATCTGTACATGTTCATATTGGTTCTCCAGCATTTTAACTTAGATGTCATATGACATCCATACTGGTGACAGGGTTAAACTATGATGAAGATTAAAAAAAAAATTAGTGAATTTGAAACAAAGGGAAAGTTGGGAATGGAATTATCAAATGGATATAACAATCACATTTAAAGAACCTGGTACAAAATTTCTTGGCTGCAAATAAATAAACTCATTCAGAGAGAAATAAACATCATGCTACCAAAGCTTAGCTCTACTTGCTTTGCATTTTGAAGTTTGAAAAATTGCTTAGCCAAACTGCCATAAGAACAGTACAATTTGGCTAATTTTTTACTTACTTTTGTGATTACAAAGTACCTCCTGGAGCAATCCAGCATACAGAAAACAAATGTTTATAATAGAAAATAGATGCATTAAATTATTTCTGGTAATGGGCCGTTATTTCTGTAGGTCCTTTTGTGAAACACAAAGTGCTTACCCTTTCTGCTGAGTACATATATTACCTTTTCTTTATGGAAAATTCTCAATGTTATATTGGACAACAAATAAAATGCCCGCCTCAGTAGCGTAGATAGTAGCGTGTCTGCCTCACGTTCATGAAGTCCCGAGTTCAAATCTTAGTCAGGATGAGTTGCCCAGATAAGGTTCTTTACAGGGTTTTCCCTTATCCTGAAAGATGAATGTCGGGTAACTCTAGGCTCTATGGACCATGGCTTCATTTCAGCTTCATTTCACCCACTCCATTCATCATCCGATATGACTTAACACTGGAGGACGTAACTGAAAAGAAAAACAAATAAAATGGGTGAAATGACACTCAAATAAGCCTAGGGCTCATTGAGCTTAGAGTTACCAACATTTATCTTTCAGGAAATAAAAAAACTCTGGGAAAAAACTGATAAAAACATTAAAGACATTCCTGAGAATATCTTGAACATATTTGTTGCCAGGAAAGCTTCAGATCTTATTTTTATACAGATAATTTAACCTTGCCAAGATTTGAACTCACAGCCTCTTGAAAGTGAAGCAGATATGCTACCACCAATGCTACAGCGGGGGCAGACATATTCTTTATTAACCTATCTTACATTATTATAACAACTTTGCAACAAAGATAGCTGTGAGTACTGCAGAATGCAGCGCAGACCAGTACACGATTAAACATGTTCCAAAAAGGATGTTACTCTTCTGCAATAAAATTGTAAAATAACCTTACATGCAATGAAACTATTAGTTAATTATAAAGTTTTCAAAATAGTTCTAAAGTCATTCTTAAATACTCATTTACCATACAATATGGAGGAATTCTGTAATATCCCTTTCAGCACATAGATTTGCAATACATAAAGCAGACTACATGCGACTATGATTTGACATTTTACGTATATTATTAAACATACTGTAACGAAAGTTCTGAGGTTAATGCTTAAAATGTTGGTGATTCACAAATTTTCAATGTTAATACATAAAACTAAAATTTAAAGTAAAACTAAATTATAGGTACCAATGTACTTGTGGCGGGTATATTACTAGCCATTATGTATGTACAATAAATGCATGACATTAAATGTCCTTGAGCTTTTGTCTTCACTGTGACGTGACAAACAACACAGAACCTATTGACACAAGAAATGAGAGTCGGAATCGTGCAACACATGTAACTGCTTTATAAAAGGTTAACACCCATAGAGAAATTACGCTGCGAACATACTACATATGTAGGATACTGCAGCTATGAAAGCCCTTTGGAAAGCAAATAAAGAGCTATTACTAAAATAATACAAGTACTACTGCCCCTTAAACGTGTGACGCGTACAATATCCCAGTGCTTTGCTCATGGTTGGTATTCAAGAACGAACGAACAAATTTCATACCTGTAAAAATGCGAAAACCTACATATATACCTAGTATATATGTTATTCCTTACACTGCTATTTCTGCAGATTGATGCTTGTTTATTGGCAAGTGTTTAATCAATTAATTCAAGTTACTTTTATACTATTTTCATTTCTCCCAGGACGTTTTGTAAGTGATCTACAAGGCTGTGAAGGGATCTTATTGACCGCTGTTATTTTTTAGGCCTTGTAATAATGGTAAATTGGTTTGGCAAGCTCATTTGAAACAGGAAAATAACCTAGAGCTATAAAAGAAGAAAAAATTGATATATGGCAAATATCAACATTGGGAAGGCAATATGGATTAATAAGACCTGCCATTTCGATTTTTAATATTTTTGATCGAGCGGTGTGCTTCAGTTCTTTTTCTAATTACTCTTTGTTTCCAAGTTTGCGTAAAGCATTGCCTGTTAACAACGTATGGTACTTCATACAGTCTGCATTGCTTCTCTGGTAAGTTTAGGTTGGTATTGAGTAAATTGCAGCTTTGCATATTTATACCTCACTACATTAGTTCACTATCCAGGACCATAAACATTACGTTTATGGAGACCAGGTACAATAACTCTTATCGCGTTCAAAGTTCCATTTGCAGCCCAAAAACTGACAGATGTGGAATTTCTTTTCCCATGTGTGGTAAAACAGTGCGTTTATTTTAATTTTGCTAGAATTCACGTTACAATGTTCGTATCTAAAAGCCCTACATGGACGTAGGTACTGAACATATGGCGTGGTTTACTGTGTTCACAGCGTCTGTTAACTGCTTGAACTACACACGATTACTCAGGTAATAATAATATCTTTTATTATACTTTATTTTGACTTCGTTGATTACAGTATTGGTTAAACTGCAGAACAGCGGTGTCGAAGGAGTGACCTAACGGAAACTGGCTGTAGTCAACTTCGAAGTTCTGAAATACAAAAGAGCGAAATGTTACCAACACATTCTTTTTGTTGTTATTCTTGTTCCAGTATTATTGTTATTGCATACAGATGTTGCTGACCATATTGTGTAGAATTATCCAGCTTCCAAGGTAGAGAATGCTTCTATTAAACAAGGCTGTCGAATAAAACATACAATGGCACATCCAGAAGTATCTAAAGTTGAAGGTATTATCCTTTGAAACATACACACATTAAGTAAAATGCAGGGATGTGTGCCATCCATGAATGTGGCATGTTATGTTTTACACTATAGAGAACAAATATCTGACATTATCAGGGATATTCTTTAGAACATGTCCCGCAAGAAATTTTGTCTAAGTCCAACATCGGAGGCATGCACGAGGGCTGGCGGAACCTGACGTAGTGGACTTGCAGTTGTAGTGCTCCTGACACGGTTATTGGTATAAGCTTCAGTTGCCAACCTTTCTACCAACACCCCAAGCATCTGTTTTGCAGATGATCGAAACTTTACAGATACACAGCACATATGCCATTGTTAGCCATTGTTGGGAAGGTAGCAGCTTAACTGTAAAATCTGAACATGAATATTCCACCGGGGCCCTGGCATTCAGTAAACAAAGTAATCAGGTGGAAGGTGGAACTGTATGCAGTTTCTGTATGACGAAAGTTTAAGAACGAGAATGTTGTGCAGGGAGTGTGATGCATTCCTATATCAATCAAAAATACTCGGCATTGTTTAGATGTTCATTGACTACAGCTTTATTTTTTAGTTTTATTATTATTATTATTTGTGATTTACCTCCTCCAGTGTTAAGTTATATCAAACAATTCTTTTTTAAATACAGATGAGAGAAGACCCAGCATTGCAACAAAAAGTAGTGTAGTTGTTGGATCAATGTTGGCAGTTTTGAAAGTAGTCTGCTATTGTCGCCGGCGCATGCCACTTCGGCAGCTTCCGTCACCCCTCGTGTGTGCCTCCGATGTTGACTGAGACAAAATTTCTTACGGGACATGTTCTAAAGAACAGCTCACTATCAGTGTCCTTATATCCAAGATATTAATAATTTTAATTGGTTTGGGTGGATCACCATGCAGTACTTTGGGTACGTGGTGTTGGTATTTTCAGTGATGCATGTTTTCACTGTTGGCAACACTCCAGCCACTACAGCAGCTTTATACCTGGAGAGGTCCATCCCCAAACATATACATTATAATGCTTCTGGTTTACATGAGGGGACAAATTCATCTGTGGTTATATGATAGTGGTTAGGCTTCCGCTAGCAGTAGTAAAGCTATGATATAGGTGGCTGTTGCAAAATGTTACACTGTTAAATCCTTACTCATATCAATATATGGCTAACCATATTTGCTGAATTGTAGAAATATAGAACAGATGTTTGTCTTTCTTATTCCTCTTCTTTTTCCTCTAATTTTGTGCAACTCTGCATAATTAAGATATTTATCATTATCATCTCATTGCAGTAAAGTACTAAAACAATGTGTAATGTGTTGCTCAAAGACATGACAACAGTACAGCCATTGCTTCGGTGTAACAATGTGTGCTACCTTTACATAACTTAACCAAGCAATTTCTTTTATTAATCTATTAAATTAAGTGAGTGCTAAATAATGTTCAGCATTATAATTTGCACTTGCATCACTATTGGTCAGCAGGATATATCTAAAACACTAAATTAACATTGCATGCAGTCTGTCCTATTGGAAATTTACCTGCTGAATGGGACATTAATGAATATCTCCATATTATGGGGGAAGTTAGTATATTACAATGACTGAACTTTTCTTGAGATTTTATTGTGTTTAGAATTAGTTAATTTTATCAAGTAGAATGAAAGTTACTCTAAAGTTTTATTGCAGAGGAGAAATATACTCTTTTTTTGAACAGTTTTATGCTATTTGCCAGTCTATGGAGATAACCCACATATCTCGTGATGCTGTCTTGCAAAGCGTGAACATAGCTTAAAAGAGAACATACGTACTCACCAGTAACAATAAATCTTAAATAAAGGCTTACAGGAATGTGGAGTCCATACACCAGAAAGAATATGTATGGGTCCATCTCTGTAGTGTAGAGCATAGCACGTTTGCCTCACATTCAAGTGATTGCAAGTTTAAATATAAATCAGTGTCAATTATCCATAAAACTTTTTTCCAGGATTTTCCCTCTTCATGAAAGATGAATGTAGGGTAACTCTAAGCTCTATGGACCCTAGATTATTTTGAGCAACATTTAACCCATTTCCTTCTTTCGATATAACTGAACATTGGAGGAAATAAAGTTAGATAGAAAGAAATAATGTGTGAACTTGTTTGTTTTAAAAATGCTTGATGTGCACTGATTACCCCAGGAGGTAATTCCATATCACAACAAGAAGTGCAAATACGTAAAATATGACTGTTCCTAAGGTATCCTAGTTAAGCAGATTTTTTACATTTTTTAATGCTGAGCAACCGGAGCAAAGTTTTTGTTACATGATTTTTCTTTTGTGTAACTGGGATGAGGGATGTTCTTTTTGGAGCGTAGGGAATTTTGTATCCGATATTTTAGTGTAACTGTTTTATCTGATTGTTAATTCAATTGCCCACTTATGCTTTATTTTAAACTTAATAAAGTTTATGGTTTAATGATAGTTTATTTGCTTCAAAAGAAATGTAAACTTTTTGAATGTTATATTGACATGTCTCTTAATTGTTTATGTGACTTTTCTGATATAAGTACACTAGTATCACATCAAAGAACATGCAGTTCAATTAACTTGAAGTGGCAGCTGAGTAAAGATACACACTAAAAGAATTCATCTGGTACTAAACCTGAAAGAAGACTGAAGGTGATTTGTATATGTGGAGTAGATGATACATGTACCATCAATAGCTCCACATGTATAAAATCGTGCTCAATCTCCTTTGGAGATTGCTAATAGACTAATTCGTTTAGTGCGCATGTTTACTCAGCTGCCATCTCAAGTTAATTGGAGTGTCCCTATTGACTCCATGCTGAAATTTAAATGGTAAGCCATTTCTAACTATTAAACATAACAATGGCATATATCCTGGTTTTCTGGATTCAGTTTAAATATGATTTTCACTGATTTATAAAGATCTCATTGAAACCATAAATTTCTAACTATTGTAGGAAGAGGTTGTCATCTAGAAAGTCAAATACCATAGCTACATCACAAAATATCATTAATGGTAGTTCTATTTTATCCACAGTTGCTAGTAATCTGAAAGTTAGTTATGTTTCTTTTTAAACAGATATTGGTTTTGTAAAACAGAACTAGGCTGATGGAATATTGTTTAACTCCATATGTGTTATCACCCAGTTATATACTGATTTCTCCATTATTTTAGAAAAGACTATTAGTAATGAGACCAGCCTTTAATTGGAACTCAGACTTTCATGTTCTTTTGTCTATACAGCATCGACAATTGTTTAATTTTTTTCTAGAAATATCCCTGACAAAAGAGAATGATTCATATGTTGCTAAAAGTTTTACTCTGCTCTGACAAGGTCTATTTTATAGAATTGTTACTTGGGCGCCGGGGTAGCGCGGTGGTTTCGTTCGCGGCTCCCGTTCTAAGGGTCCCGTTCTAAGGGGTTGGCGATTTTAAGTCGGCCCTATCCACGCCTTCACCTCTGTCTAGCACACGTGAAGTATCCCCTATGCCCAACGTGGTTCGGAGTCCACGGTAAAAACTGTAGGTCCTCTCACCTCACCGCCATCTTCACTATCACCCTATCATCGGAGGTAATGGACACCGCCCTCTGGGTGCCTCCACCTGAGAAATGGGTCCGGTCATCACTTGGTGGGGTGAGGTTACCCCGAAGGCCAAGGTTGCCATGTGGGGAGTGTTAGTAACTAACTAACTAGAATTGTTACTTTTGTAACCACATGATAGATTTTTGTTTTCAGTGAGGTAATTTATTCCATCTCTCCAGTTGTAGAATCCATTTCAAATTTATAGATAATTTTTAGATATACCTTTCAGAGAGTTTTAAGTGTGGATCAGATCTATTTGTTTGACTTTTTGCTACATTATGAGACTGTGATAAATGCATTAGCTATAGCATAGTAATTAGTGACTTCTGAGTTTCTTATGGTTATGTGGTCAGTATTACAGCTTGGATTACTTCTCCATGTTTCAGTTTGTATTTCAAATGGGATTATTATGGGATTATTATGGGATTCATCAGCAGCTAGTGAGTAAACCTTTCCTTTTGCTTCATTTGTTACTCTTTTTATTTGTTACTGTACTTCACACTAGTTTTTGTAGTGTTCTTTAATGGTATGTTCATTGCTTGTTTGCTATATTGTTTATTTGTACAGGACTTCCATTTACCTGAGTATAATCCAAAGTCCAGCCATCATCATCTGTGATAAATGTACTGTTTTCATGGCAAAATAAGCTTCAAACAATAATAGCACAAATTTTAGGAATTCAAGTTTGTCACTTACTTGAGTCTTGGCATAGACATAATGCATAGCTTCCATCCTCAACCTCTCTCCAACTAGAATTTGTTGTTTTCTGCTCCCTTCTCTCTGGCGGTGGAACTATGCACTTCTTTGTCAGAATATCTACTGGTGGGATTTCAATTTTCACGTCACTGTGCCTTAATTCCTACAATCACTTATAAGCCCATGTGTCATCTTTTAGCACTAGTTTAAAGTTATTGATGTGCTGAATGTTGTGAATTTTTTTTTTGTTTTTTTTTGTAATTTTACTTTATCTGAACCGAATATTTCAGGACAGCTGCTAACGTTATCACCATTAAGTAGCACCTTTTTCAGACCATTTCACTTCCTGATATCTGGAGATTTGACTTTGACTTAGAGAAATTTTGGTTTCTAGACCACTTATTCCATGACCGGTAGACTGTAAACGACACTGAAAAGCCAGCTTCAGTTGAGTTACTAGCTAAGATTCTACGAGTATCGGAATTGTTGTGAATTAGTTGGCTGGGACATTGTGTTGTCAGTATTGGGTGTTGGTCTGCAGGCAGTGAATGTTGAGAACTTCAATGTTTGCAACAGAGATATGAAGCAGCATTAGACTAATGTTCCTCATTGTTGAAATATAATTAATTTCCTTTATATATTTATTTCTTTGATATTCACAATTCACCAATTTGGAATATAATTTTAATTATATGTGACTTTGTGGATTCATAGAATTAAGAGACCAATTTGCAGAAATTCAAATTGTTCTTTATTTCCATAGGAATACACTTTAATCAATCCTTACAGTAGCAGAATTACGTCACATACACAATAACAATCTTCCAAGATAACCGTCCACAAAGAGTTCACTTTCAAAATACTGCTGCAGGCACATGATTCTCAACTTCCCATTCGACTCTGTTTGCAACTCTCGTTATGACTCTCCGATAAACTACCTACGGCTTCTTTTATATACGACCACTCATGTTTTTGGAATGAACAAGAAGGCACTAGAACATTCTAGTTATCTAACTTTATCTGCCTCTGCAAGCCTTTCATCTCCACGCTATCTTTATCTATTTCGGCAAGCTCTTTGTGTGCGTCGGGCGCGCTATCGCGATAACAACTTCGCGACACTGCTCCTTCCTCATGGCTGGTCGTCCCGAACAGCACCATCGTAGCGGGCCATACGATCCAGATGTTCCACCAACGCATTTCCTTGGGGCACCTTCTGGATGCGGTAGACCACGTCGTTGATCCTCTTTACCACCCGGTACGGTCCTTGCCACAGCTATTAAAGTCTCGGCAGCGTCCCTTGGTCCGGGTAGGGCGGTACAACCAGACCAGGTCACCTCGCTGGAACCCTTGGTTGTTGGCTTGCCTGTCGTATCGGGTCTTTATGCGGTTGCTCGCCTTCTGGATGTTCTGACGACCCATCTCATGCATGTCCTGGAGATGATCCACGAGGCTCTCCAAATACTCGGTTGCTGGCTGTTTAGCGTCCGGGGAGTTCCCAAAAGTCAGATCATAAGGAAGGCGTAATTCTCGGCCGAGCATTAACCTTGCTGGCGTCATCCCAGTGGTGTCGTGTGTTGACGAGCGGTAGTCCAGCAGGAACAGTGGCATCTTGACGACCCAATCCCGCTGATGGCTGGCCACGACCTTCCTCAGATGTTTTTCTAAGGTCTTGATGTACCTCTCGACCATGCCGTCCGACTGCGGATGTAGGGGTGTTGTGCGGGTCTTGTTCATCCCAAGGCTTTCCAGTGCCTCCTTCATCAGGTAAGACTCAAGACTGGTGCCCTGGTCGCTGTGAAGCTGTGATGGCACCCCAAATCGGCAGAAAAATTGCTCCACAAGGCAGTCTGCCATTGTCTTCGCCTCCTGATTCGGTATGGCATATACTTCCGGCCACTTGGTGAAGTAGTCCACGGCCACTATCAGGTAGTTGTTGCCTCAGTCGGACACTGGGAATGGCCCAGCTATGTCCACAGCGATGCGTTCGATTGGCGTTCCGACGTTGTACTGCTGCATGTGATCCCGGCACCTATTTTGGAGCTCGCGACTCGCCGCGCACACCTGACATTGACGGCACCATCTCTCAGTATCTGCTCGGAGCCTCAGCCAGTAGTAGCGCTGTCGAAGTTTGTCTATCATTCGGTTCACTCCCACATGTCCTGAAGTACTGGCGTGCACCTTCTCCAAGACTTTCGGAAGCTTACTTCTGGGAAGTACCAACTGCTCCCTCTGTGTCTTTCCATCGGGTGAGTCCCATATCCGGAACACCATACCCTCTCTGATCCCATTGGGCCCAGGACGACTTGTATGTGGCGTTCCTTGGGGCGATGTCCTTCCAGCACGCTCCTTCTCTTCCACTCTTGTGCATTGGCCGCACTCCTCTGGGCAGGGTTTTCGGGACATGGCGTCTGCGTTACCGTGGTTCTTCTCTCTTCGATGTTCAGAGGTGTAGTCGTACTTCTGCACCCTCTGTACCCAACGCGCTGTCCGGCCTTCCAGGTTCCTAAAGCTCAATAGCCAGGTGAGGGCGAAGTGGCCAATCTTCAGGTGGAATGGCTGACCGTACAGGTAATGTTGGAAGTGCTTCAAGGTCTTTACTACCGCCAGTAACACTCGCCGGGTGACGCAGTAGTTCTTTTCTGCCGTGGATAGCGTCTTGCTGTAGTAGGCTGTCACTCGCTAGTAGCCGTCCTGGACTTGGGGTAGGACACTTCCAATGCAATGGTCGCTGGCATCGGTGTCCACAATGAAAACGCAACCCCCAGAATTGGAGCACTGCAAGGTGTCTTCAGCTGCTGTTAAGCGCGTTCTGCGTCCTCCGTCCACACATAAGACCGGTGTTCTTCTGTCAGGTGAGTGAGGGGCTTGGCGATGTTCGAGAAGCCCTTTATAAAGCGGCGGTAGTAACTGCGCAATTCTCTCTTATCCTCTGGCCGAGGCCAATCTGTCATGGCTCTGTGGCCTCTCTGGTTGTTGAGACTATGTGGCCCATGTAGTTGACTTACATACCGAAGAGCTGGCACTTGGCGTTTAGTTTCAAGTTGGTCGCCTGTAGTCTCTGTAGCACCTTACTTAGGTTCTCCAGATGGTCTTCCAAACTCTTGCCGACCATGATGTCGTCCAGGTATAGCGGGCAGGTGTCATAAGTGAGTCCGCTCATCACTGACTCCATGAGGCGTTGGAAGGTAGCTGGTGCGTTAGAGACCAAAAGGCATACCTATGAACTGCCAAAGCCCTTGGCCTGCCGAGAATGCGGTCTTTTCCTTGTCTCTTGAGTCCAAAGCCGGCGTATCCAGCGTGTCGTGAATCCGGGGGAAGGAGAAATAATCCTTCCTGGTGACAGCGTTCAGCTTCCTATAGTCCACGCAGAAGCGTAGTTCGCCGTTCTTCGTCACCAGAACGACAGGGGAACACCAAGAGCTGTCAGACGATTCAGTCACTCCCATAGATGTCATGCCCTCCAGCATGTCCCGTACCTCCGCTTGTTTTGCCAGCGGAATGCATCTAGGTGGTTGTCGAATAGGCCGAGCGTCTCTGGTGTCAATGCGATTGAGCACTTTGTCCGTGAGGCCATAGTCGCTATTGCCTTGGCTGAAGATGCGCTGTTATCGTCTCAGTAGCTGTCGAACTTTCTCCAGCTCTTCTGCGGTCAGGTGATAGGCCGCCCTCTCCAGTAAGCCTTCCACCTGGAGCCCCAGCTGTTGCGTCGGCACCGGCTCCTGTGTCTTGTCGATTGCTGTCACGCTGATCATGGGCCTCGCATGTCCCCAACTCCGTCCCGACCTGGACGCGTGATCGGTATTTGTCAGATTGAGCAGCCTCACTGGCACCTCCTCTCGGCACGGCAACAACGTTCTTCCTACACAGAGACCGTGCAAAGACGTCTTCTGGTTCATCACCATGTTCTTCGTCCGCTGGCCTTCCAGTCGCGCCGTCACCACCACCTCGCTTCTCGCGGGGACAACCACGTCTTACTTCAAGATGCCCCTGCAAATTACTGGGCGTTCTTCGGGTTGCTGAAGTATCACCTCTTCTCCATTGAGCCGCAGAACTTTCCTGCCGACGTCGACCGTGGCCTCGTTGCTTCTGAGGGCGTCCAGTCCCAATATCACCTCAGCTACCTTCGCGACGATCATCCACTGACACACGACACTCCGTCCCAAGGTCAACTTAAGCAGAGCATCATCCACAGGCAAGGTGTCGCCTGATGCCGCCACTAGCTGGTATGGTCGGCTCGGTTTTCTCGACGGCAAACCGTTGAACACGTCAAGTCTTATGATGGTCACAGCTGCCGCGATGTCCACGAGCACGTGGCACAGCTTCCCTCTCACTCAAACGTCCGTGATGAGGCTGTCATCCATATGCCGGCTGACGGTGCGCAGTGCCATTTGAGGGGATACTGGTGATGACGCCGACGTGCCCCTCGCCACGACGGCCTTTACTCGTTTTCCGGCTGCTCTCCCCGGTGTGGGAGGTTTCTCTCCAGGTGTCACGGCTATCCACACCCCCAACACGCCACTTGGTCTTCGCCGGCGTCCCTCGGCTGGCCTTTGGTCTCCCTTATATCGGATACTCCTGGTTCGTGACGTCGGGATAGTCCTCACCTTGTCCGTGTGCATCCTTAATGCTGCCGTTAGCGCTCGTGGATGATTTTGTAATCGCCGAGCACTAGGCGCTGATCTATCTTGGTGTCTCGTACCCCGTCAGCGAATGTGTAGGCAGCCTCTCGGGATACGAACTGGGGTGAGAGGTTGACTAAGGCTTTACTGGCCAGCTGCTCAATTGCCAGGGCGAACTACTGCAGCATCTCTGGCTGCTGCGACCTTGACTTAATTGGCTGCGGCAGGCTGCGGCTAAGCGGTGGTTTCCGAAACGGATCTCCAGGGCCTCCAGATGTCCTTGGACGCCGCCGCTGTCTGGACCGCGTTGAGGACCTCTGCAGCCTCTCCCTGGATGTTGGCTATTAGCTGTGCGGTCTCTTCATCTGGTTACCACTTGTGTTTGGCTACTGTGTCGAATTGACGGCCGAAGACTTCGAACGTTGACGTGGCATCGTACTTGGGTGGTTTGACGCGTGCAGATCTTGTGTCGCGTCCCGGCGCGTCTGCCTTCAAGTCCTTCAACCTCCTGCCGACGATGTCCTCTAGAGACTGTTTAGGGACTTAGTGTTGGTTTCGGCCTTTCCCGCAAGGTCTCGCGTCTCGCCAGGTCTTCGATGTTTTCTACCATAGCGTTCAGGGATTTCGTGTTATAGGCGACCTTTCTGTCCAAATCGTTAAGGCGCTCGTCCACTTGACACATCCTCTTGCCCAGCTCCGCGACGTCATCCTTTACGCCGGCCAACTGCTCTTCAAATTAGGCGACGAGGGCCTCGTTTGCGGCTTTCATTTCCGTGGTCAATTTGGTCATCTTCGCGATCAGGTTATTTGCAGCTTCCGTCTTCGCAGCGAGGGTGTTATTCGCCGACTTCATTTCTTCCATTTTCTCGGCGAGGTCGTTAGCCGTCTTCATTTCTGTTGCCAGGCTATCGTTCGCCGTTCTCATTTCTTTCAGTTCCGTGGCCAAGTTGTTATTTGCCGCTTCTGTTTTCGCAGCGAGATTGTCATTCACTGTTCTCATTTCTTTAAACTGTTCTAGAATGTTTACGAGTAGCGTCCAATGTTCCACGTCCTGACACCAGTTGTGACTTTGTGGGTTGGTAGAATTAAGAGTCCAATTTGTAGAAATTCAAATTGTTCTTTATTTCCGTAGAAATACACTTTGGTCAAACCTTACAGTAGCAGAATTACGTCACATACACAATTACAATCTTCCAAGACCGCCGTCCACAAAGAGTTCACTTTCAAAATACTGCTGCAGGAACACGATTCTCAACTTCCAATTGGACTGTGTTTGCATCTCTCGTTACGACTGTCCGATAAACTAGCCACGGCTTCTTTTATATACGACCATTCATGTTTCTGGAATGAACAAGAAGGCACTAGAATCTTCTAGTTAACTAACTCTATCTGCCTTGGCAAGCCTTTCATCTCCACGCTATCTTTATCTATTTTGGCAAGCTCTTTGTGTGCGTTGGCCGCGCTATCGCGATAACAGGTTCGCGACAGTATGTTTTATGTTTCACAGTGTTGATAAGTCGGGTGATAATATTTTACGTAATAATTTTGTTTCAGATGTTTTGTGTTGTGATTAGTGTATATACTAGTTTAATAAAGAACTTTAACTTCAATTTTGCAGCTTTATTTCAGTCATCAAACATAAAACCTATTTGTGGGATGTTGCCTGGATCAAAAAATATTGAAATAATAATTCTTTTTTTTTTCCTTAAGAATATTATTTAATTCATCAATGCAAGTCATAATTTGAACAATACAGTTACTCCTAACTGCTTCCGAACATGTCATCCTAGCACAGATGCCAAATCTCTCCTCTTCATCAAAGATCTCCCACAAGTTGATTCCATTTCCCTTCGTAACCATTCTCTGTCTATTATACATTAATCCCACATGGACAAATGTACATCTTTTGTCTTACCTCCAACCATAGCTACACTTTCACACAATATACAAACATTTTAACATTTATTTATTATTATTATTATTATTATTATTATTATTATTATTATTATTATTATTATTATTATTATTATTATTATTATTATTATTATTATTATTATTATTATTATTATTATTATTATTATTATTATTATTATTATTATTATTATTATTATTATTATTATTATTATTATTATTATTATTATTATTATTATTATTATTATTATTATTATTATTATTATTATTATTATTATTATTATTATTAAATTACTAACAACATCACAAAATCCACAAACAAGATTGGTATAGGGCCAACTATAAATAAAGGCTTGATTTATATCGAGATTTAACTGTATTGGAACACCACAGTGAAGCGAAAAATTATTAAATTTTAGATAAGTCGTATTTTTTACACATATGCTTCACTTTCGTACCTATTTTGAGGACATGTTTCGCAAATCATCGTTTGCATCTACGGCTCTTATGCAGACGATGATTTGCGAAACATGTCCTCAAAATAGGTACGAAAGTGAAGTAGATGTGTAAAAAATACAACTCATCTAAAATTTAATAAAGGCTTGATTGTTTATTTTTGTAAACAGTAAAAGTGATTGTAAATTAGCATTGGGCTAAAGATTTTAGTGACAAATAATGTGAGTTTGGTGCAATTGTTATTAGATAATGTCATCATCTTCTTCTGAACTTAGTACTGCTGATTTAATTTTTAAATCCTCATCAACATTTGTTTATTCTGAAGGAAAACATATTTCAGGAGCTTTTGCTCACATCCTTGGTTCTTGATTGACTGCCTGCATCACTCCACATGGGCCCATCTCGGTAGCGTAGATGGTAGCATGTCTGCCTTACGTTCAAGAGATCCCGAGTTTGAATCTCGGTCAGGGTGAGTTACCTGGGTAAGGTTTTTTCCAGGGGTTTCCCGCATCCTGAAAGACGAATGTCAGGTAACTCTAAGCTCCATGGACCTTGGGCCCATTTGAGCACCATTTCACCCATTCCATTCATCGTCCGATATGACTTAAAAAATAACCTCCACATGGTACACTTTGACTCTGGCATTTAGGTTTCTTTTAGTTTGATCTATGTAGTCAAAGAGCACTTTAAAACCATTAAATTGTAACAAGAACATAAGTCATCAGTAGCATTTAATTTTTGGAACAAAAATTGTGACATTCCAAAATTACTAATAGCGGTGATGAATCAAAACAAACTGACACCTTGGGACAACATATTCATATGGAAAAATAAGAACCGAGTGAGGAACTGTGAAATCCCAACAGTAGTTAATTTGACAAAGACATTAATAGTTCCACCACCAAAGAGAAGAGACCAGATGCAAAGGCGTCTGAAACTAGTTGCTCAATAATATAAAAATGTAAGTGATGAAGTGTTAAAAACTGACTACAAATAGTTCTTTCAATTAATGTTGACATCACTGTTACTGGATTACTCCAATCACGCATAAGTCATATACACTGTGTGGCTGACACAAATAGTTTTTTTCAATTAATGGTGACGTCACTATTACTAGATTACTCCAGTCATGCATAAGTCATATATACTGTGTGGCTGACAATATGTTGTAAACTTAATATTATGAATATTCTGATTTGCAGAAGATATTTAGTCATTTGTGGCTCAGAATTGGAAAGTTGTATCACACTATCTCCCAATACCTGGAATTTATTGCTCTCTGTAGATGTCCCATTACTTGAACTGGTATGGCCATGTAAGTACTAAATGTTCTTGATTGTTTTAAATATTGCAGATAAACCTTAAAGGCAAAATCAGATACAGAAATATCATGCCTCAAAGGTGACTTGTGCCAAATGCATTTAGTTTATCTTTGTAACATTTAATCTTCACAATTATTTAATGCACTTGGAAGAACAGTTAACTAAATACCAACTAATCCTAATAGTACCCAATTCTTGTTAGGCAGCTTGTGTTAGTTATATCTAATATCCAGATTGCTTTGATCTTCATCCATACATTTTAAACATCAGGAGATATAATGTTGATGCAGTATCTTGGTAAGCTAGCTGGAGTGATAATAGCATTGGCATGGAGAGACAAGTATCGGTAGTTTGATCCCTGGACATCTCTTTGAATTTCTTAAGTCTTATTCAGCTTTCCAAGAACTTGTTTGTACAATGACGGAATACTGGTGCGCAGTATGGTTTGAACAATTATTGATGGATTCAAAGAAGCTGATGATTAGTATGGTTTGAACAATTATTGATGGATTCAAAGAAGCTGAAGATTAAATTTATGCATATTTTATGGCATGTATTATTTTTTCTCTCCACAGATGGGTTCCAGAAATTAAGAATAACATCCAATTTTACATCTGTTTGTAATGGATAAGAAAATAGAAATCAAAGAAGAGAATCCTCTGGCAGATGACATAGCCTCACAGAATGAAAGAGGGTTCTTTCACAAGGTTTTTACAGTCAAGAGAAGTACTGATACTATACTTCTGGATGCTGATTCTGACATTGCAGTCAAAACAGAAATTAAATCAGAAAATCTTTTTATCAAGCAGATTAAGACCGAAACTGCAACTTGCAGCAACAACTGGGAAATAGATAGGAAACATGTAGTTGAACAACATACTCTGTTATCAGACTTTGGTTCACAGAATGAGGGAGAACTTCTAGAGGACCCTCTAATAGTGGATAAGAACTGCAACAGTGATCATGAAATGGATAACAAAATAGAAATTAAAGAAGAACCTTGCCTTTTGGAAACAGACACTTCCTCAGTCTGTGATATTAAGGTAAGTTGTATAGAAACCTACTGGTTAGTCTGAGGAATGTTGTAATAATCATCCCAATATATTCTGTATTATTGCAGAATTTTTCAGTGTACTCACCTAAAGAGTAAAATTAATAGTAAATGAAGTCAAGTATTTGTAGACAAGAAGCAACCCAGTGATAAATCTTTAACCTGTATGGAAATTTCTCTCAGAATCAGCCTTTTGTTTTCTCAAAAATATTACATCCATGCAGTAACATATTTTGTAATGTGCAACTGCATTTTGCACCACATTTAACAAGTAATGTTATTATACCAATAAAAATATTTAGTATTAAACTTCCACTTATCTTAAGAGGTTGATGTTAATACTTCTATCTTCTTTATACGAGATCGATTTCATGAACATTTGCCCACATCTTCAGTCAACACACTTCGTTGTCAAGGATACCCTGTATTTACATATTAGCAACATCTGAAGACGAAACAAACCTAGAAACAGAATCAATTGCCGGTATGTCAAAATTCATTACGTGATTTTTATTTTTTTTAAATAAATCTTTTTTCCCACACTATTAAATCTATGGGAGCATTTAATTGTTTTAATAATTTAACTACGGGATTTATTTCATGGTTAAATGACCAAAAATGATCTGCTACGGCCGATTTATCAATCTGTTTATATTTAATGTTACGAAAATGTTCTTTCTTTCTGGTTTCCAAACTACGTTTCGTCTTCCCAATATAAACCTGATCACAATCTAAACAATTAAATTGATAAATACCAGATTTTTTATTATTAGGAATTTTTTCTTCTTTAGAAAATTGTAATAAATTCTTAATACTATATTTATTTTGAGGAACTAAAGTTATACCAACTTCTTTAAAATATTTTTGAAAATATTTATTAACCCAAGGATGGTAAGTAAATTTTTTAAATTTATAAACATCTTTTTTTTTTTTAAGAGTAGAAATATCATTAATACTTTTTTGATAATTAAATTTGTCAATCTTCTTTTGTATAAAACTTTTATTAAAACCATTAATTAAAGCCATATTAATAATATGTTTATATTCTTTATTAAATTCTTCTTTATTCAGGGGTATATTTATTAATCTATAAATCAAACTATTAATGAACAGCAAATTTATGTGGAAAAGGGTTAAAACTTTTATATTTTATGTAATTATCAATATGTGTAGATTTCCTATAAATACCAAAATCTAATTTGTTATTATTTCTTATTATTTTCAAATCTAGAAAACGAAAAAATCCATTAATTTCAGTTTCTAATGTAAATTTTATAGCTTTATCTTGTAAATTTAGTAATTTTAAAGCATCATTAATTTGTTTTGCAAGAACAATAGCAAAAATATCATCAACATATCTATACCATGTTTTAAAAATCAAAGGAAAAGGGTGGAAAAGGGTTAAAACTTTTATATTTTATGTAATTATCAATATGTGTAGATTTCCTATAAATACCAAAATCTAATTTGTTATTATTTCTTATTATTTTCAAATCTAGAAAACGAAAAAATCCATTAATTTCAGTTTCTAATGTAAATTTTATAGCTTTATCTTGTAAATTTAGTAATTTTAAAGCATCATTAATTTGTTTTGCAAGAACAATAGCAAAAATATCATCAACATATCTATACCATGTTTTAAAAATCAAAGGGATTGCTTTAGTGACTTGAATTTCGAAAAAACTCATAAAAAGATCAGCAAGAAAAGGTGAAAGAGGATTACCCATTGCTAAGCCAGAAGTTTGTTGAAAAATTTTGCCATTAAAAGTGAAAAAATTTTGATCCAAACAAAAATCAGTAAGTTCAATAAAATCAAATATTAAATCCTGATGTAAATTTATTGAATTCAACCACTTTTTTAAATAAATTAAAAGTTTGTCTCTAGAAATACTAGGAAATAAGGCAGTTACATCAAAAGAAATAAGTGTATCCGTTTTAGATAATACAACACTATCAATCTTTTTTATTAGTTCAAAAGAGTTTTTAATACTTAAGCTTTCAAATTTATCAAAATTAGTAAATTTTTTGTGTAACCCTTTTGCTAAATTGTAAGTTGGTGAGTTTATACAATTAACAATAGGTCTCATTTTATTACCGGGCTTATGAATTTTACATAAACTAGTTCCTATATTCGTTAGAAAAACTATTAAATTTGATAATAGTATTCATTAAAAAGCAGCAGAGAAAAAAAAAGTAATTCGAGTCGAAAGAAGTTTACTTTTTAAAAGTTTAAGTAATATTAAACTTAAACTATATGATTTACATCTTAAATTAACAAATATTTTAGGTTATCCAATATGGCTTAATTTAGAATCCACAATATTTCATATTTTTAATATAAATATGAAAAATAAAACTGCTAAATTGAAAAATAAATTATATAATTTGCATTTGAAACAAAATAAATTAATGGAAATTTATAACTTTAGTATACTTTTTAGTATAACTTTAGTTCCTCAAAATAAATATAGTATTAAAAATTTATTACTATTTTCTAAAAATCATAAAATTCCTAATAATAAAAAATCTGGTATTTATCAATTTAATTGTTTAGATTGTGATCAGGTTTATATTGGAAAGATGAAACGTAATTTAGAAACTAGAAAGAAAGAACATTTTCGTAACATTAAATATAAACAAATTGATAAATCGGCCATAGCAGATCATTTTTGGTCATTTATCCATGAAATAAATTCCGAAGTTAAATTATTAAAACAATTGAATGCTCTCAGAAGCAATATGTAGTTGGTTTATTGATACTCGTCACTTACTTGTAAGCAACGAGTATCAATAAACCAACTACAAATAGTTTCTGAGATTAATTTTGACGTCACTGTTACTAAATTCCTTCAAACACATATAATTAAATGCTCCCATAAATTTAATAGTGTGGGAAAAAATATTTATTTTAAAAAATAAAAATCGCGTAATGAATTTTGACATACCGGCAGTTGATTCTGTTTTTAGGTTTGTTTCGTCTTCAGATGTTGGTAATACGTAAATACATGGTATCCTTGACAGCGAACTGTGTTGACTGAAGATGTGGGCAAATGTTCATGAAATCGATCTCGTATAAAGAAGATAGAAGTATTAACATCCACTTCTTAAGATAAGTGGAAGTAATTACTAAATATTTTTATTTGTATAATATTTATTACTCCACTGTAACTAGCTTCATTTTCTGTGTAATAAGTAATGTTATGTTTATTTATGTAATGAAATAAAGGTTGACTTTGATGCCAGTTTACTGAGCCAAAAGGATTCTAACCTTCGGTTCTTGAATGCTAATATGATTGTAACTAAACCTAACACATGCTACATTTTCAATTTGGTAAGGGGAAAAATGTGTTTGACATTCTTGGGACACCAAGCACCCATGCATGCCACTTACACACTGGCACATATGTGCACACTGTAAGGAAAACAGCCTTTTTGTATGTATCCCAGTTCTAAGTAATTTATATTGCTACTTAAATAATTGTAGCTTCCAGAAAAAGTATAATTTAGAAACATGGTAATAGAACCTTATTTATACATAATTTTCTGTTATACATATTAAATATCAGGGAAATACAATTGAGTTTCATGTGATTTAATGAGCATACAGCATATGCTATATGCAAAGAAATGTGAAACACATTTTGCTTAATGTTGCTGATAAAGATGAAGCTGTGTGGACGACTTTTAACCACAAAAATAGAAAACAGACATTTGCTCTTGAAACAACTATGTTGTAGCAACAAACGATAGGTATTTAGTGTTTACTGCTGAACAACAGCTTTGTTTTCTAGTTCTCAGCTGCTTTTAATCAGTCGTGGAGAAAGCAAAAAGGAAATGTTATATGCTACATCAGAAATTAAAATTCATACAAGCATTAGTACTTAATAGACACAAAACAAAATTTCAAATTTTTTCAGACTATGGAATTGGTTATAACGTGCTGTGTACACAAACAGTAACAGAAATGCTATTTGGATGAGATTTTAACTTTGGGTGCTAAAGCAACTAAACGCAGCTGTTAGGAGGTAGAGAGATATACTGATTTTCAAATGACACATTTTAGTGGTTCTAGTAGAAATGAGCTGCAGCTCTACCAATTAAGCAAAATTCTGAGATCAAAAGCGATAAATTTAACTAAAATAATGAATATCAGAATAACAATCATGATAACAATCTACGTAATCATGGTTGATTTCAAGACTTTATCAGAATGGTTGCAAAGACTTAAAGATCATCATGGAATCACAGGGAAAGCAATTTAGAGCAAGTCAAATGCTGTGGATGACATCATGGTGCAGCACTGGAAGAAAGAAGTTCCACCAGGAATCGTAAGTACTTATCAGTCTCCAAACATCTACATGTGTGATAAGACTGGCCTGTTCTATAATCTTGTTACCAACAAGATAGCTGAAAATGATGACTGTTGCCACAGTGGGAAGAAAGATAAAAGTTGTATAACAGTTGCTTTTGCTACCTATGGAATGAATTCTCATCTCCCACTTGTGATAATAAAATCCAGGAATCCACGGTGTCTTAAGGGCGAGAACGCTAAACCTACTGAATATGAATTTAATGGAACAGTAGTTTAAGAAACTGCACATCTGAATTGGAAAGAAATACAAATCTTTTTATGGATCAGTGTGTAGCACATTCATTATAAGAAATTTTGGAAAATGTTAGAGTAGAATTTTTACCTCCTAACTGTAACAGTCATTGACTCTGCATGGTTTGGTCATCATTGCAAATTTCAAAGTTTATTATAAAATAACACTGGTTCAACACTTAATAACACTGACTGAAATAAATAGCCCATAACATCCCTTCAGCGCAAGGGCTTCCCACCCACTGGTGGGGTCAGCTCAGCCTTTTCTTACAGGGTGCGCAAATCCCTGAGAGATACCAGCTATTTGTACTGGTTGTCATTTATTTCTTACTTATCGATCCTTAATTAAAACTCCTATCACTTCCTGTCTGTATCACAATGTTTGTTTCCCAATTTTCTTCATTCCTCTCCACCCTAACATACTGTAATCTAACGTGTTTGTTAATATTTATTTACACTTATATTTATTTACTTAGTATAAGCTGTATTGCTATATCTGTCACTATAGTAGAAATTACTTTTCATTTTCTCTTTTACTGTCAGTTTCACTTTAGAGCTGCTACCACTTGCTTCCATTCAGGCCTGTGTTTTGCTGTTATAATCCACTTTGCATCTAGCGCTTTCTTGAACTCTTGGGACCATTGTAGCCTCAGACGTCCTTGCTTCTTCCCCCTTGTTGCACATCCCATACTGTTAAAGCATATGCCCATCTGTCTTGACGCATTCTCGCCACATGTCCTGCCTATTGCCATTTAATCCTCTTCGCTCTGGTGGCTGTCTTCTAGGCCATTTCTTCTTCACAGCACTTCTTTCTTCACTTTATCTTTTAGGCTGGTTCAGGTTCTTCCTTTCCATCTTTCCATCTTCCATCAGGTCATGTTTCTTCATTAGCGCCCATGTTTGGCAACCATATAGTAAGAGTAGAATGATGCAGGTTTTAATAGCTGGTCTTAAATGTTGGTTTTAAAGAATGAATTTCAGACTCCAGAATTTACCCCATGCTAATTTTACTGTTTAGTTAATTGATGGAAATTAATTATTTCTCCACACTAGCCGTCTATAGGCTAAGATATTTGATGGATAGAGTCAACATGAAAAATTCAATGCCGTGGCCGGGATTTGAACCACGGATCTCCTGGTTTCTGTCCAGTCGCTCTTAACCTTTGAGCTACCATAGCCAACGTGCCTTCCTGACATTAAATTCTCCAGTTGACCCGTATATTTCCCCGGTAGACCACTAGGGGTTCTCGCATCCGAGATCCACCGTTTGTGGCGACTTACTATTGTAAGTACTTAAGTCCCAGGCTTCATCATTTAACTCATATAGTTTAGTTAATTGATGGAAATTAATTATTGCTCCACACTAGCCATCTATAGGCGACTGGACGGAAACCAGAAGATCCGTGGTTCAAATCCCGGCCATGGCATTGAATTTTTCATGTTGACTCTATCCATCAAATATCTTAGCCCATAGACGGCTAGTGTGGAGAAATAATTAATTTCCATCAATTAACTAAACTATATGAGTTTAATGATGAAGCTTGGGACTTAAGTACTTACAATAGTAAGTCGCCACAAACGGTGTATCTCGGATGCGAGAACCCCTAGTGGTCTACCGGGGAAATATACGAGTCAACTGGAGAATTTAATGTCAGGACGGCCCGTTGGCCATGGTAGCTCAAAGGTTAAGAGCGACTGGACGGAAACCAGGAGATCCGTGGTTCAAATCCCGGCCATGGCATTGAATTTTTCATGTTGACTCTATCCATCAAATATCTTAGCCTATAGACGGCTAGTGTGGAGAAATAATTAATTTCCATCAATTAACTAAACTATATGAGTTAAAGGATGAAGCCTGGGACTTAAGTACTTACAATAGTAAGTCGCCACAAACGGTGTATCTCGGGGAAATATACGAGTCAACTGGAGAATTTAATGTCAGGAAGGCACGTTGGCCATGGTAGCTCAAAGGTTAAGAGCGACTGGACGGAAACCAGGAGATCCGTGGTTCAAATCCCGGCCATGGCATTGAATTTTTCATGTTGACTCTATCCATCATAATTTTACTGTTTTTATTTATGCATCCCTTGTTCCTGAGAGACTCACCATTTGGCTTAGGTAAATGTAATTGTTACAGTATTGTCGCGGTGAAAAGCACAGGAAGTTCGGTGCCGAGAGATAAGCATGCCTAGTGTACACAAAGAGCCTGCAGATAAAGATAACAATCGGATAGTGTATCACTGAGATAAGACTTACCGACACAGATAAGTGAGGTAATTGGAACATTCTGGTGATGTCTTTGTTGTTTTATAGAACTTTCGATGTCTTGTTTATTCCAGAAATATCTAGTGATTGTTATAGAAATCTCTCGAATTTATCAATGAGGTTTTTAAGAAGGCGACAACTCGGCAAGAGTCAGTCGTAAACAGTAGTAAACACAGTAAGGAGTAAGCAATTGTAGAGTGTTGTAACGAGCTGGGCAAGCGGATGGGCCAAGTGGACGAGCGTGTGGAAGACCTGCCGAACGGCTTCAATGACATAGAGGAAAAGGCTCACAGTAACGCCAAGTCCCTGAACGCCATGGTGGAAGACGTCGAAGACCTTGCGAACCGCGTTAACAACCTGGAGGGAAAAGCCGACAGCAACACTAAGTCCCTGAACGCCATGATAGAGGACATCGTCGGCAGGAGGTTGAAGGACTTGAAGGCCGAAGCGCCGGGACGCGAAACAACATCGGCGCGCGTCAAACCTCCTATGACGGCGCGACAACTTTCGAAGTCTTCCGCCGCTAGTTCGACGCAGTGGCCAAGCACAACATATGGTCACCAGAGGAAGAGGCCACACAGTTAATAGCCAGCCTCCAGGGACGGGCCGCGGAAGTTCTGAACACGGTCCAGACAGCGCCGGCACCCAAGGACATCTGAGAGGCCCTGGAGAATCGCTTTGGAAACAACCGCTTTGCCGCAGCGTACCGCAGCCAGCTGAAGTCAGGGTCGCAGCAGCCAGGGGAGATGCTGCAGGAGTTCGCCCTGGCAGTCGAGCAGCTGGCCAGTAAAGCCTTAGTCGACCTCCCACCAGAGTTCGTATCCCGGGAAACTGCCTATACATTCGTTGACGGGGTACGAGACACGGAGATTCGTCAGCGCCCAATGCTCGGCGACTACAAAACCATCCACGATATGCTAACGGCAGCATTGAGGATGGAGGCGGCCAAGGTTACAGCTATCCCAACTTCCTGAACAAGGAGTATCCACTTCAATGGAGAACGAAGACCAGTCGAGGGACGCCGGCGAAGACCTAGTGGCCGGTGTTGGAGGTGTGGACAGCCGTGACACCTGGAGAGAGACTGCCCACACCAGGAAGAGCAGCCGGAAACGAGTAAGGGCCGTGGTGGAGAGGGGCACGTCGGCGCCATTACCACCATCCCTTCGAGTGACATTGCGGGCCGTCAGCCGGCGCATCGATGACAGCCTCATCGCGGACGGTTGGGTGAGACGGAAGCCGTGCCGCGTGCTGATGGACACCGGGGCAGCCGTGACCATCATCATACCTGACGTGGCCAGGGGTTTGCCGTCGAGAAAACCGAGCCGACCATACCAAACAGTGACGGGCCGTGTGTCTGGGTGTTCGTTGCGAAGATGGCTGAGGAGGTGATACTCGGATTGGGTGCCCTTAGGAGCCACGAGGCGACGGTCGACGTCGGCAGGAAGGTTCTGCGGCTTAACGGAGAAGAGGTCATACTCCGGCAACCCGAAGAGCGCCTTGAAATCTGCATGGTCGTCTTGAAGGGAGACGTGGTTGCCCCCGCGAGAAGCGAGGTGGTGGTGACGACGCGACTGAAAGCCCAGTGAACCAGGAACATGATGTTGGATCAGAAGACGCCTGTACACGGATTGTGTGTAGCCAGAACATTATTGCCGTGCCGAGAGGAGGTGCCAGTGAGGCTGCTCGACGACAACCACAGTCAGGCTGGGGACCTGCAAGCCCGTGGTCAGCATGACAGCAATCGACAAGACCGAGCAGCCGGTGCCGACGCAACACCTACGACGCCGGCTAGAAGGCTTACTGGAGAGGATGGCCGACCACCTACCGCAGTACAGCTGGAGAAGGTTCGGCAACTGCTGCGACGATACAAGCGCGTCTTCAGCCAAGGTAACACCGACTACGGCCGTACGGACAAAGTGCTTCACCACATTGACACCGGAGACGCCCGGCCTATTCTGCGACAGAGGACATGAAATCCAGGGGAGTGATTGAAGAGTCTGACAGCCCTTGGTGTTAAAGAAGACTGGTGAGCTACGCTTCTGTGTGGACTACAGGAAGTTGAACGCTGTCACCCGGAAGGACTGTTTCCCCTTACCCCGGTTACGCTAGCTTGTGCAAAGTGGATCTCGAACCTGGACCTGAAGTCGGGTTACTGGTAGGTAGCTCTGGACCCGAGAGACAAGAAGAAGACTGCATTCTCGACAGGTCAAGGGCCTTGGCAGTTCACAGTTATGACCTTTGGTCTCTGCAACGCACCAGCTACCTTCCGACGCCTCATGGAATCGGCAATGACAGGATTGAATCACGACTGCTATACCTGGACGACACAATCATCGTCAGTAAGACCTTCGAAGGCCATCTGGGAAACCTGAGCAAGGTGTTGCAGACTGCAGGCGACCAGTTTGAAGCTAAATGCAAAGAAGTATCAGCTTTTCCGCTAGGAAATTAACTACTTGGGCCACATAGTCACAGCAACCGGAGTGGTCACAGTCCCGGAGAAGACACAGGCTGTAAGAGATTGGCCTCGCCCAAAGGATAAGCCAGAGTTGCACAGTTTCGTAGGGCTGTACAGTTATTACCGCCGCTTCATGAAGGGGTTCTCCAAAATCGCCAAGCCCCTCACCCGCCTCACAGAGGAACACCGACCTTACGTGTGGACGGATGACGCCGAAGACGCTTTCCAGTGGCTGAAGAAGACACAATGTAGGGCTGCTAATCTGGGATTTCCACAACCAGGTGGCGCCTTCATTGTGGACACCGACGCCAGCGACCGTTGCATTGGAGGCGTATCCCAAGTCCAGGTCGGCCATGAGCGAGTGATAGCCTACTACAGCAAGACGCTATCCAAGGCAGAGAACTACTACTGCGTCACCCGACGAGAGTTACTGGCGGTAGTAAATACATTGGAGCACTGCCACAAGTACCTGTATGGTCAGCCATTCCATCTGAGGACTGACCACTCCGCCCTAACCTGGCTACTCAGCTTTAGAAATCTGGAAGGCCAGACCGCATGTTGGGTCCAGAGGCTACAGGAGGACGACTTCACCTCTGAACATCGTAGAGGGAGGAGCCACGCCAATGCAGGCGCCATGTCCTGAAGAACCTGTCCAGAAGAGTGCGGCCAGTGCTCCAGAGTGGAAGAGAAGGAGCGCGCCGCAGCTGTCAGAGTTGTCACGGCAGTGCCTGCCGATGGCTGGGATAGCGCAGGCCTGAGGAGGGAGCAGCTGGCGGACGCAAACTTTGGGGCACTCTTGAGAGAAGTGGAGGCAGGGACCAGACCTACCTGGGAGGACATCGCACCAAGGAGCGCCAGATATAAGTCGCACTGGGCCCAATGGAACTCACTGAAAATCAGAGAGGACGTGCTGTTCCGGGTATGGGAATCACCTGATGGGAAGACGCAGAGAGAACAGTTGGTACTTCCCCGAATTAAGGTCCCAGAGGTCTTGGAGGAAGAGCACGTCGGTACTTCAGGACACCTGGGATTAAACCGAACAATCGACAAACTCTGACTGCGATACTACTGGCTGAGGCTCCGAACACACGCTGAGAGACGGTGCCGTCAATGTCACGTGTGCGCGGCGAGTCGCGGCCCCCAGACTAGGAGATGGTGTCGCATGCAGCAGTACAACGTCGGAGCGCCATTCAGAAGGATCGCCGGCGACATAGCTGTACTATTCCCGTAGTCCGACCGAGGCAACAAGTACCTGATGGTGGTCGTGGACTACTTCACCAAGTGGCCGGAGGTGTATGCCATCCCGAACCAGGAGGGGAAGAGAATCACAGACTGCCTCGTGGAGCAAGTGTTCTGCCGATTTGGGGTGCCGTTAGAGCTCCACAGCGCCCAGAGCACCAATTTTGAATCCAACCTAATGAAGGAGGCACTGGAAAGACTTGGGGTTAATAAGACGTGCAACACCCCTGCATCCACAGTCGGACGGCATGGTGGAGAGATACATCAATACCTTAGAAGAGCACCTGAGGAAGGTCGTGGCCAGCCATCAGCAAGACTGGGACGTCAAGGTGCCGCTGTTCTTGCTGGCCTACCGCTCGTCAACGTACGACACCACTGGGATGATGCCAGCCAGCATGATGTTCGGCCGAGAGTTTCGCCTCCCCTGTGATCTGGGTTTTGGAAGCCCCCGGACGCAAAACAGCCAGCAACCGAGTATGTGGAGAACCTGGTGGACCATCTCCACGACATGCATGAGATGGCTCGTCAGAACATCCAGAAGGCGAGCGACCGCATGAAGACCTGATACGACAGGCAAGCCAACAGCCAAGGGTTCCAGCAAGGTGACCTGGTCTGGTTGTACCGTCCTACCCGCACCTAGGGACGTTGCCCGAAACTTCAGCAACCTTGGCAAGGACCGTACCGGGTGGTAGAAAGGATTAACGACGTGGTCTACCACATCCAGTAGGTGGCCCGAGGGAAGATGTTGGTGGTACATCTGGATCGTCTGGCCGGTGACGCAGGTGCTGTTCGGTACAACCAGCTTTGAGGAGTGAGAAGTTTCGCGGCGAAAAGCACAGAATGTTCGGTGCCGAGAGATAAGCGCAGCTTGTATATACAGAGAGCCTGCAGATAAAGAGAACAGTCGGATAGTTTATCACTGAGATAAGACTAACCAGCACTGATAAGTGAGGTAATTGGAACATTCAGGTGACCTCTTGATTGTTTTATAGAACTTTCTATGTCTTGTTTATTCCAGAAATATCTAGTGATTGTTACAGAAATCTCTCAAATTTATCAATGAGGTATTTAAGAAGGCGACAACTCGCCAAGAGTCAGTCGTGAACAGTAGTAAACACAGTAAGGAGTACGCAATTGTAGAGTGTTGTAATGAGAGCTGATGTAATCAGAACGCTGTTTGTGTGGACATCAACCTTGTTTGATGGTGTTATGTATGTGATATAATTCTGCTTCTATGAAGTGTATTTCTACGCAAATAAAGAACATTTGGAATTTCTGCAAATAGGACTTTTAATTCAATGCACCCACAAATTCACAGTATTCTATATGTTCCCCATCTACTTGAGTAATGCTTTCTGTGGAGTTTGTCATGATTTTTGTATTTGTGAGATTCATTTGTAATCCCACTTGTTTGCTCTTGTCATTGACATTCTTCAACATCTCTTGTAGTTTTGTTGCTGAGTTTGCAAATAATATGTCATCTACAAATCTTAGGTTGGTTAACTTCTTCCCGTTTATATTCAGCCCCAAGATTTTCTTTCATTTTATCCATCTAAATGGTAACTCTGGTATGCAGTTAAATAGTTTTGGGGATATTGGTTCTCCTTGTTTGATATCTTTTGTTTCAAAGATTTCCCCTTTGACATCTGTTCTGATTGTAGAATAGCTGTTTGTGTAAATCTTTCCTAGCTGTCCTACATATTTAGGATGTGTTCCTATTGCATACAATGAATTTATCATGCTGTTGTGGTCTACCAAGTCAAATACTTTGGTGAAGTCAACAAATGTCATATACTTTAAGATTGAATTCAGCGGCTTTCTCTATAACCTGATTTATGGTCTGTACTGAGCATGGAATCCTGCCTGCCCTGGTGGTTGGTGCTCATCTATTATTTTCGTGAGCCTGTTTGCGATTATTTTAGTTAAAATCTTATAGAGGTTTGACATTAAGCTTATTGGTCTGTAGTTGTTCAGGTCTTCTTTGCTTCCTTTCTTATATAATAAGCTTATTGTGCTTCCTTTCCATTGGTGCGTTATCTCCTCGGTCACCCATATTTTATTAAAGACTGAGGTGATTGGTGTAGTTACTTCTTTACTGCATTTCAATGATTCATTAATAATACTTGAGCAGGAAATGGGGCAGATTGTATTTTTTTGTGGATTTTGAGAAAGCGTTTGATACGATAAACAGGGAGGCTTTGAAATGGAAATTAAGAAAAAAAGGGGTGAGCGAAAAATTGGTAAAATTTATAGTGGGGTGAAATTCAGAATAAGATGTGCCTTGAATGTATTATCAGAAGAAGCCGAACAGAATTAGGCTTAAGACAGCGGTGCAAATTGAGTCCTATACTATTCAATTTATTTATAGATGACATAATAGAGAGAATTAAGGAAAGCAATGCCCATTGCCCAATCACAATGAACAAAGAGATCCCTGGTTTATTGTATGCCGATGATTCAACATAGGAGCAATTTCCATAATAGGTCTACAAACATGAACTGAGGCAATCCATAGGTTTTGCGCTGATTTAGGTGTAAGGTTGTGTAGCAGCGGAGGATGGGCTGCACAAGCCAGAAAAGTGATAGCTAATGCAGGGTTGTAATGTCAGGGGTAAGAATATGTAAACATAAACTGGAGATGTCAGTTAGATGGATAGAGAGAATGTATAAAGTGGTCGTTGAAGCCAGAACAATGTAAGCAGTGGAGGTATGGGGCACATCAGAGATAGGAACACAATTAGACCAGATGTATGGATTGTTTTGCAAAGAACTACTAGGGCTGCCAAAATCGGCACCAAGAGAGGTGGCATTACTAGAGCTAGGTAATACAAAAAAGAGGGGAATCATAATAGAGAGAATATTGAAATTCTGGCATAAGTGTATTAAAGGGCAGAAAGGGGAATTATTGAATCTGTGCATGAAGCAACAGAAAAGCATCAAAAATACAAATAGTTGGTGGTCAGAATTGGAAAGAATGGTGTTAAAGATAGGCATGGGAGATCTATGGAGAGCAGAGGAGACAAATTATAGCGGTTTTTGGAAGGAAGTGAGAACTAGACTACAAGACATAGATAGGCAAAAAAGATATGGGAAAGTATAGAAGAAAAGAAATCTTTGAAATTTAATAAGTAATTAAAGGCAGAATGGGCTAGGGAAAATATATAGATTAATGTGGCAAAACTGGAAGAGAAGGCATAGAATGGATGAGAGTAGGACTATTATACTTAAAAGGGTTGAGAAGTAATGACGTAGGAATATATGAATTTTGTGGAGACGAAGAGAACACCTGATAGAATGTAAGGAGCTAACAAATTACAGGAGAAAAATATGGGATAAGAAATGGTACAGTGTAAGTAAAGAAATATTGGCAGTACGCATGCTAACGGGAATGGGAGAAAAGAAAAATAGATGTATAGGAGATATCTTATTTAGGATAAGAGAAAAGTGGATTAGGATAAAAGAAGAAAAGGTCAAGAAGAAATGACACCAAGCTGCTCAGGAAAACCAAAGGCTTATAGCCAGGGGACCTAAGTTAGCAAGTAAATCTTAAGGTCAGCAATTTCATGTATTTGTACAGGGGGTATAATACAGTATGTTCTATGTTAAATTTTATTGTACTGAATTTGTAATGGATACTGTACAGATAAATATAAATAAATAAATTCATTAATAATGCGATCATCTACAGGAGTTTTGCATTTTTCAGGTGTTCTATGGCATATTCTACTTCTCTGACTAAAATTTGATGGACGGTTTTTTGTTCTGACTGCCTTTGGTGTTTGCAGTTACTTATTCTCGAGTTGCTTGCATATAGTTGTTTATAGAATTTTGTAGCTGCCTCTATCTTGATATTGTTGTCTTTGCTTTTTCATCTTTTGCACTCAGAATCCAGTGGGTACCATTTGCCAGTTTCTTTTGTGCCTTCTTGGCTGACTGAATTTTTTAATATATCGTGAATAGGTTTGTTGTTGTACTGGCAGATGTCTTTCCATATTTCTCTTTTTGTTTCCCTGTTTATTTTGGCATAATCTGCTGAGACTCTTATCAATTCTTGTTGTAGTTTCTCTACTTTTTCTCTTTTTTCTATTATTTTGATGGTGTTTGCATTCAGTTTATTACTGTTTCATCTTACATTTGCCAAACCTTCTTGAACTGATTCCAGTATGACTGACTATAAGTTACTGTAAATATCTTGTATGTTACCTGCGTGGTTCACTCTCATTTGTAGCAGCTCATCTGCTGTGCTAGTTTGTAGGTGTTGCTATTTATTTTATTTGCTTTGCATTTACAGATTTTGAGGCATATCTTTTCTTCTTTGGTGTTTGGAGTGTTTGCAGTACCATTCTACGATCTGTATCAAACTTGAGCCCATTCAGCATATTATGTCTTTAATGTTTTCTTGACTGTTGCTTAGAATGACGTCGATTTCATATTTAGCTGTGCCATCAGGTGAATGCCACATTTATTTTGCAGAAGGTGATTTCCTGTAGAATGTGTTTAGACTGTAAAGATTGTTTTCTTCCGCGAACTGAATTAACATTTCTCTGCTTCTATTCCTTATACCTATTCCATAGGGTCCAGAAGTGTTTCCTCATCTCCTTTTCTCACTGCTACCTTGCCGTTAAAATCAACCATGATAAAGGTTGTTTGTCCCTTGTGATTATTTAATGCTTCATCTAGGTTTTCATAGAATTCCTCTAGCTCTTCTTGTGTGCGTGATTCTGTAGGGGCATAGTTGTTTTATGGTGTTTGGTTTATTGTTTATTTTCATTATAAGTATTGCAATTCTTCACTTATACCTATGAATTCCTCTAAATCATTCTTTGAGTTTTGCGTACTAGATATCTCTCCCTTTTGTCCCTTTGTTTTTCCTATGTAATGTAGTATGTCACCTTTTCTCTATTATGTTTTCTTCCATCCTTCTTACTTCACATAAACCTAGTACATTAAATTTGACATTTTCCAGAGCATTTTCTAGTTCTATTTCTCGTTTAGTATTCTCAGTTTTCTCACATTAAGGATACCTATAAAGAATTCCTTCTTTATAGTGTTTTTTGTCTCTGTTCCATGGGTATTGTCTTTTCGTTCCATTAGTCATTTTTTGGAACCTTTTGTAATGTTCCCATTGGTCATTTATTTGCATTTTCTGGTAACCTATTCTTACTCTGTTTCCCTTGGCTTCTTCTCTAGCCCTCTTGCATATGTATGCTTCAATATGCTGTTCTTTCTTTGTCATATCACTTTTGCTGTAGCATTCACTACCAACCAGTTTCTTTTTGTTCGTTAGTGCTGTTAATTTGTCTTCAAAGTTCTTCATTTGTACCAAGGTCACATAACATACTTTCTGATCTTTCCCAATTCTTCTTGGCTGCTCATAATTCTCATTAATTTCCATTTCAAAAATTTTGTTTACTTCTTGTTGCACTGTTGTGTTCATTGCTTCTCCTATTTTTGCATTTTTTATTATTATATTGTGTCTTCTTTCTTGTTTTTGCCTTCCTTTTTCTGCCTCTGAGATTTCTTTAAGTTTTCTTTATATTGTGAAACAGGAAATGAAGTCAGCTTACTAAGAGCTATGGAATTTATTTAGGTTCCATGGAAGCAGGTATCATCCTCCACAATCAAACACTGTATCTTTAGTTCTCATATCTTAAGGAGCGATGGTGCCGGTAGTAATGAAATACAGCCTATAAATGAACTAGCTTCACAGAAGGATACAAATGTTGATATTTTGATGACAATCTAGTTGTGTGTGGGGAAACTACAGGTTGAGAGGTTATTGCTTATGTGTGGCAAAAATATGGTGTTGATTACAAATATAGACCAGATCCAAGCAATACAGATAACATGGGGACCATAATTCAAGTCTTGAAATATTTGAAGTAGGTGAAGTTTTAAGAGCAATAAATATGGGTAAGTGTTAAACCAGTATGAAAAGTTGTGGCGATAAATCTTAAGTTCATTAATATGCTTTGTAAAAGGAGTTTTATGCATTTAATGCAAGAAAAATGAAACAAGCCAAATTAATTGAATTCTTTAAAGTGGGACCAATTTTTAAATAACATTTGCTCTTTAGATATCTTGGCTGTAAAGATTTATACATTCAAGCCCACAGTAACACAGATTTTTTTAACAAAAAAGGAAAGAATATTATGCATTATCAAAATCTCATTTGTAAGTAATGCTGAGTTACGCATTATCTTCCCTCTTCTCCCTGATATATGCATAAGCCATATTTATTATTTTTGCCTTTAGTTATGATTGTGCCTGCATGTTACAATTAGGGTAACTTGTTATGTACAACTGTACATATCTGTTGGGTTAGTTAAATATGTAATTTGATACTAGAATGTGTTCTAGGTACCACATGGGTTATGTTATTTTGTATTTGAGGTAAATGCTACTGTTATAATCCAGCATTGTAATATCCAGGTCTCGAAGCTGTGGTTTAATTGATGGGATATCACCTCTCTTTTTATCTAAGTCCTTCAAGAATCATCAGAAACAGTGACTTTTGCCTGGCGAACATGTCTTTTTTTTTTTATTCCCCAAGAGGAGGGAAAATTAATTTATGTGCTAATGCCAACTGCACTTAGAGTGCAGAGTTGGGAGTTTGTCTTTTGCCTGTTGGCACTATCCACTAAAAAGCTTTTGCTGTAGAAGTTTCAGGTGAAAAAGTGTTGCTACTGCACCTGCAAATTCAAGGAATACTATGTTGGTTGGCCATGGTGCTTAGGTCAGGAGGTATGTGCTATCCAGAATGCAAACATGTCTGAAGCTCTGGTCAGAGGAAGTGAAGGGTAATATTTCTGGTTAGCAGTAAGTGTTGAAACATGAGCAGTATCATAGCTATTGAGTGTTAATTTATTTCAAGTGCTGAAGCCAGGTCCTTGTGAATAACATTAGCATGCTATTGTACTTATGCAAACTTTGACCTTTATCTCAAGGAAAATTAATTCTAGGATAGTGCGTCTTAGAAGTAGCTGGTTGTGTGTTATATAATAATATAATTTATTTAGTACTAAAACATATACTTATTGGGCTACCCATGACATGGGCCCTGGCCTCTTTGCCAACAGGGCAGCCCTTCAATGCAGTTACATACTCTATGCACAATCTTACTTCTCAGTATTTCTCCCTTGCGCATTACCTTATTTCTTTTGAACCCTTTCCCTAATAGAAATTGGTTACCTTCACTAGTATCACTTTTGCTCATATCATAGCCTCTACCTCTCACAGTCCCTTGCCTTGCTGATATGCCCCTACATCTCGATATCACTACTCTTGTTTCCCTTTGCTTTTCCGTGATACTTTGTATACTTGCACTAGTTTCACTCTGGCTTTTCCTGATCACCTTGATTCCCAAACTTGTTTCACTCCATATTCATTGTTGTGCAATTTTCGTTTTCCTTATTTTCTTCTTCACTCCACCAATGTACTTGAGGTACACACTGCCCTTAGCAGTTTGCTGTGCAATATGTGTTGTGCAACAGTGCATTTCAGTTTCTATGTTAATCTTTGGAACTCTTTCCAAGATAGATCAAGTGTGAAGGTTCAGTGGCCTTAACCCACTAGATTTTCAGTTATGGATGCACTTGAATGGTGTAGTGTGTAATGAATAACCTGCCACTTCTGTAAAATTGGAATACCATTTCTGTCTCACATTCAAGAGGCTCTGAGTGTGAATGTCAGTCGGGATAAGTTGGCTGGATTAGGTTATTTTTTCAGGTTTTCCCTTATTCTGAATGAATTTCAGGTGACTAGAAACTCTGGGATTCTAGGTTCATTTGAGCATCTTTTTCCATTTCATTCATCGTCTGATATGAGGAACTTGGGGGATGTTCAATGAAAAATAAGAATAAGGAAAAAGGTGAGTGACCTGAAGCAACATAGCGTAATTCTGTACAGCATGGTGTAGGAATCACAGAGCAGATTTACTCATCCATGTTGAGTCAATGTAGAAATCTTCACCAACTCCTGTGATGCATTGTTACCACTGAATTCCTAATATCTCCATAATAGGAGATAAATCTCCATAATATCCATATAACTCACAATAGTGCATTATGCAACTTACATAGCATTGCAGTTATCAGCTCCTACATTATGACCCAACAATTTAGATATATCTTGGATATCATTATGTACAAGTCTGCAGAAAGAATGGATTTGGCACCTAAACACTTTCAGTTCTTCCATTCCCTGCATTTTAAAATCAATACATTATCCATATTTAGGTACAAATGTTCAGAAGTAACTGTTGTTGAAGACCTGTATCCTCTAAGCCATTTGTTATCATTCTTTCATCATCATCATGATCATGATCATCATGATCATCATCATCATCATCATCATCATCATCATCATCATCATCATCATCATCATCATCATCGATCTTTGTACCATTTGTTTTAGAATTTACTAGTTACATAATGTATGTCATGTCCAAGTATGCTACTGGTATATATATATATATCCAATATATTAGCCTTTTGTTCCGTACTGCTGTCCTCTCTATCGTTTCTATCTTAATTGCGCTAAATACTTGAGCTTTTTAATCATATATTTTGATTTATTAAACTTTTCTTTTGCCAGTGTTTGTCTTCTAAACCAAAAAATTAAAAATTTTCTCTACTTGGTTTCCTCACACCTCAATACATGATGAGATATTCAGTTATAATTTTGGTATGTCTTCTAACAATGTTACATAGCATATATAACACTCTTTAAATAATTATGTGAAATTGCATATTTTCATTATTCTGTTACAGGATGGGAAGCTTCTTCCAGTTAAATCTTCAAGGTAAGACTTGCCTCTTTTCAATTACAAACTTTCTGCCTTTTATGCTATATTTACTGTTATATAACTGTCACATTTATAGAGATAGGGTCATACTGAAAAATTCAATACCCGGGATTTGAAACACAGATCTCCTGGTCTCCATCCAGTCGTTCTTAACCATTGAGCTTCCATGGCCAACGTGCCATCATAACATTAAACTCTCCAATTGACTTGTATGTTTTCCCAGTAAACTACTAGGGGGTCTCGTGTTTGAGATACACACCGTCTATTGTGACTTGATATTGTGAGTCCTAGGTTTCATTGTTAAACCCTTATTATTAAGTTAATTTATGGAAATTAATAATTGTTTCATACTAGCCATGTAGTTCACACTTGTTTACCAGGAAAACATACGAATCAATTGGGGAGTTTAATGTCATGATGCCACGTTGGCAATCGTAGCTCATTGGTTAAGAGACCAAGAGATCTGTGAATCAAATCCCGCCCATGGCATTAAATTTTTCAGTTTTACTCTATCTATCCAAAATCTTAGCCTATACAGGGCCAACGTGAAAGAACGATTAATGTCACATTTGTTTTAGCACATGTCTCATTAAGCTCTTGAGATAATGCAAATGGTTATACAGAAAAACTTGCTGTAATTGGAATCATATGGGACGAAAACAAATTTGCAAAATGGACAAGTTTCCAAATTACACAAAATATTTATGTTATCCTAATCTTTGATTGCCTTATATCTCACTTCCTTTTTCGGTTATTGGAATTAAGATATATTTTTAATATAGTATTACAAGTTTATTGCATTTCTCTAAAAAAAGATCAAATTCATGGATTTAAACCATGGATCTACCGCTCTCCGTGCGGTTGATCTAACCAACTGAACTACTATGGGTAACATGCCGACATGATATTAAATCCTCCAACTGACTCATATGTTTTCCCGGTAGTCCACTAGGGGTACTCATGCTATGCGACACGCACCTTTTGTGGCAACTTAATGTGCTATAAGGACTTAAGTCCCAGACTTCATAGTTAACCACCATGTCATTCAGGTAAATTGATGGAAATAATCATTTCTTCCACACTAGCCGTGTGTAGGCTAAGGTTTGAATGGGTAGAGCCAGACTGAAATATTCAATGCCAGAGCCCGGATTTGAACCACGGTTCCTCCGCTCTTCGTGCGGTTATTACGAGTATTTCTATCTGCCAAAGGTCGTAGACAGGAATTGCTTACAAAATGTAAGTATAATGCCTTTATAGTAAACTGCGATGTTGAGATACTTTTCAGTTCTTATAACAAGCTTGCTTGTATTGCCAGAAACAGAAGACTGTTGAACCATATTCAACATATTGTCGGGAAACAAGCCAGGTGAAAAGAGGATGAGAAATCGACGTTTCAGGAGCGTACATTGCTCCCATCATTAGGATATGAATGAATAAGAAATGTTATAAACACTAAATTGAGATAAGGAAATATAAACGACAAAACACCACCAATGCTCCCATCGCTGAACAAAACACTGCAGTAAATTAAATAACATGTCAGGAGAATGCGTGAGTGTAGAAAACTAATTAGGTCATGGAATTGTAACTACTTACTTTCATGATCAAGCTGTATAGATCTGTTTCTTAAGCAGTTTTATTTCTATTTTAAAGCCAGTTTGCAAGAGAGGCTGAACTGAAATCCAACATCACGATTAAGCGTGCTCCTCAGAAGAAATGGACGAAGCCTCCTTCACTCTCCGATCCCAAGATGGTCGTCTCCCTAAAGTTGGACCTATGCTCCGTATCAAAGGAATGCTCTGCCTGTCCAAACTTCGCAGGAGACATTAAATGAATGCTACGTTCGTGTTCTTTTATTCTGATAGCGATGGTCCTTCCGGTTTCTCCTATATACGGTGTCCCACATTCACAGGGAATGCGGTATACTCCCAGAACTTGGAAGTCCAGTTTGTCTTTCACCGGTCTCAACCGGAGTTTTATCTTTGGAGGCGGCTTTTTGATGGTCCTGGTGTATTTGGCGAGAGTTATGCTGATTGTGCCGGATAGGTTGCCGGTAACCCGGATGCAGGCTGTAGCGGTAGGCTTATCTGACGCTTGCTGTATTACAGGTTTCCCTTTCTTAGATCTGGTGCCCCCGCCACGGTAGCCGGTCTGCCTCAAGTTCAAGAGGTCCCGAGTTCGATTCTGGGTTAGGGTGAGTAACCTGGATAGGGTTTTTCCGGGGTTTTCCCTTATATGAAAGACGAATGTCGAGTAACTGTAAGCTCCATGGAGCCCGGGCTCATTTGAGCATTATTTCGCCCATTCCATTCATCGGCCGATATGGAGGACACAAATTATAAAAAAGTCATAAGCCTACCGCTACAGCCTGTATCCCCTTTACGGGCAGCCTATCTTGCAGATTCGGCAGCCAAATACATCAGGACTACATACAAGCCACCTCCGAAGATTAAACACCTGATGAGAAATGTGAAACACGTACTGGACTTCCAATTTACGGGAGTGTACTGCATTCCCTGTGAATATGAGATACCGTATATAGGAAAAGTTGGAAGGACCATCGCTCCGTGGAATAAAGGAACGTGAACGAGGCATTTTTAGTACAATCTGAGTAGCTTAGAGCATTGCTTTGATACGGACCGTAGAGCCAACTTTAGGCAGACTACCATCTTGGCAAAATGCAGCGATTACTGGGAGCAGAGAGTTAAGGAAGCTTTGCCCATTTCTTTTGAGAGGAGCACGCTTAATCGTGATGCTGGATTTCAGTTCAGCTCTTATTGGAAATCTGCCTTAAAATGGGAATTAATCGGCTTGAGAAGCACAGATCTTTACAGCTTGATAATCAAATTAGTTACGTTTTTATGGTCTAATTTCACTCACGCCATTTCCTGACCCGCTACTTAATTTGCTGCAAACAGCCTTTGTTCATATATGCGAGTACTTGTAGTGTTTTCTCGTTAATTGTATGTGTTATCTCAATTTAGTGTTGAACGATTTCTTATTCATTCATATCCTGCTAAATAAGAGCGTAGTACGCTCCCGAAACATAGATTTCTATTCGTCTTTTCACCTGGCTTGTTTTACGCGTGTATCTTGAATATATTCGGCGCCAGGAAAGTTTCAGGTCTTTTTTGGTTTTACGTGTATTTTATTGGAAAGATTTTATTATTAGTCTCAAGATATTGTGGATTAACGAAGTTATTTTGGTTGTAATAAACAACGTAGTTACTTTGCAATAATCAATTTAACTAGAGTTGTCACCAATTTCTGTGCATTTACTGATAGATTGTTCTGAAATTTTATCTTATTGTCATACTGAATGAGGTTAATTACTCCCACATTTCAGATTATACCCAGGAACATTTGCTGGTGGTATAATTGGAAAATCGCCATTGCTCTTGGCAGAAGTCTCAGCAAAAGACACAAGCTTCTCTAATGGAATCTATCATCTTGAATATAAGTACAAAAATTGTGATGTTACCTGTATTAACCAAAGTGCGAAGGACTATGCTCGCTCTGATCAGAATGGTAAATCTAAGGATGAAGCGGACAGCTACATAGAAGCTTTATACTTGAAACACAGGAGTTTGAGTCATATGAGAAAAATACAACAGTGCAGCATATGTAAGAAGAGCTTTAGACGTCTGTCCCATTTGAAAGCACATATCTTAATTCATGAGGGAAAGAAGCCCCACCAATGTAAAGTATGTGCCAAAAGCTTTATCGATTTGTCGAACTTGAAAAGACATAATTTACTTCATGAGGGTAAGAAGCTACAGCAATGTGAACTTTGTGATAAGAGCTTTACCCATTTGTCAACTTTGAAAACACATCATGTAGTTCATGAAGGTAAGCAGGATAACCAGTGTAAAATTTGCAATAAGCGCTTTACTCGTTTGTCAACTTTGAGAACACATATTTTAGTGCACGAGGGTAAGAAGCCACACCAATGTAGAATTTGTCATAAGAGCTTTACCCGTTTGGCAACTTTGAAATCACATAACTTAGTACACGAGGGTAAAAAGCCACACCAGTGTAATGTTTGTGCTAGGAGCTTTACTCTTTTGTCAACTTTGAAAATACATACTTTAGTTCATGAGTGTAAAAAGCCACACCAGTGTAAAGTTTGTGATAAGAGCTTTACTCATTTATCAAATTTGAAAGCACATATCTTAATTCATGAGGGTAAGAAGCCACACCGATGTAAAGTTTGTGATAGAAGCTTTACTCATTTGTCGAATTTAAAAACACATAATTTAGTTCATGAGGGTAAGAAGCCCCACCAATGTAAAGTTTGTGATAGAAGCTTCACACAGTTGTCAAGTTTGAAAAGACATAATTTAGTTCATGTTGGTCAGAAGTCACACCAATGCAAAGTTTGTGATAAGAGCTTTACTCATTTGTTAAGTTTGAAAAGACATATTTTGGTTCATGAGAGTAAGACCCACCAATGCATAGTTTGTGGTAGAAGCTTCACACATTTATCAAGTTTGAAAAGACATAATTTAGTTCATGAGAATAAGAAGCTCCACCAATGTAAAGTTTGTGGTAGTAGCTTTACCCAGTTGTCAAATTTAAAATCACATAATTTTGTTCATGAGGGTGAGAAGTCACAGTAGTGTAAAGTAGTGTCAAGAACTTTACTCGGTTGTCATATTTGAAGAAACATAATATAGTTCACGAGGGTAAGAAGTTACAGTAATGTGAAGTTTGTAATAGCAGCTTCATTCAGTTGTCACATTTTAAGACAGTATAATTCATGAGGCTAAGATGATACTAATGTAAATTTTGTGAAAAGAGCATACACCATTTCTCCACTGTTAGAAGAAGAGATTTAGTGCATGATACTAAGAAGTTACAGCAATGTAAAGTTTATGATAAGAGCTTTACTGAGTAGTCACATTTGAATTCATGAGGCTAAGATTGTTCACCAATGTGATTTTGTCATCAGAGCTTTACTTAGTTGTCAAGATTAAAAAACAATCCAATTAATAAGGGTAAGAAGTAAAACCAATGTGAAATGCACAATAAAAGCCTCCCTCGACTGTTGTGAAAGGACATAATTCATTTCATGAAAGTTATATGATAAACTCTTATTTATTTATAAATTTTCCATACTAGTAATTTGATTTATGAGAGGAGGAACTAGAGATGAATTGAGTATTTTGTTAGTATTACACTTTACTCGTTTCAAGGAAACAGCTCTGATATCAGTCTAAAGAGGTAGTTTTGCCTTTGGAGGAAGTTATGTGCCACAGTGTTGTGAGGATGGCTTGAGTGTGTTACATTCTTTAGCTCCCTAGTTTATATCTAGCTAAGGTGCAAAACCTGTTTAGAGTTCTTGATTTTGGGTAACGACAAGCTGCATCATGTTTGTTAATTTTAATTGCTATCGAACCATATATCTGCCTTAAGTAAAACCTCCCGAAAGGAAAGCAAATCAGATCAATCGCATATGTAGATGTAGTTACTAAGGTGGTCTTACTTTTTCACCCACTTTGTTAGTATTAATATTCTGAAACTAAGTAGCTAGCATCTCCGTAATGTAGATTTAAAACCAGAAGCATTATAACTGTGGAGCCCGATATTGAGGGTAAGGAGATGCCAGTTTCTAATAGTGTAGGGATTACTGTGGAATAACAGACTTGTTACTGATGTTCAATACCTGAGTGAAGTGATAATGACAACCAAGCCTTTTTTGTGTGGCACTGTTAACTGATTTAATTTTCTATAACTTAATATTCAAATAAATATGTGAAAGCAACTAGTATATTTGTGCGTCGTCTATCAAATCAAATAATGCTTAAGCAATTTCCAAAATGTTTCTTGATGAAACACTATCGAATCTGTCATCAGTATAAAATACTCACACTCAATTTCCTTTCTTGACAGGAAGAGCAGTTAGAGTATTTCGTCCTATAATATACCGAGATTTTAATTTCAATTGTAATTTTTGAGATTTATGTTAGGTGAATGTCTGTTTGTCGTCTCAGTAGCATAATTAAAAAGAAAATGTTTCTGTATGAAACCTCGTATATAGGGTCAGAATCTTCCAAGAATACAGCACAAAGATCTCAGAGATAATCGCCACATCAGATTAGATTTTACATGCAAAATTTTTTAAAAGTTTTAAGCTTCTCATATATGGTTCTGGCAGTTGTAATTAACGTGCCATGTGAATAAAATATTTTCAATAAAAATGAAATGTATATTTGCATTTTCTGGCGATCCCAGAAATTCTCTTGATTTTGAGTGACTAGTAAACTGTAAGATATACACTCATTTCCTATTAAACAGTGTGTAATGCGCAGAATTTGGTGACATCGCTTCCTCCCAGTATACACGGTCATACATTGATGAGAATTTCACTTACAATCGAGCTACAGGAATTTATTGATGCGTCTGTTGAAGTCTCTCCTATCCAGTACCCATCCTCTTCCGCCCCTCGGTGCGTCTTGTAATAGATAAGACTCTTGGTGCCGCGTTGTAGTGGTATAAGGGGCTCATAAAAATTGAGAAAATGCCATTTACACATTTAATGCTGACTTCCCACGGTTGTCTTTTATTTGGCAAATGAAGTTAAGGGTGGTTATGTCCTAATGACTTGACAAAACAGATCTGATGGATCGTAGAGCGACGACAGGCGTGTTCCCTGCACATAAGAGTTAAGAAGGAATGATTCAACTACCTACATATAAAAAGGTCTGTCCAAAAGAAAATTTTTAGCTTGCCCAATAAACAGTGTTTCCTGCTAAACAATCCGGAGTAATCGGCCCTGTTCTTATCTTTGGATGACGACTGTGCTTGGAGATTTGAACGTACTACAGCAGAATAAAGCAGGAATTTTTCGAGAACAGACAGCAGATTTCATCTAGTTCTAAACAAAAATATTGATGCCTGTTGAGGAAGCAAATATTTCAAAAGGAATATTTCTAAGTAAAAAACATTCAATTTATATTTGAAGAGTAGATATGGTGGCAGTAAAATCTTAAATGGAGCATGGAAAAATTTAGCCCCTATATTACAAAATTTTAACGGACAACAGAAGTCCTTAAAACACACAGTTCATGTAAAGTATGGCTCATCAAGTCATTGCTTGTACATATGGGTGCTAGATTCTTAGGAGTGTTTGAAATTTATGTTTAACACATTTGGGAAGTTCTTTATTAGTCCCAAGGTACATTCATCTTCACAGAAAATTTAGTGTTTTGTACGCTTACTGTAGTATCACTATGAAGCCTGTCCGGAATACTTAGCTCTCGGAATGGTTATACTCGACGGTGACACGCTTTATTACACAGCCGCTACATACATCAGTACCACCAGGGTGAGCATTCCGGACCCTTAGTCCTATGCCCTCTTCAGTATTTCCCGCACGCCTTTTATTTATTCCTTCATCGTTAAAGCTTGTTCTGCCTCGCACTTTCCGTCATTCAAATATCAACAGCTCAACCTGCAGGTTTATGGAACATTTCAATGTAGAAAATGTATACAGTTGATTTCATATTCATTGGCTTATCACTTTCCATCATTGCTAGCTTTAGCTGACCATATCTGGATGGCTGCACTTTTCACCAGCTCCTTATTGTATTGAACTTATCCACTATATCCCAGCTTCTGTTGTTTTGAAAGCGAACTCACATATGTGGATTACTTGCTGCGCCTATAATATATACTCCTTAGTCATTTACACATTCGTTTGGCAAACTGATCAAAGTGCATATCTATAGTGATGCACTTGGTCCATGGGCTGAAACAATATTGTCACATTGAGCAGAAGGAGCTCATCAGTTCAGAAAAGACATCAGTAGTATTGCCAATATAGCTTTCAACTGTTCTATTTTCTTCAGTTCTCTCCTCACCACTGATACAAATATTTCTTGAAAGTAAGGGCTAATATTTCTCCGTCCAGGCATTCCTTCTTCTCTACTGAACATTTAGTCAGACACTACATTTGTGTGACTGTGTTGGAAACAACGTTGTTTTGCGATTGACTAATTACTGTCAGCGGTAGTTTAGACCTGCATTTTTACTACAAACGGTTAATATAACTCAATGTCTTGTTTGTTCGCCTGAGCTTCCTTCTGGTTCCTGGCATCTGATACTTTTGAAGGAAGCATCTCATCTAAATCACCAATTACATCAGTATTTTACAGAGCGTCTGCATTAAAATCTTCTTCCCATATTAGCATTTCTAACCTTTTTAAAAACTGTTATCTCTCTTTTTCTTCAGCTGACAGACCTTCAGTGTTTCAGAGCTATCGCACGCAGTGTCGCTTTTTCCATCTCGATAGTCAACCCTCGCTTGCTAAAGATCACTGCGACTAAGATCCTTGTTAAATGCAAATGGTCCTTCTCTCATTATCGAACCATTAACCGGAATTCCTTTGCTGCATTGCTGTATATGTTTACATTGTATCCATTTACAGCTGCATCATTTTCTTTCATTTGCGTCACTTTGCAGTGTCGCAGTTTTCTTCACATTTGAGCTACATTCTGTCCCAAAGATGTTATTTGTCATACATTTCTGCTTGTCCAGCGTTATAATCTCCAGCAAATGAATTTTACGGAGAATCTCATTTCAGGTTGTTCAAAATTTCGAGCTTCTGTTTGACAAGAATTGCTTGTAGTCTAACATAATGTGTTTCTTTTCAAAAGCGTGCTCCAAAAGGGTAAAGAGAGCCGCTGAGGTACTCCTTGTTATGAATGAAACTTTCCTGGCAACGAATATGCTCAATTTCTTCTCCGGCAGGAAGCCAGGTGAAAAGACGATTAGAAATCGACTCATCTCTCCCATCATCAGGATATTAAATGTTGTAACCACATGTGAAACACTAGACATATCACAAATATAAATAAAGACAAAACACCATCAATATTAGCATTACTGAACAAAAGGCTGTTTCTGGTAAGTTAAATGCCAGGTCAGGAGATGCCGTGAGTATAGAAAATTAATTGGGTCAAAGAAACCTAACTACTTAACTTGATTATCAAGCTGGTTTGCAGTTCAGCTCCTCTTGGAAACCGGCCCTAAAATGGAAATCTGTTGATTTAAGAAGCACAGATCAATACAACTTGATGACTAAGTTAAGTAGTTACGTTTCTTTGCCCAAATAATTTTCTATACCCACGCCATCTGCTGACCTGGTATTTAATTTACTGAAAACAATCTTTTGTTCAGTGATGCGAATTTTGATAGTGTTTTGTCTTTGTTTATATTGGTGTTATATCCAGCGTTTCATTTGCGATTATAACATTTTATAAATATCCTGATGATGGGAGAGATGCGCACTCCCGAAACGTCGATTTCTAATCGTCTTTTCACCTGGCTCTCTGCCCCAGCAGAAATTGAGCATCGTTATTTGTTTAAATCTCAAATACTTATACTTTGTTGAAATACAGACATTTTTAATTGACTTTGTTTTTACTATACTGTCACATATATGGTTGAGAAAAGCTTAGGGACATATCAAATTCCCTGATCTTATTATTCAGCAGGGGCGGCTGGTGGCTGTGAAAATTGGAGGTTCACAAAGTTATCCATGCAACTTAATTCTTTAAAGTAACAAAATTTTTAAGCATGTCACTACAGACTGCTCTACACACAAGTTAACGGTAATTCACAGCATATAACATAACATTCACATTTCATAAACACTAGAATATTTATCGTATACATCGTTGTTAAAGTTCCTGTTAAAACATCTTGTTTTTGTTTTGACTATCTGATGTTTAGTTTCGGCGTAGGTCTTCCAAGTCGCTTGTTCAACTTTTTCTTCTAAGGTCGTGTTTGAAAAACGATGTGCTAAAAGACACTTTATGGAATTCATTGTTTCTTCTTCTAACACAAGTTACCTGTATTTATAAAAATATTTCTGATGCACTACTCAAAACACGGCAGAGCTAACAAAACATGGCACAAACCATGTGGCTATGTACTCGTAGGTTACATTTAACATAGGCGCAATAGATGCCGCTGCTGTGATGAAAGAACGAGCAGGTTAGGCATCCACTATTCTCTGGCAGCTAGGTTAACCAACCACATGCAGCCATACGCCCCGCATCGCCCCCCTACTTGCCTCGGCAAATCGTAGGTTCGTCCTGCCATATACCTCCCTATTGTATGCCAGTGGTTTGCATCTGGGATTGAACTACTTGGCACCTGCAAACAATACAGCGCACTCAGGTCCCCTGCACTAGACAAGGCCGAAATGAACTCCAAATGGAACATGCCATTACATTAAAGGGAGACCCAGCATTTTGGTTGTAGCGCAAACATGCTACCACCTTCAACAGCCGCCCCTGTTATTCAGGCTTACTTCCTGTGGCTTCATTTAGTCGCACGTTCCTTAATTCTGATAAAAAATACAATCTGCTTTTCTTTTACCCTGCCATCTATATTCTAAACCATGGCAAAATATCCGCTAATTTACAATTTTGTTTAGAATTTTACATTTTTACACTTTCCAATTGTACAATTTTTATGAACTTTATGAATTATTTAACAAATAATGATTTATAAACTATAAAACTATATGCATGTGCAGATGCATATAACCTATAACGCTTAACTAGCTAACCTAATAGTCACTGTCACCCCGTGAATTTACATATCCAGTAATATTATCCTATGTAGCGGTCCTACTCCTATTACAACCAGTTAACATTATTAGAACAAGATATTTTATAGTACATTCTTTGAATTGGAAAATAATTTTTACCAGTGTCACTATATTAATTGAAAACGATAATTGGGAACCATACCTATCCCAAAATAAAAATATTAATGGTTCTGGTATGAAAGAAGTTCTCCACTTTCTTGGTGTCTATCTTCTATAATTAATCGTTCAACTCCTAATTTGTTTATTGTCTGCTGACTAATGAGAGCACTTTGTCAGATTTCACCTTGGCTTTTGACACAGTTCCTTGTTTACTTAAACCGACCTCGTTGAGGTGGCTGATAGGCTCTTTGCCGAATAATCCAATTCGAGTCCCGTAGACGTCGGATTACGGTTAGGAAATACTACCTTGCTTAACATAATTTGGGAAATGTCTACGTAGCTTTCATAACGTGAGAATGCTGAACCAGCATAAAAAGGGCATTTTGGCAGGACTCATATTTAAGTGCTGGTTGAGCCAGCATGGGGGTTTAGAAGTAATAGCGAGGTTAGTCTGACAGTGGTCAGTTTATGTGATCGATATAGACCGTGCGGATCCACAACCTTACATGATTATGCATCCTCAATGTAAGCAAGTAACAACCCATGGCGCGACAGACCATAGGGGGGCAATGCCTGCCAACACGACTGCTGGCCTCACGCCCATATATGCAAGTTAGAGATGGATAATCAGCCAACCGATACGGGAAGAATTTGATCAGCATCTAAGGTAAGCAAGTACGGGTCCTTAATACAATATTGTATCACTGTTGCCACCCCTAGGTCTCCTAATTTTTTTGTGTAATTTACGTCCTCCAACGTTAGGTCATATCGGACGTTGAATCGAAAGGATGAAATGGTGCTCAAATGAGTCCGGGGTCCATGGAGCTTAGAGTTACCCACATTCGTCTTACAGGATAAGCGAAAAACCCGGAAAAACCTTATCCAGATAACTTACCCTCACCGAGATTCGAACATGAGACTTCTTGAACATGAGACGTCTTGAACGTGATGCATACATGCTACCACCACGCTACCAAGGCGGGCAAGGTCTCATCAAGGAAGGTTTATTAGACCGCTTGGCTCTCACCAAGGCGGCCCGGGTTCGTACCAGGCGACCGCAAAGTGAGATTTGTCGTGGACAACACGGCGCTGGGGCGGTTTTCTCCTGGATCTCCGGTTTCCCCCGCCATCTCATTCCACCGATGCTCCATCTTCATTTCATGTATCATCAGTGTCATCGCCTGCGGTGGCGTATGTAGTAAAAGCGGGCGTTAAAACTACACACTTCATTTCAAGGAAGGTTTATGGAGTGCTTTGTACTACTATTCAGCAACTAATTATAATAAATGGGTGCAATATCATGTGTTGTTTCTCCTTTTGAGCTACCGTCTACCTTCTTCATTCCTGCTTGTTATGCCCCTAGTTATATGGTAGCTTGTCACCCCTAAGATCTCACTCAAAATCTCCCAACATATAAGAACACAGAGAATATAGTGTCTGACATCACACTACGATCAGTTGTGCTCTTAAAAGATTTGACTCTCACTTAGAGCCTACTGTTGCCTTGATTCCCTTTGACTTAAATAAATGCTCAAGAAGATATAATGAACATTAAGTAAATCAAGTTATGAAAGATAGGTGATCAGATATAAGTGTAACACATTTTGTTTTCTCAAGCTGTTCTCGGGAAGAAAACCATGTGAGGAGACAATTAGAAATCGAAGTTTCGGGAGTGTGCATCGCTCCCATCATCAGGATATTTATTAAATGTTATAACCACAATTGAATCTGTGAATATAACACAAATATAAACAAAGACAAAAGCTATCAAAATTCGCATCACTGAACAAAAGACTGTTTTCAGTAAATTAGATGCCAGGTCAGAAGATGGCGTCAGTATAGAAATCTAATTGAGTCAAAGAAACGTAACTACTTAACTTGATTATCAAGCTGTATTGATCTATCCTTAAATCGAAGGATTTCCGATTTAAGGCCGGTTCCCAAGAGGAGCTGAACTGAAATCCAACATTACGATTAAGCGTGCACCTCTCGGAGGAAATAGCCAAAGCCTCCTTAATTCTCCGCTGCCCGTAACTAATGCGTTTAGCCAAGATGGTCGTCTCCCGAAAGTTGGCTCTGTGGTCGTTATCAAAAGAATTTTCTGCAAGCCCAGACTTCTCTGGTTGTATAAAAGGAATGCTCCGTTCAAGTCCGTTTATTCTGGTAGCGATGATCCTTCCGGTTTGTCCTATATACGGTGTCCCACATTCACAGGGAATGCGGCACACTCCCGGAACTTGGAAGTCTAGTTTGCCTCACACTGGTCTCAACAGATGTTTAATCTTCGGAGATGGCTTGTGGATGGTCCTGATGTTGAATTTGGAGAGAATTTTGCTGATTCTCTCGGATATGTTGCCGGTAAATAGGATGCATGCTGTAGCAGTAAGCTTCTCTGACACTTGCTTTATTACAGGTTTCCCTTTCCTAGCTTTGGTGATCGAGGCTTCAACCTCATATTTGGAGTAGCCATTTTTACAGAAATTGAGTGTCAGGTGCTGTAATTCCTGTTTTAAGTGGCTGTGATCAGAGATAGACAAAGCTCTGTTGGCCAGTGTATAGAGAACTTCCAGTCCATGAGACATGATGAAAACTATGAGCGTGCAGACGGAGATCGGTGTATGTAGGCTTGTAGTACAGCATGCCCCAGTGTACCGTTGCTGCTCTTTGAAACAAGAATGTCCAGGAATGGAAGATTTCCATTCTTCTCCACTTCCATAATAAACTATTTGAGATCGAAGACTGTTGAGATGCGCAAGAATGCTAGGAAAAGTGTCTGATCCATATGGACAAATGTATATGTTTACTCATATGTTTATTATACTTATATTACTTCGATTAAGTAAAAGGTGTTAGCAATTTTTTTAATGTGTTGAAGTTAAGTCAATATTTATCATAATAATCATGAAGTAGCTGAAAAATCTTATAATTTAATAATTTGAGTTCCTGCTAAGGCTTACAAAATGGAGTAAACGGTGAATATGACAAGAAATCATTTAAAACTTCAACATCGAAATATGAAGAATGAAACAACGAAAATATGGAGAAGGAATCTCGAATAGCATATTTTATATAACCAGAGTTTTATGTTCAAGAACTTAACATTTAATGGCAAAGTATATTGTTTAAGGAAAAAATGACGTCATTAGAATTCGGGCATAGATGATAAATGAACTAATAGAGCAACTAGAAGAATAAACTTGGCACATTAGAAAATATGTATCAAACATAAGTAAAGTTTATTTTTATGGCAAATATAACATTACAAACATGTGCAATGTGGTTTGTATAAATCTGGGTTGGAGGATGGGAGATCAACCTGATATTTGGTATGAATATGAAGAACTGGATGATATGAAATGGAAGTGAAGTTCCTGAAAGAAATGGAAGATACTGGAACGGCTGCCTAGATCACTAGTGAAAAAACTGGGAAGACCCTTCCAGAATTTCCACTAGTGGTCCCACAGTGAGTGATGTGTGGTCTAAGGATTTACCTACAGTGTTGCCAAACCACACATTCGTCCATTCCACACAAATCTGTTTCAAATTTTAACATATTCTTTCAAAACAAGTGATTCGTTTCAGTGTAAGAAAGGATAAATAACTTGATATCATTTAAATACAACAGGCAGAATTTTTTGAGATTGAAATTTTTTCCAGTCCCATATTTTTTTCTCTGAATGTTGCAAAAACAACATTTGAGGAATAGCATTTAAGTTTTAACTGATATTCGGTTTCCTGACAATGCAAGAATGATAAATAAGAAGAATAAACAAATATTTACATAAAATATATATCATCTGACTAATAGAGTGCTCTAAAGTACAATGAACATATTATCTACGTCAGCCAAAAAAGTGAACTATCTTGGAGTTAACTGCCTCTGAAAATTGTGATTAGTTTTTGTATATCTGCACTTTAGACGAAGAACATCACCATTGCTGTACTCTGTTTCTGTAAACTAAGAACCTTCAAACTGCATTACAAGAATTTTGAAATCTAAATTAAATTTTGATGTTAAAAATATTTCATATAATTTTATACAAATTAAATAAACAATAATTTAAGCTTTTCAACAGTGGGGTTAATGTCATTAACTTCTATAGGTGCTGAGCTCAATTAAAATCCAGATTTATGAAATTTAGAATAGTGATTTTATTGATGAATGAATATTTTAAAATTGAAATTTTAAATATGTGCAATTTTGAAGAAACTTTTAGAGCCATTAGGAGAAAAATAAAATATTCTGAAAACTGTCTATATAAAAGGAAGTCTAGTTGGGAATCTCTTAGAACTTCCTCGCGTTACATCCTTGGAAATGCGGAACCAATTATATACAACAGATTAAAACAGAACCAATGGTGTACTGATGAAAAGGTCGTACCCCACGCCGGTAGTTATAGCTGGGGCCTGTCCAATCAATAGCAGTAAATGTGTATAACACCTGCGGAAGAAAACATGACATATCCTCATAAGTCAAATTATGGGTCTGGAAACTTTACAACTGAGTAACAATCTATCATACGTGTCACATTAGCATGTCTTTTGATGAATTAAATTATGCCTTTTCAAATTTGACAACAGAGTAAAGTTCTTATCACAAACTTTACATTGGTGGGACTTCTTACCATCATGAACTAACTTATGTCTTTTCAAAGTTGACAAATCAGTAAACCTCTTATCACAAATTTTACATTGGTGTGGCTTCTTACCTTCATGAACTAAATAATGTGTTTTCAAATTTGACAACTTAGTAAAGCTCTTATCACAAATTTTACATTGGTGTGGCTTCTTACCCTCATGGACTAAATAATGTGCTTTCAAATTTGACAATTTTGTAAAGCTTCTATCACAAACATTACATTTATGTTGCTTCTTACCCTCATGAACTAAATTGTGTGTTTTCAAAGTGGACAATTGAGTGAAGCTCTTATTACAAACTTTACATTGATGAGGCTTAATACCTTCATGAACTAAATTATGTGTTTTCAAAGTGGATAACTGAGTAAAGCTTTTATTGCAAACATTACAACGGTGTTGCTTTTTACCCTCATGAGATATATTATGTCTTTTCAAACTTGACAAATAAGTGAAGCTCTTACCACAAACTTTACACTGGTGCGCCTCCTTACCTTCATGAATGAGAACATGTGCTTTCAAATGGGACACACAGCTAAAGCTTCTCTCACACATGCTACACTGTTGTGTCATTTTGCTCATATCACTAAAACTCCTGTTTTTTAAGAATGAAGGTTGTATATCCCTGTCCACCTCATCACTAAATTTACCATATTGATCGGAGTGAACGTATTCCTTTGCAATTAGGACATCACATTTTTGATGTTCACATTCAATATCAATTGTATTACTGAAGCTTGTGTCTCTTGTTGGGACTTCAGCCGAGACTAATTGTGGTTTGCCAATAATAGTACCACCAAATGTTTCTGGGTATAATCTGAAATGTAGCAGGACTTAGCATCATTAACATAATAATGAGGTACTAATATCTCAAAAGAAAATCTATGAGTACATCCACAAAAATGGGTGATAACTCTAGACAAATTGAATCATACAAAGTAACTATGTTGTTCATTATAACCAATTAACTTTGTTAATCCACAATATCTATCACCAACTACACCACTGAGAAGCAGTCGATGGGCGCTTGACAAAGGAGGCAAATAGTCTCTGAAACATGTTTCGGGAAACTTAAAAGTAAGTGTTGTTTAGTGTTGTTAATCAACTCCCTTTAAATTTAATTTATTACAACACTATTCAATACTTACATAATAGGAATTACCTTTATATTAATATTTTGCTCCTCTCATGCAAAAAGAAAATGCTGAAATGGCATAACTCATACTTCATTTCTTTGCAGTAGAAATTCACTGTCAGTATAAAAATACTAAGTTCAGAATTTAGCTGAATTTATTTTGAGGTTTCCTACCAACTTTGTCAGAAATTTTTGAGAAGAGCAAAGAAGAAAGAAAAGTATACCCACAGCTGCAAATGTTTGTAAAGGCCATAATTACTGGTTGCATAGAAATCTCAAGTCAAGAAGACCTGAAAATGCTGGGAATAAGAACACTTTTATTAAATTATAAAAATTAGCCAACCCCACACATAACAGTTTATATTTATTTGACGTTCCAATCTTAAATTCATTAAATGTCAATCCTCAACACAAATGTACTTCTAAAAGTGCACTCTTTAAGTCCAGGATATCTCAAACATGTATTTCTAGTGAAACATATCTACTGAGCTTTGGGTGGAATAAAATTTTACTTCTGATTAACAGAAGATAACAGTTTCAGATATTCCTTTATAATAACATCCATAATTGCCAACAGAGTAACATTTAAATTTGCCGAGAATGTTTTAAAATTGTGACATCTGGCAAGGTAAAATGAAATACTGCATTATAAAACTAAAAAATGAGTTCAAAAGAGCTAGAAACGACGACACCCAAATAAGCTAACCTAAAATCAATTGGATGTAAAATTGATTTGGTTATCACCTGGTTCAACCACTAGCCACAACCTACAGATAACAGAGCTATTTAAATATTCAAGTTCCATAGGATGTTCCTGCACACATCACAACTGGCAAAATGCACAAGCCCATGCTGCCTTAATTACATATATAGTTATATATTATGACTGTGAGTTCCTGAAATGAAAAGTCCAATTACATCACTCAAAAATGTTCATTTCCACCGACTTACAGTTAAACACTTGCCAATTACAAAGAATTACGTAATGCACACAATTACGATTCACCAGTTCGTCCGGTACAATTGCACTTTGCTCTCGCGATTACGTACAATCCTCCGATGCACGTACACAGTCTTCTCGTCCTCACACTAGCACTGCACTCTTACACTGCTTGCCAAGAACTGACAGACTCACTCATTGAAGCCCCTTTTATAGGAATATCAGTTTTTCTAGAAGTCTCTGCTTTCCGTGAATCACCGCGAAAGTTCCAGAGGACAGGGGAAGGGTAAAGAGGCGGCCAGCGACAAGTGACATTTTCCTAATCAACCCTCAGTTAGTGACTGAGATTAATGGAAGGGCGTGGATCGGCTGCCCCTGGTCCCTACTCAGCTATCGTTGGTTTTGCTTTCCGCTATTTGGGTGACAATGCTCCCTCCTCAAAGCTGGTCGTCCCGAACAGCACCATCGTAGAGGGCTAGACGATCCAGGTGTACCACCAACATCTTTCCTCGGGGAATCTTCTGGATGCGGTAGACCACGTCGTTAATCCTCTTCACCACCCGGTACGGTCCTTGCCATGGCTGCTGGAGCTTCGCGCAGCGTCCCTTGGTGCAGGTATGACGGTACAACCAGACCAGGTCACCTTGCTGGAACTCTTGGCTGTTGGCTTGCCTGTCATACCTGGTCTTCATGCGGTCGCTCGCCTTCTGGATGTTCTCACGAGCCATCGCATGCATGTCGTGGAGATGGTCCACCAAGTTCTCCACATACTCGGTCACCGGCTGCTTCGCTTCCGGAGAGCTTCCAAAAGCCAGGTCACAAGGGAGGCGTAACTCTTGGCCAAACATTAAGCTAGCTGGGGTCATTCCAGTAGTGTCGTGTGTAGACGAGCGGTAGGCCAGCAAGAACAGTGGCACCTTGACGTCCCAGTCTCGCTGATGGCTGGCCACGACCTTCCTCAGGTGTTCCTCTAAGGTCTTGATGTACCTTGCGACCATGCCATCCGACTGGGGATGTAGAGGCGTCGTGCAGGTCTTGTTCACCCCAAGCCTTTGTAGCACCTCCTTCATTAGGTTGGACTCAAAGTTGGTACCCTGGTCACTGTGAAGCTCCAACGGCACCCCAAATCGACAGAACACTTGATCCACGAGGCAGTCCCTGATTGTCTTTGCCTCTTGGTTTGGGATTGCATACACCTCCGGCCACTTGGTGAAGTAGTCCACGACCACAATTAGGTACTTGTTGCCACGGTCGGAAACTGGAAACGGTCCTGCAATGTCAACGGCGATCCGTTCGAAAGGCGCTCCGACGTTGTACTGCTGCATGCGACCCCGGCTCCTAGTCTGGGGGCCACGAATCGCCGCGCACACGTGACACTGACGGCACCATCTCAGCATCTGCTCGGAGCCTCAGCCAGTAGCAGCACTGCCGTAGTTTGTCAATCGTTCGGTTCGCTCCCAGGTGTCCTCCCGAAGTACCGGCGTGCACTTCCTCCAAGACTTCCGGGACCTTACTCTGGGGAAGTACCAACTGTTCTCTCTGCGTCTTCCCATCAGGTGACTCCCATACCCGGAACAGCACGCCCTCTCTGGTCTTCAACGAGTCCCATTGGGCCCAGTACGACTTGTAGGTGGCGCTCCTCGGTGCGAGTCCTCCCAGGTTGGTCTCGTCCCAGCCTCCACTTCCCTCAAGAGTGGCCCCAAGTCTGCGTCCGCCAACTGCTCCCTCCTCAGGACTGCGCTATCCCAGCCATCCGCAGGCACTGCCCTGACTACTCGGACTGCTGCGGTACGCTCCTTCTCCTCCACTGTTGTGCACTGGCCGCACTCTTCTGGACAGGGTCTTCGGGGCATTGCATCAGCGTTACCGTGGCTCTTCCCTCTACGATGTTCCGAGGTGAAGTCGTACTCCTGCAGCCTCTGGAACCAACGTGCTGTCTAGCCTTCCAGGTTCTTAAAGCTCAATAGCCAGGTTAGGGCGGAATGGTCAGTCCTCAGGTGGAATGGCTGACCGTACAGGTACTTGTGGAAGTGCTCCAAGGTCTTTACTACCGCCAATAATTCTCGTCGGGTGACGCAGTAGTTCTTCTCTGCCTTGGATAGCGTCTTGCTGTAGTAGGCTATCACCCGCTCATGACCGTCCTGGATCTGCGATAGGACACCTCCAATGCAATGGTCGCTAGCGTAGGTGTCCACAATGAAGGCGTCGCCCGGTTGTGGGAAACCCAAAGTTGGAGCACTGCACAGGGTCTCCTTTAGGTGCTGGAAAGCGTTTTCGGCGTCCTCCGTCCACACATAAGGCCGGTGTTTCTCTGTCAGGCGGGTGAGGGGTTTTGCGATGTTGGAGAACCCCTTTATGAAGCGGCGGTAATAACTGCACAGCCGCAGGAAACTGCGCTATTCTTTCTTATCCTTTGGGCCAGGCCAATCTCTCACAGCCTGTGTCTTCTCCGGGTCTGTGGCCACTCCGGTTGCTGAAACTATGTGGCCTAAGTAGTTCACTTCCTTGAAGAAGAGCTGGCACTTCTTTGCGTTCAGCTTCAAGTTGGTCGCCTGCAGTCTCTGTAGCACCTTACTCAGTTTCTCGAGGTGATCTTCAAAAGTCTTCCCAACGATGATGATGTCCAGGTATAGCAGGCAGGCGTCGTAAGTCAGCCCTCTCATCACTGATTCCATGAGTCGTTGAAAGGTAGCTGGTGCGTTGGAGAGGCCAAAGGGTATAACCGTGAACTGCCAGAGCCCTTGGCCTGTAGAGAATGCGGTCTTCTCCTTGTATCTTGGGTCTAGAGCTACCTGCCAGTAGCCCGACTTCAGGTCCAGGGTCGAGAACCACTGTCCACCAGCAAGCGTGTCCAGGGTGTCGTCAATCCGGGGTAAGGGAAAACAGTCCTTCCGGGTGACAGAGTTCAGCTTTCTGTAGTCTACGCAGAAGCGCAGATCGCCGTTCTTCTTCGTCACCAAGACTACAGGGGAACACCAAGGGCTGTCCGACTCTTCAATCACTCCCCTGGATCTCATGTCCTCCAGCATGTCTTGTACCGCCCCTTGCTTCGCCAGCGGAACGCGTCTATGTGGTTGCCGAATAGGCCGGGCGTCCCCGGTGTCGATGCGGTGAAGCATTTTGTCCGTGCGGCCGTAGTCACTATCAGCTTGGCTGAAGACGCGCTGGTATTGTCTTACCAGTAGTCGAACTTTCTCCAGTTGCTCTGCGGTGAGGTGGTCGGCCGCCCTCTCCAGTAGGCCTTCTAGCCGGGGCCCCAGGTTTTGTGTCGGCACCGGCTCCTGCGTCTTGTCGATTGCTGTTACGCTTACCACGGGCTCGCACATTCCCAACTCCGTCCCGGCCTGGACGTCGTGATCGGTATCCGTTGGATTTAGCAGTCTCACTGGCACCTCCACTCGGCACGGCAGCAGTGCCCTGGCTACACATAGTCTGTGCACAGGCGTCTTCTGGTCCAGCATCATGTTCCTGGTTCTCTGGCCTTCCAGTCGCGCCGTCACCACCACCTCGCTCCTCGCGGGGACAACCACGTCTTCGTCCAAGACGACCCTGCAAATTCCAAGGCGCTCTTCTCGTTGACGGAGTATAACCTCTTCTCTGTTGAGCCGCAGGACCTTCTTGCCGACCTCGACCGTCGCCTCATGGCTCCTGAGGGCATCCAATCCCAGAATCACCTCCTCAGCCACCTTCGCAACGAACACCCACAGACGCACGGCACTCCGTCCCAAGGTCAGCTCCAGCAGGGCCTCCTTCTCCACAGGCAAGGTGTCGCCCGATGCCGTGACCAGCTGGTATGGTCGGCTCGGCTTCCTTGTCGGCAAACCCTTCGCCACGTCAGGCCTGATGATGGTCACGGCCGTGCACCAGCACTCGGCACGGCTTTCCTCTTACCCAACCGTCCGCGATGAGGCTGTCATCCATACGCCGGCTGACGGCGCGCAGTGTCACTCGAGGGGATGGTGGTGATGGCGCCGACGTGCTCCTCTCCACGACGGCCCTTACTTGTTTTCCGGCTGCTCTTCCTGGTGTGGGTAGTCTCTCCGCAGGTGTCCGGGCTGTCCACACCCCCAACACAGGCCACTAGGTGTTCGCCGGCGTCCCTCGACTGGTCTTCTGTCTCCGGTGTAGCGGACACTCCTCGTTCTCGACGTCGGGATAGCTGTTACTTTGGCCGCTTCCATCATTAATGCTGCCGTCAGCGCCTCGTGGATGGGTTTATAATCGCCGAGCATTAGGCGCTGACGAATCTCCGTATCTCGTACCCTGTCCACGAATGTGTAGGCCGCTTCCCGGGATACGAACTCTGGTGGGAGGTCGACTAGGGCCTTGCTTGCTAGTTGGTCAACTGCCAGGGCGAACTCCTGCAGCGTCTCCCCTGGCTGCTGTGACCTTGCCTTCAGCTGGCTGCGGTACGCTGCGGCTAAGCGGTGGTTCCCAAAACTATTCTCCAGGGCCTCCCAGATGTCCTTGGGTGCCGCCGTTGAATGACCCGCGATAGCACTTCCGCGGCCCGACCCTGGAGGCTGGCTATTAACTGTGTGGCCTCCTCTTCTGGTAACCATTTGTTGTGCTTGGCCACTGTGTCGAACTGGCGGCGGAAGACTTCAAACGTTGACGCGCCGTCATATTTCGGAGGTTTGAGGCGCACCGATGTTGTGTCGCGTCCCGGTGCGTCGGCCTTCAAATCCTCCAACCTCCTGCCGACGACGTCCTCCACCATGGCGCTCAGGGACTTGACGGTGTTGTCGGCCTTTCCTTCCAGCTCATTAACGCGGCTCGCCAGGTCTTCAACGCGCTTGCCTAACTCTGTGACGTCCTCTTTTACGCCGGCCAACTGTTCTTCAAACTTTGCGGCGAGAGCCTCGTTCGCCGCCTTCATTTCCGTGGCCAGACTGCCGTTCGCTGCTCTCATTTCTGTGGTTAACTCGGCCTTCATTTCTTCCATCTTCTCGGTGATGTTGTCGTTAGCCGTCTTCATTAGTTTCAGTTCCGCGGCAAGGTTGTTATTTGCCGCTTCCGTTTTTGCTGTCAATTCGTTCATCTTCTCCAAAAGCATTTCCAATGCCGATTCCATGGCCGTAATGTTCGGCGATGTTATCGTCCCGCTTCATGACACCAGTGTGACTTTGTGGGTTCGTGAAATGAAAAGTCCAATTACACCAGTCAAAAAGGTTCTTTATTTCCACTTTTATTTCCAAGGTTGTTATTTGCCGCTTCCGTTTTTGCTGTCAATTCGTTCATCTTCTCCAAAAGCATTTCCAATGCCGATTCCATGGTCGTAATGTTCGGCGATGTTATCGTCCCGCTTCATGACACCAGTGTGACTTTGTGGGTTCGTGAAATGAAAAGTCCAATTACACCAGTCAAAAATGTTCTTTATTTCCACCTTTATTTCCAAGGTTGTTATTTGCCGCTTCCGTTTTTGCTGTCAATTCGTTCATCTTCTCCAAAAGCATTTCCAATGCCGATTCCATGGCCGTAATGTTCGGCGATGTTATCGTCCCGCTTCATGACACCAGTGTGACTTTGTGGGTTCGTGAAATGAAAAGTCCAATTACACCAGTCAAAAATGTTCTTTATTTCCACCGACTTACAGTTAAACACTTGCCAATTACACAGAATTACGTAATGCACACAATTACGATTCACCAGTTCGTCCGTTACAATTCCACTTTGCTCTCGCGATTACGTACAATTCTCCGATGCACGTACACAGTCTTCTCGTCCTCACACTAGCACTGCACTCTTACGCTGCTTGCCAAGAACTGACAGACTCACTAATTGAAGCCCCCTTTTATAAGAATATCACTGTTTTTCTAGAAGTCTCTGGTTTCCGTGAATCACTGCGAAAGTTCCAGAGGACAGGGGAAGGGGAAAGAGGCGGCCAGCGACAAGTGACATTTCCCTAATCACCCCTCAGTTAGTGACTGAGATTAATGGGAGGGAGTGGCTCGGCTGCCCCTGGTCCCTTCTCAGCTGTCGTTGGTTTTGCTTTCCGCTAATTGGGTGACTATATATATATATATATATATATATATATATATATATATATAGCATGGTATAATATAGCATGGTAATTGATAAAATAAACATTATCTATTGCATTTTGTTCAATCTAGAAACTTGTCCAATTTGGAAATTGGTTTTGGTCCCATATGATTACACCTACAGCAAGCTTTACTGTACACCCATTTGCATTAGTTCATGAGCTCAATGACACGTATGCTAAAGCACCATCTTAGAGTTGTATAAGAATAACAGTAAACATTACACAGAAGGCAGAACGTTTGTAATTTAAAAGAGGCAAATCTTACCTTGAAGATTTTACTGGAGAAAGGTCCCCATCCTGGAACATATAATTCAAATGTTCAGTATCATACAATCATCTGTATAGTGTTAAATTTCCTACATAACATGTCTAAAAAAATTTGGAAAGAAATATTTGATATTTTAACATGTAATGAGGTGTAAGAAAACCAAGGAGTCTCCAAAGTATTTAATTGTTCTGCAAAGAACTGGCAAAAGAAAAGTTTAATAAATCAAAATTTATGTTTAAAATGGTCAAGTCTATAGGACAATTAAGATTGAAACATAAGAGGATAACAGGAGGGAAGAAAAGGCTAACATATTAGATTCATCTAAACCATTACTTGGACATGGTATAAATTATCTGACTCGTTAATTCCTCATTACTAACTGTACCAAGATTAATGATGACGATGAAAGGGCAACACTAAACAGCTTTCAGGATGTAGGTCTTCTCAACAACACAATTCCATCTGAACATACTTAAACATGGATAATATACTGTATTTAAAATGCAGGGAATGGAAGAGCCCAAGTGTTAAAGTGCCAATATCCTTTCTTTTTACATACTTGTACATAATGATATCCAGAATAACTCTAAATTGTTGGACTGTTAGAGCTGAAACCTACAATGATGTGAACATATATCACAGAATGCATTGCGTGAGTTACATGCTAAAGCAATAATATAAATACATGGATAACAATGCATCACAGGAGATGGTGACAATATCTACATTAACTCAACATGAACCAGTTAATTACTTAATGATTCCTAAATTATGCTGTACACCTGTACGCTATGCTGCTTCAGGTCACTCAATTTACCCTTACTCTTACTTTTTAATTAACATCCCCTAAAGTTCCTCATATCATACAATAAATCAATTGGGAAAATGATACCCAAATGAGCCTACGGTCCACACAGTTTCTTGCTACCCAAAATTCATTCAGGATACGGCAAAACCTGAAAAAAGAACCTAATCCAGCTAACTTATCCTGAATGACACTCAAACTCAGAACCTATTAAATGTGAGGCAGACATGCTAACCCCATATTACAGAAGAGCAGGTTATTCATTGCGCACAACACCATTCAATTGGATCTATAATTTAAAGTCTAATGGGTTAAGGTCACTAAACCTCCACGCTTGATCTGTCTTGGAAAGCCTTCAAAGATTGGCATATATAGAAACTGAAATGCACCGTTGACAAATACTTTAAGTACAATCATGCAGTGAAGAAGAAAATAAGGAAAACTGAAGTTGCAGTACAATGAAAAGAGAATGAAACAAGTTTGGGAATTGAGGTGATCAGGAAAAGCCAGAATGAAAGAAGCACCAGAATACAAGGGATCAGGGAAAAGCAAAGTGAAACAAGGAGTGGGAATGCAAGGAATCAGAAAAGAGTTACATATCACCTGACCTAAGCACCACGGCTGGAAAACATAAGTAATCCTTAATCTGCAGGTGCATCAACACCTCTTCACCTGAGATGTCTACAGAGAGGCCTCTTCGGTAGGTAGTACTCAACAGGCAATGGCTAAACTACTAACTCTGCCATTCAGTGTTGTTGACACAGTATATAAATTCATTTTTCCTCTTCTTTGGGAGTACAAAAGAGGTGTTGGCAACCACAAGTCACTGTCTCTGATGATTTCTAAGGGACTTACAGACATAATGTCATGTAATATCCCATCAATTAAACCATGGTCTACAGTCCCGGAAATTATGTTGGATTATATCATTAGCATTTACCTCAAATACAAAATAGCATAACCCATTGGCACCTAGAACATATTCTAGAATCACGTTACATATTTATGTAAATCAACAGCTGAGAATTATATAGTTGAGCATAACAAGCTACTTTAACTGTAACATCTAGGTACAATCATATCTAACTAATGCTAAAAATAAGGAATATAGCTGAACCTGGTTTATGCATATATCAAGGGGAAGAGGAAAGATTACTTGTATCTCAGAATTACTTACAAGTGAGATTTTGAAATAACATCATACTCTCTCTTTTTTTTAACGTCTAACGTCTTACTAGGAACAAGATTTTAGAACACGCCAGTCTCATCACCAGTGTGGATGTTTTGAGACTGATAAGCATTTATGATTCCTGGAGCAACTTCTTTCTTCTTCCAGTGCATCACCATAATGTCATTTACAGCATTTGTCTTGCTGCAAATTATTTTCCCTGTAATTCTATAATGATCTTTAGAACTTTGCAACCATCATGATATTCACAATTTTAGCTAAATTTATATCACTTTTGATTTCAGAAAGTTGCACTGACTGGTTTCTACTGGAACCACTAAAGAGCACCATTTCTTTATCAACATATCTCCTACCTGCTAATGGCTGCATTAAGTTGATTTTGTACCCAATGTTAAACTCATCCAAATAACTTTTCTGTTCCCGATGAGTGTTAATAGCATGGATATGTTTCCCTAGTCTGAAGGGAATTTGAATTTTGTTTTCTATCAAGTGTTAATGCTCGTATGAATTTTACTTTCTGATCTAGTGTGTAACATTTCCTTTCCCCATGAAAGATTAAAAGTAACTGATTGTAAAACAAAACTGATGTTCAACCATAAACATGAGGTACTCATTGTTGTTACAACACAGTTGTGCCGAAAGGAAATATCTGTGTTTTATTTTTGCAGCCAAAAAACGCTGACACAGCTTACATATTTATCAGCAGCAATGAAGAAAATGTCTTTTGCATTTCTTTTCAGATAGCATATGCTGTATGTTCATATAATTACATAAAGCTAAATTGTGTTTTCCTTATATTTAATATGTAAAACAACAAATTACAGATACACGAGTTTCTGTTAACATGTTTCTAAATTAACTTTCCCTAGGAGCTAGAAATATTTAGAACTGGAATACATATAGAAAACTAACTTTCCTTACAGTGTGTGTGTGTGTGTGTGTGTGTGTGTGTGTGTGTGTGTGTGTGTGTGTGTGTGTGTGTGTGTGTGTGTGTGTGCGCGCGCGTGCACGTGCCAACAATGTCAAACACTTTCTTCCTCTTATAAAATTTAAACTGTACCATAAATTAGGTTTAATTACATCATAACAGTATTCAAGAAAAAAAAAAAAAGGTTACAATCCTCCTGGCTCAGAAGGGTGGCATCTTTCTTGCATTTTGTAAATTAATACAACACTACTTGGCAATTGCTAACTCAAATCAAGTTCTGTTTTATCAAAATATCTTACTGTATGGGTGTAACATTTTTTGAGAAAACAAAAAGTTGGTTTTCAGTTAAATTTCCCAAAAGGTTAAGAATTTATCACTGGGTTGCTGTCGCTTACCAATTTTTGACTTTCTTTGTCATTAATTTTACTCTTTATTTTAAGTGTAATAGACTTAAATATTCTGCAGTAGCACAAAATATACTGGGATGATTATTACAAAACATTCCTCAAACTAACCACAGTAAGTTTAAATAGAACTTACCCTAATATTATCAGAGACTGATGAAGGTTCTCTTTCCAAAGTCCAAGGCTCTCCTTTAATTTCTATGTGGTTATACATTTCATGATAACTGCTGTATTTTTTATCCACCATTAGAGGGTCCTCAATAAGAAACTCTCCCTCACTCTCTGAACCAAAGTCTGAAAACAGAGTATGATGTTCTATTTCTGTTTCCCCATTCATCTCCCAGTTGTTGCTGCATGTAGCACTTTCAGTCTTAATTTCTTCCACAGGGTGTTTGATAAAAGGTGATTTAATTTCCGTTTTGACTGTCATGTCAAAATCAGTGTCATAAAGCACAGTTTTAGTACTTGTGTTCATTGGACCAACCTCATGAAGGAACTCTCTCTCGTTCAGTGAGGCTACCTCATCAGCCAGAGGTTCCTCTTCTTTGATCTCTATTTTCTTATCCATTTCAGATGTGAAATCGCACTTTGTTTTTAATTCCTGGAACTAATCTGTGGAGAAAAAAATTAATAAATACCATAAAATGTGCATAAATTTAATAATCAGCTTCTTTGAATCCATCAATAATTGTTTAAACTACACTACTCGCCAGTATTCTCTTATTGCACAAACTACTTCTTGGAAAGCTGAATAAGACTTAAGAAATTCAAAGACATGTCCAGGACTCAAGCTACAGATGTCTCCTTATACCAATGCTATTATCACCCCAGGTAGCTTACTGAGGTACAGTACCAACACTGAATCTACTTAAAATATCTGGATGAAGATCACAGCAATCTCAGATATTAAATATTCCTAATACGACCTATGTTACAAACCTTTAGTGCTGGTTTGTATATAGTTAACTGTTCCTCCATGTTCAGGAAATAATTTGAAAGATTAAATGTAACAAAGACTAGCTATAAAGCATCCAGGTCATGTCCCTTTTGGGGCATCATATTTCTGTATTTGATATTGCCATTAAGGTGTACTACAATATTTAAAACAAACAAACTGGTTTAATACATGGATATACCATGTCAAAGTAACAGAACATCCATAAGGTGTGACAGTGTGATACAACTTTAAAATTTAGCCCCACAAATCGCAACACTTTTGCAAGTCACAATATTGTTAACTACAAAACAGTACATGTGACATTTACATACTCTGTATCTATCTATCTCTACTCTTCTAATAACTTCACTACAAAGACTTATCACCTTTATGTTAAAAGAATAAACTTTTGCAGAAATTATTTTCTTATAGCTACACAAAACTATGGGAATACAACAGGTTTTAAGTGATTGTCAAATCTTCAAAAACCTAGTCACAAGTTTGAAATTACATTCTTTCTGCATGGCCAAAACATAATTTCTTTTTCTTAGTTCTGCTATTCAGAGACATACATGCATGCCTAAACACTTTTTGTTGTTGTTGTAATTTTACGTCCTCCAACTTTAAGTCATATCGGACGACATGCCTAAACATGGTATGCAAAGATATTCCCTCTTTACTTTCTCTGTGCTGATATACCTATAGCTATACTGGTCCTCTGTGTTCTGAAGACGAGTCTCGTTCCCAAGGTAGTATGGCTTCCTTCAGAAGGAAAGCAAAGGCGGTGGTCCCATGTCTTAAATTTATGGCACATAAGAGAATCCCACATCTTAAAAAGCGGCCTCTGAGCAAAATTAAGCAGTCCTTAAACCTACTAGAGAATAAGATCCTGAGAGAAACAACAGCTATAGAGTGTACATAAATAAAGTTCAATTTCAATGTCCTCCGTACTTATCTATAAGAGCCATTATATGAGATCAAAGTTCACAGAATCTGTACTTAGTAAGTTACATTAAATTGTCACATCTTTTCTTGAGAATATACAGGCAAATTTCATGAGAAACATCTGAGTATTACAATACATGAATCTGTCTTCCACTAAATGAACATTGTCATTAAAAAATAAAACAAGACACATTGTGATGTGTGACAAACTTGAAATTTATGAAAGATAAAAATCTCTTTCAAGCGGCAATGGTTTCCAATACCTACAGTCAACAGTTCTATTTTAATATACAAGAGACAGCTTTGGGCATAACACAACTAAAAAACATGGTAAGCATAGTGTTTCATGTGACATGAGGTCCAGGTAGACAAAGGAGCCAACGAAGTAGCTTCTTGCATGTTTATGTATCTAATGGGACCTTCAAAAGATATAGGTACTTGTATACTTATTCTGTAGCGCATATTGAGGCTACAATTTCGATTGCCATAAAATTTCTATGAAAAACTGAAAGCCAGCGCTGATGTGTACAACATTTTATCTGATGTTGATGTAATAAAAGTATTTAAGAATAAATTCAATGCACAAAGAATGTATTACAGATATTTACATAACTAAATATATTGTTACCAAATGCTGGGCTTTGACAATTAGCATTCTTGCTCTCCAATATTTCTCTGTAAAGGATCCAACTGTAAAATTCATAGGTTTGTAGATGATCTTCAGTCATTCCTTTTTCCTTATTGCTTTGAGGACAATTTGGAGTTGTGTAAGCTCATACTTTGTCATATTTTGTCAATTCCTATTCTATGTTTAGTCAAATAATAATGTTCTGTAAGTAATCTTAATCCTGCTACTGCAGTCCTTCAAGGCATTTTGGGGGTGATTTATGGTTTTTTAATTCAAACATTGCCATTTTTCCTTTTTGCTTTGTTACATAATGTTTGAGTTTACCTGAGTTCAACTCTTACCCATCTTGAGGTTAAAGCACTTAGCTTATTATGTCAGACATTGATGACACTAGAAATGGGAGGAACAAATAGGAGTCATTTTAAAAATTGATATATAATATCTGGTCCCTATGGAGAACAAATGGAGAAACTATGAATATGAAATGCAAGAAATTTTTGTAAGTCTGAAGGGTCATCAAGGTCCATATACAAGGAGACTGGAACAGCAGATTTCAGCTAGACTATTTATTCTTGATTTACAGTAGACATGCACATCTGTAGCCAGTGTAGTCTACAGTTGAACAAAGTCTTCACACACACATACACAGCAATTGTTTGGTATATAATATGTGGAAGTCTTTAGCAGCAGTAATTTTGGGAAAGTCCTGACAATGTTTGCTTGTGTATAAACATTGTCAGATTGACTGATATTACTCGGATGAATCCTATTGCATACAAGCAGTTATACGAGGGGGTACCCAAAAGAAATCAGATTGTTGTCATAAAAACTTTATTGAGAAACCTTTTTACAAAATTACTGCAGTCAACTTCAAAATACTCTCCATTACATGCGATGCACTTGTTAAGTCTCTTTTCCCACTGTTGGAAGCATGTTTGGAACTCTTCAAGTTTGATGTCGTCCAGTGCCCTTTGCAAAGCTGTTTTTACCGCCTCCACATCATCATAACGCTCCCATTTTAGCATTTTTTTCATTCATGGAAATAGGAAAAAGTCGCACGGGGCTAGGTCCGGCCGGCGAATACGGAGCGTGGGGAACAACAGACCACCTCTGAGATGTGAAATAGTGGGTCACTTGTAAGGCCGTGTGTGCTGGAGCATTGTCGTGATGCAGAAACCAGTCACCTGATCGCTAAAGTTCCGGGCGTTTCCACCTCACATCCTCTTACAAATGCCTTAAAACATCCAAGTAGAAGTGCTGGTTAACAGTCTGGCCAGGGGGTACGAATTCCTGATGCACAATTCCACGAACATCAAAAAAGACAATGATCATCGTCTTCACATTTGGCCTCAATTGCCTTGCTTTTTTTTCGGTCTGGGAGAGTTGGAAGTCCTCCACTGGCTTGACGCTTGCTTGGTTTCTGGTTCATACCCTAACACCAACTCTCATCCCCTGTAATGATTTTGTTCAAGCAGTTTGGATCAAGTGCAATCTTTGTTTTGAAGTCCTGACACACATTCATGCAGATGGTTTTGTGCTCCTGTGTGAAAAGGCGCAGAACAAATTTAGCAGCAACACGTCTCATGTGCAAATCCTCCCTCAAAAACCACTGGCACGAGCTCCAACTGATTCCTGTAGCTACTGAAATTTGGTCGATCATTTGGCGACGATCCTTGTTGATCTTTTGGCGGACCTTTTCAATGTTCTCATTTCGTGATGTTGAAGGGTGTCCAGAACAAGCGTGGTCTTCAATGCACATCTCACCAAGTTTATAGGTCTGAAACTAAACAAAAACCGTCTGCACAAAAAGAGGGCTACTTCCTTCCCTAAACGCTACCGGCTGTGCTCAAAATTCAGTTTTTTCTTGCTTCTTTCCATGGCAAACAATAGTGTAAACACACCTACTGACAGTACAATTAATATAACATACTTCCCTATTACGTTTATTTAACTTTGGATATGTTCTTTACTCTCTGACCACAACTAATTTGAACACTGCAACAACTATAGATAACATTTTATAGACTCAGGAAATATTCCAAATTATACAGAAACTCCACTGTAAACAGTAATGCCAGACCAAAATGCTTAGGTATTGTGAGCACCTACCTTAAAAAGTAAACAAAGCAGATAATAAGAAATGTGAAATTACAACAAGAATAATCGGTGATAAGCATATCAATAAAACATGCTAAAAGATGACAAATATGGGCTTACATCTATGCCAAGACTCAAGGAAATGACAAATCTGACATACTCTAAAAATATATTCTATTATTGTTAGAAGCTATTTTCACCAAGGAAGCCACACATTTATCAAGTTCAATTCATTTTATTGCCATTAAGTTGTAGCAATAGGAAAAGTTAAAATACATAAAATATACAGCATTGGTAGGTATATGATTAATCTATAAACAAAAAGTGTATACTTTTATGTGGTGTTTCATTTACATATATACGATGATGACGACTATGATGATGATGTTACAAATAAGTACAATAATATAATTCACATTGCAGAATACAATGGATTAAGTACTGAATTGGTCAAAAAGAAAATTAATAAATTCAAAAGAATACATAGGTGTACACTAAAAATTATTATTTCTCCCATCAGTAATAAAACTTCATACAGAAAATTTACATACCATCCCAGAGCTACATACCTTTGCCAAAAAGTCTTCAAAGAACACATTTCCTTGTTCCCACAGAACAAATTCAGTTACAAAACCCTTTAAAACCATATGACAAAAAGAAGAGACCTACAGACAAAAACTCAGGTGTGTACTGGATAAACTGCATAGGCTATGACAACTTCTACATTGGAAAAACTAAAAGGAATTTAAACATTAGTCCAATAGAGCATTTTAGGAACATAAGAAACAAAGAAATAGACAAATTGACTGTAGCATACCATTTTTGGAATAATAATCACAATAAAGTACAAGAAATTCACTTATTAAAAAGTGTTCATGGTCCAACTATATTAACCACATGGGAAAAAATATTCATAAAGAAATATGAAGGTTAAACTTTTCAATTTTGATGCCACATTGAAGAGAACCCAAACTTCAAGTTCATCCAGATAACAACAGAGATGACCCTATCGCCTCCAAAGAGTTCATCAAATCAACATTCAATAGTCAACATTAGCTGGAGATGTTAGATAGGCCCTAAAAAAACGTGCTATACAAAAACACTAGCAATATATAGAGCAGTGAGTATTAGTTTGACTCAAAGATATATTAAATTTGTGCTTCATAGTATCATAGTCCTTAACTCATAGGTATTTCTATACTTAGTTCAGAACTCATGCAATGGGAACTTGATGATTTATACACTCCTGGAAATGGAAATAAGAACACATAGACGTTGGTGTGTCAGATCCACCATACTTGCTCCGGACACTGCGAGAGGGCTGTACAAGCAATGATCACACACACGGCACAGCGGACACACCAGGAACCACGGTGTTGGCCGTCGAATGGTGCTAGCTGCGCAGCATTTGGGCACCGCCGCCGTCAGTGTCAGCCAGTTTGCCGTGGCATACGGAGCTCCATCGCAGTCTTTAGCACTGGTAGCATGCTGCGACAGCGTGGACGTGAACCGTATGTGCAGTTGACGGACTTTGAGCGAGGGCGTATGGTGGGCATGCGGGAGGCCGGGTGGACGTACCGCCGAATTGCTCAACACGTGGGGCGTGAGGTCTCCACAGTACATCGATGTTGTCGCCAGTGGTCGGCGGAAGGTGCACGTGCCCGTCGACCTGGGACCGGACCGCAGCACGCACGGATGCACACCAAAACCGTCGGATCCTACGCAGTGCCGTAGGGGACTGCACCGCTACTTCCCAGCAAATTAGGGACACTGTTGTTCCTGGGGTATCGGCGGGGACCATTCACAACCGTCTCCATGAAGCTGGGCTACGGTCCCGCGCACTGTTAGGCCGTCTTCCGCTCACGCCCCAACATCGTGCAGCCTGCCTCCAGTGGTGTCGCGACAGGCGTGAATGGAGGGACGAATGGAGACGTGTCGTCTTCAGCGATGAGAGTCGCTTCTGCCTTGGTGCCAATGATGGTCGTATGCATGTTTGGCGCCGTGCAGGTGAGCACCACAATCAGGACTGCATACGACCGAGGCACACAGGGTGAACACCCGGCATCATGGTGTGGGGAGCGATCTCCTACACTGGCCGTACACCTCTGGTGATCGTTGAGGGGACACTGAATAGTGCACGGTACATCCAAACCATTATCGAACCCATCGTTCCACCATTCCTAGACCGGCAAGGGAACTTGCTGTTCCAACAGGACAATGCACGTCCACATGTATCCCGTGCCACGCAACGTGCTCTAGAAGGTGTAAGTCAACTACCCTGGCCAGCAAGATTTCCGGATCTATCCCCCTTTGAGCATGTTTGGGACTGGATGAAACGTCGTCTCACGCGATCTGCACGTCCAGCACGAACGCGGGTCCAACTGAGACGCCAGCTGGAAATGGGATGGCAAGCTGTTCCACAGGACTACATCCAGCATCACTACGATCGTCTCCAAGGGAGAATAGCAGCCTGCACTGCTGCAAAAGGTGGATATACACAGTACTAGTGCCGACTTTGTGCATGCTCTGTTGCCTGTGTCTATGTGCCTATGGTTCTGTCAATGTGATCATGTGATGTATCTGACCCCAGGAATGTGTCAGTAAAGTTTCCCCTTCCTGGGACAACGAATTCACGGTGTTCTTATTTCAATTTCCAGGAGTGTATTATACTGACATACAGTAATCCATGTTCTGAGATTAATGCTTGGAACATTGGTAGTTCATTACTATTAATTTTTAATACATAATGTAAGATAAAAAACCAATAAAGGTACCAGAGTACTAGTACTGGTGGATGTATTATTATGATGCATGTGCCACAAATGTATGAAGTTTAATATCTCTGTACTTTGCTTAGATTGGAACACGAGGAACAAATAAATAAACAAACAAAAGATACACAGTTGCTATTACTGTGTGAGTGAGGCAGATTAGCTGCTTCAACGATGACCATTTAAATCCTGCACGGGCCGGGAATGGATACCCAATAAACAGAACAAGACATTTAAATTGTTAAATGCTGTAAAAAATGCTTCTTAAATAGACATTTGCATCTTCTGTATTTATTAAGTTATTTATATGAAACAGAAATTGGTTTAAAACCCATTAAAGGCAGTATACATCTACAGTATCAATAAGTAGAGAGTGTATTAATAAATTGTTGAAATTTTACTACTTTGTTTCATGGTAGCAAAAGCCATTCTTTGTGTCGAACATGCCTAAAATATGAGTCATTTTGCTTTGTGTGCATACAGATGACAATATATAAGCATAGCTGTGTTAGCGAGTTCTCCGATTCAAGGTTTTAGGCTTTAGATTATATTAACCAAGCGATAGTCATTGTATATGTTGTGCGAAAGACACGCTGGAAAGAAAGAAACCTCTCTGTCAGCAACTCGTGCCTCTTATTATAGTATTTCACAACAGAAGTTTGTGCTAGCTTTATGTAGCTGTTTTAGTTCAGTGTTTGTTATTTATCCTGACAGGGTGTTCAGTTCAGAGTGATTTCTTACAGCAACCGAGAATTATATGAATAGCACATTTGAAATTCTTAAATTTTAGTGTTAACCATGGCTTATCTTAGTAATGTAGCAAATAAATGAGGTTGCATAAGATGTGTATGGGCTTCTGAAAGAAAATGTGGAGAACTTTTTGCTGTTTGACATGATTTGGATATTGATTGCGATTAAGATGGAGGTGTTGATATAGATTGCAGTGAGGAAGAAAATGACCCGCTTGCTTCAGGTGTTCATGAAGAATCAACATTGTACAGCGATCAAAATAACTCGATTACACATAGACATATGTATAGGCAAATAGACATAATTTCTAGTGTACAGCTAATTTCAGACAGCCAACCAACCAGCATTTTCATAATTTTTTTTTCTAATAAACATATGAGCATGTCAACACCCCGAAGTGAGCGCGCTAGATAGGATTACAACCGAGCAAACGTCAGTAGGCGAGGAAAGGACGTTAACCATCGGAGGGGAAGAGGCCAGAGATGAAGGGGAAGGACAAGAGACATACGAACGGGAAGAACACAGCATAGCATGGTTACAGTACGATAGGACAGAAGAGAGAGGAAACATAGCGCTGGATGTGGCAAGTGTGCGTGTAGTGGAGCAAAGTGAATCGTTAAGGTTGTTGAGTGCGAGTGAGTTGGTGGTAATGGGGAGAGTGGATCACAGTAGTGTTCAACCAAGAAGTGAAGGGAGAGAGATGGTGACAACGCGAGCAATACGGCAACAGAAATTAGTGGCTATTGAAGGCAAACTTTGCTTCTTTTCAGGAAATAAATAGCAAAAACTGTTAAAGCTGATGTTCTGCAACGCTGAGGGTTTAAAAAGTAAGATGATTAATGGAGAGTTGCAGAATATAACAGCTAGGCAAGACATAGTTGGAATTGCAGAAACGTGGCTAAGAAATAATGAGTTAATACACTTACGAAAATTTAGTTATATAGGCACTGGGGCCACTAAAAGGAAAGAGAGAGGGAGAGCATCAGGAGGAATTGGAGCATTCATTAGGTCAGAGTTGCTTAATAGTAAGAGAATAGAGTCAATGGTAAAGGATGATAGGAATGTAACCTGGTTAATAATCAGGAAAGACCCAGAAATAGAACATAGTCTAGGAATAGGAATAGTTTATAACCCTCCCACAACATCAAGCTATTTTTGACAATAGAACTTTTAATAAACTAGAGGACGATATGGAGGAGCTAAGGCACAAATTTCAGGGCATAGTATTTTTGTTAATGGGGGATTTCAATGCTAGAATAGGCGAAGAGAAAATTAAATTAATAAGGCATGATGGTGAAATAGGTGGAGAGAAAGCATATGAATGGGAAAGGATCAGCAAGGTTGTACTCAACAAAGAGGGGGTAAAATTGCTCCATTTCTGTGAATTGAATAATTTGTTTATATGTAATTGCACAATAAAAGGGAATGAGGATGGCGAATATACATTTGCAAATCAAGTGTGGTTGACTATAACTTGTGTAGTGAGGAGCACAATGAAAGAATTAATAATTTCAAAATAACAAATGCAATACTGAGTAGTGGCCATTTCCCATTTGGGATAGAAATAGGATTGACAGAAGAAGAAAGCGAGAGAAAGGAGGACGGTGAGCTTAAAGTAGTGAGTGCATTTAGATGGAGTGAAGAAATGAAGGAGGAATTCCTAACTGATATAAACTCAGAAATATCAAAAATAATGAGAATAGGCATAGAGGTTGCATTGAATGAGAACAATATAGAAAGAAGCTTAGAGCTAATGAAACTAATAGTTACAAGGTCAGGGATAAAAATGAAAGTAAAAGGGAAAAAGAAACGAATAAGTAATGGCTGGTTTGATGAGGACTGCGGTAGAGCAAGAAGGGAAGTGTTTAAAACCCAGGCTTGTTGGAGAAGAATGGGGGAGGGTAGAGATAGCATGATTATGGTAATAAGTAGAGAAGCGTACAAGAAATTATTAGAACAAAAAACGAGTGGCCGGATAGTATTCGAAAGAAAATGAAGGATGCCATATAACAAAAAGATAATAATAAAATATGGGGTACGATGAGTGAAATGAATAAATAGAAGGGCGTGAAAAATGAGATAACATCACAGGAATGGCTGAAGTACTTTAGAGACCTAGTTGCAGTAAAGGAGTGGATAAACAGAGATAGTATACAGTTGGGCACCTGAGGATAGACGATGAGATATTAGACAAAGAAATTACTCAAACTGAAGTTTTTCAACAAATAAGAAGCTTAAAGGGTGGTAAAACAGTTCGCATGGATGAAATCCCAGGGGAGTTCTGGAAGAGATATGAGGAAACACCAAGTGGATTAAAGGATATAACTAATTTATTTAATAACATGAAAGATAGTAGGAAATTACCTGACTGCTGGAAAACAAGTGTGATTATACCAATATTTAAAGGAAAGGGGAGTGTGAATAGACCAGAGAATTACAGGGGGATAAGCTTACTATCTATAATTGGGAAAATGTATACGGGTATACTAGCGGACAGACTAATGGATTGGGCGGAAAGAGAAAATAAAATATCAGAATTTCAAGCTGGATTTAGGAGAAACAGACAAACTAAAGATAATGTATTTATAATCAAGACGTTAATAGATAAATACTTGAGCAGGAAAAGGGGCATATTGTATATGTTTTTTGTGTATTTTGAGAAAGCGTTCAATACGATAAACAGGGGGGCTTTAAAATGGAAATTAAGAAGAAAAGGGGTGAGCAAGAAGTTTATAAACAAAATTGATAAAATTTATAGTGGGGTGAAATTCAGAATCAGATGTGGGTTGAATGTATTATCAGAAGAAGCCGAACGGAAGTTAGGCTTACGACAGGGGTGCAAATTGATTCCTATACTATTCAATTTATTTATAGATGACATAATAGAGAGGGTTAAGGAAAGCACGACATTGCCCAATAATAATGAGCAAAGAGATCTCTGGTTTATTGTATGCAGATGATTTAACGGTAGGAGCAATTTCCGTAATAGGTCTACAAAAATCAATTGAGGCAATCCATAGGTTTTGCGCTGACTGGGGACTAAGAATAAACAGGAAAAAATAAAAAATAATGGTATTTAAAAGAGGATCGATACTTAGGAAAGGAGAGAAATGGTTCATAGGAGACCAAAAGGTAGAAGTGGTAAACGCGTATGACTAGGTGTAAGAATGTGTAGCAGTGGAGGATGGGCTGCACAAACCAGAAAAGTGATAGCTAATGGCAGGGCGACAATGTCAGGGTAAGAGTATGTAAACATAAACTGGAGATGCCAGTTAGATGGTTAGAGAGAATGTATGAAGCGGTCGTTGAAGCCAGAACAATGTATGCAGTGGAGGTATGGGGCACATCAGAGATAGGAACACAATTAGACCAGATGTATGGATTGTTTTGCAAAGAACTACTAGGGCTGCCAAAATTGGCACCAAGAGAGGTGGCATGGCATTACTACAGCCAGGTAATACAAAAAGGAGGGGAATAATAATAGAGAGAATATTGAAATTCTGGTATAAGTGTATTAAAGGGCAGAAAGGAGAATTATTGAATCTGTGCATGAAGCAACAGAAAAGCATTAAAAATACAAATAGTTGGTGGTCGGAATTGGAAAGAATGATATTAAAGATAGGCATGGGAGATCTACGGAGAGCAGAGGAGACAAATTATAGCGGTTTTTGGAAGGAGTGAGAACTACACTACATGACATAGATAGGCAACAGATATGGGAAATTATAGAAGAAAAGATATCTTTGAAATTTTATAAGCAATTAAAGACAGAATGGGGTAGGAAAAATATATAAATCAATGTGGCAAAACTGGAAGAGAAGGCATAGAATGGATGAGAGTAGGACTATTATACTTAAAAGGGTTGAGAAGTAATGAGGTAGGAATATGTGAATATTGTGGAGATGAAGAAAGCACTGTTCATTACCTAATAGAATGTAAGGAGCCAACAAATTACAAGAGAAAAATATGGGATAAGAAATGGGACAGTGTAAGTAAAGAGATATTGGCAGTACGCATGCTAACGGGGATGGGAGAACAGAAAAATAGATGTTTCGGAGATTTCTTATATAGGATAAGAGAAAAGTGGATTAGGATAAAAGAAGAAAAGGTCAAGAAGAAATGGCATCAAGCTGCTCAGGAAAACCAGGGGACCTGAGTCAGCAAGTAAATCTTAAGGCCAGTAATTTCATGTATTTGTACAGGATGTATAATACAGCATGTTCTGTGTTAAATTTTATTGTACTGAATTTGTAATGGATACTGTACAAATAAATAAATATCAAATATCAATTTTTTTTCAACTACTTAGCATCTCTCATTGTTACGGAAACATATACGTATATGAGTAGGGTGAAGGAAATCCTGACCTCTAAAGGCAATTTAGGGCCTCAGAGGAGTCTTCAGAAGTGGACAGTGGACAGTGTGCATGTAAACCTACATCAGACATGTACTGGTATACAAATAGCATGATAGCTGCTCCATTTTGAGGAAATAATGGGTCAAATATGGAAGGGGTGGATCAGTTACTGCAAGCGATCCCTGTTTACAAAAAACAGTTAAATATTATAAAAAGTATTTTCTACCAGCTGGATGTAGCCACACATAATTGTTTATTAATTTGCAGAGCTCTAAACTCATGCAAACCAATGAACTACCTGGACTTATGTATAACAATAGCTTATAATCTAATTGAAGTCTCTTCATACTAGGGGTATGAAAGCCATCACTACAGCACCCTCATACTTGACAAAAATTGTTCTAAAAGGATACCTCCCACAACTAAAAAGTCACGATCATTTTGAAAATGTTTAGTGTGTCGTGAAAAAGCTCACATGGAAACCAGTATTATTTGCTGTGAATCTAAAGATGTGCCATTGTTTGTTTATCCAGGTTTTGAGGTGTACCATTCTAAAAGAAACTTTTAAGGGTAAGTTTTCATCTCTTCTAGAACTAATTTAAATTTACTGTAAAAGAGGAAGATTAAAATAATTGGCCTTAAATAAGCATTAAATGCATGTGTGCGCAGGACATCTATACACGTGCATATCGGTTTGGGGCATTTTAACTTAGATGTCATATGACGTCTATTTCGGTGAAAGGTTAATCAGACTGAATATGTGAATGATGAATACGAATTTGATTAAACTACTAATACCTGCACAAAAGTTGTAAACACAACCACAAGTGCAAATTATAATCTGGAGGTTACTAAGCGCTACCTTGATCTAGCATGCTGATAAACAATTGCTTGGTTAAATGAAGCAGAGGCAGCATTGTCATTTCTTTAAAGAGCATACCATACATTATCATACTTTGTTGCAATGAGGTCATGAGAAACCTGATAAAGTATATTAATTATGCAAAGTTGTACAAAACCAAGAGAACAAGAACAGGAAATAATTTTTGCTGAAATACATGTACAATTTAGCAAATATTGCTGACAATATATTCATATAATTTAGGATTTAAGATTGTCGCATTTTGCATCAGCTACCTACATGATGGTCTCACTGCCACTAGCAGAAACCAACCACTTACATATAACAGTAGATGAAGTTGCCTCAACTCTCCTTCTTGTAAACCATAAACAATAAGGATCGTTTTGTTTGTTTGGTCCCATCAAGGAACAGAATCTAGGACGTTGAAAATGTCATGCAGAGAACAACCTCACCAAACAAATATAAATATTTTCTACCACCACCATACATTAAAGCATGTTTTGTTTCAATTAAAGTTCTTAATTAATTTTATTTCTCTTTTTATCACCAACAACAAATATGAGTAGAAGAGGAAATCATTGCTGCCGCTGATACATACTATATTATACAATTACTCATCTACTAATATACCTGAACACAGTGCCTAATCAATATGCAGGATTAAAAAGAAAAGAAAATTAGATTTAAAAGATTCGTGCACAAACATGCTAAATACCCATGAAAATGTAACAACCATTGGTTTATTGAGATAATACATTAAACCACTATAACGTACTTCACATATCACAGGGCACTTATTTATCCATTTTTTCTGAAGATAGTCGTTTTAATTTTTTGAAAGGGCATTTAATATACTGACACATTCATAACATACTTCTCCATGAAAACAAGTCAATTTAGCAGTAGGTATGTGTAAGTCCATTCTCTGTCTAGTATTTATGCTTTGCATAATCACATTTTGTGTCTAGTAGTCTTGATGTTTTAAAAGGAAACATAATAAGCATAAAGATATATTCACAAGGAACTATTAAAATATTCAGCCTTTGAAACAGACGTTTAGATGGAGCACCAAGTTAAACGCAATGCATTGTTAACAATTGAAATTAGGAAAATTTGCAACAAACAGTAGTGCATAAATAGGGACATAATCAAGATGCCGTTACCAATTAAGTCAAAATAATGTGTAATAAAGTTATTAATATTACCTCAGATGATTTCAGGTTAAGAAACTTGTACGCCATATGTCGGATATTGCACACCCGGGATTTTGGATACCAAAACAGTAACGAGTTCCTTCAAAACTAAAATAAAAGTTCTGCTAAATCAAACCTGGGAAAACAAACTTACATCTGTTAATTTGTGGACCGTAACTATAAATGTGTTGTTAGGATAATAGATATGGACCTGGACCAGCTGGCCTGCATTAGCGTACTCCATATGGCCCTGGATAGTGAGAATGATGTAGTGATGTATAACACCGCAATTTATTGAAAATCAAAATAAGCTTACCAAAGAAACAATGCGCACTGAATCAAGTTTAATGCGGTGTCATTCATTAGTATACTTTACGCACCTTTGGAAACAAAGAGTTTTTAACTGAGGCTCGACCACTCAATCAAAAATAGTGAACCTCTGAGAGGTCTTATTAATCTATATTTCCTTCACAGTGTTGACATTTGCCATATACCAAATTTCTTCTTTTTCTCTCAGTCTAGGTTACTTTCCGGTTTCTAGATCGATTTGCCAAACCAATTTACCGACTAAAAATAACGGCGTTCAATAAAATCATTTCACGGCCTTGTAAATCACTTGGTCAACGTCCTGAGAGGAAATGATATATAACATGAAGTGTTGTGGTTACTTCAACTCTAAACCAACATTTTGCATTTACCATAAAACAAGTAAACAAACATCTATTTGCAGAACTGGCGGTGCAAGAATTAACTGAATTAGGTCATTGTATTTTCACAGGTATGATGTTTGTTCATAGTGTATACCAACCATGTGCAAAGCTAAGAAACGTGGTACATGTCACACATTTATGATGTAATAGTACTCTTTTCATATTGGAAATTTGTTTTGCATTTGTTATCCAAAGGGTTTTCGGAGCTACAATAACCTGCACATGGCGTGGTTTTACATCTTCACAGCGTATTTCTTGTTTTAAATGAAAGTTGACCTTATATTAGCCGGGTGCATTGGTTGCAAGATTCGTAAGTGATATATATTCCAGGAACAATTTCCAATTTCATTAATGTCACTAACTTTCGATTCACTTTATTTTGATCCTGCTAGGTACCATGTCTTTTTATTACTATACTTATTGACTAGATGTGTGTGATAAATATGTTAATGGTATGCTACCTTCTATTGTCAACAAAAACCTGCTGTCTTGTTTGTTTCCTTGTCAGGTCAAACCAAAGCTTAGGGACATCTAACATGTCATTTGTTGTACATGCATCATGACTTTATAATATACCCACCACCACCACCACCACCACCACCACAGGTACACTGGTAATATTTTATTTTTCTTTAACTCTTACGTTTTGTAATAACATTGAAAATTTCTCAACCACCAGCATTTGAAGCAGTAGTCTCAGAACATTCAATACTGTAGGTCAATAATAATGTAAAACATCAGATCATAGTCATATGCAGTCTGCTTATGTATTGCAAATTTAAATGCTGAGAGAGATATTAAAGAATTCCTAATGTATGAGAAGTGATTAAGAATGACTTGAAAACTTTTTTGAAAACTTTGCAGTTATATACACACCAAGCTTTGTTGGTATGTATTTAAGGACGCTCAACTCAGTGGTCATCGCCCTATCAAAAACTAATTCACTTTACTATCCTTCCTTTGGCTTTGCATTAGCTTTGCTCTGGCTTTGATCTGGCTCTGCTTTGGCTTTGCTTTGGCTTTACTCTGACTTTACTCTTTCTCTGCTCTAGTTCTGCTATGGCTCCATTTTAATTTTGCTTTGGCTTTATTCAGGCTCCGCTCTGGTTCCGCTCTGGCTTTTCTGGGGCTTCACCCTAACCTCACTCTAACTCTACTCTAAAATCACTCTAACTTGGCTCTTGTTTTGCTCTGGCTAGGTTTCAGCCCTCCTCTGGTCCCACTCTGGCCTCACACTAACTTCATTCCATACCTTAACTCTGGCTTCGCTCTGGCAAGGCTCCAGTCACCACTCCGGTCCTGCTCTGATTTGGGTCTGGCTCCCCTGAACCTCCACTCTGGCCTTTCATTGACTCCACTCTGGCTTTGCTCTGGCTTGGCACTGGTTTCACTCTGGCTTCACTCTAACATTCTTTAACTTAACTCTGGCTTGGCTCTGTCTTCGTTCTGGCTTGGCTCTTGCTAGGTTCCGGCCCCGCACCGGTCCGGTTCTGCTTCGCTCTGGCATCACACTAATTTCATTCTGTAACTTAACTGTGGCTTCGCTCATGCTAGGATTCGGCCAGCACCCCTATACTGCTCAGGCTTGGCTCTGGTTCTGCTCTGGCTTCGCTCCGGCTTCACTCAAACCTCACTCTAACTTCACTCTTTATTCACTCTAACTTGGCTCTGGCTTCACTCTGGCTTGGCTCTAGCTACGTTTCGGTCCGCCTCCAGTCCTGCTTTTGCTTTGCTCTGGCTTTGCTCTGGCTTTCCCGCTCTGGATTGGCTCTGGCCGCTCTGGCCTCACACTAATTCCTACTATAACATAACTCTGGCTTGGCTCTGACTTTGCTCTGGCTTGGCTCCAGTCACCACACCAGTCCTGCTCTTTCTTAGCTCTGGCTCCGCTCTGGCTAAGCTTTGGCTTTGCTCTGGCTTTGCTGTGGCCCCGCTCTGGGTTTGTTCTCGCTTTGCTGTGGCTTTGCTCTGGCTTTTCTCTGGCTCTGCTCTCGCTTTGCTCTGGCTTGGCTCCGGTCACTACACCAGTCCTGCTCTTTCTTCGCTCTGGCTCCGCACTGACTCCGCTCTGGCTTTGCTGTGGCTTTTCTCTGGCTCTGCTCTGGCTCTGCTGTATCTTTGCTGTGGCCCCGCTCTGGGTTTGCTCTCGCTTTGCTGTGGCTTTGTTCTGGCTTTGCTGGGGTTTTGCTGTGGCTTTTCTCTGGCTCTGCTGTATCTTTGCTGTGGCCCCGCTCTGGGTTTGCTCTCGCTTTGCTGTGGCTTTGTTCTGGCTTTGCTCTGGCTTTGCTGTGGCTTTTCTCTGGCTCTGCTCTGGCTCTGCTGTATCTTTGCTGTGGCCCCGCTCTGGGTTTGCTCTCGCTTTGCTGTGGCTTTGTTCTGGCTTTGCTGGGGTTTTGCTGTGGCTTTTCTCTGGCTCTGCTCTGGCTTTGCTGTAGCTTTGCTCTGGCTTTACTCTCGCTTTGCTGTGGCCCCGCTCTGGGTTTGCTCTCGCTTTGCTGTGGCTTTGCTGTGGCTTTTCTTTGGCTCCGCTCTGGCTTTGCTCTGGCTCCACTCAGGTTCCACTCTGGGTTTGCTTTGGCTTTACTTTGAATTTAGTTTAATTTACTTAGTTAACTTAGATCAGGGTCAAACACGTATGTGGACCTTGTTTGGGCGTTTCACATTAACTGTGTCACCACTCAGAGGCACCCAATCGAGAGATCTGGCTCGGGACCCCAGGATTGCCAATTCCTGCACCTACCGCAGTAGGCCCCTGGGAGGAGCTTTGTTATGAAGTTATTATAATTATCTGTAAGATAGCATAGAGAATATATGTGCCCCACTCTGTAGCATAGGTGCTAGAATATCTATCTCCCTTTCAAGAGATCCTGACTTTGAATCTTGGTAAAGGTGAGTTATCCGTGTAAGTTTTTTTCCATGGCTTTCGCATATCTTAAAAGGTAAATGTCAGTATCTCTAGGCTCTATTCATGGGAGAATCATTTCACCCGTTTCGTTTGTTTTTTCTATGACTTAACATTGGAGGATGTTGTATGTATTCGCCAGAATGGGTCAGCACTTATGTGTTTCAAATAAGGACCTACAGGAATAATGGGGCCCAACACCAAAAATAATTTAATTGGCCCTATTCTGTATTATAAACATTTGCTTTCTGTGTGTTGGATTGCCCCACAAAGTAATACCTAATCGCAAAGGCAACTAAAGTAACAAATTATGCTGTACTTAAGACATTTTGAATAAGCAGATATTTTAAATGTGTTAATGCAAAGCAAGAAAAGCTAAGCTTTGGTAGCATAACTTTTATTTTTCTCCCAATGAGTTCTTTATTAATTTGGAGCTCAACAAATTTTGTACCAGATTCTGTAGATGTAATTGTAGTATCCATACATTAATTCCATTTCCAACTTTTTCTTTCCTCTACATTAAATAGTGTTTTTTTTATCATAGTTTAATGACAGTGCAAACCAGATTTGTGTGTGTGAGTGTGTGTGTGTGTATCTAATCCTCAGAATTTGATAAAACATATTATTCTCTGCTTCCCAGTACTTAAAGTCTAGATTATAATGTTTAAGAATTTCACATACAGTTAGGTGATCAATGTTCTTTAAGTCATCTTTATCACATAAAAACACTCTGGGGAAGTTGGAAACCAAAGTTAAATAAGTATCTGCTCAGAGAATCTTGGCCTTTGATTAATCTGACATTGCAACAGATGATACGAGGGCCGTTCAGAAAGTATCCTCCGGTTGATTGCAAAAAATTCAGCAAGTTAAATAAAAATATTTTAATATATAGATCTTACAACTACATCTTTGCACTATTTTTCTACATAGTCTCCATAATGATTGAGGCACTTATCGTATCTGTTCACAAGCTCTGAAATTCCTTCTGCATAAAAATCACCCGCTTGTGCCTGGAGCCAGCCTGTGACCGCATCTTTGAGCTTTTCGTCGTCATCAAACCGCTGGGACCCAATCTTGCTGTCACTATCTCGTACAAGAGAGTCTTAGAAATCTGTGGAAAATCAGTATACAACTCCGACATTGTGAAACATCGGTTTTCACAAACTTTTGCATCAACTGTCTGAACGAGTTCGTCCGTCACCAATGATGGTCTACCACTCCTCTCTTCATCATGAACGTTTTCTCGTCCACTTTTAAATAAACATACCCATTCACGGACCACTCCTTCACTCATAACTCTTGGTCCGTACACGGCACAAAGCTCACGATGAATAGCTGCTGCAGAATATCCTTTGGCTGTAAAAAACCTTATAACAGCACGCACTTCACATTTGGCGGGGCAGCACACATTTCAAACGGCCACAAACACTAAACTAGCGCAGATACGACGTTCACTCGACCACGGCTTGATGCCGACTGACCTGCTGAGTGCGTGAATGCACAGATGGCATCGCTACTCCCCCCACTACCCGCACTGTGACGATCGGAGGTTACTTTCTGAACGGCCCTCGTATTTGAGGTAAATATGTAATTGTTTTAAGTTTATTTCAGAAGTCCTTCCAATTAAGTTTTTCAGAGGAAGTAAGGTATTTGTCATAGTTGGTTGTTTAAATGTTTTTAATTTAGCTTTTAACTGTTTCATAGGGGATTCTTTATTTTTTATATGAGCAGTTTTGTAACTCTTTATGTCTAACATACCCACTTGCTCTTTCCCAGAAATTCCATAGTGTGATGAAATCCATAAGAAAAGTATCCATTTGCTTAAATTTTGGGGATCTGTAATCATAATCTGAAATTCATTTTTTCCATTTAAGGTGATCAAAATTGTAGCCACAATAGCTGCTACAGAAACTGATACAGCTATGTTGGAGAGCTTATTTGTCTGGACAAATAGATTTTGTAAGGAAGTATAAATTGCATCAGTTTCTCTCTAACCAAATGCTTTATTGACAGAGTCTGTTAATTGCTGATGTGTCTTCAGATATAAGTATATTAGGATCATATGCAAAGAGTAGAGCCATTGGCTTGTAACTGAGATTGAATGTCAAGTCATTTATAAATATTAAAATTAACAATAGCTCAAGAATAGAGGCTTGTGGGACACTCTGATAATTTGACACTTTAATAACACTTTGATCCAAATATTATCAATTTATAAATATTAAAAGCAGAAGCATTATTAACAGTGAAGTATTCTTCATATTTAAGTTTGAATTTATGAGTCACTATGTTTACACTCAGTCTTCACTTACTTGTTGTATAATTGAAACGTTTTCAAGATCATTCAATCTCATCCTCAGCTGTTTGGTGACTAAATGAACCTCCCTCTTCTTCCACTACTACGGAGCTCCGATCACTCTGCCATCTGGTGTTAGGGGCACTAAGTTTTAATACTTCATTTAATGCCGGGATTTCAAAATTTATAACTTTATCACAGTTTTTGTTTATGAATATTTTTTCCCAAATATCCAATTCTATGGGTGTACTTAAAGATTTTAACAGTTTAATGTTGTGGCCAATGTTGTGGTTTTCTGTCCAAAAATGGTGTGTAACTGCAGATTTTTCTGTTTGTTTCAACTTAATGTTCCTCTGGTGTTCTTTTTGCCTGGTTAACAAGTTTCTCTTAGTTTTTCCTATGTAGCTTTTTTCACAGGTTTCACAATTAATCTGATAAATTCCTGATTTCAAATTGTTGGGGATTGTATTTTTCAGTGGTTTATTTAGCAGGTTCCTCAGACTGAATTTGTTTTGGGGTGCTAGTTTTAAGTTTAGTCTTTTGAAGATTCGTTCAAATTTTCTAAAAGCCCATGGATTGTAGGTGAATTTTCTATATTGCCAATTTGTGTTATTAAGTGGTGTGAGAGTGGTATTTTTTGATCTTATCTTCAGTTTTTCTTTCCTCTTCATCATGTTCCTTATGATGGCTGGGTTGAATCCATTTAATACCGCTATGTCTTTTATGTGTTGTTCTTTCAAAAATTCATCCTTACTCAGTGGGACGTTGTATAGCCGGTGAATTAGACTTCTAAAGGCAGCTAGTTGATGTGAAACTGGGTTGTATTCATTTTTCTTTATGTAATTATCTATGTGTGTGGGCTTCCTGTATAATCCAAAATCTACACCATGACGATTTCTAGTTATCTTGAGGTCCAAAAAGGGTAGGGTGTTGTCTCTTTCTACTTCCATAGTAAATTGGATGTGATTTTCTTGCAGGTTTAGTAATTTTAGAGAATCTTCTCTAAGTTTTTCCGGAATGATAGCAAAAACATCATCAACATATCTCTGCCAAAATTTATAAATCTGTGGGAAGGCCTTTACTATGTGTGTTTCAAAATAGCTCATGTATAGGTCTGCTAAAATAGGTGAAAGTGGGCTCCCCATTGCTAATCCTTTTGATTGTCTGTAGAATATTTGGTTAAACATGAAGTAATTATTCCTTATGCATAAATCTGTGAGATTGATAATGTCATCTATTTCTCTGGGGTCCGTTGTAGTCTGGGTTAGCCATTTTTTGAGGAATGTAGGTATTTTTTCTACTGGAATGCTTGTAAAAAGTACCTTAACGTCAAAATAAACAAGTATGTGATTTTCCGGGATGTTGTATTTCTGTAGGTGATTTATCAATTCTAAGGAGTTTTTTATTCCCAAACTTTGAAATTTGTCATATGATTTTAATTTTCTTACTAACCATTTTGCAATGTGGTATGTAGGTGAATTGATGCCATTGTTGATGGGTCTCATGCTGTTGTCTTGTTTGTGGATTTTTGGCAGACAGTACAACCTTGGTAGTGTGGGGTTGGAAGATTTTAAATTGTATTTTTCAGATGTACTTAATGTTTTTGTAATTGATAAAGTTTTATTAACAGAAGTGATACTTTTGGATAATGGAAAAAAAAAAAAAAAATCCCAAAAAAATTCCAAAAAATCCATTATCCAAAAGTATCACTTCTGTTAATAAAACTTTATCAATTACAAAAACATTAAGTACATCTGAAAAATACAATTTAAAATCTTCCAACCCCACACTACCAAGGTTGTACTGTCTGCCAAAAATCCACAAACAAGACAACAGCATGAGACCCATCAACAATGGCATCAATTCACCTACATACCACATTGCAAAATGGTTAGTAAGAAAATTAAAATCATATGACAAATTTCAAAGTTTGGGAATAAAAAACTCCTTAGAATTGATAAATTACCTACAGAAATACAACATCCCTGAAAATCACATACTTGTTTCTTTTGACGTTAAGGCACTTTTTACAAGCATTCCAGTAGAAAAAATACCTACATTCCTCAAAAAATGGCTAACCCAGACTACAACGGACCCCAGAGAAATAGATGACATTATCAATCTTACAGATTTATGCATAAGGAATAATTTCTTCATGTTTAACCAAATATTCTACAGACAATCAAAAGGATTAGCAATGGGGAGCCCACTTTCACCTATTTTAGCAGACCTATACATGAGCTATTTTGAAACACACATAGTAAAGGCCTTCCCACAGATTTATAAATTTTGGCAGAGATATGTTGATGATGTTTTTGCTATCATTCCGGAAAAACTTAGAGAAGATTCTCTAAAATTACTAAACCTGCAAGATAATCACATCCAATTTACTATGGAAGTAGAAAGAGACAACACCCTACCCTTCTTGGACCTCAAGATAACTAGAAATCGTCATGGTGTAGATTTTGGAATATACAGGAAGCCCACACACATAGATAATTACATAAAGAAAAATGAATACAACCCAGTTTCACATCAACTAGCTGCCTTTAGAAGTCTAATTCACCGGCTATACAACGTCCCACTGAGTAAGGATGAATTTTTGAAAGAACAACAACACATAAAAGACATAGCGGTATTAAATGGATTCAACCCAGCCATCATAAGGAACATGATGAAGAGGAAAGAAAAACTGAAGATAAGATCAAAAAATACCACTCTCACACCACTTAATAACACAAATTGGCAATATAGAAAATTCACCTACAATCCATGGGCTTTTAGAAAATTTGAACGAATCTTCAAAAGACTAAACTTAAAACTAGCACCCCAAAACAAATTCAGTCTGAGGAACCTGCTAAACCACTGAAAAATACAGTCCCCAACAATTTGAAATCAGGAATTTATCAGATTAATTGTGAAACCTGTGAAAAAAGCTACATAGGAAAAACTAAGAGAAACTTGTTAACCAGGCAAAAAGAACACCAGAGGAACATTAAGTTGAAACAAACAGAAAAATCTGCAGTTTCACACCATTTTTGGACAGAAAACCACAACATTGGCCACAACATTAAACTGTTAAAATCTTTAAGTACACCCATAGAATTGGATATTTGGGAAAAAATATTCATAAACAAAAACCGTGATAAAGTTATAAATTTTGAAATCCCGGCATTAAATGAAGTGCCCCTAACACCAGATGGCAGAGTGATCGGAGCTCCGTAGTAGTGGAAGAAGAGGGAGGTTCATTTAGTCACCAAACAGCTGAGGATGAGATCGAATGATCTTGAAAACGTTTCAATTATACAACAACAAGTAAGTGAAGACTGAGTGTAAACATAGTGACTCATAAATTCAAACTTAAATTATCAATTTATCTTGTTTTCTGGATTCTATTTTCTAAGTAAGCTTTTAACTTATTTTTAAAGTTCTCTTGAAACTATAAAACTCTTAACTATTGCAGCAAGAGATTGTAATCTATACATTCAAATATCACAGCTAAAGCAGAAGATATTCCTAATGTTTACATCTTTCTTATCCAAGGCTGTTACTAATTCTAATGTTAGCATGTATGTTTCCTTTGAGTAGACATTCTTTTTCTAAAATCAAACTGCAATTAATTGAGAAGATTATTTGACCCCATGCATCTTATAACCCAGTTGTATACAGCTCTTTCAATTATTTTAGAAAACACTGTCAGATAAAGAAAGGGGCCTGTAACTGGAAATCAGTCTTCTATCTTGTTTGTTGTTTACAGGTTTGACAATTCTTTTATTTTTTATGGAAATACTTGTGGCAAAAGGAAATCATTGAATATGTGACTAAGAGGCTTACTCAGCTCTGATAAGATAAATTTTAAGAATTTGACGCTTATCTCATTCCATCCATGACAGATTTTTGTTTTAATGAGGCAAGAACCTATTCTCCCTCTGGGATTTTTTGAGCCCATTTCAAGTTACAGTTAATTTTGGGATATGCCTTTTATAACATTTTAATTGCAGTTGAGGCTGTTTGCTGCATTAAGGATATATGCATTTTAGCTTTTATCTGAAGCACAGTAATTACTGACCACTTTGTTTCCAAAAGATATTTGATCAGTGTGACATCTTGGAGTGCTACTCTTTTTTCAGTTTATATTATATTCCACTTGATATTCATTTTATTGGGGTATTCATCAATATGTAGTAGAGAATGCCTTCCTGTTTCTTCATTAATTACTCTTTTAAGCTTTGTTTGTGCAGTACCTCAGTAAGCTAGCTGAACTGATAATAGCATTGGCATAAGGCACTGGAGTCCTGGACATGCCTTATATTTCTAAAGCCTCATTCAGCTTTCCTTGAAGTTGTTAATACTGTGACCTTGTGGGTTCGTGAAATAACAAGACGAGGTTACAAAACACAAAAACTACATTTTTTTTTTCCTAGCAATACACCGTTCACCATTACAAAATTGCTAGATCACCTCAAAACTGCTTATTTTCTCCAACACTACACTCAACTGTCTCTCGCTTCCGGTAACGATCGGACCCGAAGTTTCCCGAATCTCCACCGGCCATCATTTTTCATCGGCTTCGCGAGTCTACCGCCAGGGTGACACTGCTCCCTCCTCAAGGCTGGTCGTCCCGAACAGCGCCTTCGTAGCGGGCCAGGCGATCCAGGTGTACCACCAACATCTTTCCTCGGGGCACCTTCTGGATGCGGTAGACCACGTCGTTAATCCTCTTCACCACACGGTACGGTCCTTGCCATGGCTGCTGAAGCTTCGGGCAGCGTCCCTTGGTCCGGGTCGGGCGGTACAACCAGACCAGGTCACCTTGCTGGAACCCTTGGCTGTTGGCTTGCCTGTCGTATCGGGTTTTCATGCGGTCGCTCGCCTTCTGGATGTTCTGGCGAGCCATCTCGTGCATATCGTGGAGGTGGTCCACCAGGTTCTCCATATACTCGGTCGCTGGCTGTTTCACTTCCCTCAAGAGTGGCCCCAAGTCTGCCTCCGCCAGCTGCTCCCTCCTCAGGCCTGCGCTATCCCAGTCATCCGCAGGCACTGCCGTGACTACTCGAACTGCTGCGGCACGCTCCTTCCCCTCCACTCTTGTGCATTGGCCGCACTCTTCTGGACAGGGTCTTCGGGACATAGCGTCCGCGTTACCGTGACTCTTCCCTCTGCGATGTTCCGAGGTGAAGTCGTACTCCTGCAGCCTCTGAACCCAGCGTGCCGTCTGGCCTTCCGGTCGCGCCGTCACCATCACCTCGCTCCTCGCGGGGACAACCACGTCTTCGTTCAAGATGACCCTGCAAATTCCAAGGCGCTCTTCTGGTTGAGGGAGTATAACCTCTTCTCCGTCGAGCCTCAGGACCTTCCTGCCGACGTCGACCTTCGCCTCGTGGCTCCTGAGGGCATCCAGTCCCAGAATCACCTCCTCAGCCACCTTCGCGACGAACACCCACAGACGCACAGCACTCCGTCCCAAGGTCAGCTCCAGCAGGGCCTCCTTCTCCACAGGCATGTTGTCGCCCGATGCCGTCACAAGCTCGTATGGTCGGCTCGGCTTCCTCGTCGGCAAACCCTTCGCCACGTCAGGTCTGATGATGGTCACGGCCGCCCCGGTGTCCACCAGCACGCGGCACGGCTTTCCTCTTACCCAACCGTCCGTGACGAGGCTGTCATCCATACGCCGGCTGACGGCGCGCAGTGTCACTCGAGGGGATGGTGGTGATGGCGCCGACGTGCCCCTCTCCACGACGGCCCTTGCTCGTTTTCCGGCTGCTCTTCCTGGTGTGGGCAGTCTCTCCGTAGGTGTCCGGGCTGTCCACACCCCCAACACGGGCCACTAGGTGTTCGCCGGCGTCCCTCAGCTGGTCTTCTGTCTGCGGCGTAGCGCACACTCCTCGTTCTCGACGTTGGGATAGATGCTACCTTGGCCGCCTCCATCCTTAATGCCGCTGTCAGCGCCTCGTGGATGGTTTTATAATCGCCGAGCATTAGGCGCTGACGAATCTCCGTGTCCCGCACCCCGTCGACAAAGTGGTAGGCGGCTTCCCGGAATACGAACTCCAGTGGCAGGTCAACCAGGGCCTTGCCAGCTAGCTGCTCAATCGCTATGGCGAACTCCTGCAGCGTCTCCCCCGGCTGCTGTGACCTTGCCTTTAGTTGGCTGCGGTACGCTGCGGTTAAGCGGTGGTTCCCGAAACGATTCTCCAGGGCCTCCCAGATGTCCTTGGGCACCGCCGTTGTCTGCACCGCGTTTAGGACTTTCGCTGCCCGTCCCTGGAGGCTGGCTATTAGCTGTGTGGCCTCATCCTCCGGTGACCATCTGTTGTGCTTGGCCACTGTGTCGAACTGGCGGCGGAAGACCTCAAATGTTGACGCGCGCAAATGTTGTGTCGCGTCCCGGCGCGTCGGCCTTCAAATCCTTCAGTTTCCTGCCGACGACGTCCTCTACTATGGCGTTCAGGGACTTGACGCTGGTGTCGGCCTTTCCCTCCAGGTCGACAACGCGGCTTGCCAGGTCCTCGACGCGCTCGTCCACTTGGCCCATCCGCTTGCCCAGCTCCGTCACGTTATCCCTCACGCCGGCCAACTGTTGTTCAAACTTCACGGCAAGGGCCTCGTTTGCCGCTTTCATCTCCGTGGCCAGGCTGTCGTTCGCTGCCCTCATTTCTGTGGTCAATTCAGTCTTTATTTGTTTCAACTCCTTGGCCAGGTTGTTATTTGCCACTTCTGTTTTTGCAGCGAGGTTTTCATTTGCCGTCTTCATTTCTTCCATTTTCTCTAAAATCTTTGCAAATGCAGCTTCCATTGTCGTATCTTCCACTTCTGACACCAGTTGTGACTTTGTGGGTTCGTGAAATAACAAGACGAGGTTACAAAACACAAAAACTACACTTTATTTTCCTAGCAATACACCGTTCACCATTACAAAATTGCTAGATCACCTCAAAACTGTTTATTTTCTCCAACACTACACTCAACTGTCTCTCGCTTCCGGTAACGATAAGCCCCAAAGTTTCCCGAATCTCCACCGGCCATCATTTTTCATCGGCTTCGCGAGTCTACCGCCAGGGTGACAATACTATAAGGGAATACTGGTGTGTAGTGTCGTTTGTACAGTTATTGATGGATTCAAAGTAGCGGAGCATACTTTATATTATTTCTTTGTTCTCCACAGATCTGTACCATAAATTAGGAGTAACATCTGATATGACAACTGTTTGAAATGGATAAGCAACTAGAAATCAAAGAAGAGGATCCTCTGACAAATGACATAGCCTCCCAGAATGGGAGAGAGTTCTTTCATGTTTCAATAAAGACAAGTATTGATACTGTGCTTGTTGACCCTGATTGTGACATGACAGTCAAAACGGAAGTTAAATCAGAGACTCCTTTTATCAAACATCCTGTAGAGCAGATTAAGACTGAAAGTGCTACACGCAGCAACAACTGGGAGATGCTTGCAGAGACAGAATTAGAACAACAGACTCTGTTTTCAGACTTTGGTTCACAGAATGAGGGAGAGTTTCTTCTAGAGGACCCTCTAACGGTGGATAAGAAATACAACAGTGATCATGAAATGTATAACCACATAGAAATTAAAGACGAACCTTGGTCTTTGGAAACAGAAACTTCAGTCTGTGATTATATTAAGGTAAGTTGTATAATAACCTATTGCAGTTGTGTAATAATCATCTCAATATATTATCTGCTATTGCAGAATATTTGAATCTACTACATTTAAAATAAAGAGTAAAATTAATGGCAAATGAAGTTAAGGATTGGTAAGCAACAGGCAACCCAAATGGAAATGTTAAAACCGGTTGGGAAGTTTAACACAATACCAGCCTTTTTGTTTTCTCAAAAAGTATTAAACACATACAGTAAGATGTTTTGATTAAAAAAAAAAAAAAACGGGATTTGACTTTGAACTCCCATGCAGTGTTATAGTTTAACTGGAAGTTATTTCCGAGCTGTTATGCTGTAGTCCGCTGGCGTTTGAATTTCCAGATGCTTCATCCACAACTGCGGTGGACAACTGCAGTGGACATCAGTGTCGCAGTCATAGTCTTGGGCTGTGAAAGCTCTGTGTTATAGTTATTTACAAAATGCAAGAAAGGTAGAATTTGATGCCAGTTTACTAAGCCAGTAGAATTTTAACCTCTGTTTCTTAAATGCTAGTATGGTGGTAACTAAACCTAATACATGGTACATCTTAAATTTGATAAGGGGAAGAAAGTGTTTCACCTGGTTGAGAAACTAAGCACATGCACACACCCACACATACACACACGTAATTGATTTTTTATTTATTTATTTATTTATCTGCCGTAGGAGTCAGCCAGACTCTTGGCATCCTCAAAAATACAGTTTCAAAGATATAAAAATGAATTACAAATATGATTGAAAATGTTACAAGTTAATATAAAGTCTAATACACTATACATTTTAAAAATACTTTCAGTAAAATAAAATTTATTATTACAATTTTATATTAAAAATTAACTGATGCTAAAGGGTAAAAGTTTTAACAACATAAGTTGCACTGATTGCCTAAACCTTTTGTATTTCCTTTTACACAAAATCTGTATAAAAATCAACACTAATTTAATATTTTACTTATCTGCTTAAGTATTCCTCAAGTGTATAACAACTACCATTTATACAGAACTTCTTTAACTCTCTTTTAAATCTATTTGTCACTTGTATACCTTTTATTTCTCCTATGAGCTACAGCATGAAAGTTCTTGATTTCCCTAGTTTCATAATTATGTATTTGACTGTTTTCTGACTGAGGGTAGGTTTTTTTATATGTATCCTACTTATAAGTAATTTGTATTTCTACTTATTTATTTATAGCTCCCAGGAAAAGTTAATTTATAAATGTCACAATAGAACTTTATTTAAGTTAATTGATGGAAATTAATCATTTCTTCACATTAGCCGTATACAGGCTAAGGTATTGGATTAATAGAGTCGACATGAAAAATTCAATGCCAAGGCCGGGATTTTAAGCAACATGGTTCAAATCCCGGCCGTGGCTTTGAATTGTTCATGTCGACTCTATCAAGAACTTTATTTGTTAATAATTTTCTGTTATACATGCCAAATTTTGGTACAATGCAATTGAGCCTTATGTAATTAAATGAGCATAGAGCACACACTGTGAGACAAGTTGCTGATAAAGAGGTAAGGTGAGTGTACAGCTTTTGGTACAGCCGTGTTCTCACAACAAACGATAAGTATCTCATGTTTACATAAATGCTTAGTTTTTGAGTTTGATTTATGAGTCACTATGTTTACACTCAAACTTCACTTACTTGTTGTTGTATAATTGAAACGTGTTCAAGATCATTCAATCTCATCCTCCACTACTACGGAGCTCCGACGTTCTGATGTAGTGGAGGAAGAGGAATATTCATTTAGTCTCCAAACAGCTGAGGATGAGATTGAATGATCTTGAAAACGTTTCATTTATACAACAAGTGAAGTTTGAGTGTAAACATAGTGACTCATAAATCAAACTCAAAAATGAAGAATACTTCACTGTTAATAATGCTTCTGCTTTTAATATTTATAAATACTTAGTCTCAAAACATCTATAGCTGTAATGAGACTGACCTGTTCTACAATCTTGTTCCCAGCAAGACCTCATGTGAAAAGGGTGACTCATGCCACAGTGGGAAGAACATAAAATTTGTGTAACAGTTGCTTTTCCTACCAATGCGAATGCATCCTCGTCTCCCACTTGCGATAGGGAAATCCAGGAATCTGAGGAATTTTTAGGGCGAAACAGCTATACCCACTGAATATGATTTTAATGGAATGGTGATTAAAGAAACTGGACATCTGAACAAGAAAGAAATAGAAGAACATATATCTTTCTATGGATCGATGTGTAGCACATTCACCTCAAACATTTTTGGAAATTGTTACAATGGAATTTTTACCTCCCTGTATCAGTTATCTGCAGCTGTTTGGTTTGGGCATCTTTACAGATTTCAAAGTTTTACTACCCTCCATGGAACTTTTTTGGCTGCATGGAAGCAGGTATCATCCTCTACAATCAAACACCATTTCTTGAAATCTGATATTTTGAGGATGGTGATGGTACTGGTAGTAATGAAATTGTGGCTATAAATGAACTAGTTCTATAGCGAGGTACAAATGTTGACATCTTTCTGCACTTTCATGACAATCTAAATGTGTGTTGGGAACTACATGATGAGAGATTATTGCTGAATAATGGCAAAAATATGCTGATGATTAATAAAAATCAGACCCGCTCCTAACAACACAAACAACATTGCATATCATAATTCAAATCTTGAAATATCTGAAGTTGGTGAAGTGTTAAGTGGAACAAATGTCTGTAAGAGTTACATCAGTATGAAAAGTTATAGTGAAAAAGTCTAAATTCATTAACATGTTTTATAAAACCACTTTTGCATATTTAATGCTAGAAAAGTAAAACAAATCAAGTTAATTTCTTTCAATGTTACCAATTTTCTAAACAGTGCTTTCTTCTTAGCTATCTTGATTATTGGTAAGCTGTTACATATGCAGGCCCACTGCATTACTGTTTTTTTTTTTTCTTTTAAAAAAAAGAGAGAATATGATGCATTATAAAAATCTCATTTGTAAGTAATTATGAGTTATAAGTTGTCTTCCCTCTTTCTCTTGATATATACAGAAATCAGGTTCAACTGTATTTCTTATTTTTGGCTTTAGTTAGATATGATTGTGCCTGCATGTTAGAATTAGAGAAGCTTGTGACATTCAACTGTACAATTCTCTGGTGTTTGAGTTAGATAAATATGTAACTTGTTGCTAGAATGTGTTCTAGTTACCATATTGGTTATGTTATTTTGTATTTGAGGGAAATGTAAGTGATATACTCCAACATTGTAATTTCTGGGCCTGTAGACCATGGTTTAATTGATGAAATATCACTTATGTTTTGTCTGTAAGTCCTTCAGAAATCGTCAAAGTCAGTGAGTTCTGACTACCAGCATGTCCTTTTTCTTACTCCCGAAGTAGAGGGAAGATGAATTTATGAATTAATGCCAACTGCACTGAGAGTGCAGAGTTGGTATAGTTTAGCCGTTGCCTCTGTAGTACTACCTACCAAAAAGCCTTCACTGTAGAGGTCTTGGGTGAAGAAGTGTTGCTATTGCACCTGCAGATTCAAGGATTGCATATGTTGGTTGGCCATGGCCATAAATCAGGTGATATGTGCTGGCCAGAATGCAAACATGACTGAGGTTCTGGTTAGTAAACCAGGAAGTGAAGTGTGATGTGTCTAGATAGCAGTAAGTGTTGAATCATGAACTGCATCATAGTTATCAAGTGTTAAGTTATTTCAGGCACTGATGCCAGGTCAGTGTGAATACCATTAGCATGCTATTGTACTTATGTAAACTTTGGCCTTTATATGAAGGAAAATACACTCTAGTATAGTGTAGTTTTGAAGTACCTGGTCCTGTGTAATATAATTAACTAATTTATGAAGTACAAAAGCAAATACATGTTGGGCTATCCCTGAGCTCAGCCTTGGGCCCTTTGCTAACAGGCAACCCTTCAGTATACTTGATCTTTTCAATATTTTTCGTTTGCACATCACCCCATTTTTTTTGTCCCTTTTCCCTAATAGAAATTGTTTAGCTTCACTAGCATCACATTTGCTCATATATTTTCCTCTACTCTCACAATCCCTTGCCTCTCTGATATGTCCGTACATCTTGATATCACTGCTTAATTCGTACCACCTTTCTGATCTCTAGCATCGCCACTCTTGTTTCATCTTGATTTTACATGATCATCTTGATTCCCAAACTTGTTTCACTCTGTATTCATTGTAATGCTATTTCACTTTACCTTGTTTTCTTCTTCAGTCCACCAATGTATTTAAGGCATGCACTGCCTCTAGCAGTTCGCTACAATATGGTTTTTGCAATGGTGCATTTCAGTTTCTATACCAATCTTTGGGAATCTTTCCAAGATAGATCAAGCGTGGAAGTTCAGTGACCTTAACCCACTAGACTTTAAGTTATGGATCCACTTGAATGATGTAATGCACAATGAATAACCTGCACTTCTGTAATATGGTCATAGCATGTCTGCCTCACATTTATGAGTTTCTAAGTTTGAATGTCAGGTTAAGTTAGCTGGATTAGGTTCTTTTTTCAGTTTTTCCCTGAATGAATCCTGAATGACAAGATGCTCTGGACCCTATTTCAGCATCATTTCCCCATTTCATTCATTGTCTGATTTGAGGAACTCTGGAGGATTTCAATAAAAATAAGAATAAGGGTAAAGTGAGTGACCTGAAGCTGCATAGCGTAAAGCTGTACAGCATGGTGTAGGAATCACACTGTTCATGTTTAATCAATGTGGACATCTTCAGTATCTCGTGTAATGCATTGTTACAAATGTATTCCTATTATCACTTTAGCATATAACTCATAACCGTACATTATGTGACATATGTACATAGCATTGTAGGTATCAGCTGCTACAGTATGACTCAACAATTTAGATACATCCTGGATATAATTTTGTACAAGAATGTAAAAAGAATGCACATTGGTAATTCAACACTTTGGTTCTTCCTTTCCCTGCATTTTAAACATTATACACTATCCATGTTTAAGTAAGTTCAGGTGTAATTGTATTGTTGAGAAGACCTATATCCTGAAAGTGGTAAGGTGTTACTCTTTTATCATCATCAGTCTTGGTACAATTTGTAATGAGGGATTTACCAGTTATATAATGAATGTCATGTCCAAGTATGTTATTGGTTTAGATAAACCAAATATGTTAGCCTTTGCTTCCCTCTGTTTTCTACTGAAATGTTTCTGTTGTCCTAAATACTTGACAATTCATATATTTTGATTTATTAAACATTTCTTGTACCAATTCTATGTCCTTTAAACCAAACCATTAAAAACTTTCTCCATTACTTGGTTTCCTGGCCCCTCATTACATGATAAAATATTGAATATTAATTTCAGCATATCTTTTAACCATGTTATGTAGGCTATTTAGATAATTATGTGAAACTGTACATTTGAATTATTCTGTTACAGGATGGGGACTTCCCTGCAATAAAATCCTCACGGTAAGACTTGACTGTTTTCAGTTGCAAATTTTCTTTTATATCACATTTACTGTTGGTTTTATATAACTGTCACATTTATCTTTTAGCACATGTCTCATTGAGTTCTTGAACTGATGGAAATGTTTATATAGTAGAACTTGCTCTAAATATAATCACATGGGACCAAAACAAATTTCCAAATTAGACAAGTTCCTAGATTACACAAAATGCAATAGATAATCTATATTCTATCAGTTTCCATGCATCATACATATATATGTATTTGTGATTATGCGCATAATTACATCTTCATATATTCACAGGTATTTTGTACAATAGAGTAATACAGTATCTTACTAATAACAGTAATACAACATAAGATCACGAACTATAATTATTACACAGTTATTGTGTTATTCCTATCTTTGATTGCCTTATATGTCATTTGCTATTTTTGGCCACTTGGAAGAAGGTCTGTTCAAATTTTGTCTTCACATTTGTTTTTCTCTGTGCAATTTTTTGTACTGTAGAATAGTTTCAATATCTTGAGAGAATTAATATGTCTTGCCAATCTATGATATTATTTATGCATGTGATTGCTTCTTCAGGCATATAATTGTCCATTTCTGAGTTTTATTCCTCTTTTTTCTTCATTTCCTCTCATCTACATTGTGGATTTCTTTTACACCTGTTGCCAATTACAGTAGTTCATCACCTGTAATGTAATGTGTAGTGTTTAACGCCCGCTTTTACTACATACGGCACCGCAGGCGGTGACACTGATGATACATGAGATGAAGATGGAGCACTGGTGGAGTGAGATGGCGGGGGAAACCGGAAGTCCCGGAGAAAACCCGCCCCAGCGCCATGTTGTCCACCACAAATCTCACTTTGCGTTCGCCTGGGCATCACTTGTAATGCAGCCCTTTAGACTACATAAAATGTTCTACGTTTTGATTAAGGGAGTGCTCCCTTCTGTATTTTCTTCAGCTTCGATGAGTGCAAGAGCATTCTTTTCATGATCTCCAAACCCGTTGTTTTGATACACTTGTTCATTGTTGTCCTTTACTGCTAGACCAATGCACTTCACTGCATCCAGGACCAAAACTGACTATGCAAGAGCAAATGCACCTCAATTTCTTAAACAGTTAATATAAACCCACAATGGAACTTGAATATGTAAGTAACTCTCTGGTGCATGGGCTGTATGGTGATAGTTGAACCAGGTGATGACCAAGACAACTTTATGTTCAATAACCTGACGGCATGCTGCGCTATCTATGAAAAAGAGCACTTGGATATTTTTTCTTCTCATTTTGGCATTGGAAGTCACTCTTATATAAGACACACCATTTTATTGCTTACTATGTTCAGGGAAACACAATAGTCAAAGTTTTCTTCACTCAGTATGGATAGGTGGCGGCAAATTAAAATCATTGCAGTCTTTTGTCACATTTGAAATACCATTGCTCTAATAGGATAAGCAAATCTTTTTATGAGTCCATTGCCTGTGTTTTGTTGCTCTTAATACATTGAGGCGATTACTTAGTGTTTCTTCACCACACTCCCAAGCAGAACAAAGTTTACAGTACTAGGCTGGACAGCTCCAGGTTAATGTAAACAAAGCTAAGGATGATTGTAGATAGATTCTTCATTTCTAGCTCTTTTAATCTTATCTTAGCTTTATAATATTGCAGTACAACGGTGGTTTTATGAGATGCCACATCATTTTAAATATCATTTACAGGTTGAACGGTTACTCTGTTGGCAATTATGAATGTTGTAGCGAAGGAATATCTGAACCCCTTTCCTCTGTTAAGTTTGATTCCACCCTAAGCTCAGTATTTATATTTCACTAGAAATACATGTTTTGAGATCTCCTGGACCATAAAGAGAGCACTTTTAGAAGTACATCTGTGTTATGGCTTGACATTTAATGAATTGAAAACTAAAAAGTTAAATGAACATAAACTGTTATGTGTATAGATAGCTAATCCTTATAATTGAATAAAACTTTCTTCTCCTATTTCAGAGCTTTTTGAAGCTAGGTCTTCTGGTACTCTTTACGAATATTTACAGCTCTGGGTATATTTTTATTTCTTCTTTCTCTTCTCCAAAATGACTGATAAAGCTGATGACATTGCAACTCAAAATAAATTGTGATAAATGATGAACTTAGTTTTCTTACGGCGGCAGTGAATTTCTACCAGAAAGGAATTAAGTATGGGGTACTGTATTGCAGCGCTTTTGTAGTTTGTCGTGACGGAAGCAAAAAAGTAACATACAAGGACAGCTAGTAGTGGTTAGGAAACCAGAAATGCGGGCCTAATTGTACCACATTGATTTGTACCACACCCTTCGATTGTGTCAATGTAGAAGATTGTAGTTCAACAGTTTTCCTTTCCTCCGATTCTGGAGAAACTTTCTCCCGTGGCCAGCAACATATAAAGATGGGTGTAAAAGCCAGCCTGGAACATCAGCTAGTTATGAGTAGACCGGTGAGTGTCAGAGTAATTGTTAATCTGTTTGGTTAGAATGAATCGGTGAACCTGAACAGCGTTAAAATGAAGAATTAGCTGTCTGATAATCAAAGGTTAGTGTCAGTCTGCAAACACTGTGTTTAGTGGGCGTTGAGAAGCTATCAGCATTTTAAGTTTCTCTTGCAACAAACATAGAAAAGACAGTGCTACGGAAAGAGACATTTTGGCTCGGTGCATTTGTAAAAAATAATGAAAGTGTAAGTTAGCACTGGGCTGCCCATTCTAATGACAAAATGACTTCAGTGCAGCTTATTGTCAGTTTAGTTACACTGGTGTAAAGAATTGGGGTAAGAAGTCATGAAGGAGCAAATGCTTCAAACCTTATTAGCTGAAATGGGTGAATTCAAATCTGGCATGTCCACAATGAGATATGAAATTACTACAATGAAATCTTGAATGGACAAATTGGAATCAGAAATGAAATTCAGCATGGGAAAGATGAAAGAGGATATGAAGAAAAATATAAGAGTGAAATTAGAACAGGAGAGGACAACAATTAATCTAAAATGGAAGATATGAGGACAGAAATGTAAAGTTAAATAAAATCCTGTATAGAGGGAACGAAGAAGATGACGAAACTTAAATCCAGCCGAGAGAAGATAGAAACAAACATGACAAAATGTGGCTGACACAAAGAACATGGAAACTCTTGGTCTCGACCAAGAGGCTAAAGTGCTGTAGGACCTTGGAGTACGTCATTGCACCCTGGAAGGGGAAGTCAAGGAAGGCCTTGAGGAGAGATCAGCTAGCTCACTAGCTCAGATCACTGCTTCCACCTTGAATATCAGGAGTATTCGATACATTGGTAACAGAGGATCAGCTCAATTAAGTCGGCGATTCCCAGAGTATGTGTTGGGGTTGTGGCTATGTAGAACACCTGAAGAACTGGCAGGGACGAAGTGAACAAGCCGGGAGGAATGGAGTATGTGATGGCATGATGTACGGCACATTAGGGCCATATTATTGATTGACGCTGTATGCCTTGGACTGAACTGTGTAGGGCAACCACACCGTGGATGACAGGATACAGTGGACACAGGTGCAGCAGCAACCGTCTTTATTGTTGAGGCCTTGCCACATAGAAATCCGAATTGGTCCTACAAAGTACAGACGATATCGGAAGACACCATGTCTGTGGGCAGGAAAGGCTTCTTGTAGTTGATCATACTGTGGAGCGTTTGTAATCTTGTAACTGTTTACCGTGATGTTAGCTGAGGAAGTGATACTACGTATGATACATATACTATGTATCTATGAGGCTATCTTCGAGGCTCTTTTCAGTAGGGCAGGATGTAGAATCTATAAGGCCCTCCCTTTAAAGGGTGGAAGTAGATATGCCACTTTTGCGCATCTACCCATCCGGGAAAACTACCGATTGCCTCATTAGGGTCATCAGTGATGTAACACACTGTGCTACTAGCTCTTCAGTCTGGTACCCTCAACTCCCCCAGATGGCTGAGCCACCTAGATGTTCAAGTGGATGTCAGGAGCCACTTCCACATCGAGACCTACCCCATACAAACAACTCCCATGCGGGAGGGGCTGAAATGTTTGGTCCAATATACTTCTAGTAATGTCAGAATTACCACTGTGCTAAGAGTCCGCAGCGCCCACACCAGGGCAGCTGAAAGTCGTCGGAACCCCGGTCCTGTGGGAATACTTGCAATAGACGCCCTCCGGAAGAAGACCTGCACCCACAGCTGATCCATAACTGTGCTTTCTGGGTCACCTTTCCCAGATTAAGGGCCCTTTTGCAAGCCCCAAACAGCAAAGCCAGGTTGCAGTGGCTGGAAAGGTGGATTAATAATGAAGTTGTGTCCAGAGATTGCACCGTGTAAAGATGTATACGGAACAAGTGTACTCGAAACAACGATATCCCAGGAGCAAGCGGTGTTACGGCAGCAGTAAATACCTAACTTAAAGTGTTTAAGTGTTAGTCATCCTACTTCACCGTTTTCGTTGTTTAGCGTGAGGGAAGTATAAATACGCAACATTGGAGAAGTGCTGCCAGCAGACATTACCAAGCCAGAAGTATGCAACCTCTACCAAGTTTATGTGTCCCACACACTTCGTTTTCGATATAAATAGAAGATTTATATCTGACAAGGCTCTATTCCTATTGCAGAACATTTCTTCCATGACCGGCAGGGCACAATAGATTTAGCTAAACTATCCTTAAACAGTTGCTAATAGTTGACCGTTGATTATCCTAGTTTTGAACGATTTGGTTAGCCAGAGCAGTATAAATATGAGAATTAACGAAGCATTTTTATGTGAGCCGAAAAGCTACTAGCAGCCCAAATCGGTCTTCCGCTGGAAGCATTAACAAAGCATTGCTACGGAAAGATACGTTTTTGTTTTGTGTATTTGCAAAAACAATCAGAAAGATTGAAAGTTACTGTATGAGAGTATTTCACTCGCTTTAATCAACTTAAAAATGTATCTCGTATTGGTATATCGTTTACAGGTATTATATTTTAATACATTTTCATCCAAATACGTAATTCTTAATTTCATTTAATGTAGGAAATTCTAAGATCATTCAGAATGAGCAAAATATGTTCTTGCTAAATCATAAGTTGGATATCAACAGACATTAAATATTAGATATAAACCTTAATCAAGCAAATAATTAGTGAAATACATTTATATAGATAGTCCACTGGAAAAATTCAATGCCATGGCCAGGATTTGAACCACAGATCTACTTTCCATCCAGTCGCTCTTACCCTTTGAGCTACCATGGCCAAATTGCCGTCATGACATTAAATTCTCCAATTGACTCATATATTTGCTGGTAAACCACTAGGAGCTCTCGCATCCGAGAAACACCGTTTGTAGCGACTCACTATTGTGAGTACTTGAGTCCCAGGCTTCATCATTTAACTCTTATTATTTAGGTTAATTGATGGAAATTAATCATTTCTTCACACTAGCCGTATATAGTGTAACGCGAGCGCTGGAACACCCTGTGAAGCAGCTGGGAGCGGGAGACAGGGAAGGTTCGGTTAGCCACGCCCTCGCCTCGTTTGTCCTATAGTGGTGACAGGCTGTGGTCAGGGGAAAAACTTGACTGTGTCGTCTGTTTCTCTACACCTGTTTCTCGAAATTACGGAATCTGGAACATTCCCCTGGTCACTAGAAACCGGCGATATTCCTATATAAAGAGGGTTACAGACGGACAGAGTAGAGTTGGTCAGTTAGTGAGTGAGGAGACAGTCGCAGTCCTTGGTGTAAGAGTTAGTCAGTGACGTGTTAATGTACGAGAAGATTGTGCAACGGAAGACTGTACGTAACTGTGAATGTGTACCGGAGCTTACGTAATTACGAGTACAAGGAAATTGTAACGGACGAACTGATGAATTGTAATTGTGTGCAGCACGAAATTCTGTTTAATTGGCAAGTGTTAAACTGTAAGTCGGTGGAAATAAAGAACATTGTTGAGTGGTGTAATTGGACTTTTTATTTCACGAACCCACAAAGTCACACTGGTGTCAGGAAGCGGGAAGATAACATCACCGAACATTACAACCATGGACGCGGCATTGGAGAAAATTTTGGAGAAGATGATGGAAATGAAGGCGGAACTGACAGAAATGAAGACGGCAAATGAAAACCTCGCTGCAAAAACAGAAGCGGCAAACGACAACATCATAGGGAAGATGGAAGAAATGAAGGCCGAATTAACAGCGAAGACGGAAACGGCTAACAACAACTTGGCCACGACAATGACCTCAAAGATGGCCCAACTGACAACGGAGATGAGGGAGGCGAACGAGGTCCTCGCCGCCAAGTTTGAGGAACGGTTGGCCGGCGTGAGGGATGACGTCACAAATCTGGGCAAGCGGATGGGTCAAGTAGAGGACCGCCTTAATGATTTAGAGGAAAAGGCCGACAACATCGCAAAACCCCTCACCCGCCTGACGGAGGAAAACCGGCCTTATGTGTGGACGGAGGACGCCGAAGACGCTTTCCAGCACCCGAAGGGGACCCTGTGCAGTGCTCCAATTTTGGGTTTCCCACAACCGGGTGGCGCCTTCATTGTGGACACCGACGCTAGCGACCATTACATTGGAGGTGTCCTATCGCAGATCCAGGACGGCCATGAGCGCACAAGAGTGGAAGAGAAGGAGCGCGCCGCAGCAGTCCGAGTAGTTGTGGCAGTGCCTGCTGAAGGCTGGGATAGCGCAGGCCTGAGGAGGGAGCAGCTGGCGGACGCAGACTTGGGCCACTCTTGAGGGAAGTGGACGCAGGGACGAGACCAACCTGGGAGGACATCGCACCGAGGAGCGCCACCTACAACTCCTACTGGGCCCGATGGGACTCGTTGAAGACCAGAGAGGGCGTGCTGATCCGGGTATGGGAGTCACCCGATGGGAAGGCGCAGAGAGAACAGTTGGTACTTCCCCGGAGCAAGGTCCCGGAAGTCTTGGAGGAAGTGCACGCCGGTACTTCAGGGGGACACCTGGGAGCGAACCGAATGATTCACATACTACGGCAGCGCTACTTCTGGCTCAGACTCCGGGCAGATGCTGGTGGTACACCTGGACCGCCTCGCACGCTACGATGGGGCTGTTCGGGGCGAACAGCTTTGAGGAGGGAGCAGTGTAACGCGAGCGCTGGAACACCCTGTGAAGCAGCTGGGAGCGGGAGACAGGGAAGGTTCGGTTAGCCACGCCCTCGCCTCGTTTGTCCTATAGTGGTGACAGGCTGTGGTCAGGGGAAAAACTTGACTGTGTCGTCTGTTTCTCTACACCTGTTTCTCGAAATTACGGAATCTGGAACATTCCCCTGGTCACTAGAAACCGGCGATATTCCTATATAAAGAGGGTTACAGACGGACAGAGTAGAGTTGGTCAGTTAGTGAGTGAGGAGACAGTCGCAGTCCTTGGTGTAAGAGTTAGTCAGTGACGTGTTAATGTACGAGAAGATTGTGCAACGGAAGACTGTACGTAACTGTGAATGTGTACCGGAGCTTACCTAATTACGAGTACAAGAAAATTGTAACGGACGAACTGGTGAATTGTAATTGTGTGCAGCACGAAATTCTGTGTAATTGGCAAGTGTTAAACTGTAAGTCGGTGGAAATAAAGAACATTGTTGAGTGGTGTAATTGGACTTTTTATTTCACGAACCCACAAAGTCACAATAGGCTAAGGTTTTGGATAAATAGAGTCAACCTGAAAAATTCAATGCCATGGCCGGGATTTCAACCACGGATCTCATGGTTTCCGTCCAGTCGCTCTTACCCTTTGAGATACCAGGGCAAACTTGCCGTCATCACATTGCATTCAATTCCCCAATAGCAACGCAATTTAGTAAAAGCCTCGGAAAAATTTAACATATCATATGAGTACACTAACAACATCAGCTAAAATGGAAATGGCAGGTTCTTGTACTAAGAACAGGGGTTGGCTGCCAAAAATTAGAAAAAAATGTTAGAGACACACTTCGTCGAGACACACTTCGTCCATTATGGACCCGTACAGTCAAAACTGACATATTAAACAACAGTTTATTTAAATTTTTGCGTAAACTAGGTCTCGTGCAGCTCAATTAATATGCATAAGAGATTTTACCATTTAAATAATAGTATTAAAAGCCCCAAAAATGATTAAAACTGTCTTTTAAAGGGTAAATCAAGCACGAAAGCTCGCGAAGTGGCAGTGGAATAATGCCAGGAATACCAGTCATAATATTGAGCGTGGAACGTGCTTTCAGTCAAGTCTCGAAATAGCTGAATAGTATTATAAAGTCTCCTGTGCCTAACCCTGCAATGACACAGGTTTGAGTCTTAGCATTGTAAATATGTTTTTATCTTCGTCAAAACTTGGAAACTGAACACACAGTAATCTAATTATAAAGTCCCCGAGGGTGTAGGACATAACTTATAATTTAAATCGTTTTTTATTTTTGTGCATTTTGTTTTGGTGTATTTTGTAATAGAACCAGTATAATAACGTCTGCCCCATTCGATTGGCATGATGTGTGTTATAATGAATGCCGACCCATTCGTTCTGCATGCGTACGCTGTCGCACGTTACCTATGTTGTGCCGATCTTTCATTATGTTTCTGACAGACAAGTACGTAGATATGCTTTGTATCCAGGGAGAAGCAAGAACAAATAAACCAGCGGCTTAGCATCTACGTCGGGTGAGATATCCGAATATACAATCAATAGCAAACACCTTCCGGAATGTTCAAAGGTGTCTGCATGTAACATAGTCACTTGCGAGAATATCTCCTGTTAGACAAGCACCAGCAACATCGAGTGTTAATCCAGCAGCACTTTTGAATGCCATCCAGAATAATCTGCATACTAGTGCATGGCAGTTGTTCAGGAGGTGAACATCAGCCGTCTTCTGTAGTGTGAATAGAAAACACTAAGAAGTTTCATCCTTATTACTTACACCAACAGCAAGCACTTCACGGGAGAGACTTCAAAGCTCGTGTGACCTTTTGTGAATGGTTGCTGGAGCGAGTAGCAAATGATGTGGTGGGATTTGCATCCAGGATACTGTTTTCTGATGAATCAAGATTCCACAACAATGCAACTGCAAATCGCAACAATATGCAGTATTGCAGTGATGATAATCCTCATTGGGTAAGCGAGGCAGCTTTCCAAGAGCAGTGGTGTGTAAATATCTGGAGTGGAATCTTGGGAAACAACCTTGGTGGACCATTATTCTTCGAGGGGCATCTAACAGGAGCAAGCTATCTGGAATTCCTCTGTAATGAGCTCACTTTATTATTAGAGAATGTGCAATTGATGGAGCGAATGACGATGTGATTTCAACATGACGGCGCTCCTCGCATCGGCCGAGGATCGTCTGCAATCATTTGAATGCTGCACATCCTGATCATTGGATAGGAAGACAAGGACCAGTCTCCTGGTCTGCCAGATCACCTGATCTTACACCGCTTGACCTCTTCCCCTGGGGTCATTTAAAAGAATGTCTTTATGCAGAAGAGCTGGACAATCCAGAAATCGTTTGCCAGCATATTAGATCTGTGTCACCCGCCATGCTATACCGAGTCAGAGGCTCTATTAAACTGCATGCTCAAGCGTGCATTACCCAAGAAGGTGATCGGTTCGAGCACTTTCTTCGTTAGAGGAGTCGTGTTCCAGCAATAAGAAAAAGGATCACTACAGTGTCACAAAACATACCTATTTGAGATGCCATTGTGAATACTGCAATAATTCTGTCTTCTAAATTGTGTTTAACTTCCATGTTAAACTCTGATACTGTAATTTCCTGTGTAACATGTGTATAAATTATCCTTATTTCAATTGCACCTACCTACTGGTGTGTTTAAACAACTACCTACTTGTATTAATTTTTAGATGAGTCGTATTTTTTACACATCTGCTTCACTTTCGTACCTATTTTGAGGACATGTTTCGCAAATCATCGTTTGCATCTACGGCTCTTATGCGTCGCATGTTTTCAGAATCATAATTGTAAACTGTAAGTATTACACAGTAAAAGAATTAGTATACTTATGCAGGGGATTCGAACAACCTTCACACCACATAAATGACATCACTTTGCATTCGTTCCAACTGAGCTACCTAGTAACGTGTCAAATAAATATTCCGTTTAACATATAGTATTAGCTGGTTCCAGTGAATATTTGCAGACGTTCAAACATCAGCGGTATAATTGCTTATATATTACAGGCAATGCGATAATATCTATATTAGTAATCATTTTTTCGTGTGTTTAATATCCATGTCAAATTCGCGGGTAGGACCTAGTAATGGGGTGAATGTTTTCATTGAAGTATAAAATGCGGATTGCATAAAACTCGAGAATAAAGGCAGCTGAGTCACCTGGTATTAAGATATTATGGATTAACAAGTCACAGGCGAATAAACGAAAGCAACATAGCCAAAGACCACTTGAACAACGGTATAGTGTGGGTAGAGCTTAGAAAAATGGAAGACAAAGTTAACATCCTGAAAAACTAAGTTAATCTAAAATGGGACGATTGCTTTGTCGACTCACACCTAAGGAGACAAGAAAGAGAAATATAAAAAAACCAGAACGAGAGCCAAAGAAAAGGAAAAGTGGCAACACTGTAAAATTGTTACAAAAGTCACAAATGGGTAAACTGGCAGGACATGTCTCGGCAGTAAATCATGTGAAAGAAGGAAAGGAACAAAAAAGACCCCAAGGCAAACCTAGGACAAGAAGCAATTATAGTAACACAACGTGAGGACACAGAAAAGGGAAAAACTGGAAAACGCCCTAGGGCAATTATAATACGACATACTAGGATTAAGTGAAATGAGGAACACAGGCGAAGTCATCATAGGTAAAGAAAATGGAGACAAACCACACGGTACAAGCAAGAATCAGAGGAGCATGTAGCACAGTTCTAAGACTATTATAAAATGAAGGCAGCGACAGCCCACAGATAACACTCCAAGTTGACTCAGTGATAGTGAAATCAACTTAAGCCAGATAAACAACACAAACTAATGCGCAGTAACTCACCACATTCGTGAAACAGAACCACCCTCTAGCAGGAAGCCTTCGCCCTTCAAGGGAAACATTAGGCAATTTATTATTATTATTAAAAACAGCATAATTCCCTTGCACAAATTGATTTAACTAGAGTTGTCGCAGACTTCATTGTGTGTGTACTAACTGATCCTGTTTACTGATTGTATTATCTCATTATACTAACTGATTCTAATTTCTACAACATTTCAGATTGAACACAGAAGCATTTGTTGGTGCTACTAACGCCAAATCACCGTTGCACTCGTCTTAAGTGCCACCAAGAGATGCAAGCTTCTGTAATGGAGTTGATCGTTTTGACTATGAATATCAACAAAATGATGTCATAACTGAAAGGGAATATGTTCACTCCAGTATCTATGGTAAATCTAAAGATGAGACAGTCAGGTATATAGAGCCCTTACACTTGAAACACAGGAGTTTGAGTCATATGAACAAAATTCAACAGTGTAACATTTGTGGAAAAACATTTAGGTGTCTGTCCCATTTGAAAGCTCATAATTTAATTCATGAGGGTAAGAAGTGCTACCAGTGCAAAGTTTGTGATGGGTGCTTTACTCACTTGTCAAATTTGAAAAGACATCACTTAATTCATGAGCGCCAGAAGCCGTATTTATGTATAGTTTGTGATAGGAGCTTTACTCAGTTGTCAGCTTTGAAAACCCATTGTTTACTTCATGAGGGTAAGAAGCCATACCAATGTAACATTTGTGATAAGAGCTTTAGTCAGTTGTCAGGTTTGAAAATACATAGTTTAGTTCATGAGGGTAAGAGGCCTCACCAATGTAAAGTTTGTAACAGGACCTTTACTCATGTGTCGACTTTGAAAGCTCATAATTTAATTCATGAGGGTAAGAAGCCACACCAATGTAAAGTTTGTGTAAAGAGCTTTACTCAGTTGTCAACTTTGAACACGCATAATTTAGTTCATGATGGTAAGAAGCCACACCAATGTAAAGTTTGTGATAGAAGCTTTAGTCGTTTAGATGTTTTGAAAACACATGCTTTAATTCATGAGGGTAAGAAGCCACATCAGTGTAAAGTATGTGATAAGAGCTTTACTCAGTTGTCAAATTTGAAAAGACATACTTTAGTTCACGATGGTCAGAAGCCACACCAATGTAAAATTTGTGATAGGAGCTTTACTCGTTTAGATGTTTTGAAAATACATGCTTTAATACATGAGGGTAAGAAGTTACATCAATGATAAGTATGTGATGGAAGCTTTGCTCAGTTGTCAAACGAGAAGCCATAATTCAGTTCATGATGGTAAGAAGTCACACCAATGTAAAATGTGATTGAACTTAAACAACTTACCAAGTTTGATCAGACCATTTTGTTCATGACAGTAAAACCCATAGGATCTTTACACAGTTTTTAACACTGAAAACACATAATACAATTTATGGGAGTAAGAAGGCATATTAATGTGATGTTTTTAATAATAGCTTTAGCATGTTGTTACCTTTGAAGTGAGGCGATTCATCTTAGGATGGTAAGGAGGCATAGTTGTGGAGTTCTTACCTAGTTGTCAGGTTTCCAAACTCATAATTCTATTTGTGATGATAAGAAGCAGACATATTTGAGTAATGTTATCAGAAGTGATAATCTTGACTCGTTTAAACTAAGCAGTTCTGAGATGGTTTTAGTCCTGTGTATTGTGAGGATGGCGTGTCAGTCTCACATTTTGAGCTACGAAGTTTAAATCTAGCTAGGGTGCAATACCTGAGTACAGTTCAAAAGTTTGGTTAACATTAAGCACCAGCATGTTGGTTAATTTGAATTGCTATCTTCAAGCAAGCCATTAATATGCTATAAATAAAATCGCCTAAAGGAGCAAGGGAATGAGATCTTCCTATGAAGTTTGTAAGGTGGTCTGACTTTACTCACCTCCTTTGTTGCTGTTTATATTCTGAAGGAAGGTAGGTAGCATCACCGTAATGCAAATTTAAGTTACAAGCATTATACTAATGGAACAGCAAATTGAAGGTATGGGAGTGCCAGTTCCTCTAAGTGTAGTGATTCCTATCGAATAAGTGATCTATCATTAGTTTTTCTTTAGTACAATTATCATCAGCTTTTGTTTTTTGTGAAGTCCTGTTAACTGATTTAATTTAGTATAAAATCAAACGTGCAAAATTAACTAATATATACTTCAATGAAACAAAACTAACCTTGTTAAAGTAACCATTGACGTGTCATCTGACTTAAATGCGTTATAGCTGGGAATTCTCACTTCTTACCCAATTTACTTTCTTCAGTATGTATACAGCAACTATAGGATTACATCCTGAAATTTTATACTGTGATAAAAATGTAAGATATACATTGAGATTTTCATTTAAAATCGGGGCAACAAGGTTTATTGATGCGCTTCTTATAAGCTCAAATATCCAGTACCCATCATTTTCCTGCCCTGGTGCAACCTGACATAACCGATGAAACTCTGGGAACCGAGTTGTAGTGACATAACTGGCCCATCAAATATGGAGGAAACGTCATTCACATATTTACTACTGACTTATGGATTAGAAAGGTCCTTCATCTGGAAAATGAAGGAAATGCTGGTTGTATCCTGACTGTCCAAGCCTGATCCATAGAGGAACAATAGGCGTCTTCCTCTGCATAATATATGGGTTGAAAAGGAACGATTCCACTGCCTACTTCTAAAAGGAGATATCTACAAAGAGATTTGAAACTTTCTCAATAACTAATATTAATTTCTCCTACAAAACCGGATGGAATAATAGTCCTCCGTTTGGATCTCTAGGAGGGGATAGGAACATACCTGAAATGAATACAACAGATTATATCAAGGAAGCGCAGAGAAGCGACTCAATTAGCTGAATAAGAAAAACATTGATACCTTTAATGAAGCAATTATCTCAAAAGAAATTTTACGAAATTAAAGGCTATATAGTTTATCTTTCAACAAACGTGAAGCAATTTAACTTCACAGTTATTAAAAGGAAATAGAAACTGTTATAACGGACAACTGATGTTAAATACACTGGTCACGCTAATCAGGCCCTTCCTTTACAAATCGGTGGCAGACTGTTGGGGTTGTTTAAAATTTAGGTTATTCACATTGGGGTTCTCCTTTATTATTACTATTGAATGTCACGCAAGTTTTTTATACTTCAGTTTTTCCAGAAAAGTAAAGGATCTTTGCCAATATTTTAAAATGTGTTCAAGACTCTTAAGTGAATATTTATCATGGTAATAATGAATGTATGATTAAAGGTAGTTCTGAGATTAAATTTTAGTGACTAATAAACATCATCAGATGTTATATCAAGCTCAATCCCAATGCATATATGTCTGATTCTACGTAATCATGCTTTGTTTTTTTCATGTCTAAAGGATAAGTTTTATGAATTTTCAGGAAATAGGTATGCATTCGTTTATATTCAGAACCCACTAATAAAATTATTCCCTATTACTTATATGCTGACCACAACATAAGTTGTCAGAAATGATATCAAGGCACGTTTGGTTAAAGTTTAAGTGTGCATCTTTATATAATTTGGGAATAAGGTTCAAGGAAATACGCTTTAATAGGAAGTAAACAAGGTAACATAGGAAATTAAGCAATGTTTGAATCCTATCGCTATTTAGTAAACAAGACAAGTCACAGAATCTGTGTAACCCGAATATCGTTGTGCTGCGATACAATGAGTTCGCTCTATCAATATCCAATATCTAAATGTGATGAATCAAACTCAAGTCCGGCTCTGCTACAAAAATAACACAAAGTAAAAGGTAGAACTATTTATAAAAATGTTTCAGTTCCAAAGATATGATTCACTAAACGGTTTCTTTGAACAAGATACCTTTATACATTTATTTATAATTTAAACTATAATAACATTTTCATTTTTCCAACACAGCGTCATTTTTAAAAATAAAATAATTTTAACTCAATACTTTATATACACTTCTTATCATAATACATATTATCAAAAACAAAACAAATAAGAACTACTGATTACACAGAAAATTGAAGCTAGTTACAGTGGAGTAATAAATATTACACAAATAAAAATATTTGTTACTTATAATCCACTTATCTTAAGAAGTTGGTGATAAAACTTCTTTCTTGTTTTTCAAATCGATTTCGAAGGCATTTTGAATTCATCATCCTTGAAAACAAACTCCGTCATTAAGGACATCTCGGTTACTATATTTTCCTTTTGCTATGTCACGTTGCCAGCATCACCAACAACCCAAGACGAAACAAACCTAAAAACAGAATCAATTGCCGGTATGTCAAAATTCATTACGCGATGCTTATTTTTTATTATTTCATTTTTTATTAAATTCTAACCTTAATGAAAACGCTATATTTTTTAAGTCAAGGTGTAAAAACGTGTGTAGATTTTTCAAACAATATAGATAATCATATTGCAGATATAGAAATTGCTAGTGAAGATTTAAATGAAAATAATAAATCTTTGATTAAATTAAAATGTAGCAATATATTGCAAAATTTAGATAAATACAAATCAAAAAGAAATAATGATGATAATAATAATAATAATTAATAAACATTATTAAATCAGAAATATTTAACTTTCACTAAAGTGGATAAAAGTAATAGAATTGTAAATATTAGATAAATTAGTTTATATTAATAGACTAAACCTTTTACTTCAAGGTGAAGATTTTATAAAAATTGATAAACACCCTTTAAAATCTTGTATTACAAATCTTAATAAAATACTTAATGAAGTGAAAGTTATATCAGACAAAGAAGAACATTTTGTAAAAGTTAGTAATCCTGTTTTACCTAGAATTTATGCCATTCCTAAAATTCATAAGCCCGGTAATAAAATGAGACCTATTGTTAATTGTATAAACTCACCAACTTACAATTTGGCAAAATGGTTACACAAACAATTTAGTAATTTTGATACATTTGAAAGCTTAAGTATTAAAAACTCTTTTGAACTAATAAAAAAGATTCATAGTGTTGTATTATCTAAAACTGATACCTTACTTCTTTTGATATTACTACCTCATTTCCTAGTATTCCTAGAGAAGAACTTTTAATTTATTTTAAAAAGTGGTTGAATTCAATAAATTTACATGAGGACTTAATAGTTGATTTTGTTAAACTTACTGATTTTTGTTTGGATCAAAATTTTTCACTTTTAATGGTGAATTTTTTCAACAAATTTCTGCCTTAGCGATGGGTATTCCTCTTTCACCTTTTCTTGCTGATATTTTTATGAGTTTTTTCGAAATTCAAGTTACTAAATCTTTTCCTTTGATTTTTAAAACATGGTATAGATATGTCAATATGCTTGCTATTGTTCCTGAAAAACTAATAAATGATGCTTTAGAATTACCAAATTTACAAGAAAAAGCTATAAAATTCACATTAGAAACTGAAATTAATGGATTTCTTCCTTTTCTAGATTTGAAAATAATAAGAAATATTAACAAATTAGATTTTGGTATTTATAGGAAATCTACACATATTGATAATTACATCAAATATAAAAGTGTTAACCGTTTTGCACATAAATTTGCTGTTTTTAATAGTTTTATTTATAGATTAATAAATATACCCCTGAATAAAGAAGAATTTAATAAAGAATATAAACATATTATTAATACTGCTTTAGTTAATGGTTTTAATACAGATGTTATACAAAAGAAGATTGAAAAATTTAAATATCAAAAAACTATTAATGATATTTCTACTCTTAAAAAAATAAAAGATGATTATAAATTTTAAAAATTTACTTATCCTTGGGTTAATAAACATTTTCAAATTTTTTTTAAAGAATTTGGTATAACTTTAGTTCCTCAAAATAAATACAGTATTAAAAATTTATTACAATTTGGTAAAAAGATATTATTCCTAATAATAAAAAATCTGGTATTTATCAATTTAATTGTTTGGATTGTGATCAAGTTTATATTGGAAAGACGAAACTTAGTTTGGAAATCAGAAAGAAGAACATTTTTGTAACATTAAATATAAACAAACAGATAAATCGGCCATAGCAGAGCATTTTTTGTCATTTAACCATGAAATAAATCCTCAATTTAAATTATTTAAGCAAATGTTCCCATAGATTGTATAGTGTGGGAAAAATATTTATTTTAAACAATAAGCATCGCATAATGAATTTTGACATACTGGCAATCGATTCTGTTTTTAGGTTTATTTCGTCTTCGGATGTTGGTAATGCTGGGAACAATACATAGCAAAAGGAAAACATAATAACCGAGATGTCCTTAACAACAGAGTTTGTTTTCACTGAAGATGAATGCAAAATGCCTTCGACATCGATTTGAAAAACTAGAAAGAACTTTTATCACCGACATCTTAAGATAAGTGGATTATAAGTAACAAATATTTTTATTTGTGTAATAAGAACTAGTTCATTATCTACAGTAGATAGGGTTTCAAATGCTTCAGTATTTCTCCTGCAGATTGCACAGAATAAGCAAATCCTTTTAATTTCCAGTTCTTATCCTTAGACAAGCTGCTAGTTTGTGACGCCTAACTAGATCGCCAGTGGCATCTAACGCCATTTGATAATATTAACAAAAGCAAATATTTTTAATTAACTTTCATTTCATAACACGCGGAAGAAAAAAATGTTGTGCCTGAAGTTTTCCATGTGATTGAGGATATGTTTGTTCTGTTCATTCCGAAAATGGCTTTAATTTCATTCTGTCAGCTCTAGTTTATGAGATATTTATGACATTATAAATTGCTTTTATGACTCCTTGTTGAACACCACTGTTTGTATATTGATTATATTTGCATTATGCTTATTTATTTTACCTTATGTCTACTCTTGATGCTTGAAGATGTACTTGAACTATTTCGACATTTATTCCTCCTTTTAATACATAGTGACGAGCTTAATATGCACTGATATGGCATTCGTAGGAGGAAAATGTGTGATTAACATAATGTGTTTTGTTTCGACTGTGAAGAATGTACTTCATCCAGCAAAAAGGCTCACAGAGGCATACTGGCTAGGTACAGGATTGGCGTTCCCTGGGTCCCAATCCATATCTCTCGACTGTCTGTCTTTGAGTGGTGGGAGAGCGTTTGCTAAACGCCCAAACAACTTCGGTCCACATGCTTGTTTGACCCTAACACAAGTCGAATGATACTTAGCGCAGAAGAGCGCATGGGTGACTTGGTAATGTGCAACTCCCAGCCCCTGTTTATCATGTAGGACTGTGTTTGTATCCGCTGATAAAGGTCAGTCCCGGGAGGGGCTATTGCATGAGTGGATGTACTCCTTAAAGAGTTTGGGTCCCTCTAGGTTGGAAGGTGAGATCCTGAGGTGAGCAAGGTCAGGGCAGGACTCTCAACTAAGCCGGGGTGGCACCCAGGATGTGCACATGCCATCGGATAGGTTTGCAGTGCTGGAGAACATTGTCGCTATGGGAACTGATAAACTCATAAACTGACAAAAGGTTAAGAAAAGTGCAAAATAAATAGCTGAGTCTTGTGATGCTCGCTAGTTGGTTATTATTAGAACTGAGGAAGGTCGAAAATTTACTACCATGAGCCCATTTGTTGTCTAGAATGGTTTAGATAGTACTGCTGGTCCTATAAAGTCATGTATACGATCTCGTAATGGCACGCTGGGTCGCTGCTGTTTCACTGGCAAAAGCTCCGAAAATTATGAAAACCAATATGGTTGCGTGCTATGCGGTACACGTTTAAATGCATAGAACTTTGAACTCCTCGCCTGTTGTAACACCAGCGCATTGGACGGAATGTTCAATGAGGAGATTTAGGAAACCTTGGTGGAATAAAGTGTGACCAATGTATAATGAATCCGAGGTGAACTGGTGCCCATTCGCACCCTGTTTCTTATCTTGATCAGTTATATCTCCCGCAAAAGATTAAGGCAGGGTATACCCAATCCATTGAAGTATTACAAATACCAGTGCTTTGGCCACACGAGTGATTCTTGTAATGGAGTTGCTACCTGCGTTGACTGTGAAGTCAAGCATGATGATGCATGTACTTCATCTGCAATATTAGTCAACTGCAGAGGTAATCATTTTTCGAACTCCAGGGGATGCCCCCGTTGTATGGATTGAAAGGTGACTAGGGAGCTCTGGGTAAGAGAGAAGGTGTCCTTGGAAGTCTGGAAGCTCTAGCGTATTCGTCAGCCTCCTCTCCCTATGACGTTAGTTATAGTGCAGTGGCAGCTAAGCTGGTACCTAGACATGAAATCGCAACACAAACTATCTATTAAAACGGGGCAGTAATATGCGAAAAAACAATTACAGCAAGATCACAGCCAAAACAACAGCCACCAGTACGAACAACAGTGAGGACACCTAACCAGTACGAACAACAGTGAGCACGCCTACCAAGTCCAGTACTAAGAAGAACGTTTCAGCCAACTCACCGCCGAAAGCATCCACCTTAAGAACATGTGAACCAGGAATATATAATACATCGCCAAAGAAATTCAAGGCCTCAGGAACCGACTTCCTCAGGGAGAGTATAAAGACTAGTACCAATAGAACCAGCATAAAAGTTTACGACCATCTCCTCATAGATCATTTTCTCAAGAATCATCTAGAGGACTCAGGTCGGCTACTATCAACTCCGTCGATTGCTGTTTCCTATCGGTTCGAGGACCTCGAACAGAAATTATCAGTTGGAAAGCGGTTCTCCTCCATAGATGATATGGATCAGGAAGCTCCTGCTCTGAATGCCAGAAGACAATGACAAAAAACAGGATTAACCTGCTGAAAATGCTAGCTCAATGCCTAGGAAGAGGAACAAACTGATTGCACCACCCCTGAACAGGTAGTTTGTTAGGTCACGCATAGTTACAGAATTTAATGCTGAAAACAGTTTTTCATGCCGTTTGGTATTTTATTAATTCTTATATATAACTTTTCATTGGTTTTCTCCCAATTATGCATATTTATTTTACTGCCATTTTGTTTTGATTTTTTAATTTTTTTAAAATTTTCATGGCTATTGCCATGATGTAGTTTCTGAAAGGGTGCTATGACGACGCAGTTAAAAGCCCTTATATAAATCATCATAGCAGCAGAAAAGAAATCATATATCCGACTTTGTTAGAAGAGAGTATATGTCCCATTTCAAAGGAGAACTGGGAGACTAAGATAAGGCTTGGATACCTCATACAATATATACATGTGCAGAGCATTGCGACAGTAGATAATTGGGAAGTGGAAATGCTTGAAATTTGGGGAACTAGTGATAGCAAGAACCACTAAACCACAGTGAGGGACTGTCACTTTTGTTCAGTAAATGTAAAGGGTATAAATAGCAAAAAACCGGAATACATGGAAATATCCTAATCTATGCTCTGCGAGACACCCTGTTCTACATTCAGAGGGGTACCCTGTTCCAGTATTTATCAATTTTCCAGTCATCAGAAGAAGTGGATGAATCATGAAAGCTATGCTGAGGAAAATGATGACAATGATTTCACATGACCTTCATCAGCTGTATCTGGTTTTAATCAAGCAGAACTGAAAAATCTTGTTAGATATCTTAGTCTTCCAAAGAAGTCATCATAATTGCTAGCTTCTAGCAAAACAATGTTTGTTACTCTCATTGCAGCGGAGAGCAAGATTTCTGCTATTCTTCACAACAAAAGACTAATTCGTTTTGGCACCAATGTAGGAGTATTTTGAAACTGGGTATCAGTAAATAGACACCAGTGGATTAGCGGTTATTTATTCATAGCTCCAAACGCAGGCTGAACTGTGTTCCTTTATATAATGGAAACAAATATAGGTCAATACCAATTGGTCACTCAGTTATTACTCATGAAAATCAACCTACAATAGCTAAAGTCCTAAATAAGACCTTGAAAACTTGACGTAATAAGGCATGACGCAACTGTCATAAGTAATAGAAAAGTCATTCAATGTCTCATTGATGTAGTATACTTGGCAAGACAAGGACTTCCTTTCAGAGGAAATGCCAAAGACAAAGATTCGGTGAGCCATGGAAATTATATTGTAATGCTAATTGATTTAAGGAAGTATGATGACATCCTGGCATGTCATTTACAGCAAGCTACTGTGTTCTCGGGTTTGTCAAACTATATTTAAAATGATCTTATTAATGCAGTAACCACGGTGATACTGAATAATAAAATATAAATATTTCAGTCTGCATTTGTAGCAGATATTATTGATGAAACCACTGACATATTTGCAGACTCTCAACTCTTAACTGGTATAATTGGTAGAATAATATAATGCTGTATGTGACAATGAAGAGATACAAGAAAGGTTTCTTTCTGGATGTTGCAGACATAAGCAGAGATCTTAGTGCTAAGGCACTAGCAGAATATGTATTCCATAAGATGGACAAGTTTAAATGTGGCTCTAAACTGGTCGCTCAATGTTATGATGGAGCAGCAGCGTTGTCAGGGAAAGTTAGTGGTTTATACAAAGGAGTAAAAGAAAAATATCCTGATGATTTTATTTATACATTGTTTATCTTCTACATTGGATATTTTCCTTTCGCAGACAACATCCAACATTAAAGAAAACAATTTTTTTCATGATCGTGAGTAGTTTGTCCTCATTCTTCTCCAAATCTACAAAGAACTGCTGAATTAGATATGCATTAGAAAAAAAGGTTTCCTGAAGTATGTCCAACACGATGGAATTATAATGGAATGCTGGTTGAAACTGTTCGAGAACATAGAGAAAAATTAGTTCAGTTGTTCGAGAACATTCTCAATAATCCAAACCAAAGGGATAATGTAATATCACGAAGCTCGAGGTTTTAACAGCGCTCTATCTGATTTCGAAATAAACTTCCTTCTTTTAATTTTCAGTGAAATGGTTTCCTTAACTGATACCCTTTTTGAAATTCTGCAGAATAAAATACTTCATATAAATTATTGCAATGCCAAAGTAAGAGAAACAAAAGCCACTCTACAAGAAAAGAGAAACGAATTTGGTACAGTATGGTATAAATATAATAAGAATTACGAACTGCCAAAAAAAGACGTCAAAACGACTTTCATCAAAAATATCCAAGCCGAACCTATTGTGAAATATTTGATTATATACAAAATGAAATTCAAGTGTGGTTTGAAGGTTTAGAAAAAGGTAAATTGGTACAATTATTTGACCAAAACAATATTATAAACAAATTTCCTGAAGAAACATTCCGTTCACTGAAAGAAAGTTATGGTCAGTATTTTGACTTTGTTCACCTTAGAAGTGAACTCAGTGTAGTGTATACCTCAAATGAGTATCTGTGGATCGGTGCTCAAAAATTAATGATTAATCTCAAATCTAGTAGTTTGTCATCGTCCGCTTTTTGTAAACTATTTAAGTTGTGCACACTGATCTCCGTGATCCCAGTGTCCAACGCAAGTGCCGAATGTTCTTTTTCAGCGCTTCGTCGAATTCATGCTTACTGCAGAAACACCCAAGGGTAGCAAAGACTCGCAAATATGTCTGTGCTGGTTCTTGAGAAAAAACTGTTAAAACTGAAATCATTGGAAAATAAACAGGAATTCTACAGATTTGTGGTAGATGACTTTATCAAAAAGGAGAGACGGACTGAATTGGTTTTCAATAGCAATTATTATTATTATTATTATTATTATTATTATTATTATTATTATTATTATTATTATTATTATTATTATTATTATTATTATTATTATTATTATTATTATTATTATTATTATTATTATTATTATTATTATTATTATTATTATTATTATTATTATTATTATTATTATTATTATTATTATTATTATTATTATTATTATTATTATTATTATTATTATTATTATTATTATTATTATTATTATTATTATTATTATTATTATTATTATTATTATTATTATTATTATTATTATTATTATTATTATTATTATTATTATTATTATTATTATTATTATTATTATTATTATTATTATTATTATTATTATTATTATTATTATTATTATTATTATTATTATTATTATTATTATTATTATTATTATTATTATTATTATTATTATTATTATTATTATTATTATTATTATTATTATTATTATTATTATTATTATTATTATTATTATTATTATTATTATTATTATTATTATTATTATTATTATTATTATTATTATTATTATTATTATTATTATTATTATTATTATTATTATTATTATTATTATTATTATTATTATTATTATTATTATTATTATTATTATTATTATTATTATTATTATTATTATTATTATTATTATTATTATTATTATTATTATTATTATTATTATTATTAATAATAAATATTATTATTATGATTATTATTATTATTATTATTATTATCATCATCATTATCATTATCATCATCATTATTATCATTATCATTATCATCATCATGATTAATTAATTAATTTATTTATTTATTATTATTATTATTATTGTTACTATCATTATCAATATCATTATCATAATTAATAGTCATTGTCATTATTATTATTATTATTATTATTATTATTATTATTATTATTATTATTATTATTATTATTATTATTATTATTATTATTATTATTATTATTATTATTATTATTATTATTATTACTATCATCATTATCAATATCATTATTAATAATCATTGCCATTATTATCATTATTGTTGTTATGTTGATCATTATCTTCATCATATGCATTAATATGAGGCAATGTATCCTTGTGGGTAATTGCAGTTGTTTGTCTTCTTCTGGTAGTTCACGGTTTGTTGAATTTTCTTTCCGCGCTGATAGTTCAACCTAATCCTTGTTTCACGTAAGCTTGCCCAGTATCTCTTACCGGTCACGTGACCTAATCACCTCTCATTGGCCGCTGTTGTGGTAAAGATTGTCGTGCGGTAAAAATTAGTTTGTTATTTAACATGGTGATATATCTGTATATAACTATATGTGTTGGAAGAGAATTGTCAAATTTATATTTTCGTAACTGTTTTAATTAAATATATTACGCAACACAGTTGATTTATCTGAAATGCATGTTAATTCTTAAACGAAGTAAAGAGGAGGTTCCTTTGCTCTCAAGCATATGACATGATAGCACGTGCTTCAGCGGTACATATTTGTTTATATGACTTTTATCACTGACCTTGTTTCGAACTGGATTAGTCATATATCGGCATTCGAAGGTTGTTGTGCCTAGTGCGAAAGCTAAATTATTTTATTGATCGTTTATTGCGCGTGTACTTATATGAAGAATGGCAGAGTCTACCACCAGTTTTTCGCTGAAGTATCGCAAGGGTAAATCTTTACAAACAGGCGAAAAAAGAATTGCGATGCATGTGTTTCATGCACTCACTGAGAAGAATCCGTCTTTGACGGCTGTGCTCTGAAGTTACAGGTGTGAGTGTTAGATCCGTAGGACCATCGCAATGTGAAATTGAGAAAACAGGAAAACTTACCACTCCAGGCAAAAGCAGGAATAAAGAAAAGCGCATGCTCGGAGAAAATACGTGAAAAGTGCTGTGCGTCGTCATGTGTATAGTTTTTTCTTTAGAAATGAACTCCCTCATAAATAAGATTTCGTCTGCTGTAAATGAGGATGCAGATTCACCAAATTTCAGCAGATTGCTTATACAGCTGGGATTTGTGAATGAAAAAAGAGGCAAGAAAAATGTGCTAAAAACAGAGGCGATATTGCTGTGTGGCGAAGACATTATTTAAGGACAGTCAGACTGTACCGAGACACAAGTCGCAAAATATACTACCTTGACCAGACTTGGGAGAATGAAGAACACACGAAAAGTAAGGTATGGCGTGACACGACTTTTAAGACTGAAAGACAAGCAGTTTTGCAAGGTATGTGTGCTGGTTTTAAAAAATCCCAGTGGAAAAGGCCGAAAACCTGTCATAAACTTGTTTCAGTTACATTGCTCAGTCATTTAGTTTCAACTTGCTCATTTCATTATAAACTTGTATTTTTTATTACCTTCATATCCTTATTTGTATGATTTTATTTATCATCCCGGCAGTTATTATGACGTTTACTGCAGGTTTAAATGTGACGGGAAGGCACCGCCTATGGCCTATGGCGCGAAAGCATAGGGCAGTTAGGACGAGGGGGAAGGTAGTTGAACGCGGAGTGATACATGTCAGCGCGGCAAGGTTATATGAAACAGAGTATAAGATGGAGTTGCCTGAAGAAGCTTCCCGTATCTTCATGTTAATTGCTAACGACACATTTAGCCGAAACATTTGTTATTTTATTTCTTAGATATGGAATATTTGCATTACAAGTTATGTTGTAATTTCTCCTTTGGTAACTGAATGAGTGGTGTAGTTACTTGTCGTAAATTAAGGACGTGATTTAGGGACTGATAAAAACCAGTCTAAATGTCGCCGCTGGTTTCGTCTTAGTTGCTGTTTACATAGTCCATTGGTTTTCAAACATTTCCCACTGATATCCTCTGTAGTGGTGGTCTACTCCTACAATTATTAGGTATAACAATATTTTTAGTTTTTGTAAAAGATAATTTGGTAAAGAATGAATTAAAATCTGACTCGTTCTACACACATGATCTTCTCTACTTATTAACAAACTCTAGCAACAAGTATTATATTCTCTTTGTATGGTAGGAGATTAAAGATAAAGTAAAATACTTCCTGTATGAGAAAGATCCAAGTATAGTCAAATACAAGCAAATAACAAGGAATATGTCGGAAATGTGTAATGGTTCACACATGTCGTAATATAGGAGCTCTATAGTGTCGCCCTGGCGGTAGACTCGCGAAGCCGATGAAAAATGATGGCCGGTGGAGATTTGGAAAACTTCGGAACCAATCGTTACCGGTAGCGACAGACAGTTGAATGTAGAGTAGGAAAAATGAACAGTTTTGAGGTTCTAGCAATTTTGTAATGGTGAACAGTGTATTTCGAGGAGAATAAAGTGTAGTTTTTGTTTTTTGTAACCTCGTTTTATTATTCCACGAACCCACAAAGTCACAACTGGTGTCAGGAAGCGGGATAACTACATCACCGAACATCATGGCCATGGAATCGGCATTGGAAATGCTTTTGCAGAAGATGAACGAATTAACAGCGAAGTCGGAAGCGGCAAATAACAACTTGGCCGCGCAGATGAACGAGTTAACAACAAAAACAGAAGCGGCAAATAACAACCTGGCCGCAGAGTTGAAAGAAATAAAGACCGAATTGACCACAGAAATGAAGGCAGCGAACGACAGTCTGGCCACGGAAATGAAGGAGGCGAACGAGGTCCTCGCCGCCAAAATTGAGGAACAGTTGGCCGGCGTGAGGGATGACGTGACGGATCTGGGCACGCGGATGGGGCAAGTGGACGAGCGCGTCGAGGACCTGGCGAACCGCTTCAATGACCTAGAGGAAAAGGCCGACAATAACGCCAAGTCCCTGAACGCCATGGTTGAAGACGTCGAAGACCTCGCGAACCGCGTAAACAACCTGGAGGGAAAGGCCGACAGCAGCGTCAAGTCCCTGAACGCCATGGTGGAGGACGTCGTCGGTAGGAGACTGAAGGATTAGAAGGCTGACGCACCGGGACGCGACACAACATCGGCGCGCGTCAACATTCGAGGTCTTCCGCCGCCAGTTCGACACAGTGGCCAAGCACAACAGATGGTCACCGGAGGAGGAGGCCACACAGTTAATAGCCAGCCTCCAGGGACGGGCCGCGGAAATCCTAAACGCGGTGCACACGACGGCGGCGCCCAAGGACATCTGGGAGGCCCTGGAGAATCGCTTCGGGAACCACCGCTTAGCCGCAGCATACCGCAGCCAACTAAAGGCAAGGTCACAGCAGCCGGGGGAGACGCTGCAGGAGTTAGCCATAGCGATTGAGCAGCTAGCTAGCAAGGCCTTGGTTGACCTGCCACTGGAGTTCGTATCTCTGGAAGCCGCCTACAACTTTGTCGACGGGGTACGGGACACGGAGATTCGTCAGCGCCTAATGCTCGGTGATTATAAAACCATCCACGAGGCGCTGACAGCGGCATTAAGGATGGAGGTGGCCAAGGTAGCATTTATCCCGACGTCGAGAACGAGGAGTGTTCGCTACGCCGGAGACAGAAGACCAGCTGACGGACGCCGGCGAACACCTAGTGGCCTGTGTTGGGGGTGTGGACAGCCCGGACACCTGCGGAGAGACTGCCCACACCAGGAAGAGCAGCCGGAAAACGAGTAAGGGCCGTCGTGGAGAGGGGCACGTCGGCGCCATCACCACCATCCCCTCGAGTGACACTGCGCGCCGTCAGCCGGCGGATGGATTACAACCTCATCGCGGACGGCCGGGTAAGAGGAAAGCCGTGCCACGTGCTGGTGGACACCGGGGCGGCCGTGACCATCATCAGACCTGACGTGGCGAAGGGTTTGCCGACGAGGAAGCCGAGCCGACCATACGAGCTTGTGACAGCATCGGGCGACACCATGCCTGTGGAGAAGGAGGCCCTACTGGAGCTGAACTTGGGACGGAGTGCCGTGCGTCTGTGGGTGTTCGTCGCGAAGGTGGCTGAAGAGGTGATTCTAGGACTGGATGCCCTCAGGAGCTACGAGGCGACGGTCGACGTCGGCAGGAAGGTCCTGAGGCTCAACGGAGAAGAGGTTATACTCCGTCAACCAGAAGGGCGCCTTGGAATTGGCAGGGTCGTCTTGAGCGAAGACGTGGTTGTCACCGCGAGGAGCGAAGTGATAGTGACGGCGCGACCGGAAGGCCAGACAGCACGTTGGGTCCAGAAGCAGCAGAAGTACGACTTCACCTCGAAACATCGCAGAGGGAAGAGTCACGGTAACGCGGACGCTATGTCCCGAAGACCCTGTCCAGAAGAGTGCGGCCAATGCACAAGAGTGGAGGAGAAGGAGCGTGCCGCTGCAGTTCGAGTAGTCACGGCAATGCCTGCGGATGGCTGGGATAGCGCAGGCCTGAGGGAGCAGCTGGCGGACGCAGACTTGGGGCCACTCTTGAGGGATGTGAAGAACCCGGTGGACCACCTCCACGACATGCACGAGATGGCTCGCCAGAACATCCAGAAGGCGAGCGACCGCATGAAAACCTGAGACGACAGGCAAGCCAACAGCCAAGGGTTCCAGCAAGGTGACCTGGTCTGGTTGTACCACCCGACCCGGACCAAAGGACGCTGCCCGAAGCCTCAGCAGTCATGGCAAGGACCGTACCGTGTGGTGAAGAGGATTAACGACGTGGTCTACCGCATCCAGAAGGTGCTCCGAGGAAAGATGTTGGTGGTACACCTGGATCACCTGGCCCGCTACGAAGGCGCTGTTCGGGACGACCAGCTTTGAGGAGGGAGCAGTGTCGCCCTGGCGGTAGACTCGCGAAGCCGATGAAAAATGATGGCCGGTGGAGATTTGGAAAGCTTCGGAACCAATCGTTACCGGTAGCGACAGACAGTTGAATGTAGAGTTGGAAAAATGAACAGTTTTGAGGTTCTAGCGATTTTGTAATGGTGAACAGTGTATTTTGAGGAGAATAAAGTGTAGTTTTTGTGTTTTGTGACCTCGTTTTATCATTTCACGAACCCACAAAGTCACAATATTTATCCGTAGTAGGATTATCGATCTCTTACAGTTTATCAGTCATACAAAAGTAATTGAGAATCAAGACGATCTCTGAGAACATTCCCAGACAGGTACAATTGATCTGTCACAAAAATTTCTTAAACAGCTGGTGTTTAAAATAGATACATTTATTTGTAGTTAATCAAAATGGAATCAGTCATTTTAGAAAGGACCTTATTCTAAAATTTTCATTTTTCACTTGGTTGTGTAATCATTTGAATAATTTATAAAATCACCAAAAGTAATTTAATAGGTAGAAAATCATAGATAATATATTAATCTTAACCCACATGCATTTCCTAGTTAAAAATAGAGTTTTAAATTTTGGAATAAAGCCTTTTCATCAAGGAAAAAGAATAACTAAATGTAAATGTGGCATGAGTACTTTCATTACATATGGTTTACTACTATTTTATCTGAATTTGACTACAGAAGAGAAATCTGTACTAATAGGGAAAGTTCATCCCCTTTTTCAAATTATGGTTTCCATACATTCTGGAACCGTAAACAAAATCAAACATTATTGCCGTTTTCTTTTACAGAAATAGTCCAAGATGGTATTTCATCAAAAGATTTCAGGGATAAATATCAGTAGATGACGTAATTTACTTTCAAAGCATTTATAGGTACTTGGTCTTGTCATCCCCTTGTTCATAGAAGCTGAACATAAGTTGCAGGAATTCTAAAGTCGAAAGTATGCCTTTTAATTCCTCCTATGTAAGGAGATGCTATAATTTGATGGTTTGCTGAACACTGCTCAAAATAAATGAAAGCTGTTGGTCGAAAGGGCTTTTTAGCTTCTGGCAAACCTCTTTGGCTCTGGACTCGAGAGACAATCCTTTTATATAGTGTTTTGGCCACCATCGTCTGTTCCAACAAGTTTCGCTGTAAACTGTCAGCATTTTGCAGCACGAACGAGTTTGTAATATTCTTTCACTTTTTATATGCGATCAACACTTTTTACTGTACATTTAATGAAAGAAATATCCCTGTTATAAGAATTGAAGGAGTGACCCCTGATAAAGAACTGTGTAGCCTTTTGAAATGCCCCTGTATTCACTAGTGCAGTCCACAACCTCAAAATGCACTGGTTTCTGTTTTGTCCTACGCAACCATCTGAAAACAGTCTTAACCCTTTAAGGTCGCTTGATACATTTTCTTGTAAGTAGTTTAAGAGGAATGAGCATACTTCATTTTTACCCATTTTTGTTATTCCCTCGTGATGTACATACATCATAGATCTATTAGTTATCATAATTACTTTAAAAAAACACATTAACCCGGAGTTACTTCAGATAAACTACATCCTGAGCCAGGATAACATTATTGGATAACATTACACGCAGTTCAGCACTATTTTTTAATTTACGTCCTCCAACGTTAAGTCAATTCCGACGATGAATGGAGTGGGTGAAATGATGCTCAAAAGAGCACCAGGTCCATGGAGAATACAGCTACCCGACATTCATTTTTAGGATAGGGGAAAACCCTGGGAGAAACCTCACCCTGACCGAGATTCGAACTAGGGACCTCTTGAACGTGACGCACACACGCTACCATCTATGCTACCGAGGCGGTCTTAGCACTGCGTGCTGAAGTTGTTCCTTCCACTTTAGTGTTATAAAATGATGCATTGCAGTAACTACAGAAATTGCCACTGGGAGCATGACTTGTAGAAAGGGCTTTATTCCAGAAATAAAGACCTTTCTAAAGTGAAGCAAGAATTGTTATCAGCCTCAAGTCCACATGGATGACTGCAGTATAATTCTTTATAATTCTTTCTAAAGAGAAATGTGCAGATAGGTTACAGAAATTTATCCGCAGTGAAAACGTATTTTGGTAACTTTGGAATAATGTCCTTTCTACAATCACTTCTTCAATTATGTAAAACTGTTGAACGTACAGGTACAAAGGTAGATCAAATATAAAAGGGAAGTATCTTTTTACATTTATTTTATCAAAAAGCAAAAATTCTATTATACAGATTACAATTCTGCATGAAGTCCTGCCTTCGATACACATTTTCTCCATTGGATTATCAAATTTTTAATGTCATCCTTATAGAAAGAAGGAGGACGCGTGCGGAGTCAGTTGCGCAAGGACTCCTCTGAACTTGCGTCTTCATCAAAGCGCCACCCTCCTAGGTCTTGTATGAGTGGTGCAAACAAATGGTAGTTGCAGGGCGATAAATCTGGACAGTAAGGAGGGTGTTCTAGAGGTGTGCAATGCATTTACTCCAGTTTCTCCCGCATTAAAGTAGCAGTATGTGGCCTCGTGTCATGGAAAATAATGACGCTTCGGATCGGTTGTCGGCTCCCCTTGTTGCGATATGCAGCTTTTGCCACATCCAAAATGTGACAGTAATAGGCTGCATTAATTGTCCTTTGTTCATTAAGAAAATCCACCAGAAAAACCCCGCGGAGTCCCAGAAAGCCGTTGCAAACACCCTTCCATCAGATGGACGTGTTCTGAAATCAACCGGACCTGCTTCGTCTCTCCGCTGTCACTCTATGCTTGTTTACTTTGGCTCTGGGGTGTAATGATGCACCCACGTTTCATCATAAATCACAATGCAATTCAAGAACTATCCCCCCTCCTTCTTATAACGATGCAGGTGTCTCTGACAAACTCCCTGGCATAACGTTTATTGTTCCTAGTTGAGGGACGAGGAACCTACCTGGCAGTTAATTTTCTGTAATGGAGTTCAATGCGGAAGATTGTTTGAACACTTCCATAACTTATATCTGGGGAAAAAACAATTTTGGATAATTTTATGCGCCCATCTTCAATAATTTCACGAATGGCAACAATGTTGTCTGCAGTAATGCTTGTCTGCAATCTCCTACTTTGAGGTTCACCACAGCTTTTCACGCCATAAAACTTTAAGAACACTCATACACTAGTCTTCGAAAGTGTTTCTTCCCCAAAGTGTGCGGGGAGCTGTCTCATATTTTCCGATAGTTTGGAACCCTTTTTTGCAAAAATTCTGATGATGATGCATTGTGCAACAGATGTGTGTACCTCTTACTCACTCATGATATACTAACGCAGTCCCGTTCTTCGCGGTGAGTGCGCGCAGTACCCTCTCTCGAGATACCCCCACCAACATACTGACAAACTCTCTCCTCAAAATTATTATCAACAGCAGCGTCATATTAAAATTCCCGTTTATATTTGATCTGTCCTCGTAGTTTGTGCCTCAGCGATGGAAAATGTGAAACTTGAGTACAGTGTTGGGTATTTAAGGAACTTTCAATTTGAGTTAAGCTGTTAACTCAAAGATGGAAGCTTTTCTAAAAATTCTTTCCTTTAGTATTTAGTATATCTGAAAACTTGAACTTTCACTAAAATATCGGCATTGACTTTTTGGTGGAACGCAGTATTTCCCAGACTTACTAATTACGCAGCAGAAAAGGTACAAATGCATACATTATATTGTACATTTTATAAATACCTGTGTTGTTTCAGCGACTTTTTTTAAGTGAACTTCAAAATCTGTACGTTAGTTCCTGGTAGATATAAGACAATGTAATTATTATACAATACGCATTCGCTAGCCTCTGTAGCGCAAATGGTAGCGTGCTTGACTGACGTTCAAGAGAGCCAAAGTTTGGATCTTGGTCATGGTGAGTTAACTGGATAAGTTTCTTCGGGGTTTTCCCTTATCCTGAAAGATGAATGTCGGTTGACTGAACTCTGTGGTTCCTGGGCTCATTTGAGCATTATTTCATCCATTTCATTGATCGTTCAATATGACCTGGAGTAACCAATCTCGGAAAAATTTAAATCCTGCATGTTTATTAGTTCTATTTGAAATTTTTATCACTGATTTGACAGATAAATATTGTGAGGAGATGAAGTCGTGAAGCAGTAATGGACAGGTTAACTAAATACAAAAGTACACATACATTTTACAGAACACCTACAGCTTCTTTTATTTTCTACAAATGAAAGCATTGCAAAGTACGTGCACTACATCTTGTCCTCGGAGGATGACTCTTCAACAACACCTCTGTGCTGTGTGTACACATATATATCCCAACAGAAACAAATCCATGGATATATAACTAATAAATAACTTCCTGTAATACACTGAAAAACAGTAAAGTGCTCATAAAAGGCTAACAGCGAACGGAAGTAAATTTGTACAACAATAAAATGTAAACTCACGGACAAGCTTCCATACATACAGAGAGATTAACTCGATTTTCTTTGATATTCCCAGGTTAGCGAACACACTGAAACTTCCCTCTGGGTTACTTTTAGACCCAAAATTCAAACCCACAGTTATGAAATAATACTTTTAAGCTTAGCACGTGCAACGGGCATTTGAAACACGATTGCTTGGCTCACTAGGTTTTCTGTATAAATGGAGTGTAGCATACTGGAAACAGAATAGGGAAACTGACGAACGTATGATCCATTTGCAGACATGGTAGCCAGAAGCATGTGGTAAAAGTCCGCAGGCGAAACTTAGCCTGCCAACCCAACTGCTGGCCTCACGCCCACTTGTGCAAGGCAGAGGTGGATGACCATCCGAACCTACATGGGGAAGAGATGTGACCAGGATGACGGCAACCCCAGGCAGAAAGTTGACATTCCAGACGAGAGTTCGCTACCCTATACCCGAGACTTAGTCTTCAATCCCAGAATCTATCCCAGGCTCGTTCCGTGGCGGGGAATCTCAACGCTTTAGTCCACTATGCCAAGGCGGAGGATGAAGGTAAATTTACAAAAAATGTGAGATATAAATGTTCATGCTTATGTTTATATTTTAAGTTTGTAATCATCAAACTTTGTTAAAACTGTATAAAATAATGGCAATCCCAACCCTGCTTTATGGATGTGAAAACTGGGTCTTGACTATCTCACAACAGAAGAAAGTGGAGGCTGCTGAGATGAAATTTCTGAGACAGGTGGCAGGTTATAGACTCATAGACAAGAAAAGAAACGAGGATCTTAGAAGAGGATTGGAAATTCAGAGTCTAAATGAAACAGTTATTGCATACAGGCAAAAATGGCAAGATCATGTGCAGAGAATGACCGAAGATCATACACCACAAATAGTATACAAGTATAAACCTGTACATAGAAGAAATGTTGGCAGGCCACGAACGAGATGGTCCGATCAATTTCCTTGAAGTCGGAACGGGCCACAAGGCTTATACCGTGATGATGATGTTATATTTATATTTTGGTATATCTGGTTCAAGGGCTGTAAAAATATCAATATCAATAATGGGCTGGATCAGATTCAAAATCTCATTATTGAGTTCGGAGCAGCGCCCCCTAGCTTGAATATGATACGACGGTCATTGTCTTGCCGGTCATAATGGGTCTGCTCGTTACATGTCTTCGTTGTACAGCCATATACAAAATGCTAAGTATTAGGTAGATTTTTTCACTTCTGTCACAAATTACGATAGTTTTTACCTGATAGAGTAATTGCAATGGCGGATGCAGTTTTTTATTTGCATTAAAACCACCAACTATAGTTAAAAAGACTGTATGAAGCTGTAAAAAGCATTTAAAGATCCGAGGTAAAGTCTGAGGTCTGTTGTTACTTATACAAGGTATAACAGACGTAACATCAACATTCTGCCGCTTAAAGTTTGGTTCTAATCCTTCGTGTTCAGCTCAAGAATCTTATTTCCCTTTATTTTACTTCATGGGGCCTGTAGTCTAATATTACGATATAAATAATATTGTTATAACATTATAAGTGTTTACAAATTACAGTAATCGTCATGTTTTCCACCGGCAGATGGATATAAATTTATCATTCATAGTAAATATCTTATTCTGGTCTGTATCACGGTTGGCCCATTAAATCAAGTTTCAAACACCTCACAAATGCAAAGTAGCTGGCTTTACATATTTGCACCTGCGTCAATGCTTGACGTGAATCAACACTCCATTATCCAGTTATTCAGAATTTGAAACCTTTCCAAGAGACTGTTCCATAACCATATACACAAACGACGAGTATGTTGAGATGCTGTTGATCTATGGAGAAACGAGGTCAGCAAAACGCCTGTATGAAGAACGGTTTCAAGGAAGGGTGCGTACTGCAGACATTTTTCGAAGGGCTGAAAGACGCCTTTGTGATATAGGTTCATGTGAAACAGCACCACCTGCTCGCTAGGTTCCGATAACAACTGGAGACTGAAGAAGCGAGGCGCGATAAAAAAACAATCCACATGTCAGTTCGAGAACATTGTTCAAGATGTGCAACGCAGTTATGTCCACATTGCACCATAATAAATTTCATCCATACCATCTAAAGCTACAGCAGATTCTCCATGGACGTGAATTTCAAATGTGAGTGATCTATGTACAGCGGCTGCAGCAGCGGGAGGAAATGGATGCACACCTTTTAGGAAGCGTTTTCATTAGTGATAAGGCCACATGCCACAATAAACGGAACTGTTAAATGCCACAATAAGCACTACTGGAATATAGACAATTCTTACTGGGTGAGAAAAACTGCAAACCAGGTGCAGTGGAGCATCATGTCTGGTGCGCAATATTAGGCGACCAGCTAATACGACCATACTTTTTAATACACCCACAGAGGACCAGGGTAACTTACATCTCTGGAATGAGAGTTGCTATGGGTACTAGATGTGCCATTGGTGAAAAGGACAAAAATGTGGTTCCAGAAGGATGGAGCTCCTCCACACTAGTCACCGAATTTAAGGAATCACTCGCATAAGACATATCCAGAACAATGGATTAGCCAACGGGACCCCATTGCTTGGCCGGCTAGATCGCTTGATCTTGTTCCATTAAATGTCTTTTTTTTGAGGTCTCTTATAAAGGAATGGGTCTACGCTCAAGAGCCTCAACGCTAAATCATTTAGGGGCACTCATAAATGAAGAACGTGGCAGATTACATCGCGCATTTTACACTATGCAGAAAGGTCTCTACGGCAATGTTCCCAGATGTGCACTAATGAAGGGGCTTTGTCATTTTGAACATGTACTGCGTTGATGAAATCCACACTATTTGAAAATTTATTTTTTTGTTTAACAGAGAACATAACACGTTCACACTCCTTTGCCAATAGAAGAAGTGAAACATAAAAGTTAAGCATGAGACAAAAACTATTAGAATTATTGTCATCGAAATTCTTCTAGAAATGAAAGCTAACTACCTAACAGTTTAAGTGTAACACCAGATTCAGTACAGACTATAAGAATCACAAAGTAAGACACGATCTCTAACTATTGCAATGTAAATCTTGTGTCTTTGGCTCGCAAAAGCAACAGCAACAAGAAATAAATGAGTAAAATGCGGACAACAAAGAGCAGGAGAAAGAAGAAACTAAAACGTGATGTTGTTTCGAAACAAAGCTTTGTATCACCAGAACCCTCTGTGAAAGCATTCGTTTATAGCCTTGCTAGTATTATAGGCATGAGCATGCCTCGCTTATTTAAGCTTTTCGGAGCTTATCGGTCCTCATGCAGGTATTAATGCTAGGTGCGTACAGTACTAAGTAGAAGGGATGAGCCACACTAGCGGCTTTTGTGCTAACAGGGTCAATTTGTTCACATTAGGCTATAAATAGAACTGACTTACTTGCTATAGTTTCAGAACTTTGATTTCCTCTTGTTATTCCTTCTTTCAGTGCAGCTTGTTGCTCTTTTTCTCTTCGTAATCACTTTTATCATCATCCAGGTCATTGAAACTGGTCGTTCTACTTGAAATGAAACAACTTTGTTGTCCATTACTAGCTTCAGTCTTAACCCATAATGAAGAAATGGAAACATTTTGATTATACCTCGTTATTGTGTTAAATACAATTTCTTGTTGTATAATAGTACTCCAATATGTAGGCATTAATGAAGTTGGCGGGTCCTTAGTCTTCATCTGCTATCAACGCAGTATTTATGCTTCTCTGCATTGCACTATACAACAAACGCATAATTCATTTACTGACCCAGGCCACTGAGTATCAATACTACTGAATCTTTCATCATAGCAAGGAATTTATCTTGTAATTTTACGTTCTCGAACATTAAGTCATTTCGGACGATGAATGGAATCGATGAAATGATGCTAAAGTGAGCTCAGAGCATAGATATACCCAACATTCGTCTTTCAGGGAAAACCCTGGAGAAAACCTTATCCAGATCACTCACCCTGACTGAGAATCGAACTCGCGACCACTTGAACGTCAGGCAGACACGCTATCATCTACACTGCCAAGACGGGCCCGCATGGAAATTAGTCGATTGAGTTTAACACGAAGTCAACATAAACTTTGTTTTGGGAAGATAAAATATAATATTTGCTGTACAAACATAATGTATCCTTATTAATACCGACTTAATAAGGGAAAATTAACTAAAACATTTTGCCGCAGAGGAATGATAAGCAATGTATGATTACATAAAGGTTCCTCCTACATATAGCTACTGGAAATACTCTATGTAGCGCTCAAAGTATAATAACATATGTTTATAAATATCAGTACCACCCGAGTGGGATGGCTCAGGCAGTTTCGTCTATGGCTCGCATTTGGAAGGTCCAGGTTGGATTTCCATTGCTGACCTGACTCATGGGCTTTTTCGAGGGTCTTCCCCGGTCGGTGAATGTTGGGTAGATTAATTATATCCCCCAAATTTCCAGTCCCTCCATTTGATCTCCATTATCATTTCACATCATCTCTCCTCTCGTGGTCTCTTTCAGATTAGAAGTATCAGCAGTGCACACCAATATAGGTCCTGAGTAAAACTTTTTCCTTCCTGTCGGACGATCTCCAAGCCTGGTCTGGTGGGGCGGTTTTCGGACCGCAGTTGTTTGAGTGGCGGCTCTGCTGGCCTGCCGGGAAGTTTTAAACTGTCAAAGTGTATGGAAACTGCCCTCTGCACTGTCGTGGCTCCTTGGGATGGCCACCCTCTGACTCCTTTCGCCTCATCCTTAGTCTAGGGGTTGCCTCACCTGGGACATAGGTCCAATAGATCAAAACTTGTCATGTCATTACCGTAATCCAGTCCAATATCAGTGCTACATGACGTATAAAATACCGTTGGATAGATGTATCTAAGTTATCTTGTGTCTTTTTATCATAGAAAAACAAGATTTCTGTAAAGAAGTTTCGTACTTCTTGAAATATGTACTTAATGTTCAACCATAGTGTACATTATAATTTATTTTATTGTTTCAAAGTGTTCACAAATGACAATAACTCACGTTTATTAATATTTGGATATTATTGACTTATTTAAAACAGTTCTCTTAATTTATGTGACCCAGGCTATATTCGTGTCGTCTCACTTGTCCACAGGAGATAAAATTCAACATATTGTCAACGTATTGTATACCGAAAGTTTCAGCAGGAAAGCAGTTTTCCACAGAGGATATTAAGCAAGACATTTCTGCTGTCACTGCCAGAGTAAAAGTGAAAAAAGGACAGAATAAACCGGCTGAAAACAGTGTTAGCCAAACTCCGGAGAGCAGGCAAATTGATTCGCCCAGCGTCAGGTAGTTTCAACAAGGTTTCTTCATTGTGTGTTAAGAATTTTAATAAAGAAAACGGATTTTTATGGCCTTCATTGTGTGTTAAGAATTTTAATAAAGAAAACGGATTTTTATGGCCTTTGGTGCTTTTTATTGTATTCTCTAAGTTAAATTATAGAATGTAGTTAGGGGAATATTTTTAATTACTTTTCGCACAAAATCATTTTGTGTTGACTGTGTAACCTTATTTTATTTGAAATTTTATTTTTATTATGATTAATAGTCTTTTGCCATGACAGAGTTTTTTAAAGGGCGTTGATGATCAGGTAGATGAGTGCCCTTATATACACATCATTATCATCATCATAGCAATTAAAGTTAACAAACTGCTGGAGGTTGACGTTACCCAAACTACTGAACTGTAGTCAGGTATTGCACCCTAGCTAGATTTAAACTTGGCAGCTACAGAACTAGAGACAGACAAGCCATCCTCACAACCCACTGCAACATAATTCAGCAAAAATTAAAACCACCACTTTCGAGTGAAATCAGAACTGGTTGCCTGAAAGAAGTCCAGTACTTCTGCTAACATAGGTCACTGAGCTTCTTACTCTCATAAAGCAAATTATGGATTCGTAAACTTCACAACTGAGTGAGAATTTTTCAGTTTTGCATGAACTAGATTATGTTTCTTTAAATGTGACGACTGAGTAAAGCACTTAGCACAAACTTTACATTGGTATGGTTTTTTACCCTCGTGAACTAAATTGTGTGATTTTAAATTTGACAAATGGGTAAATCTCCTTCCACAAACTTTACATTGGTGCGGCTTCTTACCCTCATGAATTAAACTATGTGTTTTTAAACTTAACACATATGTAAAGCTCTTATTACAAACGTTACACTTGTGATCCTTCTTACCCTCATGCACTAAATTATGTCTTTTCAAAGTGGACAACTGAGCAAAGCTCTTATTACAAACCTTACATTGATGTGGCTTCTTACCCTCATGTAGTAAATTATGTGTTTTCAAATTTGACAAATGAGTGAAACTCTTATCACAAACTTGACATTTGTGTGTCTTCTTAACATCGTGCACTAAATGATGTGTTTTCAAATTTGACAACTGAGTAAACCTCTTATCACAAACTTTGCACTGGTGTGGCTTCTTACCCTCATGAATTAAATTATGTGTTTTTAAACCTGACAAGTGAGTAAAGCTCTTATTACAAACCTGACATTTGTGTGACTTGTTACCCTCATGAACTAAATTATGTCTTTTCAAATAATCCAAAATAGTAAACCTCTTATCACAAATTTTACATTGGTGTAGCTTCTGACCCTCATGAATTAAATTATGTCTTTTCAAATGATCTGAACGAGTAAAGATCTTGCTACAGGTTTTGCACTGATGTAACTTCTTACCCTCATGAATGATAATATGTGATTTCAAATGAGACAAAGAGCTAAATATCTTTGCACAAATACTACATTGTTGTGGCATTTTGCTCACGTAGCTCAAATTTTTGTGTTTCAAGGATATAGGCTCTATATACATGTCTGTTTCATCACTACATTTACCATATTCATCAGAGTGACCATCTTCCCTTTCAGGTAGGATTTCTGTACCATCACATTTTATGCATTCAGATTGAAGATGAACTATTCCATCACAGAACCTTGTCTCTTTTGCTGGGACCTCACCAGAGAGCAACGGTGAGTTCCCAAGAGTAGCACCAGCAACTGTTTCTAGGTATAATCTGAAAAGTTGGAGGATTTAGCATCATTTAGTATTATAATGAGAGAATGAAATCTGAAAACAGTATGTATTAGTAAATACACAGACATAAGTGACAAATCTAGTTAAATAGGTTCATGGACAGTAGCTATACCGTTCATGACAACAGTTATAACATTATGAAAGTGTAAAGGCAGACTGAAAACTTTAATGCCATAGCCGGGATTTGAACTACGGATCTCTGGTTTCCGTCCAGCCGCTCTAACCAATTGAGCTACTATGGTAAACAAGGCGACATGACATTAAATTCTCCAACTGACTCATGTTTCTCCCGGTAAACCACTTAGGAGTTCTCATAAACACATGAGACAACTACCTTAATGGCCACTTACTATGCTGTAAGTACTTTAAGGCCCATTAATAGTACCTAATAGTGGTCCGAACTATAAAGCCTGGGCCTTAAAGTACTTACACTGCACCAGTACCAACTCTTCTTCTTGTTTAATTTTCCAATGTAATTCCTCTGAAGTTTAGCTCTTCTACAGCTTTCCGAGCTTCGAAGTAGTGAGGACCATTGCTCAGTTTCCTTTCTTTGAAAACCAACAGCCGATTTCTGATTACCCACTGGGCCAAATGAAGTGTGATGTCTCGTGACTGTAGCTCAAGACTTAGTTCTTATAACTCTTGTAGGGCATTGCACATTAAAGCTAAGTTGACAATGAAACCAGTTTTAATGATGTGCTTTAGTAAACCAACATACATGTTTCTGTCAGCTGACTCCCTACTTTCATTGTCTCCATCTGCTGAGAAGTGTGCAACCAAAGCTTTAAAGTTTCTCCACACTGTTGACATGCTTCTGAAGATGAATGCTACATATCTGGTGCACAAGATTCTGTCTATTTAAAAATTTCAATTTTGAGGACCTTACATGTTGTTTTATCTCCCAAGCATTCTTCAGTGCTCTTATCTAAGAAAGATGTCAAGTAATTCGTATGTGATGGGAAGTCTCTTTTAATTACATTACTGACTGACAATTCAAGTCTGTGGTTAGCATAATGCCAAAAAAAAAACTTTTGGGAAATTCTGTCTCAATAATGCCACAGGTCTGTTTTTGCTTCCCATCATCACTGCTGCTCCTTCTGTTGCAAGTGAAATAAGATTTTCTTTCAGAAACTCATTAGAAAATCCCATGGATTCCAAAGAATTCAATGTGCAACAAATACCTTCAGTAGTTACATTGCTTTAGCTCAACTATATCAAGGAAAATGTTAGTGGGCTCTCTCATGTCAGGGACCTTGGGTCGCAAATAAATTATTAAGATGATAATTGGGTAACCGTTGTGCTCTCATTGATAATTAATGGCATTTTTGATCTCACTTCCATAACTGTTTTAATTACTGCAGTTTCCATTTCTTGTGCAACATGATTAATAATGTTAGCAAATGAACTTCTGGAATGTAAAATGCTGCCCATGTCAACACCAGTAAGTTCTTGCAGATAAACTTTCTAAAAATCATTGGATGATTGATTTTTTTGCAACTTTATAAACAGTGCGAAATATACTTACTGTCATTTCCTAATTGTTCTCAAACACTTTAGTGCAAGAATTTTCCAGTCTTCTCTTTAGCACAAAGTAGCACTTGAGCTACAACTTGACGAGAGGAACTTTCTTTATATTTAAATATTTTTTGCCACAAAGAAACTATCCCTCCCTTTCTTGAAACACTAGATGACAACACAGAGACTGTAGCCCAACGTTATTCAATGTTCATACCTTGTTTTACATTCTACACCCAAATTTCCTACTTTTTTGCAAATTTTGCAACCAATTTTTTTTTAATTTAAATGGTTAACCACCGATTTCTCTCACAAAATGCACTTTTTTGATACAAAGTCCAACATCCTGGAAGATCATTTGACTTATTATCATACACAGGTTCATTCACTTGGTTCATGTGTTTTCACACATGGGTTCAACATTCAGGTATTTACTATCACCTACTAACAATATTGCAGTTTCTGACTGTTTACTCGCACAATTACCATTTAGACGTTTTAGGTGCAGGAGAACAAGTAAAATAGTTGGTTATTTTGCCGCTCAAATAACACATCAAAACTAACTTGCAGCAAGAAGGCGGGATACATGCTTCAGCACGCATAAAACCAATGAAAGAATTCAAGAACAGAAGTAAATAGCCAATATCACAATTACCAATGCAAAAAAATGAAAGAAATATAAAATCTGATTTAGGCCTGTAAAATAAATCGGTGACAAACTTTAATTGAAGCATTGATAAACCGAACATTATAGAAAGGTTCTTTGCGCACAGAAAAGTTTAGGGGTACGCAACCCCAGCACTCACCCAGAAAAAGAGCACTGCGAATATATATTATGGAGATTGCGAGATCTGTGGTTCAAATCCCAGCTACGGCATTGAAATTTTCAGTTTGATTCTACCTATCCAAATCTTAGCCTACACACGGCTAGTGTGGAAGAATGATTGATTTCCATCAATTCATATAATAGCGGTAATTATAAAGCCTGGTACTTAAGTACTTACAGCTTAGTCAGTCACCATGAAGGTATGTATCTCCTTGTATTTGAGAACACGTAGTGGCTTACTGAGAACAATACGAGTCAGTTGGAGAATTTAATGTCATCAGAGGGAGAGCAGATCTGTGGTTCAAATCCTGAATATGGGATTGAATTTTTCAGTTTGATTCTATGTATCCAAACCTTAGCATTGAATTTTGTGTAATCTGGAAACTTGTCCAATTTGGAATTTTATTTTGATCAAATATGATTATATTTAGATAAATTTTACTGTATAAACACCTCTATCAGTTCAAGAGCACAATGAGACATGTGCAAAAATATAAATGTGACATGGAAATTTATTGTTCATTCTCACTGGCAGTCTGTAGGCTAAAGTATGAAAAGATAGAATCAGACTGAAAAATTCAATGCCATAGCCGGGATATGAACCACGGATCTTCTTACACGTTGTAAGTTGCCATTAAGGTATACTCTGTTTCATATAACCTTGCCCCGCTGACATGTATCACTCCGCATCCAACTACCTTCCCCCTCGCCATAATTGGCTAATGCTTTCGCGCCATAGGCCATAGGTGGTGCCTTTCCATCACATTTAAACCTGCAGTAAACGCCATAATAATTGCCGGGAAGATAAATAAAGTCATACAAATAAGGATATGAACGCATGCAAAAATACCAGTTTATAATGAAATGAGCAAGTTGGAACTTAATGACGGAGCAATGTAACTGAAACAAGTTTATAATGAAAGGCTTACGGCCTCTTCCACTGGGATTTTTTAAAACCAGCACACATACCTTTCAAAAATGCTTGTCTTTCAGTCAATACACGTGCAATAAACGGTCAATAAAATAATTTAGCTTTCGCACTAGGCACAACCTACGAATGCCGATATATGACTAATCCAGTTCAAAATAAGGTCAGTGATAAAAGTCATATAAACAAATATGTACCGCTGAGGCACGTGCTTGAGAGCAAAGGAACCTCCTCTTTACTTCGTTTAAGAATTAATATGCATTTCAGATAAATCAACTGTGTTGCGTAATATATTTAATTAAAACAGTTATGAAAATATAAATTTGACAATTCTCTTCCAACACATATAGTTATATACTGTCACCCAATTAGGGAAGGGACGGACAGGCGACAGTTGGGAGGGACCCTAGGCACTGGGCCACGCCCACTCATCGGTCTCTGTCACTAACTGAGGGAAATGTCAGTTGTCCCTCGAAGTTTCTCTCCCCTTCTCCTCTCCTATGGAACGTTCGGGTAATTTGCGGAAAACCAGAGACTTCTAGAATAGCAGGATATTCCTATAAAAGGGACTTCAATTAGGAGTGAGTCAGTCAATGTTTGACGTGCTAGCGAAGGACGTGTTAATGAACGAGAAGACTGTGCGTGCATCGGAGTTTACGTAATCGCGAGTACAAGGAAATTGTAACGGACGAACTGGTGAATTGTAATTGTGTGCAGCACGTAATTCTGTGTAATTGGCAAGTGTTAAACTGTAAGTCGGTGGAAATAAAGAACATTTTTGAGTGGTGAAATTGGACTTTTCATTTCACGAACCCACAAAGTCACACTGATGTCAGGAAGCGGGAAGATAACATCACCGAACATTACAACCATGGACGCGGCATTTGAGAAAATTTTGGAGAAGATGATGGAAATGAAGGCGGAACTGACAGAAATGAAGACGGCCAACGGCAACATCACCGAGAAGATGGAAGAAATTAAGAGCGAATTGACCACGGAAATGAGGGCAGCGAACGAGGTCCTCGCCGCCAAATTTGAGGAACAGTTGGCCGGCATGAGGGATGACGTCATGAACCTGGGCAAGCGGATGGGTAAAGTAGACGACCGCCTTAATGATTTAGAGGAAAAAGCCGACACTAACGCCAAGACCCTGAACGCCGTGGTGGAAGACGTCGAAGACCTTGCTAACCGCGTTAACAACCTGGAGGGAAAGGCCGACAGCAGCGTCAAGTCCCTGAACGCCATGGTGGAGGACGTCGTCGGCAGGAAGCTGAAGGATTTGAAGGCCGACGCGCCGGGACGCGACACAACATCTGCGCGCGTCAAACCTCCCAAGTATGACGGCGCGTCAACGTTTGAGGTCTTCCGCCGCCAGTTCGACACAGTGGCCAGGCACAACAGATGGTCACCGGAGGAGGAGGCCACACAGTTAATAGCCAGCCTCCAGGGACGGGCCGCGGAAGTGCTAAACGCGGTGCAGACGATGGCGGCGCCCAAGGACATCTGGGAGGCCCTGGAGAATCGCTTCGGGAACCACCGCTTAGCCGCAGCATACCGAAGCCAGCTAAAGGCAAGGTCGCAGCAGCCGGGGGAGACGCTGCAGGAGTTCGCCATAGCCATCGAGCAGCTGGCTAGCAAGGCCTTGGTTGACCTGCCACTGGAGTTCGTATCCCGGGAAGCCGCCTACAATTTTGTCGACGGGGTACGGGAGACGGAGATTCGTCAGCGCCTAATGCTCGGCGAATATAAAACCATACACGAGGCGCTGACAGCGGCATTAAGGATGGAGGCGGCCAAAGTAACATCTATTCCGACGTCGAGAACGAGGAGTGTAAGCTACGCCGGAGACAGGAGACCAGCTGAAGGACGCCGGCGAACACCTAGTGGCCTGTGTTGGGGGTGTGGACAGCCCGGACACCTACAGAGAGACTGCCCACGCCAGGAAGAGCAGCCCGAAAACGAGTAAGGGCCGTCGTGGAGAGGGGCACGTCGGCGCCATCACCACCATCCCCTCGAGTGACACTGCGCGCCGTCAGCCGGCGTATGGATGACAGCCTCATCGCGGACGGTTGGATAAGAGGAAAGCCGTGCCGCGTGCTGGTGGACACCGGGGCGGCCGTGACCATCATCAGACCTGACGTGGCGAAGGGTTTGCCGACAAGGAAGCCAAGCTGGCCATACCAGCTTGTCACGGCATCGGGTGACACCTTGCCTGTGGAGAAGGAGGCCCTGCTGGAGCTGAACTTGGGACGGAGTGCCGTTCGTCTGTGGGTGTTCGTCGCGAAGGTGGCTGAGGAGGTGATCCTGGGACTGGATGCCCTCAGGAGCCATGAGGCGACGGTCGACGTCGGCAAGAAGGTCCTGCGGCTTAACGGAGAAGAGGTTATACTCCGTCAACCCGAAGAGCGCCTTGGAATGTGCAGGGTCGTCTTGGACGAAGACGTGGTCGTTCCCGCGAGGAGCGAGGTGGTGGTGACGGCGAGACTTGAGGGCCAGAGAACCAGGAACATGATGCTGGACCAGAAGACGCCTGTACACGGACTGTGTGTAGCCAGGGCATTGCTGCCGTGCCGAGAGGAGGTGCCAGTGAGACTGCTAAATCCAACGGACACCGATCACGACGTCCAGGCCGGGACGGAGTTGGGAACGTGCGAGCCCGTAGTGAGCGTAACAGCAATCGACAAGACACAGGAGCCGGCGCCGAAGCAACACCTGGGGCCCCGGCTAGAAGGCTTACTGGAGAGGGCGGCCGACCACCTGACCGCAGAACAGCTGGAGCAGGTTCGACAACTACTGGGGCGATACGAGCGCGTCTTCAGCCAAGGCGATAGTGACTACGGCCGCACGGACAAAGTGCTTCACCGCATCGACACCGGAGACGCCCGGCCTATTCGGCAACCACATAGACGCGTTCCGCTGGCGAAGCAAGGGGCGGTACGAGACATGCTGGAGGACATGAGATCCAGGGGGGTGATTGAAGAGTCCGACAGCCCTTGGTGTTCTCCTGTAGTCTTGGTGACGAAGAAGAACGGCGATCTGCGCTTCTGCGTAGACTACAGAAAGCTGAACGCTGTCACCCGGAAGGACTGCTTTCCCTTACCCCGGATTGACGACACCCTGGACACGCTAGCTGGTGCACAGTGGTTCTCGACCCTGGACCTGAAGTCGGGCTACTGGCAGGTAGCTCTAGACCCGAGAGACAAGGAGAAGACCGCATTCTCGACGGGCCAAGGTCTTTGGCAGTTCACGGTTATGCCCTTTGGCCTCTGCAACGCACCAGCTACCTTCCAACGCCTCATGGAGTCAGTGATGAGAGGGCTGACTTACGATGCCTGCCTGCTATACCTGGACGACATCATCATCGTCGGGAAGACTTTTGAAGATCACCTCGAGAATCTGAGTAAGGTGCTACAGAGACTGCAGGCGACCAACTTGAAGCTGAACGCGAAGAAGTGCCAGCTCTTCCGCAAGAAAGTGAACTACTTAGGCCACATAGTCTCAGCAACCGGAGTGGCCACAGACCCGGAGAAGACACAGGCTGTGAGAGATTGGCCTCGCCCAAAGAATAGGAAAGAGTTGCGCAGTTTCCTGGGGCTGTGCAGTTATTACCGCCGCTTCATAAAGGGGTTCTCCAACATCGCAAAACCACTCACCCGCCTGACAGAGGAACACCGGCCTTATGTGTGGGCAGAGGACGCCGAAAACGCTTTCCAGCACCTAAAGGAGACCCTGTGCAGTGCTCCAATTTTGGGTTTCCCACAACCGGGTGGCGCCTTCATTGTGGACACCGACGCTAGCGACCATTGCATTGGAGGTGTCATATCGCAGATCCAGGACGGCCATGAGCGGGTGATAGCCTACTACAGCAAGACGCTATCCAAGGCAGAGAAGAACTACTGCGTCACCCGACGAGAATTATTGGCGGTAGTAAAGACCTTGGAGCACTTCCACAAGTACCTGTACGGTCAGCCATTCCACCTGAGGACTGACCATTCCGCCCTAACCTGGCTATTGAGCTTTAAGAACCTGGAAGGCCAGACAGCACGATGGGTCCAGAGGCTGCAGGAGTACGACTTCACCTCGGAACATCGTAGAGGGAAGAGCCACGGTAACGCAGACGCCATGTCCCGAAGACCCTGTCCAGAAGAGTGCGGCCAGTGCACAAGAGTGGAAGAGAAGGAGCGTGCCGCAGCAGTCCGAGTAGTTGTGGCAGTGCCTGCGGACGGTTGGGGTAGCGCAGGCCTGAGGAGGGAGCAGCTGGCGGACGCAGACTTGGGGCCACTCTTGAGGGAAGTGGAGGCAGGGACAAGACCAACCTGGGAGGATATCGCACCAAGGAGCGCCACCTACAAGTCGTACTGGGCCCAATGGGACTCGTTGAAGATCAGAGAGGGCGTGCTGTTCCGGGTATGGGAATCACCCGATGGGAAGACGCAGAGAGAGCAGTTGGTACTTCCCCGGAGTAAGGTCCCGGAAGTCCTGGAGGAAGTACACGCCGGTACTTCGGGAGGACACCTGGGAGCGAACCGAACGATTGACAAACTACGGCAGCGCTACTACTGGCTGAGGCTCCGAGCAGATGCTGAGAGATGGTGCCGTCAGTGCCACGTGTGCGCGGCGAGTCGCGGCCCCCAGACTAGGAGCCGGGGTCGCATGCAGCAGTACAACGTCGGAGCGCCATTCGAACGGCTCGCCGTTGACATTGCTGGACCGTTCCCAGTTTCCGACCGAGGCAACAAGTACCTAATGGTGGTCGTGGACTACTTCACCAAGTGGCCGGAGGTGTATGCCATCCCAAACCAAGAGGCAAAGACAATCACAGACTGCCTCGTGGAGCAAGTGTTCTGTCGATTTGGGGTGCCGTTAGAGCTACACAGTGACCAGGGTACCAACTTTGAGTCCAACCTAATGAAGGAGGCATTACAAAGGCTTGGGGTGAACAAGACTCGCACTACGCCTCTACATCCCCAATCGGACGGCATGGTCGAAAGGTACATCAAGACCTTAGAGGAACACCTGAGGAAAGTCGTGGCCAGCCATCAGCGAGACTGGGACGTCAAGGTGCCACTGTTCTTGCTGGCCTATCGCTCGTCTACACACGACACAACTGGGATGACGCCAGCCAGCTTAATGTTCGGCCGAGAGTTACGCCTCCCTTGTGACCTGGCTTTTGAAAGCCCTCCGGAAGCGAAACAGCCAGCGACCGAGTATGTGGAGAACTTGGTGGACCATCTCCACAACATGCACGAGATGGCTCGCCAGAACATCCAGAAGGCGAGCGACCGCATGAAGACCAGGTATGACAGGTAAGCCAACAGCCAAGGGTTCTAGCAAGGTGACCTGGTCTGGTTGTACCGTCCTACCCGGACCAAGGGACGCTGCCCGAAGCTCCAGCAGCCATGGCAAGGACCGTACCGGGTTGTGAAGAGGATCAACGACGTGGTCTACCGCATCCAGAAGGTTCCCCGAGGAAAGATGTTGGTGGTACACCTGGATCGTCTTGCACGCTACGATGGTGCTGTTCGGGACGACCAGCTTTGAGGAGGGAGCAGTGTCACCCAATTAGGGAAGGGACGGACAGGCGACAGTTGGGAGGGACCCTAGGCACTGGGCCACGCCCACTCATCGGTCTCTGTCACTAACTGAGGGAAATGTCAGTTGTCCCTCGAAGTTTCTTTCCCCTTCTCCTCTCCTATGGAACGTTCGGGTAATTTGCGGAAAACCAGAGACTTCTAGAATAGCAGGATATTCCTATAAAAGGGACTTCAATTAGGAGTGAGTCAGTCAGTGTTTGACGTGCTAGCGAAGGACGTGTTAATGAACGAGAAGACTGTGCGTGCATCGGAGTTTACGTAATCGCGAGTACAAAGAAATTGTAACGGACGAACTGGTGAATTGTAATTGTGTGCAGCACGTAATTCTGTGTAATTGGCAAGTGTTAAACTGTAAGTCGGTGGAAATAAAGAACATTTTTGAGTGGTGAAATTGGACTTTTCATTTCACGAACCCACAAAGTCACAATACAGATATATCACCATGTTAAATAACGAACTAATTTTTACCGCACGACAGTCTTTACCACAACAGCAGCCAATGAGAGGTGATTAGGTCACGTGAGCAGTAAGAGATACTGGGCAAGCTTACATGAAACAAGGATTAGTTGTCTCATGTGTTTATGAGAACTCCTAAGTGGTTTGCTGGGAGAAACACGAGTCAGTTGGAGAATTTCATGTCATTACGGCACGTTGGCCATAGTAGCTCAAGTAGCAGCTGGACGGCAACCAGAAGATCCGTGGTTCAAATCCTGGCTATGGCTTTGAATTTTTCAGTCTGACTCTATCTTTCCATAAATGTGACAGTTATACAAAAACAACAGTAAATGTAACAGAAAAGGCGGACTGCTTGTAATTAAAAAGAGTCAAGTCTTACCTTGAGGAATTAACTGCAGGAATGTCCACTTCCTGTAAAGAATAATTCAAATGTACTGTTTCACATAATCATCTATATAGTTTTAACTATTTGCATAATATGGTTACAAGATATATGAAAACAAATAAATCATATTTTACCACGTAATGAAGTGTATGAAAACCAAGCAGCAGAAAAAGTACTTGTTTGGTTTAGAGACACAGAACTGGCCAAAGAAATTGTAATAAAATGGAATATATGATTAAAAGGTCAAGTATTTAGGTAATTTAACACAGAAACATATGAAAAGGCAGGAGGAGGGAAGAAAGGGCCAACATGTTGGATTCGTCTACATCAATAACATACTTGGACTGGACATTAATGTCAGCTGGTGGATTCTTCGCTACAAATTGTTTCAAGATTAATGATAATAATAAAGCAGTAAACACATATGGTTTTCGGGATACAGGTGTTCTCAACAACACAATCACAGCTAAACCTACTTAAACATGGATATTGTATTTCAAATGTAGGGAGTTGGAAGAACCCAAAGTGACAAACTACCAATGTCCATTCTTTTTACATATTTGTAAATAATGATACCCAGGATATATTTCAATTGTAAATATTATAAGCAGAAGCAATATTAACACTGAAGTATTCTTCATTTTTGAGTTTGATTAATGAGTCACTATGTTTACACTCAAACTTCACTTAGTTGTTGTATAATTGAAACGTTTTCAATATCATTCAATCTCATCCTCAGCTGTTTGGTGACTAAAGGAACATTCTTCCTCCTCCACTACTTCGGTGCTATAATCCCTCTGCCATCTGGTGTTAGGGGCACTAAGTTTTAATACTTCATTTAATGCTGGGATTTCAAAATTTATAACTTTAACCCGGTTTTTGGTGATGAATATTTTTACCCAAATATCCAATTCTATAGGTGTACTTAAAGATTTTAACAGTTTTATGTTATGGACAATGTTATGGTTTTCTGTCCAAAAATGTTGTGACACTGCACATTTTTCTGTTTATTTCAACTCTATGTTCCTCTGGTGTTCTTTTTGCCTGGTTAACAAGTTTCTGTTAGTTTTTCCTATGTAGCTTTTATCACAGGTTTCACAGTTTATCTGATAAATTCCTGATTTCAAATTGTTGGGGACTGCATTTTTTAGTGGCTTATTTAGCAGGTTCTTCAGTCTGAATTTGTTTTGGGGTGCTAGTTTTAAGTTTAGTCTTTTGAAGATTCGTTCAAATTTTGTAAAAGCCCATGGTGTGAGAGTGTTATTTTTAGATATTATCTTGACTTTTTCCTTTCTTTTCATCATGTTCCTTATGATGGCTGGGTTGAATCCATTTAATACTGCTATCTCTTTTATGTGTTGTTCCTTCAAAAACTCCTCCTTACTCAGTGGGATGTTGTATAGCCAGTGAATTAGACTTCTAAAGGCAGCTAGTTGATGTGAAACTGGGTTATATTCACTTTTCTTTATATAATTATCTGTGTGTGGGCTTCCTGTATATTCCAAAATCTACACCAGGACGATTTCTAGTTATCTTGAGGTCCATAAAGGGTAGGGTGTTGTCTCTTTCTACTTCCATTGTAAACTGGATATGACTGCCTTGCAGATTTAGTAATTTTAGAGAACCTTCTATAAGTTTTTCTGGAATGAAAGCAAAAACATCATCAACATACCTCCGCCAAAGTTTTTAAATCTGTGGGAAGGAGGGCATTGATGACCTCGAAGTTGAGCGCCCTTAAACCCAATCATCATCATCATCTGTGGGAAGGCCTTTACTATGTGTGTTTCAAAATAGCTCATGTATAGCTCTGCTAAGATAGGGGAAAGTGGGCTCCCCATAGCTAATCCTTTTGATTGTCTGTAGATTTTTTGGTTAAACATAAAGTAATTATTCCTTGTGCATAAATCTGTAAGATTGATAGTGTCATCTATTTCTGTAGGGTCCGTTGTAGTCTGAGTTAGCCATTTTTTGAGGAGTGTTGGTATTTTTTCTACCGGAATGATAGTTAAAGGTGCCTTAACGTTAAAAGAAACCAGTATGTGATTGTTTGGGACGTACTTCTGTAGGTGATTTATCAATTCTAAAGAGTTCTTTATTCCCAAACTTTGAAATTTGTTGTATGATTTTAATTTTCTTACTAACCACTTTGCAATGTGGTACGTAGGTGAGTTGATGCCATTGGTGATGGGTCTCATGCAATTGTCTTGTTTGTGGATTTTTGGTAAACAGTACAACCTTGGTAGTGTAGAATAAAAACTCCTTAGAATTATTTTTTTATATTAATGAGAGACTAGTTTCAAAGGCAACCGCCTCCATTTTCAATCTCTTTCCAACTGGCATCTGTTGTTTGCTCTCTCTGTGGTGGTGGAACTATGAACTTTTGGTCAAATTATCTACTGGTGGGATTTCAAAGTTCATTGCATGATCCTTATTTCTCCATATGAATATGTTCTCCCATGCTGTCAATTTATTTTGACAATGTCATCAAATCCAAAATTATTAAAAGAAGTGATAAACCAAAATAAATTGACAGCATGGGAGAACATATTCATATGGAGAAATAAGGATCACGTAATGAACTTTGAAATCCCACTAGTAAATAATTTGACAAAAAGGTTCATAGTTCCACCACCACAGAGAGAGCAGACAGCAACAGATGCCAGTTGGAAAGATATTGTAAACGGAGCCGATTGCCTTTGAAACTAGTCTCTCATTAATATAAAAAGGTAAGTAATGAGTATCAATAAACCAACTACAAATAGTTTTTAGATTAATTTTGATGTCACTGTTACTAAATTCTTCCAAACACATATAACAGAAACTTGTTAACCAGGCCAAAAGAACACCAGAGGAACATAAAGTTGACACAAACAGAAAAATCTGCAGCTTCACGCCATTTTTGGACAGAAAACCACAACATTGGCCATAACATAAAAGTGTTAACATCTTTAAGTACACCCATAGAATTGGATATTTGGGAAAAAGTATTCATAACCATAAACTAGGATAAAGTTATAAATTTTGAAATCCCAGCATTAAATGAAGTATTATAACTTAGTGCCCCTAACACCAGATGGGAAAGGGATCGGAGCACCGAAGTGGTGGAGGAGGAAGAATGTTCCTTTAGTCACCAAACAGCTGAGGATGAGATCGAATGTTCTTGAAAACGTTTCAATTATACAACATAGTAAGTGAAGTTGAGTGTAGACATAGTGATTCATAAATCAAACTCAAAAATATATTTAAATTGTGGAGTCACACTCTAGGAGCCAATACCTGCAATGCTATGAACATACGTCACAGAATGTACTGTTCCTAAGTTATATGCTAAAGCAATATTAGAAATACAGTGGTAACAATGCATCACAGGAGATGCTGTAGATGTCCACACTGACTGAAGATGGCTCAGCCAATATGCTCTGTGATTCCAACATTAGTTGTACATCATTACATTATGGTGTTCGAGGTTACACAGCTTTTTCTTTACTTTTAATTTTTGTTGAACATCCTTCAACGTAGCTTATAACAGACAATGAATGAAATGGGGAAATGATACTCAAATGATCGCAGTCCACAGAGATTATGGTAACAAAAAATTCATCTTACAGGATACGGGAATCCCTAGAAAAGAACCTAATCCAACTAACTTACTCTGACCGATATTCAAACTCAGAACCTCAATATGAGGCGGACATGCTACCCCCACACTAAAGAGGTGGCAGGTGATTCACTATATGCCACTCCATTCAAGTGGATCCATAAGTAAATGTCTAGTGGGTTAAGGTCATTAAACTTCTACACTTGACCCATCTTGGAAAGATTTCCAAATATGTGCAAACACAAACTAAAATGCACTTTTGAATGAGCCACATGACACACAGAACTATTAGGAGCAGTAAGTTCAACTAAATTAATTTCTCCATTTAATGGTTGGGTTACCATGTATGGATCAAGCAGGTAATATCAGACATTGATGTGGTGCCCACTGCATGGAGGTGAATAATACCAAATGATCTTGTTGGTGAACCAAACAAAGGACAAAAAGGTGGGAAACAGCCTGACATGATTACTGACCCTTTGCAGGTGCTATGAATGCAAGGCACTGTAATGATAAGTATGACACCCTTAAGGCATTTCATGGGCCACTTGTAAGTAGCCCATTGTCCACGTGTTCTTCTAGGGCAGGTAAACTTGGGTATATAGTATTGACCATGTTTCACACAGAATACCTCAAATATCCAAGTACTTCTGCTATAATATATAGGTTACTGAAACAAAATCTAAACAATAAATGTGGCAATGAAGCAAAAACCAGACAAAGATCTTACACAGGTCCAGTTACTTCAAAACAAACTATACAAGAATTTACTTTAAGACAATGACCACAGTTTAAGTATGAACAATAACAGATAATAAATACTAATGTAGTTCACACAGGCTTAACTTCAATGCCATACACAGCTCAACACATTGATAACTATGATGCAGATAATGATTCAATGCTTACATCACTCTTCACTTCTGGATCCACTAACCATGATTTTACCTTAGTCTCAGCCATCTTTGCATTCTGGCCAGCATGTATCACCTGAGCTAAGCTCCAAGATTGGAAAATGTACATACTCCTTGAATCTGCAGATGTAATAGTAATACTTCTTTACCTCAGACTGCTACCCCTACCTTCTAAACAGGAAAAACCTAAATTCTGCATTCTCAATGCAGCTGGCATTTGTCCATATCTCAGCTTTTCTCCAGTTAAGGAGGAAAAAAGAGGATCATTGTGGATGTCCAAAGGACTTAAAGTCAGGTGATATATCATCAATTGTACCAGAGACTACAGGCTCAGATATTAATTTTTTGGATTATATCATTATCATTTACCTCAAAAACAACATGAATGATATTTATCTAGGTCACACTCTAGCATCAAGTTGCATATCTAAACCAACAGCTGAAAACTGTATAGCTGAGCATAACAAGCAACTTTAAATGTGACATGCTGGCACAGTCATATCCTGTTTCTGCTGGGTTTAAAGCCAAAAATAAGAATGATATACATAAACCTAATCTGTTTGCAGAGGAAGCGTGATAAGTTCGTGTGTGTAAAAATGAATGAATATGTAGTGTTTAATGCCCAATTTTACAATGTGTGTCATCACAGGCAGTGACATTGATGATACATGAAATGAAGATACAGCACCGGTGCAATGAGATTGTGGGGGAAACACTGAGATCCCAGAGAAATACCGCCTAAATGCCATGTTGTCAACACAAATCTCACATGCAGTTCCCTGGGATCAAACCCAAGCCACCTAGGTGAGAGTCAAAATGTCAATGTGTATGCGTGATTGGTTATCTAACAGTGTCAAACCTAACTTCTCCTTAAAAATGTAATAAGTGACATGTATTAGGTTCAGTTACAATCATATTAGGATTCAAGAAGAAAAGGTTTCTTTTAGCTCAGTAAATTGGCATCAAGGCCAAACTTCCTTATATTTTGTAAATAAATAAACCACTACTTATTAAATTTTAGATGAGTCGTATTTTTTACACATCTGCTTCACTTTCGTACCTATTTTGAGGACATGTTTCGCAAATCATCGTTTGCATCTACGGCTCTTATGCGACTAAAGCTTGATCCAGCGGTGTGGGTAATTCTGGGGTTGCTGCTGCCATCTGTTGGTTTAGTGATGAACTTAAATGTAGGATTCTCTTCTGGCGGGATTTCAAAGTTCATTAGTTGGTTTTTATGTTTTTCTATGTATATCCTCTCCCATATGACGAGTTCACTATGTTTTTGTACGTATTTTAGTAATTCTGTGCTATCTTCAGTTTCATGATTTTCAGACCAGAAATGAGCTGCTATTGCGGACTTATCAATATTTTTGTATCTTAAGTGCCTGAAGTGTTCTTTCTTTCTAGTGCTTATGTTTCTTTTTGTCCTCCCTATGTAAATTTTTTCACAGTCTTTACACTTAATCTTGTAAATGCCTGACTTTTCCTCTGGTTTCATCTTATCAGTATTATTACTGTGAAGTAGGTTTTTAATGTTGTAATTATTTTTTGGTGCCAATGTTATATTGTATTTCTTGAATATTTTTTGGAACTTTTTTGTGGCCCAGGGGTGGTAAGTAAATTTAGCAAATCTAATTTCTTGTTTTATTGGTGTGAGAGCTGTGATCTGTTTTAATCTCTTTTAAAGTTTGAATAATTTTAGTTTTTTATCTACAAGGTTTTTTCCATATCCATTTTTAATTGCAGTTTTTAAGATTTGATGGTATTCTTTTTGATATTCTTGCTGGCTGAGAGGTAGATTTACTAATCTGTGTGTGAGACTGTTGATGGTTGCATGTTTGTGTGGAATTGGGTTGAAACTATTTGCTTTGATGTAATTATCTGTGTGTGTTGCTTTTCTATGGATGCCAAATTCTAGTTTTTCATTGCTGTTTTTTTATTTTAAGGTCTAAAAAAGGTAGAGTACAGTCCTCTTCAGTTTCCACTGTGAATTGTATGCTGGGTTCTTGCAGGTTGAGTAGTTTCAAAGCATCATCTATTAGTTTGTAGGGCACTATTGCAAAGATGTCGTCTACGTATCTGTACCATGTTTTAAACATATGAGGGAAGGCTTTAATTATATGTGTTTCGAAAAAGCTCATGTATAGATTGGCCAAAAATGGTGATAGCGGGCTTCCCAAAGCTAGTCCTGAAATTTGTTTATAATATTTTCCATCGAAGACAAAATAATTTTGATGTATACATAATTCAGTCATTGCCAAATATTCTTCTATTGCATTGGCATCTAGGTTTATAGAATTTAGTCATTTTTTCAGTTGAATCAAAAGTTTGTCTAACGGAATGCTAGGGAAGAGGGAGCGGACATCAAAGGATACTAAAGTGTCATGAGGTTTTAGTTTAAGATTTTGAATTTTTTCTACCAGGTCTAAAGAGTTTTTTATACTCAGAGTATGGAATTGTGGAAAGGACTGAAATTTTTTGGATAGCCATTTTGCCAGAAGGTAAGTAGGAGTGTTTATATTATTTACAATGGGTCTCATGGGTATGTTGGGTTTGTGTATTTTAGGCAAACTATATAGTCTTGCAAGGGTAAGGTTGTCCGGTTTGATAGTTTTTTGTTCTGTAGTTGTTAAAATTTTACTATTAATGACGGTTTTTTGTACATCTTTTATGCATCGGTTGAGTGGATTAGAATCTATTTCCTGGAATTCTTTTTGTTGTAGTAACTCTAACATTTTTTCTTTGCATGTAGTTGTATCTAAGATTACTATTTTGTTCCCTTTATCAGCCCTTGAGAAGATTACATCCTTTTTCCTTAAAGATTTAATTATCTGAATTTGTTTCAAATGTTTTTTTGGCTTTTTATTTATTAAGTTCTCCAATATAGGAGCTGATTTTTTCCTAATTATATTTTTGTCCATGGTTTCCAAGCCTTCTACTGCTAATTCTATATCTAAACAAAAAACTATCAAACCGGACAACCCTACCCTTGCAAGACTATATGGTTTGCCTAAAATACACAAACCCAACATACCCATGAGACCCATTGTAAATAATATAAACACTCCTACTTACCTTCTGGCAAAATGGCTATCCAAAAAATTTCAGTCCTTTCCACAATTCCATACTCTGAGTATAAAAATCTCTTTAGACCTGGTAGAAAAAATTCAAAATCTTAAACTAAACCCTCATGACACTTTAGTATCCTTTGATGTCCGCTCCCTCTTCCCTAGCATTCCGTTAGACAAACTTTTGATTCAACTGAAAAAATGACTAAATTCTATAAACCTAGATGCCAATGCAATAGAAGAATATTTGGCAATGACTGAATTATGTATACATCAAAATTATTTTGTCTTCGATGGAAAATATTATAAACAAATTTCAGGACTAGCTATGGGAAGCCCGCTATCACCATTTTTGGCCAATCTATACGTGAGCTTTTTCGAAACACATATAACTAAAGCCTTGCCTCATATGTTTAAAACATGGTACAGATACGTAGACGACATCTTTGCAATAGTGCCCTACAAACTAATAGATGATGCTTTGAAACTACTCAACCTGCAAGAACCCAGCATACAATTCACAGTGGAAACTGAAGAGGACTGTACTCTACCTTTTTTAGACCTTAAAAACAAAAAAAGCAATGAAAAACTAGAATTTGGCATCCATAGAAAAGCAACACACACAGATAATTATATCAAAGCAAATAGTTTCAACCCAATTCCACACAAACATGCAACCATCAACAGTCTCACACACAGATTAGTAAATCTACCTCTCAGCCAGCAAGAATATCAAAACGAATACCATCAAATCTTAAAAACTACAATTAAAAATGGATATGGAAAAAACCTTGTAGATAAAAAACTAAAATTATTCAAACTTCAAAAGAGATTAAAACAGATCACAGGTCTTACACCAATAAAACAAGAAATTAGATTTGCTAAATTTACTTACCACCCCTGGGCCACAAAAAAGTTCCAAAAAATATTCAAGAAATACAATATAACATTGGCACCAAAAAACAATTACAACATTAAAAACCTACTTCACAGTAATAATACTGATAAAATGAAACCAGAGGAAAAGTCAGGCATTTACAAGATTAAGTGTAAAGACTGTGAAAAAATTTACATAGGGAGGATAAAAAGAAACATAGGCACTAGAAAGAAAGAACACTTCAGGCACTTAAGATACAAAAATATTGATAAGTCCGCAATAGCAGCTCATCTCTGGTCTGAAAATCATGAAATTGAAGATAGCACAGAATTACTAAAATACGTACAAAAACATAGTGAACTCGTCATATGGGAGAAGATATACATAGAAAAACATAAAAACCAACTAATGAACTTTGAAATCCCGCCAGAAGAGAATCCTACATTTAAGTTCATCACTAAACCAACAGATGGCAGCAGCAACCCCAGAATTACCCACACCGCTGGATCAAGCTTCAGTCGCATAAGAGCCGTAGATGCAAACGATGATTTGCCAAACATGTCTTCAAAATAGGTACGAAAGTGAAGCAGATGTGTAAAAAATACGACTCATCTAAAATTTAATAATTTTTCGCTTCACTGTGGTGTTCCAATACAGTTAAATCTCAATATAAACCACTACTTGTTACAGGATTTACAAATGACTGTTGTAAACTCTAAGCCAGTTCTGATTTATACAATATCTTACTATTTATTACACAAGTATAACTATTTGTAACAAAAACTTCACTTATCTTAAGAATATGATGTCAATTTTTCTTATTACTTGAGATCAATTTTACAAGAAACTTGTTTCCGTCGTCATCAAGGATACCAGTTACTATATTATGTTTTTTCAGCATTACCAAAATCTGAAAATGAAACAAACCTAAAAACAGAATCAACTGCTGGTATTTCAAAATTCATTACGCAATATATCGAGATTTAACTGTATTGGAACACCACAGTGAAGCAAAATAATTAATCATTACGCAATGTTTATTATTTAAAATAAATATATTTTCCCAAACCATTAAATCTATCGGACAATTTAATTGTCTTAGTAATATAACTTCAGGATCTATTTCATAGTTAAATGACCAAAATTGATCTGCTACGACCGACTGATCAGTTTGTTTCACAAACAAGTTGTTTGTGAAATCGATCTCAAGTAACACTGGTCGACAAGGTTTTTTTCACAAGAGATCTGAATAGTGAATCCAGTGGCATTTTCCATCCTGAATTCAGATATGTATTCAGAATTTTCCCATCAGGCATAGTTTTTCTGTAAAAGCTACTACTTTTCAAATATGATTTTAGCATTTTCTTTGACCTGTCATAGCTGACCTTCAAGTCTCAGAGACGAACTTTGACCCCACTTGTTAAGAAGTGTTATAAACTTTACTTTGGCTGTCAAGTTGGTGATTTTTGACTGGGTGGAAAATGGTACACATCATATGCCATTTGTAATTCCCATGATTTGGAGGGAACCGAAGGATCATTTAACTGACAGTTATTTTTGTTTGACAAATATTAAAGGAATCACATCTAAATCAAAATATACAGTTAAGTATCCGAATTTGCAATCTGCAATGAGACCTGTCTTACACAGTGAAGAGTTCCCCGTACCAGTATATGCAGATATGACCTTAAGTGATAACTCTAGTTCTGACCTGACTGAAACTCCAAATGATTCAGATGAAAATAAAAATGATCTTACATATGAAGCCAGTAGCTGTTCATCAGAACCATACTTTCCCAATCAACAAGACCTTAGTGACCTGATTCGTGATTTAAATCTGTCTAAACAGCAAGTGGAAGTTTTAGCTTCCAGACTCAAAGGGTGGAATCTACTCCAAAAAGATGTAAGAATTAGTAGATATCGTAGCCGCCGTAGTGTTTTCAAAGTATATTTCTCTGAAGAAAATGGTATTGTGTTTTGTAATAATATTTGTTCAGTTGTGGAAACTCTTGGGCTTCAACACCGGCCAGATGAGTGGCGATTGTTCATAGACTCCTCCAAAGTAAGTTTGAGGCTATGCTGCTACATATTGGCAATGAACTTCCATCAATACCGATAGCGTATGCCACTGATATGAAAGAGACATATGAAAATATGAAACTAGTTTTAGAGAAAATACATTATGGAAAATATGAATGGAATATCTGTGGTGATTTAAAGGTCATTGCTTTATTGCTTGGTTTGCAACTTGGGTTCACCAAATTTTGCTGTTTTTTGTGCGAGTGTGACAGCAGAGATTTAGAAGTCTCACTACGTTAGAAAGTCATGGCCTAAACGTGAATCTCTTATCCCTGGCCATAAAAATGTGGCATGTGTCCCTTTAGTGAAGCCTGAAAAAATATTTGTACCTCCATTGTATATTAAGTTAGGAGTTACGAAAAATTTCGTCAAAGCAATGGATAAACTTTCTGATGGATTCTTGTACTTGAAATCGAAATTCCCCAAAGTCAGTGATGCTAAATTGAAAGAAGGAGTTTTTATAGGACCACAAATCCGATCATTAATGGCTGATGCACATTTCGAGGGACTGTTAAATCCACTGGAGAAAGCGGCCTGGCAGTCTTTCAAAAGTTTGTGTTGCAATTTTCTTGGAAACCATAAAGCAGAAAACTATCGTGACATAGTGGCTGATCTTCTGCATTCTTATAAAGCTATGGGATGCAACATGTCTTTAAAAATTCACTTCTTGGACTCTCACTTGCACTTCTTCCCCGAAAACCTTGGACTGTCAGCGATGAACATGGTGAGCGTTTTCATCAGCAAATTTCTACAATAGAGAAGAGGTATCAAGGCAAGTGGAGTTCCAATATGCTGGCTGACTACTGTTGGACTAAAATGAGAGACGTTCCAGATCAAAATATACCCGAAAATCACTATCTACTACTTTCTAGGTAAGTCAGAATCAGTAGTTATAATTTTGAGTTAGATAGCTAGTTACGGATTTTTTGGAATATTATAAAAAATTCAAATGAATATCACACAAAACTCCTGCCCGATGGGGAAAAACTGTCATTATATTTGAATTCAGCACGAAAAATACTTTTAGAATCTGTTATTTTAATTCTTGTGAAAGAAAAAAAGTTAAATGTTGTCGACCAGTGTAATAAGAAAAACTTACATAATTTTGTTAATATAAGATTGTATTTGAGTAATATTCATTGCTTCACTTTAGCTAGCTTCATTTTCTATGTAATCTTACTATTTCGTTAGAATATTTTTTTGAGAAAACAAAAGGGCTACTTCAGAGTTAAACTGGCCCATAGGATATAGTTTAAAGATTTATACCTGAATTGTCTGTTGTGTTTGAATCCTTGACTTCATTTGCCATTCACTTTACTCTAATTTTTAAGTGCAGCAGATTTTTATATTCTGCAATAGCAAAAAATATATTCGGATGATTATTACAAAACATTCCTCAGACTAACTGCAGTATGTCTCTATAAAACTTACCTTAATATTATCAGAGACTGATGGAATTTCTGTTTCCGCAGAACAAGATTCCTCTGTAATTTCTATTTTTTTATACATTTCTTGATCACTGTTATATTTCTTATCCACCATTAGAGAATCCTCGGGAAGAAATCCTCTCTCATTCTGAGAACCAAAGTCTGAAAACAGAGTCTGATGTTCTAACTCTGTTTCTCTAAGCATCTCCCAGTTGCTGCATGTAGCACTTTCAGTCTTAATTTGCTCTACAGGGTGTCTGATAAACGGAGTCTCTGATTTAACTTCCATTTTAACTGTCATGTTACAATCAGTGTCATCAAGCACAGTATCAATACTTGTCTTCAATGAAACAAACTCATGAAGGAACTCTCTCTCATTCTGTGAGGCTTGGTCATCTGTGAGAGGATCCTCTTCTTTGATTTCAATTTTCTTATCCATTTCAGTTTTCAAACTTCTCTTAATTTCTGGAACTAACCTGTGGAGACAAACAATAAGAACCATTAAATATGCATAAACTTAATCATCAGTTTCTTTGAATCTATCGATAATTGTTTAAACCGCACTACACACCAGTATTCTGTTATAGTATGAAAAACTTCTTGGAAAGCTGAATAACACTTAAGAAATTGAAAGAAAGCTGAAGATGAAGAATTTTCTGGGCTCAGGAGCCATGGTCTGCTGGAGTTTGAAGATCCAAATGTTTTGTTCATGTCTGCAGTGAACATCATCAGTGGTGGCGTGGTCTGAGTCTTCTGGGTGAAGTTTCAGTCACAACTGTCTGAACTGACCTGAGCCCAGAAAATTCTTCTACCTTCAAATTAGACTCTGGCCGTGAAAATTTACGACTATTCAGAGACATGTCCAGAACTCAAACTACAGATACTTGTCTGCTTATGCTAATGCTATTATCACTCCAGCTAGCTTACTGAGATACTGCACTAACATTTATCCTCCTAGTCTGTTTAAAATGTCATCGATCAAGTTCAGAGCATCTCAGGTATTAAATATTCTAAATACAACCTGCTATGTTGTGAACTTTCAGGGTGAGTTTATATTTAATTAACTGTTCTTCCATGTGCAGGAAATAATTTGAAAGATTAAGTGTAACAAAGATCAGCTGTAAAGCATCTAGGGCATCTCACTTTTGGGGCATGGTATCCCTGTATTTGATATTGTGACTTTCTGGGTTCGAAAATTAAAATTCTAATTTGCAGAAATGTAGAATGCTCTTTATTTCAGTAGAAAGAGGCTTTGTACATCCCTTACAGGCTCTAAAACTTACATGTCATACACAACGCAGTCTCTCGTTGCTTCACCACACATAAGCAAACGAAAGAAATCACTTGTAGTACACTTCAAATCACTACACAGGTGCACACACACAATTAAGTTCTCAACTAGCAACTCCATTAAAAACTGACTGTTCTCACACCTTGCCGCTTATTTATACCTCCACTCATTGTTCTAGAACTCAGTGGATCGCTCGGTAACAATCATGATGCAGCAAGAAATTCCAGATTATCTCTTTCTCTCCCTGCTTCTGTCTCTCTCTCAGCAAGTGCCTAGTGCTCGCCTACACGTGGGCTGGTAACAGCACAATAAGCCTCAGCGACAATATTGTGTTTAGTGCAATATTTAAATCAAACAAGGTGGTTAATACTTACATGGACATACCATGTTCAAGTAACAGAACATCCCCAGAGAGCAACAAACTGCGTGGTGTGAAAGTGTGATACAATTTGACAATTAAGTCCTACAAATGGTTATTCATAAATATCTTTTGCAAGTCACAATATTATCCATATTAAGTTTACAGCACAATGTTAACCACACAAACAGTATATATCACACCCACATGACTTTGTCTACTCTTCTAATAACTATTATTACAAATGCTTCTCTAATTTATGATAACCAAAATAAACATTTAGAATTAAGTTAATTAGGAGTCGATTGTTATTAATCGACTCCTAATTAACTTAATTTATACAACTACACTGTTTTCAACACTTCCATAAAAGGAAACATTTAGAAACTGTAATTTTCTTGTAAATGCATGGAAATAAAAGGATTTCATTAGGTTTTAAATGATATTCAAGTATTCAGAAACACGGTCACTATGTAACACCTTTGAAATTACATTCTCTTTCATGGCCAAGAGATAAAATGTTGTTCTTTTTTAGTTTTGATATTCGGGGACATGCATGCCTGAATGAGCATGTGTGCACACACAAACTCTTTCTTTTATTTCTTTTCACTACATATTTCTATAGCTACAGTGATCTGTGTTCTGAAGGTAACACATTAGTCTCTTGTTCCTAAGGTAGCATGGCACCCTTTGGCAGAAAAGTAAAGCCAGAGGTTCAGTGTCTTAAATTTACAGTACATACGAGAATGCAAAGGTTTATAAAGAGGCCTGTGGGTAAAATTAAGCAATCGTTCATGCTTAATATACAGGTTATTTCAAAACGACTCCGAACAATGATAGCCGTTGCATACTTTATAACTTAACTAGTCCAAATTTCACTGTTGCAGCTTCAAAATTCTGTTAGGTATAATTTTATGCAGTATCAAATATTACATGATTTTCTTACTATGCAGCGCAGGAACCACTGTGTGCAAACCTCAAAATTTTTTATTGGGACACACTGGGCATGAAAACAAAAGACATTACTCCTTGCTCTTTATCAGTGACCCTAGCCCACCTTTCAGGTAATGGAGCAAAGGGCAGTTACTTGTGAAAAAGTTGACTGATAACTCGGACAGTTGCAAGGTTACTCTTCAGTGTAAAATTATACATTCCATTCTAACATGGAGGATTTTTCGCATACATGGATAGCAAATCCAAGCAATACGGCATGCTATACAAATGCTGAAATGACGGATATGGTTATGATAGATGGAAGAGAAAAAACAGAGTTCAACAAACACAGAAATAATTCAGTTTCATTAAAAATATGAATTGTAAAAATAGTTACATCAATGATAACATTTATTTGTTTAACTTCAGAGCATGTTGTTATGATCTTAATTGTCCAATATTTTCAAACACCTACTGTAAATATCAACAGCTTCCTTTTCAGTTACAAATGCTTTATTTAGTACTATCAAACGCGTGAAATAAAATGCTTGTCCCATTGTATAAGCCATTTAGTTTTGGTTAATTTATCTACAATTCTTTGAAGTAGTTTTCTGTTCTGTTTATTATTTAATGCTTCCATCCTCAACCTCACTAACATTAACTTCCCTCTAAAAGGTATAAGTTGCATATGTCCACCAGCTTATTTGCTATCATGGACTGCTGTAACAGAATTTTGGAACATGTTAAACACTCATAAGCAATAATTAAGCAATAGCTTCTTTAGTGTGGTTCCATAACCCAAAGAAATTCTTAATAGTAGCAAGCTACTATTAAGCTACTATATCATTCACATTGCAGAATACAATGGATTCAGTGCTGAATTGGTCAAAAAGAAAATTGATAAATTCAAAAGACTACAAAGATGCAAACAAGTCACTACTCTCTCCTAAATCAGCAATGAAACTTCATACAGAAAATTTACATATCATCCCAGAGCTACACACCTTTTCCAAAAAGTCTTCAAAGAGCAGAATATTACTTTGGTCCCACAGAACAAATTTAGTGTACAACACCTTTTGAAAACACATAATACAAAGGAGATACCCACAGACAAAAATTCAGGTGTGTACCGGATAAACTGCAAAGGCTGGGACAACTTTTACATTGGGAAAACAAAAAGGAACTTGAACACTAGGCTTAAAGAGCATTTTAGGAACCTCAGAAACAAAGAAACAGATAAATTGGCGGTAGCATACCATCTTTAGAAGGAGAATCATGATATAGAATGAGAAATCCACTTATTAAAAAGTGTCTAAGATCCAGCTTCATTAACCACGTGGGAAAAAATCTTCATAAAGAAATGTGAAAGAAAATTGTTTAATTTTGACACTACCTTAGAAGAAAACCCAAACTTCAAGTTCATCAAGATACCGACAGAGACACACCTATCGCCTCCAATGAGTTCACCAAACCAACGTCCATTAGTCGACAACAGCTAGGAAGAAACGCGTTCTAGGTAAATACTAGCAATAAGTGGAGCATTGAATATTAGTTTGACTCAAAATTATATTAATAACAAATATTTTAATTTTTCAGACAGTAAGAGTATGGGAGCTTACACTAATAGCAACAGTGTAATAATAATATAAATCAACGAACATTCCCTAAAAACTAAAACTGATTATTAATTTTTAGATGAGTCGTATTTATTACACATCTGCTTCACTTTTGTACCTATTTTGAGGACATGTTTCGCAAATCATCGTTTGCATCTTCTGCTCTACAGCTCATCTAAACTAAAATCAGCTCATCTAAAAATTAATAATTATTTCGCTTCACTGTGGTGTTCCAATACAGTTAAATCTCGATATAAAACTGATTAGTTGAATCATTCTTTAAATATTACAAATTGTACTGTTTTATGTCTTAATGGGCACTAGTTAGAAGCCAGCAGAATTAAGCATTCCAATAAGATATGAAATAGGAGGCTGTTATTGTAGACAAAGTAATACACATGAAGGATCAGCAATTTTGGTCTGAAAAGATTAGAACTGAAATATTATATAATATTACCCAATTATGTAGGGAAGAAAGTCAGAAACTACAGCCATACAGCTGGTAGACAGTAAAATAATTACTATTTTAGTTTATCAAAGCCATCAACAAAAGAAGAAATTTGTACAGTTAAGCTTGGAAAACTAATGCTAATGCTAAATAGAAGTATTAGTATGTAATTATTGGTGAGACTAATACAGACATTGTTCTGCGCCATGGCGTAGCAGGCTAAGGCAGCATGCCCTGGTTCCTGGACACGGAAAGTGGCTCGGTTTCACTCCCACCCATAAGGTGCAGATTTTACGTCCCGGGTATAGGACCAGGTGACCACTCAGCATCATGATCAAAGTGAGGAGCTTATGCTAGGTAAGTGGCCCTGGTCACAAACACCAATGAAACACGTTCTAGGTAAACCTAGCAATATATGGAGCACTGAGTTATATGAATTTTGTGCTACATTATATCTTTCATAGGAATTTTAATACTTAGTTCAGAATTCATGTAATGGTATTATGGTGATTTACGTTATATTGACGCACAGTAATCCACCTTCTGAGATTAATGCTTGGAATGTTGGTAATTCATTACTATTTATTTTCAATACATAATATAAGATAAAAAAACCATTAAAGATACCATAGTATTACTAGTGGTAGATGTATTATTAATTATGATGCATGAGCCATAAATGTATGTCAGTTTAATAGTCCTGTACTTTGTTGAGGTTGGAACTTGAGAAAGGGATAAAGAAACAACATACAAAAGACACATATACACATTTGCTATGAATGTGTGAGGTGAATTAATCTGACTGAAGATGTAATGATGAATAGGAATTTGACTATGCACTATCTTATAATAATCATTTTAATTTGGCCTTTATCTAGATGAATGTAATAGTCTATTAAAATATATATATATAATAAACAAAGTGTATTTTCTTTTTAATACACATTTCCTTCCTAATCAACTTCATCACATTCTAATACTTGCAAAAAAAGTTGTAAACTCAACCACAAGTACAAATTATAATGCTGGACATTAGTCTCTTGATCCAGCAAGTTAATAATCAATTGCTTGGTTAAATGAAGTAAAGGTAGCATACATTTATTACACTGAAGTAGTTGCATTGTTGCCATTTCTTTACAGAGTATACCATACATTGTTATTTTATTGCAATGAGGTCATAATGAGAAACCTGGTAAAGTATATTAATTATGTAAAATTGCACACATTCAGAAGAAAAAGAGCAAAAAGGAGAAATAATTTCTACACCACATATATACATGTATAATTCACAAATATGGCCGGCAATGTATTCATATGATTTAGGATTTGAGATTGTCACATTTTGCATCAGATACATGTGCTTCGTCATAAACAAAATATAAGGGTCTTTCTTAAATATGGTTTTAATCCATCCCGTAACATTTGGCGACTGTGACAGAATAAGATGGATAATTTAAAGAAAGAAAGATTGAGCATGAGAAGATTCTTTACGCGAGCGGCGAATGCATTTGAAGAGAAATTAAGGGACAGGAATTCCACAATGCATGATCTTGCCGCAGGCTTTAATATACTGGAACATAAGGTTGAACAACGTTTTACAAGTGATGAGCTACTGCAAGAGGAATATCGTATGATTGAGAAAAGTGAAGAAGAAACACAAGATTTGGACGAGACTGAAAGTTACCACGAATGAGGCTGATTCTAAGAAGCAATTATGAAGAAATGTTGAAAAGGGACTCGGACATGGTGAGCAGTGAAAATGCTAATCTAAATAGTGTGAACATAGGTGCTAGAAGAAGCCTAAAATTGCCAAAGTGAGAACTAAAAAATTTGATAGCTATATCAAGAACTGGATAGCATTTTGGGCACAGTTTAAATGTATACACGAAGACGAAAGTACAGAACCTGAAGATAAGTTTCAGTATTTGGGCCAAGCTACCACAGAGGGCTCCTCTGCGAGAAAGCTGGTTAATAGCTACCCGCCATAGGAGAAAATATCCCAAGCTCATTGAGCAGCTGAGAATGAGATTTGCACGTAACAAGTTTTTAATGGACATTTACGTGTGAGAGCTATTATAATTAGTACTCCAAAAGGTTTCGACGCCTGAAGTAAACCTACGTAGCCTTTATGATAAGCTTGAAACTCAGCTGAGAGCACCAGAAACGTTAGGGGTAACAGCTAACAAATATGCAGTTATGCTCTATGCATTAGTTAAGTCTGCATTACCAGATGAAACTTTAAAGGCATGGGGAACATTACAACCTCAATAAAAAAGAGACCATTCTGACAATCTGGAAGCATTGTTGACATTGTTATGCCAGGAAGTCGAGCAGGAAGAATGACTACTGATAGTGAATGCTAATTTTTCTTACAGTGAGCCTCGCGATACTGTGCATCAAAATAAAATGCCCACAGCAGCAGTTTTGCATACAACAGGAAGCAAGGAATTGGTGAAAATATGTATTTGGTGCTCAAAAGGTTCTCATGCTTCTCAAGATTGCTTTAAGGCAAAGGAAATGAATCACAGTAAAAACATAGATATTTTAAAGAAAAAACGGGCTTGTTTGAATTATCTTAAGATGGAGCATAGGTCAAAGAACTGCAGAACTGTGGTGAAATGTTTATTATGCTGCAAGAAGCATCAAGTCATAATGTGTCCTAGGTTAGACTAGTCCAAAGAACATGAAGAGGAAGCAAATAAGGCGGAGAAAAGTGAAACATTGCTGTCATATCAGCAACACCAGACTACCGCAGACCTTAATTGTGAAAACCAATGGTGATAAAGTGTTTAGCTAGGGTTCTTTTAGACTTGGGTTCCCAGAGATCCTATATTACCAAGGACAGTGTGCATAAATTAGGACTGAAAAAAGTAAATGATGAAAAAATGATGCATGCACTATCTCTTCGGAGGGGTGAACACTACTCAAGAAGTCCATGGCTTGTACAAGGTTATGTTGTGCAGCCTGACTGAGAAATTTGAATGCACCCTTTTGCTGTTAGACAAAGACAAGATACGCTCACTTTCTTCTTGGGCAGCCAGCCAGGTGAAAAGATGATTAGATATCAACGTTTCGGGAGTGTACATCTCTCCCATCATCAGCATATTTATAAAATGTTATAACCACCAATGAAATACTGGATATAGCACAACTATAAACAAAGACAAAACACTATCAAAATTCGCATTACTGAACAAAAGACTGTTTTCAATAAAGGAAATGCCAGGTCAGGAGATGGCGTAGGTATAGAACATTTTCTATACTCAATTTCCTATAATTTTGTATACTTGCGCCATCTCCTGACCTAGCATTTAATTTACTGAAAACAGTCTTTTGTTCAGTAATGCGAATTTTGATAGTGTTTTGTCTTTGTTTATAGTTGTGTTATATCCAGTATTTCATTTGTGGTTATAATATTTTATAAATATCCTGATGATGGGAGAGATGTACACTCCTTAAACGCTGATATCTAATCATCTTTTCACCTGGCTGGCTGCCTGAGAAGAAAGTGAGCGTATTTGTCGCCAGGAAAGCTTCAGGTCTTATTTTAAAGACAAGATATGTTCTTATGTTCCACGGTTGGAAACTCAAGACTATTATTCGCTACTGAAGATGAACAACATAACCTTATCTGATGTAGGTTATGATATACCAGAAGTGAAGATTCTTTTGGGAGCAGATGTTTTACCTAGGTTGTTGACAGGAAGGATTGTGGAAATGGATAAAGATATGTCTGCACTGCAAACTAAGCTTGGTTGGACACCAATGGGGCAGAGAACAGTGAATACTAACTTAGCTACAGCCAGTACCATCAGCTGTTTAAATGGTTTGGATAATTCAGTTTTGTGGCAACTTGAAACGCTAGAAATCAGAGACCCTGCTGAAGTGAAAACAAGAGAGAACCTAGAGCAGGAAGTTTTGAATTTTTCAAGCAAACTGTCAAGTTTAAGGAAGATGGAAGGTACGAAGTTCGACTGACATTCAAGGAAGGTCATCCACCATTAAACAGCAACAAGGAGATGGGAAAGAAGAGGGTAATCAAAACTACACAGAGATTAAAAAACATATGAAGATTAGTAATGTGATACTTCATTGGTTAGATGATGGCATAATTGAGCCTGCTCCCAATAACAATGAAGGATATAACTACTTACCTTATCAAGCAGTAATTAAAGAATCCAGTTTGACAAATAAAGTTAGACCGGTGTTTGATGCTTCTGCAAAGGACAAGTATCGTAATTCATTAAATAACTGCCTAGAAGCAGCTCCAAATTTAATAGAAAAGATTTCCCAGATTCTGATACAATTACGGAAACACAGCATAGGGTTCATAGCTGATATCGAGAAGGCCTTTCTACAGATTGCCTTAGAAGAAAATCACACAAATTTCTAAAAATTCCTGTGGTCGAAAAAAGGAAAATTAACAGAATACAGGCATTGTAGGGTAGTTTTTCGAATTTCTTCAAGCCCTTTTTGAATTGGAGTAATAATATCACATCATTTGTAACGAGCTCCAGAAAACATGAAGGAAACTGCAGTGAAATTGCAACAGTCATTCTATGTAGACAACTGTGTCAGAAACGTTGTGAATGAAGAAGTGCTAGCTCAGTTTGTGAACTAGCTACATGAAAACTTCAATGCCACGGATTTGAACCTTGGATCTCCTGGTTTACGTCCAGTCGCTCTAACCCATTGAGCTACCATGGCCAACGTGCCATCCTGATATTAAATTCTCCAGCTGACTCATATATTACTCTAGTAGGCCACAAGGGGCTCTTGCATTTGAGATACACTGTTTGTGGTGACTTACTATCCTAAGTACTTGAGTCCCAGGCTTCATCATTTAACTCTTATTATTTTAGTTAATTGATGGAAATTAATCATTTCTTCACACTAGCCATACGGCTAAGGTCTTTGATAGATAGAGTCAACATAAAAAATTCAATGCATGGCCAGGATTTGAACCAATGATCTCCTGGTTTCCGTCCAGTCACTCTAACCCATTGAGCTACCATGGCCAATGTGCCGTCCTGGAATTAAATTCTCCAGTTGACTCGCATATTACCCCGCTAGGCCGCAAGGGGCTTTCGCATTCAAGATATACCATTTGTGGCAACTTACTATCGTAAGTACTTGAGTCCTAGACTATATCATTTAACTCTTATTATTTTAGTTAATTGATGGAAATTAATCATTTCTTCACACTAGCCATACATAGGCTAAGGTCTTTGATAGTCAACATGACAAATTCAATGCCATGGCCGGGATTTGAACCACGGATCTCCTGGTTTCTGTCCAGCTGCTCTAACCCTTTGAGCTATCATGGCCAACATGCCGTCCTGACATTAAATTCTCCAGTTGACTCATATATTGCCCCAGTAGGCCACAAGGGGCTCTCGCATTCGAGATACACCATTTGTGGCAACTTACTATCGTAAGTACTTGAGTCCCAGGCTTCATCATTTAACTCTTATTATTTTAGTTAATTGATGGAAATGAATCATTTCTTCACACTAGCCGTACATAGGCTGCTCTATGGGTTAGAGCAACTGGACGGAAACCAGAAGATCCATGGTTCAAATCCCAGCCATGGCATTGAATTTTTCATATTGACTCTATGAAAGAACTTAGCCTATAAACGGCTAGTGTGGAGAAATGATTGATTTCCACCAATTAACTAAAATAACTAGTAACTCTTTAGATCAGCTGATAACACATTCTGTAATTTATAGTGGTTCTTTTGTTTTGCTGAATAGTGAGAAAATATATGTGCTTCATTGTAAACAAAATTAAAGGGTCTTTCTTAAATGTGGTTATAATCCATCCCGTAACACACATCAAACAAAAAACAACCTCACCAAATAAATGTAAATATTTTCTACTGGCACCACTATACATTAAGGCATGTTTTGTTTTAATTAAATTTTTCAATTTATTTATTTTATTTCTTTTTTATTGCCACCAACAAATATAATGACTGAAAGAAGAAATCACTGCTGCCACTGCCACTGCTGCTACACATAATATTATGCAATTACTCCTCAACCAATATTCTTGATCACAGCATCTAATCCATATACAAGATTATGAAATCAACAAAATGAGATTTATAAGATTCATGCACAAACATGCTACATATCCATAAAAATGTGATAACCATTTGTTTATGGAGATATTACATTAAACCAATACAATGATATATCACTTAGCACAGGACACTTACTTATCCATGTTTCCTGAAGACAGTTGTTTTAAGTATTTTGAATATTCAGACACATTTGTAATATACTCCTTTCTGGAAACAAGTCTAGCACTGGATTTTGTGCAAGTCCATTCTTTGTATATTTATGCTATGTGTAATCACATTTTGTGTAAAGTAGTGTTGTTTTCTTACATGGAATCATAATAAGCATAAAGATATATTCACAAGGAAGCATTAAAACATTCAGCCTTTGAAACAGACCATTGTCCGCTCACATCCCTTAAAGCCTCGGCACTCAGTCGGATTCTTACGTATTTAAGCGACCGAGCAGTGTTTGCCTTTTTTGCCGCTTGGAGCTCTCAAAGCTGACCCCCAAAAGTATCCCCTTGTAGCCGCCAGTGGCCTTGCCGACATTTACTTTTGTGGTGACAGTTGAACCAATTTTATGGTCTCAATTAGTATTGAAAGTGAATTTTACATGAAGTGCTGTTGACAACAATCTAAATTAAGCGAACATGAAAACTGGGCATAAATAAGAGACAGTAAGAAAACTAGGTATAAATAAGAGATAATATAAGTAATCATAAGTATGAGCACAACATGTCACTGTTTCGAGATTCAACTGTATTGGAACACCACAGTGAAGCGAAAAATTATTAAATTTTAGATGAGTCGCGTTTTTTACACATCTGCTTCACTTTCGTACCTATTTTGAGGACATGTTTCGCAAATCTTCGCTTGCATCTACGGCTCTTGTGCGACTGACGCTAGATCCAGCGGTGTGGGTAATTCTGGGGTTGTTGCTGCCATCTGTTGATTTAGTGATGAACTGAAATGTGGGATTCTCATAATCCCACATTTCAGTTCATCACTAAATCAACAGATGGCAGCAACAACCCCAGAATTACCCACACCGCTGGATCTAGCGTCAGTCGCACAAGAGCCGTAGATGCAAGCGAAGATTTGCGAAACATGTCCTCAAAATAGGTACGAAAGTGAAGCAGATGTGTAAAAAACGCGACTCATCTAAAATTTAATAATGTCACTGTTTATTATTATTACTTTTACTGTTGTGCCGTAAATGGTGGCAGTTCATTATCTAGAAGGTAGATTTCCCATGACAACTTTATAGTACAAAAATTTACAATAGACAGCACTATATTTCAAAGCTCTCCACTTTTCCAAAGTCCAGGTCTCCGAACCATACATAGCAATGCTCCAAATGTAAGAATTACGTATTATATTATTTTATTTTTATTATTATTTTTATTTTTATCATCATTCTCATCATCATCACCATCATCATCATTATAACAGCAGTAGTAACAATAATTAAAACAAACAGCATAGCAGCAATTATGAGCCCAATACTTTGTATTTCAGATGGTGTATTGTTGCGCACCCTTCTGTAAAAGTAAGAAAGGAAAATCAAAAGAGATCAGTTTCCATGAATTTTCAGTACAAGAACTACGTCAACAATGGCTAAAAGTTATATCACGCTCTAATTTCGTGGTAAATGATAAATCTAATTCAACAGTCGTGTGCAGTTTGCATTTTACTGAGGACGACTATAAGCCAGGCTGTAAAATTAAACTGCTGAAAACAGGAAGTATTGTAAGCATTTTTCTGAACTATCCAGATTAAACAAGCAACACCAAGGCAACAAATTTAAAAAATATGCTTACATACAGAAAGCAGAAAACGGAGACGCAATTCTAGCAGAGAAAGCGATAACAGTGCTGCTGATGTTAATGCGCTGGATCATTTCACAGATGCACGTACTTATAACTGCGCTGAAATTCAGACTGAGGAAGACATAATTTCCAAATTAAAGAGATTGGAAAGGGAGAATAACACCTTGAGATGTAAATTATAGGGAGCAAATAAAAGGCACAAAGAATTTGTAAACAAGCAACAAGCAAATGAAGAAAGATTACTTTATTATGAAACCAACAATTTTCATAAATCATTTCAATTATTGATAAAAGACACAATTGTACACTGCAACACAGCTTCCAGACACAATAATTGCAATATTGGGCGAATTGAACAACATTAAAGGTAATGTGAATTTCCGTCTTATAAGACCTACAAACGTATATTGTTAAACTGCTTTTAATTGTTTACTTACTTAGTTGTTGTTTTTTTCTTTTCTTCCTAGACAGCCTCGTTTCATGGAACAGTCCACTTATCACTGGCATATATAGGAGGTTTTATACTTAAAAAATAGCAGCCGAATTCTTTGTGCCACCTGTATTACCGAAGTGTCTACTGCCAGGTGTACAGCATTCCTTGTAAATCTAATATTCAAAAGGTACATTCCATCTCCAGAGTTTGTTTCTCTTTTGGCAGTTATAGAGAAATTTATAACAACTGCTGTACCTAAGCTACCTAAAGTATGTGTGAGAAAAATCCTAGAGGAATACATAATGCCAGCAAAGCAACATTGTTCTTAAACTTGTGTATGCAGATTACTGAAAGCATTCAGAACTGCTAAGTGAACCGATATGCAAACATTATATTCCTGTGATATTAAGGTGCATTGCTTCTGCGACAGTGGAAGTGTTTGAGAAAAGGTAAATTCCTAAACTGTTAACCACTGCATCGGAAAGTTCTTTGTAATGTCAACACATTGCAGCTGTACGCTGGAACAGGATTGCAGAGGGGTCATCAGCCAGCGCCATACGGTGGGTAGTGGAGAAATCCGTAACTTTTAGTCATAACACTCCAGATGCCGAGTGCCGAGGCTTAAAGGTATGTGAGCGGCTATCAACAGACGTTTACATGGAGCACTAAGTCAAATGCAATGCTTGAAATTAGTTTGTAACATACATCAGTGCATAAGTACATAATCAAGATTACCGTTACCAACGAAGTCAAAATAATGTGTAATAAAGGTATTAATATTACCTGAGTAAATGCGTCCGCAGATAATTTCCAGTTCTGAAACTTGTTCAAGATGCAAACTGACGTCGTGTAAACGTAAGACATGCCATGCCATGCGTTTTATATTGCACACCCGTGACTTTGGATACCAAAACAATAACGACTTTCCTCAAAACCAAAATAAAAGTACTTCTACATCAAACCTGGGAAAACAAACTTACATCTGTTAATTTCTGGAACATAACTAGATTTGTTGTTAGGGTAAAAGATTTCGAGCTGGACCCGCTGGGCTACATTAGCGTAATCCATATGGCCCTGGTTAACGAGAACAATGTAGTGTTATATAACACCGCGATTTATTGAAAACCAAAATAAGCTTACCAAAGAAACAATGCGGACTGAATCAAGCATATTATAACATCGTTCATTAGTATACTTTACGCATCTTTGGAAACAAAGAGTTAAAAAAACTGAGGGGAGAGCACTCAATCAAAAATACTAAAAATCTGAATGGTCTTATTAATCCATATTCCCTTTACAATGTTGATATTTGGCATGTACAAGTTTAGTTCTTCTGTCACTCTAAGTTATTTTCCTGTTTTTGGCTCAGCTTGCTAAGCCAATTTACCATGATTTATACAGACTAAGTGATAACGACGTTCAATAAAATAATTTCACGGCCTTGTAAATCAGTAGTCAATATCCTGAGAGAAAAGATGTGTAGCGTTAAGTGTTGTGATTACTTCAATTCTAAACCAAGATTTAGCATTTAACATAAAACAAGTATCTACTTCCAGAACTAACAGTGCAATAATTAACTGAAATAGGTCCTTTTATTTTCACAATAATGATGTTTGTTCTTAGTTGGATACCAACCATGAGCAAAGCACATCACATTTATTATGTAGGTAATAGTAATCTTTTCATATTGGAAATCAGCTTCGCATTTGTTATCCCAAGTGCTTTCGGATCTCCGTGGTTTTAAGCGGAGGCATCTGTGAAAAATGCTAAAATCCAGAGTTTACATCAGAACTGCTTGAAATTTTGTCATTAGGTGGGGTATAGGGAATCTAGTTAAGCTTTCAAAATTCATATTTCTATCTTAAATCGTTTTTCTTTTTAATATTTAGTGCTTTTTATAGTATGATTTTTGTATGTTATATAAAAAGTCCCAGGTCACACAGTTTTTCTTTTAGAAACTTTCAATTTTAGATTCAGGTTTCTCTGTACATCAGTTATAAAAGTTGCTATACTTTTAAAGTGTGTATCAAGTATTTTTGGAGAAAAAAAATTTTTATGTGTGAATATATTAAATTTTTCTTAATTTTTTTTTTTTTTTTTTTTTTTTTTTTTGCAATTTTGGGATTTAAAATTCAATAATAAATAAACTATTTAAACAAAAATAACAAAAATACCAACTTTTATTAAACATTTATTTAGGAATATGTATGCAAAGTTTAATACAAATTCGTTGAGAATTGCAGAAGTTGGAGCATTTTGAAGATACAAAAATGTTCAAAAATTGAAAGTGGAGAAAAATGAATTTAAAGATTTAGATTGAAATTACACTACTTTCTTTACTTTGAAAACGCCATGCATCATATGCAGGCCCTACAGCTATCTTATTACCTTCTTTCTCTTTGATTTGGTTACGTAATTGTAAAATGGCGTCGGTCGGCATGTTAACTCGTAGTAAGCGTCATGGAATTAGCGAAATAAACAGGGAAAATTTCGAAATGAAGGAACAAGAAACGGTGAAATGTAAGATCTATGATAGAAGAAGCAGTGGAAATAAAGGTATGTGCTTTAAAAGTCTACAAGCGCCAAGAATTAATATTCAAGATGAGCACGCGATTGTAGCATCGTCCGAAACACGAAGAACACGCGAATCCGAGGTGGTAGCGTCACTCCAAAAGATCGTTGAAATGCTAAATAAGGAGCTTAGATGTGCTCAAGAAGAAATACGAATACTCAAAAATGAAAAGGACTTGTTAAAAAATGAAAATGAAGAACTTCGGCAATTTCTAAATGAAACTGGTAGTTATGCGTCAGTTGTGAAAAGAAAGGTGAACAAGAAACACGTGGTACAAGAAAATGTGTATGGAAATGTGCCTACTCAAAACAGTTTTGATGCTCTAAGTGATAGTAATGTTATAGAAACTGCTAATTTTAGTGGAAATAATAACAAAAGAAATACTATTCAAGAGTACGTCTGCTTAAAGAAACAAAAGGTGATGGTATTTGGCGACTCCATATTAAGGTTTGCGGGTAATGAGTGCCGCAAAAATGGCCACGATGTATATTGCTACCCGGGAATTTGCGTTAATGAACTTAAGCACGAAATAGAATCTCTAAAACTAAATGAAGTTAAACCTGATATAGTGGCTTTACATGTGGGAACTAACAACATAAGAAGAAAGATGCAACCGGATTACATATTGGGAGAAACCATGGAATTAGTGGACCACATAAAACAATGCAGTCCTCAAACAAAAATAATAATTAGTGGTGTTTTGTACAGGCGTGACCTTCACTGGAAATATGTCCAGAAAGTGAACAATGGACTAGACTGGTTGTGTCATACACGAAAATGTCTTATGCTAGATGGTAATTGTTGGCTGGAAGATAGGGACCTTGGCAGGGATGGAATACATCTAAACAGAAGAGGATCAGCAAAACTAGGCAGGCTGCTTTGTGATGCAATTAGCACGTGCAAGAAGGCAGACGTAAGAGAAGACTACCCAAAGGTGCATCGGGATGGTGAAGCTATGCAACATGGTCTAGCAGGAGGTGAAAGACCAGCACTGGTTGAAGAATCGTGTAGTGTGGAGCAGAGGATCCTGAATCGGAAGGAAGAAGCTACTCAACAAGGAGCAGCAAGTGGTAAATCTACTCAAGTTGAAGAAACACACAGTATGGAAAGTAGTGCCCATGAACTCTCTGACAATGGTGAAGGTAATTTTTTATAGCTGCAGATAATAAACAACTAGTAATATTACATCTGAATGTACAGTATTTAAATAATAAGACAGATTCAATAGAACTTTTTTTAATACAACATAGGGTTAGCATAGCTGTACTTTCCGAACATGCTTTTCATATGAATAATTTAGCCTTTAGAATTTTTAAATACTATACTCTGCAGAGTAACTTCTGTAGAGAAAAACACAAAGGAGGTGGGGTAGCTATTTTTGTAAGAAACGATATCTTAGATTTTTATAAAATATCTACAATCCCAGTTAATGCTACAGAAAAAATCTTTGAAGTTGCTGGAATAAAAATCACCAGCCCTATAAATCTCAAAATATTTGGTTTTTATAGATCACCAAGTGAAATGGCCACCAGCTTTATTGACAGTTTAAGTGATCTCTTGGAACTTCATGATCATGGTACAAAGATTTTGTTAGCTGGGGATTTTAACATTAATCTAGACTTCAGCAACACTGATTACCTTAAATTACATGACATATTTAATGCCCATAATATAGTGGATCATATATTAAATCACACACGAGTAACACTAAAAACAGCTAACATTATAGATCATATTGCCAGTAACATGTCTGACGAAATAATAACTACTCAAGTTGTAAACAGCTACCTTTCGGATCATTTTGCTCAGCTTGCTTATATTAAAAGTGGTGACTTAAATAATAATACTATTAAAAGGACTAAAATATTTCAACAGTTAGGTGCTGATAATATTGAAAACTTAAATTATAATCTCGAAAATGAAAACTGGGAATCTGTTTATTGTGAAAATGATATTAACAGTAAGTGGCAACTTTTTTATCAAATATTTAATCAACATTTTTATAATACATGTCCAATAGTTAAAAGAGTGATAAAATGTAAAAAAGCACCTAAAATATCTCTAAGTCCTAAAGTGCATACACTACGAAATAAAATGAAGGACATGTACATATTGCATAAGTCAACTAAGCTAGATCACTATAATAATGAATATAAAAAATATCGAGGTATGTATCTCCAGCACTTACAGAAGTTGCAGTCAGATTATTATACTGGTAAACTATGTAATTCGACCAACATAACAAAAACTGCCTGGAGCATAGTCAATGAATATAGAAAGCAGGATAAAAAACAAGAAAATGTTAACCTGAATATGAATGGTAATGTTATTACAAATCCTGTTGAGGTTTGTAATGCTATGAATGAGTTCTTTACAAATTGTGCTAATGAACTGGCTAAAAATATGACAGAACCCCCTATTTATAATATTGTACCTAATGATAAGTCTCTTTTTATGCATCCCACCTCGGAGGAAGAAATTATAAAAGTCTTGAATGAAATGCCATCTAAACCCTCATGTGGATGGGATGGTATTTCATCTAAAATATTAAAGCAATGCAAAACAATATTGGCCAAACCACTAATGCATTTGATAAATGCCAGTATCGAAGCAGGTATTTTTCCTGACATCCTTAAAATAGGTGTCATTAAGCCTATTCATAAAAAGGGTAATAAAAATGATGTTAACAACTATAGGCCCATCACTCTAACTTCCAGCATAGGCAAACTATTCGAGAAAATTATACTGCAAAGGCTTGACCACTTTCTACAGAAAAATAAAATTTACAGTCAATCCCAACATGGTTTTCGTAAGTCATTTTCTACTACCACAGCAGTAATCTCATTTGTGCATGATATTATGGAAAAAATTAATCTCAATAAGAAAGTAGCCAGCATAATGGTTGATCTCTCAAAAGCTTTTGACTGTGTCAGACACGATATTTTATTACATAAACTTAATTTGTATGGAGTTAGAGGTCTGCCTAATAAATTAATTGAATCTTATCTAACCGGAAGACAGCAAAGCTCTGAAATCAGTCATCTTAATGGTAACAACATATATAAAATAAAATCAGCTTTGATGGAGGTAAAACATGGAGTTCCGCAGGGCTCTGTCTTAGGCCCTGTTCTATTTATTATATACGTAAATGATATAGCAAAAAGCAATAATTCCACAACAGTCAGCTATGCTGATGATACTACTGCTCTTTGTTGGAATGACACATCAAATTCACTGGCAAATACCATTAATTCTACTAGTCGCTCTATAAATCATTACTTTGAATGTAACAAACTAAAAGTAAATGAAGAAAAAACCAAAGTTATGATATTTGACCTAGGAGGAAGAAATGAAATTAGCAAAACTGTTTCCCCCATGATTAATCTGACACTAACTCCATCCTATTCCTTACTAGGGTTAAAAATAGACAGTAAGCTAACCTGGTCTGAGCATGTAAACAGTGTTTGTAATAAAATAGCTAAATATATTTACTTCTTTAGGCTAATGAAAAGATATGTGAATGAGCATACCATGAAAATAATGTACTATGGTCTTATTTTTCCACATCTCAGTTACTGTTTAGAAGTTTGGGGAGGAGCTGCACATGTACACATTAATAGGATATTAAATTTACAGAAGAAGTGTATAAGAATTATGTACAGTATTCCTAAAATAGAAACTTGTAGACATGTGTTTATTAGAGAAAATATTTTAACCATTGTATCACTATATGTATATAAAAACATTCTTTTAACTGTAAACAGTGCAAATGGTATGCTAATAAATAGTGAAATACATACACATAATACAAGACAAAATATGGATTTTCATAGAATAACAGTGAATAAAAAGAAAATCAATACTGATCCATATATTGTAGGCAGTTTACTGTACAATAAACTACCAGCTAAAATTAAGTCCTGTGCAAAAAATTGTTTTAAAAGTAAGCTAAAGATGTATCTCATTCATAAATGTTTGTATAAACTGGAGGAATTTTAATTTGATTTGTTATAAACTATGTATATTTGGTGATTTTATTATTATTATTGCATAATTTTTGTATAAAATGATTGATTTTTTATAAACTTTGTAAATATTGTAAATAGCCTCTGACAATGTCAGACACTCTGTATGAGTCTATTGACAGTAATAAACTACTACTACTACTACTACTACTACTACTACTACTACTACTACTACTACTACTACCTTTGGCCCTTTTTTTATAATTTTTCTATCTACAATAGTTTTTACCAAAAAAATGACAGCTATGCAATTCTTTACATTCTCTCCAATTTTTGTTATAAATGATTGGAACTTCTGGTTCCTTTAGATAATAGTTACAAAACTATATATATGTATATACTCATTTGCCCATGTCTAATGGTTCTGGAGGAGAAAATTTAATTTTTTCAATACCAATCATTATTAATTTTTTCATATACAGCCATACTGATACCAATTTTTATAGAAAACTTATCTAGGAATATACATATATGCAAAACTTAAAGAAATTCATTGAAAACTTTAGTGTCTGGACTGTAAGGAGTATTAAAAATACTAAAAGTTGGACATGAAGAAAAATCTAGTTAGAAGCTCTAAATATAAACAACTTTTTTTTCTATGTTTCTAAACCCTCCTGCACTATATGAAGACCACTCAGCTAGTTTACCATCCTCTTCTTCTTTTAATTTAGTCACCTTTAACTGCTGCTTGGCAGATTTATATTTGCTCAATGAACTCTGAGCACTTTGTTTTAGCTTTCACCTATCCCTAATGCTGTTAATTTTCTTGCTAGCAAGACTTACTTTGCTTGCTGCAACTTTTGCCTTAACTTTCAGTCTTCTTTATAACCCATATTAAATTCACTAACAGCTGCAATCACTGCAATTTGCAATTTCTTTCTTAATACAAAAACTTCTTTGTGACATTTACTCCATGGAAAATTTCATTAGCATTCTGTGCTTCTCCTTTAATGCAACTTTCCCGTAGAATAGTACTAACTAATCTCTTTATTTTTGTCTATGAAATGGAAATTGTAAGTAGAATAGTTCATGCAATTCATACCCATGGTCATACAAAACTTCTGCATAGAAATATGTCCCTTACCAATGCCCAGAAATACATCAACCATTCTTCTATTTACATCAAAAGGTGACCTACTAGAATCACTGTTAACTCTTGGGCTATAATATGTTTTCACTTAACATTTACCTCAAGCAGAGCATTCTAGTATCATTACTTACTATTATGGCTAGAAAACCATATATATCATTATATTTTGCTTCGAAATAGCCACTGTACTCCTAACCTAACCTGGTATGAATCATATACCTACTGTTGCAACAAGAAAGCAATACAATGTTAAATCAGGCTTTATTCCTATTCTTAACAATAATAATTTAATATAAGCTGCTATCCACAGCTTTCACTTGCATGTAAACTATATTTCACAAACACTACATGCCAGTGGAAATGTTTGTTTACTTTCAAAAGTAGTAAGTGGGAAATAATATATAGAAAATTGTAGCGGACAAGTTCAGTAGCTTCCACAAACATCCACAAGATGTCTCTGCACATTACCACAGTTACAGAATCAAACCGCATAGTTTAAACGTGAGAATTTCATCAATTTCTTTGCAACACACTAGAAAAAGCAATATAAATGGCCACACCCACCCACACATGGGCATTTAAATAATGACGTAGTGGCTGTTTAAATGGTGCTAGGGCCTAACTGACGGCAGATTCTGAAACTACAATGTTTAAACATAATTTTAATGCAAAAAACAGAAAATGTCCTTTTTTGTCATTTTTGACAAAATTTCACCGATGCCTCCCCTTAACGTGATCAGAGCGTATTTCTTTATTATGTTAAATGAAAGTTGACCTTTTATAAGCCATGATTCCTAAGTGATAATATGTACTCCAGGAACAATTACCAAGGTAATTTCTTTAATGTGACTAACTTGCGATTCACTTTATTTTTAAGCTGCTGGGTACTATGTTTTTTTTATTACTTTACTTATTGACTAGATGTGTCTGATAGATTTGTGAACTGTTGTGCCACCTTCCTTTGTCAACAAAACCGCGCTGCTTTGTTTGTTTCTTTATCAGGTCAGAACAAAGCTCAGGAAGATCTATCATGTCATTTGTTGTACATGCATCATGACTATGCACTTTACCCACCACTACAGGTACATTGGTAATATTAATTTTAGTTTTCTTTAACTCTTACTTTTTGTAATAACACTGAACATTTCTGAACCACCAGCATTTGAAGCAGTAATCTCAGATCATTCTATACAGTAGGTCAATAATAATGTTAAACTTCAAATCATAGTCACAATCAGTCTGCTTTATGTATTGCAAATTTAAATGCTGAGAGAGTTATTACAGATTTCCTCATTGAAAGAGAAGTGAGTATTTAAGGATGACTTGAACATTTGTTGAAAACTTTACAATGTTCTGATAGTTTCAGATACATGGAAGATTAAATATGAGCTGAATCTTTCCTGGCGGCGTATATGTTCTAGACGTTCTCGGGCTTCGAGCCAGGTAAGCAGATGTTGAGACATCGACGTTTCGGGAGCGTACATCTCTCCCATCTTCAGGATGTTGAATGACTTAGGCACAGCACTAGGGTGTCGTTGAAGGTGAATCCTGCTCCTTGGAGCAGGGGCCTTCGACTTGTTGCCATACCGGGACACTGTCCCTTACTGGCATTATGTTGGGATTAATTCATCGGGCGGTGGGTAGATGGTTGGCTTTTGTTCTAGGGTTTTTTGAATGACTTAGGGCTGGGGTGACCCATATATATACTGGTCGCCAAGAAAATGACGCAGACCAATCAGTGAGCGGGCTCGCGTTGGTGAATATGACAACCTCTCAGAAAATACTGCTGCTCTGGTCGCTGCTCAGTAAGCCAGATGTGTGTTTCCTGAGTCTCTCTTTTTCGAGTTTTAATGCATGAAGGTATGTATTCATCAGAGCGGGTCAGTGTTCCAAATAAAGACCCACAGGAATAATGGGGCCCAATATCACAAATAATTTATTTGGCCCTATTCCCTGTTATAAACATTTGCTTTCTGTGTGCTGGATTGCCCCACAAGGTAATACCTAATCACAAAAGCAAGTAAAAGTAGGCAAATTATGCTGTTCTTAAGACATTTTGGATAAGCAGAAATTTTAAATGTCTTAATGCAAAGCAAGAAAGGTCATGCTTTGGTAGCATGACTTATTTTTCTCCTAAGGAGTTCTTTATTAATTTGGAGCTCAACAAATTTTGTACCAGTTTCTGTAGATGTAGTAGTATCCATTTGTTAATTCCATTTCCAACTTTTGCTTTGCTGTACATTGAAAAGTGTTATTTTTTATCATAGTTTAATGATAGCATGTTTGCTGCAAACCAGATATTTGTGTGTATCTAATGCTCAGAATTTGATAAAAATTATTATTCTTCTCCTTCCAGGTACTTAGAGTCTAGATTATATTGTTTGAGAATTTCACATACAGTTAGGTGATCAATGTTCTTCAAGTCATCGTTACCACACAAAAAAGAACTAGTAGAGAATGCCTTCCTTTTTCTTCATTAATTACTCTTTTAAGGTTTGTTTGTGCAGTACCTCAGTAAGATTGCTGCAGTGATAATAGCATTGGCATAAGGACACACCTGTAGGTTGAGTCCTGGACATGTCTTTGAATTTCTTAGGTCTCATTCAGCTTTACTTGAAGTTGTTTGTACTATAAGAGAATTCTGGTGTTTGGTATGGTTTACACAGTTATTGATGGATTCAAACAAGTGAATGATTAAATTTGTGCTTATTTTATAATATTTCATTATTCTCCACAGTTCTGTACCATAAATTAGGAGTAACATCCAATTTGACAGCTGTCTGAAATGCACAGGCAAATAGAAATCAAAGAAGAGGATCCTCTGACAAATGACATAGCCTCACAGAATGAGAGAGAGTTCTTTCATGTTTCAATAAAGACAGTATTGATATTGTGCTTGTTGACACTGATTGTAACATGACAGTCAAAACGGAAGTTAAATCAGAGACTTCTTTTATCAAACATACTGTAAAGCAGATTAAGACTGAAAGTGCTACATGCAACAACAACTGGGAGATGCTTAGATAAACAGAAATAGAACAACAGACTGTTTTCAGACTGGTTCACAGAATGCAAGAGAGTTTCTTCTAGAGGACCCTCTAATGGTGGATAAGAAATTCAACAGTGATCATGAAATGTATAGAAATTAAAGGAGAACCTTGGTCTTTGGAAACAGAAACTTCATCAGTCTGTTATAATATTAAGAAAAGTTGTATAGAAACCTACTGCAGTTGTGTAATAATCATCTCAATATATTCTCTGCTATTGCACAATATTTTAATCTATTACATTTAAAATAAAGAGTAAAATTAATGGAAAATGAAGTTAGGATTCGTCAGCAACAGGTAACCCAGGAATAAATGTTAAACTGGTTGGGAAGTTTAATGTGAAACGAGCCTTTTTGTTTTCTGAAAAAAAAAAAAAAAAAAAAAAAACATTACACACATACAGTAAGATGTTTTGATGAAACAGAACTGGACTTGACTTTGAACTCCCATGAAGTGTTATCATTTAACTGGAAGTTATTTCTGATCTGTTATGCTGTAGTCCGCTGGAGTTTGAATTTCCAGATGCTTCGTCCACAACTGCGGTGGACATCTTCAGTGGTGCAGTTGTAGTCTATGGCCATGAAAGCCCACCCTCCCTCAGTGTTATAGTTATTGACAAAATGCAGGAAAGGTAGAATTTGATGCTAGTTTACTAAGCCAGAAGAATTGTAACCCTTAAATTTAAAGGGAGTCAATTAATGACACTAAACAACACTTACTTTTAAATTTTCCCGGGCCATGTTTCAGAGACTTTGCTCCTTTGTCAACCGGACATCGACTACTTGTTTGCCTAATTTGACAATTTCTTTCTTGGAAGACGATGGAGGCAAAGTCTCTGAAACATGTTCTGGGAAAATTTAAAAGTGAGTGCTGTTTAGTGTCTTTAATCGACTCCCTTTAAATTTAATTTATTACAGCAACATTGTGTTCAACACTTCCAAGAAAGAAATTGTAACCTTTGTTTCTTGAATACTAGTATGATTGTAACTAACCCTAATACATGGTACATTTTAAATTTGGTAAGGAGAAGAAAATGTTTCACCTGGTTGGGAAACTAAGCACATGCGCACGTGCACACACACCCATGTAATGAGAGTAGTTTTTTTATATGTATCCCTCTTGTAAGTAATTTGTATTTCTGCTTAATTATTTACAGCTCCCAGGAAAAGTTAATTTAGAAAAACATAATAGAACTTTATTTGTTCATAATTTTGTGTTATACGTATCAAATATTGGTGAAATGCAATTGAGCCTTATGTAAATAAATGAGCATAGAGCACACACTTTGAGAAAAGTTGCTGATAAAGAGGTAAGGTGAGTGTAAAGCTTTTGGTACAGCAGTGTTGTCTGTTTGGTGACTAAATGAACCTTCCTCTTCTTCCACTACTACGGAGCTCCGATCACTCTGGCATCTGGTGTTAGGGGCACTAAGTTTTAATACTTCATTTAATGCCAGGATTTCAAAATTTATAACTTTATCACGGTTTTTGTTTATGAATATTTTTTCCCAAATATCCAATTCTATGGGTGTACTTAAAGATTTTAACCGGCATTAAATGAAGAATTAAAACTTGGTGCCCCTAACACCAGATGGCACAGTGATCAGAGTTCCATAGTAGTGGAAGAAGAGGAAGGTACATTTAGTCACCAAACAGCTGAGGATGAGATAATAATAATAATAATAATAATAATAATAATAATAATAATAATAATAATAATAATAATAATAATAATAATAATAATAATAATAATAATAATAATAATAATAATTTATTTTCATCCATAATAACACTTACATGTTGTCGGATACGTCAAAATAAACAGTTATATACATTTAATTACAACTTGTCCAGTCTATACAAGCATTTTTGTATTAGAAACTTGTTTAGTTCATTTTTAAATAATTTACCTTTTTTGTTTTTAGTGAATTTGGTAGTTTATTAAATAATTTTCCCATTATTAAGGGATCTTTATCTGTTGACTTCTTATTTAAAGTTGGTAATTATTTTGTGTCCTTGTTTCGTGTTTGTGACAATGTTTATTTAAGTTACCCATTTCATCCTTGCTAATTACAAACATTATTACTTTAAAAACGTATAGAGATACTACTGTTAGGATTTTGTTTTCTACAAAAACATTTCTACATGATTCTCTTATATTTACCGTATATATACATCTTACACATTTTTTCTGCAAAACTAGCAATCTGTTCATGTTAGTCATACAAGTGCTGCCCCATATTTCAACTGCATATTGTAGATGTGAATGTATTATTCCATAATAAGGTAGTTTCAGATATTCAGAATTTAGGTATTTTGCTAGGTTCCTTAATAAATAAAGATTTGTACTTATCTTTTTACATATGTAGTCGATATGGTGTCTGAATGTTAGGTTTTCATCAATAATCACTCCTAAGAATTTTATCTTATCTAATTGCTCGATTTGTTCACCATTTATATTTATATTGATAGGATTACTACTATACCTGTTATTGCAGTGTTGAAACATGACTGTTTTTGTTTTTTGAAGATTTACTTTCAAGCTATTGTTTGTAAGATAATTATAGATAATTTGCATTTCTGTAGTTATTATTTTCTCCATTCCATTTACTTCCTTAGTACCAAATATCAATGAGGTGTCATCGGCATACGTCACTGTTTTTGAGTGTGTATTTATAGGAAGATCATTCATGTAGATCAAAAAAAGTATTGGTCCTAGGACAGATCCTTGAGGAACTCCTGCTATGATGTTTTCATAATTGGATGTGATTGATTCTACTGTATTTCTACTCTTGGTTCTAACTACTGTACATTGTTTTCTGTTTACTAAATAGGATTTTAATATTGTGTGAAATTTCCCCGTTATGCCATACTTCTGCAATATATTCAGCAGCATTTCATGTGATACACTGTCAAATGCTTTAGATAGGTCAAGGAATATACCTGTGATCTTTTCTTCATTTTCAAGCCCTTGGAGAATATTGTGGTATAGCTCTGCTATCGCTGTGATTGTGGAGTGATTTTTCCTGAATGCATGTTGAGATTTATTTAATATATTGAATTTATTTAGAAAGCTTAATAATCTATTATTCAACACTTTTTCAAATACCTTAGCAAAAACAGAAATTAAGGTAAAAGGTCTATAGTTTTCTGCTTTTGTTTTATTGCCTTTTTTCAATATTGGTCAAACTATGTTTATTTTTAAACAATCGGGAAAAGAATCCTCCATTATCGATGCATTTATCAGGTGCTCAAGTATATCTAGTAGGGCATATTTACAATGTTTCAGTGTTTTTGTAGATATTTCATCCCACCCCATCGATGTGTTATTATTTAGTTCATTTATTATTTTATCTAGTTCCTCTTTAGTGGTTCCTTTTATATAAATGGTTGATAATATTTCATTTGTCCCTTGTGTTGTATCCCTAATCTGACTGATTTTATTGATTCCCATTTTTAAGAAATAATTATTGAAGACTTGACAAACTTCTTTAGGATTTTTAACTAGCTGCGCATTTTCTTCTAAGGTTATGTTTTCAAATGTCTTATTGTTTACATGATGTTCTTTTACAATTCCCCATATCGTCTTTGCCTTATTATTTGATTTTATTATTTTGTCACTAAATTGTTGTTTCTTTAAATTAATTAGTTCTTGAGCATACTTCTTTTTAAAAGCTTTATATTTATCCCTAAAAATGTCTAAGTTTGTTGATTTATAGAATGTATGGTAATCCTTCATTTTATCTCTAATCTTTGTTACTTCATATGGAATTTTAATACATTGATTATTAGGTTTGGTAACTCTCTTGTTTTTGATTGGGCAGTGTGTCTCAAGGTGCTCTTTTATAATGTCAAAGAAGCAGTTCCATTTTTTATTACTATCCTGCAATGTATAAGCTGCGCCCCATCTCTCTTTTGTTAAACTAACTAGGAGCTGGTTCAGATTGTTAGTAGTCATTTGTCCTAACTTCATGAATTCTGTTATTTCAAGTTCTTCCCCTATATAACTGATATCCATAATTTGGAAACTATGGTCAGAAATACAATAATCTACAATTTCTGTTGAGTAATTTTTTTCAATATTGGTTATAATATGATCTATTGATGTAGCTGAGGTGGGTGTGATTCTAGTTGGTTCTTTAATGTCTTTTAAATTATAACTTGAAATTCTGTCATGTAGGTTTTTATAATCTGTATTATTTGTGCCAGTATTTATGTTTAGATCCCCTATCAAAATTATTTTGCTATTTATACCTATTTTTGTTTTATTTGGCATGTCGTCTAGATAGCAAAGAAAATCACTAACTCTGGTACTTGGCGATCTGTACAAACCCACTATTTGCAAGTTTAGTTTTCCTATATCGAGATTCAACTGTAAAAAATGCGACTCATCTAAAATTTAATAATTTAGTTTTCCTGTTTGTATTTTTGTTGTGGCTACCTCAAATATTTTTTCTATGCTGTAAACTTTATCCCAGTTTGATATAGACAAATTAGCTCCAGATTTTAAAAATATAGCTACCCCACCCCCTATATGATTTTGTCTGGAAAAGTGTGATATCAATTTATAATTTTGTATTTGAAGGCTTTTAATTTGCATACTGTCCAGTCCATGTTCTGTCAACACTGCAATATCAGGTTTACATTTGTTTAATTCTATATCGATTTCTTCAATTTTGTTGGATATATATTGTACATTTTGATGAAATAACCTTATTGTTTTACTATTAACAATGTTTATATTTACTACAGGAGTGTTTGGTTTAGTTTGAGGAGCGAAAACTGTTTCAGTTACTGAGTCAATACCATTAGCTTTAACATCCACCACCTTACTAATTAGTTTCCCCTTAATAGTGAACTGCCCTATTCAACAGGTTTCCAAATTTGAAGGATCCCCTTCTATTTAAATGAACTCCACATCTAGCAAAGGCTCTATCTTCTAACCAATAATTTGCATCAACCAGTAAACAGTCTTTCTTCTCACATAGCCAGTTAATTTCTTGATTTATTTTCATAATTCTCCTAATATTTACATCCCACCTATGAAGTACCCCACTTATTATGATTTTTGTTTCTTTTGATTTCGATCTAATGTTGTTTACAAGATCCATAATGTCCCCCATCTCTTCTGCCATTACTCCATGTTGAATATTGTTCGTACCTGCATGTATCAGCATTACGTCTGGTTTTTGCTCTTGAAGGTTCATCTTCTCCACTTTTTCTTGCAGCTCGCTTACCTTGATTCCAGGAAAACAACGTATTTCAAAACCTTTTTCCCGACACAGGTTTCCAGAAAACTTTAGTATCGAGTCGCCTACCACAAACACATTTCTGTTTTTTATTTCTGTTTCACTTTCACAATGTTTCACATATCGCATTTCACTTTCCACACGGTCTTGTGCTTTATTTAGAATTTCAAACCTGTTCTTTATGCCACTACTGCGTTGCTTTGTTGAAGAATCCTGTTTCCCATTCCTGGTTACAGTAGCGAAGGTTTTATTCTTGCAGTCGCACTCTTTGTTCTTTTTGAGTTCTTTATTTTCCTTTTTTAATATGTCGATCTCTTTTTGAGCATTTTGAAGATCTCTGTTAAGCAGGTTAATCACCACTTGTAGCGATGCTATTGTTTGTGCATCTTGCGTCTGCTCTATGGCTCCCGTAAGCGGCTGATCATTTGCATCAAAATTCTCCTGAGTTGCCTTGACCTTTATGCTGTCTTCATTTCCCTTTGTTCCTTTGGTATTTTTAGTTACTAGAGGACGTTCAGTTGGTTTATCTTCTAGGTTATTGCTCACATTTACGTATAAATTGTGTTTAGTTGATCGCATTACAATTTCTACGGCCGCCATCTTGAAACTCTATCGATTGATCTTGAAAATGTTTCAATTATACAAGTAAGTGAAGTTTGAGTGTAAACATAGTGACTCATAAATCAAACTCAAATATTACTGACTTTGCAAGAGCAGATGCACATACATAATCCCATAATGGAACTTCAATGTGTAAATAAGTTTCTGGTCAATGGGTTGTGGCTGATAATTAAAGTAGGTGATAACCAAACTCATTTTACTTTGAGAACCTGAAGTTCGCCATGTTGTTGTTTCAACCTTCCATAAAATTGCTGACTATCCACAACTTTTTATTGCTTTGCCATTAGATTGGAAACTTGCTCGTGTCTAGATTTTTGAAACAGCCAACTTTTGTCACCTTTGCCATTGCAGCGTCATTTCCATTTTGTTTCTATACAGCTATACAATGAGTCTTTCAGTGGGCATTTTTAAAGTATGTAATGAAACCTGCTTTCATATGAGACTAAGCATTTAGTAATAAATATAGAAAGATAAAATTAGGCAACTGGGGCTACAATCAACTAATTTTATTGTTATGTTTAAGATCCATCTTCCAATTTTTAAACTGTTGAATCAAAATGTACAAAGATGCTAAATAGGTTTTCTGTGTATTCTTGTGTTTTCAAGTGTACTTCACCTAGTTCATTGGTATATCTTAATTCCTTACGAAAAGATACAAGAATGGAACCTGAGAAGTTTTCAGTCAAAGTTTTTCAGGGAAACGCAGTAGGCAAAGCTTGCTTCTCTCATTATTGATAGGTGGCAGTTAAGTATAATGAATGCAGTGTTTCGTAACATTTGAAGTAGCATTGCTGTAATAGAATAACCAAATCTTTGTATGGTAAAGTCAACCGCCTTACTGTGTCATGTGGACATCGACAGATACCTTGAAGTGTTTACTTTTTCTTCCTCACAATCCCAAGTAGAACAATTAGCTGCAATTTCAATTATGAGTGTTCTGAAAGGATATCTCAACCCTTTATTCCCTATTAAGCAGAAGTAAAATTTGATTCCACCCAAATCTCAGTATTTATATTTTACTAGAAATACATGTTTTGAGATCTCCTGGACCATAAAGAGAGCATTATTAGAAGTACATCTGTATAATGGCTTGACAATAAATGAATTGCTGTATCCAAGTTTCATCTATAGTAATTAATCAGCACCGAAACTCGGCTTTAGTGCTCCTTAAATGCGCCAAAAGAGCTTTGGAAATGTTCTTTCCAACAAATGTTTGGTCTAACGTGAGCAAACGTGACAACCAATGCGTGGACAGCTTTCTCATGATTAATGTTAATTTCATTTGTGACAAACAAGTTCTCTTGAGATGTTCATAGCCTCTACTATCTCTCTCACTTTAATTTGGCGGTCGTCTAGCCACATTTGGTGAACTGTGGCAATGTTTCTGACGGTAGTTGCAGTTTTGGACGTCCAGAACGTTCAGCGTCTCCCAAACTCTTACGGCTACGTTTAAATTCAGCTGCCCAAAATTTCACTGTGGTACATGATGATGCAGAGTCCACATACACAGAATCCAACTCATCTTTGATTTGCGTAGGCGTATTGCCTTCCAGAAACAAATATTTAATGACAGCTCGATACTCCATGTCTGTTTTCGTAAAAACACTCACATCGAGTCACTCAAACGACCATGACATAACAACTGAGTGTCCAAAAGGGCTGAAACTATGGTGAGTTACTATCAACAGATGAACAACGAAATTCACTAGCTTTTATTTACAAGTGCTGCAATCTTCATGTTGAGGTACGAAACGCTTTCAGGTGACCCTCGTATATATGCTTACTACTTAATATGCCTGCCTCGGTAGCGTATACAGTAGCGTGTCTGGCTCACTTTCAAGAGGTCTCCAGTTCCAAACTCGGTCACAATGACTTGCCTGGATAAGGTTTTACCCGGGGTTCTCCCTTATCCTGAAAGTGAAATGTCGGGTAATGCTAAGCTCTATGGACCCTCGGCTCATTTGAGTACAATTTCACCCATTCCATTCATCGTCCGATATAACGTTGGAGGACGTAAATCACAAAAAATATAACTTAATTTATTTCATGTTCTTTTTTGTTTGTAATTTACGTCCTCCAATGTTTAGTTATATCGGACGATGAATGAGATGCCCGCCTTGGTAGTGTGGTGGTAGCATGTCTGCCTCACGTACAAGAGGTCCCGAGTTCGAATATCGATCAGGGTGAGCTACCTGGATAAGGTTTTTTCCGGGGTTTTCCCTTATCCAGAAAGACAATTTCGGGTAACTCTAAGCTCTATGGAGCCCGGGCTCATTTGAGCATCATTTCACGCATTCCATTCATCGTCCGATATGACTTAACGTTGAAGGACGTAAATCACAAAAAAGATGAGTGAGATGGGTGAGATGATGCTCCATGAGTCGGGACCATGCAGCTTAGAGTTAGCCTCTTGAACGTGATGCAGACACACAACCATCTACGCTACCGAGATGGGAATAAACATCTTCCTACCCAATTCTTGTAGGTCAAAGAGAATTCCGGCTTTAAGCGAGAGTCAAACGTTTTAAGAGTACATGATGTCTAAAATAATATTCTTTTTGCATATCCAAGAGAAATTGAAAACAGATGAATGACCTCTCTTTGGAGAAAAGTGTCTTTGAAATTTCAAACAAATAAGCATCTCCGAATTTGTTCCATATACAGGATGTTAATTAACTACACTTAATAATGTGAGAGAAAGTGGAGATATCCTATACAAGTAACTTAAATAGGAAATTTATGGCTTTCTGGTTCAAATGTGGAAGTTATGGCTATAAGTTTCAAAAGTGTCAGTACACCACTGCTACAGTTGAGTGCAGAACACGTAAAAATAAAGAGACGTGTCCGGCCATTCCTTCTGGCACGATGGATATGACATCAGCCTTCAAGTCAAAGGTTAGTTCAAGTCCCTTTAATTTTGGTCTTTTTTATTTTTGTTTTGGTTATTATATTCAATATATTGTCTACGTTTTTAATTGCTGTATAAATGTATGCATTTACGGTGTTATTTGAGTTTGGTGATGCAATTAATTACAATTATTTCTAACAAAGATTATTTCTACCTGTATGTCTAAATTGGAGGTGGTTTAAAGGGTAAACGAATTTATATAACATAAAAAGGAAATGCAACTCTTAACGTTAGGTTTATAGGAACTGTTCGATATTGTAACCGCGTTTGCAATGCAAAGCTGACAGTGGCGAACGAAGATCGTCGTCGTATTCTCTACAAAATTCCTTGTGTATTCAATAGCTTGACGTGCTCCTGTTATTCTGCAGTTGGGTCCTCTTCTCAGGTAATACGTGTTTCATATTCCAGAAGCTTGAGGTGACCCCAGTAAAGGTGCACTAGTATTATTGCACTGGCCAGTCAGATTCACGTTCTTAGGTATGAATCACGCAATTTTTTGCTATTAATATATGCATATTAAAACGCGAAGAAAAAATTAGCTACATGATAGGAACGGAACCACGGAACTTTGGGATAAGATTTCGGCGTTGCGCATTGGGACAACAGTAGTTACAGAAACATCACTACAGTACGCCACATAATTTACGGTGTTATTTGCGCTTCAGTGTTGCACTAGAATGTGATTTGTTCGATATTTGAGAAATGTGAAGATTACATCTTGAAAACGTCAATAGCGAGCTACTAAGAGTCGGTAATTCTATATTCGAAAAGCGGTTTTAAAGGCATACTAATGTAATAATTTCAAACACCTTATTTACCTAACTTATCAGCATCTGATGCCAGTTAGGTTCAATACAATTAATTGTGTTAAGTTTAGCCGCGACCATTCATTGCTTATCTCAAGGTGGTTATAATAGCGACGTCTACAATCAGTGAAATTAATTCAGTAGAGTTCATTAACATCCTCTATAACCGGCCTCTAGTTGATCAAAGAGAAACAGTACGCTGAACTGGTTTAAGTATTTGAGTTCCCCAATGTTGTTAGTTGCAATATTAAACAATGCTATAAACAGCAGCTTTCTTTATCGTTCTGTAACATATTTTCTAAAAGGAAGCACGTTACGTGATATCTGAAGCAATTCTCAAGTAGAAACTGGAAATTTTAGAGAAGTTGGAGCCAGGTTCTCCATAAAATGCAGATTCGGATGACTATAACACTCGTCAAGCAGTTATTTATGACAATAAACAGAAGTAATACGCTACGGACAGCATGTAACACAAGTGCGAAGCAAACTGCGACACTGCAAATTGATTCAGCTATAAATGTAAATAAAGAACTATCAGGCACTGTTCCAATAATAAGAAAAAACCAAATAATTTATCCAACAGCTTGATTGCAGTGACTTGTTCACACAGCGAACAAGCGTTGGTTATCAAAATGGAAACCGCGAGGCTCCGTGTGTTAACATAAGACATGGATGGTCTGTCAGCTGAAGAAAAAGATACTGAACAGTTAGCAAGAAAGATACGAAAGCTAATATGCAAAGAGGAATTAAATGCTGATGACTTGTATTATGCAGATTTAACTGTTCTTTTTCACAAGATGCGTTCTTCAAAACTATTAGCTGCTAGCAGCCAGGAAGCTTATGGGGACAAACAAGAGATTGAGTAACATTTACGACGTGCCGCAAAATAAAAAGAAGACTAAACTACACAAGGTGATTTGTCAACAGCAAAAGCACCGTTGTTTTACAGAAATGTAGTATCTGTGGAATATTGTGCTCAGAAGAAGGAATACCTGCAGAGAGAAATATTCTCTCAATGCTTCTATGGAACATTTGTATCAGATGTGAGAAAAGAAATCAAGACAAAACTACACCTGTAGATTATCTTGACAATGTTACCATTCATTCCTCTGAAGTTATGAACACTCTTCTACCCAATGTGACAGCGCTGTTTCAGACACGGAACAGGGGCAAAATTATAGTCATCTACTTTTATTTTTCTGAACGAAATATGAAAAGGACTCTAATGAAGATCTATTAATGGCACGGGCAAGAGTAAACTTACCTGAGTTCGCTTTCCAAAAATGAGGAAAAGGCTTGTAATAAAAGAATAAGGTAACCAAAATGTAGAGCTGGTGAAAGGTGTGGCCAATTATTCATGCAAAGTTGGGGCTAGGTGAGGTCTGAAAGTGATTCAATTGAATTATTTATTGTCACGAGATTTCTGCATTACAAGAATTAAGACAGATTTATAAAATAAATTATTATGTAATTACAACTACTATATAGATAAAATACAGGACTATTCGAAAAGATACAACTGATTTAAGTATTTATTTCTTCCAACCTAAAAAAATTATAAGTATGATTCCAACGTTCAGGGAGAGAGAAAAGCTTACAATTAAATAGCGCGTGGGGCGGGGGTAGAACCTCCAAACACAGAACGCCAATTGGTGCTGTTGTTTCTCTGTAGTGAAATGACATCACAAGCGAAACAATTTTGTGTGCTAACATTAGCAACACTAGTCCATTGTTGCAGTTCAACGAACATTTCCAAGTTGTTATTGTAATAAGCAACCACTGCGTCATAAGCGTCATAAGAGTGGCATCGAAAATTAATAAAAGGTGGTTACTTCTGCAAACGGAAAAGCACTTGACGTCCTCCGACATCGGACGAGAATGTGAGTGTATTCGTCCACAATACGAAAGGAACCCCAAGTAATTCACATCATGAGCAAACAGGGAACTTAACATTCCTCAACTAAAGGTATGCCAAGCTCTAAAAGAGAGCCTGCGCCTGCAGCCATACAAACTAGTTATTGCAAGAATTGCATCCTGAAGACCACAACAATAGGTACGAATTGTGCATTGGCATGTTAGATGATATGAGAGGATACAATTTTTTCAACAATTATTTTTTTCCACCAACGCATTCAAATTTAGGTAAGTGAAAATCCTAGGGCAGCTATTCAACATTTAACAGTTTTACCAAAGATGAACTGTACAATATCTGTAAACAAGGTTAATGGACCTTTCTTCACGGAGTAAACTGACAGGACTAACTTATCTAGGCATGCTTAAAAACTGGTTATTTCCCCATCTTCAAGATCAACTGCATTCAAGATGGTGCCCCGCCTCATTTCTCTTACAACCTACAATGTTACTTGAATAACACATTTCCAGGGCATTGGATTCTAAGAGAAGCAGATCAACTTTACCGCCGGTGGCCAGCCAGGTTTCCAGATCTTCGTGTGATATTTATCTACCTGGTGATGTAAAGAACCGTGTTTTTCCCTCCTACGCTTGACACCCTTGAGGATCTACGACATCGAATTGTTTAAGTTGTCAGTTTGAAAACTGGAGACCAGCTGATTCGTGTGTGGCAAGAAATGATGCACCATTCTCACGTTTGTAGCGTAATATATGGTGCTAAACTGAAGGAACAATATAAAATTGCGAACTTTTCTCTCTCCACGAACGTTGGAATCATGTTTCTATCTTTCTAGTTTTCAAGAAGTGAATGAAATGTCTTTCCTTTTGAATAGTGCTGTATATTCATTACAACTTAATGAACCATGAACTAATAATTCCACTGATAATTATGATAAAAATATTGAAAAATGCTAAGACCAATAACAACCAAAACCACTCCCTTAACATTTAAATAACAACTGCCCCCTTCAACAGAGACAAGCAGTACATTTGCTAATATACTCGATTCATCTCGACTTCGTACCCTCATAATTCAAATTATAGGTTTGATGATGATTTATATATACGAGCGCTCAACTGTTTCGTCATCAGCGCCCCTACTGTAACTAAATTATGGCAATAACCAGATACAAATACACAAAAAATCAAAACAAAATGGCAATAAAAGCAAATATATCCAAATGGAAAAAACACTTAAACATAAAATACCGAAAGGCATAAAAAACAGCTAGCAATATTAACTTGTCAGAACAAACTACCTGCCCAGCAGTGGTCTAATTAATTTGTTACTTTACTTAGGCGCTTGGCTAGTATTTTCAGCGGATTTATCCTGCCTTTTTGTCACTGTCGTTTTGGCAGTGTGAACAGCATATTCCCGCTGCATATCCTCAATGTGGGAGGACCGTATTCCTACTGATAATTTCATTTCGAGTCTCTCGAAACGATCAGAAACTGCGATCGGCGAAGATGACCGCCGCCGATCTGAGTTCTGTCCAAGTCATTTCTCAGATGTTCTCGGAGGAAATGGTCATGGACTTCTGCGCTCCTTTTGCTTGGTACTAGCCTTCTTATGTTCCTTGAGAAAGTCAGTTCTTTCATATGAGGTCTTGAACTTTCTGGGCTATATATATATATTACTATATACATTACCGGTACACATGTTCTTGAGGTAGATGCTTTCTGCAGTGACTTGGCTGATACGTTCTTCATAGCACTGGACTTAGTAGGTGTGGCCATTGTTGTTCATCTCTACCCGTTACTCGCACAAATCACACTATGGATTGGGCAACTTGACAAAGAATGAGAAATTGTCACCTTATTATGTCTTGTTACCCTCATGAATTGAACTATGTATTTTCAAACGTGAGGGCCGACTAAAGCTTTTATTACAAATTTTGCACTGGTGTGGCTTCTTACCCTCATGAATTAAATTATGTGTTTTCAAAGTTGACAACTGAGTGAAGGTCTTATTACAAACTTTACATTGGTGTGCCTTGTTACCCTCATGAACTAAATAATGTGTTTTCAAATTTGACAGCTGAGAGAAACTCCTATCACAAATTTTACATTTGTGTGGCCTCTTCCCCTCATGAACTAAATTATGCCTTTTCAAATTTGACAAATGAGAAAAGCTCTTATCACAAACTTTACAATGGTGTAGCTTCTTACCCCCATGTAATATTAAATAATGTGCTTTCAAATTTGACAACTGAGTGAAGCTCCTGTCACAAACTTTACATTGGTGATCCTTCTTACCTTCATGAACTAAATTGTGTCTTTTCAAAGTTGAATAATGAGTAAAGGTCTTATTACAAACTTTACATTGGTGTGGCTTCTTACCCTCATGGACTAAATTATGTGTTTTCAAAGTTGACAGCCTACTAAAGCTCTTATTACAAACTTTACATGGGTGTGGCTTCTTACCCTCATGAACTAAATTATGTGTTTTCAAAGTTGACAACAGAGTAAAGCTCTTATTACAAACTTTACATTGGTGTGGCTTCTTACCTTCATGGACTAAATTATGTGCTTTCAAATGTGACAACCGAGTAAAGCTCTTACTACAAGCTTTACAGTGGTGTGGTTTCTTACTATCATGAGTCAGCATATGTGCTTTCAAATGTGACAGAATGCTAAAGTTCTTCTCACAAAAGCTGCACTGTTGTGGCCTTTTGTTCATATGACTCAAACTCCTGTGTTTGAAGTACAAAGGCTGTGTATACCTGTCTGCCTCATCACTATGTTTACCATACTGATCACAGTACGTATATTCCTTTGCAGTTAGCACATCACATGTTAAATCACACTTTTCATATTCATATTCAAGACGATCCATTTCATGACAGAAGCTTGTTTCTCTTACTGGGACTTCAGCCAAGAGCAATGGTGATACACCAATAATGGTGCCAGCAGCTGTTTTTGAGAATAATCTGAAATGATGGAGGAGTTAGTATCATTTAGTATAATAATGGGATAATCAAATCTCAAAATAGAATCTATCAGTTAAGGCACAGAAATTGGTGACAACACTAGTTAAATTGATTCACGCAAAGTAACTATGTTGTTCATTATAACCAATTGGCTCTGTTAATCCACAATATCTTCAGACATATAATAAAACTTTCCAGTGAACAACACAGCAGTAACCATCTTATGTTTCTGGCAATACAATCAATGTTTGTAATAAGAACCAACCATTAAATCAACATCATTGTTTACTATAAATGTTACTATTCAATTTCGTTTACAAGGAGCTCCTGTATCTAAGATCTTTGGCAAATATAAATATTGGTAAAAAAAAGTATTACTGACAAGTTGGAAAAACATTTCAATTCCTTGGATTTAACAATCAAAAATTTTGCTCATTCTGAACATAGATCTTAGAAGGCTCTGTATTATATACAAATAAGAATTATATTACTTGCCTAAGAATGTATTACAGTGTAATATGAACAATATATCAAGTGACATTTTAGGTTAATTCAAACCAATGATACTTTCTCATGCAATAACTTATAATCAGTTTTACTATTTTTATTAATACACAGAACAAAAACGTATCTTTTCATAGCACTATTTTGTTAATGTCTCCATTGGAAGACCAATTTGGGCTGCTCATAGCTTTTCGGTTCACATAAAATGCTTCTCAAATTCTCATTATTGTACTGCTCTGTCTGGCAGAATGGCTCACAACTATGATACTCAACAGCCAACTGAATGCTAGCAACTACCAGTCATGGAAGAAAGGTTCTGCCAAAGGATAAATCCTTAACTACATGGAATTCTGTGGAACACATCAGCAGGGTAAAAGCCATGTACTTATGGCTTCATACGTCTGCTAACAGTTTTCCTCAAATGTTCATATTTTTAACTCCCTCGCAGCAAAAAATGAACAGTGAAGTAGGGTGACTCACTTAATTCCATTAAAATAGATATCCAATACCTCCGTCACACCACTGTTGCTTAGATCTGTTAATCCCAAATGCCCCTGTATCATCCACATCTTTGTCTTGGCAATCTGAGGACAGTGGTACTTCAAATGTCGCGAAACTCTGCATTCATTTTCCTTTACTGCCACCTATCTATAAAGAGGGAAGGAAGCTTTGACTACTGTGTTCCCCTGAAAAAAAGCACAACTGAAAACTTCTTAGGTTACATTCTTGTTTCTTTTATGAGGAAATTAAGATATACCAATGTGTTGGTTAAAGTACACTTGACAACACAAGAAAATTGATTCACCATCTTTGTAGATTTTGATTCAAAAGTTTAAAACTTAAAAGATGAATCTTAAATATAACAATAACATTAGTTTCCTTAGCCCCAATTAGTTACGTTTATCGCTCCTTTATATTTATTACTAAATGATTAGCCTCAGATGAAAAGAGGTTTCATTACATATTTTAAAAATGCCTAACGAAAGACTCATTGTATAGCTGTGTGGAAACAAAACGGAGATGCCACTGCAATGACAAAGGTTACAAAAGATGGCTAATCCAATAATCAACATAGTAGCAAGCTTCCAATCAAATGGTGAAGCAATAAAAAGTTGTGGTTAGTAATTTTTTGGAAGGATGGAAAAAGAAAATTCCCAGGAACAACATGGCATAACTTAAAGTTATCAAATGCCAAATAAGTTTGGATATCATCTATTTCAATTACCAGCCACCATCCATGGACCAGAAAGCTATTTAAATATTGAAGTTCTAGTATGGGTTTATATAACTGCATCTGCTCTTGAATAGTCAGTTATGTTCCTGCATGCAGTATATTGGTTTGGTCTAGCAGTAAGAGAGTTAAACTTGAAACAGTCACCAAGAGCTTCCAAACAACACGGTTTGGAGATCAGGAAAAGGGTGCTCTTGCAGACATCAAAGTTGAAAACAATGCAAAAGCAGGCGACAACTTAAAATGTGGAACATGGAACATTTCATGTAGTGTAATGGGATGGATTACAAATAACAACCTCCTGTGAACTCACATAACTTATACTTCAACAACAAATCTAATAGAAATTAACAATCCAGAACAGGAGGAAAACCACAAAAAAGAGGAACAAAACAAAGAGGTGGAAAATTAGGATGCTTGAAGAAACAGCGCCCATGGATAAATGACATAGAGTGACAACATGCTCTATTTCTGCTAGATTGTTGAACCTATTAACAATGCAAAAATCTGGATAGAAAAATAATATGTGAACAGAAAATTCAAACAGACTTTCCCACTATGGCCAAAAAAATGACTTAAGATGATTAAACCTAGGGATAATAAAACAAGAACTTTGTAACATAATTCATCACTTAATGAATTGAGAAATACTGACCATTAATTATGTCTTGTAATTTATTCCATTTTCAGTTTGGTAGTACTGGCAGGAATATAGTAACCTCTGGTAGTAACCTTGATAAGGTTGAATGTGATTGCAAATGTTTCCTAAATTGTGATCTCACAATTTATGGAAATTTCCATTAATTTCTTTAAAGATAAGTGAAGCTGTTGTTACAAACAATTTGTGTATTATGTAATATAAATTATAATTCATGTTCTGCTATGGTATTGGTATAATCACTATGATATTGTAGTACTCTATGGCACAAAATACCTGCAAATGGTGAACACCTACAATACAGCAGTTAAGTATGTCATTACGTATGTGCAGAATCACATATATATATGGTTATTAATAAAACACACATAATCTATACTTTGTTTAATTCTGTTTTATTTTGTATCATACTGAAACATGTATGATCTCACTTAGATTAATCAATTAATCTTTTATTTTAAAGATTAAAAATCTTAATTGAATATTCAAGTCAATTATAACTGATTACAATAAATATTAATATAAACTCTTTTAGCCCAATTTTGGCCTCTTTGTTTTGATGTAGGTATTGCTTCCAAACTAAACACCTTTCCAATGCATCAAGCTTTCACGAGACATGTAATGTTCTTTGAACTTTGAGATAATATAACTCCTGATAGCTAAAAAAAAGCTCTGAACCCCGAGTCTAAAGAACACTTTGGTTGTGAAATACTCTAAGAGGTACATAACTACATACAGATGCTGACAGAGAAGTTTCTTTCCTTAATGCTTGTGTGTGACAATGCATCATATACAACTCATTTATCGCTTGCTAGCATAAACAGAACTGTACAAATTTGAACTGAACACTTCACTTATGCAGCCATGGAAACAATTCTGAGCCCTCTTCTCAGGGGTGCTGGTGATGGTGGTGTAACTTTGCTATAAACTGAGTAAGCCAGTAACGTTTGAGTTCATGACAGTGAGTGAAAGTTTTGTTATAAAACTTAAAACAAGGAATAACATTTTGTGCTGAGTGGAATTAAAATTATGGCATACAAAAATTTGTGAGGGAAACTGGGTGTACATTTTGGCTTTAACCTAAACGAATCCGGTAAAATGTCTGATAGAAAAAAAGTATTTTGTAAAGTTTGTGGGAAATTATGTAGTCATAGTGGTAGTGCTAGTAGTTTGAATTATCATTTGAAACACACCCAACCATTTCAAAGTGCTAAGGAATCATCTCCAACTGTTCCACAGGCGTCACTGTCCAATCTAAATAATTTCATAGCCACATCGATTTCTTCCATCAAGGAAGCTGAATTAACAGATAAGATCGTAAAGTGGATAGTAAAGGATAGCCAATTGATTGATATTGTTTCGGATAAAGGGCTAAAAGAAGTTTTAAGAGAAGCCATTGGAAACTGTTTGTATAATCTTCCATAAAAGATGTAAGAAAACGAATCAACAAGTTATACGATCACATAGAAAATGAAGCTAGTCAGTGAAGCAACAAATATTAAACAAATAAAAATATTTGTAAAAGAATCTTCACTTAACTTAAGAACTTGATGTTAATACTTCCTTCTTCTTTATAATAACGATTTCAAAAGCATCTTGCTTCCATCATCAGTTAATACCCAACTCCGTTAAGAAAATCTCGGTTGCAATGTTATTCTCTGTTGTTTGTTATGCATTACCAACATCTGAAAACGAAACAAGCCTAAAAACAGAATCAATTGCTGGTATGTCAAAATTCATTACGCGATGCTTATTTTTTAAAATAAATATTTTTTCCCACACTATTAACTCTATTGGACTATTTAATTGTTTTAATAATTTAACTTTGGGATTTATTTCATTGTTAAATGACCAAAAATGATCTGCTATGGCCGATTTATCAATCTGTTTATATTTAATGTTACGAAAATGTTCTTTCTTTCTTGTTTCCAAACTACGTTTTGTGTTTCCAATATAAACCTGATCACAATCCAAACAATTACATTGGTAAATACCAGATTTTTATTATTAGGAATTTTATCTTTTTTAGAAAATTGTAATCAGTTTTTAATACTATATTTGTTTGGAGGAACTAAAGTTATACCAACTTCTTTAAGAAATGTTTGAAAATGTTTATTAAACCAAGGATGGTAACTAAATTTTTTAAAATTATAATCATCTTTTATTTTTTTAAGAGTAGAAATTTAACAGTTTTTTTATATTTAAATTTTTCAATCTTCTTTCGTATAAAATATTTATTAAAACTATTAATTAAAGCAGTATTAATAAGTTATACGATATTGAAATATCTAAGCTATTGGACACATTAAAGTATAGTATGCGCAATTTATCATGAGTGTTCGTCTCCCAAGTCCTCACTCGGTAGGTTTCGCCTAACTCCGTAAACACTGATGACAACTTAGAAACATGAAATGCGCTATACTAGTACACTCTGACATCTAGTGACTAATATGCTAAGCTTTTACCCGCGCTCTTTGTTTTCTGTGTGCATTCGTTTTGTGCAAGTTTGAGGTTATTTACTACAGCTTAACCAGTTTGTAATTATGGCTGAGGGCACACCAAACTCATCAGCAATGAAATCCGACTCGGAAACATGAACGTACAGTCATGCATAGGGATGGCCGCAAAATAATAGCGAAAGTTGCAGAAAGTTGCGATATAGAAAAGGATAAAAACCAGTGTTCCCACTCAGCAAATCAATAGAAGGAGCAGCTGCTTACACAGGAAAAAGCATCGGCACTGTCAGGCATATTAAATCGTTTTGTACATCTGATCCCAATGAATCTCCAAAAACACCAGGAAAAAGCAGGTAATAACTAATAGTGATGTTTTCTTTCTTTCTTCTTTTCCCTTCAATCCTTTCCTTTTTGACTTCCTCCTTTTCCTTATATCCTGCTCTTTTATCTTTCTTTTTCTCTTGCTCTGAGCCCTTTGTATATTTCTACATAGCGTTCTATTTCCCTCAATTACCAAAGCTACACTGGTATTTAATAGAGGCCAACAAACCTAGGAGCAAGACTTACCTATGTTGTGGATGTTATGGTTCTCGAAAGGGGACACACTATTATTCGTTTACCTCCATATAACTGTGATCTGAATGCAACTGAACTGGCGTGGGCAAAAATAAAGAACGTTTTCAGAGAACACAACGTTACTGGTGATATGTCAGCCACCAATCTGCAGAAACTTCCTATAGAAGCATTCTCTTCTGTAACTGCGACAGATTGGGAAGGATACTGCAAGAAGGTCCAAGAGCTGGAAATGAAGTATTGGAGAAATGATGGTGTAATAGAAAATGCGATTGATGAAATTATCATCACATCAGAGGATACTAGCGATGAAACTGATGCAGTGGACTCAGAAATTGAAGAGTCACAAAGCAAATGAGTGAGTATAGCTGTCATAATATTTGTTTACTTTGTTATGTGTTTCATAAATAGTAAGTATATAAATATACAGCTTATTGTATCGAGTTCAATTTAATGTTTGTCCACACATCTCACACTTGCGGCGCATATCTTCGCTTATCTTACACGCTATTTTGCTGAACTGTGTTTTTCAAGGTTCACCACACTGCAGAAACAAAAGAGTGTTAGCTCTTGCAACTTCCCCTCTGCCTGCACTACACAGTAAATCCAGCGCTCTTCTTATCTTACACGTACTGTATGCAGCATATGTTAGCTTAACAGGGGTTTTCTGGACTTCAGTAGCGAATCAAAGTTACTTTGGAGTTGCTGCCCACCATATTGATTCTAACTAGGAGTTTTGCAGTGCAATGTTGCTAGTGAAAAATGTAACTGAAAAGCACAGCGCTATCACTTGAACTAATGAGTTTGTACAGGTTGTAAATGATTGGAACTTGCAAAATAAAGTAATTGCTATTGGTATTTGGTATTGAGAAATAAAAATATGACAAAATTTGGTGTTCTGGGCCACTTTAAACATGGTCCGTACCTTGAAAATGAACTGTCTAAAAAGTTGAATGATCTTAATATTCCACAGATAAAATTAAATCAAGACATAGTAACACGATGGAACAGTACTTGTACTATGTTTTGAAAGTCTCCTCAAAGCTAAGAGACCAGTTATTGATATATTAAACACCCAACCTTCAAATATCATTTCACTAACTGAAATTGAATGGGAAATGACACAAAGAATGTTTGAATGTCTGAATCCTTGCCTGGATATGTGTGATTTTCTTGGGGGAAGTAAATAGGTCACAGCAAATGTTGTGCTACCTGCAATAACTTATCTAAGCTTAAATCTCAAAGTCCCTGATTCAGACCCTCTGTATGTGATCAGGTTCAAAACTACTCTTGTCGAAGATTTAATAGAAAGAATTAATAACTGGCCTAAATTAGAAATGTATGAAAAAGTTACAGCTCTCGATCCAAGATTCAAATCCTTGAAATGTCTTCCAAGAAACACAAGAGAGTTTAGTATGGAAAAGACTTTCAGAAAAATCTGTGGTAGCCATGAAAATGATGACAGAAGTAAATTTGAAGAGAAAACGATTTTTAAAGACAATGACAATGTCGAGGAAACTGCCTCAGCCTGCATTGACATCGAAGATGGTAGCATGTCTGCCTCACGTTCAAGAGGTGCCGAGTTCGAATCTCGGTCAGGGTGGGTTACCTAGATAAAGTTTTCTGAGGTTATTTCCTTTATCCTTAAAGGCAAATGTCGGGTAATGCTAAGCTTCATGATCCCGTACTCATTTGAGCATAATTTCACCCATTTCATTCATTGCCCGATATGATTCGACATTGAAGGACGTAAATCACAAAAAAAAAGCCCCATTAATACCACTTGCTACAGAAATTGACGTCTACAAGTCTTTGGGTGAACTGGATGACGACTTCCCAAATCCTCTTCATTGTTGGAAGACACATCCTATTCGGTTGCCAATTCTTTCATCCATACCAAAGAAGTTGCTTTGTATACCAGATCATCGTTTCCCTGTGAATGTGTATTTAGTGATGCAGAAAATATTGTCAAATAACGAAGGGTTAGCACTTACATGTTTTAAATCATGGATGAAACAACAGTGACTAGGTGAGTTTTCATGTAAACTATTATTTGCATGTCAGTCACAAATCCTAGTAGTTATTGATATAATACATTACTAAATAATCAATTACAAAAATACTGTAGATCTAATTCAATACATATATAAAGCATGTGCACTTGATGCAAACAAATTTTCAATCTAAATATTTAAAAGTTTCATAAATAATTAAATATACGGAGTATTAAAGTATTTTATATAATCCTTACACCTAATTTTTGAAAATATATCTTGATTAATCAATTAAAGTAACATGGTTAATTGATTAAAAATTTGGATCTATCTACAGCAGTAACTTTTATTGTATAATCATTAGTATCAGACCATGAGCTCAAGGAGACATGTACTAAAACATAAATGTGATAGGTATATAAAAACAACAGTATACATAACACAAAAGGCAGAAGGCTTGTAATTGAAAGGAATCATGCCTTACCTTGAAGATTTTACTGGAGGAAAGTCCCCATCCTGTAACAGAATAATTCAAATGTACTGTTTCACACAATCATCTACATAGTGTTAAATGTCCTGCATAACATGGTTAAAATATATATGGAAATAAATTTTTTATATTTTATCCTGTAATGAGGGTAAAAAGACTAAGTAGTGGAAAAAGTAATTCCTTTCTTGGAAGTGTTGAAAACAGTGTTGTTATGATAAATTAAATTTAAAGGGAGTCGATTAATGACACTAAACAAGTTACTTTTAAATTTTTCCGGAACATGTTTAAAAGTGTTGTTTAGTGTCATTAATCGACTCGCTTTAAATTTAATTCAGTGGAAAAAGTATTGAATTGTTAGGTTTAGAGGAAATAGAACTGGCAAAAGAAATGTTTAATAAGTCAAAATACATGATTACAATGGTCAACCACTTAGAGTAATTATGACAGAAACATGACAAGACATCAGTAGGACAAAAAAGGGCTAACATATTGTGTTCATCTATACCAGTAAAATATTTGGACATGAAAGACATTATGTAACTGGTAAATTCCTCAATACAATTGTATCAAGACTGATGGTGATGATGATAAAAGAGTAGCACCAATAGTGTTTCAGAATACAGGTCTTCTCAACACAATCAGAACTCAATATACTTAACCAAGGATCCTTTATTGTATTTAAAATGCAGGGAGAATAACCCAAAGGGTCAATGTCCATTCTTCTTACACACTGGCACATAATGATATCCAAGATTATTGGATCAAACTGTTGGAGCTGATACCTACAATGCTAAGAACATACATCACAGAATGTACTGTTGCTGATTTATATGCCAAAGTGATAACATAAATACATTGATAAGAAGCATTACAGGAGATGCTGAAGATGTCCACATAGATTCTACATGGACCAGTTAATCTGCTCTGTGATTCCTACACCATGCCGAACAGTTTTGTTGCTATGTTGGTTCAGGACACTGTTTTTCCCTTGTTCTTATTTTTCACTGAACATCCTCCAAAGTTCCTCAGATTGGACGATGAATGAAATAGGAAAAGGATGCTCAAATGAGCCCAGAGTCCCAGAGTTTCTGGTCACCCGAAGTTCATTCAGGTTGGGGGAAAACATAAAAAAAGAACCTAATCCAGCTAACTTATCCTGACTGACATTCAAACTCAGAAACTCTTGAAAGTGAGGCAGACATGCTACCCCCATTACACTGAAGCAATGAATATTACATAAATACAACTATTTACCACATAATCCTCACTTATCTTAAAAAATGATTGAAATTTGTCTTACTAATAGATGAGATCGATTTCATAAACATTTGATGACTGAGGATGTAGACAAATGTTTACGAAATTGATCTCATCAATTAATAAGTAAAATTGTATTATGACAAATACAGAGTGAAACAAGTTTGGAAATCAAGGTGATCAGGAAAAGAAAGAGTTAAACTACTCTAAGAACACAAGGGATCAGGGAAAAGCAAAGTGAAACAAGAGTGGGGATACAAGGCATCAGAAAAGAGGTAGGAATTGGCAGTATTATCCAGATGTAGGGACATATCAGCATGGTAAGGACTGTGAGAACAGAGGAAAAGGTACGAGCAAATGTGATGCTAGTGAAGTTACACAATTTTTACTGGAGAAAACAAAGAAATGGAGTGATGTGCAAGGGAGAAATATGGCAAAGAAAGATTACGTATAAAGTATATAACTATTGAAGGGCAGTCCTGTTACCAAAGGGGCCAGGGCCTAGTTCAAGGGTAACCCGAGATGTATGATCTGCAAATGCAATAGGAACATGTCTTAGCCATGAAACTTCTGCTTTTTAGTGAGTAGTGCCAAACAGACAAAGACCAAACTCCAAATTCTGTACACTTAAGTGCAGTTGACATTAACCCATAAATTCATTTTTCTTAAGCTTGCAGATTACAAAAAGTACATGTTCACATTCTTGGAAGTTTTTCCAATGATAAACAGACAAAGAATCAGGTGAAAATCCTGTCAATTAAACAATGGCCTACAGGCCCGGAAATTACACTGTTGGATTACAACATTAGCATCTAGCTGAAATACAAAATAACATATCCCATCTGGTACCTGGAACACATTATAGCATCAAGTTATGTATTTAACTGTACAGCTGATAATTGTATAACTAAGCATAACCAGCTACCCAAATTGTAATATGCAGGCACAATCACATCTAAGGCAAAAATAAGAAATACAGTGGAAACTGATATCTGTGTATATCAAGAGGAAGAGGGAAGGCTACATGTAATTCTGAATTACTGATGAGATTTTGATAATGCATCATATTTAGGGATCCCATATTCTGAAATGGCAAAAATGGCACACTTTGACATTATGTTATCAAAAAAGTGAATTAGCGTAAATAATGAATTAATACAGATACAGTACCATTAACTGAACTCTTTAACTTATTCCTTCACTTGCATCTCTTCCCTCCTATTATATGTTACTACTGGCTCTGGGTAGTTGATGAAGACTGGCCCAGCTGACTACCGCTATCTGATATTTTTCCTTTAAATGGATCTGAGCAAAGTTTTCTGTCCTTCAGTACCATTTCATAAAGCTCAGAACAAATCATATCGTTAAAATATGTCTTCTCCACAAGAACAGACTTGATTGTATCCAACTGGAGCCAGTTTCTTTCATCTGTCTTCAGCAAGTTCATGAGGGAGAAGACACGCTCTACAAGAGTATTAGAACCAAGTAATATAAGGCAAAAACAGACAATTTTTCTTCCATTTTAAGGTAGCTTATGTTTTGCTTCTTAAAATGTAAAAATAATTCTCTCCATCAGTCCACAACTTTACACATTGTATTGTTACAGTCAGCTAGCTTCTGTTCATGTTCTGTAACATGCACATGTTCATCAAGCTGTTCTTCACTGATAACCAAGCTTCCCAATATCAATTTAATTTCTCTCACATGTTTTTCTATTCTTCAACAAATAATAGGTGAATCCATTGAAAGCCACTACATTGTGGAAAAATGTTTGAACGATTGATGGGTCCATTCCTTGATGTACTAAACTGCAGTTGTATAGAATTCTGAGACATAGCTTCTGAATATATCTTATACAATCAAACCCTCACTACAAAGATTATGAAGTTCCTGTTTCACAGCATTGTTCAGGAACATTTTCCTTTGGTAAATATCAGGTTATATAAGTAGAAGGTCAATTTCTTTTTTCACTTCAATACCTGATGCCTTTCCATGCTCAATTCTTTGAATGTACTGAGAAAAGATTGGCAACTGTGACAGCAAAAACAACAGGAACAGGCAAGATTCCCTATTATTGAAAAAGTCATATAATATTCTTGGACACCTTTCTTGTGATAAAAAAATTACTTCAATGCATCATATATTTCAATGAAATGGTTCAGTGCAGGTTCAAGTGACAGCCATCATATCTTGCTGTGTACTAGTATAGTTTTATAATCAGTATCCACAAACTGACAGAACGACTTGAGGCTTTCCACTCTCACAGTAAACTGGTGAAACTACTGAAAACCCTTTCCTAAAATCACTTGAATACCCACTGGAATATTCTACTATGCTTCAGCCTAGTTTCTCTTGCATCTTATTGTAAACATTGCTCTTACCTTTTCTTGCTAATCCTCTAAAGTTTGTAATTGTACTGTCTGCTGAAAATCCTATTACCTTATGAGCAATCTTATATTTCTCAATTGTCTCACCAACATGGCCTAAAAGAATATCAGATGTTTTTCCAAGTAGGTTAGTAAACTTCAGTATTTGAACATCAATATCATTTTCTGGAGTAAAGTATTGTACAATATAGGCACAACTTTGACACCGATATGGTTAGAAGGATCACCAACAAACAGCAATATTTTGCGCTTTGCAAACCATTAACAATTTTCTGTATTGCAAACAGAGCCAAAACTTTTGCAATAATGCCTTGCATTTTGTTTGCACATACATGAACTTTTTATCCACAAATTTCTTCATTATACAGATGTACAGTGCATAGATTTAAAACTATGATTATGTTTAACGATGTGAAATACCATTGTTGCTTCCTGTGCTGCAAGTTCTGCCCCTTGGTCACAAAATGCTTCAGTTTTAAAAACAGGAGGTTAATTGTTGGCTTGAACTTCTTGCTCCTACAGCAGCTTTGTGTTTATTGGAATGAACATGATCCATGATATCAGATTTCCCTCCATGGCTGACGCTAAACATACTGTGGCAAGAATTAGACTCCAGTTTAGATTAGGTACTAATCAATACTACTCTCCTTCAAAAATATAAATTGCTCTTTAAGAGAATCACTACATATACATTTCTGCTAAGGCATCTTAGTTTACTTCACAGTTACAGTAGAAACAAATTAAACATAATAACTTTAGTATTAATGTGTTCACCTTGGAAGCATGCACACAGAATGAGGTACAAGCTGATCCGTGTCACCTGTAGAAACTGGAATGCAACTTCCGCCGACAGTAAACATATGCTTCAGTACCAACATAACAATCAAATAGCGCAATATTTCCCTTTTAATACTTACCTGATCATGTGAAAATACATATTTCCCCTAGCCAAGGAATGCAAGTTCAATAAAATAGATATTAGAAATATTTTGTGTATTTAAGATGCAAAAATATTCAGTACTAATAAATGTCTGAAAAACCGGGACATTTAGCATCCTGGGTAAAACTTTTTGGGACACTGGAACAAATGAACAAAAAAGGCTAAAATCCGGGTCTGTTCTGGTATTACAGGGACATCAGGGATCCCTCTTTTTTTAAAAAAATGGCAATAATACAGTGAGGCTGCATATGTACAATTTTACAATCAAGATAGCTAAGGAGAAAGCATTATTAGAAAACTGGTCTTACTTTAAAGAATTTTATTAACTTAGCCTGTTTCACTTTTATTCTATTAAATGCATAAAACTCAGTTTACAAAACATATTAAAGAATTTAGAGTTTTTCACTATTGATGTAACACATTTATTGCACTTAACACTTCACCAACTTCAGGTATTTCAAGATTTAAATAATGTTGTTTTCAAATGCTAGGCTTTGGCAATGAAGCCATTAGCTCTCTTGCTCTCCAATATTTCTGTGTAGTGGGTCCTGTGGATTTAAATAATGATCCTCAATGTTGCCCATGTTGCTTGAAGCTGCTCTGCTTTTTTTTAGTCACCAACTTATTTTTGCCACGCATCAGCAATAACTTCCTCAACCTATAGTTTCCCACACACAACTAAATTGTCACCAAACTGCAAAAAGCTGTTAAAATTCATACCTTTACACAGTGCTAGTTCATTTATGGCCAAAATTTCATTACTACCGGTACCATCACCATCCTCAAAATATCAGATTTCAAGAAATGGTGTTTGATAGTAGAGGATACCTGCTTCCATGCAGCCAAAATAAATTCCAATGCTTGTCATGATGACAAGATGGTGATGATGTAACATACAGTGGAAAACCCTCTGTAAATAAAAAAATTGTAAATAGAAAGAGTTCACAAAGTAATCAGGCTTGCTGGCTTCTCCGTCTTAATTCACTGGGAATTCGTTCCAAAATAGACGATTTTAATCTACTAATAAATGAAATTAAAAATATTAAATTAGGAATAATTTGCTTAAATGAGCACTGGTTGGGAAAAAATGAAACTCAACTTCTTAATAAATTGGAAGGTTTTGCATTAGCTGATTGCTTTTGCAGGAGTAATGCAGCCCACGGTGGGTCATGTATACTATAATTGCCATATCGTAAGTTGGTGATTGGCGTTTTGCCTCCACGTGCTATTCAGCTGCGAAAACAAGGAGAGGGAATAAACACGTCACTGACACGTCATTGCGGTCGGCTAGCAACCAACAATCCACCAATCAAAAGTAAACTGTTGCCATAGCAACCCGGCACGCTTATCCTACGTTGCCAACTCTATCGCACTACACCATGTGCTTTATGCATGACGCTAGTCTATCGGCATGTTGAGGTTTGCAATAAGCAGATACTGTTACTATTGCTGCTTCGCGTATGAATCAGCGATATCACAATACCGTCGTCGTCGTTCGTTGCCCTTTAGTATGAGACAGTATGTGTTGTTGGAAGGGAACAGGTGTGGATTCAGTTTCAAGGAATATCTTATGAGGTTTTCTGGGTGAATGACCAACCTTTTCAGTTTAATGACCAACCCTTCTTACCTGCCTTTGTGCGGTCCAGTTCCAACATGAATAACCCTTACGGTACTTAGGGTATTTCTCCCTGTCATCACTGCCAAACTAAGAGTGTACTGCTTCAAGTAGTGAATGTTTCACAGGGTGTAAACAGCTTTACATTTTCGCAACATAATTTGTGTGTTTCGGTGATCAACTTTAGTGTTTCAGTGTAACTTTAATATTTAGCTAATTATCGTTACTAATGGCTGCCACAAACACTTGTGCTACAGAAACAGACAAAGAAATTATCTGTGAAGATCACAAAAATGTTTTAGGGTACAGAATCCCAATTAAAGGACAAGTAAGGGAAATTATATGTGCGTGTTCAAGACCAAAGTATGAATTGCTTGAACTGGTAAAAGCAAACTGCAATTCCCAAAATATATAATTAATGAAATTGCTGCAGAAAAAGGCCACAAAATTATTAGACTTCCTCCCTACCATTGCTATTTTAATGTAATAGAGTTGATTTGGGCCCAAATAAAGGGATATGTAGCGCACAACAATACAGATTTCACTATAACATCTGTTATAAAACTAACAGAAGCAATAGCAAAAATAAGTGCTAAAAATTGGGAAGATGCTGTTTGTCACACAAAAAAAGTTATAGTATCAGCATGGGAAAACGACGGCGTTTTGGAAGAAAGTGGAAGAACTCATGATTTCCGTGGGAGATTGCAGCAGCTCTGACGGCGACGTCGATCAGAAAAGCAGTACCAATGACAGCAGCGACTCTGAGATAAGCGGCATATTCCCGTTGGAATAGAATGCATAATTCTGTGCAGGTATGGCACTGTTGTTTCTCTTAATCTTAACTGTAGCTAACCATTTATTTTTTGTTCATTTCAAAGATTTCGTATGCTGTAATTAGGTAACTGCTCACTTAAACGTGTAGACAGTCTTACGGCAGTCTTATGATTAATACTGCAATACGCAAATTTCTAGGAATATGTGCGTGTACATTATCACAGTCGAACTTCCGCCTCCCCTCTACCCGCCATCTTCGTTGCCTAGTACGTGGCGAGGGATGGTACAGTGGCAACGGCGCTATCCCCTCTCCTTCCCCACTCCTTCAACCGTCAATCACCAACTTATAATGCACCCATAATAGTACAAGAAGAACTGTTAGAGCAAGTAAAGGTCAGAGAAGATCTGAAAGTCTTAGAGGAAGATTTTAATTCCAAATTGTCTGCAATAGAAATCAGCAGCCTAAACACAGTTGTGATCTCTGCCTATAGAGTCCCGTATCATTCCTCATTACAACCATTTTTGAAAAACTTTGAGAAATTGATGTCTAAACTTTGAAATGAAAGAAATAAAAAAATTATAATAGCTTTAGATAGTAACATAAACCTTCAAAATTTAAATGATGAATTTCACTTAAACTCAAATGAAATTTCATCAGACAGAAGATATAGTGGGGCATCAATAACTTATCTTGACATTATACATCACCATAGCTTTGAAATTAGAAATAAATTCTCAACACGAACTACAAGTTTTTCAGCCACCTGTAGATCATATACTGACAAACAGTTTGGAAATGAACAATGTTTCTCTCTTGAAACAGGTCTTTCTGACCATAAAGCTGTCCTTATTGATCTCCAAATAAACCAGAGATCAAAAGTAAAACATAAACAGTTAAAAATATTTTTAAACCACTTGTCAAACTATAAAAACACTTTAGCTAAAACATCAGCTGATGATGGGGATGCATGGTCCTTGAAACATGTCCTAATTTTAAATGTAAGTGGAGCTAAAGTGTTTTTATAGTTTAACAAGTGGTTAGAAAAGATTTTATTGATAAAGCTCCACTGTTTATAAATACTTCTATTTTATAATTTTAATATGAACAGTTAATTACCAAATGTATCTATAACGCTGAAAACATTAGTAAAATTAAGCAATCTAACATGGAATCTTAATCCTTTTCTTCATACCGATACCAATTATAACAATTTCCTTAAGGAGATAATCGAGTGTTACAATTCCTGTTTTCCAAAAATCACATGCACTCAAATCATTAAAAAATATTCGCTTGACTGGTGTACAAAAGGTATAAAGATCTCTAGTGCACACAAAAGATGGCTACACAGTAAATACAAGTCAACCAATAACACAAAAGAAAAACAGTACTACAAAACCTACAAGAAAATCTTTAAAGCAGTAATAAAAAAAAGCTAAACAAATGGCAATTGAGAGTTACATAAAAAATACAGTTAATAAAAGCAGAGCCACGTGGGCTGTAGTAAAAGGTGAATTAGGTTTGAGTAAAACTGTGAATACTGGGTCATCCGTGCTTAATTCAAATTATCCAGATGCTAAGAAAAATGCCAGCGCTTTAAATCAGTATTTTGTAAACATTGGTAATGAGACTCAGGAGGTTCCCCCATCCCTAGAGAATGCAATAGCAAGCCTATATAAAAACAACTGCCTTATGCTCACACCCGCATTTAATTTTGAAATTGTCTCTCCAGGTAACATTAATAAAGTAATAAAATTAAAACCAAAAAAAGCCCAGGGTTGGGATGAGTTATCATCGTTCTTAATAAAAGAAATCAAGCATGAAATTAGTGGGCCACTTTGCCAAATAATCAATCAATCAATCAATGGCAACAGGCATTTTTTCCAATAAGATGAAATATGCACTTGTGAAGCCCAATCACAAAGGTGGAAGCAATTAATATAAAAATTTTAGGCCCATCTCTATATTTCCTGCTTTTGCAATAATTTTTTAAAAAATTGTACTAACAATTAATTACATAGTTAAACTACTATAGCAAACTAACTCACAACTCATACCTAACTCACAACATGGTTTTAGGGAAAATCACTCAACATTATCAGCACTGGTAAACCTTATGAATGATATATGAAAAACAATCTGCTTCCCTGATCATATGTGACAACTCAAAGGCATTTGACTGTGTAAATCATGAAATACTATTAAAAAAATTAAAATTTAATGGTATAAATAACATATCACTAAAATGGTTCCAGTCGTATCTTAACCGCAAGCAGAAAGTAATTCTAAAAAGTAGTAATGGTGAGACCCACTCAAACTAAAACACAATAAAAAATGGGGTACCACAGGGCAGCGTATTAGGACCATTACTTTACATACTATGTACAAATGATTTCCCAAAAAACATCAGTGAAAAATCAATAATGTATGCTGACGATACAACAATTAGGATTAAAGCAATAACTAACATAGAGCTGATGCATAAAACAGCTGAAACAATGTCTGCACTAAAACAGTGGTTTCATAGTAATGGATTAAAACTCAACACATCTAAAACTTCTGTTATGCACTTAAAACAAACAAAAAGTAGACAACATGTTACACCTCAACAATATAAGTACTGCTTCCTCAGCAAAAATACTTGGAATATATGTAAATAATCAGTTAAAATGGCAGGAACATATACATTACTTAGCCAAAAGATTAAATTCTGCCTGCTTTAACATGTTCTGCCTGTCCCAAATCACAAACTTGGAGACTAGGAAAGTAGTACATTTTAGTTACTTTCATTCTATCATGTCGTATGGAATAATTCTCTGGGGTCATGCAACAGGCTGGGAATCAATATTCAAAACCCAAAAGAAAATAAGCTGCATAATAACACACACAGGTCCGAAAGAATCTTGTAGACCATTACTCAAAAACCTGGAAATATTAACTTTCCCATCCAATATATACCAGAGCTTTGCAAGTATATACATATAAATTTTGACAACCTGTATAGTACACAAAAACAACACGGCTATCTGACCAGAACCAAAGGTAATTTAAAACAACTAGCACATAGATTAACACTATTTGAAAACAGTCCCCTATATGCAGGAATAAAAATGGATAATAAATTACCCACTAAAATAAGGCAGACCAAAGATATAAAAACATTTAATAAAGCCGTCAAAGACATGCTGCTAAAAAATGGCATATTACTCAGTAAGAGAATATGTAGAGGATAGTTTATAAACATTAATTTTACTCTCTCCACTTTATAAAGGCATTTTGCCTAAATATTGCACATTATTAGTTGTACACACCTATATAAATGTAAATAATATTTGTTATTATGTATTTCATTAACGTGTCACATGTTTATGGAGCTAATGCTCACTTTGAAAATGTTAGTGATGAATAAAGTTATTACTGTGACTTTGTGGGTTCGTGAAATCAAGAGTCCAGGTTACAAACAAAAAAGAATTGCACTTTATTTCCGTAGAAATACGCTTCGTACACATACACAATACAACATACAAGGTCAACAACAGCTGTTTTCCTGCACGCGTTCAATTACCGACTCACCCCTCTTTGGCGCGTGGGCTGCCTTTTTATACTTTACCAACATTTCAGAAATTTCTCAAACAATCCAGACCCGGCTAGAACAAAGGCAAACTCTTGAGAAATCCGTCTCCTTCCCCTGCAATTTTGACGAGCTTTTATCTACACACTGTACTGCACATCCCTTTGAAAGCCTTGCCGCCTCGATCAACAATGGCCTGGCGACACTGCTCCCTCCTCAAGGCTGGTCGTCCCGAACAGCACTATCGTTGTGGGCCAGACGATCCAGGTGTACCACCAACATCTTCCCTCGGGGCACCTTCTGGATGCAGTAGACCACGTCGTTAATCCTCTTCACCACACGATATGGTCCTTGCCATGGTTGCTGGAGCTTAGGGCATCGTCCCTTGGTCCAGGTAGGACGGTACAACCAGACTAGGTCACCATGCTGGAACCCTTGGCTGTTGGCTTGCCTGTCGTATTGGGTCTTCATGCGGTCGCTCGCCTTAGCATGTTTCGACGTGCCATCTCATGCATGTGTTGGAGATGGTCCACCAGGTTCTCCACATACTCGGTCGCTGGCTGTTTCACCCCTGGAGGGCTACCAAAAGCCAGGTCACAGGGGAGGCGTAACTCTCGACTGAACATTAAGCTGGCTGGCGTCATCCCAGTGGTGTCGTGTGTAGACGAGCGGTAGGCCAGCAAGAACAGTAAGGAGCACCTTGACGTCCCAGTCTCGTTGATGGCTGGCCAAGACCTTCCTCAGGCATTCTAAGGTCGTGATGTATCTCTCCACCATGCCATCTGACTGGGGATGTAGGGGTGCTGTGCGGGTCTTGTTCACCCCAAGCCTTTCTAGTGCCTCCTTCATCAGATTAGACTCAAAAGTGGTGCCCTGGTCGCTATGGAGCTCTAACGGCACCCCAGATTGGCAGAACACTTGCTCCACAAGGCAGTCTGTGATTGTCTTTGCCTCCTGGTTCGGGATGGCATACACCTCCGACCACTTGGTGTAGTAGTGCACGACCACCATCAGGTACTTGTTGCCACGGTCGGACACTGGGAATGGTCCAGCTATGTTGACAGCGATGCTTTAGATGGCGCTCCGACGTTGTAAAGCTGCATGCGACCCCGGCTCCTAGTCTGGGGGCCACGACTCGTCGCGCATACATGACAGTGATGGCACCATCTTTCAGCATCTGCTAGGAGCCTCAGCCAGTAGTAGCGCTGTCGGAGTTTGTCGATCGTTCGGTTTGCTCCCAGGTGTCCTCCTGAAGTACCGGCGTGCACTTCCTCCAAGACTCCGGGACCTTGCTTCGGGGAAGTACCAACTGTTCTCTCTGCGTCTTCCCATCAGGCGATTCCCATATCCGGAACAGCACGCCCTCTCTTGTCTTCAGTAAGTCCCACTGGGCCCTGTACGACTTGTAGGTGGCGCTCCTCGGTGCGATGTCCTCCCAGGTTGGTCTTGTCCCTGCCTCCACTTCTCTCAAGAGTGGCCCCAAGTTTGCGTCCGCCAGCTGCTCCCTCCTCAGGGCTGCGCTATCCCAGCCATCCGCAGGAACTGCCGTGACCACTCGGACAGCTGCGGTATGCACCATCTCTTTCACTCTTGTGCCTTGCCCGCACTACTCTGGGGAGTCTTCGGGACATGGCATCTGCGTTACCGTGGCTCTTCCCTCTACGATGTTAAGAGGTGAAGTCGTTCTCTTGCAGCCTCTGTACCCAGCGTGCTGTCTGGCCTTCCAGGTTTCTAAAGCTCAGTAGCCATGTTAGGGCTGAGTGGTAAGTCCTCAGGTGGAATGACTGACCATACAGGTATTTGTGGAAATGCTCCAAGGTCTTTACCACCGCCAGTAACTCTCGTCGGGTGACGCAGTAGTTCTTCTCTGCCTTGGATAGCATCTTGCTGTAGTAGGCTATCACCCGCTACTGGTCGTCCTGGACTTGGGATAGGACACCTCCAATGCAATGGTCGCTGGCGTCAGTGTCCACAATGAAGGTGCCACCTGGTTGTGGGAATCCCAGATTAGAAGCACTGCACAGTGTCTTCCTCAGGTGCTGGAAAGCGTCTTCGGCGTCCTCCATCCACACATAGGGCCAGTGTTCTTTAGGGTTTGGCCGGTGAGGGGTTTGGAGAAGTCAGCCCTCTCATCACTGATTCCATTAGGCGTTGGAAGGTTGCTGGTGGATTGCAGAGTCCAAAGGGCATAACTGTGAAATGCCAAAGCCCTTGGCCTGTCGAGAATGCAGTCTTTTCCTTGTCTCTCGGGTCCAGAGACACCTGCCAGTAACCCGAATTAAGGTCCAGAGTCGAGAACCACTGTGCACCAGCTAGCGTGTCCAGGGTGTCGTCTATCCGGGGTAAGGGGAAACAGTCCTTCTGGGTGACGGCGTTCAGCTTCCTGTAGTCCACGCAGAAGCGTAGCTCGCCTTTCTTCTTTGCAACCGGAACTATATGGGAACACCAAGCGCTGTCAGACTCTTCAATCACTCCCCTGGATTTCATGTCATCTACCATATCCCGTACCACCGCTTGTTTCTCCAGCGGAACGCGTCTAGGTGGATGTCGAATAGGCCGGTGTCGATGCAGTGGAGCACGCGGTCCGTGCGGCCGTAGTCACTGTCGCCTTGCCTGAAGACGCGCTGGTATCTCCTCAGCAGTTGTCGAACTTTCCCCAGCTGTTCTGCGGTCAGGTGGTCGGCCGCCCTCTCCAGTAAGCCTTCCAGCCGGGGCCCCAGGTGTTGCGTCGGCACCGGCTCCTGCGTCTTGTCGATTGCGGTTACGCTGACCACGAACTCGCACGCCCCCAGCTCCGTTCCGGCCTGGACGTCGTGATCGGTGTCTGCCAGGTTGAGCAGCCTCACTAGCACCTCCTCTCGGCACGGCAATAATGTCCTGGCTACACAGAGTCCGTGCACAGGCGTTATCTGGTCCAGCATCATGTTCTTAGTCCGCTGGCCTTCCAGTCGCGCCGTCACCACCACCTCGCTTCTCGTGGGAACAACCACGTCTTCCTTCAGGACCCTGCAAATTGCATGGCGCTCTTCAGAGTGCCGGAGTATCATCTCTTCTCCATTGAGCCGATGGACCTTACTGCCGACGTCGACCGTCGCCTCGTGGCTCCTGAAGGCATCCAATCCCAGTATCACCTCAGCCACCTTCGCGACGAACACCCACAGACGTACGGCACTCTTTCCCAAGGTCAACTTCAGTAGGGCCTCATCCACAGGCAAGGTGTCACCCGATGCCGTCACAAGCTGGTATGGTCGGCTCAGCTTCCTCGTCGGGCCACGTCAGGTCTGATGGTCACGGCCGCCCCGGTGTCCACCAGCACGCGGCACGGCTTTCCTCTTACCCAGCCGTCCACGATGAGGCTGTCATCCGGCTGACGGCGCGAAGTCTCACTCGAGGGGATGGTGATGATGGTGGCGACGTGCCCCTCTCCACGCCGGCCCTTACTCATTTTCATGCTGCTCTTCCTGGTGTAGGCTGTCTCTCTCCAGGTGTCCCGGCTGTCCACACCCCCAACATAGGCCACTAGGTCTTCGCCGGCGTCTCTCGGCTGGTCTTCTGTCTCCGGTGCAGCAGACACTCCTCGTTCTCGACGTCGGGATAGCTGTCACTTTGGCCGCCTCCATCTTTAATGCTGCCGTTAGCGCCTCGTGGATGGTTTTGTAATCGCCGAGCATTAGGCGCTGACGAATCTCCGTGTCTCGTACCCCATCGGCAAATGTGTAGGCAGCCTCTCCGGATACGAACTCTGGTGGGAGGTCGAAATGTGTAGTGTTTAACGCCCGCTTTTACTACATACGGCACCGCAGGCGGTGACACTGATGATACATGAGATGAAGATGGAGCGGGGGAAACCGGCGGTCCCGGAGAAAACCCGCCCCATCGCCGTGTTGTCCATCACAAATCTCACTTTGCGGTCGCCTGGGATCGAACCCGGACCGCCTTGGTGAGGTGGGAGGTCGACTAGGGCTTTGCTGGCCAGCTGCTCAATTGCCAGGGCGAACTCCTGCAGCGTCTCCCCTGGCTGCTGTGTCCTTGACTTCAGCTGGCTACGGTACGCTGCCGCTAAGCGGTGATTTCCAAAGCGATTCTCCAGGGCCTCCCAGATTTCCTTGGGCGCCGCCGCTGTCTGGACCGCGTTCAGGACTTCTGTGGCCCGTCCCTGGAGACTAGCTATTAGCTGTGCTGCCTCTTCCTCTGGTGACCATTTGTTATGCTTGGCCACCGTGTCGAATTGACGGCGGAAGACTTCGAAAGTTATCGCGCAATCGTATTTAGGAGATTTGACGCGCGCAGATGTTGTGGCGCGTCCCGACGCGTCGACCTTTAAATCCTTTAACCTCCTGCGGACGACGTCCTCCACCATGGCGTTCAGGGACTTGCGTAGCTGTCGGCCTTTTCCTCCAGCTCGTCAACGCGTCTCGCCAGGTCTTGAACGCGCTCGTGCACTTGATTCATCCGCTTGCCCAGCTCTGTGACGTCATCTCTCACGCGGTCAGCTGCTCTACGAACTTTGCGGCGAGGACCTCGTTTGACGCTTTAATTTCCGTGGTCAATTCAGTCTTCATTGCAGTCAGATTGTGATTTGTCGTCTCCAACTTTGCGGCCAGGCTTTTATTTGCCGCTTCTGTTTCCGCAGCGAGGTTGTCATTTGCTGCTTTCATTTCCGTCATCTCAAAAATCTTTTCCAATGCAGCCTCCATGTCGTCGCACTTCTGACACCAATTGTGACTTTGTGGGTTCGTGAAATCAAGAGTCCCGGTTACAAACACAAAAAAAAAAAATTGCACTTTATTTCCATAGAAATACGCTTTGTACACATACACATTACAACATACAAGGTCAACAAACAGCTATTTTCCCGCACACGCGTTCAATTACCTACTTACCCCTCTCTTTGGTGGGCAGGCTGCCTTTTTATAGTTTACCAACATTCCAGAAATTTCTCAAACAGTCGAGACCCAACTAGAACAAAGGCGAACTCTCGAGAAATCTGTCTACTTACCCCGCCGTTTCGGCGAGCTTTTATCTACACACTGCACTGCCCATCCCTTTGAATGTCTTGCCGCCTCGATCAACAATGGCCTGGCGACATCATCACCATCATGGGAAAACTTTTATTTTCTGTTTCAATCAGTGTTGTTAAATTTTGGACTAGTGTTATTGTATAATACACTTTGAATGTGCAAGAGTGCCCAAAGCAACTGAAGATGATCGGTATAGTTAAGAGTTCAAAATTACAGTAACATTTTCCAAAATAATTTGAGGTGAATGTGCTACAAATCGATCTATAAAAAGATGGATGTTCTTTTATGTCTATCTCATGTCCAGTTACCTTAACTATTGTTCCATTAAAATCATATTCCGTAGGTTTAGCTTTCTTGCCTTAAAACTCCTTGGATTCCTATTTTACTATCAGAAATGAGAGATGAGAATAGGTTTGGAATGGTAGCAAAAGCAGCTTTCACAGGAATTTTATCTTCCTTCCCGCCATTGCATGAGTCACCCTTTTCAGCCGCCTTACTAGGAACAAGGCAACAGGCCAGTCCCATCACAGCTGTAGATGTTTTGAGACTGATAAGCACTTATAATTCCTGGTGGAACTTCTTTCTTCCACTGCTGCACCATGAGCCACATCATTTGACTTGCTGCAAATTGTTTTCCCTGTGATTCCGTTACAATCTTTAAATCTTTGTAATCATCCTGATATTTATGATTTTAGCTAAATTTAGTGCGTTTGCTTTTACCATGTTACTACTGATTGGTACAGCTGAAGCTCATTTCAACTGGAACCCAAATCAGCTTATCCCACTGCCTGCTAATGGCTATATTTATTTTACTTCGTACCCAATGTTAAAAACTTATTCAGAATAACATTGCTGTTACTGATGACTGCACATAGCATCGTATAAGCATTTCCTTAGTCAGAAGAAAATTTAAATGTTGTTTTGTGTCTAGTAAGTGCCAACACTCATAAGAATTTTTCTCTCTGATCTAGCTTGTAACATTTTCTTTCTCCACAAAAATCAACTGCTTTTTGCACAAAAAGCAACCGCTGCCCACAGAGCTTACGTCTTTATCAGTAACAATAAAGAAAATATATTTTGCATCTCTTTTCAGATAGTATATGCTGTAAGCTCATTTAATTATATAAGCTCAGCAGTATTTCTCTGATATTTAATATGTAAAATAGCAAATTATATATAAATAGCGTTCTATTAACATGTATTTTTCTAAATTAATTTTTTGGGAAGCAAATACAAATATTTAAACTATAAATATTCAGAACTGAAATACATATAAAAAGCCTATTCTCATTACAGTGTGCATGTGTGTATGCGCACATGTGTTCTGTTTTCCAACAATGTCAAAGACTTTTTCCCCTTTTCAAAATTAAAATGTAGCATGTATTAGGTTTAGTTACAATCATATTAGAATTCAAGAAACTTCTTCTCCTTCTTCCCTAGTTAGAATATTAGGGGATTCCTGTTCCTCTATCCTTTTTTAAGGGCAGTCCTGAGGAACAGAAGCTTTGGATCTGATAGAGAACCAGGATAGGTGATCAGCCCAATGCCTGGTATAAAGGTGAAGGAAGTTGATGATATATATAATGGCGAAATGAATAATGGGAAAGATGATGATTGAGCAATTGGTGGAATGCTGACGGGGGAAACCGGAGAACCCTGGAGAAAACCCATCCTGCAGCCATGTTGTCAACCAGAAATCTCAATTCACAGTTGCCTGGGAGAGCCAAGTGGTCTAACCCCTCAAGCTATGGCATGGCCAAGCATTCAGGAAACAAAGGTCAGAATTCTTCTGGCTCACTAAACTGGCATCAAAGTTCACCTTTCTTGCATTTTTTAAATAAATATAACATTACTTGGCAATTGCAAACTCAAATCCAGTTCTTTTTTATCCAAATATCTTACTGTATGAATGCTGTATTTTTTGAGAAAACAAAGAGACACTTTTGAATTAAATTTCCCAACAAGTTAAAGATTTATTACTGGGCTGCCTGTTGCCTATCGATACTTGACTTCATTTGCTATTAATTTTACTTTTTATGCAGTTGACTGAAATAGTTTGCAATAGAATAAAGTATATTAGTATGATTATTAAACACACTGCTTAGACTAACTACAGTATGTTTCTACATAACTTACCTTAACATTATTACAAACAAAGGAAGTTTCTGTTTCCAAAGACCAAGGTTCTTCTTTAAATTCTATTTTGTTATGCATTTCATGGTCACTGTTGTATTTCTTATCCACCATTAGAGGGTCCTCTAGAAGAAATTCTCCATCGCTCTGTGAACCAAAGTCTGAAAACCGAGTCTGATGTTCTATTTCTGTTTCTCTAAGCATCTCCCAGTTGTTGCTGCATGTAGCACTTTCAGTCTTAATTTGCTCTACAGTGTGTTCGATAAAAGGAGTCTCTGATTTAACTTCCGTTTTGACTGTCATGTCACAATCAGTGTCAACAAGCACAGTATCCATGTTAGTTTTCATTGATACGAACTCATGAAGGAACTCTCTCTCATTCTGTGCGGCTATGTCATCTGCCAGAGGATCCTCTTTATCGATTCGTATTTTCTGATCCATTTCAAACAGCTGTCAAATCGCATGTTGTTCTTAATTTTTGGAACTAATCTGTGAAGACAAAAACAATAAATACTATAAAATATGAATAAATTTAATCATCAGCTTCTTTGAATCTATCAATAATTGTTTAAACCATACTACACACCAGTATTCTGTTATAGTACAAACAACTTCTTGGAAAGCTGAATAAGACTTAAGAAATTCGAAGCAATGTCCAGGACTCAAACTACAGATACTTAAGTCTCTATGCCAATGTTATTATCACTCCAGCTAGCTTACTGAGATACTGCACCAACATTAAACCTCCTAATCTGCTTAAAATGTCATGGATAATGTCCAAAGCATCTCAGGTATTAAATATTCTCAATACAACCTGCTGTGTTACGAACTTTTGGGGTTTGCTTATATTTTGTTGACTGTTCTTCCATATGCAGAAAATAATTTGAAAGATATAATGTAGTAAAGATTACCTATAAAGCATATGGAGCATGTCACTTTTGGGGCATAATATTCTGTATTTGACATCGTCTTTAAGGTTTACTGAAATATTTAATTGACACAAAGTGGTTTAACAATTGCATGGGCATACCGTGTTCAACAGAACATCCACAGAGGGTAACAAACCCAGTGCTGTGATACAACTTCACAATTTAGCCAAACAAATGGTTACTCATATATATCTTTTACAAGCTACATATTTACCTTGTTGCGTTTACAGCATACTCATAACCATAAAACAGTACAAGTAACACTTACGTGACTTTCTTTACTCTTCTAATAACTATTACTAGAAAGGCTTATCAGCTTCAAGTTAAATGGAATAAACATTTGCAGAAATTGTCATTTTCTTATAACTACACAGAAATATGGGAATACAACTGGTTTTAATTAATTATTAAATCTTCAAAAACCTGGTCTCTATGTCACAACTTCGAAAATACGTTCTCTTTGCATGGCCAAAAGATCATTTTTCATTTTGGTTTTGCCATTTGAAGACATACATGCATTTTCATAGACATGTGTGTGCACACATCGCCCCTCTTTACTTTCTTTGTGTTGCATATACATGGTGTTCATTTTTAGTCGTTATTTCCCCCCTCCAATTGAGCAAGAATGACATCATAGTTGACTGTTGAGTCTTTGAAATCATAGTGCCTTCTACAAAAGAAGCAGTAATTTCTGCGGAACAGTAAGCAAATTACAGTGCTGAGAATGTGGTTGTGCTGGTATCCAATACAACCAGCCTCTCCTTTCACCCCTCCTACGATAAACGTAATAAACATTCTATGTATAAGTAGCACGTTTCAATTCTAAAGGTGACCATCATGGATATAAGCAGAGAGCACCACATCTTCATGGTTGAATGCTACTTTCATACTGGCAATAAAGCTGGTGTGACATATAAATATAATTTAAACCACTGCATAGGTGTTTATTCAATGCTATCCAGCAAAGTCTGGGTGTAAGTACTTTAAAACTATACAACAGAATGCACGAAGTCTGCCTAATAAAATTGAAGGGAAACTAGAGAACAAAATGTTGGATGTGACTGTAGTAGGTACCTCAGAGGACAAGGGTCAATTGGACCATAGAGAAAAGTCAAATAATATGTTAATTAAGAGGCAAAATCTAATTGAATGTTGCAGTAAAAAGGTTAGTAACGAAAATATCTTTTATCTGCTGCATCAAAACGTCCAGAGTTTAAATAATAAATTGATACAGTTAGAGGTATTATTGGATGGAGATTTTAAAGATGTTGATATATTGTGCTTTACTGAACATTGGATGTCATCATCACAGTTAGCAATAAGTAAAATCAATGACTTCATATTAGCAGATGTATATTGTAGGGAAAAGCTGGGCATGGAGGGTCATGTATATATGTTAAATCGCATTTGAAAACTAGAAATATAACTAAATTTAATAACTTAAAAGAAGACAAAGAATTTGAGATGTCTATAATAGAAATCAGTAATCATAATATAGTTATTGTTTGTATTTATAGATCCCCTGATAGTCATTTTATAACATTTTTATCTAAGTTGGACACAATGCTTAATAGCTTAATACAGAAAACCAGAACTGTAATAGTGGTGACTGGAATATAAATTTCATGTGTGAAACTGCTAAACTAACTAAGCTTAAAGATTTGATCGCTAGTTATAACTTGACTAACACAGTAAACTCGACCACTAGATCAACCTCGTTACTGGACGTAATAATTATTAACAAAACAAAATTTGAACAGCAAGCTACTGTCACAGATCTAGGTTTTTCTGAACACTGGGCACAAATAATACAAATTAAGACTCGAGTATCTAAAAGAATGGATAGACCCATTACTATTTCTAAAAGAAACTTTATTAAAAATAGTATTGTACTGTTTAATACTTTATTGGAAAAGGAAACATGGGATAATGTCTGATGAAATTGCTGTTAACTTAACATGTAAGAACTTCCTAAACACATTTCTGTATTGGTTTGATATAGCTTTTCCTTTAGAAAAGAAATGCTTTAAATCACAAAAAAGAAAGGGTGGATAACAAAGGGAATAATTACATCCAGCAATAGCCTACGGTTTTTGTCCAGGCTAGATTGATTGATTGTGTGGGGTTTTAGGGCCCGTCGACAGCAAGGTCATTTGGGCCCGAAGTCAATTAATAAAACCTAAAAGCTATAAAAGTTAAGCTAAAAAAGGTAAAATATAATAAAACACTCAACTGTTAAAATGACATTAAAAACAATCTAAAGACTAATACTTTAAAACCTCTAAAAGTAATAAATATAAAATACAAGTCAGACTTGTTGATTAAAACCGATTTTAAAAACAAACCGCAGTGCCTTATCCACGGCCACTGGGTCATCCCCTAAAACATCCATCAAGTTAGTTCCCAAGCCTACTGACTGGCGAACGCGATCGTACTGCGGGCAATCGAGCAATATGTGCCGCACCGTGAGGCGTACTGCACATGGAGCACACACTGGGGCCGGTTCCCCTCTTAACAAATGGCCATGAGTGGCTCGTGTGTGTCCAATTCTCAGCCGGGTGAGTATCACCTCGGCTCGCCGGTTATCCCTGTATGAAGTTAGCCAGGGTTGTACGCTCTCCTTTATTGCCCGGAGTTGTGTGCCTTCCAAAGCTGTCCAGGAGTGCTGCCAAGCAGATAGAAGTTGGCGACGGAAAAAACGTTGCACATCCTGGTATGGCACCGTAGTTGTTAAACTCCGGGGCAAACGGCAAGCAGGCTTAGCAGCCGCGTCCGCCTCCTCATTCCCGGAAATTCCCACATGGCCTGGGGTCCAAGTTAAAACAATATGGTATCCGCGACTAAGCATTTGCGAGATCAGGGCCTGAATTTTTAAAACTAGCGTGTAAGTTGCAATGTGCTGTTGCAAGGCCTGAAGAGTGCTTAGAGAGTCAGTGCAAACGATAAAATTGCCAGGAACTAACTTACAAATAAAAAGGAGCAGATAGAGGATGGCATACAGTTCTGCAGAAAAAACAGAGGTGAAGTCTAGAAGGCGAAATTTATGAGCCTCGCCGTTAATGACGAATGCGCAACCCGTAGTGCTACCCGACTGGGAACCATCTGTAAAGCCCGGAACATAATTAGGGTAACGATCCAGTAGTTCGGCAAAAAGTTGTTGGAATACCGAATGTGGGGTAGCTAGTCTCGAGTTTGTGGAAAGAGCAAGATCGAACCGCGCACGCTGGAGCTGCCATGCGGGATAACGGCCCAGGGCCGACCGCTCCACGCGAGGCATTCGGAGGTCGTGTGTACGGGAGAGTTCCCGGAATCTTACTACGGTTGGGCGTGTCCGAGAACTAGGGTGCATATAACGGTGGGCTAAGTCGGGATGCAGAACTGGTTTAAAACATGGATGGTTTGGGTAACTTGCCAACTTTGCAACGTAGGAACAGAGTAGTGTCGAGCGACGAACAGAAAGTGGAGGCTCGCCGGAGTCGGCATACAAGCAGTCGACGCGACTTGTCCGGAAAGCTCCTGTGGCAAGGCGGATACCTGTATGATGTACGGTGTCTAAAAGGCGAAGTTTAGAGGCGGTCGCTGCGCCATAAATAAAACAGCCGTAGTCCAGCTTGGATCGGACCAGGGAGCGATACAGCCTCAACATTACCGTGCGATCGCCCCCCCCCCAAGATGCTCCAGATAATACCTTCAGCACCCCCAGAGAACGATCGCAAGAGGCTCGAAGGTGACGAATGTGGCGCTCCCAGTTGAGTTGTCTGTCCAAGTAGAGGCCCAAGAACTTCAGGTGCGAGACAAACGGCAGGGGTGTGCCGTTCAAGTGAAGATCAGGTGGAGGGTGAATACCTCGTAGTCGATGGAAGTGGACACATTGTGTCTTCGCAGGAGAAAAACGGAAGCCGGTGCGAAGCGCCCAGGCTGCAGGCTGGTTGATGGTCAACTGCAGTTGACGCTCTATATGGTCTAAGTTGCAAGAACGATAATATATGGCGAGGTCGTCAACATACAGAGATGATGGAATTCCGCCGCGAACGACACTAGTAATACCATTAATAGCCACAGCAAAAAGGGCGACACTGAGAATCGACCCTTGAGGCACACCATTCTCCTGGATCCGCTCCCTTGAGATACTGTTCCCTATTCGGACACGAAAACGACGTAGAGCTAAAAAATTACTTAAAAATTCCGGTAAGTGGCCTCGCATACCGTAACTGTGCAGGTTGCGTAGTATGCCATACCGCCAAGTGGTGTCATAAGCCTTCTCCAGGTCAAAGAATACTCCCACCACATGCTGTTGCAGTAGAAAGGCATGATGAATGTAAGCCTCTATGCGTGTTAGATTGTCAACACTAGAGCGATGGCGACGAAAACCGCATTGAAGGTTGGACAGCTGCTTATTGATTTCGAGCCACCACACTAACCGAGAGTTTACCATTCGCTCAAAGGTCTTACAGACGACACTCGTCAGGCAAATGGGACGGTAGCCAGATGGAAGTGTGGGGTCCTTTCCAGGTCGAGGGATGGGAATGACAATACCCTCTTGCCAGGAAGATGGAAAGACCCGCTCATGCCAGATGCGGTTATACATGCCTAAAAGGAAAGACATCGCATCGGGTGGAAGATGTAGCAGCATCTGTCTGTGGATGTCATCGGGACCGGGAGAAGAGTCCTTAGCTAGGGCTAAAGAATGTGCAAGCTCGGCAGCGGTAAAAGGTTGGTTGTACGGCTCATTACATTCGCTATTAAAATTAAGTTTCGTTCGCTCCGCAGCTTCCTTAATAGGAAGGAAGAGGGCGTCGTAGCTAGCCGTTTGGCTAGTAGCAGCGAATGAGGTGGCAAGGGCTTCGGCTATATCTTGCTCGGCAGTGCAGATGGAACCGTTGAGGGCAAGTCCGGGAATGATCGTTCGGCGATACTTGCCATGCATCCGCCGAACAGCTGACCATACCTGTTTGGCGGAGCTGCGACGAGAAAGGGAAGACACGTAGGCTTCCCAGGATGTTCGTTTCGCATTGCGAAGCATAAAACGTGCCCTAGCTCGAGAACGTTTAAAAGCAACGAAGTTTTGTTCTGTCGGGTGCAACTGAAACAGCCGCAAAGCACGTTTGCGTGCTCTTATTGCCACACGGCATTCCTCAGACCACCAGGGTACAGGGGTATGACGGTGTCAAAACCATCGTCGGTAAGGTGAATATGGGAATTAAACTTTTCCCAGTCAGCCTTGGAAATAATCCAGCGAGGATGTCGCGAAGGCGCATGGTGCCGGCCGGATAAATGGATGTTAATTGGGTAATGGTCGCTCCCAAAGAGGTCGGAAAGCACAGACCAATCAAGTAGTGGAACTAATACCGGGCTGCAGAAAGAGACGTCTAGTACCGAGCGCGTACCATAAGCGGATGACAAGAATGTCGGGTCACCAGTGTTCAGCAAAATCAGGTTATACGAATCAAATGTGTCTACTATGAGGCAGCCGCGAGCATCATCAATGTCGGAGCCCCAGAGCGTGTGTTTGGCATTCAGGTCTCCCAAGATGAGTAACGGTGAGGGGAGCTGAGCCAAAAGAGCCTGAAGATCCTGCTTTTGAATTACACAGAGCGGGGGCAGGTAAATGTTGCAGATGGTAAAAGAGATGCTCTCCCGATGTATACGAACAGCGGCAGCTTGCAAGGGCGTGGTTAATAGTATATTGGTGGCAGAGATATTAGGCGCCACTAAAGTAGCGATGCTACCGCTTGCTCGTGTGCCTGCAACGGAGTCTCCCCTAAATGCCGAAAAAGTGCTTAGGTGTAATGAGTAGTAGTGAAGCAAATGGGTTTCTTGGAGACAAATAACTGATGGTGACCGCTGAGAAACTAAAAACTGTAGGTCTTGAACGCGAGCTCGGAAACCATTGACGTTGCGCTGGATTATTTCCATAAAGAGTTTTTAACGGGCCGTTTTAACTTTTTTCTTGACCTTGGCTGACTTAAGCCCTACGATTCGAAAATCGTTAGCGTCCTGTGACTCCGCTGATGTTCGGGAATCAGAACTCCTACGGCTCGTAGAACGAGACCGGGATGTAATAGAGGGCGAACGACTTCGCGATCTATGCTGTGGTCGGGATCGGTTTTTCACAGTTACTACGGGATTGTTGTTACTCGCTGAAGGCTTGGTGTCTGGAGTCTGTACGGTTGAAACGGAAGTAGTGCTGGTGGATATACAAACAGTCTGAGACGTAGGTTTAACGGCTAGAAAGTCAGTCTGCGTGGATGCGTGGGCGACAGGGACGTGTTGAACAGCAACAGTGGTATTAGGAGTACGGCGAGCTGCTAGTGCATATCCAATGGTAGTGGTAGCAGGCTTCAGTTGTTCGAAGCGCCGTCGTGCCTCTGGAAAAGTCAGGCGTTCCTTTACACGTAGCTCCTGAATACTTTTTTCGTCCATGAATCTAGGGCACTGTCGCGAGCTGGAGGGATGACTACCGCCACAGTTCACGCAACAAGGTGTTCGACTGCAGTTAGGATCGTCGTGTTTCGCCAGGCCACATTGCTCACAAAGAGCAGGATTGGTACATGTGACCTTAGTATGTCCGAACCGCTATTGGAAACAGCGTATGGGGTTCGGAACATACTGGCGGACGCTAGCACGTTCATAGCCGCAATAGATGTACTCAGGTAGCTTAGTCCCGACGAAAGTAAGAAAAACCGTACGTAGCGGGTACTCCTTGCCATCTTGTTTTCGAGTTAGCCGGTACGCCTTACAAACGAGTTGATCGGAGAGGCAGCTTACTATTTCCTCATTTGCTAGACCATCTAACCTGGAGGTGGTGACTACTCCTCTGCAGGTATTGAGCGTTTTGTGTGGGGCTACCCGGATAGGGTAGGAGCCCAACAAAGTCGCTTTCTGTATCTTCTTAGACTGGTCTGCATTTGTGCTCTCTAATAGTAAGCTACCGTCTCGGAGACGCATAGCGTTTTTGACAGGGCCACTTATCTTATCCAGTTCACGCTTTATGTAGAAAGGACTTATATCTTTAAACGTTTTCCCATCACAAGCCAAGGTCATTACCAGAAAAGGGTCGGTGAAAGAGGTTTTGCGCGGAGACATGATGATATAGACCCCCATCCGGAACCGTCAGCGTCAGCCTGCCATCCGGGGGTTAAAGAAAGAAAGACACCGAATCTTCACGGTCTGTGCCGTCATGGGGACCCCACCCATGACCGATCTCATTTGTACCTCAGAAAAGCTACCCTTCAAAATCCACTGCTTGTCCGTATGGGTAAACCGTTCACCACGCACACCCCGGCTTTATTCTCCTACCACAGGAATAACCGCCTGTGGCTCCCCACTTTAGGCCGCGCTGCGTATAATAGGCACACGCGGATTCAGGGGACTTGTGGTTGATTACACCGGGGTTCCGTCAGCGGTAACACGTCCGGTCCGTGATACTAACCCAACGGCAACACGGCCGTCGGGAGATTAACACAGACCGGGCCCTCAAGGAGCTACGTGGGTGTACTTGACGGTGTGGACGGGCTCCGCACCTAAGGCTACACATAGGGGCAGTGCGAAGGGTCCGCTCAACCTTCACTTTTGAGACCTCCGGAGAGCACACATGTCGGAAGCCGCGCTGAAAACCGTGGGACAGAACCACGGAGATAGGAGAGATCCCTGCTGGTGAGACAGGAGTTATAAACCTAAGACCTTACGTGCTAATAAGAATAATAAAAACTAGAAGAGGAAGAATGTGATGCTTACTGACAAGCAGTAGCTACATGTGGCACAGTTGATGGAGATGAAGGGGATGAATTGAGGGTGAATGGCTAGGGACCCCGGGATCGCCAATCCCGTACCTACCATAGTAGGTCCCTGGGGGAAAATACCAGAGCCTCTTCTGCCAGTTTTCGGGGTTACTGATGGGCCTTCTCGGCAGCCGTAGCGGTCCTGGGCTACACCAAGTCCCCACCGTACATCACCCCATCAGTCGGTCCCCTACTTCCTGTTGCCCACCCCTCGGGACGAGGACCGCAGAGGTTGGATTTTGAGGGGCTCCAGGCTAGAAAAACATGGACAAGTAAATAATGAGACCAAAGAGTATATCAATAGGTACCAAAAGATCTATAAAACCATTATAACTGAAGCCAAAAGAAGGGAAAATGAAAGATTCATACGAAACTCTAACAATAAAACAAAGGCCCTTTGGACATTAGTTAACCAAGAAACTGGAAAATCTGCCCCAAAAATCAATATTAATGAATAAAATATCGATGATGATAATCATAATAATATTATCACAAATCCAGAGGATATTGGGTGGTATGCATAAAAACTAAGCAATTGCTTTTCCTTCAAATCTGTAGCAAAATCTAGCTAATGCTTCGATATATATGCATAATAATGGGTGATATGCATAAAACTCAGCCATTGCTTTTGCTTGCACTCTAGCAAATGATCGAAGCAAAAGCAATTGCTATAAATTGTATGCATAAAGCACGTGCCTTGCTTGAAAGCATTTACTACCCATACCTAGCAATTGCTTCCTGCCTACCTGACCACTGCAAGTGATAAATCTTTTAGCGCGCATGCGCATGTTTCACTACGTCATGAAAGCAGACGAGCTGTACGTAGTTTTTATCAGTTTGTATACATGTATTGTGCCTATTGGTGTGTGCTTTTGAATCAGTTACTTAATTTGTTAAAATCTGCAATATGTCCTCAGATAGTTCTGATACGGAAGCAGACAACGAGTTTAATGACGTGTTTGTTAGCGTAATTAAAAACAAGACAGTGTTATTAAACAAATCTCAAGTTCCCAAAATAAAACAAGAAAAGGAGATAGCGATTGGACAGGCAATTACGGAAATTGAGCAACTTTGTGGTAAAAGAATGGAGTCAAAACAAATCACAAAGAAAATCAGTAATATGAAAGCTGTAGTAAAAAAAAAAAAAAAATACGGACGCAAAGGCAACAGGAAACAAAAAGATTAAACTGAATCATTGGCAGCAACAACTATTTTCGCTGATGTCGTCAGATAATAATCCAACCTTAAACAAGATTCCAGGTGATATTTTGAAATAAATAATTTTCCTCATATAACAAATGCATTTCTATTTCATTATATGTTGCGTACTCTATAAAATTTCGAAGGTAAGGAAGGACATTTTGCAGTATTTCATTCTTGTTTGTGGTACAGGTGCATGTGAGGGAGGTGTGCCAGGGAAAGAGGGTCCTTCTTTAACACCAGTAGTATCACAAAGCAAGCCCGAGAGACCTACAAAACGTCAGCGCATGTGTGATTTTGAAACTGAGGAAAGTAGAGGTCTGTCCACCCCTGAGTACCAGAGACTACTGATCAGTGAACAGCTAAAGTTAACAAGATTACAAATTGACTATTTTTCAAAAAAATTAGAACTTCTGAAAAACATGAATAACTAGCCATTAAAGGTGCCATATTGTTACACTTTATTTAAATATATACATGTACAACATTTTCAGATATTGGAATTAGTCTTTCTGTTTTAACTGAATAATTGATTTACAAATCATATATAATTTCAGCAATTTCATTTCCTTTTCTCAACCCTTCTGTATGTATTGCAGCGTCACCAACATTTTCAAAGCCATTTACATTTTCAAAATCACCTGCATCACCATCAAGGTCGACGAAATCATAATCATCAAGCAAGTACTTAGCCACGTTATGTAGTATGAAACAACTTTGTATGAGTGTTGGTGTGTGTACTAAATTGAGTCTAACCCCGTAATGAAGAATTGGAAATCTTTTGTTTAACTGTCCAGAACAGCCCTCAATTATACCGCGTTCTATCTTTAAGAGTTTATTAAATGCAATTTCTTGTGGTGTAACAGGATTGCGATATGGAACTATTAACCAAGGTGCCACTGCGTAACCCTCATCTGCTATCAACAAGGAGTTTATGCTTGTCTTCATTACTGCACACGGTGCACTGTTACGCCATATGCGTGAGTCATGCACTGACCCAGGGCACTGAATATCCACGCTGGTGAAACATTCCTCGGCATTACATGTAGCTTGCACATTTATGGAAGCATAACCTTTGCGGTTAATGTATTCATCTCCGTGATGATTTGGTTTTGGAGTTTTCACATGTGTACAGTCGAGAACACCAACTGCAGATGGGAAATGGTATAGGTCGATTAACTTGAGGTGGCAGCTGAGTAAAGATGCGCACTAACAGAATCAGTCTAATACTAAACCTGAAAAAAGGCTGAAGGTGATTTATACATGTGGAGTAGTTGATACATGCACCATCAATAGCTCAACATGTATAAAATCATCCCCAGTCTCCTTTCAGGATTGGTAACAGACTAATACTTTTAGTGCGCATCTTTACTCAGCTGCACCTCAAGTTAACTGGAGTGTACTTCCTCTGCCACTGAAGTTTAGCATCGTGCATACTCTGTTGATCTGAAGGAAACGACATCGAAAAATGAGTTTTTTCAACTATTTTGCTTGCTAGGTATGTGACAGCTGTTGACACTGTACTCTGGTGTATACCCATGTCTTCTCCAACTCCAACCTGGAAACCCGGGTCTCCAACATATCTTAAAAAAGTCCTCATTTTCTGCTGACCACTCAAAGCTCTGCCGCGCGTTTCGTGATTTTCTCCCACAAAATAATCACTTAACCACGTAACATTTTCACTGCTAAATCTATATAACTTTTTGAAATCCCGTTCTTCGGGGTTCCTCCTTTGTCTGTAGACCTTTCTTTACCGAATATTCATAAACGCAGCCATTTCTGCTTCCGATAAACCTTTTGCTAAATAAGCGAAGTCAGCATTGAGGCACACTTCAGTTTTTCATAGCAATTGCTATGAAGCAAAGGCAATTCCTAGGTGTTATGCATACAATTTCTAGCAATTGCTACTCGTCATAGCTTTTGCTTAACTTGGCTTACGTGACCTAGCTTTTGCTAAAGCAAAAGCAATTGCTAGATATTATTATGCATATATATCAAAGCATTAGCTAGATTTTGCTACAGATTTGAAGGAAAAGCAATTGCTTAGTTTTTATGCATACCACCCATGTGTTCTCGACTGTACACATGTGAAAATTCCAAAACCAAATCATCACGGAGATGAATACATTAATCGCAAAGGTTATGCTTGCATAAATGTGCAAGCTACATGTAATGCCGAGGAATGTTTCACCAGCGTTGATATTCAGTGGCCTGGGTCAGTGCATGACTCACGCATATGGCGTAACAGTGCACCATGTGGAGTAATGAAGACAAGCATAAACTCCTTGTTGATAGCAGATGAGGGTTACGGAGTGGCACCTAGGTTAATGGTTCCTTATCGCACTCCTGTTACACCACAAGAAATTGCATTTAATAAACTCTTAAAGGTAGAACACAGTATAATCGAGCGCTGTTTTGGACCGTTAAAGAAAAGATTTCCAATTCTTCATTACGGGGTAAGACTCAATTTAGTACACACACCAACACTTATACAAAGTTGTTTCATCCTACATAACGTGGCTAAGTACTTGCTTGATGATTATGATTTCGACCACCTTGATGGTGATGCAGGTGATTTTGAAAATGTAAATGGCTTTGAAAATGTTGGTGACACTGCAATACATACAGAAAGGTTGAGAAAACGAAATGAAATTGCTGAAATTATATATGATTTGTAAATCAATTATTCAGTTAAAACAGAAAGACTAATTCCAATATCTGAAAATGTTGTACATGTATATATTTAAATAAAGTGTAACAACATGGCACCTTTAATGGCTAGTTATTCTTGTTTCTCAGAAGTTCTAGTTTTTTTGAAAAATAGTCAATTTGTAATCTTGTTAACTTTAGCTGTTCACTGATCAGTAGCCTCTGGTACTCAGGGGTGGACAGACCTCTACTTTCCTCAGTTTCAAAATCACACATGCGCTGACGTTTTGTAGGTCTCTCGGGCCTGCTTTGTGATACTACTGGTGTTAAAGAAGGACCCTCTTTCCCTGGCACACCTCCCTCACATGCACCTGTACCACGAACAAGAATGAAATACTGCAAAATGTCCTTCCTTACCTTCGAAATTTTATAGAGCACGCAACATATAAGGAAATACAAATGCATTTATTATATGAGGCAAATTATTTATTTCAAAATATCACCTGGAATCTTGATTAAGGTTGGATTATTATCTGATGACATCAGCGAAAAGAGTTGTTGCTGCCAATGATTCAGTTTAATCTTTTTGTTTCCTGTTGCCTTTGCGTCCGTTTTTTTTTTTTACTACAGCTTTCACATTACTGATTTTCTTTGTGATTTGTTTTGACTCCATTCTTTTACCACAAAGTTGCTCAATTTCCGTAATTGCCTGTCCAATCGCTATCTCCTTTTCTTGTTTTATTTTGGGAACTTGAGATTTGTTTAATAACACTGTCTTGTTTTTAATTACGCTAACAAACACGTCATTAAACTCGTTGTCTGCTTCCATATCAGAACTATCTGAGGACATATTGCAGATTTTAACAAATTAAGTAACTGATTCTAAAGCACACACCAATAGGCACAATACATGTATACAAACTGATAAAAATTACGTACAGTTCGTCTGATTTCATGACGTAGCGAAACATGCGCATGCGCACTAAGAGATTTATCACTTGTAGTGGTCTGGTAGGCAGGAAGCAATTGCTAGGTATGGGTAGTACATGCTTTCAAGCAAAAGCACGTGCTTTATGCATACAATTTATAGCAATTGCTTTTGCTTCGATCATTTGCTTGAGTGCAAGCAAAAGCAATTGCTGAGTTTTATGCATATCACCCATTGTAGTCTTTTAATGCTTATTTCACAGACATTGCAGAAAACTTAGTAGCTCAAAATATGAACCATATAGGGTGTCAGGAGAATGGTGACAACATAAAGCAATGCAGTCAATCAATTTTTATATTGCCTGTTACGGAATTGGAATTAGAAGGTGTAGTCTAGGGTATGAAGGCCAAATATTCATCTGGAGTTGATAAAGTACTAGATATTATCATTAAAAAAGTTATACATCAAATAGATTTAGAAAAAAACAGATCTACCATATCAGCCATGGACAGTTTAATAAATAAAATTCAAGAAGCTATTGATACAAAATTAGTAGTTGTGGATTTATTTTTAGACTTAAGGAAAGCATACGATGTTTTAGATCATGAAATACTACTCAGGATATTAAATGAATATGGTTTTAGGGGCATTATGAATAATTGGGTTAAATCCTATTTAAGCGATAGAAAACAGTTTGTAGAACTTCAATTTGAAAATAAAGGAAAATTAAATACAGTTCAGTCCAAAGTGAGAGAAGTTAGGCGAGGAGTTTCACAAGGATCAGTCCTGGGCCCCTTGTTATTTTTGTTGTACATAAATGATTTGCCAACTGCCATTAATTCCACAGATGTTATTTTATTTGCAGATGACACTAATATCCTAATAAAAGGAAACAATTAAGAAAGCGTACAGACCAAACTCAATGATACTCTATGTAAACTGCACACATGGTTTCAGACAAATGAACTAATTATAAATAAGGATAAGACTATTGCCATTTCATTCCATACTTGCTAAAATAGAAATGTGGTCTAACCTCCAATAGTATTTGATAAAACAGCCATTACCTACAATAATGAAACAAATTTTTGGGATTACATAGGAATGAGAACATGAAATGGACCACACATATTCAACCTTTAATAAATAAACGGAGTTCCATTTGTTATTTGCTTAAACATTTGAAAAGCTTAATAAATTGAGCAGCATTGAGAAATATATATTATGGTTACTTTCACAGTCAGTTACAATATGGGATAGTGTTCTGGAGGGGAAAAGGCAGATAGTCTTTAAACTTCAAAAAAGAGCAATAAGGATACTAAGTGGGCTGGATAACAGAACATCTTGCAGGCCATTATTCAAAAAACATCAAATATTACCTCTAGCATGTATGTATATTTTGGAATTAGTGATCCATGTAAAACAAAATAAACTACAAATACAAAATTACAAAATTGCTGATATTCGCAAATACAATACACGTCAGAAAGATGACTTTCACATTCAAAGTTGTAGAACGGAAATCTTCAGGTCTAGTACTATCAATAAAGGTATAAGATTATACAACAGGCTACCAGAAAATATTAAACAAATGAAGAGCCTTGTATATTTTAAAAAGGGAATAAAACTCTTTTTACTGCAGCATTCATTTTATTCTGTAAATGAGTTTTTAAATGTTAATTAGTTTTAAGTGATTTTAAATAATGACAATAGCCATTAATGTAATTTTTATACTATGACGTGTCTGATATCAGTCAAAAGGACAAAATAAATTGAATTAAATCATGAAGTAGAGTAAACTCCACATTTGTGAACAGTTACTTTTATATAGCATTTCTCTATGGTCTTTATATAGTCTATATTTATTTGCTTTTTCTACTTTAGACTTTTGTTGGATCCTGTATCTGTTACACTTTTTAGCCTTATGTAACTTTTTATATTTATCTTTCTATATTGAACCGACGTGTCCTATAACATATGTATTATGTTCCAAAGGATGAAATAAATACAATACAATACATTCAGACAAGTCCCTTGTAGCATAATATTGTCAAAAGTGTCCAAGTACCATCAAATTGACATACCTTTGTTTGCAACATAGACGTTTTCCATTTTATCAGTATATGACATATTTTGTCATGCTCACACTTAATTAAAATGTCTATTAATATTGGTATCCTTACATCTTTAAAAACAAACATGTTCATCAAACATTTCCAAGATCCAGGATCAGTTACTTGCAAAAAGAGAGACACTGGATGCTATAAAGTGACTGGTCCCAATCTAGAAGCAATAAATAATGTTATATGATAGAAAGGCCTCAGACATCTTTGCAGCAGCTAGTTAGACGGGACTTTCCATTGGTTCTTGCCAACGGCAGTCAGAAAGGTGCTGCAACTCTACCCACATAAAATCACACGGATGCACAAGTTGCAAAAGCAAGACCTACCTGCCCATGTGAATTTTTACAAGTAGTTCCTAGAGTATTTTGAGGATGATGAGCAACTCGATCTATTCTTTAACTCAGACGAGTGCTGGTTTGAGTTGACAGGCTGTGTCAACACACAAAATGCTCGCATATGAGATTCTGAGCCTCCAAATCAGTTTCTGGAAGTCCCACAGTACTAAAAGAAAAAAATAATAATCTGGTCAGCCATGTGTCAACAGTGAATAATCGGTCCAACTTTCTTTGAAAGAAGACTAAACGCTTGGTGACATAGGAAGGAAATTTTAACCAAGTTTATTGCCAACTGGGTGAAAATGAAAAATCCGATGACTGGTTCTAGCAGCATGGTGCTCCTGCACATCCTGCCAGTGGTACAATTTATTTCCTTAAAAGACATTTTCCTGGGAGATAAGATGGCAAATTTGCAGATCATATTTTTTGAAATGTGCTCAGCATGAATAACCTGAATTATTGTGTTTTCTCCTCAACAGATACATTAGCAATCCAGTGTGGCCATCAAGATCTCCACATCTTACCCCGATGGATTTATTTCTCTGCAGTTATCTCAAATATCGGATTTATTCACGGCGACCTGAGACTGTAGAGCAACTGCAGCAGCTAATCATATATGAGATGACCACAGTTACACCTGCGATGCTGCAAGCTATATATGAACATATGTAGAATAAAGTAAGGAAGAGTCTTGCTCTCAATGGCAGTCACACTGAACCATTTGTTTAAAGGAGCGCTGATATCTAATTTGCCATATTGGCTCAGCTTTACTTATTTGTGTTGAGCTATTTCTTGCTATTTAGTTTCCGTAAAGCTGTTCACAGAGGTTAATGTTTAACAATTATTGGTTTCATTGTTTTCATAAATGTATAGAAGCTGCTCATATTCGGTTGATTTACATTTGTTTCTTGCGCGCCTCCGTGATGTGAGGTAGAGTGTGTACCTCACACTCAAGAGGTCGCGAGTTTGAATTTTGCTCAAGATAAGCTACCTGGATAAGGCTTTTACCATGGTTTTCACTTATCCTACGAAGATGAATGTCGGGTAACTCTGAGCTCTATGAATCCTGGACTCATTTGAGCATCATATCACCCATTTCATTCATTAATTTACTCATTCATTTACTCATTCAATTAGTCATTCATTGTTTGATATGAAATGCGCTGTAGAAAGGACAAAAACAAATCTGTTTCTTTACTAAAATGTTTTGAAACTAATTCTGTTATTAATTTGGCATTGCTTTATTAAATTAGTTAAGTTATATATCTTCAGAGAGAAACAACAAATTGCAAAATATTGTTTGTATTTATCCATTAGTCATTAAAACAAACTACAACAGTTATCACGTCTACACACTAGCCGAAATTACGCACTTTTATATTACGCAGACAGGACCCACCTCTCAAGTAGCATATTTACCTGCCGGTAAGAGAGACTTCAAAGCTGCTGTCAGCACATCAAATAAGATGTGGGGAGTCCTATATAAACTCGCTCCATCAGCAATGCTATTGATGACATCAAATTTTACGTGGTAACATCACAGATACATAACATCGTGTACCTATAGCTACAGTAGTCCTCTGTGTTCTAAAGGTAATACGCAAGCCTTGTTCTGAAGGTAGCATAGCTTCCTTCAGAAAGCAAGTAAAGCTGGTGGTCTCATGTCTTAAATTTATGGCAGATAACGGAACCCATGTCGTAAAACAAGACCTCTGAGCAAAAGTAAGTGCTCTTTTATGCCTAATAGAGAATAAGATCCCTAGAAAAACAGCAGCTATAGAGCATACATAGATAAACTCAATTTAAATGTGTTTCATAGTTATCTATGAGAACAAAGCCACATTATCTCTATTTATTAAGTTACATTACTTTGTGACATCTTTCCAGAAATATACAGCCAAATTTCATGAGAAACATCTGAGACTTACAATATATTGTTACCCAGGCGGCAGACTCGCGATGCCGATCAATAAATGATGGCCGGTGGAGAGAGGGGAGACAGGAGGGGTAGCTGAGTCTTCATTTACCCCTCCTCCTGCCACTCGAAGTGACATGAAGCTTCGAGAATGTTTTCCCCCTCCATAAAAGGAGATTCGGGAAACTTCGGGCCGATCAATACCGGAAGCGACAGTCAGTTGAATGTAGTGTTGTTGTGGCGTGCGGTGTGTAAGTAGCGTCGAGCGTACGTGTAAAGACGAACCGGCAAAATTTAATTGTGTACATTAAATTGTAATTGTGATATTGGATTAAGGTGGAAATAAAGAACATTTTGAGTGGTGTAATTGAACTTTTTAATTTCAAGAACCCACAAAGTCACAACTGGCGTCAGGAGTGGAATCGGCACTGGAAAAGATTTTACACAAAATGGAAGAAATGAAGGCCGAAATAACAGCGAAGACGGAAGCGGCAAATAACAACCTGGCCGCAGAAATAACAGCGAAGACGGAAGCGGCAAATAACAACTTGGCCGCGGAACTGAAACAAATGAAGACGGCCAACGACATCGCCGAGAAGATAGAAGCGGCAAACAACAACTTGGCCACGAAAATGACCGCAAAGATGGCCGAACTGACCACAGAAATGAGGGCAGCGAACGACAGCCTGGCCACGGAGATGAAAGCGGCAAACGAGGCCCTTGCCGTGAAGTTCGAAGAGCAGCTGACCGGCGTAAAAGAGGACGTCACATTGTTAGGCGAGCGCGTCGAAGACCTGGCGAACCGCGTTGACGAGCTGGAGGGAAAGGCTGACAGCAACGCAAAGTCCCTGAACGCCATGGTGGAGGACGTCGTCGGCAGGAGGTTAAAGGATTTGAAGGTCGACGCACCGGGACGCGACATAACATCGGCGCGCGTCAAACCTCCGAAATATGACGGCGCGTCAACGTTTGAGGTCTTCCGCCGCCAATTCGACACAGTGGCCAAGCACAACAAATGGTCACCAGAGGAGGAGGCCACACAGTTAATACCCAGCCTCCAGGGTCGGGCCGCGGAAGTCCTAAACGCGGTACAGACAACGGCGGCGTCCAAGGACATCTGGGAGGCCCTGGAGAATCGTTTTGGTAACCACCGCTTAGCCGCAGCGTACCGCAGCCAGCTGAAGGCAAGGTCGCAGCAGCCAGGGGAGACGCTGCAGGAGTTCGCCCTGGCAGTTGAACAACTGGCTAGCAAGGCCCTAGTCGACCTCCCACCAGAGTTCGTATCCCGGAAAGCTGCCTACACATTCGTTGACGGGGTACGGGACACGGAGATTCGTCAGCGCCTAATGCCCGGCGATTATAAAGCAATCCACGAGGCGCTAACGGCAGCATTAAGGATGGAGGCGGCCAAGGTAACAGCTATCCCGTCGTCGAGAACGAGGAGTGTGCGCTACCCTGGAGACAGAAAACCAGCCGAGGGACGCCGGTGAACACCTAGTGGCCTGTGTTGGGGGTGTGGACAGCCGGGCACCTGCAAAGAGACTGCCCACACCAGGAACAGCAGCCGGAAAACGAGTAAGGGCCGTCGTGGAAAGGGGCACGTCGGCGCCATCACCACCGTCCCCTCGAGTGACGCTGCGCGCCGTCAGCCGGCGGATGGACGACAGCCTCATCGCGGACGGCTGGGTAAGAGGAAAGCCGTGCCGCGTGGTGGTGGACACCGGGGCGGCCGTGACCATCATCAGACCTGACGTGGCGAAGGGTTTGCCGACGAGGACGCCGAGTCGAGCATACCAGCTTGTGACGGCATCGGGCGACACCATGCCTGTGTAAAAGGAGGCCCTGCTGGAGCTGACCTTGGGACGGAGTGCCGTGCGTCTGTGGGTGTTCGTCGCGAAGGTGGCTGAGGAAGTGATTCTGGGACTGGATGCCCTCAGGAGCCAAGAGGCGACGGTCGACGTCGGCAGGAAGGTCCTGTGGCTCAACGGAGAAGAGGTTATACTCCCTCAACCCGAAGAGCGCCTTGGAATCTGCAGGGTCGCCTTGAACGAAGACGTGGTTGTCCCCGCGAGGAGCGAGGTGGTGGTGACGGCGCGACTGGAAGGCCAGAGAACCAGCAACATGATGCTGGACCAGAAGACAACTGTACGCGCACTGTGTGTAGCCAGAGCATTGCTGCCGTGCCGAGAGGAGGTGCCAGTGAGACTGCTAAATCCAACGGACACCGATCACGACGCCCAGGCCGGGACGGAGTTGGGAACGTGCGAGCCCGTGGTGAGCGTAACAGCAATCGACAAGGCACAGGAGCCGGCGCCGACGCAACACCTGGGGCTCCGGCTAGAAGGCTTACTAGAGAGGGCGGCCGACCACCTGACCGCAGAACTGGAGAAAGTTCGACAACTGCTGAGGCGATACCAACGCGTCTTCAGCCAAGGCGATAAAGACTACGGTCGCACGGACAAAGTGCTTCACCGCATCGACACCGGGGATGCCCTGCCTATTCGGCAACCACATAGACGCGTTCCGCTGGCGAAGCAAGGGGCGGTACGAGTCATGCTGGAGGACATGAGATTCAGGAGGGTGATTGAAGAGTCTGACAGACTTTGGTGTTCCCCTGTAGTCTTGGTGACGAAGAAGAACGGCGAGCTAAGCTTCTGCGTGCACTACAGGAAGCTGAACGCTGTCACCCGGAAGGACTGCTTCCCCTTACCCCGGATTGACGACACCCTGGACACGCTAGCTGGTGCGAAGTGGTTCTCGACCCTGGACCTTAAGTCGGGCTATTGGCAGGTAACTCTAGATCCGAGAGACAAAGAGAAGACCGCATTCTCGACAGGCCAAGGGCTCTGGCAGTTCACAGTTATGCCCTTTGGCCTCTGTAACGCACCAGCTACCTTCCAACGCCTCATGGAGTCAGCGATGAGAGGCCTGACTTACGACGCCTGCCTGCTATACCTGGACGACATCATCGTCGTCGGTAAACCCTTTGAAGACCATCTAGAGAATCTGAGTAAGGTGCTACAGAGATTGCAGGCGACCAACTTGAAGCTGAACGCGAAGAAGTGCCAGCTCTTCTGCAAGGAAGTGAACTACTTGGGCCACATAGTCTCAGCAACCGGAGTGGCCACAGACCCGGAGAAGAGACAGGCTGTGAGAGATTGGCCTCGCCCAAAGGATAAGAAAGAGTAGCGCAGTTTCCTGGGGCTGTGCAGTTATTACCGCCGCTTCATAAAGGGTTCTCCAACATCGCAAAACCCGTCACCCGCCTGACAGAGGAACACCGGCCTTATGTGTGGACGGAGGATGCCGAAACCTCTTTCCAGCACCTAAAGGAGACCCTGTGCAGTGCTCCAACTTTGGGTTTCCCACAACCGGGTGGCGCCTTCATTGTGGACACCGACGACAGCGACCATTGCATTGGAGGTGTTCTATCGCAGATTCAGGACGGCCATGAGCGGGTGGTAGCCTACTACAGCAAGACGCTATCCAAGGCAGAGAAGAACTATTGCGTCACCCGAAGAGAATTTTTGGCGGTAGTAAAGACCTTGGAGCACTTCCACAAGTACCTGTACGGTCAGCCATTCCACCTGAGGACTGACCATTCCGCCCTAACCTGGCTATTCAGCTTTAAGAACATGGAAGGCCAGACAGCACGTTGGGTTCAGAGGCTGCAGGAGTACGACTTCACCTCGGAACATCGCAGAGGGAAGAGCCAGGGTAACGCGGACGCTATGTCCCGAAGACCCTGTCCAGAAGAGTGCGGCCAATGCACAAGAGTGGAGGAGAAGGAGCGTGCCGCAGCAGTTCGAGTAGTCACGGCAGTGCCTGCGGATGGCTGGGATAGCGCAGGCCTGAGGAGGGAGCAGCTGGCGGACGCAGACTTGGGGCCACTCTTGAGGGAAGTGGTGGCAGGGACGAGATCAACCTGGGCGGACGTCGGACCGAGGAGCGCCACCTACAAGTCTTACTGGGCCTAGTAGGACTCGTTGAAGACCAGAGAGGGTGTGCTGTTCCGGGTATGGGAATCACCCGATGGGAAGACGCAGAGAGAACAGTTGGTACTTCCCCGGAGTAAGGTTCCGGAAGTCTTGGAACAAGTGCACGCCGGTACTCAGGACACCTGGGAGCGAACCGGACGATTGACAAACTACGGCAGCGCTACTACCGGCTGAGGCTCCGAGCAGACGCTGAGAGATGGTGCCGTCAGTGTCACGTGTGCGCGGCGAGTCGCGGCCCCCAGACTAGGAGCCGGGGTCGCATGCAACAGTACAACGTCGGAGCGCCATTCGAACGGATCGCCGTTGACATTGCTGGACCGTTCCCAATATCTGACCGAGGCAACAATTACCTGGTGGTGGTCGTGGACTACTTCACTAAGTGGCCGGAGGTGTATGCCATCCCGAACCAAGAGGCAAGGACAATCACAGACTGCCTCGTGGAGCAAGTGTTTTGCCGATTTGGGGTACCATTAGAGCTGCACAGTGACCAAGGCACCAATTTTGAGTCCAACCTGATGAAGGAGGCACTAGAGAGACTTGGGGTTAACAAGACCCGCACAGCACCTCTACATCCCCAGTCGGATGGCATGGTCGAGAGGTACATCAAGACCTAAGAACACTTGAGGAAGGTCGTGGCCAGCCATCAGCGAGACTGGGACGTCAAGGTGCTACTGTTCTTGCTGGCCTACCGCTCGTCAACACACGACACCACGGGGATCACGCCAGCCAGCTTAATGTTCGGTCGAGTTACGCCTCCCCTGTGATCTGGCTTTTGGTAGCCCTCCGGGGGTGAAACAGCCAGCGACCGAGTATGTGGAGAACCTGGTGGACCACCTCCACGACATGTACGAGATGGCTCGCCAGAACATCCAGAAGGCGAGCGACCGCATGAAAACCCGATACGACAGGCAAGCCAACAGCCAAGGGTTCCAGCAAGGTGACCTGGTCTGGTTGTACCGCCCGACCCGGACCAAGGGACGCTGCCCGAAGCTTCAGCAGCCATGGCAAGGACCGTATCATGTGGTGAAGAGGATTAACGATGTGGTCTACCACATCCAGAAGGTGCCCCGAGGAAAGATGTTGGTGGTACACCTGGATCGCCTGGCCCGCTACGAAGGCGCTGTTTGGGACGACCAGCCCTTAGCAGGGAGCAGTGTTACCCAGGCGGCAGACTCGCGATGCCTATCAATACACGATGGCCGGTGGAGAGAGAGGAGACAGGAGGGGTAGCTGAGTCTTCGTTTACCCCTCCTCCTGCCACTCGAAGTGATACGAAGCTTCGAGAATGTTTTCCCCCTCCATAAAAGGAGATTCGGGAAACTTCGGGCCGATCAATACCGGAAGCGACAGTCAGTTGAGTGTAGTGTTGTTGTGGCGTGCGGTGTGTAAGTAGCGTCGAGCGTACGTGTAAAGACGAACTGGCAAAATTTAATTGTGTACATTAAATTGTAACTGTGATATTGGAATAAGGTGGAAATAAAGAACATTTTGAGTGGTGTAATTGAACTTTTTAATTTCACGAACCCACAAAGGCACAATATGAAGCTGTCTTCCACTAAATGAACATTGCTGTTAAAAAATAAAACCGACACATGTATGATGTGTGAGAAACTTAAGTGGAAAATGAAATGAAAAAAACAAATGTTGTAAGTAAATTTATGAAAGATAACAATCTCTTTCAAGTGACAACAATGATTTCCAATGCTTGCGGTAAGCAGTTCAATTTCAATTTAGAAGAAACAGCTTTAGACGTAACATAACTACAAAAAACGAAGAGTATTTTCTTGTTTCATGTGACATAAGATCCAGGTAGACAAAAGAACCAATGAGGTTTCTTCTTGCATGTTTATATATCTAATGGGATGTTTAAAAGATATACTTATATATTTAAGACATCTGACAAAATACAAAATAAGAACAAGCATATGAGCATAATGTATATCATTGATGTTCATTATACTGCCAATTTATGGTGCATAGATTATAAATTTCTAACAGAGAATATTAGCCATATGGAGAGTCACAGTGATCATAGTTTGAAAAGAGGGAGAGCTTTGCACTACCAATACAACCATATTACTGTGCTCAGGTTGTTCATCTTACTGGAACAAATACATTTCATGTCACAGAAGTGTTCAGGGCAAACTTCAAGTTTCTGCCACTCCTTAATGAGAATGTGATCTTAGGAGAAACTGAACAAGCCTTAAACATAAGTAATTGTCAGACCCATTTACTTCAGGAGAAGAGGCCAGATGAGAAAACATGTTCCAAATAATGCAAAAAGTACATCTGTGGAAGAGAAATCTGCTGCAGCTTCTACCAATCTTCTCTGGAATATTCTCAAAATTCTATGAAAAACTGAAAGCCAGTGCTGATGTGTACAACATTTTATCTGATGTTGATGTAATAAAAGTAAGAATACATTCAATTCTTAAATGATGTATTAGAAATTCTTGCAAAACTAAATATACTGTTATCAAAAGCTGGGCTTTGACAATTAGCATTCTTGTGCTCCATTATTTCTCTGTAATGGATCCAACAATAAATTTCATAGGTTTGCAGATGATCTTCAGTCATCCCTTTTTCTTCGCTGCTTTGAGGACAATTTACAATTGTGTATGCTCATATTTTGTCAATTCCTATTCTGTGTAAGCGTTTAGTGAAATAATCATGTTCTGTATGTAATCTTAATCTTGCTACTGCTGTCTTCCGAGGGATTTCTGGAGTAATTTCTGGTTTTTTAATTTGAACATTCCATTTTTCATTTTTTGCTTTGTTACATAATATTTGAGTTCAAATCTTACCCACCTTGAGGTTAAAGCACTTAGCTTATCACATCACACATTGATGACATTAGAAATGGGAGGTACAAATAAGTAATTTTAAAAATTCACATCACACATCTGGTGCCTAAGGAGAAAGAATGGAGAAACTTCAAACCTGAAATGCAAGATATTTCTGTAAGTCTGAATGTTCATCAATATGCATATACAAGGAGATAGAAACAACAGATGTCTGCTAGCCCATTGACATGCACATCTGTAGCAACAGTAGCCTACATTTGAGCAAAATCTCTACACACATTTACACAGAAATTGTTAGGTATATAATATGTGGAAGTATTTAGCAGCAGTAATTTTCGAAAAGTCCTGACAATGTTTGCTTGTGTATAAACATTTTCAGATTAACTGATATTACTCAGATGAATCCTATTGCATACAAGCAGTTATACAATGTAATATTGGAGTGTTGGGTAGGAGATCAGGCAGTATCTGATTTCCAAGTTACTCGTAAGATGCGCCTAAATTTTCATAGAAATGGTAAAATTGGCCATGAACTTTCAAGGTACATATGTGATTGTTCTATAAAATGATATATCTGGAAACAAATGAGATGAGGTGGATGATATGGCCTACTAAAACAAGGGATATAAGTAGTCTGTGCAATTTAACTACAGAGCAAGCAGGTGATTATGCAAAAATCTGGATGCTCATATTTGTAAGTTTTGTGGTATGCTGACTGTTCAATAGACCCTTTCCATGAACACATGGAAAATATTAGGAATATCTATGGTACATAGCCTCTAAACTTGGCTGACAGACTTACTGCCGATGTGACCTATACTGCATTTATCTGGACACTCATGTTACAACTGTTCTAGGTATCACATATACATCAGCCTTACTCATAGTGGTGTTACTTTTGTTCCACTCCAGTTCAATACAGTGAATGTTTATGTATGACACATATACACTTACATAATTTTGTAGAGAAGTTATAAAGCAATTTGAAACTAAATTTCCTGACATGAAAGTTCTGTGTATAGAGGTCATTCATTTGCTTGTAAATGAATTCAGGGAGACAAGGTCATCCTTGATAACAAAAGAAGCATAAAAGGATGTGTGCTTATGGAGCAGAATTGATACAAAATGAGCACAAGGCTAGAATGGTCATCCTGAAAATCTCTTAGGCATCTTGTCCAAGAAAGTGACATTTTGAAAGCTTCAGCACAAAAACAAAATTTAGGATCTTCATGACCACCTTTAGGAATTATTCTGTTTAATGCTCTTCATGTTACACTTTTAAATAAAATAATATTACTTTAAAAATTCAAAATATACAAGGTTACTGTTTTCCAGAAATTACTACAAAGTGAGCACATGTACAATAACGTTCTGTAACTGAAGTTTAAGAAATGAAGAAATCATCCATGACTAATTCTGTTCAATGATGAAGCATGGTTTCATTTACATGGCCATGTGTCATAACAACATAACCGAAAATATACTACAAAAAGAATTGACTTTCATTCATGAATCTCCCTTTTATTTTTACAAAATCAATGTATGGTGACTCAGAGCTAGGAAGTTTGTATCGCTCGCATTCCCTATACAGGTTGCAACCGCCCCTCTCCCGGTATCCAAACATGTCATAGATAAGAATGCACAGTGGAAGGGCATTGAAGCTGTTGCCCAGAGAACAAAAATGACTTATGATACATTCGTAAATGCACATCTATTTAGATCATTATGTACAGCATACAAATTCTTACAAAGTACATGTGGGTTTGTCTCTAGCTGATTTCAGTATATAAATAGGCACATTTTGGCAACACCCAAGCAATTATAATGCAGATTGTCACATTTCTTGATTGAATGTAAAATATCCAATATCTGAGGACTCTTACTAGACAAAATACCAATGCAGGAATTTTACTTTATATTTATTCTCTGCAGCCGTATTACTAAAAACAATATGCACCTCTGAAGTCTTTCAAATGAAAAACTCATTGTATGTCCTGTCAAACAACATTTATAAAGTGAAAAAGTTTGTTCAAGCTCACATGATGTGATCGGGGCATATTTGAAATACTTTATCAGTTCTGTAGCAGTATCACAGCTTTTGTTGGGCTCTAAAAGTGCATCTTGTATGCGGTACATTGCACCGAACCCTGCATTCTTTTCAATTACACTTTTCATTTTTATTTCAGGTAGAATGCCTATGGATTAGTAAACACGTTTTCGCAGCTCTTCCACGTGCCGCAAAGATTCAGTGAGCTACATACCTCTGGACTGCGAGAGCTGTGGGTAGCTCTCAACAAATGAGTCATTCCATGTCAAAACGAACACGTCTGAGACATGACCTTTTCGTATTTTCTCCAAATTTCTTTTACGTAACACCTAGAAGATATTAAATAACCCGTCTATTTTGTTTTTGGGGTGGCACGATTATTTAGAGGTTTATTGAATACTATATTTTCCGTATATTCACCTGCTGTATTCTATGAAAATCGTTATAACAAAGATTATATGAATAATGAAATGTTAGTGTTTGAGACATTATGAAGTACACATATTGCAGTTTAATATGCTATTTTTTTTAGGTTCGGTAAAAACAAAAAATGGGCGCCATTTAATGGGATAAGTTTTTCAAAATGTGTTTTAATTAGCAACTTATTACTTTATAAAAACGAAAAAATTTCATTATAATCTTTGAAATATTGTGCATGGAATTTCATTGGTTTCAGAATGGGATTGAAGTAAAACACGGTGTTATAAATACTTTACTGGTGGTGTGTGAGGTGATTCATGTCCGGACCAAGAGCGCTGTGAACACATGGGTGAGCTATCATTTTACTTCCGGTGTTTACCATTCAGATCTGCATCTATGCATAATAAGTTGAAACCTCAGTATGTTGTCAACTGACATTTCGTGTAAGTTCTGAAGTGTGGAAGTTTATTTTCATCATGTCAGATTTGGTTCAAAGGAATTATTGTTGCTGTTTTAATCCATTCAAACTAGTTAACCACAGAGTAGGACATAAAAAGTTAAGGCCAGTAACCTCAGCAATGCTCGTTAAACTCAAACTGGAAGGCGTAAACCTATCTTGTGATTTGAAAGTGTGTGACAATTGTCGCAAGAAAATTTCTAAACTTCCAAAGCAACAAAGTACAAGTGAGTTATGTGCACCAATTGCAAGTGAAAGTACAGGACTAGAAGAATGTGAAAATACAGATAGTGATAGTTTTTCCTGATCCTCCAGTGATGCAGTAAGTATGGACACAAAAGACGCAGCAAGAAAACTGTTTGAGAGTTTAGTGGCAATAGGAGAATCGCCTATAAAAAAAGAAAATTGTCGCAAAAACGTTATCCTCGGGATAAGTTACAGAAAATATCGTAGGCAATGAAGGATAAAGTATTTCATATTGCAGACTCCACTTCAAATGAAAATTCACATCATTCTGAAATAATACAGAAACTAATAAATTTTTTCCATGAAACTGATGACAAAACTCTCAAAATACAAATACTGACGATTTTTGACAGCTGGTCTTACAAGAAAATAAAACAACATTTTGGTGTGTCAACTCACATGATACGAATATCTAAACAGGTGGCTAAAGAAAAAGGACTTTTAGGAACTCCAGACACCAAATCAGGAAAAAGCTTTGACCCATCTACATTTAAAGAGGTGTCTGAATTTTATAATTCTGATGATGTGAGCAGGGTTATGCCTGGCAGAAAAAAATGTAGTTTCTGTTAAAGAAAATGGTAAGAGAATCCATAAACAGAAAAGATTAATACTTTGCAATCTTAAGGAAACTTACCAAAGCTTTAAAGATATGCATCCGGATGTCAGAATAGGGTTTTCAAAATTTGCGGAATTAAGGCCTAAGGAATGTGTACTTCTTGGAACTAGTGGAACCCATTCAGTTTGTGTTTGTGCTCATCACGAAAATGTCAAATTAATGCTTTATGATATCAGTATTTATCATCTCACTGCAACCCCCCATCAACTGTTTTTTAAAGACATGTAAAGCTTGTCCAGGAACTGAAAATATAACACATCATTTACAACAACTGCTTGATGAACAAGATACTCATGAGATTACCTACAAACAGTGGGTGACTGTGGATCGCACAAATTTAGAAACCTTGATATCGCCCGTAGAGGATTTTCTAGGCAAATTATCAACAAAACTCAGCAATTTACTTCCACATACATCCATAGCTCAGCAGCATAATTTATTTTTGCGGGAGTATAAAGAAAATCTGGCATTAGGCGAATGCATAGTGATAGCCAATTTCTCGGAAAATTATGCTTTTGTTATTCAGGATTCTGTTCAGGGGGTACACTGGAACAATAGTCAGGCCACAATTCATCCTTTTGTATAAAGACAATAGTGACATAAAACATTTTAACTTTGTTGCTATTTCTGAGTGCTTAAAACACGACACCAGAGCTGTCCAACTTTTCCAAACAAAACTGTTACTGTTTCTGAAACAGAAACTGAGAGTACTGCGTAAAGTAATATATTTTTCAGATGGATCAAGTGCTCAATATAAAAATAAAACAAGGTTTTCAAACATCTGTTTACACGAAAATGACTTTCAAATTCAAGCAGAGTGGCACTTTTTCGCCACATCCCACGGAAAAGGACCTTGTGATGGCATCGGTGGTACTGTTAAAAGACTTGCAATGAAAGCTAGCCTTCAGCCTGGAATAGACCCTATCACAAGTCCAAGAAAACTGTTCACCTGGGCCGAGAAGAACATTTGCAATGTATCGAGATTTAACTGTATTGGAACACCACAGTGAAGCGAAAAATTATTAAATTTTAGATTTGGCACCAAAAAACAATTACAACATTAAAAACCTACTTCACAGTAATAATACTGATAAGATAAAACCAGAGGAAAAGTCAGGCATTTACAAAATTAAGTGTAAAGACTGTGAAAAAATTTACATAGGGAGGACAAAAAGGAACATAGGCACTAGAAAGAAAGAACACTTCAGGCACTTAAGATACAAAAATATTGATAAGTCCGCAATAGCAGCTCATTTCTGGTCTGAAAATCATGAAATTGAAGATAGCACAGAACTACTAAAATACGTACAAAAACATAGTGAACTCGTCATATGGGAGAGGATATACATAGAAAAACATAAAAACCAACTAATCAACTTTGAAATCCCGCTAGAAGAGAATCCCACATTTCAGTTCATCACTAAATCAACAGATGGCAGCAACAACCCCAGAATTACCCACACCGCTGGATCTAGCGTCAGTCGCACAAGAGCCGTAGATGCAAACGAAGATTTGCGAAACATGTCCTCAAAATAGGTACGAAAGTGAAGCAGATGTGTAAGAAATGCAACTCATCTAAAATTTAATAATTTGCAATGTAGTTTTCAACATAAGGAGCACAATAATGCATTTCAATCAAGATACCAACAAGCAGAAGTGGTGCGAGACACTTTACAATTGCATTCTTTTGTGCCAATATCTGTATCTCAGGAAGTAATAAAAAACTATTTGTTGTAAAGCGAAGGGAGAGTGGTGGATATCAAAACTCTTTAACCAATCTATGATTAATTTTAAATCAATGCAACAAAATATGTGGTGACTGCAAGTGCAAATTTGTGACTGGAATTTCCAACTATGGAATGTTGTGTGATGAATGTGATCAAAGAGAACTATTAATAATATCATCACCAAGCTTCTGGAAACAGAAATCATAATTGACCTTGTAGGTGATGATGGCAGTGCAACGCAAGATGTGCCGTCAGCTGCCACATGGTATGTGTGCATCTTGACCTTGTAAGCAGCGCTGCACGACTTGGTAAGTTACTTAATTTCTCTCTTATTATTTGGAATCCCAATCTGAATTTCTTCCTGAGGTTATATGACATCATGAGGTTAGTTTTAAATTTTTTTGGGAATTTTTTTAGCAATGTGCTAAAATTGATAATGATATTTGTAATCTTAATGCCTTTCTGAAAATGTAAATATTACACGAAATATTTTTTGTTTAATGTTTAAATGAAGTATACATTTCAATTTAGTAAATGAGCCAACAATTATATTTTTCTGCCAAAAATAACCAGATATATTCACATTAATGTAGAATGATGCGCGCAAAATACCCAAATGTTTAATGCTCTTTATTGGCCAAAATAATTAAACCAGAGACTAACAAAAAAATATGTGTAATATTTTTTCCTTCATGGAACATATAAACTCAATATCAATGAAATTGGAGACATGAAGGTCAATTTTCCCTGAAGTTTGTGCTATTTGACATGGAATGATTCAAATGTGCAATCAATAATATATTTCTACGAAGTTGTTATGTTACTAGACGTTTGACAGTAAAGAGATGCATTCTACAATGAACCTTCCCCTTGCTAACAGCTCTGCATGGTGTAGCCATGCCTGACCGCTCTTACACAGATCACGAAATACGGTACAAACTTCCTAGCCCTGGATGAGTAATAAATGGATACAGAATATGCCCTAATTTTAGAGTATACCACTATGCAGAAAGCTGCAGAAACATTGTACTGAAACATGCTTTGAACACCCAATGGACATTGAATGTTGGTCTAGATATTTTCAGTAAGAGTCCACCAGAGTGCATTCAGCTGATGTGTCATAAGCTTTTGGTAAATGGAAAGTTCTGCACATGATGCCACAGACATATAAACTGAGATTTTTTGTTTGTTTGTAATTTACGTCCTCCAATGTTAAGCCATATCGGATGATGAATGAAATGAAGCTCAAATGAGTCCAGGGTCCATGGAGCTTAGAGTTACCTGACGTTCCTCTATCAGGATAAGGGAAAACCCAGAAAAAACCTTATCCCAGTAACTCACCCTAACTGAGATTTCAACTCGGGACCTCTTCAACGTGAGACAGACATGCTACAATCTACGCTACTGAGGTAGACATTCATTGACATGGATGGCATTATTCTTATAATATTTAATGTGATTAAAGGTTTAATTTGACATACATGCATGTGTGCCTGGGAGACAGTCCATTCAATTGGAAAACAAGACAAAGAATATGTATTCCAATGTGTAAGGAATGTGATACAATGAAGCACAAAATTACCATAAGTTTAAGTCGAATACTAAATGCTCCACTTATTGCTAGTATTTACCTCTAATGTGTTTCGTTAGGATCTTCCTAACATCATCAGCTGCTGTCGACTAATGCACGTTGGTTTGGTGAACTCAATGGAGGCAATAGGTGCATCTCTGTTGGTATCTTGATGAACTTGAAGTTTGGATTTTCTTCAAAGGTAGTATCAAAATTAAACAATTTTCTTTCATATTTCTTTATGAAGATGTAACCACGTGTGAAAAAATCTTCGTGGGAGTTCACCAAACCAACATTCAATAGTTGACATTAGCTGAAGATGTTAGGCAGGTCCTAAAGAAACACATTCTAGGTAAACCTAGCAATATATGGAGCAGTGAGTACTAGTTTGTCTCAAAATTATATGAATTTTGTGCTCCACTATATCCTTACTCATAGGAATTTCAATACTTAGTTCAGAATTCACGTAATGGTATTATAATAATTTACATTGTATTGACGTACAGTAATCCATCTTCTGAGATTAAAACTTGGAATGTTGGTAATTCATTACTATTCATTTTCAATACATAATATAAGATAAAAAACCAATAAAAGTACCAGAATATTTCTAGTGGTGGATGTATTATTAATTATGATGCATGAGCCATAAATGTATGTCAGTTTAATAGTCCTGTACTGTGTTGAGGTTGGAACCTGAGAAACGAACAAAGAAACAACATACAAAAGACACACATACACATTTGCTATGAATGTGTGAGTGAGGCGGATAAATCTGACTGAAGATGTGAATGATGAATAGGAATTTGATATTGCACTAACTTATGATAATCATTTTAATTTGGCCTTTTTCTAGATGAATAAAATTGATTTTTAAAATATATATAATAAACAAAGTGTATTTCTTTTTGATACACATTTCCTTCCTAATTTACTTCATCACATTCTAATACTGGAACAAAAAGTTGTAAACTCAACCACAAGTACAAATTATAATGCTGGACATTAGTCCCTTGATCCAGTGTTAATAATCAATTGCTTGGTTAAATGAAGTAAGGGTAGCACACATTTATTACATGAAGCAGTTGCACTGTTGCTATTTCTGTAGAATATGCCATACACTGTTATTTTATTGCAATGAGGTCATAATGAGAAACCTGTAAAGTATATTAATTATGCACAATTGCACAAATTCAGAAGAAAGAGGGAAAAGAAATAATTTCTACTCCACATATATACATGTATAATTCATAAATACGGTCGGCAATATATTCATATGACTTAGGTTTTAAGATTGTGACATTTCGCATCAGCTACCTACATTATGACCTCATTGCCACTAGCAGAAACCTAACCACTTACATATAACCGTAGATGAAATTGCCTTAAATCTCCTTCTTGTAAACCACAAGAATTAGCGATTGTTTTGTTTTGTTTGTTTGGTCCCATCACTGAACAGCATCTAGACATTGAACATGTCATACAGAAAACAACCTCACCAAATAAATACAAATATTTTCTACCGCCACCACCATACATTAAAGCATAATTTGTTTTAATTAACTTTTTTTAATTTATGTTATTTATTTTTTATTACCACCAACAAATATAATGACTGAAAGAGGAAATCATTTCTTCTGCTGCCACTGCCCTACACACAATATAATACAATTACTCATCAACCAATATACCTGATCACAGCGCCTAATCGACACACAAGTTTAAAAAGGAAACAAAACTAGATTTAAAAGATTCATGCACAAACATGCTACATATCCATGAATATGTAACAACCATTTGTTTATGGAGATAATACATTAAACCAATACAATGATACATCACATAGCACAGAACACTTATCAATTTTTCCTGAAGATAGTCGTTTTAATTATTTTGAAAGGGCATTTAATATTCTGACAAACAGTCGTTTACATGGAGCACTAAGTTAAACGTAATGCATTGTTAACAATTGAAATCAAGATACCGTTACCAGCGAGGTCAAAATAATGTGTAATAAAGGTATTAATATTACCTGGGTAAATGCGTCCGGAGAGGATTTCCAGTTGAGAAACTTGTTCAAGAAACAAACTGATATAAACGTAAACCATGCCATATGTTGGATATTAACACACCCGGAACTTCAGATACCAAAACAGTAACGAGTTCCTTCAAAACTAAATAAAAGTTCTGCTAAATCAAACCTGGGAAAACAAATTTATATATATTAACTTTTATTGATACATTGAGAGATTACGACCTGGACCCGCTGCCCTGCATTAGCGTAATCCATATGGCCCTGGAGAGATGTATATCACCCGGATTTATTGAAAACCAAAATAAGCTTACCAAAGAAACAATGCGGATTGAATCAAATATAACACAACTTCGTTCATTGGTATACTCCACGCATCTTTGGAAACAAAGAGTTAAAAAAAAACTGAGGCGAGAGCACTCAAACAAAATACTAAACAGGAATGGTAGATCTTATTATGCCATATTCCCTTTACACGTTGATATTTGGCATGTACCAGTTTAGTTCTTCTTATCACTCTTGGTTACGTTATTGCTTTTGGATCAGCTGGCCAAACCAGTTTACAATGATTTATACAGACTAAATGATAACGGCGATCAATAAATCATTTCACGGCCTTGTAAATCACGTTGTCAAAGTCCTGAGAGAAAAGATGAATAGCATGAAGTATTGTGATTACTTCAATTCTAAACCAATATTTAGCATTTACCATAAAACAAGTATCTACTTCCAGAACTAGCAGTGCAGGAATTAACTTAAATAGGTCCTTGTATTTTGACAGGTATGATGTTTTTAGTTGGATACCAACCGTGAGCAAAGCTAAGATACGTGGTACATACATTTCACACATTTTCTATTAATTCCTTGGTAATATTTCGCAGCTATTCACCGTGATTCCTAATAAGTTAAGAATAAAGAAGCACTTATTAGTAATATTTCGTAATAAACAATATAATGAAGATGCACGTATTAGTAATATTTGGTAATAAACAATATTTAGAGGCCGCTGTAAGGAATGCACGATATGTTTTATATATCAGTTTTACAATAATTATTATCCTTTAATAGCTCTCTCTGGAGAGAAAATTCAGAGAAATATCATTACATATGTACCTACTAAGTTGATATTAGTGACATATTTTGCTTATTTCATCCAGTATTTATAACTGTGTACTAAATGGGCAAGAACTTGAGAACCAGCACATTCGCGTCACCCTGCAGCCGAAGCACTTATTAGTAATATTTGGTAATACACAATATTTAGAGGCCGCTGTAAGGAATGCACGATATGTTTTATATATCAGTTTTACAATAATTATTATCCTTTAATAGCTCTCTCTGGAGAGAAAATTCAGAGAAATATCATTACATATGTACCTACTAAGTTGATATTAGTGACATATTTTGCTTATTTCATCCAGTATTTATAACTGTGTACTAAATGGGCAAGAACTTGAGAACCAGCACATTCGCGTCACCCTGCAGCCGAAGCACTTATTAGTAATATTTGGTAATAAACAATATTTAGAGGCCGCTGTAAGGAATGCACGATGATATGTTTTATATATCAGTTTTACAATAATTATTATCCTTTAATAGCTCTCTCTCTGGAGAGAAAATTCAGAGAAATATCATTACATATGTACTAAGTTGATATTAGTGGCATATTTTGCTTATTTCATCCAGTATTTATACCTGTGTACTAAATGGGCAAGAACTTAAGAACCAGCACATTCACGTCACCCAGCAGCCGAACTCGGGCGCATCGGGTGGCAAGAAAATGAATAAGTGCCAGCGCATGCGCACTCGCTCACCCCACAGCCGAACTCGGGCACGTCTTTGATGGCAAGAAAATGACAAGTGCCAGCGCATGCGCATTCGCGTCACTCTGCAACACGTCTTGACTTCAAAGGCAAGAATATGACGAGACTTAGCGCATGCGTACTGGCCACAGTCAGGAGTAACAGCCCACCCAGAAATATGGATCCCTTGTGGGTTCCAGCTGGCACCTACAACGCCCAGTGCCTCGACCAGCAATGGATTGGACCCCCTCCAGCCCTGGGATTGGAACCGTTGCGGTACCATACCCAACGGATGGAGAATTCGTGGAAGGGGTTGAAGAAGATTCTGTCTTCCTGCACCAGCATCACCAACGCTCACAGCCGCGTAGGCGAATGGATGTATAGAGAGAATATTCTCAAAACTATACCCCTCTGAAATGCAGCGACTGGAAAGATTCCTGTGGGATATAGCAAGGGCTTATCCAGGTGTGGGAAAAGCACCCATGACCGCTGACATTGACAACTGTCAGTGTCATGAGTGTCTGTAACAAAATCAACATTTCTCCATTACTCGGTCATGAACCGGTAATTAAACGGCCCTTTTCAGGGCCATCACAAGGTTTCCGTAGGGTGGGTTGTACTGTTCGCCACAACAAAGAAAGTCCCAGGGAAATGAGGGGAAAGAGGGTTTAGGCACTATTATTATTATTAATTATTATTAATAATTATTATTATTATTATTATTATTATTATTATTATTATTATTATTATTATTATTATTATTATTATTATTATTATTATTATTATTATTATTATTATTATTATTATTATTATTTTTTTTTTTTTTTTTTTTATTTTTTTTTAACCAACGACCTTGCGCTGGCACTTCCTCATTTTCTTTGTCATCCGCTGTGCTAAGTTCTTGCCCATTTAGTACACAGTTATAAATACTGGATGAAATAAGCAAAATATACCACTAATATCAACTTAGTACACATGTACTGATATTTCTCTGAATTTTCTCTCCAGAGAGAGCTATTAAAGGATAATAATTATTGTAAAACTGATATATAAAACATATCATCATGCATTCCTTACAGCGGCCTCTAAATATTGTTTATTACCAAATATTACTAATAAGTGCTTCGGCTGTAGGGTGACACGAATGTGCTGGTTCTTAAGTTCTTGCCCATTTAGTACACAGTTATAAATACTGGATGAAATAAGCAAAATATGCCACCAATGTCAACTTGGTACATATGTAATGATATTTCTCTGAATTTTATGTCCAGAGAGAGCTATTAAAGGATAATAATTATTGTAAATCTGATATATAAAACATATCATTGTGCATTCCTTACAGCAGCCTCTAAATATTGTGTATTACCAAATATTACTAATAAGTGCTTCTTCATTATATTGTTTATTACGAAATATTACTAATAAGTGCTTCTTTATTCTTAAGTTATTAGGAATCACGGTGAATAGCTGCGAAATATTACCAAGGAATTAATAAAATTTGTGCAACACCACTGGATACATCTCGCCCGTCACCGCACCCCTCCCGCATTGCCAAAGCTCAACGCAAATTGACAGTCAGCTCTTTCACCCAATAGCCGAACACTTACCGCCGGGTGCATTGGCAGGAACAATTACCAAGGTAATTTCTGTAATGTCACTAACTTGGGATTCACTTTAGTTTGATCCTGCTGGGTACCATGTTTCTTTGTTTATTACTATATATACTTATTGACTAGATGTGTCTGATAAATATGTAAACTGGTATGCTACCTTTTATTGGCAACAAAGCCGTGCATTTTGTTTGTTTCTTTGTCAGGTCGGAACAAACATCAGGAACATCTATCACGTCATTTGTTGTACATGCATCATGACCTTATGCACTTTACCCACCACTACAGGTTCATTGGTAATATTAGTTTTAGTTTTCTTTAACTCTTACTTTTTGTAATAACATTGAACATTTCTAAACCACCAGCATTTGAAGCAGTAATCTCAGATCATTCTATACAGTAGGTCAATAATAATGTTAAACTTCAAATCATAGTCACATCAGTCTGCTTTATGTTTTGGAAATTTAAATGCTGAGAGAGATATTACAGATTTCCTCATTGTAAGAGAAGTGAGTATTTAAGAATGACTTTACAACTTACTTGAAAACTTTACAATGTTCTGATAGTTTTAGATACATGGAAGATTATTTTAATTTCAGTAGGGTAACATCTTTCTCACAACAATTTTAAGCTGTTTGCTGAGTGCAGTTTGCCTCCATTTCTCATTCTGTGCTTATGAACACCAAGCTTTGTTGTGAAGTTACATATTATAATTACTGTAAGATAGCTTCATAGAGAATATATGTGCCCCACTCTGTAGCATAGGTGCCAGCCTATCTATCTCACCTTCAAGAGGTTCTTACTTAGAATCTCGGCAAGGGTGAGTTTTCTGTATAAGTGTTTTTTCATGGGTTTTTGCATATCCAAAAAGGTAAATGTCAGTATCTCTAGGCTCAATTCATTGGAGAATCATTTCCCTATCATTTTTTCAATATCACTTAACATTGGAGCATGTAACTTAAAAAAAAAAAAATGAAGGTATGTATTCACCAGAGTGAGTAAGCACTTATGTTTTTCAAATAAGGACCCACAAGAATAATGGGCCCTATACCACAAATAATTTAATTGGCCCTATTCTGTATTCTAAACATTTGCCTTCTGTGAGCTGGATTGTCCCAGAAGGTAGGACCTAATCACAAAAGTGAGTAAAAGTAGACAAATTATGCTGTTCTTAAGACATTTTGGATAAGCATAAATTTTAAATCTCTTAATGCAAAGCAAGAAAAGCTAAGCTTTGGTTGCATGACTTTTACTTTTCTCCTAAGGAGTTGTTCATTTATTTGTATTAAATGAAGCTATTAATAGTGAAGTAACAAATACTACACAAATATAAAAATAATGTAAATTTTCTTATAATTAAATTTACATTATTCTCGTTAAAGATAGCTGAAGTTTCTGTTACAAATAATTATATTTGTGTAGTTCTTTATTTATTTGGAGCTCAAAATTTTGTACCAGATTTTCTAGATGTAATTGTGGTATCCATATGTTAATTCCATTTCCAACTTTTGCTTTGTTTTACATAGTTTACATTTGTTTACATTTACATTTTGTTTACATTTGTTTACATTCGTTTTTGTTTACATTTGTTTTACATAGTTCATCATAGTTTAATTATAGCGTATTTGTCGCAAACTAAATTTTTGTGTGTATCTAATGCTCAGAATTTGATAAAAATGATTATTCTTCTACTTCCCAGTACTTAAAGTCTAGATTATAATGTTTGAGAATTTCACATACAGTTAGGTGATCAATGTTCTTTAAGTCATCTTTATCACACAAAAAGCACTCTGGGGAAGTCAGAATCCAATGTTAAATAAGTATCCACTCAGAGAATTAGGGCCTTTGATTAATATGACAATATGTATTTGTTTTAAGTTCATTTTGGAAATCCTTCCAATTAAGTGTTTCAGAGGAAGTAAGATATTTGTCATAAATTTTTGTATAAATGTTTCTAATTTATCTTTTAATTGCTTCATAGAGGATACTTTATTTTGTTCTTTGAGCAGTTTTCTAACTCTTTATGTCTTATGTCTAACATACCCACTTGTTCTTTCCCAGAAATTCTATTGTGGAATGAAATACATAGGAGAACTGCCCATTTCTTAAATTTGGAAATCTTTAATCATTGAAACGTAGAGTCAGACTGAAAAATTCAATGCCATAGCCGGGATTTGAACCACGGATCTTCTGGTTTCCGTCCAGCCGCACTACCATTGTGCTACTATGGCCAACGTGCCGATATGACATTAAATTCTCCAACTGACTCGTATTTTCCCGGTAAACCACTTAGGAGTCCTCATAAACACATGAGACAACTACCTTAATGGCGACTTACTACATGTAAGTACTTTAAGGCCCGGGCTTTATAGTTAACCACTATTAGGTTAATTAATGGAAATTAATTATTATTTCACACTGGCCGTGTGTAGGCTAAATTGTGGAAACGTAGAGTCAGACTGAAAAATTCAATGCCATAGCCGGGATTTGAACCACGGATCTTCTGGTTTCCGTCCAGCCGCACTACCATTGTGCTACTATGGCCAACGTGCCGATATGACATTAAATTCTCCAACTGACTCGTATTTTCCCGGTAAACCACTTAGGAGTCCTCATAAACACATGATCCGTGGTTCAAATCCCGGCTATGGCATTGAATTTTTCAGTCTGACTCTACGTTTCCACAATTTAGCCTACACACGGCCAGTGTGAAATAATAATTAATTTCCATTAATTAACCTAATAGTGGTTAACTATAAAGCCCGGGCCTTAAAGTACTTACATGTAGTAAGTCGCCATTAAGGTAGTTGTCTCATGTGTTTATGAGGACTCCTAAGTGGTTTACCGGGAAAATACGAGTCAGTTGGAGAATTTAATGTCATATCGGCACGTTGGCCATAGTAGCACAATGGTAGTGCGGCTGGACGGAAACCAGAAGATCCGTGGTTCAAATCCCGGCTATGGCATTGAATTTTTCAGTCTGACTCTACGTTTCCACAATTTAGCCTACACACGGCCAGTGTGAAATAATAATTAATTTCCATTAATTAACCTAATAGTGGTTAACTATAAAGCCCGGGCCTTAAAGTACTTACATGTAGTAAGTCGCCATTAAAGTAGTTGTCTCATGTGTTTATGAGGACTCCTAAGTGGTTTACTGGGAAAATACGAGTCAGTTGGAGAATTTAATGTCATATCGGCACGTTGGCCATAGTAGCACAATGGTAGTGCGGCTGGACGGAAACCAGAAGATCCGTGGTTCAAATCCCGGCTATGGCATTGAATTTTTCAGTCTGACTCTACGTTTCCACAATTTAGCCTACACACGGCCAGTGTGAAATAATAATTAATTTCCATTAATTAACCTAATAGTGGTTAACTATAAAGCCCGGGCCTTAAAGTACTTACATGTAGTAAGTCGCCATTAAGGTAGTTGTCTCATGTGTTTATGAGGACTCCTAAGTGGTTAACCGGGAAAATACGAGTCAGTTGGAGAATTTAATGTCATATCGGCACGTTGGCCATAGTAGCACAATGGTAGTGCGGCTGGACGGAAACCAGAAGATCCGTGGTTCAAATCCCGGCTATGGCATTGAAATTTTCAGTCTGACTCTACGTTTCCACAATTTAGCCTACACACGGCCAGTGTGAAATAATAATTAATTTCCATTAATTAACCTAATATTGGTTAACTATAAAGCCCGGGCCTTAAAGTACTTACATGTAATAAGTCGCCATTAAGGTAGTTGTCTCATGTGTTTATGAGGACTCCTAAGTGGTTTACCGGGAAACTACGAGTCAGTTGGAGAATTTAATGTCATATCGGCACGTTGGCCATAGTAGCACAATGGTAGTGCGGCTGGACGGAAACCAGAAGATCCGTGGTTCAAATCCCGGCTATGGCATTGAATTTTTCAGTCTGACTCTACGTTTCCACAATTTAGCCTACACACGGCCAGTGTGAAATAATAATTAATTTCCATTAATTAACCTAATAGTGGTTAACTATAAAGCCCGGGCCTTAAGGTACTTACATGTAGTAAGTCGCCATTAAGGTAGTTGTCTCATGTGTTTATGAGGACTCCTAAGTGGTTTACCGGGAAAATACGAGTCAGTTGGAGAATTTAATGTCATATCGGCACGTTGGCCATAGTAGCACAATGGTAGTGCGGCTGGACGGAAACCAGAAGATCCGTGGTTCAAATCCCGGCTATGGCATTGAATTTTTCAGTCTGACTCTACGTTTCCACAATTTAGCCTACACACGGCCAGTGTGAAATAATAATTAATTTCCATTAATTAATCTAATAGTGGTTAACTATAAAGCCCGGGCCTTAAAGTACTTACATGTAGTAAGTCGCCATTAAGGTAGTTGTCTCATGTGTTTATGAGGACTCCTAAGTGGTTTACCGGGAAAATACGAGTCAGTTGGAGAATTTAATGTCATATCGGCACGTTGGCCATAGTAGCACAATGGTAGTGCGGCTGGACGGAAACCAGAAGATCCGTGGTTCAAATCCCGGCTATGGCATTGAATTTTTCAGTCTGACTCTACGTTTCCACAATTTAGCCTACACACGGCCAGTGTGAAATAATAATTAATTTCCATTAATTAACCTAATAGTGGTTAACTATAAAGCCCGGGCCTTAAAGTACTTACATGTAGTAAGTCGCCATTAAGGTAGTTGTCTCATGTGTTTATGAGGACTCCTAAGTGGTTTACCGGGAAACTACGAGTCAGTTGGAGAATTTAATGTCATATCGGCACGTTGGCCATAGTAGCACAATGGTAGTGCGGCTGGACGGAAACCAGAAGATCCGTGGTTCAAATCCCGGCTATGGCATTGAATTTTTCAGTCTGACTCTACGTTTCCACAATTTAGCCTACACACGGCCAGTGTGAAATAATAATTAATTTCCATTAATTAACCTAATAGTGGTTAACTATAAAGCCCGGGCCTTAAGGTACTTACATGTAGTAAGTCGCCATTAAGGTAGTTGTCTCATGTGTTTATGAGGACTCCTAAGTGGTTTACCGGGAAAATACGAGTCAGTTGGAGAATTTAATGTCATATCGGCACGTTGGCCATAGTAGCACAATGGTAGTGCGGCTGGACGGAAACCAGAAGATCCGTGGTTCAAATCCCGGCTATGGCATTGAATTTTTCAGTCTGACTCTACGTTTCCACAATTTAGCCTACACACGGCCAGTGTGAAATAATAATTAATTTCCATTAATTAACCTAATATTGGTTAACTATAAAGCCCGGGCCTTAAAGTACTTACATGTAGTAAGTCGCCATTAAGGTAGTTGTCTCATGTGTTTATGAGGACTCCTAAGTGGTTTACCGGGAAACTACGAGTCAGTTGGAGAATTTAATGTCATATCGGCACGTTGGCCATAGTAGCACAATGGTAGTGCGGCTGGACGGAAACCAGAAGATCCGTGGTTCAAATCCCGGCTATGGCATTGAATTTTTCAGTCTGACTCTACGTTTCCACAATTTAGCCTACACACGGCCAGTGTGAAATAATAATTAATTTCCATTAATTAACCTAATAGTGGTTAACTATAAAGCCCGGGCCTTAAGGTACTTACATGTAGTAAGTCGCCATTAAGGTAGTTGTCTCATGTGTTTATGAGGACTCCTAAGTGGTTTACCGGGAAAATACGAGTCAGTTGGAGAATTTAATGTCATATCGGCACGTTGGCCATAGTAGCACAATGGTAGTGCGGCTGGACGGAAACCAGAAGATCCGTGGTTCAAATCCCGGCTATGGCATTGAATTTTTCAGTCTGACTCTACGTTTCCACAATTTAGCCTACACACGGCCAGTGTGAAATAATAATTAATTTCCATTAATTAACCTAATAGTGGTTAACTATAAAGCCCGGGCCTTAAAGTACTTACATGTAGTAAGTCGCCATTAAGGTAGTTGTCTCATGTGTTTATGAGGACTCCTAAGTGGTTTACCGGGAAACTACGAGTCAGTTGGAGAATTTAATGTCATATCGGCACGTTGGCCATAGTAGCACAATGGTAGTGCGGCTGGACGGAAACCAGAAGATCCGTGGTTCAAATCCCGGCTATGGCATTGAATTTTTCAGTCTGACTCTACGTTTCCACAATTTAGCCTACACACGGCCAGTGTGAAATAATAATTAATTTCCATTAATTAATCTAATAGTGGTTAACTATAAAGCCCGGGCCTTAAAGTACTTACATGTAGTAAGTCGCCATTAAGGTAGTTGTCTCATGTGTTTATGAGGACTCCTAAGTGGTTTACCGGGAAAATACGAGTCAGTTGGAGAATTTAATGTCATATCGGCACGTTGGCCATAGTAGCACAATGGTAGTGCGGCTGGACGGAAACCAGAAGATCCGTGGTTCAAATCCCGGCTATGGCATTGAATTTTTCAGTCTGACTCTACGTTTCCACAATTTAGCCTACACACGGCCAGTGTGAAATAATAATTAATTTCCATTAATTAACCTAATAGTGGTTAACTATAAAGCCCGGGCCTTAAAGTACTTACATGTAGTAAGTCGCCATTAAGGTAGTTGTCTCATGTGTTTATGAGGACTCCTAAGTGGTTTACCGGGAAACTACGAGTCAGTTGGAGAATTTAATGTCATATCGGCACGTTGGCCATAGTAGCACAATGGTAGTGCGGCTGGACGGAAACCAGAAGATCCGTGGTTCAAATCCCGGCTATGGCATTGAATTTTTCAGTCTGACTCTACGTTTCCACAATTTAGCCTACACACGGCCAGTGTGAAATAATAATTAATTTCCATTAATTAACCTAATAGTGGTTAACTATAAAGCCCGGGCCTTAAGGTACTTACATGTAGTAAGTCGCCATTAAGGTAGTTGTCTCATGTGTTTATGAGGACTCCTAAGTGGTTTACCGGGAAAATACGAGTCAGTTGGAGAATTTAATGTCATATCGGCACGTTGGCCATAGTAGCACAATGGTAGTGCGGCTGGACGGAAACCAGAAGATCCGTGGTTCAAATCCCGGCTATGGCATTGAATTTTTCAGTCTGACTCTACGTTTCCACAATTTAGCCTACACACGGCCAGTGTGAAATAATAATTAATTTCCATTAATTAACCTAATAGTGGTTAACTATAAAGCCCGGGCCTTAAAGTACTTACATGTAGTAAGTCGCCATTAAGGTAGTTGTCTCATGTGTTTATGAGGACTCCTAAGTGGTTTACCGGGAAAATACGAGTCAGTTGGAGAATTTAATGTCATATCGGCACGTTGGCCATAGTAGCACAATGGTAGTGCGGCTGGACGGAAACCAGAAGATCCGTGGTTCAAATCCCGGCTATGGCATTGAATTTTTCAGTCTGACTCTACGTTTCCACAATTTAGCCTACACACGGCCAGTGTGAAATAATAATTAATTTCCATTAATTAACCTAATAGTGGTTAACTATAAAGCCCGGGCCTTAAAGTACTTACATGTAGTAAGTCGCCATTAAGGTAGTTGTCTCATGTGTTTATGAGGACTCCTGAATGGTTTACCGGGAAAATACGAGTCAGTTGGAGAATTTAATGTCATATCGGCACGTTGGCCATAGTAGCACAATGGTAGTGCGGCTGGACGGAAACCAGAAGATCCGTGGTTCAAATCCCGGCTATGGCATTGAATTTTTCAGTCTGACTCTACGTTTCCACAATTTAGCCTACACACGGCCAGTGTGAAATAATAATTAATTTCCATTAATTAACCTAATAGTGGTTAACTATAAAGCCCGGGCCTTAAAGTACTTACATGTAGTAAGTCGCCATTAAGGTAGTTGTCTCATGTGTTTATGAGGACTCCTAAGTGGTTTACCGGGAAAATACGAGTCAGTTGGAGAATTTAATGTCATATCGGCACGTTGGCCATAGTAGCACAATGGTAGTGCGGCTGGACGGAAACCAGAAGATCCGTGGTTCAAATCCCGGCTATGGCATTGAATTTTTCAGTCTGACTCTACGTTTCCACAATTTAGCCTACACACGGCCAGTGTGAAATAATAATTAATTTCCATTAATTAATCTTTAATCATATTATGAAATTCATTTATTTTCTCCATTTTAAGACAGTTGAAATTCTAGCCTGAATAGTGCTACAGAAACTGATAAAGCAATTATTAAATTTTAGATGATACAAAAAACTATCAAACCGGACAACCCTACCCTTGCAAGAATATATGGTTTACCTAAAATACACAAACCCAACATACTCATAAGACCCATTGTAAATAATATAAACACTCCTACTTACCTTCTGGCAAAATGGCTATCCAAAAAATTTCAGTCCTTTCCACAATTCCATACTCTGAGTATAAAAAACTCTTTAGACCTGGTAGAAAAAATTCAAAATCTTAAACTAAAACCTCATGACACTTTAGTATCCTTTGATGTCCGCTCCCTCTTCCCTAGCATTCCATTAGACAAACTTTTGATTCAACTGAAAAAATGGCTAAATTCTATAAACCTGGATGCCAATGCAATAGAAGAATATTTGGCAATGACTGAATTATGTATACATCAAAATTATTTTGTCTTCGATGGAAAATATTATAAACAAATTTCAGGACTAGCTATGGGAAGCCCGCTATCACCATTTTTGGCCAATCTATACATGAGCTTTTTCGAAACACATATTACTAAAGCCTTCCTTCATATGTTTAAAACATGGTACAGATACGTAGACGACATCTTTGCAATAGTGCCCTACAAACTAATAGATGATGCTTTGAAACTACTCAACCTGCAAGAACCCAGCATACAATTCACAGTAGAAACTGAAGAGGACTGTACTCTACCTTTTTTAGACCTTAAAATCAAAAAAAGCAATGAAAAACTAGAATTTGGCATTCATAGAAAAGCAACACACACAGATAATTACATCAAAGCAAATAGTTTCAACCCAATTCCACACAAACATGCAACCATCAACAGTCTGACACACAGATTAGTAAATCTACCTCTCAGCCAGCAAGAATATCAAAACGAATACCATCAAATCTTAAAAACTGCAATTATAAATCGATACGGAAAAAACCTTATAGATAAAAAACTAAAATTATTCAAACTTCAAAAGAGATTAAAACATATCACAGCTTTCACACCAATAAAACAAGAAATTAGATTTGCTAAATTTACTTACCACCCCTGGGCCACAAAAAAGTTCCAAAAAATATTCAAGAAATACAATATAACATTGGCACCAAAAAACAATTACAACATTAAAAACCTACTTCACAGTAATAATACTGATAAGATAAAACCAGAGGAAAAGTCAGGCATTTACAAGATTAAGTGTAAAGACTGTGAAAAAATTTACATAGGGAGGACAAAAAGAAACATAGGCACTAGAAAGAAAGAACACTTCAGGCACTTAAGATACAAAAATATTGATAAGTCCGCAATAGCAGCTCATTTCTGGTCTGAAAATCATGAAATTGAAGATAGCACAGAATTACTAAAATGCGTACAAAAACATAGTGAACTCGTCATATGGGAGAGGATATACATAGAAAAACATAAAAACCAACTAATGAACTTTGAAATCCCGCTAGAAGAGAATCCCACATTTCAGTTCATCACTAAATCAACAGATGGCAGCAACAACCCCAGAATTACCCACACCGCTGGATCTGGCTTCAGTCGCACAAGAGCCGTAGATGCAAACGAAGATTTGCGAAACATGTCCTCAAAATAGGTACGAAAGTGAAGCAGATGTGTAAAAAATACGACTCATCTAAAATTTAATAATTTTTCGCTTCACTGTGGTGTTCCAATACAGTTAAATCTCCAAATACAGTTAAATCTCTTGATAAAGCAATGTTGGAAAGCTTATTTGTCCAAGTGAATAGGTTTTGTAAGGAAGTATAAATTGCATCAGTTTCTCTCAAACCAAATGCTTTATTGACAGAGTCTGTTAATTGCTGATGTGTCTTCTGATATAAGCATATTAGGATCATATGCAAAGAGTACAGCCATTGGCTTGTTACTGAGATTGAATGTGGAGTCATGTATAAATATTAAAATTAACAACAGCTCAAGAATAGAGGCTAGTGGGATACTTAGTAATTGTACTTTGTTCCAAATCATATCCATTTATCTTAGTTTTCTGGATTCTGTTTTCTAAGTAAGATTTAAACTTATTTGTAAAGTTCTCTTTAGACTATAAAACTCTTAACTGTTGTAGCAAGGGTTATAATCTATACAGTCAAATATCACAGCTAAAACAGAACATATTCTAATGTTTACGTCTTACTTATCCAAGGCTCTTACTAATTCTAATGTAGGATATATGTTTGCTTTCAGTAGACCTTTTTCTAAAAGCGAAGTGAGAATATTATTGCATCCCACACATCTTATAACCCAATTGTGTATTGCTCTTTCCATTATTTTAGAAAACACTGCCAGGTCCAAGATGGGCCACTAATTGAAGCACTCAGATTCAGAAGTTGTTGAGTCAATTTTTTTTTAGAAATCTTGTTAAACACACAATAAGCACTCTGAATACCAGTTCTGTAATAGTGATAAAAGATTTGCAGGTCGAACATATTATAACCCTTGCATGTTGAATGGGCATCAGTTTCAGAAATAAAAGTTGTAAGCCAGCCTTTTCGAGTTAGATGCTGTTAAGTCAAGTAGTTGCTGCCTTAGCCATTTGATGGTGCAACTACACTGTGAATCCCAAGCTCTTTGATATCAGCTGTTCATACATTTTAGATTAGACATTAGATATTTTTAGTCATTCCTCAAGTGCACTTTCAGAAAGTTTATCTGTACTTCGCAACACCAGGGCACTCTTTCATGCCTATTGACAGAATTTTTGGCAATATTGGAAGAAGAATCGATAATAGAAAAAGTCTTAGTCCCTTCCACATGAGTGAAACTGATCAAAGATTCACTAGAGAAGAAGCCCATTGATGTCTATGTCAAACATCCACTGATCGATAATGGGGAACATGATGGTACTTCAGTTGTTGAAGTTGTTTACTTCAAGGATACCCGTGACCATGTTCTTATAAGAAGTGTTCCTGAATTCACTGTAATCCAAGGTGTGTATTTCCAGGAAAGATGATGGCACTGCAGTTGTTGAAGTTTTTTACTTCATAGATGCCCTCGACCATGTCCTTAGAAGAAGTGTTCCTGAATTCACTTTAATCTGAGGTGTGTATTTCCAAAGAGGTTGTTTACCAGAAGTTTGTCACATCCACTTCTACTTCTTCTACACTTTATCGTCCCCAGTCTCTTTTGAGGAGAGGAGTGAGGTTGTGAGCCCTACACAAAGCACATGATAGTGTGAAAAACACACCAGATAGACTTTGGGAGATTAAGAACGCAAAATATTACAATGTTCATTCACTGCTGGAACATGTCACTCTGCCAAAAGGTACCACATTTTACCACACAGTGAGATATGGAAGTTATGTAGAAGATGATGTAGTAGAGCTGGAGTGAAGTTTTGATGACAAAGTTCTATATCAAACCATGAAGTGCAAACTGGAATAGTCCGTAGTAGAGATGTATTAGTGAAAATAAAGTAATAGTTTATCCATGGCTACATACTATAATATTGTATAATGGAAAAACTCTAACATTAAGAATGAGAAGCTGTTAAGTCAAGTGACTTAACTTTTCATCCATTTTAAATTAAAAGTTGTGAAGTCTAAATAATAAAATATCCTGTCACACATGCTACATATCTCAAACCATGAGAAACACTTCAACACAGTACTTTGTACCTCCTAACGGATCCATCACATCAAATTCTTTCATTTGTATTATTATTTTGGTATTTAAAATTACTTTTGAAAACTTTGAGCAACTCTCTTGCACAATTTTGAAACAGTGCCTTAGCAACTTCTGCTTTTCACCACTTCAATTGGAAGTCAGACTTTTATCTTCTTTGTTGATTAGAGGTTTAACAATTGTTTCATTTTTTATGGAAATATCCCTGGAGAAAGAAAACATTGAATATATGATCAATAGGCTTACTCAGCTCTGGTAAGACATATTTTAACATTATGACACATGTCTCTTTCCATCCTTGACATATTTTCGTTTATAATGAGTTAAGAGCCTATTCTCCCTCTGGGAGTCTTTGAGTCCATTTTAAATTACAGTTAATTTTGGGATATGCCTTTTATAAAATTATAAGTGCAGTGAGACTCTGCTGCCTTAATGATATATGTATTATAGGTTTTATCTGAAGCACAGTAATTATTGACCAATTTGGTTTCAAAGGTTATTTGATCAGTGTGACATCTTGAATTGCTACTCTTTTTTCAGTTTATATTATATTCCACTCGATATTCATTTTACTGTGGTATTCATCACTAACTGTAGAGAATGCCTTCCTTTTTCTTCATTAATTACTCTTTTAAGGTTTGTTTTTGCAGTACCTCAGTAAGTTTGCTGGAGTGATAATAGCATTGGAATAAGGAACTGGAGTCCTGGACATGTCTATGAAATTCTTAGGTCTCATTCAGTTTTCCTTGATGTTGATTGCAATATAACAGAATACTGCTGTGTAGTGTGCTTTGTACAGTTATTGATGGATTCAAAGAAGCTGATGATTAAATTTGTGCATATTTTATACTATTTCTTTGCTCTCCACAGATCTGTACAATAAATTAGGAGTAACATCATATTTGACAGCTGTTTGAAATGGATAAGCAAATAGAAATCAAAGAAGAGGATCCTGACAGTATGAGAGAGAGTTCTTTCATGTTTTAATAAAGACAAGTATTGATACTGTGCTTGTTGACACTGATTGTGACATGACTGTCCAAACGGAAGTTAAATCAGAGACTCCTTTTATCAAAAACCCTGTAAAGCAGATTAAGTCTACATGCAGCAACAACTGGGAGATGCTGAGAGAAACAGAAATAGAGCAACAAACTCTGCTTTCACAGTTTGGTTCACAGAATGAGGGAGAGTTTCTTCTAGAGGACCCTCTAATAGTGGATAAGAAATACAACAGTGATCATGAAATGTATAACAAAATAGAAATTAAAGAGGAACCTTGGTCTTTGGAAACAGAAACTTCCTCAGTCTCTGATAATATTAAGGTAAGTTGTATAGAAACCTACTGCAGTTCTGTAATAATCATCTCAATATATTCTCTGCTATTGCACAATATTGAAATCTACTACACTTAATACTAAAATTAATAGCAAATGAAGTTAAGAATTGGTAAGGAACAGGCAACCCAGGAATAAATGTTAAACTGGTTGGTAAATACAAAACCAGCCTTTTTGTTTTCTCAAAACATAGTACATACAGTAAGATGTTTTGATACAACAGAAACTGGCCTTGACTTTGAACTCCCATGCAGTGTTACAGTTTAACTAGAAGTTATTTCCCGACTGTTATGCCATAGTCTGCTGAGTTTGAATTTCCAGATGCTTCGTCCACAACTTGGGTGAACATCTTCATTGGTGTGGTCATTATCTCCGGCCATGTAAGCCTACCCTCTCTGTGTTATAGCTATTTACAAAATGCAAGAAAGGTAGAATATGATGCCGGTTTTTTGAGCCAGAAGAATTCTAACCTTTGTTTCTTGAATGCTGGTATGATTGTAACTAAACCCAATACATGGTACATTTGGTAAGGGAATTTTTTTTTCCTTTTGTAATTTACGTCCTCCAATGTTAAGTTATATCGGACGATCAATGAAATGGGTGAAGTGATTCTCAAATGGAAAATGGGAAAACCCCGGAAAAAACCGTATCCAGGTAACTCACCCTGACCGAGATTCAAACTCGGGACCTCTTGAACCTGAGGCAGACACGCTACCATCTACACTACCAAGGCAGGCAAATTTGATAAGGGGAAGAAAGTGTTTGACAGTGTGGGGAAACTGAGTACATACACACACACACATTGTAATAAGATTAGCTTTTTTATACGTATCCTACTTATAAGTAATTTGTATTTCTACTTATTTATTTACAGCTCCCAGGAAAAGTTAATTTAGAAACATAATGAAACTTTATTTGTTCATAATTTTCTGTTATACATACCAAATATTGTTGAAATGCCTTATGTAATTAAATAAGCTTAGAGCAAATAGTATCAGCAAATTTGCTGACAGAGGTAAGCTGAATATACAGCTTTTGGCACATTAGTGTTGTCACAACAAGTGATAAGTATCTCGTGTTTACCGTTGAACACAAATGTTTATAGTCTCAAAACATATATAGCTGTAATGAGACTGACCTGTTCTACAATCTTGTTCCTAGCAGGACCTCATGTGAAAAGGGGGACTCATGCCACAGTGGGAAGAATAAAATTTGTGTAACAATTGTTTTTGCTACCAGTGCAGACAGAGCCTCATCTCCCCCTTGCATTAGGGAAATCCAGGAATCTGAGGAAATTTAAGGACAAAACTGCTATACCTACTGAATATAATTTAAATGGAATTGTGGTTAAAGAAACAGGACATTTGAATAAGAAAGAAATAGAACATACACTTTTTATGCATCAATGTGTATCACATTCACCTCAAAAATTTTGGAAAATGTTACAATGGAATTTTTACCTCCCTGTACCAGTCGTCTGTAGCTGTTTGGTTTGGGCATCCTTGCAGATTTCAAAGTTTATTATACAATAACTCTGGTTCTACATTTGATAACACTGATTGAAATAGAAAATGAAAATTTTCCTATTAACTTTCTACCCACCATGTAGGTATCATCCTCTATAATCAAACACTGTTTAAATCTGGTGTATTAAGGATTTGAGTGAAATTGGGCTTATAAATGAACTAGCTCTGTAGAAAGATACAAATTTTGACATCTTTATGCACTTTCATGACAATCTAAATATCTTTAGGGAACTACAGGATGAGAGGTTATTACTCAATAATGGCAAAAATATGCTGATGATTAATAAAAATCAGACCAACTTCAAGCAACACAAAGAACATTGCAGATCATTGTTCAAATCTTGAAATATCTGAAGTTGGTGAAGTGTTATGTGGAACAAAAGTCTGTAAGAGTTACATCAGTATCAGAAGTTATACTGAAAAGGTCTAAATTCATTCATATGTTTTTCAAAATTACTTTTCAATATTTAATGCAAGAAAAGTAAAACAAGCCAAGTTAATTAAATTATTTAAATGTTACCAGTTTTCTAAACAGTACTTTCTTGTTAGCTATCTTGATTATTTATAAAATTTTACATATGCAGGGTCACTGTATTGCTGTTGTTTCTTTAAAAAAAAAAAAAAAAAAGAGAGAGAGATTATGATGCACTATCAAACTCTCATTTGTAACTAATTGAGAGTTACAAGTAGTCTCCCCTCTTCCTCTTGATCTATACAGAAATCAGGTTCAACTGTATTTCTTATTTTTGACTTTAGTTAGATATGATTGTGCCTGCATGTTAGAATTAGAGTAGCTTGTGACGTTCAACTGTACAATTCTCAGCTGTTTGAGTAGGATAAATATGTAACTTGATACTAGAATGTGTTCTAGATTCCACATGGGTTATATTATGTTCTATTTGAGGTAAATGTTACTGAGATAATCCAACATTGTAGTTTCTGCTGTGGTTTAATTTGTGAGATCTCACTAACTTTTTGTCTAATTCCTTGGGCAGTCTTCAGAAATAATGACTTCTGGCTACCAACATGTCCTTTTTTTAATCCCCAAGCAGATGAAAAATAAATTTATGGATTAATGCCAATTGCACTGAGAGTGCAGAGTTATTAGTTCAGTTATTGCCTCTTTAGTACTACCTACTAAAGCCTTCACTGTAGAGGTCTTGGGTGAAGAAGTGTTGCTATTGCACCTGCAGATTCAAGGATTGGAACCGGATGTCTTTAAAGTCGATGTTGGAAAAGACGTAATGAATTTCATTTTCACAGCTGTGGCATCTTACTGTGACTGTTTTCCCCTCGAAGCAATCGTTGACGAAGCAGAGTCCATAAGGCACGTTTTTCTTTGTATGACCTTCAACCTCGTAATTTTTAAATACTTTGGTTCCTTGGCAGTACACAGAGATGAAATTTCTATATCCCATGATACTGCTCGAAGCTTTTGGAAGCAACTTCAGGGAAGCTGCTGGGCAAACTGTGGCAGCAGGAAATGATCCATCTCTAGGTACGTTCTGAAGGTGGCGCTTCGTATGTACTTCGTAAATTGTGTAAAGTTCATGCTTTCGAAGGGGGAATTGGACACATGTGTGTGCTTCAGGTACTTGTAGTAAGCCACAATTTGATTCTTTACGTAATTTTATTCTTTGGTGAAACAGGATGTCGATAACCAGGCGCTGCAGGCCCTCGAGTATTTTCCATTCTTGCTTGCTGAGTGACACGGAGCTGCCAGTTTTTAGTTTTCTTTTAGTGTGTGACGTATTGTTGAGCGGTTGCTTTATATAGTTTTTATTTAAATGACCATCTTTTAGCTTTTTAACTCGTTTTATTCTTTTCGGTACTGTAAGGGAGCTAATAACCTCGTAGTTGAACGCCCTTATACCCAATCATCATCATCATCATCATCATCATCATCATCATCATCATCATCATCATCATCATCATCATCATCATCATCATCATCATCATCATCATCATCATCATCATCATCATCATCATCATCATCTCATCTAAGCTCCATGGACCCTGGACACATCTGAGCATCATTTCACGCATTTCATTCACCGTCCGATATGACGTGATGTTGGAGGACGTAAAATAAAAAAATAAAAATTGTGATTTGATAATGATGATGTGCATATACAAGGGCGTTCAGCTACGAGATCATCAGCGCACTTTAACAATTTACATAATGGGAGTGACTGGAGATAAATATGGCTTATATGTTTCACATTGCATTTAGTATGTCATAAATATATACAATACTTATTCACCAGGGAATACTTAAAACAGTAGTAGTAGTAGTAGTAGTAGTAGTAGTAGTAGTAGTAGTAGTAGTAGTAGTAGTAGTAGTAGTAGTAGTAGTAGTAGTAGTAGTAGTAGTAGTAGTAGTAGTAGTAGTAGTAGTAGTAGTAGTAGTAGTAGTAGTAGTAGTAGTAGTAGTAGTAGTAGTAGTCTAATGCCCGTTAGCTTGGATATATTCCATTTGCTTTCTTGCTTCCCAGTATAGTTCAGTTATTGTTCTTGTGGGTGATGTTTTGAGAGCCGGACATACAGAAAGGTGTCTTTATTCATTATGGAATCGACATCTTGACACAGGATACAATTTGGAGATTTAAAGATTTTAATTTTATGAAGATGTGCAGCCAGACAGTCATGACCTGTTATCAATCTGAATTTTGCTACTGCTTCATGTCTTGGGTGTTCAGGTATCAAGTTTTTCTTGTGTAGGATAGCTGCCCATGGTTTCTCATTGCTTTCTGTTGTGAGGTGTTCCGTCAGTTCTTTCTGAAACTTTCTTTGGATTATAATTTTTCCGAATGATAGGACAGAGTTTTGTTAGGTTTCTGTAAGATTTTGGTGCCCTTTTTTGCCAGAAGGTCTGCCATTTCATTTCCTTGAATTCCAGAATGAGAGGGGATCCATTGGAGCTGGATAGTTTTATTTTGGTTATTTAAAATTCTTATGATCTTTTTAATTTCCAATATTTTACTGGATATTGGTAAGTTATTTGTTGTTATAGCTTGTATAGCTGAACTTGAGTCACTTAGTATAACTGCTCTCTGAAATGCATTTGTTCTGTATACTAGGTGTGTTAGTGCTAGTTCTATTGCCTGAATTTCTCCATCAAAATGGGTGGAATTTCTCCCTACTGCAACGTAAAAACTAAAAAGTTTTGAATAAACCCCAGCTACAGCTCCATCTTCTATTTTCATTCTAGATCCATCTGTATATATATTGTAACGCGAGCACTGGAACACCCTGTGAAAGCAGCTGGCAGCGGAAGGCAGGGGAGGTTCGGTTAGCCACACCTCCTCCTCGTTTGTCTTGTAGTGGTGACAGGCAGTGGTTGGGAGGAAAAACATCAGTGTGCCGTCTGTTTCTGTCCACCTGGTTCCAGAAATTACGGAATCTGGAACATTCTCCTGGTCACTAGAAACCGGCGATATTCCTATATAAAGAGGGTTACAGACAGACAGAGTTGAGTTGGTCAGTCAGTTGGTTAGTGTGTGAGTGAGGACAGTTCTTGGTGTAAGAAGGCAGTGTTCGTCAGTGACGTGTTAATGAACGAAAGGATTGTGCAACGGAAGACTGTACGTAACTGTGAATGTGTACCGGAGCTTACGTAACCGCGAGTACAAGGAAATTGTAACGGACGAACTGGTGAATTGTAATTGTGTGCATTACGAGTAATTCTGTGTAATTGGCAAGAGTTTAACTGTAAGTCGGTGGAAATAAAGAACATTTTTGAGTGGTGAAATTGGACTTTTCATTTCACGAACCCACAAAGTCACACTGGTGTCAGGAAGCGGGAAGATAACATCACCGAACATTACAACCATGGACGCGGCATTGGAAAAATTTTTGGAGAAGATGATGGAAATGAAGGCCGAACTAATCTCGGAAATGAAAATGGCAAATGAAAACCTCGCTGCAAAAATAGAAGCGGCAAGTAACAACATCACCGCAGAATTGAAACAAGTGAAGACGGCCAACGACGACATCACCGCGGAACTGAAACAAATGAAGACGGCCAACGACATCACCGAGAAGATGGAAGAAATGAAGGCCGAATTAACAGCGAAGACGGAAACGGCTAACAACAACTTGGCCACGACAATGACCTCAAAGATGGCCGAACTGACAACGGAGATGAGGGCGGCGAACGAGGCTCTCGCCGCAAAGTTTGAGGAACGTTTGGCCGGCGTGAGGGATGACGTCGCGAACCTGGGCAAGCGGAAGGGTCAAGTAGACGACCGCCTTAATGATTTAGAGGAAAAGGCCGACAACATCGCAAAACCCCTCACCCGCCTGACGGAGGAAAACCGGCCTTATGTGTGGACGGAGGACGCCGAAGATGCTTTCCAGCACCCGAAGGGGACCCTGTGCAGTACTCCAATTTTGGGTTTCCCACAACCGGCTGGCGCCTTCATTGTGGACACCGACGCTAGCGACCATTACATTGGAGGTGTCCTACCGCAGATCCAGGACGGCCATGAGCGCACAAGAGTGGAAGAGAAGGAGCGTGCCGCAGCAGTCCGAGTAGTTGTGGCAGTGCCTGCTGAAGGCTGGGATAGCGCAGGCCTGAGGAGGGAGCAGCTGGCGGACGCAGACTTGGGGCCACTCTTGAGGGAAGTGGACGCAGGGACGAGACCAACCTGGGAGGACATCGCACCGAGGAGCGCCACCTACAACTCCTACTGGGCCCGATGGGACTCGTTGAAGACCAGAGAGGGCGTGCTGTTCCGGGTATGGGAGTCACCCGATGGGAAGGCGCAGAGAGAACAGTTGGTACTTCCCCGGAGCAAGGTCCCGGAAGTCTTGGAGGAAGTGCACCCCGGTACTTCAGGGGGACACCTGGGAGCGAACCGAATGATTCACAAACTACGGCAGCGCTACTTCTGGCTCAGACTCCGGGCAGATGCTGGTGGTACACCTGGACCGCCTCGCACGCTACGATGGGGCTGTTCGGGGCGAACAGCTTTGAGGAGGGAGCAGTGTAACGCGAGCACTGGAACACCCTGTGAAAGCAGCTGGCAGCGGAAGGCAGGGGAGGTTCGGTTAGCCACACCTCCTCCTCGTTTGTCTTGTAGTGGTGACAGGCAGTGGTTGGGAGGAAAAACATCAGTGTGCCGTCTGTTTCTGTCCACCTGGTTCCAGAAATTACGGAATCTGGAACATTCTCCTGGTCACTAGAAACCGGCGATATTCCTATATAAAGAGGGTTACAGACAGACAGAGTTGAGTTGGTCAGTCAGTTGGTTAGTTTGTGAGTGAGGACAGTTCTTGGTGTAAGAAGGCAGTGTTAGTCAGTGACGTGTTAATGAACGAAAGGATTGTGCAACGGAAGACTGTACGTAACTGTGAATGTGTACCGGAGCTTACGTAACCGCGAGTACAAGGAAATTGTAACGGACGAACTGGTGAATTGTAATTGTGTGCATTACGAATAATTCTGTGTAATTGGCAAGAGTTTAACTGTAAGTCGGTGGAAATAAAGAACATTTTTGAGTGGTGAAATTGGACTTTTCATTTCACGAACCCACAAAGTCACAATATGTATCCATTGTGGTTCAGGGTATAGATTGTGGATAATTTCTAATGTGATTTGTTTTAATTCATCTGGGGTCATTTCTTTTTTAGGACAGGTTTTATTAAGTTTATGTTATGGGCAATATCTGTGTCTTCCATGGGTGATGTTGGTAAAAGAAGTTTTTCTGGCATTTGGTTTGGGTTATATATTTTCTGAAGTTTAGTTGCTTTTTGTATGAAGCCATTTTGTGTTTTCAGGTTTCTCTCTCTGTCTTTATAATTCAGCCAGTAATTATCATGGGGAAGTCTTATCAATTTTTCGTATTGCAATACGGTCTGTTTGTTGATCTGATGGGCTATGGGGTTATTTTCAGTAAGGACCTGCATTGTTGTTATGGGAGTGGATTTGGCTGCACCTGTTATTAGTCGTAAAGCGTTATTCTGTGTTACTTCCAGTTTGTTTAGATTAGTATCGTTACAGGTGACCATAGTTTCACTTCCGTACATTAGCACAGGCTTTATGTACGTCTTGTAAGTATTGTTTAGTACAGATCTTGAGCATCCCCATTTTGTTTTTGCTAATCTCTTTAAGATATTGCATCTTCTGTTTACTTTCTCAGTAGTAATTTTAACATGATGGTCCCAGGTTAATTTCCTATCAAAGTGTATACCTAGGTACTTGACGTTGTTTTGTTGTTGAATGTTTTGACCAGAGGAAGCACAAATAAAGAAATAAAAGTCCTACAATGGAATGCAGGAGGCATTTCCCAAGCCAAGAAAACTGAATTAACTAATGTAATAAGTAAATTAGAAGTAGATACTTAAAACATAAGAGAAAAATTACTATTTGCTTAAAATTAATAGCTAGTGAAGTGTAACTTTTATAATGAAATAAACTATACCTGTAATTTTAGAAGACATTAAAATTAGCGGTAATTATTCTATCTTTATTTATAAATATATGTTGAAGACCTTATCATTAGAGCTTAAGTTGTGATTATTGCTTTAATTAATGATCTTAAACTTGTATTTGCTTTCTAGGAGATCTATTAAAACTGTCATCTATCCTCTGCCTTTTAGTCTTGAAATATGTCATTTGCTTGAAGAATGTGGAGCAGTAGTTTCGCCAGAAATTCATGTGAAAAGATAATGGTATTTTTGTAAAAATGTAGAGGGTGGTTTCTGTTATCGGTTCACATGAAAATAAAATCTTTGCACACATGGGAAGGGGAAGACAGAGAAGGTTCATAGGCTGCTTAATTTTGTTTCTGTTTTTATTTTCATCGTACAATATTCTTCTCTTTAAACACAATATGAGCAATCTGAAGACACACGGTTTAAGCTTTCGAGTAAATACGAATAAAAGTTAGATAAAAATTATTGCGATTATTATGGATCGGTAGGACTTACTTTAAAAATTTGTACTCTCATATCAGGAAAGATTACTCAGAGCTGACCGACTTACTGGCTAAAATGCTTACATTTACACACGAAGGTCTACATTAAGTCAAAAACATCATCATGCTGAAATCATCACGGAGCTCCAGTAACATAATATTCATAATTACATTTTCTTCATCGATGTAAATTCTATGCAAAACATCCATAAGTAGGACTTCACAGCTATTTGAATTACGGAAGGCATATATGTAAAATACGCCATATTAGAGGGATCTCGCTAGATTTACCCTTATCCAAATATCCATTATCAGCCTTCACTACCTGGCAACTAAGGTAGGGAACTCATCCTGTACTTTTGGGAACCCATATAAAATCTCTCATAAGCTTGCAATATATAACTGCTGGACACGGCCATAAATGTCCCGCGATTGAATCTAAGACGTGATATCAACAAACACTATACATTAGTCGTCAGTATCAATATTCTCTCTTAAATCGTGCAAACACAAAAGATTCTCGATAATTGCTTGTCTCCACAAGCATTACAAAAAACTATTACATGTAAACGTACATGATGCAAAATGACATGGGATAGTAAGCTATAAGATGATAATGATCATGATGGACTGATAATATATATATATATATATATATATATATATATATATATATATATATATATATATATATATATCGAGAAACGTTATGATACCTTTCGGCGTGCAGGTCTGTTACGGCACCCTGCACAGCTGGAATATTCATGGACACCTACCTGTGTTCCTTCGGGAGTTCGTGAAAGATCGCGTTTTCCGAGTAAGGGTCGGCTCGGTCTTTTCGAATCTTTTTATCCAGAGAACGGGGTCCCACAAGGATCGGTACCAAGTGTTACACTGTTTGCTATTGCCATTAATTCTATCTCTATGTTCCTCGAGGGGATTCATCGTCATTATTCGTGGACAACTTCGCCGTCCCCTGTGGTTCTCAACGTACTTCGTTCCTAACGCGTCTACTAGAGCAATGCTTAGACAACATTAACAACTGGAGCTCTAAGAACGGCTTGCGATTTTCCACTGAGAAGACGCTCTGCGTTAACTTCTGTTTCCGCAAGAGTCGGTTACCACCCTTCCTCCGACTAGCTTGCCATGTTTTACCATTTGCCGATGAAACTAGGTTCACTTGGACTGATTTTTATAGAAAGCTTAGCTGGTCGTCGCAATCAACAAAGTTGAAAGCACCATGTGAGCGTTCTCTTAAACAGTTGCGGGCACTTAGTGGAAAATCGAGAGGGCGGATCGCGGAGTGCGGCTTCTTTTGTATCGTACACTGATCCGGTCCAAGTTGGACTATGGGTACATCGTTTACGCTTCAGCTCGTGCATCTGCGCTGAAGTCATTGGTTATGGTCCTTAACTATGGCCTTCGTTTATCTACTGGGGCATTTCCAACTAGCGCATTCGTTAGCGTCTACGCCGAAGTGGCGGAACCTCCTCTAAAATACCGGCGGTGCGTTTTGCTAGGCAATTATGGTTGTGGGTTAAATACCATGCCTTCGCATTCGAAGTTTCCACCCTGTTTGACACCTTATTTGATGAGAGATATAGGAGCATACATTTAAGTCCAAGGCCGCCAGGTTTTCGCCTCCGGGAGCTTCTTAGGCGGCATGCCCTTGAAATACCTAGGATGTTGCCTAAGGGCGTTGCCTGCAGCACTTCACATTAACTCGGGATGATGGTTCACAGCAAGACTGCGACGCCCACGTGTGGTATCCGCAGGTGCCTTGTTAGAATTTTTATCGCACTATAAAGATTTCTTTTAACTTATACTGACGGTTCTAGTGCGCATGTCCATGGATCTGAAGCCTTTACATTCGGTCTCCGTGGCAGCACTTCCATATACACTGCAGAGCTCCATGCAATATACCGAGCCATTTTACATGTACGCCGCAGAAGTTTGTGTGATTGACTTATCCTTAGCGATTCCCTTAGGGCAGTATACAGCTTTCGTGAGCTGTACAACCACCATCCTGTTGTACAGCGTAAACCTTGGACCTTCCAGGTTTTACGCACCTCTAGCGCTCTCGTGGTGTCTGTATTGCTTCCTGGTCACGTAGGCTTGGAGGCTAATGAAATGGCGGATTCGGCAGCTAAGACGGCTACCACATGTCCCAGTGTTAACAGTCCTTTGGTGAGTTTGGAAGACTTTAGGCTCGTTGTTCGCAGAGTGGTACTCTCGTGCTGGCGCGAAGAGTGGTCTGCTCTCCGTGGAAACAAACTTAGAGAGGTGAAGGAGCTTCCGATTCCCTGGGCCACTTCCTCTCGACAAAATGCACGAGATTCTTGCTCAGCTGCGCATTGACCACTGTGCTTTAAGCCATAGCCGTCTTGTATACAGGCGCCCTGCTTCGTTCTGGTCGATTTGTGGTGGCTCCGTCTCGGTCCGCTACGCTCTATTAGAATGTTTTAACCTGGTGCATTTTCGCAAGTCTCTCCAGCTGTAGGCCAGCTTGGCAGAGGTTCTGGCTCACAACCAGAATAAGGTGGCCAAGATTTTATGCTGGTTTTAACATTCATTTTAGAATTTAGTGAGCAGTGTTACACCTTTTAAGACTTGTGAACCCTTTTAACTTTGTATATTTCGACAAACGTTTTTATGAGTCTGTGTCTGTGCAGTGTTTTTATTCAGGAAAAGTGTTGATAGCTAGTTTTTAGTATAATCATGCTTTATGGGCGCTGATGACCGCGCAGTGGTGCTCCCTTAAACACATCAATCATCATCATATCTTTATTTTAAAACGAGTCAAGTATTTTATTTCTGATAACATACTCAATTTACTTCTACTTCTTACCATAATAAATCAAATTATGGGTTTGGAAACTTGGAACCAAGTAAAACTTTATCACAATTAGTACGGTTTCTACCCTCATGAAATGAATTGTGTATTTTCAAAGCAGACAAATTAGTGAAGCTTTTATTTCAACTTTCCATTAGTGTGTTTTGATAAACTCATTAATTAATTCATCTCTTCAAATTTAACAACAGAGCAAAGCTCCTATTACAAACTTCTACGTTGCTGTGCTTCACACATTCATTAATTAAATTATGATTTTACCAATTTTAAGCTGAGTAAAGCTCCTATCACAAATCTTACATAGGTGTGCCATCTAACAATGAGGAACAAAATTGTGTGTGTTCAAAGCTGACTACTGAGTAAACTCGCAAACTCTACCGTTGTGGGATTCTTGTTCTCATGAATTAGTTTTGTCTTTCCCTTCCTAATCAATGCTGGCCCAAGGAGTCGCTGGGATTCACTCAGAGCGCGGGAGCCGAAGCATATTGACCTGATATATGAGATCAGGGTTGGGGTCGGCCCAACCCTGCGATAAATAAATGATGGAGCAATAGGTGGAATGATGGTCAGGGAAACGGGGTGACCAGGAGGTATCCACCCGAGCACCATGCTGTCCACCACAAGTCCCACTTTGCGGTCGCCTGGGATGGCACCCGAAGCGCCTAGTTGATAGCCAGGTGTTCCAACCACTCACTCATGGCGCGGCTAAATGAATAAAATGATTATTTTACAAATTTGATAGCTCAGTAAAGCTCCTATCACAAACTAAACTGTTTCTTCATACGACTAAAACTTATTTGAAATATAATGGCTGTATAGACATGTCCTCATCACTGCACTTAGCACATTGTTCAGAGCGAACACATTCCTTTGCAAATAGGATTTCTGTAACATCTATCTTTCGACATTCATATAGAAAATGATTAATTGCAGTATAGAATTTTGTGTCTCCATGGCACTTAAGTAGTCAGCGCAGGTGATTTCCCAATAATGGTGTCTGGAAATAATCTGAAATGTTGGAGAATTTAGCATTAGTTAATGTAATAATGAGATAGTAAAATCTCCAAACAATCTGCGAGTACACACGGAGAAATAAGTGAGAACAGTAGTTCAATTCATTCAGGGAAAGTTATAATGCTCTCCACCACAAACGAATTAACTTTTATAATTCACAATATATTTAAATAAATAATAAAATTTTCCCATGAAGGACGTGGTAATAACAATTTGATGTTAGTGTCAATACAAGCGAAGATTGTCAGAGGACCTGAGAATTATATCAATATCAAAGATTACTATAAAATAAACTAATCAACGGTTTGACAGAAATTCCAGGATCTATGACCTGTGACAAGTAGAGAAAATAAAATGTTAAATACATAAATCATTTCTCGTCACAGAGTCCAACAGGATACCCCGCAAGATGCAAAGAAAGAGCAACCAAACTTGGTTAACGAGTGTATGAGTTTAGAAATGAACAAAGTCGGCGAAATAGTTAGCAAAATATATTTTACTAATTTTGTGGCCAAAGAAGATGTATATTTAATACATAGAGAATGTTAATATCTGTTTTGGGGGTTAAAAATAATAAACTCTGCTTATTCAGGATGAAAATACTGTCAGAAGTTCCTCGCATTAAACGCAAATAAAACTACTATTTGGATGAACATACTTCAACTGGCAAAATGTCATGGGTGCAATGAAATGTTTAAGTTGCTATATATTGTTGCATACTAGGATTGTAAGGGGGATGAAAGACTTACAAACCTAATCTACAACTGGGGGTGTAGCTACTGAAAGGGTATAGCGAAAGAAACATCTAAGTCAAACTGAACTGAATAACTATATTTCAAAGAGCCTAGTACTTCTACAAGGCACTCCCTGATCATATAACTTATACACAGCTGTTTCCAGACTCAAGGCATCGAAAATACATGTTACAGAATAATGACTACAGGAGTTTCCAAATCTTGCTCATCCTATACATGCAACAATATTATAATGTTGTTTTAATTTACGTCCTCCAACATTTGGTCATTACGGACGATGAATGAAATGGGTGAAATGATGCTCAATGCGTCCGGGGTCCATGGAGCTTAGAGTTACCCGACTTCGTCTTTCAGTATGAGGGAAAATCCTGGAATAAGCCTTATTCAGGTAACTCACTCTGACCGAGATTCGAACTTGGCACCTCTTGAACGTGAGGCAGACATGCTACCATCTGCGTTACCGAGGCGGGCGATAACTATATATATATATATCTTATATATAATAGGAAGGGACGCCAATTTGGAATAATTACTTCTCTGTTATGTCTTTAATTTGGCGTCGTAATGTGCTTCTCTTTGGGCGTATTGTGATTTGAAACCTTTAGTATATTGCACTGACACCATATTACCGTACTCAAAGTACATTTTTCCTTACCAAATATTTAAAAGTAATATTGAGGGGAAATGGTATTCAAAAATTAATACCTGCTAAGAAGCTATTTGCAATTGCAACGGGAAAATATTGGGTTACACTACATTACTTTTTCTCTTCTTCAAGCTATTCGTTATACTTATTTATATTCTTAAAGCTTCATTTCCTTCATGTTCATTAAGATAAACATTTTTCCAGTCGAGGGCAATCGAGAATAGGCATTAAGAGAATCAGATCGTTTAAGAGCACAGCCCTTCACAGTATAACGTCTGAAGTTATATTCTCTTTGTATAACCAAGAAAAAGTGAACACAGTTGAATGTCCTCACTTTGGAAGAAGGTATAAACATTTGAAATTCATAACAAATTACAAGAGGCATCTCCGAAATGGCCACACACACCCGCATATACTCAGACACGACGCACACACGCATCCAGAGTCTATTTGAACAAAGAAAAACTGCGCAGATCTCGTTTAAGTAATTCTGCCAAAAATGTTCTTATTTGCGATATTAAACATTGGTATAAACAGCGGCTTTCTTTACCGTTCTGTAACAGTTTCTAAAGAAAGGAAAGACGTTACTTTAGACCTGAAGCAATACTCGTCAAGCAGAAATTAGTCATTTTAGACAAATTCAAAGGATATTTTCTCTAAAGTGCAGTTACCAATGGTTATAACCCTGGACAGATTTGTATTTAAAACCATAAACAGAAACAACACCTTACGCACAGTATGTAATTCAAGTGTGGAACAAATTGCGACACTGCAAACTGATGCAAGAACATGAAACTGATGCTGTCGTAGATGCGCGCAATGTAAATAGATATAATGCAGTAAAGATATTCATGTCAGTGGTCCGATAGCAAGACAAGAACCATATTCATTTAACGAACAACTTGTTTCCAGCTACCAAGGCTTGACTATCGAAATGAAAAGAGCGACACTGCGTGCGATATCTATGAGACTCAGGTGAAAGACTGTCAGCTGAAGAAAGAGATAATAAGCTGATCAAAAAGATAGCTAAGCTAATATAATAATATATATCCTGTTTACAATATGGTTATTCAAAACTATTGGCAGCAGCCTGAACGAATCTCTAGACCACAAGCAAGAGATTGAGGGAGTAAGATTAGCCGTGTGTTGCAAAACTAATTGGTGTCATAAACTGCCCTTAATGGTGACTGGTAAATAGCCAAAGCAACGTTGTTTTTAAGATATGCAGTATATGGTGAATAATGTGCTCAGAAGGAATGTCTAGACAAAAATATTGTAGCAGTGCTTCTATGGAATATGTTTCAGCCGTGAGAAAAGCACTGCAGATAAAACTACAGCTGTAAACTACCTTGATAATGCTGCCGGTCATCCTTAGAACGTGATGAACTATTTCTTCTGCCAAATGTGAAAACTCTGTTTCAGCCAACCGAACAGGAGCAAAACTATAGTACTTTTGCACCTTGCTTAACGAATGTGAAAGTTACTCTACGAAGAATTTATAAAAGGGCCGAGAGACAGTCAACTTTATGTCACTTAGCTCTCAAAACAACAGAAGCCTGGAATATAATGGATAAGGTAACTACAATTAAGAGCTGGCAAAGGTATAACCATCAATTTATGGAGAGTTGCGGCTAATAATTTTAGAAAGCAATTGAACTTAATTGTTTATTATCAGTAGACCTCAAATTGCAAATGTTTCACAGATTTACAGAATAGCTTACCGTGTAATAACAACTATATATATATATATATTCAAATTGATATACTTATTACAACATTATGTGGCATATGTGCTACATAATTGCTACTAATGTTACTAACGAAAATATTACAAAATACTGAGACCAATAATAACCAAAAACACCTATACAGTTACATCAGAACTGCATCCTTGGAACAAAGAAAGTAGTACATCTAGTAACATACTACTACTATGTGTTTGGAAAAATGAAAATGAGTGATAATTTATTATACTTTTATGTCTTGTTATCCTCATGAAATGACCTAGGAGTTTTTAAACTGGATAACTGACTTAAGTTCTTATTCCAAACTTTACAGGACTTTAACTTTACCCTCATGAACAAAATTATGTCTTTTCAAAGTTGAAAACTGAGTAAAGCTCTTACTACAAATTTTACATTGGTGTGGTTTCTTACCTTCATGTACTAAATTATGTACTTTCAAATTCGACAACTGAGAAAAGCTCTTATTACAAACTTTACATTGATGTGTTTTCTTACCCTCATGAACTAAGGTGTGTGATTTCAAAGTTGATAACTGAGTAAAGTACTTACAACAAACTTTACAATTATATGGTTTCTTACCCTCATGAACTAAATTATGTGTTTTCAAAGTTGACGAAAGGGTAAAGCTTTTATTGCAAACTTTACATTGGTGGGGCTTCTTACCATCGTGAACTAAATTATGTGTTTTCAAAGCTGACAACTAAGTAAAGCTTTTATCACAAACTTTGCACTTGTGCGGCTTCTTACCCTCATGCACTAAACTATGTGTTTTCATATTAGACAAATGGGTAAACCTTTTATCACAAAATTTACATTGGTGTGGCTTCTTACCCTCGTGAACAAAATTATGTATTTTCAAATTTGACTTCTGAGCAAAGCTCCTATCACAAACTTTACATTGGTGTTGCTTCGGACCCACATGAATCGGAATATGTTCTTCCAAATGTGACACACAGCTAAACCTCTTGTCACAAATGCTGCACTTTTGTCGCCTTATATATAATCTGAAATGTTGGAGGAGTAAGCTTTATTTAGTATTAGAACAAGATAACATCCGAAAACAGAGGCTGTCAGTATAGGCACAAAAACTGGAGAAAAATCGGTGCATGCAAATTAACTAAGTTGTTCATTATGACCACTTAACTTTGTTAATGTACAATTTTTGTAAAACGCGATTATTAACAAGCCGAAAAAGGCTTAAATTTCACAGACCATTTCACATGATGAAATTCAATACAGTTGCCATATACACCACAAGAGATAGATGACAAACAACCAAATATTGCTAAAGAGCACATGGAAGTCAAGTGAATAAGAAAATTCTGAGATAAAACGTATCAACAGAATGTACTTTACTAGTTTTGTGCCCGATTAATATTTCCATAAAAAAATGTAGTGTCTGTTGGGCTGCATCTTAAGATTTAACAATAACAAATCTATTAGAATTAAGTGATTATTAACTACAATTTAGAATTTTATTTGCCTGAAAATGTGTCAAAATGTAATGTGAAATAAGTAACAAGGGACATTTTTGAGTAAAAACTTTGTCATACAATACCTTTCATTTACTTTCCCACTTTTTACAAATACACAGAAGAAAAACATTTACATGGCACATTTTAGTTCATATCTGAGTTGGAAGACCAATTCAGGCTGTTCGAAGGTTTTCAGCTCACATAAAATACTTCTCAAGCTCTTATAGCACTCTGGTTTGCGAATGGCTCATAACTGTGTTACTCAACGGCAAGCTGACCACCAGCAACTACTGAAAGATAACTTAATACACCGTTATGCCTTGCTATTCCTGGAAGAAATACTCTTCCAGAGGAATGGCACCTTTATAACAAATTATCCAATTATCTGAAGCAAATACCTGCACTGCATCGATTCAGGATTTGTCTCACAACACCTCTTTCACTCCATTGTTTTTATAGCATAGAGGAATATTATAATTACTTTGAAAGTTAACTGTTTAAGATATTTTATAAATGTACACACAATGTCTTTTTTTAATATTTTGTGGCAATAGCTCAATTATTTAATTTATATCACATGCACATATTGTCAAATATTGAAAAGCCTGTAAATAAATGTAAATGTCCTGGACGTGTTCTATATGATGCATTATGATCCAAAGAACCAATAAAACATCGAGCTCTGTGGAATACATCAACACGGTAAAAGCCACGAGCTTCTGGCTTCATAATGACCTTGAATGTTCCATATTTTTGCTTTTCTCGCGGCATACGACGGAAACGGTAGAGATGTGACTCGCATTTCATCCATGTAACTATTCCCTGCCGCCGTGACACCGCTCACTCCTTAGACCTGGTCGTTCCGACTATCCTTGTACCATCTACATCTTTGTTCCGGCAATCTCCTTAAGACAACTTCTTTATTGATCCGCTTCTTCGTGCACTGCAACCGTCGTTTCACTGCCTGGAACTTCAGGAAACGACCCTGAATCCAGTAAGGCTGGCGCAGATAAGCACAATTGTAAATCAGTTGTTGGTGCCGGGACTTCTTCCGGAGGGCGTCCATTCCAAGTATCACTACCTCAGCCACCCTTGCAAGGAACAGCTAGCTACAAGCTTAGAAACGCTCGAAAATATCAGCTACAAGGCTTTATTGTCGATTGACAAGGTGTTGCCGAGTATAGTCTGTACTTTGTAGGATCTATCCGGATTTCTAGATGGCAAGGCCTCAACAACGTCGGGTCAGAAGATACCAGCTTCTGCAACTGTGTCCACTGTATCCTGCCGTCCACGTTGTGGTTGCCCTCCACTCTTCACACAAAGGAAACATTGTCAGACATTTAACTCTCCACTTAAATGCCGTTTAGTTTCATGGACTTATTCTAACTGCATAAATGACCATCACAATTACTGCGATATTCACTGGTCAATTCGTAACTAGCTTATACTTCCAGGTTGGCGTTTGCACCCACTTTTATCTGTTGCCGGTCACGGAAGAAAATTTCTGACTGCCAACATCCACTGAAATGGTGGATTGGACAATTGTTGAAATACAATCTTCTATAACTACCGTAATCAAAGGGTTGGAACACATCAGCGAGACAATAAGACCGCACTTCCGGTTTCGTAAGAACTATTGTTTGGCTCGTAAATTAATTTTTGTGTTCTTCTCGCGACACACAATAAAGTCGTTGAAATGCCGTAATTCACACTTAATACCTTTGCGACAAAAATTAATTGTCATGGTAAAGATACTGCTTTGAATTTAGAAGAATTTATTTTGGGTTTTGCTGTTATGAACTTTATCACTAATTTTTGTGAAGAACAAGAAGAAAAAGGAGATGTGTACCCACAGTCGAAATATTAGTAAGGGGCACAATTATGGGATGCCTATGAAATTCTCAAGTCAAGACCTAGTCTCAAAAGACTGTAAAATAGTAGTGTTTCTGTAATGTGTAAGGATTAGTCAGCCATATGCATAACAGTTAATATTCGTTTGGCTTTTCAGATTTCATATCATTAAATGTTAAGCCATTACACAGATGTACTTCTAAAATAATTCTGTTTATGATCCCAGAGATCTCAAAGCATATATTGCTGGTGCAATATACATAAATATCTTCGGATGGAATAAAAGTTGTACTTCGATAAAGGGTTCAGATATCCCTTCACTAAAATATTTGTGCACCATGTTTCAAAAAATGTGTATCAGGCAAAGTAACAGTTATATTGTAATATTATAAAACCCAAAAATAAGATCAAAAGCGCTAGAAATGATCAATATCTAGGAATGTGCTTAGCTTTGGTTACATTAACCTGGAAGTGTCCACCTCGAAACTGCAACACCTTTTCTTCTCGGTATTGTGATGAAGAAAGAGTAAGTAAATAGCTCAATGGTTCAGTGAATGTCCACAAGACAGAGTAAGCTAGTGGATTTTATTACACAACGATTTGTAATTCTGTTACAACAATGGGACCTCAACTGTCACACAGTGCATTAATTTTACTTTGCTGCCACCTATCCATAATGTCAGAAGAAAACTTTGACTATTGTATTCCCCTGAACAAGCATGACTGAAAACTTCTCATGTTGTATTCTTGTTTCTCTTAGGACATAAAGATACACCAATGTGCTGGGGAAAGTACTCTTGAAATTACAAGCCTATATAGAAAACGATTTAACATCTTCGTAAATAAATCTTATTCATTAATTAATTTAAAAACTGAAAGATGTATCTTAACTATAATATTAGTTTCTTTAGTCCCAATCGATTATTATTATCTCTCTTCTACGTTGATTACTAAATACTTTGTCTCGTATGAAAACAGAAAGGTTTCATTGACCTACGACTGCTGTTGCAAAGATGACAAAAGTTGGCTGCTTCCAAAATAAGGCTTCAACAAGCTTCCAAACAAATGGTGAAGCAATAAAAATTTGCGGATAGTCGGTAATCTTATGGATGCATGAAAGAAGAAACTTGCCATGTGCAACATGCTACCCTAGCTTCAAGTTATAGAACGTAAATTGTCTTTGGTTATCACCTGCTTCAACTACCAGCCACAATCGATGCACCAGAAGGTTATTCGCCTACTGAAATTGCATTATAGGTTTATATTAACTGTTTAAGAACCTGAAAGTTCCTGTGCTCTTGCATAGTGAGTTACGTTCCTTCAAGCAGTGTAATGATTTGGTCTAGCAGTAAGGGATTTAAAGCTGAAGCAATCACCAAGTGCCAGACAGGCCGTTGGGTCCAGAGGGTGCAAGAGTACGACTTCACCTCTGAACATCGTAGAGGGAAGACACGGCAACGCAGACGCTATGTCCCGAAGACCCTGCCCAGAAGAGTACGGTCTGTGCACAAGAGTGGAAGAGATGGAGCGTGCTGATGCTGTCAGAATGGTCACAGCAGTGCCTGCGGACCAATCGGATAGCGCAGGCCTGAGGAGGGAGCAGCTGACCACGCAAACTTGGGGCCACACTTGAGAGAAGTGGAGGCAGGGACAAGGCCAACCTGGGAGGACATCGCACCAAGGAGCGCTACTATAAGTCATACTGGGCCCAATGCGACCCACTGAAGTTCAAAGAAGGCGTGTTGTTCCGGGTATGGAAATCACCTGATTGTAAAACGCAGAGAGAACAGTTGATACTTCCCCAAAGGTCCCAGGGGTCTTAGAGGAAGTGAACGCCGGTACTTGAGTACACGTGGAAGCAAACCGAATGGTCGCCAAACTCCGACAGCGCTAATACTGGCTGAAGTTCCGAGCAGACGCTGAGAGTTGGTGCCGTCAATGTCACGTGTGAGCGGCGAGTCACGGCCCCCAGACTAAGGCCATGGGTCGCATGCAGCGGTACAACGTCGGAGCCCCATTCGAACGAATCACTGTCGACATAGCTGGACCATCTCAGTGTCCGATCGAGGCAATCTGATGGTGGTCCTGGACTACTTCACCAAGTGGTTGGAGACGTATGCCATCCCGCACCGGCCCGCCTCGGTAGCGTAGATGGTAGCATGTCTACCTCACGTTCAAGAGGTCCTGAGTTCGAATCTCGGTCAGGGTGAGTAACCTGGATAAGGTTTTTCGGGGTTTTCTCTTATCCTCAAAGACAAATGTCAAGTAATTTAAAGCTCCACGGACCCCGGGCTCATTTGAGCATCAAATCAACCAATTCATTCACCGTCCGATATGACTTAACGTTGGAGGCCGTAAATTACAAAAAAATCCCGCACCAGGATGCGAATACAAACACAGGCTGTGTCGTGGATCAACTGTTCTACCGTTTTGGAGTGCCATTAGACCTCCACATCGACCAGTGCACCAATTTCAAATCTCAACTGATGGAGTCACTGGAAAGATTTGGAATGAGCAAGACCGACACAACGCCCCTAGTTCCGCAGTCGGACGGCATGGTCCAGAGGTACATCAAGACCCTAGAAGAATATCTGAGCAATGTCTTGGCCAGCCATGAGCGAGACTGGGACGTCCAGATGTCACTGTGTATGCTGGCAAGGCACTCGTCAACACACTACTGGGATGACGCCAGCCAGCTTAACGTTCGGCAGGGAGATACGCCTCCCTTGTGACCTCACTTTGGAAGTTCCCTTGAAGCAAAATAGCTAGCAACGGAGTATTTGCAGAGCCTCGCGGATCATCTCCATGACGTGAACGAGATGGCTCATCAGAACATCCAGATAGCGAGCGACTGCATGACGACCCGGTACGACAGGGAAGGCAACAGCCAAGTCACCATCAAGGTGACTTGGTGCCGTACCGCCCTACCCGGACCAATGGAAGCTGCCGGTAACTTCAACAACCATGGCAAGGACCGTCCGGGTGTTACAGAGGATTAACGACGTGGTCCACCACATCGAGTACCCCGAGGAAAAATTTTGGTTTTACACTTGGATGGTCTAGCCCGCTACGATGGTGTTGTACGGGACGACCAGCCTTGAGGAGGGAGCAGTGTCGCGAAAAATTGTTGCGACTGGCGCGCAGAAAGTCACAGGTAGTTCAGGGCGGGGACAAAAAGCTTGCCGAAGCAGATCAAGATAGATGACCTGAACGTTCGCTTTCCTGATTGTTACGGAACATTCCATTAATTAATGGTACAGGAAACGGCGATATAAAAGATGTCGTGGCTAATTTATAGGGGCAGTCGTAAATGGAACTGATAATTGTGCACGTGCAGCTGTGATTTGAAAGTGAACTCTTTTTTATTTGCGTGTGCAGAAGTTACGAGATATTGCACTGGTTTATGTTATGTCAGCTTGCTGTAAAAGGGATATAGAAACTGGCTTTCTACGGAAATAAAGAGCATTTGAGTATTCTGCAATCTGGACATTTAATTTTACGAATTCTCAAAGTCACAAAAGTATAGTCAGATGACAGTGTCGGTGGCAACTAAGCACTAGTGACCAATCACTTATTTCATAGGAACTGGCACATCCTTACTTTCAATTTTCTGTTACAAGGCTATAATTGTTTTAGTTTTAAATTTTCATTACGGAGATGCTACCCACTTTTCAGATTATCAATAGTGACAAACTGGGTAAACAAAATAACACAAAGCTTACAGCTTACAAACTGCTTAAGGAGTCGATCGGATTTCCTTTCCCCTTTAGGAGCTACTATTTATAGCAGATTTATGGCTTGATGATAGCAATTATAATTAACAAAGAGGCAGGGCTTGAAGTTACCCAGATATTTTATCCTAGCTAGATTTAAACTCGGTAGTTTAATAATGTCAGACACACAAACCATCTTAACACAGTGGTAAATAACTCGATCAAAGAGCAAAACCATCTCTTTAGAGTGAGATCAGAACCGCTTCCTTGAAACCAGTTAAGTGTAGGACTTCTGGTAACATACCCTGTTACCCTGGCGCAGACTCGCGATGCCGATCAATAAATGATGGCCGGTGGAGATTCAGGAAACTTCGGGGCCGATCGTTACTTCATACCCTCATTACCTAAATGATCAGTTTGGAAACATCACAGCTAAGTGACAGTGTATCATATGTTTCATATCAGAATGGATCCTTACCGTCAGGAAGTGAGTTATGTAATTTCAAAGGAGACAAATGAGTGAAGCTCTTATTACACAGACTTCATATTGGTGTCACTTCTTACTCTCATGAATTAAATTGTCTTTTCAAACTTGCCAGCTGAGTAAAGCTCTTATTACAAACATTACACTGGTGTGATTTCTTACCCTCATGTTCTAAATTATGTCTTTTCAAATTTGACAATTGGGTAAAGCTCCTATTACAAACTTTACATTTGTGAGGCTTCTTACCATCATGAACTAAATTATGTCTTTTCAAAGTTGACGAAGTAGTAAATCTCTTTTCACAAATATGACATCGGTGTCGCGATGACCTAACTTATGTTTTTTCGAAGTTCCCAACTCAGTAAAGCTCTTATCACAAACGTAAAATTGGGTTGGTTTTTTTACTCTCATGAATTAAATTATGTGTTTTCAAAGTTCCCAGCTGAGTAAAGCTCTTATCACAAACTGTACAATGGTGTGGCTTTTTACCCTCATGAATTAAGTTATGTATTTTCAAATCTGACAATTGAGTAAAGCTCTTATTACAAATTTTACATTGATTTGACTTCTTACCATCGTGAATTAAATTATGTGTTTTCAAAGTTGACAACTGAGTAAAGCTCCGATCACAAACTTTACATTGGTATACCTTGTTACCCTCATGAACTAAAGTATGTCTTTTCAAACTTGACAAACGAGTAAAGCTCTTATTACACATTTTACACGGGTGTGTCTTCTTACCATCATGCACTAAGTTATGTGTTTTCAAATTATCCAAATGAGTAAAACTCTTGCTACAAGTTTTACACTGGTATGTTACCTTACCCTCATGAACGAGAACCTGTGCTTTCAAATTTAACATACAGCTAAAGCTTTTCTCACAAATCCTACACTGTTGTGGCATTTTCCTCGTATAATTTAAACTCCTGTGTTTCCAGCATAAAGGCTGTATAAATGTGTCTACCTTATCACCACCTTTAGCATATTGATTGGAGTGAACAACTTTCTTTGCAGGTATAACATTACATGCAACATCACATTTTTTGTATTCATACGCTAGACGATCAATTCCATTACTGAAGCTTATGTCTCCTGCCGGGACTCCAGCCAAGGGCAATGGTAATTTGTCGTTAATTACAGCAGAAAATGTTTCTGGGTATAATCTGAAATGTTGGAGGAGCTAGCATTATTCAGTATAATAGATAATAAAGGCTCAAAACATAAAGTGTTAGTACAGGTACAGGAATCGCCGGCAACTCTAGTTAAATCGATTCGTGCAAGGTGTATATTTAGTAAAATCAATTAACTTTCTTAACCCACATTTGAGCATCACTTCACTTATGTCATTCATCGTTCGACATGACAACGTTCGCGGACGTCAATTACCAAAAAACTAAAAAAAAAACAGAAAAATAGTCCACAATAACTTTAAATATATAAAATTTTTCTTATGAACAGTATTGTAATAACAGGATTATGTTTCTGACAATACAAGTAATGCTTGATATATGAACTGACAATTACATCAATATTACTGTTTACTGTAAAGGCAACTACTGAATATATTTTCCAACCAATTCCTATATCTATGACCTTTGGCAAATAGAAATATTCATTAGAAAGCGATGATTAACAAGCCAAAAACAATTACATTTCAACGGATCATTTCACATGCAATTCAATAGCTTCCATATACACCACAAGATACAAATGAAGAGCAATCAGATATGATTAAAAAGTACTCAAAGGTGTGAATGAAAAAAAATCAGAATATAATTGCCTACATAATGCAATTTACTGTGAGCTCCATCTTAAATTTTAAAAATGACAAATTTTGCTCATTCTGAATGACGATCTTTGAAGTTCCTCACATTAAATAAAATTAGCACTGTTTTGAAATGCTTCATTAATTTTCATTTTTATACTGCTCTGACTGCCGGAATCGATCACAATTATGATACAAGTTTTGCTACACCTGTTATATCCTGCCGGTCTTGGAAGTTATGTTCTGTCAAAGGAATGGAAGTTTATCTTTCCTGTCCAGATCAAATTGTGTGAAACACATCAACGACAAAAGTCGCCTACTTGTGGGTTCGTAACATCTGCTAGCAGCTCTCGAAAGCTGCATATTTTTACTTCCCTCGCTGCAAACAACGAAAACGGTGGAGTGGGGTGACTTAATTCCTTTAAGTTGAGTATTTACTGCCACTATGACAATGCTCACTCCTAGAATCTAATCGTCCCGACAACCCTTGTGACCTCCTCAATCAGCTGCTTTCTCCTCAAGGCTTTCCTTGACCTAAGACAAGCTCCGAGGTCCTGCGGCACGACAACCTCTTGGTTTCATCTTCATCTTTTGCACCAAGCACGTTTCGTCATTTTTGTTCTGATTTGATCCCTATTCAATTTTATTTTCGGCATCTTCTCTATCATCTCCACGGATGATTTAATTTTACTTTTCATTTCTGTCCTCATTGCTTCCAGTTTAGATTTATAATTGTCCTTGCCGGTTTTCATGTTACTCCTATGTTTGAATTCATTTCTTCTTTTATGTTTCCCACGCTGAATACATTTCTGATTCCAATTTGTCCATTCCAGATTTCATTGTAGTGATTTCATTTCCCATTCTATCCATGATGCATTTCAATTCGTACATTTCAGCTGATAAGGTGTAAGCATTTGCCCCAATTCTTCACACCAGTATGATTAAAATGACAAGAGTAGGTGGTACAGAACTCTCTTTATTATAAAATCATTAGACAAATGCCAACTCATAACCACTTTCGCTTTTTTTTCAAATACAGACCCAACAATTCTCTTTCCATAACCGCCTCTTTTGTGTCTCTTTGGCGACACAAACTCGCGCTGCTTGTCTCTTCTAAATGCTCGCTAAACTCAGTGTTCGCAGACTGACACTTTTTCTTGACTGTCAGAAAAATAACTCTTCACTTTAACACAGCTCGGGTTCAACTATTCATCCTAACTACACAACTCAATTGAACTACTCTGATACTGATTGGGCAACTCATAAGTAGCATATATTCCAAGCTGGCTTTTGCACCCACTTTTGTATGCTGCTGGTCAGGGAAGAAACTTTCTGACTACTTAAATCTCTGGAATCAGAGGAATGGGACTTTGCTGAAGTACAATCTTCCACATCTTCCGTAACTGAAGGATACAAAACACATCAGCACACCACAATAAGACTCATACTTCCAGTTTTGTAACAACTAGTGGCTGTCCTTGCATTCTAATTTTTTGCTCCTCTAGTGGCAAACAACTAAAACGCTGAAATGTGGTAACTCATTAATTCCTTTGCGGTAGAAATTCACGGTTTTCATAAAAGTACTAAGCTCTGAATTAAGCAGAATTTATTTTTTTAATTTTTGCTGTCATTAGCTTTATCAGCCATTTTTGAGAAGAGCAAGAAGAAAAAAGAACACGGCTGAAAATGTTTGTAAAGAGCATAATCACTGGATGGATATGAAAATCTGAAGTCAAGAAGATCTAGTCTCAAAATAATGGGAAATAGGAGAACAATGTTTTATTAAATTTCAAGCCAGCCACACACATAGCAGTTGATATTCGACTTTTCAATTTTAAATTCATTATTATTATTTTTTGTAATTTACGTCCTCCAACATTCAGTCATATCGGACGATGAATGGTGATGCAAAAATGATGGTGGTGGCGATCACAGAAGTCGGCGAGCAATGAGGTTTCTCTCAGGGTATGCGTGGATGTGTGTGAGAAGGAAGTTTTACAACACTGGAATGCCCGTTTCCAAATTATTTATTCACTGCTTCTTATTTCAAACCTCGAAATGGAAGCTGCCGACCGAGGGTTACCAATCACGGTTTATAGTGACTGAATGCTAATTATATTTCTCGATAAATTTTGATGACCTGACAAATATTCAAGACCGAACAAGTTGATCGCTCTAAAAAGGCTTCACGTCTCAGAATCCTCTAATATCGGCTACACGCCGAAGTCTTTATGATGGCTTCGAAGCCGCGACCCACCTCCATCGGCGAACGCCGAAGAGTGCTCTGACACCACAACTGCGTGTGTGTATTTATATATAACTTTCACTCTCCAAATTCCTTTTTAAACAAAGTCCTTTTGTGGCTGTTTTGGTCGCTATTGTAAACGATCCGAAGAATTCTCTATTCATATACAAGTGACAATTCCTTTAGAAACCTTCTAAGGACACTGTTCCTTTCATTCATGGCATTGTTACTATACTTTCCCCAGCTCACTGACCTTGCCCTGGCTCGTCACAAAGAACCAACATTCCTTTTACGTCTATCATTATTCTTTGCTTCTGGAAAACCATAATTTCGGTCTCAAATGCCCCCATAGATATTATTTTATTATCCCATAATGAAATAATATATATGTCTTGCCCGAATATAACGCAAAATATTAGACCTTTGTCAGCAACTTCCAATTCATTTTACAATTTCTTTTCACAACATTAATTTTTTTTCTTACATGACATTTCCTAAAAATTATTCACCTAGTTACATAACAGCATTTCATTTAAAATTTACTAACATTCTGTTCTGCAATTTTCAACTTTTAAATATTACTCGGAAAATATTTCAATCTACCTCATCTCTCTTTTTCTCCATCTGATCTACTTAAAATTAATTCATATTGTTGTTACACTTGAAACAATTCCTAAATATACACTCCCATGTTTAAATCAATGGTACATTAATAAGATTATATTTGTATACAACATTTCTGAGTTCTTCTTCTTGATTCTATATAAATATTCTTTTCAAAAGTCTTTCATTGTTCTGATATTTTTTTTTAACTGGTTAATTTTTTTATACATTTCCGAATACTTCTTTATGATTCTATATAAATATTATTTTCAAAAGTCTTTAAGTGTTCTCATTTTCATTACTATATTTTTTTCACTTGTTTAGTTTTAAGTTTCACTGCACTGTCACAACACTGTTTAAACTTAACCTATACATTTTACACTACACTATTTATACTTAGCCTATACATTTTACAAGTTTGTTTCTTCTGCTTTTACAATTTGTTATGGCAATTTTAAATACTTTAGCCTAACTTCCTACCATTTACAAGAAAATTCATCATCCCACAACGTACTTCGAAATACAAGAGAATTTTGCGGACTTTTCCATGTATAAAGGACTTATTTATTCTACATCCCCATGATTTTTCCACATTTAGCTTAGATATTGGACATCGACCTTTTTTCCTATCTTTCTTAGGCATATTCTGATGGAACTGTGCCCCTTGCCCGAAATATTTTAATATTTCTGTTTCGTTTATCCCTGGATTTTGCATGTTGTTCAATGTTTCATTTGTCACCGTGATCTCTATTGCTAACCCGTTAATTTTATTTGTATTTTCCTCTACACTCCTCGTCTGTTTTCTATTTTCCCATTCTGATACTTCTAATCTACTCCTAGTTTCTTCTAATTCTTTTCTAGCCATTTCTCTCTCTTTGTCTAATTTCTGTGCTATTTCCTTCCCAAGTTTTCTGTTTTCACTATCAGACCTTTCATTAGTTAGATTCATAACTTCATTTTCAGCATTCTCCGTCTCCTCACTAACATGTTTTCCTACATTGTCTGTAACCTGATCAGCTTCTTCTGTTACGTTCACTACTTCCTGACTAACTTTCCCGAAATTTTCTAACGACTGTTGTTGATTGTCTAACTTCTTTCCTAGTTCTATTTGTCCTGCCTCTAACTTCTGAACACTATTTTCTAACTTTTTTAAACTTTGATTGTTATCATTCATCTCTTTTCTTAAACTTTGATTGTTATCATTCATCTCTTTCCTTAAACTTTGATCGTTATCATCAATCTTTTTACTTAAACTTTCAACACTTGCGAACACTTTTCTAATTTCCTCTAACATATTTGTTTCCCTTTCTACATTACCTAGGACAGTTCTACTACACTCTGGTGCTTCGACTTCCTGCCTACTGCTACTAGCATCAACCTCCTGAACTCCCATGCTTTCTACAGAATTTTGACTGAGCATTTTTCCACTCCTTAAACACATTCACAGTAGTCTAGTATATAATTTAACACTCCGTACCTTTGATTGTTTTATTTTTTACTGGCTCCTGATGATGTCACTGATGACGATGCCGGCCTCCTTTCTTCTTTACAGTCGAACTGTTGACGAATTTCTTGATGGGTCGACCGTCCTCCTGTCGAACCACCTTCTGTTGCACCTCGTTGTCGGGTTGAAACCCCTTCTGGGTTGAACCTCCTTCTAGGCTGAATCTGCTTCTCTTGTTGAACCTCGTCGTCGGGTTGAAACTCCTTCTCCTATCGTGCCGAATCTCCTCCTGTATCGAGCTCCACTTGTTGTCGAACGTCCTTCTCCTATCGTGCCCCACGTTGGGCGCCAATTTGATGCAAAAATGATGGTGGTGGCGATCACAGAAGTCGGCGAGCAATGAGGTTTCTCTCAGGGTATGCGTGGATGTGTGTGAGAAGGAAGTTTTACAACACTGGAATGCCCGTTTCCAAATTATTTATTCACTGCTTCTTATTTCAAACCTCGAAGTGGAAGCTGCCGACCGAGGGTTACCAATCACGGTTTATAGTGACTGAATGCTAATTATATTTCTCGATAAATTTTGATGACCTGACAAATATTCAAGACCGAACAAGTTGACCGCTCTAAAAAGGCTTCACGTCTCAGAATCCTCTAATATCGGCTACACGCCGAAGTCTTTATGATGGCTTCGAAGCCGCCACCCACCTCCATCGGCGAACGCCGAAGAGTGCTCTGACACCACAACTGCGTGTGTGTATTTATATATAACTTTCACTCTCCAAATTCCTTTTTAAACAAAGTCCTTTTGTGGCTGTTTTGGTCGCTATTGTAAACGATCCGAAGAATTCTCTATTCATATACAAGTGACAATTCCTTTAGAAACCTTCTAAGGACACTGTTCCTTTCATTCATGGCATTGTTACTATACTTTCCCCAGCTCACTGACCTTGCCCTGGCTCGTCACAAAGAACCAACATTCCTTTTACGTCTATCATTATTCTTTGCTTCTGGAAAACCATAATTTCGGTCTCAATGGAATGTGTGAAATGATGCTCAAATGAGCCCAGGGTCCATTGAGCTTAGAGTTACTCGACATTCGTCTTTCAGGATAAGGGAAACCCCCCGAAAAAATCTTATCCAGGTAACACCCTGACCGAGATTTGAACTCGCGACCTCTTGAACGTGAGGCAGACATGCTACCACCACGCTACCGAGGCGGGCTAAATTAATTAAATGTAAGGGCAATACTGAACTACCTTAAATGCTCTCTTTATGGTCCAGGAGATTTCAAAACATGCATTTCGGGTGGAATAAAATTATACTTCATTATAACTTCCATAATTGCCAACAGAGTATCATTTCTACCTATAGATAATGTTTTAAAATGTGTGACATCTGGCACGTTAAGAAAAATATTGCATGATAAAACTCAAAATATAGAGCAGAAGAGCTACAAATGACGACAGCCCAATATGCCATCCCAATATGAAGTTATAGAATGTAAAATTGGTTTGGTTGTCAGCTGATTCAACTTCTAGGCACAACCCACACACCAAGGAGTTATTTACATATTTAAGTAATTATGGGTTTAAAGGATGCACCTACTCATTGCAGCTGAAAAAATGTAGAAGCAAGTTCTATCTTAATTAACATGTGAAACATTTTAATGATGACGTCCTGTTAACTTATACATCAGCAACAAATCTAATAGAAATAAACATTGCAGAAGACGAGGAGAGGAAGAGGAACAAAATGAAGAGATGGAAAACTAATATGCCTGAAGAAAAAAAATCACATGCATATCTAATATTGTCGCGATAACAGGGATAAGCAGTATCGGCGCAAGAAGATAATAGATGGCGGATAATGCTTCACGGTAACATAGAGCTTGACAAGCAGCGCGGCTAGTGTACACAAAGGGGCCGGCAAATGAAGATAGCTAAGATAAAGGACTTGCCGGCACAGCTAGGATTTCATGTTTGGAAGGTTCGAGAGATATCTCGCTTGACAGAGAATATTGTTTTTCTGATTTGCTCGAGAAGTCTCTCGAATTATGAATGAGATTTATAAGCGATTGTGACATGCCAGCAGGACAGTTTTGTAAAACAGTAAGTCAGTTGTGTAAAAGAGTTGTAAAGAGAGCTGGTGTAAACTGGACGCTGTTTGTTATTGTCATCAACCTTGGAAGACTGTTGTATTGGTGATGTAATGTTGTTACGTGAGAATTGAACAGTGTATCTCTACGGAAATAAAGAACATTCAGAATTTAGTCAAATTGGACTTTTAATTCTACAAACCGACAAACTCACAACTGGTGTCAGGAGTGATACGACATGGAGGCTGCATTGGAAACATTTTGGAGAAGATGATGCAAATGAAGGCCGCACTGACCTCGGAAATGAAAGCGGCAAATGGCAACCTCGCTGCGAAAACAGAAGCGGCAAATAACCTGGCCGCAGAGCTGAAACAAATGAAGACGGCTAACGACCACATCACGGAGAAGATGGAAGAAATGAAGGCCGAATTAACAACAAAGACGGAAGCTGCAAACAGCAATTTGGCCGCGACAATGACGGCGAAGATGACCGAATTACCACGGAAATGAAAGCGGCGAATGAGACCCTCGCCGCAAAGTTTGAAGAGCAGTTGGGCGACGTAAAGGAGGACGTCACGGAGCTGGGTAAGCGCGTTGAAGACCTGGCGAGCCGCGTTAACGACCTGAAGGGAAAGCCCGAGAGTAACACCAAGTCCCTGAACGCCATGGTAGAGGACATCGTCAGCAGGAAATTGAAGCACTTTAAGGCCGACGCACCGGGACGCGACTTATCTGCGCGCGTCAAACCTCCTAAATACGACGGCGCGACAACTTTCGAAGTCTTCAGCCGTCATTTCGACACGGTGGCCAAGCACAACAAATGGTCACCAAAGGAAGAGGTCACATAGTTAATACCCAATCGTCGGGACGGACAGCGGAAGTTCTGAACGCGGTCCAGACAGCGGCGGCGCCCAAGGACATCTAGGAGGCCCTGGGGAATCGCTTCGGAAACCACCGCTTAGCCGCAACGTACCGCAGCCAGCTGAAGTCAAGTTCACAGCAGCCAGGGGAGACGCTGCAGGAGTTCGCTCTGGTAATTGAGCAGCTGGCCAGCAAAGCCCTAGTCGACCTACCACCAGAGTTCCTGTCCAGGGAAGCCGCCTACAACTTTGTCCACGGGGTACGAGACACGGAGATTCGTCAGCGCCTAATGCTCGGCGATTACAAAAGTGTCCACGAGGCACTAACGGCAGCATTGAGGATGGAGGCAGTCAAGCTGACAGCTACAGCGACGTCGAGAACGAGGAGTGTCCGCTACACCAGAGACGGAAGACCAGCCGAGGGGCGCCGGCGAAGACCTAGTGGCGTGTGCTGCGGGCCCGGCCAGCCGGGACACATGGAGGGAGACAGCCGATACAAGAAAGAGCAGCCGGAAGAACAAGTAAGGCGTGGCGTGGTGAGCGGCGCGTCGGCGGCGACCTCACCATCCCTCGGGTGACGCTGCGCGTCGTCAGCCGGCGTATGGATGACAGCCTCATCGCGGACGGTTGGGTAAGAGGAAAGCCGTACCGCGGACTGCTGGACAGCGGGGCGGTCGTGACCATCATCAGACCTGACGTGCCCAAGGGTTTGCCGACGAGAAGGCCGAGCCGACCATACCAGCTTGTGGCGGCATTGGGCTACACCTTGCCTGTGGAGAAGGAGGTCCTATTGAAGTTGACCTTGGGACGGAGTGCCATATGTCTGTGGGTGTTCGTCGCAGAGGAGGCCGAGGAGGTGATACTAGGAATGGATGCCCTCCGGAGCCACGAGGCGACGGTAGACTTCGGCAGGAAGGTCCTGCGGCATAACGAAGAAGTGTTGATACTCCGGCAACCCGAAGAACGCCTTAGAATCTGCAGGGTCATCTTCAAGGAAGATGTGGTTGTACCCGCGAAAAGCGAGATGGTGGTGACGGCGCGACTGGAAGACCTGTGAACGAAGAACATGATGCTGGACCAGAAGACGCGAACTCTGTGTAGCCAGGACGTTAATGCCGTACCAAGAGAAGGAGCCAGTGAGGCTGCTCAACCTGGCAGACACCGATCACGACGTCCAGGCCGGAACGGTGCTGGGGACGTGCGAGCCGTTGGTCAGCGTGACAGCAATCGACAAGATACAGGAGCCGGTGTCGACGCAACACCTGGGGCCCCGGCTGGAAGGCTCACTGGAGAGGGCGGGCCGATTACCTGGCAGCAGAACAGCTGGAGAGAGTTCGCCAACTGCTGAGGCGATACCAGCGCGTCTTCAGCCAAGGCGACAGCGACTACGGCCGCACGGACCACATGCTCCACCGCATCAACGCCCAGCCTATTCGGCAACCCCCTAGACGCGTTCCGCTGACAAAACAAGCTGCGGTACGGGTTATGGTAGATGACATGAAATCCAGGGGAGTGATTTAAAGGTCTGATAGTCCTCGGTGTTCCCCCGTAGTCCTAGTGACGAAGAACGGCGAGCTACGCTTCTGCTTGGACTACAGGAAGCTGAACGCTGTCACCCGGAATGAATGTGTCCCCTTACCCCGGATTGACGACAGCCTGGACACGCTAGCTGGTGCACAGTGGTGCACCCTGGACCTGAAGTCACGTTCCTGGCAGGTGGCTCTAGTCCCGAGAGACAAGAAGACTGCATTCTCGACAGGCTAAGGGTTTTGGCAGTTCACAGTAATGCCCTTTGGCCTCTGCAAGGCACCGGCCACATTTCACCGCCTCATGGAATCAGTAATAAGGGGATTGACATATGACGCATGCCTGCTATACTTGGACATCATGATCGTCGGCAAGACTTTCGAAGACCATCGGAGAACCGGAGTAAGGTGCTACAGAGACTGCAGGCGACTAACCTGAAGTTGAACGCGAAGAAATGCCAAGCTCTTCCGTAAGGAAGTTATCTACTTGGGCCACATAGTCTCACCAACCGGGGTGGCCACAGACCCGGAGAAGACACAGGGCGTGAGAGATAGGCCTCGGCAAAAGGATAAGAGGGAATTGCGCAGTTTCCTGGGGCTGTGCAGTTACTACCACCGTTTTATCAGGAGGTTCTCCAACATTGCCAAACCCCTCACCCGCCTGACTGAAGAAAACCGGCCCTACGCGTGGACGGTGGACGCCGAAGGCGCTTTCCAGCACCTGAAGAAGACCCTGTGCAGTGCTCCTATTTTGGGATTCCCACAAGGTGGCGCTTTCATTGTCGACACCGATGCCAGCGACCATTGCATTGGAGGCGTCCTGTCACAAATCCAGGACGGCCATGAGTGGGTGATAGCCTACTATAGAAAGACGCTATCCAAGGCAGAGAAGAACTACTGCGTCACCCGGCGAGAGTTACTGGCGGTAGTAAAAACATTGGAGCACTTCCACAAGTACCTGTATGGTCAGCCATTCCACCTGAGGACTGACCACTCGGTCCTAACCTGGCTACTGAGCTTTAGAAACCTAGAGGGCCAGGCAGCACGTTGGGTCCAGAGGCTACAGGAGTACGACTTCACCTCTGGACATCGTAGAGGGAAGAGCCACGGCAACTCAGACGCCATGTCCCGAAGACCCTGCCCAGAGGCGTGCGGCCAGTGTAAAAGAGTGAAAGAGAAGGAGCATGCCGCAACTGTCCGTGTGGTCACGGAAGTTCCTGCGGATGGCTGGGATAGCGCAGGTCTGAGGAGGGAGCAGCTGACGGACGCAGACTTGGGGCCACTCTTGAGAGAAGTGCAGGCAGGGACAAGACCAACCTGGGAGGACATCGCAACGAGGAGCGCCATCTACAAGTTGTACTGGGCCCAATGGGACTCACTGAAGACAAGAGAGGGCGTGCTGTTCCGGGTATGGGAAACACCTGATGGGAAGGCGCAGAGGGAGCAGTTGGTGCTTCCCCGGAGTAAGGTTCCGGAGGTCTTAGAGGAAGTGCACGCCGGTACTTCAGGAGGGCACCTGGGAGCAAACCGGACGGTCGACAAACTCCGACAGCACTACTACTGGCTGAGGCTCCGAGCAGACGCTGAGAGATGGTGCCGTCAATGTCATGTGTGCGCGGCGAGTCGTGTCTCCCAGACTAGGACCCGGGGTCGCATGCAGCAGTACGTCGGAGGGCCATTCGAAAGGATGGCCGTCGACATCGCGGGACCATTCCCAGTGTCCGACCGAGGCAATTAGTACCTGATGGTAGTCGTGGACTATTTTACCAAGGGGCCGGAGGTGTATGCCACCCCGAATCAGGAGGCAAAGACAATCATAGATCACGATCACAGATGCTGGTGGTACACTTGGATCGTCTGGCCCGCTACGATGGTGCTGTTCGGGACGACCAGCCTTTAGGAGGCAGCAGTGTCGCAGTAACAGGCATAAACAGTTTCGGCGCAAATAGATAATAGACGGCCGATAATATTTCACGGTAACATAGAGCTTGATAAGCAGCGTGGCTAGTGTACACAAAGGGGCCGGCGAATTAAGATATTTAAGATAAAGTACTTGACGGCACAGCTAGGATTTCATGTTTGGAAGGTTCGAGAGATATCTCGATTGACAGAGAATACTTGTTTTTCTGATTTGCTCAAGAAGTCTCTCGAATTATGAATGAGATTTATAAGCGATTGTGACACGCCAGCAGGTCAGTTTTGTAAAACAGTGAGTCAGTTGTGTAACAAGAGTTGTTGTAACGAGAGCTGATGTAAACTGGACGTTGTTTGTTATTGTCACCGACCTTGGAAGATTGTGTTGTATTGGTGATGCAATGTTGTTACGTGAGAATTGTACAGCGTATCTCTACGGAAATAAAGAATATTCAGAATTTAGGCAAACTGGACTTTTAATTCTACGAACTGACAAAGTCACAATATCATAGATTGGCAACACAGTTTAATTCTGTCTAGCTGTTGAAAGCATTCTATAGTGCTAGAAATTGCATACAGAAAGTCAAATGTGACCAGAAAATTCAAAGACCATCCTCCCAGTGAAAAAAGAAGCAAGTGACATAAGGCAATCAAAGATAGGGATAGTAACACAAAATCCTGTGATATAAATTACAAATCATGTTCTTATATTGTTTAGAGCTATTAGTATGACACTGTATTATGCTATGACACAAAATACCTGCAAACAGTGAACATCTATGGTACAGCAGTTCATGTACATAATTATGTTGTTTATGATGCATGGTAGCTGATAAATTATAAATTATCTATTGCATTTTATGTAATATGGAAAGATGTCAAATTTGGAACTTTGTTTTGGTCTTATAACTCCAATTACAGAAAGTTTTACTGTATACCTATTTGTATCAGTTCAAGAGCACAATAAGATGTGCTGAAACATAAATGTGACAACATAAAACTAAATCGGGAATATATTGACACATTGTTTCATTAACACATTTTTTCACAGGACATGTTTCCAGAGCTGTTACTCCTATCATCAGCTGAGTCTCGACTAGTGCAGGTTGTAATGGTTTCCTCTTTCTCCGTGTCATCGATAGATGGCCTGATGTATTTGTGAAAGATGTCCGGCAAGACATTAACTTGGAAATAATTTAAATGAAACATGTTAATCATCCCATAGATTTTACCGTATCTGAAGAAATTTTCATTAACAAAAATCGTTACAAAATTATGAACTTTGAAACTCCACCACTGTACACCTTTGACAAATACATCAGGCCATCTATCGGCAATATGGAAAAAGAGGAAACCATTACAACCTGCAATAGTCAAGACTCAGCTGAAGATAGCGACAACAGCTCTTGAAACATGTCCTGTGCAAAAGTGTTAGTGAAGCAATGTGTCAATATATTCCAGATTCACTTTTGTTTTAACTTGTGCTTCACAGTCTCAATACTTCTTTCAGTTTTTATACTTTGAATGAATGTGACAGTTATATAAAAACAGAAGTAAATGCAACAGAAAAGGCAGAAGGTTTGTAATTGAAAAGAATCAAGTCTTACCTTGATGATTTTTCTGGAGGAATGTCCCCATCCTGTAACAGAGTAATTCAAATGTATAGTGTCACATAATTATCCAAATTGTGTTAAACGTCCTACATAACACTGTTAAAGAACATGCTGAAATTGATATTCAATATTTTATCATGTAATGAAGTGCAAGGAAACCAAGCCGACCTCAGTAGCATAGATGGCAGCATGTCTGCCTCACGTTCAAGAGGTTCCGAGTTCGAATCTCGGTCAGGGTGAATTACCTGGATAAGGTTTTCTCCAGGGTTTCCGTTATCCTTAAAGATTAATGTCAGGTAGCTCTAAGCTCCATGGGTCCTGGACACATTTGAGCATCATTTCACCCATTTCATTCGCCGTCCGATATGACTTAACATTGGAGGACGTAAAATTACAACAACAACAACAAAGAAACCAAGTAGCAGAGAAAGTATTTACTTGTTTGGTTTAGAGGACACAGAACTCAAAAAAGAAATGTTTACTAAATCAAAACATATGATTAAAATGGTCAAGCACTCAGGACAATTAAGACACAAACATATGAGAAGAGAGCAGTATGGAAGAAAAGGCTACTTGTATATTGGGTTCAGTTATCAATTATATACTTGGACATGACATATATTATGTATGCGGTAATTTCCCCACTACAAATTGCACCAAGATTGACGATGATGACAGTAACAGAGTATCACCAAACGGCTTTCAGGATATAGGTCTTTTCAATAACCCAATTAAATATGAACATACTTAAACATGGATATTTTGTTGCATTTCAAATGCAAAGAATTGGAGGAACCCATAGTGTGAAAGCCAATGTTCACTCTTTTTACATACTTGTACCTAATGATATCCAGGATGTATCTAAATTGTTAAATCACTAAGGAGGAACTGTTACCTACAATGCTATATACATTTGTCACAGAATGCACTATTGCCAGTTATATGCTAAAGTGCTGACAGGAATATACTCGTAACAATGCATCACAGGAGATACTGAACATTCCACATTAACTCTACATGGACACCAGTAAATCTGCTCTGTGATTCTTATATCGTACTGTATAGTATACTGCTTCAGGTCACTCACATTTTTTCCTTGTTCTTATTTTCTATTGAACATCCTCCAAAGTTCCTCACATCGGACAATGAATGAAATGGGAAAATTATGCTCCAATGAGCCCAGGGTCTACAGAACTTCTGGCCATAGAAAATTCATTCAGGATTAGGGAAAACCTGAAAAAAGAGCCTAATCCTCTTTGATTCAGGTTCAAAAAAATGAACCCACGTTTCGTCTCCATTAACAATTTTTTTCCAGAAACTCCTCTCCCTCCAAATTGAAGCGCTGCAAGTGTTCCGAGGCTATTGTTTTTCTTCTTTCTTTGTTTCGGGCGGTTAACATTCTTGGTACTCAATGTGAACAAATTTTTGAGTAACCCAGTTTTTGAATAATCGTCATCACACTGCCTTTACTGAGGGAGGTAATGTGACACAATTCACCTGTTGTTACCTGGTGATCACCATAAATGATGTCATCGACTCGCTGAATGTTGCATGGAGTCACTGCAGTCACCGGCCTGCCGCTTCACTTTTTATCTGCCAATGGTGTTTGCCCTTCAGCTTCGTCACAGCAACGAACCCATTGTATAACAGTGCTGACATCCACCGTTGCATCACCATACACATTTTTTAGTCTTTCGTGAATGCGAATTGGCGTTTCACCTTCCGCAGTCAAAAATTCAATCACAGAACGCTGTCTAACACGAATGTCAATATCAGCCATTTTGCAAGAGGATACAGTGCTGCGACCTGTTGACTTAGGAAGTTACTACTGCAGGGTATTGGAGAAGAAGATTTGAGGAATTGTGCCAAATTCAAAGTTTTCACATAACTTACTTATTTAAGGAAATAAAAAATAGGAGGCATTACTTTTTGACCCACCCTCATAAAAGAGGACATGTTCACTGTCTCTGAAGATTCCTCAAAGGACTTACAAACAAAAAGTCAAGTGATATCTCATAAATTAAACCACGGCCTACAGGCCCCGAAATTACAATGTTGCATTACATCAGTGGCATTTACCTCAAATATAAAATAACATAACCCATGTGGTACCTAGAACACAGTCTAGCATCAAGTTACATATTTATCTAACTCAAACAGGTGAGAACTGTATAGCCGAGCTTAACCAGCTACTCTAATGGTAACATGTAGGCACAATCATATCTAACTAAAGCCAAAAATAAGGAATATAGCTGAACCTGATTTCTGTTTCTATCAAGAGGAGGAGGGAATATTACTTTTAACTCAGAATTACTTACAAATGAGATTTTGATAATGCATCAATTTTTTTTTTAAATAGTATTACAGTAGATCTGCATATGTAAAATGTTACAAACAACCATGATATCTTAGAGGAAATCATTATTTAGAAATTGGTCGCACTTTACAGAATTTAATTAACTTAGCTTGTTTCACTTTCCTTGCATTAAATGTATAAAACTAATTTTACAAAACATATTTATGAATTTACAGTTTTTCATTATAACTTTTCATACTGATTTAATACTTGAACACATGTATTGCACTTAATGCTTCACCAACCTCAGGTATCTTAAGATTTCAATGATGATCTGAAATGTTGTCCATTTGCTTGAAGCCAGTCTCTTTTTTTAATCACCAACTTATTTTCGCCTCACATCAGCAATAACCTCCTCAACCTAGAGTTTCCTACTCACAACTAGATGGTCATCAAAATGCAGAAAGGTGTCAAAATTTGTACCTTTCCATACAGCTAGTTCATTTATAGCCACAATTTCATTACCACCAGTACCATCACCATCCTTAAGATGCTTGCCTTGGTAGCGTAGATGGTAGCATGTCTGCCTCATGTTCAAGAGGTCCCAAGTTCGAATCTCGGTTAGGGTGAGTTACCTGGATAAGGTTTTTTCTGGGGTTTACCCTTACCCTAGAAGACAATTTTTGGGTAACACTAAGCTCTAAGGATCCCAGACTCACTTTAGCATTATTTCACCCATTTCATTCATCGCCTGATATGACTTAATGTTGGAGGACATAAATTACATTAAAAAATCCTTAAGATACCAGATTTAAAGAAATGGTGTTTGACTGTGGAGTAAGATACCTCCTTCCAAGCAGACAAAATAAATTCCATAGCTTGTTGTAAGTTAAAGGGAAAATTTTCATTTCCTATTTCAGTGTTTGATGTTGAACCAGCATTATTGTATAATCAACTTTGAAATTGAAAGAATTCCCAAACAAAGCAGCTGTAGATGACTGGTATAGTTATGAGGTAAAAATTACATTGTAACATTTTCCAAAATTTTTAAGTAAATGTGCTACACCGATCTAAAAGTATCAAAAGATGAATGTTCTTGTATTTCTTTCTCATTCAGATATCCAGTTACTTTAACTACTCTTGCATTAAAATAATATTCAGTAAGTTTAGCCTTCTTGCCCTCAAAACACCTCGGATTCTTGGAGTTTTCTATCACAAGTGAGAGGTGAGTGGTAGCAGAAGCAACTGTTACACAAATTTTATCTTTCTTCCTGCTGTGACCTGAGTCACCCTTTACAGCTAACATCTTGCTAGGAACAAAATTATACAACGGGCCAGTCTCAGCACAGCTGGGGATGTTTTGAAACTGATCAGTGCCTATGATTTCTGGTAGAACTTCTTTCTTCAGGTACTGTGCATAATGTCATCCACAGCATTTGACTTGCTGCAAATTGTTTACCCCGCAATTCTTTTACGATCTTTAAATCTTTTCAACCAGTCTGATATTCTTGATTTTAGCTAAATTTATCGCTTTTGATTTCAGAAAGCCACCACTGATAGGTAGAGCTGCAGCTCACTTCTGCTGGAACCACTGAAAAGTGCCTTCCAAATCACTATATCTCCTTACATGCTAATGGCTGCATTTATTTGACTTTGAGCCCAATGTTAAAAACACATGCAAAATAGCATTTCTGTTACTGATGACTGTATAAGTAACATGGTATAAGCGATTTCTTAGTCTGAAGAAAATTTGAATTTTGTTTTGTGTCTAGTAAGTGCTAATCTTCATGTGAAATTTACTTCCTGATCTAGCATATAACATGACTGATTAAAAGCAATCAAGAATTGAACAACAAAACTGCTGTTCAACAGTAAACACGAGATACTCACTTTTTGTTGTTACAACATTGTAACACAGACGGCTGTGTTTTATTTTCATCACCTAAAACCACCTACACAACTTATGTCTTCATCAATAGTGATAAAGAGAATTGTTTTTTTTTTTTTTTTTTTTTTTTGCATTTCTTTTCAGATATATGCTCATATAATTACATAAAGCTCAGTTGGATTTCACTGATATTTAATACATAAGAGGCATGTTTTTTAAGTCAGTACTGTTTTGGAATTAAAAAACAACATGCATAGATATTGCAATAATTTTATTTTAACATGAAAGCCTGTACCTTAATCTACTTTTCTACATAATTTCCGTGAATATTGAGGCACTTGTCATAACATGGCACCAGTTTTTGAATACCCTCCTCATAAAATTCTGCCGCCTGACGTGTTAACCACTGTATCACAACTGTTTTGACTTCGTTATCGTCTTGAAGACGCTGACCACCCAGATGTTTCTTCAAGTGCAGGAACAAATGGTAGTCGCTGGGCGCCAGATCAGGGCTGTATGGAGGATGATCTAGAGTTTCCCATTGAAAAGATTTGATGAGATCTTTGGTCCGATTATCCACATGTGGACAGGCATTATCAATGCAGCAAAATGATACCCTTACTCAACTTGCCACGTCTTTTGTTCTGGATTGCATGGCGCAGATTGTACAATGTCTCACAATAAGATGCTGCATTGATTTTCTCATTACGAGGCAGAAACTCCACTAGCAACACTTCTTTTCTGTCCCCAAAAACTGTGCACATGATTTTCCGGGCAGAAATTGTTTGCTTAAACTTCACTTTTGTGGGTGATGATGAAGGTCGCCATTCCATGGATTGTTGTTTCGATTCTGGTGTGACGTAGGCCACCCATGTTTTGTCACAAGTAACAATTTGGTCTAAAAAATCTTCACCTTCATTGTGGTACCGCTCAAGGAAAGTCAATGCACTGCCTAAACGTTGGGTTTTGTGCAAATCCGTCTACATTTTCGGAACCCAACGTGAACACAATTTCCGGTACTTCAAGTGCTCGATCACAATTCAATACAAAACACTACGAGAATATTAGGAAAATAGTCGCACAATGTTGAAATTGTAAAGCGTCTGTTTTCTCTCACCTTTTTGTCCACTTTCTGCACCAAATCTTCAGTAACGACCGAAGGACGCCCACTCCGTTCTTCAGCATGCACATTTGTGCGGCCATCTTTAAGTGCTCTCACCCATTCCATCACTCATAATGTTTTGTCCGTAAACTTCACAGATCTCACGATGAATATTGATCGGTTTTACGCCTTTAGCACTAAGAAATCGTATAACAGCCCGTACTTCACAATCGGCTGGACGCACGATTGTCGGAGGCATCTTAAACACTCAGTAACCAACGTATACAATGAAGAATCAGACTTTAATGGCGTCAGTGAGTAGACAAGAGATGTAGGTAACCAGCGCGCATGCGCGGAATGCCGACCGTAATGCTGCGGCGGCGGAATCGCAAAACGGTACTGCCTTAAAAAAAATGCCTCGTATATCAGCAAATTACATATAAATAAAGTTCTGTTACCATGTTTCTAAATAAACTTTTTCCGGCAGCTTCAAATACTTAGAACCAGAATTGTATAAAGAACTACTCTCATTACAATGTGTGCATTTGTGTGTGTATGCATGTATGTACGCATGTGCTCGATTTCCTAACAATGCCAAACACTTTCTTCCCCTTATCAAATCTAAACTGTACCGTGTATTAGGTTTAGTTACAATTATATTTGCATTCGAGAAAAAAAGGTTAGAATTATTCTGGCTCAGTAAGCTGGTATCAAAGCTCACATATCTTGCATTTTATAAATATAACACTACTTGATAACTCATATCCAGTTCTAGTTTATCAAAATGTCTTACTGTATGGGTGTAATAATTTTTCAGAACACAAAAAGTTTGGTTTGGAGTTAAATTTCCCAACAAGTTCAAGATTTATGACTTCGTTGCCTGTTGCTTACCAATACTTAGCTTCATTTGCCATTAATTTCACTCTTTAAGTGTCGAAATATTTTGCAAAGGAGAGAATATATTGCGATGATTATTATAAAATATTCCTCAGACTAACTACAGTAGGTTTCAATACAACTTACCTTAATATTATCACAAACTGATGAAGTTTCTGTTTCCAAAGTCCAAGGTTCTTCTTTAATTTCTATTTTGTTATGTATTTGATGATCACTATTGTATTTGTTATCCCCCATTAGAGGGTCCTCTAGAAGAAATTCTCCCTCATTCTGTGAATCAAACTGAGAAAACAGAGTCTTTTGTTCTATTTCTGTTTCTCTAAGCATCTCCCAGTTGTTGCTGCATGTAGCACTTTCAGTCTTAACCTGCTCTACAGGGTGTTTGATAAAAGAAGTTTCTGATTTAACTTCCGTTTGGACAGTCATGTTACAATCAGTGTCAACAAGCACATTATCAATACTTGTCTTCACTGAAACATGAAAGAACTCTCTCTCCTTCTGTGAGGCTATGTCGTTTGACAGAGGATCTTCTTCTTTGATTTCTATTTTCTTATCCATTTCAAACAACTGTCAAATTGGATGTTGTTCTTAATTTCTGGAACTAATCTGTAGAGAAAAAAAAGCAGTAAATACTATAAAATATGCATAAATTTAATCATCAGCTTCTTTGAATCCATTAATAATTGTTCAGACCACACTACACACCAGTATTCTGTTATAGTACAAATAACTTCTTGGAATTTTAGTTAATTGATGGAAATTAACTAAAATAATAAGAGTTAAATGATGAAGCCTGGGACTCAAGTACTTACAATAGTAAGTCGCCACAAACGGTGTATCTCAGATGCCAGAGCCCCTAGTGGTCTACCGGGAAAATATACAAGTCAAATGGAGAATTTAATGTCAGGACGGCACGTTGGCCATGGTAGCTCAATGGGTTAGAGCGACTGGACAGAAACCAGGAGATCCATGGTTCAAATCCCGGCCACGGCATTGAATTTTTCATGTTGACTCTATCCATCAAAAACTTCTTGGAAGCCTGAATCAGACATAAGATATTCAAAGACATGTCCAGGACTCAAACTTTAGATACATGTCCCTCTATGCCACAGTTATTATCACTCCAGCTAGCTTACTGAGATACTGCACCAACTTCAAATCTCCTAATTTGTTTAAAAATTCATGGATAAAGATTCAAAGCAATCTCAGATATTAAAGATTCCCAATACAGCCTGCTATGTGGGAACTTCTAGGCTTAGTGTCTATCGTATTTAGTTAACTGTTCTTCCATGTGCAGGAAGTAACTTGAAAGATTAAATGAAACAAAGATTAGGGCACGTCACCTTTGGGGCTTGATATCGCCTTTAAGGTTTAGTGCATTATTTATATCAAACAAGAAGATTAAATACTTACATGGCCATACCAATTCAAGTAACAGAACATCCATAGAGAGCAATAAACTCTGTGTTGTGATAGCGTGATACAAGTTTCCAACTTAAGCCCACAAATGATTAATAAGAAATATCTTTTACAAGTCAGGATATTTCCAATATGAAGTTTACTGCATATTGTTAGCCACACAAACAGTATATATGACACTTACATGATTTTCTCTACTCTTCTAGTAAATATTACTATAAATACTTATCCAATTTATGTTAATTGGAATACAAATTTAGATATTGTAATTTTCTTGTAACTGCATGGAAATAACAGGAATACAGTACATTTTAAGTGATTGTCAAATATTCAGTAACTTGGTCACTATATGACAACTTTGAAATTACATTCTCTTTGTGCGGCCAAATTTTTTTAGTTTTACAATTTCCAGACACACTTCGATACATAGACATGTGAGTGCACACATATTCCTTCTTTTGTTTCTTTGCACTCCATATATAATTATAGTGGTTCTCTGTGTTCTGGAGGTAATATGTTAGCCTCTAGTTCCCAATGTAGCATGGCTTCCTTTGGAAGGGAAGTAAAGCCAGTGGACTTAAGTTTACAGTATGTAAAAGAACCTGAAGTCCTTTAAAGAGGCCTGTAAGCAACTTTAAGTATTCTTTCATGCTTAACATAATAGATATACTGGAGCCACAGCGAGCTATAGTGTGACCATAAATAAGAAGTGCATTTCAATATACTCTGTACTTATTTATCAAAGCCATTATGTGAGAAAGAAGTCCACAAAATCAGTATTTACTGAGTCACATTACTTTGTCACATCTTTCAGAGAATATCCAGCCAAATTTCTTGACAAACATCTGAGTCTTAGGATGTATAAATTGTGATGTGTGAGAAACTAGCTGAAAATGAAATGAAAATATGTTAGGAAAATTTATTAGGATATACTCTTTCAAGCGACAACAATGCTTCCCAATGTCTGCTGTCGATCAGATGAACCTCAATTTACAAGAGACAGCTCTTGACATTTGACAAATACGAAACATGGCAAGCATACTGTTTAATGTGGAATATGTCCAATTAGCCAGAGGAGCCCATAAGTAGCTTCTTGCAGGCTTTTTCACAATATTTATTTGTTAATAGACTGCAAAGCAGTTTCTGACATTGTCAATTACAATCTAAAAGTTTACAATTATAGGATATAGAGCAAAATATAAACAATATAAAAACATACACCATATATACATAAACTTCCACTATACCTAAAAAGCATCCAAAACCATAACATTTTCAAAAAGAAACTTAAAAAATATTGTATAAATGTATGTTTCTACTCAATAAATGAACTTTTAAACAAAGAATTGTAAATACAGTAAATTTGTAAATAATAATGTATGATTATTGATGTACTATAGTAAATAACTTGTACCATTTTATTTCTTTGTTTTGTACATATACTTTGTAACCATGACGTGTCCAAAAACATGTATATGTTTTAAAAGGATGAATAAAGAATGAATGAATATTTACAGATCATCAACTTTGTACAAACATTTATCCATTAAAGAGTATTTTAATTTGTTTTGAAATTGTTTCGTACCATTTAATACTTTAATTGATGTTGGCAGTCTATTAAATAAAATCTGTCCCACTATAAAAACATCTCTATCAGTAGATCGTTTAGAAGTACAGTCTCTAAAATAGTCATTGTTGCGTCTGGTATCATAATTGTGTACATCAGCAGTCTTCAAATTTACCTTACTTACAACAAAAAGAATTGCTTTATATACATATAGTGAGTATAGTGTGAACATTTTGTTTTGTTTGAAAATATCTACACAAGAATCAGTATTTTTTAAGTAAAAAATTAATTTAAGACACCTTTTCTGTATAATGAATACTCTGTCCAGATGTACCCTTGGACAACTTCCCCATATTTCAATTCCATATGATAGGTATGGGAAGATAACACCATAATAAATATTTTTTAGTAGTTTGGTATCACCGATTGGCTTAAAATGCCTAATTTGAAATATTGATTTACTAATTTTTTTACATAGATAATCAATGTTAAAGAATCTGAAGGGATTTTCACCAGATATACTCATATACTCAAAAATTCATACCAAAAACAAAATAAGAATACGCAAATGGCTATAATGGACATCATTAATGTTCATTATAATCCCAATATGTGGAATTAATTGTAAAGTTTTAATAGCGAGTAATACCCACACAGAAAGTGATGATGATCATAGTTTGAAAAGAAGAAATTTGCATCACCAATATAATTACAGTGCTCAACTTCTCTACCTAATAGGAAGGAAAACAAGATATCATGTCACAGAAATATTCAGTACAAACCAACCTTTTACCACCCCTTAAGAAGGATGTTATCTTAGGAAAAACTGAACAAGCCTTAAACATACGTAATATCCAGATCCATTAGCTTCAGGAGAAGAGGCCAGATGAGAAAACATGTTCCAAAAGTCCTAAAAGTATATTCGTGGAAGAGAAATCTGCTGAAGCTTCTGCCAATCATCTATGGAACATACTCAAAATTCTTTAAAAGACTGAAAGCCAGCATCGATGTGCACAACACATTATTTGATAGTGATGTAATTAAAGAATTTAAGAATAAATTCAATGGACCAAGAACATATCAGAAATTTTTGCAAAACTACATATATTGTTATCAAATGCTGGGCTTTGGCAATTGGTGCTCTTGGTCTCCAATATTTCTCTGTACTAGATCCAACAGGTAAATTTCACAAGTATGTAGATGATCTTCGGTCACTTCTACTTCTTTGTTGTGTTGAAGATAATTTGGACTTGTGCAAATTCCTGGAGTTGCTGATTAGAAGCGACAGATGTCTGTAACATACACTGCACGGTGGTAAAGAATGGGAGTGTAGCTGTAGCACAGGAGAGCAGAATTCAATGACAGTGTGGTTTGCATTTGTGTTAGTTGTGGTGCTGTTACTTGTTGAAGGGGTGGAGAGGGGTATTGTTAAGGGAATGTTGGAGACCATCATGGAAGAAATGGCAGATTTTAAAGGAATGGAGAACAGAATTGAAGAGAAAATATCAAAGCAAAAGGATGGGATAAAATCTAGATGGGCGAGTTTTGAACATGAGGTGAACAAATAGCTCACAGAGTGTTATAAGGGAACGATGAATATGGAGGGAGCTGAGGAACGGAGGAGAAGAATTAATATTGCAAATTTTAGAATAGAGATCAGAGGGAAAAGAGTTTGGGAGCAAATGGAGGAAATATTCCAAAATAAAGAGATTTAACTGTTTGGAACACCACAGTGAAGCGAAATAATTATTAATTTATAGATGAGTCTTATTTATTACACATCTGCTTCACTTACGTACCTATTTTGAGGACATGTTTTGCACATCATCGTTTGCATCTTCGGCTCCTATTCGTCTAAAGCTCGATCCAGTGGTGTGGGTAATTCTGGAGTTGCTGCTGCCATCTGTTGATTTAGTGATGAACTTAAATGTGGGATTCTCTTCTGGCGGGATTTCAAAGTTTATTAGTTCGTTTTTATGTTTTTCTATGCATATTCTCTCCCATATGACAAGTTCACTATGTTTTTGTACGTATTTTAGTAATTCGGTGCTATCTTCAACTTCATGATTTTCAGACCAGAAATGAGCTGCTATTGCGGACTTATCAATATTTTTGTATCTTAAGTGCCTGAAGTGTTCTTACTTTTTAGTGCCTATGTTTCTTTTTGTCCTCCCTATGTAAATTTTTTCACGGTCTTTACACTTAATCTTGTAAATGCCTGACTTTTCCTCTGGTTTTATCTTATCAGTATTATTACTGTTAAGTAGGTTTTTAATGTAAATGTTTTTTGGTGCCAATGTTATATTGTATTTCTTGAATATTTTTTGGAACTTTTTTGTGGCCCAGGGGTGGTAAGTAAATTTAGCAAATCTAATTTCTTGTTTTATTGGTGTGAGCCAGCAAGAATATCAAAAAGAATACCATCAAATCTTAAAAACTGCAATTAAACATGGATATGGAAAAAACCTTGTAGATAAAAAACTAAAATCATTCAAACTTTAAAAGAGATTAAAACAGATCACAGCTCTCACACCAATAAAACAAGAAACTGGATTTGCTAAATTTACTTACCACCCCTGGGCCACAAAAATGTTCCAAAAAATATTCAAGAAATAGAATATAACATTGGCACCAAAAAACAATAACAACATTAAAAACCTACTTAACAGTAATAATACTGATAAGATAAGACCAGAGGAAAAGTCAGGCATTTACAAGATTAAGTGTAAAGACTGTGAAAAAGTGTACATAGGGAGGATAAAAAGAAACATAGGCACTAGAAAGAAACAACACTTCAGGCACTTAAGATACAAAAATATTGATAAGTACGCAATAGCAGCTCATTTGTGGTCTGAAAATTATGAGGTTGAAGATAGCACCGAATTACTAAAATACGTACAAAAACATAGTGAACTTGTCATATGGGAGAGAATATACATAGAAAAACATAAACACCAACTAATGAACTTTGAAATCCCGCCAGAAGAGAATCCCACATTTAAGTTCATCACTAAATCAACAGATGGCAGCAGCAGCTCCAGAATTACCCACACCACTGGATCAAGCTTTAGTCCCATAAGAGCCGAAGATGCAAACGATGATGTGCGAAACATGTCCTCAAAATCGGTACGAAAGTGAAGCAGATGTGTAATAAATACGACTCATCTATAAATTAATAATTCCAAAATAAGTTAGGAGTAAAGCTGTCAGGCTGGGAGACTGTTCATTCCTTCAAAATAGGAAGAAGAGAGATGAACTCAAGATATAACTGTCAAGTTGGCAACAGAAAAATTAAATTGCGAGATTTTAAGTAGCGCCAAAAATTTAAAAGGAACTCGACTATTTGTGGAGCACGATTATGGGAAAAAAGAGAGAAAACTAAGAGATAAAAATACAAGGGGGAAAGGCAACAAATCTTATGTATGAGGATCGGACCTTTGAATTAACAACAGAAAACAAGATATTTGTGATAGCAGGCAGTACTGGCGAGGCAGATGAGATGATGTCATCAGGAGACCAGCTGAGAGATGACACACGCAGATCAACCTTGGAAACAGCAGTAGGAGAGCACAACCACGTATCAGAAGATTGCAAGAGGATGATGCTACAGCTGAAACTGCACATCGTGATGATGTATCTAAGTTATGAACAAGTGATGAAGCAGCAATTGATGTGTGTCAAACTCTGCAGGAGAATCAGCAAAATGTACGGATACGTGAAGTGTTATTTCCCAAGAATATGGATGAGACACAAAGGTTGATAAAAGAAACAAAGTTACAGGTCACAGCAACAAGAGAAGACAGCATTCTAGGAATTAGTGGAAACCCAGGGCAGCCAACAAGTGATCGGGGTAGGAGGTTAACAAGGGAAGGAAAGGTGGAAATGATGAAACAAAAAGACAGTAAAAATTTAAAGATAGGGAAAGGGATATCTATGATGTTTTGGAATGTGGAAGGGCTAAAGCAAAGGAATTATACAATGTGGCTAAAGGGGTGAATGTTATTGGGTATAACAGACAGTTAAATGAACTAAAAATTTCCTTATGTTTTAGAAAAAGTGCAAGTAAAGTATGTGGTGAAGGTAGGGCATCAAGAGGTATGATTGCTGTTAGAAATCAAAAAGGTTTGAAAGTGGAATTAGAGAGAATCAATATCAAGAGCAGGCAAGTAGTGTGGGTCATACCTTATTACAATAATAAAAATAATATGTTTATATCCTAGGTGTAAAGTTCAATAAAAATGGAATATATATATATATATATATATATATATATATATATATATAAAGCTGCTATCTTTTAAATTAGAACTTTCTTTGTTGTTGTTTTCAAATGCTAGGCTTTGGAAATCAAGCCATTAGCTCTTTTGCTCTCCAATATTTCTGTGTAGTGGGTCTGGCAGGTAGGGCTTCACAGGTTAAAAGACATTCTTCACTCATTTCCTCTTCATTGTTGCACAGAAGACAATTTGGACTTGTATAATTTCCTATTCTATGTAAGTGTTTGGACAAATAATCATGTTCCGTAACCAATCTAAAATTTGCTACTGCAGCTTCAAGTGGGATTTCTGGAATAATTTCTGGATTTTTAGTTAACATGATCCACTTTCTTACTTTGGCTTTGTTAGATATTGATTGTTTTTTATATTTGCCTTTAAGTAATCTTTTTTATGGACGTAAGAATAAATTTTTACTTTTGTTCAAAATTAAATTTGCACCTTTCTTGGCAAGAAAATCAGCTGTTTCATTTCCAGCGATTCCACAACGTGCAGTTACAGTGTCTGGTAAAGTTACTCTGTATTTGTGTACATACAGTATCGCAAGTTTATAATAAGAAAAGAAAATGAGTTGGCAACGCGTCGCTGTTTTCGCGCGTATCGGAGGGCGGCAATTGGCAACACCTTGTGTTTGTGACCCCATTGCTTAACAATATAACTCTGCTCACCTAATCTGCACTTTTATCTTTATTTAATTTACGTCCTCCAACGTAAGTCATAACGGACGAATAACACAAACAGAGACGGCAATTCGGACAGAGTTAAATACCACACGCTTCTTTAGATTATTAGGTAGAAACATTTTGTAAGAAAAAAAAATGTTTAATATTCCGTAATTCACCGTAACATATACATGTTAAAATTATGATCGGAAAAAACTTGTTCTGTCAAGATTTGTGAAATCCGTTCAAGACAAGCTAACACAATCTGTTTCATTTCCGTGTTTTCTGAGCAGCGCTCTCTAGGTCACTGAACACGAACTAAACAAAACAGCCTCACCAATTCAACCTAATGAAATCATTTTCACTACCACCACCATACATCAAACATGTATTTTGTATCATCACCGCCAAACATATTACATCAGTAATTGTTCTAACCTGAAGTAGAACTTTGAAGCCAGACCTCTTAGCCAAAATTAGTAACAATTTGAATGGGTCTTATTGATCCGTCTTCCGTCACAGTGCTGACATTTTCAACATATGTACCTATTTTCTTATTCTTCTCTCAATATAGTTTACTTTAATGTGTTAAACTCCGCTTGTCAAATAAATTTACCATGGTTTACACTGACTAAATTAAAACACTGCCAATTTGATCATATCAGGTGTATCAAAGTAAATCAAATAGTTGGCAATAGAGAAATATACATAGCCGAAGTGTTGTGGTTATTTGAATTCTATCCCAAGAGGAAGCACTTATCATGAATCGAGTTTCTACTTTCAGAAATAGCAGTGCTTGAATGCGGGATTTCGAAGTGATTACATTTAAACCAGAAAGAGTTTTTTAAGGTAGTTTCATTAATGTTATTAACTCCTATTTCATCTTATATTGACCCCATTGGGAACCTTTTTATGGACTAGATGAGTGTGATAAATGTGTAAAATGGTATGTTAAGGGTAGCTCTCGTTTCTAATGTAACTATATACGCTGTTTTAGTTAACTGATGGAAATGAATTATTTCTTCACACTAGCCATATATAGGCAAAGGTATTTGATAAATAGAGTCAAAATGAAAAATTCAATGCCATGGCCTGGATTTGAACAACAGATCTACGGCCATGGTATTTAATTTTTCGTGTTGACTCTATCAAAAGCCTTAGCCTACATATGGCTAGTGTGAAGAAATGATTAATTTCCATCAATTAACTTAAATAATAAGAGTTAAATGATGAAGCCTGGGACTCAAGTTCTTACGATAGCAAGTCACCACAAATGGTGTATCTTGGATGCGAGAGCCCCTAGTGGTCTACCGGGGAAATATACGAGTCAAATGGAGAATTTAATGTCAGAACTGCACGATGGGCATGGTAGCTCAAGAGGTTAGAGCGAATGGATGAAAACCAGAAGATCCATGGTTCAAATCCTGGCTGTGGCATTGAATTTTTCAAGTTGTCTCTATCTATAATGTACGCTGTGTTTGGTTGTTTGTCAGGTCCCACCGAGACCAATTCTGAGAGACACTGATCATGTCTAACATTTATGGTACATGGATTATGACTAGTAATATGCCCACCAACATAAGTGCATTGGTACCCATCATTTTGTTTTTCTTTTAATCTTACTTTATGTGTTAACATTGAAAATTTGTGAATCACCGACATTTTCAACAGAACATATAATAATATTGGCCATGCCGTGGCTGATTAGTTGGACCGTTTGGCTCTCACCAAGGTGACCCAGTTCGATCCCAGGTGACCGCAAAGTGAGATTTGTGGTGCACAACACGACGCTGGGGCAGGTTTTCTCCAGGATCTCCAGTTTCCCCTGGCATCTCATTCCCAGTACTCCATCTTCATCTCAGGTATCATAATGTCGTTGCCTGCAGTGCTGTATAAGTATGTAGTAAAAGCGGGTGTTAAACACTACACACACACACTGAAGGGAAGATTAACGATTTTCTCCATATTGTATGGGTAGTAATATTCTTAAAAACGTTTGGTTTTCCCAATAGTTTTAAGTATCGTGGAAGCTTGTTGTAAATTGTTATAATCCTCCTTTATTTTCTTAAGGGTAGAAATATTACTAACAGTCTTTTGGTATTTAAACTAAAGCATTCCCGTTAATTGTTAAAACCTGGTGTAGATATGTTGATGATATTTCTGCTATTATTCGTGATAAACACATAAGTGATGGAAAGGTAGAGTCAGACTGAAAAATTCAATGCCATAGCCGGGATTTGAACCATGGATCTTCTGGTCTCCATCCAGCCGCTCTAACCATTGAGCTACTATGGCCAACATGCCGACATGACATTAAATTCTCTAACTGACTCGTATTTTTCTCGGTAAACCACTTAGGAGTTCTCATAAACACATGAGACAACTACCTTAATGGCGACTTTCAATGTGTAAGTACTTTAAGACCCAGGCTTTTTAGTTAACCACTATTACGTCTGTTAATGGAAATTGTCTTTCACAATGGCCGAGTGCAGGCTAAAGTATGGAAAGGTAGAGTCAGACTGAAAAATTCAATGCCATAGTTGGGATTTGAACCACGGATTTTCTGGTCTCCGTCCAGCCGCTCTAAGTGATGCTTTAAAATTACTAAATTTGCAAGATAAAGCTATAAAATTCACATTACAGACTGAAATTAATGAATATCTTCCTTTTCTAGATCTAAAGATAATAAATAACAATAAATTAAACTTTGGTATTTATAGGAAGTCTACTCATATTGATAATTACATAGAAAATAAAAGTTTTAACCCATTTTCATATAAATTTGCTGTTTTTAATAGTTTGATTTATAGGTTAATAAATATACCCCTGAATAAAGAGGAATTTAATAAAGAATATGAACATATTATTAATGCTGCTTTAATTAATGGTTTTAATAAAGACTATACATAAATAATTGAAAAATTTATATATCAAAGAACTGTTAATAATATTTCTACTCTTAAAAAATAGAAGACGATTATAATTTTAAAAAATTTACTTATTTACTATTGTTGGGTTAATAAACATTTTCAAATTTTTTTAAACAGTTTGGTATAACTTAAGTTCCTCAAAATAAATACAGTAATAAAAAATTACTGTATTTCTCTAAAAAAGATAAAACTCGTAATAATAAAAAAATCAGGTATTTATCAATTTAATTGTTTCAATTGCGATAAAGCTTATAATGGAAAGACAAAATGTTATTTGGAAACCAGAACCAAAGATTATTTTCTCAACATTAAGTTTAAACAAACTGATAAATCGTAATGAATTTTGAAATACTGACAGTCGATTCTGTTTTTGAGTTTATTTCATTTTCAGATTTTGGTAGTACTGGGAAATACATAGTGACATCTAGTGATTGTAACGTTGACAACGAGGCTGTTTCAGCTGATGATGTGAATGAGTTTTCAGAAAATTGTGATCCTCATCACTGAATGAAAAAAATTTTCATTTTCTTTTAAGATTAGTGAAGTTTTATGTTGCGCATTATTATATATGTATAGTTGCCTCAGGTACTTCACTTATGTGATTGTCATATCTTATTTTGGATTAAATTATCCATTTATGCTTTGTGTAAAACTGAAAAAAGGTTTGTTTTATCATAGTTTAACGATAACTTATTTGTTTGAAATCAAATATTGAAAAAACCAAAATTGAATATTAAAAATAATATTGCTTAAGTTTAGACCCTTGTGGGGCATCTGTAGTAATAACAGCTGGTTCTGAATGATAACCATTTACCCTGGTTTTCTGGAGTATGTTTGTTAAGAAACATTTGAAGTTATTTATAGAGAACTCATTGAAACCATAAAATTCTAATTGTTATAGCAAGAGGTTGTCAAATACCATAACTAAATCAGAAAATATTCCCAATCGTAGTTCTTATTTATCCAAGGCTGTTACTAATTCCCAAATTAAGGTGATTTTATCTTAAAATCTCTGCAAGTAATTGGTTTAGCATTATCAATTTAAGTATATGATACAGAACTTTCTAATCTGTGTATAAATGCTGGGAAATGTCTTGTAGCACCTCTATATACTGCTAAAGTTATACATCACTCCCTACCAAATTCTACTTTTCTGAACTGCATTCAAATTGTTCTTTTCACAAAATAATACAACAGTTATGCTTGTGAACTTCATTGCACTATTAACAAATATACTCAATTTTCCATAATGTAATCTAGTTCTACAAAACCTGCAATATAGTATGTACCTAAGCTTACTCACATTTTTTAGCTCTAGTTGTGTTATGTGGTTCTCTGTTATGCAAACTACGAACATATTACAATTTAAATCTTTTATAGTGTAACTTTGTGGGTTCGTAGAATTAAAAGGCCGAGTTGCAGAAATTAAAAATCTCCTTTATTTCCGTAGCAATACACTGTCCAATTCTCACGTAACAACATTACATCACATACACACAGTCTTTCAAGGTCGAGGACAATAACAAGCACTTGCAGCTGATTACATTAGCTCTCGTTACAACAACACAGCTCACTCTTGTTTACAACAACTGTTTCACAACTACAACTGCCTACTGGTGTGTCACAATCCCTTTTATATCTCCATTCATGATTACCAGACTGTTCTGTCAATCACTAGAGGTTTCTGGAAAACAAAGCATCTAATTACACAATTTGAACATTCTATCACCTTCGAGAAACGTAACTTAATCTACGCTGGCGAGGCCTTTGCCTCAGTTATCTTGCTTGTTGGCATTATCTGTTTACACAAGTTCGTTATCTACGTGAAACCTATCCATGTATTATCTATTTGCGCCGAAACTTTAATGCCTGTTACCGCGACACTATGTATATTTAGCTCCTCCATTTGATTGAAGTGTTGCATATTTACATCCCTATTGTTAGGTAATATGATCAACAGTGTTTCAATTTATTACTCCTGCATCTATTTTTAACCCTGCAGAACTTAACTTGTTTACTTTTAAGGAAAGCATGTTATGCAAATGTGGCTTGCATCAGATTCTGATTTGTGAAAAATAACTAGATAGATTCAATAATTCTGACTCAAACACTGGTTTTGTTACATGTTTCTCAACTGCTAAACTGTACTCGATACACAGTTACTCAGGTACTGTTAATACCTTTCATTACACATTATATATTTTGACTACATTGTTCACAGTATCTTGTCTTGTGTACTTCTGTTGGAAATTTTCAAAATGCCATGTTGGAATTTCTCATTGCAAGTGTCAACAATGCATTGTGTTTAAATAACAAGTGAAGTACTTGGGCTTGAACAAACACATCTGTTTGAAAGTTTGGTTACAGGACTATTATGTACCTCTCATTGTGCTGGTGGGTGTTGTTTTTCTGAAAAACTCTGCAAAGCTTGCCTTGGTAGCATAGAAGCCTGTCTGCTTCTTGTTCAACAGGTCCCAAGTTCGAATCTCAGTTACAGTGAGTTAACTGGACAAGGTTTTTTACAGGGTTTTCCATTATCCTGATAGACGAATGTCAGGTAACTCTAAGCTTCATTGACCCTGGACTCATTTGAGCATTATTTCACCCATTTCATTCATCTTCCGATATGACTTAACCTTGGAGGATGTAAATTACAAAAAAAAAAAGAAGAAGAGGAAGAGAAGGAGGAGGAAGAGGAAGAAGAAGAAGACTCTGCAGTCATGCTCTAGATATAACTAGATGCCATTCTGGAAGCCATACACAATGCAGAATCTTAACTGTAAATGTAAATGAGGACTTTCAATAAAATGCTCTCAGCAATATGATTACAATAAGACCTGAAGCTTTCCTGGCGACGAATATGCTCAATTACTAAAATTACGCCTAATTTTAGTAACAATGGCACTCATCTTTCTGAAATACTTCTTTTAATTCTATAGACTATGCTCAAGTTCTTCTCGGGAAGCAAGCCTTAAAAGTGGAAATCCATTGACTTAAGAAGCACAGAGCAATACAGCTTGGTAATCAAGTAGTTATGTTTGTTTGACCCAATTAATTTTCTATACTCACACCATCTCCTGACCTGGCATTTAATTTACTGAAAACAGTCTTTTGTTCAGTAAAGCAAATTTTGATAGTGTCTTGTCTTTGTTTATATTTGTTATATCCTGTGATTCACTTTTGGTTATAACACTGTTTCACCAATATTGTAGCCAGCGTTTTGCCATGCATAACGAAACATTGGTCTATATTAAATTTAAAGGGAGTCGATTAATGACACTAAATAATCCTTACTTTTAAATTTATCCAGAACATGTTTCAGAGACTTTGCCTCCATCCTCAACCGGCCATCGACTGGTTCTCATTGGTGTAGTTGACGATATTCTGTCATAGGTCTCCTCTGGTGGCAGTTGAAGGAACTTGCTGAACTAATCTTTCTGGGGGATGTCGAAATTTGTTCCTATTTTTTTAAATGAAGATTTGTTCCCATGTGGATAGTTCTTGTTTTCCTGATGTATGTTTTAGTAGTTTTGGTTCTGGATTTATGTTGTGGTTTTTTTTCGCAAAAATGCGTGGCAACTGCAGATTTTTCTAATTGTTTATATTTTGTGTTCCTTTGCACTTGTTTCTAAATTTCTTTTGGTTTTTGCAATATAAATTTTACTACAGTCACAGCATTCAATTTGATATATACCAGATTTTTTGTTAGATGGAATGGCATCTTTGATGTTTGAGCAAATTAGGTTTTTTAAGGAGAAATGGTTGACTGGTGCTAGTTTAATGTTTTGTTTTTTGAAGACTTATTTGAATTTATCAAAGGCCCATGGATGGTAAGTGAATTTTTTGAAAATCATATTAGTTTCTGCAGCTGAGAAGGTTGTGGTTTCCTTTATTAGCTTCTTCTTTTTTGCTAAGTTCACTTTTTTGTTTACTAATGATTTGGGAAAGTTATTTTTTTGTGCTATTTCAATTCTGTGTTGTATTCTTCTGCTGTGAGAGGGATGTTGACCAGTCTGTGTGATAAACTATTGAAGATTGCCTGTTTGTGATATCTTGGGTTGTAGCCATTAGCTTTTATGTAGTTGTCTGTCTGTGTTGGTTTTCTGTAAATGCCAAAGTTTAGTCTGTTGTTATTTCTCATTATTTTTAGATCCAAAAATGGTAAATACTCGTCTTTTTCTATTTCTACAGTGAACTTGATGCTTTTTTTCTTGGATATTTAAAAGTTTTAGTGCATCACTGATGTATTTTTTGGTACTATTGCAAAGTTGCCATCTACATATTGTTGCCAGAGTTTGAACATCCGAGGGTAACCTTTAGTGATCCTTATTTCTAATGCACTCATGTACAGATCGGCCAGGAAGGGTGATAGGGGGTTGCCCATTGCTAAACCTGAACTTCAGACCCTGTGTAGTGCTCCAATTTTGGGATTTCCACCAACAGGTGGCACCTTCCTGGTGGAAACCGACGCCAGCGAACATAGCATTGGAGGCATCCTATCACAAGTTCAGGACAGCCACGAGCAGGTAATAGCCTACTACAGCAAGACACTATCCAAGGCAGAGAAGAACTACTGCATCACCCGGTGAGAGTTACTGGCGGTAGTAAAGACATTGGAGCACTTCCACAAGTACCTGTATGTTCAGCCATTCCACCTGAGAACTGACCACTCCGCCCTAACTTGGCTACTGAGCTTTAGAAACCTGGAAAGCCAGACAGCATGTTGGGTCCAGAGGCTGCAGGAGTATGACTTCACCTCTGAACATCGTAGAGGGAAGAGCCACAGTAACGCAGATGCCATGTTCCGAAGCCCTGCCCAGAGGAGTGTGGGCAATGCACAAGAGTGGAAGAGAAGGAGCGTGCCGCAGCAGTCCGAGTAGTCACGGCAGTGCCTGCGGATGGCTGGGATAGCGCAGGCCTGAAGAGGGAGCAACTGGTGGACGCAGACTTGGGACCACTCTTGAGAGAAGTGCAGGTAGGGACAAAACCAACCTGGGAGGACATTGCACCAAGGAGCGCTACATATAAGTCGTACTAGGCCCAATGGGACTTACTGAAAATCAGAGAGGGCATGCTGTTCCGGGTATGGGAATCGCCTGATGGGAAGATGCAGAGGGAGCAGTTGGTACTTCCCCGAAGTAAGGTCCCAGAAGTCTTGGAGAAAGTGCACGCCAGTACTTCAGGAGGGCACCTGGTAGCAAACCGAACAATCGACAAACTCCGACAGCACTACTACTGGCTGAGGCTCCGAGCAGATGCTGGGAAATTGTGCCGTCAATGTCATGTGTGCGCGGCGAGTCGCAGCCGCCAGACTAGGAGCCGGGGTCGCATGCAGCAGTACAACGTCAGAGCGCCATTCGATAGGATCGCTGTCGACATAGCTGGAACATTCCCAGTGTCCGACCGAGGCAACAAGTACCTGATGGTGGTCGTGAACTACTTCACCAAGTGGCCGGAGGTGTATGCCATTCCGAACCAGTAGTCGAAGACCATCACACAGTGCCTTGTGGAGCAAGTTTTCTACAGATTTGGGGTGCCGTTACAGCTCCACAGTGACCAGGGCACCAATTTTTAATCAAACCTGATGAAGGAGGCACTAGAAAGACTTGGGGTGAACAAGACCCGCACCACACCCCTACATCCAGTCGGATGGCATGGTGCAAAGATACATCAAGACCTTAGAAGAGCACATGAGGAAGGTCGTGCCATCAGCGAGACTGAGACGTCAAGGTGTCGCAGTTCTTGCTGGCCTACCGCTCGTCAACACACGACACCACCGGAATGACGCCAGCCAGCTTAATGTTCGGTCGAGAGTTATGCCTCCCCTGTGATCTGGCTTTTGGAAGCCCCCGGACGCAAAACAGCCAGCAGCCGAGTATGTGGAGAAGCTGGTGGAGCATCTCCACGACATGCATGAGATGGCTCATCAGAACATCCAGAAGGCGAGTGACCGCATGAAGACCCGATATGACAGGCAAGCCAACAGCCAAGGTTTTCAGCAGGGTGACCTAGTCTGGTTGTACCACCCTACCAGGACCAAGGGACGATGCCCGAAACTCCAGCAACCATGGTAAGGACCGTACCGGGTGGTGAAGAGGATTAACGACGTGGTCTACCGCATCCAGAAGGTGCCCCGAGGGAAGATGTTGGTGGATCGTCTGGCCCGCTACAATGGTGCTGTTTGGGACGACCAGCCTTGAGGAGGGAGCAGTGTTGCGGCAACAGGCATAAAAGTTTCGCACAAATAGAAAACATATGGCGGCTATTGTTTCATGGTAATAAAGAGCTTGCATAATCAGTTTACGATCGCGCGGCTAGTGTACACAAAGATAACATGCAGATAAAGGTCTGCCGAAACAAACTGAGATAAATGGAAGTTTCTGGTGACTTCCGGACTGATAGAGATAATTCGGTTTTTGGTTTATTTTAGAATGATCTAGAAATGATTCAGCGAGGTATATAAGCGATTGTGACACGCCAGCCAGACTGTTGTAAACAGAGTGGGTAGTAGAGTTGTGAAACAAGAATTGTTGTAAAGACAGTTGTGTAACAAGAGTGTTGTTGTAAAGAGAGCTGAACTGGACGCTGTTATTGTCATCGACCTTGGAAGATTGTGTTGTTATGTGATGTAATGTTGTTACGTGAGAATTGAACAGTGTATCTCTATGTAAATAAAGAACATTTAGAATTTTGGCAAATTGGACTTCTAATTCTACAAACCCACAAAGTCACAATATCGTCAACTACACCAATGAGAACCAGTTGATGGCCGGTTGAGGATGGAGGCAAAGTCTCTGAAACATGTTCCGGAAAAATTTAAAAGTAAGTGTTGTTTAGTGTCATTAATCAACTCCCTTTAAATTTAATTTAATATAACAACACTGTTTTCAACACTTCCAAGAAAGGAATTGGTCTATATACTCCTGCAGTTAACTGATTATAAATGACAATGCAAATTCATGATAAAGAATCTGTCATGCTCTTTTGACCACATATTACTGGTATGTAGTTTAATAAAGTCTGTTAGTCTCTTGGCATCTACTTTATATTGCCTGAAGAAATACACACCCAGAGGTGGTGCACATTTTGTAGTTTTAGGTGGAATTATTTTTAAATCTACATCTTTACTACCAGATGCTTCCAGTAGTACTCGTTCATCCTTATGTCCAGACCAAGAGTCATAAAGGATGAATAGCTTTCTTGACAAATTTGGATTCAAAACTGAGAGAAAAGAACGTCTTCAACTGTTGTTCAATCTTCCCATTCATGCTTGCATCAATGAAGGCATTTGGAGGGCACCCAGTTTCTATTTCCCTTGACACATGGGATCCATACTTTCCACTAGGTTTTGGAAGCAAATATAGAGTTTGTCTGCCAGTCGTCCTGCCATTGATATAGCAACATCGATCATGTAACTATGTATTGCACTGTTAAGTGATTGCAACATTGAGACAGTGTTTCTGTCCCCTTATATGGATAGCATTCTGTCAGAAGAGAGCTCATAGTTGAAGTGACTCTGATCACAGTTCCCTACAGAACTGATTTTGATTTTATGTGTAGTGATATACTCAATGACGTCAGCAACTGACATTTGTGCTCTTTTCGGCCATGCCGTGGCTCAGTGGTTAGACCGCTTGGCTCTCACCAAGGCGGCCCTGGCTCGATCCCAGGCGACCGCAAAGTGAGATTTGTGGTGGACAACACGGCGCTGAGGCAGGTTTTCTCCGGGATCTCCGGTTTCCCCCGCCATCTCATTCCACCATTGCTCCATCTTCATCTCATGTATCATTAGTGTCATCGCCTGCGGTGCCATATATAGTAAAAGCGGTCATTAAACACTACACATTTCACATTTTTGAGCTCTTTGAATCAGCCCTTCTTCATCATCCTTATCTTTTCCTGCTTGGAGCATAGCATAGAGCACGATGTTATTCTAAACTCCTTTTTCAAATTGGTAATAAATCCCAGTGAAGCTGTAAAGTTTGTACATCTGAGATTTTTGGCTATGGCAAATGCCAGTAATGAACGGCAGAACCTCATTCTCGTGATTCATCAATTCATTGAATTCATGATCTTCAACTGCAGTGTGCGATTTCCTTTGAAAACTGTATTTCCTTCTTGTTTCTTGGCCATATAGTCCAGTATATTTTTAATATGGCTTTCATCCTTCAGTTTAGCCCATCTTTTCAGAAGCTTGTCATATGTGTGAAACCTCTTACATCATAATCATTGTATATGTTTTCTAGCATATTGTCATCACATGTCATGATGTTATTTCTTATTTGGAGAAGGTTGGAATTTACTGTCACTGCTTAAATCGCCTCTTCCTGAACTTGCCATATCACCACCATTTGCAATGAGTTGTTGGTCATTATCATCACTAGCATCATAATTATGAGTTACTGTTACAACAGTATGTTTCTAACTTATGTTCATATTTCTGCACTATAATAGATACCAGAAAACATGGGAATGACTCATATTCTACACCAATACCACCTTCACAAAGAAGAATTCTTCATAACTTCATCTGAACCAATCACAGTACATTAGCAGGATTGATTACCAAATACCGACCCATCTGACGCTTCACTACACAAATAGCTTCATAAAACGCAACTTCAGAGGCACACGGCACGGTCCCTACTGGTTACGACTGGTGTACTGGCAAATCAATGTGCAATGAGGCATGGCACACGTAGAGGCCTCTAATGGATGACTGCCGAGTTTTATAGGTGAGCAAATATCACTAGTGCAATAAGGGACGTTTAAATTATCTCCATGTGATTTTGATGTATATGTGTAAAGACTAACTCAGACTTTCAGGACATAGAGGTCTACAGTGAAATCACTAGAAACTTATAATTGCATATGTAACTCTGGATTGGGTTTAAAATAGAGTTCGTTTGCAAGAGATTGGTGGTGTTGTAATTCAGCATATTATACATGGAGTGATCCATCCCCAGACAGCCATTGTTTCTGTGTAACAATGTGAACTATATGTGTTTGGAGGAATTTAGTAACATTGACGTTAAAATTAATCTCAGAAACTATTTGTAGTTGTTTTTTTTTAATTTACATCCGCCCCAACGTTAAGTTATATTGGACGGTGAATGAATTAGGTGAAATGATGCTCAAATGAGTCCAGGGTCCATGGAGCTTAGAGTTACCCGACATTCGTCTTACAGGATAAGGGAAAACCCCAGAAAAACCTTATCTAGGTTACCCTGATCGAGATTCGAACTCGGGACCTCTTGAACGTGAGGCAGACATGCTACCATCTACGCTACCGAGGCGGGCTTGTAGTTGGTTTATTAATACTCATCACTTACTTGTTTATATTTATGAGAGACTAGTTTCAAAGGCATTCGCCTCCATTTTCAATCTCTTTCCAACTGGCATCTGTTGTTATCTGCTCTCTCTCTGGTGGTGGAACTATGAACTTCTTTGTCAAATTATCTACTGGTGGGATTTCAAAGTTCATTACGCGATCCTTATTTTTCCATATGAATATGTTCTCTTATGTTGACAATTTATTTTGGTTTATCACTCCTTTTAATAAAAAACAATACTACACATAGCAGAAGAAAATGGATACAACAAAAGTTTGGTGTTGAAGAAAATTAGAAAAGCTAAACTAAAGGAAACCATTAAGGAAGCAACCACATTTGCAAAAGAAAAAGAAAGCAACAGCATATTCAGTTCATTCACATATCACCCAAAAACATTTAATAAATTTAAAAAAATCTTCAAGGAACAAAATACCACATTGGCACCTACTAATAGACACTCAATTTTAAAATTGCTAAATTCAAAAACAAAAGATGAAATCCCATCAGTTAACAGATCCGGGATATACCAGATAAGTTGTAAGAATTGTGAAAAATGCTACATAGGTCAAACTAAAAGAAGTCTAAAAACAAGAGTCAAAGAGCACTTTAGAAATATCAGATTGAAACAAGAAGATAAGTCAGCAGTAGCATTTCATTTTTGGAATGAAAACCATGACATTGATCCAAATCCAAAATTATTAAAAGGAGTGATAAACCAAAATAAATTGACAACATGGGAGAACATATTCATATGGAGAAATAAGGATCGTGTAATGAACTTTGAAATCCCACCAATAGATAATTCAACAAAGAAGTTCATAGTTCCACCACCAGAGAGAGAGAGCAGACAACAACAGATGCCAGTTGGAAAGAGATTGAATATGGAGGCGAATGCCTTTGAAACTAGTCTCTCATAAATATAAACAAGTAAGTGATGAGTATTAATAAACCAACTACAAATAGTTTCTGAGATTAATGTGAACTATCTTTATATCAGTTAACCACAGATAGACCAAGCCATCTGTTATTAACTTGCAAGATAAAGGGAGGTCTTAATAATCTCCAGCATTTTGCTCTGTATTTATGATTGTACTTACAATTATTGTGTAAGTATCACTTATTTGCTAATTAAGAAAGAAATTGTATTCAAAAAGAAATATAGGTTGTTTATGATATATATTTGGGCTATCTGTTATAATGATCTTGATAATTGCCAAATTAAATTAATTACTGCAAGTTAATGCATAGTCAAATACCCATTCTTCATGCCCATCTTCATATTTATCCATCTCACTCACATATTCATAGCATGCGTATGTTTTGTTTGTTTCTTTGTTTATATGCTGATGACGTAACAATTTGGACAACTACACCTAGAAATCTTCAACATAAACTAACCTCACAAATGAACAATGCTATTACCACATTGGAACAGTGGTGTAAAGATAACTGCATGAAGATTAACACCAACAAAACCTGTTTCGAGATATTTTCATTGGCACATACGTCACCAGAGCTCCACCTCAAAATTAATGGTCAAAACATTCAACAACAAAACAACGTCAAGTACCTAGGTATACACTTTGATAGGAAATTAACCTGGGACCATCATGTTAAAATTACTACTGAGAAAGTAAACAGAAGATGCAATATCTTAAAGAGATTAGCAAAAACAAAATGGGGATGCTCAAGATCTGTACTAAATAATACTTACAAGACGTACATAAAGCCTGTGCTAATGTACGGAAGTGAAACTATGGTCACCTGTAACGATACTAATCTAAACAAACTGGAAGTAACACAGAATAATGCTTTACGACTAATAACAGGTGCAGCCAAATCCACTCCCTTAACAGCAATGCAGGTCCTTACTGAAAATAACTCCATAGCCCATCAGATCAACAAACAGACCGTATTGCAATACGAAAAATTGATAAGACTTCCCCATGATAATCACTGGCTGAATTATAAAGACAGAGAGAGAAACCTGAAAACACAAAATGGCTTCATACAAAAAGCAACTAAACTTCAGAAAATATATAACCCAAACCAAATGCCAGAAAAACTTCTTTTACCAACATCACCCATGGAAGACACAGATATTGCCCATAACATAAACTTAATAAAACCTGTCCTAAAAAAAGAAATGACCCCAGATGAATTAAAACAAATCACCCTAGAAACTATCCACAATCTATACCCTGAACCACAATGGATACATATATATACAGATGGATCTAGAATGAAAATAGAAGATGGAGCTGGAGCTGGGGTTTATTCAAAACTTTTTAGTTTTTACGTTGCAGTAGGGAGAAATTCCACCCATTTTTATGGAGAAATTCAGGCAATAGAACTAGCACTAACACACCTAGTATACAGAACAAATGCATTTCAGAGAGCAGTTATACTAAGTGACTCAAGTTCAGCTATACAAGCTATAACAACAAATAACTTACCAATATCCAGTAAAATATTGGAAATTAAAAAGATCATAAGAATTTTAAATAACCAAAATAAAACTATCCAGCTCCAATGGATCCCCTCTCATTGTGGAATTCAAGGAAATGAAATGGCAGACCTTCTGGCAAAAAAGGGCACCAAAATCTTACAGAAACCTAACAAAACTCTGTCCTATCATTCGGCAAAAATTATAATCCAAAGAAGGTTTCAGAAAGAACTGATGGAACACCTCACAACAGAAAGCAATGAGAAACCATGGGCAGCTATCCTACACAAGAAAAACTTGATACCTGAATACCCAAGACATGAAGCAGTAGCAAAATTCAGATTGATAACAGGTCATGACTATCTGGCTGCACATCTTCATAAAATTAAAATCTTTAAATCACCAAATTGTATCCTGTGTCAAGATATCGATTCCATAATGAATAAAGACCACCTTTCTGTCTGTCCGGCTCTCAAAACATCACCCACAAGAACAATAACTGAACTATGCTGGGAAGCAAGAAAGCAAATGGAATATATCCAAGCTAACGGGCATTAGACTACTACTGTATGTTTTGTTTGTTTCTTTGTTTATAGGTCAAGTGCCAGCCTGAACAAAGTACATGGACATTCAACACATCAAACATTTACGGCACATGCAGCATAATTATAGTACACTCACCATTAATAGTTCTCTGATGCCTTTATTTGGTCTTTTGTTACATTATGTATGGTAAATTAAAATTTATGAACCTCGAACATTTCAATAATTAATCCCAGAACATGTATTACCGCACGTCAATGTAATGTAAATCAGCAAAATTTTGTTGAATGAAATCTGACCTAAATATTGAAAATTTACCTGTTAAATAGGGTTTTAATGAATATTTCAATATTATATGGTTAGTGAGTGTATAAGAATGACTTTAAAACTTTCTTCAATATCTTATGCTGTTTAGGATTACTTAGCTGTTTCAGGTAGAATGAATACTTGCTATAAATTTTTAATACATAATTGTAATATACGTTTTGGAACAGTCTGTGCAGATTGTCATTATTCCTCTTGCTTTAGTTATGCACCCCAGTAAAAAAACTTAACAGAAAATATATGTATTTACCAGTAATAGTAATAATTATGTATTTGGGTTTAAATAATGACATACAGGAATGTTGAATCCACACAGCACAAATAATATGTATGTCCTTTCCTATAATATAAACAACTTTCTTGCCCACAGAAAATAACTACATATCACAACAGGATATGTTATGCAAAATATACTGTTCTTAAGGCATTTTGGTTAAGTAGATTTTTAAGGTTCTTAATCACTTCATGTTTAAGGCTTGTTCATTTTTTTTGTAAGATCATATCCTTATTGAAGAGCAATAAAAAGTTTAAGCTTTTAATTAACATTTTGTGACTAATAAAATATTTTCCTTCCGGTAATATGAACAAGTTGAGCCCAATAGTGTATAGCTTCTCTCAACTTTAAAATACACCATGGAAGTAAATGGGATATATCTCTCTTTCTCTAACACACAGGAATTCTCATTAGCTTCGTCCTTTTTTACCCTCGCATTGTTGCCACTTGCTAATAACATGGTATAAATAATTAACTGTAATAATTTGCAGCTTTGAACACACTGTCCTATGCAGAATATTTTCTCCATCAGATAATGTCATTTTTACAGTCGTTTTGTGTTTCTAAGGGCCCAATTTTTTCAAAAATACTTGTTTTGTGGTAAAAGTATGATATTTGATATCCAGGCGGCAGACTCGCGATGCCGATCAATAAATGATGGCCGGTGGAGAGAGGGGAGACACGAGGGGTAGCTGAGTCTTCGTTTACCCCTCCTCCTGCCACTCGAAGTGACACGAAACTTCGAGCATGTTTTCCCCCTCCATAAAAGGAGATTCGGGAAACTTCGGGCCGATCAATACCGGAAGCGACAGTCAGTTGAGAGTAGTGTTGTTGTGGCATGCGGTGTGTAAGTAGCGTCGAGCGTACGTGTAAAGACGAACTGGCAAAAATGTAATTGTGTACATTAAATTGTAATTGTGATATTGGAATAAGGTGGAAATAAAGAACATTTTGAGTGGTGTAATTGAACTTTTTAATTTCACGAACCCACAAAGTCACAGTATGTTCTTCATGCTGTAACTATAAAGCTTACCACTATAATACTACGACAATTTTTCTTAGGTGGAGAAGACTACAGTGCTCCTACTTGCCAAGTTTGACTTCTCCATCTTAAATCAGACGACTGTTACAATTTTTTACATTAAGTAATTTCAGAAAATTTTATATCTACGTACTAGAAAATGTAGGATGCGAGAAACTTTTGTTATTGGGTTTACATCGGGGGACAAAGTGAGAGAAATGTAAAGCAGGGTTGAAGGCAGTTTTTAAAAGAAACTGCAATACTCTAGCTTCTACCATTTCTCGTATGTGTCAAACAAAAGAAATTCTGTATTCAAAGAAATGCGACACGCACAAAGCAAGCCAGGCACCGTCCATCTAACTCTAACTTAAGCAGAGAGCAGGTACTGTGATACAGTCAAAATGAACACAGTTTACTAGAGTTCCTATGAGTATGTTTATAGCATGTGAAACACTGTAAAGTGTTACGTGGACCTATTTAACAGTTTTGTAAATACTTATAGTTAAGGAAGGTGAAGCTAAGAAGAAACAAAATATTGGTAAGCTAAGAAGTAAGGACCATACGTTAGTATTGAATGTCTTAAGTTATTTTTCAAGTAAAATTAATTTCAGTAGTCACATGTTCAGAAACATTAGTATATAAGGTAGAATAAAAGTGGAATAAATGAAAGGTGCCCTATGAACTCCAAAGAAAAGGGCAGGGAAATAAAAGAAAATAGTGCAAAGTGGAGTGTGGCGTATTGTTCATTGTTTGCTTCTTGATAACATTCCACCCACTCTGAATCTAGTTTTGGCAAGGGTAAACAGTGATGACGACACCCTATCTAATTTCTCAAAAGGCACTTTGATTCGGTTCCTACACGATTTGGGGTTCGAAAGAAGGGGTAGCAAGTCCATACTAATAGAAAGAGAAGCTATTAATAGATTTGATGTCGAGACTAATGGATGACAAAATGGAAGAAATTGCATCCTTATTAGATAACTGTGAAGAAGCATAAAAGTAACCAACATATTTAGAGCATATTTAAAGTTTTTATCATGGCATGCCTAAATTTGGTTTGTTATAATATATATTTTTGCCTGCAAAATCATGTTTTGAGCTACTAAAGTAACAAGTAAATGGACGAGTAAAAATTAAAATGCATGCACTCAAAAATTGAATCTCTAAAACAGAATTTAATAGCAGTGTAGACAGTTCCAGAATCATTTAGAAAACAATATCAAATCGGCAGACTGGTAGCTGCCGTGGCCGATTGTACGTAAGATACACGTGGCAATAGGGTGCCCCATAAGACCTGTACTGTCTTCTAAGCGTGAGACACATTATAGTTGTATTGGTAGTGCAAGCTTCATTCTGTTTTGAACCTGTGATCACTGTGACTTGTATATTGGCATCGCAATTAAAAATTTATGATCAATGCATCACAAATAGGAATTACTATGAACATCAATGATGCCCAATATAGCCATATGTTTATTCTCATTTTGTTTTTGGCAGGAATCTTGAGTATATAGCTTGAAAAACTTCCATCGCATACTTAAACATGCAAGAATCTACTTCATTGGTTCTCTTGCTGTCTGGACCTATAATTATAGCCAGTTATTCAGTTATTTGTTGTCAGTTTTTAATAAGTTATTTTTGTTTGTGATTTTAATATAACTTTTAATATAAATGCAACACTAAACTGATTTTTCACATTTCATTTTACTGTTGCAACTGCCTTATGAAACTGTGTTATCCATTTTTGGAGTTGTGTACTGTTAAATTATATGTCCAAAGCTGTCTCTTGTATATTGAAATTGAACCGTTAGCCGCAGACATTGTAAAACATTGTTGTTGGTTGAAACAGCTTGTTACCAATCATAAATTTCCTTCAGACATTTGCCTTTTCATTTCATTTTCAACTGAAGTTTCTTGCACATCACACATGTGTGTTTTTTTATTTTTTATGGATGCAATGTTTATTTAATGAAAGATAGATTCATATAGTGTAAGACTCTGATGTTTCTATAGAAATTTGGGTATATATTCCCTGGAAAGATGTGACAATGTAATGTGATTTACTAAATACAGATTATGTTAACTTTGTTCTCATATAGTGGCTCTCATAAATAAGTATGGAGCTAATTAAAATTAAGTTTTATCTATGGATGCTCTTTGGCCTTTGTGCTCCTCTTATCTCTTTCTGCATTGGGCATATTCTCTCCTGTCCATGCAAGGAGAAGGGAACTTCAATGCCATCACATAGCAACCAAGTCTTTGAAGATCACTTTAAACTTATTGTATTCCCATATTTCAATGCAATTATAGAAAAAAACAGTTTCTACAAATGTTTATTTTGATTTACATAAAGTAGATTAGCATTTGTGGCAATACCTACTAGAAGAGTAGAGAAAGTCATATAAGAGTCATATATACTTGTGGGTGTCTGACGTTATTTTAGGATTAATATCACAAAGTACGATTAATATCACAAGTTCGTTGACGACGTACCTTTACTCCTCATAATTTTGATAGTCCTTCTCAAAATAGTCTCCCCTGAATGCAATGCACTTGTCCCAGCATTTCCACCAGTCTTCAAAGACATGCTGGAAACCATTTTTTGAGAGATCCTTCAAAATCATCGCCTCTGCAGCCTTCACTACTGCTTTTGATGATTCAACAATGCCTCCCATGAAGGCGTTTCTTCAAGTTAGGGAATAGAAAAAAATCATATGAGGCTAAATCCGGACTATAGGGAGGGTGAGGGATGTACTTCACGTTGATTTTTGCAAGATATTCAGCAACAACATTGGCAATATACAGCCGCACATTATCGTGGTGCAGCTTCCAGCGTGCTTCACGGAAGTGTTGTCTTTTGTGCCTGATATGGACTTGCAATGTTTACAGGACATCCCTGTAGTATTGTCCATTTACTGATGTGCGTGCAGGTAACATACTGATAAACCACTCCATGAATATCAAAGAATGAGATGACCATAACTTTCCCAGCAGAAGCAACCACTTTTATTTTTTTGGGAGTTGGTGATGGAGATTTCCACACTGAGCTTTGCTGTTTGCTCTCAGGATTAAAATAATGTAGCTAAGTTTCCTCAGTAGTGATTATGTTTGAAAGAAACTCCGGATCTTCCTCTAACATCAAGTCCTTTTTTTTGGGGGAATCAGCAGTCCTGGAACCTATCACATACAAACATGTCTCATGTGTAATGTTTCTGTCACCAACGTGTGGGTGGCACCCAATGAAATGTTCAGTATTTCAGATAGTAATCTTAAGGTAATTCATCCATCCTCTCTCAGAATGGCAGCAGCAGTGCTGATATTTTCCGTAAGAGCAGTAACTGGAGCACGAGGTCCACCTTCCTTTGAAATTGATTGTCTCCCCTCTTTAAACATTCTAAACCACCTTCAAGCTATGCTGTAGGAAAGAACAAATTCTCAATAGGCCTCCTGTAACAAGGTATAGGCCTCAACTGAAGATTTGTTGAGAATTTCAAAGCCGCATATTGTTCCTCGTGTTTTACCTCCATTGCAGCGGTAGGCGATAGTGAACATATCTGAACTTGCCTGGTTCTCACAGGCGGAAACCAGGAGTACCAACAATGAAACTACTATGGCATGTTTGTTTCACATTAAGCTAACAGAATATAATAAGATTGAATTTTGGTGCGAAAAATTATGACCGTAAAAAAAATTTCATAATTCTTTATTGAACAGCCCTCGTATATTGTGTTGTCAAATCAACTATTTATTCCCACATTTATAACAATAGTCAGAACAAAAGAAAGTCATTATGACAACTTGTATACATCTCCAAGTTGACCAACCTAATAACAATTGCCACATACAGTTTGTGTGATTAAGAATATGCTGTAAACTCAATATTGGAAATATTGTAACTTGCAGAAGATGTTTAGGAATAGCCATGTGGGGCTAAGTTGGAAAGATGTACTATGAAAAATGATATCTACCAAATTATGGGATTTGTTCCTCTCTGTGGATGTTCTGTTACTTGAACTGGTATGACAGTCACAGTATTACACCTTGTTTGATTTAAATATTGCAGTAAACCTTAAAGCCAATATGAAGTACAGAGATATCATACCCCAAAAGTGATTTGTAATACTGCAGATACTTAATAGCTAATCTTTGTTACGTTTAATCTTCAAATTATTTCCGTGCTTGAGTATTGTAGAAGAACAGTTTACAGAATACAAACTAAACATAATAGGTGCCAATATAACAGTTTGTTTCAGTTATATCTAATACCTGAGGTTGCTGTGATCTATAAGTACAACATTTTTAACAGATTAGGAAAGTAAATGGTGCAGTACCTCAGTAAGCTGCTGGAGTGATAATAGCATTAGCCTAAGGAGACAAGTATCTGTAGTTTGAGGTGGACATGTCTAAGAGTTTCTTAAGTCTGGTTCAACTTTCCAAGAAGTTTGTATAATTAGACAACAGTGGTGTGTAGTGTAGGTTTAACGAATTATTGATGGATTAAAAGGTGATGGTTAAATTTATGCATATTTTGTGGTGTATATATATAATATGTTTCCTTCTTCACAGATTTGTTTCTGAAAATAAGGTCTACATCTGATTGGACAGCTATTTGAAATGGATAACAAAGTAGAAATCAAACAGGAGGATCCCCTCACAGATGACATAGCTTCACAGAATGAAAGAGAGTTGTTTCACAAGGTTATTTCTTTGAAGACAAGTACTGATGCTGTGCTTCTGGACGCTGACTGTGACATGATAGTCAAGACAGAAATTAAATCAGAGACTCCTTTTATCAAACACCCTATAAAGCAAATTAAGACTGAAAGTGCTACATGCAGCAACAACTGGGATATGCATGGGGAAACAGATATAGAACATTATACTCTGTTTTCAGACTGTGGTTCACAGAATGAGGGACAATTTCTTCCAGAGAATCCTGAAATGATGGATAACAAATACAACAGAGGTCATGAAATGTGTAACAAAATAGAAATTAAAGAAGAACTTTTGCAGTTGAAAACAGAAACATCATCAGTTCGGGATGATGTTAAGGTAAGTTATCTGGAAGCGTATTGAGTTAGAGTAATGTTTGGTAATAACCATGCCAATATATTCTATGCTATTGCAAAATATTACAATCTGCTACACTTAAAAAGTAAAATGAATGGCAAATAAAGTCAAGGATTCAAAGTCAGCAGATAACCCAGCAAAAAACCTAGTTGATACGAGATATGATTATGCCTGCATGTCACAATTAGAGTAACTTGTTTTGCACAGTTATATAAGTTTAAGTTGTCAAGTTAGATAAATATGCAACTGGATATATCGAAATTTAACTGTATTGGAACACCGGAGTGAAGTGAAATAATTATTAAATTATAGATGAGTTGTTTTTATTACACATCGGCTTCACTTACGTACCTATATTGAGGACATGTTTCGCAAATCGTTCGCATCATCGGCTCTAATGCAACTCATTAGAAGCCGATGATGCGAACGATGGTTCGCGAAACATGTCCTCAATGTAGGTATGTATGTGAAGCCGATGTGTAATAAAAACAACTCATCTATAATTTAATAATGCAACTGGATGCTAAAATGTGTTCTAGAGACTACAAGGCTTACATAGTTTTGTATTAGAAGTAAATGCTAATCATGTAATCCACCAATGTGATTTACGGGCCTGTAGGTGATGGTATAGTTGAGGAGATATCACATTACCTTTTGTCTGTAAGTACCTTGGACATCTTTAGAGAGAGTGACTCTGGCTGCTGACAACTAGAGTGTCAGCTTATGGACTAATACAAACTGCACTGAGAATGCAGAGTTTCAAGTTTCGCTGTTGCCTGTTTAGTACTATCTACGATAAAGACTTCACTTTACAGGTGAGCAAGTGTTGCCATTGCATCTGCAGATTCAAGTAGTGTATATAATGGCTGGCCATGGAGCTTAGGTCAGGTGATATCTGTTGGCCAGAATACAAACATGCATATATTATGTACTAAGCTGAACTTTCATCTTTGATCTTACATTAATTTTAGTAGAGTGTGTCTTTCAAGTAGCTGGACCTGAGTAATATCTGTATCTAATTTGTGTTACATTGCCAATTTTTTTTTGTTTATATCTTGTTTTGATAATAATGTATAAATTCAAACCATATATCATGCCAGTAGCCATTGTCTGGATATTTGACACATTCTTTGTATGAAACAGGCTCAGTACTGTCTACTGAAGGAAATCTACCCTAGAAGAACATGTGGACATTGGGCTAATTATAAGTGACCCATGAAATGCAAGTGTCATATTTATGGTGACATATTGTACTAATGCCACCTGTAAAGGGTCAGGCTATTTTCCATGGATGCGATCATAATGAAATTGCTCTTTTCTTTTTCTGTTTAGATCACCAGCAAGACTGCATTGCATTATAAAGCTGCATATATGGACACCACATCAATGTGTGATATTAGCACTGCTTGGCTCATACGTCGTAACTTGACCACTAAATGGGTAAATGAACATAATATACCCTAGCAGTTGACTATGCTAAATGGTTGCGCAAAACAATACATTCCATTTTAAACGAGGTGTCGCAGTTAAATAACAAGACTGGTGTCAGAAATAGGATTTATTGCAAACAAAGCTACAACTAACTTTTATAACCATCAACATACTCCCCTCACCTCTCTATGCACCACTGCATACGTGTCTCCTGTTGCTCAAAGCAATACTGTAGGTCATCCGTTGCGACTCTCTTCAACAATCTGACGTTTTTGCTTTTAACGCTTCAAAACACTGAAAATATATTCCCTTCAATACACTTTTCACTTTTGGAAACAGAAAAAAGTCACAGGGTGCCAGATCTGGTGAATATGGAGGATGTTCGAGCACAGGAATGCACTTGTTCGCTAAAATTTTTTTCACAGATTTGGCACATGTCCTGATGCAGAATCGATGCGTCATTCTTCCACATATCCAGTATTTTCTTCCCTACTCTTTCCCTCAGCTTGATTAGAACTTCTCTATGGGATTTCTGATTGACTCTTAGGCACCCATTCAGTCATGTTAACACCCCTGATATCAAAAAAATGATAAGCATTGCTTTCAATTTTGACTTGGCACATTCTTCATCTTCAACCTCTTCCTGACATTCTGAAAACTGTGTGTGCCACTCATGCACGTGACATATCCTTATCACCAAACACTTTTTTCAACATATGAAATCATTCCTTTGGCAGTTTTTTCAATTACATGATATATTGGAAGTTAATTCACTGCTTGATTTTTAAGTTCACCAAGCCAGAGTTCAACTAAAGCAGAAGAAGACACAAAACTAATGGTGGTTGGTCTTGAAGGTTCAAGATTGAGCTGCATTCCACTACCAACCTCCCACCTTGTTTCTGCGCAGTAAGAAATGTGCAGTCTCGTTATTTAATTGCCACACTTTGTATATATGCCAATTTTTGGAAATCTTTCCAAGATCGATCAAGCATAAAGCTTCAGTGACCTTAATCTACTAGATTTTTACTTATGGACACAGTTGAATGGAGAGGTATGTAATGAATAACGTGCTACCTCTGTAAGGTAGGGGCAATGTGTATGCCTCACATTCAAGAGGCTCTGAGTTTGAATGTCCATCAAGGTGAGTTACTTGGATTAGGTACTGTTCCAGGATTTTCTCTTATCCTGGAAGATGAATTTAGGGTTAAGTTCTATGGAACCTGGGCTCTATTGAGCATCATTTTCCCATTTCATTTAGCATCTTTTACGAGCTGTGTTGGAGTATGCGCAATAAAAAATAAGAACAAAGAAAAAAAGTGTATAACCTGGAACAGTATAGCTTAATGCTATGCAACATGATCTAGGAACCACACGGCTGTGCCGTGGCTCAGTGATTGGACCACTTGGCTCTCACCAAGGTGGCCCGGGTTCGATCCCAGGTGACAGCACAGTGAGATTTGTGGTGGACAACACGGCGCTGGGGCGGGTTTTCTCCAGGATCTCCGGTTTCCGCCGCCATCTCATTCCACCAGTGCTTCATCTTCATTTCATGTATCATCAGTGTCATCGCCTGTGGTGCCATTTGTAATAAAAGCGGGCGTTAAACACTACATATTTCACATTATTTAGGAACCACAGAGAAGATTGATTGGTCCATGTTTAGGCATTGTGGACATCTTCAGCATCTCCTCTGATGCATTGCTATCAATGTATACCTATTATTCCTTTAGCATATAACTCACAAATATGATTTGTGTGACATGTTCATAGCATTGTAGGTATCAGATCTTACAATGTGACCCAACAATTTAGATATATTCTGTATATTATTATGTACAAGATTGTGAAAAGATTGGACATAGGCTCGAGAATACTCCATCTTGGACATAGGCAGCTTTACACTTTAATTAGGTGCTGGGCTCAAAAACTCTTGCAAGGTTACTTCAACAACAAAGCATTCTTGTTAGGTCTCTGGGGGACTATTACTCCACTAGATGCTGCTTCAGGTGTCACCGTGTAAACCGTATGGCATGCAGGCATCTGAGGTAACAAAGGAGCTCCATTAATCCCCAGTCAGAGTGTTGGCCTTTAAATCTACACCTCAGAATGCAAAATCTTATTTACACCAAGGTGTAACAGGTATTGTGTTCTACAAATATAGCTTAGAGGGACAAATCAGAGCCTCTAACATACCATCTAAAACAAAACCAGTCGCCCTACTAATGTTCATACCTGTGGTTAAGCACTATTAATGTGGGCATGTACCAAAATGATTCAGGCGTACTAAAACCTGCCAGCAGCGATTGAAGGATGGATAAAATATCCTTCCAATTCTGTGCGTTATAAATACAATGTAGTATCCATGTTTAAGTAGTTTGTATGTAATTGTGTTGTTGAGAAGACCTGTATCCTGAAAGCCATTTATGTGTACTGCTTTATTATTATCATTATTAATGTTGATACAATTTGTAGCGAGGATTCCAATGGTTTCATCATTGATGTTAAATCATAGTATGTTATTCACGCATATATATGTCAGCCTGTTTTTCCCCTTCCACTGTATTCTTTTAAGTTTCTGTATTAAGTTTCCTAAATGCTTGACCATTTGAATAATACGTTCTTATTTATTAAATATTTCTTTTGCCAGTTCTGGTTCTCTAAACAAAGCAATTAAATACTTTTCCCCCCATCTTTGTTTTCTTACACTTCATTACATGATAAATATCAAATATGTGTCTCCACGTATGTTTTAGCTGTGTTACATAGGACATTAACACTATGTCAATAATTCTGTGAAACTATACATTTGAATTATTCTGTTACAGGATGTGAACCTTCCTGCAATAACATCTTCAAGGTAAGAGACTTTTCAGTTATGTGCTTGCTGCCTTTTGTGTTTTGTTTATTTTTGTTCTTATATAACTCTTACATTAGTTTTACCACATGTCTCATTGAACTCTTGAATGGATACAAATGGATAGACAGTAAACCTTGCTTTAGGTATAATCATATGGAACCAAAACAAATTTCTGAATAGGACAATTTTTCGGATTATACAAAATGCAATAGATTATGCATACATTATCAATTACCATGCATCATAAATATACGAGGGGGGCCCAAAAGAAACTGGATTGTTGTCATAAAAACTTTATTGATGAACCTTTTTACAAAATTACTTCAGTCACCTTCAAAATACTCTCCATTACATGCGATGCACTTGTCAAGTCTCTTTTCCCACTGTTAGAAGCATGTTTGGAACTAATACAAAATTGAATCGAGAATATATTGACACATTGCTTCACTCACACTGTTTATTCACAGGACATGTTTCAAGAGCTCTTGCTCCTATCCTCAGCTGATACTCGACTAGTGCAAGTTGTAGTGGTTTCTTCTTTCTCCGTATTGTCAATAGATGGCGTGATGTACTTGTCAAAGATGTCCGGTGGTGGAGTTTCAAAATTCATGACTCTATGACGATTTTTGTTACTGAAGATTTTTTCCCATACGGAAAGGTCTATGGGGTGATTAACGTATTTTATTAGAGATGTTTCCAAATTGATGTCATGTCTAGTATTCAAAAAATGAAAAGCCACTGCTGATTTTTCTGTTTCACCATTTTTAATGTTTCTCATATGTTCTTTAGTTCTGATGTTAATATTTCTTTTTGTTTTTCCTATATAAATTTTAGGGCAAGTTTCACATTTGATCTCATAGATTCCTGGTTTTTCTTTGGTAGTGATTGAATTTTTGGGAGGGCCTTTTAACAAATTTCTGATATTAAACCTATTTTGAGGTGCAAGAGTTATGTTGTGTTTTGAGAAGATTTTTTGGAATTTGTTATAGGCTGATGGGTGGAAGGTGAATTTTTTAAAATCTTTTTTCTCTTTTTCTCCTGTAGGTTCTAGGGTGGTGGTTTCTTTTATTTTCTTATCTTTGTTGAGTCTATTAACTGTTTTGTCTACTAAATTTGGGTTGAAACCGTTGGATATAGCTACTTTTTTTATGTGTAGGTATTCTTCTTGATAATCTTCTCTGTTTAGTGGAAAGTTGATCATCCGAAAGATTAAACTGTTGAAAATGGCATGTTGGTGTTGTTTTGGGTTCAAACTGTTGTTCTTAATGTAATTATCTGTGTGTGTCGGTTTCCTGTAATTTCAAAGTGTGGTATCGCTATGTTGACGACATTTTTGCAATAGTACCTAAAAAACTCATACAAGATGGTCTTAAACTTTTGAATATACAAAATCCAGCTATAAAATTTACATTGGAAACAGAAGAGGATGGTGTGCTCCCCTTTTTGGACATCAAGATCAAAAAAATGAACAACAAACTCACTTTTGGTATTTACAGGAAACCGACACACACAGATAATTACATTAAGAACAACAGTTTCAACCCAGAACAACACCAACATGCCATTTTCAACAGTTTAATCTTTCGGTTGATCAACTTTCCACTAAACAGAGAAGATTATCAAGAAGAATACCTACACATAAAAAAAGTAGCTATATCCAACGGTTTCAACCCAAATTTAGTAGACAAAACAGTTAACAGACTCAACAAAGATAAGAAAATAAAAGATACCACCACCCTAGAACCTACAGGAGAAAAAGAGAAAAAAATTTTTAAAAAATTCACCTTCCACCCATCAGCCTATAACAAATTCCAAAAAATCTTCTCAAAACACAACATAACTCTTGCACCTCAAAATAGGTTTAATATCAGAAATTTGTTAAAAGGCCCTCCCAAAAATTCAATCACTACCAAAGAAAAACCAGGAATCTATGAGATCAAATGTGAAACTTGCCCTAAAATTTATATAGGAAAAACAAAAAGAAATATTAACATCAGAACTAAAGAACATATGAGAAACATTAAAAATGGTGAAACAGAAAAATCAGCAGTGGCTTTTCATTTTTTGAATACTAGACATGACATCAATTTGGAAACATCTCTAATAAAATACGTTAATCACCCCATAGACCTTTCCATATGGGAAAAAATCTTCATTAACAAAAATCGTCATAGAGTCATGAATTTTGAAACTCCACCACCGGACATCTTTGACAAGTACATCACGCCATCTATTGACAATACGGAGAAAGAAGAAACCACTACAACTTGCACTAGTCGAGTATCAGCTGAGGATAGGAGCAAGAGCTCTTGAAACATGTCCTGTGAATAAACAGTGTGAGTGAAGCAATGTGTCAATATATTCTCGATTCAATTTTGTATTAATTTGTGCTTCACTGTCCCTACGCTTCTTTCAAGTTTATACTTTGATGTTTGGAACTGTTCAAGTTTGATATTGTCTAGTGCCCTTTGCGAAGCTGTTTTTACCACCTCCACATCGTCATAACGCTCCCCTTTTAGCACTTTTTTCATTCGTGGAAATGGGAAAAAGTCGCACAGGGCTAGGTCCGGTGAATACGGAGCGTGGGGAATGACAGACCACCTCTGAGATGCCAAATAGTGGGTCACTCGTAACGCTGTGTGTGCTGGAGTGTTGTTGTGATGCACAAACCAGTCACCTGATCGCCAAAGTTCCGGGCGTTTCCACCTCACAACCTCTCGCAGATGCCTTAAGACATCCAAGTAAAAGTGCTGGTTAACAGTCTGGTCAGGGGCTACGAATTCCCAATGCACAATTCCACGAACATCAAAACAGACAATGATCATCGTCTTCACATTTTACCTCACTTGCCTTGCTGTTTTTGGTCTGGGAGAGTTGGGAGTCCTCTAATGGCTTGACGCTTGCTTGGTTTCTGGGTCATACCCGTAACACCAACTCTCATCCCTTGTAATGACTTAGTTCAAGAAGTTTGGATCACATACAATCTCTCTTTTCAAGTCCTGACACACATTCATGCGGATGGTTTTGTGCTCCTGTGTGAGAAGGCGCGGAACAAATTTAGCAGCAACACGTCTCATATGCAAATCCTCCCTCAAAATCTGCTGGCATGAGCTCCAACTGATTCCTGTCACTGCTGAAATTTGGTCGATCATTTGGCGATGATCCTCGTTGATCTTTTGATGGATCTTTTCAATGTTCTCCTCATTTCACGATGTTTAAGGTCGTCCAGAATGAGCTTGGTCTACAATACACATCTCACCACGTTTAAAGCGCCCAAACCACTGGAAAGCCTTTGTGTGGCTCATAGCGTCCTCCTGGAAAGCTTCCTGAAAAATTTCCTGTGTCTCCGCTGCAGTTTTTTTAAGCAGGAAACAAAATTTCACACAGACTCTTTGTTCTCTTAAAGTTGCCATAACGACTTCGCAGAGGTAACCCGCCAACAGTCAGAGAAACACAATACCACACTTGCATGTTCAGCTCTACACTGACGCCGTCTGCACAGCTGTTTCATGAAGGCCTCTACTAATACCATCTAGCGTGAGAACACTGCACTACGTCTACAAGTGGCAGCGCCCTCGAAGTTCGGTTTCTTTTGGGTGCCCCCTTGTATATGTATTTGTAACTATGCACATATGTAAATGCGTACTTTAACATTTGTAGCTTAGATTTTGTACATTTATTTGCAGGTGCCACAGATTAATACAATATTATTATCAATTACCATGCATCATATATATATATATATAATTATGCACATATGTAAATGCATACTTTAACTTTTGTAGCTTAGATTTTGTACATTTATTTGCAGGTGTTATGTGCCACAGATTAATACAATATTACTAATAACACTAACACAATATCATAACTTGAACTGTAATTTATATTACTGATTTCTCTCACTATTCTCCCTTGTTTAATTGCCTTATATGTCACTTGCTTTTTCGGCCACTGGGAGGAAGCTATCTTTGAATACTCTGTTCACTTCCTCTGTGCAATGTTTTGCACTATAGGTTAGTTTCAACAGCTTGGGAAAATAAGTTTGTGTTGCCAATTTTAGGATATTATTTGTATATGTGATTGTTTCTTCAGGCTCATTAATTTTCCACATGTTCATTTTCTTCATCTTCTTTCTGTGTTTGCTTGTCATCTTCTCTATTGTGAATTTCTATCAGATCTGTTGCTGAAGTATAAGTTACATGTGTTGGCAGGAGATCATCACTTCTAAAGCAGCTCTTTGTACTGCATGAAATGTTCCACCTTTTAACTATCAGCACTTTCTCCTGGATATCTGAAACAGCTAAATTATTTCATCTTTGCCATAGCAGTGTGTCCTCCTGTTTGTTTCCACACAGCTATACACTGAGTATTTCATAGACATCTTTTGCTGACACACTTTTCACTTTGAATGGGGAAATATTTTAAAGAAATGCATGATTAAACAGTCCTGGCAGTGAGGGGATACAATCTTGAACCTTAGCCTGTATACGGCTAGTATGAAGAAATTATTAATTTTCGTCAATTAACCAAAATAATAAGAGTTTAATGATGAAGCCTGGGACTCAAGGACTTACGATAGTAAGTCGCCACAAACGGTGTATCTTGGATGCTAGAGCCCCTAGTGGTCCACCGGGAAAATATACAAGTGAAATGGAGAATTTAATGTCCTGACAGCAAGTTGGCCATGGTAGCTCAATGGGTAAGAGTGACTGGATGGAAATCAGGAGATCCGTGTTTGAAATCCCAGCCATTGCATTGAATTTTTCATGTTGATTCTATCAAGAACCTTAGCCTATATACGGCTAGTATGAGGAAATGATTTATTTCCATTAGTTAACCAAAATCAAAACTCAGTATTTATATTTCACTAGAAATACTTGTTTTACAATCTCCTGCCCGCCTTGGTAGCATGGTGGTATCGTGTCTGCCTCACGTTCAAGAGGTCCCGAGTTCGAATCTCGGTCAGGGTGAGCTACCTGGATAAGGTTTTTTCAGGAGTTTTCCCTTATCCTGAAAGACGAGTGTCGGGTAACTCTAACCTCTATGGACCCTGGGCTCATTTGAACATCATTTCACCCATTCCATTCATCGTCCGATATGACTTAACGTTGGAGGACGTAAATTGCAAAACAAAACAACAAATGATCTCCTGAATCATAAAGAGAGCACTTTTTGAAGTACATCTGTGTTAGGGCTTGACATTTAATGACATGAAAACTGAAATATTAGTGCATATCATTTGTTATATGTTTTGCTGGCTAATCTTTAGGATTTAATAAAATGTTCCTATTTCCCAGTATTTTGAGGCTGGGTCTTCTTGACTTGAGATTTTCACATGCAGCCAGTGACTAAACTCCTTTTAAGCATTTCCAGTTGCAGTCTTTTTACTCATATTTGTTTGTTCATAATTTGTATCTTGTGGGGCCCTAGAAACTGTACTGAATTCATCTTGAGAACTAATCCACCTGACTTAAATGTTTTCTTTTTGGCTTTTTAATAGTCAGTTTGGTAAAACTATATCCTCTTGCCGAAGGTCATAGACAGAAATTGCTTGTAAAACTATTTTGATAGTTGTGTTTTAGCAAGCCATGATGCTAATGCAATTCGCATATATCAAATATTGCTTTTATTGCCACAAACCTCAGACTTATTACCATGTTCCTAAATTGATTGATAGAAATGAATCATTTCTTCACACTAGCAGTATATAGCCTAAGGATTTGGATTGATAGAGTCAACTTGAACAATTCAATGCCATGGCCAGGATCTGAACCACGGATCTCCTGGTTTCCATCCAGTCGCTCTTACCCATTGAGCTACCATGGCCAACGTGCTGTCCTGACATTAAATTCTCCATTTGACTCATATACTTCCTCAGTAAACGACTAGGGCTCTCATATCCGAGATACACCGTTTGTGGTGACTTACTATCGTAAGTACTTGAATGCCAGGCTTCATAATCAAACTCTTATTATTTAACTTAATTGATCATTTCTTCAAGTACTTACGATAGTAAGTCACCACAAACGGTGTATCTCAGATATGAGAGCCCTTAGTGGTTTAACGGGGAAGTACATGAGTCAAATGGAGAATTTAATGTCAGGACGACATGTTGGCCATGGTAGTTCAATGGGTGAGAGCGACTGGTTGGAAACCAGGAGATCCGTGGTTCAGATCCCGGCCATGGTATTGAATTTTTCAAGTTGACTATCAATTATTACCATGTTGTTCATTGGAAGATTTTATTAGTTATTTGGATCAATAAAGCTAGTTTTGTTGTAATCAACAATATCCAACCGTTGAGGAGCTACGGCTACCTCCTTTATACCCCTTACCTAAATCTAACCCACATCCTACAAACTCCACAAATCCGTTACTATGCAGTTAAGTCCTTCTAGGACAGGTACATGCATAACACACAATGCGCTGTTCCTCAGCCGCCAACTCCTCTGCAACAATATCCTCCTGAGAGTCAGAGACCTTTTTTCCAAAAGCATAAATGAAAGTAGGTTTTTTTATTTCTCTATGTACCTAAATTCATTCAGAAAAATGCATAAAAAATATATCAATGTACAGTTTTTATAAAAATGGGGCAATTGCACCAATTTTTTGACCTCTAAAATTTAAACAATGAACTGAGGCAATTGGAACCAATAAAGTGCAGTGTACTGTAACTTGGATCTTGAAAACTCTTTATAGTGAAAAAAAAAATAATTCAGTATAATTTCAAAACTATTTAATATATACAAGACATGGTAATATAAAAATAAAAGTACACAACTAGAATTGAATTAGCATGTTTTAACTCTGTGTTCTTTATGGAAAAGCCTGAAACAATTCCTATTTGCAACCAAACTCAGAAAAATATTGCAAGTGGTACACATTGTTCTTGTTCTGCCAGAAAACCCTGGTCTCCTGCATTTCTGCTAGTCTTTTATATCTGCAATTGCAGGCACATGACAACCTTTTGACTTTCTGGGGTAGAGAAACAGGTACGTTGCACCTTTTGGGTGTTGGTTCTGTAACTTGGTCATCACTATCTTCTCTCCTTTCTCCAACTCCTTCTGTTGTGTTGTATATTAGAGCATCGCCAAGCATGAGTTCCTATTTTCTTAGCTGTGGTGTTTGTTTTGAACACATTGCTCTCTGCTTCTGATCCTTCCTCAACTGCAACCAAGCATTTGCAACTACCAATCTACCATATCAAGCAAATGTAGAATTGTTCAAAGGTTCCATTTCCTTGTTCTGAGCTTCATTGGACAGTAAGATATCCTTTGACCAAACAAGTCAGCCCTGCAATATACTCCTGCAATATACTTGGTCTTACAATTTCTATGCATATCTTCTCTTTCCTATTGTATCACTTGTACTTACCCATAGGATATAGTCCGTGGATGGATGACATCTTGTAATGTCCTTTCTAACCACCCATTCTACAATACACATATGGCCATCATGGTGAACAAGCATGTCTGAAGATCTGCTTTGCTTAACCTTCCATTGGGCACGTCCACTTTTGTGATGCCATTAGTCGCGATGTATCTGCTGGATACATATGACGTTAATTGTGTTTTAGTATGTGTTTCCAATAGTTTTCAAATGAATGCACCTTATTATGAATAGGAAGCATTTCTTGGACATAGGCATCCTGAAAACATTGACACCAAGGTCATTTGTTGTCCAGAAGTCGTAAATATTTTGCCATCCTCTGCAGAACACACCAGAAGGTATAATAAAGCAATAAAGGCTTTCATTTCTTTTATGTCTTTGTCTGTGCAATATCTCTCACGTTCATAAATCACTTTGAAATCATCTATGTCTCTGTTGGTGTAGTGCACAATTATGCAGAATATCATCACTGACTACGTCAAAATCAGTTTTCATAGTTTTGGCATTCCCCACACCTCCAGGCAGTTTTATCATCATCATCATCATCATCATCATCATCATCATCATCATCATCATCATCATCATCATCATCACCATCATTGCCCTAGCGTAGATGGTAGCATGTCTGCCTCACGTTCAAGAGGTCCCGAGTTCGAATCTCAGTCAGGGTGAGTTACCTGGATAAGGTTTTCCTCTGGGATTTTCGCTTATCCTTCAAGACGAATGTCAGGTAACTCTAAGCTCCATTGACCCTGGACTCATTTGAGCCTCATTTCACCCAATTCATTCACCGTCTGATATGACTTAACATTGGAGGACGTAAATTACACAAAAAAATCATCATCATCGTCATCATCATTATTATTATTATCATCATCATCATCAATTTTATCTTTTAAACTCACCAAAATAGTAATTTTCATCAGTTTCTAGCACTATTTCATCTTCATCAGCATCATGATCTGTATCGGTGCCCACAGATTGTGTTCCAAATATGTCTTCATATTTGGAATCAGTTTCTACAAAATTATCCTCAATCGGCAGCGCATCATTGTTGAAAATAAGGTGATGTACCTCCTCCAAATCCTCAGGATTTTCCATATCATATACTTGACTTATTTTCAAGCCTACAATTCACAGTAATAAAGAAAGGCACTATCAAGATTTAACTGTATTGGAACACCACAGTGAAGCGAAAATCTATTAATTTTTAGATGAGTCCTATTTATTACACATCTGCTTCACTTTCGTACCTATTTTGAGGACATGTTTCGCAAATCATCGTTTACATCTATGGCTCTTATGCGACTAAAGCTTGATCCAGCGGTGTGGGTAATTCTGGGGTTGCTGCTGCCATCTGTTGATTTAGTGATGAACTTAAGTGTGGTATTCTCTTCTGGCGGGATTTCAAAGTTCATAAGTTGGCTTTTATGTTTTTCTATGTATATCCTCTCCCATATGACGAGTTCACTATGTTTTTGTACGTATTTTAGTAATTCTGTGCTATCTTCAATTTCATGATTTTCAGACCAGAAATGAGCTGCTATTGCGGACTTATCAATATTTTTGTATCTTAAGTGCCTGAAATGTTCTTTCTTTCTAGTGCCTATGTTTCTTTTTGTCCTGCTTATGTAAATTTTTTCACAGTCTTTACACTTAATCTTGTAAATGCCTGACTTTTCCTCTGGTTTTATCTTATCAGTATTATCACTGTGAAGTAGGTTTTTAATGTTGTAATTGTTTTTTGGTGCCAATGTTATATTGTATTTCTTGAATATTTTTTGGAACTTTTTTGTGGCCCAGGGGTGGTAAGTAAATTTAGCAAATCTAATTTCTTGTTTTATTGGTGTGAGAGCTGTGATCTGTTTTAATCTCTTTTGAAGTTTGAATAATTTTAGTTTTTTATCTAAAAGGTTTTTTCCATATCCATTTTTAATTGCAGTTTTTAAGATTTGATGGTATTCGTTTTGATATTCTTGCTGGCTGAGAGGCAGATTTACTAATCTGTGTGTGAGACTGTTGATGGTTGCATGTTTGTGTGGAATTGGGTTGAAACTATAAACAAATTTCAGGACTAGCTATGGGAAGCCCGCTATTACCATTTTTGGCCAATCTATACATGAGCTTTTTCGAAACATATAACTAAAGCCTTCCCTCATATGTTTAAAACATGGTACAGATACGTAGACGACATCTTTGCAATAGTGCCCTACAAACAAATAGATGATTCTTTGAAACTACTCAACCTGCAAGAACCCAACATACAATTCACAGTGGAAACTGAAGAGGACTGTACTCTACCTTTTTTAGACCTTAAAATCAAAAAAAGCAATGAAAAACTAGAATTTGGTATCCATAGAAAAGCAACACACACAGATAATTACATCAAAGCAAATAGTTTCAACCCAATTCCACACAAACATGCAACCATCAACAGTCTCCCACACAGATTAGTAAATCTACCTCTCAGCCAGCAAGAATATCAAAACGAATACCATCAAATCTTAAAAACTGCAATTAAAAATGGATATGGAGAAAACCTTGTAGATAAAAAACTAAAATCATTCAAACTTCAAAAGAGATTAAAACAGATCACAGGTCTCACACCAATAAAACAAGAAATTAGATTTGCTAAATTTACTTACCACCCCTGGGCCACAAAAAAGTTCCAAAAAATATTCAAGAAATACAATATAACATTGGCACCAAAAAACAATTACAACATTAAAAACCTACTTCACAGTAATAATACTGATAAGATAAAACCAGAGGAAAAGTCAGGCATTTACAAGATTAAGTGTAAAGACTGTGAAAAAATTTACATAGGAAGGACAAAAAGAAACATAGGCACTAGAAAGAAAGAACACTTCAGGCACTTAAGTTACAAAAATATTGATAAGTCCGCAATAGCAGCTCATTTCTGGTCTGAAAATCATGAAATTGAAGATAGCACAGAATTACTAAAATACGTACAAAAACATAGTGAACTCGTCATATGGGAAAATGAAATGTGTAGTGTTTAACGCTCGCTTTTACTACATACGGCACCGCAGGCGGTATCATATGGGAGAGGATATACATAGAAAAACATAAAAACCAACTTATGAACTTTGAAATCCCGCCAGAAGAGAATCCCACATTTAAGTTCATCACTAAATCAACAGATGGCAGCAGCAACCCCAGAATTACCCACACCGCTGGATCAAGCTTTAGTCGCATAAGAGCCGTAGATGCAAACGATGATTTGTGAAACATGTCCTCAAAATAGGTACGAAAGTGAAGCAGATGTGTAATAAATACGACTCATCTAAAAATTAATAAAGGCACTATCATTTACCTTGCAACAATAAAACCACTTGTATCAGCATTCTCTAGCAATGACGTGGTTGGATCCGATAGCAGCGACAATCGTAACGTCAGTTGTCGTGATGTATCTGACAGTTACAACTGCACACATGTGATGATGTTCGCCTTGCTTGCAAATTTAGCATTAGGAAGAAATGGTTGAAATTTACAGGAAACAATATCAAAAGTATGATGGAAGATGTCCTGGCTCGGCAAGCCCTTACTTCTATTTATTGTCATAATAATGAAACAAACTTAGGCCTTTTATCTCACATATGCATGCGCCTAATGAAATGTTAATTCTTTATTACTCTTCAGTCGTACTTCTTTTGGTAACCTGTTCCTTTGCATTGTGCCGGTTGATCTAAGTCCTCTCTTGAGAACCTCTTTCACTAATATTTCACTTGTAAAATACCGATCATGATAAATAGAGTGTCCTGCAGTGAGACTTTCCTCAATCTGCAGCACTTCATTCAAACCAAAACCTTGTGCATTATTTTCAGGTTATGTTCTCTTTCCCTGATAGAATTTAAAATCTAACACAATACCACTGGAGTTTGCCAAAACAAAAACCTTTAAGCTAACTGGGTTAGGGTTTTTGGGACAAAACTCTAGAAAATTGAACTATTATTTTATCTACGACATTTTTTTTCCTCTCCTACTTCAGGCAACCTCCTCTCATCTTACTAATATCGATACTGTCTCATAAGTCATGTCATTATGTAAGAAAAACAATTACTTGAAATGTGTTCTGACAAGCAGTTAACTAATTTTCAAAATTTGGACCATTAGTTTCCATAGTCTTGAGTCATTGTTCAGTGAGGTTTATTATTCCACAATAGTACCAGTCTCTGGTTTTTGATGCGAAAAACTTGGTGACACCCACTTGCACTGCTTCAATGTTGTCAAAAGTTCTTCCACATATAAAATAGGCCATGGATCGAAAAAGAAGATAATCTGATGTACGAGATCAGGGCTGTATGGTGGGTGTGCTTCATATTCCTGAAATTTTTCCATGGTTCTTGCAGTATGGGGTGTTGCATTGTTCTGTGGCAGTAGGGCTCTATTTCGGTTAACTAATGCTGGGTATCTCCGGCTCAAAATTTCATGAACTCGTTTCAGTTGTTGAGAATAATGTGGCGATTGGCGGCGACGTGCACAAACAGATAGTAAAGGGCGGAGATAAAGAGTTTGCCGAAACAGATAAAGATAGCGCGGAGATAAAGGCTTGCCGAAACAGATAAAGTTAGATGTCTGGAACGTTCGTGTTTCATCTGCTGCCGTCTTACAGAACAATCGATTATCTTCTGGAACCATGAAGAGGTATATGAAAAGTAAGCCGCGACTCGCTAAGGGGAGTCGTAACGAGAGTTGTAAACAGAGTCGTAAAGTGAGAGACGAGAATCGGAACTTTTATGGTGTGCCTGCAACGTGTTGTGAAAGTAAACTCTTTGTTTGTGGCCAACGACCTTGTCGACTGTATTTGTGTATGTTACGTAATTCTGCTACTGAAAGGGTTGACCAAAGTGTATTTCTACAGAAATAAAGAACATTTGAATTTTTGCAAAGTGGACTTTTAATTCTACGAACCCACAAAATCACAATCGGTGTCAGGAAGTGCGTTATACGACATTGGACACTACATTGCAAAAATTCTAGAAGAATTGAAAGTAATGAGAACAGCGAATGACAACCTCGCTGCAAAAACAGAAGCGGCAAATAATAACCTGTCCGCGGTACTGAAAGAAATGAAGACGGCGAATGACACCCTTACTGCGAAGACAGAAGGTGCAAACAACAACCTGGTCGCGCAGTTGGAGACGAAAAAACAACAACCAGGCCGCGACGATGACTGCAATGAAGGCCGAAATAACCACAGAAATGAACGACAGCCCGGTCACCGAAATGGAGGCCGAATTCTCTGAAATGAAGGCCGCGAACTATGCCCTCGCCGCCAAATTTGAGGAGCAGTTGGCTGGCGTAAAGGAGGACCTCACGGTGTTGGGCGACCGCGTCGAAGACCTGGCGAGCCGCGTTAACGACCTGGAAGTACAGCAACCGACAGAAACACCAAGTCCCTGGCTGCCATGGTGGAGGACATCTTCGGCAGGAAGTTGAAGGACTTGAAGGCCGACACGCAGGGACGCGATACATCTGCGCGCGTCAAACCTCGTAAATATGACGGCGCGACAACTTTCGAAGTCTTCCGCCGCCAATTCGACACAGTGGTCAAGCACAAGTGGTCACCAGACTAAGAAGTCGCACAGCTAATAGCCAGCCTCCAGGGACGGGCCGCGGAGGTTCTGAACGCGGTCCAGACAGCGGCGGCGCCCAAGGACATTTGGGAGGCCCTTGAGAACCGTCTCGGGAACCACAGCCAATTTAAGTCAAGGTCGCAGCAGCCTTGGGAGACGCTGCCGGAGTTCGCCTTGACAGCTAAGCAGCTGGCTAGCAAAGCCTTAGTCGACCTCCCACCAGACTTCGTATCCCGAGAAGCCGCCTACACCTTCGTTTACGGGGTACGAGACACAGAGATTCGTCAGCGCCTGATGCATGGCGATTATAAAACTACCCACGATGCGCTAATGGCAGCATTGAGGATGGTAGTGGCGAAGGTGACGGCTAATCCTACGTCTAGAACAAGGAGTATCCGCTACACTGGAGACCGAAGGCCAACCGAGGAACGCCGGCGAAGACCTAGTGGCGTGTGTTGCGGGTGTGGCTATTCCGGACACCTGGAGAAAGACTGTCCACACCAGGAAGGGCAGCCCGTGATCACCATCCCCTCGAATGACGCTGCGCGCCGATAGCCGACGGATGGATGACAGCCACATCGCTGATGGTTGGGTGAGAGGGAAGCCGTGCCGCGTGCTTGAGGACACCGAGGTAGCCGTGACCATCATCAGACCTGACGTAGCCAGGAGTTTGCCGTTGAGAAAACCGAGCCGACCATACCATCTTGTCACGGCATCGAGCGATACCCTGCCTGTGCAGAAGGAGGCTCTGCTGAAGTTGACCTTGGGACGAAGTGCCGTGCGTCAGTGGGTGTTCGTCTCGAAGGTTGCTGAGGATGTCATACTGCGCTGGATGCCATCAGGAGCCACAAGGTGGCGGTCGAAGTAGGCAGGAAGGTCCTGCGGCTGAATGGAGAGGAGGTGATACTCCGGCAACACGAAGAATGCCTTGGAATCTGCAGGGTCTTCCTGAGACAAGACGTGGTTGACCCCGCGAGAAGCGAGATTGTGGTGACGGGGCAACTGAAAAGCCAGCAGACGAAGAACACGATGCTGGACCAGAAGACGCCTTTGCACGGACTTTCTGTAGCCATAACATTGTTGTCGTGCTGAGATGAGGTGCCAGTGAGGCTGCTCAACCTGACACACCCGATAATGACTTCCAGGCCGGGACGGAGTTGTGGACGTGCGAGCCCCTGGTCAGCGTAACACCAATCGACAGGACACAGCAGCCGGTGCCGACGCAACACATGGGGCCCCGGCTGGAAGGCTTATTGGAGAGGGCGGGTGATCACCTGACCGCAGAACTGCCCGAGAAGGTAGACAGCGACTACGACCGCACGGACCGAGTGCTCCACCACATCGACACCGAAGACGCCCGGCCTATTCGGCAACCACCCAGACGGGTTCCGCTGGCGAAACATGCGGTGGTGCGGGACATGCTAGAGGACATGAGATCCAGAAGAGTGATTGAAGAGTCAGACAGCCTTTGGTTTTGCCTTGTAGTCTTGGAGACGAAGAACTGCGAAATACACTTCTGCGTGGACTACAGGAGGTTGAACGCTGTCACCAGGAAGGACTGTTTCCCCTTACCCCGAATTGGCGACACCCTGGACACGCTTGTTTGTGCGCAGTGATTCTTGACCCTGGACCATATATCGGGTAACTGGCAGGTGACAAGGAGAAAACCGCGTTCTCGAGAGGCCACGGGCTTTGGCAGTTCACAGATATGCCTTTTGGTCTCTGCAACGCACCAGCTACCTTCCAACGTCTAATGGAGTCAGCGATGAGAGGGTTGACTTATGCCGCCTGCCTGCTATACCTAGACGGCATCATCGTCGGAAGACTTTCCAAGACCATCTCGAGAATCTGAGCAAGATACTGCAGAGACTGCAGGCGACTAACCGGAACCTAAACGAGAAGAAGCGCCAGCTCTTCCGCAAGGAAGTCAACTACTTGGGCCACATAGTCTCACCAACCAGAGTGGCCACAGACCCCAGAAGACACATGCCGTGAGAGATTGGCCTCGCTGAAGGATAAGAGAGAGTTGCGCAGTTTCCTGGGGCTGTGCAGTTATTACCGCCACTTCATAAAGGTCTTCTTCAACATCACCAAGCCCCTCACCGGAATGATGGAAGAACACCGGCCTTATGCGAGAACGGAGGATGCCGAAGGCACTTTCCAGCAGCTGAAAACACCTTGCAGTGCTCCTACTTTGGGATACCCACAGCAAGGGGGCGCCTTCATTGTGGACACTGACGCCAGCGGCCATTACAGTGGAGGCGTCCTATTCCAAGTCCAGAACGATCACGAGCGGGTAATAGCTTACTACAACAAGACGCTGTCCAAGGCAGAGAAGGCCTACTGCGTTACTCGGTGAGAACTACGGGTGGTAGTAAAGACCTTGGAGCGTTTCCACAAGTACATGAGAAATGACGACCTCCCCTAACCTGGCTACTTAGCTTTAGGAACCTGGAAGGCCAGACAGCCCGTTGGGTCCAGAGGCTGCGGGAGTACGGCTTCACTTCTGAGCATAGTGGAGGGAAGAGCCACGGCAACGCAGACGCCATGTCCCGAAGACCCTGCCCAGAAGAGTGCGGCCAGTGCACAAGAGTGGAAGAGAAGGAGCGTTGCGCAGCTGTCAAGAGTGGTCAGGGCAGTGCCTGCGGATGGCTGGGATAGCGCTGGCCTGAGGAGGGAGCAGCTGGCGGACGGATACTTGGGGCCACTCTTGAGAGAAGTGGAGGCAGGGACAAGACCAACCTAGGAGAATATCGCACCAAGGAGCGTCACATACAAGTCCTACTGGGCCCAATGGGAATCACTGAAAATCAGAGAGGGCGTGCTGTTTCGTGTATGGGAATCACGCGATGGGAAGACGCAGAGAGAGAAAATGGTACTTCCCCGGATAAGGTCCCGGAATTCTTGGAGGAAGTGCACGCCGGTACTTCAGGAGGACACCTGGGAGCAAGTAGAACAATCGACAAACTCCGACAGCGGTACTACAGGCTGAGTCTCCGAGCAGATGCTGAGATGGTGCCGTCAATGTCACGTGTGCGCGGCGAGTCGTGGCCCCCAGACTAGGAACCGGGCTCGCATTCAGCAGTAAAACGTCGGAGCGCCATTCGAACGCATCGCAGTCGACATAGCTGGACCATTCCCAGTGTCCGGCCGAGGCAATAAGTACCTGATGGTGGTCGTGGACTACTTCTAGTGGCCGCAGGTGTATGCCATCCCGAACCAGGAGGCGAAGGCGATCACAAAGTGTCTCGTGGAGAACTGTTCTGCAGTTTTGAGGTGCTATTAGAACTCCACAGCGACTAGGACAGCAATTTTGAGTCTAACCTAATTAAGGAGGCACTGGAAGGACTTGGGGTTGACAAGATCCGCAAAACACCTCTATATCCGCAGTCGGACGTCATGGTCGAGAGGTACATGAAGACCCTGGAAGAACACCTGAGGAAGGTCGTGGCCAGCCATCAGCGTGACTGGGACGTCGAGGTGTCACTGCCCTACCACTCGTATACACACGACACCACTGGAATGGTGCCAGCCAGCTTACTGTTCGCCGAGAGCTTTAGGTAGTCCTGTGGAAGCCAAACAGCAGCAACCGAGTGTGTGGAGAACCTCGTGGATCATCTGCCCGACATGCATGAAATTGTTCGTCAGAACATCCAGAAGGCGAGCGACCGCATGAAGACCCGGTGCGACAAGCAAGCTAACAGCCGAGGGTTCCAGAAGATGACCTGGTCTGGTTCTACCGCCCTACCCGGACCAAGGGACGATGCCTGAAACTTCAGCAACCATGGGAGGGACCGTACTGGGTGGTAAAGAGGATTAACGATGTGGTACACCGGGTCCAGAAGTGATGATGATGATGTGGTGTTTAGGGGCACACAACTGCGCGGTTATTAGCGCCCGCCGGATCCAGAAGGTAGAAGGAAGATGTTTGTGGTACACCTGGATCGTCTGGCCCGCTACTATGGTGCTGTTCGGGACGACCAGGATTGAGGAGATAGCAGTGCCGCGACTGGTGGCGACGTGCACAGATAGGGCAGGGTGGAGATAAAGAGTTTGCCGAAACCGATAAAGTTAGACGTCTGGTACGCTCGTGTTTCGCTTGGTGTCGTGTTACAGAACAATCGATTATCTTCTGGAACCATGAAGAGGTATATAAAAAGGAAGCCGCGATTTGCGAAGGGTAGTCGTAACCAGAGGCGTAAATAGAGTCGTAAAGTGAGAGTCGAGAATCGGAACGCCCGCCTCGGTAACGTAGATGGTAGCATGTCTGCCTCACGTTCAAGAGGTCTAGAGTTCGAATCTCGGTCAGGGTGAGTTACCTCGATAAGGTTTTTCCAGGGATTTCCCTTATCCTTACAGGCGAATGTCGGGTAGCTCTAAGCTCCATGGACCCTGGATACATTTGAGCATCATTTCACCCATTTCATTCACCGTCCGATATGACTGCACGTTGGAGGACGTAACATTAAAAAAGAGAGCACCGGAGCCGTTATCGTGTGCCTGCAGCGTGTTTTGAAAGTAAACTGTTTGTGGTCAACGACCTTGTTGACTGTATGTGTGTATGTTACGTAATTGTGCTACCGTACGGGTTGACCAAGTCTATATCTACAGTAATAAAGAACATTTGCATCCAACTGAAAAATTGGACTTTTAATTCTACAAACCCACAAAGTCACAATAAACATCTGCATCAACTACTTGTCCGTTTGCAAGAAACTCCCAGTGAATGACACCTTCAAAATTCCACGAGACATACATATAATCCGGACTGAAGTGATTTTGTAAGCACATCTTTGGCAGGTTGGTTCAAGGCATCAGATTTCGGTTCTATACCCATCTTTTATCACAAGTTACAATTGCGAGAAATCTATCATCCATGGGATTACGGATAAGCATACGACAGATATCCATTCTACGTTCAGGCTTTTGAGGTGTCAGTTCATGTAGTGCAGATCTACAGCTTCTGTATGATTTTCCAAGTTTGTTAATATAGCTATGTGCAGTATCTTTTGATGCACCATGGATACTTTCTTGCGGATTTTCTTGCAAAACTGGGCATGTATCCCTAATATTTCATACCTTAGGTCTTCCAGAACATGGTAAATCTTAGTGTTTTTGTCTCCATTGTAGACACATTGAAACCATTGAGTCACACGTTCACTAACGACACCTCCTTCATCTTCACATATTCGAGTTGCAGCAGCATTTTAGACAGACTCACAGTTCAAACTTTATTATGTTCATATTGTGATTATTTATTAACAACTGAAGACCAATACGTGTCCGCAGTGTATGCAACACCAGTTATAAGATTGTGTTAATAGCATTGACAAACCAAATAAACCTAATAAATTTTCCAAAACTCCAAAAAACCTACTTTACTTATGAGACCACCTAATAAGTGGACATACCTTCCACAACCTATCTTCTTTGTGTTCTTCCTCAGAAATGTCTTCATGAAATATACAACCTTCACAGAAGTCCCAATGGAGAAGAATGTATTCCTAGCCATATTCTCACTTATGATTTGTACCCTCCCTCTATTGTCACTATACATTAGGATTATTGGATACTGTAAGCAGCTCGTTGTCATGCAAATGCCAGTAAACATTTTCAAGTTAGGAAATCTAAATTTAGAGGTCTGCCTTTCATTTTTAGGTATGTCTGGCAAGACTTAACTACAGTTGTTTGAAGTAGTCAACATTCTCGAATGCAGTTGTATCAGTGGGAGGTAGCTTGGCCTGGTAATTGATACCGGAACAGGTTTAAAATTTCTTCTTTGCCAGTGGCAACTCTACATCTACACAGAATCCTTAAGGGCACTGGGAGGTCAATAGGTTTCAAAAAATCCATTTCTTGTTTTTAATGTCAGAAAATAATATAATTCTTCAGCTTTAAAATGATATATATAACATAGGTTGTCAACTGGTATTAAAGCCCTTTAATTCGTCAATTTGAAGATGGCGGCATAATGATACACCCACTTCCTGAGAATGGTCCTTAATCTTTGATTGTTATTTCCCAAAACCTTGATTTTTCATACTTTAGGTGCATGTTTCTCAAAAACTATAAACGATATTGACACATTTTTAGTGGTTATTTGTCAATGTTCCTTGAACACATTCGGCTAACATTTATATTCATGTGATTTATAAAATGGATGAAAAAATAATATTCAGTCCTTGAAAATGTTATCTTTTTTACTCAAAACTAATTAATTTTTCATGTGCATAGTATAAACTATATGTGATTTTCATTTAGCCGATATTATAAAACTGTACCTTAGGTTGTTTAGGATAAAACTTGAAGCATGTAGCTTTAAATTCCTACAAGTAAAGTGCACCTGAAATATAGGATGCAATATTTTTTTCAGGACACACGGTTTGATTTATGCCCCTTTTGCATGAACCTAATTTAAATATTATACAGTAGTTAAATGCACACATCCTTATACAGTAATCATACCGAATTTCAATTTCTGATAATGTTTAGTTTTCTATATATTCAAATTTTAATATTGGTAAAAATTAACCTTGTCTGGGTTAAAATAACCTCCCAGTGCCCTTAAGTATTAAAGGTCTTTTACTTTCATTTTAAGTACTCGAGCTTCCATATCAATTTTATTGTACAAGACAGTTCAATTTTTCAAGCCTGTGGCAGTCAAATGTGTTTAAAGTTACATACTTTAGTAATCAGTGACAACATACTTCATCAGATACACTACTAGATCTCCAATTTTTTCCTTTCATCTTCGTCGTCTTGAATAGAAACATTATGTGCTATGTTGCTAGTATTTCCATTTTTTGAATCCTCAACTCCATCAGAAAAATCACTTTCAGAATCATCGTTTATTGACAAGTACTACTCAGAGATGTTACTGAAATTCGTGGTCTAAATCAGAAATGAAATTATTAGTTAAATGCACATACTAAAAATAAGTTTTTGGTGCTCAGAAATTGTTTTTTTTTACATTTCAGCCACTGGATTATGCAAGTACCAAAATATGGAAGGCTGTACTTAATGAAAAAGCGGTTTATGAATTCGAGAACAATGCATGAGAATGTATTTGAAATTTAAGTTAATATAAATAAAATAAAAATTATTCAATTAAAGCAGAAGTACCCTACGGCAAACTGTTAATTAGCACTTATCTCTAAGGAAGCATTTGCTATGTTGCAAACAGTACATCGCCATTTTGTAACAAGCTGTTGGCACAACCAGTTAATAGTGAAATGCAGTAACAAAGCTGAAAAACGCGTCCTATATGTCAGCAGCTCCTAGTGAGCTAGCATAGATCCAATGATGTTAGAGATGGCTGTTGCCTGCCATCTGCTGGAGAACTTTTACAAGTTAGAGTATACTCCACCATGGGTCTCAAGAGGATAGTTACTTTGCATGATTCGATTTAACTAGAATAATCATTTATTTTGTGTTTGTACTGACATATTCTGATTTCAGATTATCCCCAGAAACAGTTGTTGGTGCTAGTCATGGCAAATCACCATTGGTCTCTGCAGAACTCCAAGCGAGAGACACAGGCTCGTATGATGGAATAGATCATTTTGAATTTGATTATAAAAAACATGATGCTGCAGAAATCCTAACTGCAAAGGAAGATGTTCTTTCTGAAAAATATGAGATATCCATTGATGAAGGGGACATGCACACACAGCCTTTATACTCGAAACTCAAAAGTTTGGGTTCTGTAAGCAAAGAGCCACAACAGTGTAGCATTTGTGCGAAGACCTTTACTCATCTGTCACATCTGAAAGCACATATTCTCATTCATGAAGGTAAGATGAGACACCACTGTAAAGTTTGTGATAAGAGCTTTATAGACATGTTAACTTTGAGAAGACATAATTTAGTCCATGAGGGTAGGAAGACATACCAATGTAAAGTTTGTAATAAGGTCTTTACGGACCTGTCAAATTTGAGAAGACATAATTTAGTCCATGAGGGGAAGAAGCCACACCAATGTCAAGTTTGTAATAAGAGCTTTACACACGTGTCAAATTTGAAAACACACAACCTAATTCATGATGGTAAGAAACCACACCAATGTAAAGTTTGCAATAAGGGCTTTACTGACTCGTCAACTTTGAGAAGGCATAATTTAGTTCATGAGGGTAGAAAGTCACAGAAATGTAAAGTTTGTAACAGGGGCTTTACTGACTCTTCAAATTTGAGAAGACATTATTTAGTTCATGAGGGTAAGAAGCCACACCAATGCAAGGTTTGTAATATGAGCTTTACTCAGTTGTGTAATTTAAAAAGACACAATTTTGTTCATGAGGGTAAGAAGCCACACCAATGTAATATTTGTAATAAGAGCTTTACTCGATTGTCAGATTTGAAAAGACATAAATTAATTCATGAAGGTACGAAGCCACTCCAATGTAAGGTTTGTAATAAGAGGTTCACTAACTTGCCAAATTTGAAAAGACATAATGTAGTTCATGAGGGTAAGAAGCCACATCAATGTGAAGTTTGTAATAAGCGTTTTACTGACTTGTCAAATTTGAGAAGACATAGTTTAGTTCATGGGGATAGGAAGCCACACCAATGTAAAGTTTGTAATAAGGGCTTTACAGACTTGTCAAATTTGAGAAGGCATAGTTTAGTTCATGAGGATAAGAAGCCACATCAATGTAATGTTTGTGATAAGAGCTTTACTCAGCTGTCAGCTTTGAAAAAACATGATTTAGTTCATCAAGGTAAGAAGCCATACTAAGGTAAAGTTTATGATAAGAGCTTTACTCAGATGTCTAATTTGAAAAGACAGTTTAGTTGATGAGGATAAGAGGCCACACCGATATAACTTTTGTGTCACTAGCTCTACCATGGTGAACTTTAAAAACACAATTTATTTCACAAGGTTAAAAAGCCATTCAAATGTAAAATTCGTAATAGCTTAACCTGATTGTTACTTTTGAGAGAACATAATATAGTTCACGATGGTAAATAGGCATACCAATGTTAAGTTTGTGATAAGGGCTTTACTGATTTGTCAAATTTGAGAAGACATAATTAAGTCAATTTGTGTATGAAGACATTGATATAACATTTGTGCAGAATTCCCACACAGCTGTCTGGTCTGCAACCCTGTAATTTCATTTATGAGGAAGTGGAAGTGAATTGAGTGTCAGCAGAAGGATTACATTAGACTTGTGTTAAGGAAGCATTTCTTAGCTGGTTTTGGTCTTAGTATGGAGATGACCCACTGTGGTACAAGGACAGCTTGTTTGTCTCATTCTTGTGTTCCTAAGTAGTTGGGGTAAAATAGCTGACTAAAGTCCAGAATGTTATTTATGGGCTCTACCACGTATAGCTCTACCATTTATGTTGATTTTAAATGCTGTCCTCAAGCCACAAGCCTTCAATAAATAAAACCCAAAAGGGAAAGAAAATTGGATCTGCGTATACAGTTTCTAGAGTTTCGTTTTATTTACTCACATTTTTATTTATATTCTGAAAGTATGTATACCTCCATAATATAAATTTAAAACTGGAAGCAGTTTAGAACAGAAACTGAAAATAAAGAGGTGCCAATTCCTAATATGTATTGATTCGTTTGGAATAACTGACTTATCAATATTCAGTGCTTTTGTGAGGTGGTAATTATCAATAAGCTTTTTTATGAATGAGTGTTAACTGATTTACATCTGTATTATTTAGTACGAAAGCAAACATACAAGGATAATAAATTTATAAGTTTTGTAAAATAAAATTTAAGATATTTTTAGCGAATTTCAAAATGTTTCTTGTTTAAGTACACCATTGACATTGTCATTTGACTAAAATGCTAGTAGTTCTTGCTTTCCACCCAGTTTACTTTCTCCAGTACATACATCACAATGAGAGCATTTCAATCCTTAAGTTTTATATCGAGATTTAATTTAAAATGTACATTTTCAGATTTACTGAATCCAAAAAAGTATGTCTTAGAAAAATTCCTGTTTGTCATCTGAATAGCATATAAGGTCAGCATGTTCCAAGAAATGGCACCAGGATTTTCACCACCTCTTTACCCCCATTCATAAAAAATCAGGTGTGTACCGGATAAACTGCAAAGGCTGTGAGAAATTTTACATTGGAAAAACTAAAAGGAACTTGAACATTAGGCTTAAAGAGATTTCAGGAACATCAGGAACAAAGAAATAGATAAATCGGGTGTAGCGTACCATTTTTGAAAGAAGAAGAATCATTATATAGAATGAGAAATCCACTTATTAAAAAGTGTCCAAGGTCCAGCTGCATTAACCATGTGAGAAAAAATCTTCATAAGGAAATATTAAAGAAAATTGAAGAAAATCCAAACTTCAAGCTCATCAAGATACTGACAGAGGCGTACCTATCACCTTCGACCTCCGACCTCCTATCACCAAACCAACATCTATTAGTCGATAATAGCTGATGATGTTAAGAAGATCCTAACAAATGTGTTCTAGGTGAATACTAGCAATAAGTGGAGCTTTGAGTACTAGTTTGACTCAAAATTATATTAATTTTGTGCTTCATTGTATCATAGTCCTTACACAGTTTGGTACATTTTTTGTTGGTTGATTTAGAAAAGCATTAGTTCCTTTGAAGAAATTAGAGGAAGTTTTAGAACGAACTATTGAAAACAGAGTTATTTTGAATGCCACATATCAGCTATGGGGTAAGGACATCACATTTTGGATGGTAGATTTTCTGCTCCATGTGCTAATGCACTCCCTCGGAAATCATGTGAACAAGTAGGAGGAAGTACCAGGTGAACACAGTGAACCTTTAGCCACTATGCAGTTAGTTGCGGTGAAGTAGCATTCATAAGTTGTTTTGTTCACGATCAGAGTGTTTGAAGAGCGATTTCTTGAGCTTAAGGTAAGGTCCTAAATCACGTACTTACTGTCTATATGTTAGTATATAATAGTTTTCTTATATGCATTAACATTTGAAATTACTTATATCTTGTTTAATACAAGCTGTTCTTTATCCAATTTTTAATTTTGGATACCACAGGACATAGTAATTTCGGATATCTGAAATAAACAATATTTTACTGATCCAAAAGAGTTTTTGTTCATCAGATGGCACCAGGGCACAGAAAGGGGTGGGCAGAAGAAACAGTGAGATAAGCAGTAAAGGCCGTCAAGGAGAAGAAAAAGGGATTTTTAAAAGCTTCCAAATGGTATGGCGTATCTCGCTCCACACTAGAGAATTATGTAAACCACAAACAGAAAGATATTCCCATTTTCTTGACTACAAAAATCGGAAAAGAGTGCGCACTTATTGAGAAGCTGGAAACCCAATTGGCTGCATACTGTACGGTTATGGATGATGGCTATTTTGGACTTAGAAAGAAAGATATTAGACGAATGACATTTCAGCTAGGTTTGATCAACAATACAAAGCATCCATTTGATTCCAGTAGTGGTATGACTGGAAAAAATGTCTCAGGGATTTTATGAAAAGACACTCTCAACTGGCTTATCACACTCCACAAAGCTATCCGAAATCAGGCACCATTTTTGTAACCTAATCCAAATGCTCTTTAATGGCTTTCATTGTGTCTTATGTGAACTTACTTTATAACACGTTTTTTGACTAAGGGACTGTAAGCTAATATAAATAAAGAACTTTGTCACAGAATTTCATGTCTATTGATGTACTATAACATGTGGAATACCGAAAAATAAAAATGGTATCCGAAATGTGGCGCCCTTAACCTATGTAAGACATAATCTAGAATTAGAATTGGGAAAAATGTATTTGAAAAATTGTTAATTACATGAGGTTAACGACGGGGTAGTAATTTATCACCAACCATTTATAACATATTCATAGCACAAGCTTTCCAAAACTGGAAAGCTAAGTGTAGATATATGTGAATTACCATGGAAAATTTTACAATTTACACCTTAAGATGCACAGATGAACAATTTTTTACAGCGCAGGACTATGAAGATTTAGAATATATGAATAGAAAACTTATTGAACAATTGTTAAACAAACATTAATATTTTATTAATTATTTTATGTTTAATAACATTTGTGGAACAATTTGTTAGTAACTGCCATTTCTAGTGTTAACCATGTCTGTTGTGTTTAAATAAGTGCTTTAACCCCAAAACAAGTAAGAGTCAAAGCACAGGAATAAAAGCCAGATTGGGAAAACGGCAAAGCTAAGTTTAGAGTATCACTATGGCACTGCTAGTATGCTGGATGATGAAAAGCAATTGTCTTATTAAACTTATTATACAACTTTGTAACTTATAACTCTTTGGTGACTTCTATGAATGATCAGTAAGGACACTGTTTGAAAACTATACCAAAACAGAGAAAAATATCACAATGTAATAACAATCCTGGAAAACATGGCAAAATCCGGGAAAAAGCTGTATTAAAAAGTTCAAGCAAAATTGTGGTCAAATAGACTAAAATCTAAATTCAGAATACTTTTGTTGTTCTTTTACCAGTGTTAAGCTTAAATTCATTTACTTTTAATTTAAAATTAATGTTAACAATATCTTAATTTCTTTTTCTTTTTTGTGGTTTATAGGTTTCTTTCTTCAAAGGAAAATACCTCCAAAATAAAACCACCGTTAATGATATTACATCCATTGCATGTGTGCCCGAAAGCTAATAAGGTAATAAAATGTATTCTGAGCAGTTACCATCATATTTACCTGAATGCTTTTTGGTTGCTGAAACAATATCTGCTAATGGAAGTGTATGAGCATCATGGCATGCCTCAGTATTGTGTCTGCCTCACTTTCAAGAGGTCCCAATTTCGAATCTCGGTCAGGGTGAGTTACCCAGATTCTTCCAAAGGGTTTTTCCGAAGCTTTCCCTTATCCTAGAAGACAAATGTCGGGTAACTCTAAGTTTTATGGACCCCGGGCTCATTTGAGCATTTCACCCATTTCATTCATTGTCCGATATGACTTAGCTTTATCGTTTACAAGTCCTTTGATTGCCTTGACTCACTAAGATATTACTATATCAAACAGGTAATGTAGTCTCTATCTGTTATGCAGTATAACGTGAACTTGTTGACCATGCATTGTATTTACAATTTCGTATGGTTTACCAATTTATAAGTGTTCATCTTATATACTCCATTGACATATTAAGTATATATTTTGCTGCTTGAGCGTCTAGGTCACATGCAATGATTCAACCAATTTATAAGAAAAATATATAGGAAGTACTATTCAGATTTATACAAATATAATTTGTAACTTAAAACTTTGCTTATCTTATAAGAAATGATGATAATGTATATATTTCTTTGCTTCACTGTTAATAGCTTCATATTTTACGTATTTATTAGTTTCTAATTTAAAGCATTTTGTTCTCGTTACTGGAGAATTTATAAGAATTATCATCATTTCTTATAAGATAAATGAAGTTTTAATTTGCCAATTATTATATCTGTTTGCTTCACTGTTAATAGCTTCTTATTTTAGGATTTGCTATTCAGATTTTTACAGTATACCATAAAAGAAACTAAAGGAATGGTATAATTCTGTTATTAATCCATTTTACATTGGTATGTAACATTTGGATATTACTTTTTAAGAAACTAATAACCATATGGAATATTGTCTATAATATCTATAAAATATCATCTTGTTCTTGTAAGATAATGTGTTTATCATATTCAAATCTAAATTTATTCTGAATGATTCTGTTAACCAATGTGAGTGTTGTTCAGCTCTTTGTAATTTGGTTATATTGTAAAGTAAAATAATTAATTTCGTTTCTTCAAATTTGTATTATTTCATTTATATTTAGTTTTTGAGAGTTTGCATAGTTTAGAGTAAATCATTTAGTTTTACAAATGACTTTTTCTTTGGAGATTTTACATGCATAACTCATTGGTCCTGAAGATATAAATTCTGTTTAACTGATCAGTCCATTCTCCATATCAACATCCAGTTTCTACAGCATTTGACTACAGTTGCGAGGATTCAAACCCACGATGTTTGGCTTTGAATGGATGACCGGTCCATTGTATAGCGCTTTAACAACCAGGCTATACAAATCGATTGAGTTGAGGCACCACAGAAAGTGGTATGAGAACTGGTTTAGCAAGTACAGCAAGAGCACATAAATAGCAAAAAAAAATCATTGATTAAAGGGCTAATATGGATCTAACCATTGCAGTAAAAGTGGATTGGGTTTAATGCCATTAATGTTTTCTTAGATACCTAATTACTGTTTAAATCTCCAACATACAGATTTTAATTACTATAATTATTATTCCACTTGCTGCTAAGAATTTTGAAATGTGGCTCAAAAACATTTTGGTGCTGGTTTCATAAATTTGCCAAACTTAATACATGTATGTTATCCTATTTCAAGTGCTTTATTAATTTCAGGTGTACTCCACATTTCATTAAATCTAGGTTTAATATCTATGTGATTGCCAGTGTTGAGAAATATGTGCATTAAAAACTGGAAAATATGGATACAAATGTGCACTAAAAATTGCCAAAATATATATCCAATTGTACACTATCAAATGTCTTTTTTAAGAATTTAACATGCCTTTAACTGGTTAGCACTATGAGTGAATGAAATGGGTGGAATGATGTTCAAATGAACCCGAAGTCCATAGAGCTTAGAGTTACCTGATGTTCATCTTTCAGGATAAGCGAACTTTGCTGATGATAATGGAAGGCAATAATTAATATAATAATCGAATTACTGGATAGATAAGTAATTTGTTAATCCAGTTAATTGTTCAGTACAAAAAATTACAATCAATGTTGGATATGTCAAATGATACAATAATGATTTGATAAATGATAACGTTGATGGATGATGATGAATAAGGTGAAGGAATACTGTATATTGATTTAACTAGAAATAAAATTTATATGGATTTACAAGAATGAAATGATTCACAGAAATGAAATGGTGGTGGTGGCGATGATGCTGATGATGATGTTTATTATTATTATGAAGCTTACTACGCACTATATCCATTACAATATCACTAATGAAAATGTGTTGGCAACGTTCCGCTGCATTCGCGTGTATCGGAGTGCCGCAGTTGGCAAGAACTTGTTTTCGTGACGTCATTCCGTACCAGCACGAGGCTAACGAAAGAGATAGGCTTCGGCGCGACAGGAAAACTTTCGTGTGACGTCACACAGGCAGTCTGAGAGAGTGGACAGCGTAGCGCAGAAGTTACATTGTTTTGTTAGTGAACTGAATGATTATGAATAAACAGTATTTCACATATGTTCATCATTCTAGACAATTATACTTTAATTAACATAATTATACAAGCAATATTATATTAGAAGGGATTTTATGTCTCGGAACTGATTTTTGGTATGCTCGTACTACTAAGCTATATTACGTTTCTTATAATTACTTAAGTATTTATAATATATACCACTTATGTTATTATACTTTTTAGATCTATAAACATAATACTTTAAAGAATAAAGAAATAATGTATAAATGATAAGATACAGTATATCGCTCACCTTCAAATAAAGTTTTCAGAAGACATTTTGAATCCCTTTTTCCTAAAAAAATTACTTATATTTCTCGCACAATAATTTCAGTTTAATTGTTTATCGAATCAGGAACTATGAATGTAAAATGTTAGGATAATACCTAGAAAAAAAAGGTGAGGTAATGAAATAAACAAATGAGAGTTACATGCAATTACACCTCTATATGGAGATATTTATACGTACCAAACGTATGAGGTGATCCTTGTATTCTGTCAAACTCCATACTTTAGCATAATTATTTTTACAGATGTTAGTGATAAATCCACAGGTTTAACACTGATATATACACTGAGTATATACAAAGTACAGAATGTAATGTAATCCATCAAAACAGTTTATGGAAGAAGTCTTATGATCACAAATAATGCCAAAATAATTGTTTATCGAATCAGGAACTATGAATGTAAAATGTTAGGATAATACCTAGAAAAAAAAGGTGAGGTAATGAAATAAACAAATGAGAGTTACATGCAATTACACCACTATATGGAGATATTTATACGTACCAAACGTATGAGGTGATCCTTGTATTCTGTCAAACTCCATACTTTAGCATAATTATTTTTACAGATGTTAGTGATAAATCCACAGGTTTAACACTGATATATACACTGAGTATATACAAAGTACAGAATGTAATGTAATCCATCAAAACAGTTTATGGAACAAGTCTTATGATCACAAATAATGCCAAAATTTATGTTTTCAGTTTTTTCACTTTTCTTGTAGTGTCTGAATCACAAGATTTCTCATTGGTCATTTTCACAAAATTACTAATCAATATTTTGTTAACACAAAGAGCAACACTATCCAGTTTCTCAAATAGGGTCTTCTTATGTAAACATTTACATTCAGTACCAGTATTGTGTACATCTGATCTCAGAAGTTTAATTTTACAAATTTTCTGAACTACAGAGAGCTGTTTCCCAGAGGTTAAGAAATTTTGAGAGTCTCTTGCTAATAATGACATTGTATGCCATGCCAAACCAACAGTGAATACCACTTTGTCTGTGGGTAATGTTAATTTTCCTCTGTCCAAGTCCTTTACAAAGTCATATGAAGAATCCACTTCCACTTGTTTATTTAATTGGAGCCATGAACTGCATATATTACACTTAGATTTACGTAGCACTTGTCTAGATGCAAATCCCCCCAAATATGTCAGTATTGGCACTGTATCATTAGGAATTACTTGCATTTCAAACTCTTCATCCAAAATATCAGAAAAACCTTTCAAGTCAATATCATTATCATAATTTTGTTGGGTAGGTAACAGTTCTTTCAAATTTACACTACCATTATGAGCAGCAAACAACACAGTATTTTTAAATCTTAATTTCCTCTCATTTTCCAATACCTGTAAGTAAGTTATATAGTAATTTGCACCACTTAGCTGTCTGTATGATCCAAAACGACCCTCCAAATTATCACTCTGAAATTTGCTTAGCAAAATGTAATCTATGTTGTATTTCTCAAATAGATATGGAATGATTTCCAGGAAAGATTCCAGCGTAGTAATCAAGGACTGAAATGTCTGCGGAGTTAAAGCATTTACTGATGGAACAGACACCCTCCAAATTTTTAGCCAATGACACATTTTACTTAGAAATTCAAATTGCATATCTCTTTGGCTTTTAATGGCCTCTCTGTATGGATCATTGAATCGTTTCCCTTCGAACACACTTTTAACATTAACTATTTTCCAGCAGTTAACAATGATATTTAAGAAATTTGCAGTCTCATCAATATTTTCAGAAACACCAAGATCTTTTGTGACATGTTTCAAGGCCACAATGTTATTGTCATTGAAAATTTTCAATGCCAAGCTCACATTCTGCTTCTGAATTGACGATGGATATAACACTTTGGTGGAAAGTGTGTGCCCATACTTAACTAGGTTTTTCTTTTCTTTTTCATACATCAACTCTAAGTGCCTGTATTGAGCTGAAAGTATATTGGAGTGATGATTGAAATCAGGAAAATATAAGGTCTTATTTGCATTTCTTTTGGTCTCCCAATTATTTCTGATACATTTTAAAATGTGGACGGTGTCAAATATAAAGAAAAGCCTTCTTGATGAGTCTAGTGGGTGAGTAATGCTAGGCTGCAAAATTTTATTTGGGGTCATAAGTTCATATGCTTTTCTGTTCACAATATTATTGTCTGCAATTAAACTAATAACTTTAAAACCAATTCTTTCCAACATACCCAGAACTTCTATAATGTATGTCTTCAGCTGTTCACTTGTTAAATTGATAACTGGTATAATGGAAACGACATCAACATATTTAGAAAGTAGTGAGGATATCATGAAGACTTGAGCAGTTTTTGCACATTTCTGAGGATCAGTTGCACTACTGCCATAAATAGCACCTCCTTTAAATGACAGTTGTGGCTGAATATATATTTCATCCATCACGAGAGATACTAAGTGTTCATGACTTTTTAAATGTTTAAATCTGTTTTCCAAGTAAGAACTACTTTCCAAGGACAATTCATAGAATGAAATTAGTTTCTGCAGTGTACGTGGGTGTGGCAAAATCAACATATCGCATTTTCTTAGTGCATTGTAGGCAGATGATGAATGGACATACAGAGTGGAAGCAAGAATCATGCATTTGTTGCCATAACGCCTGTTATTCTTTGGAGTCTGTGACAGATTTAATTGCTCTACAATAAACTTCATATGCTCATTCTCATCATGGTATGGTAGAGACTGTAGCAGCTGGATAGCAGATTCTATTTTATCTCTAACTGTGGGTAATATTTCACCATTTTCAATTTGTGTCATAATACTATCCAAAACATTTAATGAATTCAATTTTTTCACATTATTAGTACTAGAAGCATTGATGCAAACGTTGTCCAATACAACAGTATAAGTTAAATCATCTTTGACTGTTATAAAAGAAATGACACAAGGTGTGGCATTGTTTATACCCATTAAACAAATATAAATTGTTCCCTCGTCCTTAATTACTGTCCAATTAGCCTTACTGGAATTGAGTTTTCTTATATCTACAAAAGAAATAATGCTATCTACATTATTTATTAAATCCCTTTCCACATGCTGTTTATTTGATTGAATACTGTCTCGAAATGCCTGGACCAAATTTTCGTCTTCTTTATCAGCAAGACGTTTTATTTTGGGAATCGTTTTAGAACAGTAAGAGGGTGTATTAGGAAATATTGTTGGTACAGCATTTTCTGTGAGTTTAGGGATTTTTCTTTCATATTCTATCAACTCTCCCTTTGAAGTAGAAATCCTGTCTATTCTTATAACACACGGCTCCTCAAAATGCCTTATGCACACAAAAGGATTTTTTAATTTTGAAAAATCCGTCGGAATATGCCGTAGCCAGATCTTACGAAGATTTTCGTCTTTTGGTAGTGAAAATGTTGTAGTTTTTTCACTTTCTGTGTCATAATTTGATCTACACCCAAAGACACTACAACGTCGAGGCATCTTTTACAACTCTGAGTACCTAAAAAGGAAAATAATAGTAATAGTAACATTAACTTGTATCCACCATGTGGTTGAACACAGAAGTTATTATTTTGTTTAATAATGGACATAAGTTTTCTGTACGTTTAAACAAAGATAGAACTATGTAATATCACACGTATAATAAAAGAATAAGCAGAATTTACTAAAATAAATGCTTCAATCTAGATTCAAATGAGAAGATGCAATATGGCATCGAAGCCGTTAGAACGTTCCCAGAGGTTAACTTACAGCCTACTTGAAAACACTACTAAATACATAAATTTTACGAACAAACTGGAATATGTGTTAACTACATGATAATATAACACTTTTTCACTAACCTGAACCACTAAATATTATTAATTTCACTAGTTAAAAAAGTAAAACGTAATATCACACAGACCACACGAACGACATACAGTTCAAAGCCTATACTGTACAGGTTAGGACTACTGTTATCAGCTGATTCAAACGCGCCATAGCCTGTCTCTTTCGTTAGCCTCGGTACCAGCATAACTGTACGCTGCCCATCTGCATCGTTACCGAAACTTGTTCCAAGATCTGTGAAACAAGTTCAGGACAATGAGGCTAAAACAGTTTGTTTGGTCACGTCACTGACCAGCGCCCTAGGACACTGAACACTTTATACACAAAACAACCCTCACGAAATCAACATAAATCATTTTAACTACCACCATACATCAAAATGTGCTTTTCTTATCACCACCAAACATATGACATCCGTAATTATTCTAACCTGAAGCACAACTTAGGAGGCACACTACTTAGTCAAAAATATTAAACTTTTGAATGGAGGTCTTATTGAACCGTTTTCCCTTCACGTATTTTCTTCTTTTCTCAATTTAGCTTATTCTTCCGTTAAAATTCTTTTGGGAAACCAATTTACCATAATTATTTACACAGAACAGGTAAATTAAAACCTCTGCCTATTTGATCGTTTCACGGACTAAGTGAAATTATGGCATAGCCGAAGTGTTTTCGTTACTTTTGTTATATCCCAAGATTAAGGATTTACTGTGCATTAACAGATATGGGGTCGTATTTTCACAGGTATGACATTTGTAGTTTGATGGGTATCCACCACGAGCAAAGCTCATACTCAAGCTTGGTTTATGGTGCAATATTTTTGATTGATGGGTACTCACCACGAACAAAGCTCATACATAAGCTAGGTTTATGGTGTAGTATTTTTATCAATTGGAAGTTAGTTTCTTACGTGCTGTTCAAAGGGCTTTTGTAGCTGTAATATCCTACATATGACATACTTCTCGTTTTTAGGACGTAATTTTATTTTTATGAAAGTTAACCTTATAAGTAAGATGAGTGTGGCTTGCAGGATTCCTAAATGATAGCATTTACACCAGAAACAATTTCATTAATATTATTAACGTCTCTTTCACCTTATATTCATTCCGCTGGATATTGTTGATGGAATAGATGAGTGCGATAAATGTGTAAAATATGTCATTAGTACTTGCCATTTCTAATGTAAACAATGTCCACTGTAATTACGTAAAAGATGAAGCTAGCTACAATGAAGCAATAAATGTTACACAAATACAACTATTTGCAAAAAAACTTTCACTTATCTGAAGAAAATGATGTACATTTTTCTTATTAGTTGATGAAATCGATTTCACGAACATTCGTCCGCATTCTCGGTGATTAAATCGGTGATTAAACATGGTCGTCAAGAATACTGTCAATGGTTACTGTATTAGTAACCTGTTACCATATTAGTATCCTGTGATAATATCCTTGACGACGAAGTTTGATCACCGAGGATGCGGACGAATGTTCGTGAAATTGATTTCATCAATTAATAAGAAAAAATTACTTCAATTTCTTATGATAAGTGAAGTTTTTGGTGCAAATAGTTGTGCTTGTGTAATGTCTGCTGTGTTTGATTGTTTGTCATGTCCCACCGGAAGTAAACCTGAAAGACACTGGTCATGTCTTACATTTATGGTGCATACATTATGCCTAGGAATATACAGACTATCACAAGTACACAGGTACTTATAATTTTTTATCTTTTAACCCTGATTTATAAATTAACATTGAAGATTTGTGAACACCCAACATTTTAAGCATTACAGCAGGTAAATAATGATGTAAAACATCATAAGGATAACATAAAATAAAATCACAGTCGTGTGCAATCTACCCTATGTACAGTTAAATATCTATGTATTGCAAATTTAAATGCTGAAAGGAATATTAAGGATATCCTCCATGTTGTATGGGGAGTGAGTATTTAAGAATGACTTTATGAATCTCTTGGAAATTTCAGAATTCCCTAGTACTTTGTATGGAAGGTTGTTGTAAATTCTTATTGTAGAATAGTAATATCCTTTCTGGCACAGTTCTAAGCTATTTGCTGTCTCATGCAGATTGCCTGCATTTCTTATACATTTATGGACAGCAAGTTGTGTTATCAAGTTATAATGTCACTCGAACGTAGACAAGCCCAGTGAACGAGCGCGTCGAGGACCTGGCGAACCGCTTCAATGACCTACAGGAAAAGGCCGACAGTAACGCCAAGTCCCTGAACGCCATGGTGGAGGACGTCGTCGGCAGGAGGTTAAGGGATATAAAGGTCGACGCGCCGGGACGCGACACAACATCTGCGCGCGTCAAACCTCCTAAATACGACGGCGCGACAACTTTCATAGACTTCCGCTGCCAATTCGACGCAGTGGCAGGGCACAACAAATGGTCGCCAGAGGAGGAGGCCACACAGTTAATAGCCAGCCGCCAGGGACGGGCCGCGGAAGTCCTGAACGCGGTACAGACAACGACGGCGCCCAAGGACATCTGGGAGGCCCTGGAGAATCGTTTTGGAAACCACCGCTTAGCCGCAGCGTACCGCAGCCAGCTAAAGGCAAGGTCACAGCAGTCGGGGGAGACGCTGCAGGAGTTCGCCCTGGCAGTTGAACAACTGGCTAGCAAGGCCCTAGTCTACCTCCCACCAGAGTTCGTAACCCGGGAAGCTGCCTACACATTCGTTGACGGGGTACGAGATACGGAGATTCGTCAGCGCCTAATGCTCGGCGATTATAAAACCATCCACGAGGCCCTAACGGCAGCATTAAGGATGGAGGCGGCTAAGGTAACAGCTATCCCGACGGCAAGAACGAGGAGTGTCCGCTACACCGGAGACAGAAGACCAGCCGAGGGACGCCGGCGAAGACCTAGTGGCCTGTGTTGGGGGTGTGCACAGCCCGGACACCTGGAGAGAGACTGCCCACACCAGGAAGAGCAGCCGGAAAACGAGCAAGGGCCACGTGGAGAGGGGCACGTCGGCGCCATCACCACCATCCCCTCGAATGACACTGCGCGCCGTCAGCCGGCGTATGGATGACAGCCTCATCGCGGAGGGTTGGATGGGAGGGAAACCGTGCCGCGTGCTGGTGGACACCGGGGCAGCCGTGACCATCATCAGACCTGACGTGGCGAAGGGTTTGCCGACAAGGAAGCCGAGCAGACCATGCCAGCTTGTCACGGCATCGGGCGACACCTTGTCTGTGGAGAAGGAGGCCCTGCTGGAGCTGAACTTGGGACGGAGTGCCGTGCGTCTGTGGGTGTTCGTCGCGAAGGTGGCTGAGGAGGTGATTCTGGGACTCGATGCTCTCAGGAGACACGAGGCGACGGTCGACGTCGGCAGGAAGGTCCTACGGCTCAACGGAGAAGAGGTTATACTCCGTCAACCCGAAGAGCGCCTTGGAATCTGCAGGGTCATCTTGAACGAAGACGTGGTTGTCCCCGCGAGGGGTGAGGTGGGGGTGACGGCGCGACTGGAAGGCCAGCGGACAAAGAACATGGTGCTGGACCAAAAGACGCCTGTGCGCGGACTCTGTAGCCAGTACATTGTTGCCGTGCCGAGAGGAGGTGCCAGTGAGACTGCTAAATCCAACGGACACCGATCACGATCACCGAACAGCAATCGACAAGACACAGGAGCCGGTGTCGACGCAACACCTGAGTCCCCGGCTGGAAGGCTAAATGGAGAGGGTGGCCGACCACCTGACCGCAGAACAGTTGGAGAAAGTTTGACAACTGCTGAAACGATACGAGCGCGTCTTCAGCCAAGGTCATAGTGACTACGGCCGCATGGACAAAGTGCTTCACCGCATCGACACCGGGGATGCCCGGCCTATTCGGCAACACCTAGACGCGTTCTGCTGGCGAAGCAAGAGACGGTACGAGACATGCTGGAGGACATGAGATTCAGGGGAGTGATTGAAGAGTCTGACATCCCTTGGTGTTCCCCTGTAGTCTTGGTGACGAAGAATAACGGCGAGCTGCGCTTCTGCGTAGACTACAGAAAGCTGAACATTGTCACCCAGAAGGACTTGCCCCTTTCCCCGGATTGACGACACCCTGGACACGCTAGCTGGTGCACAGTGTGTTCTTGACCCTGGACCTGAAGTCGGGCTACTGGCAGGTAGCTCTAGATCCGAGAGGCAATGAGAAGACCGCATTGGACAGGCCAAGGGCTTTGGCAGTTCACAGTTATGCCCTTTGGCCTCTGCAATGCACCAGCTACCTTGCAACGTCTCATGGAGTCCGTGATGAGAGGACTGACTTAAGACGCCTGCCTGCTATACCTGGACGACATCATCGTCTGTAAAACTTTTGAAGACCATCTAAAGAATCTGAGTAAAGTGCTACAGAGACTGCAGGCGACCAACTTGAAGTTGAATGCGAAGAAGTGCCAGCTCTTCCGCAACGAAGTCAACTACTTGGGCCACATAGTCTCAGCAACCGGAGTGGCCACAGACCCGGAGAAGACGCAGGCTGTGAGAGAATGGCCTCGCCCAAGGGATAAGAAAGAGTTGCGCAGTTTCCTCGGGCTGTGCAGTTATTACTGACGCTTCATAAGGGGGTTCTCTAACATCGCCAAACCCCTCACCCGCCTGACAGAGGAACAGCGGCCTTATGTTTTGACGGAGGAAGCCGAAGGCGCTTTCCAGCACCTGAAGGAGACCCTGTGCAGTGCTCCAATTTTGGGTTTCCCACAACTGGGTGGCACCTTCATTGTGAACACCGACGCCAGCGACCATTGCATTGGAGGTGTCCTATCGCAGATCCAGGACGGCCATGAGCGGGTGATAGCCTACTACAGCAAGACGCTATCCAAGGCAGAGAAGAACTACTGCGTCGCCCGACGAGAGTTACTGGCGGTAGTAAAGACCTTGATGCACTTCCACAAGTACCTGTACGGTCAGTCATTCCACCTGAGGACTGACCATTCTGCCCTAACCTGGCTATTGAGCTTTAGGAACTTGGAAGGCCAGACAGCACGTTGGGTCCAGAGGCTGCAGGAGTGCGACTTCACTTCGGAACATCGTAGAGGGAAGAGCCACGGTAACGCTGGCGTCATGTCCCGAAGACCCTGTCCAGAAGAGTGCAGCCAGTGCACAAGAGTGGAAGAGAAGAGGCGTGCCGCAGCAGTCCGAGTAGTTGTGGCAGTGCCTGCGGACGGCTGGGATAGTGCAGGCCTGAGGAGGGAGCAGCTGGTGGACGCAGACTTGGGGCCACTTTCGAGGGAAGTGGATGCAGGGACGAGACCAACGTGGGAGGACATCGCACAGAGGAGCTCAACCTACAAGTCGTACTGGGCCCAATGGGACCCGTTGAAGACCAGAGAGGGCGTGCTGTTCCGGGTTTGGGAATCACCCGATGGGAAGACGCAGAGAGAACAGTTGGTACTTCCCCGGAGTAAGGTCCTGAAAGTCTTGGAGGAAGTGCACGCTGGTACTTCAGGAGGACACCTGGGAGCGAACTGAACGATTGACAAACTACGGCAGCGCTACTACTGGCTGAGGCTCTGAGCAGATGCTGACAACACCTGTACATCCCCAGTCGGGTGGCATGGTCGAAAGGTACATCAAGACCTTAGAGGAACATCTGAGGTAGCTCGTGGCCAGCCATCAGCGAGACTGGGACGTCAAGGTGCCACGTTCTTGCTGGCCTATCGCTCGTCAACACACGACACCACGGGGATGACACCAGCCAGCTTAAAGTTCGCCCGAGAGTTACGCCTCCTTTGTGATCTGGCTTTTGGAAGCCCTCCGGAAACAGCCAGCGACCGAGTATGTGGAGAGCCTGGTGGACCGTCTTCACGATATGCACGAGATGGTTCACCAGAACATCCAGAAGGCGAACGACCGCATGAAGACGCGGTATAACAGGCAAGCCAACAGCCAAGGTTTCCAGCAAGGTGACCTGGTCTGGTTGTACCGCCCTACTCAGACCAAGGGACGCTGCCCGAAGCTCCAGCAGCCATGGCAAGGACCGTACCGGGTGGTGAAGAGGATTAACGACGTGGTCTACCGCATCCAGAATGTGCCCCGAGGAAAGATGTTGGTGGTACACCTGGATCGCCTGGCACGCTACAATGGTGCTGTTCGGGACGACCAGCTTTGAGGAGGGAGCAGTGTCACCCGAACGTCGGAACTCCCGATAGAACCGGCCGGCAGTAGGGCCAGACGGGAAGCATTGAGGCCACGCCTACCCATTTGTCTCATGTCACTAACTGGAGGGATGATTAGGAGAATGGCACGAGCCCTGTACCGTCTCTTTCCCCTCCCACCAGATGTCTGGAAATATTGGGATAATTGTGCGAGCCACGAAGCTTCCATAAACGGCAATCTTCTCTATATAAGGCCTGCAGTTGGCGAGTCAGCTCAGTTCTTTCTGAGCGGCCGTGAGGAGTGCCGAATGAGTAAACGGACCGGAAGACTGTGAACGTGCATCGGAGGAGTTGTGCGTAATTGTGAGTGCAGAGTTGACCTGTGACAGACGAACTGGTGATTTGTAATTGTGTGCGCTACGTAATTCTGTGTAATCGGCAAGTGTTCCAACTGTAATTCGGTGGAAATAAAGAACATTTTGAGTTTGTGCAATTGGACTTTTAATTTCACGAACCCACAAAGTCACAATAATTATCTGTAACAGCTTAACAGAGGATATATGCATTCACCAGCAAGAGTAAGAATTTTTTTAGTTTAAATAAGGGCCTACCACTATGCGGGGCTGAACACTACAAATAATTTATTTTGTGTAATATGCAAACTTGCCTACTGTATGCTGAGATACTTCAAAAGCTAAATCCATATCATAATAGTTACTGACAATATGCAAAATGTACTGCTTTTAAAGCATTTTGGTTAAGCAGAAAATGTTGCTAATGGTAGTTATTTTTTATTCAAGATCGTTACTAGTTCGAAACATAGAGTATGGTGCCCTATCAGTGGATATTGTTTTTCTAAAACTTAGTTGCAATGACTTTAGAATATTATTTAACCCAGTGTAAGAACCTTATTGTATCCTTATTTTTCCATTAATTTAGGAAAGATTGTGGAGAGCAAGATTGGCTTCTAATTGGAAATGAAGCTTTTATTTGCTTGTTTAAAGGCTTGATAATTTGTCAATATTTTCTGGGAATATCCCTAGGAAGGAATATATTACCAATTTACAGTCTCCGACTGTAATTCATATTGGACAGTGAAAAAAGGAATGATTGCATACATGAATGAGAGGCTTAGTCAGTTCTGGTAAGTAATTTTTTAACAATTTGGTACATCCCTAACTCAAAGAGATTTTCATTTTCTCTCTGTGGGAGTAATAGAATTCATTGCAAATTACAGTTGATTTCGGGGTATGCCTTTTTTAGAATCTTAAATGCAGTTGAGTTTGATTCAGGTATATTGGTTTCTCTTTCAGTTGCATTAAGGCTAAAATTTACTAGGTACTTTTTTTTTTTTGTAACTTACGTCATTTAACATTTTTAAGTCATATCAGACGATGAATGAAATGGGTAAAATGATGCTCAAATGGGCCCAGGGTCCATAGAGCTTAGAGTTACACAACATTCATATTATAGGATAAGGGAAAACCCCGGAAAAACCTTATCTAGGTAACTCACCCCGACCGAGATTTGAACTCGGGACCTCTTGAACGTGAGGCAGACATGCTACCATCTACGCTACCAAGGCGGCCTTACTACTCCTTATTTCCATTACAAAATACATTACTATTATCTCTGAAATGTTTATGCTGCCTCATAAAATATTAACTTGACTCGCTTAGAGCTGTCTCTCTTGACTCATAACAGTTTATCTCGCCTCACTTACAGCAATTTGTGCAGAGATTTGCCCTGTGATCTTAGCAGTAAGCACAACAATATACTTTGCAGTACATTGTCTTTTTCAGAAGGACAGACATGACAAATTGTTCTCTTGCCAGTGGCATGTAGTTCTTGCCTTTGGGAGGCTGGCTGTTCGGATAGAATATCCTGTAACATTACCCAGATTTGTTTGTAAACTGGGGGTCTCCAGTCTCTTTGCCAGTCATGGAATGGTGAGTTCCTCAGGAAAGCATATTAGAAAGTCTTTTCTTGCCAATTTCTGTGTCCCTTGGCGCTGATTATCATGACTTTGGATAACCCGCGCATTTACACAGCCAACATTCATCATTCCATAAAACACATAAGGATACGTGAACACTTAACCGTTGTAAAATTTACGACAAAGCGTTTAATAACAACATATTGTTGCATCGGATTTCGACAATACACACTCGCTGACCAAGCTCTTCAAAAGCTTGGAAGCTACTAAAAAGGAAACAATTGTGGTTCAAAAACTACAGGACTAAAAGCTGTATTGCCTATGTTCCATAGTAAAAATAACAAGGCTTAGTGTTCTACGGGTATTTTACATAATTTTCTATTGTGTTCTTTTATGTTAGAGAAATTACCTGTGTGATATAGAAGGAAAAAATTTATTTTATTTGCACAGAACTTCTTTAGAGCTGAAGTAATCTAGGTTTTCATCTTCAAGACCTGAGAAAAATTTATTTCCTTGAAAAAATTACTTCATATTATAACAGCACTTTTTGTCACATATTTGAGTCTTGGCATAGACCCAATTTTTTTTAATGTTTAACAGTACTTTAAATTTACAAATGATAAACACTAATTATTCATATAATTTTACTGCTTCTATTTTCAATTTAATTTCTTACCGTAGTAGGGACTAACAATACCTTGTCATCGTGATCTGACATGCTATTTACAATAATAGTTACTGTACAATCTGAAATTCTTCTGAGTCTAAAAAACTTTTGTATTTTTCTCTAGTTGCGTTCTTACATGTCCTAGTCAGGGAGTTGACTACATATTCCAAGTTAAATGTGTGTAACAATGAGATGAAATTTCACTATCATTGTGTTCACTTTAAAATCACTACAAATAATTGTCTTAGCATTCTCATTTTAGGTATCTGATGTAGTTCTTTGTAATCTGTTTATAAATGCTTGAGAATGTCCTGTGGGGGCTCTATATATTGCAAAGCTATACATCAGTCTCTAGCAGTTCTATTTTTTGTTCTTATTTTATAATGCTTTATTATAAGTTGCTTGACTACAGAGGTCTTATTGCAACAGACAGATTTGCCTGCCTCGTTAGCGTAGATGTTAGCAAGTCTGCCTCACGTTCAAGAGGTCCTGAGTTCCAATCTTGGTCAGGGTGAGTTAACTGGATAAGGTTTTTTTCCGGGGTTTTTTCTTATCCTAAAAGAGGAATGACGGGTAACTCTAAGCTCCATGAACCCTCGACCCATTTGAGCATCATTTCATCCCTTCCATTCATCGTCCAATATTACTTAAAATGTTAAAGGACGTAACTTGAAAAAAAAAAAAGGCATAGATTTAAATACATGATACATGTTACAATTTTAATTATAATGGATAAAAGCATGCAAATTATTTCATTTTAAATTACAATTAGGTTGACAAAATTTCTTATATAATTATAATTGCTTTTCTTCCTGGCCGATGACAGATGTGATGATATCCTCTCTGCTCTTTCTTCCTTGATGCGATTGGCAAGATTGGTGGATTTGGTGAAGCCTATGAGGTTCCTTATGTTGCGGCCTTTAGGTTGTGCAGCTCCCTGTGTTTGGAATAAAGCGGACATTGTGCTGTTATGTGTCGATGGATTGTGTTGTATTACATTCTGTACATTCTGGTGGTTCGGTCTTAGTGAAAAGTATGAGTGTGTGACTGGAGTGTCCTATCCTCAGATGAAAAATTAAAATTTGCTCCATTCTCTTCGGAGTGCAATGGGATATCAATTTTTTTTTTTTTTCCATTGTTTCAAATATTTTCAATGTGGTGTTTACTAGTAACCATTTATGATGCCAATGTTCATGTCGTATAGTTCTTATATTCCGGATGACATCTTGGTGAAGGTGGCAATAGTTTTATCTGATACAGGGTGTCTTGTAGCTTCTTTCACTGATTCATCTGCTGCTTCATTCCCTTTGATACCCATATCTACTTTTCAGAATTGCATTCAAATGGTTTTCCTCACAAAATGATGCAGCATTTATGCTTCTAAACTTAATTTCACAGCTAACAAATATACACACTTCAATCTACTTCACAATTTAGTATACTTCTATAAAATCTGGCACATAATGTGTACCAATGGCTACTCACATTTTTTGGCTCTGCTTCTGTTATGGGGTGCTCTGTTAGCAGATTAACGAGAAGTCACAACTTACATCTCACATATGTATACGTAGCTCTATTTTATTATTTAACCCTCTTTCGTTTTGATAATGTAAGCAGAAATCAATTTTTTATACTGAAGGAGCACATCACTTTTTATATATGATATAAACTCTATTTGTGTGGGTTTTCCCTTTTGCTTAGTTCCTGCAAAGCGAGATCTGTTATTCATAATGTCTGGTACAACCTTACAATCTTTCAGTTCCTCTGCAAAGATACACGGATGTGCCCTCTTGCCTCAGAAGTGTAGTATGTTGACATCCATATTATTAGGTAATATTAACAACTGTATTTCAATTTACGAGGGTTGGCTGGTAAGTACCCCCTCACATAGAAGTGGCGCCTTTGGGCCAGTTTGATGGCTAGCATCATATACTTTAACTCTAGACTACCTTGTATCCATGGTTGCCAGTCAATAGCTTGTTTCAGTTTGGAATGATAGCATTTTAAAAATAAAAGTGTAGAAGTATCATGAAAATGGAGGATTTGGAAAAACAAGCTGTGATTAAATACTTCAATTTGAAAGGTTTAACACTTAAAGAAATCAAGGAGGAAATGAACAGTAAATTGAAAGATTCTTCCCCTTCATATACAATTGTTAAAAGGTGGGTGGCAGTTGAAAATCGATCTACAAGCACTAGTGATCAGGCCCGCTCTGGACTTCCTGTGAAAGTCACAACCCTAGAGATTTTGAAAAAATTCATTGTTTAGTACTAGAAGATCGCAGATTTAAGTTCTTTGACAGCAGAGGCTGTAAGCATATAAAAAGATAATGTTTTGGGCTTTCACAAGGTCTGTGCAAGATGGGTGCCACGTTTGTCGACACCTGATCAAAAGTTGCAAAGATAAACTGTTTCTGTTAAGAATTTGGAGCTCTACCATAAAAAACCCAGGGAATTTTTGAGATGGCTTATTACCATAGATGAAACTTGAAAACATCACTATACTCCAGAAAGTAAATCACAGTCAAAACAGTGGATTTTGCCAGGTGAACCAACTCCAAAAAAGGCAAAGTCAATTCTGTCAGCTAACAAGTTTATGACAAGTGTTTTCTGGGATGCAGAGGGAATGGTTTTTCTTGATTACTTGGAAAAGGGTAAAAGTATCACTGGTGGCTACTACACAAGCTTACTGCTACATTTGAGTAATGAAGTGAAAAGGAAAACACCTCATTTGGCAAAGAAAAAATCTTGTTTCTTCACAACAATGCTCTGGCCCATCGTTCAGTTATTGCAATGGGAAAAATGTACAAATTATAGTTGGAATTACTGCAACATGCACCCTACTTGCAGATCTAACACCCCAGCACAGGTTTCGGTCCTGAATTCCCTTCATAGAAATCCTAATCCTAACCAGAAATAAGTATCCCATGCCGGAAGATCAGTGGACCAAACTGGCTTTAAATCCTTATTAATGATTCTATCAAAGATTGCTGCAATAAATTAATGAGTTATCAGCTGTATGCATGGGGCAGTGTCTTGCTGGAAATATCTGGGCTTAATTATATGTCCATCAGCTATTGAAACATGGTACCTATTAGTATATTATTTCTTTAACTTTCTGCATATGTGGTACACTCTTTAAAATAGACCATATTATTCTGCATCCATTTATTGCACACCATACCGAAATTTTTTAACATACAAGGGATACTCATACACATAATTTCCTTTATCTGTAGTGTAATATCAGTTGTGTTGTGATTTTGGCACTGGGGCAGGTTTTCTCCAAGGTATCCTCGCCATCTCATTCCAGCAATGCTCCATCTTCATCACATGTATCATCAGTGTCACTGCCTGCATTGCTGTATGTAGTAAAGGTGGACGTTAAACACCACAAATTTCATTTTATCAGTTCTGTTGTGATGCAACATGACCTTGAAAATGAAACCATTCTTAGTCAGTGAACAGTATTAATCATGGATCAATTGTTCCACCAAAACCTTCCTACACAAATTTACCTGAGTGGTGATCACTTGGTAGTAATTTCTAGACAATAGTAACCTTGTATGGTTTGAGTTTTAAAAGTTTTGTGACTTTTCACTAAAATTTTTGAAATGTCCGTTTCTTGTGCAACACACCTAAGAGATTTTTGTGATGACTATTGTAAACTTTTGCTGATTGTGTATAAATTTTACTGCCTAAGCACACGAGTTTTTACGTTTCTTTTACTATCATAATGACCTTGTCTCTTTGAATTCATTTACAAGCAAATTTAGATATGGGCTACAATTGCTATAGATGTACATGTCTGCTGTAAATCAAGGATCAATAGGCTAGCAGACAACTGTTGTTTCTCTCTCCTTGTATATGGCCATTGATGAAGCTTCAGAATTCCAAAAATGTCTTACATCACTTGTTTAAAGTTTTTCCATTCTTTCTCATTAGGAACAGATGTGTGATGTACATTTTTAAAATTACTGTCACTTATCCCTCCCATTTCTAATGTCATCAATGTCTGCTGTGATAAGCTAAGTGCTTTAACCTCAAGATGGATTTGCATCGAATTTGATCCTTTAGAACAGTTCGTCCACTGTAAAACCAAATTGGAATGGCATTTATATATTTTATACTGGATTTAGGCTTTAGTAGGAGTTTCTCAGAAATTCAGCATTACTGTTGTGATTCAGCATACTGTACATAGAGAGGTCTGTACCTTTAACACATGCACGATAATGTGTCTTATTTTAAGTTTACATGTAGAGAATAGAGACTAAGGGCAACTGTTAATTCAGTTTGCTTTTTAAGGTAGAAAGTGTTATAAGTTGAGCAATTGAAGTTCTACTATGGGTTTCTTGTCGTGTTCTTACCTGAGTAGATGCACACAGGCAATTGTCAAAACTGAGTAACATGAAAATAATTTGTGGGGCAAGAAAAACAACTACTTAAGACTGAAGCAATTGTATTGAAAACAAAAAATTGCATTTAATAAATAAATGCAAGATAATTGATACTGAAGTGCTGCTGTAACTTGTTCTATTAACTAAACCAAATTTCTAAATGATGAGACTAAACAATCTGTTAACTTTAATTCCAATTGGTTTAACCAGTGCTAAATCATAAGAATTTAGCCTAGCACCTATATGAGCACATAATGAACTTCTTTATCTCAATCTGAGATGTTTTGACAGGATTTATGATTCTTTTGAATAGGCTGAAGTCCAACTATTTTGCTGACAGATATTCCATGTTGAAGCACCTTAACTTTAGGTCTAAGTTCCTCTCAACAAGGAATAACCACTGTGAGACAGACACAAAAACTGGACAGACATATTTTCATTTAACAGTAAAATATGTGCTTTGCCCCATACAATACAAAACCATTACTGAATAAGACAAAAATATAGACTTAGTGATATTTAACAATGAAAGATGTAATTTAAAATGTAACAGTAAGAACGACGTAAGTGACATCATACTGGAAGAATTAAACTGACTCTTTGCATAGGTTTACATATATTGCATTTTTTCAGAGCTTTACTCTTGCAATATACATATATTTTTATAACTGATATAATCTATTGTTTGAGTGAATGAATATAATTAATTTAAAAAATATAGTATTATTCTTGTCTAAAATAGTTTAAATTAAACTAGCATACTGTTCTTACTATAGCATTTATTGCTTATCACGGCAGTGTAAGCACACAATATTTAAAATGTTTGTATTTTAGAATTACTGCTTCAGCTTTACTCATGAAGAGACATTTTTAAACTTTCAAGAAAGATTATGCCAATTCTATTTTTAAGATACATGATCTAAGTCAACATTAAAAGCTGTTCTTAGTACAATATTTACCATTTTCCTGGGCATTGTAATACATTTGGTTTATAATGTTTATAAATTTATGTAGATTTAACATTTTTGCTGCAGTTGATGTACTTTAGAAATCCTGAACATTACAATCTATAATGTTAAATGACATTAGTCACACAGAGTATAAGCAACAATATTTAGTGTATAAAAACAGAAGCTAACAAGTGCAGCAATAAAAATATTATTGTAGGAAATTAATTGTTCTTTCACACTGGCCGTGTGTAAGCTAAATTGTGGAAACAGAGTCAGAATGAAAATTCAATGCCATAGCCGGGATTTGAACCACGGATCTTCTGGTTTCCATCCAGCTGCTCTACCATTGAGCTACTATGGCCAACGTGCTGACATGACATTAAATTCTCCAACTGACTCGTCTTTGTAGAATATAATTCTTTATTGTAGAATATAATTATTGTACTATTTATTGTAAAAGTAATTTTGCAAACATTTCTAACACATCCTTTGTGCACTGCATGTCTTTGTAGAAACCTTCGTTACATCAATATTAGATATAATGTTGTAGGCATCTATGCTGCCTTTTAGTTCTCTACAGAAGTTCCAGTGTGTTCCACAGATGATTGCAGATTTCTCTTCCACAGATATAGTTTTAGGATCACTTGCAACACATTTATCTTTCTGGCCTCTTCTCATGAAGTGGATGATTCTGGAAACAAGTTCATGTTTAAGGCTTAATCAGTTTTTTGTAGTTTTTTGAGTAGCAATATAAAGTTTAAGTTTGTACTCAGCATTTCTGTGACAAAAAATGTTTTTCTTCCAGTAATATTAACAAGTTGAGCCCAGTAATTTAGTTGTATGGTTAGTGCAATGTTTTTCCTCTTTTGAAACTTTGATCACTGTGACTTTCTATATGGGTATCTTTCACAGTTGAAAATTTATGATCATTTTACGACAAATTGGCATTACTGTGAACATCAATGATATCCATTGCAGCCATTTGTTTATTCTTATTTTGTTTTTGGTAGGAATATTGAGTATATATCTTGTGAAGATTCTGTTACCTGCTTTAAGATCCAAGAAGCTATGCGTGATTGGAGGAACTTAGTAACAGTGACGTCAAAATTAATCGGAAAAGCTATTTCTAGTCGGTTTATTGACAGTTTGTCGCTTATATTTATATATTATTGAGGGACTCATTTCGGAATCCATTGCCTCCATCTTCAAGCTATATTCAACTAGCATCTGTTGTCATCTGCTCTCCTCTCTTTGGTGGTGGAACTATGAGCTTCTTTGTCAAATTATCTACTGGTGGGATTTTGAAGTTCTTTACACGATCGTTATTTCTCCATATGAGCATGTTGTCAGTTTATTTTGGTTTATCACTCCTTTTAGTAATTTTAGATTTGGATCAATGTCATGATTTTTGTTCCAAAAATGAAATGCTACTGCTAACTTATCTTCTTGTTTCATTTTGATGTTTCTAAAGTGCTCTTTGACTATGCCTTTTAGATTTCATTTATTTTGGCCTATGTAGCATTTTTCATGATTCTTACAACTTATTTGGTATATTCCGGATCTGTTAACTGATGAGATTTCATCTTTTGCTTTTGAATTTAGCAATTTTAAAACTGAATGTCCATTAGAAAGTGCCAAGATGATATTTTGTTCCTTAAAGATCTTTTTATATTTATTAAATGAATATGCTGTTGCTTTCTTTTTCTTTTGCAAATGTGGTTGCTTCCTTAATTATTTTCTTTAGTTTAGCTGTTCTAATTTTCTTAAACGCCAGACTTTTGTTGTATCCATTTTCTTCTGCTATGTGTAGTATGGCTTTTTGTTCTTTGAAGTATTCTGCTTTATCCATGGGTATGTCGACTAGTCTGTGTGAAAGACTGTTTATTATTGCATGTTTATATATAATTGGGTTGTAGCTATTACTTTTTATGCAATTTTCTGAATGTGTTTGCTTCCTGTAAATTCCAAATTTTATTTTTGTGTTATTCTTGATGATATTTAGATTCAAGAATGACAGTTGTCATTTTGATTTTCTTTTCTACTGTGAATTCGATAGTCCTTTCTTGCAGATTGAGTAATTTTAATGCATCATCTAAATGTTTATTATGCACTATTGCAAAGATGTCATCAACATATCTATACCAAACTTTGAAGATACATGGGAAGGCCCTTTTAATTTGTGTGTCAAATGCACTCATAAATAAGTTTGCCAAAAAAGGTGAAAGTGGATTGCCCATTGATAATCCTGATTTGTGCCTGTAGTGGTTTCCATTAAAGCTGAAGAAGTGTTGTTCAATGCATAATTTTGTTAGTGAAATGTATTCTTCTGCTTCTACTGTTTCCATTTCTTTGTAGTCATTTTTTTCTTAGTGTCTCTAATTTTTCTGTTTTTATGCTTGGGAATAAAGATGTGACATCAAATGAAACCAGTCTATCATTTTCATCCGGAAATCATGACATTGATCCAAATCCAAAATTATTAAAAGGAGTGATAAACCAAAATAAACTGACAACATGGGAGAACTTATTCATATGGAAAAATAAGGACCGAGTAATGAACTTTGAAATCCCATCAGTAGATAATTTGATAAAGAAGTTCATAGTTCCACTGCCAGAGACAGGAGAGCAGACCAAAACAGATGCTAGTTGGAGAGAGGTTGAAAATAGAGGCAACTGCTTCCGAAATTAGTCCCTTGATAATATAAAATTGTAAGTGATGAAGTGTTAATAAACCGATTACAAATAATTTTTCCAATCCAAGAAGCTATTTCATTGGCTTTTCTGGCTACCTTGGCATTGTCTACTGATACTGTATCTGTCATGTTTTGGAGTTGCGTGCTGTTAAATTATATGTCCAAAGCGGTCTTTTGTGTATTGAAATTAAAGTGTTGACAGCAGACAGTGTGAAGCATTGTAGTTGGTTGAAACACTTTATCTTTCATAAATTTGCTTCAGACATTTGTCTCTTCAATTTCATTTTCAGTTGAAGGTTTCTGCACATCATACATGTCTCTTTTATGTTTTAAGGATGTAATGTTCATTTAATGCAAGACAGATTCTGCAAACTTTGTTCTCATATACTGACTGTCATAAATAAGCCTGAAAGACATCAAAATTGAGTTTTATTTATGTACACTCTTTAGTTGCTCTTGTTCTGTATTGGACATGAAGGATTGCTTAATTTTGCTCAAAGGCCTCCTTTTAAAACTGGTGTTCTTGTATGTGCCATAAATTTAAGACATGGGATACTGTCTTTACTTTCCTTCCAAAGGAAGCCATGCTATCTTGGGAACCAGAGGTTTACACAGAGGACCACTATAGTTATAAGTTCAATGCAAAGAAAAACAAAGAGGTTGTGTGTTCACACATGCTCATGCAGGCATATATGTCTCCGAATAGCAAAACTAAAAGGCAAGAAAATTTTATCTCTTGGCCATATAAAAAGAACGTAATTTCAAAGGTATCAATAGTGTCCGGGTTTATGAAGACTTAAATATCATTTAAAACATACTGTACTCTTGTTATATCCATGCATTTACAAGAAAATTACAATTTCTAAATTTTTATTCCGATTAACATAAAGTAGATAAGTATTTGTAGTAATAGTTATTCGAGGAGTAGAGAAAGTCATGTAAGTGTCATATATACTGTTTGTGGCTCATAGTATGCTGTTAACTTAATAAGGGCAATATTGTGACTTGCAAAAGATACTGATGAGTAGTGATTTGTGGGACTACATTGGAATGTTGTATCACACTATCACACAACAGGCTTTGTTGCTCTCTTTGGATGTTCTGTTACTTGAACTGGTATGGTCATGCAAGTATTACATCTTCTTGTTTGAGTTAATATTCCACTAAACCTTAAAGGCAATATCAAATACAGAGATATTATGCCCCAAAGGTGACATACCCTGGATACTTTATAACTAATCTTTGTTACATTTAATCTTTGAAATTATTTCCTGCTCATGGAAGAACAATTAACTAAATACAAACTAACCCTAAAAGTTCCTAACATAGCAGGTTTTATTGGAATATTTAATATCTGAGATTGATTTCATCTTTATCCATAACATTTTAAGTAAAGGTTTAATGTTGATGCAGTGTCTCAGTAAGCCAGTTAGAGTGCATTGGCATAGAGAGATATTGAGTCCTAGGCATGTCTTTGAATTTCATAACTTTTATCCAGCTTTCAAAAAACTCATTTGTACTGTAACAGAACACTGTATATAGTGTGGTCTGAACAATTATTGATGGATTCAATGAAGCTGATGATTAAATTTATGCATATTTTATGGGCTTTTTTTTCCACAGATTAGTTCCAGAAATTAAGAACAACATTCAATTTTAGAGCTGCTTGAAATGGATAAGAAAACAGAAATCAAAGAAGAGGATCCTCTATCAAATGACATAGCCTCACAGAAGGAGAGAGAGTTCTTTCATGTTTCAGTGAAGACAAGTATTGATACTGTGCTTGTTGACACTGATTGTAACATGACTGTCCAAACGGAAGTTAAATCAGAGACTCCTTTTATCAAACACTCTGTAAAGCAGGTTAAGACTGAAAGTGCTACATGCAGCAACAACTGGGAGATGCTTAGAGAAACAGAAATAGAACAAAAGACTCTGTTTTCTCAGTTTGGTTCACAGAATGAGGAAGAGTTTCTTCTAGAGGACCCTCTAATGGTGGATAACAAATACAACAGTGATCATCAAATACATAACAAAATAGAAATTAAAGAGGAACCTTGGTCTGTTGAAACAGAAACTTCCTCACTCTATGATAATATTAAGGTAAGTTGTATAGAAACCTTCTGTAGTTAGTCTGAGGAATGTTTTGTAATATAGAACCCATTATATTTTGTGCTATTGCAGAATATTTCAATGTGCTACACTTAAAATAAAGAGTAACATTAATGGCAAGTGAAGTCAAGAATTGGTAAGCAACAGACAACCCCGTGATAAATCTTTAACCAGTTGGGAAATTTAACTCAAAACCAGGCTTTTTGTTTCCTCAAAAAATATTATACCCATATAGTAAGACATTTTGATAAAATAGTACTGGATTTAAGTTTTAATTTGGGTATAATACATGTATTATATTTATTTCCAAAATGGAAGAAAGGTGGACTTTGATGCCAGTTTACTGAGTCAGGAAAAATGTAACTACTGTTTCTTGAATGCTACTATGACTAACTACAAATTTTAGCCTCACATCATGTGTCAGAGTCTCTGTTATGTCATGTGCAAAGGGATGAATCTTGTAATTCGTACGTGTATAGCTACATAGCCAAAAACTCACCTCCCCAACTAGCTATTTGGTTAGATGCAAGTCAAGTTATGACTGGATGAGGGCCAAGCACTGAATTAGATCAAAGTATAAACTCGAAAGAAGCGTAGAGACAGTGAAGCACAAATTAATACAAAAGTGAATCTAGAATATATTGACACATTGCTTCACTCACACTGTTTATTTACAGGACATGTTTCAAGAGCTCTTGCTCTTATCCTCAGCTGATACTCGATTAGTGTAAGTTGTAGTGGTTTCTTCTTTCTCCGTATTGTCAATAGATGGCGTGATGTACTTGTCAAAGATGTCCGGTGGTGGAGTTTCAAAATTCATGACTCTATGACGATTTTTGTTGATGAAGATTTTTTCCCATACGGAAAGGTCTATGGGGTGATTAACGTATTTTATTAGAGATGTTTCCAAATTGATGTCAGGTCTAGTATTCAACAAATGAAAAGCCACTGCTGATTTTTCTGTTTCACCATTTTTAATGTTTCTTATATGTTCTTTAGTTCTGAGGTTAATATTTCTTTTTGTTTTTCCTATATAAATTTTAGGGCAAGTTTCACATTTGATCTCATAGATTCCTGGTTTTTCTTTGGTAGTGATTGAATTTTTGGGAGGGCCTTTTAACAAATTTCTGATATTAAACCTATTTTGAGGTGCAGGAGTTATGTTGTGTTTTGAGAAGACTTTTTGAAATTTGTTATAGGCTGATGGGTGGAAAGTGAATTTTTTAAAAGTTTTTTCTCTTTTTCTCCTGTAGTTTCTAGGGTGGTGGTTTCCAAGTATACCTACCAATGAGCTTATTCCACTTCTCAAAAAATGGCTGGAATCAATACAAATAACACCTGAAGAAATAGAAAAACTTTCACAACTTACAGAAATTTGTATCAATCAAAATTTTTTCAGCTTTAATGGACAGATCTATAAACAAAAAACGGGCCTAGCTATGGGCAACCAATTGTCTCCCTTCTTGGCAGATTTATTTATGAGTGCTTTTGAAACACATATCACAAAAGCTTTTCCAAATTATTTCAAAGTGTGGTATGGCTATGTTGACAACATTTTTGCAATAGTACCTAAAAAACTCATACAAGATGGTCTTAGACTTTTGAACATACAAAATCCAGCTATAAAATTTACATTGGAAACAGAAGAGGATGGTGTGCTCCCCTTTTTGGACATCAAGATCAAAAAAATGAACAACAAACTCACTTTTGGTATTTACAGGAAAGCGACACACACAGATAATTACATTAAGAACAACAGTTTCAACCCAAAACAACACCAACATGCCATTTTCAACAGTTTAATCTTTCGGATGATCAACTTTCCACTAAACAGAGAAGAATATCAAGAAGAATACCTACACATAAAAAAAGTAGCTATATCCAACGGTTTCAACCCAAATTTAGTAGACAAAACAGTTAACAGACTCAACAAAGCTAAGAAAATAAAAGAAACCACCACCCTAGAACCTACAGGAGAAAAAGAGAAAAAACTTTTTAAAAAATTCACCTTCCACCCATCAGCCTATAACAAATTCCAAAAAGTCTTCTCAAAACACAACATAACTCTTGCTCCTCAAAATAGGTTTAATATCAGAAATTTGTTAAAAGGCCCTCCCAAAAATTCAATCACTACCAAAGAAAAACCAGGAATCTATGAGATCAAATGTGAAACTTGCCCTAAAATTTATATAGGAAAAACAAAAAGAAATATTAACATCAGAACTAAAGAACATATAAGAAACATTAAAAATGGTGAAACATAAAAATCAGCAGTGGCTTTTCATTTTTTGAATACTAGACATGACATCAATTTGGAAACATCTCTAATAAAATACGTTAATCACCCCATAGACCTTTCCGTATGGGAAAAAATCTTCATTAACAAAAATCGTCATAGAGTCATGAATTTTGAAACTCCACCACCGGACATCTTTGACAAGTACATCACGCCATCTATTGACAATACGGAGAAAGAAGAAACCACTACAACTTACACTAATCGAGTATCAGCTGAGGATAGGAGCAAGAGCTCTTGAAACATGTCCTGTGAATAAACAGTGTGAGTGAAGCAATGTGTCAATATATTCTCGATTCACTTTTGTACTGAATTAGATGCTTCATCCCCATGGTCTTCATAAGCATGCTAAAATTTGATTATAACAAACAATTTAATACTAATTCCCAGAAATTCAGAGTGGCCAACTTTACACTACATTGAAATATTTCCAGCAGTTTCATCTCCATATACAGCTCCATTCCTCTTTATATTTGATATTGCTTAAGTGTTGTTTAGCTTGTATAACACTTCATAGCGCTTGTAATCTATCCTTTAAATCTCCTCCTTTTGTTCTTTTTTCTTTTATTGCATTATATTAAAAAAATTGTGTTGATTTTGTCGAGTATGGATATCTAAAATTTTAGCAGGCCAATGTGTGGTGAATTTGACTTTAGAAAATTTTGAATTTTTATGATTTCATAAATATGTTCTTCAGTGCACATTTCTTTTGTTAGAATTGCCCAATATTGTAGTAACCAAATGCTACAATATTGTTTTTTTAATGACATAGTACACCTGAAATTTTTATTTAAAACAATTTTAGGAATGCACACTTAATTCATATTTTAGAAGGTAATATTTAGATAATTGAAAGTTACAATTTCAGTAATTGAAACAATTTGTGTGGATACTCTAAGACACTGAAATAATGTTCATATAATCTTGTGAATTCCACATTAGCACAAACAGTACTTTCTAAAGAAGAAGTGGAAGAAGAGTTTGGTAATGAAAGTGATGGATCCAAAAGAGATCCAGCTTTTCAGGATTTGCTGGAGCATATGTATGTTTATTATGGCCACAAAGTTGAAGTCTGGACCTTATATGAGTTTAACACCAGTTAGAAAGATTGAGGTGCTTAAAAACTTAGAGAAAGGAGCGAAGAAATGGCTAATTACAAAACAATATGAAATGCAACCCATTGTTTCACTGAAGTGCATAACAAAGCAAAGAAAAAATAATGGAGAGTTGCAGTCAACAAGGGAGGAAGTGGAAATGAATCTGCGGCAACAGGTTTTTTTTTTGTTTTTTTTTTTTTTAAGTTTACTGCCTCCAACGTTAAGTCATATAGGATGATGAATGTAATGGGTGAAATGATGCTCAAATGAGCCCATGGTCCATAGAGCTTAGAGTTACCCGACATTCGTATTTCAGGATAAGGGAAAACCCCGGAAGAAACCTTATCCAGGTAACTCACCCTGACCGAGATTCGAACTTGCGACCTCTTGAATGTGAGGCAGACTCGCGGATATTAATAGATGCATTTTTAAGTAGTTCAGGCAGTCACATCAACAAAACATTCCAATAATTGGCCCACTTCTGCATGTTAAAGCAGAGAATGTGCAGAGAAAGTAGAAATTTAAAACCGAAAGCAAGTTCTGGTGTGTACAGGATTCAAAGAATATAAATGTATTTCTTTTAAAATGTTTATAGTGGAAGTGCATCACAGTGGAAATGATTACTGGATGTGAATCTAAAGATTTATTTAGTGTGGATGAAACAAGTCTGTTCAAGTGTATGATCAAGAAAACACTTCATTTTAAAAAGAAGAAATGTGGTTGCAGTAAAATCTGTAAGCAGAGAGTGACAGTATTGGTTGGTGGCAGTATGTCTGGCTCGGAGAATTTGTCATTGATAGAAAAATTAATGAAATCAAGATTTTTTGAGTCTGCAGGTAGTCTCCCAGTATGATACAGGACTAACAGAAAAGCTTGGATGACTGCCGGACTGTTTCAAAATTAACTTGTGACCATAGCGAGAAAGTTTTAAGGGTCAATAGGAAAATTGTTTTGTTCAACAACTCTGCAGTCCATAATATTATTCCTGAAGTCAAATACATCAATATTATCTACTTTCCTCTGGTATGGCCTCATTTGTGCTGCCTGGATCCAGGAGCAGTACAGCCCGACTGTAGTGATTACAAGTCTGCCTCATGTTCAGGATGATGTGATTTTGACCAGAGTTTGAGCCTTCTTAATGTTTACATGTTTTATCATTGAATCCCCCATTAGTAGGTACAAGTTCCTGTTGGTTCATCTTATTTACCATGTTGATTAGCTTAGGATTTACCTTTTTAAATTTATTTGTAACCAAAGGGTTTTCCGCAATTTGGCTCACTGTTCTGTTACGATGTGATGCTTTCTTCTTCTCAATGCAGTCTTTCATAAGCACACTGTATCTGTCACATATCTCAAGTACGACATCATTACCTTTTTGATGTGTGTTTGGAGGAATTTAGTAACAGTGACGTCAAAATTAATCTAAAAATTATTTGTTGTTGGTTTATTGACACTCGTCACTCGTCACTTAAAGTAAGTGACGAGTGTCAATAAACCAACAACAAATAATTTTTATATCATTACCTTTACTGCTCACGTGGACTGCTTGCCCAGTTGAATTTACTGTAATGTATTTTGTCTTCATCTGCTGTAATGCTTCCTTCAGGTTCTCATTTTCCTTTATGAGTTTAACATTTTTCTTATGCACATGATCTAGATCCTTCTTTAGTATTATAAGTTTATCCATTGTTTCCATAAGGTTTTGTTGTTTGCATTTCTTTCTTCTGTGTCATATGGTCCACACTTCCACATATAATCATTGTTATATATTAGTTTGTTGCTTAGCTGTTTTGCAAAATTATAGATTAATACTGCATGATATATATTTGTGTTATTTCATTCCAGGTTTATGTATGTTTGTTGCAAACGGGGATAAACAGCTGCATGCCATGAATTGTATTACATTCCCGTATTTATTCTTCATCATCATCATCATCATATTTGATGGTTTAAGCTCTTCCTTCCTTTGGTTGCAATTTTCTTTATCCAAAATTTCTAACATGTCTCCTTTATCAGCTTTTGGTACAGAATTTAGGTTCTCCTCATTTTCCCAAAAGCAATAAGCATTATTGTTAATATGTATGTATTTTGTTTTCTAGAGTAATCTCTCATTTCTAGTTTATGGATAGGTATCTAATTAAATGAAATTTGTATATGTATGGCCACATTTGAAACTATCTCTGTGTTCCAAATAAAAAAGGATGTTTTGTTTCATTTGAAACTATTCCTGAAAAAAGAATTCTGTAACATAACTTGGATAGAAGAATAAGCTCCTATTCATTATGCAGTTGAAGGTGTAATACAAAATTGTCGATGCTGTCCAGTTTTTGTAAATTGCTTATGTGAACCTTGTTTCTTTGACTCAAATTTGAGATTAATATCAAATATGGAAATTCATCCATTGTCTATAAATAAATAAGGGTTATTGAACACACAAGCAACACATCAGTATCTGACATAGAATATATCATCCCTCATCATCCGATATGGCTTAACATTGGACATAAATTAAAAGAAAGTACTATCCTTCATAAGTTGGCAGTGCTTGGAGAAGAAAAATAGATCTCTGTCTCTGTACTCATAACACAAATATAAAGTTAGTATTTTTTTCCCATTCATGGAAATGTTGAAGACAGTGTTGCAATAAGTTTAAGAGTGAGTTGATTAATGACACTAAACAACACTTACATTTAAACTTCTCAGAACATATCGAGATTTAACTGTATTGGAACACCACAGTGAAGCGAAATAAATATTAATTTTTAGATGAGTCGTATTTATTACACATCTGCTTCACTTTCGCACCTATTTTGAGGACATGTTTCGCAAATCATCCTTTGCATCTTCTGCTCTTATGCGACTAAAGCTTGATCCAGTGGTGTGGTGGGTGTGGGTAATTCTGGAGTTGCTGCTGCTATCTGTTGATTTAGTGATGAACTTAAATGTGGGATTCTCTTCTGGCGGGATTTCAAAGTTCATTAGTTGGTTTTTATGCTTTTCTATGTATATTCTCTCCCATATGACGAGTTCACTATGTTTTTGTACGTATTTTAGTAATTCTGTGCTATCTTCAATTTCATGATTTTCAGACCAGAAATGAGCTGCTATTGCGGACTTATCAATATTTTTGTATCTTAAGTGCCTGAAGTGTTCTTTCTTTCTAGTGCCTATGTTTCTTTTTGTCCTTCCTATGTACATTTTTTCACCGTCTTTACACTTAATCTTGTAAATGCCTGACTTTTCCTCTGGTTTTATCTTATCAGTATTATTACTGTGAAGTAGGTTTTTAATGTTGTAATTGTTTTATGGTGCCAATGTTATATTGTATTTCTTGAATATTTTTTGGAACTTTTTTGTGGCCCAGGGGTGGTAAGTAAATTTAGCAAATCCAATTTCTTGTTTTATTGGTGTGAGAGTTGTGATCTGTTTTAATCTCTTTTGAAGTTTGAATGATTTTAGTTTTTTATCTACAAGGTTTTTTCCATATCCATTTTTAATTGCAGTTTTTAAGATTTGATGGTATTCGTTTTGATATTCTTGCTGGCTGAGGGGTAGATTTACTAATCTGTGTGTGAGACTGTTGATGGTGGCATGTTTGTGTGGAATTGGGTTGAAACTATTTGCTTTGATGTAATTATCTGTGAGTGTTGCTTTTCTATGGATACCAAATTCTAGTTTTTCATTGCTTTTTGTGATTTTAAGGTCCAAAAAAGGTAGAGTACAGACCTCTTCAGTTTCCACTGTGAATTGTATGCTGGGTTCTTGCAGGTTGAGTAGTTTCAAAGCATCATCTATTTGTTTGTAGGGCACTATTGCAAAGATGTTGTCTACGTATCTGTACCATGTTTTAAAAATATAAGGGAAGGCTTTAGTTATATGTGTTTCAAAAAAGCTCATGTATAGATTGGCCAAAAATGGTGATAGTGGGCTTCCCATAGCTAGTCCTGAAATTTGTTTATAATATTTTCCATCGAAGACAAAATAATTTTGATGTATACATATTTGAGTCATTGCCAAATATTCTTCTATTGCATTGGCATCTAGGTTTATAGATTACAATTACTTTCTTGGAAGTGTTGAAAACAGTGTTGTTATGATAAATTAAAAATGCTAACTGACAATGAATATGAAACCATTAACAAAAATCCTCTAAAAACTTGCATACAGTCATATGAAAAAACAATAGCAAAATCAAGCATAATACCAAACAAATATGCAGTTAAACCGGATAACCCAACCTTACCAAGACTTTATGGCTTACCCAAAATACACAAACCATCCATAGCAATGAGACCTATAGTTAGCAGTATAAATTCACCAACATACAAACTTGCAAAGTGGCTAACAAACAAATTAAGTTCATTTCCAAAATTCGACAGCCTAAGCATCAAAAACACCTATGAACTTATAGAACACATTAAGGATACTGAACTAAAAGAAGAGGACACACTAGTCTCATTTGATGTTAAATCACTGTTTCCCAGCATACCAGTTAATCAACTCCCACCGTTGATAGAAAAATGGCCCAAATCACTTGGAATGGCATCATCTGAAATTTCAGACTACATTGAACTAACCAAATTATGCATAGAACAAAATTTCTTCCAGTTTCAAACAAAATATTATCACCAAACTTCAGGGTTAGCAATGGGCAACCTACTATCACCCTTCCTGGCCGATCTGTACATGAGTGCATTAGAAATAAGGATCAACAAAGGTTTCCCTTGGATGTTCAAACTCTGGCAACGATATGTAGATGACATCTTTGCAATAGTACCAAAAAAACACATCAGTGATGCACTAAAACTTTTAAATATCCAAGAAAAAAGCATCAAATTCACTGTAGAAATAGAAAAAGACGAGCATTTACCATTTTTGGATCTAAAAATAATGAGGAATAAAAACAGACTAAACTTTGGCATTTACAGAAAACCAACACAGACAGACAACTACATAAAAGCTAATGGCTACAACCCAAGATCCCACAAACAGGCAATCTTCAATAGTTTAGCACACAGACTGGTAAACATCCCTCTCACAGCAGAAGAATACAAAACAGAATACAACAAAATAATTGAAATAGCACAAAAAAATAACTTTCCCAAATCATTAGTGGACAAAAAAGTGAGCTTAGCAAAAAAGAAGAAGCTACTAAAGGAAACCACAACTCTCTCATCTACAGAAACTAATATGATTTTCAAAAAATTCACTTACCATCCATGGGCCTATGATAAATTCAAAAAAGTCTTCAAAAAACAAAATATTCAACTAGCACCAGTCAACCATTTCTCCTTAAAAAACCTAATTTGCTCAAACATCAAAGATGCCATTCCATCAAACAAAAAATCTGGTATATATCAAATTGAATGCAATGACTGTAGTCAAATTTATATTGGAAAAACAAAAAGAAATTTAGAAACAAGAGCAAAGGAACACTTTAGAAACATAAAATACAAACAATTAGAAAAATCAGCAGTTGCCACACATTTTTGGGAAAAAAAACCACAACATAAATCCAGAACCAAAACTACTGAAACATACATCAGGAAAACAAGAACTATCCACATGGGAACAAATCTTCATTTCAAAAAATAGGAACAAAGTATTCAATTTCGACATCCCCCAGAAGGATTTGTTCAGCAAGTTCCTTGAGCCGCCACCAGAGGAGACCTGTGACAAGGTATCGTCAGCTACACCAACGAGAACCAGTCGAGAGCCGGCCGATGATAGAGGCAAAGCCTCTGAAACTAGTTCCGGAAAAATTTAAAAGTGAGTGTTGTCTAGTGTCTTTAATCGACTCTCTTTAAAGTTAATAGGTTTATAGAGTTTAGCCATTTTTTCAGTTGAATCAAAAGTTTGTCTAATGGAATGCTAGGGAAGAGGGAGCGGACATCAGAGGATACTAAAGTGTCATGAGGTTTTAGTTTAAGATTTTGAATTTTTTCTACCAGGTCTAAAGAGTTTTTTATGCTCAGTATGGAATTGTGGAAAGGACTGAAATTTTTTGGACAGCCATTTTGCCAGAAGTTCATCACTAAATCAACAGATGAAAGCAGCAACTCCAGAATTACCCACACCCACCACACCACTGGATCAAGCTTTAGTCGCATAAGAGCAGAAGATGCAAACGATGATTTGCGAAACATGTCCTCAAAATAGGTACGAAAGTGAAGCAGATGTGTAATAAATACGACTCATCTAAAAATTAATATTTATTTCGCTTCACTGTGGTGTTCCAATACAGTTAAATCTCGATATATTGAAGTGACGTCAAGTCAAGAGGAACACGCGAGAGTTAGATCCAGCCAATTTTAAAAACCGGAACATGGAGGTAAGAAAGTTCACATTTGAAAATTTCAACGAATTTCGGCAACAAGAAAGAAATAAAACAATATTTGAAACTAAAGACAAAAAGAAGGTTAATATCAGCGGACATAAAATTTATCAACAATTGCTTAAAACAAAACATTTCTCTGAAATTTCTAAGAAAAATAGTAAAATTTAACCACAACAATAGAGAACAATTAGCTGCTGAAAAAGTCGTGTTAAAATCCGAAAAAGCAAATCACTACAGAAAACTAACTAATATAGACCTCTCATTGTACAACCTACATTTGAAACTGGTAAAATTACTAGGAAACACAGCATGGGACCATTTAGAAACCAAATTATTTGAACATATAAATTATAAAGTCAAAGAGAAAGTTTATCGTCAAAAGAAGAAACTAAAGCATAACCATAATGATTGACAACCAAAACAAAACATAATTTCAGCAAAGATCACATCCTTAGACAATGTAATTAATCTCTCAAAGCAAAATTTTAACACTGAAGAAATAGATGTGCTTAACCAAGGCCTAAAAACATGTATAACATACTCGATCAACCCGGATGAATTCATTGCAGATATAGAATTAGCAGTAGCAGGCTTGGAAACCATGAACAAAAATATAATTAGGAAAAAATCATCTCCTATATTGGAAAACATAATTTGTTTCAAATGTTTTCCTGGTTTTTTATTTATTAAGATAATTAAATCTTTAAGGAAAAAGGATGTAATCTTCTCAAGGGCTGCTAAAGGGAACAAAATAGTAATCTTAGATACAGCTACATACAGGGAAAAAATGTTAGAGTTACTACAACAAAAAGAATTCCAAGAAATAGATTCTAATCCACTCAACCGATGCATAAAAGATGTACAAAAAACCATCATTAATAGTAAAATTTTAACAACTGCAGAACAAAAAACTATCAAACCGGACAACCCTACCCTTGCAAGACTATACGGTTTGCCTAAAATACACAAACCCAACATACCCATGAGACCCATTGTAAATAATATAAACACTCCGACTTACCTTCTGGCAAAATGGCTGTCCAAAAAATTTCAGTCCTTTCCACAATTCCATACTCTGAGCATAAAAAACTCTTTAGACCTGGTAGAAAAAATTCAAAATCTTAAACTAAAACCTCATGACACTTTAGTATCCTTTGATGTCCGCTCCCTCTTCCCTAGCATTCCATTAGATAAACTTTTGATTCAACTGAAAAAATGGCTAAACTCTATAAACCTAGATGCCAATGCAATAGAAGAATATTTGGCAATGACTGAAATATGTATACATCAAAATTATTTTGTCTTTGATGGAAAATATTATAAACAAATTTCAGGACTAGCTATGGGAAGCCCGCTATCACCATTTTTTGCCAATCTATACATGAGCTTTTTTGAATATAACTAAAGCCTTCCCTTATATTTTTAAAACATGGTACAGATATGTAGACGACATCTTTGCAATAGTGCCCTACAAACTAATAGATGATGCTTTGAAACTACTCAACCTGCAAGAACCCAGCATACAATTCACAGTGGAAACTGAAGAGGACTGTACTCTACCTTTTTTGGACCTTAAAATCACAAAAAGCAATGAAAAACTAGAATTTGGTATCCATAGAAAAGCAACACACACAGATAATTACATCAAAGCAAATAGTTTCAACCCAATTCCACACAAACATGCCACCATCAACAGTCTCACACACAGATTAGTAAATCTACCCCTCAGCCAGCAAGAATATCAAAACGAATACCATCAAATCTTAAAAACTGCAATTAAAAATGGATATGGAAAAAACCTTGTAGATAAAAAACTAAAATCATTCAAACTTCAAAAGAGATTAAAACAGATCACAGCTCTCACACCAATAAAACAAGAAATTAGATTTGCTAAATTTACTTACCACCCCTGGGCCACAAAAAAGTTCCAAAAAATATTCAAGAAATACAATATAACATTGGCACCATAAAACAATTACAACATTAAAAACCTACTTCACAGTAATAATACTGATAAGATAAAACCAGAGGAAAAGTCAGGCATTTACAAGATTAAGTGTAAAGACGGTGAAAAAATTTACATAGGAAGGACAAAAAGAAACATAGGCACTAGAAAGAAAGAACACTTCAGGCACTTAAGATACAAAAATATTGATAAGTCCGCAATAGCAGCTCATTTCTGGTTTGAAAATCATGAAATTGAACATAGCACAGAATTACTAAAATACGTACAAAAACATAGTGAACTCGTCATATGGGAGAGGATATACATAGAAAAGCATAAAAACCAACTAATGAACTTTGAAATCCCGCCAGAAGAGAATCCCATATTTAAGTTCATCACTAAATCAACAGATGGCAGCAGCAACCCCAGAATTACCCACACCCACCACACCACTGGATCAAGCTTTAGTCGCATAAGAGCAGAAGATGCAAACGATGATTTGCGAAACATGTCCTCAAAATAGGTACGAAAGTGAAGCAGATGTGTAATAAATACGACTCATCTAAAAATTAATATTCTCGGAACATGTTTCGGAACCTCAGAAACATGTTCTGGGAAATTTAAAAGTAAGTGTTGTTTAGTGTCATTAATCGACTCACTCTTAAGTAAACAGAGCCAGACTGAAAAATTCAATGCGTGATGTCATTGTATAAAGTTTTGTAAATATTTAATATATGCATTGTTGTCAAAATAAAGTATCCATTGATAAAAATGCAAACACTAGACAAGAATCAAGTGTTACCCTGGTAATTTTACTGCAGCAAAGTCGCAATCCTGTAACAGAATAATTCCTACTATTAACATCATACACAAGATTTAATGAGTCAATCATACTCAATTCAATGAGTCAGTTGGAGAATTTAATGGCATGTTGGCCATAGTAGCTCAGTTGGTTAGAGCAACCGCACAGAGATCCGTGGTTCAAATCCCGGCTATGGCATTGAAGTTTTCAGTCTGGCTCTATTAATCCAAACCTTAGCCTACACATGGCTAGTGTGAAAGAAGTTATTATTTGCACCACTCTTAAACTTAATAAATTTAGCAGTTTGTGGGCTCTTGTATATGACCTTATATGAGTGGTAGAAGTTAAATAGCAAGCATGCCATGCTTTTGATTTTGAATGGAACTTAATTCTTTGTAGTAATGTAGAGAAAGTCATATAAATGTAACAGAAGATTGTGCTAAATACTGCACTAACACATTCTCAGTTATCTTTATTAAAGATTATGTTTGCCATTTCTACCTTTTAACCATAATTTCTATTTCTGTTTTGCTTCACTTGATGTAATGCCAATTCTTTATTTTATGTGTAACTTAAAGATTTGTAATACTAATGTTTGGAAAGCCATGTAAATGCATAATGAATTTTAATAAATCCTGGGCCAACTGAATCATACAGTCTGATATATCTTTCATAAACATTACTTTTGTCAGTTGTTCTTTTCTTTAAGGAAGATTGCCATTTGTGTAATTTTGTTTGCTTGATATCATCAAACTTTTGTTTCCTATAACTGTTTATGACAATTTACAAACAAACAAAATCTTGTGTATGATTAAAATAATTCTCAGAAGTGTTGAAAACAGTGTTATGATAAATTAAATTTAAAGGGAGTCGTTAATGACACTAAACAACACTTACTTTTAAATTTTTCCGGAACATGATTCAGAGGCTTTACCTCTATCCTCAGCCGGCCATCGAAGGGTTCTTATTGGTGTAGTTCATGATATTTTGTCACAGGTCTCCTCTGGTGGCGCTTCAAGGAACTTGCTGAACAAATCTTTCTGGGAGATGTCGAAATTGAGTACTTTGTTCCTATTTTTTGAAATGAAGATTTGTTCCCATGTGGATAGTTCTTGTTTTCCTAATGTATGCTTTAATAGTTTTGGTTCTGGATTTATGTTGTGGTTTTTTCCCCCAAAAATGTGTGGCAACTGCTGATTTTTCTAATTGTTTATATTTTATGTTTCTAAAGTGTTCCTTTGCTCTTGTTTCTAAATTTATTTTGGTTTTTCCAATATAAATTTGACTACAGTCATTGCATTCAATTTTTTATATACCAGATTTTTTGTTAGATGGAATGGCATCTTTGATGTTTGAGCAAATTAGGTTTTTTAAGGAGAAATGGTTGACTGGTAATCGACTCCCTTTCAATTTAACTTGTGTATGATGTTAATAGCAGGAATTATTCTGTTACAGGATTGGAACTTTGTTGCAGTAAAATTACCAGGGTAAGACTTGATTCTTGTCTAGTGTTTGCATTTTTATCAATGGATACTTTATTTTGACAACAATGCATATATTAAATATTTACAACATTTTTTACAATGACATCACTCACTTTTATGTTTAACAAGCACTGAACGAGTACTTAAAACATTTGTTACTTCAAGGGAATGAGAATGATGTCAGTTATATTAAACATTGTTTCTTTAGATAAAGAAAATAACGGTTTGTAGGCTAAGGTGTTTCTTTCAGTGTGTTGTACATTAATACATCTAGGTACTAATCACGTTAGTGATGTCAGTACATTTACTGTCATATAAATGAATTTCTTATAGCTTTAATATATTTAACAAACATATTTTATCCCTAGATGGCAAGTGCTCTATGACTATCTGAATGTAATTTGTGGATATTAAATATATGATTATTTTGTGGCTGTTTATTAAAACAGATGTTGCGATGGGATCCTTAATCTCAGCTTTGTATAAGTTCAAATTCATAAAGACATCTTTTGCAATTTTATTTATTAGTAGTAGTAGTAGTAGTAGTAGTAGTAGTAGTAGTAGTAGTAGTAGTAGTAGTAGTAGTAGTAGTAGTAGTCTAATGCCCGTTAGCTTGGATATATTCCATTTGCTTTCTTGCTTCCCAGTATAGTTCAGTTATTGTTCTTGTGGGTGATGTTTTGAGAGCCGGACAGACAGAAAGGTGGTCTTTATTCATTATGGAATCGATATCTTGACACAGGATACAATTTGGAGATTTAAAGATTTTAATTTTATGAAGATGTGCAGCCAGACAGTCATGACCTGTTATCAATCTGAATTTTGCTACTGCTTCATGTCTTGGGTGTTCAGGTATCAAGTTTTTCTTGTGTAGGATAGCTGCCCATGGTTTCTCATTGCTTTCTGTTGTGAGGTGTTCCATCAGTTCTTTCTGAAACTTTCTTTGGATTATAATTTTTGCCGAATGATAGGACAGAGTTTTGTTAGGTTTCTGTAAGATTTTGGTGCCCTTTTTTGCCAGAAGGTCTGCCATTTCATTTCCTTGAATTCCACAATGAGAGGGGATCCATTGGAGCTGGATAGTTTTATTTTGGTTATTTAAAGTTCTTATGATCTTTTTAATTTCCAATATTTTACTGGAAATTGGTAAGTTATTTGTTGTTGTAGCTTGTATAGCAGAACTTGAGTCACTTAGTATAACTGCTCTCTGAAATGCATTTATTTTATTTATTATATGTCATCTAAATATTGATTTATAATTCACAAACTTTAAGGTACACAGAGTTCTTAAATTCAGTAAATCTTAAGGCTGACCTTGGCACTTATGTCTGGAAATTTATCTATTGTGATGTCCAAATACACCTTATCTGTGTTGAGAAACTGTAAAACTGTAATAGCTGCCTCGAAAAATGTTTGTGTCATGGTAACTTCACAATAAGCTTTCTAATTTTGTTTACTAGTTATTAATGTATACCATGTAGCCTCTCACATAATCTGTGTCAATGCTTAATTTGAGGTTATATATATATATATATATATATATATATATATATATGTATTGAGGCCATCTTTACAGACATGTTGTTGATATACAGCCCAAATTGTTGATATACACAGCCTCTTCATTGAAAAAGAAGAAATAAAATACAAGTATAGTAGGGACCTCAGAGAAACTAATGTACAAACTTTAAACGATAGCCTAGCGCAAGAAACCTGGGCAGAAGTGTATGCTTTAAACACTCCAAATGAAAAATGGAGCCTCTTCTTTAATATTCTCAAACATCATTATGACAACACCTGTCCAGTAAAGAAAAAGCCAATTAAGAATAATGCTCATAAAAAAACCAACTTACCTCCACAAATAATAGCCCTTCAAGAAAAAATTAAAGATAATTATGAATTTTACAGAGCGACTAGACTAAATGTGTATAAAGACCTACAAAACAAGTATAAAAAGCTATTTAGACAAGCCCTGATAAAATTTAATAAATATAACAATAGCCAAAAACTTATCATGTCAAATAATGTATCCAAAACAGCATGGAAAATGATAAACAAATGTGCAAAAGCTGATAAAGTTATAAAAAAGGATATTCAACTAAATGACAGCGGTAGATGTGTAGTGGATCCAAATGAAGTCAGTAACTTATTAAATAATTATTTCTTAAACATGAGCAGAAGTGATGGTAGTGTTGATGCATGTCCTAATGTAAGTAATTTAAACATAGCTCAGAGTGTATATTTATATGAGACTAGTAAAGAGGAAATTAACTCAATTATTTGTAACTTAAAAAATGACAGTGCCCCAGGTTGGGATGGTATAACACCGAAAATTCTAAAACTTTGTAAATATTCATTAGAAAATATATTGGTACATTTGATTAACCACTCAATGGAAAAAGCAGAATTCCCTGAATTGTTAAAAATCAGCATTGTAAGACCTGTACTTAAAAAGGGAGATGAAAAAACAGCCAGTAACTACAGACCAATAACCCTAACATCTCTATTTGCAAAAATATACGAAAAGGTAATTAACAGAAGATTGGTAGGCTTTCTGGAATCTAATAAAGTACTGTTTCGGTCTCAACATGGTTTTCGAAAAGGATATTCGACTATTACCGCTGTGTCAGAATTTTTACACAAAATAATGCTAAATTTAGAAGAAAATAATAAAACTGTAGGAATATTTTTAGATTTGTCCAAGGCCTTTGACTCAGTGTGTCATGACTTACTACTATATAAGTTACAGAACTATGGAGTAAGAGGCAAAGTACATGAGCTTTTATCATCCTACCTTAAACATCGACCACAGTGCACAGAAATACATTCTAAACAAGCAAATACTATTCAAACTATTAAGTCTAAATATGATGTGGTGAAAACAGGTGTTCCTCAAGGTTCGGTATTAGGCCCACTATTATTCTTGCTTTATGTAAATAATATGCAGTGTACAGATGATTATAATATAATATCATATGCTGATGACACTACATTAATTTGTGCAGACAAAACTATTAAACAGTTGGAAACAAAGGCCTCAAAATCAGTAACTCACATAACAAATTACCTAAAAAATGCACAATTACAGATAAACCTTAATAAAACAAAAACTATGCTATTTGAGCTTCGCGACAGCATTGAGAATGAGATAGAAATTCATACCGACAGCACAAAAATTGACCAAATAAATTGCATAAAATTTCTTGGCATTTATATTGACAAAAATCTAACTTATAATGATCATGTAGACATACTCAGTAAAAAGTTGTGTGCTAATATATATTTGCTAAGAAACTTGTCTTACAAACTAGAAAGAGAAGTACTAAAAATGGCATACTATGGGTTAATCCACTGTCACATTGAATATGGTATCGAAATATGGGGGGCAACTAGTAACCTAAAATTAAATAGAATTCTTATCCTACAGAAAAAAAGCTTGAGATGTATTTTTAATCTAACAAATCGACAATCTGTAAAAGAAGTATTCAAACAACAGAAGATACTAACCGTGATATCTTTGTATGTATATAAGGTTATTCTATTAATAAAAACAAAAGGAGAGTTTACTCTACTAAATAAAGATCATTACTCATATAACACTAGAGGAACTAATAATTATCATAGAGATTATAAGGTTAAAACATCAAGCAAGAAAGACCCATACAATGTAGGTATCATTATGTTTAATAAACTTCCCAATTATATTAAATTAGCACAAGGAAATACTTTTAAACAACACTTGAAAAAATACCTAATTGAAAAATGTCTGTACAATTTAATTGATTTGTAAATATAGTAGTTATACTAAGTGAATTGTAAATAAGAATAACTAGTATTAAGTGAAGTGTAAATATAATTTTAAGTTGATTGACATTGTAAACTAAATATGTGTAAAATTTGTATTGTATGTATAGATTTTGACCATGACTAAAACCTTGTATCCCAAAGTCTACAGGCAATAAAGCTATTATTATTATTATTATTATTATTATTATGTTCTTCACCACCAGCAGGCAACAAGTATGTAAAATACTTAAATGGTATAATACTTAAAAGTGCTGGTAGTGTGTCTGCCTTACCTTCAATAGCTTCCGAGTTCGAATCTTGATCAGGGTGGTGAGTTATATGGATAAGGTTTCTTTCCCTCATCGTGAAAGATGAGTGTCAGGTAACTCTAAACTCTATGGACCTAGGCTTACTTGAGCTTCAATTCACCCACTTCACTTATACTCATATGTGAATCACTTAGAAGGATGTGGATTTAAAGCGGGAATAAAATTATAATTCCTTTGCAAACAATCCTTTGAAATATGCAAGCATCTTTTTAATGTAGTATATTCACTGTGACAATAGGATAAGTTTTATTCTTATGTATAAAATTTAGTATACATACAGTAAGAGTAAGCATAAATTTATATTCATCAAATCTCCTTATTGCTATCAAAATTGTTTTTAATGTTTCAGCTTTATAAATTGTAGTGCAGGGCCATGGTGCGGCTGACTAATTAGACTGCTTGGCTCTCACCAAAATGACTCATGTTTGATCCCAGGCAATCACATGTGAGATTTGTGGTGGACAACACAACGCTGGAGCGGTTTTCTCCAGGTCCTCTAGTTTCCTCACCATCATTCCACCAATTGCTCCATCATCTTTCCTATCATTTCATTTTGCCCTCATTCTCTCATTTACTTCTCTCACTCTCATAACAGACATCGGGCTGATCACCCATCCTTACTTCTTCATCGTGTCGAGAGTTTTGGTTCTTTAAGCTGCCGCATATGGGCATATGGGTTAAGAGGAACAGGAATACCCTGACACCACACAGTGATATGGGGGCAGTTAAACAAAGAAAAAAATTATTTTGCTTTAAGCAAGTATGCATATTCGTACATAATTAAGGACTCACACAGTTAAAATATACTATGCTTGGCATTGAAATGACAGAATATAGTCTTCGTTCATAATATTTATAGGAATTTGGTAACAGTGACAACTAAATTAATTTGTAAAATATTTTTAGTCAGCTTTTATCATGGTTTGTCACTTAGATTCTAAGTCTTGGGAGACTAGTTTTGGAAGCTGTTGCTTTCATTCTCTGTGGTTGTGGAACAGTAAACTATTTTATCAAATTGTAAACTGATGGGGTTTCAAACTTTATTAATCGGTCTTTATGTCTCCTTATTAAGATGTTCTCCCATGTTGTGAGTTTATGATTTATCAAGCCATTTCATAAGTTTGCATGTAGGTCATGGTTATGATTTTTGTTCCAAAAGTTAAATGTTACTGTTTACTTGCCTTCCTGGTTCAGTTTTATGGTTTTGAGAATGTTTTTTTAACCCTGATTTTTAGTTTTGTTACCCATGTAAAATTTTTAACAATCCTTGATATTTATTTGGTATATCCCGAATTTGTTGATTGCTGGTATTTCATTGTTTGCTTTTTTATTTAACAATTTTATTACTGATTATGTATTTATAGATGTCAGGATGATATTTTGTTCCCTAAAGGTTGTTTTCAATTTATTAAATACATTTTGGTGGTATGAGAATCACTAAAAAGTTTTCTTTTTCCTTTCTTTTGTAGTTTACATCCTCCAACGTTAATTCATATCAGACAATGAATGAAATGGGTGAAATTATGCTCAAATGAGTCCAGGGTCCATGGAGCTTAGAGCTATTCAACATTCATTCTTAGGATAAGGAAAAACCGTGGAAAAAACTTTATCCAGGTAACTCACCCTAACCAAAATTCGAACTTGGGACCTCTTGAACGTGAGGGAGACACGCTACCATCAAACATGCTGTTCTTTCTTTTTCTGGGTGAATACGGCTGCTTCCTTAGTGGTTTTCAGTAGCTCAGTTCTTTAATTTTCTTAATACAGATGTTTGTAGTATCCTTTTCCTTCTGTAATGCGAAGTAGTATGGCTGTTTGTTCCTTGTAGTATTGCAGAGGTGGTCACTAAAATTAAATTTGGCAGCTGAAAATTTATGAAGCTAATTTGAAGCAGGCCACATTGTAAGAGATGTTTATAAAAATGACACATTTTTCATTTTATAGAAAATAAAGGAATATTTATTTTTTGCACTACACAGAACACTATTGTTCCGGTACACTTGAAGGAAAGAGATTTTACTTTTGAGTGTTCATTTTTGCTTTCCATTTTTAGAAATCTGGCTGATAACATTGGACAACAAAGTTAACCCTTTTTCTGTTATGAAAATGAAAACAATAGAGTTCAATGTATTTTTTCATGTTGAATATGTATATGGCAAAATATTATCAGATGTGCTCCAGTTTTCTTGTAATTACAAGAATTACAGTTTGAGAAAGAAATCATTAGAAAAAAATTGTATTTTCCTAAAGATGGTACTATTTGTCTATGTTTACCTCAATTACATATGTCTCCTTTAGTTTGCTATACTGGACCTTGGTAACATCCCTCAGCAATGACCAGCACTAATCCGCTAACATGTATGTACCCCATTTACCCTGGTAATGTCTTCTGAATGTTGAAATTGTCTGATAAAAGCGTTTTCCATGTTCACCAGAAACTGCACCACAATTTTCATGGGAAAAGCCCAGATGAAAGTGGAGAAAGTGTATTTGTAGTGACACATTGCACCCCATTTGATGATAAGCCAGCACAAATTTTTCACTGTTTTCCTATAGTTTGGTGCAGGACAGTTTCCTAGGAAATTTGAGATGACCTGTCTTCGAGTTTCCCAAGCAGCATGTTCTTTTCTTGTCAGAAGTCCATCGTAATATTGATCAGAAAAGAGTTCTCTAAGTTGGGGTTCTATGAAAATTGCTTCTTTCATTTTAGCTATACTTATCTTTGGAAATTTTGAAAGTAAATATCTAAATGCTGGTCCATCATAATTCAGTGCTTTTACCAAATGTTTAATCAGTCCCAGTTTGATATGTAACAGAAAGCAAAATTGTTTTAGATTCATACAGCTGCTGATTTATGTTCATTGTTTCTGGTTTCAAAGTTTATCAAAAAGAACAGTCTTTCTTTTTGTAATGCATAGTCTTAGTCCAGCTGTCCCATTTGCATACAAAACAACAATACTTTGCAACTGCTGGTTGTAAGCCAAGAAGAATTGCAACTATCTTTATATCACAACATATTTGCCAATTAAATCGGTCACAATTTATGTAATTTAAAATATCTCTCATATTCCAATGTGTAAGGACTATGATACAATGAAGCATAAAATTAATATAATTTTGAGTCAAACTAATACTCAATGCTACATTTATTGCTAGTATTTACCAAGAACGCGTTTTGTTAGGATCTTCCTAACATCATCAGCTATTGTTGACTAATGGCTGTTGGTTTGGCGAACTCTTTGTTGGTATCTTGATGAACTTGAAGTTTGGGTTTTCATCAAAGGTAGTGTTTAAATTAAACAATTTTCTTTCATATTTCTTTATGAAGACTTTTTCCCACGTGGTTAATGCAGCTGGACCTTGGACACTTTTAAATAAGTGGATTTCTTGTTCTATATCATGATTCTCCTTCCAAAAGTGGTACGCTACTGCTGATTTATGTATTTCTTTGTTCCTGATGTTCCTAAAATGCTCTTTAAGCCTAATGTTCAAGTTCCTTTTTGTTTTTCCAATGTGAAAGTTGTCACAGCCTTTGCAGTTTATCTGGTACACACCTGATATTTTGTCTATGGGTATCTCCTTTGTATTATATGATTTCAAAAGGTGTTGTACACTAAATTTGTTCTATGGGGCCAAAGTAATGTTGTGCTCTTTGAAGAGCATACATCACGGCATACAAATGTTCCACAATTGGTGCTTGTGAGAGAACACAATATTACTTTGGCCCCACAGAAGAAATTTAGTGTACAACACCTTTTGAAATCATATAATACAAAGGAGATACCCACAGACAAAAAATCAGGTGTGTACCGGATAAATTGCAAAGGCTGTGACAACTTTTACATTGGAAAAACAAAAATGAACTTGAACATTAGGCTTAAAGAGCATTTTAGGAACATCAGGAACAAAGAAATAAATAAATTGGCGGTAGTGTACCATTTTTGGAAGGAGAATCATGATATAGAACGCGAAATTCACTTATTAAAAAGTGTCCAAGGTCCAGCTGCATTAACCACGTGGGAAAAAGTCTTCATAAAGAAACATGAAAGAAAATTGTTTAATTTCGACATTACCTTTGAAGAAACCCCAAATTTTAAGTTCATCAAGATACCAACAGAAACGCACCTATCATCTCTACCTTTGAAGAAAACCCAAATTGTAAGTTCTTCAAGATACCGACAGACGCACCTATCACCTCCGAGGAGTTCACCAAACCGACGTCCATTAGTCGACAACAGCTGATGATGTTAGGAAGACCCTAACGAAACGCGTTCTAGGTAAATACTAGCAATAAGTGGAACATTGAGTATTAGTTCGACTCAAAATTATATTAATTTTGTGCTTCATTGTATGATAGTCCTTACACAAAAGAATATCAGTGGTTTACTTACCACCCAAAAACATTAAATAAATTCCAAAAAATGTTTATAGAACAAAACATCATCCTGGCACCTATAAATAAATAATCAGTAATAAAATAGCTAATTGCAAAAATAATATGAATTCCCAGCAATCAACAGATCCGGAATAGGGGAAAGTCACCTGATATTGGATGGAATTCTATATTGGACAGTATCAGTTTCTGGTTTTCAGTATGATGTGTCAGCAAATCTAGCTAAGGTAGTGTTAAACCCTCTTAGAAGCAAGCCGGAAAGGGAGCATGACTGTGAACAGACAATTGTTCACATAACAATAAGGTTTCGTATTTCTGACCTGGTTTTTGCTGCATGAAAATAATCTTGTGAACCAGATATCACAACACTGGTCCAACAAATGTATTTTTAGTAGTGCTGCATGATTTAATCGATTAACCAAAATGATTAGCAGCTACTTAAAGAATGGGGAATAAGAATCAATATAAGCAATATAAGCAAGTTAAGAAAAGATGAAAAGTGGTATCTAAATGTCCAAAAAGTGGAAGTGGTAAAGGAGTTTGACTATTTTGGTATGAAACTTTGCTACAATTGAGGCTGGGGAGCACATGGGAGAAAGATAAGGGTGAAAAGGAAGATAGCGATGTCTGGGGTAAGGAGCTGTAAATATAAATTATCAGATATGTCATTAAAGTGGCATGAAAGAATCTATGAAGCAATAGTAGAATCAAAAGTGACATGGTATGGAGTTGTGGGGGGCCAATGAGATAAATCATGTTGAACATACATATAAACAGTTCTGTAAAGAGATACTGGGTTTCAATAAGTCAAAGCCAAATGGAGTAGCTAGAGTAAAACTTGGAAGACTTTGCAGGAGTGGGGTAGCTATAGAAAGATGTTTAAAATATTTATATAGCTGTATAAAAAAGGAAGATGATAATACATTAAACATCTGTCTAGAACATCAGAAGAATTCAACATGTAAGGATAGCTGGTGGGCAGAGCTATAGAGAACGCTGGCTAAAATAGGGATGGAGTATCTGGCATGAGAGAGAAAGAAATGTAAAAGGTTTTTTTGACAATAATTAAGAATAGGATAGAGGACATTGACAGTCAAGTGACGTGAGGAAATCTGATAAGTAAGAAATCACTAAATGTATACCTGAAAATAGAGACAGAATGGGGAAGGGAAACATATATAGACATATGTGATAGATATGAGAGGGAGGGTTTAGCTTGGTTAAGGACAGGAGCCATATTGAGAGGGGGTTCACCAAAGGAGTGCGTTCTATGTGGAAAGAAAATAAGTTTAGAACATTATGCAGTGGAGTGTGCAGAAATTGAAAACTGGAGGAAATTAATATGGGATATGAACTGGGATAATAAAGGGGCTTATGTAGTAACAATAAAAATGCTTACATTGAAAAGAGAGAAAAGATTAAGGGAGGTGGGAAAATTTGCTGACAAAGTCAAAGAGAAATGGTTGAGAAGGGCGAGGAAATAAGAGGTAGAGAAATGGAAGACACAATCAGAACATTAGGTCAAGGTCATATAAGGGCTAGGATAGAGATTAACGGCCAGGTAGCCAACACCACTATCAGTCCGTAATATAAGCAGCTGACAAATTTGTACCTAGATTAGAATTGTAAAACTTTTATTGAGATTGTAAGATATGTAAGTACAAATAAATAATAATAATAATATTATTATTATTATTATAACAAATAAAATCGTAAAATGGATAGTAAAGGATAGCCGACCTATCAATATTGTTTCGGATGAAAGGCTAAAAGGTTTTAAGAGAAGCCGTTGGAAACAGTTTGCATAATCTTCCTCAAAATATGCTGTAAGTAGATGAATTGACAAGTTATACAATATTGAAAGCTCTAAGCTATTGGACACATTAAAGCATGTGGAATATGTTAGCTTAACAAGGGATTTCTGGACTTCAGTAGCAAATCAGGGTTACTTAGGAGTTACTGCCCTCTGGATTGATTCTAACTGGGAGTTCTGCAGTGCAACGTTGCAAGTGAAAGACGTAACTGAAAAGCACAGCTCAATCTCTTGTACTAATGAGTTTGAACAGGTTGTAAATGATTGGAACTTGAAAAATAAAGTCATTGCAATTTGTACAGGCAATGCTAGGAATATTGTACTTGGTATTGAGAAATCAAAATATGACAATGTTAAGTGCTCTGCTCATATTTTACAATTAAAACTCAATAAGGCGATTAAAAGTGCTTCTATAGATATCCTCCTTTAGTAAATACAGAAAAGTAGTGGGCCACTTTAAACACAGTCCATACCCAGAAAATGAACTGTGTAAAAAGTTGAACATTGTTAATATTCCACAGATAAAATTAAAACAAGACATAGAAACCCAATGGAACAGTACTTGTATTACGTTTGAAAGTCTTTTCAAAGCTAAGACGGCAGTTATTGGTATATTAGATACCCAACCTTCAAATATTATTCCATTAATTGAAATTGAATAGAAAATGACAAAGAACATTTGAATGTCAGAAACCTCGCCTGGATATTTGTATTTTCTTGGCGGAAGTGAATACGTCACAGCATTGTTGTGCTACCTGCAATAACTTATCTCAGGTTAAGTCTGAAATTCACTCATTCAGACCCTCTGTATGTGATTAGGTTCAAAATTATTCTTGTCAAAGATTTATTGGAAAGAACTAGTAACTGGCCTAAATTAGACATTTACGAAGAAGTTACAGCTCTCAATCCGAGATTCGTCCTCCAAGAGGCATAAGAGAAGCAGTATGGAAAACACTTTCACAAAAATCTGTGGTATGTGCGAAAACTACAACAGAAGTAAATTTGAAGAAGAGAAAACTGATTTTAATGACAGTGACGATGTTCCATTAACACCACTTGCTACAGAAATTGACGTCCACATGTCTTTGGGTGAAATCCTCTTCAGTGGTGGCGGACACATTCTATTCAGTTGCCACTTCTTTCATCCATAGCGAAGAAATTACTTTGTGTACCAGCTACATCAGTTCCCTGTGAACTTATGTAAACACAAATTTTCAATCTGAATATTTAAAAGTTTCATAAATGATTAAATATACGGAGTATTAAAGTACTTTATATAATCGTTACACCTAATTTTTGAACAGATAAGATCTCAATTAATCAAAAGATTAATTGATTAAAGTAACATGGTTAATCAATTAAAAATTTTGATCTGTCTACAGCACTAATTTTTAAGAATTGTTAATTATTTACTCTCTGTTAACGTAAAAATCTGCATGAAGGCATTCCTTGTGTTTAAATGTGTTACTTATGGTGACTCGTTCAAATTTTATGTGTAACGCACCCAATATCAGACAAGAATTCGAAACATATCAGAAAAGAATATATTCGTAGCTTTGTTATCAGTTCTTTTATTTCGTTTGTTTCAGACAAATGTGGGGAAGAATAGAGGAAACTGGTCAGTATAAAACATGAAGTTAGTGATTGATGAAGAAATACGGGGCAACTAAGCTTTAGAGAAGCAAAAGAGTAGTTTTTATGAATAACTACTAACTTTTAGTGACACATTTCTCCTGTTACTTATCTGTTCATAAAATCTTCCGGGACCAGTTTCATAATGTATCTGTTATATCCTCAGCCTGTGGACTGAATAATGTTTGCTTATTGCCAGAATTTAGGGAATAGCTCGGTATCTTGCTGCCATCTACTGGAGCCAACTCAAACTTATTGACATGCATTGGCGGTATTTTGAAATTCATCACGCGATCATAATTGTTGTAAATAAATATTTTCACCCAAACCATTAAATCTATTGGTCGAATCAATTGTTTTAATAATTAAACTTCTGGGATTATTTTATGTTAAGATGACCAAAAATGATCAGCAACTGCTGACTTATCTCTCTATTTATATTTAATATTTCTGAAATGTTTGAAAGTAATGAGTTGGTAATTCAAACACAAACATCACTTAAATTATCCTTATTTGGACATGTTTCGAAAAACGGTTTGTCCCCATCGTCAGCAGTTATCCGACTGGTTGGATCCGTGGTTTCCTGAAGTGAGCTGGTTGTCTGTGGTGGCATCTGTTGTCTGTGAGATGAACTTCCAAAGAGAGTTTTCAGGTGGCAAATCAAAATTTCTGAAATGTTCCTTTGCTCTGGTTTCTAAATTACATTTGGTCCTACCATTGTAAATTTCATCCCACTCTAAATAGTTAACTTGATAAATGCTGGATTTTTGATTATCTGAAATGTTTTCTTTTTTAGAAAAAACGTAATAGATTTTTTATGCTATATTTATTTCAAGGTGCCAATATTATACTAACTTAGAACATTTTTTATTTGCCCAAGGATAAGTACATTTTTTAAAATTATAATCATCATTTGCATTTTTAAGAGAGGAAATATCATTTACATTTTTATGTTTAAATTTTTTTGTATAAAATCGTTATTAAAACGATTAATCTAAGCAGAGTTAATAATGTGTTTCTATTCTGCTTTAAATTCCTCTTTAGGGGTATTGTAATTAAGCTGTAAATCAAACTTGTGTGAAGAAGGCTTGAAACTTTTATATTTTATATGATTATCAGTGTGAGTTGATATCCAATAATTGCTGAAGTTTAACGTTTTACATTTTAATATCTTTAGATCCATTATAGCTTTCTCCAACAAGTTTAGAAGTTTTAAAGCATTATCTATGTGTTTCAGGAACTATAGCAAAAATGTCATCCACGTATGTATACCATGTTTTAAAAATTAAAGGGAATGCTTGGATATTGATATTTCAAAAAAGCTCATAAAAGGATCAGCAGTAAAAGGTGAAAGATAACTACCCATAGCTACTCCCAAAATATGTTGAAAAATTCTTACATTGATATTGAAAGAATTCTGGTCCAAACACAGATTAGTGAGTTTCATAAAATCATCTATTGATCACTTATTAAAATCTATTGAGTCCAACCATTTCTTTAGAAACATAAAACGTTTCTGTCTAGGAATGTCAGGAAATACAGCAGTTATATCAAAATAAACACGACTGTCATTTTTTGATAATACTACATTGCTGATCCTTTTTTACCCATCAAAAGAATTGTTAATACTTAACCTTTTAAATCTATCAAAAGTACTAAATGTTTTATTTAACTGTTCTGCCAGATTATTGGTGTGTAAAGTCAAAATTTACAATTGGTCTCCTATTACCAGGTTTATGAGTCTTAGGCAAGGCATAAATTCTCGGTAAAATTGGGTTACTGATTTTTACCATATGCTGTTCTTTTTCAGGTATGATTTTTACCTCATTAAGTGGGGGAACTGTCTGTATTGCTACAGTGTATAACCCACCTACTGTATCAGAGTTCTATGATCCAAATGTGTTTAGGAAACTAGGTTGGGGTATAGAAGTGTTGGAAAATAAGTATGGGAAAGTTGAAATAATAATTGTAGGTGATTTAAATGCAAGAATAGGGGAACACCAGGTTAAGTGGATTAATCCAAGTGATGAAGCTAAGAAGGAACTTTAAATAGAGATTAGGCATAGCAAAGACAAAGTTACCAATAATGAAGGGAGGAAACTTTTAGATTTCTGTGAGGAGAATAATCTTATGATCTGTAATGGCCTGAAAGCGGGTGACAAAGAAGGGGAATTCACATTTGCTAATAAAAATGGCCAAAGTGTGGTAGATATTTTAATGTATTCTGTAGGAATTGATGAATGGATCCTAGATTTTGAAGTTATGAATGTTTTAACATCAAGCTGTCACTTTCCATTAAGATTAGAGTTAGGGGAAGGCAACAAATGTATGAATAAGCTTGATGAAGAATGTCTCAGTGTGGTGGAAGTGTATAAGTGGAAAGAAGAGTTGCATAAAACATTTGTTAATAGAAAAATGTTGTCAGTAAAAGGAGAAAAGTACAGGAGAAATATAGGGAATTATTTAGGGAAAGTTAAAGAGAGATGGCTAAGAACAATTAAGAGAAAAATGTAAGAGTGAGATAGGTGAAATGGCAGAAAGTGTAAAAAGGAGCAGAGGGCCTCCATTACACAAAAACCTAGGGTTAGGTTTATGGGGACTGAATTACTATTCAATGGTGGGCAACATGATAACATGATAGGATTTTCAGGATTTAGGAATATATGGCATATTTCAGTATGGATTTTATAATTGTAATCTTGATTTTGTATTTCCATTTGTTGATGTAAAAGGAAATAAATTACTCAAATTACCTCATTAAGTGTTTTAGTAATATTTACAATGCACAGTTTTAAAGGGTGATTCTTAATATTTATATAAGCATCTCCCTGCAATAAAATTTCCTCTCTAATAATGTACTAAAATTAGTCTAAAATTGCATTTTTATTCCCTGTATTGGCATTAGCGAATATAACATCTTTATCAATTAATGATTTAATAATCTGTTTATTGTAACTTCCTTTGGGATAGTTTTTACTTAAATCTTGTAAAATTTAACTATATTTCATTGTAACCAATGATTTATTATTGTCTTATACATCCTGACTTGCAATTTCAATGTCTGCAACATAATTCTCCATATATTTTGAAAAACCTGCACATATTTTTATGGCTTTATTTAGAAATTTCAACTGCTTTTCACTAAGATTATATGTTGAAAGATTAACTACATTATCCTGTTTATTATTCTTTATTGGTTTTAATTTCGTTTGATTTTCACATAATATGTTTAAATTATCTTTAAAAATTTTAGTTTTATTTTTCATACTGAAATTACTAAATGTACCCTATTAAATTGATTTTATGTCTTTTGCATTAATTTGTTTCAATCCATTTAGCTACATAGCTAGTTCTGGTCTATTTTACTTATTAATCAATTAGGTCAAATTGTTTATGTATATCATAAAAGGAATGTTCTTGTAAGTTATCATACAGATTGCTCTTGAATATGTTAATGATTGGTAGAATTCTGTTTGGGCAATTGCTTCACCTTTTATTTAAGAAAAAATAAATATAAATACTTACATAAATGACCTTATTGGAGTAACTCCTTAAGACAAATATTTACTCGAATTTGGAGACAATTTACTTTACTTCACTGTAAAAATTAGTAGAACAATCTTTGGATGCATTGTTGATTTGCACACAATGAAGGAAACAACAGCTTGCAATGTATTTTCTAATTTATAGTGTAAATAAAACCACTATGTTCCAAAATTTGACTATATGAATTTTGTATATCAGGACTGGCATTTAGTATTCCAGAGATACAAAAAGCTAATTAAACTCCTTAATATTCTGTGTGTGCATATCAGTTAGGTTGTATAGTTAAGCATTGTCACCATATGAGCCATTACCACCATAGACCATGCAAGGCATCAGACATTCTTGGTAATAGTGGAACATTCTGTTTTATTACACAAATAAAAATATTTTTTAACTATAATCCACTTATCTTAAGAAGTTGATGTTAATACTTCTTTCTTATGCAATTAAAAGAAGGAAGAAGTATTAACATCAACTTCTTAAGATAAGTGGATTATAATTAAAAAATATTTTTATTTGTGTAATATTTATTACTCCACTGTAACTAGCTTCATTTTTCTGTGTAATTCTGGTTTATGTTTGACCATCCTTCTCCATCTCATCCTGCAACATAACTGGTAAGAGTTGCAGACATTTTATAATTTGATTATTATTTTGTGTAAATGGCAATGTGAAGTTCTTAAGGAAGCAATTTTATGCCATTCTGTGTAACTGTAAGCTAGTAAAATAGATAGGGACCAAACAAAAGTGAGGTCAAATGTATTAAAACTCATGATTTATATCAAATATTTGTAAGAATCACCATTGTGAGATGTTTACTGTTCTTCGTTAGAATATTCATGTATTGCCTTTGGTTGCCATTCATTTCTTTCTTTTTTGGTAATATGTGAAGAATGAAATTTTATAGACAAAATTTAGTGATCCACAATTTATAAAGTTTTGTACCACTTCAGTCTGCTGTATTATCTTGTACGTAGAAGATATGTAGTGAATGAGTAGAGCCAGACTAAAAAAATATGTAATGAATTTAACCACCATTAACATGAAGTGGATAGGAAAAATAAGCATCTCTAAGAATAGGTAGGTTATATGTATGAAAACTTCTGTAACATTCTATTTTTGAGACACATGCTAAATATGTAATGTGCTTATCATTTTACATTCATATTTCAATAACTGATGAATATTCCAATCATTATTATCTCTGCTGACTGTTACTGCCTTTTTGTGAACCATTTGATAAAGAGAGTATATTCTTGAAAGTTTCAACAGATGAATTAAGCCGTGTAATAGTTAAAGTAAAGTTGAAAGTTGTATTTCTCATTGAATGTAACCTGGATGCTCCAATGGCCACAAGTCAGACTTGTTTGACCATTAATGTAATTTGATTTGGAAGGTTTATTATTTAACATTATCATGTAATGGACAGTGAGGTGGTAGTAAATGAAGAATTTGTAACTACAGTGCAAGATTTTACCAAAAGTTTTTGTTTTCAGATTATACTCAGAAACAGATTCTGCTGACACCAGTGAAGATTCATTGGCCTGTGTAGATGTTTTAGTGAAAAATGCACAATGTGTGTATGAGACAAATGGTTCTGATAGTGAAAGTCAAGAAAGTAGTGTTACACAAACAACATCTGTAAAACGTTTGACTCCATCTGTTGACTTAGAACTTGCTGGAGAATGTAGTAATATGGATGGTAGTCCCAGTACGGCGAAAGACATGGGTGACAGACCTTATAAGTGTAATATTTGTGAGAAGAGCTTCACTAGTTTCAGTGGTATGGAAAGCCATAAATTGTTTCATGAGGGTCAGAAAACTTTCCAATGTGAAATTTGTGAGAAGAGGTTTACTCGCTTAGCAGGTTTGAAAACACATAAGTTGATCCATGAGGGTACAAAGGCATACAAATGTGAAATTTGTGAGAAAAGGTTTACTCACTTGTATAGTTTGAAGTCACATAATTTGATGCACGCGGGCAAAAAGGATCACAAATGTAAAATTTGTGACAAGGGGTTTACTCACTTAACAAGCCTGAAATCACATTATTTGATCCACGAGGGTAAAAGGCCTTTCAAATGTGAAATTTGTGACAAGAGGTTCATTCGGTTGAGTAATTTGAAAATGCATAATTTCACCCATGAGACTGAGAAACCTCACAAATGTGAAATCTGTGAGAAGAGGTTCATTCGGTTGGATCATTTAAAACTGCATATTTTGAAGCACGAGGGAAAAAATCCCCACAAATGTCAAAAATGTGATAAGGGGTTTGTTTCCTCGTCAGGTTTGAAATCACATTATTTGACCCATGAAGGCAAACAGCCTCACAAATGTGAAATTTGTGAGAAGAGTTTTACTAGAATGGCGGGTTTGAAATCACATAATTTAATTCATCAGGATATGAAAGCTTTCAAATGTGAAATTTGTGAGAGGAGATTCACGCGATTGGATCATTTGAAATCGCATAAGCTGATTCACGAGGGTAAAAAGGACTACAAATGTCAAATTTGTGAGAAGAGGTTTACTCACTTTTCAGGTTTGAAATGGCATAATTTGATCCATGTGGATAAACAATCTTTCAAGTGAGAAATTTATAAGACAAGGTTCATTCGTTTGGATCATTTGAAGTTGAATAATTTGATCCACTAAGGCAAACCGCTTCGCAATTGTCAGATTTGTGTGGTAAGTTTTGAAATTACATTCACGAGGGTAAAAACCCATTCAAATGAGAAACTATTGTGTATTTACTTGGCTGGCTCAATTTGAAATTTTGTAACTTAATTTAGGAGGGTAAAAATCACCTTACAACATGACATTTACGAGACGAGCTTTATCAGCTGTCAAGCTTGAAATTTACATCATTTATTCAAGATGGGTAAGTAAAATGTTACAAATGTAAAATTTGTGTTATGGGGTTGAATTATTTGAACATTCTGAGAAAATATAAGTTGTTAAATCAGAATAAGAAAGATTGGTAATGTTATATTTTTCAGAAGGGGTTTAATCAGTTTTGATATTTGCAAATGTATATTGTGATACATAAAGCTATACAATTAGACAAATATGAAACTTGTAACAACGGATCTACTTGTGTGGATGGTTTCAAAGGATGTTATTTTATTGGCAAGTTTAAAAAGGGCTTACAGCTAAGCAATTTATGAGATTTAATCTCTTTTCCACTTGCAGAAACTGTAAGGTTGTGTATGACTCAAAGATTTTCAGTCCTTTTTCAATTTCAAAATTGCATAATATGATATTTGAGTATATAGTGTTAGTAATAAGAACTTTCTGAAGAGAAATTTAGTCTAATGTGAATTATATTCTCATATGCAGGCAAATTGTAAGGGAGAAACATTAGGCTTAATACGATTATGAAGTTTTTAAAGAGAATGTGTGATTTTTTACTTGCAAATGTCCTGAAAAGGGCAATTTTGAAGATTTCAAAAGTTTTATTCTTTTAACAAGAGAATAGGTGCTTCTGTTTGAAATTTTTTTTCTGAAAAGAGCAACTTTGGTAATTTCACAAGTTTTGGTTTGTTGTTCTTGAATTATATATGGTCACTTCATTGTTCCCAAAGTAATTTGATATTCACAGATCTCTTCCTCTCATTCGAAAGAAACACTTAACATAATATTTTGTGTAGTAATTACACCAAGTGAAGCAAATTTGACCAAAAATTTAATTCCTATTTAAGTTTTTAAAATTAGGCAAGCGAATCAATCTTGTATACTTTTTTCTCCACTTGTAAGTTTAAACTATATTAGTTTAAAGTATATACAAGATTGACTCATTTGCCCAATTTTAATACCAATTGCACTTCACTTTCTGAAATACTTCACTTTCTGTCCTGTTTAAGTACTTGAAATTGCATTTGCTGTCTCTTTGGTTCAAAATTTCAATTAAATTACAAGTTACTGCAAGTTGAATTGAGAGTTATTTTGATATTTGCAAATGTTTTGCAATGGCAAAACATATCACTGCCAATAACTACAATGCAAGTAAAAATATGCACATGGTATTAAGGACCTGTTGCAGATATTTTGAGACTGTTATTTTTATTTTAGTAGTCCCTATTTGGAGACATTAACTCAAGTGTTGGTATCACTGTTACACATCATGGTACAGGCATAATTGTGAGTAAGGATTCCTGTTCTGTGCTTCAGACTTCAGGAAACAGACATTAAGCAGGACACAATTTAATATATGTCTGTAATTTGGTGACAAAGAGATGCAAAAGTGTAACTGTTATTTGATATAAGTTCCACATACATATTGTAAATCCAACTGTTTCTAATCTGTTGTCTTAGACTTATGCCTCCTGACCATCTGTAATATTTCTTGCAATAAAATATACAAAGCCATGAGGTAAGTTTATGATTATGTTTAATTGCCATTTTTATGGTTAGGCAGTAAAATTTACAGGAGGAAAGTTTCCAAATGCGACCTTAGACATGACAAACTGTCATGTTGTAATACTGTGACTAAAGCTTCTAGACCAAAGTATGTGCAGTGTTAGGATTAGGGCTGGATTGTGAGGAAATGTCATCTATTTCCTGAGTTTTGGGACATGATACAGAATAACAATTGTATTGGGTAATAAAGGTTTATATAATATATGGTTTTTATGGCTCATTAAAATGCATTTTTCCATAATTTTCTGATAAAGTCATTTTTGAAAATTATTTCTAAATTTAGGTGATCTTATTGGTTGTGTACTTTGACTCAATATTTTTTAAATAATGTATAGTGAAATGTTCGTTTTTTAGCTTTTTGTTTTTTGTGGTCAGTTGAGTCACTGAACAACCCAGTGCATGGCTCAATGAAATGTCAGTCCACTTCACACTGCCTCCATGTCCTTTGGTTTGGGACTCCCCTTCAATGTGGAAATATTTTCCATTAGTCTCAGAAGCATAGCTTTTCTGTATGGTCATATCAGTTTTTGTACTTTGAAAAATTTCAAAAGAATGTTAAGTGCTCTCTGTTTAAAAAGGTACATAAGAAAATTTGATGAAGTATTTTCTACTGATTGGGGTGTATCATTTTGAAAGGTGTACAAAATTAAAGTCGCTGCAGATAAACTTTTCACAGTACAACAAATCAGGTGCAAGGAACTTGGCGGGCTTTTTAGAATTTATTATTATTATTATTATTATTATTATTATTATTATTATTATTATTATTATTATTATTATTATTATTATTATTATTATTATTATTATTATTATTATTATTATTATTATTATTATTATTATTATTATTATTATTATTATTATTATTATTATTATTATTATTATTATTATTATTATTATTATTATTATTATTATTATTATTATTATTATTATTATTATTATTATTATTATTATTATTATTATTATTATTATTATCATTATCATTATTATTACTACTACTAATACTATTATTATTACTATTATTATTATTATTATTATTATTATTATTATTATTATTATTATTATTATTATTATTATTATTATTATTATTATTATTATTATTATTATTATTATTATTATTATTATTATTATTATTATTATTATTATTATTATTATTATTATTATTATTATTATTATTATTATTATTATTATTATTATTATTATTATTATTATTATTATTATTTTACACAGACACAGAAAAGTCGTGGTCTACATGCAAACGCTAGAATATGCAAGAACACAGCAATGTAAAGATCATCGTAACAAAAAAGGCATACCTGTGACATTTTGATGCTTATTGAAGTGGGAAAATGCCGCTTACATAATTTTTTCCGGGAGTTTCTAATTTATACCCCATATCGTTCTTCTTTAAAATACTTTTCTTTCCCAATCTTAACCTTACTGATACAGCACGTGAAGTCCTAACAAGCATCTTACACAATGGAATACTAAACTCCCCTTTCAATTTCTCCTCATCGAAGAATTCTCTCACAGAGCATATTATTTCCCGTTTGTGTCCTTTAATTGGCATACCTTTACCAAATATAGTTTTATTCGTTTCCCGAGCACTTTCAGGTTTTCGCTTGTCACTACATTTAGACCTAATTAAACATTCATTAAAACACAATTTCAAATGATCACAACACGCGCACAGATACACGGACTCAGGCACACGTAAACTAAGGCAAATTGCCAGATATAAAATGCAAAGTAACTTGCTAGTACAGTATCTCTAACTCTTGTATACGTGAGGGCATTCTGTTTATGCAGCGTTAACAGCAAGAGAAACAAGCACCATGGTATTGTGTTTACTGCAGCGTTTGCGTAACCCGTTCGCCCGCAAGTCATGCTAGGCACGTGCTAGAATATCGGCAACCAAGTGTTAGCGTCTAACGTCATGGAAACGTTTCGACTATTTGCTCCGTCTAATCGGTACTATGACAACCGTTATGGCGTACTCATCCCCTCCCATTTATTTAGAGCGTTCTTCCATGTGCTCACTGTCAGTCACATTCTACTTTGGCGAACAGTATAGTTAGCTCCTCAGCTGCCTTTCTGCTATTTAAGAATATGTAGATTCTTTTATTGGAAATGCGTGATGCAAACTGTAGGCTAGCTGGTAATGTAAGTTTGCCAACAGCAAGGATTTAGTCTTTGAGGGTTAACTCGCATTCGCATTTATTACAATGGCCTGTTCTTGGAGCGGATTGAGCAACAGTAGCATAATCTTGTTGTACAAAGTTATTAACTTTAATTTTGGGTTACCTGGTTTAGGAGCACTCGTGTAGTCAGCAGCCTCCATCTTGTTCTTATCGATGTGCTGTTGAGCGGAGTTAAGAAGCCTTTACTAGGGCTGATGTAGCGCTTTTTTGGCTGGGTAACAATTACTCCAATGTATAAAAATGTATATTTTTGTTTGGTGTTATTACAAAACTTGTGACTGTTCTAGAATTTGGAGAAACAAATAATACTTACGGAGCTATAACACACAGTCAACAAAGCTTGTCATGGCCTACCTCGTGAAAAACTCATACCGTTTGTTGATTTGGAAGTAGACAAAATTCCATTTTTAGGACTGATCGTCACCGGGAGTGTTATTTTAATTGACAGATAATCGTTTATGTGAATATTACGTCATAATTTGAAAATTATTGCAGCTAATTCAGAAAGAATAGAGGTTATGGAAACAGTGGAATTACCTGTGAGAATAGGAAAATTTGGGTGGAATTTACTATTTCATATAGCAAAAAAAAAAAATTATCGGTACAAGTCATTTTGGGGAATGACTTTATTGTTCAAACGGATCTGATATTGGATAGTTCAAGTTGAAGCTTTTATTTGAAATTCAATCCTAATGAAAAGATGCAATTTCACGGTTGGAGCAGTGTTCCAGCTATGACATTGTGTTGGGTCCAATATTTCTGGTGACGGTATAAGTTTGGAATTGCATCATTTAAATCACGATCAGAAGCAAATAATAGAAAATTAGTTCCAGAATTCTCCAATGTTCTTACAAAAAGGTTAGGTTGTACCAATTTGATAGAATATAAGATTGAGTTAGGCGATAAAGCACCTGTTCCACTACCCTCGTATCGCTTACCACCCCAACTTCACATACTTAGAGGAAAAGTGAATGAAATGCTGGAACAAGGAATTATTATAATTTCAAACTCCAGTTACGCTAGTCCCGTTTTTCTTGTTTCCAAACCTGATGGTGATACTAGGTTAGTTGTAGATTATAGAGTCTTGAACGGTAAAATTAAAATTCCTCAGGTTCCTATTTCTCATGTTCATTTGAATTACCATTAGTTCGCAAAAGTAAAATATTTTACAAGTATTGATCTGAATCAGGCATATCAAATCCCGCTAGATGAGAAATCTAAGAGAATTGCAGCTTTTTCGACAGATTACAGTTTATTTGAATGTAACCGTTTGCCATTAAGTATTGCTGTAGGCGCTCAAATGCTATCACAATTATTGGATAAAGTATTTGGTGATGCGAAGTTTCACTATTTGTATAATTATTTGGATGACCTTTGCGTTTATTCTGCCACCTTTGAAGGCCATTTTAAGCATGTCCGTGAGGTCTTGTATAGACTACGGAAGATCGCACTATCAATCCGAAAAAAGGTCAAATTTGCCACTCGAAGTTTAACCTTTTTAGGTCGTATTTCAGGTAATAGTGACAACATTGATCCTGAAAGGACGATTAGCTTTAGGGAATATCCGGTTCCCAAAACGTCAAAGCAGATAGCCCGATTTCTGGGGATGGTAAATTATTTTTCGAAATTTATCCCGGATCATATCGAACAGGCGTCGTATTTAAATATCCTGTGAAAGAAAGCTCTGAAGTTTAGATGGGGAGAAGAATAAAACTTAATGAAGCCCTAACTTCCCCTCCAGTGCTGGCGGTACCTGAATGTTCATTGTCATTTATTTTACAAACTGATGCCTGTGGGGCTGCTGTACCCGCCAGTTTGCTTCAAAAACATCCTGAAGGGAGGCGGGTTGTATCGTATGCGTCTCGTATGGTTACTGACCAGGAAAAGAAATATTCTATATATGAGTTAGAAGCGCTAGCAGTATTGTATGGGGTGGAAAATTTTAAGTTTTATCTGGAACATGTTGAATTTCTATTAGAGACCGACAATCAGGCTCCTTGGGTGTTAGCCAGACCTAGGAAGTGTGGTCGTATCTTTAGGTGGTCTCTGCGTATATCAGCATTTAAATCTAAGGTTAATCACATTCGCGGCAAATTAAATGATGTGACGAATGCCCTATCTCGAATGTATGGCGAAAACTCCTATGATGGAGTTGGGTCGGATTTAGCATGTTCTTCCCTATTGACTGTTTTGAGTGATTTACCTCTTGTTTATAATTACCTTACTAAGCCTCAGATGAAAGATGAAATATTGGGCCCCATTATACCAGATTTTCAAACGGGCAAAGCCTGTGAACCTTACTTCCTCATGAAAGGTGTGTTATGTTGTAAGGATCGTGAAGAGCAAAGGAAAATTGTTGTTCCGGATCAGTTAAAACCAGTATTGTTTCAGTATTACCACAATAGTCCGTGTGGTGACCATTTGGGAATATTTAAGACTAGGTCCAAGATATGTGATCAGTTTATATGGAAAGGTATGGATGAGGAAATAAGATTACAAGTGAAGGCATGTCTTCTGTATAAATTGGCTAAGCCTGTCCAAAAAGACACATTTAGGGTTATTGGCAGAGCGCCTGATGCAACAATTATTCCTAGATTATATTGGAGCATTATCCAAGATCAAACAGGAAAATAGGTTTGTGTTAGTTATCGTCGACGTGTGGTTATTAGCCACGAAAGACGTCAACGTGGCTAACACTGTCAAGGGTTTAAAAACCATAATCTCTTGTTTTCGGATCCTGAACTGGTAGTCAGTGACAATGCTTCTTACTTCCAATCAAATTTGTTTCAGACATTTTGTTTTGGCGTGGGAACAAAACATTTCTGCCATTCCGTATGATCCCCGGCCATCACTGACTGAAAGAGTAAGTAGAAATTTGAAGAATGCTTTAATTGCTTACCATCACCAAAATCATACTAAATGGAATGGGACATTGTATTGGTTAGCGTTTACCTTGAATAGTGCTGAGCAGGAAGCTCATGGACAATGCCCATTAGATTTTGTTTTTTTTTCGCCCAATTGTCCTCTAGCTAATTTGTGGCATTTACAGGATATAGTTCCAAATAGATTAGGGAATATAGAGATAAAAACATTTGGAGTATAGTGCGTCGAAATTAACTTCATTCCCACTTAAAGAACCAGAAATATTATGTTAAGGGAAGGCAGGAGCATAAATTTATTCTTGGGGATACAGTATATATGAAAATTTTCCGCGCAGTGACGCCGGCGATAAGTATACCGCCAAATTGGCTACAAGATATGTGGGACCCTACAAGAAAAACAATTTTGCACAACTGTGTTGGCGTTAATTGAACATATTATTTCTGGTAAAACTGTTAGGACTCACGTTAACCAGTTAAAACCATGATAAGTAATTTTAGTTGTAAGATTGATGTAAACTTTATTGTAAGGTTCAGGATAATCACCCTACTGGTTTTAATGTGTTACGAGTACGCCCCTTGAATTGGTATCAAGTGAAGCAGTGGGTCGATTGCGAGTCTGTGACGAAGAGGCGTTGCCTGGTGATCACTTCTCCTCTGTACTATACATCGTTGGAGGTCATGATGGATGGCCAGATTTTGAGAAAAATAAAAGGCTGTCAACTTTTAGTTTTATCACCCGGGGGCTGTCTGTAACGTAATGCACGTTACCTCGCCCAGCGATATATCTCGAAGAGAGCGGCCCGAAGATATTTGGTTTTGTTAAGTTGCCGTATGGGCGTTACCTCGCCCAACGATGTATCTCGAAGAGGGAGGCCCGAGGATAATTCGTGCCGTTAAGTTACCGCAAGCCTGTTCGACTTGGCTCCACCCACCTCAGGATACTATGTAAGGGTTGCTTCCTCAGACATATTCTCAGAGCCTTCAACCACATTCAGAGACACCTCCGTCTCACACAAGAGTGGTGCAGGCGTTGGCGGATGTCCGTAAATCCGGACAAAAGCCACGCCATTCTTTTTGCGAAGCGCCACACCCCCGCTGACTGCCCCAACTTCCACTCAGGGGCCGAAGGATAGAGTGGACTAATTCCATCAAGTCCCTGGGCGTTCAACTTGATAGAGGCCTAACTTTCCGCGGACACAACAGGGAACTATCGGCACGGGTGCAGGGGGCTATTGCCTCTCTGTACCCAATGCTGGCTCGATGCCAGTCCGCTTAAAGCTACACCTCTTTCGAGCGCTGATAATCCCACTTATGTTGTACGCCTGTGAAATCTGGGGCATGGCTGCCGATAGCTGGATAGCATACCTTCAGCGTGCACAGAATAGAGGACTCCGATGCATCTATTCTGTGGGCCGTTCTTTTCCCTTGAGGTTGCTTCACGAAGCTTCCCTTCTCCCATACGTGGAGGACGAAATTAGACGCCGGGCAACAAAATTTTACGATAAAATTCCTGCTCATAGAAGCGCCCTGGTTCGGTCTATAGGAGACTACGACGCTGCGAGACGCCGCTTCAGGCGTTACCGGGTACCCCGTATGGCTTGCGGGCATCCGAGGTAACAAAGGAGTTAATCCTTACAGCAGCACAAGCTAAATTACAAAACTCCAAAAGAGCTGTTTGGCTACAAAAGTTACCCTACTTTAGAATAATAAAACACCAGGGTGTAAACAAAAAAGCGGTTTGGCATCCTGTACAAAATTAAAGAGGAGCAAAAAGCTACCTCAACAAATTTTCCTCAACAAAAAATATCACATCATCCTACAAATATCACAATTAACAACCTGCGGTCAGACCCAAAACCTGGGTGGGTACGCAGCAAAAACCTTCTGGCTGTTAACAGCCTGTCAGTACACGACTTGACTTGACTCTGCTACTCGGGCTTATTGGCACCCTACACTTGTTCTTTTACTGCTGCGTCATTTTTCCTCTATCTATTACATTAAGATTCCCCGAGGCACTCCTTTGTCTTGCACGCAGCTTGGCTGCACCTGATTGGCTGGCAGCTGCGCTGTCATTGGCCATTATATTGGATCCTCTCGTTGGCCAATAGATGGAAAACAACACCAATCGTCATGTACAGCATGCTTCATCCTCTACTGGGCTAACTACCCCTGAGCATTGAACCATGGATTCTTCAGGTAACACTCAGACAAATACTGAGCCAAATCCTTCCACATCTGTAATCAATGCACCGCCTCAACTCTCCCCTGGTGGATCAACAACCGCAGATGTAGTCACAGAAAAAGCCGCAATTGAATACTATACTCAAGGCGGAGATTTCCGCACCTTCATGGGTAGAGTGAATGAGTGAGTGAGTGAGTGAGTGTGATGTTTTAGGGCCCGTCGACAACAAGGTCATTTGGGCCCTAAGTCAACATTAAAACCTAAAAGCGACACTAATCAAGCTAAAAAGGTTTAATAAAATATACACACAACTGTTAAAACTACATAAAAATTCATCACTGTCCTAATTTAAAAGCTCTAAAAATTAATAGATATAAAATACAAGTCATACTTGTGTGTTAAAACCGATTTTAAAAACAAACAGCAGTGCCTTATCCACGGCCACTGGGTCGTCACCTAAAACACTGAGCAAGTTGGCTCCCAAGCCCAAAGACTGGCGAACGCGGGCGTACTGCGGGCAATCGAGTAAAATATGCCGCACAGTGAGGCGTACGGCACACGGAGCACACACTGGGGCCGGTTCCCTTCTTAACAAATGGCCATGAGTGGCTCGTGTGTGCCCAATTCTGAGCCGGGTGAGTATCACCTCGGCTCGCCGGTTATCCCTGCAGAAAGTTAGCCAGGGTCGTACGCTCTCCTTTATTGGCCGGAGTTGTGTGCCTTGTAAAGCTGTCCAGGATTGCTGCCAAGCAGATAGTAGGCGGCGACGGAAAAAACGTTGCACATCCTGGTATGGCACAGTAGTTGTCAAACTCCAGGGCAAACGGCAAGCTGACTTAGCAGCCGCGTCCGCCTCCTCGTTCCCGGAAATCCCAACATGGCCTGGGGTCCAAGTAAATACAAAATTGTATCCGCGACTGAGCATTTGCGAGATCTGGGCCTGTATTTTTACAACAAGGGTGTGAGCGGCAGTGTGCTGTTGCAAGGCCTGAAGAGCACTCAGAGAGTCAGTGCAGACAATAAAAGAGCCAGGAGCTAACTTGCAAATAAAAAGGAGCATATAAAAGATGGCATATAGCTCTGCTGAGAAGACCGAAGTTGAGTCCAGAAGTCGAAATTTGTGAGTCTCACCGTTAACGAAAAACGCGCAACCCGTTGCGTTACCTAACTGTGAACCGTCTGTAAAGACCGGAACATAGTTAGGGTAACGGCCCAGTAATTCGGCAAAAAGTTGTTGGAACACCGAATATGGAGTAGCGAGTCTAGAATTGTTCGAAAGAGCGAGATCGAACCGCGCACGATGGAGCTGCCATGCAGGATAGGGGCAGATGGACGAACTCTCAACGTGAGACATTCGGAGGCCATGCGAATGTAGTAGATCCCGAAATCTTATTCCCACGGGGCGAGTCCGAGAACCAGGGCGCATATAACGGTGGACTAAGTCTGCACACAGAACTGGTTTAAAACAAGGATGATTGGGATAACTAGCCAACTTCGAGACGTATGAGCAGAGTAACAGCGAGCGACGAATATGGAGTGGAGGTTCGCCTGAGTCTGCATACAGGCAGTCGACTCGACTGGTGCGGAAAGCTCCTGTGGCAAGGCGGATGCCAGTATGATGCACGGTGTCTAAAAGGTGAAGTTTAGAGGCGGTCGCTGCGCCATAAATAAAACTGCCATAGTCCAGCTTGGACCGAACCAGAGAGCGGTACAGCCTTAACATTACCGTGCGATCGCCCCCCCCCCCAAGATGCTCGAGATAATACCTTCAGCACCCGAAGAGAACGATCGCAAGAGGCTCGAAGGTGACGAATGTGGTGCTCCCAATTTAGTTGTCGGTCCAAGTAGAGGCCCAAAAACTTCAGGTGTGAGACAAATGGCAGTGGTGTGCCGTTCAAATGAAGATCAGGAGGCGGGTGAATACCTCGTAGGCGGTGAAAGTGGATACACAGCGTCTTCGCAGCTGAAAGACGGAAGCCGGTTTGAAGCGCCCAAGCTGCTAGCTGGGTAATGGTCAGCTGCAGTTTGCGCTCAATGTGATCTATGTTGGCAGACCTATAATAGACTGCGAAGTCGTCAACATAGAGGGATGATGAAATTCCACTTCGAACGGCACTAGTGAGTCCGTTAGTCGCTACGGCAAAAAGGGTGACGCTCAAAATTGACCCTTGAGGTACGCCGTTCTCCTGTATCCGCTCCCGTGATATCGTGTTTCCTATGCGAACCCGAAAAGGGCGAAGTTTTAAAAAGTTGCATAGGAATTCGGGTAGATGACCACGCATACCGTAACCATGTAGGTTACGGAGTATGCCGTACCGCCAGGTGGTGTCATAAGCCTTCTCCAGGTCGAGGAACACGCCCACGACGTGCTGTTTCAGTAGAAACGCATCGGAAATATACCCCTCAAGGCGTGTTAGATTATCGACACTTGAGCGATGGCGACGAAAACCGCAATGCAAGTTGGACAGATGGTTATGCTTTTCTAGCCACCAATTTAACCGAGCGTTTATCATTCGCTCTAACGTCTTACAGATGACACTCGTTAGGCAAATGGGGCGGTAGCTAGATGGTAGCGTGCGGTCCTTTCCGGGTCGAGGGATGGGGATGACGATACCCTCTCGCCAGGAGGAAGGGAAACCCCGCTCATGCCAAATGCGGTTATAGATGTGTAAAAGGAAACATAGCGCCTCAGATGGAAGATGTAGCAGCATCTGTCGGTGTACGTCATCGGGACCTGGAGAAGAATGCTTTGCTAACGCCAGAGAATGGGCGAGCCCGGCTGCGGTAAAAGGTTGATTGTACGGCTCGGTGCAGTCACTATTAAAATTAAGTGGTACGCGCTCCGCCTTTTCCTTAAACGGAAAGAAGAGAGCGTCATAGCGGGCAGTTTGGCTAGTAGCAGCAGATATGGTAGCTAGGGCTTCAGCCATGTTCTGCTCGGTGGTGCACATGGAACCGTTGATGGCAAGGCTGGGAATTACCGTCCGGCGATACTTGCCATACATCCGCCGAACAGCTGACCATACTTGTTGGGTAGAGCTGCGCCGGGAAAGCGAAGACACATAGGCTTCCCAGGATTTACGCTTTGCGTTGCGCAGTATAAAGCGTGCCCTAGCGCGAGAACGTTTGAAGGCGACGAAGTTCCCTTCCGTCGGGTGCCGCTGAAAAACGCGCAAAGCACGTTTGCGTGCTTTGACAGCCAAACTGCATTCCTCGGACCACCACGGTACAGGGATACGACGTGGTGTAGGTGAACCTCGAGGAATGCTGGATTCTGCTGCGAGCAGGATCGAGCAAGTATGATATTCGACCATTTCGTCGACGGTGTCGAAACCATCGTCGATGACGTGTATGAGGGATTGGAATTTTCCCCAGTTAGCTTTGGAAATAATCCAGCGAGGATGTCGAGAAGGTACACATTGGCGGCCAGAAAAATGAATGTTAATGGGGTAATGATCACTGCCAAAGAGGTCGGAAAGTACTGACCACTCAAGTAGTGGTACTAATGACGGACTGCAGAAAGAAAGGTCTAGTACGGAATGTGTACCATAAGCGGATGATAGGAATGTCGGGTCACCAGTATTTAGCAGAAGCAGGTCAGACTTATCGAAGACGTCTACGAGGAGGCATCCACGGGCGTCATCTGTGTCTGATCCCCAGAGCGTGTGCTTGGCATTCAAATCTCCCACAAGGAGTAGTGGTGAGGGGAGCTGTGCCAACAGAGCTCGAAGATCACGCTCTGGAACTATACTGAGCGGCGGCAGGTAGATGTTGCAGATGGTAAAACTGATGCTCTCCAGCTGTATCCGAACGGCCACAGCTTGCAATGGTGTGGTGAGAGGAACGTCGGCGGCTGAGATGTTAGGCGCCACTAAGTTAGCAACGCCACCGCTTGCACGCATACCTGCAAGAGAGTCGCTTCTAAATGCAGAGAAAGAGTGAAGGTGTAACGAGTGATTGGGATGTAAGTGGGTTTCCTGAAGGCAAATAATTGACGGTGACCGTTGAGAAACTAAATGTTGTAGGTCTTGAGCACGAGCTCGAAAACCATTGACATTCCACTGGATTATTTCATTGAAGAATTTTTAACGGGCCGTTTTAACTTTTTTCTTGACCTTGGCTGACTTGGGCCCTACGACTCGAAAATCGTTGGCCTCCTGTGACTCCGCTGATGTTCGGGAGTCAGAACTCCTACGGCTCGTAGAACGAGACCGGGATCTAATAGAAGGCGAGCGACTTCGCGATCTATGCGGTCGGGATCGGTTTTTGGCATTTACTACGGGATGGTTGTTACCCGCTGATGGCTTGGTGGCTGGAGTCTGTACGGCTGAAGCGGAGGCTGTGCTGGTGGTTATACAAGCAGTCTGAGACGTGGGTTTAACGGCTAGAAAGTCAGTCTGCGTGGAGGCGTGGGCGACAGGGACGTGTTGAACAGCAACAGTGGTGTTGGGAGTACGGCGAGCTGCTAATGCATATCCAGTAGTAGTGGTAGCAGGCTTTAGTTGTTCAAACCGCCGTCGTGCCTCTGGAAAAGTCAGGCGTTCTTTGACACGTAGCTCCTGAATGCTTTTTTCGTCCATGAATCTAGAACACTGTCGCGAGCTGGATGGATGACTACCGCCACAGTTCACGCAGCAAGGTGTTCGACTGCAGTTTGGGTCGTCGTGTTTCGCTAGGCCACATTGCTCACAAAGAACAGGATTAGTACATGTGACCTTAGTATGTCCGAACCGCTGACATTGGAAGCAGCGCATGGGGTTCGGGACATACTGGCGGACGCTAGCACGTTCGTAGCCACAATAGATGAATTCGGGTAATTTAGTCCCAGCGAAAGTTAGAAAGACTGTTCGTAAAGGGAATTCTTTGCCATCTTGTTTTCGGGTAAGCCGGTAGGCCTGACAAACAAGTTGATCAGAGAGGCAACTTACTATTTCTTCATTTGCTAGACCATCTAGGCTGGAGGTGGTGACTACTCCTCTGCAGGTATTGAGCGTTTTGTGTGGGGCTACCCGGATAGGGTAGGAGCCCAACAAAGACGCTTTCTGCAGTTTTTTAGATTGGTCCGCGGTTGTGGTCTCTAATAGTAAGCTGCCGTCTCGGAGACGGGTGGCGTTTTTCACAGGGCCACTGATCTTATCGAGCTCACGTTTAATATAGAATGGACTAATATCCTTAAAGGTTTTGCCATCACATGCCAAGGTCATTACCAGAAAAGGGTCAGTGAAAGAGGTTTTGTGCGGAGACACATTGAATTGGACCCCCATCCGGAACCGTCGGCGTCAGCCTGCCATCCGGGGGTTAAACAAAGAAAGACACCGAATCTTCACGGTCTGTGCCGTCATGGGGACCCCACCCATGACCGATCTCATTTGTACTTCAGAAAAGCTACCCTTCAATATCCACTGCTTGTCCGTATGGGTAAACCGTTCACCACGCACACCCCAGCTTTATGCCCCTACCACAGGAATAACCGCCTGTGGCTCCCCACTTTAGGCCGCGCTGCGTGTAATAGGCCCACGCGGATTCAGGGGACTTGTGGTTGATTACACCGGGGTTCCGTCAGCGGTAACACGTCCGGTCCGTGATACTAACCCAACGGCAACGCGGCCGTCGGGAGATTAACACAGACCGGGCCCTCAAGGGGCCGTACACCCGTGGGTGTACTTGACGGTGTGGACGGGCTCCGCACCTAAGGCTACACATAGGGGCAGTGCGAAGGGTCCGCTCAACGTTCACTTTTGAGACCTCCGGAGAGCACACATGTCGGAAGCCGCGCTGAAAACCGTGGGACAGAACCATGGAGATAGGAAAGATCCCTGCTGGTGAGACAGGAGTTATAAACTTAAGACCTTAAGTGCTAATAATTATAATAAAAAACTAGAAGGGGAAGAAGGTGATGCATACTGATCAGCAGTAGCTCAACGTGGCACAGTTGATGGAGATGAAGGGGATGAATTGAGGGTGAGTGGCTAGGGACCCCGGGATCGCCAATCCCGTACCTACCGTAGTAGGTCCCTGGGGAAATTACCAGAGCCTCTTCTGCCAGTTTTCGGGGTTACTGATGGGCCTTCGCGGCAGCCGTAGCAGTCGTGGGGAACACCAAGTCCCCACCGTACATCACCCCATCAGTCAGTCCCCTACTTCCTGTTGCCCACCTCTCGGGACGAGGACCGCAGAGGTTGGATTTTGAGGGGCCCGAGTGAGGATGTAGGCAATCAGAAGCTCTGGCGGTCCCCCCAATGTCACCGGTGTCTGGGATTTAACCATTCCAGTCACTTCTGCAAGAGGATTCCCCGCTGTTTGAGGTGCAGTGGACCTCATGAGAAAGAGGTTTGTTCCAGGTCACCTATTGATGAGCCCACATGTGCAAACTGCAAATGCAAGCATGTGGCTTGCTACGGCGGCTGTCCTACCCGCAAGGCAGTTATAGCTGCTAATCGAAGAACCCCTTCTTAAAAACAGCAGCAGACATCTACAACCAGGTTGGAGCAAAGACCGCTCCCTACAATGACCACCAGCGCCCGGCCCACTCATCGGCAGGAACAGCAGGAACATGAGAGACCGTCCTACGCAAAAGTAGCACAAGGGGCCTCTGATAGACCAAAATGACACACAATGCTCCCACACAGCCACGCAAACAAAAGCGTACCCCAATCCCAAACAACACCGACGCCAACCAGAGCAGGAATGGTGGGAGGCTTTCTCGTGAGCCCCGAAATCCAGCTGAACAGGAGAAGCATGGCAAATCCATGCCTCCTAGACAGCTAAGGGATGAGAGGGCGTGAGAAAGACCTGCCCCCATTCGCTCACGCACATCCTCACCATCCATCCAAGTCACCCAGCTGGATACACCCCAAACCACTCCCCTTACAGCTACAGTCGACCTCTCAGATGTGTTCAAGTGGCTGCAGCAGCTGCTGCTGACGCATGGACAGATGATCTGCGAGCTCGTCATGAAGTTCTTAACCTCCTCTACCCGGCCGGCAAGATGCTGGTAGCAGTGGAGGCAATGGCCCTCCTGACAGCAGGTACGCAGCAACTCCGTGATGGCGTATCGAACTAGGTCCCATACCTCGTTTCGATTCTTATTTTGGAATGCGTGCAGCCTAGCTCGTCAGGGGAGCGAGCTGCTTCACTTTGCTCGAACACATGCCCTGGACGTCATCCTAGTCAGCGAAACGCATCTCCGCCCAGACTCCCGATTCCGCCTTCCGGGCTACATCTGCCATCGCACGGATCGCCAGGGACGCCCAAGAGGCGGAACTGCTATCCTGTTGAGGCAGAATGTGGTCCACCAGCCCATCTAGCTCCCACCTCTGCAAACCCTAGAGGCCGCGGCCATCAGTATGGACCTTGGCGGATTAGAGGTCTTGGTAGTCTCCGTGTATCATCCACCACACCGACAGTTTGTTCCAAATGACTAACGATCCATCCTAGCCCTACGTCCCAGTGCTCTCATGGCCGGCGACATCAATGCTAAACATCAACGTTGGCATTGCGGTCGTCGGGCGGATGAGAGAGGCATTGAAATCACTCGCCTGATAGACCCAGACGCTGGACTTCAAGTTCAGGGTCCCTGGCAGCCCACTCATTACCCGCGAGGAGGAGGAATGCCTTCAGTTATAGACTTCGCCATCACAAAGCATATACCATATCATCTCACCCTAACATCCTTAAATGCATTACACTCAGATCATAATCCGGTGTTGAAGAGATCAACACCAGGGTTGCCAGTCATGACATATCGCTTTAAACGCGAGAGGTCGATTGGGAAGGCGTCAGGAATTGTCTCCGCACTTCCATCCCGCCAAACCCCAGTAGTAGTAGTAGTAGTAGTAGTAGTAGTAGTAGTAGTAGTAGTAGTAGTAGTAGTAGTAGTAGTAGTAGTGGTAAAAGTAGTGGTAGTAGTAGAATTGGATTAAGGGCGCACAACTGCTATGGTTATCAGCGCCCTTACAAAGCTAAACTGTCTATACAGTTAAAACCTACACATTAAAACAGTAAAATCACACAAGCCAAGTCCATAAAAAGTAAAAACCTAAACCATAAAACAGTAAAAACATGTCGGTTACTGCAGAAGGCAAAGGATAAAATAAGTGAAATAAAATATCAGCAACCAAAAGGTGCCTCGAATTGGTCAGAGCAGGTGCCAGAACCTACTCCGCCAGATAAAATCAAGTACACCTTCTACAGCACGGCCCCTGTCTGCCAATATGGCAGAAAGGGTGGCTGGCAACAACAGACTGGCCCGTAATAGACTTAAAAACCGACATGCAGGACACAATGGTCACACATTGGTGCGGGTTGATCCCGCAACAAGTTACCATGGCTAAAACAAAGTGTCCGATACATAAGCGAGCTAAAATAACTTCTTCCCTCCTGGAAACTCGGGCAGAGGTTGCCCAGGCAACAGGAAGGGGTTTAACCGTCCGAAGCTTGTTCCCACGCAAAGCCGTCCACTCATCGTACCAACGTGTTTTAAGGGCTTGGCGTAAATAGCAAAATAAATCAGTAGAGGGAACAAGAGAATAAGAGGTACCAGGCGAGGAAATGGCGGATTTAGCGGCGGCGTCTGCAGCCTCATTGCCAGGTACTCCCACATGACCAGGCGTCCACACAAAAGTGATCCTGGTGCCAGAGACAGCCAGGCAATGGACTCTATCATGAATACGCTGCACCAGAGGATGGTAGTGGTACAGCATCAAGAGGCTTTGAAGCGCACTGAGGGAGTCGGTGCAGATCACGCAGGTACGCAGAATGCCACTCAAAATATAAAATCGCCTGGTAAAAACTAAATAGTTCTGCGGTAAAAATCGAACACTGTCGCCGTAAACCAAAAGTAAAACTCCTACGATTAAAAGCAAAATTACATCCCACTCCAGCTTCACTCTTAGATCCGTCCGTATAGATAAAATTGCAATCCCCGTATTGCAACTTGAGTTCTAAAAGGGCGGAACAATATACGGGTACAGGGGTCGTATATTTCGCCATGGATGCGAGCCCCAGGTTACAACGGACCTTGTCGCGGATCCAGGGAGGAAAGCGAGATTCTCCCCTAGGAAGTGTTGGTACTACGTCGACATTCAGCTGATGTAGAGGAGAGTGGACGTGGAAAACCGGGGGCTGTAAAGCCGACGGTGTAACTATATATTGGGGATCCAGGGAATCGTCAAAAAACAGCCGAAAGCCGGGGTGATTAGGTAAGCTGGAAAGGTTACACGCATAGCTGCAAAGAAGAACCTCCCGACGGTGGTATAAGGGGGGTTTTGCGGCCTCAGCATAGAGACTCTCTACTGGACTAATGGGAAATGCCCCAGTAGCAACACGAATGCCACGATGGTGAACGGCATTTAAACGTCGGAGAACAGAGCGTCTCGCCGAAGAATATACAATGCAACCATAATCTAATTTAGATCGCACTAGAGACCGATACAAATGCAGCAGTGTAGTGCGATCAGCTCCCCAGGATGTGCCACTTAAAATACGTAAAATGTTCAGAGAACGGTCACACCTAGCTCGCAGATAAGCAATATGAGACAGCCAACTGGGTTTCCTATCAAAAAACAGACCCAGGAATTAAGCCTCAAGTGCGAAATGGAGGACGTCCTGCCCAAGATATAACTTAGGTGGAGGAAACGCCTTCCGACGCCGAACGTTTACGCAGATAGTTTTCTCGGCAGAAAACCTAAAGCCAGATGTAAGACTCCAATCGTGAAGCCGATCGAGACATGATTGGAGACGGCGCTGAAGAAGACAGGTCCGCCGAGAACTAATGCAGATAGCAAAATCGTCTACAAATAAGGACGAAGAAATTTCCGGGGAACACAGTTGACGATAGGATTGATGGCTATGGCGAAAAGTGTGACGCTAAGTACCGAGCCCTGCGGTACTCCATTCTCTTGAATAAAACATCGTGAGAAAACCGTGCCCACGCGAACCCGAAATACGCGGTCCTTCATAAACTCCCAAAGAAAAGAGGGAGACGGCCACGAAAATTCAATTCGTGGACGTTACGGAGAATACCATACCTCCAGCAAGTGTCATATGCCTTCTCCAGTTCAAAAAATACAGCAACGGTTTGGCACCTTCTGAGAAAGGCATTCATGATCTGGGTATAGAGGGAAACTGAATGGTCGACCGTGGAACGGCGACGACGAAAGCGACGTTCGACAGGAGATTCCGAGATTCAAACCACCACGTTAAACGGCCATTAATCATGCGCACCATCAGCTTGCAAATGGAACTCGTGAGTGAAATAGGCCGATAGTTGGAAGGCAGTTGGCAATCCTTCCCAGCCTTCAAAATCGGTATGACGGTGGCTTCCCGCCACTTCTCAGGAAAACTGCCCTCAACCCAGACACGGTTATAGACCTCGAGTAGGAACGCTTTCCATTCGGGAGAGAGATGTAAGAAGCGCACGTGGTAACCGTCTGGTGCTGGTGCAGATGGTCGCGAAGATGAAAGTGCGTGTTCTAGCTCTGCCATGGTGAACAGGCAATTGTACTCTTCAAGGTTTCCGGAACGGAAGTTGAAAACTTGACATTCCACCTGATTCTTAAGTGCCAGAAATTCGGGTGCATAATGGTCGGAGCTAGACACGTAAGCAAAAGCACTGCCGAGGGTGTTAGTCACGGCCAAGGGATCGACAACGACTCCTGCAGGAGTTTTCACACCAGCAATTGGGATGTGGGTCGATTTTCCGGCCACGGGCCTTAACCTATCCCAGACTGCTGAAGAAGGTGTCTGGCGATTAAAAGACGAAACGAAATCCTTCCAAGATGCCCTTTCGCTCTCCTTAATTACTTGCCGAGCCCTGGCCCGCATCTTCTTGTACTGGATTACATTCTCCAGTGTGGGATGGCGTTGGAAAACCCATAGAGCACGCCTACGAGCACGGATTGCATTCCGGCAGTCATACGTCCACCATGGGACAGGACGTCGACGGGGAATGGGAGACGAGGGTGTAGAGGGCCCAGTTGGCGTGATCAAAACGCCAGGTAGGCAAGCGTATGGAACATACGTTCTGGGCTAGGAGACTAATACACGGGAAGTGGTCACTGGAGTGTAGGTCAGAGATGACGTTCCATTGTAGGGACACTGCTAACTGAGGTGAGCATACCGCCAATTCCAGATGCGACAAGATGTTGAATGCATCAGAGAGAAACCTAGGTTCTCCGGTGTTCAGGAGAACCAGGTTATTACTTTCCAGGAAGTCTGACAGAACTCTGCCTCTCGCACAAGCTCGAGTTGAACCCCAAAGAGGATGATGGGCATTGTGGTCTTCCACCATCAGGAAGGGAGTTGGTAACTGAACAATGAGAGCTTGTAGCGCCTTAAGCGATAGGTCGTCTGATGTTGGAATGTAGATGCTGCAGACGAACCAATTGTATCAACGGCAGTACTAGATGTGCAGCGACTGCCTGGATGTTAGTGCGTAACGGGATATCGTCCACATAGACGTCATCTCTGACCAGCAACATAGTGCCTCCGTTCGCAGGAAGACCGTCTTCAGGAGCAAGATCATGCCTGAAAGGTGTATACCGCCGTAGTTGGAAGGCATCATGAGGACGGAGCTTTGTCTTCCGTAAGCAAAGGACTAGTGGACCGTGCTTGCTGATCAACAAATCAAGCTCTGGGCGTTGTGCCCTAAGCCCACGTATGTTCCACTGCAGCATCGCCATTGGAACGGTGGAATAAAAGGTTAAGTGTTTTTCCACTTTATGAGGATTTCGATGGTGGCCGAATTAGTTGGCCCTTCTTTTTCGGTTTAGGGCTAACCTCCGAATTGTCGGGTCGTTTTCTGGATGTCCTGGCAGTGTGGTTCGTATCCTCCTGTTCCATCTCCTCCACGGATGAGGCCCATTTTACGATAGAGAACTTGGGTTCAAGGTCCCCAAACCGGTTGGAGACGGTGACCGACGAGGACAAAAAAAAAAAATGAAATAAAAATAAAAAAATAAAAAAATAAAAAAAAATAAAATCTGCATTTCTATGTTCTGGCATCTAGAGTCTATACCAGAACATATTTGCAGGTCTATAACTTGATTTTATAATAATTTATACAATTGTTTTTATAAAGTTTAGATTTTGCAGATATACCTAAAGCTAATACAACCTATAACCTAAGTTGTCGTAATTCAACAACCTATTTTCCCTATGTTATATGTCAGTGGTCCTAACTTTATATAAATACAATTCTTTTCTTGAAAATAATATGTTATAACAAGGATCAAAACTTAATTATTGACCACTGATATCTACTCTAACCATCTGTAAACTTATGATTGTGTTCCTGTTTGTCCCTAACTTATTTTGTATGAAATAATATAATATAATTTTGGGGATTAGATGTTATTATATGTTCCCTCTTAGCTATTGGAGTTCATGCTTCATCGGTGTTCCTCAATGAGACCCAGTATCCTCTTCTTCGGCTGATGTTGCGTTCCTCTTCTATGATGACCTCATGGACTAGTGGTTGGTCCTCTACAGGCGGTCGTCTTTGTTGATGTTGCCCTTGTTGTCGAATACGAGATGACCTTCTGGGTGATTCATCATCCTGGACTTGTATTTGTTGTCGGGATCTTTGTAGTTGTTGAGTCTCCTGCTGCTGTCTGTAGCTTTCCATCACCTTGTCTGATACCAGCTTCACCATATCTTCCAATATTCTATAACTTTCACTGTGTCTGACAATGTCCCACATCCGCTTGCCACTTAAGAGCTGTCTACCAGTTTGAAGTTCTGTTGTATATATTTCGCACTCGAATAATATGTGTTCAGGTGTTGCTCTGGAGTTACATCTGGTACATAAATCATGTTCACTAATGCCAATCTTCTTGAAATATGTACCAAAAGGTCCATGTCCAGTGATAAACTGCACTCCTTCACCGACGAGGACAGGCGTCGATCAGAGTCCTCACCCGAAGACTCCTCAGAGGAGGAGCTCTTTGAAGCGCGGGGACTTTTCTTGCGGTTTACGAGTTTGCCGGCATCCTTGAGGTAGTCGGACCTCTTGTAGCTGGTCTTGAAGTGCTTCGGAGGTGCATCATAGACAACCGGCTCCTCATTCCTGGAGGTTGTTGCTTTAGCCGGTGATTCTGCTGGCGATCTCCTTCCAGATGGGGGCTTAGGAGGCGTAAGTGCAGACAATATTGTTTTGGCAGGTGTTGAGACGGAATAATGATTTTCTCATAGATTGTGGCTTCAGGTGTAACACTGATCTGAGTGGCGATCTCGCGCCTCGGTACAGGCTTAGCAGCTACCGAGCAATAAGTAGCAGACCGTGGCAGGGATGGTATGCGAGTGCGCGCGAGTTTCCGGGCTTCCGAGGATACCTTCTGTTTCACCCGAATCTCTTGGATCGCCTTTTCCTCAATGAAGCGTGGGCAATCTCGGGAGCTGGATGGGTGTTCTCCAGCACAATTCATACATTTAACTGGCGAGGTGCACGCACCTTAGTGCAGTGACATCACACAGTTAGAACAGGTAGGCGTACCGTTACAAAATGAGCTAGTGTGTCCGAAGCGCTGACACCTATAACATCTAAGCGGGTTAGGTATATAAGGGCGGACTTCAATTGTCTCGTACCCTGCCCTGATCCTTTGTGGGAGATCTACCCGATCAAAGGTCAGGAAAAGGGTACGGGTAGGCACCAATTCCCCTGCTCCCTACGCTGCACGCGGTACACGGCCGTCACACCTTGGTCTTGTAGGTACTCAGTAACTTCCTCATTAGTCATGCCATCCAACGCACAGGTGTTTACCACTCTGCACGAGGAGTTGAGGCTCTTATGGCCTGTGACGTTGACCGGGCAGCTGCCTAATAGGGTCGCCTTCAATATGACTGCAGCCTGGGAGACAGAATGAGCTTCCACCAGGAGCGTGCCATTTCTTGATCGTGTACATGATTTCACCGGACCAGCTATTTTATCCAAACCCTTTTGGATGATGAAGGGTTCAGTGACAAAAAGTTCTTCCCTTCTTCTGTTCTACTTGCCACCAAGTAGCGAGGACCACAGGGCACAACTACTTCCTTTCCACAAACCTTCATCCTTTTCGCTTGTTTAGAAGAGTGCACCATTGGGTTAATGTCTTCCACCATTGCAAACGTCTCCGATGGCGTGCTCACATCCTGGGCGCCACCCCGGCTTGGTTGAGAGTCCTGGCCCGGACCTTGCTCACCTTAGGGTCACACCTCCCAATGTAAAGACAGAGGGACCCAATCGCCTTCAGGAGTGTGCAATGGCCCCTCCCTGGGACTGACCTTTATCAGCGGATACGAACACTGTCCAACGGGATAACCAGGGGATGGGAGTTACGCGTTACCCAGTCACCCCTTGCACCTTGTGCGCGTGGCATCCTTCAGACATGTGTTCAGGCAGGTAAAAGAAAGGAAAATAAACAAATGGGGTCAAATACCGAACTGGACCATAGTTTGGGCGTTTGAAGGAACGCTCTCAACTCGCGGGTTACTGATGGGCCTTCTCGGCAGCCGTAGCGGTCCTGCGACATTCCCTGTCCCCACCGTACATCACCCCATCAGTCAGTCCCGTACTTCCTGTTGCCCACCCCTCGGGACGAGGACCACAGAGGATGGATTTTGAGGGGCCCCAAACCCCAGAATGACTAACATACCCATCCTGGAGAATGCAATCTCATCCTTTACTTCCATTGTGAAGCGGACTACCCACAACCTGACAGGTCATTCCTCGGCTCCTCTCCACCCTGATGTCCTTCCTTTGGACATCATCCTTCTAATCAGACGATCCTGGGCTGCACGGAGACTATAGCAGCGTCACCGCACGCCCCATAATCAAGAGCTCCTAAGACGCTTGCGCCGAGAGTTCAGTGCCCAACTGCGCGAGCACAAGGTGCAAGCGTGGGAGGAAAAATGGCCAGGTTGCGCGTCGAGGATGGCGACGTGTGGAGGATAGCCAAATCCCTCAGATATCACAGAGGCCAATACACCTCCCCCATCCATGGCGCTTAAGGCCTAGCTTAGGATCCCCAAGCCAAAGCCGACGCTTTCGCTGACTATCTTGAACGTACCTGAAGTCCAAGAGATAACCCCCAGGACGACAACTTTTCTGAACGGGTTCGTCGGGAGGTGCGTCGTTTCCTACGCCGCCCTCCTGATGACGCGGTTCGACTCCCTACCATTCGTCCCAACGAAGTCCAAGGTGCACTCCAGCGTCTCAAACCAAAAAAGGCGGCGGGGCGGACGGGCTGAGCCCCCTAAAGCTGCGCCATCGTCCCTGCAACGCGGTTCTGTTCCTAACTAGGATTTTTAATATGTGCCTCACCCTTGGGTACTTTACACGAGAGTGGAGAGAGGCCCGGGTAATTTGCATATTGAAACCTGGAAAAGATCCGGTGCACCCCTCCAGCTACTGATCCATTAGCCTCCTTTCCAGCCTCTCGAAAGTTCTCGAGAGGTTGATTCTCACCCGCTTTTCCCCAATATTGGGAGACATTCAAGCCATTCCCGCCCATCAGTTTGGTTTTCATCCTGGGCACTCAACAAACCAACAGTTGTTGCGTGTGGTGGAGACCGCTGCCGTGGGTTTCCAGGAAGGCGCCTTCACTGCTGCGGTATCTTTAGATGTCGAGAAGGCCTTCTCTACGACATGGCACGCCGGGCTCATTTACAAACTGATCCACCTGGGGCTCCCCACACAAATGGTCGACATACTACACAGCTTCTTGCGACACCACACATTCCAAGTCACAGTCGCGGGTAAAACATATACACTCAGACCAGTGAGAGGCGGAGTCCCCGAAAGCTCTGTACTATCTCCCACCTTATTCAACGTCTTTATGGCAGATTCCCCAACAGAGCCACGAGTCGAAATGGCACAATACGCTGACGACGTACTTCTGTTCTGCAAAGACAAACACATCCTCAGAGCATTCAACCGCTTACAAAGACATTTCCGTCTCACACATTGGTGTAGGCGTTGGCGGATATCCGTTAACCCGGACAAAAGCCACGCCATACTTTTTACAAAGCACCACACCCCCGCAAACCACCCCAAGTTCAGCTACCAAGGTCGAAGGATAGAGTGGACCAACTCTGTCCAGTACCTAGGTGTCAACCTAGACAGGGGTCTAACTTTTCGCCAACACAAAAGGGACCGATCGGCGAATGTACAGGGAGCAATTGCTTCCCTGTATCCAATGCTGGGATCAACCTCGATGCCAGTCGGCATGAAGTTATACCTCTACCGAGCGCTGGTAATCCCTGTTATGTTTTGCGCCTGCGAGATCTGGGGCATGGCCGCAGACAGCTGGCTAGCATTGCTCCAACGTGCACAGAATAGAGGACTTAGGTCTATATATTCTGTGGGACGTTATTTTCCTACCAGGTTGCTACACGAGGCCTCAAGTATTCCATACGTGGAGGATGAAATTAGGCGCCGGGCATCAAAATTATAAGCAAGTTTACCATCTCACAGAAGCGCCATTGTCAGGTCCTTGGGAGATTATGACCCCATTAGACGCCGTTCTAGACAGCACCGGTTACCCCGCATGGCTTGCGGGCATCCGATATAACCCAGGAGCTAATCCGTACAGCAGCTAAAGCTGAGCTCCACATAATACCTCCAAGCTGCTTGGCATCAAAATTATTCCCCAAAGTAAAAACAAATAAATACACCAGAGTGCAAGGCATTGCATCCTGTCCTTCAACCCCTAGGTACATGTACGTAACCTCATAAAATTCTCCAATCTAAAACACACATTTCACCCCAGATCCCGAAATCTACCTTACCTGCGGTAAAACCTTTAACGGGTGGGCACGCAGCAAAACCTTCTGGCTATATACAGCCAGCCAGCAGCACATGGCATGGCCAAGGATTTCAGCTTCACGAAGCCTCGGGACTTCCATATGTGGAGGATGAAGTTAGGCGCTGGGCTTCAAAATTCTACGCAACTTTACCAACTCATAGAAGCGCCCCTGTTAGATCACTGGAAGATTATGACCCCACTAGACGCCGTTCTAGATTACATCGGGTCCCCCGCATGGTATGCGGGCACCCAAGATAACCCAGGTGCTACTCCTAATAGCAGCAAAAGCTGAGCTCCACATAATCTCCTAAGTTGTTTGGCAACAAAATTCTCCCCAACCTAAACTAAATTACAAACACCAGGGTGCTGGGTATTGCATCCTGTCCTTTCACCCCGAAGGTACAATAATTGTAACCTCACAAAATTCATCAGCCTCAAAACCTACACCATATCCATCCTACAAAATCCCGTTTCGAATACCTTACCTGCGGTAAAACCCTTAACGGGTGGGCACGCGGCTAAAACCTTCTGGCTATATACAGCCAGCCAGCACCACATGGCATGGCCACGTATTTCACGATTTTCTGTACCACCACTTCCAGTTCAAAGGACCGATCGATCAGCAAATAATGCCGTATCTACATGTGGTTGCTCGGCACGCACATGCAATGCCGCGTTAACCTAGGACGCAATAGACAGCACACCCCTTGACATTCCACATTCAACAATGGACAATAACAAATGCTTGAAATTCCTGTTCTAGAACTGCAGAAGAGCGGGCTCTAAGCTAAACGAACTCAGACAGCACCTAGCACACAATCCAGCAACGCTAGTACTGCTCTATGAAACGTTCCTGAACGAGAAAGCCCGTTTCTCCATTCCCGGATACCGCGTTTACCGCACTGACCGCCCAACCGGAGTAGCAAGAGGAGGAACCGCAATACTAGTACGCAATACGATAGACGGTTACGAAAAATATATCGCAGAGCTAACTCACACAGAAGGAACAGATCAAAGATCCACCGTTAACGGTAGTAAGCATATATAACCCATCGGGACAACTTTTATATCAAGATTTAGATACAGTACTTAACTTAGGGCGGCAAGTCATAGTAGCGTAAGACTTCAATGCTTCACAGGAAAGCTGGGGATGCCACTCAAACAGTTACTAGCAACACCCTACACAGACACATGCTAAACAGCAATTATATAATCGCGCACACACCTGAGCACACATACATATAAAAAAACAGGCAACAACGACCAAACAAACTAGATCTAGCCCTCTGTAAAACACGTTTACATTTAACCTACGGCTAATAGACAGTCTAGCATCAGATCACTACGCGGTCCAAATTGAAATAGAACCACCAACTCTTACCCCACCATCGGTGAGAAGGGACTGCCTTCGTGTAAACTGGACAATCTTCCGCGAATAATTACACTCTCACCTCCAGGACCGCGATCCTCTGCAAGACCAGGAAACGGTAGACAGAAAGGCTGTTAACATTGAGATGGCAATACAGGCGGCAATAAGCTCAACTGTCCCACTAAAAGCTCCAACAAAACATGAAATAAGCTACCCACCGGACATAATCATACTAATGCGAGAGCGAGATCGCGAAAGGCGTAAATGGCAGCGTACAAGAAACATTGTACATAAAGTAAACCAGGCTACACTCAACAGCTAAATAGACACGAATAAGCGCATGACTGCAGCAGAATGGGAAACCCGCCTCGGTAGCGCAGATGGTAGAGAGCCTGCCTCACGTTCAAGAGGTCCCAAGTTCGAATCTCGGTCAGGGTGAGTTACCTGGATAAGGATTATCCCGGGGCTTTCCCTTATCCTGTAAGACGAATGTCGGATAACTCTAAGCTCTATGAACCCTGGCCTCATTTCAGCATCATTTCACCCATTCCATTCATCGTCCGATATGACTTAACGTTGGAGGACGTAAATTACAAAAAACAATGGGAAAACACCATTGCGAATGCGCAAGACAGCCGCCAGATTCGGCAATTAACTAAAAGGATGATTAAGGAACCACTCAAAGTGCCACCACTGAGCATACCGAATACCCCAAATAGATATGCCGAGACCACGGACGATAAAGGGAACGTACTCGCGGACGCATTCGAAGCAATCTGCTGTCCCAATCATGAACCTAACGACGCAAAATTCAGTATGCAAGTAGAACAAAGCGTTGCCGACATACTAACGAACCCTACACACACTAGAGCCCGGAAAACGAACAAAGGGGAACTAAAGTGGTTAATTAAAAACCTCAAGGACACTAAAGCTCCTGGCCCTGGCGGAACACCTAATTTTGTGCTGAAAAACCTGAGCGATCTCGCATTAGATACTTTGCGATATCACAAACTATTGCTAAAAATTTGGCTACTTTCCAAACCCATGGAAGCATTCCGCAGCTTTAATGTTCCGAAAACCGGGGAAGGACCCCAAGCTACCAAACAACTACAGGCCTATTAGCCTACTAAACACCGTAGGTAAGGTGGCAGAAAAAGCCATACTAAAGCGACTAATTACCCACATCAAAAAGCACAACATACTCGCTAATGAACAATTTGGCTTTCGTTAAGCCATTCCACTACCTACAGCTCAGTAGATTTGTTGAAAATATTACGAATGGTTACAATACTAACAGATGCACAGCCGCGGTCTTTTTCGACATCCAACGTGCATTTCACACGGGGTATCACCCCGGCCTGTTATACAAGCTGATATTAAACTTTCCTGATACCATTGAGAAACTTATAGCCAATTACTTAAGCAAGCGCACCTACGAGGTAGTAATCAATGAAACCGCTTCAACTCCAAGACACATAAGAGCCGAGGTTCCCCAGGGGAGTGTCCTGGGACCCGTATTATTCACCGTGTATATAAACGTAATTCCCACCACCGCAAATACGCAATTATCAATATACGCGGATGACACGGCCATAACCACGCAGTCTTGGAATTTGGAGATGGCGGCAAGACGACTGCAAAGTGCCCTAGATGACATAACGCGCTGGTTACGCAGTTGGCGTATGAAAGTGAACGCAACAAAATCGCAATTGGTTTTATTCACGCAGAGAACATCCCATAAAGTTGCCCTAAGGCCACTCACACTATTTCAGGAAAATATCCAGTGGACCAACCACCTAAAATCTCTCAGAGTTATACTCCATAAGAAACTTACATTTGCACAACATGTGAAGAGCGTCAAACGAAAAGCCAAGTACCAGCTGCACCGGTTATACCCATTGCTAAATAGAAACACCGAAATTAGCACCAAATTAGGTCTAACACTTTATAAAACACTGATACAACCAATCATTACATACGCAGCCCCTGTCTGGTGCTATTGCGCAAAGTCACACATAAAACCGCTCCAAGTACTTCAAAACAAAATACTAAGGATAATTACCAAAATACCACGGACCACACCAGCAGATATACCCCACAACAATCTCAACATGCATACCATAGAACAACTTATTTAAAGGCTAGCTTTTATCATGTACAAAAGTTGCAAGAATAACTTTAATCCCCTCATTTCGAACCTGGGACAGTATGACGCCAATATAGGCAAACAAAACGCCCCTGTCGCTATTTAACAGGACCATCCCGATCAATAACCACACTGATAACGAAGACGTGAATAACTATCTCACCCGGCTTATGCAATTAGCAAATAACTCGCCATAAGACACACCATGGCCTTCTGCGGCCCTCAAAGTCCTTGTGCTATCCAGCCAAGGCAGACCCGGAGGTAGAGGCACCCCCGCAAGGGGCACAGGCTCGCACCTGCATCAGCAAAGGCAGGCCACCCACCATGTGCGCACTGATGACGACAATTTGCACACCAATGGACAGGAGTGACAGACGCAGCCGTAAGGCTAAGAAGCATATAATTCCATAAACCAATAATTATTATACACTATATACATATATTAAGCTTGACGTTACCTCTAGATGCTATACAGATAGTGATGATGCCCCCAGGCTGATTTTTGTCATTTACATGTTATATAAAGTAGCATAGATACAACTTGACCCATCCGTACACCGGGACAATGAGACTTAGATTAGACTACTGGTAACGTAAGCGCTATGCGCAGAACTGATTACATCCTGAACGCGCGGCACATCACCTAAGACTACCAATTATGGAAAGGTGAGGGTCAGGGTCCTGTGATCACGACGCCTCCCTCCCCAATACACCATAGCGGTTCGCCGCATAGAACTAACCGACCACTTGAATCTGGGTGGTTCATGCGGGACCAGCAAAACATCGCCAGGGCTGCTGGCCTAGGTAGTGGAGGGTTTTTAGAAGGTATTCCGCATCGGTGCACTCCAAGGAGGCGGGGATTCCTATGTCACCAGCCCCATGGGCTGGTGTGGGTCAATTCCAATTTTTTACTTCCACGTTAAAAAACAAGGCATCAATTCGCCCAGTAATGGCAGATACGACGAGAGTTCACCCAGTACAGGAGTCACTGCTAGGAGTCAGTCACAAAGGTGCCTAGGATATGAGTGCACGACGCAAAGCCTTACTACAGAGTGTGAGTTATGTCGGAAGTAACACAGGTACAGGAAAGTTCCAGACGTCGGAAGGGCCTACTGCTTCATCCGTGTTAATTATATGCTGGGTGAGAAAATTCCAGGCATTTGCTTGGGTTTTAGACACGTTTTATTGAGAGGGGTTCTTGGGAACTAAGTTTAATAAAATAATCACTGGATGTTTCTTCTGAGACGTTAGTAAAGGTGGACTGAAACCTCTTTGGTGCTTATGCCATAATTGAATGTGTCACAAATCAAAACGAGTGTTTTCCTTAATTATATATTGACGGTTTCCATGTTAGGCAAAGTTCTGGTATTCTGAAACCAAGTGTGGATTATCAAGAATCAAAACGGGTCTATTTTACTGAATATATGTATTGATGGTTTTCATGTTAGGCAAAGTTCTGGTATTCTTAAACCAAGTATTGATTCACTGAAGTTTGAGTGTGATCGTGGGTATTTACTCTTATATGATTATAGAATTATCATTGTAAGTAAGGCACGATCAATAGTCTTTTTTTCAATTGTTTGAATCTTTGTGCTTAATGTCTTATATACAATTCTGTCGTCTTAAATATATTCAAGAAACCTTAACATGTGTATGTGACCGCAAGCCCAATTCCCACACCGATCCTCGATCCAGTACATTTCCTCAAACAATGTTGCTAGGTCACTTTCCTATCCAATTAGTGGGGCGGGGGAAAGAGAACGAAATGAACGAGCAGCACAGAGTTATGTATTGTAAGTTATACATTAAAGCCTATGCAACATGTCGCAACTCCATCAAAGAGCAAAACCGCCTCAGAAATCCTTACTTAAAGTGAGTCAAGTGTGGTACTTCTGCTGGCAGACAAATCACTTCCACTTCTTAACTTCATGAATCAAAGCATGGGTTTGCAAACAAGACAACTGAATGAGAACTCTGCAAACATTTTACATAGATGTCTTCATACACTCACTAATTAGGTTTTCAAATGTGGCCAGGGAGTAAAGCTCCTATCACATACTTAACATTGGCGTAATTATTACCCTCATGAACTAAAATATGTCTTCACAAATTCGACAACTGAGTAAACCTCTTATCACACGCTATACATTGGTATGGCTTCTTACCATCATGTATTATATTATGTCTTTTCAAATTTGACAAGTTAGTAAATCGCTTGTTACAAACTTCACATTGGTGAGGCTTCTTTCCTTCATGAATTAAATTATGTGTTTTCAAATGTAGCAATCGAGTGAAGCTTCTATTACAAACTTTACATTGGTGCGGCTTCTTACCCTCATGAACTAAATTATGTCTTTTCAAATGCGATAACTGGGTGAAGCTCGTATCACAAACTTTACATTGGTACGAATTTTTACCCTCATGAACTAAATTATGTGTTTTCAAAGTTGACAATCGAGTAAACCTCTTATCACAAATTTTACACCAAAGTACCCTCTTACCCTCATGAACTAAATTATGTCTTCTCAAATTTGACAACTCGGTAAACCCCTTATTGCAAACTTTACATTTATGTGGCCTCTTACCCTCATGCACGATATTATGTCTTCTCAAAGTTGACAAGTCAGTAAAGCCCTTATCACAAACTTTACATCGATGTGGCTTCTTAGCCTCATGAACTAAAGTATGCCTTCTCAAATTTGACAAGTCAGTAAAGCTCTTACTACAAACTTGACATTGGTGTGGCTTCTTAGCCTCATGAATGAGAATATGTGCTTTCAGATGTGACGGATGGGTAAAGGTCTTTGCACAAATACTACACTGTTGTAGCCTTTTGTTCACACAACCGAAACTTCTGATTTTCGAGTATGAAGGCTCTATGTACATATCCTCTTCATCACTGCATTTCCCAAATATTTCTGGGTGAACATCTTCGTTTGCAGTTAAAATTTCTGTAACATCACTTTTTTGATATTCAGGTGGAAAATGATATATTCGATCATATAAGCTTGTGTCTGTTGCTTGGAGTTCAGCAGTGAGCAATGGTGATCCGCCAGTAATAGCACCAACAACTGTTTCTGAAAATAATCTGAAAACAGAATAGGTCAGTACATGCACAGAAATAAATGATAACTCTAGTTAAATTGATTCATGGAAAATAACTATCCTCCTGAGACTCATGGTACAGTGTGCTGTACTGTAACTTATAAAAATTCTCCAGCAAATGACAGGCAAGAGTAACAGGTCTCTGCTAGCTCAAAAGGAGCTACGACATGTAGGGTGTGTTTTCCAAGTTTGTTATTGCATTTCATCTTAAATAACCACGGACTAAATCCTATGTGTAGGGGCAAGAGATACAATAAGAAAGAGAAAACATACACTGAAGTTACAAGAACAAATATAGTGCAGGAGTTTAACGCTTACCTGGACGGAGTTGACTTGTTTGACAGAATGATGTGTTACTGCTCAATTAAGGCCAAAACAGAGAAATGCGCCATTAACAATATACATTTGTTTGATATAGCTGCTTCAAATGCTTGGTTGCAGTTGAGAAAGGACCAAAAGCAGATAGGAATGTTTTCCAAACAAATACCACTAATAAACAAATATGAACTAATGCTTGGCAAATCTCCAATATAGAACATAACAGAAGGAGTTGGAGAAAGTATAGAGGATAGTGATGACCAAATTACAGAACCAACATCAAAGAGTCGCAACTTGTTTCCCGACCCCACGAAAATTTAAGGAAGTCAAAAAGTTGTCATATGACTGCAATTGCAGATGTAGAAAACTGGCCGAAAAGCAGGAGACCAGGCTGTTCTGGGAAAACAAGAACAATGTGTACTACTTGCAATATCTTTCTGTGTTTCGTTGCAAATAGCAATTGTTTCAGACTTTACCATGACTAATAGTAAGTTAAAACATGCCAATTTCATCCTAGTTGTGTACTTTTGCTTTTATACAACCAGGTATTGTATGTATTTTTAGATATATTGAACCGTTTTGAAGTTAATGTTGAATTAATTTTTGTTCACTATATGGACTATTATTTTCAAGATCCAAGCTGCAGCATACTGTACTTCACCTTATATAATAACTATATTGAACAAATGTTTACACATTTTTCTTGATGAATTTAGATAATACCTCAGAAAAAAGGTGTTTGGCTCTCAGGAGGATATTATTCATTACAACATAATTAAGATCAAAGGAGCTACAAATGATGAGTCTATCTAGAAATGTGCTTAGCTTTGTTTCCATTAATCTGGAAGTGTCCAGTTTAGTACTACAACCTCTGTTCTGGTCTAGACTGTGTTGAAGAAAGAGTAAGTAAACACCCCAATGTACCAGTCAACGTACACAAGACACAGTAAGGTAGTCCATTCTATTACCGCAATGATACTTGACATGTCACAATATACTGCATTCAATATGTAAAATATGAAGCTAGTTACAGTGAAGCAGAAAATACTACACAAATATAATAATTTGTAGCAAAAATTTCAATTATCTCAAAGGTAAATGATGAAAGAGATAAGTGAAGTTTTATGTTACAAATTCTTATATTTGTATAATACTGTATCCAGTTTACTTTACTGCCATCTATCCATATGATTGAAAGAAGCTTCGACTTTTCAGTTCCCTGAACAAGCAGGACTGAAAACTTCTCATGTTACAATCCTTTTTCTTTTAGGAAGAAATGAAGATGTACCAATATGCTGAGGAAAGAATACTTGAAATCACAAGCCTATACAGGAAACTGATTTAGCATCTTTGTAGCTTTTGATTCAACAGTTTAGAAAACAAAAGATGAAACTCAAATATAACAATAAAGTTTCTTTAGCATCAATTTTTATTTCTTCTATGATCACTTTCTAAATTCTTAGTTTTGTATGAAAACAAAAATGTTTCATTACATGTTTTAAAAATGTTCAACGACAGACTCACTGTATAGCTGTGTGGAAACAAAAGGGTGCCACTGTGCCACTGCTATTACAAAAGTGATAAAACTTGGCTGTTTAAAAAACCTAGACATCAGAAAGGTTCCAATCACATGGAAGCAATAGGAAGTTGTGGACATTGAGTGGTCTTATGGAAGGATGATTGCGCTCTTTCACTGCCAAAATGAAATAAGAAAATCGCTAAGTGCTCCTTTCTCTAGACAGTACAACATGGCATTCTAAAATCAAATTATTGAATGTAAAATTGGCTTGATTATCAACTGGTTCAACTACGAGTGACAACCCATGGACCAGAGGGTTATTTATATATTCAACTTCCATGACTGGTTTATATTAAGTGTTTAAGAAACTGAAAGTGCATTTGCTCTTGCATAGTCAGTTACGTTCCTGCATGAATTGGGTGGATCTAGCAGTAAGGCAGTTAAAGCCAATCACCAAGTGCTTCAAAACAACAGGGTTTGGAGGTGTGAAAAGGATGCTCTTCCCCGCACCCAAGCTGAAAAAAAACGTAGAAGCAAGTGCCGACTTAAAATGTGGAATATTTCATGTAGTCCAAAGCACTGCATTAGAAATGTTGACCTATGTCCTCACATAACTTGTATTTCAGGGGAGGGCACGTATTGCTGGTGTAATGTCAGCTCACATGCTCCCACCGAAGGCCAGTTGAACATGTGATGTCAAAGCAATAAGGTGTTAAACTGACGTCTTATATATCGTTATTTTAATGCAATTTCAATTACAGAATAGTCACAGATTATAAATAATTACATTTCAGTTTTATGCCATCAAAAATACATCACAATTCTAGTTTATGTGAACAGTCATGCTATAGAGCAAATAGAACAGACATTAAAATTATTTTGCCTTAGCTTTAGAGCTTTGCAGAACAATTAGGTGAACATTTTCCAACATTTGCCGTTTTACTTTTCTTTAACTAGTGTGTCAGTGTTAGGATATAATGTACGGAACATTTGTAATGAAGACTGCATGTTGGATTGTAATCTGACAATAAGCTTCAAGATCTTGACTTAGAAACATTCATAACAGAAAAGAGTTGTTCACACACTTACGTAGTACCAAACATATATAACATTTGAGCAGCAAGGGTATACTATTCCTTTCTTGGAAGTGTTGAAAACTGTTGTTATGATAAATTAAATTTAATGGGAGTCGATTAATGACACTAAACAACACTTTTAAATTTTTCCGGAACATGTTTCAGAGACTTTGCATCTATCCACAGCCGGCCTCAGAGTCGATTGCTGGCTGAGGATAGAGGCAAAGTCTCTGAAACATGTTCCGGAAAAATTTAAACGTAAGTGCTGTTTAGTGTCATTAATCAACTCCCTTTAAATTTAATTAAAGGGTATACAATCTTAGAAATCTGGTTTTAGGAACATTCTTGTAAAAATCAGCCAAATCTTCCACGTGTTTATATTTGTTCTTCAGCAAATTGTTACACTTTAAGTTTATCAATTCAATTTGGTACCTGCTGGGAACACTGTTAACATCTAATGAAGAGTATTATCAGGAACATGCACCTGCGATAACTTCGGAAAATGTATCATGTTCTCAGTCAACAGTTAATTCACCCACAGATTCTATACAATTTTGAAGACTTGAATTCTGTAGTACATATCTGTAACGATTAGGTCCTTGCATTGCAGTGAGCTTTTTAAATCATTCAAGTGAGCAGTTAAATCAGCAAGGAGATCTAAGTCACAAATCCAGGTTTTGTCTTGCAGCTGAGGAACAGGCTGATTGTCACTAGTCATGGATTTCTTTTCTCAACTCAAAGAATTGGTCCAACACCTTACCCTTGTTAAACCATCACAATAATAAGGGAAATCACCATAACTGCCACATTCTTCAAGAAACGTCTCAAATTGTCTATGTCAAAGACCTTTAGGTCAGATAGAATTTCTGAACTTGCGCCATGATATCCGTAACATTTTTAACTTTCATATTCTTGGTGCAAAGGTTCTCTTGATGAAGAATGCAGTGGAATGCAATGAGATCAGCACAGGGAACACATTTCATAGGCTCCAACATTGACTCCAGCCATAGGCCCATCTGTTACGACAGAAACAAGCTTATTCCAACTCAGGCCAGCGTTTTCAACAGCCCTTCCCATACATTTGAAAATGTCCAAACCTGTAGTGGTGCCTTTAAGGGGAACCAAATCTAAAAATTGCTCTATGATGTTTAACTTTTCATTGACATCCCTAATCAAAATAGCTAATTGTGCAGTTTTGGATGTCAATTGTCAACAGCTAAGGAATAATGTAAAAATTTACGTGCCATAACATTAAGTTGCTCGTGAACATCTGTACCCATTTCATAAATAGGCAGCATAATAGTCTTGGGAGACAAACTTACTATTTCAAAGTGTTATAACAAATGTGGACATAATACTTCACCAGGCATCACAATCACTTCTTTTGTTAAGTCTCCTTACATTCTTGGTTATGTGAAGAGCTATTCTGCAGCTCAAACAGAGAGATGCTTCGCAACTTTGACAGTCCTCCACATTAACTTGTTCCTTTATTCCCAATATTACTGTCTCACATTCTTCTCCCTGCTATTTACCATGCTCATTTGCAAGGCACACAGTATAATGATGTTGTAAATTAAATATATTAATGCTCTGTGCTTCTTTGTGACATACTAAACACTTAGCAAATAAACCACATTGCACAAACAGAAAAAGATTTTCCCACACTGACAGAAAAACTGGTTTTTCCAGTTTACTAGTACCCTCCATGTTGTCACAGAGAGGGATAAAGCTGACTAAACCTTCCAGTTTCATACAAGCAGCACCGCTGATCTAGGCAGCACTGCAATACACTACTCTCGCCTGAGTAACAGGAACTTACAAGCTGGCTTTTTGTTTAAATATGTCACATGGCCCAAAGTTGTCTTGCCCTGTTGTAGTTAAACAACACATCTAATAGATATTAAAATTAGGCAGTGAGTCAAACTTGTATACACTTTTCTCCACTTACAAGTTGTTTTATAAAGACTAGTTTCTGGGAACTTCTTCCCTATCCTCAGTTCTGTGGTTGACTGATGGTGCATTGTCGCAATTCTGGCAGCTCATTTGGTAAATGCTTGATAACTAAGTTTATGGTGTGCTAATTTTCAGGGGATATTTTAATAAGTTGTGGATGTTGTGTTTGCTCTGAGGAGCTAATTTCATGTTGAAGTTCTTAAATATTTTTTCACATTTCTTGAAGTATTTTGGATGAAAGTTTGACATACCTGATTTCTGGGTTTTCTAGGTTTTTAATGTAGTAATTTATTTTAAGTTTTTGTTTCTTTTGTGTCTGTAGATCAATTTGTTGATGAAATTTGTGTTGTTCAATTTGGCAACCTGGTATATGCATGTGTATTCCTGTTCATATTCTGTTTCAGTTAGCCGAATGTTGATTAATCTGTGAACCAAACTGTGGAAGACTCATATTGATGTTGTAATGGGTTAAATGGGTTACATTTAATGTCATTGTCAACATGTGTTGCTTTTCTGTATATTCCAAATTCTAATCCTATTTGTGTTCTTATGAGTTTCAAATCTAGAAAAGGTAGCCATTCATTCTGTTCTACTTCAATGGTGAAAACTATAGACTTTTCTTGTAGGCTTAGCAGCTTTATAGTTAGTTTTTTAGGAATTATAGCAAACACATTGTCGACATATCTATGCCAAACTTTGAGACTGCAGAAAGGCTTTAGTAATGTGTGTTTCTAAACTACTCATGAACAGATTAGTTATCAATGGAGAAGCCTGCCTTGAAAGCGCAGATGGTAGTGTATCTGCCTCATGTTGAAGAAGTCCCGAGTTCGAATCTTGGTCAGGGTGAATTACCTGGATAACGTTTTCTCCAGGGTTTTTCCTTATCCTTAAAGACAAATGTCGGGTAGCTCTAAGCACCATGGACCCTGGACACGTTTGAGCATCATTTCGTTTATTTCATTCACCGTCCAATATGACTTAATGTGGGACGTAAAATGACAAAAAAAATGAAGAAAGAGGTTTACCCTTGGCCAAGACTGCAGTTTGTTGGGTAATATTGCTGAAGAACATGAAGCTATCTTAGTCAATACATACGATGGTTAGTTTGATGTATTCTTCTATTTTATCATCTAAAACCTTGCTTTTGGATAACCACCCTTTCATCAATTTTAGTATTTTTTCAACTGGTGTGCTGTATGCAGGGATTTGATATCGAAGGATACCATTACCTCTCAAGTCTCAATAACAGTTCTGTAACACTTCAATAACAATTCCTTTCTTGGAAGTGTTAAAAACAGTGCTGTTATAATAAATTAAATTTAAAGGGAGTCGATTAATGACACTAAACAACATTTACTTTTAAATTTTTCCGGAACATGTTTCAGAGGCTTTGCCTCCATCCTCAACCGGCCATCGACTGGTTCTCATTGGTGTAGTTGATGATGAGTGAGTGTGAGTGTGTGTTGTTTAGGGGCCCGTCGACAACAAGGTCATTTGGGCCCAAAGTCAATACTAAAACTTAAAAGCTATAAAAATTAAGCTAAAAAAGGTAAAATACAGTAAAACACTCAACTGTTAAAAGGGGCATTAAAAACGAGCTAAAGACTAATACTTTAAAACTCTAGAAGTAATAAATATAAAATACAAGTCAGACTTGCTGATTAAAACCAATTTTAAAAACAAACCGCAGTGCCTTATCCACGGCCACTGGGTCGTCCGCTAAAACACTGCACAAGTTAGCTCCCAAGACCAAAGAGTGCCGAACTCTGGCGTACTGCGGGCATTCGATTAATATATGCCGCACAGTGAGGCGTACTGAACACGAGGCACACACAGGGGCCGGTTCCCCTCTTAGCAGATGACCATGAGTTGCTCGTGTGTGCCCAATTCTCAGCCGGGTGAGTATCACCTCGGCTCGCCGGTTATCCCTGCAAGAAGTTAGCCAGGGTTGTACGCTCTGCTTTATTGCCCGGAGTTGTGTGCCTTCCGATGCTGTCCAGGAGTGCTGCCAAGCAGATAGTAGTTGGCTACGGAAAAAACGTTGCACGTCCTGGAATGGCACAGTAGTTGTTAAACTCCGGGGCAAACGGCAAGCAGACTTAGCAGCCGCGTCCACCTCCTCGTTCCCGGAAATCCCAACATGGCCTGGGGTCCAAGTAAAAACAAAATTGTATCCGCGACTGAGCATTTGCGAGATCTGGGCCTGTATTTTTACAACAAGGGTGTGAGCGGCAGTGTGCTGTTGCAAGGCCTGAAGAGCACTCAGAGAGTCAGTGCGGACAATAAAAGAGCCAGGAGCTAACTTCCAAATAAAAAGGAGCAAATAGAAGATGGCATACAGTTCTGCTGAGAAGACCGAAGATGAGTCCAGAAGTCGAAATTTGTGAGTCTCACCGTTAACGAAAAACGCGCAACCCGTAGCGTTACCTAACTGTGAACCGTCTGTAAAGACCGGAACATAGTTAGGGTAACGGCCCAGTAATTCGGCAAAAAGTTGTTGGAACACCGAATGTGGAGTAGCGAGTCTAGAGTTGTTTGAAAGAGCGAGATCGAACCGCGCACGACGGAGCTGCCATGCAGGATAGGGGCAGATGGACGACCTCTCCACGCGAGGCATTCGGAGGCCATGCGAATGTAGTAGATCCCGAAATCTTATTCCCACGGGGCGAGTCCGAGAACCAGGGCGCATATAACGGTGGACTAAGTCTGGACACAGAACTGGTTTAAAACAAGGATGATTGGGATAACTAGCCAACTTCGAGACGTATGAGCAGAGTAACAGCGAGCGACGAATATGGAGTGGAGGTTCGCCTGAGTCTGCATACAGGCAGTCGACTCGACTGGTGCGGAAAGCTCCTGTGGCAAGGCGGATGCCAGTATGATGCACGGTGTCTAAAAGGCGAAGTTTAGAGGCGGTCGCTGCGCCATAAATAAAACTGCCATAGTCCAGCTTGGACCGAACCAGAGAGCGGTACAGCCTTAACATTACCGTGCGATCGCCCCCCCAAGATGCTCGAGATAATACCTTCAGCACCCGAAGAGAACGATCGCAAGAGGCTCGAAGGTGACGAATGTGGTGCTCCCAATTTAGTTGTCGGTCCAAGTAGAGGCCCAAAAACTTCAGGTGTGAGACAAATGGCAGTGGTGTGCCGTTCAAATGAAGATCAGGAGGCGGGTGAATACCTCGTAGGCGGTGAAAGTGGATACACAGCGTCTTCGCAGCTGAAAGACGGAAGCCGGTTTGAAGCGCCCAAGCTGCTAGCTGGGTAATGGTCAGCTGCAGTTTGCGCTCAATGTGATCTATGTTGGCAGACCTATAATAGACTGCGAAGTCGTCAACATAGAGGGATGATGAAATTCCACTTCGAACGGCACTAGTGAGTCCGTTAGTCGCTACGGCAAAAAGGGTGACGCTCAAAATTGACCCTTGAGGTACGCCGTTCTCCTGTATCCGCTCCCGTGATATCGTGTTTCCTATGCGAACCCGAAAAGGGCGAAGTTTTAAAAAGTTGCATAGGAATTCGGGTAGATGACCACGCATACCGTAACCATGTAGGTTACGGAGTATGCCGTACCGCCAGGTGGTGTCATAAGCCTTCTCCAGGTCGAGGAACACGGCCACGACGTGCTGTTTCAGTAGAAACGCATCGGAAAAATACCCCTCAAGGCGTGTTAGATTATCGACACTTGAGCGATGGCGACGAAAACCGCAATGCAAGTTGGACAGATGGTTATGCTTTTCTAGCCACCAATTTAACCGAGCGTTTATCATTCGCTCTAACGTCTTACAGATGACACTCGTTAGGCAAATGGGGCGGTAGCTAGATGGTAGCGTGCGGTCCTTTCCGGGTCGAGGGATGGGGATGACGATACCCTCTCGCCAGGAGGAAGGGAAACCCCGCTCATGCCAAATGCGGTTATAGATGTGTAAAAGGAAACATAGCGCCTCAGATGGAAGATGTAGCAGCATCTGTCGGTGTACGTCATCGGGACCTGGAGAAGAATGCTTTGCTAACGCCAGAGAATGGGCGAGCCCGGCTGCGGTAAAAGGTTGATTGTACGGCTCGGTGCAGTCAGTATTAAAATTAAGTGGTACGCGCTCCGCCTTTTCCTTAAACGGAAAGAAGAGAGCGTCATAGCGGGCAGTTTGGCTAGTAGCAGCAGATATGGTAGCTAGGGCTTCAGCCATGTCCTGCTCGGTGGTGCACATGGAACCGTTGATGGCAAGGCTGGGAATTACCGTCCGGCGATACTTGCCATACATCCGCCGAACAGCTGACCATACTTGTTGGGTAGAGCTGCGCCGGGAAAGCGAAGACACATAGGCTTCCCAGGATTTACGCTTTGCGTTGCGCAGTATAAAGCGTGCCCTAGCGCGAGAACGTTTGAAGGCGACGAAGTTCCCTTCCGTCGGGTGCCGCTGAAAAACGCGCAAAGCACGTTTGCGTGCTTTGACAGCCAAACTGCATTCCTCGGACCACCACGGTACAGGGATACGACGTGGTGTAGGTGAACCTCGAGGAATGCTGGATTCTGCTGCGAGCAGGATCGAGCAAGTAAGATATTCGACCATTTCGTCGACGGTGTCGAAACCATCGTCGATGACGTGTATGAGGGATTGGAATTTTCCCCAGTTAGCTTTGGAAATAATCCAGCGAGGATGTCGAGAAGGTACACATTGGCGGCCAGAAAAATGAATGTTAATGGGGTAATGATCACTGCCAAAGAGGTCGGAAAGTACTGACCACTCAAGTAGTGGTACTAATGACGGACTGCAGAAAGAAAGGTCTAGTACGGAATGTGTACCATAAGCGGATGATAGGAATGTCGGGTCACCAGTATTTAGCAGAAGCAGGTCAGACTTATCGAAGACGTCTACGAGGAGGCATCCACGGGCGTCATCAGTGTCTGATCCCCAGAGCGTGTGCTTGGCATTCAAATCTCCCACAAGGAGTAGTGGTGAGGGGAGCTGTGCCAACAGAGCTCGAAGATCACGCTCTGGAACTATACTGAGCGGCGGCAGGTAGATGTTGCAGATGGTAAAACTGATGCTCTCCAGCTGTATCCGAACGGCCACAGCTTGCAATGGTGTGGTGAGAGGAACGTCGGCGGCTGAGATGTTAGGCGCCACTAAGTTAGCAACGCCACCGCTTGCACGCATACCTGCAAGAGAGTCGCTTCTAAATGCAGAGAAAGAGTGAAGGTGTAACGAGTGATTGGGATGTAAGTGGGTTTCCTGAAGGCAAATAATTGACGGTGACCGTTGAGAAACTAAATGTTGTAGGTCTTGAGCACGAGCTCGAAAACCATTGACATTCCACTGGATTATTTCATTGAAGAATTTTTAACGGGCCGTTTTAACTTTTTTCTTGACCTTGGCTGACTTGGGCCCTACGACTCGAAAATCGTTGGCCTCCTGTGACTCCGCTGATGTTCGGGAGTCAGAACTCCTACGGCTCGTAGAACGAGACCGGGATCTAATAGAAGGCGAGCGACTTCGCGATCTATGCGGTCGGGATCGGTTTTTGGCATTTACTACGGGATGGTTGTTACCCGCTGATGGCTTGGTGGCTGGAGTCTGTACGGCTGAAGCGGAGGCTGTGCTGGTGGTTATACAAGCAGTCTGAGACGTGGGTTTAACGGCTAGAAAGTCAGTCTGCGTGGAGGCGTGGGCGACAGGGACGTGTTGAACAGCAACAGTGGTGTTGGGAGTACGGCGAGCTGCTAATGCATATCCAGTAGTAGTGGTAGCAGGCTTTAGTTGTTCAAACCGCCGTCGTGCCTCTGGAAAAGTCAGGCGTTCTTTGACACGTAGCTCCTGAATGCTTTTTTCGTCCATGAATCTAGAACACTGTCGCGAGCTGGATGGATGACTACCGCCACAGTTCACGCAGCAAGGTGTTCGACTGCAGTTTGGGTCGTCGTGTTTAGCTAGGCCACATTGCTCACAAAGAGCAGGATTGGTACACGCGACCTTAGTATGTCCGAACCGCTGACATTGGAAGCAGCGCATGGGGTTCGGGACCTACTGGCGGACGCTAGCACGTTCGTAGCCACAATAGATGAATTCGGGTAATTTAGTCCCAGCGAAAGTTAGAAAGACTGTTCGTAAAGGGAATTCTTTGCCATCTTGTTTTCGGGTAAGCCGGTAGGCCTGACAAACAAGTTGATCAGAGAGGCAACTTACTATTTCTTCATTTGCTAGACCATCTAGGCTGGAGGTGGTGACTACTCCTCTGCAGGTATTGAGCGTTTTGTGTGGGGCTACCCGGATAGGGTAGGAGCCCAACAAAGACGCTTTCTGCAGTTTTTTAGATTGGTCCGCGGTTGTGGTCTCTAATAGTAAGCTGCCGTCTCGGAGACGGGTGGCGTTTTTCACAGGGCCACTGATCTTATCGAGCTCACGTTTAATATAGAATGGACTAATATCCTTAAAGGTTTTGCCATCACATGCCAAGGTCATTACCAGAAAAGGGTCAGTGAAAGAGGTTTTGCGCGGAGACATATTGAATTGGACCCCCCATCCGGAACCGTCGGCGTCAGCCTGCCATCCGGGGGTTAAACAAAGAAAGACACCGAATCTTCACGGTCTGTGCCGTCATGGGGACCCCACCCATGACCGATCTCATTTGTACTTCAGAAAAGCTACCCTTCAATATCCACTGCTTGTCCGTATGGGTAAACCGTTCACCACGCACACCCCAGCTTTATGCCCCTACCACAGGAATAACCGCCTGTGGCTCCCCACTTTAGGCCGCGCTGCGTGTAATAGGCCCACGCGGATTCAGGGGACTTGTGGTTGATTACACCGGGGTTCCGTCAGCGGTAACACGTCCGGTCCGTGATACTAACCCAACGGCAACGCGGCCGTCGGGAGATTAACACAGACCGGGCCCTCAAGGGGCCGTACACCCGTGGGTGTACTTGACGGTGTGGACGGGCTCCGCACCTAAGGCTACACATAGGGGCAGTGCGAAGGGTCCGCTCAACGTTCACTTTTGAGACCTCCGGAGAGCACACATGTCGGAAGCCGCGCTGAAAACCGTGGGACAGAACCATGGAGATAGGAAAGATCCCTGCTGGTGAGACAGGAGTTATAAACTTAAGACCTTAAGTGCTAATAATTATAATAAAAAACTAGAAGGGGAAGAAGGTGATGCATACTGATCAGCAGTAGCTCAACGTGGCACAGTTGATGGAGATGAAGGGGATGAATTGAGGGTGAGTGGCTAGGGACCCCGGGATCGCCAATCCCGTACCTACCGTAGTAGGTCCCTGGGGAAATTACCAGAGCCTCTTCTGCCAGTTTTCGGGGTTACTGATGGGCCTTCGCGGCAGCCGTAGCAGTCGTGGGGAACACCAAGTCCCCACCGTACATCACCCCATCAGTCAGTCCCCTACTTCCTGTTGCCCACCTCTCGGGACGAGGACCGCAGAGGTTGGATTTTGAGGGGCCCGAGTGAGGATGTAGGCAATCAGAAGCTCTGGCGGTCCCCCCAATGTCACCGGTGTCTGGGATTTAACCATTCCAGTCACTTCTGCAAGAGGATTCCCCGCTGTTTGAGGTGCAGTGGACCTCATGAGAAAGAGGTTTGTTCCAGGTCACCTATTGATGAGCCCACATGTGCAAACTGCAAATGCAAGCATGTGGCTTGCTACGGCGGCTGTCCTACCCGCAAGGCAGTTATAGCTGCTAATCGAAGAACCCCTTCTTAAAAACAGCAGCAGACATCTACAACCAGGTTGGAGCAAAGACCGCTCCCTACAATGACCACCAGCGCCCGGCCCACTCATCGGCAGGAACAGCAGGAACATGAGAGACCGTCCTACGCAAAAGTAGCACAAGGGGCCTCTGATAGACCAAAATGACACACAATGCTCCCACACAGCCACGCAAACAAAAGCGTACCCCAATCCCAAACAACACCGACGCCAACCAGAGCAGGAATGGTGGGAGGCTTTCTCGTGAGCCCCGAAATCCAGCTGAACAGGAGAAGCATGGCAAATCCATGCCTCCTAGACAGCTAAGGGATGAGAGGGCGTGAGAAAGACCTGCCCCCATTCGCTCACGCACATCCTCACCATCCATCCAAGTCACCCAGCCGGATACACCCCAAACCACTCCCCTTACAGCTACAGTCGACCTCTCAGATGTGTTCAAGTGGCTGCAGCAGCTGCTGCTGACGCATGGACAGATGATCTGCGAGCTCGTCATGAAGTTCTTAACCTCCTCTACCCGGCCGGCAAGATGCTGGTAGCAGTGGAGGCAATGGCCCTCCTGACAGCAGGTACGCAGCAACTCCGTGATGGCGTATCGAACTAGGTCCCATACCTCGTTTCGATTCTTATTTTGGAATGCGTGCAGCCTAGCTCGTCAGGGGAGCGAGCTGCTTCACTTTGCTCGAACACATGCCCTGGACGTCATCCTAGTCAGCGAAACGCATCTCCGCCCAGACTCCCGATTCCGCCTTCCGGGCTACATCTGCCATCGCACGGATCGCCAGGGACGCCCAAGAGGCGGAACTGCTATCCTGTTGAGGCAGAATGTGGTCCACCAGCCCATCTCGCTCCCACCTCTGCAAACCCTAGAGGCCGCGGCCATCAGTATGGACCTTGGCGGATTAGAGGTCTTGGTAGTCTCCGTGTATCATCCACCACACCGACAGTTTGTTCCAAATGACTAACGATCCATCCTAGCCCTACGTCCCAGTGCTCTCATGGCCGGCGACATCAATGCTAAACATCAACGTTGGCATTGCGGTCGTCGGGCGGATGAGAGAGGCATTGAAATCACTCGCCTGATAGACCCAGACGCTGGACTTCAAGTTCAGGGTCCCTGGCAGCCCACTCATTACCCGCGAGGAGGAGGAATGCCTTCAGTTATAGACTTCGCCATCACAAAGCATATACCATATCATCTCACCCTAACATCCTTAAATGCATTACACTCAGATCATAATCCGGTGTTGAAGAGATCAACACCAGGGTTGCCAGTCATGACATATCGCTTTAAACGCGAGAGGTCGATTGGGAAGGCGTCAGGAATTGTCTCCGCACTTCCATCCCGCCAAACCCCAGTAGTAGTAGTAGTAGTAGTAGTAGTAGTAGTAGTAGTAGTAGTAGTAGTAGTAGTGGTAAAAGTAGTGGTAGTAGTAGAATTGGATTAAGGGCGCACAACTGCTATGGTTATCAGCGCCCTTACAAAGCTAAACTGTCTATACAGTTAAAACCTACACATTAAAACAGTAAAATCACACAAGCCAAGTCCATAAAAAGTAAAAACCTAAACCATAAAACAGTAAAAACATGTCGGTTACTGCAGAAGGCAAAGGATAAAATAAGTGAAATAAAATATCAGCAACCAAAAGGTGCCTCGAATTGGTCAGAGCAGGTGCCAGAACCTACTCCGCCAGATAAAATCAAGTACACCTTCTACAGCACGGCCCCTGTCTGCCAATATGGCAGAAAGGGTGGCTGGCAACAACAGACTGGCCCGTAATAGACTTAAAAACCGACATGCAGGACACAATGGTCACACATTGGTGCGGGTTGATCCCGCAACAAGTTACCATGGCTAAAACAAAGTGTCCGATACATAAGCGAGCTAAAATAACTTCTTCCCTCCTGGAAACTCGGGCAGAGGTTGCCCAGGCAACAGGAAGGGGTTTAACCGTCCGAAGCTTGTTCCCACGCAAAGCCGTCCACTCATCGTACCAACGTGTTTTAAGGGCTTGGCGTAAATAGCAAAATAAATCAGTAGAGGGAACAAGAGAATAAGAGGTACCAGGCGAGGAAATGGCGGATTTAGCGGCGGCGTCTGCAGCCTCATTGCCAGGTACTCCCACATGACCAGGCGTCCACACAAAAGTGATCCTGGTGCCAGAGACAGCCAGGCAATGGACTCTATCATGAATACGCTGCACCAGAGGATGGTAGTGGTACAGCATCAAGAGGCTTTGAAGCGCACTGAGGGAGTCGGTGCAGATCACGCAGGTACGCAGAATGCCACTCAAAATATAAAATCGCCTGGTAAAAACTAAATAGTTCTGCGGTAAAAATCGAACACTGTCGCCGTAAACCAAAAGTAAAACTCCTACGATTAAAAGCAAAATTACATCCCACTCCAGCTTCACTCTTAGATCCGTCCGTATAGATAAAATTGCAATCCCCGTATTGCAACTTGAGTTCTAAAAGGGCGGAACAATATACGGGTACAGGGGTCGTATATTTCGCCATGGATGCGAGCCCCAGGTTACAACGGACCTTGTCGCGGATCCAGGGAGGAAAGCGAGATTCTCCCCTAGGAAGTGTTGGTACTACGTCGACATTCAGCTGATGTAGAGGAGAGTGGACGTGGAAAACCGGGGGCTGTAAAGCCGACGGTGTAACTATATATTGGGGATCCAGGGAATCGTCAAAAAACAGCCGAAAGCCGGGGTGATTAGGTAAGCTGGAAAGGTTACACGCATAGCTGCAAAGAAGAACCTCCCGACGGTGGTATAAGGGGGGTTTTGCGGCCTCAGCATAGAGACTCTCTACTGGACTAATGGGAAATGCCCCAGTAGCAACACGAATGCCACGATGGTGAACGGCATTTAAACGTCGGAGAACAGAGCGTCTCGCCGAAGAATATACAATGCAACCATAATCTAATTTAGATCGCACTAGAGACCGATACAAATGCAGCAGTGTAGTGCGATCAGCTCCCCAGGATGTGCCACTTAAAATACGTAAAATGTTCAGAGAACGGTCACACCTAGCTCGCAGATAAGCAATATGAGACAGCCAACTGGGTTTCCTATCAAAAAACAGACCCAGGAATTAAGCCTCAAGTGCGAAATGGAGGACGTCCTGCCCAAGATATAACTTAGGTGGAGGAAACGCCTTCCGACGCCGAACGTTTACGCAGATAGTTTTCTCGGCAGAAAACCTAAAGCCAGATGTAAGACTCCAATCGTGAAGCCGATCGAGACATGATTGGAGACGGCGCTGAAGAAGACAGGTCCGCCGAGAACTAATGCAGATAGCAAAATCGTCTACAAATAAGGACGAAGAAATTTCCGGGGAACACAGTTGACGATAGGATTGATGGCTATGGCGAAAAGTGTGACGCTAAGTACCGAGCCCTGCGGTACTCCATTCTCTTGAATAAAACATCGTGAGAAAACCGTGCCCACGCGAACCCGAAATACGCGGTCCTTCATAAACTCCCAAAGAAAAGAGGGAGACGGCCACGAAAATTCAATTCGTGGACGTTACGGAGAATACCATACCTCCAGCAAGTGTCATATGCCTTCTCCAGTTCAAAAAATACAGCAACGGTTTGGCACCTTCTGAGAAAGGCATTCATGATCTGGGTATAGAGGGAAACTGAATGGTCGACCGTGGAACGGCGACGACGAAAGCGACGTTCGACAGGAGATTCCGAGATTCAAACCACCACGTTAAACGGCCATTAATCATGCGCACCATCAGCTTGCAAATGGAACTCGTGAGTGAAATAGGCCGATAGCTGGAAGGCAGTTGGCAATCCTTCCCAGCCTTCAAAATCGGTATGACGGTGGCTTCCCGCCACTTCTCAGGAAAACTGCCCTCAACCCAGACACGGTTATAGACCTCGAGTAGGAACGCTTTCCATTCGGGAGAGAGATGTAAGAAGCGCACGTGGTAACCGTCTGGTGCTGGTGCAGATGGTCGCGAAGATGAAAGTGCGTGTTCTAGCTCTGCCATGGTGAACAGGCAATTGTACTCTTCAAGGTTTCCGGAACGGAAGTTGAAAACTTGACATTCCACCTGATTCTTAAGTGCCAGAAATTCGGGTGCATAATGGTCGGAGCTAGACACGTAAGCAAAAGCACTGCCGAGGGTGTTAGTCACGGCCAAGGGATCGACAACGACTCCTGCAGGAGTTTTCACACCAGCAATTGGCATGTGGGTCGATTTTCCGGCCACGGGCCTTAACCTATCCCAGACTGCTGAAGAAGGTGTCTGGCGATTAAAAGACGAAACGAAATCCTTCCAAGATGCCCTTTCGCTCTCCTTAATTACTTGCCGAGCCCTGGCCCGCATCTTCTTGTACTGGATTACATTCTCCAGTGTGGGATGGCGTTGGAAAACCCATAGAGCACGCCTACGAGCACGGATTGCATTCCGGCAGTCATACGTCCACCATGGGACAGGACGTCGACGGGGAATGGGAGACGAGGGTGTAGAGGGCCCAGTTGGCGTGATCAAAACGCCAGGTAGGCAAGCGTATGGAACATACGTTCTGGGCTAGGACACTAATACACGGGAAGTGGTCACTGGAGTGTAGGTCAGAGATGACGTTCCATTGTAGGGACACTGCTAACTGAGGTGAGCATACCGCCAATTCCAGATGCGACAAGATGTTGAATGCATCAGAGAGAAACCTAGGTTCTCCGGTGTTCAGGAGAACCAGGTTATTACTTTCCAGGAAGTCTGACAGAACTCTGCCTCTCGCAAAAGCTCGAGTTGAACCCCAAAGAGGATGATGGGCATTGTGGTCTTCCACCTTCAGGAAGGGAGTTGGTAACTGAACAATGAGAGCTTGTAGCGCCCTAAGCGATAGGTCGTCTGATGTTGGAATGTAGATGCTGCAGACGAACCAATTGTATCAACGGCAGTACTAGATGTGCAGCGACTGCCTGGATGTTAGTGCGTAACGGGATATCGTCCACATAGACGTCATCTCTGACCAGCAACATAGTGCCTCCGTTCGCAGGAAGACCGTCTTCAGGAGCAAGATCATGCCTGAAAGGTGTATACCGCCGTAGTTGGAAGGCATCATGAGGACGGAGCTTTGTCTTCCGTAAGCAAAGGACTAGTGGACCGTGCTTGCTGATCAACAAATCAAGCTCTGGGCGATGTGCCCTAAGCCCACGTATGTTCCACTGCAGCATCGCCATTGGAACGGTGGAATAAAAGGTTAAGTGTTTTTCCACTTTATGAGGATTTCGATGGTGGCCGAATTAGTTGGCCCTTCTTTTTCGGTTTAGGGCTAACCTCCGAATTGTCGGGTCGATTTCTGGATGTCCTGGCAGTGTGGTTCGTATCCTCCTGTTCCATCTCCTCCACGGATGAGGCCCATTTTACGATAGAGAACTTGGGTTCAAGGTCCCCAAACCGGTTGGAGACGGTGACCGACGAGGACAAAAAAAAAAAAAAAAATGAAATAAAAATAAAAAAATAAAAAAAAAATAAAATCTGCATTTCTATGTTCTGGCATCTAGAGTCTATACCAGAACATATTTGCAGGTCTATAACTTGATTTTATAATAATTTATACAATTGTTTTTATAAAGTTTAGATTTTGCAGATATACCTAAAGCTAATACAATCTATAACCTAAGTTGTCGTAATTCAACAACCTATTTTCCCTATGTTATATGTCAGTGGTCCTAACTTTATATAAATACAATTCTTTTCTTGAAAATAATATGTTATAACAAGGATCAAAACTTAATTATTGACCACTGATATCTACTCTAACCATCTGTAAACTTATGATTGTGTTCCTGTTTGTCCCTAACTTATTTTGTATGAAATAATATAATATAATTTTGGGGATTAGATGTTATTATATGTTCCCTCTTAGCTATTGGAGTTCATGCTTCATCGGTGTTCCTCAATGAGACCCAGTATCCTCTTCTTCGGCTGATGTTGCGTTCCTCTTCTATGATGACCTCATGGACTAGTGGTTGGTCCTCTACAGGCGGTCGTCTTTGTTGATGTTGCCCTTGTTGTCGAATACGAGATGACCTTCTGGGTGATTCATCATCCTGGACTTGTATTTGTTGTCGGGATCTTTGTAGTTGTTGAGTCTCCTGCTGCTGTCTGTAGCTTTCCATCACCTTGTCTGATACCAGCTTCACCATATCTTCCAATATTCTATAACTTTCACTGTGTCTGACAATGTCCCACATCCGCTTGCCACTTAAGAGCTGTCTACCAGTTTGAAGTTCTGTTGTATATATTTCACACTCGAATAATATGTGTTCAGGTGTTGCTCTGGAGTTACATCTGGTACATAAATCATGTTCACTACTGCCAATATTCTTGAAATATGTACCAAAAGGTCCATGTCCAGTGATAAACTGCACTCCTTCACCGACGAGGACAGGCGTCGATCAGAGTCCTCACCCGAAGACTCCTCAGAGGAGGAGCTCTTTGAAGCGCGGGGACTTTTCTTGCGGTTTACGAGTTTGCCGGCATCCTTGAGGTAGTCGGACCTCTTGTAGCTGGTCTTGAAGTGCTTCGGAGGTGCATCATAGACAACCGGCTCCTCATTCCTGGAGGTTGTTGCTTTAGCCGGTGATTCTGCTGGCGATCTCCTTCCAGATGGGGGCTTAGGAGGCGTAAGTGCAGACAATATTGTTTTGGCAGGTGTTGAGACGGAATAATGATTTTATCATAGATTGTGGCTTCAGGTGTAACACTGGTCTGAGTGGCGATCTCGCGCCTCGGTACAGGCTTAGCAGCTACCGAGCAATAAGTAGCAGACCGTGGCAGGGATGGTATGCGAGTGCGCGCGAGTTTCCGGGCTTCCGAGGATACCTTCTGTTTCACCCGAATCTCTTGGATCGCCTTTTCCTCAATGAAGCGTGGGCAATCTCGGGAGCTGGATGGGTGTTCTCCAGCACAATTCATACATTTAACTGGCGAGGTGCACGCACCTTAGTGCAGTGACATCACACAGTTAGAACAGGTAGGCGTACCGTTACAAAATGAGCTAGTGTGTCCGAAGCGCTGACACCTATAACATCTAAGCGGGTTAGGTATATAAGGGCGGACTTCAATTGTCTCGTACCCTGCCCTGATCCTTTGTGGGAGATCTACCCGATCAAAGGTCAGGAAAAGGGTACGGGTAGGCACCAATTCCCCTGCTCCCTACGCTGCACGCGGTACACGGCCGTCACACCTTGGTCTTGTAGGTACTCAGTAACTTCCTCATTAGTCATGCCATCCAACGCACAGGTGTTTACCACTCTGCACGAGGAGTTGAGGCTCTTATGGCCTGTGACGTTGACCGGGCAGCTGCCTAATAGGGTCGCCTTCAATATGACTGCAGCCTGGGAGACAGAATGAGCTTCCACCAGGAGCGTGCCATTTCTTGATCGTGTACATGATTTCACCGGACCAGCTTTTTTATCCAAACCCTTTTGGATGATGAAGGGTTCAGTGACAAAAAGTTCTTCCCTTCTTCTGTTCTACTTGCCACCAAGTAGCGAGGACCACAGGGCACAACTACTTCCTTTCCACAAACCTTCATCCTTTTCGCTTGTTTAGAAGAGTGCACCATTGGGTTAATGTCTTCCACCATTGCAAACGTCTCCGATGGCGTGCTCACATCCTGGGCGCCACCCCGACTTGGTTGAGAGTCCTGGCCCGGACCTTGCTCACCTTAGGGTCACACCTCCCAATGTAAAGACAGAGGGACCCAATCGCCTTCAGGAGTGTGCAATGGCCCCTCCCTGGGACTGACCTTTATCAGCGGATACGAACACTGTCCAACGGGATAACCAGGGGATGGGAGTTACGCGTTACCCAGTCACCCCTTGCACCTTGTGCGCGTGGCATCCTTCAGACATGTGTTCAGGCAGGTAAAAGAAAAGAAAATAAACAAATGGGGTCAAATACCGAACTGGACCATAGTTTGGGCGTTTGAAGGAACGCTCTCAACTCGCGGGTTACTGATGGGCCTTCTCGGCAGCCGTAGCGGTCCTGCGACATTCCCTGTCCCCACCGTACATCACCCCATCAGTCAGTCCCGTACTTCCTGTTGCCCACCCCTCGGGACGAGGACCACAGAGGATGGATTTTGAGGGGCCCCAAACCCCAGAATGACTAACATACCCATCCTGGAGAATGCAATCTCATCCTTTACTTCCATTGTGAAGCGGACTACCCACAACCTGACAGGTCATTCCTCGGCTCCTCTCCACCCTGATGTCCTTCCTTTGGACATCATCCTTCTAATCAGACGATCCTGGGCTGCACGGAGACTATAGCAGCGTCACCGCACGCCCCATAATCAAGAGCTCCTAAGACGCTTGCGCCGAGAGTTCAGTGCCCAACTGCGCGAGCACAAGGTGCAAGCGTGGGAGGAAAAATGGCCAGGTTGCGCGTCGAGGATGGCGACGTGTGGAGGATAGCCAAATCCCTCAGATATCACAGAGGCCAATACACCTCCCCCATCCATGGCGCTTAAGGCCTAGCTTAGGATCCCCAAGCCAAAGCCGACGCTTTCGCTGACTATCTTGAACGTACCTGAAGTCCAAGAGATAACCCCCAGGACGACAACTTTTCTGAACGGGTTCGTCGGGAGGTGCGTCGTTTCCTACGCCGCCCTCCTGATGACGCGGTTCGACTCCCTACCATTCGTCCCAACGAAGTCCAAGGTGCACTCCAGCGTCTCAAACCAAAAAAGGCGGCGGGGCGGACGGGCTGAGCCCCCTAAAGCTGCGCCATCGTCCCTGCAACGCGGTTCTGTTCCTAACTAGGATTTTTAATATGTGCCTCACCCTTGGGTACTTTACACGAGAGTGGAGAGAGGCCCGGGTAATTTGCATATTGAAACCTGGAAAAGATCCGGTGCACCCCTCCAGCTACTGATCCATTAGCCTCCTTTCCAGCCTCTCGAAAGTTCTCGAGAGGTTGATTCTCACCCGCTTTTCCCCAATATTGGGAGACATTCAAGCCAATCCCGCCCATCAGTTTGGTTTTCATTCTGGGCACTCAACAAACCAACAGTTGTTGCGTGTGGTGGAGACCGCTGCCGTGGGTTTCCAGGAAGGCGCCTTCACTGCTGCGGTATCTTTAGATGTCGAGAAGGCCTTCTCTACGACATGGCACGCCGGGCTCATTTACAAACTGATCCACCTGGGGCTCCCCACACAAATGGTCGACATACTACACAGCTTCTTGCGACACCACACATTCCAAGTCACAGTCGCGGGTAAAACATATACACTCAGACCAGTGAGAGGCGGAGTCCCCGAAAGCTCTGTACTATCTCCCACCTTATTCAACGTCTTTATGGCAGATTCCCCAACAGAGCCACGAGTCGAAATGGCACAATACGCTGACGACGTACTTCTGTTCTGCAAAGACAAACACATCCTCAGAGCATTCAACCGCTTACAAAGACATTTCCGTCTCACACATTGGTGTAGGCGTTGGCGGATATCCGTTAACGCGGACAAAAGCCACGCCATACTTTTTACAAAGCACCACACCCCCGCAAACCACCCCAAGTTCAGCTACCAAGGTCGAAGGATAGAGTGGACCAACTCTGTCCAGTACCTAGGTGTCAACCTAGACAGGGGTCTAACTTTTCGCCAACACAAAAGGGACCGATCGGCGAATGTACAGGGAGCAATTGCTTCCCTGTATCCAATGCTGGGATCAACCTCGATGCCAGTCGGCATGAAGTTATACCTCTACCGAGCGCTGGTAATCCCTGTTATGTTTTGCGCCTGCGAGATCTGGGGCATGGCCGCAGACAGCTGGCTAGCATTGCTCCAACGTGCACAGAATAGAGGACTTAGGTCTATATATTCTGTGGGACGTTATTTTCCTACCAGGTTGCTACACGAGGCCTCAAGTATTCCATACGTGGAGGATGAAATTAGGCGCCGGGCATCAAAATTATAAGCAAGTTTACCATCTCACAGAAGCGCCATTGTCAGGTCCTTGGGAGATTATGACCCCATTAGACGCCGTTCTAGACAGCACCGGTTACCCCGCATGGCTTGCGGGCATCCGATATAACCCAGGAGCTAATCCGTACAGCAGCTAAAGCTGAGCTCCACATAATACCTCCAAGCTGCTTGGCATCAAAATTATTCCCCAAAGTAAAAACAAATAAATACACCAGAGTGCAAGGCATTGCATCCTGTCCTTCAACCCCTAGGTACATGTACGTAACCTCATAAAATTCTCCAATCTAAAACACACATTTCACCCCAGATCCCGAAATCTACCTTACCTGCGGTAAAACCTTTAACGGGTGGGCACGCAGCAAAACCTTCTGGCTATATACAGCCAGCCAGCAGCACATGGCATGGCCAAGGATTTCAGCTTCACGAAGCCTCGGGACTTCCATATGTGGAGGATGAAGTTAGGCGCTGGGCTTCAAAATTCTACGCAACTTTACCAACTCATAGAAGCGCCCCTGTTAGATCACTGGAAGATTATGACCCCACTAGACGCCGTTCTAGATTACATCGGGTCCCCCGCATGGCATGCGGGCACCCAAGATAACCCAGGTGCTACTCCTAATAGCAGCAAAAGCTGAGCTCCACATAATCTCCTAAGTTGTTTGGCAACAAAATTCTCCCCAACCTAAACTAAATTACAAACACCAGGGTGCTGGGTATTGCATCCTGTCCTTTCACCCCGAAGGTACAATAATTGTAACCTCACAAAATTCATCAGCCTCAAAACCTACACCATATCCATCCTACAAAATCCCGTTTCGAATACCTTACCTGCGGTAAAACCCTTAACGGGTGGGCACGCGGCTAAAACCTTCTGGCTATATACAGCCAGCCAGCACCACATGGCATGGCCACGTATTTCACGATTTTCTGTACCACCACTTCCAGTTCAAAGTACCGATCGATCAGCAAATAATGCCGTATCTACATGTGGTTGCTCGGCACGCACATGCAATGCCGCGTTAACCTAGGACGCAATAGACAGCACACCCCTTGACATTCCACATTCAACAATGGACAATAACAAATGCTTGAAATTCCTGTTCTAGAACTGCAGAAGAGCGGGCTCTAAGCTAAACGAACTCAGACAGCACCTAGCACACAATCCAGCAACGCTAGTACTGCTCTATGAAACGTTCCTGAACGAGAAAGCCCGTTTCTCCATTCCCGGATACCGCGTTTACCGCACTGACCGCCCAACCGGAGTAGCAAGAGGAGGAACCGCAATACTAGTACGCAATACGATAGACGGTTACGAAAAATATATCGCAGAGCTAACTCACACAGAAGGAACAGATCAAAGATCCACCGTTAACGGTAGGAAGCATATATAACCCATCGGGACAACTTTTATATCAAGATTTAGATACAGTACTTAACTTAGGGCGGCAAGTCATAGTAGCGTAAGACTTCAATGCTTCACAGGAAAGCTGGGGATGCCACTCAAACAGTTACTAGCAACACCCTACACAGACACATGCTAAACAGCAATTATATAATCGCGCACACACCTGAGCACACATACATATAAAAAAACAGGCAACAACGACCAAACAAACTAGATCTAGCCCTCTGTAAAACACGTTTACATTTAACCTACGGCTAATAGACAGTCTAGCATCAGATCACTACGCGGTCCAAATTGAAATAGAACCACCAACTCTTACCCCACCAACGGTGAGAAGGGACTGCCTTCGTGTAAACTGGACAATCTTCCGCGAATAATTACACTCTCACCTCCAGGACCGCGATCCTCTGCAAGACCAGGAAACGGTAGACAGAAAGGCTGTTAACATTGAGATGGCAATACAGGCGGCAATAAGCTCAACTGTCCCACTAAAAGCTCCAACAAAACATGAAATAAGCTACCCACCGGACATAATCATACTAATGCGAGAGCGAGATCGCGAAAGGCGTAAATGGCAGCGTACAAGAAACATTGTACATAAAGTAAACCAGGCTACACTCAACAGCTAAATAGACACGAATAAGCGCATGACTGCAGCAGAATGGGAAACCCGCCTCGGTAGCGCAGATGGTAGAGAGCCTGCCTCACGTTCAAGAGGTCCCAAGTTCGAATCTCGGTCAGGGTGAGTTACCTGGATAAGGATTATCCCGGGGCTTTCCCTTATCCTGTAAGACGAATGTCGGATAACTCTAAGCTCTATGAACCCTGGCCTCATTTCAGCATCATTTCACCCATTCCATTCATCGTCCGATATGACTTAACGTTGGAGGACGTAAATTACAAAAAACAATGGGAAAACACCATTGCGAATGCGCAAGACAGCCGCCAGATTCGGCAATTAACTAAAAGGATGATTAAGGAACCACTCAAAGTGCCACCACTGAGCATACCGAATACCCCAAATAGATATGCCGAGACCACGGACGATAAAGGGAACGTACTCGCGGACGCATTCGAAGCAATCTGCTGTCCCAATCATGAACCTAACGACGCAAAATTCAGTATGCAAGTAGAACAGAGCGTTGCCGACATACTAACGAACCCTACACACACTAGAGCCCGGAAAACGAACAAAGGGGAACTAAAGTGGTTAATTAAAAACCTCAAGGACACTAAAGCTCCTGGCCCTGGCGGAACACCTAATTTGGTGCTGAAAAACCTGAGCGATCTCGCATTAGATACTTTGCGATATCACAAACTATTGCTAAAAATTTGGCTACTTTCCAAACCCATGGAAGCATTCCGCAGCTTTAATGTTCCGAAAACCGGGGAAGGACCCCAAGCTACCAAACAACTACAGGCCTGTTAGCCTACTAAACACCGTAGGTAAGGTGGCAGAAAAAGCCATACTAAAGCGACTAATTACCCACATCAAAAAGCACAACATACTCGCTAATGAACAATTTGGCTTTCGTTAAGCCATTCCACTACCTACAGCTCAGTAGATTTGTTGAAAATATTACGAATGGTTACAATACTAACAGATGCACAGCCGCGGTCTTTTTCGACATCCAACGTGCATTTCACACGGGGTATCACCCCGGCCTGTTATACAAGCTGATATTAAACTTTCCTGATACCATTGAGAAACTTATAGCCAATTACTTAAGCAAGCGCACCTACGAGGTAGTAATCAATGAAACCGCTTCAACTCCAAGACACATAAGAGCCGAGGTTCCCCAGGGGAGTGTCCTGGGACCCGTATTATTCACCGTGTATATAAACGTAATTCCCACCACCGCAAATACGCAATTATCAATATACGCGGATGACACGGCCATAACCACGCAGTCTTGGAATTTGGAGATGGCGGCAAGACGACTGCAAAGTGCCCTAGATGACATAACGCGCTGGTTACGCAGTTGGCGTATGAAAGTGAACGCAACAAAATCGCAATTGGTTTTATTCACGCAGAGAACATCCCATAAAGTTGCCCTAAGGCCACTCACACTATTTCAGGAAAATATCCAGTGGACCAACCACCTAAAATCTCTCAGAGTTATACTCCATAAGAAACTTACATTTGCACAACATGTGAAGAGCGTCAAACGAAAAGCCAAGTACCAGCTGCACCGGTTATACCCATTGCTAAATAGAAACACCGAAATTAGCACCAAATTAGGTCTAACACTTTATAAAACACTGATACAACCAATCATTACATACGCAGCCCCTGTCTGGTGCTATTGCGCAAAGTCACACATAAAACCGCTCCAAGTACTTCAAAACAAAATACTAAGGATAATTACCAAAATACCACGGACCACACCAGCAGATATACCCCACAACAATCTCAACATGCATACCATAGAACAACTTATTTAACGGCTAGCTTTTATCATGTACAAAAGTTGCAAGAATAACTTTAATCCCCTCATTTCGAACCTGGGACAGTATGACGCCAATATAGGCAAACAAAACGCCCCTGTCGCTATTTAACAGGACCATCCCGATCAATAACCACACTGATAACGAAGACGTGAATAACTATCTCACCCGGCTTATGCAATTAGCAAATAACTCGCCATAAGACACACCATGGCCTTCTGCGGCCCTCAAAGTCCTTGTGCTATCCAGCCAAGGCAGACCCGGAGGTAGAGGCACCCCCGCAAGGGGCACAGGCTCGCACCTGCATCAGCAAAGGCAGGCCACCCACCATGTGCGCACTGATGACGACAATTTGCACACCAATGGACAGGAGTGACAGACGCAGCCGTAAGGCTAAGAAGCATATAATTCCATAAACCAATAATTATTATACACTATATACATATATTAAGCTTGACGTTACCTCTAGATGCTATACAGATAGTGATGATGCCCCCAGGCTGATTTTTGTCATTTACATGTTATATAAAGTAGCATAGATACAACTTGACCCATCCGTACACCGGGACAATGAGACTTAGATTAGACTACTGGTAACGTAAGCGCTATGCGCAGAACTGATTACATCCTGAACGCGCGGCACATCACCTAAGACTACCAATTATGGAAAGGTGAGGGTCAGGGTCCTGTGATCACGACGCCTCCCTCCCCAATACACCATAGCGGTTCGCCGCATAGAACTAACCGACCACTTGAATCTGGGTGGTTCATGCGGGACCAGCAAAACATCGCCAGGGCTGCTGGCCTAGGTAGTGGAGGGTTTTTAGAAGGTATTCCGCATCGGTGCACTCCAAGGAGGCGGGGATTCCTATGTCACCAGCCCCATGGGCTGGTGTGGGTCAATTCCAATTTTTTACTTCCACGTTAAAAAACAAGGCATCAATTCGCCCAGTAATGGCAGATACGACGAGAGTTCACCCAGTACAGGAGTCACTGCTAGGAGTCAGTCACAAAGGTGCCTAGGATATGAGTGCACGACGCAAAGCCTTACTACAGAGTGTGAGTTATGTCGGAAGTAACACAGGTACAGGAAAGTTCCAGACGTCGGAAGGGCCTACTGCTTCATCCGTGTTAATTATATGCTGGGTGAGAAAATTCCAGGCATTTGCTTGGGTTTTAGACACGTTTTATTGAGAGGGGTTCTTGGGAACTAAGTTTAATAAAATAATCACTGGATGTTTCTTCTGAGACGTTAGTAAAGGTGGACTGAAACCTCTTTGGTGCTTATGCCATAATTGAATGTGTCACAAATCAAAACGAGTGTTTTCCTTAATTATATATATTGACGGTTTCCATGTTAGGCAAAGTTCTGGTATTCTGAAACCAAGTGTGGATTATCAAGAATCAAAACGGGTCTATTTTACTGAATATATGTATTGATGGTTTTCATGTTAGGCAAAGTTCTGGTATTCTTAAACCAAGTATTGATTCACTGAAGTTTGAGTGTGATCGTGGGTATTTACTCTTATATGATTATAGAATTATCATTGTAAGTAAGGCACGATCAATAGTCTTTTTTTCAATTGTTTGAATCTTTGTGCTTAATGTCTTATATACAATTCTGTCGTCTTAAATATATTCAAGAAACCTTAACATGTGTATGTGACCGCAAGCCCAATTCCCACACCGATCCTCGATCCAGTACATTTCCTCAAACAATGTTGCTAGGTCACTTTCCTATCCAATTAGTGGGGCGGGGGAAAGAGAACGAAATGAACGAGCAGCACAGAGTTATGTATTGTAAGTTATACATTAAAGCCTATGCAACATGTCGCAACTCCATCAAAGAGCAAAACCGCCTCAGAAATCCTTACTTAAAGTGAGTCAAGTGTGGTACTTCTGCTGGCAGACAAATCACTTCCACTTCTTAACTTCATGAATCAAAGCATGGGTTTGCAAACAAGACAACTGAATGAGAACTCTGCAAACATTTTACATAGATGTCTTCATACACTCACTAATTAGGTTTTCAAATGTGGCCAGGGAGTAAAGCTCCTATCACATACTTAACATTGGCGTAATTATTACCCTCATGAACTAAAATATGTCTTCTCAAATTCGACAACTGAGTAAACCTCTTATCACACGCTATACATTGGTATGGCTTCTTACCATCATGTATTAAATTATGTCTTTTCAAATTTGACAAGTTAGTAAATCGCTTGTTACAAACTTCACATTGGTGAGGCTTCTTTCCTTCATGAATTAAATTATGTGTTTTCAAATGTAGCAATCGAGTGAAGCTTTTATTACAAACTTTACATTGGTGCGGCTTCTTACCCTCATGAACTAAATTATGTCTTTTCAAATGCGATAACTGGGTGAAGCTCGTATCACAAACTTTACATTGGTACGAATTTTTACCCTCATGAACTAAATTATGTGTTTTCAAAGTTGACAATCGAGTAAACCTCTTATCACAAATTTTACACCAAAGTTCCCTCTTACCCTCATGAACTAAATTATGTCTTCTCAAATTTGACAACTCGGTAAACCCCTTATTGCAAACTTTACATTTATGTGGCCTCTTACCCTCATGCACGATATTATGTCTTCTCAAAGTTGACAAGTCAGTAAAGCCCTTATCACAAACTTTACATCGATGTGGCTTCTTAGCCTCATGAACTAAAGTATGCCTTCTCAAATTTGACAAGTCAGTAAAGCTCTTACTACAAACTTGACATTGGTGTGGCTTCTTAGCCTCATGAATGAGAATATGTGCTTTCAGATGTGACGGATGGGTAAAGGTCTTTGCACAAATACTACACTGTTGTAGCCTTTTGTTCACACAACCGAAACTTCTGATTTTCGAGTATGAAGGCTCTATGTACATATCCTCTTCATCACTGCATTTCCCAAATATTTCTGGGTGAACATCTTCGTTTGCAGTTAAAATTTCTGTAACATCACTTTTTTGATATTCAGGTGGAAAATGATATATTCGATCATATAAGCTTGTGTCTGTTGCTTGGAGTTCAGCAGTGAGCAATGGTGATCCGCCAGTAATAGCACCAACAACTGTTTCTGAAAATAATCTGAAAACAGAATAGGTCAGTACATGCACAGAAATAAATGATAACTCTAGTTAAATTGATTCATGGAAAATAACTATCCTCCTGAGACTCATGGTACAGTGTGCTGTACTGTAACTTATAAAAATTCTCCAGCAAATGACAGGCAAGAGTAACAGGTCTCTGCTAGCTCAAAAGGAGCTACGACATGTAGGGTGTGTTTTCCAAGTTTGTTATTGCATTTCATCTTAAATAACCACGGACTAAATCCTATGTGTAGGGGCAAGAGATACAATAAGAAAGAGAAAACATACACTGAAGTTACAAGAACAAATATAGTGCAGGAGTTTAACGCTTACCTGGACGGAGTTGACTTGTTTGACAGAATGATGTGTTACTGCTCAATTAAGGCCAAAACAGAGAAATGCGCCATTAACAATATACATTTGTTTGATATAGCTGCTTCAAATGCTTGGTTGCAGTTGAGAAAGGACCAAAAGCAGATAGGAATGTTTTCCAAACAAATACCACTAATAAACAAATATGAACTAATGCTTGGCAAATCTCCAATATAGAACATAACAGAAGGAGTTGGAGAAAGTATAGAGGATAGTGATGACCAAATTACAGAACCAACATCAAAGAGTCGCAACTTGTTTCCCGACCCCACGAAAATTTAAGGAAGTCAAAAAGTTGTCATATGACTGCAATTGCAGATGTAGAAAACTGGCCGAAAAGCAGGAGACCAGGCTGTTCTGGGAAAACAAGAACAATGTGTACTACTTGCAATATCTTTCTGTGTTTCGTTGCAAATAGCAATTGTTTCAGACTTTACCATGACTAATAGTAAGTTAAAACATGCCAATTTCATCCTAGTTGTGTACTTTTGCTTTTATACAACCAGGTATTGTATGTATTTTTAGATATATTGAACCGTTTTGAAGTTAATGTTGAATTAATTTTTGTTCACTATATGGACTATTATTTTCAAGATCCAAGCTGCAGCATACTGTACTTCACCTTATATAATAACTATATTGAACAAATTTTTACACATTTTTCTTGATGAATTTAGATAATACCTCAGAAAAAAGGTGTTTGGCTCTCAGGAGGATATTATTCATTACAACATAATTAAGATCAAAGGAGCTACAAATGATGAGTCTATCTAGAAATGTGCTTAGCTTTGTTTCCATTAATCTGGAAGTGTCCAGTTTAGTACTACAACCTCTGTTCTGGTCTAGACTGTGTTGAAGAAAGAGTAAGTAAACACCCCAATGTACCAGTCAACGTACACAAGGCACAGTAAGGTAGTCCATTCTATTACCGCAATGATACTTGACATGTCACAATATACTGCATTCAATATGTAAAATATGAAGCTAGTTACAGTGAAGCAGAAAATACTACACAAATATAATAATTTGTAGCAAAAATTTCAATTATCTCAAAGGTAAATGATGAAAGAGATAAGTGAAGTTTTATGTTACAAATTCTTATATTTGTATAATACTGTATCCAGTTTACTTTACTGCCATCTATCCATATGATTGAAAGAAGCTTCGACTTTTCAGTTCCCTGAACAAGCAGGACTGAAAACTTCTCATGTTACAATCCTTTTTCTTTTAGGAAGAAATGAAGATGTACCAATATGCTGAGGAAAGAATACTTGAAATCACGAGCCTATACAGGAAACTGATTTAGCATCTTTGTAGCTTTTGATTCAACAGTTTAGAAAACAAAAGATGAAACTCAAATATAACAATAAAGTTTCTTTAGCATCAATTTTTATTTCTTCTATGATCACTTTCTAAATTCTTAGTTTTGTATGAAAACAAAAATGTTTCATTACATGTTTTAAAAATGTTCAACGACAGACTCACTGTATAGCTGTGTGGAAACAAAAGGGTGCCACTGTGCCACTGCTATTACAAAAGTGATAAAACTTGGCTGTTTAAAAAACCTAGACATCAGAAAGGTTCCAATCACATGGAAGCAATAGGAAGTTGTGGACATTGAGTGGTCTTATGGAAGGATGATTGCGCTCTTTCACTGCCAAAATGAAATAAGAAAATCGCTAAGTGCTCCTTTCTCTAGACAGTACAACATGGCATTCTAAAATCAAATTATTGAATGTAAAATTGGCTTGATTATCAACTGGTTCAACTACGAGTGACAACCCATGGACCAGAGGGTTATTTATATATTCAACTTCCATGACTGGTTTATATTAAGTGTTTAAGAAACTGAAAGTGCATTTGCTCTTGCATAGTCAGTTACGTTCCTGCATGAATTGGGTGGATCTAGCAGTAAGGCAGTTAAAGCCAATCACCAAGTGCTTCAAAACAACAGGGTTTGGAGGTGTGAAAAGGATGCTCTTCCCCGCACCCAAGCTGAAAAAAAAACGTAGAAGCAAGTGCCGACTTAAAATGTGGAATATTTCATGTAGTCCAAAGCACTGCATTAGAAATGTTGACCTATGTCCTCACATAACTTGTATTTCAGGGGAGGGCACGTATTGCTGGTGTAATGTCAGCTCACATGCTCCCACCGAAGGCCAGTTGAACATGTGATGTCAAAGCAATAAGGTGTTAAACTGACGTCTTATATATCGTTATTTTAATGCAATTTCAATTACAGAATAGTCACAGATTATAAATAATTACATTTCAGTTTTATGCCATCAAAAATACATCACAATTCTAGTTTATGTGAACAGTCATGCTATAGAGCAAATAGAACAGACATTAAAATTATTTTGCCTTAGCTTTAGAGCTTTGCAGAACAATTAGGTGAACATTTTCCAACATTTGCCGTTTTACTTTTCTTTAACTAGTGTGTCAGTGTTAGGATATAATGTACGGAACATTTGTAATGAAGACTGCATGTTGGATTGTAATCTGACAATAAGCTTCAAGATCTTGACTTAGAAACATTCATAACAGAAAAGAGTTGTTCACACACTTACGTAGTACCAAACATATATAGCATTTGAGCAGCAAGGGTATACTATTCCTTTCTTGGAAGTGTTGAAAACTGTTGTTATGATAAATTAAATTTAATGGGAGTCGATTAATGACACTAAACAACACTTTTAAATTTTTCCGGAACATGTTTCAGAGACTTTGCATCTATCCTCAGCCGGCCTCAGAGTCGATTGCTGGCTGAGGATAGAGGCAAAGTCTCTGAAACATGTTCCGGAAAAATTTAAACGTAAGTGCTGTTTAGTGTCATTAATCAACTCCCTTTAAATTTAATTAAAGGGTATACAATCTTAGAAATCTGGTTTTAGGAACATTCTTGTAAAAATCAGCCAAATCTTCCATGTGTTTATATTTGTTCTTCAGCAAATTGTTACACTTTAAGTTTATCAATTCAATTTGGTACCTGCTGGGAACACTGTTAACATCTAATGAAGAGTATTATCAGGAACATGCACCTGCGATAACTTCGGAAAATGTATCATGTTCTCAGTCAACAGTTAATTCACCCACAGATTCTATACAATTTTGAAGACTTGAATTCTGTAGTACATATCTGTAACGATTAGGTCCTTGCATTGCAGTGAGCTTTTTAAATCATTCAAGTGAGCAGTTAAATCAGCAAGGAGATCTAAGTCACAAATCCAGGTTTTGTCTTGCAGCTGAGGAACAGGCTGATTGTCACTAGTCATGGATTTCTTTTCTTAACTCAAAGAATTGGTCCAACACCTTACCCTTGTTAAACCATCACAATAATAAGGGAAATCACCATAACTGCCACATTCTTCAAGAAACGTCTCAAATTGTCTATGTCAAAGACCTTTAGGTCAGATAGAATTTCTGAACTTGCGCCATGATATCCGTAAGATTTTTAACTTTCATATTCTTGGTGCAAAGGTTCTCTTGATGAAGAATGCAGTGGAATGCAATGAGATCAGCACAGGGAACACATTTCATAGGCTCCAACATTGACTCCAGCCATAGGCCCATCTGTTACGACAGAAACAAGCTTATTCCAACTCAGGCCAGCGTTTTCAACAGCCCTTCCCATACATTTGAAAATGTCCAAACCTGTAGTGGTGCCTTTAAGGGGAACCAAATCTAAAAATTGCTCTATGATGTTTAACTTTTCATTGACATCCCTAATCAAAATAGCTAATTGTGCAGTTTTGGATGTCAATTGTCAACAGCTAAGGAATAATGTAAAAATTTACGTGCCATAACATTAAGTTGCTCGTGAACATCTGTACCCATTTCATAAATAGGCAGCATAATAGTCTTGGGAGACAAACTTACTATTTCAAAGTGTTATAACAAATGTGGACATAATACTTCACCAGGCATCACAATCACTTCTTTTGTTAAGTCTCCTTACATTCTTGGTTATGTGAAGAGCTATTCTGCAGCTCAAACAGAGAGATGCTTCGCAACTTTGACAGTCCTCCACATTAACTTGTTCCTTTATTCCCAATATTACTGTCTCACATTCTTCTCCCTGCTATTTACCATGCTCATTTGCAAGGCACACAGTATAATGATGTTGTAAATTAAATATATTAATGCTCTGTGCTTCTTTGTGACATACTAAACACTTAGCAAATAAACCACATTGCACAAACAGAAAAAGATTTTCCCACACTGACAGAAAAACTGGTTTTTCCAGTTTACTAGTACCCTCCATGTTGTCACAGAGAGGGATAAAGCTGACTAAACCTTCCAGTTTCATACAAGCAGCACCGCTGATCTAGGCAGCACTGCAATACACTACTCTCGCCTGAGTAACAGGAACTTACAAGCTGGCTTTTTGTTTAAATATGTCACATGGCCCAAAGTTGTCTTGCCCTGTTGTAGTTAAACAACACATCTAATAGATATTAAAATTAGGCAGTGAGTCAAACTTGTATACACTTTTCTCCACTTACAAGTTGTTTTATAAAGACTAGTTTCTGGGAACTTCTTCCCTATCCTCAGTTCTGTGGTTGACTGATGGTGCATTGTCGCAATTCTGGCAGCTCATTTGGTAAATGCTTGATAACTAAGTTTATGGTGTGCTAATTTTCAGGGGATATTTTAATAAGTTGTGGATGTTGTGTTTGCTCTGAGGAGCTAATTTCATGTTGAAGTTCTTAAATATTTTTTCACATTTCTTGAAGTATTTTGGATGAAAGTTTGACATACCTGATTTCTGGGTTTTCTAGGTTTTTAATGTAGTAATTTATTTTAAGTTTTTGTTTCTTTTGTGTCTGTAGATCAATTTGTTGATGAAATTTGTGTTGTTCAATTTGGCAACCTGGTATATGCATGTGTATTCCTGTTCATATTCTGTTTCAGTTAGCCGAATGTTGATTAATCTGTGAACCAAACTGTGGAAGACTCATATTGATGTTGTAATGGGTTAAATGGGTTACATTTAATGTCATTGTCAACATGTGTTGCTTTTCTGTATATTCCAAATTCTAATCCTATTTGTGTTCTTATGAGTTTCAAATCTAGAAAAGGTAGCCATTCATTCTGTTCTACTTCAATGGTGAAAACTATAGACTTTTCTTGTAGGCTTAGCAGCTTTATAGTTAGTTTTTTAGGAATTATAGCAAACACATTGTCGACATATCTATGCCAAACTTTGAGACTGCAGAAAGGCTTTAGTAATGTGTGTTTCTAAACTACTCATGAACAGATTAGTTATCAATGGAGAAGCCTGCCTTGAAAGCGCAGATGGTAGTGTATCTGCCTCATGTTGAAGAAGTCCCGAGTTCGAATCTTGGTCAGGGTGAATTACCTGGATAACGTTTTCTCCAGGGTTTTTCCTTATCCTTAAAGACAAATGTCGGGTAGCTCTAAGCACCATAGACCCTGGACACGTTTGAGCATCATTTCGTTTATTTCATTCACCGTCCAATATGACTTAATGTGGGACGTAAAATGACAAAAAAAAATGAAGAAAGAGGTTTACCCTTGGCCAAGACTGCAGTTTGTTGGGTAATATTGCTGAAGAACATGAAGCTATCTTAGTCAATACATACGATGGTTAGTTTGATGTATTCTTCTATTTTATCATCTAAAACCTTGCTTTTGGATAACCACCCTTTCATCAATTTTAGTATTTTTTCAACTGGTGTGCTGTATGCAGGGATTTGATATCGAAGGATACCATTACCTCTCAAGTCTCAATAACAGTTCTGTAACACTTCAATAACAATTCCTTTCTTGGAAGTGTTAAAAACAGTGCTGTTATAATAAATTAAATTTAAAGGGAGTCGATTAATGACACTAAACAACATTTACTTTTAAATTTTTCCGGAACATGTTTCAGAGGCTTTGCCTCCATCCTCAACCGGCCATCGACTGGTTCTCATTGGTGTAGTTGATGATGAGTGAGTGTGAGTGTGTGTTGTTTAGGGGCCCGTCGACAACAAGGTCATTTGGGCCCAAAGTCAATACTAAAACTTAAAAGCTATAAAAATTAAGCTAAAAAAGGTAAAATACAGTAAAACACTCAACTGTTAAAAGGGGCATTAAAAACGAGCTAAAGACTAATACTTTAAAACTCTAGAAGTAATAAATATAAAATACAAGTCAGACTTGCTGATTAAAACCAATTTTAAAAACAAACCGCAGTGCCTTATCCACGGCCACTGGGTCGTCCGCTAAAACACTGCACAAGTTAGCTCCCAAGACCAAAGACTGCCGAACTCTGGCGTACTGCGGGCATTCGATTAATATATGCCGCACAGTGAGGCGTACTGAACACGAGGCACACACAGGGGCCGGTTCCCCTCTTAGCAGATGGCCATGAGTTGCTCGTGTGTGCCCAATTCTCAGCCGGGTGAGTATCACCTCGGCTCGCCGGTTATCCCTGCAAGAAGTTAGCCAGGGTTGTACGCTCTGCTTTATTGCCCGGAGTTGTGTGCCTTCCGATGCTGTCCAGGAGTGCTGCCAAGCAGATAGTAGTTGGCCACGGAAAAAACGTTGCACGTCCTGGAATGGCACAGTAGTTGTTAAACTCCGGGGCAAACGGCAAGCAGACTTAGCAGCCGCGTCCGCCTCCTCGTTCCCGGAAATCCCAACATGGCCTGGGGTCCAAGTAAAAACAAAATTGTATCCGCGACTGAGCATTTGCGAGATCTGGGCCTGTATTTTTACAACAAGGGTGTGAGCGGCAGTGTGCTGTTGCAAGGCCTGAAGAGCACTCAGAGAGTCAGTGCAGACAATAAAAGAGCCAGGAGCTAACTTCCAAATAAAAAGGAGCAAATAGAAGATGGCATACAGTTCTGCTGAGAAGACCGAAGATGAGTCCAGAAGTCGAAATTTGTGAGTCTCACCGTTAACGAAAAACGCGCAACCCGTAGCGTTACCTAACTGTGAACCGTCTGTAAAGACCGGAACATAGTTAGGGTAACGGCCCAGTAATTCGGCAAAAAGTTGTTGGAACACCGAATGTGGAGTAGCGAGTCTAGAGTTGTTTGAAAGAGCGAGATCGAACCGCGCACGATGGAGCTGCCATGCAGGATAGGGGCAGATGGACGACCTCTCCACGCGAGGCATTCGGAGGCCATGCGAATGTAGTAGATCCCGAAATCTTATTCCCACGGGGCGAGTCCGAGAACCAGGGCGCATATAACGGTGGACTAAGTCTGGACACAGAACTGGTTTAAAACAAGGATGATTGGGATAACTAGCCAACTTCGAGACGTATGGGCAGAGTAACAGCGAGCGACGAATATGGAGTGGAGGTTCGCCTGAGTCTGCATACAGGCAGTCGACTCGACTGGTGCGGAAAGCTCCTGTGGCAAGGCGGATGCCAGTATGATGCACGGTGTCTAAAAGGCGCAGTTTAGAGGCGGTCGCTGCGCCATAAATAAAACTGCAATAGTCCAGCTTGGACCGAACCAGAGAGCGGTACAGCCTTAACATTACCGTGCGATCGCCACCCCAAGATGCTCCAGATAATACCTTCAGCACCCGAAGAGAACGATCGCCAGAGGCTCGAAGGTGACGAATGTGGTGCTCCCAATTTAGTTGTCGGTCCAAGTAGAGGCCCAAGAACTTCAGGTGTGAGACAAATGGCAGGGGAGTGCCGTTCAAATGAAGATCAGGAGGCGGGTGAATACCTCGTAGGCGGTGAAAGTGGATACACTGCGTCTTCGAAGCTGAAAAACGGAAGCCGGTTTGAAGCGCCCAAGCTGCTAGCTGGGTAATGGTCAGCTGCAGTTGGCGCTCAATGTGATCTATGTTGGCAGACCTATAATAGACTGCGAAGTCGTCAACATAGAGGGATGATGGAATTCCACTTCGAACGGCACTAGTGATTCCGTTAATCGCTACGGCAAAAAGGGTGACGCTCAAAATTGACCCTTGGGGTACGCCGTTCTCCTGTATCCGCTCCCGTGATATCGTGTTTCCTATGCGAACCCAAGAACGGCGAAGTTTTAAAAAGTTGCATAGGAATTCGGGTAGATGACCACGCATACCGTAACCATGTAGGTTACGGAGTATGCCGTACCGCCAGGTGGTGTCATAAGCCTTCTCCAGTCGAGGAACACGCCCACGGCGTGCTGTTTCAGTAGAAACGCATCGGAAATATACCCCTCAAGGCGTGGTAGATTATCGACACTTGAGCGATGGCGACGAAAACCGCATTGCAAGTTGGACAGATGGTTATGCTTTTCTAGCCACCAATTTAACCGAGCGTTTATCATTCGCTCTAACGTCTTACAGATGACACTCGTTAGGCAAATGGGGCGGTAGCTAGATGGTAGCGTGCGGTCCTTTCCGGGTCGAGGGATGGGGATGACGATACCCTCTCGCCAGGAGGAAGGGAAAACCCGCTCATGCCAAATGCGGTTATAGATGTTTAAAAGGAAACATAGCGCCTCAGATGGAAGATGTAGCAGCATCTGTCGGTGTACGTCATCGGGACCTGGAGAAGAATCCTTTGCTAACGCCAGAGAATGGGCGAGCTCGGCTGCGGTAAAAGGTTGATTGTACGGCTCGGTGCAGTCACTATTAAAATTAAGTGGTACCCGCTCCGGCTTTTCCTTAAACGGCAAGAAGAGAGCGTCATAGCGGGAAGTTTGGCTAGTAGCAGCAAATATGGTAGCTAGGGCTTCAGCCATGTCCTGCTCGGTGGTGCACATGGAACCGTTGATGGCAAGGCCGGGATTTACCGTCCGGCGATACTTGCCATACATCCGCCGAACAGCTGACCATACTTGTTGGGTAGAGCTGCGCCGGGAAAGCGAAGACACATAGGCTTCCCAGGATTTACGCTTTGCGTTGCGCAGTACAAAGCGTGCCCTAGCGCGAGAACGTTTGAAGGCGACGAAGTTCCCTTCCGTCGGGTGCCGCTGAAAAACGCGCAAAGCACGTTTGCGTGCTTTGACAGCCAAACTGCATTCCTCGGACCACCACGGTACAGGGATACGACGTGGTGTAGGTGAACCTCGAGGAATGCTGGATTCTGCTGCGAGCAGGATCGAGCAAGTAAAATATTCGACCATTTCGTCGACGGTGTCGAAACCATCGTCGATGACGTGTATGAGGGATTGGAATTTTCCCCAGTTAGCTTTGGAAATAATCCAGCGAGGATGTTGAGAAGGTACACATTGGCGGCCAGAAAAATGAATGTTAATGGGATAATGATCACTGCCAAAAAGGTCGGAAAGTACTGACCACTCAAGGAGTGGTACTAATGACAGACTGCAGAAAGAAAGGTCTAGTACGGAATGTGTACCATAAGCGGATGATAGGAATTTCGGGTCACCAGTATTTAGCAGAAGCAGGTCAGACTTATCGAAGACGTCTACGAGGAGGCATCCACGGGCGTCATCAGTGTCTGATCCCCAGAGCGTGTGCTTGGCATTCAAATCTCCCACAAGGAGTAGTGGTGAGGGGAGCTGAGCCAATAGAGCTAGAAGATCACGCTCTGGAACTATACTGAGCGGCGGCAGGTACATATTACAGATGGTAAAACTGATGCTCTCCAGCTGTATCCGAACGGCCACAGCTTGCAATGGTGTCGTGAGAGGAACCTTGGCAGCTGAGATGTTAGGCGCCACTAAGGTAGCAACGCCACCGCTTGCACGCATACCTGCAAGAGAGTCGCTTCTAAATGCAGAGAAAGAGTGAAGGTGTAACGAGTGATTGGGATGTAAGTGGGTTTCCTGGAGGCAAATAATTGACGGTGACCGTTGAGAAACTAAATGTTGTAGGTCTTGAGCACGAGCTCGAAAACCATTGACATTCCACTGGATTATTTCCCTGAAGAATGTTTAACGGGCCGTTTTAACTTTTTTCTTGACCTTGGCTGACTTGGGCCCTACGACTCGAAAATCGTTGGCCTCCTGTGACTCCGCTGATGTTCGGGAGTCAGAACTCCTACGGCTCGTAGAACGAGACCGGGATCTAATCGAAGGCGAGCGACTTCGCGATCTTTGTTGTGGCCGGGATCGGTTTTTCACTATTACTACTGGATTGTTGTTACTCGGTGACGGCTGTGCTGGTGGTTATACAAGCAGTCTGAGACGTGGGTTTAACGGCTAGAAAGTCAGTCTGCGTGGAGGCGTGGGCGACAGGGACGTGTTGAACAGCAACAGTGGTGTTGGGAGTACGGCGAGCTGCTAATGCATATCCAGTAGTAGTGGTAGCAGGCTTTAGTTGTTCAAAGCGCCGTCGTGCCTCTGGAAAAGTCAGGCGTTCTTTGACACGTAGCTCCTGAATGCTTTTTTCGTCCATGAATCTAGGACACTGTCGCGAGCTGGATGGATGACTACCGCCACAGTTCACGCAGCAAGGTGTTCGACTGCAGTTTGGGTCGTCGTGTTTCGCTAGGCCACATTGCTCACAAAGAGCAGGATTGGTACATGTGACCTTAGTATGTCCGAACCGCTGACATTGGAAGCAGCGCATGGGGTTCGGGACATACTGGCGGACGCTCGCACGCTCATAGCCGCAATAGATGTACTCGGGTAACTTAGTCCCGGCGAAGGTAAGAAAAACCGTACGTAAGGGGTATTCCTTGCCATCTTGTTTTCGGGTAAACCGGTACGCCTGACAGACAAGTTGGTCGGAGAGGCAACCTACTATCTCTTCATTTGCTAGACCATCTAAACTGGAGGTGGTGACTACTCCTCTACATGTGTTCAGCGTTTTGTGTGGGACTACCCGGATAGGGTAGGAGCCCAACAAGGACGCTTTTTGAAGTTTTTTAGACAGGTCTGCAGTTGAGGTCTCTAACAGTAAGCTACCGTCTCGGAGACGTGTAGCATTTTTAACACGGCCACTGATCTTATCTATTACACGTTTGATATAAAATGGGCTAATATCCTTAAACGTTTTCCCATCACATGCAAGGTCATCAATAAATAAGGGTCAATGAAGGAGGTTTTGCGCGGAGACATGATGATATAGACCCCCATCCGGAACCGTCGGCGTCAGCCTGCCATCCGGGGATTAAAAAAGAAAGACACCGAATCTTCACGGTCTGTGCCGTCATGGGGACACCACCCATGACCGATCTCATTTGTACCTCAGAAAAGCTACCCTTCAATATCCACTGCTTGTCCGTATGGGTAAACCGTTCACCACGCACACCCCGGCTTTATGCCCCTACCACAGGAATAACCGCCTGTGGCTCCCCGCTTTAGGCCGCGCTGCGCATAAAGGGCACACGCGGATTCAGGGGACTTGTGGTTGATTACACCGGGGTTCCGTCAGCGGTAACACGTCCGGTCCGTGATACTAACCCAACGGCAAACACGGCCGTCGGGAGAATACCACAGACCGGGCCCTCAAGGAGCTACGTGGGTGTACTTGACGGTGTGGACGGGCTCCGCACCTAAGGCTACACATAGGGGCAGTGCGAAGGGTCCGCTCAACCTTCACTTTTGAGACCTCCGGAGAGCACACATGTCGGAAGCCGCGCTGAAAACCGTGGGACAGAATCACGGAGATAGGAGAGCTCCCTGCTGGTGAGACAGGAGTTATAAACCTAAGACCTTACGTGCTAATAATAATAATAATAATAATAATAATAATAATAATAATAATAATAATAATAATAATAATAATAATAATAATAATAATAATAATAATAATAATAATAATAATAATAATAATAATAATAATAATAATAATAATAATAATAATAATAATAATAATAATAATAATAATAATAATAATAATAATAATAATAATAATAATAATAATAATAATAATAATAATAATAATAATAATAATAATAATAATAATAATAATAATAATAATAATAATAATAATAATAATAATAATAATAATAATAATAATAATAATAATAATAATAATAATAATAATAATAATAATAATAATAATAATAATAATAATAATAATAATAATAATAATAATAATAATAATAATAATAATAATAATAATAATAATAATAATAATAATAATAATAATAATAATAATAATAATAATAATAATAATAATAATAATAATAATAATAATAATAATAATAATAATAATAATAATAATAATAATAATAATAATAATAATAATAATAATAATAATAATAATAATAATAATAATAATAATAATAATAATAAAAATAAAAATAAAAATAAAAATAACAATAACAATAACAATAACAATAACAATAACAATAACAATAACAATAACAATAACAATAACAATAACAATAACAATAACAATAACAATAACAATAACAATAACAATAACAATAACAATAACAATAACAATAACAATAACAATAACAATAACAATAACAATAACAATAACAATAACAATAACAATAACAATAACAATAATAATAATAATAATAATAATAATAATAATAATAATAATAATAATAATAATAATAATAATAATAATAATAATAATAATAATAATAATAATAATAATAATAATAATAATAATAATAATAATAATAATAATAATAATAATAATAATAAAAAGCTAGAAGAGGAAGAATGTGATGCTTACTGACAAGCAGTAGATCAACGTGGCACAGTTGATGGAGATGAAGGGGATGAACTGGGGGTGAATGGCTAGGGACCCCGGGATCGCCAATCCCGTACCTACCATAGTAGGTCCCTGGGGGAAAATACCAGAGCCTCTTCTGCCAGTTTTCGGGGTTACTGATGGGGGCAGTTCAAGGAACTTGCTGAACAAATCTTTCTGGGGGATGTCGAAATTGAATACTTTGTTCCTATTATTATTTTTTTTTTTTTTTTGAAATGAAGATTTGTTCCCATGTGGATAGTTCTTGTTTTCCTGATGTATGTTTTAGTAGTTTTGGTTCTGGATTTATGTTGTGGTTTTTTCCCCAAAAATGCGTGGCAACTGCTGATTTTTCTAATTGTTTGTATTTTATGTTCCTAAAGTGTTCCTTTGCTCTTGTTTGTAAATTTCTTTTGGTTTTTCCAATATAAATTTGACTACAGTCACAGCATTCAATTTGATATATACCAGATTTTTTGTTAAATGGAATGGTATCTTTGATGTTTGAGCAAATTAGGTTTTTTAAGGAGAAATGGTTGACTGGTGCTAGTTTAATGTTTTGTTTTTTGAAGACTTTTTTGAATTTATCAAAGGCCCATAGATGGTACGTGAATTTTTTGAAAATCATATTACTTTCTGTAGCTGAGAGGGCTGTGGTTTCCTTTATTAGCTTCTTCTTTTTTGCTAAGTTCACCTTTTGTCAACTAATGATTTGGGAAAGTCATTTTTTTGTGCTATTTCCATAATTTTGTGGTATTCTGTTTCGTATCCTTCTGCTGTGAGAGGGATGTTGACCAGTCTGTGTGCTAAACTATTGAAGATTGCCTCTTTGTGGGATCTTGGGTTGTAGCCATTGGCTTTTATGTAGTTGTCTGTCTTGTGTTGGTTTTCTGTAAATGCCAAAGTTTAGTCTGTTTTTATTTCTCATTATTTTTAGATCCAAAAAAGGTAAATATTTGCCTTTTTCTATTTCCACAGTGAACTTGATGCTTTTTTCTTGGATATTTAAAAGTTTTAGTGCATCACTGATGTGTTTTTTTGGTACTATTGCAAAGATGTCATCTATGTATCGTTGCCAGAGTTTGAACATCCAAGGGAAACCTTTGGTGATCCTTATTTCTAAAGCACTCTGTACAGATCGGCCAGGAAGGGTGATAGGGGGTTTCCCATTGCTAAACCTGAAGTTTGGTGGAAATATTTTGTTTGAAACTGGAAGAAATTTTGTTCTATGCATAATTTGGTTAGATCAATGTAATCTGAAATTTCAAGTGATGACATTCCAAGTGATTTGAGCCATTTTTCTATCAACAGTGGGAGTTGTTTTACTGGCATGCTGGGAAACAGTGATTTAACATCAAACGAGACTAGTGTGTCCTCTTCTTTTAGTTCAGTATCCTTAATCTGTTCTATAATTTCATAGGTGTTTTTGATGCTTAGGCTGACGAATTTTGGAAATGAGTTGAATTTGTTTATTAGCCACTTTGCAAGTTTGTATGTTGGTGAATTTATACTGCTAACTATAGGTCTCATTGTTATGAATGGTTTGTGTATTTTGGGTAAGCCATAAAATCTAGGTAAGGTTGGGTTATCCGGTTTAACTGTATATTTGTTTGGTATTATGCTTGATTTTGCTATTGTTTTTTCAAATGATTGTATGCAAGTTGTTAGAGGATTTTTGTTCATGATTTCATATTCATTGTAAGTTAGCATTTCTTCCATTTTTTCAATATAATCTGATTTATCCATTATGACTATCTTGGTACCTTTGTCTGCCCTTGTGTATATAACGTTTTTCTGCTTCAAAGAATGCATAATATTATGTTTTCTCTTCTGAAAGGATCTGCTTTTTATTTCCTCCAAATATTTTCACATTGGCTTTTTACTGAATTTTGTTTGGATACTGGTGGAACATGCGTAGAAATGTTGATATCTGCAATGTAGTTTTCAATTTTGTTTGAGAAACTGACACATGTTTTTAATCCATTATTTAAAACACCCAATTCTTTTTTGGAGAAAGTTTGACTGGATAGGTTTACGACGCTTTCAAAGATTTGCATGCTCGTTTTTGCGTTTATGCAAATTTATACCAATATACAAACTTGCAAAGTGGCAAAGCCTCTGAAACATGTTCCGGAAAAATTTAAAATTAAGTGTTGTTTAGTGTCATTAATTGACTCCCTTTAAATTTAACTTCTATAACAGTTTGAATGCTAAGCATAAAAAATTCATTGGAACTGGTAAAGAAAATTGAAAACAGTGTTATAGAAACTGGAGAGGTGATGGTATCCTATGATATCAAGTCCCTGTTTATAAGTATACCAGTTGATAAAACACCAAAATTGATGAAAGGTTGGTTATCCAAAAGCAATGTTGCAGATGATAAAATATAAGGATACATCAAACTAACCATCCTATGTATTGAACAAAACAGCTTTACGTTCCCCAGTAGATGTTCCAACAAACTGCAGGCTTGGCCATGGGTAACCCTCTTTCGCCATTGTGAGCTAATCTGTTCATGAGTAATTTAGAAACACACACTACTAAAACCTTTCCACAGATTTTCAAATGTTGGCATAGATATGTCGACGATGTGTTTGCTATAGTTCCTAGAAGACCAATCGATGATGCTATAAAGTTGCTAAACCTTCAAGAAAAATCTCTAGTTTATTTTATTTATTTTCAGTTCAGTAGAGTGTTAACTACACAAAAGAACAATGTCATATGAATTTATACAGACTGAATGATACAAACGAGGTACTAACTAGACTATTAATAAATTAATCCACACTATTATAGCCTTAGTCAATTTAAGAACACAGCTATACAGGTTGTGTGATATAAATAAAATACTAACTTGATAGAATACTATCAAGTTAGTATAATAGAATTATACTATAATAGTTAGTAGAATAGAATACTAACCACAATAGTGGTTTTCACCACTGAAGTAGAAAAGGATGGATGGCTACCTTTTCTAGATTTTAAAATCATAAGAACACAAACAGGATTAGAATTTGGAATATACAGAAAAGCAATACATGTTGACAATTACGTTAAACATAACCACAATCACAAAATCAATATGCAGTCTTCCGTAGTTTGGTTCACATATAAATCAACATACCACTCGCCTGCAGTGCCATATGTAGTAAAAGCGGGCATTAAACACTACACACACGCACGCACCCACGCATCCCCACGCGCACGCGCATGCACGCACGCACTCACGCACGCACACACACACACACACACACACACACACACACACACACACACACACACACACACACACACACACACACACACACACACACACACACACACACACACACACACACACACACACACACACACACAACATACCACTAACAAAAACAGAATATGAAGAGGAATACACACATACACCAGGTTGCCAAATTGAACAACTACAACATAAATTTCATCAACAAATTGATCTAAAGACACAAAAGAAACAAAAACTTAAAGGAAATTACTACATTAAAAAACTAGAACACTCAAACATCAGATATGTCAAATGTATTTTTCATCCAAAATATTACAAGAAATTTGAAACAATATTTAAGAACTTCAACATGAGATTAGCCCCTCAGAACAAACACTACATCCACAACTTACTGAACCATCCTCTGAAAAATAGCACACCAAAAACTTTGTTATCAAGCATTTACTAAATGAGCAACAACATATACACTGGGAAGACTAACAAATCTAGAAACAAAAATGAAAGAACAGTTAACAAATATTAAACTGAAACACATGGACAAGTCTGCCATAGCACATCACTTATGGTCTGAGAATCATAACATAAAGCAAGAAATAGAATTGATCAAACAGGCAAAGAAATCTCTATTTGGGACAACATATTCATTACTAAGAAACAGAACCTCCTGATGAATTTTGAAATTCCCGCTCTAGATGACATCATCAAACTTATCAGATTATCAGATGGCAGCACATCACTAAGCCAGAAGCAGACATCACTTGCACCATCAGTCAACCCCGGAACTGAGGATAGAGAAGAAGTTCCCAGAAACTAGTCTTCATAAAACAACTTGTTAGTGGAGAAAAGTGTATACAAGGTTGACTCATTGCCTAATTTTAATAACAATGGCACTCCATTTTCTGAAATACTTATTTTTATTCTATATATCTAATAGAAATACACAATGAAGAAGATGAGGAAGCAGAGGAACAAATTGAAGAGGTGGAGAATTAAGATACCTGAAAAAGCAAACCCATGGATAAAGAATATCGACTGGCAACAAAAACTAACTCTCCCTAGCTGTTGAAACTATTTACAGTGCAAAAAATTTGGCAAAAAAATACAGATGACAACAGATAATTCATACAGGCTCTCTTGTAGTGGCCAAAAACATAAATGGCAATTACACCAAGGGATAAGGGATAATAACATAAGAACCATGTAATATAAATTATAATTTATGTCCATATATCGCGTTAGTATTATTAATATATTACAGTACTGTAATGCACAAAAGACCTGCAAATAAATGAATACCAATGGTAGAACAGCTTAAGTATGTAATTAGGTAAGTGCATAACTTACCAATACATATTTATGAGCACAGTAATTGATCAAATATACATAATCTATTGCTTTCTGTGTAATCTAGAAACTTTTCCAAACTGGAAATTTGTCTTGGTCCCATATGATTCTGTTTAGAGTAAGTTTTATTGTATAAGTTAATTGATGGAAATTAATCATTTCTTCTTACTAGCCATATGTAGGCTAAGGTTTTAGATAGACTGAGATAGTTTTACTGTATATCCATTTGTATCAGTCAAGAGCTCAATGAGACTGTGCTTAAACATAAATATGACAGTTATATAAAAACAACATAAATATAACACAGAAGGCAGAAGGTTTTTAATTCAAAAGAGTCAAGTCTTACCTTGAGGATTTTACGGTAGGAAAGTCCCGATCCTGTAACAGAATAATTCAAATGTATATTTCCACATAATTATATATATGTATGTAGTGTTAAATGTCCCATGTAACATGGCTGAAATATATACGGAAACAAAAATATTTGACATTTTATCATGTAATGAGGCATATACACCAAGTAGCAGAGAAAGTATTTGTTTAGAGAACACAGACCTAACCAAAAAAAGATTTTATAAATCAAAATATATGATGAAAATTTTCATGCATTTAGAACAATTAAGACAGAAACATTTGAGGACAGCAAGAGGGAAGAAAAAGCAAACCTACTAGGTTCAGCTATACGAATAACTACTTGGACATATCATCAATGATGTAGCTATTGATTCCTAACTACAAATTGTACCAAGCATTAATGATGATAATAATAAAGCAGTAAGCACATATTGTTCTGAGCAAACAGATTTTCTCAGCATCACAATCATATCTGAACAACTTAAACTGGATATTGTACTGCATTTAAAATGCAGGGAATTAGAAGAACCCAAAGTGTCATTCTCAGTTAAATGCTAAAGCAATAATAGGAATACACTGGTAACAATGCATTACAGAGATGCTAAAGATGTCCACATTGACTCAACATGGACCAGTAAATGTTCTACACTATGCTGTACAGCATTACGCTCTGTTGTTCCAGGTCACTCAAATTTTTCATTATTCTTATTCTTTATCAAACATCTTCCAACATGGCACATATCAGATTTTGAATGAAATGGGAAATGATGCTCAAATAAGCCAAGGCCCAGAGAGCTTCACCAGAAATTCATTCAGTATAAGAAAAAACCATGGAAAGGAACCTAATCTCACTAACTTATGCTGCCTGACATTCAAACTCTGAACCTCTTTAATGTGAGGCAGATATGCTGCCCCTGCACACTGTGCACACTATACTATTCAAGCGGATCCACAAGTAAAAGTCAAGTGGGTTAAGTTTACTGAACCTCCACACTTGATCTATCTTGGAAAGATTTCCAAAGATTGGCATATAGAAACTCAAATGCACTGTTGCACAAAACATATTGCATACAAACTGCTAGGGGAAGTATGTACTGTAAGTGCAATAAGTTCATTTCTCCAGTTGGTGGTAAAATTAGCATGTAAGAGCCAAGCAGTGATAATATCACATATTGAAGTGTATAAAGCTTTATAATTCCATGCTGTCTAGTCAGTGAACCAACTAAACAACAACAAAATTCAATTTTGTTGTAATCATATGGGTGAAAAACAGCCTGACATAAATTCTGTACGCTTTACAGGAGGTATGAGTATAATAAACTGTTGTGAAACATTTCTTACATTTCAAGGGCCACTGTAAATGGCCTACTGTCCACTTATTCCTCTGGAACAGGTCAAATTAGGTAGACAATACTGAGGCTGTTTCGCACGTGGAGTAAATCAAATGTCCAGTACAATGGCTACTACATGATATATAATTTCAATTGATAGACTGCTAAAACAATCTGCCAATGTGACACAAATTATACACAGATCTTACTGAGATCCTCTACTTCAAAAACACACTATCCTAGAATTAATTTTCCTTAAGACAAATGCCAAGTTTACCACGTACAGAAGCATGTAATATGCACTAATTCAGATAGACTGGGTTTAAGTGCCTGAAACAACCTGATACATCAATGACTATGATGCAAATTCATGATTCAACACATACTGCTATTCAAACACATCACTCTTTACTTCCTGTTGTACTGAGCAGAGCCTCAGTTATGTTTGCATTCTGGCCAGCATATACCACCTGACCTAAGCTCCATGGCAGGTAGACATACATAATCCTTGGATCTGCACATACAATAGCAACACTTTCTCTCCAGAGAACTGTACAGTGAAGGCTTTCTGTTGGGTAATGATAAACAGGCAAAGGCCAAACTCGCAACACTCCACTCTCAGTGTAGTTGGCATTAGTCCATATCATTTTTCCTGAGCTTGGAAAAGGAGGAGACTCGAACTGTTGGCAGCCAGTAGTCATTTTCTCTGAAGATATCCAAAGGGCTTACAGGCAAAAGGTCAAGTTAATCAAGGCTTTGCAGGTAATCAGCCAAGTCAGGTTTATAAATGTTGAGCTTTTGACCATTCTATACTTCAGGATCTTTTCTTTCACACTCGCCGTGAAAACTTCAAGTCTTACAAATGGTCATTGATGGCTCATCAAAAGGCCCATGGCCTACAGGTCTAGAAATAACATTTTTGGATTATATCATTAGCATTTACCTCAAATACAAAACGATATTAACCCCGTGGTACCTAGAACACATTCTAGTAACAGTTACATAGTTATCTATTTCAACAGCTGAAAATAAGATAACTAAGCATAATTAACACGTTAACCACTGACGCAACAGTCCGAGGACCAAGGCCTACCAACCCAACTGTTGGCCTCATGCCCACTTGTGCATGGCAGAGGTGGGTGATCATCCAACAGATACGAGTCAGCATCTTGGCATCCCCCAGCCGGAACGTTGGTTTTCGTGACCAGGGCTGCTTACCTCACGATGTTGAGTGGACAGTGGTCCTATACCCAGGATTTAAAATCTGCACCCCATGGGTGGGATCGAACCCAGGGACCAAGGCATGCTGCCTTAGCCCGCAACATCACGACGCAGGACAGCTAAGAATATAAAGCTACTGTAATTGTGACATGCAAACACAATCATATTAATTTTAACTACGTTTAAATACATGAGTACATAAACAAACCTACTTTATTTGCAGAGGAAGAAGTGTGCATGTGCGTGTGTCTTTTTTTCCTCTCTTTATTGATTTCAACTGCGTGCCCCATTATCTGGTAATATTACATGCATTACAATACATAATTTAATTTTGAATTTACAGTCAATTTTAATTTTATAGGCTTAACAGACTTGTTTCCTCATTTATTTCTGAGATATACACATTTGAGCTTTTCCTAACCTATATCTTTGTAGTACCTTTCTCTAGTTTACTAGCCAGTTCTGACATTGCATTGTTTCATAGTATCCTTGTAGTCTTATCCCTAATTCAATTAATATATTTATAAATATATTGAATTTAAAAATTACTACTTTTTATAAGTTAATTGAATGAACATATTTGCAGAACGGTTTCAGGTATTGTGTAAAAAGTTGCTGTATGGTTGTGGGCCATTTTCCCCCATGTGTGTGTCTGTCTGTTTTTTTTTAATTTTCTTTTTTAGTTTCAAAGATTAATTAACAGCATGCTCCATTTCAAGTAATATTACATGCTTTGTATTCTTTGGTGTTCAATTTGTTTCTTTATTTGGTCTTATTTATGTCCTTATAGTTCCTATTATTGTTCTTGTACTCAATGTTGATGTCACTCTCACTGTCACAACTTCAACTCTTTGTTTTTACATTGCACTGCACTGCACTTCACTTCACTTCGCAGTCCTATTGACTTGCAGAATTGTTGGAAGTCTCTCAGATATTTTGGATACAAGTTGTGTAGTCACCGGCCAGCTTCCTCCTTTTTTCCTAATGTCTTCTCTTAATGTGTTTCTTTGTTGTAGTACTTCTGGGCATTCATATATTATGTGATGTACTGTTTGGTGTTCTGTGTTGCATGAACATGTAGGGTTATCTGCGATGTGAAATCTGTGTTTATATGAATAGGTTTTTCCATGTCCTGCAGTTAGAACTGTAAAACATGGCGTGAGTGACAGATTCACCTTGAGTCTCTCTCTAATGGAGGGGAAGGAACTCCTTGTTATTCCTCCTTTAGTTCAGTTGTTCCATCTGTTCCAAAACTGCTGTGATCTGTTTTAATTTCTTTAATTTCTTTCTCACACCAATAAAACAAGAAACTAGATTTGCTAAATTTACTTACCACCCCTGGGCCACAAAAAAGTTCCAAAAAATATTCAAGAAATACAATATAACATTGGCACCAAAAAACAATTACAACATTAAAAACCTACTTCACAGTAATAATACTGATAAGATAAAACCAGAGGAAAAGTCAGGCATTTACAAAATTAAGTGTAAAGACTGTGAAAAAATTTACATAGGAAGGACAAGAAGGAACATAGGCACTAGAAAGAAAGAACACTTCAGGCACTTAAGATACAAAAATATTGATAAGTCCGCAATAGCAGCTCATTTCTGGTCTGAAAATCATGAAATTGAAGATAGCACAGAATTACTAAAATACGTACAAAAACATAGTGAACTCGTCATATGGGAGAGGATATACATAGAAAAACATAAAAACCAACTAATGAACTTTGAAATCCCGCTAGAAGAGAATCCCACTTTTCAGTTCATCACTAAATCAACAGATGGCAGCAACAACCCCAGAATTACCCACACCGCTAGATCTAGCGTCAGTCGCACAAGAGCCGTAGATGCAAGCGAAGATTTGCGAAACATGTCCTCAAAATAGGTACGAAAGTGAAGCAGATGTGTTAAAAAATGCGACTCATCTAAAATTTAATAATTTTTCGCTTCACTGTGGTGTTCCAATACAGTTGAATCTCGATATATTGAAGTGACGTTAAGTCAAGAGGAACACGCGAAAGTTAGATCCAACCAACTTTAAAAACCGGACAACATGGAGGTAAGATCGTTCACATTTGAATATTTCAACGAACATTTCGGCAACAAGAAAGAAATAAAACAATATTTGAAACTAAAGACAAAAAGAAGATTAATATCAGCGGACATAAAATTTATCAACAATTGCCTAAAACGTAACTTTTCTCCGAAATTTGTACGAAAAATAGTAAAATTTAACAATAACAGTATAGAACAATTAGCTGCTGAAAAAGCCGTGTTAAAAGCCGAAAAAACAAATCACTACAGAAAAATAACTAATATAGACCTCTCTTTGTATAACCTACATCTAAAAATTGTAAAATTACTAGGAAACACAACATGGGACCACTTAGAAGCCAAATCATTTGAACATATCAATTATAAAGTCAAAGAGAAAGTTTATCGTCAAAATAAGAAACTAAAACGTAATCATAATCATTGGCAACCAAAACATAACAAAATTTCAGCAAAGAACACATCCCTAGATAGTGTAATTAATCTCTCAAAGCAAAATTTTAACAACGAAGAAAAAGATGTACTTAACCAAGGCCTAAAAACATGTATAACATACTCCAGCAACCCGGATGAATTAATTGCAGACATAGAATTAGCAGTAGAAGGCTTGGAAACCATGGACAAAAATATAATTAGAAAAAAATCAGCTCCTATATTGGAAAACTTAATAAATAAAAAGCCAATAAAACATTTGAAACAAATTCAGATAGTTAAATCTTTAAGGAAAAAGGATGTAATCTTCTCAAGGGCTGATAAAGGGAACAAAATAGTAATCTTAGATACAGCTACATACAAAGAAAAAATGTTAGAGTTACTACAACAAAAAGAATTCCAGGAAATAGATTCTAATCCACTCAACCGATGCATAAAAGATGTACAAAAAACCATCATTAATAGTAAAATTTTAACAACTACAGAACAAAAAATTATCAAACCAGACAACCCTACCCTTGCAAGAATATATGGTTTGCCTAAAATACACAAACCCAACATACCCATGAGACCCATTGTAAATAATATAAACACTCCTACTTACCTTCTGGCAAAATGGCTAACCAAAAAATTTCAGTCCTTTCCACAATTCCATACTCTGAGTATAAAAAACTCTTTAGACCTGGTAGAAAAAATTCAAAATCTTAAACTAAAACCTCATGACACTTTAGTATCCTTTGATGTCCGCTCCCTCTTCCCTAGCATTCCATTAGACAAACTTTTGATTCAACTGAAAAAATGGCTGAATTCTATAAACCTGGATGCCAATGCAATAGAAGAATATGTGGCAATGACTGAATTATGTATACATCAAAATTATTTTGTCTTCGATGGAAAATATTACAAACAAATTTCAGGACTAGCTATGGGAAGCCCGCTATCACCATTTTTGGCCAATCTATACATGAGCTTTTTCGAAACACATATTACTAAAGCCTTCCCTCATATGTTTAAAACATGGTACAGATACGTAGACGACATCTTTGCAATAGTGCCCTACAAACTAATAGATGATGCTTTGAAACTACTCAACCTGCAAGAACCCAGCATACAATTCACAGTAGAAACTGAAGAGGACTCTACTCTACCTTTTTTAGACCTTAAAATCAAAAAAGGCAATGAAAAACTAGAATTTGGCATTCATAGAAAAGCAACACACACAGATAATTACATCAAAGCAAATAGTTTCAACCCAATTCCACACAAACATGCAACCATCAACAGTCTGACACACAGATTAGTAAATCTACCTCTCAGCCAGCAAGAATATCAAAACGAGTACCATCAAATCTTAAAAACTGCAATTAAAAATGGATATGGAAAAAACCTTGTAGATAAAAAACTAAAATTATTCAAACTTCAAAAGAAATTAAAACAGATCACAGCTCTCAAACCAATAAAACAAGAAACTAGATTTGCTAAATTTACTTACCACCCCTGGGCCACAAAAAAGTTCCAAAAAATATTCAAGAAATACAATATAACATTGGCACCAAAAAACAATTACAACATTAAAAACCTACTTCACAGTAATAATACTGATAAGATAAAACCAGAGGAAAAGTCAGGCATTTACAAAATTAAGTGTAAAGACTGTGAAAAAATTTACATAGGAAGGACAAAAAGGAACATAGGCACTAGAAAGAAAGAACACTTCAGGCACTTAAGATACAAAAATATTGATAAGTCCGCAATAGCAGCTCATTTCTGGTCTGAAAATCATGAAATTGAAGATAGCACAGAATTACTAAAATACGTACAAAAACATAGTGAACTCGTCATATGGGAGAGGATATACATAGAAAAACATAAAAACCAACTAATGAACTTTGAAATCCCGCTAGAAGAGAATCCCACTTTTCAGTTCATCACTAAATCAACAGATGGCAGCAACAACCCCAGAATTACCCACACCGCTGGATCTAGCGTCAGTCGCACAAGAGCCGTAGATGCAAGCGAAGATTTGCGAAACATGTCCTCAAAATAGGTACGAAAGTGAAGCAGATGTGTTAAAAAATGCGACTCATCTAAAATTTAATAATCAGCCAACATTGTTCACATGATACAGAAAAAGGTGTGTTGAATACACTGATAACAGTTGGAAAGTGTAGTGTTTTGGAAACAAATTAAACTGTCTGCAGCGGAATACAACTGTTCCTTTGCTTGGTAATTCACTAATTCTTCACACAGTACTTTAAGGTTATCAGTTTATTGATTTGACGGCCACAGCACATACCCCGATGGAACATTTTGGTCCTCTGGGCCGGATCTGGTGGTGAATTGTCAGGAAATGTATATTGGAGCAGAAACCTTGTAATAGTATTTGTGACAATTGAGTATTACATGCTGCTATCTTTTCTTCTACAAACTGAAAGCTGACGTCAGAACACTCAGCCAGCAGAGGATACATGCAACTGACGATTTACTATGCAGTATGACTAGACAAAATGGTAGATGTTACATATGCAGTGTTTCTACAGCTAGAGGTTTGAGTTTCAGTATTGATAGCTAAGAAGTAGCCTACCGTATTGGCTGAGGTTTGTTTATAGTCATTGTACCTTGTATCCCTCTCAGTTTGTTGCTGGTTTATTCCTACATATACACTCCTGTTGTTCATATCCTCTCATCACCTAGATTTGTGTGATGTTGACACATGCATAGTAAGGTTATTGTAACTATCAATATGGATGAACAAATTAAGGAGAAATGAATTACAGCATGAGCAGTAGCTAAAGCAAGCCTTACTCGCCTTGTAAATTTGTTGAGCAATTTCAAACATGTTCAAATATTTATTTGATAAATGTAAGAATGGAAGATTTGCACAATATTAGAGATAAATTTGAAGCTGCTCAGTCACATTTGGAATTATTTGAAAATTTTGAAAGCCACACTGCTGATAGAGAAGCATTTGAATTAGCTTACTATGAAATAAAAGCAAGTATGACTAAATTGATAGCACAAAATTCAGAAAGGAATTCTGAGAATAACCCCAGTAGCCCTTCTCTTTCACCTTCAAGTGCTAGCAAGAAGACAATTAAATTTTCAACAGTAAAATTACCTTCATTTAGTGGTGATATAACCATTTTTAAGCATTTGGTGATACATTTGACAGCTTAGTTGTTAATAATGATTCTCTAGATGAAATTCAGAGGATTTGTTATTTGTTATCATCGCTTACTGGTGAACCACACAATTTGATAGCCAACATTCCAGTTACAAGTTCTAATTTTGGTGTTGCATTCAAAACTATCTGCAGTCGTTATAATTTATGACTCATTACCTCTGCTCATCTTGCATGTTTGATGAACTTATCTGTAGCTCATAAATCATCAGCAAAGGAACTAAGGGCACTGATAAATCAAACTATGAGTAATTTAAATACAATAAAGGCACTGAACTTAGAAATTTCATTGGATAATCGATAGTGTCACAACTAGTGCTAGATAAGTTAGAAACATTGTTTAGAAAGGAATTTGAAAATATTTTAGATGCAAAGAAGTTTCCTTTTCTCCAGGATCTTATTAACTTTTTAAAAGAAAAATGTAAATCATTAGAAATAGTACGTTCTAAGTTAAATATAAATGGTAAAAGCAATGTTAATCCTCAATCTCAGAAATCCGAAAATCAAAAGCATAAACTTGCTTTCCATAGATTTACATTTCTACAACAATAAAGTGTGAATATTGTAATAATGCCCAGGTGTTAACAAAATGTAAAAGTTTCAGACAGGTTCCTGTTTTGGAACACAGGAAAGCTATTAAAAATGCCAATCTGTGCTTCAATTGTTTGCTAACAAGCCATATAGTTAGAGTGAGTGAGTGAGTGAGTGAGTGTGTGGCGTTTAAGGGCCCGTCGACAACAAGGTCATTTGGGCCCAGAGTCAATACTAAAACCTAAAAGCTATAAAAATTTAGCTAAAAAAGGTAAAATAATATAAAACACTCAACCATTAAAAGCACATAAAAAACCATCTAAAAACTAGTAATTTAAAATCTCTAAAAATTAATAAATATAAAATACCAGTTAGACTTGTTTGTTAAAAGCGATTTTAAAAACAAACCGCAGTGCCTTGTCCACGGCCACTGGGTCGTTCCCTAAAATACCGTGCAAGTTAGCTCTTAGGCCCAAAGATTGGCGAACGCGGGTGTATTGCGGGCAATCCAGCAATACATGCCGCACGGTGAGAGGTACTGCACACGGAGCACACACAGGGGCCGGTTCCCCTCTTAATAGATGGCCATGCGTTGCACGTGTGTGCCCAATTCTCAGCCGGGTGAGTATCACTTCGGCCCGCCGGTTATCCCTGCAGGAAGTTGGCCAGGGTTGTACGCTCTCTTTTATCTCCCGGAGTTGTGTGCCCTCCAAAGCTGTCCAGGATTGCTGCCAAGCAGATAGCAGTTGGCGACGCAAAAAACGTTGCACATCCTGGTATGGCACCGTAGTTGTTAAACGCCGGGGCAAACGGCAAGCGGACTTAACAGCCGCGTCCGCCTCCTCGTTCCCGGAAATCCCAACATGGCCTGGGGTCCAAGTAAAAACAAAATTGTATCCCCGACCGAGCATTTGCGAGATCTGGGTCTGTATTTTTAAAACCAGTGTGTGAGTGGCAGTGTGCTGTTGCAAGGCCTGAAGCGCACTTAGGCAGTCAGTGCAGACGATAAAAGAGCCAGGAGCTAACTTGCAAATACAAAGGAGCAAATAAAAGATGGCATACAGCTCTGCTGAGAAGACCGAAGTGGACTCCAGAAGTCTAAATTTATGAGCCTCACCGTTAATGAAGAATGCGCAACCCGTAGCGTTACCTAACTGGGAACCGTCTGTAAAGACCGGAACATAGTTAGGGTAACGGCCCAGTAATTCGGCAAAAAGTTGTTGGATCACCGAATGTGGAATAGCGAGTCTAGAGTTGCTGGAAAGAGCGAGATCGAACACCGCACGATCCAGTTGCCAAGCAGGCTAAGGGCTGATGGACGACCTCTCCACGCGAGGCATTCGGAGGCCATGGGAATGTAGGAGATCCCGAAATCTTATTCCCATGGGGCGTGTCCGAGAACCAGGGCGCATATAACGGTGGACTAAATCTGGACACAGACCTGGTTTAAAACAAGGATGATTGGGATAACTTGCCAACTTCGAGACGTATGAGCAGAGTAACAGCGAGCGACGAATGTGGAGTGGAGGTTCGCCTGAGTCTGCATACAGGCAGTCGACTCGACTGGTGCGGAAAGCTCCTGTGGCAAGGCGGATGCCGGTATGATGCACGGTGTCTAAAAGGCGCAGTTTAGAGGCGGTCGCTGCGCCATAAATAAAACTGCCATAGTCCAGCTTGGACCGAACCAGAGAGCGGTACAGCCTCAACATTACCGTGCGATCGCCCCCCGAACATGCTCCAGATAATACCTTCAGCACCCGAAGAGAACGATCGCAAGAGGCTCGAAGGTGACGAATATGGTGCTCCCAATTGAGTTGTCGGTCCAAGTGGAGGCCCAAGAACTTCAGGTGCGAGACAAATGGCAGGGGTGTGCCTTTCAAATGAATATCAGGAGGCGGGTGAATATCTCGTAGGCGGTGAAAGTGGATACACTGCGTCTTCGCAGATGAAAAACGGAAGCCGTTTTGAAGCGCCCAAGCTGCTAGCTGGGTAATGGTCAGCTGCAGTTGGCGCTCAATGTGATCTATGTTGGCAGACCTATAATAGACTGCAAAGTCGTCAACATAGAGGGATGATGGAATTCCACTTCGAACGGCACTAGTGATACCGTTAATCGCTACGGCAAAAAGGGTGACGCTCAAAATCGACCCTTGAGGTACACCGTTCTCCTGTATCCGCTCCTGGGATATCGTTTTTCCTATGCGCACACGAAAACGGCGAAGCTTTAAAAAATTGCATAAAAACTCGGGTGGATGACCACGCATACCGTAACCATGAAGGTTACGGAGTATGCCGTACCGCCAGGTGGTGTCATAGGCCTTCTCCAGGTCGAGGAACACGCCCACGGCGTGCTGTTTCAGTAGAAAGGCATCGGAAATATACCCCTCAAGGCGTGTTAGATTATCGACACTTGAGCGATGGCGACGAAAACCGCATTGCAAGTTGGACAGATGATTATGTTTTTCTAGCCACCAATTTAACCGAGCGTTTATCATTCGCTCCAACGTCTTACAGATGACACTCGTTAGGCAAATGGGGCGATAGCTAGATGGTAGCGTGCGGTCCTTTCCGGGTCGAGGGATGGGGATGACGATACCCTCGCGCCAGGAGGAAGGTGAGTGAGTGAGTGTGTGGAGTTTTAGGGCCCGTCGACAGCAAGGTCATTTGGGCCCTAAGTCAATAGTAAAACCTACACATATTTAGTTAAAAAGTACAATGAAATAAAACACTCAACCATTAAAAGCACATAAAAACCATCTAAAAACTAATAATATAAAACCTCTAAAATTGATAAATATAAAATACAAGTTACACTTGTTTATTAAAACCTATTTCTGAAATAAACCGCAGTGCCTTGTCCACGGCCACTGGGTCGTTTCCTAAAACACTGTGCAAGTTAGTCCCCAAGCCCAAAGACTGGCGAACGCGGGCGTACTGCGGGCAGTGAAGCAATACGTGCCGCGCCAGGAGGAAGGGAAAACCCGCTCATGCCAAATGCGGTTATAGATGTTTAACAGGAAACATAGCGCCTTAGATGGAAGATGTAGTAGCATCTGTCGGTGTACGTCATCGGGACCTGGAGAGGAATCCTTTGCTAACGCTAGAGAATGGGCGAGCTCGGCAGCGGTAAAAGGTTGGTTGTACGGCTCGGTGCAGTCACTATTAAAATTTAGTTGAACCCGCTCCGCCTTTTCCTTAATAGCCAGGAAGAGAGCGTCATAGCGGGCAGTTTGGCTAGTAGCAGCAAATGTTGTAGCTAGGGCCTCTGCTATGTCCTGCTCGGTGGTGCACATGGAATCGTTGATGGCAAGGCCGGGAATTTCCGTCGGGCGATACTTGCCATACATCCGCCGAACAGCTGCCCATACTTGTTGGGTAGAGCTGCGCCGGGAAAGAGAAGATACATAGGCTTCCCAAGATTTACGCTTTGCGTTGCGCAGTATAAAGCATGCCCTAGCGCGAGAACGTTTAAAGGCGACGAAGTTCCCTTCCGTCGTGTGCCGCTGTAAAACGCGCAAACCACGTTTGCGTGCTTTGATTGCCAAACTCCATTCCTCAGACCACCGGTACAGGATTGATTGATTGTGTGGGGTTTTAGGGCCCGTCGACAGAAAGGTCATTTGGGCCCGAAGTCAATTAATAAAACCTAAAAGCTATAAAAATTAAGCTAAAAAAGATAAAATATAATAAAACACTCAACTGTTAAAATGACATTAAAAACAATCTAAAGACTAATACTTTAAAACCTCTAAAAGTAATAAATATAAAATACAAGTCAGACTTGTTGATTAAAACCGATTTTAAAAACAAACCGCAGTGCCTTATCCACGGCCACTGGGTCGTCCCCTAAAAAATCCATCAAGTTAGTTCCCAAGCCTACTGACTGGCGAACGCGAGCGTACTGCGGGCAATCGAGCAATATGTGCCGCACCGTGAGGCGTACTGCACATGGAGCACACACTGGGGCCGGTTCCCCTCTTAACAAATGGCCATGAGTGGCTCGTGTGTGTCCAATTCTCAGCCGGGTGAGTATCACCTCGGCTCGCCGGTTATCCCTGTATGAAGTTAGCCAGGGTTGTACGCTCTCCTTTATTGCCCGGAGTTGTGTGCCTTCCAAAGCTGTCCAGGAGTGCTGCCAAGCAGATAGAAGTTGGCGACGGAAAAAACGTTGCACATCCTGGTATGGCAACGTAGTTGTTAAACTCCGGGGCAAACGGCAAGCGGACTTAGCAGCCGCGTCCGCCTCCTCATTCCCGGAAATGCCCACATGGCCTGGGGTCCAAGTTAAAACAATATGGTATCCGCGACTAAGCATTTGCGAGATCAGGGCCTGAATTTTTAAAACCAGCGTGTGAGTTACAATGTGCGGTTTCAAGGCCTGAAGAGCGCTTAGAGAGTCAGTGCAAACGATAAAATTGCCAGGAACTAACTTACAAATAAAAAGGAGCAGATAGAGGATGGCATACAGTTCTGCAGAAAAAACAGAGGTGAAGTCTAGAAGGCGAAATTTATGAGCCTCGCCGTTAATGACGAATGCGCAACCCGTAGTGCTACCCAACTGGGAACCATCTGTAAAGCCCGGAACATAATTAGGGTAACGGTCCAGTAGTTCGGCAAAAAGTTGTTGGAATACCGAATGTGGGGTAGCTAGTCTCGAGTTGGTGGAAAGAGAAAGATCGAACCACGCACGCTGGAGCTGCCATGCGGGATAACGACCCAGGGATGACCGCTCCACGCGAGGCATTCGGAGGTCGTGTGTACGGGAGAGTTCCCGGAATCTTACTACGGTCGGGCGTGTCCGAGAACTAGGGTGCATATAACGGTGGGCTAAGTCGGGATACAGAACTGGTTTAAAACATGGATGGTTTGGGTAACTTGCCAACTTTGCAACGTAGGAACAGAGTAGTGTCGAGCGACGGACAGAAAGTGGAGGCTCGCCGGAGTCGGCATACAAGCAGTCGACGCCACTTGTCCGGAAAGCTCCTGTGGCAAGGCGGATACCTGTATGATGTACGGTGTCTAAAAGGCGAAGTTTAGAGGCGGTCGCTGCGCCATAAATAAAACAGCCGTAGTCCAGATTGGATCGGACCAGGGAGCGATACAGCCTCAACATTACCGTGCGATCGCCCCCCCCCAAGATGCTCCAGATAATACCTTCAGCACCCGCAGAGAACGATCGCAAGAGGCTCGAAGGTGACGAATGTGGCGCTCCCAGTTGAATTGTCTGTCCAAGTAGAGGCCCAAGAACTTCAGGTGCGAGACAAACGGCAGGGGTGTGCCGTTCAAGTGAAGATCAGGTGGAGGGTGAATACCTCGTAGTCGATGGAAGTGGACACATTGTGTCTTCGCAGGAGAAAAACGGAAGCCGGTGCGAAGCGCCCAGGCTGCCAGCTGGTTGATGGCCAACTGCAGTTGACGCTCTATATGGTCTAAGTTGCAAGAACGATAATATATGGCGAAGTCGTCAACATACAGAGATGATGGAATTCCGCCGCGAACGACACTAGTAATGCCATTAATAGCCACAGCAAAAAGGGCGACACTGAGAATCGACCCTTGAGGCACACCATTCCCCTGGATCCGCTCCCTTGAAATACTGTTCCCTATTCGGACACGAAAACGACGTAGAGCTAAAAAATTACTTAAAAATTCCGGTAAGTGGCCTCGCATATCGTAACTGTGCAGGTTGCGTAGTATGCCATACCGCCAAGTGGTGTCATAAGCCTTCTCCAAGTCAAAGAATACTCCCACCACATGCTGTTGCAGTAGAAAGGCATGATGAATGTAAGCCTCTATGCGTGTTAGATTGTCAACACTAGAGCGATGGCGACGAAAACCGCATTGAAGGTTGGACAGCTGGTTATTGATTTCGAGCCACCACACTAACCGAGAGTTTACCATTCGTTCAAAGGTCTTACAGACGACACTCGTCAGGCAAATGGGGCGGTAGCTAGATGGAAGTGTGCGGTCCTTTCCAGGTCGAGGGATGGGAATTACAATACCCTCTTGCCAGGAAGATGGCAAGACCCGCTCATGCCAGATGCGGTTATACATGCCTAAAAGGAAAGACATCGCATCGGGTGGAAGATGTAGCAGCATCTGTCTGTGGATGTTATCGGGACCGGGAGAAGAGTCCTTAGCTAGGGCTAAAGAATGTGCAAGCTCGGCAGCGGTAAAAGGTTGGTTGTACGGCTCATTACATTCGCTATTAAAATTTAGTTTCGTTCGCTCCGCAGCTTCCTTAATAGGAAGGAAGAGGGCGTCGTAGCTAGCCGTTTGGCTAGTAGCAGCGAATGAGGTGGCAAGGGCTTCGGCTATATCTTGCTCGGCAGTGCAGATGGAACCGTTGAGGGCAAGTCCGGGAATGATCGTTCGGCGATACTTGCCATGCATCCGCCGAACAGCTGACCATACCTGTTTGGCGGAGCTGCGACGAGAAAGGGAAGACACGTAGGCTTCCCAGGATGTTCCTTTCGCATTGCGAAGCACAAAACGTGCCCTAGCTCGAGAACGTTTAAAAGCAACGAAGTTCTGTTCTGTCGGGTGCAACTGAAACAGCCGCAAAGCTCGTTTGCGTGCTTTTATTGCCACACGGCATTCCTCAGACCACCAGGGTACAGGGGTATGACGTGGGGTAGAAGAACCTCGAGGAATGCTGGATTCAGCGGCGAGCAGAATGGAACATGTAAAATATTCCACCATTTCATCGACGGTGTCAAAACCATCGTCGGTGAGGTGAATATGGGAATTAAACTTTTCCCAGTCAGCCTTGGAAATAATCCAGCGAGGATGTCGCAAAGGCGCATGGTGCCGGCCGGATAAATGGATGTTAATTGGGTAATGGTCGCTCCCAAAGAGGTCGGAAAGCACAGACCAATCAAGTAGTGGAACTAATACCGGGCTGCAGAAAGAGACGTCTAGTACCGAGTGCGTACCATAAGCGGATGACAGAATGTCGGGTCACCAGTGTTCAGCAAAATCAGGTTATACGAATCAAATGTGTCTACTATGAGGCAGCCGCGAGCATCATCAATGTCGGAGCCCCAGAGCGTGTGTTTGGCATTCATGTCTCCCAAGATGAGTAACGGTGAGGGGAGCTGAGCCAAAAGAGCCTGAAGATCCTACTTTTGAATTGCACAGAGCGGGGGCAGGTAAATGTTGCAGATGGTAAAAGAGATGCTCTCCCGCTGTATACGAACAGCGACAGCTTGCAAGGGCGTGGTTAATTGTATATTGGTGGCAGAGATATTAGGCGCCACTTAAGTAGCGACGCCACCGCTTGCTCGTGTGCCTGCAACGGAGTCTCCCCTAAATGCCGAAAAAGTGCTTAGGTGTAATGAGTGATAGTGATGCAAATGGGTTTCTTGGAGACAAATAACTGATGGTGATCGCTGAGAAACTAAAAACTGTAGGTCTTGAACGCGAGCTCGGAAACCATTGACGTTCCACTGGATTATTTCCATAAAGAGTTTTTAACGGGCCGTTTTAACTTTTTTCTTGACCTTGGCTGGCTTGGGCCCTACGATTCGAAAATCGTTAGCGTCCTGTGACTCCGCTGATGTTCGGGAGTCAGAACTCCTACGGCTCGTAGAACGAGACCGGGATCTAATAGAGGGCGAACGACTTCGCGATCTATGCTGTGGTCGGGATCGGTTTTTCACAGTTACTACGGGATTGTTGTTACTCGCTGAAGGCTTGGTGTCTGGAGTCTGTACGGTTGAAACGGAAGTAGTGCTGGTGGATATACAAACAGTCTGAGACGTAGGTTTAACGGCTAGAAAGTCAGTCTGCGTGGATGCGTGGGCCACAGGGACGTGTTGAACAGCAACAGTGGTATTAGGAGTACGGCGAGCTGCTGGTGCATATCCAGTGGTAGTGGTAGCAGGCTTCAGTTGTTCGAAGCACCGTCGTGCCTCTGGAAAAGTCAGGCGTTCCTTTACACGTAGCTCCTGATTACTTTTTTCGTCCATGAATCTAGGGCACTCTCGCGAGCTGGAGGGATGACTACCACCACAGTTCACGCAACAAGGTGTTCGACTGCAGTTAGGATCGTCGTGTTTCGCCAGGCCACATTGCTCACAAAAAGCAGGATTGGTACATGTGACCTTAGTATGTCCGAACCGCTGACATTGGAAACAGCGCATGGGGTTCGGAACATACTGGCGGACGCTAGCACGTTCATAGCCGCAATAGATGTACTCAGGTAGCTTAGTCCCGGCGAAAGTAAGAAAAACCGTACGTAGCGGGTACTCCTTGCCATCTTCTTTTCGAGTTAGCCGGTACGCCTGACAAACGAGTTGATCGGAGAGGCAGCTTACAATTTCCTCATTTGCTAGACCATCTAAGCTGGAGGTGGTGACTACTCCTCTGCAGGTATTGAGCGTTTTGTGTGGGGCTACCCGGATAGGGTAGGAGCCCAACAAGTCGCTTTCTGTATTTTCTTAGACTGGTCTGCATTTGTGCTTTCTAATAGTATGCTACCGTCTCGGAGACGCGTAGCGTTTTTGACAGGGCCACTTATCTTATCCAGTTCACGCTTTATGTAGAAAGGACTTATATCTTTAAACGTTTTCCCATCACAAGCCAAGGTCATTACCAGAAAAGGGTCGGTGAAAGAGGTTTTGCGCGGAGACATGATGATATAGACCCCCATCCGGAACCGTCAGCGTCAGCCTGCCATCCGGGGGTTAAAGAAAGAAAGACACCGAATCTTCACGGTCTGTGCCGTCATGGGGACCTCACCCATGACCGATCTCATTTGTACCTCAGAAAAGCTACCCTTCAAAATCCACTGCTTGTCCGTATGGGTAAACCGTTCACCACGCACACCCCGGCTTTATTCCCCTACCACAGGTATAACCGCCTGTGGCTCCCCACTTTAGGCCGCGCTGCGTATAATAGGCACACGCGGATTCAGGGGACTTGTGGTTGATTACACCGGGGTTCCGTCAGCGGTAACACGTCCGGTCCGTGATACTAACCCAACGGCAACACGGCCGTCGGGAGATTAACACAGACCGGGCCCTCAAGGAGCTACGTGGGTGTACTTGACGGTGTGGACGGGCTCCGCACCTAAGGCTACACATAGGGGCAGTGCGAAGGGTCCGCTCAACCTTCACTTTTGAGACCTCCGGAGAGCACACATGTCGGAAGCCGCGCTGAAAACCGTGGGACAGGACCACGGAGATAGGAGAGATCCCTGCTGGTGAGACAGGAGTTATAAACCTAAGACCTTACGTGCTAATAATAATAATAAAAACTAGAAGAGGAAGAGTGTGATGCTTACTGACAAGCAGTAGCAGTGTGTGGCACAGTTGATGGAGGTGAAGGGGATGAAATGATGGTGAGTGGCTACGGACCCCGGGATCGCCAAACCCGTACCTACCGTAGTAGGTCCCTGGGGTAAAATACCAGAGCCTCTTCTGCCAGTTTTCGGGATTACTGATGGGCCTTCTCGGCAGCCGTAGCGGTCGTGGGGTACACCAAGTCCCCACCGTACATCACCCCATCAGTCAGTCCCCTACTTCCTGTTGCCCACCCCTCGGGACGAGGACCGCAGAGGTTGGATTTTGAGGGGCACCACGGTACAGGAATACGACGTGGTGTAGGTGAACCTCGAGGAATGCTGGATTCTGCAGCGAGCAGGATCGAGCAAGTAAAATATTCGACCATTTCATCGATGGTGTCGAAACCGTCATCGATAAGGTTTATCAGGGAATGGAATTTTCCCCAGTTAGCTTTGGAAATTATCCAGCGAGGATGTCGAGAAGGTACACATTGGCGGCCAGAAAAATGAATGTTAATGGGGTAATGATCACTGCCGAAGAGGTCGGAAAGTACCTGCCACTCAAGTAGTGGTACTAATGACGGACTGCAGAAAGAAAGGTCTAGTACGGAATGTGTACCATAAGCGGATGATAGGAATGTCGGGTCACCAGTATTTAGCAGAAGCAGGTCAGACTTATCGAAGACGTCTACGAGGAGGCATCCACGGGCGTCATCAGTGTCTGATCCCCAGAGCGTGTGCTTGGCATTCAAATCTCCCACAAGCATATAGTTAGAAATTTCAAATCAAGCAACTCTTGCATTTGTGGTAAAAAATCATATTCAGTGAATCTTGACGATTTCAAATGGCAACACACTGGTAACACTGAAGGATCAGCAGACCCAAGCATCTCATTAAGAGATAATGGCGTGCATTTAAAATTGAACCTCAAAAACACATTCTCCTATCTACAGCCTTGATTAAGGTTAAGAATGATAAAGGTCATTGGCAGGCTTGTAGAGCCTTGTTAGACAAAGGATCATAATCATGTATTATATCTGAGGCATGCACTGAGAGATCAAGGCTTAAAAGACATCATGATCCTAAACCTGCTCAAGGAATTGGAAAGAGTTTCAGAAACAAAACATGGCATTTGCACTGAAATTAAATCACTTGTAAGTGACTTTATAATGTCAGTGGAGTGTTTAGTTTTACCAAGGGTTACACAAAATCTGCCTGCAAAGAAAATTGACTGCAGTGATTGGAATCTACATCAGAATATTTAATTTGTGGATTCTAGATTTTACGAGCCTGGATGAAGAGATATTTTATTGGGCGCAGAAGTATGCTCATACATTCAGCTTCAAGGTAAACTACTTTGAGATAATAATCATGCTGTTATAATGGAAACAGAGTTTGGTTGGGCACTTTCAGGAAGATATTCAGATGCAGGAAGGTCCTGTGATGCACCACAGCGGCCGATCGTTTCCTGTTTATCAAAGACTGATGTAAATATTCAGCAACAACTACAAAGATTCTGGGAGATTGCACAGTTGCACCAGACCAAAAACCAAGGACGAAAAGACATGTTAAGACCACTTCTCTCAAAATACTACAGGAGAACCTGATGGAAGATTTGTGATTCACCTTACATTTATAGAAGACCAAAAGAAGTTACATGACTCAACGATGGTAGCTACCAGAAGGCTCTATCAGTTAGAAAGAAGGGTAGACAAATACCGGAGAATCAAGGAAGATTATACAGAGTTTCTATGAGAATATGAAGAAATAGGTCATATGGACATACAGTACTCTTAGTTTAAGAATCGGCGCCGTTGACAGTTGCCATGCCCTGGCAGCCACCCCCTTGCTCATCGATACTCGGCGTTTTAACTCGCAAAACTAAAAACTACATTATTTGCTTACTATACTATATTAATTACAAAAGTCGCTACTCACCCTAATCACAATAGTTGCTGGAACTGCTGTCCATTTTGTGCTATATATAAGTCACACCGCCGTAAAAAAAACTTGCATTCACTTTCATCAATTCCACTGCACCAATCTTACCAATTTCCCTACGAATGCTTTCTTTAAGTTCATCTAAGGTACACTGTGTGATGAACGGGCATATTTTGAAAGATTAAATGCGTATTTTCAGCAGGATAATGTGAACATGCATACTGCTTAGACATCCATGACAGAGCTCTGCTGTATCATTGGTAATAAAACCATAAGCAGCGGATTATGGTCGGCCATACCCCTGATCTGACACCATTCGATTTTTATTCCTGGGGAGCAGTAAAAGGTAAAGTGTATGCAAATAATCCACATACATTAGATGAACTTAAAGAAAACATTCGTAAGGAAATGGGTAAGATCGGTGCAGTGGAATTTATGAAAGTGAATGCAAGTTTTTTTATGGCTGTGTGACTTGTATATAGCACACAATACACAGCACTTCCAGCAGCTACTGTGACTAGAGTGAGTACCAATTTCTGTAATTAATATTGCACAGTAACTTACGTTGATTTTAGTTCCGCGAGCTAAAGCTTCCAACTATCAGAGAGCAAGCAGGTGACCGCTGCAACATGGCAACTGTCGTGGGCACCGATTCTTAAACTAAGAGCACTGTAGCAACACAGAGAGAATGTTGCTACCACATGCCTCATCATACAGTTGTAAAGAGTGAGTGTGTGGTGTTTTAGGGCCCGTCGACAACAAGGTCACTTCAGCCCTAAGTCAACACTAAAATCTAAAAGATACACAAATTAAGTTAAAAGGTAAAATACAATAACACTCAACTATTAAAAGTACATAAAACCAGTTCCAAGTCTAAAAATTTAAAATCGCTAAAATTGACAAATATAAAATCCAAGTCAGTCTTGTTTATTAAAACCAATTTCGGTAACAAACCGCAGTGCCTTAACCACGGCCACTGGGTCGTCCCCTAAAATACTGCACAAGTTAGCTCCCAAGCCCAAAGACTGGCGAACTCTGGCGTACTGCGGGCAATCGATTAATATATGCCGCACAGTGAGGCGTACTGAACACGAGGCACACACAGGGGCCGGTTCCCCTCTTAGCAGATGGCCATGAGTTGCTCGTGTGCGCCCAATTCTTAGCCGGGTGAGTATCACCTCGGCTCGCCGGTTATCCCTGCTGGAAGTTAGCCAGGGTTGTACGCTCTCCTTTATTGCCCGCAGTTGTGTGCCTTCTAAAGCTGTCCAGGATTGCTGCCAAGCAGATAGGAGCTGGCGACGGAAAAAACGTTGCACATTCTGGTATGGCACCGTAGTTGTTAAACTACGGGGCAAACGGCAAGTGGACTTAGCAGCCGCGTCCGCCTCCTCGTTCCCGGAAATGCCCACATGGCCTGGGGTCCAAGTAAAAACAAAATGGTATCCTCGACCGAGCATTTGCGAGATCTGGGCCTGTATTTTTAAAACACGGGAGTGAGCGGCAGTGTGCTGTTGCAAGGCCTGAAGAGCACTTAGAGAGTCAGTGCAAACAATAAAACTGCCAGGAGCTGACTTTCAAATAAAAAGGGGCAAATAGAGGATGGCATAGAGCTCTGCTGAGAAGACCGAAGTGGAGTCCACAAGACGAAATTTATGAGCCTCACCGTTAATAAAGAACTCGCAACCCGTAGTGCTACCTAACTTAGAACCGTCTGTAAAGACCGGAACATAGTTAGGGTAACGGCGCAGTAGTTCGGCTAAAAGTTGTTGGAACACCGAATGTGGAGTAGCGAGTCTAGGGTTGTTTGAAAGAGTTAGCTCGAACCGCGCACGATTGAGCTGCCATGCAGGATAAGGGCAGATGGACGACCTCTCCACGCGAGGCATTCGGAGGCCATGGGAATGTAGGAGATCCCGAAATCTTATTCCCACGGGGCGAGTCCGAGAACCAGGGCGCATATAACGGTGGACTAAGTCTGGACACAGAACTGGTTTAAAACAAGGATGATTGGGATAACTAGCCAACTTCGAGACGTATGAGCAGAGTAACAGCGAGCGACGAATATGGAGTGGAGGTTCGCCTGAGTCTGCATACAGGCAGTCGACTCGACTGGTGCGGAAAGCTCCTGTGGCAAGGCGGATGCCAGTATGATGCACGGTGTCTAAAAGGCGCAGTCTAGAGGCGGTCGCTGCGCCATAAATAAAACTGCCATAGTCCAGCTTGGACGGAACCAGAGAGCGGTACAGCCTCAACATTACCGTGCGATCGCCCCCCCCCCCCAAGATGCTCCAGATAATACCTTCAGCACCCGAAGAGAACGATCGCAAGAGGCTCGAAGGTGACGAATGTGGTGCTCCCAATTTAGTTGTCGGTCCAAGTAGAGGCCCAAGAACTTCAGGTGCGATACAAATGGCAGGGATGTGCCGTTCAAATGAAGGTCAGGAGGCGGGTGAACACCTCGTAGGCGGTGAAAGTGGATACACTGCGTCTTCGCAGCTGAAAAACGGAAGCCAGTTTGAAGCGCCCAAGCTGCTAGCTGGGTAATGGTCAGCTGCCGTTGGCGCTCAATGTGATCTATGTTGGCAGACCTATAATAGACTGCGAAGTCGTCAACATAGAGGGATGATGGAATTCCACTTCGAACGGCACTAGTGATGCCGTTAATCGCTACGGCAAAAAGGGTGACGCTCAAAATCGACCCTTGAGGTACACCGTTCTCCTGTATCCGCTCCTGGGATATCGTTTTTCCTATGCGCACACGAAAACGGCGAAGTTTTAAAAAATTGCATAAAAACTCGGGTAGATGACCACGCATACCGTAACCATGAAGGTTCCGGAGTATGCCGTACCGCCAAGTGGTGTCATAGGCCTTCTCCAGGTCGAGGAACACGCCCACGGCGTGCTGTTTCAGTAGAAAGGCATCGGAAAATTACCCCTCAAGGCGTGTTAGATTATCGACACTTGAGCGATGGCGACGAGTGAGTAAGTATGTGGGGTTTTAGGGCCCGTCGACAGCAAGGTCATTTGGGCCCGAAGTCAATAATAAAACCTAAAACCTACACAAATTTAGCTAAAAACGTAAAATAAAATAAAACACTCAACCATTAAAAGCACATAAAACCATCTAAAAACTAATAATTTAAAATCTCTAAAATTAATAAATATAAAATACAAGTTAGACTTGTTTATTAAAACCTATTTCTAAAACAAACCGCAGTGCCTTATCCACGGCCACTGGGTCGTCACCTAAAACACCGGGTAAGTTAGCTCCCAAGCTCAACGACTGGCGAACGCTGGCGTACTGAGGGCAATCGATTAATATGTGCCGCACAGTGAGGCGTACTGAACACGGAGCACACACAGGGGCCGGTTCCCCTCTTAATAGATGGCCATGAGTGGCTCGTGTGTGCCCAATTCTCAGCAGGGTGAGTATCACCTCGGCCCGCCGGTTACCCCTGCAGGAAGTTGGCAGGGTTGTACGCTCTCCATTATAGCCCGGAGTTGTGTGCCTTGTAAAGCTGTCCAGGATTGCTGCCAAGCTGATAGGAGCTGGCGCTGGAAAAAACGTTGCACATCCTGGAATGGCACCGTAGTTGTTAAACTCCGGTGCAAACGGCAAGCGGACTTTGCAGCCGCGTCCGCCTCCTCGTTTCCGGATATCCCCACATGGCCTGGGGTCCAAGTAAAAACAAAATTGTACCCGCGCCTGAGCATTTGCGAGATCTGGGCCTGTATTTTTAAAACGAGGGTGTGAGCGGCAGTGTGCTGTTGCAAGGCCTGAAGAGCACTCAGTGAATCAGTGCAGACAATAAAAGAGCCGGGAGCTAACTTGCAAATAAAAAGGAGCAAATAGAAGATGGCATACAGTTCTGCGGAAAAAACTGAAGTGGAGTCCAGAAGGCGAAATTTATGAGCCTCACCGTTAATGAAGAATGCGCAACCCGTAGCGCTACCTAACTGAGAACCGTCTGTAAAGACCGGAACATAGTTAGGGTAACGGCCCAGCAATTCGGCAAAAAGTTGTTGGAACACCGAATGTGGAGTAGCGAGTCTAGAGTTGCTTGAAAGAGCGAGATCGAACACCGCACGATCGAGCTGCCATGCAGGATAAGGGCAGATGGACGACCTCTCCACGCGAGGCATTCGGAGGCCATGGGAATGTAGGAGATCCCGAAATCTTATTCCCACGGGGCGAGTCCGAGAACCAGGGCGCATATAACGGTGGACTAAGTCTGGACACATAACTGGTTTAAAACAAGGATGATTGGGATGACTTGCCAACTTTGAAACGTATGAGCAGAGTAACAGCGAGCGACGAATATGGAGTGGAGGTTCGCCTGAGTCTGCATACAGGCAGTCGACTCGACTAGTGCGGAAAGCTCCTGTGGCAAGGCGGATGCCAGTATGATGTACGGTGTCTAAAAGGCGAAGTTTAGAGGCGGTCGCTGCGCCATAAATAAAACTGCCATAGTCCAGCTTGGACCGAACCAGAGAGCGGTACAGCCTCAACATTACCGTGCGATCGCCCCCCAAGATGCTCCAGATAATACCTTGAGCACCCGAAGAGAACTATCGCAAGAGGCTCGAAGGTGACGAATGTGGTGCTCCCAATTGAGTTGTCGGTCCAAGTAGAGGCCCAAGAACTTCAGGTGCGAGACAAATGGCAGGGGTGTGCCGTTCAAATGAATATCAGGAGGCGGGTGTATACCTCGTAGGCGGTGAAAGTGGATACACTGCGTCTTCGCAGCTGAAAAACGGAAGCCGGTTTGAAGCGCCCAAGCTGCTAGCTGGGTGATGGTCAGCTGCAGTTGGCGCTCAATGTGATCTATGTTGGCAGACCTATAATATACTGCGAAGTCGTCAACATAGAGGGATGATGGAATTCCACTTCTAACGGCACTAGTGATGCCGTTAATTGCTACGGCAAAAAGGGTGACGCTCAAAACTGAACCTTGAGGTACGCCGTTCTCCTGTATCCGCTCCCGTGATATCGTGTTTCCTATGCGAACCCGAAAACGGCGAAGTTTTAAGAAGTTGCATAGGAATTCGGGTAGATGACCACGCATACCGTAATCATGTAGGTTACGGAGTATGCCGTACCGCCAGGTGGTGTCATAAGCCTTCTCCAGGTCGAGGAACACGCCGACGGCGTGCTGTTTCAGTAGAAGCGCATCGGAAATATACCCCTCAAGGCGTGTTAAGTTATCGACACTTGAGCGATGGCGACGAAAACCGCATTGCAAGTTGGACAGATGGTTATGTTTTTCTAGCCACCAATTTAACCGAGCGTTTATCATGCGCTCGAAGGTCTTACAGATGACACTCTTCAGGCAAATGGGGCGGTAGCTAGATGGTAGCGTGCGGTCCTTTCCGGGTCGAGGGATGGGGATGACAATACCCTCTCGCCAGGAGGAAGGGAAAACCCGCTCATGAGAAATGCGGTTATAGATGTTTAAAAGGAAACATAGCGCCTCAGATGGAAGATGTAGTAGCATCTGTCGGTGTACGTCATCGGGACCTGGAGAAGAATCCTTTGCTAACGCCAGAGAATGGGCGAGCTCGGCTGCGGTAAAAGGTTGGTTGTACGGCTCGGTGCAGTCACTATTAAAATTAAGTGGTACCCGCTCCGCGTTTTCCTTAATAGGCAGGAAGAGAGCGTCATAGCGGGCAGTTTGGCTCGTGGCAGCAAATGTGGTAGCTAGGGCTTCAGCTATGTCCTGCTCGGTGGTGCACATGGAACCGTTGATGGCAAGGCCGGGGATTACCGTCCGGCGAAACTTGACATACATCCGCCGAACAGCTGACCATACTAGTTGGTTAGAACTGCGCCGGGAAAGGGAAGAGACATAGGCTTCCCAAGATTTACGTTTTGCGTTGCGCAGTATAAAGCGTGGGTACTCCTTGCCATCTTGCTTTCGTGTAAGCCGGTACGCCTGACAAACAAGTTGGTCAGAGAGGCAACTTACAATTTCTTCATTAGCTAGACCAGCTAAGCTGGAGGTGGTGACTACTCCTCTACAGGTATTCAGCGTTTTGTGTGGGGCTACCCGGATAGGGTAGGAGCCCAACAAATTCGCTTTCTGTATCTTCTTAGACTGGTCTGCGTTGGTACTCTCTAATAATAACGTACCGTCCCGGAGGCGCGTCGCATTTTTAACTGGGCCACTTACCTTGTCTAGTTCACGCTTTATATAAAACGGACTCAAGTCTTTAAACGTTTTTCCTTCGCATGCCAAGGTCATTACCAAAAAAGGGTCAGTAAAGGAGGTTTTGCGCGGAGACATGATGATATAGACCCCCATCCGGAATCGTCGGCGTCAGCCTGCCATCCGGGGGTTAAAGAAAAAAGACACCGAATCTTCACGGTCTGTGCCATCATGGGGACCTCACCCATGACCGATCTCATTTGTACCTCAGAAAAGCTACCCTTCCACATCCACTGCTTGTCCGTATGGGTAAACCGTTCACCACGCACACCCCGGCTTTATTCCCCTACCACAGGAATAACCGCCTGTGGCTCCCCGCTTTAGGCCGCGCATGCGTGTAATAGGCACACGCGGATTCAGGGGACTTGTGGTTGATTACACCGGGGTTCCGTCAGCGGTAACACGTCCGGTCCGTGATACTAACCCAACGGCAACACGGCCGTCGGGAGATTAACACAGACCGGGCCCTCAAGGCTACGTGGGTGTACTTGACGGTGTGGACGGGCTCCGCACCTAAGGCTACACGTAGGTGCAGTGCGAAGGGTCCGCTCAACCTTCACTTTTGAGACCTCCGGAGAGCACACATGTCGGAAGCCGCGCTGAAAACCGTGGGACAGAATCACGGAGATAGGAGAGATCCCTGCTGGTGAGACAGGAGTTATAAACCTAAGACCTTAAGTGCTAATGATTATAATAAAAAACTAGAAGGGGAAGAAGGTGAGGCTTACTGACAAGCAGTAGCTACACGTGGCACAGTTGATGGAGATGAAGGGGATGAATTGAGGGCGAATGGCTAGGGACCCCGGGATCGCCAATCCCGTACCTACCGTAGTAGGTCCCTGGGGGAAAATACCAGAGCCTCTTCTGCCAGTTTTCGGGGTTACTGATGGGCCTTCTCGGCAGCCGTAGCGGTCCTGGGGTACACCAAGTCCCCACCGTAGATCACCCCATCAGTCGGTCCCCTACTTCCTGTTACCCACCCCTCGGGACGAGGACCGCAGAGGTTGGATTTTGAGGTGCGCGATGGCGACGTAAACCGCATTGCAAGTTGGACAGATGGTTATGTTTTTCTAGCCACCAATTTAACCGAGCGTTTATCATTCGCTCGAAGGTCTTACAGATGATACTCGTCAGGCAAATGGGGCGGTAGCTAGATGGAAATGTGCGGTCCTTTCCGGGTCGGGGGATGGGGATGACAATACCCTCTCGCCAGGAGGAAGGGAAAACCCGCTCATGCCAAATGCGGTTATGGATGTTTAATAGGAAACATAGCGCCTCAGATGGAAGATGTAGTAGCATCTGTCGGTGTACGTCATCGGGACCTGGAGAAGAATCCTTTGCTAACGCTAGAGAATGGGCGAGCTCGGCAGCGGTAAAAGGTTGGTTGTATGGCTCGGTGCAGTCACTATTAAAATTTAGCTGTACCCGCTCCGCCTTTTCCTTAATAGGCAGGAAGAGAGCGTCATAGCGGGCAGTTTGGCTAGTAGCAGCAAATGTTGTACCTAGGGCTTCAGCTATGTCCTGCTCGGTGGTGCACATGGAACCGTTGATGGCAAGGCCGGGAGTTACCGTCCGGCGATACTTGCCATACATCCGCCGAACAGCTGACCATACTTGTTGGTGAGAACTGCGCCGGGAAAGGGAAGAGACATAGGCTTCCCAAGATTTACGCTTTGCGTTGCGCAGTATGAAGCGTGCCCTAGCGCGAGAACGTTTGAAGGCGACGAAGTTCCCTTATGTCGGGTGCCGCTGAAAAACGCGCAAAGCACGTTTGCGTGCTTTGACAGCCAAACTCATGCAGTTGTAATGAAAGACAGCTCAACTACAAAGACTAGAGTAGTATATGAGTTTTCTGCAGCTTCATAGAATGGCATTGCATTGAATGATTTGTTGGTCCCGATATTAAACATGATATTTGTTCAATTATTCTGAGATACAGAATGCATGAGATAGCATTTAGAGCTGACATAGAAAAGATGTCTCTACAGATTTTTTGTACACCCAAATAATCAAGTGTACCAAAGGATTCTATGGAGAGGTGACCCTGCATCTACGATTCTTGAGTATCAGTTGACTGTAACATATGGTATGGCCAGTTCTCCATTTTTAGCTATTCATTGTCTGCAGCAATTAGAACATGAAGAAGCGAAGCCCATATCTGTTCCAAAGCAGCAGCAGCTATTTAAGAGATTTCTATGTTGACTGCATTTTAGGATCTGCAGCTTTAGAAGAGGCAGTTAAGCTTCAACAGAAATTAACAGCTATGCTGAAGAAAGATGGATTTTCATTGCATAAATGGAGTACTAAAAATCCAAAATTCTCGGCAAACATTCCACTGCACCTGAGAGAAAACAGACTACCACTACAACTTGACAAAAATGGAGTCAAGACCATTGGATTATTATGGCATCCAAATATGGGTACGTTTCATATTATGAGCAGTCTAGATATAAAAGATTCACCTGGAGTTACTAAAAGAATAGTTTTCTCAGTAATTTCTGCACTTTTGATCTTTCGGGGTCAAATGTCCTGTTGTTTTATGCAAGGTGTTTCTCAAAACCTATGGCAGGGATCGGCCTTTGTCAGAGGAATTTACTGTTGATAGGAAGATACTCTACTATCAACTTCCTCTAATTAACAATATTGATTGATTGATTGATTGATTGTGTGGTCTTTTAGGGCCCGTCGACAACAAGGTCATTTGGGCCCTAAGTCAACACTAAAATCTAAAAGCTACACAAAGTTAAAAAGTAAGATAAAATATAAACACTCAACTATTAAAAACACATTAAAACTCGTCACTGTACTAAAAATTTAAAATCTCTAAAAGCAATAGATATAAAACACAAGTCATACTTGTTTATTAAAACCGATTTTAAAAATAAACCACACTGCCTTATCCTCGGCCACTGGGTCGTCACCTAAAATACTGAGCAAGTTAGCTCCCAAGCCCAAAGACTGGCGAACGCGGGCGTACTGTGGGCAACCGAGTAAAATATGCCGCACAGTGAGGCGTACGGCACACGGAGCACACACTGGGGCCGGTTCCCCTCTCAACAAATGACCATGAGTAGCTCGTGTGTGCCCAATTCTCAGCCGGGTGAGTATCACCTCCGCTCGCCGTTTATCCCTGCAGGAAGTTAGCCAGGGTTGTACGCTCTCTTTAATTGCCCGGAATTGTGTGCCTTCCAAAGTTGTCCAGGAGTGCTGCCAAGCAGAGAGGAGTTGGCGACGAAAAAAAACGTTGCACATCCTGGTATGGCACAGTAGTTGTTAAACTACGGGGCAAACGGCACGCTGACTTTGCAGCCGCGTCCGCCTCCTCGTTTCCCGAAATCCCCACATGGCCTGGGGTCCAAGTAAAAACAAAATTGTACCCACGCCTGAGCATTTGCGAGATCTGGGCCTGTATTTTTAAAACGAGGGTGTGAGCGGCAGTGTGCTGTTGCAAGGCCTGAGGAGCACTCAGGGAATCAGTGCAGACAATAAAAGAGCCAGGAGCTAACTTGCAAATAAAAAGGAGCAAATAGAGGATGGCACACAGCTCTGCTGAGAAGACCGAAAGGGAGCCCACAAGACGAAATTTATGAGCCTCACCGTTAATAAAGAACGCGCAAAGCGTAGTGCTACCTAACTTAGAACCGTCTGTAAAGACCGGAACATAGGGTAACGGCCCAGTAGTTCGGCAAAAAGTTGTTGGAACACCGAATGTGGATCAGCGAGTCTAGGGTTCCTTGAAAGAGTTAGATCGAACCGCGCACGATCGAGCTGCCATGCAGGATAGGGGCAGATGGACGACCTCTCCACGCGAGGCATTCGGAGGCCATGGGAATGTAGGAGATCCCGAAATCTTATTCCCACGGGGCGTGTCCGAGAACCTGGGCGCATATAACGGTGGACTAAATCTGGACACAGAACGGGTTTGAAACAAGGATGATTCGGATAACCCGCCAACTTCGAAATGTTTGAGCAGAGTAACAGCGAGCGACGAATATGGAGTGGAGAATCGCCTGAGTCTGCATACAGGGAGTCGACTCGACTGGTGCGGAAAGCTACTGTGGCAAGGCGGATGCCAGTATGATGCACGCTGTCTAAAAGCGAAGTTTAGAGGCGGTCGCTTCGCCATAAATAAAACTGCCATAGTCCAGCTTGGACCGAACCAGAGAGCGGTACAGCCTCAACATTACCGTACGATCGCCCCCCCCCAAGATGCTCCAGATAATGCCTTCAGCACCCGAAGAGAACGATCGCAAGAGGCTCGAAGGTGACGAATGTGGTGCTCCCAATTTAGCTGTCGGTCCAAGTAGAGGCCCAAAAACTTCAGGTGCGAGACAAATGGCATGGGTGTGCCGTTCAAATGAAGATCAGGAGGCGGGTGAATACCTCGTAGGCGGTGAAAGTGGATACACTGCGTCTTCGCAGCTGAAAAACGGAAGCCGGTTTGAAGCGCCCAAACTGCTAGCTGGGTAATGGTCAGCTGCAGTTAGCGCTCAATGTGATCTATGTTGGCAGATCTATAATAAACTGCGAAGTCGTCAACATAGAGGGATGATGGAATTCCACTTCGAACGGAATAATGATGCCGTTAATCGCTATAGCAAAAAGGGTGACGCTCAAAATTGACCCTTGAGGTACGCCGTTCTCCTGTATCCGCTCCCGTGACATCGTGTTTCCTATGCGAACCAGAAAACGGCGAAGTTTTAAAAAGTTGCATAGGAATTCGGGTAGATGACCACGCATACCGTAACCATGTAGGTTACGGAGTATGCCGTACCGCCAGGTGGTGTCATAAGCCTTCTCCAGGTCGAGGAACACGCCCACGGCGTGCTGTTTCAGTAGAAACGCATCGGAAATATACCCCTCAAGGCGTGTTAGATTATCGACACTTGAGCGATGGCGACGAAAACCGCACTGCAAGTTGGACAGATGGTTATGTTTTTCTAGCCACCAATTTAACCGAGCGTTTATCATCCGCTCGAAGGTCTTACAGATGACACTCGTCAGGCAAATGGGGCGGTAGCTAGATGGAAGTGTGCGGTCCTTTCCGGGTCGAGGGATGGGGATGACAATACCCTCTCGCCAGCAGGAAGGGAAAACCCGCTCATGCCAAATGCGGTTATAGATGTTTAATAGGAAACATAGCGCCTCAGATGGAAGATGTAGTAGCATCTGTCGGTGTACGTCATCGGGACCTGGAGAAGAATCCTTTGCTAACGCTAGAGAATGGGCGATCTCGGCAGCGGTAAAAGGTTGGTTGTACGGCTCGGTGCAGTCACTATTAAAATTTAGTTGTACCCGTTCCGCCTTTTCCTTAATGGGCAGGAAGAGAGCGTCATAGCGGGCAGTTTGGCTAGTAAAAGCAAATGTTGTAGCTAGGGCTTCAGCTATGTCCTGCTCGGTGGTGCACATGGAACCGTTGATGGCAAGGCCGGGACTTACCGTCCGGCGATACTTGCCATACATCCGCCGAACAGCTGACCATACTTGTTGGGTAGAGCTGCGCCGGGAAAGCGAAGACACATAGGCTTCCCAGGATTTACGCTTTGCGTTGCGCAGTATAAAGCGTGCCCTAGCGCGAGAACGTTTGAAGGCGACGACGTTCCCTTCCGTAGGGTGCCGCTGAAAAACGCGCAAAGCACGTTTGCGTGCTTTGACAGCCAAACTACATTCCTCGGACCACCACGGTACAGGGATATGACGTGGTGTAGGTGAACCTCGAGGAATGCTGGATTCTGCTGCGAGCAGGATCGAGCAAGTAAAATATTCGACCATTTCATCGATGTTGTCGAAACTATCGTCGATGAGGTGTATGAGGGATTGGAATTTTCCCCAGTTAGTTTTGGAAATAATCCAGCGAGGATGTCGAGAAGGTACACATTGGTGGCCAGAAAAATGAATGTTAATCGGGTAATGATCACTGCCAAAGAGGTCGGAAAGTACTGACCACTCAAGTAGTGGTACTAATGACAGACTGCAGAAAGAAAGGTCTAGTACGGAATGTGTACCATAAGCGGATGATAGGACTGTCGGGTCACCAGTATTTAGCAGAAGCAGGTCAGACTTATCGAAGACGTCTACGAGGAGGCATCCACGGGCGTCATCAGTGTCTGATCCCCAGAGCGTGTGCTTGGCATTCAAATCTCCCACAAGGAGTAGTGGTGAGGGGAGCTGAGCCAATAGAGCTTGAAGATCACGCTCTGGAACTATACTGAGCGGCAGCAGGTACATGTTGCAGATGGTAAATCTGATGCTCTCCAGCTGTATCCAAACGGCCACAGCTTGCAATGGTGTGGTGAGAGGAACGTTGGCGGCTGAGATGTTAGGCGCCACTAAGGTAGCAACGCCACCGCTTGCACGCATACCTGCAAGAGAGTCGCTTCTAAATGCAGAGAAAGAGGGAAGGTGTAACGAGTGATTGGGATGTAAGTGGGTTTCCTGGAGACAAATAATTGATGGTGACCGTTGAGAAACTAAATGTTGTAGGTCTTGAGCACGGGCTCGAAAACCATTTACATTCCACTGGATTATTTCCATAAAGAGTTTTTAGCGGGCCGTTTTAACCGTTTTCTTGACCTTGGCTGATGTGGGCCCCACGATTCGAAAATCGTCAGCCTCCTGTGACTCCGCTGATGTTCGGGAGTCAGTACTCCTACGGCTCGTAGAACGAGACCGGGATCTCATAGAAGGCGAGCGACTTCGCGATCTATCTTGTGGCCGGGATCGGCTTTTCATATTTACTACGGGATGGTTGTTACCCGCTGATGGCTAGGTGGCTGGAGTTTGTACGGTTGAAGCGGAGGTAGTGCTGGTGGATATACAAACAGTCTCAGACGAAGGTTTAACGGCTAGAAAGTCAGTCTGCGTGGATGCGTGGGCGACAGGGACGTGTTGAACAGCAACAGTGGTGTTAGGAGTACGGCGAGCTGCTGATGTATATCCAGTAGTCGCAGGCTTCAGTTGTTGAAAGCGCCGTCGTGCCTCTGGAAAAGTCAGGCGTTCCTTTACACGTAGCTCCTGTATGCTTTTTTCGTCCATGAATCTAGGGCACTGTCGCGAGCTGGAGGGATGACTGCCGCCACAGTTCACGCAACAAGGTGTTCGACTGCAGTTAGGGTCGTCGTGTTTCGGTAGGCCACATTGCTCACAATGAGCAGGATTGGTACATGTGACCTTAGTATGTCCGAACCGCTGACATTGGAAGCAGCGCATGGGGTTCGGGACATACTGGCGGACGCTAGCACGTTCATAGCCGCAATATATATATATATTCGGGTAACTTCGTCCCAGCAAAAGTTAGAAATACCGTACGTAGTGGGTACTCCTTGCCATCTTGTTTCCGTGTTAAGCGGTACGCCTGACAAACAAGCTGGTCAGAGAGGCAACTTACTATTTCTTCATTTGCAATACCATCTAGGCTAGAGGTGGTGACTACTCCTCAGCAGGTGTTAAGAGTTTTGTGTGGGGCTACCCGGATCGGGGAGGAGCCCAGCAAAGTCGCCTTTTGCAATTTGTGAGATTGGTCCGCATTTGAGCTCTCCAATAGTAAGGTGCCGTCTCGGAGTCGCGTCGCATTCTTAACAGGGCCACTGATCTTATCTAATTCCCGCTTGATAGAGAACGGACTAATATCTTTAAACGTTTTGCCATTACATGCCAAGGTCATCACTAAAAATGGGTCAGTAAAGGAGGTTTTGCGCGGAGACATGACGATATAGACCCCCTTCCGGAACCGTCGGCGTCAGCCTGCCATCCGGGGGTTAAAGAAAGAAAGACACCGAATCTTCACGGTCTGTGCCGTCATGGGGACCTCACCCATGACCGATCTCATTTGTACCTCAGAATAGCTACCCTTCAAAATCCACTGCTTGTCCGTATGGGTAAACCGTTCACCACGCACACCCCGGCTTTATTACCCTACCAAAGGAATAACCGCCTGTGGCTCCCCGCTTAAGGCCGCGCATGCGTGTAATAGGCACACGCGGATTCAGGGGGCTTGTGGTTGATTACACCGGGGTTCCGTCAGCGGTAACACGTCCGGTCCGTGATACTAACCCAACGGCAACACGGCCGTCGGGAGATTAACACAGACCGGCCCTCGAGGAGCTACGTGGGTGTACTTGACGGTGTGGACGGGCTCCGCACCTAAGGCTACACATAGGGGCAGTGCGAAGGGTCCACTCAACTTTCACTTTTGAGCCCTCCGGACAGCACACATGTCGGAAGCCGCGCTGAAAACCGTGGGACAGAACCACGGAGATAGGAGAGATCCCTGCTGGTGAGACAGGAGTTATAAACCTAAGACCTTAAGTGCTAATAATTATAATAAAAAACTAGAAGGGGAAGAAGGTGATGCTTACTGACAAGCAGTAGCTACACGTGGCACAGTTGATGGAGATGCAGGGGATGAATTGAGACGAATGGCTAGGGACCCCGGGATCGCCAATCCCGTACCTACCGTAGTAGGTCCCTGGGGGATAATACCAGAGCCTCTTCTGCCAGTTTTCGGGGTTACTGATGGGCCTTCTCGGCAGCCGTAGCGGTCCTGGGGTACACCAAGTCCCCACCGTACATCACCCCATCAGTCGGTCCCCTACTTCCTGTTGCCCACCCCTCGGGACGAGGACCGCAGAGGTTGGATTTTGAGGGGCGCAACCCCTAGTGCTACCCAACTGGGAACCATCTGTAAAGCCCGGAACATAATTAGGGTAACGGTCCAGTAGTTCGGCAAAAAGTTGTTGGAATACCGAATGTGGGGTAGCTGGTCTCGAGTTTGTGGAAAGAGCAAGATCGAAACGCGCACGCTGGAGCTGCCATGCGGGATAACGGCCCAGGGACGACCGCTCCACGCGAGGCATTCGGATGTCGTGTGTACGGGAGCGTTCCCGGAATTTTACTCCGGTTGGGCGTGTCCGAGAACTAGGGTGCATATAACGGTAGGCTAAGTCGGGATGCAGAACTGGTTTAAAACATGGATGGTTTGGGTAACTTGCCAATTTTGCAACGTAGGAACAGAGGAGTGTCGAGCGACGAACAGAAAGTGGAGGCTCGCCGGAATCGGCATACAAGCAGTCGACGCGACTTGTCCGGAAAGCTCCTGTGGCAAGGCGGATACCTGTATGATGTACGGTGTCTAAAAGGCGAAGTTTAGAGGCGGTCGCTGCGCCATAAATAAAACAGCCGTAGTCCAGCTTGTATCGGACCAGGGAGCGATACAGCCTCAACATTACCGTGCGATCGCCCCCCAAGATGCTCCAGATAATACCTTCAGCACCCGCAGAGAACGATCGCAAGAGGCTCGAAGGTGACGAATGTGGCGCTCCCAGTTGAGTTGTCTGTCCAAGTAGAGGCCCAAGAACTTCCGGTGCGGACAAACGGCAGGGGTGTGCCGTTCAAGTGAAGATCAGGTGGAGGGTGAATACCTCGTAGACGATGGAGGTGGACACATTGTGTCTTCGCAGGAGAAAAACGGAAGCCGGTGCGAAGCGCCCAGGCTGCCAGCTGGTTGATGGTCAACTGCAGTTGATGCGCTATATGGTCTAAGTGGCAGGAACGATAATATATGGCGAAGTCGTCAACATACAGGGATGATGGAATTCCGCCGCGAACGACACTAGTAATGCCATTAATAGCCTCGGCAAAAAGGGCGACACTGAGAATCGACCCTTGAGGCACACCATTCTCCTGGATCCGCTCCCTTGAGATACTGTTCCCTATTCGGACACGAAAACGACGTAGAGCTAAAAAATTACTTAAAAATTCCGGTAAGTGGCCTCGAATACCGTAACTGTGCAGGTTGCGTAGTATGCCATACCGCCAAGTGGTGTCATAAGCCTTCTCCAGGTCAAAGAATACTCCCACCACATGCTGTTGCAGTAGAAAGGCATCATGAATGTAAGCCTCAATGCGTGTTAGATTGTCAACACTAGAGCGATGGCGACGAAAACCGCATTGAAGATTGGACAGCTGGTTATTGATTTCGAGCCGCCACACTAACCGAGAGTTTACCATTCGCTCAAAGGTCTTACAGACGACACTCGTCAGGCAAATGGGGCGGTAGCTAGATGGAAGTGTGGGGTCATTTCCAGACCGAGGGAGGGGGATGACAATACCCTCATGCCAGATGCGGTTACACATGCCTAAAAGGAAAGACATCGCATCGGGTGGAAGATGTAGCAGCATCTGTCTGTGGATGTCATCGGGACCGGGAGAAGAGTCCTTAGCTAGGGCTAAAGAATGTGCAAGCTCGGCAGCGGTAAAAGGTTGGTTGTACGGCTCATTACATTCGCTATTACAATTAAGTTTCGTTCGCTCCGCAGCTTCCTTAACAGGAAGGAAGAGGGCGTCGTAGCTAGCCGTTTGGCTAGTAGCAGCGAATGAGGTGGCAAGGACTTCGGCTATATCTTGCTCGGCAGTACAGATGGAACCGTTGAGGGCAAGTCCGAGAATGATCGTTCGGCGATACTTGCCATGCATCCGCCGAACAGCTGACCATACCTGTTTGGCGGAGCTGCGACGAGAAAGGGAAGACACGTAGGCTTCCCAGGATGTTCGCTTCGCATTGCGAAGCACAAAACGTGCCCTAGCTCGAGAACGTTTAAAAGCAACGAAGTTCTTTTCTGTCGGGTGCAACTGAAACAGCCGCAAAGCACGTTTGCGTGCTTTTATTGCCACACGGCATTCCTCAGACCACCAGGGTACAGGGGTATGACGTGGGGTAGAAGAGCCTCGAGGAATGCTGGATTCAGCGGCGAGCAGGATGAAACATGTAAAATATTCCACCATTTCATCGACGGTGTCAAAACCATCGTCGGTGAGGTGTATATGGGAATTGAACTTTTCCCAGTCAGCCTTGGAAATATTCCAGCGAGGATGTCGCGAAGGCGCATGGTGCCGGCCGGATAAATGGATGTTAATTGGGTAATGGTCGCTCCCAAAGAGGTCGGAAAGCACAGACCAATCAAGTAGTGGAACTAATACCGGGCTGCAGAAAGAGACGTCTAGTACCGAGTTGGTACCATAAGCGGATGACAAGAATGTCGGGTCACCAGTGTTCAGCAAAATCAGGTTATACGAATCAAATGTGTCTACTATGAGGCAGCCGCGAGCATCATCAATGTCGGAGCCCCAGAGCGTGTGTTTGGCATTCAGGTGTCCCAAGATGAGTAACGGTGAGGGGAGCTGAACCAAAAGAGCCTGAAGATCCTGCTTTTGAATTACACAGAGCGGAGGCAGGTAAATGTTGCAGATGGTAAAAGAGATGCTCTCCCACTGTATACGAACAGCGACAGCTTGCAAGGGCGTGGTTAATGGTATATTGGTGGCAGAGATATTAGGCGCCACTAAAGTAGCAACGCTGCCGCTTGCTCGTGTGCCTGCAACGGAGTCTCCCCTCGCAATATATGTATTCGGGTAACTTCGTCCCTGCAAAAGTTAGAAAAACCGTACGTAATGGATACTCCTTGCCATCTTGTTTTCGTGTAAGCCGGTACGCCTGACAAACAAGTTGATCAGAGAGGCAACTTCCTATTTCTTCATTTGCTAGACCATCGAAACTGGAGGTGGTGACTCCTCCTCTACAGGTGTTCAGCGTTTTGTGTGGGGCTACCCGGATAGGGTAGGAGCCCAACAAAGACGCTTTTTGCAGTTTATTAGATTGGTCAGCACTTGTGGTCTCTAATAGTAAGCTACCGTCTCGGAGACGCGTAGCGTTTTTGACAGGGGCGCCGATTTTATCGAGCTCACGCTCTATATAGAAAGGACTAACATCTTTAAACGTTTTACCATTACATGCCAAGGTCATTACCAGAAAAGGGTCAGTGAAAGAGGTTTTGCGCGGAGACATATTGAAATGGACCCCCATCCGGAACCGTCGGCGTCAGCCTGCCATCCGGGGGTTAAAGAGAGAAAGACACCGAATCTTCACGGTCTGTGCCGTCATGGGGACCTCACCCATGACCGATCTCATTTGTACTTCAGGAAAGCTACCCTTCCACATCCACTGCTTGTCCGTATGGGTAAACCGTTCACCACGCACACCCCGGCTTTATGCCCCTACCACAGGAATAACCGCCTGTGGCTCCCCACTTTAGGCCGCGTTGCGTATAAAAGGCACACGCGGTTTCAGGGGACTTGTGGTTGATTACACCGGGGTTCCGTCAGCGGTAACACGTCCGGTCCGTGATACTAACCCAACGGCAACACGGCGGTCGGGAGATTAACACAGACCGGGCCCTCAAGGAGCTACGTGGGTGTACTTGACGGTGTGGAAGGGCTCCGCACCTAAGGCTACACATAGGGGCAGTGCGAAGGGTCCGCTCAACCTTCACTTTTGAGACCTCCGGAGAGCACACATGTCGGAAGCCGCACTGAAAACCGTGGGACAGGACCATGGAGATAGGAGAGATCCCTGCTGGTGAGACAGGAGTTATAGTGAGTGAGTGAGTGAGTGTGTGTTGTTTAAGGGCCCGTCGACAACTAGGTCATTTGGGCCCTAAGTCAACTTTAAAACCTAAAAGCTACCCAGATTTCGCTAAAAGGTTAAAATAAAATAAAAACACTCAACGTTTAAAAGCACATAAAAACTCATCCCAGACCCAATAATTAAAACCACTAAAATTAATAAATATAAAATTCAAGTCAGACTTGTTTATTAAAACCAATTTCCTCCACAAACCGCAGCGCCTTATCTACGGCCACTGGGTCATCCCCTAAAACATTGAGCAAGTTAGCCCTTAGGCCCAAAGACTGGCGAACGTGGGTGTACTGCGGGCAATCCAGCAGTACATGCCGTACAGTGAGGCGTACTGCACACGGGGCACACACAGGGGCCGGTTCCCCTCTCAAAAGATGGCCATGAGTTGCACGTGTGTGCCCAATTCTGAGCCGGGTGAGTATCACCTCGGCTCGCCGGTTATCCCTGCAGGAAGTTAGCCAGGGTCGTACGCTCTCCTTTATTGCCCGGAGTTGTGTGCCTTGTAAAGCTGTCCAGGATTGCTGCCAAGCAGATAGTAGGTGGCGACGGAAAAAACGTTGCACATCCTGGTATGGCACAGTAGTTGTTAAACTCCGGGGCAAACGGCAAGCGAGCTTTGCAGCCGCGTCCGCCTCCTCGTTTCCGGAAATCCCCACATGGCCTGGGATCCAAGTAAAAACGAAGTTGTACCCGCGCATGAGCATTTGCGATATCTGGGCCTGTATTTTTAAAACGAGGGTCTGAGTGGCAGTGTGCTGTTGCAAGGCCTGAAGCGCACTCAGAGAGTCAGTGCAGACAATAAAAGAGCCAGGAGCTAACTTGCAAATAAAAAGGAGCAGGTAAAGGATGGCATACAACTCTGCTGAGAAGACCGAAGTAGAGTCCAGAAGGCGAAATTTATGAGCCTCACCGTTAATAAAGAAAGCGCAACCCGTAGTGCTACCTAGCTGAGAACCGTCTGTAAAGACCGGAACATAGCTAGGGTAACGGCCCAGTAGTTCGGCAAAAAGTTGTTGGAACACCGAATGTGGAGTAGCGAGTTTAGAGTTGCTGGAAAGTGCGAGATCGAACCGCGCACGATCCAGTTGCCAAGCAGGATAAGGGCTGATGGACGACCTCTCCACGCGAGGCATTCGGAGGCCATGGGAATGTAGGAGATCCCGAAATCTTATTCCCATGGGGCGTGTCCGAGAACCAGGGCGCATATAACGGTGGACTAAATCTGGACTCAAAACTGGTTTAAAACAAGGATGATTGGGATAACTAACCAACTTCGAGACGTATGAGCAGAGTAACAGCGAGCGACGAATATGGAGTGGAGGTTCGCCTGAGTCTGCATACAGGCAGTCGACTCGACTGGTGCGGAAAGCTCCTGTGGCAAGGCGGATGCCAGTATGATGCACGGTGTCTAAAAGGCGAAGTTTAGAGGCGGTCGCTGCGCCATAAATAAAACTACCATAGTCCAGCTTGGACCGAACCAGAGAGCGGTACAGCCTTAACATTACCGTGCGATCGCCCCCCCAAGATGCTCCAGATAATACCTTGAGCACCCGAAGAGAACGATCGCAAGAGGCTCGAAGGTGACGAATGTGGTGCTCCCAATTTAGTTGTCGGTCCAAGTAGAGGCCCAAGAACTTCAGGTGCGAGACAAATGGCAGGGGTGTGCCGTTCAAATGAAGATCCGGAGGCGGGTGTATACCTCGCAGGCGGTGAAAGTGGATACACTGCGTCTTCGCAGCTGAAAAACGGAAGCCGGTTTGAAGCGCCCAAGCTGCCAGCTGGGTAATGGTCAGCTGTAGTTGGCGCTCAATGTGATCTATGTTGGCAGACCTATAATAGACTGCAAAGTCGTCAACATAGAGGGATGATGGAATTCCACTTCTAACGGCACTAGTGATTCCGTTAATCGCTACGGCAAAAAGGGTGACGCTCAAAATTGACCCTTGAGGTACGCCGTTCTCCTGTATCCGCTCCCGTGATATCGTGTTTCCTATGCGAACCCGAAAACGGCGAAGTTTTAAAAAGTTGCATAGGAATTCGGGTAGATGACCACGCATACCGTAACCATGTAGGTTACGGAGTATGCCATACCGCCAGGTGGTGTCATAAGCCTTCTCCAGGTCCAGGAACACGCCCACGGCGTGCTGTTTCAGTAGAAACGCATCGGAAATATAACCCTCAAGGCGTGTTAGATTATCGACACTTGAGCGATGGCGACGAAAACCGCATTGCAAGTTGGACAGATGGTTATGTTTTTCTAGCCACCAATTTAACCGAGCGTTTATCATTCGCTCCATGGTCTTGCAGATGACACTCGTCAGGCAAATGGGGCGGTAGCTAGATGGTAGCGTGCGGTCCTTTCCGGGTCGAGGGATGGGGATGACAATACCCTCTCGCCAGGAGGAAGGGAAAACGCGCTCATGCCAAATGCGGTTATAGATGTTTAAAAGGAAGCACAGCGCCTCAGATGGAAGATGTAGCAGCATCTGTCGGTGTACGTCATCGGGACCTGGAGAAGAATCCTTTGCTAACGCCAGAGAATGGGCGAGCTCGGCTGCGGTAAAAGGTTGGTTGTACGGCTCGGTGCAGTCACTATTAAAATTAAGTGGTACCCGCTCCGCCCTTTCCTTAATAGGCAGGAAGAGAGCGTCATAGCGGGCAGTTTGGCTCGTGGCAGCAAATGTGTTAGCTAGGGTTTCTGCTATTTCCTGTTCGGTGGTGCACATGGAACCGTTGATGGCAAGGCCGGGAATTACCGTCCGGCGATACTTGCCATACATCCGCCGAACAGCTGACCATACTTGTTGGGTAGAGCTGCGCCGAAAAAGCGAAGACACATAGGCTTCCCAAGATGTACGCTTTGCGTTGCGCAGTATAAAGCGTGCCCTAGCGCGAGAACGTTTGAAGGCGACAAAGTTTCCTTCAGTCGGGTGCCGCTGAAAAACGCGCAAAGCACGTTTGCGTGCTTTGATAGCCAAACTGCATTCCTCGGACCACCACGGTACAGGGATACGACGTGGTGTAGTTGAACCTCGAGGAATGCTGGATTCTGCTGCGAGAAGGATCGAGCAAGTAAAATATTCGACCATTTCATCGATGGTGTCGAAATTATCGTCGATGAGGTGTATGAGGGATTGGAATTTTCCCCAGTTAGCTTTGGAAATAATCCAGCGAGGATGTCGAGAAGGTACACATTGGCGGCCAGAAAAATGAATATTAATGGGGTAATGATCACTGCCGAAGAGGTCGGAAAGTACTGACCACTCGAGTAGTGGTACTAATGAAGGACTGCAGAAAGAAAGGTCTAGTACGGAATGTGTACCATAAGCGGATGATAGGAATGTCGGGTCACCAGTATTTAGCAGAAGCAGGTCAGACTTGTCGAAGACGTCAACGAGGAGGCATCCACGGGCGTCATCAGTGTCTGATCCCCAGAGCGTGTGCTTGGCATTCAAATCTCCCACAAGGAGTAGTGGTGAGGGGAGCTGAGCCAATAGAGCTAGAAGATCACGCTCTGGAACTATACTGAGCGGCGGCAGGTACATGTTGCAGATGGTAATACTGATGCTCTCCAGCTGTAGCCGAACGGCCACAGCTTGCAAGGGTGTGGTGAGAGGAACGTTGGCGGCTGAGATGTTAGGCGCCACTAAGGTAGCAACGCCACCGCTTGCACGCATACCTGCAAGAGAGTCGCTTCTAAAGGCAGAGAAAGAGTGAAGGTGTAACGAGTGATTGGGATGTAAGTGGGTTTCCTGGAGACAAATAACTGATGGTGACCGTTGAGAAACTAAATGTTGTAGGTCTTGAGCACGAGCTCGAAAACCATTGACATTCCACTGGATTATTTCCATGAAGAGTTTTTAATGGGCCGTTTTAACCTTTTTCTTGACCTTGGCTGACCTGGGCCCTACGATTCGAAAATCGTTAGCCTCCTGTGACTCCGCTGATGATCGGGAGTGAGAACTCCTACGGCTCGTAGAACGAGACCGGGATCTAACAGAAGGCGAGCGACTTCGCGATCTATGTTGTGGTCGGGAGCGGTTTTTCGCATTTACTACGGGTTGGTTGTTACCCGCTGATGGCTTGGTGGCTGGAGTCTGTACGGCTGAAGCGGAGGCTGTGCTGGTGGATACACAAACAGTCTGAGACGTGGGCTTAACGGCTAGAAAGTCAGTCTGCGTGGATGCGTGGGCGACAGGGACGTGTTGAACAGCAACAGTGGTGTTAGGAGTACGGCGAGCTGCTGATGCATATCCAGTAGTAGTGGCAGCAGGCTTCAGTTGTTCGAAGCGCCGTCGTGCCTCTGGAAAAGTCAGGCGTTCTTTGACACGTAGCTCCTGAATGCTCTTTTCGTCCATGAATTTTGGGCACTGTCGCGAACTGGAGGGGTGACTGCCGCCACAGTTCACGCAACAGGGTGTTCGAGTGCAGTTTGTATCCTCGTGCTTCGGTAGGCCACATTGCTCACAAAGAGCAGGATTGGTACATGTGACCTTAGTATGTCCGAACCGCTGACATTGGAAACAGCGCATGGGGTTCGGGACATACTGGCGGACGCTAGCACGTTCATAGCCGCAATAGATGTACTCAGGTAGCTTAGTCCCGGCGAAAGTAAGAAAAACCGTACGTAGCGGGTACTCCTTGCCATCTTGTTTTCTAGTTAGCCGGTATGCCTGACAAACGAGTTGATCGGAGAGGCAACTTACTATTTCCTCATTCGCGAGACCATCCAAGCTGGAGGTGGTGACTACTCCTCTGCAGGTGTTAAGGGTTTTGTGTGGGGCTACCCGGATCGGGTAGGAGCCCAACAAAGTCGCCTTTTGCAGTTTTTTAGATTGCTCTGCGGATGTGGTCTCTAATAGCAAGTTGCCGTCTCGAAGACGCGTAGCGTTCTTGACAGGGCCACTGATCTTATCTAATTCTCGCTTAATGTAAAAAGGACTAATCTCTTTAAACGTTTTCCCATCACAAGCCAAGGTCATAATCAAGAAAGGGTCAATGAAAGATTGTTTGCGCGGATGCATTTTGAATAGGACCCCCATCCGGAACCGTCGGCGTCAGCCTGCCATCCGGGGGTTAAAGAAAGAAAGACACCGAATCTTCACGGTCTGTGCCGTCATGGGGACCTCACCCATGACCGATCTCATTTGTACTTCAGAAAAGCTACCCTTCCACCTCCACTGCTTGTCCGTATGGGTAAACCGTTCACCACGCACACCCCGGCTTTATTCCCCTACCACAGGAATAACCGCCTGTGGCTCCCCACTTTAGGCCGCGCATGCGTGTAATAGGCACACGCGGATTCAGGGGACTTGTGGTTGATTACACCGGGGTTCCGTCAGCGGTAACACGTCCGGTCCGTGATACTAACCCAACGGCAAAACGCGGCCGTCGGGAGATTACCACAGACCGGGCCCTCAAGGAGCTACGTGGGTGTACTTGACGGTGTGGACGGGCTCCGCACCTAAGGCTACACATAGGGGCAGTGCGAAGGGTCCGCTCAACCTTCACTTTTGAGACCTCCGGAGAGCACACATGTCGGAAGCCGCGCTGAAAACCGTGGGACAGAACCACGGAGATAGGAAAGATCCCTGCTGGTGAGACAGGAGTTATAAACCTAAGACCTTAAGTGCTAAGAATTATAATAAAAAACTAGAAGGGGAAGAAGGTGATGCTTACTGACAAGCAGTAGCTGCACGTGGCACAGTTGATGGAGATGAAGGGGATGAATTGAGGGTGAATGGCTAGGGACCCCGGGATCGCCAAACCCGCACCTACCGTAGTAGGTCCCTGGGGGAAAATACCAGAGCCTCTTCTGCCAGTTTTCGGGGTTACTGATGGGCCTTCTCGGCAGCCGTAGCGGTCGTGGGGTACACCAGGTCCCCACCGTACATCACCCCATCAGTCAGTCCCCTACTTCCTGTTGCCCACCCCTCGGGACGAGGACCGCAGAGGTTGGATTTTGAGGGGCGACAGGAGTTATAAACCTAAGACCTTACGTGCTAATAATAATAATAAACTAGAAGGGGAAGAAGGTGATGCATACTGATCTTCAGTAGCAGAGCGTGGCACAGTTGATGGAGGTGAAGGGGATGAAATGAGAGTGAGTGGCTAGGGACCCCGGGATCGCCAATCCCGTGCCTACCGTAGTAGGTCCCTGGGGAAAAATACCAGAGCCTCTTCTGCCAGTTTTCGGGGTTACTGATGGGCCTTCTCGGCAGCCGTAGCGGTCCTGGGGTACACCAAGTCCCCACCGTACATCACCCCATCAGTCAGTCCCCTACTTCCTGTTGCCCACCCCTCGGGACGAGGACCGCAGAGGTTGGATTTTGAGGGGCAATTAACAATATTAATATTGATCACAAGGTAGTAGGTGATGGTTCAATAGGTACATAGAATTACATGGATTCTGCGATACATCAGCAACAACATATGGTGGGTGCATTTACGTATGCTCCGTATATAAGAAAGGAAGGACATTTATAAAACTCCTTTGCTCAAAGCCAAGAGTTGTCCCTTTGAAGAGATTTTCACTTCCACGTTTAGAACTTTGTGGTGCATTACTACTTGCTAACTTACTAAAGAAGGTGAGAGGGGCACTAAACTTATCATTTAAATCCATATATTTATGGACTGATTCTACAATAGTATTGTCATGGCTATCAGCACCTTCTACAAGATGTAAGACATTTGTTGCTAATAGGGTGCAGAATTGTCCGAAGATGCTGTATGGAGACACGTTCCTTCACAACATAACCCAGCAGATCTGATATCGAGAGATGTTCTTCCTGATACACTTATTGAACATAACTTATGGTGGAAAGGGCCATCTTGGCTCAGTGGAGATGCTACACTTTAACCTGTCCAACTGAAGAACTTTTGAATTCCAGTCCCTTAATTTCTCTCTCCTCTGATCCTTATGATCTGAAAGTTGTAACTCTTGATTGCATTCCACTTACCAGCCTACCTCAGCCAGATCTCGGTAGTGTGAAACTTAGTTTTCTAACCAGGTGGGAGAGACTGCAGCAACAGTTACAGGAATTCTGGTCCAAATGGTCAGGTGAATATCTACATCTTCAGCAGCGAGCCAAGTGGATCAGTAAGGGTGCAAATATCCAGCCAGGTACCCTAGTCAGTGACAGTAGACAACGCTCCTGCACTTTGTTGGAAGCTGGCATTGGTGGAAAGAGTACATCCAGGAGACAACGGATTAGTTTGAGTTGTAACTATTTGCACAGCTAGTGGGTCATTTAAGAGTCCTATTGTAAAGCTGTGCCCTCTTCCTAATGAAACAAACTTGTGATTTTGTGTTGGTAATTGTTTGGGAACAAGGTCCCTTAATAGAAGTTAGCAATTTGCATGCTCAATATAGAACGAGATGCTGAGAACAACAGAAACCAAACAATGTCCATAAATGAAACTCAATTTCAATTTCCTCCATTCTTATTTATGAGAGCCATTATATGAGAACAAGGCTCACACAGTCTGTATTTACAAACTAACATTAATTTGTCACATCTTTTCAGGGAATATACAGCTAGATTTCTGGAGAAACACCTGAGTCTTAGAACAAATGTAGCTGTCTTATATTAAATGAACACTGCATCATTAAAAAAATGTAAAAGACTTTACCTTTTGTCACTGCCATTCTCTTCTACTCCTTCCAAACCCCCTTACTGCTTAATCATACTCCTAGATAATTAAATGTATTGACCACTTCAATTTCTCTTCCTTGCAAGTACCATTTCTCCTCTTTACTAAACGTATAGCCTTTCTTAAATACCATAATTTTGGTGGTCTTTCTAATAAACAGATGCTTATCTAATTTGGATTAGTAATTATGTGTGTACCTGCATATATATATATATATATATATATACGAAATATCAACCAAAACCTACTAAAAATTTCCGTCACTAGATCCTAAAGTGTAATCTAGAAAGGAGTCTAAATACCTTCACTACTGCGTTATCGTCCGCTAGCATTTCTGCAAAGCTGACCGGCAGCTGTAATCCTAAGGTCTGCTAGGTGAAAACACTCTAGCAGCACGTGTCGTACAGATAACGCTTCCGTGCAAAACGGACACAGTGGAGAAGGCTCCTTTATAAAAAGAAAACTATGAGTAAAAAAGCAGTGCCCAATACGCAACCGAGCCAAAATCACCTCCTCGTGACGAGATGACCGACAGGAGGTAACACAGGGAATCGGAAGTTCTTTGACAGATCTAAGTTTATTATTGCGGAGAGCGGACCACTCTTCCTGCCAGCAGGTTTGCACAGCTCTCCGCAATACGGCCCTAAAATCTTCCGATGTCACAGATGGTACTCGAATCCTGGGCTTCGTGGTAGCCATCTTGGCTGCCGAATCCGCCATTTCACTCCCCCGCAAGCCTACGTGACCAGGGATCCATGCACACACCACGTTAACGCCAGAAGCGTGTAAAACGTGGAGGGCATCCTGTATACGCTGCACAATAGGGTGGAAGTTGTACAGCTGCCGTAGGCTTTGAAGTGCACTGAGGGAATCCCTTAAGATTAAGCAGTTACCCAACTTTCGTCGACGTACGTGTAAAATGGCCCGGTGTATTGCATAAAGCTCTGCAGTTAAAATGGATGTGCTAGTGTGGAATCCGAATGTATACGGTTCGGTTCCACACACATATGCACAACCAACACCATTTGAGTTCTTGGAGCCATTAGTATAAATCACAAAATGGTCGTGATATCGCGATAAAAATTCTAAAAAACATGTGCGGATACTAAACATAGACATGGTAGATTTATCATATTTAGTCATGCCCAGATCAACGTGGGACGCTCTGCACAAACAAGGAGGGTATGTCCTCTCCCCCCTAAGATACAGCTTGGGCATTTCAGTATCAAGATGTCTCAGGAGCTCCCGGAAACGAAAACCAAGTGGCTTTGGTTTAATAGAGGTATTCCTATAACGCACGTCCATGAAGGTGTTAAAGAACGGCGGAAACGTTGGATGTGTGGGCATGCAATTAAGTCCACAGCCATAACTTGCTAATAACATGTTGCGCCTGTACTGCAGAGGAGGTTCTGCAGACTCAGCATACAGGCTTATAACTCGGCTCGTTGGAAATGCCCCAACTGCTAGTCGTAAGCCATAATTATGGACTGTGCCTAATCTCTTCAGCACAGATGGTCGTGCTGAGCCATAAAAGATACCATCATAATCTAATTTGGAACGGATGAGTGCGCGATAAGGTCGCAATAACACTGTACGATCCGCTCCCTACGATTTTCCACTTAGTATCCATAAGATATTTAAAGGTCGGTCACATCGTGCTTTCAGTAGTGCTATATGCGACGACCAACTAAGTTTTCTATCAAATATCAATCCAAGGAATACGTCTCATCGATAAAAGGTAGTAGATCAGCGCCTAGCCGGAGCCTTGGAGGTAGTCGACTCTGCTGACGCCAGAAGTTAACACAAATGGTTTTCTCAGCGGAGAATCGGAAGCCGATTTTTAAACTCCAACCCTTAAGGTTGTCCAAGGTGGTCTGAAGACGGCGCTCTAAAAACGGAGTGCGCTGAGATGTACAGTAGACGGCAAAGTCGTCTACATATAGGCATGACGAGACACCTGGAGGTGCACATTTCGAGATAGCATTAATCGCAATAGCAAACAACGTAACACTTCGTACCGATCCCTGTGGTACACCGTTCTCTTTAACAAAAAGGTTCGAAAAAGCCGAGCCAACCCTTACTTGGAATACGCGGTCTTTCAAGTATTCCTGAAGGAAGAGTGGTAGGCGTCCACGTATATTTCAGGTGTGCAGAGTACGTAGCAACCCTGCCCGCCAACACGTAGCATAAGCCTTTTCGGGACAAAAAATATTCCGACTGTTTGACAGTTTTTAAGAAATCCGTTCATAATCTGTGTCGACATGGACACAAGATGATCCAATGTTGAACGGCGTCGTCGAAAACAGCACTGGATGTTATTCGGTAGGTTGTGCGTTTCCAGTCACCATACCAACCGCGCGTTTATCATGCGTTCCATCACCTTGCATACGCAACTGGTGGGGGAAATAGGACGGTAGCTAGAAGGGAGGAGACGGTCCTTGCCAGCTTTCAAGATAGGTATAATGGTAGCTTCTCGCCACTTGTCCGGAAACGTGGCATCAACCCAAACACGGTTATAGACCTCGAGCAGGAATGCCTTACTATCAGGTGAGAGATGTTGTAACATTTGAACGTGGATTCCGTCCGGTCCTGATGCAGTCAGTCGCGATGATGAAAGAGCGTGTTCTAACTCTGCCAAGGTGAGGAGGCGGTTATAGTCTTCAAGGTTTCTGGAACTAAACACGAAACCTTGAGATTCTACCTGAGTCTTAATTGAGATAAACTCAGGAGCATAATTACTGGAGCTAGACACCTGAGCGAAAGCACAGCCGAAGGTGTTAGCCACGACAAACGGATCAGCAACAACTCCTGCAGGTGTTTTCAGACCAGCGATTGGCAAGTGGGTTGATTTTCCGGCCACGCGTTGTAACCTATCCCATACAACAGATGAGGGTGTGCATCTGTTAAAAGATGAGACAAAGTTGTTCCATGAGATCTTTTTGCTATCATTAATTATTTGCCTAGACTTTGCACGAGCTTTCTTGTACTCAGTTTGATTACTTAGGGTAGGGTGTCGTTGGAATACCCTCAGAGCACATCTACGAGCAAGAATAGCATTCCGGCAGTTGTTGGTACACCATGGGACAGGAAATCGACCGGGTTGGGTAGCCGAACGTGGAATAGACTGTTCTGCAGTGGAAAGAATTTTCTCTGTGAGATGATCGACTAAATCATTCACAGAATCGTGCTCGTTGTAATCAAAGACAGCCAACTGGGTGTAAAGGTTCCAGTTGGCACGATCAGAGCGTCATCTAGGGATACGTGAGGGAGACACGTCTTGTGCTAAGAGACTAAGAAGACATGGGAAGTGGTCGCTGGAATGTAAATCAGAGATGACATTCCACTGTAATGAAACTGCTAACTGGGATGAACACACAGCTAAATCGATGTGCGAATAGGTGTTAAAGGCGTCTGAAAGGAACGTTGGCTCTCCGGTATTCAGGAGAACCAAGTTATTGCTCTCCAAGAATTTTGCAATGAGGTGGCCTCTCGAACATGCCCGAGTTGAGCCCCAAAGTGGGTGATGGACATTAAAGTCTCCAACTATTAGAAATGGTGTTGAAAGTTGGGAAAGCATATCTTCAAGGTCAATTAACGAGAGGTCATCTGATGGCGGTACATATACATTACAAATGCAAAATTCGATTGATTGCAGCTTAATCCTTACGCCTACAGATTGTAGCTGTAACGGATCTACAAATATGTCATCCCTGAAGAGCATCATAGTGCCCCCGTTAGCAGGAATGCCCTCTTCTGTGTCAATATCACACCGCAGTGGTGTGTAGCGTCGGATGTTAAACTTGTCTTGCGGTCGTAGTTTAGTCTCTTGTAAGCATATTACTAAGGGGTTATGCTTACTGAGCAAAAGTTCCAGTTCTGGTCGATGTGCTCTTAAACCCCGTATGTTCCACTGGAGGATAGCCATTGGAACCATGGAGAACGGATGTAAAAGTTGGTCTACATTAAGACGACTTTAACGGTGGCCGAATCAGTTTACCCTTTTTCTTCGGTGTAGGGCTAACACCTGTTTCTTTTTCGCCGGATTTATCCTGGCGCTTTTTCGTTGTCGTTCTTGCAGTGTGGTCCGTCTCTTTCTCGTCCATTTCTTCGACGGATGAGACCCCTTTTCCTATAGAAAACTTAGGTACGAGGACCCCAAACCGATTGGACACAGAGATCGACGATGACGACGGTTGTCGGTCTGAGTCTTCACCAGAAGACCCCTCAGAAGAGGAACTTCTAGATACCCTAGAACTTTTTTTCTTGCCGGTTCCTTTGTTTGCAACCTTGAGGAAGTCTGATTTTGTGTAATTGGTCTTAAACTTTCTGGGCGGTGCATCGTAGACTAAAACGGGCTTGGCGGTCGATGAGGTTGACGGCTTAGGTGATGACGGTGCGTACTTCTCCCTCGGCGATTGAGGTGAGAGAGGAGCCGGCTTGGATGTCTTGGTAGGCTTTCGAGCTGGTGTGGCAGTGATAATTCTGTCGGATATGGTGGCCTCACAATCGCTGGTTTGGGTTGCGATTTCTTTTTTCGGTACCGGCTTAGCTGCTATTGAGCTGTATGTACCGGACCTCGGGACGGATGGTTGACGAGTACGTAGAAGTTTCCGGGCTTCAGAGAAGGATAATTTCTCCTTAACCCGGATCTCCTGTATCGCCTTTTCCTCCAGGAAGCGTGGGCACTCTCTGTAGCTGGAGGGATGTGCACCAGCACAATTAACACATTTTGCCGGGGATGTGCAGGTATCTTCGTATTTTGACAGGCAACACTCCAAATATATGGGCACACCGCTACAAAATTCACTAGTATGACCGAAGCGTTGACATTTAAAGCACCTGAGTGGTTTATATATGGCCTAACCTCTATGGACTCATACCCTGCCCTGATCCTTTGTGGGAGGTCTACCCGATCAAAGGTCAGGAACAGGGTACCGGTAGGCACAAATTCCCCTCGCTCTCTACGCTGTACCCGGTAAACAGCCGTCACACCTTGGTCTTGAAGGTTCTCCACAATTTCCTCATTAGTCATACCGTCCGAGGCACGGGTGTTGACAACTCCACGTGAGGAGTTGAGGCTCTTATGCACTTTGACGTTTACCGGGTAACTGCCCAGTAGGTTCGCATTCAGTATCACTGCTGCCTGAGAGAAAGAATGGGCTTCGACCAGAAGCGTGCCATTTCTGGAACGGGTACAAAATTTAACCGGACCAGCTATCTTATCCAGGCCCTTTTCAATTACGAGAGGGTTCACTGAAAAAAAGTTATTTCCTTCCTCAGTTCTGGTTACGACCAAGTAGCGAGGACCACAGGACACGACTACTTCTTTTACATTACCCTTCAAAGTTGTTGGTTTAAATTTAGGCCCCATTGCGGTAATGTCCTCCACTATTGCAAACGTCTCCGATGGCGTGCTCACATCCTTGGCACCACCCCGGCTTAGGTGAGAGTCCTGGCCTGGACCTTGCTCACCTTAGGGTCACACCTCCCAGTGTAAAGACAGAGGGACCCAATCGCCTTCAGGAGTGTAACAGATCATGCAATGGCTCCTCCCCGGGACTGACTTTTATCAGCGGATACGAACACAGTCCTACGGGATCACAGGTGCGGGGAGTTACGCGTTACCCAGTCACAGCCTGCGCTTTCCTCTCCAACCACCCGCGCTATGTTACCCGTCAGACATGTGTTCAGGGAGGAAAAAGAAAAAGAACAAAAAATAAATGGGGACAAACACCGAAGTGGACCATATTTTGGGCGTTTGAAGGAACACTCTCACCTCGCGGAGGAACCCAATCGAGAGATTACACCAGAGCCTCTTCTGCCAATTTTCGGGGTTACTGATGGGCCTTATCGGCAGCCGCAGCATTCCTGGGGTACACCAAGTCCCCTTCGTACATCACCCCATCAGTCAGTCCCCTACTTCCTGTTGCCCACCCCTCGGGACGAGGAACGCAGAGGTTGGATTTTGAGGGGCACCTTGCTGGAACCCTTGGCTGTTGGCTTGCCTATCATACCGGGTCTTCATGCGGCCGCTCGCCTTCTGGATGTTCTGGCGAGCCATCTCGTGCATGCCGTGGACATGGTCCACCAGGTTCTCCACATACTCGGTCGCTGGCTGTTTCCCTTCCGGAGGACTTCCAAAAGCCAGGTCACAAGGGAGGCGTAACTCTCGGCCGAACATTAAGCTGGCTGGCGTCATCCCCGTGGTGTCGTGCGTTGACGAGCGGTAGGCCAGCAAGAACAGGGAACCTTAACGTCCTAGTCTCGCTGATGGCTGGCCACGACCTTTCTCGGGTGTTCCTCTAAGGTCTTGATGTATCTTTCGACCATGCCATCCGACTGGGGATGTAGAGGCGTCGTGCGGGTCTTGTTCACCCCAAGCCTTTGTAGCGCCTCCTTTATCAGGTTGGACTCAAATTTGGTGCCCAGGTCACTGTGGAGGTTTAACGGCACCCCAAATGGGCAGAACACTTGCTCCACGAGGCAGTCTGTGCTTGTCTTTGCCTCTTGGTTCGGGATGGCATACACCTCCGGACACTTAGTAAAGTAGTCCCCAACCACCATCAGGTACTTGTTGCCTCGGTCGGAAACTGGGAACGGTCGAGCAAAGTCAACGACTATCCGTTCGAATGGCGCTCCGACGTTGTACTGCTGCACGGGACCCCGGCTCCTAGTCTGGTAGCCGCGACTCGCCGCGCACACGTGACATTGACGGCACCATCTCTCAGCGTCTGCTCGGGGCCTCAGCCAGTAGTACCGCAGCCGGAGATTGTCAATCGTTCGGTTCGGTTCCAGGTGTCCTCCTGAAGTACCGGCGTGCACTTCCTCCAAGACTTCCGGCACCTTACTTCGGGGAAGTACCAACTGTTCTCTCTGCGTCTTCCCATCGGATTCCCATACCGGACAACACGCCCTCTATGGTCTTCAACGAGTCCCATTGGGCCCAGGACGACTTGTAGGTGGCGCTCCTCGGTGCGATGTCCTCCCAGGTTGGTCTCGTCCCTGCCTCCACTTCCCTCAAGAGTGGCCCCAAGTCTGCGTCCTCCAGCTGCTCCCTCCTCAGGCCTGCGCAGTCTCAGCCATCCGCAGGCACTGCCGTGACTACTCGAAATGCTGCGGCACGCTCCTTCTCCACTCTTGTGCACTGGCCGCACTCTTTTGGACAGGGTCTTCGGGACATAGCGTCTGCGTTACCGTGGCTCTTCCCTCTGCGATGTTCCAAGGTGAAGTAGTACTCCTGCATCCTCTGAACCCAACGTGCTGTCTGGCCTTCCAGGTTCTTAAAGCTCAATAGCCAGGTTAGGGCGGAATGGCCAGTCCTCAGGTGGAATGGCTGACCGTACAGGTACTTGTGGAAGTACTCCAAGGTCTTTACTACCGCCAATAATTCTCGCCGGGTGACGCAGTAGTTCTTCTCTACCTTGGATAGCGTCTTGCTGTAGTAGGCTATCACCCGCTCATGCCGGTCCTGGATCTGTGATAGGACGCATCCAATGCAATGGTCGCTGGCGGCGGTGTCCACAATGAAGGCGCCACGTGGTTGTGGAAATCCCAAAATTGGAGCACTGCACAGGGTCTTCTTCAGGTGCTGGAAAGCGTCTTCAGCGTCCTTCGTCCACCCATCAGGCGGGTGAGGGGTTTGGCGATGTTAGAGAACCCTTTTATGAAGCGGCGGTAATAACTGCACAACCCCAGGAAATTGCGCAACTCTTTCTTATCCTTTGGGCGAGGCCAATCTCTCACAGCCTGCGTCTTCTCCGGGTCTGTGGCCACTCCGGTTGCTGAGACTATGTGGCCCAAATAGTTAACTTCCTTGCGGAAGAGCTGGCACTTCTTCGCGTTCAGCTTCAAGTTGGTCGCCTGCAGTCTCTGTAGCACCTTACTCAGATTCTAGAGGTGATCTTCAAAAGTCTTCCCGACGATGATGATGTCGTCCAGGTATAGCAGGCAGGCGTCGTAAGTCAGCCCTCTCATCACTGACTCCATGAGGCGCTGGAAGGTAGCTGGTGCGTTGCAGAGGCCAAAGGGCATAACCGTGAACTGCCAGAGCCCTTGGCCTGTCGCGAATGCGGTCTTCTTCTTGTCTCTTGGGTCTAGGGCTACCTGCCAGTAGCCCGAATTCTGGTCCAGGGTCGAGAACCACTGTGCACCAGCTAACGTGTGCAGGGTGTCATCAATCCGGGGTAAGGGGAAACAGTCCTTCCGGGTGACAGCGTTCAGCCTCCTGTAGTCCACGCAGAAGCGCAGCTCGCCGTTCGTCGTCACCAAGAAAACTAGGGAACACCAAGGGCTGTGAGACTCTTCAACCACTCCCCTGAATCTCATGTCCTCCAACATGTCACATACCGCCCCTTGCTTCGCCAGCGGAACGCGTCTAGGTGGTTGCCGAATAGGCCGGACGTCCCCGGTGTCGATGCGGTGAAGCACTTTGTCCGTGCGGCCGTAGTCACTATCACCTTGCAAGGGTAATAATGCAAGGGGAAGATCCCAAGGCTTTAATTGTAATTGTAAACAAAGATTTACAAATAGTTAAAATCACTCAGTTATGCGACGAACATGTAAGCTGCATTGAAATAGCAACGTCAGAATTATCCTTTATATTGTGTAATCAATATTTCCAATATATGGACGATATTCAGGAACATATAAACAGGATGATAACGGTATTGGAAGCATTTACACACAATGCTATTATTTTTACAATGGATGCTAATGCTAAATCTGAATGGTGGTGGAGTAAAAACCCCGATGAAAAGGGAGAAAAAATGGAACAAGTAATTATCAACTATGACTTACAGATTGAAAATAGACCACATAATCCATATACATTTCACAACAGACTGGGTGCAATGGAGAATATAGATCTGACTTCAACTAAAGGATATATTGGAGATAGAATTATTAAGTGGAAAGTAACACAAGGACTAACTAGTAGTGATCATAATATGATCTATTTCGAGATTGTCACACAATGGAAAGGGGAAACTTGTGTGCGCAGAAATAGAAAAATGAGATACCAAATGAAGCATGCTGATTGGGATAAACTAAGAACTAATTATACTGCGCCAAACATGAATATGATGGATGATATTAACACCAAAGCACATGCTTTGACGGAAAAGATCCAAAAAGCAATGAAAACGGCCCTAAAGAAGAGTATTGTAACAGAAAATAATTATAACATTTGGAATGAAGATCTACAGAAGCTAAGGAGTAAAATGCGTAAGGCCAGAAGGAGATATCAAAACAGTATAACGGCGCAAGAAACTTTGGAGAATTTAGAAAAATACAGGGAAATTAAGACACAGTACAAAAGCAAATTAGAAGAAAACAGGAACAAATCGTGGAATAGATTTATTGAAGAGAACTTATTAGATGATAAATGGGGTGTTCCTTATAAAATAATAATGGAGAAAATCTCAGCTCCTGAAGTGATATCTACCATACAAAAAGAAGACGGAACATATACTAAAACATGGTTAGAGTCAATGAATCGATTACTGGAAAAGTTACTACCATCAGATAACAAGGAGTGAGTGTGAGTGAGTGTGTGTTGTTTAGGGGCCCGTCGACAACAAGGTCATTTGGGCCCAAAGGCAATACTAAAACTTAAAAGCTATAAAAATTAAGCTAAAAAAGGTAAAATACAGTAAAACACTCAACTGTTAAAAGGGCATTAAAACGTGCTAAAGACTAATACTTTAAAACTCTAGAAGTAATAAATATAAAATACAAGTCAGACTTGCTGATTAAAACCGATTTTAAAAACAAACCTCAGTGCCTTATCCACGGCCACTGGGTCGTCCGCTAAAACACTGCACAAGTTAGCTCCCAAGCCCAAAGACTGCCGAACTCTGGCGTACTGCGGGCATTCGATTAATATGTGCCGCACAGTGAGGCGTACTGAACACGAGGCACACACAGGGGCCGGTTCCCCTCTTAGCAGATGGCCATGAGTTGCTCGTGTGTGCCCAATTCTCAGCCGGGTGAGTATCACCTCGGCTCGCCGGTTATCCCTGCAAGAAGTTAGCCAGGGTTGGACGCTCTGCTTTATTGCCCGGAGTTGTGTGCCTTCCAATGCTGTCCAGGAGTGCTGCCAAGCAGATAGTAGTTGGCTACGGAAAAAACGTTGCACGTCCTGGAATGGCACAGTAGTTGTTAAACTCCGGGGCAAACGGCAAGCAGACTTAGCAGCCGCGTCCGCCTCCTCGTTCCCGGAAATCCCAACATGGCCTGGGGTCCAAGTAAAAACAAAATTGTATCCGCGACTGAGCATTTGCGAGATCTGGGCCTGTATTTTTACAACAAGGGTGTGAGCGGCAGTGTGCTGTTGCAAGGGCTGAAGAGCACTCAGAGAGTCAGTGCAGACAATAAAAGAGCCAGGAGCTAACTTGCAAATAAAAAGGAGCATATAAAAGATGGCATATAGCTCTGCTGAGAAGACCGAAGTTGAGTCCAGAAGTCGAAATTTGTGAGTCTCACCGTTAACGAAAAACGCGCAACCCGTAGCGTTACCTAACTGCGAACCGTCTGTAAAGACCGGAACATAGGGCAACGGCCCAGTAATTCGGCAAAAAGTTGTTGGAACACCGAATGTGGAGTAGCGAGTCTAGAGTTGTTTGAAAGAGCGAGATCGAACCGCGCACGATGGAGCTGCCATGCAGGATAGGGGCAGATGGACGACCTCTCCACGCGAGGCATTCGGAGGCCATGCGAATATAGTAGAGTGAGTGAGTGTGATGTTTTAGGGCCCGTCGACAACAAGGTCATTTGGGCCCTAAGTCAACATAAACCGATTTTAAAAACAAACCGCAGTGCCTTATCCACGGCCACTGGGTCGTCACCTAAAATACTGAGCAAGTTAGCTCCCAAGCCCAAAGACTGGCGAACGCGGGCGTACTGCGGGCAATCGAGTAAAATATGCCGCACAGTGAGGCGTACGGCACACGGAGCACACACTGGGGCCGGTTCCCTTCTTAACAAATGGCCATGAGTGGCTCGTGTGTGCCCAATTCTGAGCCGGGTGAGTATCACCTCGGCTCGCCTTTTATCCCTGCAGGAAGTTAGCCAGGGTCGTACACTCTCCTTTATTGCCCGGAGTTGTGTGCCTTGTAAAGCTGTCCAGGATTGCTGCCAAGCAGATAGTAGGTGGCCACGGATAGTAGGTGCACATCCTGGTATGGCACAGTAGTTGTTAAACTCCGGGGCAAACGGCAAGCGAGCTTTGCAGCCGCGTCCGCCTCCTCGTTTCCGGAAATCCCCACATGGCCTGGGGTCCAAGTAAACACAAAATTGTACCCGAGCCTGAGCATTTGCGAGATCTGGGCCTGTATTTTTAAAACGAGGGTCTGAGCGGCAGTGTGCTGTTGCAAGGCCTGAAGCGCACTCAGAGAGTCAGTGCAGACAATAAAAGAACCAGGAGCTAACTTGCAAATAAAAAGGAGCATATAAAAGATGGCATATAGCTCTGCTGAGAAGACCGAAGTGGAGTCCAGAAGGCGAAATTTATGAGCCTCACCGTTAATCAAGAACGCGCAACACGTAGTGCTAGCTAGCTGAGAACCGTCTGTAAAGACCGGAACATAGTTAGGGTAACGGCCCAGTAGTTCGGCAAAAAGTTGTTGGAACACCGAATGTGGAGTAGCGAGTTTAGAGTTGCTGGAAAGAGCGAGATCGAACCACGCACGATCCAGTTGCCAAGCAGGATAAGGGCTGATGGACGACCTCTCCACGCGAGGCATTCGGAGGCCATGGAAATGTAGGAGATCCCGAAATCTTATTCCCATGGGGCGTGTCCGAGAACCAGGGCGCATATAACGGTGGACTAAATCTGGACACAGAACTGGTTTAAAACAAGGATGATTGGGATAACTAGCCAACTTCAAGACGAAAGAGCAGAGTAACAGCGAGCGACGAATAAGGAGTGGAGGTTCGCCTGAGTCTGCATACAGGTAGTCGACTCGACTGGTGCGGAAAGCTCCTGTGGCAAGGCGGATGCCAGTATGATAGACGGTGTATAAAAGGCGAAGTTTAGAGGCGGTCGCTGCGCCATAAATAAGACTACCATAGTCCAGCTTGGACCGAACAAGAGAGCGGTACAGCCTTAACATTACCGTGCGATCGCCCCCCCCAAGATGCTCCAAATACCTTGAGCACCCGAAGAGAACGATCGCAAGAGGCTCGAAGGTGACGAATGTGGTGCTCCCAGATGAGCTGTCGGTCTAAGTACAGGCCCAAGAAATTCAGGTGCGGGACAAATGGCAGGGGTGAGTGAGTGAGTGTAGTGTTTTAGGGCCAGTCGACAACAAGGTCATTTGGGCCCTAAGTCAAAACTAAAACCTAAAAGCTATAAAAATTTAGCTAAAAAGGTAAAATATAAAACAAACACTCAACTGTTAAAAGAACATTAAAAAACGATCTAAGGCTAATAATTTAAAAACTCTAAAAGCAGTAAATATAAAATACAAGTCAAACTTGTTTATTAAAACCAATTTTAAAAACAAACCGCAGTGCCTTATCCACGGCCACTGCGTCGTCACCTAAAACACCGTGCAAGTTAGGCTCCAAGCACAAAGGCTGGCGAACGCGGGCGCACTGCGGGCAATCCAGCAGTACATGCTGCACAGTGAGGCGTACTGCACACGGGGCACACACAGGGGCCGGTTCCCCTCTCAAAAGATGGCCATGAGTTGCAGGTGTGTGCCCAATTCTCAGCCGGGTGAGTATCACCTCGGCCCGGCGGTTATCCCTGCAGGATGTTGGCCAGGGTTGTACGCTGTCCTTTATCGCCCGGAGTTGTGTGCCTTCTAAAGCTGTCCAGGATTGCTGCCAAGCAGATAGTAGTTGGCGACGGAAAAAACGTTGCACATCCTGGAATGGCACCCTAGTTGTTAAACTCCGGGGTACACGGCAAGCGGACTTAGCAGCCGCGTCCGCCTCCTCGTTGCCGGATATCCCCACATGGTCTGGGAACCAAGTAAAAACAAAATTGTAACCGCGACTGAGCATTTGCGATATCTGGGCCTGTAATTTTAAAACAATGGTGTGAGCGGCAGTGTGCTGTTGCAAGGCCTGAAGAGCACTTAGAGAGTCAGTGCAGACAATAAACGAGCCAGGAGCTAACTTGCATATAAAAAGGAGCAAATAGAAGATGGCATACAGCTCTGCGGAGAAAACTGAAGTGGAGTCCAGAAGGCGAAATTTATGAGCCTCACCGTTAATAAAGAACGCGCAACCCGTAGTGCTACCTAACTGAGAACCGTCTGTAAAGGCCGGAACATAATTAGGGTAACGGCTCAGTAGTTCGGCAAAAAGTTGTTGGAACACCGAATGTGGGGTAGCGAGTCTAGAGTTGTTTGAAAGAGCGAGGTCGAACCGCGCACGATTGAGCTGCCATGCAGGATAGGGGCAGATGGACGACCTCTCCACGCGAGGCATTCGGAGGCCATGCGAATATAGGAGATCCCGAAATCTTATTCCCACGGGTCGAGTCCGAGAACCAGGGCGCATATAACGGTGGACTAAATCTGGACACAGAACTGGTTTAAAGCAAGGATGATTGGGATAACTTGCCAACTTCGAGACGTAGGAGCAGAGTAACAGCGAGCGACGAATATGGAGTGGAGGTTCGCCTGAGTCTGCATACAGGCAGTCGACTCGACTGGTGCGGAAAGCTCCTGTGGCAAGGCGGATGCCAGTATGATGCACGGTGTCTAAAAGGCGAAGTTTAGAGGCGGTCGCTGCGCCATAAATAAAACTGCCATAGTCCAGCTTGGACCGAACCAGAGAGCGGTACAGCCTCAACATTACCGTGCGATCGCCCAACCAAGATGCTCCAGATAATACCTTCAGCACCCGAAGAGAACGATCGCAATATGGTGCTCCCAATTGAGGTGTCGGTCCAGGTAGAGGCCCAAGAACTTCAGGTGCGAGACAAATGGCAGGGGTGTGCCGTTCAAATGAAGATCAGGAGGCGGGTGAATACCTCGTAGGCGGTGAAAGTGGATACACTGCGTCTTCGCAGCTGAAAAACGGAAGCCGGTTTGAAGCGCACAAGCTGCTAGCTGGGTAATGGTCAGCTGCAGTTGGCACTCAATGTGATCTATGTTGGCAGACCTATAATAAACTGCGAAGTCGTCAACATAGAGGGATGATGGAATTCCACTTCGAACGGCACTAGTGATGCCGTTAATCGCTACGGCAAAAAGGGTGAGGCTCAAAATTGAACCTTGAGGTACGCCGTTCTCCTGTATCCGCTCCCGTGATATCGTGTTTCCTATGCGAACCCGAAAACGGCGAAGTTTTAAGAAGTTGCATAGGAATTCGGGTAGATGACCACGCATACCGTAATCATGTAGGTTACGGAGTATGCCGTACCGCCAGGTGGTGTCATAAGCCTTCTCCAGGTCGAGGAACACGCCGACGGCGTGCTGTTTCAGTAGAAACGCATCGGAAATATACCCCTCAAGGCGTGTTAGATTATCGACACTTGAGCAATGGCGACGAAATCCGCATTGCAAGTTGGACAGATGGTTATGTTTTTCTAGCCACCAATTTAACCGAGCGTTTATCATCCGCTCGAAGGTCTTACAGATGACACTCGTCAGGCAAATGGGGCGGTAGCTAGATGGAAGTGTGCGGTCCTTTCCGGGTCGAGGGATGGGGATGACAATACCCTCTCGCCAGGAGGAAGGGAAAACCCGCTCATGCCAAATGCGGTTATAGATGTTTAGAAGGAAACATAGCGCCTCAGATGGAAGATGTAGCAGCATCTGTCGGTGTACGTCATCGGGACCTGGAGAAGAATCCTTTGCTAACGCCAGAGAATGGGCGAGCTCGGCTGCGGTAAAAGGTTGGTTGTACGGCTCGGTGCAGTCACTATTAAAATTAAGTGGTACCCGCTCCGCCTTTTCCTTAATAGGCAGGAAGAGAGCGTCATAGCGGGCAGTTTGGCTCGCGGCAGCAAATGTCGTAGCTAGGGCTGCAGCTATGTCCTGCTCGGTGGTGCACAAGGAACCGTTGATGGCAAGGCCGGGAATTACCGTCCGGCGATACTTGCCATACATCCGCCGAACAGCTGACCATACTTGTTGGTTAGAACTGCACCGGGAAAGGGAAGAGACATAGGCTTCCCAAGATTTACGTTTTGCGTTGCGCAGTATAAAGCGTGCCCTAGCACGAGAACGTTTGAAGGCGACGAAGTTCCGTTCCGTCGGGTGCCGCTGAAAAATGCGCAAAGCACGTTTGCGTGCTTTGACAGCCAAACTGCATTCCTCGGACCACCACGGTACAGGGATATGACGCGGTGTAGGTGAACCTCGAGGAATGCTGGATTCTGCTGCGAGCAGGATCGAGCAAGTAAAGGATTCGACCATTTCATCGATGGTGTAGAAACCATCATCGATAAGGTTTATCAGGGAATGGAATTTTCCCCAATTAGCTTTGGAAAAAATCCAGCGAGGATGTCGAGAAGGTACACATTGGCGGCCAGAAAAATGAATGTTAATGGGGTAATGATCACTGAAAAAGAGGTCGGAGAGTACTGACCACTCAAGTAGTGGTATTAATGACGGACTACAGAAAGAAAGGTCTAGTACGGAATGTGTACCATAAGCGGATGATAGGACTGTCGGGTCACCAGTATTTAGCAGAAGCAGGTCAGACTTATCGAAGACGTCTACGAGGAGGCATCCACGGGCGTCATCAGTGTCTGAACCCCAGAGCGTGTGCTTGGAATTCAAATCTCCCACAAGGAGTAGTGGTGAGGGGAGCTGAGCCAATAGAGCTTGAAGGTCACGCTCTGGAACTATACTGAGCGGCGGCAGGTACATGTTGCATATGGTAAAACTGATGCTCTCCAGCTGTATCGGAACGGCCACAGCTTGCAATGGTGTGGTGAGAGGAACGTTGGCGGCTGAGATGTTAGGCGCCACTAAGGTAGCAACGCCACCGCATGCACGCATACCTGCAAGAGAGTCGCTTCTAAATGCAGAGAAAGAGTGAAGGTGTAAAGAGTGATTGGGATGTAAGTGGGTTTCCTGGAGACAAATAATTGATGGTGACCGTTGAGAAACTAAATGTTGTAGGTCTTGAGCACGAGCTCGAAAACCATTGACATTCCACTGGATTATTTCCATAAAGAGTTTTTAGCGGGCCGTTTTAACCTTTTTCTTGACATTGGCTGACTTGGGCCCTACGATTCGAAAATCGTTAGCGTCCTGTGACTCCGCTGATGTTCGGGAGTCAGAACTCCTACGGCTCGTAGAACGCGACCAGGATGTAATGGAGGGCGAGCGACTTCGTGATCTATGCTGTGGTCGGAATCGGTTTTTCACAGTTACTACGGGACTGTTGTTACCCGCTGATGGCTTGGTGTCTGGAGTCTGTACGGTTGAATCGGAGGTAGTGCTGGTGGATATACAAACGGTCTGTGACGTAGGTTTAACGGCTAGAAAGTCAGTCTTCGTGGATGCGTGGGCGACAGGGACGTGTTGAACAGCAACAGTGGTATTAGGAGTACGGCGAGCTGCTAGTGAATATCCAGTAGTAGTGGTAGCAGGCTTCAGTTGTTCGAAGCGCCGTCGTGCCTCTGGAAAAGTCAGGCGTTCCTTTACACGTAGCTCCTGAATACTTTTTTCGTCCATGAATCTAGGGCACTGTCCGAGCTGGAGGGATGACTACCGTCACAGTTCACGCAACAAGGTGTTCGCCTGCAGTTCGCATCGTCGCGCTTAGGTAGGCCACATTGCTCACAAAGAGCAGGATTGGTACATGTGACCTTAGTATGTCCGAACCGCTGACATTGGAAACAGCGCATGGGGTTCGGGACATACTGGCGGACGCTAGCACGTTCATAGCCGCAATAGATGTACTCGGGTAACTTAGTCCCAGCAAAAGTTAGCAAAACCGTACGTAAGGGGTACTCCTTGCCATCTTGCTTTCTTGTTAGCCGGTACGCCTGACAAACAAGTTGGTCAGAGAGGCAACTTACTATCTCTTCATTCGCAAGACCATCTAAGCTGGAGGTGGTGACTACTCCTCTACACGTATTCAGCGTTTTGTGTGGGGCTACCCGGATAGGGTGGGAGCCCAACAAAGACGCTTTTTGCAGCTTTTTAGACTGGTCTGCAGTTGAGGTCTCTAACAGTAAGCTACCGTCTCGGAGGCGCGAAGCGTTTTTAACCGGGCCGCTGATTTTATCAAGTTCTCGCTTTATATAAAATGGACTAACCTCTTTAAACGTTTTCCCATCACAAGCCAAGGTCATTATCAGAAAAGGATCAATGAAAGATTGTTTGCGCGGAGACATGATAGAGACCCCCATCCGGAACCCTCGGCGTCAGCCTGCCATCCGGGGGTTAAACAAAGAAAGACACCGAATCTTCAAGGTCTGTGCCGTCATGGCGACCTCACCCATGACCGATCTCATTTGTACCTCAGAAAAGCTACCCTTCAATCTCCACTGCTTGTCCGTATGGGTAAACCGTTCACCACGCACACCCCGGCTTTATGCCCCTACCACAGGAATAACCGCCTGTGGCTCCCCACTTTAGGCCGCGCTGCGTATAATAGGCACACGCGGAATCAGGGGACTTGTGGTTGATTACACCGGGGTTCCGTCAGCGGTAACACGTCCGGTCGGTGATACTAACCCAACGGCAACACGGCCGTCGGGAGATTAACACAGACCGGGCCCTCGAGGAGCTACGTGGGTGTACTTGACGGTGTGGACGGGCTCCGCACCTAAGGCTACACATAGGGGCAGTGCGAAGGGTCCGCTCAACCTTCACTTTTGAGACCTCCGGAGAGCACACATGTCGGAAGCCGCGCTGAAAACCGTGGGACAGAACCACGGAGATAGGAGAGATCCCTGCTGGTGAGACAGGAGTTATAAACCTAAGACCTTACGTGCTAATAATTATAATAAAAAACTAGAAGGTGAAGAAGGTGATGCATACTGATCAGCAGTAGCAGAGCGTGGCACAGTTGATGGAGGTGAAGGGGATGAAATGAGGGTGAGTGGCTAGGGACCCCGGGATCGCCAATCCCGCACCTACCGTAGTAGGTCCCTGGGGAAAAATACCAGAGCCTCTTCTGCCAGTTTTCGGGGTTACTGATGGGCCTTCTCGGCAGCCGTAGCGGTCGTGGGGTACACCAAGTCCCCCCGTACATCACCCCATCAGTCAGTCCCCTACTTGCTGTTCCCCACCCCTCGGGACGAGGACCGCAGAGGTTGGATTTTGAGGGGCAGCAGCGCATGGGGTTCGGGACATCCTGGCGGACGCTCGCACGCTCATAGCCGCAATAGATGTACTCGGGTAACTTAGTCCCGGCGAAAGTAAGAAAAACCGTACGTAAGGGGTATTCCTTGCCATCTTGTTTTCGGGTAAGCCGGTACGCCTGACAGACAAGTTGGTCAGAGAGGCAACTTACTATTTCCTCATTCGCAAGACCATGTAAACTGGAGGTGGTGACTATACCTCTACAGGTGTTCAGCGTTTTGTGTGGGACTACCCGGATAGGGTAGGAGCCCAACCAAGACGCTTTTTGCAGTTTTTTAGACTGGTCTGCAGTTGAGGTCTCTAACAGTAAGCTACCGTCTCGGAGACGTGTAGCATTTTTAACAGGGCCACTGATCTTATCTATTTCACGTTTTATATAAAATGGGCTAATATCCTTAAACGTTTTTCCATCGCATGCCAAGGTCATCAATAAATAAGGGTCAATGAAGGAGGTTTTGCGCGGAGACATGATGATAGAGACCCCCATCCGGAACCGTCGGCGACAGCCTGCCATCCGGGGGTGAAAAAAGAAAGACACCGAATCTTCACGGTCTGTGCCGTCATGGGGACCCCACGCATGACCGATCTCATTTGTACCTCAGAAAAGCTACCCTTCAATATCCACTGCTTGTCCGTATGGGTAAACCGTCCACCACGCACACCCCGGCTTTATGCCCCTACCACAGGAATAACCGCCTGTGGCTCCCCACTTTATGCCGCGCTGCGCATAAAGGGCACACGCGGATTCAGGGGACTTGTGGTTGATTACACCGGGGTTCCGTCAGCGGTAACACGTCCGGTCCGTGATACTAACCCAACGGCAAACACGGCCGTCGGGAGATTACCACAGACCGGGCCCTCAAGGAGCTACGTGGGTGTACTTGACGGTGTGGACGGGCTCCGCACCTAAGGCTACACATAGGGGCAGTGCGAAGGGTCCGCTCAACCTTCACTTTTGAGACCTCCGGAGAACACACATGTCGGAAGCCGCGCTGAAAACCGTGGGACAGAACCACGGAGATAGGAGAGATCCCTGCTGGTGAGACAGGAGTTATAAACCTAGGACCTTACGTGCTAATAATTATAATAAAAACTAGAAGGGGAAGAAGGTGATGCATACTGATCAGCAGTAGCAGAGCGTGGCACAGTTGATGGAGGTTGAAGGGGATGAAATGAGGGTGAGTGGCTAGGGACCCCGGGTTCGCCAATCCCGTACCTACCGTAGTAGGTCCCTGGGGAAGAATACCAGAGCCTCTTCTGCCAGTTTTCGGGGTTACTGATGGGCCTTCTCGGCAGCCGTAGCGGTCGTGGGGTACACCAAGTCCCCACCGTACATCATCCCATCAGTCAGTCCCCTACTTCCTGTTGCCCACCCCTCGGGACGAGGTCCGCAGAGGTTGGATTTTGAGGGGCGATAACAAGGATGATGATGGAGAAATACATCAAACAAAACGACAAGAACTGGAGATGGATTATAAAAACGATGCAAGCAACTCTTCTGTCATCTACCCTTTTGATATATCTGAAGTCTCTTTGGCAATAAGACAGTTAAAAATAAAGAAAGCCCCGGGACCTGATCATATAACAGCAGACGTTTTACAGAATTTGGAAAAGGAAGTTTCGGGGCAATTGTGTGATCTACTTAATCATTGTTTAATATCTGGGAAAGTGCCATACTGTTGGAAGGAAGCAACAATAGTCATATTGAAAAAAGATAAAGACAGAGATCAACAAATCCAAAGGCGTATCGGCCGATTTGCCTGTTGAACACATTGGGAAAGGTGCAAGAAATATTACTGCATAAAAGGATTAATGAACACAGAATTATGAAAGGTATGACAGAAAAGCAATTCGGTTTTAGAAAGTTCTTTTCAACAGAGGATGCCATAAATCAAGCAATTAAGAAGGTGAATACATCCAATAAGAAATACGTAGTTGCAATGTTTGTTGATATAGCAGGCGCTTTCGATAATCTATGGTGGCCCCAGTTGTTCAAGACATTGAGAGATAAGCAATATCCCAAAAGCCTGTACAATATTTTAAGAGATTACTGTAAGGACAGACGTGTATACATATATGGTGAAAATAAAATGATAACTAAGGAGATATCGAAAGGCTGCCCTCAGGGATCAATTTTAGGTCCGACATTTTGGGACATATTAACTGAGCCTATGTTAGAATATATGAGTAAACTCCCATATGTGCTTGATATAATAGCATATGCAGATGACCTATTAATATTAGTCGAAGCAAACAGTAGATCAGAACTAGAAGAAAAGGCTAACAACACTTTGGAGCGTTTGGATAGTTGGTGTAAGGAAGTTAAATTGCAAGTTGCGCCACAAAAGTCGATGTCCATGATAATGAAAGGGACGCTAAAAAGGGATCCAATAATTAAACTGGCTGGAGTTAAAGTATGCAGGAAAAAGGTAGTGAAATATTTGGGGATTCACATAGATGAAAAACAGCTTTATAATACACATATAAATGAGGTTAAAAATAAAGCTAATAATGTGATGATGAAATTATCTAATCTTACGACCAGAAAATTCAAGCTACCAACGGAGATAGTCAGTGTTTTTCACATGAGTTTTATGGTGGGCATAACCGCATATGGAGCTGGAATCTGGGCACATAGATTGAGTAATACCAAAAATATAAAAGTACTTAGATCAACACAGAGAAGAGCTTTGCTTAGGATGACCGGTGCAGCTTCTACTACGGGAACAGTGGCTCTGTTGGTGATTATGGCCATTTGGCCAATAGACTTATTAATTCTGATGAGAGCGGCATACTTTTGGTTGAAGAAGAGAGATCTAAAAAGAGTACAGGATATCATTGGAGAATGTTGTAGGACCAAAACAGAAGTACGATGGTGTTTAATACGACGATGGCAACAAGAATGGAATGAGATGACAATTAGCAGACGAACATACAATCTATTTCCAAACATAAAAGAAAGGTTGAATCTCAAAAACATATTGCCCGGAAAGGGTGTCATATTATATATAGCAGGACACGGTCCATTTAACACATATTTCAAGAAGATAGGAAAGATACCTAGCGATATCTGTGATGTATGTCAAGTGCAAGACTCACCAGAACATGTCATTTTTGAATGTATTAAATACAAAAAGACTTTCCAGGAATATAGAGAGTTACTAGCTGTGAAACAAGTATATAACATCATTAGATATGAATACGATCTTAAAATCTTAGAGAAGATGGTTCTCACAGTTTCTGACGTAGTAATGGAACAATATAAGATCAATAGACTTCAGAATCAGCCAAGACGCATACGTCAGCATAGACCCAATGGTGAACAGTCTGCACCTAGAAGTTCCAGTAGATTAAGACGACATCGGGAACTAGAAGTAGATAGGACACAGCTATAAGTATCTCAGGAAGAAGGATTAGACATAAATCAGGAAACTGTTTCGGATATAGAATGAAGACAGGTAGAAGGAGACGCAGTTATCAGAATCGGGAACAGGAAGTCAATATAGAGGAGACAGGCTAACAACTTAATGAATTTTGTAACTTCCCTTGTGGAGGATATTATATTAAAACATGTAACATAGGATTGTATCTGCAAAGATTATAATTTATTATTGTTAAATCATATTAAATTATTAAATAAATCAAATAAAATTGTAAATAATCGTGTCCAGGTTTAGCTTCTAGATGCCTGGACAATAGATTAGCAGATAATATTTTTTTATTTTTTTTATATGTTTTTATATTTTTTTTATTTTTTTATATTTTTTATATTTTTTTATTTTTTTTTTATTTTTTTTATTTTTTATTTTTTTTATTTTTATCCCCTTGGCTGAAGACGCGCTGGTATCGTCTCAGTAGTTGTCGAACTTTCTCGAGCTGCTTTGCGGTCAGGTGGTCGGCCGCCCTCTCCAGTAGGCCTTCTAGCCGGGGCCCAGGTGTTGCGTCGGCACCGGCTCCTGCGTCTTGTCGATTGCTGTTACGCTTACTACGGGCTCGCACGTTCCCAACTCCGTCCCGGCCTGGACGTCGTGATCGGTGTCCGTTGGATTTAGCAGTCTCACTGGCACCTCCTCTCGGCACGGCAGCAATGCCCTGGCTACTCACAGTCCGCGTACAGGCGTCTTCTGGTCCAGCATCATGTTCCTGGTTCTCTGGCCTTCCAGTAGCGCCGTCACCACCACCTCGCTCCTCGCGGGGACAACCACGTCTTCGTTCAAGATGACCCTGCAGATTCCAAGGCACTCTTCGGGTTGACGGAGTATAACCTCTTCTCCGTTGAGCCGCAGGAGCTTCCTGCCGACGTCGACCGGCACTCATGAGGGCATCCAGTCCCAGAATCACCTCCTCAGCCACCTTCGCGGCTAACCCCCACAGACGCACGGCACTCCGTCCCAAGGTCAGCTCCAACAGGGCCTGCTTCTCTACAGGCAAGGTGTCGCCCAATGTCGGGACAAGCTGGTATGGCCGGCTCGGCTTCCTTGTCGGCAAACCCTTCGCCACGTCAGGTCTGATGATGGTCACGGCTGCCCCGGTGTCCACAAGCATGCGACACGGCTTCCCTCTCACCCAACTGGCTGACGCCGGCTGACGGCGCGCAGTGCCACTCGAGGGTATGGTGGTGGTGATGACGCCGAGGTACCCCTCTCCACGACGGCCCTTACTCGTTTTCCGGCTGCTCTTCCTGGTGTGGGCAGTCTCTCTCCAGGTGTCCGGGCTGTCCACACCCCCAACACAGGCCACTAGGTCTTCGCCGGCGTCCCTCGGCTGGTCTTCTGTCTGCGGTGTAGCGGACACTCCTCGTTCTCGACGTCGGGATAGCTGTTACCTTGGCCGCCTCCATCCTTAATGCTGCCGTTAGCGCCTCGTGGATGGTTATATAATCGCCGAGCATTAGGCACTGACGAATCTCCGTGTCTCGTACTCCGTCAACGTATGTGTAGGCAGCTTCCCGGAATACGAACTTTGGTGGGAGGTAGACTAGGGCCTTGCTAGCCAGTTGTTCAACTGCCAGGGCGAACTCCTGCAGCGTCTCCCCTGGCTGCTGTGACCTTGCCTTTAGGTGGCTGCGGTACGCTGCGGCTAAGCGGTGGTTTCCAAAACGATTCTCCAGGGCCTCCCAGATGTCCTTGGGCGCCGCCGTTGTCTGTACCGCGTTCAGGACTTCCGCGGCCCGTCCCTAGAGGCTGGCTATTAACTGTGTGGCCTCCTCCTCTGGTGACCATTTGTTGTGCTTGGCCACTGTGTCGAACTGGCGGTGGCAGACCTCAAATGTTGACGCGCCGTCATATTTCGGAGGTTTGACGCGCGCCAATGTTGTGTCGCGCCCGGTGCGTCGGCCTTCAAATCGTTCAACCTCCTGCCGACTACGTCCTCCACCATGGCGATCAGGGACTTGACGCTGCAGTCGGCCTTTCTTTCCAGGTCGTTAACGCGGCTTGCCAGATCCTCGACGCGCTCGTCTACTTGGCCCATCCGCTTGCCCAGCTCCGTCACGTCATCCCTCACGCCAGCCAACTGTTCCTCAAATTTGGCGGCGAGTGCCTCGTTCGCTACTTTCATTTCCGTGGCCATCTTTGCGGTCATTGTCGTGGCCAAGTAGTTGTTTGCCGTTTTCGTCTTCGCTGTTAATTCGGCCCTCATTTCTTCCATCTTCTCCGTGATGTCGTTGGCCGTCTTCATTTGTTGAACTCTGCGGCCAGGTTGTTGTTTGCCCCTTCTGTTTTTGTTGTTAACTCGTTCATCTTCGCGGCCAGGTTGTTATTTGTCGTCTCTAACTTCTTTTCCATTTTCTCGGTGATGTTGTCAGTTGCCGTCTTCATTTCCGAAGTCAGTTCGGCCTTCATTTTCATCTTCTCCCAAATCTTTTCCAATGCCGCGTCCATGGTTGTAATGTTCGGTGATGTTGTCGTCCCGCTTCCTTACACCAGTGTGACTTTGTGGGTTCGTGAAATTAAAAGTCCAATTGCACAAACTCAAAATGTTCTTTATTTCCACCGACTTACAGTTGAACACTTGCCAATTACACAGAATTACGTAATGCACACAATTACGGTTCACCAGTTCGTCCGTTACAGTTCCACTTTGCTCTCGCAATGACGTACACTCTCCGATGCACGTACACAGTCTTCTCGTCCGTACACTAGCACGGCGCTCCTACGCTGCTCGCCAAGAATTGAACTTTCCTCCAGCCCGAAGCGTTGCTTATATAGGACCAACTGGCCAATTAGAAGGTTCCGGATTACATAAAATATGTATGTTCGAGAACTCAGGGGAAGAGGAAAGAGACGGCACAGTGGCCAGCGAGTGAGTGAGTGTGTTGTGTTTTAGGGCCCGTCGACAACAAGGTCATTTGGGCCCGAAGTCAATACTAAAAACCTAAAAGCTATAAAAATTTAGCTAAAACGGTAAAATATAGTAAAATCACTCAACTATTAAAAGAACATTAAAAACGACCTAAAGACTAATACTTTAAAAACGCTACAGTAATAAATATAAAATGAAAGTCACACTTGTTTATTAAAACCTATTTAAAAAAAACCGCAGTACCTTATCCACGGCCACTGGGTCGTCACCTAAAACACCTTGCAAGTTAGTCCCCAAGCCCAAAGACTGGCGAACGCGGGCGTACTGCGGGCAATGCAGCAATACGTGCCGCAACGTGAGGCATACTGCACACGGAGCACACACAGGGGCCGGTTCCCCTCTTAGCAGATGGCCATGAGTTGCTCGTGTGTGCCCAATTCTCATCCGGGTGAGTATCACCTCCGCTCGCCGGTTATCCCTGCAGGAAGTTAGCCAGGGTTGTACGCTTTCCTTTATTGCCCGGAGTTGTGTGCCTTCTAAAGCTGTCCAGGATTGCTGCCAAGCAGATAGGAGCTGGCGACGGAAAAAACGTTGCACATCCTGGTATGGCACCGTAGTTGTTAAACTCCGGGGCAAACGGCAAGCGGACTTAGCAGCCGCGTCCGCCTCCTCGTTCCCGGAAATGGCCACATGGCCTGGGGTCCAAGTAAAAACAAAATGGTATCCTCGACCGAGCATTTGCGAGATCTGGGCCTGTATTTTTAAAACAAGAGAGTGAGCGGCAGTGTGCTGTTTCAAGGCCTGAAGAGCACTGAGAGAGTCGGTGCAAACAATAAAATAGCTAGGGGCTAACTTTAAAATAAAAAGGAGCAAATAGTAGATTGCATACAGCTCTGCTGAAAAGACCGAAGTTGAGTCCAGAAGTCGAAATTTGTGAGCCTCACCGTTAACGAAGAACGCGCAACCCGTAGCGTTACCTAACTGAGAACCGTCTGTAAAGACCGGAACATAGTTAGGGTAACGGCCCAGTAATTCGGAAAAAAGTTGTTGGAACACCGAATGTGGAGTAGCGAGTCTAGAGTTGTTTGAAAGAGCGAGATCGAGCCGCGCACGATTGAGCTGCCATGCAGGATAGGGGCAGATGGACGACCTCTCCACGCGAGGCATTCGGAGGCCATGCGAATGTAGTAGATCCCGAAATCTTATTCCCACGGGGCGAGTCCGAGAACCAGGGCGCATATAACGGTGGACTAAATCTGGACACAGAACTGGTTTAAAACAAGGATGATTGGGATAACTTGCCAACTTCAAAACGTATAAGCAGAGTAACAGCGAGCGACGAATATGGAGTGGAGGTTCGCCTGAGTCTGCATACAGGCAGTCGACTCGACTGGTGCGGAAAGCTCCTGTGGCAAGGCGGATGCCAGTATGATGCACGGTGTGTAAAAGGCGAAGTTTAGAGGCGGTCGCTGCGCCATAAATAAAACTGCCATAGTCCAGCTTGGACCGAACCAGAGAGCGGTACAGCCACAACATTACCGTGCGATCGCCCCCCAAGATGCTCCAGATAATACCTTCAGCACCCGAAGAGAACGATCGCAAGAGGCTCGAAAGTGACGAATGTGGTGCTCCCAATTGAGTTGTCGGTCCAAAAAGAGGCCCAAGAACTTCAGGTGCGACACAAATGGCAGGGGTGTGCCGTTCAAATGAAGATCAGGAGGCGGGTGAATACCTCGTAGGCGGTGAAAGTGGATACACTGCGTCTTCGCAGCTGAAAAACGGAAGCCGGTTTGAAGCGCCCAAGCTGCTAGCTGGGTAATGGTCAGCTGCAGTTGGCGCTCAATGTGATCTATGTTGGCAGACCTATAATAAACTGCGAAGTCGTCAACATAGAGGGATGATGGAATTCCACTTCGAACGGCACTAGTGATGCCGTTAATCGCTACGGCAAAAAGGGTGACGCTCAAAATTGACCCTTGAGGTACGCCGTTCTCCTGTATCCGCTCCCGTGATATCGTGTTTCCTATGCGAACCCGAAAACGGCAAACTTATAAAAAGTTGCACAGGAATTCGGGTAGATGACCACGCATACCGTAATCATGTAGGTTACGGAGTATGCCGTACCGCCAGGTGGTGTCATAGGCCTTCTCCAGGTCGAGGAACACACCCACGGCGTGCTGTTTCAGTAGAAACGCATCGGAAAAATACCCCTCATGGCGTGTTAGATTATCGACACTTGAGCGATGGCGACGTAAACCGCATTGCAGGTTGGACAGATGGTTATGTTTTTCTAGCCACCAATTTAACCGAGCGTTTATCATTCGTTCGAATGTCTTACAGATGACACTCGTCAGGCAAATGGTGCGGTAGCTAGATGGTAGCGTGCGGTCCTTTCCGGGTCGAAGGATGGGGATGACAATACCCTCTCGCCAGGAGGAAGGGAAAACCCGCTCATGCCAAATGCGGTTATAGATGTTTAAAAGGAAACATAGCGCCTCAGATGGAAGATGTAGCAGCATCTGTCGGTGTACGTCATCGGGACCTGGAGAACAATCCTTTGCTAACGCCAGAGAATGGGCGAGCTCGGCTGCGGTAAAAGGTTCGTTGTACGGCTCGGTGCAGTCACTATTAAAATTAAGTGGTACCCGCTCCGCCTTCTCCTTAATAGGCAGGAAGAGAGCATCATAGCGGGCAGTTTGGCTCGTGGCAGCAAATGTGGTAGCTAGGGCTTCAGCTATGTCCTGCTCGGTGGTGCACATGGAACCGTTGATGGCAAGGCCGGGAATTACCGTCCGGCGATACTTGCCATACATCCGCCGAACAGCTGACCATACTTGTTGGGTAGAGCTGCGCCGGGAAAGCGAAGACACATAGGCTTCCCAAGATTTAAGCTTTGCGTTGCGCAGTATAAAGCGTGCCCTAGCGCGAGAACGTTTGAAGGCGACGAAGTTCCCTTCCGTCGGGTGCCGCTGAACAATGCGCAAAGCACGTTTGCGTGCTTTGACAGCCAAAGTGCATTCCTCGGACCACCACGGTACAGGGATATGACGTGGTGTAGGTGAACCTCGAGGAATGCTGGATTCTGCTGCGAGCAGGATCGAGCAAGTAAAATATTCGACCATTTCATCGATGGTATGGAAACCATCATCGATAAGGTTCGGGCCCAAATGACCTTGATGTCGACGGGCCCTTAAAAACCACACTCACTCGATAAGGTTTATCAGGGAATGGAACTTTCCCCAATTAGCTTTGGAATAATCCAGCGAGGATGCCGAGAAGGTACACATTGGCGGCCAGAAAAATGAATGTTAAGGTGGTAATGATCACTGACAAAGAGGTCGGAAAGTACTGACCACTCAAGTAGTGGTACTAATGACGGACTGCAGAAAGAAAGGTCTAGTACGGAATGTGTACCATAAGCGGATGATAGGAATGTCGGGTCACCAGTATTTAGCAGAAGCAGGTCAGACTTATCGAAGACGTCTACGAGGAGGCATCCACAGGCGTCATCAGTGTCTGATCCCCAGAGCGAGTGCTTGGCATTCAAATCTCCCAAAAGGAGTAGTGGTGAGGGGAGCTGAGCCAATAGAGCTAGAAGATCCCGCTCTGGAACTATACTGAGCGGCGGCAGGTGCATGTTGCAGATGGTAAAACTGATGCTCTCCAGCTGTATCCTAACGGCCACAGCTTGCAATGGTGTGGTGAGAGGAACGTTGGCGGCGGAGATGTTGGGCGCCACTAAAGTAGCAACGCCACCGCTTGCACGCATACCTGCAAGAGAATCGCTTCTAAATGTCGAAAAAGAGTGAAGGTGTAACGAGTGATTGGGATGTAAGTGTGTTTCCTGGAGACAAATAATTGATGGTGACCGTTGGGAAACTAAATGTTGTAGGTCTTGAGCACGAGCTCGAAAGCCATTGACATTCCACTGGATTATTTCCATTTAGAGTGATTTAATGGGCTGTCTTAACTTTTTTATTGACCTTGGATGACTTGGGGCCCACGATGCGAAAGGCGCTAGCGTCCTGCGACTCTCCAGATGTACGAGAGTCAGAAGAACTCCTTCGGCTCGCTGAGCGAGACCGGGATTTCTTCGAAGGAGTGCGACTGCGTGATCTATGTGATGGCCGTGATCGGTTTCTTACAAGCACTACTTGGTTAGCAGTGCTTGTGGACGGTTTGGGTACTGGTGCCTGTGAGGTTGAAGTGGTGGCGGTGGTGGTGGTAGTAGTGCTGTTGGTAGCTGTAGGTGTGTTACGAGACGTGGGAGGAAAGTCGGTCTGTGTGGACGCGTGAGCAACAGGGATGTGTTGGACGGCAACAGTGGTACCAGGAGTGCAGCGGACGGCTGATGCATAGTTGCTGGTGGTAGAGGGCTTCAGTTGTTCGAAGCGCTGTCGTGCCTCAGGAAATGTGAGGCGTTCCTTAACGCGCAGCTCCTGAATACTCTTTTCGTCCAGGAATCGTGGACACTGTCGCGAGCTCAACGGATGATCTCCGCCACAGTTAACGCAGCAGGGTTTTCGGCTGCAGTTCGGGTCTTCGTGAGCCGGAAGGCCACATCGTTCACACAGGGCTGGATGGTTACACGAGCCCTTCGTATGTCCGAAGCGCTGACACTGAAAACAGCGCATGGGGTTCGGGACATATTGACGGACGCTAGCACGCTCATATCCACAGTAAATGTATTCAGGTAATTTACTGCCTGAGAAGGTTAGAAAGACTGTGCGGAGGGGATATTCCTTGCCATTCTGTGTGCGGGTTAACCTGTACGCTTGACCGACAAGCTGATCTGAGAGACAGCTAACGATTTCTTCGTTGGCAAGACCATCTAAGCTGGAGGTGGTGACTACTCCTCTGCAAGTGTTCAGCGATTTGTGTGGGGCTACCCGGATTGGGTAGGAGCCCAACAAATTCGCTTTCTGTAGCTTCTTAGATTGGTCTGCGCTGGTACTCTCTAATAATAACGTACCGTCTCTGAGGCACGTCGCATTCTTAACAGGGCCACTGATCTTGTCTAGCTCACGCTTTCTATAGAACGGACTCAAATCTTTAAACGTTTTGCCATCACATGCCAAGGTCATAACCAAAAATGGGTCGATGAAAGAGGGTTTGCGCGGATACATTATGATTAGGACCCCCATCCGGAACCGTCGGCGTCAGCCTGCCATCCGGGGGTTAAAAAAGAAACACACCGAATCTTCACGGTCTCTGCCGTCATGGGGACCCCACCCATGACCGATCTCATTTGTACCTCAGAAAAGCTACCCTTCAATATCCACTGCTTGTCCGTATGGGTAAACCGTTCACCACGCACACCCCGGCTTTATGCGCCTACCACAGGAATAACCACCTGTGGCTCCCCACTTTAGGCCGCGCTGCGCATAAAGGGTACACGCGGATTCAGGGGACTTGTGGTTGACTACACCGGGGTTCCGTAAGCGGTAACACGTCCGGTCCGTGATACTAACCCAACGGCAACACGGCCGTCGGGAGATTAACACATACCGGGCTCTCAAGGAGCTACGTGGGTGTACTTGACGGTGTGGAGGGGCTCCGCACCTAAGGCTACACATAGGGGCAGTGCGAAGGGCCCGCTCAACCTTCACTTTTGAGACCTCCGGAGAGCACACATGTCGGGTGAGTGAGTGAGTGAGTGAGTGAGTGTGTGGTTTTAGGGCCCGTCGACAGCAAGGTCATTTGGGCCCGAAGTCAAGACTAAAACCTAAAAACTACATAAATTAGCCTAAAAGGTAAAATAAAATAAAATCACTCCACTATTAAAAGTACATAAAAAACCATCCAAAGACTAATAGGTTAAAATCACTAAAAATAACAAATATAAAAAGCAAGTCAAACATGTTTTTTAAAATCGATTTCCGCAACAAACCGCAGTGCCTTAACTACGGCCACTGGGTCGTCCCCTAAAACATGGAATTCGGGTACATGACCACGCATTCCGTAACCATGTAGGTTACGGAGTACGCCGTACCGCCAGGTGGTGTCATATGCCTTCTCCAGGTCGAGGAACACGCCCACAACGTGCTGTTTCAGTAAAAAGGCATCGGAGATATACCCCTCAAGGCGTGTTAGATTATCGACAATTGAGCGATGGCGACGAAAACCGCATTGCAAGTTGGACAGATGGTTATGTTTTTCTAGCCACCAATTTAACCGAGCGTTTATCATTCGCTCCAACGTCTTACAGATGACACTCGTCAGGCAAATGGGGCGGTAGCTAGATGGGAGCGTGCGGTCCTTTCCAGGTCGAGGGATGGGGATGACAATACCCTCTCGCCAGGAGTGAGTGAGTGTGTGGTGTTTAAGGGGCCGTCGACAACAAGGTCATTTGGGCCCGAAGCCAATACTAAAACCTAAAAGCTATAAAAATTAAGCTAAAAGGGGTAAAATATTATAAAACACTCAGCTGTTAAAAGGACATTAAAAACTATCTAAAAACACTTTAAAAACTCTGAAAGTAATAAATATAAAATACAAGTCAAACTTGTTGATTAAAACCGATTTTAAAAACAAACCGCAGTGCCTTATCCACGGCCACTGGGTCGTCCCCTAAAACATCCATCAAGTTAGTTCCCAAGCCTACTGACTGGCGAACGCGGGCGTACTGCGGGCAGTCTAGCAATACATGCCGCACAGTGAGTCGTACTGCACATGGAGCACACACTGGGGCCGGTTCCCCTCTTAATAAATGGCCGTGAGTCACTCGTGTGTGACCAATTCTCAGCCGGGTGAGTATCAACTCGGCTCGCCGGTTATCCCTGCAGGAGGTTAGCCAGGGTTGTACGCTCTCCTTTATTGCCCGGAGTTGTGTGCCTTCCAAAGCTGTCCAGGAGTGCTGCCAAGCAGATAGGATTTGGCGACGGAGAAAACGTTGCACATCTTGGTATGGCACTGTAGTTGTTAAACTCCGGGGAAACGGCAAGCGGATTTAGCAGCCGCGTCCGCCTCCTCATTCCCAGAAATGCCCACATGCCCTGGGGTCCAGGTAAAAACAAATTGGTATCCGCGACTAAGCATTTGCGAGATCAAGGCCTGAATTTTTAAAACTAGCGTGTGAGTTGCAATGTGTTGTTGCAAGGCCTGAAAGCACTTAGAGAGTCAGTGCAAACGATAAAATTGCCAGGAACTAACTTACAAATAAAAAGGAGCAGATAGAGGATGGCATACAGTTCTGCTGAAAAAACAGAGGTGCAGTCCAAAAGGCGAAATTTATGAGCCTCGCCGTTAATGACGAATGCGCAACCCGTAGTGCTACCCAACTGGGAACCATCTGTAAAGCCCGGAACATAATTAGGGTAACGGTCCAGTAGTTCGGCAAAAAGTTGTTGGAATACCGAATGTGGGGTAGCTAGTCTCGAGTTTGTGGAAAGAGCAAGATCGAACCGCGCACGCTGGAGCTGCCATGCGGGATAACGACCCAGGGACGACCGCTTCACGCGAGGCATTCGGAGGTCATGTGTACGGGAGAGTTCCCGGAATCTTACTCCCGTTGGGCGTGTCCGAGAACTAGGGTGCGTATAACGGTGGGCTAAGTCGGGATGCAGAACTGGTTTAAAACATGGATGGTTTGGGTAACTTGCCAACTTTGCGACGTAGGAACAGAGTAGCGTCGAGCGACGAATAGAAAGTGGAGGCTCGCCGGAGTGTGCATACAAGCAGTCGACGCGACTTGTGCGGAAAGCTCCTGTGGCAAGTCGGATACCTGTATGATGTACGGTGTCTAAAAGGCGAAGTTAAGAGGCGGTCGCTGCGCCATAAATAAAACCGCCGTAGTCCAGCTTGGTTCGGACCAGGGAGCGATACAGCCTCAACATTACCGTACGATCGCCCCCCCCCCCAAGATGCTCCAGATAATACCTTCAGCACCCGCAGAGAACGATCGCATGAGGCTCGAAGGTGACGAATGTGGCGCTCCCAGTTGAGTTGTCTGTCCAAGTAGAGGCCCAAGAACTTCAGGTGCGAGACAAACGGCAGGGGTGTGCCGTTCAAGTGCAGATCAGGTGGAGGGTGAATACCTCGTAGACGATGGAAGTGGACACATTGTGTCTTCGCAGGAGAAAAACGGAAGCCGGTGCGAAGCGCCCAGGCTGCCAGCTCGTTGACGGTCAACTGCAGTTGACGCTCTATATGATCTCAGTTATAAGAGCGATCATATATAGCGAAGTCGTCAACATAGAGGGACGACGGAATTCCGCCGCGAACGACACTAGTGATGCCGTTAATAGCCACGGCAAAAAGGGCGACGCTGAGAATCGACCCTTGAGGTACACCATTCTCCTGGATCAGCTCCCTTGAGATACTGTTCCCTATTCGGACACGAAAACGACGTAGTGCTAAAAAATTTCTTAAAAATTCCGGTAAGTGGCCTCGCATACCGTAACTGTGAAGGTTACGTAGTATGCCATACCGCCAAGTGGTGTCATAAGCCTTCTCCAGGTCAAAGAATACTCCCACCACATGCTGTTGCAGTAGAAAAGCATCATGAATGTAAGCCTCAATGCGTGTTAGATTGTCAACACTAGAGCGATGGCGACGAAAACCACATTGAAGGTTGGACAGCTGGTTATTAGTTTCGAGCCACCACACTAACCGAGAGTTTACCATTCGCTCAAAGGTCTTACAGACGACACTCGTCAGGCAAATGGGGCGGTAGCTTGATGGAAGTGTGCGGTCCTTTCCGGATCGGGGATGGGGATGACAATACCCTCTTGCCAGCAAGATGGAAAGACCCGCTCATGCCAGATGCGGTTATACATGCCTAAAAGGAAAGACATCGCATCGGGTGGAAGATGTAGCAGCATCTGTCTGTGGATGTCATCGGGACCGGGAGAAGAGTCCTTAGCTAGGGCTAAAGAATGTGAAAGCTCGGCAGCGGTAAAAGGTTGGTTGTACGGCTCATTACATCGCTATTAAAATTAAGTTTTGTTCGCTCCGCAGCTTCCTTAATAGGAAGGAAGAGGGCGTCGTAACTAGCCGTTTGGCTAGTAGCAGCGAATGAGGTGGCAAGGGCTTCGGCTATATCTTGCTCGGCAGTGCAGATGGAACCGTTGAGGGCAAGTCCGGGAATGACCGTTCGGCGATACTTGCCATGCATCCGCCGAACAGCTGACCATACCTGTTTGGTGGAGCTGCGACGAGAAAGGGAAGACACGTAGGCTTCTCAGGATCTTCGTTTCGCATTGCGAAGCACAAAACGTGCCCTAGCTCGAGAACGTTTAAAAGCAACGAAGTTCTTTTCCGTCGGGTGCAACTGAAAAAGCCGTAAAGCACGTTTGCCACACGGCATTCCTCAGACCACCAGGGTACAGGGGTATGACGTGGGGTAGAAGAACCTCGAGGAATGCTGGATTCAGCGGCGAGCAGGATGGAACATGTAAAATATTCCACCATTTCATCGACGGTGTCAAAACCATCGTCGGTGAGGTGTATATGGAAATTAAACTTTTCCCAGTCAGCCTTGGAAATAATCCAGCGAGGATGTCGCGAAGGCGCATGGTGGCGGCCGGATAAGCGGATGTTAATTGGGTAATGATCGCTCCCAAAGAGGTCGGAAAGCACACACCAATCAAGGAGTGGATCTAATACCGGGCTACAGAAAGAGACGTCTAGTACCGAGTGCGTACCATAAGCGGATGACAAGAATGTCGGGTCACCAGTGTTCAGCAAAATCAGGTCATACGAATCAAATGTGTCTACTATGAGGCAGCCGCGAGCATCATCAATGTCGGAGCCCCATAGCGTGTGTTTGGCATTCAGATCTCCCAAGATGAGTAACGGTGAGGGGAGCTGAGCCACAGGAGCTTGAAGATCCTGCTTTTGAATTAAACAGAGCGGGGGCAGGTAAATGTTGCAGATGGTAAAAGAGATGCTCTCTCGCTGTATACGAACAGCGACAGCTTGCAACGGCGTGGTTAATGGTATATTGGTGGCATAGATATTAGGCGCCACTAAAGTAGCGACGCCACCGCTTGCTCGTGTGCCTGCAACGGAGTCTCCCCTAAATGCCGAAAAAGTGCTTAGGTGTAATGAGTGATAGTGATGCAAATGGGTTTCTTGGAGACAAATAACTGATGGTGACCGTTGAGAAACTAAACACTGTAGGTCTTGAACGCGAGCTCGGAAACCATTGACGTTCCACTGGATTATTTCCATAAAGAGTTTTTAGCGGGCCGTTTTAACCTTTTTCTTGACCTTGGCTGATTTGGGCCCTACGATTCGAAAATCGTTAGCGTCCTGTGAGTCCGCTGATGTTCCGGATTCAGAACTCCTACGGCTCGTAGAACGAGACCGGTATCTAATAGAGGACGAACGACTTCGCGATCTATGCTGTGGTCGGGATCGGTTTTTCACAGTTACTACGGGATTGTTACTCGCTGAAGGCTTGCTGTCTGGAAACGGAACGGAAGTAGTGCTGGTGGATATACAAACAGTCTGAGACGTAGGTTTAACGGCTAGAAAGTCAGTCTGCGTGGATGCGTGGGCGACAGCGACGTGTTGAACAGCAACAGTGGTATTAGGAGTACGGCGAGCTGCTAGTGCATATCCAGTGGTAGTGGTAGCAGGCTTCACTTGTTCGAAGCGCCGTTGTGCCTCTGGAAAAGTCAGGCGTTCCTTTACACGTAGCTCCTGAATACTTTTTTCGTCCATGAATTTAGGGCACTGTCGCGAGCTGGAGGGATGACTACCGCCACAGTTCACGCAACAAGGTGTTCGACTGCAGTTAGGATCGTCGTGTTGCGCCAGGCCACATTGCTCACAAAGAGCAGGATTGGTACATGTGGCCTTAGTATGTCCGAACCGCTGACATTGGAAACAGCGCATGGGGTTCGGAACATACTGGCGGACGCTAGCACGTTCATAGCCGCAATAGAGTGAGTGGTGTTTAAGGGCCCGTCGACAGCAAGGTCATTTGGGCCCTAAGTCAACACTAAAATCTAAAAGATACACAAATTAAGCTAAAAGGTAAAAAAAATCACTCAACTACTAAAAGTACATAAAAAAGCCACTACTAAGACTAACAATTTAAAATCTCTAAAATCAACAAATTAAAAATAACACTGAACTATTAAAAACACATAAAAACCAGTTCCAAGTCTAATAATTTAAAATCGCTAAAATTAACAAATATAAAATCCAAGTTAGACTTGTTTGTTAAAACCAATTTCGGTAACAAACCGCAGTGCCTTAATCACGGCCACTGGGTCGTCCCCTAAAATTCTTGGCAAGTTAGCTCCCAAGCCTATTGACTGGCGAACGCGGGCGTACTGGGGGCAATCAAGCAGTACGTGCCGTACCGTGAGGCGTACTGCACACGGGGCACACACAGGGGCCGGTTCCCCTCTCAAAAGATGGCCATGAGTTGCACGTGTGTGCCCAATTCTCAGCCGGGTGAGTATCACCTCGGCTCGCCGGTTATCCCTGCAGGAAGTTAGCCAGGGTCGTACGCTGTCTTTAATTGCCCGGAGTTGTGTGCCTTGTAAAGCTGTCCAGGAGTGCTGCCAAGCAGAGAGGAGTTGGCGACGGAAAAAACGTTGCACGTCCTGGAATGGCACTGTAGTTGTTAAACTCCGAGGCAAACGGCAAGCAGACTTAGCAGCCGCGTCCGCCTCCTCGTTCCCGCAAATCCCAACATGGCCTGGCGTCCAAGTAAAAACAAGATTGTATCCGCGACTGAGCATTTGCGAGATCTGAGTCTGTATTTTTGAAACCAGTGTGTGAGCGGTAGTGTGCTGTTGTAAGGCCTGAAGCGCACTTAGACAGTCAGTGCAGACGATAAAAGAGCCAGGAGCTAACTTGCAAATAAAAAGGAGCAAATAAAAGATGGCATACAGCTCTGCTGAGAAGACCGAAGTGGAGTCCAGAAGTCGAAATTTATGAGTCTCACCGTTAATGCGGAATGCGCAACCCGTAGCGTTACCTAACTGGGAACCGTCTGTAAAGACCGGAACGTAGTTAGGGTAACGGCCCAGTAATTCGGCAAAAAGTTGTTGGAACACCGAATGTGGAGTAGCGAGTCTAGGGTTGTTTGAAAGAGTTAGATCGAACCGCGCACGATTGAGCTGCCATGCAGGATAAGGGCAGATGGACGACCTCTCCACGCGAGGCATTCGGATGCCATGGGAATGTAGGTGATCCCGAAATCTTATTCCCACGGGGCGTGTCCGAGAACCAGGGCGCATATAACGGTGGACTAAATCTGGACACAGAACTGGTTTAAAACAAGGATGATTGGGATGACTTGCCAGCTTCGAGACGTATGAGCAGAGTAACATCGAGCGACGAATATGCAGTGGAGGTTCGCCTGAGTCTGCATACAGGCAGTCGACTCGACTGGTGCGGAATGCTCCTGTGGCAAGGCGGATGCCAGTGTGATGCACGGTGTCTAAAAGGCGAAGTTTAGAGGCGGTCGCTGCGCCATAAATAAAACTGCCATAGTCCAGCTTGGACCGAACCAGAGAGCGGTACAGCCTCAACATTACCGTGCGATCGCCCCCCAAGATGCTCCAGATAATACCTTGAGCACCCGAAGAGAACGATCGCAAGAGGCTCGAAGGTGACGAATGTGGTGCTCCCAATTTAACTGTCGGTCCAAGTAGAGGCCCAAGAACTTCAGGTGTGAGACAAATGACAGGGGTGTGCCGTTCAAATGAAGATCAGGAGGCGGGTGAATACCTCGTAGGCGGTGAAAGTGGATACACTGCGTCTTCGCAGCTGAAAAACGGAAGCCGTTTTGAAGCGTCCAAGCTGCTAGCTGGGTAATGGTCAGCTGCAGTTGGCGCTCAATGTGATCTATGTTGGCAGACCTATAATAGACTGCGAAGTCGTCAACATAGAGGGATGATGGAATTCCACTTCGAACGGCACTAGTGATGCCGTTAATCGCTACGGCAAAAAGGGTGACGCTCAAAATCGACCCTTGAGGTACACCGTTCTCCTGTATCCGTTCCTGGGATATCGTTTTACCTATACGCACACGAAAACGGCGAAGTTTTAAAAAATTACATAAAAACTCGGGTAGATGACCACGCATGCCGTAACCATGTAGGTTACGGAGTATGCCGTACCGCCAAGTGGTGTCATAGGCCTTCTCTAGGTCGAGGAACACGCCCACGGTATGTTGCTTCAGTAGAAAGGAATTGGAAATATACCCCTCAAGGCGTGTTAGGTTATCGACACTTGAGCGATGGCGACGAAAACCGCATTGCAAGTTGGACAGATGGTTATGTTTTTCTAGCCACCAATTTAACCGAGCGTTTACCATTCGCTCGAATGTCTTACAGATGACACTCGTCAGGCAAATGGGGCGGTAGCTAGATGGAAGCGTGCGGTCCTTTCCGGGTCGAGGGATGGGGATGACAATACCCTCTCGCCAGGAGGAAGGGACAACTCGCTCATGCCAAATGCGGTTATAGATATTTAGTAGGAAACCTAGCGCCTCAGATGGAAGATGTAGCAGCATCTGTCGGTGTACGTCATCGGGACCTGGAGAAGAATCCTTTGCTAACGCCAGAGAATGGGCGAGCTCGGCAGCGGTAAACGGTTGGTTGTACGGCTCGGTGCAGTCACTATTAAAATTTAGTTGTACCCGCTCCGCCTTTTCCTTAATAGGCAGGAAGAGAGCGTCATAGCGGGCAGTTTGGCTAGTAGCAGCAAATGTTGTAGCTAGGGCTTCTGCTATGTCCTGCTCGGTGGTGCACATGGAACCGTTGTTGGCAAGGCCCGGAATTACCGTCCGGCGATACTTGCCATACATCCGCCGAACAGCTGACCATACTTGTTGGGTAGAGCTACGCCGGGAAAGCGAAGACACATAGGCTTCCCAAGATGTACGCTTTGCGTTGCGCAGTATAAAGCGTGCCCTAGCGCGAGAACGTTTGAAGGCGACAAAGTTCCCTTCAGTCGGGTGCCGCTGAAAAACGCGCAAAGCACGTTTGCGTGCTTTGACTGCCAAACTGCATTCCTCAGACCACCACGGTACAGGGATACGCCGTGGTGTACATGAGCCTCGAGGAATGCTGGATTCTGCTGCGAGCAGGATCGAGCAAGTAAAATATTCGACCATTTCGTCGATGGTGTCGAAACCGTCATCGATAAGGTTTATCAGGGAATGGAATTTTCCCCAATTAGCTTTGGAAATAATCCAGCGAGGATGTCGAGAAGGTACACATTGTCGGCCAGAAAAATGAATGTTAATGGGGTAATGATCACTGCCAAAGAGGTCGGAAAGTACTGACCACTCAAGTAGTGGTACTAATGACGGACTGCAGAAAGAAAGGTCTAGTACGGAATGTGTACCATAAGCGGATGATAGGAATGTCGGGTCACCAGTATTTAGCAGAAGCAGGTCAGACTTATCGAAGACGTCTACGAGGAGGCATCCACGGGCGTCATCGGTGTCTGATCCCCAGAGCGTGTGCTTGGCATTCAAATCTCCCACAAGGAGTAGTGGTGAGGGGAGCTGAGCCAATAGAGCTTGAAGATCACGCTCTGGAACTATACTGAGCGGCGGCAGGTACATGTTGCATATGGTAAAACTGATGCTCTCCAGCTGTAGCCGAACGGCCACAGCTTGCAATGGTGTGGTGAGAGGAACGTGGGCGGCTGAGATGTTAGGCGCCACTAAGGTAGCAACGCCACCGCTTGCACGCATACCTGCAAGAGAGTCGCTTCTAAATGCAGAGAAAGACTGAAGGTGTAACGAGTGATTGGGATGTAAGTGGGTTTCCTGGAGACAAATAATTGATGGTGACCGTTGAGAAACTAAATGTTGTAGGTCTTGAGCACGAGCTCGAAAACCATTGACATTCCACTGGATTATTTCCATGAAGAGTTTTTAATGGGCCGTTTTAACCTTTTTCTTGACCTTGGCTGACCTGGGCCCTACGATTCGAAAATCGTTAGCCTCCTGTGACTCCGCTGATGATCGGGAGTCAGAACTCCTACGGCTCGTAGAACGAGACCGGGATCTAACAGAAGGCGAGCGACTTCGCGATCTATGTTGTGGTCGAGATCGGTTTTTCGCATTTCCTACGGGATGGTTGTTACCCGCTGATGGCTTGGTGGCTGGAGTTTGTACGGTTGAAGCGGAGGTAGTGCTGGTGGATACACAAACAGTCTGAGACGAAGGTTTAACGGCTAGAAAATCAGTCTGCGTGGATGCGTGGGCGACAGGGACGTGTTGAACAGCAACAGTGGTATTAGGAGTACGGCGAGCTGCTAGTGCATATCCAGTAGTAGTGGTAGCAGGCTTCAGTTGTTCGAAGCGCCGTCGTGCCTCTGGAAAAGTCAGGCGTTCCTTTACACGTAGCTCCTGAATGCTCTTTTCGTCCATGAATTTTGGGCACTGTCGCGAGCTGGAGGGATGATTACCGCCACAGTTCACGCAACAAGGTGTTCGACTGCAGTTTGGATCCTCGTGCTTTGGTAGGCCACATTGCTCACAAAGAGCAGGATTGGTACATGTGACCTTAGTATGTCCGAACCGCTGACATTGAAAACAGCGCATTGGGTTCGGGACATACTGGCGGACGCTAGCACGTTCATATCCGCAATAGATGAATTCTGGTAACTTTGTCCCAGCAAAAGTGAGAAAAACCGTACGCAATGGGTATTCCTTGCCATCCTGTTTCCGTGTTAGCCGGTACGCCTGACAAACCAGTTGATCAGAGAGGCAACTTACAATCTCTTCATTTGCAAGACCGTCTAAGCTGGAGGTGGTGACTACTCCTCTGCAGGTGTTAAGCGTCTTGTGTGGGGCTACCCGGATAGGGTAGGAGCCCAACAAAGTTGCTTTCTGTAGCTTCTTAGACTGGTCCGCACTTGTGCTCTCTAATAATAAGCTGCCGTCCCGGAGACGCGTAGCGTTTTTCACAGGGCCAATGATCTTGTCGAGTTCGCGCTTTATGTAGAACGGACTTATATCTTTGAACGTTTTGCCATCACATGCCAAGGTCATCACTATAAAAGGGTCGGTGAATGAGGTTTTCCGCGGATGCATTTTGAATAGGACCCCCATCCGGAACCGTCGGCGTCAGCCTGCCATCCGGGGGTTAAAGAGAGAAAGACACCGAATATTCACGGTCTGTGCCGTCATGGGGACCTCACCCATGACCGATCTCATTTGTACTTCAGAAAAGCTACCCTTCAATCTCCACTGCTTGTCCGTATGGGTAAACCGTTCACCACGCACACCCCGGCTTTATGCCCCTACCACAGGAATAACCGCCTGTGGCTCCCCACTTTAGGCCGCGCATGCGTGTAATAGGCACACGCGGATTCAGGGGACTTGTGGTTGATTACACCGGGGTTCCGTCAGCGGTAACACGTCCGGTCCGTGATACTAACCCAACGGCAAAACGCGGCCGTCGGGAGATTACCACAGACCGGGCCCTCAAGGAGCTACGTGGGTGTACTTGACGGTGTGGACGGGCTCCGCACCTAAGGCTACACATAGGGGCAGTGCGAAGGGTCCGCTCAACCTTCACTTTTGAGACCTCCGGAGAGCACACATGTCGGAAGCCGCGCTGAAAACCGTGGGACAGAACCACGGAGATAGGAGAGATCCCTGCTGGTGAGACAGGAGTTATAAACCTAAGACCTTAAGTACTAATAATCATAATAAAAAACTAGAAGGGGAAGAAGGTGATGCTTACTGACAAGCAGTAGCTACACGTGGCACAGTTGATGGAGATGAAGGGGATGAATTGAGGGTGAATGGCTAGGGACCCCGGGATCGCCAATCCCGTACCTACCGTAGTAGGTCCCTGGGGGAAAATACCAGAGCCTCTTCTGCCAGTTTTCAGGGTTACTGATGGGCCTTCTCGGCAGCCGTAGCGGTCCTGGGGTACACACAGTCCCCACCGTACTTCACCCCATCAGTCAGTCCCCTACTTCCTGTTGCCCACCCCTCGGGACGAGGACCGCAGAGGTTGGATTTTGAGGGGCTAGCCGCAATAGATGTACTCAGGTAGCTTAGTCCCGGCGAAAGTAAGAAAAACCGTACGTAGCGGGTACTCCTTGCCATCTTGTTTTCGAGTTAGCCGGTACGCCTGACAAACGAGTTGATCGGAGAGGCAGCTTACTATTTCCTCATTTGCTAGACCATCTAAGCTGGAGGTGGTGACTACTCCTCTGCAGGTATTGAGCGTTTTGTGTGGGGCTACCCGGATAGGGTAGGAGCCCAACAAAGTCGCTTTCTGTATCTTCTTAGACTGGTCTGCATTTGTGCTCTCTAATAGCAAGCTACCGTCCCGGAGACGCGTAGCGTTTTTGACAGGGCCACTTATCTTATCCAGTTCACGCTTTATGTAGAAAGGACTTATATCTTTAAACGTTTTCCCATCACAAGCCAAGGTCATTACCAGAAAAGGGTCGGTGAAAGAGGTTTTGCGCGGAGACATGATGATATAGACCCCCATCCGGAACCGTCGGCGTCAGCCTGCCATCCGGGGGTTAAAGAAAGAAAGACACCGAATCTTCACGGTCTGTGCCGTCATGGGGACCCCTCCCATGACCGATCTCATTTGTACCTCAGAAAAGCTACCCTTCAAAATCCACTGCTTGTCCGTATGGGTAAACCGTTCACCACGCACACCCCGGCTTTATTCCCCTACCACAGGAATAACCGCCTGTGGCTCCCCACCTTAGGCCGCGCTGCGTATAATAGGCACACGCGGATTCAGGGGACTTGTGGTTGATTACACCGGGGTTCCGTCAGCGGTAACACGTCCGGTCCGTGATACTAACCCAACGGCAACACGGCCGTCGGGAGATTAACACAGACCGGGCCCTCGAGGAGCTACGTGGGTGTACTTGACGGTGTGGACGGGCTCCGCACCTAAGGCTACACATAGGGGCAGTGCGAAGGGTCCGCTCAACCTTCACTTTTGAGACCTCCGGAGAGCACACATGTCGGAAGCCGCGCTGAAAACCGTGGGACAGGACCACGGAGATAGGAGAGATCCCTGCTGGTGAGACAGGAGTTATACACCTAAGACCTTTCGTACTAATAATAATAAAAACTAGAAGAGGAAGAATGTGATGCTTACTGACAAGCAGTAGCTCAACGTGGCACAGTTGATGGAGGTGAAGGGGATGAAATGAGGGTGAGTGGCTAGGGACCCCGGGTTCGCCAATCCCGTACCTACCGTAGTAGGTCCCTGGGGATGATGATGATGTGTATAGGGGCGCTCAACTACGGCGGTCATCAACGCCCTTTAAAAAACAAGTCATGGCAAAAGCCAGATATAAAGATTTCTAAAAATATATATTATTATCTATAAACCTGTTAAAACTGCACACATATATATACTAAAAAAACAACAAAAAAGATACTTGAGGTTGAATTCTAAAATCCACAGCTGAAACAAATGCTAAAACTTTGCCCACTGCCGTTTCGTCATCCGCGAGGATATCCGCCAAGCTGGCCGGCAGCTGGAGAGACCTGCGGAGACGTGCCAAGCTATAACAATCTAAAAGCAAGTGACGGACAGTCAGGTCACCACTGCACAGTGGGCAAACGGGAACTGGGGTTCTATTCAATAAAAAGCTGTGGCTGAAATAACAATGCCCAATGCGCAACCGAGCCAAAGTCACCTCCTCGCGACGAGATGACCGACAGGAGGTAACCCAGGGAATCGGAAGTTCCTTAATAGATCTCAGTTTATTATTGCGGAGAGCGGACCACTCTTCCTGCCAGCAGGTTAGCACAGCTCTCCGTAATACCGCCCTAAAATCTTCCGATGTCACACATGGTAGTCGAACCCTGGGCTTCATGGTGGCCGTCTTGGCTGCCGAATCCGCCATTTCATTCCCCCGCAAGCCTACGTGACCAGGAATCCATGCACACACCACGCTCACGCCAGAAGCGTGTAAAACGTGGAGGTCATCCTGTATCCGCTGCACAATAGGGTGGTAGTTGTACAGCTGCCGTAGGCTTTGAAGTGCACTGAGGGAATCACTCAGGATTAAGCAGTTCCCCAACTTTCGTCGACGTACGTGTAAAAGGGCCCGGTATATTGCATAGAGCTCTGCGGTAAAAATGGAAGTGCTAGTGTGGAATCCGAATTTATAGGGTTCGGTTCCACACACGTAAGCACAACCAACACCATCTGAATTCTTGGACCCGTCGGTGTAAATTTTATTATGGTCCTGATATCGCGATAAAAACTCTAAAAAGCAAGTGCGGATACTAGACATAGACATGGTAGATTTATCGTGTGTGGTCATGCCCAGATCAACGTAGGGCGCTCTGCACAACCAAGGAGGGTATGTCCTCTCCCCCCTAGGATACATCTTAGGCAGTTCGCTATTAAGACGTCTAAGGAGCTCCCGGAAACGAAACCCAGGTGGCTTTGGTTTTATAGAAGTGTTCCTATAACGCACGTCCATGAAGGTGTTAAAGAACGGCGTAAACGTTGGATGTGTGGGCATGCAATTAAGTCCACAGCCATAATTTGCTAATAGCATGTTGCGCCTGTACTGCAGAGGAGGTTCTGCAGACACAGCATACAGGCTTATAACTCGGCTCGTTGAAAATGCCCCAACTGCTATACGTATGCCACAATTATGGACTGTGACTAATCTCTTCAGCACAGATGGTCGTGCTGAGCCATAAACGATGCTACCATAATCTAATTTGGAACGGCGGACTGTGCGATACAGTCGCAATAACACTGTACGATCCGCTCCCCACGATTTTCCACTTAGTACCCGCAAGATATTTAAAGATCGGTCACATCCTGCTTTCAGTTGTGCTATATGCGACGACCAACTAAGTTTTCTATCAAATATCAATCCAAGGAACCTCGTCTCATCTGCAAATGATAGTAGATCAGCGCCTAGCCGGAGCCTTGGAGGTAGTCGACTCCGCTGACGCCAGAAGTTAACACTGATGGTTTTCTCAGCAGAGAATCGGAAGCCGTTCTTTAAACTCCAAACCTTAAGGTTGTCCAAGGTGGTCTGGAGACGGCGCTCTATAAACGATGTGCGCTGAGATATGCAGTAGACGGCAAAGTCATCTACAAATAGGCATGACGAGACCCCCGGAGGTACACATTTCGAGATAGAATTAATCGCAATAGCAAACAACGTAACACTTAGCACCGATCCCTGTGGTACACCGTTCTCTTGAACGAAAAGGTTCGAAAGAACCGAGCCAACCCTTACTCGGAAAACGCTGTCCTTCAAGAATTCCTGAAGGAAGAGTGGTAGGCGTCCACGTATATTCCAGGCGTGCAGAGTACGTAGCAACCCTGCACGCCAACACGTATCATAAGCCTTTTCGAGGTCAAAAAATATTCCGACTGTCTGACAGTTTTTAAGAAATCCGTTCATAATCTGTGTCGACATGGACACAAGATGATCCACTGTTGAACGGCGTCGTCGAAAACCACACTGGATATTATTCAGTAGGTTGTGCGTTTCCAGCCACCATACCAACCGCCCATTTATCATGCGTTCCATCACCTTGCAGACGCAACTGGTGAGGGAAATAGGACGGTAGCTAGAAGGGAGGTGGCGGTCCTTGCCAGCTTTCAAGATAGGTATAATGGTGGCTTCTCGCCACTTGTCCGGAAACGTGGCATCAACCCAAACACGGTTATAGACCTCGAGCAGGTATGCCTTACCTTCAGGTGAGAGATGTTGTAACATTTGAACGTGGATTCCGTCCGGTCCTGGTGCTGTCAGTCGCGATGATGAAAGAGCGTGTTCTAACTCCGCCAAGGTGAAGAGGCGGTTATAATCTTCAAGGTTTCTGGAACTAAACACGAAACCTTGAGATTCTACCTGAGTCTTAATTGAGATAAACTCAGGAGTATAATTACTTGAGCTAGACGCCTGAGCGAAAGCACAGCCGAAGCTGTTAGCCACGACAAACGGATCAACAACAACTCCTGCAGGTGTTTTCAGACCAGCGATTGGCAAGTGGGTTGATTTTCCGGCCACGCGCCTTAACCTATCCCATACAACAGATGATGGTGTCCATCTGTTAAAAGATGAGACAAAGTTGTTCCATGAGATCTTTTTGCTATCCTTAATTATTTGCCTAGACTGTGCACGCGCTTTCTTGTACTCAATTAGATTACTTTGGGTAGGGTGTCGTTGAAATACCCGTAGAGCACGTCTACGAGCACGAATAGCATTCCGGCAGTCGTTGTTCCACCACGGGACAGGAAGTCGACCAGGTTGGGTGGCCGAACGTGGAATCGACTCTTCTGCAGCGGAAAGAATTGTCTCTGTGAGATGATCGACTAGATCATTCACAGAATCGTGCTCATTGTAATCAAAGACAGCCAACTGGGTGTAAAGGTTCCAGTTGGCACGATCAAAGCGCCATCTAGGATTACGTGAGGTAGACACATCGTGTGCTAAGAGACTAAGAAGACATGGGAAGTGGTCGCTGGAATGTAAATCAGAGATGACATTCCACTGCAATGAAACTGCTAACTGGGATGAACATACTGCCAAATCGATGTGCGAATAGGTGTTATAAGCGTCTGAGAGGAACGTTGGCTCTCCGGAATTCAGGAGAACCAAGTTATTGCTCTCCAAGAATTTTGCAATGAGGTGGCCTCTCGAACATGCCCGAGTTGAACCCCATAGTGGGTGATGGGCATTAAAGTCTCCAACTATTAGAAATGGTGTTGAAAGTTGGGAAACCAGATCTTCAAGGTCAATTAACGAGAGGTCATCTGATGGCGGGAGATATACATTGCAAATGCAAAATTCGATGGTTCGCAGCTTAATCCTTACAGCTACAGATTGTATATCAGATTGCAGCTGTACCGGGTCTACAAATATGTCATCCCTGAGGAGCATCATAGTGCCCCCGTGAGCAGGAATGCCCTCTTCTGTGTCAATATCACACCGCAGTGGTGTGTAGCGTCGGATGTTAAACTTGTCTTGCGGTCGTAGCTTAGTCTCTTGTAAGCATACCACTAAGGGGTTATGCTTACTGAGCAAAATTTCCAGTTCTGGTCGATGCGTTCTTAAACCCCGCATGTTCCATTGGAGGATAGCCATTGGAGCTAAGGAGATAGGTTGTAAAATTGGTCTACATTAAGATGACTTTAACGGTGGCCGAATCAGCTTACCCTTTTTCTTTGGTGTAGGGCTAACACCTTTTTCTGCCGATTTCTCTTGGCGCTTTTTTGTTGCCGTTCTGTTGTCGATATCGTCTTGGTCCATCTCTTCGGCGGAGGAAATCCCTTTCCCTAAAGAAAACTTAGGTTCGAGGGCTTCAAATTTATTGGACACCGAGATCGACGAAGATGACTGTCGTCGATCCGACTCATCACCAGAAAGCTCTTCAGAAGAAGAGCTTCGAGATGTCCTAGAGGTTTTCTTCTTCCTATGAGTACGGGTCGAATCTTTAAGGAAATCTGTCCTCTCGTAACTGGTCTTAAATACTTTAGGCGGCGGATCGTATATTACCGGCTTGTCATATTTAGATGTAGAAGTCGATGGTTTGGCTTGGGACGTGGCTTGGGTTTTAGTTTCCTTCGTCCGTTTAGGCGATGTATTTGCCGACGCTGGTGATGGAGTTGTGGACTTCCGTAATTGTGTGGGGACAAGAACTCTGTCTGAGATGGTAGGCTCCCCTGCACCGCAGGTTTGCGTTGCAATTTCTTTCCTAGGTACGGGTTTAGCCAAGACAGAGCTATAAGTACCGGACCTAGGGACGGAGGGCAAGCGAGTACGCAGGAGCTTCCGGGCGTCCGAGAAGGAAACCTTCTCCTTCACCCGGATCTCCTGTATTGCCTTTTCTTCCATAAAACGTGGGCAGTCTTTGGAGCTAGATGGATGCTCCCCGGCACAGTTTATACATTTAATGGGCGAGGAGCACTCACCCTCGTGTAAAGCCAAACCACAGTTCACGCATGCTGGAGATCCGTTACACAGTTTACTAGTGTGACCATAACGCTGACACTTATAGCACCGCAGGGGGTTTGGTATATAGGGCCTAACCTCAATACTCTCGTAACCCGCCTTAATCTTTTGAGGAAGATCTACCCTATCAAAAGTAAGGAACAGGGTACGAGTAGGCAACAATTCCCCACGTTCTCTGCGCTGCACTCGGTACACACATATTACTCCCTGGTCTTTCAGGTTCTCCTGAATCTCCTCGTTGGACATACCGTCCAAAGCACGGGTGGTTACCACTCCACGCGAGTTCAGGGTCTTATGTACCGTAACGGATACAGGGTAACTCCCTAGCATGCTTGCCTTCAACAACGATGCCGCCTGGGCGTTAGATTGCGCCTCAACTAGGAGAGTGCCATTTCGCGCCCGTATACAAGATTTGACCGGACCAGCAATTTTGTCTAATCTCCTCTGGATGGTAAAGGGGTTAACGGTCGTAAACTTTTGGCCTTCTTCAGTTCGACTGATTACCAAGTAGCGAGGACCACAAGACTCGGCTACTTCTTTTCCATTGCTGCAAGTTTTTAGATTATTTTTTTGGGTAAGGTTTGACATGTAAGTTGGCGAAAAAATTCATCCCCCAGTGCTCCCCACCCACCACGGAGCCCAACAAGGGGTCATCCCACTGGGATGACAGGGCTACACAGGGGATATAGCGAGCTCGCCGTCCCACTCACCCTGGAGGTCGGTACAATACCTAGTCCTGGCCGATTGATTAGGGGTGGGTTAGTCCCTAACCTCCCGTTTAGGCGATGCAGAAGCCTAAGTTGTGTATTAGTAATGCGTACCCTCCCCGAATTCAGAAAAAGACTGTTACGAGCTCAGATACGCATCGCTCAACCACCAGGACTAACCTTTCCACCGACACGGGTCCCCACGCACGGCCTACACGTGGGTGGACCTGTTGACCGTCTCCCTCAGCCACGAAGAGGAGCCCACACGAGGGAGACTGTTGGCTCGGGAACCCGGGTTCGCCAAACCCGTACCTACAGAAGTAGGCCCCTGGGGGGGGGGGGTCCCTGGGGAAGAATACCAGAGCCTCTTCTGCCAGTTTTCGGGGTTACTGATGGGCCTTCTCGGCAGCCGTAGCGGTCGTGGGGTACACCAAGTCCCCACCGTACATCACCCCATCAGTCAGTCCCCTACTTCCTGTTGCCCACCCCTCGGGACGAGGACCGCAGAGGTTGGATTTTGAGGGGCGGGAAAGGGAAGAGACATAGGCTTCCCAAGATTTACGTTTTGCGTTGCGCAGTATAAAGCGTGCCCTAGCGCGAGAACGTTTGAAGGCGACGAAGTTTCCTTCCGTCGGGTGCCGCTGAAAAATGCGCAAAGCACGTTTGCGTGCTTTGACAGCCAAACTGCATTCCTCGGACCACCACGGTACAGGGATATGACGTGGTGTAGGTGAACCTCGAGGAATGCTGAATTCTGCTGCGAGCAGGATCGAGCAAGTAAAGTATTCGAACTTTTCATCAATGGTGTCGAAACCATCATCGATAAGGTTTATCAGGGAATGGAATTTTCCCCAATTAGCTTTGGAAATAATCCAGCGAGGATGTCGAGAAGGTACACATTGGCGGCCAGAAAAATGAATGTTAATGGGGTAATGATACTTGCCAAAGAGGTCGGAGAGTACTGACCACTCAAGTAGTGGTATTAATGACGGACTGCAGAAAGAAAGGTCTAGTACGGAATGTGTACCATAAGCGGATGATAGGAATGTCGGGTCACCAGTATTTAGCAGAAGCAGGTCAGACTTATCGAAGACGTCTACGAGGAGGCATCCATGGGCGTCATCAGTGTCTGATCCCCAGAGCGTGTGCTTGGCATTCAAATCGCCCACAAGGAGTAGTGGTGAGGGGAGCTGAGCCAATAGAGCTTGAAGATCACGCTCTGGAACTATACTGAGCGGCGGCAGGTGCATGTTGCATATGGTAAAACTGATGCTCTCCAGCTCCATCCGAACGGCCACAGCTTGCAATGTTGTGGTGAGAGGAACGTTGGCGGCTGAGATGTTAGGCGCCACTAAGGTAGCAATGCCACCGCTTGCACGCATACCTGCAAGAGAGTCGCTTCTAATTGCAGAGAAAGAGAGAAGGTGTAAAGGGTGATTGGGATGAAAGTGGGTTTCCTGGAGACAAATAATTGATGGTGACCGTTGAGAAACTAAATGTTGTAGGTCTTGAGCACGAGCTCGAAAACCATTGACATTCCACTGGATTATTTCCATAAAGAGTTTTTAGCGGGCCGTTTTAACCTTTTTCTTGACCTTGGCTGACTTGGGCCCTACGATTCGAAAATCGTTAGCGTCCTGTGACTCCGCTGATGTTCGGGAGTCAGAACTCCTACGGCTCGTAGAACGAGACCGGGATCTAATGGAGGGCGAGCGACTTCGTGATCTATGCTGTGGTCGGGATCGGTTTTTCACAGTTACTACGGGATTGTTGTTACCCGCTGATGGCTTGGTGTCTGGAGTCTGTACGGTTGAAACGGAGGTAGTGCTGGTGGATATACAAACGGTCTGAGACGTAGGTTTAACGGCTAGAAAGTCAGTCTGCGTGGATGCGTGGGCGACAGCGACGTGTTGAACAGCAACAGTGGTATTAGGAGTATGGCGAGCTGCTAGTGCATATCCAGTAGAAGTGGTAGCAGGCTTCAGTTGTTCGAAGCGCCGTCGTGCCTCTGGAAAAGTCAGGCGTTCCTTTACACGTAGCTCCTGAATACTTTTTTCGTCCATGAATCTAGGACACTGTCGCGAGCTGGAGGGATGACTACCGCCACAGTTCACGCAGCAAGGTGTTCGACTGCAGTTTGGGTCCTCGTGTTTCGCTAGGCCACATTGCTCACAAAGGGCAGGATTAGTACACGCCACCTTAGTATGCCGAACCGCTGACATTGGAAACAGCGCATGGGATTCGGGACATACTGGCGGACACTCGCACGTTCATAGCCGCAATAGATGTACTCGGGTAACTTAGTCCCAGCAAAAGTGAGAAAAACCGTACGAAGTGGGTACTCCTTGCCATCTTGCTTTCGTGTTAGCCGGTACGCCTGACAAACAAGTTGGTCGGAGAGGCAACTTACAATTTCTTCGTTTGCTAGACCATCTAAACTGGAGGTGGTGACTACTCCTCTGCAGGTGTTGAGCGTCTTGTGTGGGGCTACGCGGATCGGGTAGGAGCCCAACAAAGACGCTTTTTGAAGTTTCTTAGATTGCTCTGCAGTTGTGGTCTCTAGTAGTAAGTTGCCGTCGTGGAGACGCGTAGCGTTTTTGACAGGGCCACTGATTTTATCCAACTCACGCTTTATATAAAATCGGCTTATATCCTTAAACGTTTTGCCATCACATGACAAGGTCATCAATAAATAAGGGTCAATGAAGGAGGTTTTGCGCGGAGACATGATATTGACCCCCATCCGGAACCGTCGGCGTCAGCCTGCCATCCGGGGGTTAAAGAGAGAAAGACACCGAATCATCACGGTCTGTGCCGTCATGGGGACCCCACCCATGACCGATCTCATTTGTACCTGAGAAAATCTACCCTTCAATATCCACTGCTTGTCCGTATGGGTAAACCGTTCACCACGCACACCACGGCTTTATGCCCCTACCACAGGTATAACCGCCTGTGGCTCCCCACTTTAGGCCGCGCTGCGCCTAAAGGGCACACGCGGATTCAGGGGACTTGTGGTTGATTACACCGGGGTTCCGTCAGCGGTAACAGGTCCGGTCCGTGATACTAACCCAACGGTAACACGGCCGTCGGGAGATTACCACAGACCGGGCCCTCAAGGAGCTACGTGGGTGTACTTGACGGTGTGTACGGGCTCCGCACCTAAGGCTACACATAGGGGCAGTGCGAAGGGTCCGAGCAACCTTCACTTTTGAGACCTCCGGAGAGCACACATGTCGGAAGCCGCGCTGAAAACCGTGGGACAGGACCACGGAGATAGGAGAGATCCCTGCTGGTGAGACAGGAGTTATAAACCTAAGACCTTAAGTGCTAATAATTATAATAAAAACTAGAAGGGGAAGAAGGTGATGCTTACTGACAAGCAGTAGCTACACGTGGCACAGTTGATGGAGATGAAGGGGATGAATTGAGGGTGAATGGCTAGGGACCCCGGGATCGCCAATCCCGTACCTACCGTAGTAGGTCCCTGGGGGAAAATACCAGAGCCTCTTCTGCCAGTTTTCGGGGTTACTGATGGGCCTTCTCGGCAGCCGTAGCGGTCGTGGGGTACACTAAGTCCCCACCGTACATCACCCCATCAGTCAGTCCCCTACTTCCTGTTGCCCACCCCTCGGGACGAGGACTGCAGAGGTTGGATTTTGAGGGGCGAGAAGGAAGAAACCATAAAGAAAAATCTGTATTATCAAAATTTTGAAAATGATTTAAAAAGGGAGGAGTTTGACCAACAGGTCAATATGAGGTTTAAAACAGGACCAAGAAATGCGAATATCGTGCATCATGTCATGGATGTGTCAGCTAAAATAAGAAAATTAATATTGGCTAAAGGAAGGATATACATAGGTTTCCAAGTCATAAATGCAAAAGATTATGTAATTGTAGCCAAATGTATGAAATGCCAAAATTTGGGACATGTGGCAAAGTATTGTAACAAAGATAAGACTGTTTGTGCACATTGTGGAGAGCAGGACCACACAAAAAAGGACTGTAGTAAAAAGGAGCAACCAGCGATATGTATACCATGCATGGAAAGGAAGCGATTTTTAAAGCAAAAGTTCCCTGATCGAAAATTCAGAGAAGAATCACCGTGCAAAGGAGGAAAGGATAGCCCACTCTATAAAATACAATTTGAACGACTTATTGAAAGAACAGATTATGGACATTAAAGAAATAAGTATTGAAGGAAAGAGGAAAAGAAAGAAAAATACACCATCTAGATTAAGGAGAAATATGTTAAGGGCAATGTCATAAGGACAGATTAACAAGACAACAACAGAAATTGGCATACAGACTGAACCAGAAGTAATTAATATGACTGGTTATATGACACCAGATAGTGAGGAGGAGGTAGATAAAAGAGAAATGAATATAATTGAGAGAAGGATTATAAAGGTAGACTTTGATAAAATAGTATCAGTTACAGAATCGACAGAAGAAGAAGAAATTGAAGCAAATGTACGTAAAAAGAGACTCAGCTTGTTTGATCTTTTAAAGAAAAAGAAGTCAGAAAATGAGAAAAAATTGGACGCTAAAAAAGAAGAAGAATCTGAATCCAAAAAATCTAATAGGGACGAAATATTGGAAATGGAGTGAGTGAGTGTGATGTTTTAGGGCCCGTCGACAACAAGGTCATTTGGGCCCTAAGTCAAAACTAAAACCTAAAAGCTATAAAAATTTAGCTAAAAAGGTAAAATATAAAACAAACACTCAACTGTTAAAAGAACATTTAAAAAAACGATCTAAGGCTAATAATTTAAAAACTCTAAAAGCAGTAAATATAAAATACAAGTCAAACTTGTTTATTAAAACCAATTTTTAAAACAAACCGCAGTGCCTTCTCCACGGCCACTGGGTCGTCACCTAAAACACGGTGCAAGTTAGGCTCCAAGCACAAAGACTGGCGAACGCGGGCGTACTGCGGGCAGTCCAACAATACATGCCGCACAGTAAGTCGTACTGCACATGGAGCACACACAGGGGCCGGTTCCCCTCTTAACAGATGGCCATGAGTGGCTCGTGTGTGCCCTATTCTCAGCCGGGTGAGTATCACCTCGGCTCGCCGGTTATCCCTGCAGGAAGTTAGCCAGGGTCTTACGCTCTCCTTTACTGCCCGGAGTTGTGTGCCTTGTAAAGCTGTCCAGGATTGCTGCCAAGCAGATAGTAGGTGGCGACGGAAAAAACGTTGCACATCCTGGTATGGCACAGTAGTTGTTAAACTCCGGGGCAAACGGCAAGCGAGCTTTGCAGCCGCGTCCGCCTCCTCGTTCCCGGAAATCCCCACATGGCCTGGGGTCCAAGTAAAAACAAAATTGTACCCGCGCCTGAGCATTTGCGAGATCTGGGCCTGTATTTTTAAAACGAGGGTCTGAGCGGCAGTGTGCTGTTGCAAGGCCTGAAGCACACTCAGAGAGTCAGTGCAGACAATAAAAGAGCCAGGAGCTAACTTGGAAATAAAAAGGAGAAGATAGAGGATGGCATACAACTCTGCTGAGAAGACCGAAGTGGAATCCAGAAGGCGAAATTTATGAGCCTCACCGTTAATGAAGAATGCGCAACCCGTAGTGCTACCTAACTGAGAACCGTCTGTAAAGACCGGAACATTGTTAGGGTAACGGCCCAGTAGTTCGGCAAAAAGTTGTTGAAACACCGAATGTGGAGTAGCGAGTTTAGAGTTGCTGGAAAGAGCGAGATCGAACCGCGCACGATCCAGTTGCCAAGCAGGATAAGGGCTGATGGACGACCTCTCCACGCGAGGCATTCGGAGGCCATGGGAATGTAGGAGATCCCTAAATCTTATTCCCATGGGGCGTGTCCGAGAACCAGGGCGCATATAACGGTGGACTAAATCTGGACACAGAACTGGTTTAAAACAAGGATGATTGGGATAACTAGCCAACTTCGAGACGTATGAGCAGAGTAACAGCGAGCGACGAATATGGAGTGGAGGTTCGCCTGTGCCCCCAGGGGCCTACTTCGGTAGGTACGGGTTTGGCCAACCCGGGGTCCCGAGCCAAAAGTCTCCCTCGTGTGGGCTCCTCTTCGTGGTTGAGGGAGACGGTCAACAGGCCCACCCACGTGTAGGCCGTGCGTGGATACCCGTGTCGGTGGAAAGGTTAGTCCTAGTGGTTGAGGAATGCGTATCTGAGCTCGTAACAGTGTTTTTCTGAATTCGGGGAGGGTACGCATTACTAATACACTACTTTGGCTTCTGCTTCGCCTAAACGGGAGGTTAGGGACTAACCCATCCCTAATCAATCGGCCAGGACTAGGTATTGTACCGACCTCCAGGGTGAGTGGGACGGCCAGCTCGCTATATTCCCTGTGTAGCCCTGTCATCCCAGTGGGATGACCCCTTGCTGGGCTCCGTGGTGGGTGGGGAGCACTGGGGGATGAATTTTTTCGCCAACTCTCATGTCAAACCTTCATCAAAAATCTAATCAAAAAAAAAATTGTAGCAATGGAAAAGAAGTAGCCGAGTCTTGTGGTCCTCGCTACTTGGTAATCAGTCGAACTGAAGAAGGCCAAAAGTTTACGACCGTTAACCCCTTTACCATCCAGAGGGGATTAGACAAAATTGCTGGTCCGGTCAAATCTTGTATACGGTCGCGAAGTGGTACGCTCCTAGTCGAGGCGCAATCTAACGCCCAGGCGGCATCGTTGTTGAAGGCGATCATGCTAGGGAGTTATCCTATATCCGTTACTGTACATAAGACCCTGAACTCCTCGCGTGGGGTGGTAAACACCCGTGCGTTGGACGGTATGTCCAACGAGGAGATTCAGGAGAACCTGAGAGACCAGGGAGTCATAAGTGTGTACCGAGTGCAGCGCAGAGAAGGTGGGGAATTGTTGCCTACTCGTACCCTGTTCCTTACTTTTGATAGGGTAGATCTTCCTCAAAAGATTAAGGCAGGATACGAGAGTATTGAGGTTAGGCCCTATATACCAAACCCCCTGCGGTGCTAAAAGTGTCAGCGTTATGGTCACACTAGTCAACTGTGTAACGGATCTCCAGCATGCGTGAACTGTGGTTTGGCTTTACACGAGGGTGAGTGCTCCTCGCCCATTAAATGCATAAACTGTGCCGGGGAGCATCCATCTAGCTCCAAAGACTGCCCACGTTTTGTGGAAGAAAAGGCAATACAGGAGATCCGGGTTAAGGAGAAGGTTTCCTTCTCGGACGCCCGGAAGCTCCTGCGTACTCGCTTGCCCTCCATTCCTAGGTCCGGTACTTATAGCTCTGTTTTGGCTAAACCCGTTCCTAGGAAAGAAATTGCAACGCAAACCTGCGGTGCAGGGGAGCCTACCATCTCCGATAGAGTTCTTGTCCCGACACAAGTACGGCAGTCCACAACTCCATCACCAGCGTCGGCAAATACATCACCTAAACGGACGAAGGAAGCTAAAACCTCAGCCCCGTCCCAAGCCAAACCGTCGACTTCTACAAGGAAATATGACAAGCCTGTAATATACGATCCGCCGCCTAAAGAATTTAAGACCAGTTACCAAAGGACAGATTTCCTGAAAGATTCGACCCGTACTCCCAGGAAGAAGAAAACCTCTAGAGCATCCCGAAGCTCCTCTTCTGAAGAGCTTTCTGGTGATGAATCGGATCGACGACTGTCATCTTCGTCGATCCCTGTGTCCAATAAGTTTGAAGCTCTCGAACCTAAGTTCTCTTTAGGGAAAGGGGCTTTATCCGCCGAAGAGATGGACCTAGAGGATACCGACCCCAGAACGGCAAACAAAAAGCGCCAGGATAAACCGGCAGAAAAAGGTGTTAGCCCTACGCCTAAGAAAAAGGGTAAGCTGATTCGACCACCGTTAAAGTCGGTTTAATGTAGACCACCTTTTACAACCTATCTCCATAGTTCCAATGGCTATCCTCCAATGGAACATGCGGGGTTTAAGAACACATCGACCAGAACTGGAACTTTTGCTCAGTAAGCATAACCCCTTAGTGGTATGCTTACAAGAGACTAAGCTACGACCGCAAGACAAGTTTAAAATTCGACGCTACACACCACTGCGGTGTGATATTGACACAGAAGAGGGCATTCCTGCTCACGGGGGCACTATGATGCTCCTCAGGGATGACATATTTGTAGACCCGGTACGGCTGCAAACTGATATACAATCTGTAGCTGTAAGGATTAAGCTGCCAACAATCGAATTTTGCATTTGCAATGTATATCTCCCGCCATCAGATGACCTCTCGTTAATTGACCTTGAAGATCTGGTTTCCCAACTTTCAACACCATTTCTAATAGTTGGAGACTTTAATGCCCATCACCCACTATGGGGTTCAACTCGGGCATGTTCGAGAGGCCACCTCATTGCACAATTCTTGGAGAGCAATAACTTGGTTCTCCTGAATTACGGGGAGCCAACGTTCCTCTCAGACGCTTATAACACCTATTCGCACATCGATTTGGCAGTATGTTCATCCCAGTTAGCAGTTTCATTGCAGTGGAATGTCATCTCTGATTTACATTCCAGCGACCACTCCCATGTCTTCTTAGTCTCTTAGCACACGAGCCCCTCAAAAGCCAACCTCTGCGGTCCTCGTCCCGAGGGGTGGGCAACAGGAAGTAGGGGACTGACTGATGGGGTGATGTACGGTGGGGACTTGGTGTACCCCAGGACCGCTACGGCTGCCGAGAAGGCCCATCAGTAACCCCGAAAACTGGCAGAAGAGGCTCTGGTATTTCCCCCAGGGACCTACTACGGTAGGTACGGGATTGGCGATCCCGGGGTCCCTAGCCATTCACCCTCAATTCATCCCCTTCATCTCCATCAACTGTGCCACGTGTAGCTACTGCTTGTCAGTAGGCATCACCTTCTTCCCCTTCTAGTTTTTTATTATAATTATTAGCACTTAAGGTCTTAGGTTTATAACTCCTGTCTCACCAGCAGGGATCTCTCCTATCTCCGTGGTTCTGTCCCACGGTTTTCAGCGCGGCTTCCGACATGTGTGCTCTCCGGAGGTCTCAAAAGTGAAGGTTGAGCGGACCCTTCGCACTGCCCCTATGTGTAGCCTTAGGTGCGGAGCCCGTCCACACCGTCAAGTACACCCACGTAGCTCCTTGAGGGCCCGGTCTGTGGTAATCCCCCGACGGCCGCGTTTTGCCGTTGGGTTAGTATCACGGACCGGACGTGTTACCGCTGACGGAACCCCGGTGTAAACAACCACAAGTCCCCTGAATCCGCGTGTGCCCTTTATGCGCAGCGCGGCCTAAAGCGGGGAGCCACAGGTGGTTATTCCTGTGGTAGGGGAATAAAGCCGGGGTGTGCGTGGTGAACGGTTTACCCATACGGACAAGCAGTGGATTTTGAAGGGTAGCTTTTCTGAGGTACAAATGAGATCGGTCATGGGTGAGGTCCCCATGACGGCACAGACCGTGAAGATTCGGTGTCTTTCTTTCTTTAACCCCCGGATGGCAGGCTGACGCCGACGGTTCCGGATGGGGGTCAATATCATCATGTCTCCGCGCAAAACCTCTTTCACCGACCCGTTTCTAGTAATGACCTTGGCTTGTGATGGCAAAACGTTCAAAGATATAAGTCCGTTCTACATAAAGCGAGAATAAGATAAGATCAGTGGCCCTGTCAAGAATGCGACGCGCCTCCGAGACGGCACCTTACTTTTGGAGAGCACAAATGCAGACCAGTCTCGAAAACTGCAAAAGGCGACTTTGTTGGGCTCCTACCCGATCCGGGTAGCCCCACACAAAACACTCAACACCTGCAGAGGAGTAGTCACCACCTCCAGCTTAGACGGTCTTGCAAATGAAGAAATTGTAAGTTGCCTCTCTGATCAACTTGTTTGTCAGGCGTACCGGCTAACACGAAAACAGGATGGCAAAGAGTACCCATTACGTACGGTTTTTCTATCTTTTGCTGGGACAAAGTTACCCGAATTCATCTATTGCGGATATGAACGTGCTAGCGTCCGGCAGTATGTCCCGAACCCCATGCGCTGTTTCCAATGTCAGCGGTTCGGACATACTAAGACCACATGTACCAACCCTGCACTTTGTGAGAAATGTGGCCTACCGACACACGAAGACCCAAACTGCAGTCCAACACCTTGCTGCGTGAACTGTGGCGGTAGTCATCCCTCCAGCTCGCGACAGTGTCCTCGATTCATGGACGAGAAAAGCATTCAGGAGCTACGTGTCAAAGAACGCCTGACTTTTCCAGAGGCACGACGGCGCTTTGAACAACTAAAGCCTGCTACCACTACTACCGGATATGCATCAGCAGCTCGCCGTACTCCCAACACCACTGTTGCTGTTCAACACGTCCCTGTCGCCCACGCCTCCACGCAGACTGACTTTCTAGCCGTTAAACCCACGTCTCAGACTGCTTGTATATCCACCAGCACAGCTTCTGTTTCAGCCGTACAGACTCCAGCCACCAAGCCATCACCGAGTAACAACAATCCAGTAGTAAATGTTAAAAACCGATCCCGGCCACAACATAGATCGCGAAGTCGCTCGCCTTCCATTAGATCGCGGTCGCGTTCTACGAGCCGTAGGAGTTCTGACTCCCGAACATCAGCGGAGTCACAGGACGCTAACGATTTTCGAGTCATAGGGCCCAAATCAGCCAAGGTCAAGAAAAAGGTTAAAACGGCCCGCTAAAAACTCTTTATGGAAATAATCCAGTGGAACGTCAATGGTTTCCGAGCTCGCGTTCAAGACCTACAGTGTTTAGTTTCTCAACGGTCACCATCAGTTATTTGTCTCCAAGAAACCCATTTGCATCACTATCACTCATTACACCTAAGCACTTTTTCGGCATTTAGGGGAGACTCCGTTGCAGGCACACGAGCAAGCGGCGGCGTTGCTACTTTAGTGGCGCCTAATATCTATGCCACCAATATACCATTAACCACGCCGTTGCAAGCTGTCGCTGTTCGTATACAGCGAGAGAGCATCTCTTTTACCATCTGCAACATTTACCTGCCCCCGCTCTGTGTAATTCAAAAGCAGGATCTTCAGGCTCTTTTGGCTCAGCTCCCCTCACCGTTACTCATCTTGGGAGATCTGAATGCCAAACACACGCTCTGGGGCTCCGACATTGATGATGCTCGTGGCTGCCTCATAGCAGACACGTTTGATTCGCATGACCTGATTTTGCTGAACACTGGTGACCCGACATTCTTGTCATCCGCTTATGGTACGCACTCGGTACTAGACGTCTCTTTCTGTAGCCCGGTATTAGTTCCACTCCTTGATTGGTCTGTGCTTTCCGACCTCTTTGGGAGCGATCATTACCCAATTAACATCCGTTTATCCGGCCGCCACCATGCGCCTTTGCGACATCCTCGCTGGATTATTTCCAAGGCTGACTGGGAAAAGTTTAATTCCCATATACACCTCACCGACGATGGTTTTGACACCGTCGATGAAATGGTGGAATATTTTACATGTTCCATCCTGCTCGCCGCTGAATCCAGCATTCCTCGAGGTTCTTCTACCCCACGTCATACCCCTGTACCCTGGTGGTCTGAGGAATGCCGTGTGGCAATAAAAGCACGCAAACGTGCTCTGCGGCTGTTTCAGTTGCACCCGACAGAACAGAACTTCGTTGCTTTTAAACGTTCTCGAGCTAGGGCACGTTTTGTGCTTCGTAATGCGAAACGAACATCCTGGGAAGCCTACGTGTCTTCCCTTTCTCGTCGCAGCTCCACCAAACAGGTATGGTCAGCTGTTCGGCGGATGCATGGCAAGTATCGCCGAACGGTCATTCCCGGACTTGCCCTCAACGGTTCCATCTGCACTGCCGAGCAAGATATAGCCGAAGCCCTTGCCACCTCATTCGCTGCTACTAGCCAAACGGCTAGTTACGACGCCCTCTTCCTTCCTATTAAGGAAGCTGCGGAGCGAACAAAACTTAATTTTAATAGCGAATGTAATGAGCCGTACAACCAACCTTTTACCGCTGCCGAGCTTTCACATTCTTTAGCCCTAGCTAAGGATTCTTCTCCCGGTCCCGATGACATCCACAGAGAGATGCTGCTACATCTTCCACCCGATGCGATGTCTTTCCTTTTAGGCATGTATAACCGCATCTGGCATGAGCGGATCTTTCCATCTTGCTGGCAAAAGGGTATTGTCATCCCCATCCCTCGACCGGGAAAGGACCCCACACTTCCATCTAGCTACCGCCCCATTTGCCTGACGAGTGTGGTCTGTAAGACCTTTGAGCGAATGGTAAACTCTCGGTTAGTGTGGTGGCTCGAAATAAATAACCAGCTGTCTAACCTTCAATGCGGTTTTCGTCGCCATCGCTCTAGCGTTGACAATCTAGCACGCATTGAGGCTTACATTCATGATGCCTTTCTACTGCAACAGCATGTGGTGGGAGTATTTTTTGACCTGGAGAAGGCCTATGACACCACTTGGCGGTATGGGATACTACGTAACCTGCACAGTTACGGTATGCGAGGCCACTTACCGGAATTTTTAAGTAATTTTTTAGCACTACGTCGTTTTCGTGTGCGAATAGGGAGCAGTATATCAAGGGAGCGGATCCAGGAGAATGGTGTGCCTCAAGGGTCGATTCTCAGCGTCGCCCTTTTTGCCGTGGCTATTAATGGCATTACTAGTGTCGTTCGCAGCGGAATTCCATCGTCCCTGTATGTTGACGACTTCGCCATATATTATCGTTCGTGTAACTTAGACCATATGGAGCGTCAACTGCAGTTGGCCATCAACCAGCTGGCAGCCTGGGCGCTTCGCAGCGGCTTCCGCTTTTCTCCTGCGAAGACACAATGTGTCCACTTCCATCGTCTACGAGGTATTCACCCTCCACCTGATCTTCACTTGAACGGCACCCCCCTGCCGTTTGTCTCGCACCTATAGTTCTTGGGCCTCTACTTGGACAGACAACTTAACTCGGAGCGCCACATTCGTCACCTTCGAGCCTCTTGCGATCGTTCTCTGCGGGTGCTGAAGGTATTATCTGGAGCATCTTGGGGGGGCGATCGCACGGTAATGTTGAGGCCGTATCGCTCCCTGGTCCGATCCAGGCTGGACTACGGCTGTTTTATTTATGGCGCAGCGACCGCCTCTAAACTCCGCCTTTTAGACACCGTACATCATACAGGTATCCGCCTTGCCACAGGAGCTTTCCGCACAAGTCGCGTCGATTGCTTGTATGCCGACTCCGGCGAGCCTCCACTTTCTATTCGTCGCTCGACACTACTCTGTTCCTACGTTGCAAAGTTGGCAAGTTACCCAAACCATCCATGTTTTAAACCAGTTCTGCATCCCGACTTAGCCCACCGTTATATGCACCCTAGCTCTCGGACACGCCCAACCGGAGTAAGATTCCGGGAACTCTCCCGTACACACGACCTCCGAATGCCTCGCGTGGAGCGGTCGTCCCTGGGTCGTTATCCCGCATGGCAGCTCCAGCGTGCGCGGTTCGATCTTGCTCTTTCCACAAACTCCAGACTAGCTATCCCCACATTCGGTATTCCAACAACTTTTTGCCGAACTACTGGACCGTTACCCTAATTATGTTCCAGGCTATACAGATGGTTCCCAGTTGGGTAGCACTACGGGTTGCGCATTCGTCATTAACGGCGAAGCTCATAAATTTCGCCTTATGGACTTCACCTCTGTTTTTTCTGCAGAACTGTATGCCATCCTCTATCTGCTCCTTTTTATCTGTAAGTTAGTTCCTGGCTATTTTATCGTTTGCACTGACTCTCTATGCGCCCTTCAGGCCTTGCAACAGCACATTGCAGCTCACACGCTAGTTTTAAAAATTCAGGCCCTGATCTCGCAAATGCTTAGTAGCGGATACCATTTTGTTTTTACTTGGACCCCAGGCCATGTGGGCATTTCCGGGAATGAGGAGGCGGACGCGGCTGCTAAGTCCGCTTGCCGATTGCCCCAGAGTTTAACAACTACTGTGCCATACCAGGATGTGCAACGTTTTTTCCGTCGCCAACTCCTATCTGCTTGGCAGCACTCCTGGACAGCTTTGGAAGGCACACAACTCCGGGCAATAAAAGAGAGCGTACAACCCTGGCTAACTTCATGCAGGGATAACCGGCGAGCCGAGGTGATACTCACCCGGCTGAGAATTGGACACACACGAGCCACTCATGGCCATTTGTTAAGAGGGGAGCCGGCCCCAGTGTGTGCTGCATGTGCCGTACGCCTCACTGTGCGGCATGTATTGCTCGATTGCCCACAGTACGCCAGCGTTCGCCAGTCAGTAGGCTTGGGAACTAACTTACTGGATGTTTTAGGGGACGACCCAGTGGCCGTAGGTAAGGCACTGCGGTTTGTTGCCGAAATCGATTTTAAAAAACGTGTCTGACTTGCTTTTTATATTTGTTATTTTTAGTGATTTTAACTTATTAGTTTTTGGATGGTTTTTATGTCCTTTTAATAGTGGAGTGATTTAATTGTATTTTACCTTTTTAGCCTAATTTATGTAGATTTTAGGTTTTAGTCTTGACTTGGGGCCCAAATGACCTAGCTGTCGACGGGCCCTTAAACACCACACACTCACTCACTCTTAGCACACGATGTGTCTACCTCACGTAACCCTAGATGGCGCTTTGATCGTGCCAACTGGAAACTTTACACCCAGTTGGCTGTCTTTGATTACAATGAGCACGATTCTGTGAATGATCTAGTCGATCATCTCACAGAGACAATTCTTTCCGCTGCAGAAGAGTCTATTCCACGTTCGGCCACCCAACGTGGTCGACTTCCTGTCCCGTGGTGGAACAACGACTGCCGGAATGCTATACGTGCTCGTAGACGTGCTCTACGGGTATTTCAACGACACCCTACCCAAAGTAATCTAATTGAGTACAAGAAAGCGCGTGCACAGTCTAGGCAAATAATTAAGGATAGCAAAAAGATCTCATGGAACAACTTTGTCTCATCTTTTAACAGATGGACACCATCATCTGTTGTATGGGATAGGTTAAGGCGCGTGGCCGGAAAATCAACCCACTTGCCAATCGCTGGTCTGAAAACACCTGCAGGAGTTGTTGTTGATCCGTTTGTCGTGGCTAACACCTTCGGCTGTGCTTTCGCTCAGGTGTCTAGCTCAAGTAATTATGCTCCTGAGTTTATCTCAATTAAGACTCAGGTAGAATCTCAAGGTTTCGTGTTTAGTTCCAGAAACCTTGAAGATTATAACCGCCTCTTCACCTTGGCGGAGTTAGAACACGCTCTTTCATCATCGCGACTGACAGCACCAGGACCGGACGGAATCCACGTTCAAATGTTACAACATCTCTCACCTGAAGGTAAGGCATACCTGCTCGAGGTCTATAACCGTGTTTGGGTTGATGCCACGTTTCCGGACAAGTGGCGAGAAGCCACCATTATACCGATCTTTAAAGCTGGCAAGGACCGTCACCTCCCTTCTAGCTACCGTCCTATTTCCCTCACCAGTTGCGTCTGCAAGGTGATGGAACGCATGATAAATGGGCGGTTAGTATGGTGGCTGGAAACGCACAACCTACTGAATAACATCCAGTGCTGTTTTCGACGACGCCGTTCAACAGTAGATCATCTTGTGTCCATGTCGACACAGATTATGAACGGCTTTCTTAAAAACTGTCAAACTATCGGAATATTTTTTGACCTCGAAAAGGATTATGATACGTGTTGGCGTACAGGGTTGCTACGTACTCTGCACACCTGGAATATACGTGGACGCCTACCAATCTTCCTTCAGGAATTCTTGAAAGACCGCGTATTCCGAGTAAGAATTGGCTCGGTTCTTTCGAACCTTTTCGTTCAAGAGAACGGTGTACCACAGGGATCGGTGCTAAGTGTTACATTGTTTGCTATTGCGATTAATTCTATCTCGAAATTTGTACCTCCGGGGGTCTCGTCAAGCCTATTCGTAGATGACTTTGCCGTTTACTGTACATCTCAGCGCACTTCGTTTATAGAGCGCAGGTCTTCAAACCACCTTAAACAACCTTAAGGTTTGGAGTTTAAAGAACGGCTTCCGATTCTCTGCTGAGAAAACCATCTGTGTTAACTTCTGGCGTCAGCGGAGTCGACTACCTCCAAGGCTCCGGCTAGGCGCTGATCTACTACCTTTTGCAGATGAGACGAGGTTCCTTGGATTGATATTTGATAGAAAACTTAGTTGGTCGTCGCATATAGCACAACTGAAAGCACGATGTGACCGATCTTTAAATATCTTGCGGGTACTAAGTGGAAAATCGTGGGGAGCGGACCGTACAGTGTTATTGCGACTGTATCGCACCCTTATCCGTTCCAAATTAGATTATGGTAGTATCGTTTATGGCTCAGCACGACCATCTGTGCTGAAGAGATTAGACACAGTCCATAATTGTGGCATACGTATAGCAGTTGGGGCATTTCCAACGAGCCGAGTTATAAGCCTGTATGCTGAGTCTGCAGAACCTCCTCTGCAGTACAGGCGCAACATGCTATTTGCAAAGTATGGCTGTGGACTTAATTGCATGCCCACACATCCAACGTTTACGTCGTTCTTTAACACCTTCATGGACGTGCGTTATAGGAACACTTCTATTAAACCAAAGCCACCTGGTTTTCGTTTCCGGGAGCTCCTTAGACATCTTAATACTGAAATGCCCAAGATGTATCCTAGGGGGGAGAGGACATACCCTCCTTGGTTGTGCAGAGCGTCCCACGTTGATCTGGGCATGACCACACATGATAAATCTACCATGTCTATGTCTAGTATCCGCATATGCTTTTAGAATTTTTATCGCGATATCAGGACCATATTAAAATTTACACCGATGGGTCCAAGAATTCAGATGGCGTTGGTTGTGCTTACGTGTGTGGAACCGAACCCTATACATTCGGATTCCACACTAGCACTTCCATTTTTACCGCAGAGCTCTATGCAATATACCGACCCATTTTACACGTACGTCGACGAAAGTTGGGGAACTGCTTAATCCTGAGTGATTCCCTCAGTGCACTTCAAAGCCTACGGCAGCTGTACAACTACCACCCTATTGTGCAGCGGATACAGGATGCCCTCCACGTTTTACACGCTTCTGGCGTTAGCGTGGTGTGTGCATGGATCCCTGGTCACGTAGGCTTGCGGGGGAATGAAATGGCGGATTCGGCAGCCAAGACGGCTACCACGAAGCCCAGGGTTCGTCTCCCATGTGTGACATCGGAAGATTTTAGGGCCGTATTGCGGAGAGCTGTGCAAACCTGCTGGCAGGAAGAGTGGTCCGCTCTCCGCAATAATAAACTTAGATCAGTCAAGGAACTTCCGATTCCCTGGGTGACCTCCTGTCGGTCATCTCGCCGCGAGGAGGTGATTTTGGCTCGGTTGCGCATTGGGCATTGTTATTTTAGCCACAGCTTTTTATTGAATAGGACTCCCGTTCCCGTTTGCCCACTGTGCAGTGCTGAACTGACTGTCCGTCACTTGCTTTTAGATTGTTTTAGCTTGGCACGTCTCCGCAGGTCACTCCAGCTGCCGGCCAGCTTGGCGGAGATCCTCGCGGATGACGAAACGGCGGTGAGCAAAGTTTTAGCGTTTGTTTCAGCTGTGGATTTTAGATTTTAACCTCAAGTATTCTTTTTTCCTTTTTTTAAATATATAATGTGTGTGCAGTTTTAATGGATTTGTAGATAAAATATATTTTTAGAAATGTTTATATCTGGCTTTTGCCATGACTTGTTTTTTAAAGAGCGCTGATGACCGCCGTAGTTGAGCACCCCTATACACATCATCATCACGGTTCGCCTGAGTCTGCATACAGGCAGTCGACTCGACTGGTGCGGAAAGCTCCTGTGGCAAGGCGGATTCCAGTATGATGCACGGTGTCTAAAAGGCGAAGTTTAGAGGCGGTCGCTGCGCCATAAATAAAACTGCCATAGTCCAGCTTGGGCCGAACCAGAGAGCGGTACAGCATTAACATTACCGTGCGATCGCCCCCCCCCCAAGATGCTCCAGATAATACCTTCAGCACCCGAAGAGAACGATCGCAAGAGGCTCGAAGGTGACGAATGTGGTGAGTGAGTGAGTGAGTGAGTGAGTGAGTGAGTGGTGTTTCAGGGCCCGTCGACAACAAGGTCATTTGGGCCCCAAGTCAACACTAAAAGCTATAAAGTAAAATTAGTTTAAAAGGTAAAATGTAATAAAACCACTCAACTGTTAAAAGGACATAAAAACCATCTAAAACTTATAATTTAAAATCTCTAAAATTAATAAATATAAAATACAAGTTATACTTGTTTGCTAAAACCGATTTTAAAAACGAACCGCAGAACCTTATCCACGGCCACTGGGTCGTTCCCTAAAATACCGTGCAAGTTAGCTCCTAGGCCCAAAGACTGGTGAACGCGGGTGTATTGCGGGCAATCCAGCAATACATGCCGCACGGTGAGAAGTACTGCACACGGAGCACACACAGGGGCCGGTTGCCCTCTTATTAAAAAGTCACACTTGTTTATTAAAACCAATTTTAAAAATAAACTGCAGTGCCTTAACCACGGCCACTGGGTCGTCACCTAAAACACCTTGCAAGTTAGTCCCCAAGCCCAAAGACTGGCGAACGCGGGCGTACTGCGGGCAATGCAGCAGTACGTGCCACACCGTGAGGCGTACTGAACACGAGGCACACACAGGGGCCGGATCCCCTCTTAGCAGATGGCCATGAGTTGCTCGTGTGTGCCCAATTCTCAGCCGGGTGAGTATCACCTCGGCTCGCCGGTTATCCCTGCAGGATGTTTGCCAGGGTTATACGCTCTCCTTTATACCCCGTAGTTGCGTTCCTTCTATAGCTGACCAGGATTGCTGCCAAGCAGATAGGAGATGGTGACGGAATAAACGTTGCACATCCTGGTATGGCACCGTAGATGTTAAACTCCGGGGCAAACGGCAAGCGGACTTAGCAGCCGCGTCCGCCTCCTCGTTCTCGGAAATGCCCACATGGCCTAGGGTCCAAGTGAAAACTAAATGGTATTCTCGACCGAGCATTTGCGAGATCTGGGCCTGTATTTCTAAAGCAAGAGAGTGAGCGGAAGTGTGCTGTTTCAAGGCCTGAAGAGCACTGAGAGAGTCGGTGCAAACAATAAAAGAGCCAGGGGCAAACTTGCAAATAAAAAGGAGCAAATAGAAGATGGCATACAGCTCTGCAGAGAAGACCGAAGTTTAGTCCAGAAGTCGAAATTTGTGAGCCTCACCGTTAGGAGCAGATAGAGGATGGCATACAACTCTGCTGAGAAGACCGAAGTGGAGTCCAGAAGGCGAAATTTATGAGCCTCACCGTTAATGAAGAATGCGCAACCCGTAGTGCTACCTAACTTAGAACCGTCTGTAAAGACCGGAACATAGTTAGGGTAACGGCCCAGTAGTTCGGCAAAAAGTTGTTGGAACACCGAATGTGGAGTAGCGAGTTTAGAGTTGCTGGAAAGAGCGAGATCGAACCGCGCACGATCCAGTTGCCAAGCAGGATAAGGGCTGATGGACGAGCTCTCCACGCGAGGCATTCGGAGGCCATGGGAATGTAGGAGATCCCGAAATCTTATTCCCGTGGGGCGTGTCCGAGAACCAGGGCGCATATAACGGTGGACTAAATCTGGACACAGAACTGGTTTAAAACAAGGATGATTGGGATAACTAGCCAACTTCGAGACGTATGAGCAGAGTAACAGCGAGCGACGAATATGGAGTGGAGGTTCACCTGAGTCTGCATACAGGCAGTCGACTCGACTGGTGCGGAAAGCTCCTGTGGCAAGGCGGATGCCAGTGTGATGCACGGTGTCTAAAAGGCGAAGTTTAGAGGCGGTCGCTGCGCCATAAATAAAACTGCCATAGTCCAGCTTGGACCGAACCAGAGAGCGGTACAGCCTCAACATTACAGTGCGATCGCCCCCCCAAGATGCTCCAGATAATACCTTCAGCACCCGAAGAGAACGATCGCAAGAGGCCCGAAGGTGACGAATGTGGTGCTCCCAATTAGTTGTCGGTCCAAGTAGAGGCCCAAGAACTTCATGTGCGAGACAAATGGCAGGGGTGTGCCGTTCAAATAAAGATCAGGAGGCGGGTGAATACCTCGTAGGCGGTGAAAGTGGATACACTGCGTCTTCGCAGCTGAAAAACGGAAGCCGGTTTGAAGCGCCCAAGCTGCTAGCTGGGTAATGGTCAGCTGCAGTTGGCGCTCAATGTGATCTATGTTGGCGGACCTATAATAGATAGCGAAGTCGTCAACATAAAGGGATGATGGAATTCCACTTCGAACGTCACTAGTGATGTCGTTAATCACGTGACGCTCAAAATAGACCCTTGAGGTACACCGTTCTCCTGTATCCGCTCCTGGGATACCGTTTGTCCTATGCGCACACGAAAACGACGAAGTTTAAAAAAATTGCATAAAAACTCGGGTAGATGACCACGCATACCGTAACTGTGAAGGTTACGGAGTATGCCGTACCGCCAAGTGGTGTCATAGGCCTTCTCCAGGTCGAGGAACACGCCAACGGCGTGCTGTTTCAGTAGAAACGCATCGGAAATATACCCCTCAAGGCGTGTTAGATTGTCGACACTTGAGCGATGGCGACGAAAACCGCATTGCAAGTTGGACAGATGTTTATGTTCTTCTAGCCACCAATTTAACCGAGCGTTTATCATTCGCTCGAAGGTCTTACAGAGGACACTCGTCAGGCAAATGGGGCGGTAGCTAGATGGAAGTGTGCGGTCCTTTCCAGGTCGAGGGATGGGGATGACAATACCCTCTCGCCAGGAGGAACGGAAGACCCGCTCATGCCAAATGCGGTTATAGATGTTTAATAGGAAACATAGCGCCTCAGATGGAAGATGCAGTAGCATCTGTCCGTGTACGTCATCAGGACCTGGAGAAGAATCCTTTGCCAACGCTAGAGAATGGGCGAGCTCGGCACCGGTAAATGGTTGGTTGTACGGCTCGGTGCAGTCACTATTAAAATTCAGTGGTACCCGCTCCGCCTTTTCCTTGATAGGCAGGAAGAGAGCGTCATAGCGGGCAGTTTGGCTCGTGGCAGCAAAAGAGGTAGCTAGGGCTTCAGCTATGTCCTGCTCGGTGGTGCACATGGAACCGTTGATGGCGAGGCCGGGAATTATCGTCCGGCGATACTTGCCATACATCCGCCGAACAGCTGACCATACTTGTTGGGTAGAGCTGCGCCGGGAAAGCGAAGACACATAGGCTTCCCAAGATTTACGCTTTGCGTTGCGCAGTATAAAACGTGCCCTAGCGCGAGAACGTTTGAAGGCGACGAAGTTCCCTTCCGTCGGGTGCCGCTGAAAAATGCGCAAAGCACGTTTGCGTGCTTTGACAGCCAAACTGCATTCCTCGGACCACCACGGTACAGGGGTATGACGTGGTGTAGGTGAACCTCGAGGAATGCTGGATTCTGCTGCCAGCAGGATCGAGCAAGTAAAATATTCGACCATTTCATCGATGGTGTCGAAACTATCCTCGATGAGGTGTATGAGGGATTGGAATTTTCCCCAGTTAGCTTTGGAAATAATCCAGCAGGGATGTCGAGAAAGTACACATTGGCGGCCAGAAAAATGAATGTTAAGGGGGTAATGATCACTGACAAAGAGGTCGGAAAGTACTGACCACTCAAGTAGTGGTACTAATGACGGACTGCAGAAAGAAAGGTCTAGTACGGAATGTGTACCATAAGCGGATGATAGGAATGTCGGGTCACCAGTATTTAGCAGAAGCAGGTCAGACTTATCGAAGACGTCTACGAGGAGGCATGCACGGGCGTCATCAGTGTCTGATCCCCAGAGCGTGTGCTTGGCATTCAAATCTCCCACAAGGAGTAGTGGTGAGGGGAGCTGAGCCAATAGAGCTTGAAGATCACGCTCTGGAACTATACTGAGCGGCGGCAGGTACATGTTGCAGATGGTAAAACTGATGCTCTCCAGCTGTATCCGAACGGCCACAGCTTGCAATGGTGTGGTGAGAGGAACGTGGGCGGCTGAGATGTTGGGCGCCAATAAGGTAGCAACGCCACCGCTTGCACGCATACCTGCAAGAGAGTCGCTTCTAAATGCAGAGAAAGAGTGGAGGTGTAACGAGTGATTGGGGTGTAAGTGGGTTTCCTGGAGACAAATAATTGATGGCAACAGTGGTATTAGGAGTACGGCGAGCTGCTGATGCATACCCAGTAATAGTGGTAGCAGGCTTTAGTTGTTCAAAGCGCCGTCGTATCTCTGGAAAAGTCAGGCGTTCCTTTACACGTAGCTCCTGAATGCTCTTTTCGTCCATGAATTTTGGGCACTGTCGAGAACTGGAGGGGTGACTGCCGCCACAGTTCACGCAACAGGGTGTTCGACTGCAGTTTGGATCCTTGTGCTTCGTTAGGCCACGTTGCTCACAAAGTGCAGGGTTGGTACATGTGGTCTTAGTATGTCCGAACCGCTGACATTGGAAACAGCGCATGGGGTTCGGGACATACTGCCGGACGCTAGCACGTTCATATCCGCAATAGATGAATTCGGGTAACTTTGTCCCAGCAAAAGTTAGAAAAACCGTACGTAATGGGTACTCTTTGCCATCCTGTTTTCGTGTTAGCCGGTACGCCTGACAAACAAGTTGATCAGAGAGGCAACTTACAATTTGTACATTTGCAAGACCGTCTAAGCTGGAGGTGGTGACTACTCCTCTGCAGGTGTTGAGTGTTTTGTGTGGGGCTACCCGGATCGGGTAGGAGCCCAACAAAATCGCCTTTTGCAGTTTTCGAGACTGGTCTGCATTTGTGCTCTCCAAAAGTAAGGTGCCGTCTCGGAGGCGCGTCGCATTCTTGACAGGGCCACTGATCTTATCTAATTCTCGCTTTATGTAGAACGGACTTATATCTTTGAACGTTTTGCCATCACAAGCCAAGGTCATTACTAGAAACGGGTCGGTGAAAGAGGTTTTGCGCGGAGACATGATGATATTGACCCCCATCCGGAACCGTCGGCGTCAGCCTGCCATCCGGGGGTTAAAGAAAGAAAGACACCGAATCTTCACGGTCTGTGCCGTCATGGGGACCTCACCCATGACCGATCTCATTTGTACCTCAGAAAAGCTACCCTTCAAAATCCACTGCTTGTCCGTATGGGTAAACCGTTCACCACGCACACCCCGGCTGTATTCCCCTACCACAGGAATAACCGTCTGTGGCTCCCCGCTTTAGGCCGCGCTGCGCATAAAGGGCACACGCGGATTCAGGGGACTTGTGGTTGATTACACCGGGGTTCCGTCAGCGGTAACACGTCCGGTCCGTGATACTAACCAAACGGCAAAACGCGGCCGTCGGGAGATTACCACAGACCGGGCCCTCAAGGAGCTACGTGGGTGTACTTGACGGTGTGGACGGGCTCCGCACCTAAGGCTACACATAGGGGCAGTGCGAAGGGTCCGCTCAACCTTCACTTTTGAGACCTCCGGAGAGCACACATGTCGGAAGCCGCGCTGAAAACCGTGGGACAGAACCACGGAGATAGGAGAGATCCCTGCTGGTGAGACAGGAGTTATAAACCTAAGACCTTAAGTGCTAATAATTATAATAAAAAACTAGAAGGGGAAGGTGATGCCTACTCAAGCAGTAGCTACACGTGGCACAGTTGATGGAGATGAAGGGGATGAATTGAGGGTGAATGGCTAGGGACCCCGGTATCGCCAATCCCGTACCTACCGTAGTAGGTCCCTGGGGGAAATACCAGAGCCTCTTCTGCCAGTTTTCGGGGTTACTGATGGGCCTTCTCGGCAGCCGTAGCGGTCGTGGGGTACACCAAGTACCCACCGTACATCACCCCATCAGTCAGTCCCCTACTTCCTGTTGCCCACCCCTCGGGACGAGGACCGCAGAGGTTGGATTTTGAGGGGCCGGAAAGACGAAACGTAAAACTCTCCGCAGCAGCTACGAAGGCACAGCCAACACCTCGGTCGGTTTTAGAACCGTCCGTAAAAATTAAACTGTAGTTCTTAAAATGCTGCTGAAGTTCTAAAAATGCGGATTGGATGCCAGTGGTCGGAAACGCAGACCTGGGCATCGACGTCAACCCAAGGTGGAATAGGGTGTCATACCGCGACCAAGGAGGAAAAATAGATTCCCTGCGAGGTAATACTGGCGGTAGTGTGACGTCCAGGGCCCGAAGAACCAGGCGAAACCGAACACCGGGCGGAAGCAATGTAAGGGAGCTGACAGCGTACTGGCGATCAAGAGACGAGTCAAAGAAAGGCTTGTACGTTGGGTGCGTGGGTAGAGAGGATAGACGGCATGCATAGGCGCCTAAAAGAATATCTCGCCTATAGCACAGGGGAGGTTCAGCTGCTTCAGCGTACAGACTGGGGATGGGGCTGGTTGGAAAAGCACCAGTAGCTAGACGTATCCCCCGATTGTGCACAGGATCCAAACGACTCAAAATGGAAGGCCGTGCCGACGAATATACCACACTCCCATAGTCAAGCTTTGATCGTACCAGGGACCGATAGAGCTGTAAGAGCACGGTCCGATCAGCTCCCCAGGATGTACCTGATAAGACACGTAAGATATTGAGGGACCGGGCACAGCGACCTTTCAGGGAAGCGATATGAGAATCCCAGCTAAGCTTCCTATCGAACACCAATCCTAAAAATTTAGCTTCCTCTGCAAAGGGAAGCGTATGGGGACCGAGGTGGAGCGAGGGTGATTCAAACGCCTTACGGCGCCAAAAGTTCACGCACACGGTCTCCTCGGTGGAAAAATGGAAGCCGTTGTGGAGGCTCCAAGTGTAAAGGTGATCTAAACAGACCTGGAGCCGACGCTCCAAGATACTCGTCCGCCGAGAGCTACAATATACGGCGAAGTCATCCACAAATAAAGAAGAGGATATTCCAGCGGGAATACACTCAGTGATAGGATTGATGGCGATGGCAAAGAGGGTAACGCTGAGGACCGAACCCTGGGGTACCCCGTTTTTCTGATGGAAAACGCGGGATAAATTACACCCCACCCGAACACGAAAGGACCGCTCCATCATGAATTCTCGGAGGAAAATGGGAAGTCGACCACGAAGACCCCACTGATGTAAGTGAGTGAGTGAGTGTGGTGTTTAAGGGCCCGTCGACAACAAGGTCATTTGGGCCCCAAGTCAGCACTAAAAACCTAAAAACTATAAAAACTCAATTAAAAGGTAAAATACAATTAAAACACTCAACTATTGAAAGCACATTAAAATCATCCCAGTACTAAAAATTTAAAAACTCTAAAATTAATAAATTTAAAACACAAGTCAGGCTTGTTTATTAAAACCTATTTTTAAAACAAACCGCAGTGCCTTATCCACGGCCACTGAGTCGTCCCCTAAAATACTAAACAAGTTAGCTCCCAAGCCCAAAGACTGGCGAACGCGGGCGTACTGCGGGCAATCCAGCAGTACATGCCGCACAGTGAGGCGTACTGCACACGGGGCACACACAGGGGCCGGTTCCCCTCTCAAAAGATGGCCATGAGTTGCACGTGTGTGCCCAATTCTCAGCCGGGTGAGTATCACCTCGGCCCGCCGGTTATCCCTGCAGGAAGTTAGCCAGGGTCGTACGCTGTCTTTAATTGCCCGGAGTTGTGTGCCTTGTAAAGCTGTCCAGGAGTGCTGCCAAGCAGAGAGGAGTTGGCGACGGAAAAAACGTTGCACGTCCTGGAATGGCACTGTAGTTGTTAAACTCCGGGGCAAACGGCAAGCAGACTTAGCAGCCGCGTCCGCCTCCTCGTTCCCGTAAATCCCAACATGGCCTGGGGTCCAAGTAAAAATAAAATTGTATCCGCGATTGAGCATTTGCGAGATCTGGGTCTGTATTTTTAAAACAAGTGTGTGAGCGGTAGTGTGCTGTTGTAAGGCCAGAAGCGCACTTAGACAGTCAGTGCAGATGATAAAAGAGCCAGGAGCTAACTTGCAAATAAAAAGGAGCAAATAAAAAATGGCATATAGCTCTGCTGAGAAGACCGAAGTGGAGTCCAGGAGTCGAAATTTATGAGTCTCACCGTTGATGAAGAATGCGCAACCCGTAGCGTTACCTAACTGGGAACCGTCTGTAAAGACCGGAACGTAGTTAGGGTAACGGCCCAGTAATTCGGCAAAAAGTTGTTGGAAAACCGAATGTGGAGTAGCGAGTCTAGGGTTGTTTGAAAGAGTTAGGTCGAACCGCGCACGATTGAGCTGCCATGCAGGATAAGGGCAGATGGACGACCTCTCCACGCGAGGCATTCGGATGCCATGGGAATGTAGGTGATCCCGAAATCTTATTCCCACGGGGCGTGTCCGAGAACCAGGGCGCATATAACGGTGGACTAAATCTGGACACAGAACTGGTTTAAAACAAGGATGATTGGGATGACTTGCCAGCTTCGAGACGTATGAGCAGAGTAATATCGAGCGACGAATATGCAGTGGAGGTTCGCCTGAGTCTGCATACAGGCAGTCGACTCGACTGGTGCGGAATGCTCCTGTGGCAAGGCGGATGCCAGTGTGATGCACGGTGTCTAAAAGGCGAAGTTTAGAGGCGGTCGCTGCGCCATAAATAAAACTGCCATAGTCCAGCTTGGACCGAACCGGAGAGCGGTACAGCCTCAACATTACCGTGCGATCGCCCCCCCAAGATGCTCCAGATAATACCTTCAGCACCCGAAGAGAACGATCGCAAGAGGCACGAAGGTGACGAATGTGGTGCTCCCAATTTAACTGTCGGTCCAAGTAAAGGCCCAAGAACTTCAGGTGTGAGACAAATGGCAGGGGTGTGCCGTTCAAATGAAGATCAGGAGGCGGGTGAATACCTCGTAGGCGGTGAAAGTGGATACACTGCGTCTTCGCAGCTGAAAAACGGAAGCCGTTTTGAAGCGCCCAAGCTGCTAGCTGGGTAATGGTCAGCTGCAGTTGGCGCTCAATGTGATCTATGTTGGCAGACCTATAATAGACTGCGAAGTCGTCAACATAGAGGGATGATGGAATTCCACTTCGAACGGCACTAGTGATGCCGTTAATCGCTACGGCAAAAAGGGTGACGCTCAAAATTGACCCTTGAGGTACACCGTTCTCCTGTATCCGCTCCTGGGATATCGTTTTCCCTATCCGCACACGAAAACGGCGAAGTTTTAAAAAATTGCATAAAAACTCGGGCAGATGACCACGCATGCCGTAACCATGTAGGTTACGGAGTATGCCGTACCGCCAAGTGGTGTCATAGGCCTTCTCCAGGTCGAGGAACACGCCCACGGTATGTTGCTTCAGTAGAAACGCATCCGAAACATACCCCTCAAGGCGTGTTAGATTATCGACACTTGAGCGATGGCGACGAAAACCGCATTGCAAGTTGGACAGATGGTTATGTTTTTCGAGCCACCAATTTAACCGAGCGTTTATCATTCGCTCCAACGTCTTACAGATGACACTTGTCAGGCAAATGGGGCGGTAGCTAGATGGTAGCTTGCGGTCCTTTCCGGGTCGAGGGATGGGGATGACAATACCCTCTCGCCAGGAGGAAGGGAAAACCCGCTCATGCCAAATGCGGTTATAGATGTTTAGAAGGAAACATAGCGCCTCAGATGGAAGATGTAGCAGCATCTGTCGGTGTACGTCATCGGGACCTGGAGAGGAATCCTTTGCTAACGCCAGAGAATGGGCGAGCTCGGCTGCGGTAAAGGGTTGGTTGTACGGCTCGGTGCAGTCACTATTAAAATTAAGTGGTACCCGCTCCGCCTTTTCCTTAATAGGCAGGAAGAGAGCGTCATAGCGGGCAGCTTGGCTCGTGGCAGCAAATGTGGTAGCTAGGGCTTCAGCTATGTCCTGCTCGGTGGTGCACATGGATCCGTTGATGGCAAGGCCGGGAATTACCGTCCGGCGATACTTGCCATACATCCGCCGAACAGCTGACCATACTTGTTGGGTAGAGCTGCGCCGGGAAAGCGAAGACACAAATGCTTCCCAGGATTTACGTTTTGCGTTGCGCAGTATGAAGCGTGCCCTAGCGCGAGAACGTTTGAAGGCGACGAAGTTCGCTTCCGTCGGGTGCCGCTGAAAAATGCGCAAAGCACGTTTGCGTGCTTTGACAGCCAAACTACATTCCTCGGACCACCACGGTACAGGAATACGACGTGGTGTAGGTGAGCCTCGAGGAATGCTGGATTCTGCTGCGAGCAGGATCGAGCAAGTAAAATATTCGACCATTTCGTCGATGGTGTCGAAACCATGGTCGATGAGGTGTATGAGGGATTGGAATTTTCCCCAGTTAGCTTTGGAAATAATCCAGCGAGGATGTCGAGAAGGTACACATTGGCGGCCAGAAAAATGAATGTTAATGGGGTAATGATCACTGCCGAAGAGGTCGGAAAGTACTGACCACTCAAGTAGTGGTACTAATGATGGACTGCAGAAAGAAAGGTCTAGTACGGAATGTGTACCATAAGCGGATGATAGGAATGTCGGGTCACCAGTATTTAGCAGAAGCAGTTCAGACTTATCGAAGACGTCTACGAGGAGGCATCCACGGGCGTCATCGGTGTCTGATCCCCAGAGCGTGTGCTTGGCATTCAAATCTCCCACAAGGAGTAGTGGTGAGGGGAGCTGAGCCAATAGAGCTTGAAGATCACGCTCTGGAACTATACTGAGCGGCGGCATGTACATGTTGCATATGGTAAAACTGATGCTCTGCAGCTGCAGCCGAACGGCCACAGCTTGCAATGGTGTGGTGAGAGGAACGTGGGCGGCGGAAATGTTAGGCGCCACTAAGGTAGCAACGCCACCGCTTGCACGCATACCTGCAAGAGAATCGCTTCTAAATGCCGAAAAAGAGTGAAGTTGTAACGAGTGATTGGGATGTAAGTGGGTTTCCTGGAGGCAAATTATTGACGGTGACCGTTGAGAAACTAAATATTGTAGGTCTTGAGCACGAGCTCGAAAACCATTGACATTCCACTGGATTATTTCCATGAAGAGTTTTTAACGGGCCGTTTTAACTTTTTTCTTGACCTTGGCTGACTTGGGCCCTACGACTCGAAAATCGTTAGCCTCCTGTGACTCCGCTGATGTTCGGGAGTCAGAACTCCTACGGCTCGTAGAACGAGACCGGGATCTAATCGAAGGCGAGCGACTTCGCGATCTATGTTGTGGCCGGGATCGGTTTTTTACTATTACCACTGGATTGTTATTACTCGGTGATGGCTTGGTGGCGGGAGTCTGTACGGCTGAAACGGAGGCTGTGCTGGTGGATATACAAGCAGTCTGAGACGTGGGTTTAACGGCTAGAAAGTCAGTCTGCGTGGAGGCGTGGGCGACAGGGACGTGTTGAACAGCAACAGTGGTGTTGGGAGTACGGCGAGCTGCTGATGCATATCCAGTAGTAGTGTTAGGAGGCTTCAGTTGTTCGAAGCGCCGCCGTGCCTCTGGAAAAGTCAGGCGTTCCTTTACACGTAGCTCCTGAATGCTCTTTTCGTCCATGAATCTAGGGCACTGTCGCGAACTAGAGGGGTGACTTCCGCCACAGTTCACGCAACAAGGTGTCCGACTGCAGTTTGGATCGTCGTGCTTCGGTAGGCCACATTGCTCACAAAGAGCAGGATTTGTACATGTGACCTTAGTATGTCCGAACCGCTGACATTGGAAACAGCGCATGGGGTTCGGAACATACTGGCGGACGCTAGCACGTTCATAGCCGCAATAGATGTACTCGGGTAGCTTAGTCCCGGCGAAAGTAAGAAAGACCGTACGTAGCGGGTACTCCTTGCCATCTTGTTTTCGAGTAAGCCGGTACGCCTGACAAACGAGTTGGTCGGAGAGGCAACTTACTATTTCCTCATTCGCAAGACCATCCAAGCTGGAGGTGGTGACTACTCCTCTGCAGGTGTTAAGGGTTTTGTGTGGGGCTACCCGGATCGGGTAGGAGCCCAACAAAGTCGCCTTTTGCAGTTTTTTAGATTGGTCCGCTGTTGTGGTCTCTAATAGTAAGCTGCCGTCTCGAAGTCGGGTAGCGTTTTTTACAGGGCCACTGATTTTATCAAGCTCACGTTTTATATAGAATGGACTAATGTCTTTAAAGGTTTTGCCATCACATGCCAAGGTCATCAATAAATATGGGTCGATGAAAGAGGTTTTGCGCGGATGCATTTTGAATAGGACCCCCATCCGGAACCGTCGGCGTCAGCCTGCCATCCGGGGGTTAAAGAAAGAAAGACACCGAATCTTCACGGTCTGTGCCGTCATGGGGACCTCACCCATGACCGATCTCATTTGTACTTCAGAAAAGCTACCCTTCCACATCCACTGCTTGTCCGTATGGGTAAACCGTTCACCACGCACACCCCGGCTTTATTCCCCTACCACAGGAATAACCGCCTGTGGCTCCCCACTTTAGGCCGCGCATGCGTGTAATAGGCACACGCGGATTCAGGGGACTTGTGGTTGATTACACCGGGGTTCCGTCAGCGGTAACACGTCCGGTCCGTGATACTAACCCAACGGCAAAACGCGGCCGTCGGGAGATTACCACAGACCGGGCCCTCAAGGAGCTACGTGGGTGTACTTGACGGTGTGGACGGGCTCCGCACCTAAGGCTACACATAGGGGCAGTGCGAAGGGTCCGCTCAACCTTCACTTTTGAGACCTCCGGAGAGCACACATGTCGGAAGCCGCGCTGAAAACCGTGGGACAGAACCACGGAGATAGGAAAGATCCCTGCTGGTGAGACAGGAGTTATAAACCTAAGACCTTAAGTGCTAAGAATTATAATAAAAAACTAGAAGGGGAAGAAGGTGATGCTTACTGACAAGCAGTAGCTGCACGTGGCACAGTTGATGGAGATGAAGGGGATGAATTGAGGGTGAATGGCTAGGGACCCCGGGATCGCCAAACCCGTACCTACCGTAGTAGGTCCCTGGGGGAAAATACCAGAGCCTCTTCTGCCAGTTTTCGGGGTTACTGATGGGCCTTCTCGGCAGCCGTAGCGGTCGTGGGGTACACCAGGTCCCCACCGTACATCACCCCATCAGTCAGTCCCCTACTTCCTGTTGCCCACCCCTCGGGACGAGGACCGCAGAGGTTGGATTTTGAGGGGCCCCACTGATGTATGGTGCGTAGTATGCCAGTCCGCCAACAGGTGTCATAGGCTTTCGTAAGGTCAAAAAAGACGGCCACAGTTTGGCAGCGGCGCAGGTAAGCGTTCATGATATGAGTCGAGAGGGAAATCAGGTGATCAGTGCTGGAACGGTAACGGCGAAATCCGCATTGGATGTTGCACAGAAGGTTCTCCGACTCAAGCCACCATCGTAAGCGCCCACTAATCATGCGCTCCATCACCTTACACACTGTACTGGTGAGGGAAATGGGGCGGTAACTGGAGGGCAAACGGCGGTCCTTACCCGGTTTTGGGACCGGAATGAGAGTTGCCTCGCGCCAAGCTGTAGGGAAAGCTCCGTCACGCCAGATGCGGTTGTACATGCGCAGTAGAAAGTCTTTACTAGCAAAGGAGAGGTGTTGAAGCATAGCCACGTGAACACTATCAGGCCCAGGAGCGGATGAGGGAGAGGAGCACAACGCCGAGTCCAGCTCCCGTAAGCTAAATTCGGCGTTGTAGCACTCAAGGTTAGCTGAGCGGAAAGATAATTCCTGGGCCTCAATATGAGACTTGAGGACCCGAAACGTCGAAACGCAGTTGGCAGAACTGGAGGCGGCAGCAAAAGTGCTACCCAGGCAGTTAGCAACATCAACCGCATCAACAACAGTAAGAGGTCCATCCTGAAGTCCAGGAATGAACGAGGGTGGCCGTTTACCGGCAACACGACGGAGTTTCTCCCAAACCACAGAAGAAGGGGTGGTGTGCGAGAAAGAGGCAACAAAGGAAGTCCAGGACGCTCTTTTGCTAGCCCTAAAAACACGTCGGGCTCGTGCGCGCAGCTGTTTATGAGCTACCAAGTTCTCGACTGTGGGGTGATGTTTAAATACCCTAAGAGCTTTCCGGCGTGCGCGAAGGGCATCGTGGCACTCAAGAGTCCACCATGAGACAGGCAAACGCCTAGGCTCCGTGGAGGATTTCGGAATAGATTGCTCGGCAGCGGAGACAACAACTGAAGTGAAATGGTCGACCAAAAGGTCAATAGTAGTAAATTATGATTCCTTGAATGTGGCAGCTTCAGAAAAGAGCATTTAGTTAGCCTTGGAGAGTTGCCATGAGGCTGCACGCGAGCGGGGAACATTGTGGGAGAGCAACGTTAGCACACATGGGCAGTGATCACTGGAATGAGTGTCTGTTTCCAATGGCATGTAGTATCTATGAGCAAGCTGTGTGGAGCAGAGAGAAAGATCGAGGTGGGAGGGAGTACCAGTGGAATCGGAAAAGAATGTGGGTTCACCAGTGTTCAAAACAAGGAGAGGAAACTGGTCAAAGAGGTCAGCAAGTAGGGTTCCCCTTGCACACGCCCTAGGAAAGCCCCAACACGGATGATGGGCATTAAAATCCCCCAAAAGAAGAAAGGGTGTGGGGAGCTGCGAAGCGAGTTGAGAGAGGTCGGCAGGAAGGACGGAGTCTGAAGGGGGGAGGTAAACTGTGCATAAGGTAAACGATAAACCTGGAAGACTGAGCCGAAGAGCAACAGCTTGCAAAGTAGTGTTAAGGGGTAGAGGTTGACCAAAAACATCAGCACGTGTAAGGATCATGACACCACCATGAGCAGGAGAGCCCACTTCCGGCACAAGGTCGAAGCGTACCGGACTGTAATGACGCAAATCAAAAGCATCCTGAGGGCGAAGTTTGGTCTCTTGTAAACAAACCGCTATGGGGTTGTAGGACCGCAACAAGAGCTGGAGCTCTGCCTTATGTGAGCGCACACCACGAATGTTCCACGTTAAAAGAGCCATGGAAAAGGACTAGGGGGGAGCGGCGGTTTTAATGAGAAAATTCAACATACCAAGAGCGCGAGGAATGTGGGTTCAGGTAGTCGGACGCCGTTTCTCTTTTTTTCGCACTTTGGCGGACTTGGGACCGACAAACGGTCGCTCCATGGGCGACTCCTCAGATGTGCGGGAGTCTGAAGAGTCCCTTCGAGAAGGGGATCGGGAAGCCGACTGAACAGAAGCCCTGCCGGTTCCTCGAATGCGACTACGGGAGCAACAGCCCGTAGAACTACCGGGAGTAGTGCTTACCGACACGGAACGTGAAGCTGTAGCTGGGGCAGTAGAAGAGCTAGAAGAGGCAGCTGGTGCCAACGCTTTAAAAGGAATGGCAGTCTCCAGCAAGTCGCATTGGGTTGAAGCATCCGAAACATTCAGGGTCCGTGTGGCAACAGACTGCGTCGCCTGCACAGGGGAGCGACGAACTGCTGATGCGTAACCCAAGCTGGCAGCGGGTTTCAGTTGCTCAAACCGTCTTTTTGCCTCTAGAAAGGTCAGACGTTCTTTGACGCGCAGTTCCTGAATGGCCTTCTCATCAAGAAACTGCGGACACTGCCGGGAGCTGGAGGGATGCGGACCACCGCAATTGAAGCAGAGCGGGTCACGAGTACATATAGCATCGCCATGGGGAGGTAAACCGCAACGGTCGCATACAGCGTCAAAGGTACAGCGGGCCTGAGTATGCCCAAACCGCTGACACCGAAAACAGCGCATGGGGTTTGGGATATACGGTCGCACTGCAGCACGTTCGTACCCACAAAAGATAGCGTCCGGCAATGTGGTTACCTTTGGAAGTGAGGAAGACTGTCCGCAACGGAACAGACTGTCCATCACGTTTACCAAGTAGACGGTACGCCTCGCACATATTCTGGTCAGTCAAATTAGAGACTATCTCCTCGTTAGAGAGGCCGTCCAAACTGGAGGTTGTAACGACCCCTCTACAGCTATTCAAAGTCTTATGTGGGGCTACGCGGATGGGGTAGGAACCCAACAAGCAAGCCTTCAGGAGCTTTCTGGACTGATCCTCGTTCTTTGTTTCCACCAAAAGGGTACCGTCTCTTAACCGAGTTGCCGATTTTAAAACGCCACATATCCGATCAAGCTCGCGTTGGATATAAAAAGGACTAATGTCTCGCATTGTCTTGTTTTCACAATTCAGGGTCACGACCAAAAACGAATCAAATAGGGAAGGTTTGCGCGGAGGAGCCATTGTTAGAGGACCCCCTTCCGGAACCGTCGGCGTCAGCCTGCCATCCGGGGGTGAAAAAAAAGACACCAAACCTTCACGGTCTGCGCCGTCATGGGAGACCCCTCCCACGACCGATCTCAGTTGTACTTCAGAAGAGCTACCGTCCAACTACTGTTGCCCAAATGTGAGAACCGTTCACCACGTGACACCCCGGCTTTAGGCCCCTACCACAGGAATAACCGCCTGTGGCCCCCCACTTTAGGCCGTGCAGCACTCAACAGACGCATGCACGGATTCAGGGGGCTTGTGGTTGATTAGACCGGGGCTCCCGTCAGCGGTAACACGTCCGGCTGGTAATACTGGCCCAATGACTCACGGCCTTCGGACCATTAAAACCAGCCGGGCCTCATGGAGACTACGTGAGTGTACATGACGGTGTGGACGGGCTCCGCACCTAAGGTCACACACAGGGTCAGTAGGGAGTCCACTACAACCTTCACGCCTGAGACCTCCGGAGAGCACGCAAGTCGGAAGCCGCGCTGAAACCGTGGGACAGGAACCACGGAGACAGAAGAAAGATCCCTGGTGGTGAGGCAGGAGTTTATAAACCTAAACAGCTAAAGCTAAAATAGAACAATAAACCTAGAAGAGGAAGAAGCTTAAAACTAAGGGTGACCAACGTGGCACAACCAAAATGGGGTGAGGGGTTGACAATGGGGATGATTGGCTCGGGACCCCCGGGATCGCCAATGCCCGTACCTACCGTAGTAGGCCCCTGGGGGGTCCTGCTCGGTGGTGCACATGGAACCGTTGATGGCGAGGCCGGGAATTACCGTCCGTCGATACTTGCCATACATCCGCCGCACAGCTGACCATACTTGTTGGGTAGAGCTGCGCCGGGAAAGCGAAGACACATAGGCTTCCCAGGATTTACGCTTTGCGTTGCGCAGTATAAAGCGTGCCCTAGCGCGAGAACGTTTGAAGGCGACGAAGTTCCCTTCCGTCGGGTGCCGCTGAAAAACGCGCAAAGCACGTTTGCGTGCTTTGACAGCCAAACTGCATTCCTCGGACCACCACGGTACAGGGATACGACGTGGTGTAGGTGAACCTCGAGGAATGCTGGATTCTGCTGCGAGCAGGATCGAGCAAGTAAAATATTCCACCATTTCGTCGACGGTGTCGAAACCATCGTCGATGACGTGTATGAGGGATTGGAATTTTCCCCAGTTAGCTTTGGAAATAATCCAGCGAGGATGTCGAGAAGGTACACATTGGCGGCCAGAAAAATGAATGTTAATGGGGTAATGATCACTGCCAAAGAGGCCGGAAAGTACTGACCACTCAAGTAGTGGTACTAATGACGGACTGCAGAAAGAAAGGTCTAGTACGGAATGTGTACCATAAGCGGATGATAGGAATTTCGGGTCACCAGTATTTAGCAGAAGCAGGTCAGACTTATCGATTGATTGATTGATTGTGTGGGGTTTTAGGGCCCGTCGCCAGCAAGGTCATTTGGGCCCAAAGTCAATTAATAAAACCTAAAAGCTATAAAAATCAAGCTAAAAAAGGTAAAATATACTAAAATACGCAACTGTTAAAATGACATTTAAAACAATCTAAAGACTAATACTTTAAAACCTCTAAAAGTAATAAATATAAAGTACAACTCAGACTTGTTGATTAAAACCGATTTTAAAAACAAACCGCAGTGCCTTATCCACGACCACTGGGTCGTCCCCTAAAACATCCCTCAAGTTAGTTCCTAAGCCTACTGACTGGCGAACGCGAGCGTACTGCGGGCAATCGAGCAATATGTGCCGCACCGTGAGGCGTACTGCACATGGAGCACACACTGGGGCCGGTTCCCCTCTTAACAAATGGCCATGAGTGGCTCGTGTGTGTCCAATTCTCAGCCGGGTGAGTATCACCTCGGCTCGCCGGTTATCCCGGCAGGAAGTTGGCCAGGGTTGTACGCTCTCCTTTATCGCCCGGAGTTGTGTGCCTTCTAAAGCTGTCCAGGATTGCTGCCAAGCAGATAGTAGTTGGCGACGGAAAAAACGTTGCACATCCTGGTATGGCACCGTAGTTGTTAAACTCCCGGGTAAACGGCAAGCTGACTTAGCAGCCGCGTCCGCCTCCTCGTTCCCGGATATCCCCATATGGCCTGGGGTCCAAGTAAAAACAAAATTGTAACCGCGACTGAGCATTTGCGATATCTGGGCCTGTAATTTTAAAACAATGGTGTGAGCGGCAGTGTGCTGTTTCAAGGCCTGAATAGCACTGAGAGAGTCGGTGCAAACAATAAAAGAGCCAGGGGCTAACTTGCAAATAAAAAGGAGCATATAATAGGTGGCATACAGCTCTGCTGAGAAGACCGAAGTTGAGTCCAGAAGTCGAAATTTGTGAGGCTCACCGTTAACGAAGAACGCGCAACCCGTAGCGTTACCTAACTGAGAACCGTCTGTAAAGACCGGAACATAGTTAGGGTAACGGCCCAGTAATTCGGCAAAAAGTTGTTGGAACACCGAATGTGGAGTAGCGAGTCTAGAATTGTTTGAAAGAGCGAGATCGAACTGCGCACGATTGAGCTGCCATGCAGGATAGGGGCAGATGGACAACCTCTCCACGCGAGGCATTCGGAGGCCATGCGAAATGTAGTAGATCCCGAAATCTTATTCCCACGGGGCGTGTCTGAGAACCAGGGCGCATATAACGGTGGACTAAATCTGGACACAGAACTGGTTTAAAACAAGGATGATTGGGATAACTAGCCAACTTCGAAACGTATGAGCAGAGTAACAGCGAGCGACGAATATGGAGTGGAGGTTCGCCTGAGTCTGCATACAGGCAGTCGACTCGACTGGTGCGGGAAGCTCCTGTGGCAAGGCGGATGCCAGTATGATGGACGGTGTCTAAAAGGCGAAGTTTAGAGGCGGTCGCTGCGCCATAAATAAAACTGCCATAGTCCAGCTTGGACCGAACCAGAGAGCGGTACAGCCTCAAAATTACCGTGCGATCGCCCCCCCCCAAGATGCTCCAGATAATACCTTCAGCAGCCGAAGAGAACGATCGCAAGAGGCTCGAAGGTGACGAATGTGGTGCTCCCAATTTAGTTGTCGGTCCAAGTAGAGGCCCAAGAACTTCAGTTGCGAGACAAATGGCAGGGGTGTGCCGTTTACATGAAGATCAGGAGGCGGGTGATTACCTCGTAGGCGGTGAAAGTGGATACACTGCGTCTTCGCAGCTGAAAAACGGAAGCCGTTTTGAAGCGCCCAAGCTGCTAGCTGGGTAATGGTCAGCTGCAGTTGGCGCTCAATGTGATCTATGTTGGCAGACCTATAATAAATTGCGAAGTCGTCAACATAGAGCGATGATGGTATTCCACTTCGAACGGCACTAGTGATGCCGTTAATCGCTACGGCAAAAAGGGTGACGCTCAAAATCGAGCCTTGAGGTACGCCGTTCTCCTGTATCCGCTCCCGTGATATCGTGTTTCCTATGCGAACCCGAAAACGGCGAAGTTTTAAAAAGTTGCATAGGAATTCGGGTAGATGACCACGCATACCGTAACCATGTAGGTTATGGAGTATGCCGTACCGCCAAGTGGTGTCATAGGCCTTCTCCAGGTCGAGGAACACGCCCAGGGCGTGTTGCTTCAGTAGAAAGGCATCGGAAATATACCCCTCATGGCGTGTTAGATTATCGACACTTGATCGATGGCGACGAAAACCGCATTGCAAGTTGGACAGATGGTTATGTTTTTCTAGCCACCAATTTAACCGAGCGTTTACCATTCGCTCGAAGGTCTTACAGATGACACTCGTCAGGCAAATGGGGCGGTAGCTAGATGGAAGCGTGCGGTCCTTTCCGGGTCGAGGGATGGGGATGACAATACCCTCTCGCCAGGAGGAAGGGAAAACTCGCTCATGCCAAATGCGGTTATAGATGTTTAACAGGAAACATAGCGCCTCAGATGGAAGATGTAGAAGCATCTGTCGGTGTACGTCATCGGGTGAGTGAGTGAGTGTGTGCTGTTTTAGGGCCCGTCGACAACTAGGTCATTTGGGCCCTACGTCAACACTAAAACTTAAAAGCTATAAAATTTAGCTAAAACAAAGTACAATATAATAAAAACACTCAACTGCTAAAACGACATTAAAAACGATCTAAAGACTAAATTTAAAAACTCTAAAAGTAATACATATAAAATACAAGTCATACTTGTGTATTAAAACCGATTTTAAAAATAAACCGCAGTGCCTTATCCACGGCCACTGGGTTGTCACCTAAAATATTTAGCAAGTTAGTTCCCAAGCCTACTGACTGGCGAACGCGGGCGTATTGCGGGCAGTCTAGCAATACATGCCGCACAGTGAGTCGTACTGCACATGGAGCACACACTGGGGCCGGTTCCCCTCTTAATAAATGGCCGTGAGTGGCTCGTGTGTGTCCAATTCTGAGCCGGGTGAGTATCACCTCGGCTCGCCGGTTATCCCTGCAGGAGGTTAGCCAGGGTTGTACGCTCTCCTTTATTGCCCGGAGTTGTGTGCCTTCCAAAGCTGTCCAGGAGTGCTGCCAAGCAGATAGGATTTGGCGACGGAAAAAACGTTGCACATCCTGGTAAGGCACCGTAGTTGTTAAACTCCGGGGCAAACGGCAAGCGGATTTAGCAGCCGCGTCCGCCTCCTCATTCCCAGAAATGCCCACATGGCCTGGGGTCCAGGTAAAAACAAAATGGTATCCACGACTAAGCATTTGCGAGATCAAGGCCTGAATTTTTAAAACGAGCCTGTGAGCTGCAATGTGTTGTTGCAAGGCCTGAAGAGTGCTTAGAGAGTCAGTGCAAACGATAAAATTGCCAGGAACTAAATTACAAATAAAAAGGAGCAGATAGAGAATGGCATACAGTTCTGCAGAAAAAACAGAGGTGAAGTCCAGAAGGCGAAATTTATGAGCCTCGCCGTTAATGACGAATGCGCAACCCGTAGTGCTACCCAACTGGGAACCATCTGTAAAGCCCGGAACATAATTAGGGTAACGGCCCAGTAGTTCGGCAAAAAGTTGTTGGAATACCGAATGTGGGGTAGCTAGTCTCGAGTTGGTGGAGAGAGCAAGATCGAACCGCGCACGCTGGAGCTGCCATGCGGGATAACGACCCAGGGAAGACCGCTCCACGCGAGGCATTCGGAGATCGTGTGTACGGGAGAGTTCCCGGAATCTTACTCCGGTTGGGCGTGTCCGAGAACTAGGGTGCGTATAACGGTGGGCTAACTCGGGATGCAGAACTGGTTTAAAACAAGGATGGTTTGGGTAACTTGCCAACTTTGCTACGTAGGAACAGAGTAGCGTCGAGCGACGAATAGAAAGTGGAGGCTCGCCGGAGTCGGCATACAAGCAGTCGACGCGACTTGTGCGGAAAGCTCCTGTGGCAAGGCGGATACCTGTATGATGTACGGTGTCTAAAAGGCGAAGTTTAGAGGCGGTCGCTGCGCCATAAATAAAACAGCCGTAGTCCAGCTTGGATCGGACCAGGGAGCGATACAGCCTCAACATTACCGTGCGATCGCCCCCCCAAGATGCTCCAGATAATACCTTCAGCACCCGCAGAGAACGATCGCATGAGGCTCGAAGGTGACGAATGTGGCGCTCCCAGGTGAGTTGTCTGTCCAAGTAGAAGCCTAAGAACTTCAGGTGCGAGACAAACGGCAGGGGTGTGCCGTTCAAGTGCAGATCTGGTGGAGGGTGAATACCTCGTAGACGATGGAAGTGGACACATTGTGTCTTCGCAGGAGAAAAACGGAAGCCGGTGCGAAGCGCCCAGGCTGCCAGCTCGTTGATGGTCAACTGCAGTTGACGCTCTATATGATCTAAGTTATAAGATCGATAATATATAGCGAAGTCGTCAACATACAGGGACGACGGAATTCCGCCGCGAACGACACTAGTGATGCCGTTAATAGCCACGGCAAAAAGGGCGACGCTGAGGATCGACCCTTGAGGTACACCATTCTCCTGGATCCGCTCCCTTGAGATACTGTTCCCTATTCGGACACGAAAACGACGTAGTGCTAAAAAATTTCTTAAAAATTCCGGTAAGTGGCCTCGTATACCGTAACTGTGGAGGTTACGGAGTATGCCATACCGCCAAGTGGTGTCATAAGCCTTCTCCAGGTCAAAGAATACTCCCACCACATGCTGTTGCAGTAGAAAGGCATCATGAATGTAAGCCTCAATGCGTGTTAGATTGTCAACACTAGAGCGATGGCGACGAAAACCACATTGAAGGTTGGACAGCTGGTTATTAGTTTCGAGCCACCACACTAACCGAGAGTTTACCATTCGCTCAAAGGTCTTACAGACCACACTCGTCAGGCAAATGGGGCGGTAGCTTGATGGAAGTGTGCGGTCCTTTCCGGGTCGAGGGATGGGGATGACAATACCCTCTTGCCAGCAAGATGGAAAGACCCGCTCATGCCAGATACGGTTATACATGCCTAACAGGAAAGACATCGCATCGGGTGGAAGATGTAGCAGCATCTGTCTGTGGATGTCATCGGGACCGGGAGAAGAGTCCTTGGCTAGGGCTAAGGAATGTGAAAGTTCGGCAGCGCTAAAAGGCTGGTTGTACGGCTCATTACATTCGCTATTAAAATTTAGTTTTGTTCGCTCCGCAGCTTCCTTAATAGGAAGGAAGAGGGCGTCGTAACTAGCGGTTTGGCTAGTAGCAGCGAATGAGGTGGCAAGGGCTTCGGCTATATCTTGCTCGGCAGTGCAGATGGAACCGTTGAGGGCAAGTCCGGGAATGACCGTTCGGCGATACTTGCAATGCATCCACCGAACAGCTGACCATACGTAGACACGTAGGCTTCCCAGGATCTTCGTTTCGCATTGCGAAGCACAAAACGTGCCCTAGCTGGAGAACGTTTAAAAGCAACGAAGTTCTTTTCCGTCGGATGCAACTGAAAAAGCCGTAAAGCACGTTTGCGTGCTTTTATAGCCACACGGCATTCCTCAGACCACCAGGGTACAGGGGTATGACGTGGGGTAGGAGAACCTCGAGGAATGCTGGATTCAGCGGCGAGCAGGATGGAACATGTAAAATATTCCACCATTTCATCGACGGTGTCAAAACCATCGTCGGTGAGGTGTATATGGGAATTAAACTTTTCCCAGTCAGCCTTGGAAATAATCCAGCGAGGAAGTCGCGAAGGCGCATGGTGGCGGCCGGATAAACGGATGTTAATTGGGTAATGATCGCTCCCAAAGAGGTCGGAAAGCACAGACCACTCAAGGAGTGGAACCAATACCGGGCTACAGAAAGAGACGTCTAGTACCGAGTGCGTACCATAAGCGGATGACAAGAATGTCGGGTCACCAGTGTTCAGCAAAATCAGGTCATACGAATCAAACGTGTCTACTATGAGGCAGCCACGAGCATCATCAATGTCGGAGCCCCAGAGCATGTGTTTGGCATTCAGATCTCCCAAGATGAGTAACGGTGAGGGGAGCTGAGCCAAAAGAGCCTGAAGATCCTGCTTTTGGATTACACAGAGCGGGGGCAGGTAAATGTTGCAGATGGTAAAAGAGATGCTCTCTCGCTGTATACGAACAGCGACAGCTTGCAACGGCGTGGTTAATGGTATATTGGTGGCATAGATGTTAGGCGCCACCAAAGTAGCAACGCCGCCGCTTGCTCGTGTGCCTGCAACGGAGTCTCCCCTAAATGCCGAAAAAGTGCTTAGGTATAATGAGTGATAGTGATGCAAATGGGTTTCTTGGAGACAAATAACTGATGGTGACCGTTGAGAAACTAAACATTGTAGGTCTTGAACGGGAGCTCGGAAACCATTGACGTTCCACTGGATTATTTCCATAAAGAGGTTTTAGCGGGCCGTTTTAACCTTTTTCTTGACCTTGGCTGATTTGGGCCCTACGACTCGAAAATCGTTAGCCTCCTGTGACTCCGCTGATGTTCGGGAGTCAGAACTCCTACGGCTCGTAGAACGAGACCGGGATCTAATAGAAGGCGAGCGACTTCGCGATCTATGTGTTGGCCGGGATCTGTTTTTCATGTTTACTACGGGATTGTTGGTATTCCCTGATGGCTTGGTGGCTGGAGTCTGTACGGCAGAAACGGATGTAGTGCAGGTGGATATACAAACAGTCTGAGACGTGGGTTTAACGTCTAGAAAGTCAGTCTGCGTGGAGGCGTGGGCGAGAGGGACGTGTTGAACTGCAACAGTGGTATTCGGAGTACGGCGAGCTGCTAATGCATATCCAGTGGTAGTGCTAGGAGGCTTCAGTTGTTCGAAGCGCCGCCATGCTTCTGGAAAAGTCAGGCGTTCCTTTACACGTAGCTCCTGAATGCTCTTTTCGTCCATAAATCTAGGGCACTGTCGCGAACTGGAGGGGTGACTGCCACCACAGTTCACGCAACAAGGTGTTCGACTGCAGTTTGGATCGTCGTGCTTCGGTAGGCCACATTGCTCACAAAGAGCAGGATTAGTACATGTGACCTTAGTATGTCCGAACCGCTGACATTGGAAACACCGCATGGGGTTCGGGACATACTGGCGGACGCTAGCACGTTCATAGCCGCAATAGATAAATTCAGGTAACTTAGTTCCAGCAAAAGTTAGAAAGACTGTTCGTAAGGGGTATTCCTTGCCATCTTGTTTTCGGGTAAGCCGGTACGCCTGACAAACAAGTTGATCAGAGAGGCAACTTACTATCTCTTCATTCGCAAGACCATCTGAGCTAGAGGTGGTGACTACTCCTCTACACGTATTCAGCGTTTTGTGCGGGGCTACCCGGATAGGGTAAGAGCCCAACAAAACCGCTTTTTGCAGCTTTTTAGACTGGTCTGCAGTTGAGGTCTCTAATAGTAAGCTACCGTCTCGGAGACGCGTAGCGTTTTTGACCGGACCGCTGATTTTATCTAGTTCGCGCTTTATGTAAAATGGACTAATCTCTTTAAACGTTTTCCCATCACAAGCCAAGGTCATTATCAAAAAGGGGTCAATGAAAGATTGTTTGCGCGGAGACATGATGATATAGACCCCCATCCGGAACCGTCGGCGTCAGCCTGCCATCCGGGGGTTAAAAAAGAAAGACACCGAATCTTCACGGTCTGTGCCGTCATGGGGACCTCACCCATGACCGATCTCATTTGTACCTCAGAAAAGCTACCCTTCAATCTCCACTGCTTGTCCGTATGGGTAAACCGTTCACCACGCACACCCCGGCTTTATGCCCCTACCACAGGAATAACCGCCTGTGGCTACCCACTTTAGGCCGCGCTGCGCATAAAGGGCACACGCGGATTCAGGGGACTTGTGGTTGATTACACCGGGGTTCCGTCAGCGGTAACACGTCCGGTCCGTGATACTAACCCAACGGCAAAACGCGGCCGTCGGGAGATTACCACAGACCGGGCCCTCAAGGAGCTACGTGGGTGTACTTGACGGTGTGGACGGGCTCCGCACCTAAGGCTACACATAGGGGCAGTGCGAAGGGTCCGCTCAACCTTCACTTTTGAGACCTCCGGAGAGCACACATGTCGGAAGCCGCGCTGAAAACCGTGGGACAGAACCACGGAGATAGGAAAGATCCCTGCTGGTGAGACAGGAGTTATAAACCTAAGACCTTAAGTGCTAATAATTATAATAAAAAACTAGAAGGGGAAGAAGGTGATGGTTACTGACAAGCAGTAGCTACATGTGGCACAGTTGATGGAGATGAAGGGGATGAATTGAGGGTGAATGGCTAGGGACCCCGGGATCGCCAATCCCGTACCTACCGTAGTAGGTCCCTGGGGGAAAATACCAGAGCCTCTTCTGCCAGTTTTCGGGGTTACTGATGGGCCTTCTCGGCAGCCGTAGCGGTCGTGGGGTACACCAAGTCCCCACCGTACATCACCCCATCAGTCAGTCCCCTAATTCCTGTTGCCCACCCCTCGGGACGAGGACCGCAGAGGTTGGATTTTGAGGGGCACGTCATCGGGACCTGGAGAGGAATCCTTTGCTAACGCTAGAGAATGGGCGAGCTCGGCAGCGGTAAACGGTTGGTTGTACGGCTCGGTGCAGTCACTATTAAAATTTAGTTGTACCCGCTCCGCCTTTTCCTTAATAGGCAGGAAGAGAGCGTCATAGCGGGCAGTTTGGCTAGTAGCAGCAAATGTTGTAGCTAGGGCTTCTGCTATGTCCTCCTCGGTGGTGCACATGGAACCGTTGATGGCAAGGCCCGGAATTACCGTCCGGCGATACTTGCCATACATCCGCCGAACAGCTGACCATACTTGTTGGGTAGAGCTGCGCCGGGAAAGCGAAGACACATAGGCTTCCCAAGATGTACGCTTTGCGTTGCGCAGTATAAAGCGTGCCCTAGCGCGAGAACGTTTGAAGGCGACAAAGTTCCCTTCAGTCGGGTGCCGCTGAAAAACGCGCAAAGCACGTTTGCGTGCTTTGACTGCCAAACTGCATTCCTCAGACCACCACGGTACAGGGATACGCCGTGGTGTAGATGAACCTCGAGGAATGCTGGATTCTGCTGCGAGCAGGATCGAGCAAGTAAAATATTCGACCATTTCGTCGATGGTGTCGAAACCGTCATCTATAAGGTTTATCAGGGAACGGAATTTTCCCCAATTAGCTTTAGAAATAATCCAGCGAGGATGTCGAGAAGGTACACATTGGCGGCCAGAAAAATGAATGTTAATGGGGTAATGATCACTGCCAAAGAGGTCGGAAAGTACTGACCACTCAAATAGTGGTACTAATGACGGACTGCAGAAAGAAAGGTCTAGTACGGAATGTGTACCATAAGCGGATGATAGGAATGTCGGGTCACCAGTATTTAGCAGAAGCAGGTCAGACTTATCGAAGACGTCTACGAGGAGGCATCCACGGGCGTCATCGGTGTCTGATCCCCAGAGCGTGTGCTTGGCATTCAAATCTCCCACAAGGAGTAGTGGTGAGGGGAGCTGAGCCAATAGAGCTTGAAGATCACGCTCTGAAACTATACTGAGCGGCGGCAGGTACATGTTGCATATGGTAAAACTGATGCTCTCCAGCTGTAGCCGAACGGCCACAGCTTGCAATGGTGTGGTGAGAGGAACGTTGGCGGCTGAGATGTTAGGCGCCACTAAGGTAGCAACGCCACCGCTTGCACGCATACCTGCAAGAGAGTCGCTTCTAAATGCAGAGAAAGGGTGAAGGTGTATCGAGTGATTGGGATGTAAGTGGGTTTCCTGGAGGCAAATAATTGACGGTGACCGTTGAGAAACTAAATGTTGTAGGTCTTGAGCACGAGCTCGAAAACCATTGACATTCCACTGTATTATTTCCATAAAGAGTTTTTAGCGGGCCGTTTTAACCTTTTTCTTGACCTTGGCTGATTTGGGCCCTACGACTCGAAAATCGTTAGCCTCCTGTGACTCCGCTGATGTTCGGGAGTCAGAACTTCTACGGCTCGTAGAACGAGACCGGGATCTAATAGAAGGCGAGCGACTTCGCGATCTATGTTGTGGTCGAGATCGGTTTTTCGCATTTACTACGGGATGGCTGTTACCCGCTGATGGCTTGGTGGCTGGAGTCTGTACGGTTGAAGCGGAGGCTGTGCTGGTGGATATACAAACAGTCTGAGACGTGGGTTTAACGGCTAGAAAGTCTGTCTGCGTGGATGCGTGAGCGACAGGGACGTGTTGAACAGCAACGGTGGTATTAGGAGTACGGCGAGCTGCTGATGCATACCCAGTAGTAGTGGTAGCAGGCTTTAGTTGTTCGAAGCGCCGTCGTGCCTCTGGAAAAGTCAGGCGTTCCTTTACACGTAGCTCCTGAATACTTTTTTCATCCATGAACTTAGGGCACTGTCGCGAGCTGGAGGGATGATTACCGCCACAGTTTACGCAACAAGGTGTTCGACTGCAGTTAGGATCGTCGTGCTTCGGTAGGCCACATTGCTCACAAAGAGCAGGATTGGTACATGTGACTTTAGTATGTCCGAACCGCTGACATTGGAAACAGCGCATGTTCCGACATGTTCCATTCTGCTCGCCGCTGAATCCAGCATTCCTCGAGGTTCTTCTACCCCACGTCATACCCCTGTACCCTGGTGGTCTGAGGAATGCCGTGTGGCAATAAAAGCACGCAAACGTGCTTTGCGGCTGTTTCAGTTGCACCCGAGAGAACAGAACTTCGTTGCTTTTAAACGTTCTCGAGCTAGGGCCCGTTTTGTGCTTCGCAATGCGAAACGAACATCCTGGGAAGCCTACGTGTCTTCCCTTTCTCGTCGCAGCTCCGCCAAACAGGTATGGTCAGCTGTTCGGCGGATGCATGCCAAGTATCACCGAACGATCATTCCCGGACTTACCCTCAACGGTTCCATCTGCTTTGCCGAGCAAGATATAGCCGAAGCCCTTGCCACCTCATTCGCTGCTACTAGCCAAACGGCTAGCTACGAGGCCCTCTTCCTTCCTATTAAGGAAGCTGCGGAGCGAACGAAACTTAATTTTAATAGCGAATTTAATGAGCCGTACAACCAAACTTTTACCGCTGCCGAGCTTGCACATTCCTTAGCCCTAGCTAAGGACTCTTCTCCCGGTCCCGATGACATCCACAGAGAGCTGCTGCTACATCTTCCACCCGATGCGATGCCTTTCCTTTTAGGCATGTATAACCGCATCTGGCATGAGCGGGTCTTTCCATCTTCCCGGCAAGAGGGTATTGTCATTCCCATCCCTCGACCTGGAAAGGACCCCACACTTCCATCTAGCTACCGGCCCATTTGCCTGACGAGTGTCGTCTGTTAGACCTTTGAGCGAATGGTAAACTCTCGGTTAGTGTGGTGGCTCGAAATCAATAACCAGCTGTCCAACCTTCAATGCGGTTTTCGTCGCCATCGCTCTAGTGTTGACAATCTAACACGCATAGAGGCTTACATTCATCATGCTTTTCTACTGCAGCAGCATGTGGTGGGAGTATTCTTTGACCTGGAGAAGGCTTATGACACCACTTGGCGGTATGGCATACTACGCAACCTGCACAGTTACGGTATGCGAGGCCACTTACCGGAATTTTTAAGTAATTTTTTAGCTCTACGTCGTTTTCGTGTCCGAATAGGGAACAGTATCTCAAGGGAGCGGATCCAGGAGAATGGTGTGCCTCAAGGGTCGATTCTCAGTGTCGCCCTTTTTGCTTTGGCTATTAATGGCATTACTAGTGTCGTTCGCGGCGGAATTCCATCATCTCTGTATGTTGACGACTTCGCAATATATTATCGTTCTTGCAACTTAGACCATATAGAGCGTCAACTGCAGTTGACCATCAACCAGCTGGCAGCCTGGGCGCTTCGCACCGGCTTCCGTTTTTCTCCTGCGAAGACACAATGTGTCCACTTCCATCGACTACGAGGTATTCACCCTCCACCTGATCTTCACTTGAACGGCGCACCCCTGCCGTTTGTCTCGCACCTGAAGTTCTTGGGCCTCTACTTGGACAGACAACTCAACTGGGAGCGCCACATTCGTCACCTTCGAGCCTCTTGCGATCGTTCTCTGCGGGTGCTGAAGGTATTATCTGGAGCATCTTGGGGGGGGGTGATCGCACGGTAATGTTGAGGCTGTATCGCTCCCTGGTCCGATCCAAGCTGGACTACGGCTGTTTTATTTATGGCGCAGCGACCGCCTCTAACCTTCGCCTTTTAGACACCGTACATCATACAGGTATCCGCCTTGCCACAGGAGCTTTCCGGACAAGTCGCGTCGACTGCTTGTATGCCGACTCCGGCGAGCCTCCACTTTCTGTTCGTCACACATGTCGGAAGCCGCGCTGAAAACCGTGGGACAGGACCACGGAGATAGGAGAGATCCCTGCTGGTGAGACAGGAGTTATAAACCTAAGACCTTACGTGCTAATAATAATAATAAAAACTAGAAGAGGAAGAGTGTGATGCTTACTGACAAGCAGTAGCAGTGCGTGGCACAGTTGATGTAGGTGAAGGGGATGAAATGATGGTGAGTGGCTAGGGACCCCGGGATCGCCAAACCCGTACCTACCGTAGTAGGTCCCTGGGGAAAAATACCAGAGCCTCTTCTGCCAGTTTTCGGGGTTACTGATGGGCCTTCTCGACAGCCGTAGCGGTCGTGGGGTACACCAAGTCCCCACCGTACATCACCCCATCAGTCACTCCCCTACTTCCTGTTGCCCACCCCTCGGGACGAGGACCGCAGAGGTTGGATTTTGAGGGGCTTCACCGACGGTGTCAAAACCATCGTCGGTGAGGTGAATATGGGAATTAAACTTTTCCCAGTCAGCCTTGGAAATAATCCAGCGAGGATGTCGTGAAGGCGCATGGTGCCGGCCGGACAAATGGATGTTAATTGGGTAATGGTCGCTCCCAAAGAGGTCGGAAAGCACAGACCAATCAAGTAGTGGAACTAATACCGGGCTGCAGAAAGAGACGTCTAGTACCGAGTGCGTACCATAAGCGGATGACAAGAATGTCGGGTCACCAGTGTTCAGCAAAATCAGGTTATACGAATCAAATGTGTCTACTATGAGGCAGCCGCGAGCATCATCAATGTCTGAGCCCCAGAGCGTGTGTTTGGCATTCAGGTCTCCCAAGATGAGTAACGGCGAGGGGAGCTGAGCCAAAAGAGCCTGAAGATCCTGCTTTTGAATGACACAGAGCAGGGGCAGGTAAATGGTGCAGATGGTAAAGACATGCTCTCCCGCTGTATACGAACAGCCACAGCTTGCAAGGGCGTGGTTAATGGAATATTGGTGGCAGAGATATTAGGCGCCACTAAAGTAGCGACGCCACCGCTTGCCCGTGTGCCTGCCACGGAGTCTCCCCTAAATGCCGAAAAAGTGCTTAGGTGTAATGAGTGATAGTGATGCAAATGGGTTTCTTGGAGACAAATAACTGATGGTGACCGCTGAGAAACTAAAAACGGTAGGTCTTGAACGCGAGCTCGGAAACCATTGACGTTCCACTGGATTATTTCCATAAAGATTTTTTAACGGGCCGTTTCATATTTTTTCTTTACCTTGGCTGTCTTGGGCCCTACGATTCGAAAATCGTTAGCGTCCTGTGACTCCGGTGATGTTCGGGAGTCAGAACTCCTACGGCTCGTAGAACGAGACCGGGATCTAATAGAAGGCGAACGACTTCGCGATCTATGCTGTGGTCGGGATCGGTTTTTCACAGTTACTACGGGATTGTTGTTACTCGCAGAAGGCTTGGTGTCTGGAGTCTGTACGGTTGAAACGGAAGTAGTGCTGGTGGATATACAAACAGTCTGAGACGTAGGTTTAACGGCTAGAAAGTCAGTCTGCGTGGATGCGTGGGCGACAGGGACGTGTTGAACAGCAGCAGTGGTATTAGGAGTACGGCCAGCTGCTAGTGCATATCCAGTGGTAGTGGTAGCAGGCTTCGGTTGTTCGAAGCGCCGTCGTGCTTCTGGAAATGTCAGGCGTTCCTTTACACGTAGCTCCTGAATACTTTTTTCGTCCATGAATCTAGGGCACTGTCGCGCTGGAGGGATGATTACCGCCACAGTTCACGCAACAAGGTGTTCGACTGCAGTTAGGATCGTCGTGTTTCGCCAGGCCACATTGCTCACAAAGAGCAGGATTGGTACATGTGACCTTAGTATGTCCGAACTGCTGACATTGGAAACAGCGCATGGGGTTCGGAACATACTGGCGGACGCTAGCACGTTCATAGCCGCAATAGATGTACTCCGGTAGCTTAGTCCCGGCGAAAGTAAGAAAAACCGTACGTAGCGGTTACTCCTTGCCATCTTGTTTTCGAGTTAGCCGGTACGCCTGACAAACGAGTTGATCGGAGAGGCAGCTTACTATTTCCTCATTTGCTAGACCATCTAAGCTGGAGGTGGTGACTACTCCTCTGCAGGTATTGAGCGTTTTGTTTGGGGCTACCCGGATAGGGTAGGAGCCCAACAAAGTCGCTTTCTGTATCTTCTTATACTGGTCTGCATTTCTGCTCTCTAATAGTAAGCTACCGTCTCGGAGACGCGTAGCGTTTTTGACAGGGCCACTTATCTTATCCAGTTCACGCTTTATGTAGAAAGGACTTATATCTTTAAACGTTTTCCCATCACAAGCCAAGGTCATTACCAGAAAAGGGTCGGTGAAACAGGTTTTGCGCGGAGACATGATGATATAGACCCCCATCCGGAACCGTCGGCGTCAGCCTGCCATCTGGGGGTTAAAGAAAGAAAGACACCGAATCTTCACGGTCTGTGCCGTCATGGGGACCCCACCCATGACCGATCTCATTTGTACCTAAGAAAAGCTACCCTTCAAACTCCACTGCTTGTCCGTATGGGTAAACCGTTCACCACGCACACCCCGGCTTTATTCCCCTACCACAGGAATAACCGCCTGTGGCTTCCCACTTTAGGCCACGCTGCGTATAATAGGCACACGCAGATTCAGGGGACTTGTGGTTGATTACACCGGGGTTCCGTCAGCGGTAACACGTCCTGTCCGTGATACTAACCCAACGGCAACACGGCCGTCGGGAGATTAACACAGACCGGGCCCTCAAGGAGCCACGTGGGTGTACTTGACGGTGTGGACGGGCTCCGCACCTAAGGCTACACATAGGGGCAGTGCGAAGGGTCCGCTCAACCTTCACTTTTGAGACCTCCGGAGAGCACACATGTCGGAAGCCGCGCTGAAAACCGTGGGACAGGACCACGGAGATAGGAGAGATCCCTGCTGGTGAGACAGGAGTTATAAACCTAAGACCTTACGTGCTAATAATAATAATAAAAACTAGAAGAGGAAGAGTGTGATGCTTACTGACAAGCAGTAGCAGTGCGTGGCACAGTTGATGGAGGTGAAGGGGATGAAATGATGGTGAGTGGCTAGGGACCCCGGGATCGCCAAACCCGTACCTACCGTAGTAGGTCCCTGGGGAAAAATACCAGAGCCTCTTCTGCCAGTTTTCGGGGTTACTGATGGGCCTTCTCGGCAGCCGTAGCGGTCGTGGGGTACACCAAGTCCCCACCGTACATCACCCCATCAGTCAGTCCCCTACTTCCTGTTGCCCACCCCTCGGGACGAGGACCGCAGAGGTTGGATTTTGAGGGGCAGACTTATCGAAGACGTCTTCGAGGAGGCATCCACGGGCGTCATCAGTGTCTGATCCCCAGAGCGTGTGCTTGGCATTCAAATTTCCCACAAGGTGTAGTGGTGAGGGGAGCTGAGCCAATAGAGCTAGAAGATCACGCTCTGGAACTATACTGAGCGGCGGCAGGTACATATTACAGATGGTAAAACTCATGCTCTCCAGGTGAATCCGAACGGCCACAGCTTGCAATGGTGTGGTGAGAGAAACGTTGGCGGCTGAGATGTTAGGCGCCACTAAGGTAGCAGCGCCACCGCTTGCACGCATACCTGCAAGAGAGTCGCTTCTAAATGCAAAGAGTGAAGGTGTAACGAGTGATTGGGATGTAAGTGGGTTTCCTGGAGGCAAATAATTGACGGTGACCGTTGAGAAACTAAATGTTCTAGGTCTTGAGCACGAGCTCGAAAACCATTGACATTCCACTGGATTATTTCCATAAAGAGCTTTTAGCGGGCCGTTTTTACGTTTTTCATGACCTTGGCTGACTTGGGCCCTACGACTCGAAAATCGTTGGCCTCCTGTGACTCCGCTGATGTTCGGGAGTCAGAACTCCTACGGCTCGTAGAACGAGACCGGGATCTAATCGAAGGCGAGCGACTTCGCGATCTATGTTGTGGCCGGGATCGGTTTTTCACTATTACTACTGGATTGTTGTTACTCGGTGATGGCTTGGTGGCTGAAGTCTATACGGCTGAAACGTAGGCTGTGCTGGTGGTTATACAAGCAGTCTGAGACGTGGGTTTAACGGCTAGAAAGTCAGTCTGCGTGGAGGCGTGGGCGACAGGGACGTGTTGAACAGCAACAGTGGTGTTGGGAGTACGGCGAGCTGCTAATGCATATCCAGTAGTAGTGGTAGCAGGCTTTAGTTGTTCAAAGCGCCGTCTTGCCTCTGGAAAAGTCAGGCGTTCTTTGACACGTAGCTCCTGAATGCTTTTTTCGTCCATGAATCTAGGACACTGTCGCGAGCTGGATGGATGATTACCGCCACAGTTCACGCAGCAAGGTGTTCGACTGCAGTTTGGGTCGTCGTGTTTCGCTAGGCCACATTGCTCACAAAGAGCAGGATTGGTACATGTGACCTTAGTATGTCCGAACCGCTGACATTGAAAGCAGCGCATGGGGTTCGGGACATACTGGCGGACGCTCGCAAGCTCATAGCCGCAATAGATGTACTCGGGTAACTTAGTCCCGGCGAAAGTAAGAAAAACCGTACTAAGGTACATGATGCTGTACGATTAGAAAATACTCATCTTAAATCAAAGTTGCAAGTATACAAAGATGAAAAGAAACAAGTACCAATGATGTCTTATGCCGATATAACTACTAGAAATGTTGACAATAATACAGTCAAAGTTGAACGTGTTCTGCAGAAACAAAAATGTACGATATTTGTGTCATCAACTGAAGTAAAAGATACTAAAGTAGTACAAGATATAGTAACTACAACTGTCATACCAACAAAAGATAAGGTTAAAATATGCAATATTAAAAGAACAGAAAGAAATGTTATTCTGGAAACAGAAACTACCGAAGACGCTGAAAAGCTGCTAAATCATGAAGGTTTGAAGAAAATGAAATTAAAAGTGGAATTACCGAAAAAGAGGAACCCGCTAATAATTCTGTATGATGTAATATCAAGCGAAAAAGAGGAAACAATCAAAGAAAACATGTATCACCAAAACTTTGAGGAGGAGATGTCATGGGAAAAATTCAATCAACAAGTAAACATGAAGTTCAAAACTGGTCCAAGAAACGCTAATACGGTTCACCATGTTATGGATGTTTCACCATACGTCCGGAGGCTAATTCTTAAAAAAGAGAAAATTTACCTTGGCTTTCAAGCAGTAAATGCAAAAGATTATGTAGTTGTTGCAACATGCATGAAATGCCAGAACTTTGGTCATGTGGCAAAATACTGTACAAAAGATAAGGTTGTTTGTGCTCACTGCGGTGAAGAGGATCACAACAAAAATGAATGCGATAAAAAGAATCAACCAGCAATATGTATCCCCTGTGCAGAAAGGAGGAAGTTTTTAAAACAAAGATACCCAGATCGTAAGCTTAAAGAAGAAGTCCCCTGTAAACGTGGAAAGGAATGCTCGTTGTATAGGATACATTTTGAGAGGCTTATTGCTCGAACAGATTATGGACAACAAACAAATATATCTATTTAAATGGCTAGTACAAGAATTAGTGAAATGGTAGGAGTACATAATATAAGAATAGCACAGATAAATGCACAACGATCAAAGACTGTAATGATAGAATTGAGGAAAATTGTAAACGAAATGGCTCTGGATATTGTCTGTATTCAAGAACCATATACACTTAGGGGAAAACCGTTACACATGGCTGCAACTGCACGTAAGATATATGACGGGGAAAACCCCCAAGCAATGATTTTGATTAACAATAAAAACATACAAGCAACCAAAATATCTCAATTTTGTGACCAACATGTAAACTGTGTACAGATACAAACTAAGGGTATAGACTTCATACTTTGTAACCACTATTACCAATTTATGGATGATATAGAAGTACACATTAGTAAGACAGAGGAGATTTTGCACGCATATTTTGATGCAGCTATAATATATACAATGGATGCTAATGCGAAGTCAAAATTGTGGTTCAGCAAAAATCCAGATTTAAAAGGATTAAAAATGGAAGAAATGATTACAACGTATAATATGCAGATTGTAAATCAACCGAATAATCCTTACACATTTATGAATCGTGCGGATGCTTACGAAAATATTGATCTTACATTAGCCAAAGGTTATATTTATAATAAAATACGGAAATGGATTGTAACACAGCAAATAACCTCTAGTGATCATAATCTGATATACTTTGACATAGATTATGAAGGGCGATATGATACACAAATTAGGAGAGGCAGAGAATTATACAAGATTAAAAATGCAAACTGGTGCAAAGTTAGAGAAAATTTTATTATACCAGTGGAAATACAGCAACTGAACATTGATGCCCAGGCCAAAATGTTAACAGAAAGGATACAGTATGCCATGCACGAAGGTCTAACCAAAAACAAGTGTAGGAACCAAGAAGCAGTAATTTGGACCGATCAACTACAGGACCTTAGAAGGAAGGCGAGAAAGGCACGGAAGGTCTACCAAAAAAGTAAAACAGCAAATGAAAGGAATTTTAATCTTTTAAGATATCAACAGCTAAAAGATAGATACAAACAGAAACTACAAGATACTAGGATGAAATCATGGGACACGATGGTAGAAGAAACTCTAAATGAAAATGTATGGGGTGTTCCGTATAAATTAGTTATGGAAAAGATTGCGGCTCCCGAAGTTCTGTCAACTGTAAGTAAAGGAAATGGACACTTTACTAAAAATTGGAAAGAATCTGCACACCTCTTATTAGAAAGATTACTACCAGATGAAAGGGTCGAGAATGATGAAGTTATACATCGAATTAAAAAACAACAGATGAATCAATATTACTTAAACGACAGGGTAGTATATCCTTTCGATATACAAGAGGTAAAAATAGCAATTAAGGAGCTAAGGATAGGCAAAGCCCCGGGACCAGATGGTATTCAATCTGAAGTGTTGCAGCAGTTAGAACCTCTTATATCGATGCATATGTGTAGGCTCATAAATCAATGTCTAGTGGAAGGAAGAATTCCATATATCTGGAAGGAGGCCAATGTCGTAATCCTGAGAAAATCCAAAGATAAGGAAGCTACAGATGCAAAATCCTATAGACCGATTTGTCTGTTAAATGCTTTAGGGAAACTACAAGAAAAGTTGTTGCTGAAGAGAATAACTGAATATAGACTAATGATTGGAGAAACAGAAAAACAATTCGGGTTTAGAAAGGGTAAATCTACAGAGGATGCAATAAACTGTGCAATTAAAAATGTTTCTATAAGTTCCAGTAAATATGTGGTGTCCATGTTCTTTGACATATCTGGTGCTTTTGACAATTTATGGTGGCCAGAACTTTTTAAAATCATGAGAGAAAATAATTATCCAAGGTGCATATATAATAGTTTATTAGATTATTGTAGAGATCGGAGAGTATATTTAAAAGGAGAGAATGATACGGTAACAAAAGAAATAAGCAAAGGTTGTCCACAAGGATCAATATTAGGCCCTTTGTTTTGGGACATTATGACGGAACCAATACTGGAAAGGATTGCACAACATGAGGATACCTTCGATGTTATAGCCTACGCCGACGACCTTATGATTATGATCGAGGCAAATTATAGAAGGGAAATTGAAAGAAAAGCTCGAAGTGTAGTGACTTTGTTAGAAGAATGGTGTAATGAAGTAAAATTACAAATAGCACTTCATAAATCTGCTTATATGCTATTAAAAGGAAAATTAGAAAGAAATCCCCTCATTAAAGTAAATGGTACCAATATACGACGAGAAAGTGTTTTTAAGTATTTGGGAATAAACATGGATGAGAAATTACACTTTGATAAGCATATAGAGAAAGTCAGAGACAAGGCCGGAAAACGATGATGAAGCTAGCAACGATGGCTCAATATAAATATAAAATCCCACTAGCAGCAACAAGGACATATCACACAGCTATACTAACAGGAATAATAGGATATGGATCTAGTGTTTGGGCGCATAGAGCTAGCCTAGTGAAAAATGTACAACGACTGAGGAGTACTCAACGACAAACTTTAATAAGGTGTATGGGATTAATTAAAACGGTTCCAACGATGGCCTTACTAGTGATTCTAGCCATATGGCCGATTGACTTAACGGTAAAATTGCGGGCAACAATGTATTGGATGAAAAAACAAGACCAAGAACAAGTCATCAAAATTTTAGGAAGACCGTGCAATACAAGGAGAGAGGCAAGAAAAATTTTAATAGACAAATGGCAAAAAGAATAGAATCAATCGGAGAAAGGTAGAAGAGTATATGATCTATTCCCCAGCATAAGAGAGAGATTAAGATTAACCGTATCACCAACTAAGGAGAGCATTCAATATATTACAGGACACGGCCCATTTGATACATATTTTGCGAAGATTCGAAGCAAGGAAAGTGATAAATGTAATACATGTGATATAGTAGGCAACCCCGAACATGTGATCTTTGAATGTACGAAATACAACGATGAGGTACAAGAGGAACGTGCAATGCTAGCAGGAAAAGCAGTTTGGCACATCGTAAGAAGTCACGTGGATTTGTGTATAGTGAACAGAATGGTGGCAAAGATATCGAAAATAGTCATGGAGGAGTACAGAAGACCAGCGGAAAAGCAAATAACGGACGCAATACATCAGCAGCAACACCAAAATCAGGACGAATCACCAAGAAGGTCACAAAGAATAAGGCAACAAGAAATAAGTACCCACGTCGAAGAAGAGGTGGAGATCTCAGGCCAGAACAGGGCGACCAATCCATAAATAGACGTAGGCAACTTCGGACCACAACAGGACGTCAAGAATGGGCTGAGAGAAGGGCACAGCCACAACAGATCATCACACGGAGCTCATCTGATACCGAAGATAGCTAGAGACAACATTTGTTGAAATTCAATTGATAGATAGCAGATTGGTAGAAAGTGCTGGCAGTAAACAGTTTTTCATCCACATGTATTGTTAATTTAACTAGTCAGAATGTTTTATAATAGAGTAGAACTGCCAGCTTAGGATATAGATTAAAGATATATGTAAAGCAGCTGGGAAACCGGCTGCTATAGGTTAGATAGCTTAGTAGGTTAGGAGTAGTTAGTTTAGATATAGGTAATCTGCGAAACGTAATAATGTTCCAATCTAAATAAATGTAATAACAATAAAGAGATGTAACTGTGGAACTTATGTCCTGGTATAGACTCAAGGCACCAGGGCATAGTTCATGCAGATTTTTTTTTTTAATTTTTTTTTTTTTTATTCCTTGCCATCTTGTTTTCGGGTAAGCCGGTACGCCTGACAGACAAGTTGGTCAGAGAGGCAACTTACTATTTCCTCATTCGCAAGACCATCTAAACTGGAGGTGGTGACTACTCCTCTACAGGTGTTCAGCGTTTTGCGTGGGACTACCCGGATAGTGTAGGAGCCCAACAAAGACGCTTTTTGCAGTTTTTTTAGACTGGTCTGCAGTTGAGGTCTCTAACAGTAAGCTACCGTCTCGGAGACGTGTAGCATTTTTAACAGGGCCACTGATCTTATCTATTTCACGTTTTATATAAAATGGGCTAATATACTTAAACGTTTTGCCATCACATGCCAAGGTCATCAATAAATAAGGGTCAATGAAGGAGGTTTTGCGCGGAGACATGATGATATAGACCCCCATCCGGAACCGTCGGCGTCAGCCTGCCATCCGGGGGTTAAAAAAGAAAGACACCGAATCTTCACGGTCTGTGCCGTCATGGGGACCCCACCCATGACCGATCTCATTTGTACCTCAGAAAAGCTACCCTTCAATATCCACAGCTTGTCCGTATGGGTAAACCGTTCACCACGCACACCCCGGCTTTATGCTCCTACCACAGGAATAACCGCCTGTGGCTCCCCACTTTAGGCCGCGCTGCGCATAAAGGGCACACGCGGATTCAGGGGACTTGTGGTTGATTACACCGGGGTTCCGTCAGCGGTAACACGTCCGGTCCGTGATACTAACCCAACGGCAAACACGGCCGTCGGGAGATTAACACAGACCGGGCCCTCAAGGAGCTACGTGGGTGTACTTGACGGTGTGGACGGGGTCCACACCTAAGGCTACACATAGGGGCAGTGCAAAGGGTCCGCTCAACCTTCACTTTTGAGACCTCCGGAGAGCACACATGTCGGAAGCCGCGCTGAAAACCGTGGGACAGAACCACGGAGATAGGAGAGATCCCTGCTGGTGAGACAGGAGTTATAAACCTAAGACCTTAAGTACTAATAATCATAATAAAAAACTAGAAGGGGAAGAAGGTGATTCTTACTGACAAGCAGTAGCTACGCGTGGCACAGTTGATGGAGATGAAGGGGATGAATTGAGGGTGAATGGCTAGGGACCCCGGGATCGCCAATCCCGTACGTACCGTAGTAGGTCCCTGGGGGAAAATACCAGAGCCTCTTCTGCCAGTTTTCGGGGTTACTGATGGGCCTTCTCGGCAGCCGTAGCGGTCGTGGGGTACACCAAGTCCCCACCGTACATCACCCCATCAGTCAGTCCCCTACCATCTGTTGCCCACCCCTCGGGACGAGGACCGCAGAGGCTGGATTTTGAGCGGCTATTGGAAATGGATGAAGTAAAAGAGATTATTAATGAAGTAGAAGAAGATAAGGAAGATCCAAGGAGAATTTATGAGACTTTTGAGATGAAATTAAAGCTAAGTAGATTAGAGGAAAGAAATATATTAATGGCAGCAACGAGGCACTTGGTAAGAATGTTGCATACCCACGGAGAAACAATAACATTTCCGATTCCTGATGCAATAGATAGAATGGAATTACATACTGTCAATTTACCAAGTGATCCGACTGAATTGCTGGGATTAGTTAAAGGTGCCTTTTTGAGACGAAATGATGTATTTGATTTAGAAGAACTCTATAGACATTATGTTCAGTGCTACGGTAGGGTAGCCTTTGACTCCACGCAAAAGTATCCATATTGTTATGTACACGTAAGACATGCAGGTCCGATTATTGGAAGTAATAATTCTGCACAAATGGTAAAAGTAAATAGTATCCAAACAACCACACACAGTGTACAATCATCGAGTTTTATACAAAGGTCGAACGTGGAGAATAAAATGTCATCAAATACATATAAAGCAAAACCACGAAATACAGTTGTAATTAGACCCATTTTTAAAACAAATAGGACACCGGCAACGAAGAGAAGACAAATAATCCCAAAACCAAAAATAGGACAACCAGTTGAAAAATTTTTAAGTAAGGAATCGAAGAAACTCTGAGAAAAGGCTAGAATATGAGCATAATAAAAGAGAGGTATTAAAACAATATTATGGGAAGTATAGTAGAAAGTGATAGTGAAAGAGGACTACATAATCTGAGGATCGCGCAGATAAATGCTCAGAGATCCAAAACGGTTATGATAGAGATAAGGAAAGTCATTGACGAATTGGCAATTGATATAATGTGTATACAAGAACCATATACCCTTAAAGGTAAACCCCCCCAGGGGCTCACGTTCTGTGAGTACGGGTGTGGCGACCCCGGGGTACCCCAGCCAATCATCATCCCCATCGTCACCCTCTCACCCCATTTTGGATGTGCCACGATAGTCACCCCTAGTATTAAGTTTCTTCCTCTTCTAGGATTATCGCTCCCTTATAGATATAAGTGTTTAGGTTTATCAACTCCTGCCTCACCAGCAGGGATCTTTCCTCTCTCCGTGGTACCTGTCCCACGGTTTTGGCGCAGCTTCCAACATGTGTGCTCCCCGGAGGTCTCAGGCGCGAAGGTTGAGTGGACCCTCCTCACTACCCCTTTTGTGCGACACTAGGTGCGGAGCCGTTCCATTGTCATGTACACCCACGTTGCTCCGTTGGGGCCGTGTCTCCTCGGACATCTCGGCGGACGCGTATCGCTGGGGTGAACGGGGAGACCCGACGTGTTACCGCTGTCTGGGGCCCGAAGTAACCAACCACAAGTCCCCTGAATCCACGCTGACTCCGTTGAGGCAGCGTGGCCTAAAGTGGGGAGCCATTGGCGGTTATTCCAATGGTAGGGGCATAAAGTCGGGCCTGCCTATGGTGAACGTGTCGCATACCGGTAAGTAGTGATAGGCGGAGGGTAACTCCTCTGAAGTACTCCGTGAGATCGGGCCTGACGCGGGTGCCCAGGCCGGCACAGACCGGAAGATATAGGTGTCTTTTTTCTTTAATCCCCCTGATGGCAGGCTGACGCCGACGGTTCCGGAGGGGGGACTCTTTCATCATGGCTCCCTTGCGCTCAAATCCTTTCACTCCACGATTTTTAGTGATGGCTTTGACAGGTGAAACAAAGACAATGAAGGACCTAAGCCCCTTTTATATACAACGGGAAGTCGACCGAATTTGTGGCCCTGTTAAAAACGCAACGCGCTGTAGAGATGGTACATTGTTAATCGAGATCGCCAAGGATACGCAAGCTAACCAACTGTTACAGGCCAGTCTTCTTGGTTCGTATCCCATAACTGTTGTCAAACACCGGAGTTTGAATTCTGTCCGCGGTGTGGTTACTACTTCTTGTTAAGATGGGCTTTCGAACGAAGATATCGTTGCATCTTTATCCGATCAGGGTGTTATTGCGGCATTCCGCCTCATTGGCAAGAGGGACGATAAACCGTTTCCGCTTCGCACGGTCTTCTTGACTTTTGAAGGGACCGTGCTACCGCCGCACATCTTTTGCGGTTATGAGCGAGCGGCTATCCGTCCGTACATTCCGAATCCCCTTAGGTGTTTTCGTTGCCAGAAATATGGACACACCCAGCAGCGTTGTCAGGCCCCCGCCGTCTGTCCTCGTTGTGGCTGCCCTGCGCATGACGAGTCTATGTGTACACAGGACCCCCATTGTGTCAACTGTGAGGGTGCACACCCATCTGGTGCTAGGAAATGCCCACGATATCTGGCAGAACAGGCAATTCAAGAGCTCCGCGTCTTAGAGAAGTTAACCTTCCCAGAGGCCAGGAAACGTTATGAAGCCCTTCACCCAACCACTTCCTTGGATTACTCCGCCGCTCTCCGAAAGCCTACACCCAAATGCGATGTAGAAGTGCAAACTCTCCCCACTGCACTCTCTCGCGTCTCTATCGCCACTCAAACTGACTCGTTCGACCACCCTACTGAACTGGATACTGCTCCGCTATCCCGCAGCGTCTCCACCTCCACCTTGGTCTCAGCTGCGCGAACTAACACCGACCGTTTAAGTAGGACATCACCACCACGACGTCCCAAGGATCGTTCTCGCTCACGGACCCGCACCACCTGTTCCGAGTCCGCTAGTAGCGATGGGGCTGCGGATGCGGTTGTGGTGGCGGGCCACCCTCGGCCCACCCGGAGTCCGACGCGTAAGAAGAAACTTAAGCTGAACCGAGAGAAACCGCCTAGATAGTAATTGCTATGCTCCTAATTATGGCTCACTGCGCTCCCTGATAACTCCCAACTCTCCACATGGCACTCCTACATTGGAACATACGTGGACTCCGGGCACATCGCCCAGAGCTTGATTTGCTTTTTAATAAGCACGACCCCCTAGTAGTTTGCTTGCAGGAGACTAAACTGCGTCCCCAGGATTCCTTTACACTAAGGCGGTATACTCCCTTCCGGCGTGATCTTTCCCCGGAAGAGGGTATTCCGGCACACGGAGGGACGATGGTTCTGGTTAGAGATGACGTCTATGTGGACGTGATACCTTTACGCACTAACATCCAGTCCGTTGCTGCCCGTATAGTACTGCCGACGATGGAGCTGGTTATCTGCAACATGTATATTCCACCCTCAGATGACTTATCACTCACCATGCTCCAAGATCTGGTTGTCCAGTTACCTACCCCATTTCTGTTGGTGGGGGACTTCAATGCCCATCACCCTCTTTGGGGCTCAACTCGAACTTGTGCCAGGGGTCGAGTTCTCTCCGATTTCCTGGACAATAACAACCTGGTTCTCCTGAACACCGGAGAACCTACTTTTCTTTCCGATGCCTTCAACACCTTTTCGCATCTGGATTTGGCAGTATGCTCACCGCAGTTAGCAGTGTCCCTCCAATGGAACGTCATCTCTGACCTCCACTCCAGTGACCACTTCCCGTGTCTCATTAGTCTCCTAGCACAAAACGTGTGTTCCACCCGATTGCCTACCTGGCGTTTCAATAAAGCGAACTGGGCCCTTTACACCCAGTTGGCGGTTTTTAGTTATGAGGAGCACGCCTCTGTTAACGAGCTCGTAGAACATCTTAGCGAGCGAATACTTGCCGCCGCAGAACGGTCTATTCCGCGTTCGTCTCCCAATCCCAATCGCCGTCCTGTGCCATGGTGGACGGATGACTGCCGGAATGCAATCCGAGCTCGTAGGCGTGCCCTTAGGGTTTTCCAACGGCACCCCACAACGGAGAACCTTATTCAGTACAAGAGGATGCGTGCCAGGTCTCGGCAAGTACTTAAGAACTGCAAAAAGAATTCATGGACTGCTTTTGTTGGGTCTTTTAATCGCTATACACCTTCTTCGGTAGTGTGGGATAGGTTAAGGCGCGTGGCCGGAAAATCGACCCACATTCCGATTGCTGGTTTGAAAACTCCTTCAGGTGTCGTTGTGGATCCATTAGACGTGGCTAACACCCTCGGGCATGCCTTCACTCGGGTATCTAGCTCAGATCACTATGCACCTGAGTTCCTCTCAATTAAGCATCAGGTGGAATCTCAAGGTTTCTGCTTTCTATCTAGAAACCTTGAAGACTACAATCGCCTGTTCACCATGGCAGAGCTAGAACATGCACTCTCATCTTCCCGAGCGTCTGCACCAGGACCAGACGGTATCCACGTGCGCCTTTTACAGCATCTCTCTCCCGAAGGGAAGGCTTTCCTACTCGAGGTCTATAACCGTATCTGGGTTGACGGCAGTTTTCCTGACACGTGGCGGGAGGCCACCATCATTCCAATTTTGAAACCAGGGAAGGACCGACATCTGCCTTCCAGCTTCCGTCCCATTTCCCTCACCAGTTGCGTCTGCAAGGTGATGGAACGCATGATCCATGGGCGGTTGGTGTGGTGGCTGGAAACTCACAAGTTATTGACGAACATCCAGTGTGGTTTCCGACGTCGCCGTTCGACAATCGACCACCTTGTGTCGATGTCGACACACATCATGAACGGTTTTTTGCAGAACTATCAGACCGTCGGCATATATTTCGACCTAGAGAAGGCCTATGACACGTGTTGGCGTGCAGGTCTGTTACGCACCCTGCACAGCTGGGATATTCGGGGACGCCTACCCGTGTTTCTTCGGGAGTTTATGAACAATCGTGTCTTCCGAGTTAGGGTCGGCTCAGTTTTATCAAACCTTTTCACTTAAGAGAACGGGGTCCCATAAGGATCGGTACTAAGTGTTACACTGTTTGCTATTGCGATTAATTCTATCTCTAACTGTGTTCCTCGAGAGGTTTCATCGTGCTTATTCGTGGACGATTTCGCCGTCTACTGTACTTCTCAGCGTACTCCGTTACTGGAGCGTCGTCTACAGCAATGCCTAGATAACCTAGAGAACTGGAGCTCTAAGAACAGCTTTAGGTTTTCCACTGAGAAGACAGTCTGCGTTAACTTCTGGCGCCGCAAGAGTCGGTTGCCACCCGTCCTCCGACTAGGTCGCCATGTTTTACCATTTGCCGATGAAACGAGGTTCCTCGGACTTGTTTTCGATAGAAAGCTTAGCTGGTCGTCGCATATAGCGCAGTTGAAAGCACGATGTGAGCGTTCTTTTAATATTTTGCGGATACTTAGTGGGAAATCGTGGGGAGCGGATCGTGCAGTGCTGCTTCGCCTGTATCGCACACTGATTCGCTCCAAGCTGGACTATGGGTGCATCGTTTATGCTTCAGCTCGTCCATCTGTTCTGAAGAAACTAGACACGGTCCATAACTCCGGCCTACGTCTAGCTACGGGGGCGTTCCCAACTAGCCCAGTTGTTAGCCTGTACGCCGAAGCGGCAGAACCACCTCTGTATTGTCGGCGGGCCTTTTTGCTGGGGAATTATGGCTGTGGGTTGAATAGTATGCCTTTCCATCCGTCTTTTGCACCCTTTTTCAACACCGCCTTCGACGTCCAGTATGCGAACACCCGTGTAAAGCCTAAGCCTCCGGGTTTTCACTTCCGGGAGCTCCTTGCGAAACATGGACTCGTGCTGCCTAGGATGCTCCGTGGAGGCGAAAGGGTGTATCCCCCTTGGCTGCGTGCAGCAGATCACGTGGATCTTGGCATGACGCTGCACAGCAAATCGACGACGCCTATGATTAGTATCCGCAGATTATTTTTAGAATTTTTATCGGGCTATCAGGATTTTAACCTAATTTTTACGGACGGGTGAAAATGCTCTAGCGGTGTGGGATGCGCGTTTGTCCATGGGGCCGAACCCTTTACATTCGGTCTCCATGGCAGCACTTCCGTATACACTGCAGAGCTGACTGCAATATATCGAGCCATTTTATATGTTCGCCGCCGAATGTTGGGTGACTGCCTTATTTTAAGTGATTCCCTTAGCGCACTCCAGAGCCTGCGTGAGCTGTACAACCACCATTCTCTCGTACAGCGTATCCAGGATGCCCTCCACGTCCTACACGCCTCGGGCGTTAGCGTGGTTTGTGCATGGGTTCCTGGTCACGTAGGCTTGCAGGGGAATGAAATGGCGGATTCGGCAGCCAGGGTGGCAACCATAGACCCCAGTGTAACAATTTCATCTGTGACCGCGGAAGACTTTCGGCTTGATGTGCGTAGGGTGGCGCTCTCGTGCTGGCACGATGAGTGGTCTGCTCTCCGTGACAACAAGCTCCGAACAGTAAAGGAGCTTCCGAATCACTGGGTGACTTCCTGTCGCCAATCGCGCCGGGAAGAAGTTATTTTGGCTCGGTTGCGTCTTGGCCATTGTCATTTTAGCCACAGTTTTTTATTAAACCGGACAGCGGCTCCAGTTTGCCCGCTCTGCGGTGCCGAACTGTCTGTGCGTCATTTATTTTTAGATTGTTTTAGACTAGCCCGTCTCCGCAGGTCTCTCCAGCTGCCGGCCAGTTTGGCAGAGATACTCGCGGATGACGAGACGGCGGTTGGCAAAGCTTTAGCGTTCATTTTATCAACAAATTTTAGGATTTAGCCCTAAAATATTGGGTATTTTAAACATTTTATCTCCTTTATGGTTTTAATTGTCTTAGTTTCCATTTTAGTCTTTGCCACATTGTTGAGCGTGAGTGTTATCTTTGCTTTTATTTGATTCATTGCATTTGTCTTTCAGTCTTTCTCGTTTTAATTAGATTTTAAAGCCATTGGATTTTTATAGGGCGCTGATGACCCAGTAGTTGAGCGCCCCTAAAAACCATCATCATCATCATTAAAGGTAAACCTTTGCATATGGCGGCAACTGCAAGTAAAATTTACGACGGAAAGGATCCCAAAGCCTTGATAATAATTAATAATAAGAATATACAAGCAATGAAAATAGCACAATTCAGTAGTGAGCATGTAAATTGTGCTCAAATCCAATATAAAGGATTAGATTTCATATTATGTAATCAGTATTATCAATTTAAGGATGATATTGATATACACATCCAAAAGACTGAGGAAATATTGACTGAATATCAGGATGCAGCTATAATATTAACAATGGACGCAAATGCGAAATCACAATGGTGGTTTAGTAAGAATCCAGATGACAAGGGAGAAAAAATGGAAGAGATGATAGCTACACATAATTTAAGTGTAATTAATCAGCCAAATAATCCGTATACATTTGTTAATAGAGCCGACGCAAGTGAGAATATTGATATAACTCTTGCTAAGGGATTTATAAAAAATAAGATCAGTGAGTGGATAGTAACCCAACAAATCACGACAAGTGATCATAATCTTATATATTTTGATATCGATTTTGAAGGAATACATAACAATCTTGCAAGAAGAGGAAGAAATATGTATAGGATAAAGGATGCAGATTGGCATAAGGTACTTCAAAATTTTGAAATACCAGCAGGAACAGAACAATTGGGAGTGGATGCGAAAACAAGAATATAGACTGATAGTATTCAACATGCTATGGACAAGGGATTAGTTAAAAATAAGAATAGGATACAAACTGGAGTTATTTGGACAGATCAATTGCAGAAATGGAGAAGTAAAGCCAGAAAGGCTAGAACAGTATATCAGAAAAGTAGAACTGCAGATGAGAGGGAGTATAATTTGGCCAGATATCTTCAGATAAAGCAACTATATAAGGAAAAACTTGAGGAGATCAGGAATAATTCATGGGATGAGATGGCAAAGGATGGACTGGAAAATAATGAATGGGGAGTACCATATAAACTGGTAATGGAGAAGATTGCAGCTCCAGAGGTATTATCGACCCTACAGAAAGCAGATGGATCCTTTACTAACAACTGGAAGGAGTCAGCGAATTATCTCTTGGAGCGATTGTTACCAGATGATCAAATGGATGATGATGAAGAGGTACATCTAGTAAAGAGAGGAGAAGTGAGACAATTGTATGCTAACGACAGAGTAGTTTATCCATATGATGTGCAGGAGGTGAGAATAGCCATAAGACAGCTAAGGAAGAAGAAAGCCCCTGGACCGGATGGCATACAAGCGGAAGTGATACAACAATTAGAGAGACCAATCGCACCATATTTGTGCGATATATTAAATCAGTGTTTAGTAGAAGGCAGAATTCCGTATGCGTGGAAGGAAGCCAATGCAGTATTATTAAAGAAGGGAAAAGAAAAGGACAAATAGATCCAAAATCATATAGACCCATTGGTCTTTTGAATACACTTGGGAAAATACAGGAAAAATTAATCTATAAAAGAATATGTGAATTTAGGATAATGATAGGTGAAACAGAAAAGCAATATGGATTTAGAAAGGGAAAGTCTACAGAGGATGCCATAAATAAAGCAATAGAAGTAGTATTATCAAGTTCTAGTAAATATGTTGTATCAAGTGAGTGAGTGTGTGGGGCTTTATGGCCCGTCGACAACAAGGTCATTTGGGCCCTAAGTCAACACTAAAATCTAAAAGCTACACTAAGTTAAAAAGTAAGATAAAATATAAACACTCAACTATTAAAAACACATTAAAACTCGTCCCAGTACTAAAAATTTAAAATCTCTAAAAGCAATAGATATAAAACACAAGTCATACTTGTTTATTAAAACCGATTTTAAAAATAAACCGCAGTGCCTTATCCACGGCCACTGGGTCGTCACCTAAAACGCCTTGCAAGTTAGCTCCCAAGACCAAAGACTGGCGAACGCGGGCGTACTGTGGGCAGTCGAGTAAAATGTGCCTCACAGTGAGGCGTACGGCACACGGAGCAAACACTGGGGCCGGTTCCCCTCTCAACAAATGACCATGATTAGCTCGTGTGTTCCCAAATCTCAGCCGGGTGAGTATCACCTCGGCTCGCCGGTTATCCCTGCAGGAAGTTAGCCAGGGTCGTACGCTCTTTTTAATTGCCCGGAGTTGTGTGCCTTGTAAAGCTGTCCAGGAGTGCTGCCAAGCAGAGAGGAGTTGGCGACGAAAAAATCGTTGCACATCCTGGTATGGCACAGTAGTTGTTAAACTCAGGGGCAAACGGCAAGCTGACTTTGCAGCCGCGTCCGCCTCCTCGTTCCCGGAAATCCCCACATGGCCTGGGGTCCAAGTAAAAACAAAATTGTACCCGCGCCTGAGCATTTGCGAGATCTGGGCCTGTATTTTTAAAACGAGGGTCTGAGCGGCAGTGTGCTGTTGCAAGGCCTGAAGCGCACTCAGAGAGTCAGTGCAGACAATAAAAGAGCCAGGAGCTAACTTGCAAATAAAAAGGAGCAGATAGAGGATGGCATACAACTCTGCTGAGAAGACCGAAGTGGAGTCCAGAAGGCGAAATTTATGAGCCTCACCGTTAACGAAGAACGCGCAACCCGTAGCGTTACCTAACTGAGAACCGTCTGTGAAGACCGGAACATAGTTAGGGTAACGGCCCAGTAATTCGGCAAAAAGTTGTTGGAACACCGAATGTGGAGTAGCGAGTCTAGAATTGTTTGAAAGAGCGAGATCGAACTGCGCAGGATTGAGCTGCCATGCAGGATAAGGGCAGATGGACGACCTCTCCAAGCGAGGCATTCGGAGGCCATGCGAATGTAGTAGATCCCGATATCTTATTCCCACGGGGCGTGTCTGAGAACCAGGGCGCATATAACGGTGGAATAAATCTGGACACAGAACTGGTTTAACACAAGGATGATTGGGATAACTTGCCAACTTCGAAACGTATGAGCAGAGTAACAGCGAGCGACGAATATGGAGTGGAGGTTCGCCTGGGTCTGCATACAGGCAGTCGACTCGGCTGGTGCGGAAAGCTCCTGTGGCAAGCCGGATACCAGTATGATGCACGGGGCCTAAAAGGCGAAGTTTAGAGGCGGTCGCTGCGCCATAAATAAAACTGCCATAGTCCAACTTGGACCGAACCGGAGAGCGATACAACCTCAACATTACCGTGCGATCGCCCCCCCCCCCCAAGATGCTCCAGATAATACCTTTAGCACCCGAAGAGAACGATCGCAAGAGGCTCGAAGGTGGCGAATGTGGTGCTCCCAATTTAGTTGTCGGTCCAAGTAGAGGCCCAAGAACTTCAGGTGCGAAACAAATGGCAGGGGTGTGCCGTTCAGATGAATATCAGGAGGCGGGTGAATACCTCGTAGGCGGTGAAAGTGGATACACTGCGTCTTCGCAGCTGAAAAACGGAAACCGGTTTGAAGCGCCCAAACTGCTAGCTGGGTAATGGTCAGCTGCAGTTGGCGCTCAATGTGATCTATGTTGGCAGACCTATAATAGATAGCAGTGTCGTCAACATAGAGGGATGATGGAATTCCACTTCGAACGGCACTAGTGATGCCGTTAATCGCTACGGCAAAAAGGGTGACGCTCAAAATTGACCCTTGAGGTACGCCGTTCTCCTGTATCCGCTCCCGTGATATAGTGTTTCCTATGCGAACCCGAAAACGGCGAAGTTTTAAAAAGTTGCACAGGAATTCGGGTAGATGACCACGCATACCGTAACCATGTAGGTTACGGAGTATGCCGTACCGCCAGGTGGTGTCATAAGCCTTCTCCAGGTCGAGGAACACGCCCACGGCATGCTGTTTCAGTAGAAACGCATCGGAAATATACCCCTCAAGGCGTGTTAGATTATCGACACTTGAGCGATGGCGACGAAAACCGCATTGCAAGTTAGACAGATGGTTAAGTTTTTCTAGCCACCAATTTAACCGAGCGTTTATCATTCGCTCGAAGGTCTTGCAGATCACAGTCGTCAGGCAAATGGGGCGGTAGCTAGATAGGAGCGTGCGGTCCTTTCCGGGTCGAGGGATGGGGATGACAATACCCTCTCCCCAGGAGGAAGGGAAAACCCGCTCATGCCAAATGCGGTTATAGATGTTTAAAAGGAACGATAGCGCCTCAGATGGAAGATGTAGCAGCATCTGTCGGTGTACGTCATCGGGACCTGGAGAAGAATCCTTTGCTAACGCCAGAGAATGGGGGAGCTCGGCTGCGGTAAAAGGTTGATTGTACGGCTCGGTGCAGTCACTATTAAAATTCAGTGGTACCCGCTCCGCCTTTTCCTTAATAGGCAGGAAGAGAGCGTCATAGCGGGCAGTTTGGCTAGTAGCAGCAAATGTGGTAGCTAGGGCTTCAGCTATGTCCTGCTCGGTGGTGCACATGGAACCGTTGATGAAAAGGCCGGGAATTACTGTCCGGCGATACTTGCCATACATCCGCCGAACAGCTGACCATACTTGTTGGGTAGAGCTGCGCCGCCAAAGCGAAGACACATAGGCCTCCCAAGATTTACGCTTTGCTTTGCGCAGTATAAAGCGTGCCCTAGCGCGAGAACGTTTGAAGGCGACGAAGTTCCCTTCCGTCGGGTGCCGCTGAAAAACGCGCAAAGCACGTTTGCGTGCTTTGACAGCCAAACTGCATTCCTCGGACCACCACGGGACAGGGATACGACGTGGTGTAGGTGAACCTCGAGGAATGCTGGATTCTGCTGCGAGCAGGATCGAGCAAGTAAAATATTCGACCATTTCGTCGATGGTGTCGAAACCACCGTCGATGAGGTGTATGAGGGATTGGAATTTTCCCCAGTTAGCTTTGGAAATAATCCAGCGAGGATGTCGAGAAGGTACACATTGGCGGCCAGAAAAATGAATGTTAATGGCGTAATGATCACTGCCGAAGAGGTCGGAAAGTACTGACCACTCAAGTAGTGGTACTAATGACGGACTGCAGAAAGAAAGGTCTAGTACGGAATGTGTACCATAAGCGGATGATAGGAATGTCGGGTCACCAGTATTTAGCAGAAGCAGGTCAGACTTATCGAAGACGTCTACGAGGAGGCATCCACGGGCGTCATCTGTGTCTGATCCCCAGAGCGTATGCTTGGCATTCAAATCTCCCACAAGGAGTAGTGGTGAGGGGAGCTGAGCCAATAGAGCTAGAAGATCCCGCTCTGTAACTATACTGAGCGGCGTCAGGTACATGTTACAGATGGTAAAACTGATGCTCTCCAGCTGTATCCGGACGGCCACAGCTTGCAATGGTGTGGTGAGAGGAACGTGGGCGGCGGAAATGTTAGGCGCCACTAAGGTAGCAACGCCACCGCTTGCACGCATACCTGCAAGAGAATCGCTTCTAAATGCCGAAAAAGAGTGAAGGTGTAACGAGTGATTGGGATGTAAGTGGGTTTCCTGGAGACAAATTATTGACGGTGACCGTTGAGAAACTAAATGTTGTAGGTCTTGAGCACGAGCTCGAAAACCATTGACATTCCACTGGATTATTTCCATGAAGAGTTTTTAATGGGCCGTTTTAACCTTTTTCTTGACCTTGGCTGACCTGGGCCCTACGATTCGAAAATCGTTAGCCTCCTGTGACTCCGCTGATGATCGGGAGTCAGAACTCTTACGGCTCGTAGAACGAGACCGGGATCTAACAGAAGGCGAGCGACTTCGCGATCTATGTTGTGGTCGGGATCGGTTTTTCGCATATACTACGGGATGGTTGTTACCCGCTGATGGCTTGGTGGCTGGAGTCTGCACGGTTAAAGCGGAGGCTGTGCTGGTGGATACACAAACAGTCTGAGACGTGGGATTAACGGCTAGAAAGTCAGTCTGCGTGGATGCGTGGGCGACAGGGACGTGTTGAACAGCAACAGTGGTATTAGGAGTACGGCGAGCTGCTGATGCATATCCAGTAGTAGTGGTAGCAGGCTTTAGTTGTTCAAAGCGCCGTCGTGCCTCTGGAAAAGTCAGGCGTTCTTTGACACGTAGCTCCTGAATGCTTTTTTCGTCCATGAATCTAGGACACTGTCGCGAGCTGGAGGGATGACTACCGCCACAGTTCACGCAGCAAGGTGTTCGGCTGCAGTTTGGGTCGTCGTGTTTAGCTAGGCCACATTGCTCACAAAGCGCAGCATTGGTACACGCGACCTTAGTATGTCCGAACCGCTGACATTGGAAACAGCGCATGGGGTTCGGGACATACTGGCGGACACTCGCACGCTCATAGCCGCAATAGATGTACTCGGGTAACTTAGTCCCAGCAAAAGTTAGAAAAACCGTACGTAGTGGGTACTCCTTGCCATCTTGCTTTCGTGTTAGCCGGTACGCCTGACAAACGAGTTGGTCGGAGAGGCAACTTACTATTTCTTCATTTGCTAGACCATCTAAACTGGAGGTGGTGACTACTCCTCTGCAGGTATTGAGCGTTTTGTGTGGGGCTACCCGGATAGGGTAGGAGCCCAACAAAGACGCTTTCTGCAGTTTTTTAGATTGGTCCGCTGTTGTGGTCTCTAATAGTAAGCTGCCGTCTCGGAGACGGGTAGCGTTTTTCACAGGGCCACTGATCTTATCGAGCTCACGTTTAATATAAAAAGGACTAATATCCTTAAAGGTTTTGCCATCACATGCCAAGGTCATCAACAAATAAGGGTCAATGAAGGAGGTTTTGCGCGGAGACATGATGATATAGACCCCCATCCGGAACCGTCGGCGTCAGCCTGCCATCCGGGGGTTAAAGAAAGAAAGACACCGAATCTTCACGGTCTGTGCCGTCATGGGGACCCCACCCATGACCGATCTCATTTGTACTTCAGAAAGGCTACCCTTCAATATCCACTGCTTGTCCATATGGGTAAACCGTTCACCACGCACACCCCGGCTTTATGCCCCTACCACAGGAATAACCGCCTGTGGCTCCCCACTTTAGGCCGCGCTGCGTGTAATAGGCACACGCGGATTCAGGGGACTTGTGGTTGATTACACGGGGGTTCCGTCAGCGGTAACACGTCCGGTCCGTGATACTAACACAACGGCAACGCGGCCGTCGGGAGATTAACACAGACCGGGCCCTCAAGGAGCTACGTGGGTGTACTTGACGGGGTGAGTGAGTGGTGTTTAAGGGCCCGTCGACAAAAAGGTCATTTGGGCCCCAAGTCAACACTAAAACCTAAAAACTATAAAAATTTAGTTAAAAAGGTAAAATGTAATAAAACCACTCAACTGTTAAAATGACATAAAAACCATCTAAAATTTATAATTTAAAATCGCTAAAATTAACAAATATAAAACCCAGGTCACACTTGTATATTAAAACCAATCTCGGTAACATACCACAGTGCCTTAATCACGGGCACTGGGTCATCCCCTAAAATACTGGGCAAGTTAGCTCCCAAGCCTATTGACTGCCGAACGCGGGCGTACTGCGGGCAATCAATCAGTACGTGCCGCACCGTGAGGCGTACTGCACACGGGGCACACACAGGGGCCGGTTCCCCTCTTAATAGATGGCCATGTGTCGCTCGTGTGTGCCCAATTCTCAGCCGGGTGAGTATCACCTCGGCCCGCCGGTTATCCCTGCAGGAAGTTAGCCAGGGTTGTACGCTCTCCTTTATTCCCCGGAGTTGTGTGCCTTTCAAAGCTGTCCAGGATTGCTGCCAAGCAGATAGGAGCTGGCGACGGAAAAAACGTTGCACATCCTGGTATGGCACCTTAGTTGTTAAACTCCGGGGCAAACGGCAAGCGGACTTAGCAGCCGCGTCCGCCTCCTCGTTCCCGGAAATGCCCACATGTCCTGGGATCCAAGTGAAAACAAAATGGTATCCGCGACTGAGCATTTGCGAGATCTGGGCCTGTATTTTTACAACAAGGGTGTGAGCGGCAGTGTGCTGTTGCAAGGCCTGAAGAGCACTCAGAGAGTCAGTGCAGACAATAAAAGAGCCAGGAGCTAACTTGCAAATAAAAAGGAGCATATAAAAGATGGCATATAGCTCTGCTGAGAAGACCGAAGTGGAGTCCAGAAGTTGAAATTTATGAGCCTCACCGTTAATGAAAAACGCGCATCCCGTTGTGCTACCTAGCTGAGAACCGTCCGTAAAGACCGGAACATATTTAGGGTAACGGCCCAGTAGTTCGGCAAAAAGTTGTTGGAACACCGAATGTGGAGTAGAGTTTAGAGTTGCTGGAAAGAGCGAGATCGAACCGCGCACGATCCAGTTGCCAAGCAGGATAAGGGCTGATGGACGACCTCTCCACGCGAGGCATTCGGAGGCCATGGGAATGTAGGAGGTCCTGAAATCTTATTCCCATGGGGCGTGTCCGAGAACCAGGGCGCGTATAACGGTGGATGATGATGATGATGATTGTGTTTAAAGGGCGCTCAACTGCTGGGTCATCAGCGCCCATAAAAACCAGCGGAGCTAAAAACCAATAAAAAGGCTAAAACACTACAAGGCTAAAAGACTAAAACTCTAGGAGACTAAAAGGCTATCAATCAATTAAAAAGCAAGATAAAAACGCCCGCACAGCTGTTGGAAATACTAACAAAAAGGAAACTAAAAACCAATAAAACAAGAAAAGAGGTTAGAATGGTTAAAATACCCAGGTTAGTAGGGCCTAAATTCTAAAATTTGTAGATAAAACGAACGCTAAAGCTTTACCCACTGCCGTCTCGTCATCCAGGAGTATCTCTGCCAAGCTGGCCGGCAGCTGGAGAGACCTCCGGAGACGTGCGAATCTAAAGCAGTCTAAAAATACATGGCACACCGACAGGTCGGCACCGCAGAACGGGCAGGCTGGAGCCGGTGTCCGGTTTAATAAAAAGTTATGGCTAAAATGACAGTGTCCAATACGCAACCGAGCCAAAATGACCTCTTCCCGCCGCGATACGCGACAGGAGGTCACCCAGTGATTCGGATGTTCCTTTACCATTCGGAGCTTGTTGTCACGGAGAGCAGACCACTCGTCGCGCCAGCACGAAAGCGCTGCCCTTCGAACAACAAGCCGAAAGTCGTCCGCCGTCACACATGAGATGGTAACACTGGGATCAATGGTTGCCACCTTGGCTGCCGAATCTGCCATTTCGTTCCCACGCAGGCCCACGTGACCAGGAACCCAGGCACACACCACGCTAACGCCCGAGGCGTGCAATACTTGGAGGGCATCCTGGATCCGCTGTACGAGAGGATGGTGGTTGTACAGCGCACGTAGGCTCTGGAGTGCGCTAAGGGAGTCGCTTAAAATGAGGCAGTCACCCAACCCTCTGTGGCGAACATGTAAGATGGCTCGGTATATTGCATAGAGCTCTGCAGTGTAAATGGAGGTGTTGCCATGGAGACCGAATGTAAAGGGTTCGGCCCCATGGACATACGCGCATCCAGCACCAGCAGAGCTCTTGGACCCGTCAGTAAAAATTAAAATAAAGCGTTCATAATTCGATAAAAATTCTAAAAACAAAGTGCGGAGAGTACTCGTGGGGGTGATGGACTTTCCGTGCGCAGCCATACTGAGATCCACGGCAGGTGCAGCACACAGCCATGGTGGATACACCCTTTCACCCCGAGGAAGCAACAGGGGTAGCTCGAGAGCATGCCGCCGAAGAAGCTCCCGGAAGCGAAAACCAGGCGGCTTTGGACTTAATCGGGTGTTCCTATAATGTATGTCATAGCACGTTTCGGTGAAGGGTGCAAACGTCGGATGCCCAGGCATACTAAGTAGTCCACAGCCATAGTTCCCTAGCAACACGTCCCGCCGATATCGCAAAGGAGGTTCTGCCGCTTCGGCGTAGAGACTTACGACTGGGCTAGTTGGAAACGCCCCAGTAGCTATACGAATGCCAGAGTTATGGACCGTGTCTAGGAGCTTCAGCAGTGATGGTCGAGCTGAAGCATAAACGATGCACCCATAGTCCAGCTTCGAACGGATTAGTGTGCGGTATAAGCTGAGCAGTACTGCACGATCCGCTCCCCACGATTTCCCACTAAGTACCCGCAAAAGATTTAGAGAACGTTCACATCGTGCTTTCAACTGTCCTATATGCGGGGACCAGGACAGCTTTCTATCAAAGACCAGTCCGAGAAATCTAGTTTCATCGGCGAATGGTAGCACTTGACGACCAAGTCGGAGCAGGGGTGGTAGTCGACGTTTCCGACGCCAGAAATTAACACAGACGGTCTTCTCAGTGGAGAACCGAAATCCGTTCTTAGAGCTCCAGTCGTAGAGGTTGTCTAAGCAATGCTGTAGACGACGCTCTAGGAACGGAGTGCGCTGAGAGGTACAGTAGACCGCGAAATCGTCAACGAATAAGCACGATGCAACCCCCGCAGGAACACAGTTAGCGATAGAATTTATGGCTATAGCAAACAGTGTAACGCTGAGCACTGACCCTTGTGGAACCCCGTTCTCTTGAATAAAAAGGTTTGATTAGACCGAGCCGACCCTTACTCGGAAAACGCGATCCTTCATGAACTCCCGAAGGAACACAGGTAGGCGTCCACGAATATTCCAGCCGTGCAGGGTGCGTAAGAGGCCTGCACGCCAACAGGTATCGTACGCTTTCTCGAGGTCAAAATATATACCGACGGTCTGACAGTTCTTAAGGAAACCGTTCATTATGTGCGTTGACATAGACACGAGGTGGTCTAGTGTCGAACGGCGACGGCGGAAACCACACTGGATGTTCGTCAGTAGGTTGTGAGTTTCCAGCCACCACACCAACCGCCCATTGATCATGCGTTCCATCACCTTGCAGACGCAACTGGTGAGGGAAATAGGACGGTAGCTGGAAGGAAGATGGCGGTCCTTTCCAGGTTTCAAAATTGGGATAATGGTGGCCTCACGCCACTTTTCAGGAAAACTGCCGTCAACCCAGATACGGTTATAGACCTCGAGTAGGAAAGCCTTCCCTTCAGGAGAGAGATGGTGTAATAATCGCACGTGGATACCGTCTGGTCCTGGTGCACATGGTCGGGAGGATGAAAGTGCGTGTTCTAGCTCTGCCATGGTGAACAGGCGATTGTAGTCTTCAAGGTTTCTAGAAAGAAAGCAGAAACCTTGAGACTCCACCTGATTCTTAGTTGCGAGGAACTCAGGTGTATAATTATCTGAGCTAGACACATGAGCGAAAGCACTTCCAAGGGTGTTAGCCACATCAAACGGATCCACAACGACTCCTGAAGGAGTTTCCAAACCAGCTATCGGTAGGCGAGAGGATTTTCCGGCCACGCGCCTAAACCTATCCCATACCACAGATGAAGGTGTATGGCGATTGAAAGACGACACAAAAGCGTTCCAAGATGTCTTTTTGCTCTGTTTAATAACTTGCCTAGCCCTGGCACGCATTTTCCTGTACTGAATAAGGTTCTCCAGCGTGGGGTGGCGTTGGAAAACCCGTAGGGCACGCCTACGATCACGGATGGCATCCCGGCATTCATCCGTCCACCATGGGACAGGACGTCGACGAGGATGCGGTGACGTACGCGGAATTGATCGTTCTGCGGCTGAAAGTATCTGCTCGCTAAGATGTTCGACCAATTCGTTGACAGAGGCGTGCTCTTGGTGACTAAAAACCGCCAACTGGGTGTAAAGGGCCCAGTTGGCTTGATCGAAACGCCAGGTAGGCAAGCGCGTGGAACACACGTTCTGATCTAGGAGGCTAATAAGACAGGGGAAATGGTCACTAGAGTGTAGGTCAGAGATGACGTTCCATTGTAGGGAGACTGCTAGCTGCGGTGAGCATACCGCCAAATCCAGATGGGAAAAAGTGTTGAAGGCATCGGAAACAAAAGTGGGTTCTCCGGTGTTGAGGAGAACCAGGTTGTTACTGTCCAGAAAGTCGGAGACCACTCTGCCCCTCGCACAAGTTCGGGTAGAGCCCCAGAGAGGGTGATGGGCATTGAGGTCTCCTACCAACAGAAAAGGGGTGGGCAATTGAACAACAAGATCTTGAAGTGTAGTGAGGGAAACGTCATCGGACGGTGGAATATAGATGTTGCAGACGACCAGTTGCATTGTCGGCAGTATTACACGTGCAGCAACTGACTGGATGTTAGAGAGTAAAGGTATGTTCTCCACATATACGTCATCTCGAACAAGGACCATAGTGCCTCCATGCGCAGGAATACCCTCTTCAGTGGCAAGATCGCGCCTGAATGGAGTATACCGCCTGAGTTGAAAGGTATCCTGTGGGCGTAACTTGGTCTGCTGCAGGCAAACCACTAATGGATCGTGCGTATTAAGCAACAGATCAAGCTCTGGACGATGAGTCCTAAGCCCACGTATGTTCCACTGTAGGAACGCCGTTGGAGCGGTAGAATAAAAAATTAAGGGGTATTCCCTCTCAGGACGATTTCGAGGGTGGCCGGATCAGTTTACCCTTCTTTTTTGCTTTAGGGCTAACCCCTTTAACGTCCGAATCATCGGGTCGTTTTCTGGACGTCATCCTGGTAGCGTGCCCCGTATCCTCCTGATCCATCTCCTCCACCGACGAGGTCCCATTACCGATGGAGAGCTTCGGTTCAAGGGGCCCAAAACGATTGGAGACGGAGTACGACGACGATGACAGGCGTCGTTCAGAGTCCTCCCCTGAAGACTCCTCAGAGGAGGAACTTCTAGAAGCCCTGGGACTCTTTTTTCGGCTGGCCGGTTTGCTGGAATCCTTTAGGAAATCGGATTTTTTATAGGTTTTCTTAAATTGTTTTGGCGATGCAGTGTAGACAACGGGCTTCTCGGCCTTGGAGGTTGAGGCCTTAGCTGGCAACTGTGGTGGGGATCTTCTTCCTGTTTGAGCGTTAGGCGTCGAAGGTGCAGATCGTGTTGGCGGGTTGGCAGGCTTAGCAGTCGGTGACGGAGTAATAACCTTCTCTGATATTGATGCCACAACGTTCTCGCAGGTTTGAGTGGCGATCTCCCTCCGCGGCACAGGCTTAGCAGCTACAGAGCTGTAGCTAGCGGACCGCGGAAGGGATGGCATGCGAGTACGGGCGAGTTTCCGGGCTTCCGAGAAGGACACCTTCTCTTTCACCCGGATCTCCTGGATCGCCTTTTCCTCAACAAAGCGCGGGCAATCACGAGAGCTGGATGGGTGCTCTCCGGCGCAGTTCACACATTTAACCGGCGATGAACACGCACCGTCATGCTGTGACATCGCACAGTTAAAACATGTAGGCGCGGCGTTAAAAAACGCGCTTGTATGCCCGAATCGCTGGCACTTGTAGCATCTTAGAGGGTTGGGTATGTAAGGGCGTACCTCAATTGTTTCATACCCTGCCCTAAGCCCTTGTGGGAGATCGACCCGATCAAAGGTCAGGAACAGGGTACGGGTAGGCACCAATTCCCCTCTTTCTCTGCGCTGCACACGGTAGACAGCTGTCACACCTTGGTCTTTAAGGTTCTCCATAATTTCCTCGTTGGACATACCATCCAACGCACGGGTGTTAACGACGCCGCGAGAGGAGTTCAGGCTCTTATGGATTGTGACGTTTACCGGGTAACTACCCAACAGGTTTGCCTTCAATATTACCGCTGCCTGGGAGACCGAATGAGCTTCTACCAGGAGCGTGCCATTCCGTGATCTAGTACAGGATTTCACCGGACCAGCTATCTTATCCAGTCCCTTTTGTATAATAAAAGGGTTCAGAGACAGAAAAGTCTTCCCTTCTTCACTTCTAGATATGACTAAGTAGCGAGGACCACAGGGTTCAACTACTTCTTTTCACCTAACCTTCACAGTTTTGGTTTTAAGAGACTGCACCATTGCGATAATGTCCTCCACCATTGCAAACGTCTCCGATGGCGTGCTCACATCCTGGGCGCCACCCCGGCTTAGGTGAGAGTCCTGGCTTGGACCTTGCTCACCTTAGGGTCACACCTCCCAGTGTAAAGACAGAGGGACCCAATCGCCTTCAGGAGTGTAACAGCTCATGCAATGGCCCCTCCCCGGGACTGACCTTCATCAGCGGATACGAACACAGTCCTACATGGTAACAAGGGGCTGGGAATTACGCATTACCCAGTCACCCCCTGCGCTTCCCTCTCCTACCACCCGCGCTATGTTACCCGTCAGACATGTGTTCAGGGAGGAAAAAGAAAAGGAACAAAAATAAATGGGGTCAAACACCGAAGTGGACCATATTTTGGGCGTTTGAAGAAACACTCTCACCTCGCGAAGGAACCCAATCGAGAGATTACACCAGAGCCTCTTCTGCCAGTTTTCGGGGTTACTGATGGGCCTTCTCGGCAGCCGTAGCGGTCCTGGGGTACACCAAGTCCCCACCGTACATCACCCCATCAGTCAGTCCCCTACTTCCTGTTGCCCACCCCTCGGGACGAGGACCGCAGAGGTTGGATTTTGAGGGGCTATAACGGTGGACTAAATCTGGACACAGAACTGGTTTAAAACAAGGATGATTGGGATAACTTGCCAACTTCGACACGTATGAGCACAGTAACAGCGAGCGACGAATATGGAGTGGAGGTTCGCCTGAGTCTGCATACAGGCAGTCGACTCGACTGGTGCGGAAAGCTCCTGTGGCAAGGCGAATGCCAGTGTGATGCACGGTGTCTAAAAGGCGAAGTTTAGAGGCGGTCGCTGCGCCATAAATAAAACTGCCATAGTCCAGCTTGGACCGAACCAGAGAGCGGTACAGCCTCACCATTACCGTGCGATCGCCCCCTCCAAGATGCTCCAGATAATACCTTCAGCACCCGAAGAGAACGATCGCAAGAGGCTCGAAGGTGACGAATGTGGTGCTCCCAATTGAGTTGTCGGTCCAAGTAGAGGCCCAAGAACTGCAGGTGTGAGACAAATGGCAGGGGTGTGCCGTTCAAATGAAGATCAGGGGGCGGGTGAATACCTCGTAGGCGGTGAAAGTGGATACACTGTGTCTTCGCAGCTGAAAAGCGGAAGCCGGTTTGAAGCGCCCAAGCTGCTAGCTGGGTGATGGTCAGCTGCAGTTGGCGCTCAATGTGGTCTATGTTGGCTGATCTATAATAAACTGTGAAGTCGTCAACATAGAGGGATGATGGAATTCCACTTCGAACGGCACTAGTGATGCCGTTAATAGCTACGGCAAAAGGTGCGACGCTTAAAATCGACCCTTGAGGTACCCGTTCTCTTGTATCCGCTCCCGGGATACCGTGTTTCCTATGCGCACACGAAAACGACGGAGTTTTAAAAAATTGCACAGGAATTCGGGTAGATGTCGACGCATACCGTAACCATGTAGGTTACGGAGTATGCCGTACCGCCAGGTGGTGTCATAGGCCTTCTCCAGGTCGAGGAACACGCTCACGGCGTGCTGTTTCAGTAGAAAGGCATCGTAAATATACCCCTCAAGGCGTGTTAGATTATCGACACTTGAGCGATGGCGACGAAAACCGCATTGCAAGTTGGACAGATGGTTATGTTTTTCTAGCCACCAAGTTAACCGAGCGTTTATCATCCGCTCCAACGTTTTACAGATGACACTCGTTAGGCAAATGGGGCGGTAGCTAGATGGAAGTGTGCGGTCCTTTCCGGGTCGAGGGATTGGGATGACGATACCCTCTCGCCAGGAGGAAGGGAAAACCCGCTCATGCCAAATGCGGTTATAGATGTTTAAAAGAAAACATAGCGCCTCAGATGGAAGATGTAGCAGCATCTGTCGGTGTACGTCATCGGGACCTGGAGGAGAATCCTTTGCTAACGCCAGAGAATGGGCGAGCTCGGCTGCGGTAAATGGTTGGTTGTACGGCTCGGTGCAGTCACTATTAAAATTAAGAGGTACTCGCTCCGCCTTTTCCTTAATAGGAAGAAGAGAGCGTCATAGCGGGCAGTTTGGCTCGTGGCAGCAAATGTGGTAGCTAGGGCTTCAGCTATGTCCTGCTCGGTGGTGGACATGGAACCGTTGATGGCAAGGCCGGGAATTACCGTCCGGCGATACTTGCCATACATCCGCCGAACAGCTGACCATACTTGTTGGGCCGGGAAAGCGAAGACACATAGGCTTCCCAGGATTTACGCTTTGCGTTGCGCAGTATAAAGCGTGTCCTAGCGCGAGAACGTTTGAAGGCGACGAAGTTCCCTTCCGTCGGGTGCCGCTGAAAAATGCGCAAAGCATTCCTCGGACCACCACGGTACAGGGATATGACGTGGTGTAGGGGAACCTCGAGGAATGCTGGATTCTGCTGCGAGCAGGATCGAGCAAGTAAAGTATTCGACCATTTCATCGATGGTGTCGAAATTATCGTCGATGAGGTGTATGAGGGATTGGAATTTTCCCCAGTTAGCTTTGGAAATAATCCAGCGAGGATGTCGAGAAGGTACACATTGGCGGCCAGAAAAATGAATGTTAATGGGGTAATGATCACTGCCAAAGAGGTCGGAAGGTACTGACCACTCAAGTAGTGGTCCTAATGACGGACTGCAGAAAGAAAGGTCTAGTACGGAATGTGTACCCTAAGCGGATGATAGGAATGTCGGGTCACCAGTATTTAGCAGAAGCAGGTCAGAATTATCGAAGACGTCTACGAGGAGGCATCCACGGGCGTCATCAGTGTCTGATCCCCAGAGCGTGTGCTTGGCATTCAAATCTCCCACAAGGAGTAGTGGTGAGGGGAGCTGAGCCAATAGAGCTCGAAGATCACGCTCTGGAACTATACTGAGCGGCGGCAGGTACATGTTGCAGATGGTAAAACTGATGCTCTCCAGCTGTATCCGAACGGCCACAGCTTGCAATGGTGTGGTGAGAGGAACGTTGGCGGCTGAGATGTTAGGCGCCACTAAGGTAGAAACGCCACCGCTTGCACGCATACCTGCAAGAGAGTCGCTTCTAAATGCAGAGAAAGAGTGAAGGTGTAACGAGTGATTGGGATGTAAGTGTGTTTCCTGGAGACAAATAATTGACGGTGACCGTTGAGAAACTAAATGTTGTAGGTCTTGAGCACGAGCTCGAAAACCATTGACATTCCACTGGATTATTTCCATGAAGAGTTTTTAACGGGCCGTTTTAACTTTTTTCTTGACCTTGGCTGACTTGGGCCCTACGACTCGAAAATCGTTAGCGTCCTGTGACTCCGCTGATGTTCGGGAGTCAGAACTCCTACGGCTCGTAGAACGAGACCGGGATCTAATGGAAGGCGAGCGACTTCGCGATCTATGTTGTGGCCGGGATCGGTTTTTTACATTTACCACTGGATTATTGTTACTCGGTGATGGCTTGGTGGCTGGAGTGTGTACGGCTGAAACGGAGGCTGTGCTGGTGGAGATACAAACAGTCTGAGACGTAGGTTTAACGGCTAGAAAGTCAGTCTGCGTGGATGCGTGGGAGACAGGGAAGTGTTGCACAGCAACAGTGGTATTAGGAGTACGGCGAGCTGCTAATGCATATCCAGTAGTAGTGGTAGCAGGCTTCAGTTGTTCGAAGCACCGTCGTGCCTCTGGAAAAGTCAGGCGTTCCTTTACACGTAGCTCCTGAATGCTCTTTTCGTCCATGAAACTAGAGCACTGTCGCGAACTGGAGGGGTGACTGCCGCCACAGTTCACGCAACAAGGTGTTCGACTGCAGTTTGGGTCGTCGTGCTTCGGTAGGCCACATTGCTCACAAAGAGCAGGATTGGTACTAGTGACCTTAGTATGTCCGAACCGCTGACATTGGAAGCAGCGCAGGGGGTTCGGGACATACCGGCGGACGCTCGCACGCTCATAGCCGCAATAGATGTACTCGCGTAACTTAGTCCCGGCGAAAGTAAGAAAAACCGTACGTAAGGGGTATTCCTTGCCATCTTGTTTTCGGGTAAGCCGGTACGCCTGACAGACACGTTGGTCAGAGAGGCAACTTACTATTTCCTCATTCGCAAGACCGTCTAAACTGGAGGTGGTGACTACTCCTCTACAGGTGTTCAGTGTTTTGTGTGGGACTACCCGGATGGGGTAGGAGCCCAACAAAGACGCTTTTTGTAGTTTTTTAGACTGGTCTGCAGTTGAGGTCTCTAACAGTAAGCTACCGTCTCGGAGACGTGTAGCATTTTTAACAGGGCCACTGATCTTATCTATTTCACGTTTTATATAAAATGGGCTAATATCCTTAAACGTTTTGCCGTCACATGCCAAGGTCATCAAGAAATAAGGTTCAATGAAGGAGGTTTTGCGCGGAGACATGATGATATAGACCCCCATCCGGAAACGTCGGCGTCAGCCTGCCATCCGGGGGTTAAAGAAAGAAGGACACCGAATCTTCACGGTCTGTGCCGTCATGGGGACCCCACCCATGACCGATCTCATTTGTACCTCAGAAAAGTTACCCTTCAATATCCACTGCTTGTCCGTATGGGTAAACCGTTCACCACGCACACCCCGGCTTCATGCCCCTACCACAGGAATAACCGCCTGTGGCTCCCCACTTTAGGCCGACTGCGTGTAATAGGCACACGCGGATTCAGGGGACTTGTGGTTGATTACAACGGGGTTCCGTCAGCGGTAACACGTCCGGTCCGTGATACTAACCCAACGAAAACGCGGCCGTCGGGAGATTAACACAGACCGGGCCCTCAAGGAGCTACGTGGGTGTACTTGACGGTGTGGACGGGCTCCGCACCTAAGGCTACACATAGGGGCAGTGCGAAGGTCCGCTCAACCTTCACTTTTGAGACCTCCGGAGAGCACACATGTCGGAAGCCGCGCTGAAAACCGTGGGACAGAACCACGGAGACAGGAGAGATCCCTGCTGGTGAGACAGGAGTTATAAACCTAAGACCTTACGTGCTAATAATAAGAATAAAAAACTAGAAGAGGAAGAATGTGATGCTTACTGACGAGCAGTAGATCAACGTGGCACAGTTGATGGAGATGAAGGGGATGAATTGGGGGTGAGTGGCTAGGGACCCCGGGATCGCCAATCCAGTACCTACCGTAGTAGGTCCCTGGGGAAAAATACCAGAGCCTCTTCTGCCAGTTTTCGGGGTTACTGATGGGCCTTCTCGGCAGCCGTAGCGATCTTGGGGTACACCAAGTCCCCACCGTACATCACCCCATCAGTCAGTCCCCTTCTTCCTGTTGCCCACCCCTCGGGACGAGGACCGCAGAGGTTGGATTTTGAGGGGCGTGCCGGCCGGATAAATGGATGTTAATTGGGTAATGGTCGCTCCCAAAGAGGTCGGAAAGCACAGACCAATTAAGTAGTGGAACTAATACCGGGCTGCAGAAAGAGACGTCTAGTACCGAGTGCGTACCATAAGCGGATGACAAGAATGTCGGGTCACCAGTGTTCAGCAAAATCAGGTTATACGAATCAAATGTGTCTACTATGAGGCAGCCGCGAGCATCATGAATGTCGGAGCCCCAGAGCGTGTGTTTGGCATTCAGGTCTCCCAAGATGAGTAACGGTGAGGGGAGCTGAGCCAAAAGAGCCTGAAGATCCTGCTTTTGAATTACACAGAGCGGGGGCAGGTAAATGTTGCAGATGGTAAAAGAGATGCTCTCCCGCTGTATATGAACAGCGACAGCTTGCAAGGGCGTGGTTAATGGTATAATGGTGGCAGAGATATTAGGCGCCACTAAAGTAGCGACGCCACCGCTTGCTCGTGTGCCTGCAACGGAGTCTCCCCTAAATGCCGAAAAAGTGCTTAGGTGTAATGAGTGATAGTGATGCAAATGGGTTTCTTGGAGACAAATAACTGATGGTGACCGTTGAGAAACTAAAAGCTGTTGGTCTTGAACGCGAGCTCGCAAACCAATGACGTTCCACTGGATTATTTCCATAAAGAGTTTTTAACGGGCCGTTTTAACTTTTTTCTTGACCTTGGCTGACTTGGGCCCTACGATTCGAAAATCGTTAGCGTCCTGTGACTCCGCTGATGTTCGGGAGTCAGAACTCCTACGGCTCGTAGAACGAGACCGGGATCTAATAGAGGGCGAACGACTTCGCGATCTATGCTGTGGTCGGGATCGGTTTTTCACAGTTACTACGGGATTGTTGTTACTCGCTGAAGGCTTGGTGTCTGGAGTCTGTACGGTTGAAACGGAAGTAGTGCTGGTGGATATACAAACAGTCTGAGACGTAGGTTTAACGGCTAGAAAGTCAGTCTGCGTGGATGCGTGGGCGACAGGGACGTGTTGAACAGCAACAGTGGTATTAGGAGTACGGCGAGCTGCTAGTGCACATCCAGTGGTAGTGGTAGCAGGCTTCAGTTGTTCGAAGCGCCGTCGTGCCTCTGGAAAAGTCAGGCGTTCCTTTACACGTAGCTCCTGAATAATTTCTTCGTCCATGAATCTAGGGCACTGTCGCGAGCTGGAGGGATGACTACCGCCACAGTTCACGCAACAAGGTGTTCGACTGCAGTTTGGGTCGTCGTGTTTAGCTAGGCCACATTGCTCACAAAGAGCAGGATTGGTACACGCGACCTTAGTATGTCCGAACCGCTGACATTGGAAACAGCGCATGGAGTTCGGAACATACTGGCGGAGGCTAGCACGTTCATAGCCGCAATAGATGTACTCAGGTAACTTAGTCCCGGCGAAAGTAAGAAAAACCGTACGTAGCGGGTACTACTTGCCATCTTGTTTTCGAGTTAGCCGGTACGCCTGAGAAACGAGTTGATCGGAGAGGCAGCTTACTATTTCCTCATTTGCTAGACCATCTAAGCTGGAGGTGGTGACTACTCCTCTGCAGGTATTGAGCGATTTGTGTGGGGTACCCGGATAGGGTAGGAGCCCAACAAAGTCGCTTTCTGTATTTTCTTAGACTGGTCTGCATTTGTGCTCTCTAATAGTAAGCTACCGTCTCGGAGACGCGTAGCGTTTTTGACAGGGCGACTTATCTTATCCAGTTCACGCTTTATGTAGAAAGGACTTATATCTTTAAACGTTTTCCCATCACAAGCCAAGTTCATTACCAGAAAAGGGTCGGTGAAAGAGGTTTTGCGCGGAGACATGATATAGACCCCCATCCGGAACCGTCGGCGTCAGCCTGCCATCCGGGGGTGAAAGAAAGACACCGAATCTTCACGGTCTGTGCCGTCATGGGGACCCCACCCATGACCGATCTCATTTGAACCTCAGAAAGGCTACCCTTCAATATCCACTGCTTGTCCATATGGGTAAACCGTTCACCACGCACACCCCGGCTTTATTCCCCTACCACAGGAATAACCGCCTGTGGCTCCCCACTTTAGGCCGCGCATGCGTGTAATAGGCACACGCGGATTCAGGGGACTTGTGGTTGATTACACCGGGGTTCCGTCAGCGGTAACACGTCCGGTCCGTGATACTAACCCAACGGCAACACGGCCGTCGGGAGATTAACGCAGACCGGGCCCTCAAGGAGCTACGTGGGTGTACTTGACGGTGTGGACGGGCTGCGCACCTAAGGCTACACATAGGGGCAGTGCGAAGGGTCCGCTCAACCTTCACTTTTGAGACCGCCGGAGAGCACACATGTCGGAAGCCGCGCTGAAAACCGTGGGACAGAACCACGGAGATAGGAGAGATCCCTGCTGGTGAGACAGGAGTTTTAAACCTAAGACCTTAAGTGCTAATAATTATAATAAAAAACTAGAAGGGGAAGAAGGTGATGCATACTGATCAGCAGTAGCACAGCGTGGCACAGTTGATGGAGGTGAAGGGGATGAAATGAGGGTGAGTGGCTAGGGACCCCGGGATCGCCAATCCCGTACCTACCGTAGTAGGTCCCTGGGGGAAAATACCAGAGCCTCTTCTGCCAGTTTTCGGGGTTACTGATGGGCCTTCTCGGCAGCCGTAGCGGTCGTGGGGTACACCAAGTCCCCACCGTACATCACCCCATCAGTCAGTCCCCTACTTCCTGTTGCCCACCCCTCGGGACGAGGACCGCAGAGGTTGGATTTTGAGGGGCAGAGTGCAAGTATCTTATTGGAATCTTCTTCGATATCATGGGGGCTTTCGATAACCTATGGTTGCCGGAGTTATTTAGGATCATGCAAGAAAGACGTTACCCAAGGAGTTTAGTATATATCCTAAAGGACTACTGTCGCAACAGAAGGGCTTTTATAGAAGGAGAAAACAACACCATAACGAAAAATGTCACGAAAGGATGTCCCCAGGGTTCGATATTAGGTCCACTATTTTGGGATATTGCAACCGAACCATTATTGGAGACTTTAAGTAATAATGAAGATGTGATAGAAGTTGTCGCGTATGCGGATGACTTGTTGGTCCTGATTGGAGGTAATAACAGGAAGGAAATAGAGAGGAAAGCCGCAAAAGCAGTAGAAGAAATTGAACATTGGTGTTATAGGGCAAAAATGCAATTAGCACCACACAAGTCGGCGTATGTGCTACTAAAAGGTGCACTCAAAAGGAATCCAATTATAAAAATCGGCAATGTAAACATTAAAAGAGAAAAGACCTTTAAATATTTAGGCTTAACAATTGATGAAAAACAAAGTTTCCACGAACACATTAAGAGGGTTACCGAAAAGGGGAAAAGGCAGATGATGAAATTGGCAACTATCACCAGATATAAATACCGCATTCCATTAGAGGTAACCAGAATCTATCATACAGCAATACTAACAGGTATATTAGGATATGGAGCGGTTATCTGGGCATCTAGGACTAAACTAGCGAAATACTCAAATTTACTAAGAAGAGCACAAAGACAGGTGTTGATCAGATGTCTAGGAATAGTCAAAACGACACCCACAATGGCCATCCTTGTAGCTCTAGCCATCTGGCCTATAGATCTTACCATCAGAATGAGGGGAGCTTTATTCCTAATAAAGAAAAGAGAGTATGGGAAAACTAAAGATATCCTCGGGAAAGTCTGTCTCTCTAGAAGGGAAGTTAGGGAAGTACTCTTATCCGAATGGTAGAAAGAGTGGGATTCTATCGAGACAGGTCGTCGGACGTATCAACTCTTCCCCAACATCAGAGAAAGATTAAAACTCAAGCAGATTAAACCGAATAATAATGGTATACAGTTTTTGACCGGACACGGGCCTTTCGATACCTATTTTAAGAAGATTGGGAAAAAGAACGACGATAAATGTGAACAGTGCAAGGAAATTGGTACGCCGGAACACGTAGCGTTTGAATGTCACAAATATGTAAACCTAATACTTCAAGAAAGAGAAACACTACAGGGCAAAGCTCTATGGAACATTGTTAGGGAAAAACAAGATTTTGAAGTGGTACAACAAATGACGGCGAAGATATCTGCGAAGGTTATGGAGGAATACAACAGTCGTCAGGACAAGGAAAGAACACATCCAGAAGAGGAGGCTGGAACCAGACAACAGGAGGTGCGAAGATCCGAGAGAGTAAGGTCGCGTAATAGGCAAACAAACACTATGGAAGGTTCAGAAGAAATGCAACTGACAGAAATTCAACCAGCAACCTTACGAGGACCGATGAATCGTAGACGACATTATTGGGTATCTGATAGAGGACGTGAAGAAGAGGAACAATAATCAGAAGGCATCTACAGGAGGAGGATCCTCAATCCCGAACTTAGAATAAATATAGTGATATTAGTATAGTTTCAGCTGAAGTAACTCAAAAGTGAAACATTGTAATCCTTTATGGAATAAATAACTTATGTCTATATTTATGTAACGTATGTAAATACTGCTGAATAGGAAGTTAGAACATATTCAATGTAAGCTGCTGGGAACAGCAGCGTAGGTTTAGTTATATAGTAGATTAGTAAATAATTAGTATTAGATCTCATCTGTAAACCATTGTAAAATTTGAATAATGAATAAAGGTACAAAAAAGAAATAAATATGTGAACGATGTCCTGGTATAGACTCCAGACGCCAGGACAAAGTTATACAGAGTTTATTTTTTTTATTCTTTTATTTTTTTTTATTTTTTATTTTTTTTATATGGTATTCCGTGTCTCCCTATTACTGCCCCACTTGACTCCAGCTAATCTTTTTAAAATTGAAATTGTTTAGAGATTTAACTGAAATTGTTTGTTGATTTGTTTACTACTGCTTCAAGTGATGTCTCCAAGATAATTTTGAATGAAAAATTGTTCCTAAATATTGTGTTTCATATGCTTGTCTCAGGTTTGCTTTCTTGAACTGCAGATTTAGTTTAGTTACTGTTTTATTGAGTCTGTCTGCCGATGCTTCATGTTGAGTGGAGTAAAGATTTAATTTGGTTTCTTCAATAACTTTTGTGGAATTTGCTTTTCTAAAATTCCAAGAGTATTTCAACTTGGGCCTGCCAATATTTTGTCATGAAGTACTACGGATGCCGCAACTGCTCTATGATCCGATCCTACGTCTTCAATGATTTCATGTGTTGTCTATCTTTTAAATCTGAAGATACTAATATCAGGTCTCAACTAGTGCACTGGCCATTATAGTGTGGGTATGTCGGGGCAATCCCCATTCTTGTAGATAAGATCTAGGTGTTGAAATTTAATAAATCAATACTTTTGCCAGAGGCATTGTAGTCTTTGTATCCCCATTTTGGATTGATTGAGTTGAGGGCGCTCAACTGCAAGGTCATTAGCGCCTCAACAGAAACGATGGTACAAAAGGCAGGGGGACTTGCCAAGAAAACGATTGTAAAAGTCAGGGAGTAAAACAGCGCGCTAAAAAGTTATCATCACGGTAATGGTCGTACAGCCTCAAGTGAACTACTCACGGAGCATCACAGAAGCATGGTATATAAAGAAGTGGAGTGCCCTTAGTGCTAGTACTACCCCACCCTATAACTAAAATCTAAATATGCAGTGCGAAGGGTATCTGCGATAGGAATTTAAAAACCTTTTCGACAGCTTGGGAGTCATCCGCCAGTACTGCTGCAAGACGGTCCGGCAGGTTCAGGGTGGCACGAAGGGGTCCTAGGGAAGCACACTCCAACAGTATGTGACGGACTGACAGACTGTCCCCACACAACGGGCAAACTGGTGGCGGTACCCGCTTTAAAAGGTACGCGTGTGTAAAAGCGCAGTGTCCAATGCGTAGCCGGGCCAGAATCACTTCTTCGCGACGAGAAGAACGCTGCGAGGTCCTCCAAGGAGACGGAGTTTCCTTTACCTCTCGCAGTTTGTTACAACGAAGAGTCAGCCAGTCCTCGTGCCACCGCGAAACCACTTCTCTCCGAATAACTAGCCTGAAGTCTTCAGAGGTGACGTAAGCAGTACGGATTTGGGGTGCTGTGGTTGCTGCCTTTGCCGCTAAATCCGCCTGCTCGTTGCCAGGCAAGCCAACGTGCCCAGGAATCCAAGCACAAACAACGCTAACGCCAGAGGTGCTGAGAGCGTGAATGGCATCCTGGACACGCTGCACAATGGGATGATAGTCGTACAGCTCATGCAAACACTGTAGGGCACTTAGGGAGTCAGTCAGAATCAGGCAGTTACCCAGGTTGCGGCGGCGGACGTGCAATAGGGCCCGGTAGATAGCATAGAGCTCCGCACTGAAAACGGAAGTGCAACTAGGTAGACCGAAGGTGTACATTGCATTTCCGCACACAAATGCGCTGCCAACACCTTGGGCACCCTTGGAGCCGTCAGTGTAGATTAAAATCCGGTCACCATAGCGGGAAAGAAACTCTAAAAAACCGGAGCGGATAACGGACGCCGGCAGCAGAGATTTCCGAAACTCCAACATCCCAAGATCGACGGCGGAGGACGAACGGAGCCAAGGAGGATAAAGCCTCTCCCCCTTAGGAAAGAAACGAGGTAGTTGGAGAGCATGCTGCCGCAGAAACTCCCGGAAACGAAAACTAGCAGGCTTGGGGCTATCCGGGCTCTGCGTATAACGTTGATACAGCACTGAGTCGAAAAAGGAAGCGAACGTGGGGTGCGTAGGCACACACCTTAGCCCACAACCGTAACTCCCTAGCAGGACTGTTCGTCTACAGGAAAGAGGAGGTTCTCCTGCTTCGGCATAAAGGCTAACGACCGGGCTAGTTGGAAAGGCACCGGTAGCCAGACGAATGCCCCGGTTATGGACGACGTCCAAGGATTTCAACACAGATGGACGGGCGGATGCGTAAACGACGGAGCCATAATCCATTTTGGATCTTACCAATGTGCGATATAGACGAAGCAAAGTTGTCCGATCCGCTCCCCAGGAAGTGCCACACAGTACCCGTAAGATGTTCAGCGAGCGGACACATCGCGCCTTCAGGTGTAGAATATGCGACGACCAGCTAAGTTTCCTGTCGAACGTCAGGCCCAGAAAGGTGGTCTCATCGGCAAAAGGAAGAATGGTTGGGCCGAATCAGAGCAAAGGTGGTAATCGTCTGCGGCGACGCCAGAAGTTCACGCAGAGGGACTTTTCTGTGGAAAAACGGAAGCCGGTTTTGCGGCTCCATGCAAAAAGATTGTCCAAACACTGTTGCAGTCTGCGTTCCAAAAAAGGCGTGCGCCGGGATGTACAATAGACGGCGAAGTCGTCTACGAAAAGACAGGAAGAAACTCCGGAAGGAATGCATTGTGTAATGGAATTGATGGCGACAGCGAAGAGGGTGACGCTTAAGACCGATCCCTGTGGCACGCCATTCTCTTGAACAAAGAGATCCGAATACACCGATCCGACCCTTACACGGAAAACGCGGTCTTTAAGGAACTCTTGGATGAAAATTGGGAGGCGCCCACGCAGGTTACAGGCGTGCAGGGAGCGAAGAATGCCCGCTCTCCAACATGTATCGTAGGCCTTCTCGAGGTCGAAGAAGATCCCGACGGTTTGGCTGCGCTCAAGAAAGCCGTTCAATATTTGCGTCGACAGAGACACGAGATGATCGATAGTCGAACGCCGTCTACGGAAACCGCACTGGGTATTGGTCAAGAGGTCGTGAGTTTCTAGCCACCATACCAACCGTCCATTAATCATCCGTTCCATTACCTTGCAAATGCAACTGGTAAGGGAAATGGGACGGTAGCTGGAGGGAAGATAACGGTCCTTGCCAGGCTTCAGTAGGGGTATAACGGTGGCCTCCCGCCACATAGCGGGGAAAGTGGTGTCAGCCCATACACGATTGTAGACATGGAGGAGGAAAGCCTTTCCTTCAGGAGAGAGCTGTTGCAACATGCGTATGTGAACGCCATCTGGTCCTGGTGCCGAAGATCGAGAAGATGACAGGACATGGTCTAGCTCCGTCATGGTGAAAAGACGATTGTAATCCTCTAGATTGGCAGAACGGAAGGAGAAGCCTTGGGATTCCACCTGAGCCTTCATAGCAAGGAAGTCGGGCAGATAGTTATCAGAGCTGGACACTTGAGCAAAAGTACGTGCTAGAGTGTTAGCAGCATCGAAGCTATCCACGACAGCTCCGGCAGCGGTCTTAAGACCGGCGATTGGCGTGGGGGCCGGTTTCCCGACAACTCGCCGTAACTTATCCCATACCACAGAAGATGAGGTATGTTGGGTAAAGGAGGAAACGAACTTTCTCCAGGAGGCGGTTTTACTTTCCTTTATGATGTGCCGAGCCAGGGCACGCATTTTCTTGTAAGTTACCAAGTTGTCCAGTGCTGGGTGATGCTGGAAAATTCTGAGGGCACGTCTGCGGGAGCGGATAGCGCGGCGACAGTCATCGTTCCACCAAGGTACAGGTAATCTTCGGGATGGCGCTGACGACCGAGGAATGGAGCGCTCAGCGGCGGAGAGAATGGTCGTCGTAAGATGGTCCACCAGTGCATTCACAGAGTCGGTTTCATTATAAGTGAACACAGCCAACTGAGAGAATAGGTGCCAGTTGGCATGATCGAAGCGCCATCTAGGGATATACGTGGAATTGGTATTAGGCAGCAAAAGCTCTAAAGCACAGGGGAAGTGATCGCTACTGTATGGATCAGAAAGGACAGACCATCGGAAGGAAACTGCCAAAGGCGCAGAACAGATCCCCATTTTGGGGAATGACCATTGAAACCACCAATCAAAATTGTTTCACAGTGAATATTTATTATATTCAGACAAGGACTGTTATTTGGTGGGTTGTATATTCCATATATGATCCTTTCCAGATTTCAATTTGCATAATTTCTATTTTATCTTCTTGCTGCACTTTTTTTTATAATTTTAAACTTTGATAGGATGTTTGTTATGTTTGGCATAATGTTATTTGTTAGTTTCTTCAGTAGTTCGGGTTTATTTCACTTTCACGAGCAATGGGAATAACTTTTAGAAAAGGAAATTTGGGGCATCACTTTCAGATTTTCTTAAAATGTTACACTGTTTGGTTAACCTGCAATTTTCTTTGCAGTGAGATTATAATATAGTTACTTATGTTTGCTATAGTAATTTATTTTAAGGCATTTTTGAACATCTTTTTGCTCTCTTTCGGTTAGCATTTTGGGTAACAGTGAATTATAAGTCAGGTTATGTTTAAATCTTTAAGCAGCAGTGAACAAAAATGTTGTGGAAATTCTGACTTTGTGTGTGTTGTGTAACTCAACTTTTCTTCTTTCTTTCTAGGTTGTTGCAGGAGTGTAGGAACTGTCCATGTGGTGAAAGAGTAACATGTGTGTTTGAGAATTATTTTGACTTCAAGGTGTTGCTGTTAGGTAGCTTTGAATGTCATTGTGAAGTTGTGATTTGGCTCGATAATGATTGTGAAGCTGGTTCGATATTGTGATTTATTTGATTGTTGCCCTGATATATTAAAAAATTAGAATTTATTATATCTCACTTGCAGTCCACTATATTTTTGTTTATTATGTGTTTCAAATGGGAAGGCAATTGTCCTTGAGTGCTAGTACGTGAGCAACCAATCAGAATCCTACAGTGTTGTCGTATTACATTCCCACTTATGACAAAAATTCAGATTTTGACAAAACTGATCCATGTAGGAGACGGTAATGTATTTAACATAGCTGTAAAAACCCCATGCTTTTAGCTCAAATAGTTTGCTAATAAAAATAAATAAAATTGTTACCATTATATAATAGCAAAGCATTTCGATGTAAGTACTGTAATGAACATTATTGGTTAGCATGTATGTGTGAACATATATTTGAAATTACTCCGAACTGAAACGTAAACATTTGACATAACATGGTACAAGAAATATGTACTTTGAATATGCCAAGGTCTTTGCTAAATTCGATGAGAGGAAACAATACACTTCCTTCTGGCCTGGCACACCATATCTGGTCACATTATATCTTTGTTTATGAATGGTTCATAATATCCATTTATTCTAGAGAGTTCAAGGCAGTACTATCCACTTAGCCTTCCATGATACGATCCACCTTCACCCTTTTACTGCCAGAACAATCCAATTGAGTTAATGTAGGCTCACATTATTTTGTAAACAGAAATAATATTTTTAAAATGACTGAAGTTGAACGACTTATTCACAAAGAAATTCACAAGAAACACAACAAGACTGGGAAAACTGCGTGAGAGATCAGATGAACTAGAAGATGACTTTTGGATGGGGGGCTTGGAATGCCCAAGTTGGAGGACCTCGTCCTCCTAGCGGTTTTTGCGTGCTGGGAGAACCATGCTCGATACTGGGGATGACTTGGTAAGGGTTGTTCTGGAAGAGGGCAATTTAACATCTAGGCTCCAGCGTGTGTCCGAATCGTTAGGCCTGCCCTGGCCGTGCACCCTTAGAGACATCAACTCCCATAAGCTGTCACTAAAGGTCCGGGAGTGGAATGAATGGTCCTGCTGCCCCTCACAGGGGAAAGGGGTTGGTGCCTTTTATGGAGACCCGATTGGTAATAAGTGGTTCCTAAAACCTTGGCTGCTTAGGCCTTCAAGGTTTATGGAGGCACTTAAGCTCCGAACCAATACACAAGCTTGTCGGGTCGTCGAGCACCGGTACAGCCCAAGCGCCGATGTTAACTGTAGGCGCTGCGGTAGAGACAGCAGGACATTTTCTTGGCCTGTGTTTCTACCAAACCCGCACGTATCAGGAGGCATGATACCGTGGTAAGGGAAATATTAAATAAAATCAATATGAATAATCCCACATCCACGGTATACCCCCCAGGGGCCTACTTCGGTAGGTACGGGTTTGGCGAACCCGGGGTCCCGAGCCAACAGTCTCCCTCGTGTGGGCTCCTCTTCGTGGCTGAGGGAGACGGTCAACAGGCCCACCCACGTGTAGGCCGTGCGTGGAGACCCGTGTCGGTGGAAAGGTTCGTCCTGGTGGTTGAGGGATGCGTATCTGAGCTCGTAACAGTATTTTTCTGAATTCGGGGAGGGTACGCATTACTAATACACTACTTTGGCTTCTGCTTTGCCTAAACGGGAGGTTAGGGACTAACCCACCCCTAATCAATCGGCCAGGACTAGGTATTGTACCGACCTCCAGGGTGAGTGGGACGGCGAGCTCGCTATATCCCCTGTGTAGCCCTGTCATCCCAGTGGGATGACCCCTTGTTGGGCTCCGTGGTGGGTGGGGAGCACTGGGGGATGAAACCTAGCCCATTTTTTATGGCCAAAACTAACAACAATAATAAATTATTTAAGAAAGATGGAAAAGAAGTAGTGGAGTCTAGTGGTCCTCGCTACTTAGTTGTAACAAGAAAGGAGGAAGGCAAGAACTTTTTGACAGTGAACCCGTTTATCATCCAGAAGGGCTTAGATAAAATTGCCGGTCCAGTCAAGTCCTGTACTCGCTCCAGAAACGGCACTCTCCTTGTGGAAGCGCACTCGTTTTCCCAGGCAGCAACGTTATTAAAAGCCACGTTATTGGGCAGCTATCCCGTCACAATTGCGGTGCACAAGACCCTGAACTCTTCCCGCGGGGTCGTCACCACTCGTGCGTTGGACGGGATGTCAAATGAGGAAATCAAGGAGAACCTACAAGACAAGGGTGTCACCGCTGTATACCGAGTACAACGCAGAGAACGAGGGGAGTTGGTGCCTACCCGTACCCTGTTCCTGACCTTTGATCGGGTAGACCTCCCGCAAAGGCTTAGGGCAGGGTATGAGACCATGGAGGTTAGGCCATATATACCCAACCCCCTCAGATGTTTCAAATGTCAACACTTCGGTCATACAAGTGAATTTTGTAAGGGTGTGCCAACATGTGTTGAGTGTGGTCAGCCTAAACACGAGGATGCCTGCACATCCCCGGTAAAATGTGTCAACTGTGCTGGTGAACATCCATCCAGCCACAGAGAGTGCCCACGTTTCCTAGAGGAAAAGGAGATACAGGCGATCCGAGTAACGGAGAAGTTATCCTTCTCGGATGCCCGTAAACTCCTACGTACTCGGCAACCCTCGGTCCCAAGATCTGCTACTTACAGCTCCATAGCTGCTAAGGTGGCACCGAGGAAAGAAGTCGCTATTCAGACCAGCGATTGTGAGGCTACTATAACCGATAAAGTCCTTACCGCCACACCTGCACAAAAGACTACCAAGACATCCAAGCCGGCTCCTCTCTCACCTCAATCGCCGAGGGAGAAGTCCGCACCGTCCTCACCTAAGCCGTCAACCTCATCGACCGTCAAGCCTGTTATAGTGTACGATGCACCGCCCAAAAAGTTTAAGACCACTTACACAAAATCAGACTTCCTCAAGGTCACTAACAAAGGCACCGGCAAGAAAAAAAAGCCCTAAGGCAACTAGAAGTTCATCTTCTGAGGGGTCTTCTGGCGAAGAAACGGATCGACAACTATCATCATCGTCGATCTCTGTGTCCAACCGGTTTGAGGTTCTCGAACCTAAGTTTTCTATAGGGAAAGGGGCCTCATCCGTGGAAGAAATGGACCAGGAAGACACGGACCACACTGCTAGAATGGCAATGAAAAAGCGCCAGGACAAACCCGACGAAAAGGAAACAGGTGTTAGCCCTACACCGAAGAAAAAGGGTAAGCTGATTCGGCCACCGTTAAAGTCGTCTTAATGTAGACCGATTTTTAAACCTATCTCCATAGTTCCAATGGCTATCCTTCAATGGAACATGCGGGGTTTAAGAACACATCGACCAGAGCTGGAACTTTTGCTCAGTAAGCATAACCCCTTGGTGGTATGCTTACAAGAGACTAAGCTATGACCGCAAGACAAGTTTAAAATCCGACGCTACACACCACTGCGGTGTGATATTGACATAGAAGACGGCATTCCTGCTCACGGGGGCACTATGATGCTCCTCAGGGATGACATATTTGTAGACCCGATTCAGCTGCAATCTGACATACAATCTGTAGCTGTAAGGATTAAGCTGCCATCAATCGAATTTTGCATTTGCAATGTATATCTCTCGCCATCAGATGACCTCTCGCTAACTGACCTTGAAGATCTGGTTTCCCAACTTTCAACACCATTTCTAATAGTTGGAGACTTTAATGCCCATCACCCACTATGGGGCTCAACTCGGGCATGTTCGAGAGGCCACCTCATTGCAAAATTCTTGGAGAGCAATAACTTGGTTCTCCTGAATTCCGGAGAGCCAACGTTCCTTTCAGACGCCTATAACACCTATTCGCACATCGATTTGGCAGTATGTTCATCCCAGTTAGCAGTTTCATTACAGTGGAATATAATCTCTGATTTACACTCCAGCGGCCACTTTCCATGTGTTCTTAGTCTTTTAGCACACGATGTGTCTCCCTCACGTATCCCTAGATGGCGCTTTGATCGTGCCAACTGGAACCTTTACACCCAGTTGGCTGTCTTTGATTACAATGAGCACGATTCTGTGAATGATCTAGTCGATCATCTCACAGAGACAATTCTTTCCGCTGCAGAAGAGTCGATTCCACGTTCGGCCACCCAACCTGGTCGACTTCCTGTCCCGTGGTGGAACAACGACTGCCGGAATGCTATTCGTGCTCGTAGACGTGCTCTACGGGTATTTCAACGACACCCTACCCTATGTAATCTAATTGAGTACAAGAAAGCGCGTGCACAGTCTAGGCAAATAATTAAGGATAGCAAAAAGATCTCATGGAACAACTTTGCCTCATCTTTTAACAGATGGACACCATCATATGTTGTATGGGATAGGTTAAGGCGCGTGGCCGGAAAATCAACCCACTTGCCAATAGCTGGTCTGAAAACACCTGCAGGAGTTGTTGTTGATCCGTTTGTCGTGGCTAACACCTTCGGCTGTGCTTTCGCTCAGGTGTCTAGCTCAAGTAATTATGCTCCTGAGTTTATCTCAATTAAGACTCAGGTAGAATCTCAAGGTTTCGTGTTTAGTTCCAGAAATCTTGAAGATTATAACCGCCTCTTCACCTTGGCGGAGTTAGAACACGCTCTTTCATCATCGCGACTGACAGCACCAGGACCGGACGGAATCCACGTTCAAATGTTACAACATCTCTCACCTGAAGGTAAGGCATACCTGCTCGAGGTCTATAACCGTGTTTGGGTTGATGCCACGTTTCCGGATAAGTGGCGAGAAGCCACCATTATACCAATTTTGAAAGCTGGCAAGGACCGTCACCTCCCTTCTAGCTACCGTCCTATTTCCCTCACCAGTTGCGTCTGCAAGGTGATGGAACGCATGATAAATGGGCGGTTGGTATGGTGGCTGGAAACGCACAACCTACTGAATAACATCCAGTGCGGTTTTCGACGACGCCGTTCAACAGTGGATCATCTTGTGTCCATGTCGACACAGATTATGAACGGATTTCTTAAAAACTGTCAAACAGTGGGAATATTTTTTGACCTCGAAAAGGCTTATGATACGTGTTGGCGTGCAGGGTTGCTACGTACTCTGCATGCCTGGAATATATGTGGCCGCCTACCACTCTTCCTTCAGGAATTCTTGAAGGACCGCGTTTTCCGAGTAAGGGTTGGCTCGGTTCTTTCGAACCTTTTTGTTCAAGAGAACGGTGTACCACAGGGATCGGTGCTAAGTGTGACGTTGTTTGCTATTGCGATTAATTCTATCTCTAAATGTGTACCTCCGGGGGTCTCGTCATGCCTATTTGTAGACGACTTTGCCGTCTACTGCACATCTCAGCGCACATCGTTGATAGAGCGCCGCCTCCAGACCACCTTGGACAACCTTAAGGTTTGGAGTTTAAAGAACGGCTTCCGATTCTCTGCTGAGAAAACCATCTGTGTTAACTTCTGGCGTCAGCGGAGTCGACTACCTCCAAGGCTCCGGCTAGGCGCTGATCTACTACCATTTGCAGATGAGACGAGGTTCCTTGGATTGATATTTGATAGAAAACTTAGTTGGTCGTCGCATATAGCAAAACTGAAAGCACGATGTGACCGATTTTTAAATACCTTGCGGGTACTAAGTGGAAAATCGTGGGGAGCGGATCGTACAGTGTTATTGCGACTGTATCGCACAGTCATCCGTTCCAAATTAGATTATGGTAGTATCGTTTATGGCTCAGCACGACCATCTGTGCTGAAGAGATTAGACACAGTGCATAATTGTGGCATACGTATAGCAGTTGGGGCATCTCCACCGAGCCGAGTCATAAGCCTGTATGCTGAGTCTGCAGAACCTCCTCTGCAGTACAGGCGCAACATGCTATTAGCAAATTATGGCTGTGGACTTAATTGCATGCCCACACATCCAACGTTTACGCCGTTCTTTAACACCTTCATGGACGTGCGTTATAGGAACACTTCTATAAAACCAAAGCCACCTGGTTTTCGTTTCCGGGAGCTCCTTAGACGTCTTAATAGCGAACTGCCTAAGATGTATCCTAGGGGGGAGAGGACATACCCTCCTTGGTTGTGTAGAGCGCCCCACGTTGATCTGGGCATGACCACACACGATAAATCTACCATGTCTATGTCTAGTATCCGCACTTGCTTTTTAGAGTTTTTATCGCGATATCAGGACCATATTAAAATTTACACCGACGGGTCCAAGAATTCAGATGGTGTTGGTTGTGCTTACGTGTGTGGAACCGAACCCTATACATTCGGATTCCACACTAGCACTTCCATTTTTACCGCAGAGCTCTATGCAATATACCGGGCCATTTTACACGTACGTCGACGAAAGTTGGGGAACTGCTTAATCCTGAGTGATTCCCTCAGTGCACTTCAAAGCCTACGGCAGCTGTACAACTACCACCCTATTGTGCAGCGGATACAGGATGCATTCCACGTTTTACACGCTTCTGGCGTGAGCGTGGTGTGTGCATGGATTCCTGGTCACGTAGGCTTGCGGGGGAATGAAATGGCGGATTCGGCAGCCAAGACGGCTACCATGAAGCCCAGGGTTCGACTACCATGTGTGACATCGGAAGATTTTAGGGCGGTATTACGGAGAGCTGTGCTAACCTGCTGGCAGGAAGAGTGGTCCGCTCTCCGCAATAATAAACTGAGATCTATTAAGGAACTTCCGATTCCCTGGGTTACCTCCTGTCGGTCATCTCGTCGCGAGGAGGTGACTTTGGCTCGGTTGCGCATTGGGCATTGTTATTTTAGCCACAGCTTTTTATTGAATAGAACCCCAGTTCCCGTTTGCCCACTGTGCAGTGGTGACCTGACTGTCCGTCACTTGCTTTTAGATTGTTATAGCTTGGCACGTCTCCGCAGGTCTCTCCAGCTGCCGGCCAGCTTGGCGGATATCCTCGCGGATGACGAAACGGCAGTGGGCATAGTTTTAGCATTTGTTTCAGCTGTGGATTTCAGAATTTAACCTCAAGTATCTTTTTTGTTGTTTTTTTAGTATATATATATGTGCAGTTTTAACAGGTTTATAGATAATAATATATATTTTTAGAAATCTTTATATCTGGCTTTTGCCATGACTTGTTTTTTAAAGGGCGCTGATGACCGCCGTAGTTGAGCGCCCCTATAGACATCATCATCATCCACGGTATACCATGAACACACTTTCCTGACCGAAGATAATCAGCCCCTCAAACCCGACCTCGTAGCTTCCATCATTGACGTTACCATCCGTTACGAGGATGGAGAGTCCCTGACCAAGGCGCAGATAGAAAAAGTCGAAAAATACCAACTTCTCGAAGCCCCTATTAAGTCCATTCACCCTCACATTCTATCTGCTGAGGTTCAGCCCTTGGTGTTTGGCTCTAGGGGTTCAATACCCCCAGAAACTAGGGACTTTTTGAGGGAATGGGGGTTTTCATGGCGAGAAATGGAGTGAGTGTGAGTGTGTGCTGTTTAAGGGCCCGTCGACAACAAGGTCATTTGGGCCCTAAGTCAACACTAAAATCTAAAAGATACACAAATTAAGCTAAAAGGTAAAATAAAATAAAATCACTCAACTACTAAAAGCACATAAAAGAAGCCCATACCAAAACTAACAATTTAAAATCTTTAAAATTAAGAAATTAAAATAACACTGTACTATTAAAAGTACATAAAAAACCCTGTTGCAAGTCTAATAATTTAAAATCGCTAAAATTAACACATAAAATCCAAGTCAGACTTGTCTACTAAAACCAATTTCCGTAACGAACCGCAGTGCCTTAATCACGGCCACTGGGTCATCCCCTAAAATACTGGGCAAGTTAGCTCCCAAGCCTATTGACTGGCGAACGCGGGCGTACTGCGGGCAATCAAGCAGTACGTGCTGCACCGTGAGGCGTACTGCACACGGGGCACACACAGGGGCCGGTTCCCCTCTTAGTAGATGGCCATGTGTCGCTCGTGTGTGCCCAATTCTCAGCCGGGTGAGTATCACCTCGGCTCGCCGGTTATCCCTGCAGGAAGTTAGCCAGGGTCGTACGCTCTCTTTAATTGCCCGGAGTTGTGTGCCTTGTAAAGCTGACCAGGATTGCTGCCAAGCAGATAGTAGGTGGCGACGGAAAAAACGTTGCACATCCTGGTACGGCACCGTAGTTGTTAAACTCCGGGACAAACAGCAAGCAGACTTAGCAGCCGCGTCCGCCTCCTCGTTCCCGGGAATCCCAACATGGCCTGGGGTCCAAGTAAAAACAAAATTGTATCCCCGACCGAGCATTTTCGAGATCTGTGTCTGTATTTTTAAAACCAATGTGTGAGTGGCAGTGTGTTGTTGTAAGGCCTGAAGCCTACTTAGACAGTCAGTGCAGACGATAAAAGAGCCAGGAGCTAACTTGCAAATAAAAAGGAGCAAATAAAAGATGGCATACAGTTCTGCGGAAAAAACTGAAGTGGAGTCCATAAGGCGAAATTTGTGAGCCTCACCGTTAACGAAGAACGCGCAACTCGTAGCGTTACCTAACTGAGAACCGTCTGTAAAGACCGGAACATAGTTAGGGTAACGGCCCAGTAATTCGGCAAAAAGTTGTTGGAACACCGAATGTGGAGTAGCGAGTCTAGGGTTGTTTGAAAGGGTTAGATCGAACCGCGCACGATCGAGCTGCCATGCAGGATAAGGGCAGATGAACGACCTCTGCACGCGAGGCATTCGGAGGCCATGGGAATGTAGGAGATCCCGAAATCTTATTCCCACGGGGCGTGTCCGAGAACCAGGGCGCATATAACGGTGGACTAAATCTGGGCACAGAACTGGTTTGAAACAAGGATGATTGTGATAACTTGCCAACTTCGACGCGTATGAGCACAGTAACAGCGAGCGACGAATATGGAGTGGAGGTTCGCCTGAGTCTGCATACAGGCAGTCGACTCGGCTGGTGCGGAAAGCTCCTGTGGCAAGGCGGATGCCAGTGTGATGCACGGTGTCTAAAAGGCGAAGTATAGAGGCGGTCGCTGCGCCATAAATAAAACTGCCATAGTGTAGCTTGGACCGAACCAGAGAGCGGTACAGCCTCAACATTACCGTGCGATCGCCCCCCCCCAAGATGCTCCAGATAATACCTTCAGCACCCGAAGAGAACGATCGCAAGAGGCTCGAAGGTGACGAATGTGGTGCTCCCAATTGAGTTGTCGGTCCAAGTAGAGGCCCAAGAACTTCAGGTGCGAGACAAATGGCAGGGGTGTGCCGTTCAAATAAAGATCAGGAGGCGGGTGAATACCTCGTAGGCGGTGAAAGTGTATACACTGCGTCTTCGCAGCTGAAAAACGGAAGCCGGTTTGAAGCGCCCAAGCTGCTAGCTGGGTAATGGTCAGCTGCAGTTGGCGCTCTATGTGATCTATGTTGGCAGACCTATAATAGACTGCGAAGTCGTCAACATAGAGGGATGATGGAATTCCACTTCGAACGGCACTAGTGATTCCGTTAATCGCTACTGCAAAAAGGGTGACGCTCAAAATTGACCCTTGAGGTACGCCGTTCTCCTGTATCCTCTCCCGTCATATCGTGTTTCCTATGCGAACCCGAAAACGGCGAAGTTTTAAGAAGTTGCATAGGAATTCGGGTAGATGACCACGCATACCGTAACCATGAAGGTTACGGAGTATGCCGTACCGCCAAGTGGTGTCATAGGCCTTCTCCAGATCGAGGAACACGCCCACGGCATGCTGCTTCAGTAGAAAGGCATCAGAAATATACCCCTCAAGGCGTGTTAGATTATCGACACTTGAGCGATGGCGACGAAAACCGCATTGCAAGTTGGACAGATGGTTATGTTTTTCTAGCCACCAATTTAACCGAGCGTTTATCATTCGCTCCATGGTCTTGCAGACGACACTCGTCAGGCAAATGGGGCGGTAGCTAGATGGAAGTGTGCGGTCCTTTCCGGGTCGAGGGATGGGGATGACAATACCCTCTCGCCAGGAGGAAGGGAAAACCCGCTCATGCCAAATGCGGTTATAGATGTTTAATAGGAAGCATAGCGCCTCAGATGGAAGATGTAGCAGCATCTGTCGGTGTACGTCATCGGGACCTGGAGAAGAATCCTTTGCTAACGCCAGAGAATGGGCGAGTTCGGCTGCGGTAAAAGGTTGGTTGTACGGCTCGGTGCAGTCACTATTAAAATTAAGTGTTACCCGCTCCGCCTTTTCCTTAATAGGCAGGAAGAGAGCGTCATAGCGGGCAGTTTGGCTAGTAGCAGCAAATGTGGTAGCTAGGGCTTCAGCTATGTCCTGTTCGGTGGTGCACATGGAGCCGTTGATGGCAAGGCCGGGAATTACCGTCCGGCGATACTTGCCATACATCCGCCGAACAGCTGACCATACTTGTTGGGTAGAGCTGCGCCGGGAAAGCGAAGACACATAGGCTTCCCAAGATTTACGCTTTGCGTTGCGCAGTATAAAGCGTGCCCTAGCGCGAGAACGTTTGAAGGCGACAAAGTTCCCTTCCGTCGGGTGCCGCTGAAAAACGCGCAAAGCACGTTTGCGTGCTTTGACAGCCAAACTGCATTCCTCGGACCACCACGGTACAGGGATACGGCGTGGTGTAGGTGAACCTCGAGGAATGCTGGATTCTGCTGCGAGCAGGATCGAGCAAGTAAAATATTCGACCATTTCATCGATGGTGTGGAAACCATCGTCGGTGAGGTGTATCAGGGATTGGAATTTTCCCCAGTTAGCTTTGGAAATAATCCAGCGGGGATGTCGAGAAGGTACACATTGGCGGCCAGAAAAATGAATGTTAATGGGGTAATGATCACTGCCAAAGAGGTCGGAAAGTACTGAGCACTCAAGTAGTGGGACTAATGACGGGCTGCAGAAGGAAAGGTCTAGTACGGAATGTGTACCATAAGCGGATGATAGGAATGTCGGGTCACCAGTATTTAGCAGAAGCAGGTCTGACTGATCGAAGACGTCTACGAGGAGGCATCCACGGGCGTCATCTGTGTCTGATCCCCAGAGCGTGTGCTTGGCATTCAAATCTCCCACAAGGAGTAGTGGTGAGGGGAGCTGAGCCAATAGAGCTTGAAGATCACGCTCTGGAACTATACTGAGCGGCGGCAGGTACATGTTGCAGATGGTAAAACTGATGCTCTCCAGCTGTATCCGAACGGCCACAGCTTGCAATGGTGTGGTGAGAGGAACGTTGGCGGCTGAGATGTTAGGCGCCACTAAGGTAGCAACGCCACCGCTTGCACGCATACCTGCAAGAGAGTCGCTTCTAAATGCAGAAAAAGAGTGAAGGTGTAACGAGTGATTGGGATGTAAGTGGGTTTCCTGGAGACAAATAATTGATGGTGACCGTTGTGAAACTAAATGTTGTAGGTCTTGAGCACGAGCTCGAAGACCATTGACACTCCACTGGATTATTTCCATAGAGAGTTTTTAGCGGGCCGTTTTAACCTTTTTCTTGACCTTGGCTGATTTGGGCCCTACGACTCGAAAATCGTTAGCCTCCTGTGACTCCACTGATGTTCCGGAGTCAGAACTCCTACGGCTCGTAGAACGAGACCGGGATCTAATAGAAGGCGAGCGACTTCGCGATCTATGTGGTGGCCGGGATCGGTTTTTCGCATTTACTACGGGATGGCTGTTACCCGCTGATGGCTTGGTGGCTGGAGTCTGTACGTTTGAATGATGATGATGATGATGATGATGATGATGATGATGATGATGATGATGATGTGTATAGGGGCACTCAACTACGGCGGTCATCAGCGCCCTTTAAAAAAACAAGTCATGGCAAAAGCCAGATATAAAGATTTCTAAAAATATATATTATCTATAAACCTGTTAAAACTACACACATATATATACTAAAAAAAAAATAACAAAAAAGATACTTGAGGTTAAATTCTAAAATCCACAGCTGAAACAAATGCTAAAACTTTGCCCACTGCCGTTTCGTCATCCGCAAGGATATCCGCCAAGCTGGCCGGCAGCTGGAGAGACCTGCGGAGACGTGCCAAGCTATAACAATCTAAAAGCAAGTGACGGACACTCAGGTCACCACTGCACAGTGGGCAAACGGGAACCGGGGTTCTATTCAATAAAAAGCTGTGGCTAAAATAACAATGCCCAATGCGCAACCGAGCCAAAGTCACCTCCTCGCGACGAGATGACCGACAGGAGGTAACCCAGGGAATCGGAAGTTCCTTAATAGATCTAAGTTTATTATTGCGGAGAGCGGACCACTCTTCCTGCCAGCAGGTTAGCACAGCTCTCCGTAATACCGCCCTAAAATCTTCCGATGTCACATATGGTAGTCGTACCCTGGGCTTCATGGTAGCCCTCTTGGCTGCCGAATCCGCCATTTCATTCCCCCGCAAGCCTACGTGACCAGGAATCCATGCACACACCACGCTCACGCCAGAAGCGTGTAAAACGTGGAGGGCATCCTGTATCCGCTGCACAATAGGGTGGTAGTTGTACAGCTGCTGTAGGCTTTGAAGTGCACTGAGGGAATCACTCAAGATTAAGCAGTTCCCCAACTTTCGTCGACGTACATGCAAAATGGCCCGGTATATTGCATAGAGCTCTGCGGTAAAAATGGAAGTGCTAGTGTGGAATCCGAATGTATAGGGTTCGGTTCCACACACGTAAGCACAACCAACGCCATCTGAATTCTTGGACCCATCGGTGTAAATTTTAATATGGTCCTGATATCGCGATAAAAATTCTAGAAAGCATATGCGGATACTAGACATAGACATGGTAGATTTATCATGTGTGGTCATGCCCAGATCAACGTGGGGCGCTCTGCACAACCAAGGAGGGTATGTCCTCTCCCCCCTAGGATACATCTTGGGCATTTCAGTATTAAGATGTCTAAGGAGCTCCCGGAAACGAAAACCAGGTGGCTTTGGTTTAACAGAAGTGTTCCTATAACGCACGTCCATGAAGGTGTTAAAGAACGGCGGAAACGTTGGATGTGTGGGCATGCAATTAAGTCCACAGCCATAATTTGCTAATAGCATGTTGCGCCTGTACTGCAGAGGAGGTTCTGCATGATGTGATGATGATGATGATGTGTATAGGGGCGCTCAACTACGGCGGTCTTCAGCGCCCTTTAAAAAAAAAAAACAAGTCATGGCAAAAGCCAGATATAAACATTTCTAAAAATATATTTTATCTATAAATCCATTAAAACTGCACACATATATATATATATATTTTAAAAAAAAAGGAAAAAAGAATACTTGAGGTTAAAATCTAAAATCCACAGCTGAAACAAACGCTAAAACTTTGCTCACCGCCGTTTCGTCATCCGCGAGGATCTCTGCCAAGCTGGCCGGCAGCTGGAGAGAACTGCGGAGACGTGCCAAGCTAAAACAATCTAAAAGCAAGTGACGGACAGTCAGTTCAGCACTGCACAGTGGGCAAACGGGAACGGGAGTCCTATTCAATAAAAAGCTGTGGCTAAAATAACAATGCCCAATGCGCAACCGAGCCAAAGTCACCTCCTCGCGACGAGATGACCGACAGGATGTCACCCAGGGAATCGGAAGTTCCTTGACTGATCTAAGTTTATTATTGCGGAGAGCGGACCACTCTTCCTGCCAGCAGGTTTGCACAGCTCTCCGCAATACGGCCCTAAAATCTTCCGATGTCACACATGGTAGACGAACCCTGGGCTTCGTGGTAGCCGTCTTGGCTGCCGAATCCGCCATTTCATTCCCCCGCAAGCCTACGTGACCAGGGATCCATGCACACACCACGCTAACGCCAGAAGCGTGTAAAACGTGGAGGGCATCCTGTATCCGCTGCACAATAGGGTGGTAGTTGTACAGCTGCCGTAGGCTTTGAAGTGCACTGAGGGAATCACTCAGGATTAAGCAGTTCCCCAACTTTCGTCGACGTACGTGTAAAATGGCCCGGTATATTGCATAGAGCTCTGCGGTAAAAATGGAAGTGCTAGTGTGGAATCCGAATGTATAGGGTTCGGTTCCACACACGTAAGCACAACCAACGCCATCTGAATTCTTGGACCCATCGGTGTAAATTTTAATATGGTCCTGATATCGCGATAAAAATTCTAAAAAGCATATGCGGATGCTAGACATAGACATGGTAGATTTATCATGTGTGGTCATGCCCAGATCAACGTGGGATGCTCTGCACAACCAAGGAGGGTATGTCCTCTCCCCCCTAGGATACATCTTGGGCATTTCAGTATTAAGATGTCTAAGGAGCTCCCGGAAACGAAAACCAGGTGGCTTTGGTTTAATAGAAGTGTTCCTATAACACACGTCCATGAAGGTGTTAAAGAACGGCGTAAACGTTGGATGTGTGGGCATGCAATTAAGTCCACAGCCATAATTTGCTAATAGCATGTTGCGCCTGTACTGCAGAGGAGGTTCTGCAGACTCAGCATACAGGCTTATAACTCGGCTCGTTGGAAATGCCCCAACTGCTATACGTATGCCACAATTATGGACTGTGTCTAATCTCTTCAGCACAGATGGTCGTGCTGAGCCATAAACGATACTACCATAATCTAATTTGGAACGGATAAGTGTGCGATACAGTCGCAATAACACTGTACGGTCCGCTCCCCACGATTTTCCACCTAGTACCCGCAAGATATTTAAAGATCGGTCACATCGTGCTTTCAGTTGTGCTATATGCGACGACCAACTAAGTTTTCTATCAAATATCAATCCAAGGAACCTCGTCTCATCTGCAAGAGGTAGTAGAACAGCGCCTAGCCGGAGCCTTGGAGGTAGTCGACTCCTCGCGACGATGATGATGTGTATAAGGGCGCTCAACTACGGCGGTTATCAGCGCCCTTTAAAAAACAAGTCATGGCAAAAGCCAGATATAAAAATTTCTAAAAATATATATTATCTATAAACCTCTTAAAAACTACACACATATATACTAAAAAAGAAAACAACAAAAAGGATACTTGTGGTTAAATTCTAAAATCCACAGCTGAAATAAATTGTAAAACTTTGCCCACTGCCGTTTCGTCATCCGCGAGGATATCCGCCAAGCTGGCCGGCAGCTGGAGAGACCTGCGGAGACGTGCCAAGCTATAACAATCTAAAAACAAGTGACGGACAGTCAGGTCACCACTGCACAGTGGGCAAACGGGAACCGGGGTTCTATTCAATAAAAAGCTGTGGCTAAAATAACAATGCCCAATGCGCAACCGAGCCAAAGTCACCTCCTCGCGGCGAGATGACCGACAGGAGGTAACCCAGGGAATCGGAAGTTCCTTGACTGATCTAAGTTTATTATTGCGGAGAGCGGACCACTCTTCCTGCCAGCAGGTTTGCCCAGCTCTCCGCAATACGGCCCTAAAATCTTCCGATGTCACACATGGTAGACGAACCCTGGGCTTCATGGTAGCCGTCTTGGCTGCCGAATCCGCCATTTCATTCCCCCGCAAGCCTACGTGACCAGGAATCCATGCACACACCAAGCTAACGCCAGAAGCGTGTAAAACGTGGAGGGCATCCTGTATCCGCTGCACAATAGGGTGGTAGTTGTACAGCTGCCGTAGGCTTTGAAGTGCACTGAGGGAATCACTCAGGATTAAGCAGTTCCCCAACTTTCGTCGACGTACGTGTAAAATGGCTCGGTATATTGCATAGAGCTCTGCGGTAAAAATGGAAGTGCTAGTGTGGAATCCGAATGTATAGGGTTCGGTTCCACACACGTAAGCACAACCAACGCCATCTGAATTCTTGGACCCATCGGTGTAAATTTTTATATGGTCCTGATATCGCGATAAAAATTCCAAAAAGCATATGCGGATACTAGACATAGACATGGTAGATTTATCATGTGTGGTCATGCCCAGATCAACGTGGGACGCTCTGCACAACCAAGGAGGGTATGTCCTCTCCCCCCTGGGATACATCTTTGGCATTTCAGTATTAAGATGTCTAAGGAGCTCCCGGAAACGAAAACCAGGTGGCTTTGGTTTAATAGAAGTGTTCCTATAACGCACGTCCATGGAGGTGTTAAAGAACGGCGTAAACGTTGGATGTGTGGGCATGCAATTAAGTCCACAGCCATAATTTGCTAATAGCATGTCGCGCCTGTACTGCAGAGGAGGTTCTGCAGACTCAGCATACAGGCTTATAACTCGGCTCGTTGGAAATGCCCCAACTGCTATACGTATGCCACAATTATGGACTGTGTCTAATCTCTTCAGCACAGATGGTCGTGCTGAGCCATAAACGATACTACCATAATCTAATTTGGAACGGATGAGTGTGCGATACAGTCGCAATAACACTGTACGGTCCGCTCCCCACGATTTTCCACTTAGTACCCGCAAGATATTTAAAGATCGGTCACATCGTGCTTTCAGTTGTGCTATATGCGACGACCAACTAAGTTTTCTATCAAAGATCAAACCAAGGAACCTCGTCTCATCTGCAAAAGGTAGTAGATCAGCGCCTAGCCGGAGCCTTGGAGGTAGTCGACTCTGCTGACGCCAGAAGTTCACACAGATGGTTTTCTCAGCAGAGAATCGGAAGCCGTTCTTTAAACTCCAAACCTTAAGGTTGTCCAAGGTGGTTTGAAGACGGCGCTCTATAAACGAAGTGCGCTGAGATGTACAGTAGACGGCAAAGTCATCTACGAATAGGCTTGACGAGACCCCCGGAGGTACACATTTCGAGATAGAATTAATCGCAATAGCAAACAATGTAACACTTAGCACCGATCCCTGTGGTACACCGTTCTCTTGAACGAAAAGGTTCGAAAGAACCGAGCCAACCCTTACTCGGAATACGCGGTCTTTCAAGAATTCCTGAAGGAAGAGTGGTAGGCGTCCACGTATATTCCAGGTGTGCAGAGTACGTAGCAGCCCTGCACGCCAACACGTATCATAAGCCTTTTCGAGGTCAAAAAATATTCCGACTGTTTGACAGTTTTTAAGAAAGCCGTTCATAATCTGTGTCGACATGGACACAAGATGATCCACTGTTGAACGGCGTCGTCGAAAACCGCACTGGATGTTATTCAGTAGGTTGTGCGTTTCCAGCCACCATACCAACCGCCCATTTATCATGCGTTCCATCACCTTGCATACGCAACTGGTGAGGGAAATAGGACGGTAGCTAGAAGGGAGGTGACGGTCCTTGCCAGCTTTCAAGATAGGTATAATGGTGGCTTCTCGCCACTTGTCCGGAAACGTGGCATCAACCCAAACACGGTTATAGACCTCGAGCAGGTATGCCTTACCTTCAGGTGAGAGATGTTGTAACATTTGAACGTGGATTCCGTCCGGTCCTGGTGCTGTCAGTCGCGATGATGAAAGAGCGTGTTCTAACTCCGCCAAGGTGAAGAGGCGGTTATAATCTTCAAGGTTTCTGGAACTAAATACGAAACCTTGAGATTCTACCTGAGTCTTAATTGAGATAAACTCAGGAGCATAATTACTTGAGCTAGACACCTGAGCGAAAGCACAGCCGAAGGTGTTAGCCACGACAAACGGATCAACAACAACTCCTGCAGGTGTTTTCAGACCAGCGATTGGCAAGTGGGTTGATTTTCCGGCCACGCGCCTTAACCTATCCCATACAACAGACGATGGTGTCCATCTGTTAAAAGATGAGACAAAGTTGTTCCATGAGATCTTTTTGCTATCCTTAATTATTTGCCTAGACTGTGCACGCGCTTTCTTGTACTCAATTAGATTACTTTGGGTAGGGTGTCGTTGAAATACCCGTAGAGCACGTCTACGAGCACGAATAGCATTCCGGCAGTCGTTGTTCCACCACGGGACAGGAAGTCGACCACGTTGGGTGGCCGAACGTGGAATAGACTCTTCTGCAGCGGAAAGAATTGTCTCTGTGAGATGATCGACTAGATCATTCACAGAATCGTGCTCGTTGTAATCAAAGACAGCCAACTGGGTGTATAGGTTCCAGTTGGCACGATCAAAGCGCCATCTAGGGTTACGTGGGGTAGACACATCGTGTGCTAAGAGACTAAGAAGACATGGGAAGTGGTCGCTGGAATGTAAATCAGAGATGACATTCCACTGCAATGAAACTGCTAACTGGGATGAACATACTGCCAAATCGATGTGCGAATAGGTGTTATAAGCGTCTGAGAGGAACGTTGGCTCTCCGGAATTCAGGAGAACCAAGTTATTGCTCTCCAAGAATTTTGCAATGAGGTGGCCTCTCGAACATGCCCGAGTTGAACCCCATAGTGGGTGATGGGCATTAAAGTCTCCAACTATTAGAAATGGTGTTGAAAGTTGGGAAACCAGATCTTCAAGGTCAATTAACGAGAGGTCATCTGATGGCGGGAGATATACATTGCAAATGCAAAATTCGATTGTTGGCAGCTTAATCCTTACAGCTACAGATTGTATATCAGATTGCAGCTGTACCGGGTCTACAAATATGTCATCCCTGAGGAGCATCATAGTGCCCCCGTGAGCAGGAATGCCCTCTTCTGTGTCAATATCACACCGCAGTGGTGTGTAGCGTCGAATTTTAAACTTGTCTTGCGGTCGTAGCTTAGTCTCTTGTAAGCATACCACTAAGGGGTTATGCTTACTGAGCAAAAGCTCCAATTCTGGTCGATGTGCTCTTAAACCCCGCAAGTTCCATTGGAGGATAGCCATTGGAACTATGGAGATAGGTTGTAATAGGTCTTCTACATTAAGAGGACTTTAACGGTGGCCGAATCAGCTTACCCTTTTTCTTCGGTGTGGGGCTAACACCTGTTTCCTTTTCATCGGGTTTGTCCTGGCGCTTTTTCATTGCCGTTCTTGCAGTGTGGTCCGTGTCTTCCTGGTCCATTTCTTCCACGGATGAGGCCCCTTTTCCTATAGAAAACTTAGGTTCGAGGACCTCAAACCGGTTGGACACAGAGATCGACGATGATGACAGTTGTCGATCCGTGTCTTCACCAGAGGACCCCTCAGAAGATGAACTTCTAGATGCCCTAGAACCTTTTTTCTTGCCGGTCTCTTTGTTAGTAACTTTAAGAAAGTCTGATTTTGTGTAAGCGGTCTTAAACTTTTTGGGCGGTGCATCGTACACTATATTGGGCTGGACTTTCGATGAGGTTGACGGCTTTGGTGATGTCGGTGCGGACTTCTCCCTCGGTGATTTAGGTGAGAGAGGAGCCGGCCCGGATTGCTTGGTAGGCTTTCGAGCTGGTGTGGCAGTAAGGACCTTGTCTGTTATACTAGCCTCACAATCGCTGGTCTGAGTTGCGATTTCTTTCCTCGGTGCCACCTTAGCAGCTAGGGAGCTGTAGGTACCGGACTTTGGCACCGAGGGTAGACGAGTACGTAGGACTTTACGGGCATCCGAGAAAGATAACTTCTCCCTTACTCGGATCTCCTGTATCGCCTTTTCCTCTAGGAATCGTGGGCACTCTCTGTGGCTGGATGGATGTTCACCAGCACAGTTGACACATTTTGCCGGGGATGTGCAGGCATCCTCGTGCTTAGACAGACCACACTGAACGCATGTTGGCACACCGCTACAAAAATCACTCGTATGACCGAAGCGCTGACATTTAAAGCACCTGAGTGGGTTTGGTATATATGGCCTAACCTCTATGGACTCATACCCTGCCCTAAGCCTTTGCGGGAGATCTACCCTATCAAAGGTCAGGAACAAGGTACGGGTAGGCACCAATTCCCCTTGCTCTCTACGTTGCACCCGGTATACTGCAGTGACACCCTGGTCTTGTAGGTTCTCCTTTATTTCTTCATTTGACATCCCGTCCAACGCACGAGTGGTGACGACCCCGCGGGAGGAGTTTAGGGTCTTGTGCACCGCAATTGTGACGGGATAGCTGCCCAATAATGTGGCTTTTATTAATGTTGCCGCCTGGGAAGTCGTGTGTGCTTCCACAAGGAGCGTGCCGTTTCTGGAGCGCGTACAGGACTTTACTGGACCGGCAATCTTATCTAATCCCTTCTGGATTATAAAAGGGTTAACTGTCAAAAAGTTTTTACCTTCCTCCTTTCTTGTTACAACTAAGTAGCGAGGACCAAAAGACTCGACTACTTCCTTTCCAGCTTGGTTAAATGATATATTATTATTGTTATTATTGTTTTTAAGGTTTACCATGAAAGTTGGCGTAAGATTCATCCCCCAGTGCTCCCCACCCACCACGGAGCCCAACAAGGGGTCATCCCACTGGGATGACAGGGCTACACAGGGGATATAGCGAGCTCGCCGTCCCACTCACCCTGGAGGTCGGTACAATACCTAGTCCTAGCCGATTGATTAGGGGTGGGTTAGTCCCTAACCTCCCGTTTAGGCGAAGCAGAAGCCAAAGTAGTGTATTAGTAATGCGTACCCTCCCCGAATTCAGAAAAATACTGTTACGAGCTCAGATACGCATCCCTCAACCACCAGGACTAACCTTTCCACCGACACGGGTCTCCACGCACGGCCTACACGTGGGTGGGCCTGTTGACCGTCTCCCTCAGCCACGAAGAGGAGCCCACACGAGGGAGACTGTTGGCTCGGGACCCCGGGTTCGCCAAACCCGTACCTACCGAAGTAGGCCCCTGGGGGAGGTAGTCGACTCCGCTGACGCCAGAAGTTAACACAGATGGTTTTCTCAGCAGAGAATCGGAAGCCGTTCTTTAAACTCCAAACCTTAAGGTTGTCCAAGGTGGTTTGAAGACGGCGCTCTATAAACGAAGTGCGCTGAGATGTACAGTAGACGGCAAAGTCATCTACGAATAGGCTTGACGAGACCCCCGGAGGTACACATTTCGAGATAGAATTAATCGCAATACCAAACAATGTAACACTTAGCACCGATCCCTGTGGTACACCGTTCTCTTGAACGAAAAGGTTCGAAAGAACCGAGCCAACCCTTACTCGGAATACGCGGTCTTTCAAGAATTCCTGCAGGAAGAGTGGTAGGCGTCCACGTATATTCCAGGTGTGCAGAGTACGTAGCAACCCTGCACGCCAACACGTATCATAAGCCTTTTCGAGGTCAAAAAATATTCCGACTGTTTGACAGTTTTTAAGAAAGCCGTTCATAATCTGTGTCGACATGGACACAAGATGATCCACTGTTGAACGGCGTCGTCGAAAACCGCACTGGATGTTATTCAGTAGGTTGTGCGTTTCCAGCCACCATACCAACCGCCCATTTATCATGTGTTCCATCACCTTGCAGACGCAACTGGTGAGGGAAATAGGACGGTAACTAGAAGGGAGGTGACGGTCCTTGCCAGCTTTCAAGATAGGTATAATGGTGGCTTCTCGCCACTTGTCCGGAAACGTGGCATCAACCCAAACACGGTTATAGACCTCGAGCAGGTATGCCTTACCTTCAGGTGAGAGATGTTGTAACATTTGAACGTGGATTCCGTCCGGTCCTGGTGCTGTCAGTCGCGATAATGAAAGAGCGTGTTCTAACTCCGCCAAGGTGAAGAGGCGGTTATAATCTTCAAGGTTTCTGGAACTAAACACGAAACCTTGAGATTCTACCTCAGTCTTAATTGAGATAAACTCAGGAGCATAATTACTTGAGCTAGACACCTGAGCGAAAGCACAGCCGAAGGTGTTAGCCACGACAAACGGATCAACAACAACTCCTGCAGGTGTTTTCAGACCAGCGATTGGCAAGTGGGTTGATTTTCCGGCCACGCGCCTTAACCTATCCCATACAACAGACGATGGTGTCCATCTGTTAAAAGATGAGACAAAGATGTTCCATGAGATCTTTTTGCTATCCTTAATTATTTGCCTAGACTGTGCACGCGCTTTCTTGTACTCAATTAGATTACTTTGGGTAGGGTGTCGTTGAAATACCCGTAGAGCACGTCTACGAGCACGAATAGCATTCCGGCAGTCGTTGTTCCACCACGGGACAGGAAGTCGACCACGTTGGGTGGCCGAACGTGGAATAGACTCCTCTGCAGCGGAAAGAATTGTCTCTGTGAGATGATCGACTAGATCATTCACAGAATCGTGCTCGTTGTAATCGAAGACAGCCAACTGAGTGTAAAGGTTCCAGTTGGCACGATCAAAGCGCCATCTAGGGATACCTGAAGGAGACACATCGTGTGCTAAGAGACTAAGAAGACATGGGAAGTGGTCGCTCGAGTGTAAATCAGAGATGACATTCCACTGTAATGAAACTGCTAACTGGGATGAACATACTGCCAAATCGGTGTGCGAATAGGTGTTATAAGCTTCTGAAAGGAACGTTGGCTCTCCGGAATTCAGGAGAACCAAGTTATTGCTCTCCAAGAATTTTGCAATGAGGTGGCCTCTCGAACATGCCCGAGTTGAGCCCCATAGTGGGTGATGGGCATTAAAGTCTCCAACTATTAGAAATGGTGTTGAAAGTTGGGAAACCAGATATTCAAGGTCCATTAGCGAGAGGTCATCTGATGGCGGGAGATATACATTGCAAATGCAAAATTCGATGGTTGGCAGCTTTATCCTTACAGCTACAGATTGTATATCAGATTGCAGCTGTATCGGGTCTGCAAATAAGTCATCCCTGAGGAGCACCATAGTGCCCCCGTGAGCAGGAATGCCATCTTCTGTGTCAATATCACACCGCAGTGGTGTGTAGCGTCGGATTTTAAACTTGTCTTGCGGTCGTAGCTTAGTCTCTTGTAAGCATACCACCAAGGGGTTATGCTTACTGAGCAAAAGCTCCAATTCTGGTCGATGCGCTCTTAAACCCCGCAAGTTCCATTGGAGGATAGCCATTGGAACTATGGAGATAGGTTGTAGAAGGTGGTCTACATTAAGACGACTTTAACGGTGGCCGAATCAGCTTACCCTTTTTCTTCGGTGTAGGGCTAACACCTGTTTCCTTTTCATCGGGTTTGTCCTGTCGCTTTTTCATTGCCGTTCTGGAGGTGTGCTCCGTGTCTTCCTGGTCCATTTCTTCCACGGATGAGGCCCCTTTTCCTATAGAAAACTTAGGTTCCAGGACCTCAAACCGGTTGGACATAGAGATCGACGATGATGACAGTTGTCGATCCGAGTCTTCACCAGAAGACCCCTCAGAAGATGAACTTCTAGATGCCCTAGTACTCTTTTTCTTCTTGTCGGATCCTTTGTTAGTAACCTTGAGGAAGTCTGATTTTGTGTAAGTGGTCTTAAACTTTTTGGGTGGTGCATCGTACACTATAACGGGCTTGACGGTCGAAGAGGTAGACGGCTTAGGTGAAGACGGTGCGGACTTCTCCCTCGGCGATTGAGGTGAGAGAGGAGCCGGCTTGGCAGTCTTGGTAGGCTTTTGTGCAGGTGTGGCGGTAAGGATCTTATCGGTTATAGTAGCCTCACAATCGCTGGTCTGAATTGCGATTTCCTTCCTCGGTGCCACCTTAGCAGCTATGGAGCTGTAAGTAGCAGATCTTGGGACCGAGGGTTGACGAGTACGTAGGAGTTTACGGGCATCCGAGAAGGATAACTTCTCCCTTACTCGAATCGCCTGTATCTCCTTTTCCTCTAAGAAACGTGGGCACTCTCTGTGGCTGGATGGATGTTCACCAGCACAGTTGACACATTTCGCCGGGGATGTGCAGACATCCTCGTGCTTAGACAAACCACACTGCACGCATGTTGGTACACCGCTACAAAAATCACTCGTATGACCGAAGCGTTGACATTTAAAGCACCTGAGTGGGTTTGGTATATATGGCCTAACCTCTATGGACTCATACCCTGCCCTAAGCCTTTGCGGGAGATCTACCCGATCAAAGGTCAGGAACAGGGTACGGGTAGGCACCAATTCCCCTCGCTCTCTACGTTGTACCCGGTATACTGCAGTGACGCCCTGGTCTTGTAGGTTCTCCAGTATTTCCTCATTCGCCATCCCTTCCAACGCACGAGTGGTGATGACCCCGCGGGAGGAGTTAAGTGTCTTGTGCACTGCAACTGTAACCGGGTAGCTGCCCAATAACGTAGCTTTTTGTATGGTTGCTGCCTGGGAAACAGATTGTGCTTCCACAAGGAGCGTGCCGTTTCTCGAGCGAGTACAGGACTTTACTGGACCAGCAATTTTGTCCAATCCCTTCTGTATAATAAAAGGGTTCACTGTCAAAAAGTTCTTGCCTTCCTCCTTTCTGGTTACAACTAAGTAGCGAGGACCATAAGACTCGACTACTTCCTTTCCACGTGTGTTAAAGGTTTTTTTAGTATTATTGTTAGTAAATGTGGCCATAAAAGATGGGCTAGGTTTCATCCCCCAGTGCTCCCCACCCACCACGGAGCCCAACAAGGGGTCATCCCACTGGGATGACAGGGCTACACAGGGGATATAGCGAGCTCGCCGTCCCACTCACCCTGGAGGTCGGTACAATACCTAGTCCTGGCCGATTGATTAGGGGTGGGTTAGTCCCTAACCTCCCGTTTAGGCGAAGCAGAAGCCAAAGTAGTGTATCAGTAATGCGTACCCTCCCCGAATTCAGAAAAATACTGTTACGAGCTCAGATACGCATCCCTCAACCACCAGGACGAACCTTTCCACCGACACGGGTCTCCACGCACGGCCTACACGTGGGTGGGCCTGTTGACCGTCTCCCTCAGCCACGAAGAGGAGCCCACACGAGGGAGACTGTTGGCTCGGGACCCCGGGTTCGCCAAGCCCGTACCTACCGAAGTAGGCCCCTGGGGGGTGTACGTTTGAAGCGGAGGCTGTGCTGGTGGATATACAAACAGTCTGAGACGTGGGTTTAATGGCTAGAAAGTCTGTCTGCGTGGATGCGTGGGCGACAGGGACGTGTTGAACAGCAACGGTGGTATTAGGAGTACGGCGAGCTGCTGATGCATACCCAGTAGTAGTGGTAGCAGGCTTTAGTTGTTCAAAGCGCCGTCGTGCCTCTGGAAAAGTCAGGCGTTCTTTGACACGTAGCTCCTGAATGCTTTTTTCGTCCATGAATCTAGGACACTGTCGCGAGCTGGAGGGATGGCTACCGCCACAGTTCACGCAGCAGGGTGTTCGGCTGCAGTTTGGTTCGTCGTGTTTAGCTAGGCCACATTGCTCACAAAGCGCAGCATTGGTACACGCGACCTTAGTATGTCCGAACCGCTGACATTGGAAACAGCGCATGGGGTTCGGGACATACTGGCGGACACTCGCACGCTCATAGCCGCAATAGATGTACTCGGGTAACTTAGTCCCAGCAAAAGTTAGAAAAACCGTACGTAGTGGGTACTCCTTGCCATCTTGTTTCCGTGTTAAGCGGTACGCCTGACAAACAAGCTGGTCAGAGAGGCAACTTACTATTTCCTCATTCGCAAGACCATCCAAGCTGGAGGTGGTGACTACTCCTCTGCAGGTGTTAAGGGTTTTGTGTGGGGCTACCCGAATAGGGTAGGAGCCCAACAAAGACGCTTTTTGTAGTTTTTTGGACTGGTCTGCAGTTGAGGTCTCTAACAGTAAGCTACCGTCTCGGAGACGCGTAGCGTTTTTTACAGGGCCACTGATTTTATCTAATTCACGTTTTATGTAAAAAGGACTGACATCCTTAAACGTTTTGCCATCACAAGCCAAGGTCATCAATAAATAAGGGTCAATGAAGGAGGTTTTGCGCGGAGACATGATGATATAGACCCCCTTCCGGAACCGTCGGCGTCAGCCTGCCATCCGGGGGTTAAAGAAAAAAGACACCGAATCTTCACGGTCTGTGCCGTCATGGGGACCTCACCCATGACCGATCTCATTTGTACCTCAGAAAAGCTACCCTTCAAAATCCACTGCTTGTCCGTATGGGTAAACCGTTCACCACGCACACCCCGGTTTTATGCCCCTACCACAGGAATAACCGCCTGTGGCTCCCCGCTTTAGGCCGCGCATGCGTGTAATAGGCACACGCGGATTCAGGGGACTTGTGGTTGATTACACCGGGGTTCCGTCAGCGGTAACACGTCCGGTCCGTGATACTAACCCAACGGCAAAACGCGGCCGTCGGGAGATTACCACAGACCGGGCCCTCAAGGAGCTACGTGGGTGTACTTGACGGTGTGGACGGGCTCCGCACCTAAGGCTACACATAGGGGCAGTGCGAAGGGTCCGCTCAACCTTCACTTTTGAGACCTCCGGAGAGCACACATGTCGGAAGCCGCGCTGAAAACCGTGGGACAGAACCACGGAGATAGGAGAGATCCCTGCTGGTGAGACAGGAGTTATAAACCTAAGACCTTAAGTGCTAATAATTATAATAAAAAACTAGAAGGGGAAGAAGGTGATGCATACTGATCAGCAGTAGCAGAGCGTGGCACAGTTGATGGATGTGAAGGGGATGAAATGAGGGTGAGTGGCTAGGGACCCCGGGATCGCCAATCCCGTACCTACCGTAGTAGGTCCCTGGGGAAAAATACCAGAGCCTCTTCTGCCAGTTTTCGGGGTTACTGATGGGCCTTCTCGGCTGCCGTAGCGGTCGTGGGGTACACCAGGTCCCCACCGTACATCACCCCATCAGTCAGTCCCCTACTTCCTGTTGCCCACCCCTCGGGACGAGGACCGCAGAGGTTGGATTTTGAGGGGCGCGAGAAATGGAAGTTATCTGCCTTTCCATCCTGAGGATGAGCTTAAACATCCACAGCTCTTTTCTGAAATATGCCAACGTCCCGGCCAGGCGAGTACGGGTTTTTAATGTGTTTATTTTAATCATTGGGTTCTTTTTATTCAATTAGTTGTTGTTTTTAATAAGATAGGCTGGTTTACCTCCCAGTTGCCATTTTTAGTTTGTTAGAGGTCCTTTTAGTTTTTATTACTTACATTTCTCATTAGGATAAGGCTAAGGGGCCTCTTAACAATTACAAAAAAATTAAACATTATATAGTTTTATATTGTGGCAGGCAAGGTGACAGGCACCTTCATAACCCGGAAGTAAGAAGCCTATCTTCTTAGAACCCTAGCCAAATGCCTCGTCATCTAATTAGTGACGCGCATGAATGGGTTACCGAGATTCCCTGTCCCATGGCGAGAGTAACTATGACTCTCTTATGTAGCCAAATGCCTCGTCATCTAATTAGCGACGTGCAAGAATGGATTACTGAGATTCCCTGTCCCATGGCGAGAGTAACTATGACTCTCTTATGTAGCCAAATGCCTCGTCATCTAATTAGTGACGCGCATGAATGGGTTACCGAGATTCCCTGTCCCATGGCGAGAGTAACTATGACCCTCTTATGTAGCCAAATGCCTCGTCATCTAATTAGTGACGTGCAAGAATGGATTACTGAGATTCCCTGTCCCATGGCGAGAGTAACTATGACTCTCTTATGTAGCCAAATGCCTCGTCATCTAATTAATGACGCGCATGAATGGGTTACCGAGATTCCCTGTCCCATGGCGAGAGTAACTATGACCCTCTTATGTAGCCAAATGCCTCGTCATCTAATTAGTGACGTGCTAGAATGGATTACTGAGATTCCCTGTCCCATGGCGAGAGTAACTATGACTCTTATGTAGCCAAATGCCTCGTCATCTAATTAGTGACGTGCAAGAATGGATGACCGAGATTCCCTGTCCCACGGCGAGAGTAACTATGACTCTCTTAAGCTAAGTTCATTCCTTAGCAGCAAAAGACAACCAAACAACCACCCACAAGCAGACCGCGACAATCACCTCCACCAGGACCAGGCGCCAGACCTCTCAACAGATCGAATCCGAGACAGACTCATATGTGTCACTTGACAAGCCAATTGACCCTGACAAGCCCCACGAGATGACCATCAAAAGAACAGACTCTGAAGTTAGAGAAATACAACAGAATATACAAACCCTAAGCCAATTGACTGAAACCAGACCAATTAAAATTACTGAAATCTCGGCAGATGAACTGAAGAAAGCGCTCACCCAGAAAGGCAAACTAGAAACCGTCCCAATAGATGAAGCTGGGCCTAGCAAATCACCAAACTATGCCAAGTTAGATATGAGAGAATTAATTAAAGAGAAAGAGGTAAAGACATATGCCTCTAATAAGAACAGGCAAAATTTGACACCAGACCAAAGGCAAAGTAGTGCAAAAGCTGTTGCCCAGGATGTAGCTAAGAAGAGGACCAGATCCTCTAAAGGAGGCCAAAAAGCCTTAATTTATGAATCTGAGGGGAGCTCTCAAACAGATATGGAGCCAGCTTCAATAAAACCAGATTATGTTACAAGAGAAGAGCATGAACAAGCAATGATAAGTATTAAGAGGGAGTTGAATAAGATGAAAGAAATGTACGATAAGCTTGCTAAACTCTACTCTGATGACACAGAAAGACTCAATGAGCTTGATACGACTGTAAAAAAGAATGAACAGGGAAAAGGATCATTCACATCTAGAAAAAACATGATCAGCACAAGGGACCCTACACCTGAGCCTCCAGATGCCTCTAGCTATGGATCTACTTTTGATGAGAACTCAGAAGGGGAAAGGAGCATGGGAACTCCATTGCCAGAGATTTATTCAGAGAGTCCGGGCCCTTCTAGGAAGAGATCGCCTGACGGAAAAGAGGACCTGGAAAAGAGAGACAAGAAAAGGGTGAAGCAAGGTGTAAAAGGGGCCCAGGGAGAAAAACAAGTCACAGATGACATTCCTGATGTTCCATCTTATCGACTCTTCTCCAAAATGTCCAGATCTGAAAAATACCAGTTTTTCAGCAAGAAATTTCCAAACATAGACATTAATGATCTGCTTTATCAATCTTCAGACTGCAAAAATCAGGGACAGTTCACTGATTTCATCAGGAATAAAGAGAAAGGGTCCAAGAAGAGTGGGAAGCAGTAGCAGGCAGTAGACAGAGCCTTCCAAGGCATCCAATACATCAAGATGGACAGAGGGAGATTTCACTCAGCCTTACTATTAGAAAGTAGATCTTAGATTATAACTAAATTGTTTATAAAAAAAAATTGGGGTCGAAGTTGGCAGCACAATCCCCCTGCTATCAAGATAATCAGAGTGGAACTATCCGAGTGTCTTGCGTGTGTACGCGACTCGGATAGCATTAAAGGTTTGCATTTTTAGAATCTTGATAACTTGCTATTAATACTCAGTCTTGTGCTGTTAACTATCCGCCGGGTCCACGTCCCGACCCCGGGCAACGGGTTTTAACCGGCTGAGCGCGGATACAGGTTTTAGGTGCATGTTTTCTTAATATAAATTCTCATATATTCTTATTGCACCATATTGGTTGCCAAAATACAACATTGCTTTTAAACATTTTATCCTTTTAACCAATATCGTGATATTTTATACATTTACTGACATTGCCAATCGCTCACTTTCATCGTTGTTATTCATTATTCATAATCTCATATTTCCATCTTCATTAGTTGTTAATTCATCGTTGTTCATCATTACAGTATCACATTTTATCCTCATTCAAATTTTAGCAACTACACAAAATGGTAAATACTTCCGGAAACACAAATTATTTTAAACTGGGTTTCCCTTTCACAGCAACCAAATGCAATAACTGCAATAAAACCTTTGAGGATTGCCTAGAACATTTTAGTAATGTGCATCCTTTTATTGCTGTTGAGTACGAATTTCGCAATTGCCATAAGATCTTTGGCACCGTACACGGGGCTCAATGCCACGTCCCCAAATGCTCTGGCCCTCCTGAAAATATAAACTATGATTATAATTGTAACATATGTAATAGAGGGTTCAGGACGCAAAGGGGACTTAGCACACATGAAAGGCATGAGCACCCTAGCACGAGAAATACTAAAAGATGCGACCAAAACAAAGAAAAGGGAAACCCATGGAAGGAGGATGAAGTTGCTAGTTTTATTAACTATTGTGTAATCTATAGGGCCGAGAAATTCATTAATCAAAAACTATTAGAGCATTTTCCTCATAGATCTATAGATCAAATTAAATACAAAAGGAGAACCCTTAGTGAGCAGATTTTGCTAGCCATTAATCATGCCAGCTCTATGGAACCTTCCAACCCTCCGGACGATAACTTACCTACTAGTGTAAATCCGACCATCTTACCGAATATAAATATATCATCTCCTATTCCATCTATTTCTATAGATGAAATTAACAGATCCTTACATTCATCTCCTGTTGTAGGTGCGAACATGGGAAATATTGTCCATTCTCTCAGCAGTAAATCCTGGCATGACGAAGCAATTAATTACATATTAAGCTTAAAAATTAAAAGCCGTGATGCCAGGTTTGCTGAACTTGATGAGACCATTAATAAATTTATTGTCTCATCTGAGAATATATCCTCACAATTCGAAATGGACAATATGGTAAAAAAATTTACTGATCTTCTCGATAGTAAAAGAATTCAAAAACTTAAGAGGCCCATAGTTCGCAGCCTACATTCAGGTAATCCTACCAGAAAGTCTATAAAGAGATTCTCGTATTCTAGAGCACAAGATATGTTCACGAACTGTCCTCAGAAATTGGCAGAGTGCATCATTAATAACGACGACTTTACAACAAGTTCAAGGGATATGCAGCCAATAGATGATTTATATAAAACATATAAAGAACTATGGTGTGATAGTAAAAACGATGATGGAGAATTCCTTGGTGGCTCCAATATTGCCAGTAAATCAATTGAAGAGTGTCTTCCCCTAATATCAAATAGGGAGATTATATATAAAATAAAGAAAATAAAAAATATGACCTCACCTGGCCTAGATGGAGTCACCAAGGCCTCCATCATGAATGACGACATCTGTATTTTACTATCCAAAATATATAACGCCATATTAATTAGCAATCGGTATCCAGCCAGCTGGAAAGTCAACAAAACAATCTTTATACCTAAGAAAGGTGACCTTAGGTCTAGCTCTAACTGGAGACCGATTACTATATCATCCCTATTGGCTCGCATTTTCTCTTCACTATTATGTCGTCGCTTACACAATATTATTAAATTATCGGAACGTCAAACAGGGTTCAAAGCTGATACAAGTACCTTTACCAACATATCGTTGGTCAATGAAATTATTAATATCAGTAAAGAACAAGGTGGTACGCTTGCCCTGATTGACGTGTCCAAAGCATTTGATACAATAAATCACTCTGCCATTCTCAATGCTCTTCATCGAGGTGTTAATCCGTGGCTGATTTCCATAATCAAAAACATGTACTCCGGGTGTTCTACAACCTTATGTAATGGCTTAGCACTTGAGTTGAAGAGAGGGGTTAAACAGGGGGACCCCTCTCTCCTCTGCTATTTAATACAGCCATCAATAATATCAAAGACATTGATCAGTCACCCGGAGGCATCAGCATTGGCGATATTAAACTCAATATTCTAGCCTTTACTTATGATCTAGCCATCTTCGGAAAGACACCTTCCGATGTCTCAGAGATTCTCTTTAACCTAAACAACGCTCTTACCAAGATAGGCCTTAACATCTCTGAAACCAAGTCCAAGTGTTTCCGGATTATTAATAAAAGCAGGACTTGGTTTATACAGGATCCTAAGATCAAAATTAATAATTCCTTTATTAAATTTAGTGATCCTGACTCTTTACTAGCCTATCTTGGTAAAGACATTAATCCTTGGTCCGGAAGAGTTGGTAAGGTATTCCAAGACAACATAATTTCTGCCACTGAAAGGTTAACTAAACTCCATCTGAAACCGTGGCAGAAATTAGAACTCTAACAGATATATATTACCAAAATATCTGTATCTGGCAATATTTGAACCCCCTCAATCTCTCTATTAAATAACATCGATAATAAATTGAGGGGGATCTTCAAGACCATATTTCATATACCCATGCAAACTGCCACAGGGTTCTTTTATTGTAGAAGGGGGATTAGGCTTTCCGAGGTTGGCCAACTTAATATGCTTATCATACCTTAAAGCATGTAATAAATTTCTTGCCTCTTTAGATGGTCGCATCAAAGAACATTTCGAAACTGGCAGTTTAGGTAAACGGGCGAGGAAAGTTGCTCTTGATATTGGCTTGGAGTGGCCATGCAATCTAACTCAGATCAATAAACACAAGATTGACCTTAAGAACAAAGAATTTGATTTATGGTCATCTTGTGATACCCAGGGGAAGGGAGCTGGTTCATTCTATGCCAACCCCCTGGGGAATGCATGGTTGCTCAAGCCTCATACTTTCCCCGTCACGTTGTACCGAAGCGATCAAATTAAGAACAAATAATCAGAACTGCAAAGTTGTCGAGGCACGGTACAACCCGGAAATAAATGTTAATTGCCGAAACTGCCATCTCGCCCCTGAGACTGCCGGACACATTTTGGGATTATGTACCTCCACTAAGCCAGCGAGAATACACAGGCATGATAATATCGTTAAAGATATTATAGAATCTATTAAAACCAACGTGCCTGAGGCTACTGTCTTAGCCGAGAATTCATTTAAAATAAATGAGAATGTCATCCTCAAACCTGACATTGTTGTGGTGGATAAAGAAAAAGCAACAATTATTGATGCCACAGTCAGGTATGAGGACGGCAACTCGCTCTCGCTGGCTTATATTGAAAAGGAGGACAAATACAACATCCTTAAAGATCATATAAAAATTTACTATCCCAATGTGACTGATGTACACATACAACCTTGTGTGTTCGGTTCTCGCGGCTCAATCCCCCCCAGAGACAATAACATTCCTAAAATCCTGGGGGTGGAGTAAAAGAGCCCTGGAAAATGTTTCAATTTTTATCATTAGAACGGCCATTAATATCATTAACGCCTTTAGAGACTATACGAATAATTAATAATTTTATTATGCATGTTCTTTTAATCATCATCTTTTTATACTGTTATCCATGTTAAGTTTATTATAAATTTTATTATATATATAGTGAGTGAGTGAGTAGGGTTTTAGGGCCCGTCGACAACAAGGTCATTTGGGCCCTAAGTCAACACTAAAATCTAAAAGCTAAACAAAGTTAAAAAGTAAGATAAAATATGAACACTCAACTATTAAAAACACATTAAAACTCGTCCCAGTACTAAAAATTTAAAATCTCTAAAAGCAATAGATATAAAACACAAGTCATACTTGTTTATTAAAACCGATTTTAAAAATAAACCGCAGTGCCTTATCCACGGCCACTGGGTCGTCACCTAAAATACTGAGCAAGTTAGCTCCCAAGCCCAAAGACTGGCGAACGCGGGCGTACTGTGGGCAATCGAGTAAAATATGCCGCACAGTGAGGCGTACGGCACACGGAGCACACACTGGGGCCGGTTCCCCTCTCAACAAATGACCATGAGTACCTCGTGTGTGCCCAATTCTCAGCCGGGTGAGTATCACCTCGGCTCGCCGGTTATCCCTGCAGGAAGTTAGCCAGGGTCGTACGCTGTCTTTAATTGCCCGGAGTTGTGTGCCTTGTAAAGCTGTCCAGGAGTGCTGCCAAGCAGATAGTAGTTGGCTACGGAAAAAACGTTGCACGTCCTGGAATGGCACTGTAGTTGTTAAACTCCGGGGCAAACGGCAAGCAGACTTAGCAGCCGCGTCCGCCTCCTCGTTCCCGCAAATCCCAACATGGCCTGGGGTCCAAGTAAAAACAAAATTGTATCCGCGACTGAGCATTTGCGAGATCTGGGTCTGTATTTTTAAAACCAGTGTGTGAGCGGTAGTGTGCTGTTGTAAGGCCTGAAGCGCACTTAGACAGTCAGTGCAGACGATAAAAGAGCCAGGAGCTAACTTGCAAATAAAAAGGAGCAAATAAAAGATGGCATACAGCTCTGCTGAGAAGACCGAAGTGGAGTCCAGAAGTCGAAATTTATGAGCCTCACCGTTAATGAAGAATGCGCAACCCGTAGCGTTACCTAACTGGGAACCGTCTGATGATGATGATGATAGTAGGGTTTAAGGGCGCTCAACTACAAGGTCATCAGCGCCCTTTAAAGCCAATGAGGTTAAATTCGATCTACAACGCTAAAACTCTCAGTTAAATAAACAAAGATAAAAACCCGTATAACGGTATCTCAAAGACTAGAATAAAGGTTAAAACCATAAAAAGATTAAAATTCCAAATTAAAAGGGTCCTATGTTCTAAAATGTAGATTTAAAATGAAACCTAAAACCTTGGTCACCGCTTGCTCGTCATCCGCCAGGATATCCGCCATGCTGGCCGGCAGCTGGTGAGACCTGCGGAGACGTCCTAACCTAAGACAATCTAAAAGCACGTGGCGGACCGTCAGAAACGAACCGCACAGCGGGCAAACAGGTTCTGCGGTCCTACTTAATAAAAAACTATGACTAAAATAGCAGTGACCAATACGCAACCGAGCCAATATTACCTCCTCCCGCCGGGATAATCGACAGGAGGTCGCCCAGGGAATCGGAAGCTCCTTCACGGTCCTTAGCTTGTTGCCACGCAGAGCCGACCACTCATCGCGCCAGCACAAGAGCGTCGCCCTACGGACAACAAGTCTGAACTCTTCCGAGGTGGCCAAGGGGAAGGTAGCACCAGGTGTTGTGGCGGCCACCTTAGCCGCCGAATCCGCGCTTTCATTACCCTGTAGGCCAACGTGACCAGGAACCCACGCACACACCACGCTTACGCCAGAGACGTGTAAGACGTGGAGGGTGTCCTGGATAAGCTGTACAAGGGGATGGTGAGTGTACAGCTCACGAAGGCTCTGAAGGGCACTAAGGGAGTCACTCAAAATGAGGGAATTACCCAACTTTCGGCGGCGAACATGTAAAAGGGCTCGGTAGATTGCATAGAGCTCTGCGGTGTAGATGGATGTGGTGCCATGGAGACCGAATGTAAAGGGGGTGAGTGAGTGTGTGGGGCTTTAGGGCCCGTCGACATCGAGGTCATTTGGGCCCTAAGTCAAACCTAAAAGCTATAAAAAATATTTGTTAAGAGGTAAAATATAATAAAAACACTCAACTGTTAAAAAGGACATAAAAACCATCTAAAACTTATAATTCAAAGTCTCTAAAATTAATAAATATAAAATTCAAGTTAGACTTGTTTGTTAAAACCGATCTTAAAAACAAACCGCAGTGCCTTGTCCACGGCATCTGGGTCGTTCCCTAAAATATCGTGCAAGTTAGCTCTTAGGCCCAAAGACTGGCGAACGCGGGTGTATTGCGGACAATCCAGCAATACATGCCGCACGGTGAGAGGTACTGTACACGGAGCACACACAGGGGCCGGTTCCCCTCTTAATAGATGGCCATGCGTTGCACGTGTGTGCCCAATTCTCAGCCGGGTGAGTATCACCTCGGCCCGCCGGTTATCCCTGCAGGAAGTTGGCCAGGGTTGTACGCTCTCCTTTATCGCCCGGAGTTGTGTGCCCTCCAAAGCTGTCCAGGATTGCTGCCAAGCAGATAGCAGTTGGCGACGGAGAAAACGTTGCACGTCCTGGAATGGCACTGTAGTTGTTAAACTCCGGGGCAAACGGCATGCAGACTTAGCAGCCGCGTCCGCCTCCTCGTTCCCGCAAATCCCAACATGGCCTGGGGTCCAAGTAAAAACAAAATTGTATCCGCGACTGAGCATTTGCGAGATCTGGGTCTGTATTTTTAAAACCAGTGTGTGAGCGGTGGTGTGCTGTTGTAAGGCCTGAAGCGCACTTAGACAGTCAGTGCAGACGATAAAAGAGCCAGGAGCTAACTTGCAAATAAAAAGGAGCAAATAAAAGATGGCATATAGCTCTGCTGAGAAGACCGAAGTGGAGTCCAGAAGTCGAAATTTATGAGTCTCACCGTTAATGAAGAATGCGCAACCCGTAGCGGTACCTAACTGGGAACCGTCTGTAAAGACCGGAACGTAGTTAGGGTAACGGCCCAGTAATTCGGCAAAAAGTTGTTGGAACACCGAATGTGGAGTAGCGAGTCTAGGGTTGTTTGAAAGAGTTAGATCGAACCGCGCACGATTGAGCTGCCATGCTGGATAAGGGCAGATGGACGACCTCTCCACGCGAGGCATTCGGATGCCATGGGAATGTAGGTGATCCCGAAATCTTATTCCCACGGGGCGTGTCCGAGAACCAGGGCGCATATAACGGTGGACTAAATATGGACACAGAACTGGTTTAAAACAAGGATGATTGGGATGACTTGCCAGCTTCGAGACGTATGAGCAGAGTAACATCGAGCGACGAATATGCAGTGGAGGTTCGCCTGAGTATGCATACAGGCAGTCGACTCGACTGGTGCGGAATGCTCCTGTGGCAAGGCGGATGCCAGTGTGATGCACGGTGTCTAAAAGGCGAAGTTTAGAGGCGGTCGCTGCGCCATAAATAAAACTGCCATAGTCCAGCTTGGACCGAACCAGAGAGCGGTACAGCCTCAACATTACCGTGCGATCGCCCCCCCCCCCCAAGATGCTCCAGATAATACCTTCAGCACCCGAAGAGAACGATCGCAAGAGGCTCGAAGGTGACGAATGTGGTGCTCCCAATTGAGTTGTCGGTCCAAGTAGAGGCCCAAGAACTTCAGGTGTGAGACAAATGGCAGGGGTGTGCTGTTCAAATGAAGATCAGGAGGCGGGTGAATACCTCGTAGGCGGTGAAAGTGGATACACTGCGTCTTCGCAGCTGAAAAACGGAAGCCGTTTTGAAGCGCCCAAGCTGCTAGCTGGGTAATGGTCAGCTGCAGTTGGCGCTCAATGTGATCTATGTTGGCAGACCTATAATAGACTGCGAAGTCGTCAACATAGAGGGATGATGGAATTCCACTTCGAACGGCACTAGTGATGCCGTTAATCGCTACGGCAAAAAGGGTGACGCTCAAAATCGACCCTTGAGGTACACCGTTCTCCTGTACCCGTTCCTGGGATATCGTTTTACCTATACGCACACGAAAACGGCGAAGTTTTAAAAAATTACATAAAAACACGGGTAGATGACCACGCATGCCGTAACCATGTAGGTTACGGAGTATGCCGTACCGCCAGGTGGTGTCATAAGCCTTCTCCAGGTCGAGGAACACGCCCACGGCGTGCTGTTTCAGTAGAAACGCATCGGAAATATACCCCTCAAGGCGTGTCAGATTATCGACACTTGAGCGATGGCGACGAAAACCGCATTGCAAGTTGGACAGATGGTTATGTTTTTCTAGCCACCAATTTAACCGAGCGTTTACCATTCGCTCGAATGTCTTACAGATGACACTCATCAGGCAAATGGGGCGGTAGCTAGATGGAAGCGTGCGGTCCTTTCCGGGTCGAGGGATGGGGATGACAATACCCTCTCGCCAGGAGGAAGGGAAAACTCGCTCATACCAAATGCGGTTATAGATGTTCAACAGGAAACATAGCGCCTCAGATGGAAGATGTAGCAGCATCTGTCGGTGTACGTCATCGGGACCTGGAGAAGAATCCTTTGCTAACGCTAGAGAATGGGCGAGCTCGGCAGCGGTAAACGGTTGGTTGTACGGCTCGGTGCAGTCACTATTAAAATTTAGTTGTACCCGCTCCGCCTTTTCCTTAATAGGCAGGAAGAGAGCGTCATAGCGGGCAGTTTGGCTAGTAGCAGCAAATGTTGTAGCTAGGGCTTCTGCTATGTCCTGCTCGGTGGTGCACATGGAACCGTTGATGGCAAGGCCCGGAATTACCGTCCGGCGATACTTGCCATACATCCGCCGAACAGCTGACCATACCTGTTGGGTAGAGCTGCGCCGGGAAAGCGAAGACACATAGGCTTCCCAAGATGTACGCTTTGCGCTGCGCAGTATAAAGCGTGCCCTAGCGCGAGAACGTTTGAAGGCGACAAAGTTACCTTCAGTCGGGTGCCGCTGAAAAACGCGCAAAGCACGTTTGCGTGCTTTGACTGCCAAACTGCATTCCTCAGACCACCACGGTACAGGGATACGCCGTGGTGTAGATGAACCTCGAGGAATGCTGGATTCTGCTGCGAGCAGGATCGAGCAAGTAAAATATTCGACCATTTCGTCGATGGTGTCGAAACCGTCATCGATAAGGTTTATCAGGGAATGGAATTTTCCCCAATTAGCTTTGGAAATAATCCAGCGAGGATGTCGAGAAGGTACACATTGGCGGCCAGAAAAATGAATGTTAATGGGGTAATGATCACTGCCAAATAGGTCGGAAAGTACTGACCACTCAAGTAGTGGTACTAATGACGGACTGCAGAAAGAAAGGTCTAGTACGGAATGTGTACCATAAGCGGATGATAGGAATGTCGGGTCACCAGTATTTAGCAGAAGCAGGTCAGACTTATCGAAGACGTCTACGAGGAGGCATCCACGGGCGTCATCGGTGTCTGATCCCCAGAGCGTGTGCTTGGCATTCAAATCTCCCACAAGGAGTAGTGGTGAGGGGAGCTGAGCCAATAGAGCTTGAAGATCACGCTCTGGAACTATACTGAGCGGCGGCAGGTACATGTTGCAGATGGTAAAACTGATGCTCTCCAGCTGTAGCCGAACGGCCACAGCTTGCAATGGTGTGGTGAGAGGAACGTGGGCGGCTGAGATGTTAGGCGCCACTAAGGTAGCAACGCCACCGCTTGCACGCATACCTGCAGGAGAGTCGCTTCTAAATGCAGAGAAAGACTGAAGGTGTAACGAGTGATTGGGATGTAAGTGGGTTTCCTGGAGACAAATAATTGATGGTGACCGTTGGGAAACTAAATGTTTTAGGTCTTGAGCACGAGCTCGAAAACCATTGACATTCCACTGGATTATTTCCATAAAGAGTATTTAGCGGGCCGTTTTAACCTTTTTCTTGACCTTGGCTGATTTGGGCCCTACGACTCGAAAATCGTTAGCGTCCTGTGACTCCGCTGATGTTCGGGAGTCAGAACTCCTACGGCTCGTAGAACGAGACCGGGATCTAATGGAAGGCGAGCGACTTCGCGATCTATGTTGTGGACGGGATCGGTTTTTAACATTTACTACTGGATTGTTGTTACTCGGTGATGGCTTGGTGGCTGGAGTCTGTACGGCTGAAGCGGAGGCTGTGCTGGTGGATATACAAGCAGTCTGAGACGTGGGTTTAACGGCTAGAAAGTCAGTCTGCGTGGAGGCGTGGGCGACAGGGACGTGTTGAACAGCAACAGTGGTATTAGGAGCACGGCGAGCTGCTGATGCATACCCAGTAGTAGTGGTAGCAGGCTTTAGTTGTTCAAAGCGCCGTCGTGCCTCTGGAAATGTCAGGCGTTCTTTTACATGTAGCTCCTGAATACTTTTTTCGTCCATAAATCTAGGGCACTGTCGCGAGCTGGAAGGATGACTACCGCCACAGTTTACGCAACAAGGTGTTCGAGTGCAGTTTGTGTCTTCGTGTTTCGCCAGGCCACATTGCTCACAAAGAGCAGGATTGGTACACGTGACCTTAGTATGTCCGAACCGCTGACATGGGAAACAGCGCATGGGGTTCGGGACATACTGGCGGACGCTAGCACGTTCATAGCCGCAATAGATAAATTCAGGTAACTTAGTTCCAGCAAAAGTTAGAAACACGGTACGTAAGGGGTATTCCTTGCCATCTTGTTTTCGGGCAAGCTGGTACGCCTGACAGACAAGTTGATCAGAGAGGCAACTTACTATCTCTTCATTAGCAAGACCATCTAAACTGGAGGTGGTGACTACTCCTCTGCACGTATTCAGCGTTTTGTGTGGGGCTACCCGGATAGGGTAGGAGCCCAACAAAGACGCCTTTTGCAGCTTTTTAGACTGGTCTGCAGTTGAAGTCTCTAACAGTAAGCTACCGTCTCGGAGACGCGTAGCGTTTTTAACTGGGCCGCTGATTTTATCAAGTTCTCGCTTGATATAAAATGGACTAACCTCTTTAAACGTTTTCCCATCACAAGCCAAGGTCATTATCAAGAAAGGGTCAATGAAATATTGTTTGCGCGGAGACATGATGATAGAGACCCCCATCCGGAACCGTCGGCGTCAGCCTGCCATCCGGGGGTTAAAGAAGAAAGACACCGAATCTTCACGGTCTGTGCCGTCATGGGGACCTCACCCATGACCGATCTCATTTGTACTTCAGAAAAGCTACCCTTCAATCTCCACTGCTTGTCCGTATGGGTAAACCGTTCACCACGCACACCCCGGCTTTATTCCCCTACCACAGGAATAACCGCCTGTGGCTCCCCGCTTTAGGCCGCGCATGCGTGTAATAGGCACACGCGGATTCAGGGGACTTGTGGTTGATTACACCGGGGTTCCGTCAGCGGTAACACGTCCGGTCCGTGATACTAACCCAACGGCAAAACGCGGCCGTCGGGAGATTACCACAGACCGGGCCCTCAAGGAGCTACGTGGGTGTACTTGACGGTGTGGACGGGCTCCGCACCTAAGGCTACACATAGGGGCAGTGCGAAGGGTCCGCTCAACCTTCACTTTTGAGACCTCCGGAGAGCACACATGTCGGAAGCCGCGCTGAAAACCGTGGGACAGAACCACGGAGATAGGAGAGATCCCTGCTGGTGAGACAGGAGTTATAAACCTAAGACCTTAAGTACTAATAATCATAATAAAAAACTAGAAGGGGAAGAAGGTGATGCTTACTGACAAGCAGTAGCTACACGTGGCACAGTTGATGGAGATGAAGGGGATGAATTGAGGGTGAATGGCTAGGGACCCCGTGATCGCCAATCCCGTACCTAGCGTAGCAGGTCCCTGGGGGAAAATACCAGAGCCTCTTCTGCCAGTTTTCAGGGTTACTGATGGGCCTTCTCGGCAGCCGAAGCGGTCCTGGGGTACACACAGTCCCCTACGTACTTCACCCCCATCAGTCAGTCCCCTACTTCCTGTTGCCCACCCCTCGGGACGAGGACCGCAGAGGTTGGATTTTGAGGGGCGAATGTAAAGGGTTCGGCCCCATGGACGTACGCACACCCAACACCTATAGAGCTTTTGGACCCATCGGTAAAAATTAAGCTAAAATCCTTATAGTCCGATAAAAATTCTAAAAACAAACTACGTATACTACACGTGGGATTCGTGGACTTCCGGTGCACTGCCAACCCAAGATCTACAGGGGATGCTGTACGCAACCAAGGAGGATACACCCGTTCACTCCTAGGATACATCCCAGGTAGCCCGAGTGCATGCCTTCCAAGAAGCTCCCGGAAGCGGAAACCTGGCGGCCTTGGTTTTACACGTGTGTTTCTATATCGCACGTCATAGAAGGAGTCAAAAAAGGGGGCATACGTCGGATGCGAGGGCATAGCGTTTAAGCCACAGCCATAATTCCCCAGCAAAACTTCCCGGCGATAATGAAGAGGAGGTTCCGCTGCCTCACAATATTTTTTTTTATAGGGGCGCTCAACTACGGCGGTCATCAGCGCCCTTTAAAAAAAACAAGTCATGGCAAAAGCCAGATATAAACATTTCTAAAAATATATTTTATCTATAAATCCATTAAAACTGCACACACATATATATATATTTAAAAAAAAAGGAAAAAAGAATACTTGAGGTTAAAATCTAAAATCCACAGCTGAAACAAACGCTAAAACTTTGCTCACCGCCGTTTCGTCATCCGCGAGGATCTCCGCCAAGCTGGCCGGCAGCTGGAGAGACCTGCGGAGACGTGCCAAGCTAAAACAATCTAAAAGCAAGTGCCGGACAGTCAGTTCAGCACTGCACAGTGGACAAACGGGAACGGGAGTCCTATTCAATAAAAAGCTGTGGCTAAAATAACAATGCCCAATGCGCAACCGAGGCAAAATCACCTCCTCGCGGCGAGATGACCGACAGGTCACCCAGGGAATCGGAAGTTCCTTGACTGATCTAAGTTTATTATTGCGGAGAGCGGACCACTCTTCCTGCCAGCAGGTTTGCACAGCTCTCCGCAATACGGCCCTAAAATCTTCCGATGTCACACATGGTAGACGAACCCTGGGCTTCGTGGTAGCCGTCTTGGCTGCCGAATCCGCCATTTCATTCCCCCGCAAGCCTACGTGACCAGGGATCCATGCACACACCACGCTAACGCCAGAAGCGTGTAAAACGTGGAGGGCATCCTGTATCCGCTGCACAATAGGGTGGTAGTTGTACAGCTGCCGTAGGCTTTGAAGTGCACTGAGGGAATCACTCAGGATTAAGCAGTTCCCCAACTTTCGTCGACGTACGTGTAAAATGGCCCGGTATATTGCATAGAGCTCTGCGGTAAAAATGGAAGTGCTAGTGTGGAATCCGAATGTATAGGGTTCGGTTCCACACACGTAAGCACAACCAACGCCATCTGAATTCTTGGACCCATCGGTGTAAATTTTAATATGGTCCTGATATCGCGATAAAAATTCTAAAAAGCATATGCGGATACTAGACATAGACATGGTAGATTTATCATGTGTGGTCATGCCCAGATCAACGTGGGACGCTCTGCACAACCAAGGAGGGTATTACCTCTCCCCCCTAGGATACATCTTGGGCATTTCAGTATTAAGATGTCTAAGGAGCTCCCGGAAACGAAAACCAGGTGGCTTTGGTTTAATAGAAGTGTTCCTATAACGCACGTCCATGAAGGTGTTAAAGAACGGCGTAAACGTTGGATGTGTGGGCATGCAATTAAGTCCACAGCCATAATTTGCTAATAGCATGTTGCGCCTGTACTGCAGAGGAGGTTCTGCAGACTCAGCATACAGGCTTATAACTCGGCAAGTTGGAAATGCCCCAACTGCTATACGTATGCCACAATTATGGACTGTGTCTAATCTCTTCAGCACAGATGGTCGTGCTGAGCCATAAACGATACTACCATAATCTAATTTGGAACGGATGAGTGTGCGATACAGTCGCAATAACACTGTACGATCCGCTCCCCACGATTTTCCACTTAGTACCCGCAAGATATTTAAAGATCGGTCACAGCGTGCTTTCAGTTGTGCTATATGCGACGACCAACTAAGTTTTCTGTCAAATATCAATCCAAGGAACCTCGTCTCATCTGCAAAAGGTAGTAGATCAGCGCCTAGCCGGAGACTTGGAGGTAGTCGACTCCGCTGACGCCAGAAGTTAACACAGATGGTTTTCTCAGCAGAGAATCGGAAGCCGTTCTTTAAACTCCAAACCTTAAGGTTGTCCAAGGTGGTTTGAAGACGGCGCTCTATAAACGAAGTGCGCTGAGATGTACAGTAGACGGCAAAGTCATCTACGAATAGGCTTGACGAGACCCCCGGAGGTACACATTTCGAGATAGAATTAATCGCAATAGCAAACAATGTAACACTTAGCACCGATCCCTGTGGTACACCGTTCTCTTGAACGAAAAGGTTCGAAAGAACCGAGCCAACCCTTACTCGGAATACGCGGTCTTTCAAGAATCCCTGAAGGAAGAGTGGTAGGCGTCCACGTATATTCCAGGTGTGCAGAGTACGTAGCAACCCTGCACGCCAACACGTATCATAAGCCTTTTCGAGGTCAAAAAATATTCCGACTGTTTGACAGTTTTTAAGAAAGCCGTTCATAATCTGTGTCGACATGGACACAAGATGATCCACTATTGAACGGCGTCGTCGAAAACCGCACTGGATGTTATTCAGTAGGTTGTGCGTTTCCAGCCACCATACCAACCGCCCATTTATCATGCGTTCCATCACCTTGCAGACGCAACTGGTGAGGGAAATAGGACGGTAGCTAGAAGGGAGGTGACGGTCCTTGCCAGCTTTCAAGATAGGTATAATGGTGGCTTCTCGCCACTTGTCCGGAAACGTGGCATCAACCCAAACACGGTTATAGACCTCGAGCAGGTATGCCTTACCTTCAGGTGAGAGATGTTGTAACATTTGAACGTGGATTCCGTCCGGTCCTGGTGCTGTCAGTCGCGATAATGAAAGAGCATGCTCTAACTCCGCCAAGGTGAAGAGGCGGTTATAATCTTCAAGGTTTCTGGAACTAAACACGAAACCTTGAGATTCTACCTGAGTCTTAATTGAGATAAACTCAGGAGCATAATTACTTGAGCTAGACACCTGAGCGAAAGCACAGCCGAAGGTGTTAGCCACGACAAACGGATCAACAACAACTCCTGCAGGTGTTTTTAGACCAGCGATTGGCAAGTGGGTTGATTTTCCGGCCACGCGCCTTAACCTATCCCATACAACAGACGATGGTGTCCATCTGTTAAAAGATGAGACAAAGTTGTTCCATGAGATCTTTTTGCTATCCTTAATTATTTGCCTAGACTGTGCACGCGCTTTCTTGTACTCAATTAGATTACTTTGGGTAGGGTGTCGTTGAAATACCCGTAGAGCACGTCTACGAGCACGAATAGCATTCCGGCAGTCGTTGTTCCACCACGGGACAGGAAGTCGACCACGTTGGGTGGCCGAACGTGGAATAGACTCTTCTGCAGCGGAAAGAATTGTCTCTGTGAGATGATCGACTAGATCATTCACAGAATCGTGCTCGTTGTAATCGAAGACAGCCAACTGGGTGTAAAGGTTCCAGTTGGCACGATCAAACCGCCATCTAGGGTTACGTGGGGTAGACACATCGTGTGCTAAGAGACTAAGAAGACATGGGAAGTGGTCGCTGGAATGTAAATCAGAGATGACATTCCACTGCAATGAAACTGCTAACTGGGATGAACATACTGCCAAATCGATGTGCGAATAGGTGTTATAAGCGTCTGAGAGGAACGTTGGCTCTCCGGAATTCAGGAGAACCAAGTTATTGCTCTCCAAGAATTTTGCAATGAGGTGGCCTCTCGAACATGCTCGAGTTGAACCCCATAGTGGGTGATGGGCATTAAAGTCTCCAACCATTAGAAATGGTGTTGAAAGTTGGGAAACCAGATCTTCAAGGTCAATTAACGAGAGGTCATCTGATGGCGGGAGATATACATTGCAAATGCAAAATTCGATTGTTGGCAGCTTAATCCTTACAGCTACAGATTGTATATCAGATTGCAGCTGTACCGGGTCTACAAATATGTCATCCCTGAGGAGCATCATAGTGCCCCCGTGAGCAGGAATGCCCTCTTCTGTGTCAATATCACACCGCAGTGGTGTGTAGCGTCGAATTTTAAACTTGTCTTGCGGTCGTAGCTTAGTCTCTTGTAAGCAAACCACTAAGGGGTTATGCTTACTGAGCAAAAGTTCCAGTTCTGGTCGATGTGTTCTTAAACCCCGCATGTTCCATTGGAGGGTAGCCATTGGAACTATGGAGATAGGTTGTAAAAGGTGGTCTACATTAAACCGACTTTAACGGTGGTCGAATCAGCTTACCCTTTTTCTTAGGCGTAGGGCTAACACCTTTTTCTGCCGGTTTATCCTGGCGCTTTTTGGTTGCCGTTCTGGGGTCGGTATCCTCTAGGTCCATCTCTTCGGCGGATGAAGCCCCTTTCCCTAAAGAGAACTTAGGTTCGAGAGCTTCAAACTTATTGGACACAGGGATCGACGAAGATGACAGTCGTCGATCCGATTCATCACCAGAAAGCTCTTCAGAAGAGGAGCTTCAGGATGCTCTAGAGGTTTTCTTCTTCCTGGGGGTACGGGTCGAATCTTTCAGGAAATCTGTCCTGTGGTAACTGGTCTTAAATTCTTTAGGCGGCGGATCGTATATTACAGGCTTGTCATATTTCCTTGTAGAAGTCGACGGTTTGGCTTGGGACGGGGCTGAGGTTTTAGCTTCCTTCGTCCGTTTAGGTGATGTATTTGCCGACGCTGGTGATGGAGTTGTGGACTGCCGTACTTGTGTCGGGACAAGAACCCTATCGGAGATGGTAGGCTCCCCTGTACCGCAGGTTTGCGTTGCAATTTCTTTTCCTAGGAACGGGTTTAGCCAAAACAGAGCTATAAGTACCGGACCTAGGAACAGAGGGCAAGCGAGTACGCAGGAGCTTCCGGGCGTCCGAGAAGGAAACCTTCTCCTTAACCCGGATCTCCTGTATTGCCTTTTCTTCCACAAAACGTGGGCAGTCTTTGGAGCTAGATGGATGCTCCCCGGCACAGTTTATGCATTTAATGGGCGAGGAGCACTCACCCTCGTGTAAAGCCAAACCACAGTTCACGCATGCTGGAGATCCGTTACACAGTTGACTAGTGTGACCATAACGCTGACACTTGTAGCACCGCAGGGGGTTTGGTATATAGGGCCTAACCTCAATACTCTCGTATCCTGCCTTAATCTTTTGAGGAAGATCTACCCTATCAAAAGTAAGGAACAGGGTACGAGTAGGCAACAATTCCCCACCTTCTCTGCGCTGCACTCGGTACACACTTATGACTCCCTGGTCTCTCAGGTTCTCCTGAATCTCCTCGTTGGACATACCGTCCAACGCACGGGTGTTTACCACCCCACGCGAGGAGTTCAGGGTCTTATGTACAGTAACGGATATAGGATAACTCCCTAGCATGGTCGCCTTCAACAACGATGCCGCCTGGGCGTTAGATTGCGCCTCGACTAGGAGCGTGCCATTTCGCGACCGTATACAAGATTTCACCGCACCAGCAATTTTGTCTAATCCCCTCTGGATGGTAAAGGGGTTAACGGTCGTAAACTTTTGGCCTTCTTCAGTTCGACTGATTACCAAGTAGCGAGGACCACAAGACTCGGCTACTTCTTTTCCATTGCTACAATTTTTTTGATTAGATTTTTGATGAAGGTTTGACATGAGAGTTGGCGAAAAAATTCATCCCCCAGTGCTCCCCACCCACCACGGAGCCCAACAAGGGGTCATCCCACTGGGATGACAGGGCTACACAGGGGATATAGCGAGCTCGCCGTCCCACTCACCCTGGAGGTCGGTACAATACCTAGTCCTGGCCGATTGATTAGGGGTGGGTTAGTCCATAACCTCCCGTTTAGGCGAAGCAGAAGCCAAAGTAGTGTATTAGTAATGCGTACCCTCCCCGAATTCAGAAAAATACTGTTACGAGCTCAGATACGCATCCCTCAACCACCAGGACTAACCTTTCCACCGACACGGGTCTCCACGCACGGCCTACACGTGGGTGGGCCTGTTGACCGTCTCCCTCAGCCACGAAGAGGAGCCCACACGAGGGAGACTGTTGGCTCGGGACCCCGGGTTCGCCAAACCCGTACCTACCGAAGTAGGCCCCTGGGGAAGCCTCACAATAGAGGCTTACTACTGGGCTAGTTGGAAATGCGCCAGTAGCCTACCGAAGGCCAGAGTTCTGAACCGTGTCTAATTTCTTCAGCATAGATGGACCAGCTGAAGCATAAACGATGCACCCATAATCCAGCTTAGAGCGGTACACACAGTCCCCACCGTACATCACCCCATCAGTCAGTCCCCTACTTCCTGTTGCCCACCCCTCGGGACGAGGACCACAGAGGTTGGGTTTTGAGGGGCTTTGAGGAAGATCTACCCTATCAAAAGTAAGGAACAGGGTACGAGTAGGCAACAATTCCCCACCTTCTCTGCGCTGCACTCGGTAGACACTTATGACTCCCTGGTCTCTCAGGTTCTCCCGAATCTCCTCGTTGGACATACCGTCCAACGCACGGGTGTTTACCACCCCATTAGAGGAGTTCAGGGTCTTATGTACAGTAACGGCTATAGGGTAACTCCCTAGCATGGTCGCCATCAACAACGATGCCGCCTGGGCGTTAGATTGCGCCTCAACTAGGAGCGTGCCATTTCGCGACCGTATACAAGATTTCACCGGACCAGCAATTTTGTCTAATCCCCTCTGGATGGCAAAGGGGTTAACGGTCGTAAACTTTCGGCCTTCTTCAGTTCGACTAATTACCAAGTAGCCAGGACCACAAGACTCGGCTACTTCTTTTCCATTGCTACAATTTTTTTTGATTGGAATTTTGATGAAGGTTTGACATGAGAGTTGGCGAAAAAATTCATCCCCCAGTGCTCCCCACCCACCACGGAGCCCAACAAGGGGTCATGCCACTGGGATGACAGGGCTACACAGGGGATATAGCGAGCTCGCCGTCCCACTCACCCTGGAGTTCGATGATGATGATGTGTATAGGGGCGCTCAACTACGGCGGTCATCAGCGCCCTTTAAAAAAAAACAAGTCATGGCAAAAGCCAGATATAAAGATTTCTAAAAATATATATTATAATCTATAAACCTGTTAAAACTGCACACATATATATACTAAAAACAACAAAAAAAGATACTTGAGGTTAAATACTAAAATCCACAGCTGAAACAAATGCTAAAACTTTGCCCACTGCCGTTTCGTCATCCGCGAGGATATCAGCCAAGCTGGCCGGCAGCTGGAGAGACCTGCGGAGACGTGCCAAGCTATAACAATCTAAAAACAAGTGACGGACAGTCAGATCACCACTGCACAGTGGGCAAACGGGAACCGGGGTTTTATTCAATAAAAAGCTGTGGCTAAAATAACAATGCCCATTGCGCAACCGAGCCAAGGTCACCTCCTCGCGACGAGATGACCGACAGGAGGTAACCCAGGGAATCGGAAGTTCCTTAATAGATCTAAGTTTATTATTGCGGAGAGCGGACCACTCTTCCTGCCAGCAGGTTAGCACAGCTCCCCGTAATACCGCCCTAAAATCTTCCGATGTCACACATGGTAGTCGAACCCTGGGCTTCATGGTAGCCGTCTTGGCTTCCGAATCCGCCATTTCATTCCCCCGCAAGCCTACGTGACCAGGAATCCATGCACACACCACGCTCACGCCAGAAGCGTGTAAAACGTGGAGGGCATCCTGTATCCGCTGCACAATAGGGTGGTAGTTGTACAGCTGCCGTAGGCTTTGAAGTGCACTGAGGGAATCGCTCAGGATTAAGCAGTTCCCCAACTTTCGTCGACGTACGTGTAAAATGGCCCGGTATATTGCATAGAGCTCTGCGGTAAAAATGGAAGTGCTAGTGTGGAATCCGAATGTATAGGGTTCGGTTCCACACACGTAAGCACAACCAACACCATCTGAATTCTTGGACCCGTCGGTGTAAATTTTAATATGGTCCTGATATCGCGATAAAAATTCTAAAAAGCATGTGCGGATACTAGACATAGACATGGTAGATTTATCGTGTGTCGTCATGCCCAGATCAACGTGGGACATTCTGCACAACCAAGGAGTAGTAGTAGTAGAATTAGGTTTTAGGGCGCACAACTGCGGCGGTTATCAGCGCCCTTACAAAGGTAAAAAGTCTACACAGTTAAAAACAACACATTAAAACCGGAAAAGCGTGTAAAAATGGGTCAATAAAAGGCTAAAACCTATACAATAAAAACACTAAAAGCCCTCATGGAGCTAGATGCGGCTGTGCATACCGCTAAGGCGTATAAAAGCTAAAACTCGCTCCACGGCACTCAGGTTGTCCGCCAACACCTGACTCAGCGTACTCGGGAAACGGAGGGAGTTACGCGTGGGTGCTAAAAACCGGCATTCTGTTAAAATATGTCGGACAGTCAAAGGCTTCCGACAGTGAGCACACATTGGTGCAGCGTCAGAGGATAAAAAATACCGGTGGCTAAAAAGGCAGTGTCCAATGCGGAGACGGGCTAAAACGACTTCTTCACGGCGGCGACTACGCGAAGAAGTACACCAGGGTACCGGGTGCGGTTTTAGCTCCCGCAGCTTGTTGCCCAGAACCGCATTCCAATCTTCGTCCCAACGTTTTAGGATAAGCTTACGTAGAGCTCGACGAAGATCTGTCCAAGTAATAAGGGAACTAACACACTGCGGATTTAAAATAGCACCTTTAGCAGCAGCGTCGGCAGCTTCATCGCCCGGCAGCCCTACGTGTCCAGGGACCCACACAAACGACACACTAACGCCAGCATTAGCGATCGAGTGGAGGACATCCTGGACACGCTGTACAAGAGGGTGGTAACTGTACAGCGATTTAATGCTTTGTAGGGCACTCAAGCAGTCAGAGGCAATGACCCAGGACGGCATTGCTTGCTGACGGACATATAAAAGCGCTTGGTAGATACTATGGAGCTCGGCGGTAAAAGTGGAACACTGCGATAAAAGATGAAAGCTAAAAGTCCGTTTCTCATGGATGAAGGCAGAACCTACTCCCCGGTCGTCCTTTGAGCCGTCTGTATACACGAAGCAGCACTGGGTGAAACGTGACTGGAGTTCTAGAAAAGAGGAGCGAATAGACGAAGCCGGGCAGGTCGACTTGGGCGTGGACAGCAAGGAGAAGTCAAAGCGAACCTTCGAGCGGAGCCACGGGGGAAAGCGTGCTTCTCCGAGGGGTAGGGAAGCCGGCAACGTAACGGCCATGAGGCGCAGCTGGGACCGGAACCGAACTCCAGGGGGTAGCAGAGCTGATGGACGGGATAAATAATGGCGATCCAATGAGTCATTAAAAAAGAACTTAAAAGACGGATGTTGCGGCAGACTAGAGAGTCTGCAAGCATAGCTACATAGAAGAACATCACGCCGATAAGAAAGGGGAGGCTCAGCAGCTTCGGCACACAAGCTGATGACTGGACTCGTTACGAAAGCCCCGATACTCAAGCGTATACCTCTGTGATGTATAGGGTCGAGACGACTTAAAACAGATGGTCGAGCCGAAGAGTACACAATGCAACCGTAGTCGAGCCTCGACCGGACCAGAGCGCGATATAGGCGTAAAAGAACAGTCCTATCGCCTCCCCAGGATGTGCCAGCTAAAATACGTAAAATATTAAGGGAACGGTCACACCTACCCTTGAGATACGAAATATGGGAATGCCAGCTAAGTTTGCGATCAAGCACCAGTCCGAGAAACTTGACCTCGTCTGCAAAAGGAAGAACGCCTGGACCGAGATGGAGAGTAGGAGCAAGGAATGCCTTGCGGCGCCTGAAGTTTACACAGACGGTTTTTTCAACTGAGAACTTAAAACCGTTCTCAATACTCCAAGTGTACAAGCGGTCGAGACATACTTGGAGACGGCGTTCTAAAAGACAGGTGCGCCGAGAACTACTGTAGATGGCGAAATCATCAACGAACAGTGAACAAGACACTCCGTGAGGGACACAGTCCACGATGGAGTTGATCGCAATGGCAAATAGGGTGACGCTGAGTACCGAACCCTGCGGTACTCCGTTCTCCTGAGTAAAACACCGCGATAAAATCGAGCCCACGCGAACCCGAAAGATGCGGTCCCGCATATACTCCTGGAGAAACAGAGGGAGGCGACCACGAAAATTCCATTCGTGGAGCGTACGTAGAATGCCATACCTCCAGCAAGTGTCATAAGCCTTCTCCAGGTCAAAAAACACTGCAACTGTTTGGCACTTTCTTAGAAAGCCGTCCATGATCTGGGTGGAAAGAGAGACTAGATGGTCGACCGTAGAACGGCGACGACGAAAACCGCACTGGAAGTTCGACAGGAGGTTCCGGGACTCAAGCCACCACGTCAAACGGCCATTAATCATGCGCTCCAATACCTTGCAGACGCAACTGGTGATAGAAATAGGCCGATAGCTGGAAGGCAGATGACGATCCTTCCCAGCCTTCAAAACCGGTATGACGGTGGCCGCGCGCCATTTATCGGGAAAACAGCCGTCAACCCAGATGCGGTTATAGACGGCAAGGAGGAAATACTTCCCTTCGGGAGAAAGATGCTGTAGAAGTCGTATGTGTATGCCGTCTGGTCCTGGTGCAGATGATCGCGAGGATGAAAGTGCGTGGTCTAGCTCTGCCATGGTGAAGAGGCGATTGTAGTCTTCAAGGTTGCCAGAACGAAAGCAGAAACCTTGAGATTCCACCTGATTCTTAATTCCGAGAAACTCAGGTGCATAATGATCGGAGCTAGACACGTGAGCGAAAGCACTGCCGAGAGTGTTAGCCACGTCAAACGGATCCACAACGACTCCTGCAGGAGTCTTCACACCTGCAATCTGCATGTGAGTCGGTTTACCGGCCACGCGTCTGAGCCTATCCCATACTACGGAAGAAGGCGTATGGCGATTAAAGGAAGACACAAAAGCGATCCAAGATTCCTTTTTACTCTGTTTAATAACTTGCCTAGCTCTCGCACGCATCTTCTTGTACTGAATAAGGTTATCCAGTGTCGGGTGGCGTTGGAAAACTCGTAGAGCACGCCTACGCGCACGGATTGCATTCCGGCAGTCATCCGTCCACCATGGGACAGGACGTCGACGAAGATTGGGAGTCGATCGGGGAATAGACCTTTCTGCTGCGGAGAGTATCCGCGCGCAAAGATGCTCTACGAGGTCGTCTACAGAAGCGTGCTCATTGTAAATAAAAACCGCCAATTGGGTGTAAAGGGCCCAGTTGGCGTGATCGAAAAGCCAGGTAGGCAAGCGTGTGGAACATACGGTATGTGCCAGGAGACTAATTAGACAGGGGAAGTGGTCACTGGAGTGTAGGTCAGAAATGACGTTCCATTGTAGGGACACTGCTAACTGCGGGGAGCATACTGCCAAATCCAGATGCGAGAAGGTGTTCGTTGCATCAGAGAGAAATGTAGGTTCTCCGGTGTTCAGGAGAACCAGATTATTATAGTCCAGGAAATCAAGCAGAGCTCTGCCTCTCGCACAAGCTCTAGCGGAACCCCAAACAGGATGATGAGCATTGAGGTCTCCTACCAACAGAAAGGGAGTGGGTAGCTGAGCAATTAGAGCTTGTAGCGCAGTAAGCGAGAGGTCTTCTGACGGTGGAATGTAGATGCTGCAGATAGCCAACTGTACCCTCGGCAGTATTATTCGTGCAGCGACTGACTGGATGGTAGTGTGTAAAGGTATATCGTCTACATATATGTCATTCCTGACCAGCACCATAGTGCCCCCGTGTGCAGGAATGCCCTCTTCAGGAGCCAGATCACGCCTGAAGGGAGTATATTGCCTTAATTGGAAGGAATCTAGAGGACGTAGCTTAGTCTCCTGTAAACAGACGACGAATGGATCGTACCTACTGAGTAATAAATTAAGCTCCGGGCGATGTGCCCTAAGCCCACGTATGTTCCAGTGTAGGATCGTCATTAGAAATTGGGATTGTAAGGTGAAAGGTTATTCCACCTTATGACGACTTCGACGGTGGCCGAATAAGTTTGCCCTTCTTTTTGGGTTTTGGGCTAACCCCTTTAACGTCCGAGTTGTCTGGTCTTTTTCTGGAAGTCAACCTGGTAGTGTGGTCCGTGTCCTCCTGTTCCATCTCCTCTACGGAAGAGGCCCCTTTACCGATAGAGAACTTCGGTTCTAGGGCCCCGAACCGATTGGAGACGGAGATCGACGAGGACGATAACCGTCGATCGGAATCCTCCCCGGAAGACTCCTCAGAGGAAGAACTTTTAGATGTCCTGGAACTCTTCTTGCGGCTGGCCGGTTTGTTGGGAACCTTGAGGAAATCGGACTTCGTATAAGTCGTCTTAAACTGTTTGGGAGGGGCATCGTAAACAACTGGCTTGTTGGTCTTGCCGGAGGTTGATGCTTTCGATGGTGACGGTACTGGCGATTTCCTTCCTGGCGGAGGCTTAGGCGTGGAAGGTGGAGACACGGGTGTTTTGGCAGGCTTCGATGGCAGAATAATTTTCTCTGAGATTGTGGCCTCTCGTATATCGCTTGTCTGAGTGGCGATCTCTCGCCGCGGCACCGGCCTAGCTGCTACCGAGCTGTAGGTAGCGGACCGCGGGAGGGATGGTAGTCGGGTACGCAAGAGTTTCCGGGCTTCCGAGAAGGAGACCTTCTCTTTCACCCGGATCTCCTGGATCGCCTTTTCCTCGACGAAGCGCGGGCAATCTCGAGAGCTGGATGGATGTTCTCCAGAGCAGTTCACACATTTAACTGGCGATGTGCAAGCACTCTCATGCTGCGACATCCCACAGTTACAACACGTGGCCATGCCGTTGCAGAAGGCGCTAGTGTGGCCGAATCGCTGACACTTAAAACATCGAAGCGGATTTGGTATATATGGGCGCACCTCGATGTTCTCGTACCCTGCCCTAATCCTTTGTGGGAGATCTACCCGATCAAAGGTCAGGAACAGGGTACGGGTAGGCACCAGGTCCCCTCGCTCTCGACGCTGCACGCGGTAAACAGCCGTCACACCTTGATTTTGTAGGTTCTCTACGATTTCCTCATTCGTCATGCCATCCAGAGCGCGGGTGTTAACCACACCGCGCGAGGAGTTGAGGTTCTTATGGACGCTGACGTTCACCGGGTAACTGCCCAACAGGTTCGCCTTCAATAAAACTGCTGCCTAGGAGACAGAATGAGCTTCCACCAGGAGCGTGCCATTTCTGGAACGAGTACAAGACTTAACCGGACCAGCAATAATGTCAAGGCCCTTTTGGATTATGAAAGGGTTCAGTGACAAGAAGTTCTTTCCTTCCTCTGTTCTCGTTATTACTAAGTAGCGAGGACCAACGGACTCAACTACTTCCTTTCCATTTACCTTCACAGTTTTAGATTTAGAAGAGTGCACCATTGCGGTAATGTCCTCCACCATTGCGAACGCCTCCGATGGCGTGCTCACAACCTGGGCGCCACCCCGGCTTAGGTGAGAGTCCTGGCTTGGACCTTGCTCACCTTAGGGTCACACCTCCCAGTGTAAAGACAGAGGGACCCAATCGCCTACAGGAGTGTAACAGCTCACGCAATGGCCCCTCCCCGGGACTGACCTTCATCAGCGGATACGAACACAGTCCTACATGGTAACAAGGGGCTGGGAGTTACGCATTACCCAGTCACCCCTTGCGCTTCCCTCTCCGACCACCCGCGCTATGTTACCCGTCAGACATGTGTTCAGGGAGGAAAAACAAAAAAAGGAAAAATAAATGGGGTCAAACACCGAAGTGGACCATAGTTGGGCGTTTGGAGGAACACTCTCACCTCGCGGAGGAACCCAGTCGAGAGATTACACCAGAGCCTCTTCTGCCAGTTTTCGGGGTTACTGATGGGCATTCTCGGCAGCCGTAGCAGTACCACCGTACCGTACATCACCCCATCAGTCAGTCCCCTACTTCCTGTTGCCCACCCCTCGGGACGAGGACCGCAGAGGTTGGATTTTGAGGGGCACAACCAAGGAGGGTATGTCCTCTCGCCCCTAGGATACATCTTGGGCATTTCAGTATTAAGATGTCTAAGGAGCTCCCGGAAACGAAAACCAGGTGGCTTTGGCTTTATAGAAGTGTTCCTATAACGCACGTCCATGAAGGTGTTAAAGAACGGCGTAAACGTTGGATGTGTGGGCATGCAATTAAGTCCACAGCCATAATTTGCTAATAGCATGTTGCGCCTGTACTGCAGAGGAGGTTCTGCAGACTCAGCATACAGGCTTATGACTCGGCTCGTTGGAAATGCCCCAACTGCTATACGTATGCCACAATTATGGACTGTGTCTAATCTCTTCAGCACTGATGGTCGTGCTGAGCCATAAACGATACTACCATAATCTAATTTGGAACGGATGACTGTGCGATACAGTCGCAATAACACTGTACGATCCGCTCCCCACGATTTTCCACTTAGTACCCGCAAGATATTTAAAGATCGGTCACATCGTGCTTTCAGTTGTGCTATATGCGACGACCAACTAAGTTTTCTATCAAATATCAATCCAAGGAACCTCGTCTCATCTGCAAATGGTAGTAGATCAGCGCCTAGCCGGAGCCTTGGAGGTTGTCGACTCCGCTGACGCCAGAAGTTAACACAGATGGTTTTCTCAGCAGAGAATCGGAAGCCGTTCTTTAAACTCCAAACCTTAAGGTTGTCCAAGGTGGTCTGGAGACGGCGCTCTATAAACGATGTGCGCTGAGATGTGCAGTAGACGGCAAAGTCGTCTACAAATAGGCATGACGAGACCCCCGGAGGTACACATTTCGAGATAGAATTAATCGCAATAGCAAACAACGTAACACTTAGCACCGATCCCTGTGGTACACCGTTCTCTTGAACGAAAAGGTTCGAGAGAACCGAGCCAACCCTTACTCGGAAAACGCGGTCCTTCAAGAATTCCTGAAGGAAGAGTGGTAGGCGTCCACGTATATTCCAGGCGTGCAGAGTACGTAGCAACCCTGCACGCCAACACGTATCATAAGCCTTTTCGAGGTCAAAAAATATTCCCACTGTTTAACAGTTTTTAAGAAATCCGTTCATAATCTGTGTCGACAGGACACAAGAAGATCCACTGTTGAACGGCGCGACGAAAACCGCACTGGATATTATTCAGTAGGTTGTGCGTTTCCAGCCACCATACCAACCGCCCATTTATCATGCGTTCCATCACCTTGCCGACGCAACTGGTGAGGGAAATAGGACGGTAGCTAGAAGGGAGGTGGCGGTCCTTGCCAGCATTCAAGGTAGGTATAATGGTGGCTTCTCGCCAGTTGTCCGGAAACGTGGCATCAACCCAAACACGGTTATAGACCTCAAGCAGGTATGCCTTACCTTCAGGTGAGAGATGTTGTAACATTTGAACGTGGATTCCGTCCGGTCCTGGTGCTGTCAGTCGCGATGATGAAAGAGCGTGTTCTAACTCCGCCAGGGTGAAGAGGCGGTTATAATCTTCAAGGTTTCTGGAACTAAACACGAAAGCTTGAGATTCTACCTCAGTCTTAATTGAGATAAACTCAGGAGCATAATTACTTGAGCTAGACACCTGAGCGAAAGCACAGCCGAAGGTGTTACCCACGACAAACGGATCAACAACAACTCCTGCAGGTGTTTTCAGACCAGCGATTGGCAAGTGGGTTGATTTTCCGGCCACGCGCCTTAACCTATCCCATACAACAGATGATGGTGTCCATCTGTTAAAAGATGAGACAAAGTTGTTCCATGAGATCTTTTTGCTATCCTTAATTATTTGCCTAGACTGTGCACGCGCTTTCTTGTACTCAATTAGATTACTTTGGGTAGGGTGTCGTTGGAATACCCGTAGAGCACGTCTACGAGCACGAATAGCATTCCGGCAGTCGTTGTTCCACCACGGGACAGGAAGTCGACCAGGTTGGGTGGCCGAACGTGGAATCGACTCTTCTGCAGCGGAAAGAATTGTCTCTGTGAGAGTGAGTGAGTGAGTGTGTGGCGTTTTAGGGCCCGTCGACAACAAGGTCATTCGGGCCCGAAGTCAATATTAAAACCTAAAAGCTATAAAAATTTTGCTAAAACGGTAAAATATAATAAAAACACTCAACTGCTAAAAGAACATTAAAAACGATCTAAAGACTCTTACCTTAAAAACTCTAAAAGTAATAAATATAAAATAAAAGTCACACTTCTTTATTAAAACCTATTTTAAAAATAAATCGCAGTGCCTTATCCACGGCCACTGGGTCGCCACCTAATACACGTTGCAAGTTAGGCCCCAAGCCCAAAGACTGGCGAACGCGGGCGTACTGCGGGCAATGCAGCAGTACGTGCCGCACCGTGAGGCGTACTGAACACGAGGCACACACAGGGGCCGGTTCCCCTCTTAGCAGATGACCATGAGTGGCTCGTGTGTGCCCAATTCTCAGCCGGGTGAGTATCACCTCGGCTCGCCGGTTATCCCTGCAGGATGTTTGCCAGGGTTGTACGCTCTCTTTTATACCCCGTAGTTGTGTGCCTTCTATAGCTGTCCAGGATTGCTGCCAAGCAGATAGGAGATGGCGACGGAATAAACGTTGCACATCCTGGTATGGCACCGTAGATGTTAAACTCCGGGGCATACGGCAAGCGGACTTAGCAGCCGCGTCCGCCTCCTCGTTCCCGGAAATGCCCACATGGCCTGGGGTCCAAGTAAAAACTAAATGGTACCCTCGACCGAGCATTTGCGAGATCTTGGCCTGTATTTTTAAAACTAGAGAGTCAGCGGCAGTCTGCTGTTTCAAGGCCTGAAGAGCACTGAGAGAGTCGGTGCAAACAATAAAAGAGCCCGGGGCTAACTTGCAAATAAAAAGGAGCAAATAAAAGATGGCATATAGCTCTGCTGAGAAGACCGAAGTGGAGTCCAGAAGTCGAAATTTATGAGTCTCACCGTTAATGAAAAATGCGCAACCCGTAGCGTTACCTAACTGGGAACCGTCTGTAAAGACCGGAACGTAGTTAGGGTAACGGCCCAGTAATTCGGCAAAAAGTTGTTGGAACACCGAATGTGGAGTAGCGAGTCTAGGGTTGTTTGAAAGAGTTAGATCGAACCGCGCACGATTGAGCTGCCATGCAGGATAAGGGCAGATGGACGACCTCTCCACGCGAGGCATTCGGATGCCATGGGAATGTAGGTGATCCCGAAATCTTATTCCCACGGGGCGTGTCCGAGAACCAGGGCGCATATAACGGTGGACTAAATCTGGACACAGAACTGGTTTAAAACAAGGATGATTGGGATGACTTGCCAGCTTCGAGACGTATGAGCAGAGTAACATCGAGCGACGAATATGCAGTGGAGGTTCGCCTGAGTCTGCATACAGGCAGTCGACTCGACTGGTGCGGAATGCTCCTGTGGCAAGGCGGATGCCAGTGTGATGCACGGTGTCTAAAAGGCGAAGTTTAGAGGCGGTCGCTGCGCCATAAATAAAACTGCCATAGTCCAGCTTGGACCGAACGAGAGAGCGGTACAGCCTCAACATTACCGCGCGAGCGCCCCCCCCCCAAGATGCTCCAGATAATACCTTCAGCACCCGAAGAGAACGATCGCAAGAGGCTCGAAGGTGACGAATGTGGTGCTCCCAATTTAACTGTCGGTCCAAGTAGAGGCCCAAGAACTTCAGGTGTGAGACAAATGGCAGGGGTGTGCCGTTCAAATGAAGATCAGGAGGCGGGTGAATACCTCGTAGGCGGTGAAAGTGGATACACTGCGTCTTCGCAGCTGAAAAACGGAAGCCGGTTTGAAGCGCCCAAGCTGCCAGCTGGGTAATGGTCAGCTGCAGTTGGCGCTCAATGTGATCTATGTTGGCAGACCTATAATAGACTGCAAAGTCGTCAACATAGAGGGATGATGGAATTCCACTTCTAACGGCACTAGTGATGCCGTTAATCGCTACGGCAAAAAGGGTGACGCTCAAAATTGACCCTTGAGGTACGCCGTTCTCCTGTATCCGCTCCCGTGATATCGTGTTTCCTATGCGAACCCGAAAACGGCGAAGTTTTAAAAAGTTGCATAGGAATTCGGGTAGATGACCACGCATACCGTAACCATGTAGGTTACGGAGTATGCCGTACCGCCAGGTGGTGTCATAAGCCTTCTCCAGGTCGAGGAACACGCCCACGGCGTGCTGTTTCAGTAGAAACGCATCGGAAATATAACCCTCAAGGCGTGTTAGATTATCGACACTTGAGCGATGGCGACGAAAACCGCATTGCAAGTTGGACAGATGGTTATGTTTTTCTAGCCACCAATTTAACCGAGCGTTTATCATTCGCTCCATGGTCTTGCAGATGACACTCGTCAGGAAAATGGGGCGGTAGCTAGATGGTAGCGTGCGGTCCTTTCCGGGTCGAGGGATGGGGATGACAATACCCTCTCGCCAGGAGGAAGGGAAAACGCGCTCATGCCAAATGCGGTTATAGATGTTTAAAAGGAAGCACAGCGCCTCAGATGGAAGATGTAGCAGCATCTGTCGGTGTACGTCATCCGGACCTGGAGAAGAATCCTTTGCTAACGCCAGAGAATGGGCGAGCTCGGCTGCGGTAAAAGGTTGGTTGTACGGCTCGGTGCAGTCACTATTAAAATTAAGTGGTACCCGCTCCGCCCTTTCCTTAATAGGCAGGAAGAGAGCGTCATAGCGGGCAGTTTGGCTCGTGGCAGCAAATGTGTTAGCTAGGGTTTCAGCTATTTCCTGTTCGGTGGTGCACATGGAACCGTTGATGGCAAGGCCGGGAATTACCGTCCGGCGATACTTGCCATACATCCGCCGAACAGCTGACCATACTTGTTGGGTAGAGCTGCGCCGGGAAAGCGAAGACACATAGGCTTCCCAAGATTTACGCTTTGCGTTGCGCAGTATAAAGCATGCCCTAGCGCGAGAACGTTTGAAGGCGACGAAGTTCCCTTCCGTCGGGTGCCGCTGAAAAATGGGCAAAGCACGTTTGCGTGCTTTGATAGCCAAACTGCATTCCTCGGACCACCACGGTACAGGGATACGACGTGGTGTAGGGGAACCTCGAGGAATGCTGGCTTCTGCTGCGAGCAGGATCGAGCAAGTAAAATATTCGACCATTTCATCGATGGTGTCGAAATTATCGTCGATGAGGTGTATGAGGGATTGGAATTTTCCCCAGTTAGCTTTGGAAATAATCCAGCGAGGATGTCGAGAAGGTACACATTGGCGGCCAGAAAAATGAATGTTAATGGGGTAATGATCACTGCCGAAGAGGTCGGAAAGTACTGACCACTCAAGTAGTGGTACTAATGACGGACTGCAGAAAGAAAGGTCTAGTACGGAATGTGTACCATAAGCGGATGATAGGAATGTCGGATCACCAGTATTTAGCAGAAGCAGGTCAGACTTATCGAAGACGTCTACGAGGAGGCATCCACGGGCGTCATCAGTGTCTGATCCCCAGAGCGTGTGCTTGGCATTCAAATCTCCCACAAGGAGTAGTGGTGAGGGGAGCTGAGCCAATAGAGCTTGAAGATCACGCTCTGGAACTATACTGAGCGGCGGCAGGTAGATGTTGCAGATGGTAAAACTGATGCTCTCCAGCTGTATCCGAACGGCCACAGCTTGCAATGGTGTGGTGATAGGAACGTTGGCGGCTGAGATGTTAGGCGCCACTAAGGTAGCAACGCCACCGCTTGCACGCATACCTGCAAGAGAGTCGCTTCTAAAGGCAGAGAAAGAGTGAACGTTTAATGAGTGATTGGGTTGTAAGTGGGTTTCCTGGAGGCAAATAATTGACGGTGACCGTTGAGAAACTAAATATTGTAGGTCTTGAGCACGAGCTCGAAAACCATTGACATTCCACTGGATTATTTCCATGAAGGGTTTTTAACGGGCCGTTTTAACTTTTTTCTTGACCTTGGCTGACTTGGGCCCTACGACTCGAAAATCGTTAGCGTCCTGTGACTCCGCTGATGTTCGGGAGTCAGAACTCCTACGGCTCGTAGAACGAGACCGGGATCTGATGGAAGGCGAGCGACTTCGCGATCTATGTTGTGGCCGGGATCGGTTTTTTACATTTACCACTGGATTGTTGTTACTCGGTGATGGCTTGGTGGCTGGAGTCTGTACGGCTGAAACGGAGGCTGTGCTGGTGGATATACAAACAGTCTGAGGCGTAGGTTTAACGGCTAGAAAGTCAGTCTGCGTGGATGCGTGTGCGACAGGGACGTGTTGAACAGCAACAGTGGTATTAGGAGTACGGCGAGCTGCTAATGCATATCCAGTAGTAGTGGTAGCAGGCTTCAGTTGTTCGAAGCGCCGTCGTGCCTCTGGAAAAGTCAGGCGTTCCTTTACACGTAGCTCCTGAATACTTTTTTCGTCCATGAATCTAGAGCACTGTCGCGAGCTGGAAGGATGACTACCGCCACAGTTCACGCAACAAGGTGGTCGAGTGCAGTTTGGGTCTTCATGTGTCGGTAGGCCACATTTCTCACAAAGTGCAGGATTGGTACACGTTACCTTAGTATGTCCGAACCGCTGACATTGAAAACAGCGCATTGGGTTCGGGACATACTGGCGGACGCTAGCACGTTCATATCCGCAATAGATGAATTCTGGTAACTTTGTCCCAGCAAAAGTGAGAAAAACCGTACGCAATGGGTATTCCTTGCCATCCTGTTTCCGTGTTAGCCGGTACGCCTGACAAACCAGTTGATCAGAGAGGCAACTTACAATTTCTTCATTTGCAAGACCGTCTAAGCTGGAGGTGGTGACTACTCCTCTGCAGGTGTTAAGCGTCTTGTGTGGGGCTACCCGGATAGGGTAGGAGCCCAACAAAGTTGCTTTCTGTAGCTTCTTCGACTGGTCCGCACTTGTGCTCTCTAATAATAAGCTGCCGTCTCGGAGACGCGTAGCGTTTTTCACAGGGCCACTGATCTTGTCGAGTTCGCGTTTTATGTAGAACGGACTTATATCTTTAAAGGTTTTGCCATCACATGCCAAGGTCATCACTATAAAAGGGTCGGTGAATGAGGTTTTGCGCGGATGCATTTTGAATAGGACCCCCATCCGGAACCGTCGGCGTCAGCCTGCCATCCGGGGGTTAAAGAAAGAAAGACACCGAATCTTCACGGTCTGTGCCGTCATGGGGACCTCACCCATGACCGAACTCATTTGTACTTCAGAAAAGCTACCCTTCAATCTCCACTGCTTGTCCGTATGGGTAAACCGTTCACCACGCACACCCTGGCTTTATGCCCCTACCACAGGAATAACCGCCTGTGGCTCCCCACTTTAGGCCGCGCATGCGTGTAATAGGCACACGCGGATTCAGGGGACTTGTGGTTGATTACACCGGGGTTCCGTCAGCGGTAACACGTCCGGTCCGTGATACTAACCCAACGCAAAACGCGGCCGTCGGGAGATTACCACAGACCGGGCCCTCAAGGAGCTACGTGGGTGTACTTGACGGTGTGGACGGGCTCCGCACCTAAGGCTACACATAGGGGCAGTGCGAAGGGTCCGCTCAACCTTCACTTTTGAGACCTCCGGAGAGCACACATGTCGGAAGCCGCGCTGAAAACCGTGGGACAGAACCACGGAGATAGGAGAGATCCCTGCTGGTGAGACAGGAGTTATAAACCTAAGACCTTAAGTACTAATAATCATAATAAAAAACTAGAAGGGGAAGAAGGTGATGCTTACTGACAAGCAGTAGCTACACGTGGCACAGTTGATGGAGATGAAGGGGATGAATTGAGGGTGAATGGCTAGGGACCCCGGGATCGCCAATCCCGTACCTACCGTAGTAGGTCCCTGGGGGGAAATACCAGAGCCTCTTCTGCCAGTTTTCAGGGTTACTGATGGGCCTTCTCGGCAGCCGTAGCGGTCCTGGGGTACACCAAGTCCCCACCGTACATCACCCCATCAGTCAGTCCCCTACTTCCTGTTGCCCACCCCTCGGGACGAGGACCGCAGAGGTTGGATTTTGAGGGGCGTCTCTGTGAGATGATCGACTAGATCATTCACAGAATCGTGCTCATTGTAATCAAAGACAGCCAACTGGGTGTAAAGGTTCCAGTTGGCACGATCAAAGCGCCATCTAGGGTTACGTGAGGTAGACACATCGTGTGCTAAGAGACTAAGAAGACATGGGAAGTGGTCGCTGGAATGTAAATCAGAGATGACATTCCACTGCAATGAAACTGCTAACTGGGATGAACATACTGCCAAATCGATGTGCGAATAGGTGTTATAAGCGTCTGAGAGGAACGTTGGCTCTCCGGAATTCAGGAGAACCAAGTTATTGCTCTCCAAGAATTTTGCAATGAGGTGGCCTCTCGAACATGCCCGAGTTGAACCCCATAGTGGGTGATGGGCATTAAAGTCTCCAACTATTAGAAATTGTGTTGAAAGTTGGGAAACCAGATCTTCAAGGTCAATTAACGAGAGGTCATCTGATGGCAGGAGATATACATTGCAAATGCAAAATTCGATGGTTGGCAGCTTAATCCTTACAGCTACAGATTGTATATCAGATTGCAGCTGCACCGGGTCTGCAAATATGTCATCCCTGAGGAGCATCATAGTGCCCCCGTGAGCAGGAATGCCCTCTTCTGTGTCAATATCACACCGCAGTGGTGTGTAGCGTCGAATTTTAAACTTGTCTTGCGGTCGTAGCTTAGTCTCTTGTAAGCATACCATTAAGGGGTTATGCTTACTGAGCAAAAGCTCCAATTCTGGTCGATGTGCTCTTAAACCCCGCAAGTTCCATTGGAGGATAGCCATTGGAACTATGGAGATAGGTTGTAATAGGTCTTCTACATTAAGAGGACTTTAACGGTGGCCGAATCAGCTTACCCTTTTTCTTCGGTGTAGGGCTAACACCTGTTTCCTTTTCATCGGGTTTGTCCTGGCGCTTTTTCATTGCCGTTCTTGCAGTGTGGTCCGTGTCTTCCTGGTCCATTTCTTCCACGGATGAGGCCCCTTTTCCTATAGAAAACTTAGGTTCGAGGACCTCAAACCGGTTGGACACAGAGATCGACGATAATGACAGTTGTCGATCCTTGTCTTCACCAGAGGACCCCTCAGAAGATGAACTTCTAGATGCCCTAGAACTTTTTTTCCTGCCGGTCTCTTTGTTAGTAACTTTAAGAAAGTCTGATTTTGTGTAAGCGGTCTTAAACTTTTTGGGCGGTGCATCGTACACTATATTGGGCTGGACTTTCGATGAGGTTGACGGCTTTGGTGATGTCGGTGCGGACTTCTCCCTCGGCGATTTAGGTGAGAGAGGAGCCGGCCCGGATTGCTTGGTAGGCTTTCGAGCTGGTGTGGCAGTAAGGACCTTGTCTGTTATACTAGCCTCACAATCGCTGGTCTCAGTTGCGATTCCTTTCCTCGGTGCCACCTTAGCAGCTACGGAGCTGTAGGTACCGGACTTTGGCACCGAGGGTAGACGAGTACGTAGGACTTTACGGGCATCCGAGAAAGATAACTTCTCCCTTACTCGGATCTCCTGTATCGCCTTTTCCTCTAGGAATCGTGGGCACTCTCTGTGGCTGGATGGATCTTCACCAGCACAGTTGACACACTTTGCCGGGGATGTGCAGGCATCCTCGTGCTTAGACAGACCACACTGCACGCATGTTGGCATACCGCTACAAAAATCACTCGTATGACCGAAGCGCTGACATTTAAAGCACCTGAGTGGGTTTGGTATATATGGCCTAACCTCTATGGACTCATACCCTGCCCTAAGCCTTTGCGGGAGATCTACCCGATCAAAGGTCAGGAACAAGGTACGGGTAGGCACCAATTCCCCTTGCTCTCTACGTTGCACCCGGTATACTGCAGTGACACCCTGGTCTTGTAGGTTCTCCTTTATTTCTTCATTTGACATCCCGTCCAACGCACGAGTGGTGACGACCCCGCGGGAGGAGTTTAGGGTCTTGTGCACCGCAATTGTGACGGGATAGCTGCCCAATAACGTGGCTTTTATTAATGTTGCCGCCTGGGAAGTCGTGTGTGCTTCCACAAGGAGCGTGCCGTTTCTGGAGCGCGTACAGGACTTGACTGGACCGGCAATCTTATCTAATCCCTTCTGGATTATAAAAGGGTTCACTGTCAAAAAGTTCTTACCTTCCTCCTTTCTTGTTACAACTAAGTAGCGAGGACCAAAAGACTCGACTACTTCCTTTCCAGCTTGGTTAAATGATTTATTATTATTGTTATTGTTTTTAAGGTTTACCATGAAAGTTGGCGTAAGATTCATCCCCCAGTGCTCCCCACCCACCACGGAGCCCAACAAGGGGTCATCCCACTGGGATGACAGGGCTACACAGGGGATATAGCGAGCTCGCCGTCCCACTCACCCTGGAGTTCGGTACAATACCTAATCCTGGCCGATTGATTAGGGGTGGGTTAGTCCCTAACCTCCCGTTTAGGCGAAGCAGAAGCCAAAGTAGTGTATTAGTAATGCGCACCCTCCCCGAATTCAGAAAAACACTGTTACGAGCTCAGATACGCATCCCTCAACCACCAGGACTAACCTTTCCACCGACAGGGGTCTCCACGCACGGCCTACACGTGGGTGGGCCTGTTGACCGTCTCCCTCAACCACGAAGAGGAGCCCACACGAGGGAGACTGTTGGCTCGGGACCCCGGGATCGCCAATACCCGTATCTACCGTAGTAGGCCCCTGGGGGGACCATCGGGTACGAGGACAAGGATTCCCTCTCAGAGGCACAAGTAGAAAAGATCGAGAAATACCAGCTTCTCACGCCCCCCCCCCCTATGAGAGCAATTCACCCGGAGGTTGAAAACCTTATAGTACAACCTGTGGTGTTTGGCTCGAGGGGGGCTGTACCACCTGAGACAAGGGATATTCTGAGGTCGTGGGGTTTCTCCGGCAGAGAAATGGAAGACCTATCTCTCTCAATACTGAGGATGAGCTTGAACATCCATAGCTCATTCCTTGAACAAGCAAATATTCCGGACCGGCGAAGGCATAATTTTTAGATGTCCTTTTAGTTTATATTATTATCCATTCAGTTGTTTTAAAATAATGGCTAGTTACCTCCTAGCTGCCAAATTTAGTTGTTTTGGGGTACCTTTTTAGTTTTTCTTTAGTTTTTAGTGTTTTGGTTTTTAGCTATAAGTTAGTTCAGGTGCCCTTCATTGAATAAATTTTAAAATACATGATATATAAGATTCAAGGGGCAGGGAGACGGGCTCCCACATAACCCGGAATTAGGGACCCTGTGTCCCCAGAAAACTAGCCAAATGCCTCGTCATCTAATTAGTGACGCGCATGAATGGGTTAATGAGATTCCCTGTCCCATGGCGAGAGTAACTTAGACTCTCTTATGGTAGCCAAATGCATTGTCATCTAATTAGTGACGCGCATGAATGGATTACCGATGGTTAAAGCCAACCTGGCGCTACTCACTTAAGAGGGCTGACTGGACCAAATTAAAAGCAGAAATAGCCATACCAGAGGAAATAAAAGTGGGAGGAGATGTAGATCAAAAGGCAATTGAACTACAACAGGCAATAGAAGCTGCCATGAAAAGTAATATCCCGATGGTGAAAGATAACAAAAATGCAGGCGTCCCCTGGAATGACCGATTAGAAAAGCTAAGATCGAAAATGAGGACAGCCAGACGGTTATACCAACATGCTCGGGTTGACCACGAACGTCAATTCCATCTACTCACTTACCAAGAAGCAAAGAGGAAGTTCCAGCAACTACTGTATGAAGTCAGACGTGACTCTTGGGATGATTTTGCGAACCAGCAACTAACGAAAGACGTATGGGGTATCCCATACAAGCTGGCAAGGGAAAAAATCAGAAGTCCTGACTTGATATCCACAATCAAGAAACCAGATGGCCAGGTAACCAAGACCTGGAAAGAGACCATCAACACCTTAGCCGAAGCTCTTCTACCGTCAGACTCTACAGAGGATGACGACGAGGAACACAAGAACTCTAGAAATAAATACAAAGAGTGGTCCCCATCCGGAGGAATTACAATCCACTCCGCCCAAGAGGAAGTTAGACTAGCAATACAAAGACTAAAGCTGAGAAAGGCACCCGGCCCATGTGATGTGATGTGTATAAGGGCGCTCAACTACGGCGGTCATCAGCGCCCTTTAAAAAACAAGTCATGGCAAAAGCCAGATATAAAAATTTCTAAAAATATATATTATCTATAAACCTCTTAAACTACACACATATATACTAAAGAAGAAAACAACAAAAAGGATACTTGTGGTTAAATTCTAAAATCCACAGCTGAAATAAATTGTAAAACTTTGCCCACTGCCGTTTCGTCATCCGCGAGGATATCCGCCAAGCTGGCCGGCAGCTGGAGAGACCTGCGGAGACGTGCCAAGCTATAACAATCTAAAAACAAGTGACGGACAGTCAGGTCACCACTGCACAGTGGGCAAACGGGAACCGGGGTTCTATTCAATAAAAAGCTGTGGCTAAAATAACAATGCCCAATGCGCAACCGAGCCAAAATCACCTCCTCGCGGCGAGATGACCGACAGGAGGTAACCCAGGGAATCGGAAGTTCCTTGACTGATCTAAGTTTATTATTGCGGAGAGCGGACCACTCTTCCTGCCAGCAGGTTTGCACAGCTCTCCGCAATACGGCCCTAAAATCTTCCGATGTCACACATGGTAGACGAACCCTGGGCTTCGTGGTAGCCGTCTTGGCTGCCGAATCCGCCATTTCATTCCCCCGCAAGCCTATGTGACCAGGGATCCATGCACACACCACGCTAACGCCAGAAGCGTGTAAAACGTGGAGGGCATCCTGTATCCGCTGCACAATAGGGTGGTAGTTGTACAGCTGCCGTAGGCTTTGAAGTGCACTGAGGGAATCACTCAGGATTAAGCAGTTCCCCAACTTTCGTCGACGTACGTGTAAAATGGCTCGGTATATTGCATAGAGCTCTGCGGTAAAAATGGAAGTGCTAGTGTGGAATCCGAATGTATAGGGTTCGGTTCCACACACGTAAGCACAACCAACGCCATCTGAATTCTTGGACCCATCGGTGTAAATTTTTATATGGTCCTGATATCGCGATAAAAATTCCAAAAAGCATATGCGGATACTAGACATAGACATGGTAGATTTATCATGTGTGGTCATGCCCAGATCAACGTGGGACGCTCTGCACAACCAAGGAGGGTATGTCCTCTCCCCCCTGGGATACATCTTTGGCATTTCAGTATTAAGATGTCTAAGGAGCTCCCGGAAACGAAAACCAGGTGGCTTTGGTTTAATAGAAGTGTTCCTATAACGCACGTCCATGGAGGTGTTAAAGAACGGCGTAAACGTTGGATGTGTGGGCATGCAATTAAGTCCACAGCCATAATTTGCTAATAGCATGTCGCGCCTGTACTGCAGAGGAGGTTCTGCAGACTCAGCATACAGGCTTATAACTCGGCTCGTTGGAAATGCCCCAACTGCTATACGTATGCCACAATTATGGACTGTGTCTAATCTCTTCAGCACAGATGGTCGTGCTGAGCCATAAACGATACTACCATAATCTAATTTGGAACGGATGAGTGTGCGATACAGTCGCAATAACACTGTACGGTCCGCTCCCCACGATTTTCCACTTAGTACCCGCAAGATATTTAAAGATCGGTCACATCGTGCTTTCAGTTGTGCTATATGCGACGACCAACTAAGTTTTCTATCAAAGATCAAACCAAGGAACCTCGTCTCATCTGCAAAAGGTAGTAGATCAGCGCCTAGCCGGAGCCTTGGAGGTAGTCGACTCTGCTGACGCCAGAAGTTCACACAGATGGTTTTCTCAGCAGAGAATCGGAAACTGTTCTTTAAACTCCAAACCTTAAGGTTGTCCAAGGTGGTTTGAAGACGGCGCTCTATAAACGAAGTGCGCTGAGATGTACAGTAGACGGCAAAGTCATCTACGAATAGGCTTGACGAGACCCCCGGAGGTACACATTTCGAGATATAATTAATCGCAATAGCAAACAAAGTAACACTTAGCACCGATCCCTGTGGTACACCGTTCTCTTGAACGAAAAGGTTCGAAAGAACCGAGCCAACCCTTACTCGGAATACGCGGTCTTTCAAGAATTCCTGAAGGAAGAGTGGTAGGCGTCCACGTATATTCCAGGTGTGCAGAGTACGTAGCAACCCTGCACGCCAACACGTATCATAAGCCTTTTCGAGGTCAAAAAATATTCCGACTGTTTGACAGTTTTTAAGAAAGCCGTTCATAATCTGTGTCGACATGGACACAAGATGATCCACTGTTGAACGGCGTCGTCGAAAACCGCACTGGATGTTATTCAGTAGGTTGTGCGTTTCCAGCCACCATACCAACCGCCCATTTATCATGCGTTCCATCACCTTGCAGACGCAACTGGTGAGGGAAATAGGACGGTAGCTAGAAGGGAGGTGACGGTCCTTGCCAGCTTTCAAGATAGGTATGATGGTCGCTTCTCGCCACTTGTCCGGAAACGTGGCATCAACCCAAACACGGTTATAGACCTCGAGCAGGAATGCCTTACCTTCAGGTGAGAGATGTTGCAACATTTGAACGTGGATTCCGTCCGGTCCTGGTGCTGTCAGTCGCGATGATGATAGAGCGTGTTCTAACTCCGCCAAGGTGAAAAGGCGGTTATAATCTTCAAGGTTTCTGGAACTAAACAAGAAACCTTGAGATTCTACCTGAGTCTTAATTGAGATAAACTCAGGAGCACAATTACTTGAGCTAGACACCTGAGCGAAAGCACAGCCGAAGGTGTTAGCCACGACGAACGGATCAACAACAACTCCTGCAGGTGTTTTTAGACCAGCGATTGGCAAGTGGGTTGATTTTCCGGCCACGCGCCTTAACCTATCCCATACAACAGAGGAAGGTGTCCATCTGTTAAAAGATGAGACAAACTTGTTCCATGAGATCTTTTTGCTATCCTTAATTATTTGCCTAGACTGTGCACGCGCTTTCTTGTACTCAATTAGATTACTTTGGGTAGGATGTCGTTGAAATACCCGCAGAGCACGTCTACGGGCACGAATAGCATTCCGGCAGTCGTTGTTCCACCATGGTACAGGAAGTCGACCGGGTTGGGTAGCCGAACGTGGAATGCACTGTTCTGCAGCGGAAAGAATTTTCTCTGTGAGGTGATCGACTAGATCATTCACAGAATCGTGCTCGTTGTAATCAAAGACAGCCAACTGGGTGTAAAGGTTCCAGTTGGCACGATCAAAGCGCCATCTAGGGATACGTGAGGTAGACACATCGTGTGCTAAGAGACTAAGAAGACATGGGAAGTGGTCGCTGGAATGTAAATCAGAGATGACATTCCACTGCAATGAAACTGCTAACTGGGATGAACATACTGCCAAATCAATGTGCGAATAGGTGTTATACGCGTCTGAAAGGAACGTTGGCTCTCCGGAATTCAGGAGAACCAAGTTATTGCTCTCAAGGAATTTTGCAATGAGGTGGCCTCTCGAACATGCCCGAGTTGAACCCCATAGTGGGTGATGGGCATTAAAGTCTCCAACTATTAGAAATGGTGTTGAAAGTTGGGAAACCAGATCTTGAAGGTCAATTAACGAGAGGTCATCAGATGGCGGGAGATATACATTGCAAATGCAAAATTCGATTGTTGGCAGCTTAATCCTTACAGCTACAGATTGTATATCAGATTGCAGCTGTACCGGGTCTACAAATATGTCATCCCTGAGGAGCATCATAGTGCCCCCGTGAGCAGGAATGCCCTCTTCTGTGTCAATATCACACCGCAGTGGTGTGTAGCGTCGGATGTTAAACTTGTCTGGCGGTCGTAGCTTAGTCTCTTGTAAGCATACCACTAAGGGGTTATGCTTACTGAGCAAAATTTCCAGTTCTGGTCGATGAGTTCTTAAACCCCGTATGTTCCATTGGAGGATAGCCATTGGAGCTAGGGAGATAGGTTGTAAAATTGGTCTACATTAAGATGACTTTAACGGTGGCCGAATCAGCTTACCCTTTTTCTTCGGTGTAGGGCTAACACCTTTTTCTGCCGATTTCTCTTGGCGCTTTTTTGTTGCTGTTCTGTTGTCGATATCCTCTTGGTCCATCTCTTCGGCGGAGGAAGCCCCTTTCCCTAAAGAAAACTTAGGTTCGAGGGCTTCAAATTTATTGGACACCGAGATCGACGAGGATGACTGTCGTCGATCCGACTCATCAGCAGAAAGCTCTTCAGAAGAAGAGCTTCGAGATGTCCTAGAGGTTTTCTTCTTCCTAGGAGTACGGTTCGAATCTTTAAGGAAATCTGTCCTCTCGTAACTGGTCTTAAATACTTTAGGCGGCGGATCGTATATTACCGGCTTGTCATATTTAGATGTAGAAGTCGATGGTTTGGCTTGGGACGGGGCTTGGGTTTTAGTTTCCTTCGTCCGTTTAGGCGATGTATTTGCCGACGCTGGTGATGGAGTTGTGGACTTCCGTAATTGTGTGGGGACAAGAACTCTGTCTGAGATGGTAGGCTCCCCTGCACCGCAGGTTTGCGTTGCAATTTCTTTCCTAGGTACGGGTTTAGACAAGACAGAGCTATAAGTACCGGACCTAGGGACGGAGGGCAAGCGAGTACGCAGGAGCTTCCGGGCGTCCGAGAAGGAAACCTTCTCCTTAACCCGGATCTCCTGTATTGCCTTTTCTTCCACAAAACGTGGGCAGTCTCTGGAGCTAGATGAATGCTCCCCGGCACAGTTTATACATTTAATGGGCGAGGAGCACTCACCCTCGTGTAAAGCCAAACCACAGTTCACGCATGCTGGAGATCCGTTACACAGTTGGCTAGTGTGACCATAACGTTGACACTTGTAGCACCGCAGGGGGTTTGGTATATAGGGCCTAACCTCAATACTCTCGTAACCCGCCTTAATCTTTTGAGGAAGATCTACCCTATCAAAAGTAAGGAACAGGGTACGAGTAGGCAACAATTCCCCACGTTCTCTGCGCTGCACTCGGTACACACATATTACTCCCTGGTCTTTCAGGTTCTCCTGAATCTCCTCGTTGGACATACCGTCCAAAGCACGGGTGGTTACTACTCCACGCGAGGAGTTCAGGGTCTTATGTACCGTAACGGATACAGGGTAACTCCCTAGCATGCTTGCCTTCAACAAAGATGCCGCCTGGGCGTTAGATTGCGCCTCAACTAGGAGAGTGCCATTTCGCGCCCGTATACACGATTTGACCGGACCAGCAATTTTGTCTAATCCCCTCTGGATTGTAAAGGGGTTAACGGTCGTAAACTTTTGGCCTTCTTCAGTTCTACTGATTACCAAGTAGCGAGGACCACAAGACTCGGCTACTTCTTTTCCATTGCTGCAAGTTTTTTGATTATTTTTTTGGGTAAGGTTTGACATGTAAGTTGGCGAAAAAATTCATCCCCCAGTGCTCCCCACCCACCACGGAGCCCAACAAGGGGTCATCCCACTGGGATGACAGGGCTACACAGGGGATATAGCGAGCTCGCCGTCCCACTCACCCTGGAGGTCGGTACAATACCTAGTCCTGGCCGATTGATTAGGGGTGGGTTAGTCCCTAACCTCCCGTTTAGGCGAAGCAGAAGCCAAAGTAGTGTATTAGTAATGCGTACCCTCCCCGAATTCAGAAAAAGACTGTTACGAGCTCAGATACGCATCCCTCAACCACCAGGACTAACCTTTCCACCGACACGGGTCTCCACGCACGGCCTACACGTGGGTGGGCCTGTTGACCGTCTCCCTCAACCACGAAGAGGAGCCCACACGAGGGAGACTGTTGGCTCGGGACCCCGGGATCGCCAATACCCGTACCTACCAGAGTAGGCCCCTGGGGGGCACCCGGCCCAGATGGTATACCAGCAGAAGTGCTAAAAGAGATTGAGCCACAAATTACGCCATACCTTACTACACTCTTCAATGAGTGCCTAATACAGGGAAGAATACCATTGTCCTGGAAGGTAGCAAATGCCGTAATACTCAAAAAATCTCCAGAACAAGATCCAAGTGCTGCAAAATCCTACAGGCCCATCTGTCTGTTGAACATACTAGGCAAACTCCAGGAGACCCTACTGTGCAACAGACTAAATGAACACCGAAAGCTATATGGCGTAAATGAGGCCCAATATGGATTTACCCAAAGCAGGTCTACGGAGGATGCCATAAACGACACCATGAACACCATCAACGGAATTGCAGATCCATATGCTGTGGCGATATTGCTGGATATTCAAAGAGCCTTCGACAACCTATGGTGGCCAGCCCTATTTAGGAGACTCGAAGAATTGAAAACATCACCCTAGAGCCACTTCTGGAGATACTACAAAACAACAATATAGCACGTGTCACAGCGTACGCAGACGATGTAATGATCATCATTCCAGGTAGGACCAGAAAAGAGATAGAGGAAATCAGCACACAAACACTAACATTAATAAATGATTGGTGCAGGAAGAACAAATTACAACTGGCACCCCAGAAAACAACCTACATGCTAATAAAAGGAAAATTACGGAGAGACCCAATCATGAAACTGCTGGGACGAACCATCAGGAGGAACATAGACACCAGATACCTAGGATTACAATTGGACCGGAAAAGAAATTTCAAGGCACACATCCAATACATAAAAACCAAATCTGAGGCAGTCATGATGAAAATCGCAAACATTGGGCAAAACCATTTTCAGATTCCTCTCAAAAACATCAGAATATACCACAATAGCATTCTCTCTGCAATCATGTCGTATGGAGCGAGCATATGGGCAGAAAAGGCCAAAGAAATACATACCAGAAAGATTCTGAGAAGCACGCAAAGAAAAGTACTCCTACGTTTAACCGGCGCCACATCCACTACACCCACTATGGCACTACTGGTCCTCACAGGAATATGGCCGATTGACCTACAAATCAGGCTACGAGGAGCAAACTACTGGTTGAAGAACACTCCAGAAAAAGTCACTGCCATCATAGGAAAACCATGTCACAGAAAATGTGATATAAAACAAGCCCTGCTAAAAGAATGGCAACAGGAATGGGACGACGGCACGGAAGGAAGACGTGTTCATCAACTACTGCCCAACATCAAAAGTAGACTACGCACCAACCACCTCAACCCGACAAAAGGACTCATACATTACATCACGGGCCATTGCCCATATAAGACATACTTAAAACGAATCGGGAAAACAAACTCGTCCAGATGCGAACCGTGCCAAACGGAAGATACTCCTGAACACGTCACCTTTCTATGCCCGAAGTATAACCCTGAAGCACATCCTCTTAGACTAACATTAGAGAACAAAACTACAACATAAATACTTCAAGACAGCACACTAACATCCAACCTACAACGACTGACAAATATCATCTCAACAGCCGCATTAAAAACCTACAGGGAACGAGGTCCACGAATGATTGTGCAAGCACCTGTTACCAGAAGAACCTCAGCAAGGCTTCAAAACCCACGAGAGCGTAGACCTACAACTCAAACAGAGGACCGACCCTATGGCAGCAACAAAATCAATAGAAGACGACACTACGTGGTAGCTGTAAGAACAAGATGACATTATCAACATAGCTTTGACTTAAGTTTTAGTTATAAGAATAAAATATTGTAAAGTAGAATTAAGTTAGTTTAGGAACATAATTGTAAAAGTAAATTAGGTAGACACATCTGCAAAACCAAAAGATTGTAAGAACCATTTGTAAACGAAATGTAAACAAAATAATAAATAAAGATCAAGCCGTCCTGATTAAAAGAAAATAAGGCATCAGGACTTAAGATAGCAGAATATATTTTTTATTTTTTTATATTTTTTATTTTTTTTTATTTTTTATTTTTTATATATTTTTTATTTTTTTGTCAGATTCATGGGGGGCGGGACCCCGAGAGCGATTCAGAATTCCGTATTAGTTGCAAAAGTGCTATAGGGCCTTGGCGCAGTGGTGCACTGTCAAGGTTCCTAACTGCTCTCAGGGTGCTCCCACGTCCACGCCGTCCGCCCCGGGCAACGCCACTATTCAATTAGTGGCGGCTAAGTGGAGCTGCACCAGGAACATACTGTAGATGGAGACAGAGAAGCAAACTTTTAAGCCTTCGGGCTCCAAAACCAATGATGAGGTCAACCAGGCGACCCCTATCAGCGGAGTCTATGGACTCTATCCCAGATAATGAGTCTAGAGTCAACCAGGCGACTCGAAATACATTACCAGAATGTAGGGTCAACCTGGCGACCCGATACGGACAATCCAGCAAGGATTCTGGGGTCAACGTGGTGACCCCAGTAAAACATAAAGTAAAGAATCCAGTGGTCAACTTGGCGACCGAAACTAAACAATCCACAAAAGACCCAGAGGTCAACTTGGCGGCCTCGAACCCTAACAAGGATACCCCTAAAGACTCTGGGGTCAACTTGGCGACCCCAGTAAAACAAAAAGTTAAGAATCCAGTGGTCAACGTGGCAACCAAAACTAAACAATCCACAAAAGACCCAGAGGTCAACTTGACGGCCCCGAACCCTAACAAGGATATCTCCAAAGACTCTGGGGTCAACGTGGCGACCCCAGTAAAACATAAAGTAAAGAATCCAGTGGTCAACTTGGCGACCAAAACTAAACAATCCACCAAAGACCCAGAGGTCACCTTGGCGACCTCGAACCCTAACAAGGATACCCCTAAGGACTCTGGGGTCAACGTGGCGACCCCTGTAAAACAAGAAGTAAAGAATCCAGTGGTCAACGTGGTGACCAAAACTAAACAATCCACAAAAGACCCAGAGGTCAACTTGGCGGCCTCGAACCCTATCAAGGATATCTCCAAAGACTCTGGGGTCAACGTGGCGACCCCAGTAAAACAAAAAGTAAAGATTCCTGTGGTCAACTTGGCGACCCAATCTAAACAGTCCACGAAAGACCTTGAGGTCAACTTGGCGGCCTCGAACCCTAACAAGGACAACTTCAAGGACGCTGGAGTCAACTTGGCGACCCCTGGCAAGCAACGAACAAAGAATCCTGTGATCAACCTGGAGACCCAACACAAACAAAAAGCAAAGGACACAGAGATCAACCTGGCGACCTCTACTTTACAACCAGACAAGTCTTCGGTCAACCATATCAACCAGGCGATCAACCAGGCGATTACAGAGGAGAACAGAGCCCCTCAACCCAGTGATGAGGCAGCTCCAACGTCAGATGAAGAGGAAGAAGGCCCAGCAGATAAAGAAAGACATAACCCACCAGGCAACACACCCTCGTCGAGCGCTGGGAGGGAATTCAACAGCATACTCCTAGAAGTGCAAATAATGATCTCCAAGCAAAAATTCAACTGTGAGAAAAAAGAGTACTTCCGCTCGCTCCTCGGGAAATGCCAAAACCTATATCAGGAAAAACTGCTAGAAACTACAGCACTTCGAGCAGAAATCAATACCCTGAGGGACGTCCAGATTAGATCAACTTCAAAAGTCAACGAAGTCCCACAATATCAGCAGTCCTAGCCGACCCACGTATGCGCAAGTAGTACAGGAAACTAACAGATATGTGGATAAAAGACCAGTCCACCGACGCGAACCACCAAGGAACACCATCTTCATCAAATCCACGACGGGAAAATCAACTAGACAAATACAAGATGTATTCACAAAATCCCTGAACCAGGGACGAGATGGCATCAAAATAACCGCTATAAGAGCGACGGAAAACTTCGTCATAGTGGACACAGAGAGTAAGGAGGACCTGGAGAAAATAAGAAATGATGAAACCTTAAGAAAAGAAAACCTCGAATTTGAACTTCCAAGGAAAAGGAAACCCCTTCTTATCTTATACGACGTCATAACAGGAACCAAGGATGAGGACATCAAGGAATATATATATATATATATATATATATATATATATATATATACAAGCAGAACCTGGAAGGCATAATAGACAAAGAAGAATTTGATAAGGATGTCAACTTAAGATTTAAGACGGGCCCAAAAGGAAGAACCACAGTTCACCATGTAATCGAAGCTTCGCCTAAGATTTGCAGAATTCTCCTGGAAAAAGGACGTTTATAGTGGTGCCATAGGCCTTCTCCAGGTCGAGGAACACGCCCACGGCGTGCTGTTTCAGTAGAAAGGCATCGGAAATATACCCCTCAAGGCGTGTTAGATTATCGACACTTGAGCGATGGCGACGAAAACCGCATTGCAAGTTGGACAGATGGTTATGTTTTTCTAGCCACCAATTTAACCGAGCATTTATCATCCGCTCGAAGGTCTTACAGATGACACTCGTCAGGCAAATGGGGCGGTAGCTAGATGGTAGCGTGCGGTCCTTTCCGGGTCGAGGGATGGGGATGACAATACCCTCTCGCCAGGAGGAAGGGAAAACCCGCTCATGCCAAATGCGGTTATAGATGTTTAAAAGGAAACAGCGCCTCCGATGGAAGATGTAGCAGCATCTGTCGGTGTACGTCATCGGGACCTGGAGAAGAATCCTTTGCTAACGCTAGAGAATGGGCGAGCTCGGCAGCGGTAAACGGTTGGTTGTACAGGTCGGTGCAGTCACTATTAAAATTTAGTTGTATCCGCTCCGCCTTTTCCTTAATAGGCAGGAAGAGAGCGTCATAGCGGGCAGTTTGGCTAGTAGCAGCAAATGTTGTAGCTAGGGCTTCTGCTATGTCCTGCTCGGTGGTGCACATGGAACCGTTGATGGCAAGGCCCGGAATTACCGTCCGGCGATACTTGCCATACATCCGCTGAACAGCTGACCATACTTGTTGGGTAGAGCTGCGCCGGGAAAGCGAAAAAGAATGATGGTGGTTTTGGGCGCTCAACAGCGCGGTCATCAGCGCCCCTAAAAAGCTAATCATGACAAGACTAGATTAAAACAACCAAGTGGTGTCCAGCCTAAATAATACACACACTTCGTGCGTCAAAACTAAAACATGCTTAAAAACATTCGACAGTTAAAATGGATAGAAAGTTAAAAGCTAAATTCTAAAATTGAGAGTATAAAAGAACTTAAAAACTTTGGCCACAGCTTTTTGGTCGTCCGCCAATACCTCTGGCAAGCTAGCCGGCAGCTGGAGGGACCGGCGAAGGCGAGCCAGGTTAGAGCAGCTAATTAAAACATGGCGGACAGAGAGGGCATCCCCGCAAAGCGGGCAAACTGGGGCGGGGTCCTTGTTAAAACGATAAGAATGCGTAAAGAAACAGTGGCCTATGCGCAACCGAGCCAAGTGCACTTCTTCTCGACGGGATGGACGGCAAGAGGTTACCCAACACACTGGGTCGTCCTTCACAGAGCGGAGCTTATTTCCGCAAAGAGCGGACCACTCTGCGCGCCAGGAGGACAACACGGCTATCCGCATCACAAAACGAAAGTCCTCCGAACAGACGAAGGGTACTCTGGTCTTTGGCTGACTGACAGCCGACTTTGCCGCCGAATCCGCCAGTTCATTCCCTGGTAAGCCAACGTGTCCAGGCACCCATGCACATACCACGCTAACACCCGAGGTGTCTAAAACGTGGAGGGCGTCCTGGGTTCGCTGTACAATGGGATGGTAGCTGTACAGCTGCCGAAGGCTTTGAAGTGCACTCAGGGAATCACTAAAAATAACGCAGTCGCCTATCTGGTGTCGTCGTACATATAAAACGGCTCGGTAGATCGCATAAATTTCAGCGCTAAAAATTGAGGTGCAGCTGTGGAAACCGAATGTATAGGGTTCGGTTCCACAGACAAACGCACACCCTACACCTTCTGGGCTCTTGGAGCCATCAGAATAAATTAAAACCCGATCGTTAAAACGGGATAAAAATTCTAGGAAACACGTACGTATACTACTGGGAGCCATCAGTGACTTCTTGCACCGTGTCATGCCCAGATCCACGTGGGAAAATTCACGTAGCCAGGGTGGGTACACTCTCTCGCTCTTAAGGAACATTTTAGGCAGATGGAGGTGAAGCCTTGTAATAAGCTCCCGAAAACGAAAACCAGGTGGCTTTGGAAAACGGGAGGTGTTCCTATAACGGTCGTCTTGTGACGTGTTGAAAAAAGGAACAAACGATGGATGCTTTGGCATGCAATGTAGACCACAGCCATAATTCCCTAGTAAAATATCACGCCGGCGCTGCAGAGGCGGTTCTGCAGCTTCGGCATACAGGCTTATGACGGGGCTAGTGGGAAAAGCCCCAATAGCAATACGAATGCCACGATTATGGACTGCGTCTAATTTTTTCAACACAGATGGACGTGCTGAGCCGTATATGATGCAACCATAGTCCAACTTGGAGCGAATGAGACTGCGGTAGAGTCGTAGCAACACCGTGCGGTCGGCTCCCCAGGACTTCCCACTGAGTACCCGCAGGATATTTAGGGAACGGTCACAGCTGGCCTTCAGTTGTGTTATATGCGAGGACCAGCTGAGCTTTCTATCAAGCACCAAACCAAGGAATCTCGTCTCGTCTGCAAACGGTAGTTTATGAGGTCCCAATCGGAGCGTAGGTGGTAATCGACTCCGATGGCGCCAGAAGTTCACGCAAATGCTTTTCTCAGCTGAGAAGCGAAAACCGTTTCTTAAGCTCCAATCGAAAAGATTATCCAAGCATCGCTGTAGACGGCGCTCCAGAAACGGTGTTCGCTGGGAGGTACAGTAGACCGCAAAGTCGTCTACGAATAAGCAGGACGAGACTCCTGGAGGAACGCATTGCGAGATGGAGTTGATAGCGATGGCAAATAGCGTGACACTAAGTACCGAACCCTGGGGTACTCCATTCTCCTGAATAAAAGGAGTAGAATAAACCGAGCCGACCCTTACTCGGAAGGAGTGGTCCTTCAGGAACTCCTGAACAAAAATTGGCAGGCGACCATGAATGTTCCAGGAGTGCAGAGTGCGTAGTATTCCTACACGCCAACAGGTATCATAAGCCCGCACTAAGTCAAAAAAAAAATCCCGATGGTTTGGCACTTCTTAAGGAAGCCGTTCATTATTTGTGTCGAGAGCGACACAAGGTGGTCCACTGTTGAACGGCGTCGGCGGAAACCGCATTGGATGTTTGTTAGAAGGTGATGTCGTTCCAGCCACCACATTAACCGTCCGTTAATCATGCGTTCCAGCACCTTGCATGTACAACTTGTGAGAGAAATAGGGCGGTAGCTGGAAGAGAGATGCCGCTCCTTTCCGGGCTTCAGTATGGGTATTATGGTGGCTTCTCGCCACCGTTCGGGGAAACTCCCTTCCACCCATATCCGATTATAGACCTCCAGCAGGAAGGTCTTGCCCTCAGGGGAGAGCTGTTGCAGCATTTGCATGTGGATTCCGTCCGGGCCTGGTGCAGATAGTCGCGAAGCTGAAAGGGCGTGTTCCAACTCTGCCATAGTGAAGAGGCGGTTGTAAACTTCACTATTTCTGGAATGAAAGCAGAGAGCTTGAGATTCGACCTGAGCCTTAATGGACAGGAACTCAGGCGCGTAATTATCCGAGCTGGACACTTGAGCGAAAGCGCTGCCAAAAGTGTTAGCCACATCGGACGGATCCACAACGACCCCTGCACGTGTCTTCAGACCTGCAATCGGCATGTGTGTCGGTTTTCCGGCCACGCGCCTTAGCTTATTCCATACAACAGAGGAGGGTGTATGGCGATTAAAAGAAGATACAAAGGTATTCCACGATGCCTTTTTGCTGTCCCTAATTATTTGCCTGCACCTAGCACGCATTTTCTTGTAGGCAATCAGGTTATCCAAGGTAGGGTGTCTTTGGAAGAACCGCAGAGCGCGTCTGCGGTCACGAATAGCGTTCCGGCAATCAGGGGTCCACCACGGAACAGGAACTCGATGGGGAGCAGCACTAGAATGGGGAATAGCCCGCTCTGCTGCAGAAAGAATCTGGTCGGTGAGGTGTCCCACCAAGTCATTCACAGACTCATGCTCGTAACTAAAAACAGCCAACTGGGTGTAAAGGGCCCAGTTGGCATGATCGAAGCGCCAGGCAGGCCCACGGGTGGAGGGTACGTATGGTACCAGGAGAGTCACGAGACATGGAAAGTGATCGCTAGAGTGCAAGTCAGAGATGATATTCCATTGTAAAGAGGCTGCTAGCTGTGGTGAGCAAACCGCCAAATCAAGGTGCGACATGGAGTGGAATGCATCCGAAAGAAAGGTTGGTTCTCCGGTGTTCAGGAGAACTAGGTTATTGTTGTCCAGGAATTTCGCGATGACTTTACCTCTGGCACAAGATTTGGTGAAACCCCAGAGAGGGTGGTGGGCGTTGAAGTCTCCCACCAGCAGAAAAGGTGTGGGTAACTGCAGAATCAGGTCTTGCAGCTCAGTGAGTGAGAGGTCCTCAGAAGGTGGGGCATAGATAGAACAAAGGGTGAATTGTAACGACGGCAGGGTAATGTGGACAGCCACTGATTGAATGTCTGTTTGTAGAGGTAAAGCATCGAAGTATATATCATCTCTGACCAGCATTAAAGTGCCTCCGTGCGCTGGACTACCCTCTTCTGGTTCTACATCACACCGTATAGGGGTATACCGTGAGATATTACAGGAGGCCGTGGGACGGAGCTTTGTCTCCTGTAAGCATACAGCCAAAGGTCTGTGCTTATGGAGCAACAGATCAAGCTCCGACCGACGCGTCCGGAGTCCCCGGATGTTCCAATATAGGATAGCCGTGGTGGTAGTGGAATATGATATTATTAGCTAAGGCAGATTAAGATGACTTCGGTGGTGGCCGAATCAGTTTACCCTTCTTTTTCGGTGTTGGGCTAACACCTGGTATGTCCTGTTTATCCTGCCGCTTTTTAACAAGCATTCTGGCAGTGTGATCACCATCCTCCTGCTCCATTTCCTCTGCGGAAGAGGCCCCTTTCCCCATAGAGAACTTGGGTTCCAGAACCTCGAACCGATTGGAGACTGAGACCGACGAAGATGAAAGTTGTCGGTCCGATTCCTCACCAGAAGACTCAGAGGAAGAACTTCGAGATGCCTTCTTACCTTTCTTTTTCTTGGTCGTGCCACTCGTATCCTTGAGGAAATCTGATCTCTGATAGCTGGTCTTAAACTTTAGCGGCGGTGCATCGTAAACTACAGGTGTCTTAGTTTTTGTGGTTGTGGCAGATGTTTTTGATGGCGACAGTGCCGACTTCTTCGCCGATGCAGGTGAGGTAGATGTAGACGGTGACGGCTTTGACCGCTGCGGAGCTCGTGTGGCAGTGATAATTCTGTCCGATATGGTGGCCTCACAATCGCTGGTTTGGGTTGCGATTTCCTTTTTCGGTACCGGCTTAGCTGCTATTGAGCTGTATGTACCGGACCGCGGAACGGACGGTTGACGATTACATAGAAGTTTCCGGGCTTCAGAGAAGGATACTTTCTCCTTAACCCGGATCTCCTGTATCGCCTTTTCCTCCAGGAAGCGTGGGCACTCTCGGTAGCTAGAGGGGTGTGCACCAGCACAGTTAACACATTTTGCCGGGGATGTGCAGGCATCTTCGTGTTTTGGCAGGCCACACTCCACGCACATGGGCACACCAGTACAGAAATTGCTCGTATGGCCAAAACGCTGACAGTTGAAGCACCGCAGTGGACTAGGTATATAGGGTCTAATTTGAATGGTCTCATACCCTGCCCTGAGTCGTTGCGGGAGGTCTACCCGATCAAACGTCAGGAACAGGGTACGGGTAGGCACCAGTTCTCCACGCTCCCGTCGCTGCACCCGGTAAACAGCCGTTACGCCTTGGTCTTTTAGGTTCTCTACGATCTCCTCATTAGTCATGCCATCTAGAGCGCGGGTGTTGACTACTCCGCGCGAGGAGTTAAGCTTCTTATGCACACTGATGTTCACAGGGTAACTGCCCAAAAGGTTCGCCTTCAATATTACCGCTGCCTGGGAGACTGAATGAGCTTCTACCAGGAGCGTGCCATTCCGCGATCGAGTGCAGGATTTCACCGGACCAGCTATCTTGTCCAATCCCTTTTGTATGACAAAAGGGTTCAGAGACAGAAAAGTCTTCCCTTCTTCGGTTCTAGATACGACTAAGTAGCGAGGACCACAGGCTTCAGCTACTTCTTCTCCACTAACCTTCACAGTTTTGAGTTTAATAGAGTGCACCATTGCGGTAAGGTCCTCCACCATTGCAGACGTCTCCGATGGCGTGCTCACATCCTGGGCGCCACCCCGGCTTAGGTGAGAGTCCTGGCCTGGACCTTGCTCACCCTAGGGTCACACCTCCCAGTGTAAAGACAGAGGGACCCAATCGCCTTCAGGAGTGTAACAGCTCATGCAATGGCCCCTCCCCGGGACTGACCTTTATCAGCGGATACGAGCACAGTCCTACATGGTAACAAGGGGCTGGGAGTTACGCGTTACCCAGTCACCCCTTGCGCTTCCCGCTCCGACCACCCGCGCTATGTTACCCATCAGACATGTGCTCAGGGAGGAAAACGAAAAATAACAGAAAATAAATAAATGGGGTCAAACACCGAAGTGGACCATATTTTGGGCGTTTGAAGGAACACTCACCTCGCGGAGGAACCCAATCGAGAGATTACACCAGAGCCTCTTCTGCCAGTTTTCGGGGTTACTGATGGGCCTTCTCGGCGGCCGTAGCGGTCCTGGGGTACACCAAGTCCCCACCGTACATCACCCCATCAGTCAGTCCCCTACTTCCTGTTGCCCACCCCTCGGGACGAGGACCGCAGAGGTTGGATTTTGAGGGGCCCGGGAAAGCGAAGACACATAGGCTTCCCAAGATGTACGCTTAGCCTTGCGCAGTATAAAGCGTGCCCTAGCGCGAGAACGTTTGAAGTTCCCTTCAGTCGGGTGCCGCTGAAAAACGCGCAAAGCACGTTTGCGTGCTTTGACTGCCAAACTGCATTCCTCAGACCACCACGGTACAGGGATATGCCGTGGTGTAGATGAACCTCGAGGAATGCTGGATTCTGCTGCGAGCAGGATCGAGCCAGTAAAATATTCGACCATTTCGTCGATGGTGTCGAAACCATGGTCGATGAGGTGTATGAGGGATTGGAATTTTCCCCAGTTAGCTTTGGAAATAATCCAGCGAGGATGTCGAGAAGGTACACATTGGCGGCCAGAAAAATGTATGTTAATGGGGTAATGATCAGTGCCAAAGAGGTCGGAAAGTACTGACCACTCAAGTAGTGGTACTAATGACGGACTGCAGAAAGAAAGGTCTAGTACGGAATGTGTACCATAAGCGGATGATAGGAATGTCGGGTCACTAGTATTTAGCAGAAGCAGGTCAGACTTTTCGAAGACGTCTACGAGGAGACATCCACGGGCGTCATCAGTGTCTGATCCCCAGAGCGTGTGCTTGGCATTCAAATCTCCCACAAGGAGTAGTGGTGGGGGGAGCTGAGCCAATAGAGCTTGAAGATCACGCTCTGGAACTATACTGAGCGGCGGCAGGTACATGTTGCATATGGTAAAACTGATCCTCTCCAGCTGTAGCCGAACGGCCACAGCTTGCAATGGTGTGGTGAGAGGAACGCTGGCGGCTGAGATGTTAGGCGCCACTAAGGTAGCAACGCCACCGCTTGCACGCATACCTGCAAGAGAGTCGCTTCTAAAGGCAGAGAAAGAGTGAAGGTGTAACGAGTGATTGGGATGTAAGTGGGTTTCCTGGAGGCAAATAATTGATGGTGACCGTTGAGAAACTAATTGTTGTAGGTCTTGAGCACGAGCTCGAAAACCATTGACATTCCACTGGATTATTTCCATGAAGAGTTTTTAATGGGCCGTTTTAACCTTTTTCTTGACCTTGGCTGACCTGGGCCCTACGATTCGAAAGTCGTTAGCCTCCTGTGACTCCGCTGATCGGGAGTCAGAATTCCTACGGCTCGTAGAACGAGACCGGGATCTAACAGAAGGTGAGCGACTTCGCGATCTATGTTGTGGTCGGGATCGGTTTTTCGCATTTACTACGGGATGGTTGTTACCCGCTGATGGCTTAGTGGCTGGAGTCTGTACGGCTGAAGCGGAGGCTGTGCTGGTGGATACACAAACAGTCTGAGACGTGGGTTTAACGGCTAGAAAGTCAGTCTGCGTGGATGCGTGGGCGACAGGGACGTGTTGAACAGCAACAGTGGTATTAGGAGTACGGCGAGCTGCTGATGCATATCCAGTAGTAGTGGTAGCAGGCTTCAGTTGTTCGAAGCGCCGTCGTGCCTCTGGAAAAGTCAGGCGTTCTTTGACATGTAGCTCCTGAATGCTTTTTTCGTCCATGAATCTAGGACACTGTCGCGAGCTGGAGGGATGACTACCGCCACAGTTCACGCAACAAGGTGTTCGACTGCAGTAAGGATCGTCGTGCTTCGGTAGGCGACATTGCTCACAAAGAGCAGGATTGGTACATGTGACCTTCGTATGTCCGAACCGCTGACATTGGAAGCAGCGCATGGGGTTCGGGACATACTGCCGGACGCTAGCACGTTCGTAGCCGCAATATATGTATTCGGGTAACTTCGTCCCAGCAAAAGTTAGAAATACCGTACGTAGTGGGTACTCCTTGCCATCTTGTTTCCGTGTTAAGCGGTACGCCTGACAAACAAGTTGATCAGAGAGGCAACCTACTATTTCTTCTTTCGCTAGACCATCTAGGCTGGAGGTGGTGAGTACTCCTCTGCAGGTGTTAAGAGTTTTGTGTGGGCCTACCCGGATCGGGTAGGAGCCCAACAAAGTCGCCTTTTGCAGTTTTTTAGATTGCTCTGCAGTTGTGGTCTCTAATAGTAGGTTGCCGTCTCTGAGACGCGTAGCGTTTTTGACAGGGCCACTGATTTTATCTATTTCACGCGTTATGTAGAATGGGCTAATATCCTTAAACGTTTTTCCATCGCATGCCAAGGTCATCAATAAATAAGGGTCAATGAAGGAGGTTTTGCGCGGAGACATGATGATAGAGACCCCCATCCGGAACCGTCGGCGTCAGCCTGCCATCCGGGGGTTAAAGAAAAAGACACCTAATCTTCACGGTCTGTGCCGTCATGGGGACCTCACCCATGACCGATCTCATTTGTACCTCAGAAAAGCTACCCTTCAATATCCACTGCTTGTCCGTATGGGTAAACCGTTCACCACGCACACCCCGGCTTTATGCCCCTACCACAGGAATAACCGCCTGTGGCTCCCCACTTTAGGCCGCGCATGCGTGTAATAGGCACACGCGGATTCAGGGGACTTGTGGTTGATACACCGGGGTTCCGTCAGCGGTAACACGTCCGGTCCGTGATACTAACCCAACGGCAAACACGGCCGTCGGGAGATTAACACAAACCGGGCCCTCAAGGAGCTACGTGGGTGTACTTGACGGTGTGGACGGGCTCCGCACCTAAGGCTACACATAGGGGCAGTGCGAAGGGTCCGCTCAACCTTCACTTTTGAGACCTCCGGAGAGCACACATGTCGGAAGCCGCGCTGAAAACCGTGGGACAGAACCACGGAGATAGGAGAGATCCCTGCTGGTGAGACAGGAGTTATAAACCTAAGACCTTACGTGCTAATAAGAATAATAAAGAACTAGAAGAGGAGGAATGTGATGCTTACTGACAAGCAGTAGCTACACGTGGCACAGTTGATGGAGAGTGTGAGTGAGTGAGTGTGTGTTGTTTAAGGGCCCGTCGACAACTAGGTCATTTGGGCCCTAAGTCAACTTTAAAACCTAAAAGCTACCCAGATTTCGCTAAAAGGTTAAAATAAAATAAAAACACTCAACGTTTAAAAGCACATAAAAACTCATCCCAGACCCAATAATTAAAACCACTAAAATTAATAAATATAAAATTCAAGTCAGACTTGTTTATTAAAACCAATTTCCTCCACAAACCGCAGCGCCTTATCTACGGCCACTGGGTCATCCCCTAAAACATTGAGCAAGTTAGCCCTTAGGCCCAAAGACTGGCGAACGCGGGTGTACTGCGGGCAATCCAGCAGTACATGCCGTACAGTGAGGCGTACTGCACACGGGGCACACACAGGGGCCGGTTCCCCTCTCAAAAGATGGCCATGAGTTGCACGTGTGTGCCCAATTCTGAGCCGGGTGAGTATCACCTCGGCTCGCCGGTTATCCCTGCAGGAAGTTAGCCAGGGTCGTACGCTCTCCTTTATTGCCCGGAGTTGTGTGCCTTGTAAAGCTGTCCAGGATTGCTGCCAAGCAGATAGTAGGTGGCGACGGAAAAAACGTTGCACATCCTGGTATGGCACAGTAGTTGTTAAACTCCGGGGCAAACGGCAAGCGAGCTTTGCAGCCGCGTCCGCCTCCTCGTTTCCGGAAATCCCCACATGGCCTGGGATCCAAGTAAAAACGAAGTTGTACCCGCGCATGAGCATTTGCGAGATCTGGGCCTGTATTTTTAAAACGAGGGTCTGAGTGGCAGTGTGCTGTTGCAAGGCCTGAAGCGCACTCAGAGAGTCAGTGCAGACAATAAAAGAGCCAGGAGCTAACTTGCAAATAAAAAGGAGCAGGTAAAGGATGGCATACAACTCTGCTGAGAAGACCGAAGTAGAGTCCAGAAGGCGAAATTTATGAGCCTCACCGTTAATAAAGAAAGCGCAACCCGTAGTGCTACCTAGCTGAGAACCGTCTGTAAAGACCGGAACATAGCTAGGGTAACGGCCCAGTAGTTCGGCAAAAAGTTGTTGGAACACCGAATGTGGAGTAGCGAGTTTAGAGTTGCTGGAAAGTGCGAGATCGAACCGCGCACGATCCAGTTGCCAAGCAGGATAAGGGCTGATGGACGACCTCTCCACGCGAGGCATTCGGAGGCCATGGGAATGTAGGAGATCCCGAAATCTTATTCCCATGGGGCGTGTCCGAGAACCAGGGCGCATATAACGGTGGACTAAATCTGGACTCAAAACTGGTTTAAAACAAGGATGATTGGGATAACTAGCCAACTTCGAGACGTATGAGCAGAGTAACAGCGAGCGACGAATATGGAGTGGAGGTTCGCCTGAGTCTGCATACAGGCAGTCGACTCGACTGGTGCGGAAAGCTCCTGTGGCAAGGCGGATGCCAGTATGATGCACGGTGTCTAAAAGGCGAAGTTTAGAGGCGGTCGCTGCGCCATAAATAAAACTACCATAGTCCAGCTTGGACCGAACCAGAGAGCGGTACAGCCTTAACATTACCGTGCGATCGCCCCCCCAAGATGCTCCAGATAATACCTTGAGCACCCGAAGAGAACGATCGCAAGAGGCTCGAAGGTGACGAATGTGGTGCTCCCAATTTAGTTGTCGGTCCAAGTAGAGGCCCAAGAACTTCAGGTGCGAGACAAATGGCAGGGGTGTGCCGTTCAAATGAAGATCCGGAGGCGGGTGTATACCTCGCAGGCGGTGAAAGTGGATACACTGCGTCTTCGCAGCTGAAAAACGGAAGCCGGTTTGAAGCGCCCAAGCTGCCAGCTGGGTAATGGTCAGCTGTAGTTGGCGCTCAATGTGATCTATGTTGGCAGACCTATAATAGACTGCAAAGTCGTCAACATAGAGGGATGATGGAATTCCACTTCTAACGGCACTAGTGATTCCGTTAATCGCTACGGCAAAAAGGGTGACGCTCAAAATTGACCCTTGAGGTACGCCGTTCTCCTGTATCCGCTCCCGTGATATCGTGTTTCCTATGCGAACCCGAAAACGGCGAAGTTTTAAAAAGTTGCATAGGAATTCGGGTAGATGACCACGCATACCGTAACCATGTAGGTTACGGAGTATGCCATACCGCCAGGTGGTGTCATAAGCCTTCTCCAGGTCGAGGAACACGCCCACGGCGTGCTGTTTCAGTAGAAACGCATCGGAAATATAACCCTCAAGGCGTGTTAGATTATCGACACTTGAGCGATGGCGACGAAAACCGCATTGCAAGTTGGACAGATGGTTATGTTTTTCTAGCCACCAATTTAACCGAGCGTTTATCATTCGCTCCATGGTCTTGCAGATGACACTCGTCAGGCAAATGGGGCGGTAGCTAGATGGTAGCGTGCGGTCCTTTCCGGGTCGAGGGATGGGGATGACAATACCCTCTCGCCAGGAGGAAGGGAAAACGCGCTCATGCCAAATGCGGTTATAGATGTTTAAAAGGAAGCACAGCGCCTCAGATGGAAGATGTAGCAGCATCTGTCGGTGTACGTCATCGGGACCTGGAGAAGAATCCTTTGCTAACGCCAGAGAATGGGCGAGCTCGGCTGCGGTAAAAGGTTGGTTGTACGGCTCGGTGCAGTCACTATTAAAATTAAGTGGTACCCGCTCCGCCCTTTCCTTAATAGGCAGGAAGAGAGCGTCATAGCGGGCAGTTTGGCTCGTGGCAGCAAATGTGTTAGCTAGGGTTTCTGCTATTTCCTGTTCGGTGGTGCACATGGAACCGTTGATGGCAAGGCCGGGAATTACCGTCCGGCGATACTTGCCATACATCCGCCGAACAGCTGACCATACTTGTTGGGTAGAGCTGCGCCGGGAAAGCGAAGACACATAGGCTTCCCAAGATGTACGCTTTGCGTTGCGCAGTATAAAGCGTGCCCTAGCGCGAGAACGTTTGAAGGCGACAAAGTTTCCTTCAGTCGGGTGCCGCTGAAAAACGCGCAAAGCACGTTTGCGTGCTTTGATAGCCAAACTGCATTCCTCGGACCACCACGGTACAGGGATACGACGTGGTGTAGTTGAACCTCGAGGAATGCTGGATTCTGCTGCGAGAAGGATCGAGCAAGTAAAATATTCGACCATTTCATCGATGGTGTCGAAATTATCGTCGATGAGGTGTATGAGGGATTGGAATTTTCCCCAGTTAGCTTTGGAAATAATCCAGCGAGGATGTCGAGAAGGTACACATTGGCGGCCAGAAAAATGAATATTAATGGGGTAATGATCACTGCCGAAGAGGTCGGAAAGTACTGACCACTCGAGTAGTGGTACTAATGAAGGACTGCAGAAAGAAAGGTCTAGTACGGAATGTGTACCATAAGCGGATGATAGGAATGTCGGGTCCCCAGTATTTAGCAGAAGCAGGTCAGACTTGTCGAAGACGTCTACGAGGAGGCATCCACGGGCGTCATCAGTGTCCGATCCCCAGAGCGTGTGCTTGGCATTCAAATCTCCCACAAGGAGTAGTGGTGAGGGGAGCTGAGCCAATAGAGCTAGAAGATCACGCTCTGGAACTATACTGAGCGGCGGCAGGTACATGTTGCAGATGGTAATACTGATGCTCTCCAGCTGTAGCCGAACGGCCACAGCTTGCAAGGGTGTGGTGAGAGGAACGTTGGCGGCTGAGATGTTAGGCGCCACTAAGGTAGCAACGCCACCGCTTGCACGCATACCTGCAAGAGAGTCGCTTCTAAAGGCAGAGAAAGAGTGAAGGTGTAACGAGTGATTGGGATGTAAGTGGGTTTCCTGGAGACAAATAACTGATGGTGACCGTTGAGAAACTAAATGTTGTAGGTCTTGAGCACGAGCTCGAAAACCATTGACATTCCACTGGATTATTTCCATGAAGAGTTTTTAATGGGCCGTTTTAACCTTTCTCTTGACCTTGGCTGACCTGGGCCCTACGATTCGAAAATCGTTAGCCTCCTGTGACTCCGCTGATGATCGGGAGTGAGAACTCCTACGGCTCGTAGAACGAGACCGGGATCTAACAGAAGGCGAGCGACTTCGCGATCTATGTTGTGGTCGGGAGCGGTTTTTCGCATTTACTACGGGTTGGTTGTTACCCGCTGATGGCTTGGTGGCTGGAGTCTGTACGGCTGAAGCGGAGGCTGTGCTGGTGGATACACAAACAGTCTGAGACGTGGGCTTAACGGCTAGAAAGTCAGTCTGCGTGGATGCGTGGGCGACAGGGACGTGTTGAACAGCAACAGTGGTGTTAGGAGTACGGCGAGCTGCTGATGCATATCCAGTAGTAGTGGCAGCAGGCTTCAGTTGTTCGAAGCGCCGTCGTGCCTCTGGAAAAGTCAGGCGTTCTTTGACACGTAGCTCCTGAATGCTCTTTTCGTCCATGAATTTTGGGCACTGTCGCGAACTGGAGGGGTGACTGCCGCCACAGTTCACGCAACAGGGTGTTCGAGTGCAGTTTGTATCCTCGTGCTTCGGTAGGCCACAGTGCTCACAAAGAGCAGGATTGGTACATGTGACCTTAGTATGTCCGAACCGCTGACATTGGAAACAGCGCATGGGGTTCGGGACATACTGGCGGACGCTAGCACGTTCATAGCCGCAATAGATGTACTCAGGTAGCTTAGTCCCGGCGAAAGTAAGAAAAACCGTACGTAGCGGGTACTCCTTGCCATCTTGTTTTCTAGTTAGCCGGTATGCCTGACAAACGAGTTGATCGGAGAGGCAACTTACTATTTCCTCATTCGCGAGACCATCCAAGCTGGAGGTGGTGACTACTCCTCTACAGGTGTTAAGGGTTTTGTGTGGGGCTACCCGGATCGGGTAGGAGCCCAACAAAGTCGCCTTTTGCAGTTTTTTAGATTGCTCTGCGGATGTGGTCTCTAATAGCAAGTTGCCGTCTCGAAGACGCGTAGCGTTCTTGACAGGGCCACTGATCTTATCTAATTCTCGCTTAATGTAAAAAGGACTAATCTCTTTAAACGTTTTCCCATCACAAGCCAAGGTCATAATCAAGAAAGGGTCAATGAAAGATTGTTTGCGCGGATGCATTTTGAATAGGACCCCCATCCGGAACCGTCGGCGTCAGCCTGCCATCCGGGGGTTAAAAAAGAAAGACACCGAATCTTCACGGTCTGTGCCGTCATGGGGACCTCACCCATGACCGATCTCATTTGTACTTCAGAAAAGCTACCCTTCCACATCCACTGCTTGTCCGTATGGGTAAACCGTTCACCACGCACACCCCGGCTTTATTCCCCTACCACAGGAATAACCGCCTGTGGCTCCCCACTTTAGGCCGCGCTGCGCATAAAGGGCACACGCGGATTCAGGGGACTTGTGGTTGATTACACCGGGGTTCCGTCAGCGGTAACACGTCCGGTCCGTGATACTAACCCAACGGCAAAACGCGGCCGTCGGGAGATTACCACAGACCGGGCCCTTAAGGAGCTACGTGGGTGTACTTGACGGTGTGGACGGGCTCCGCACCTAAGGCTACACATAGGGGCAGTGCGAAGGGTCCGCTCAACCTTCACTTTTGAGACCTCCGGAGAGCACACATGTCGGAAGCCGCGCTGAAAACCGTGGGACAGAACCACGGAGATAGGATAGATCCCTGCTGGTGAGACAGGAGTTATAAACCTAAGACCTTAAGTACTAATAATCATAATAAAAAACTAGAAGGGGAAGAAGGTGATGCATACTGATCAGCAGTAGCACAGCGTGGCACAGTTGATGGAGGTGAAGGGGATGAAATGAGGGTGAGTGGCTAGGGACCCCGGGATCGCCAATCCCGTACCTACCGTAGTAGGTCCCTGGGGAAAAATACCAGAGCCTCTTCTGCCAGTTTTCGGGGTTTCTGATGGGCCTTCTCGGCAGCCGTAGCGGTCGTGGGGTACACCAAGTCCCCACCGTACATCACCCCATCAGTCAATCCCCTACTTCCTGTTGCCCACCCCTCGGGACGAGGACCGCAGAGGTTGGATTTTGAGGGGCAGTTGATGGAGATGAAGGGGATGAATTGAGGGTGAATGGCTAGGGACCCCGGGATCGCCAATCCCGTACCTACCGGGGTAGGTCCCTGGGGGAAAATACCAGAGCCTCTTCTACTAGTTTTCGGGGTTACTGATGGGCCTTCTCGGCAGCCGTAGCGGTCGTGGGGTACAGCAAGTCCCCACCGTACATCACCCCATCAGTCAGTCCCCTACTTCCTGTTGCCCATCCCTCGGGACGAGGACCGCAGTGGTTGGATTTTGAGGGGCTGGGGAGGACGAAAATACGAAGATGAACCAAACAGCGGACGAAGAACTTCTTAGTTTTAAGTTACCTCTTGTTGTAATTAAATTGTATTGTAATTTCTAGCATTAAGATTTAGATGTAAGTATGTAATACATTGTATCTTAGAATATAAGAGTTAGATATATGAAAATGTATTAGAATTAAGAAATCTACAACAATCCATGTAACAAATTATAAAAATGAATAAATAAAGTTTAAACATGCCGTCCTGATTTAAGAAATAAGACATCAGGATAAAAGAAGGCAGAATTTATTTTATTTATTTTTTTATTTTTATTTTTTTTTATTTTTTTGTCAGATTCATGGGTCATTCGTGCTCAGGCTACCGAGCAGAACGGACGTCCCCGGGGAGCAGCAGCTGGAAAACAGGTTAGTGAATAGTGAAAATAGTGAAAATAGTGATTTTGATATTTCTAATTTAAAATATAACATAAAAATATTTTTAAATTATTGCGAATATTTTTTTAAATAATATTCCAAAAGTTTTTTCGGCGAAATTTGGAAAATTTTGGCCAAAAACGGCAATTTTATTTGAACTGGTATCAGGGTATTAGGATACCCGAGGAGGTGGCACAAATTGCAAAGAGTAGTAAGTACCCCACCGGAGAAAAAGTAGTGTAAAATTGTCAGTTCTGGAAAAAAGTTTTGGAAATTGAGTTTTTTTTTTAATTTTTGGCCATTTATATGATAAATTAAGATTTATTTAAGGTGGCGCAAGCCAATTGGTCAAGAAAGATCATGTCCGGAAAGAAAATGAGAGTGAAGTTTTTACACCCTCTCGAAGTCTAAAAAGATCACTAATTTTAGAACGGAAGAGTACTCAAATCCAAGAAATCATGGAAGGAGATAAGGATAAGGCTTCGCAAGGCATTTACACAGCCTTAGCGGAAATAAATACCCTAATAGCAGCGGAGAAAATGTCAGTGGACAAAAAGAAAACCATTTTTTCCTTGTTGGGTGTGTTACAAAAAGAATTTGAAGCCATTAAATTGGAAAAGGAGAAGGCCATGTCGGAAGTAAAGGTCTATACAGAATTATATGAAAATAGTATTAAGGATAAATCAGTTGTTATGCCAACATATGCCCAAGTGACTTCATCAACAATAGATTCCCAGAAAAATCTGGCGTTTAGTAAAACTGTCATGAATAAAAAGCATACCTTGTTTGTTTCATCTACCACTAATAAAAATTCAAGGGAAGTACAAAAGATAGTTACCACTAAATTAAATCCATCTAAAGAGAAGATTAGGATCAGAACATTAAGACCTGCAGGGAAAAATACGATCGTCATTGAAACGGATTCTGAAGAAGATCTGAAGAAAATAATGGAAAGAAAGAATTTGAAAGATCAGGAAATAAAAATCGAAAAACCAAGAAAACGTAATCCTCTCATGATATTGTATGATGTATCATCAGGCGCAAAAGAGGAAGATATAAAACAAGATATTTATATCCAAAATTTTGAAGACTCAATGTCGCAAAAGGAATTCGACGATGCTTCTAATTTTAGATTTAAAACGGGCAAAAGGGATAGAGCAACAGTACATCATGTTGTGGAAGTATCATCAAAATTACGGAAAATAATTATTCAAAAAGGAAGGTTATATATAGGATTTCAATCAGTCAATGTAAAAGATTTTATTTCCGTTGCAAAGTGCGCCAAATGCCAGGATTTTGGTCATGTAGCCAAATTCTGCACCAAGTCTCAAGTTTGTGGACACTGCGGAGAAGCTGGTCATGACAGGAAAGATTGTGCAAAGGACAAACAGCCTGCAGTCTGCATTCCTTGCAATCTGAGGAAGAAGAACTGTCCAGGAAAGAAAGATTGTCCAACTTATAAATTGTTCTGGGAAAGACTTATCAGTCGTACTAACTACGATTAATGGATTTAGTTTTAAATAAGGCGAAGAAAAAGAAACCCAAAAGGAATACCCCAAGTAGAATTAGAAGAAATCTGAGAAGAGTTATTGAACATAAGGCTAGGTTAAGTCAATTGAGGAATACTATGGACAAATGTATCCAAACGGATTCTTATGTTTATCAAAACTGTGATAAATCTTCAGGAAGTCAGTGTGACAGTGCATTAATAGTAAATTCAGTTGATCAAGATCCGTTAAAGCCGCCTTTACCACCCAAGATGAAGATAAATATTCCACACAGTAAAGCCAGAGAGCGACAAGTTTCAAACAATCTGGAAGCTTATAAAGAAGTGAGTGAGTGAGTGAGTGAGTGAGTGGTGTTTAAGGGCCCGTCGACAACAAGGTCATTTGGGCCCCAAGTGTGGTGATGATGATGATGTGTATAGGGGCGCTCAACTACGGCGGTCATCAGCGCCCTTTAAAAAACAAGTCATGGCAAAAGCCAGATATAAAGATTTCTAAACATATATATTATTATCTATAAACCTGTTAAAACTGCACACATATATATACTAAAAAAAACAACAAAAAAGATACTTAAGGTTAAATTCTAAAATCCACAGCTGAAACAAATGCTAAAACCTTGCCCACTGCCGTTTCGTCATCCGCGAGGATATCCGCCAAGCTGGCCGGCAGCTGGAGAGACCTGCGGAGACGTGCCAAGCTATAACAATCTAAAAGCAAGTGACGGACAGTCAGGTCACCACTGCACAGTGGGCAAACGGGAACTGGGGTTCTATTCAATAAAAAGCTGTGGCTAAAATAACAATGTCCAATGCGCAACCGAGCCAAAGTCACCTCCTCGCGACGAGATGACCCACAGGAGGTAACCCAGGGAATCGGAAGTTCCTTAATAGATCTCAGTTTATTATTGCGGAGAGCGGACCACTCTTCCTGCCAGCAGGTTAGCACAGCTCTCCGTAATACCGCCCTAAAATCTTCCGATGTCAACATGGTAGTCGAACCCTGGGCTTCATGGTAGCCGTCTTGGCTGCCATTTCATTCCCCCGCAAGCCTACGTGACCAGGAATCCATGAGGGTGGTAGGCGTACAGCGACCTGAGGCTTTGGAGGGCGCTTAAAGAATCTGAGCAAATCACCCAGCGCTGCGAACCTTGCTTATGAATATATAAAATAGCTTGATAAATAGCAAACAGCTCGGCGGTAAAAATCGAGCACTGCGGTAAGAGGCGAAATTTAAAACTCTGGTCACGGTGAATAAAAGCACATCCGACTCCTTGGTCGTCTTTCGAGCCATCTGTGTATATAAAATTACAGGGGCCAAAATGAGCCTTAAGTTCGAAAAACGACGTGCGAATGCTCGGAGGAGGGGTGGTGGATTTCGGCATAACCGTTAGCCTCAGATCAACGGGGATTTCCGAGCGGAGCCAGGGGGAAAACGGCATTCTCCCCCGTGGAACACAGATGGTAAGGTGATGTCTAAGAGTCGCAAAAGTAAGCGAAACCGAACGCCAGGAGGGAGCAATGCTAGGGGGCGCGTCGAGTACTGGCGATCCAAAGAGTCGTTAAAAACGGTTTAAAAGAGGGATGTCCTGGCATACTCAAGAGTTTGCAGGCGTAAATGCACAAAAGGACATCGCGCCGATATGAAAGCGGTGGTTCGGCGGCTGCCGCACACAGACTCATTGTTGGGCTAGTGGGAAAGGCACCAGTACTCAACCTGATTCCACGGTGATGGATTGGATCTAGGCGACTTAAAATCGACGGACGAGCCGAGGAGTACACGAGGCAACCGTAATCGACTTTGGATCGGACTAGGCAACGGTAGAGTCGTAAAAGTGAGTGAGTGTGTGGGGCTTTAGGGCCCGTCGACATCAAGGTCATTTGGGCCCTAAGTCAACACTAAAACCTAAAAGCTATAAAAATATTCGTTAAAAGGTAAAATATAATAAAAACACTCAACTTTTAAAAAGGACATAAAAAACCATCTAAAGCCTATCATTTAAAATCTCTAAAATAAATATAAAATGCAAGTTAGACTTGTTTATTAAAACCAATTTTAAAAACAAACCGCAGTGCCTTATCCACGGCTACTGCGTCGTCACCTAAAACACCGTGCAAGTTGAGTCGTAAAAGTATTGTCCGATTTGCGCCCCAGTATGTGCCACTTAAAACGCGTATAGGATTGAGAGAACGGTCACACCTTGCTCTTAAATACGTAATATGAGAGGACCAGCTCAGCTTTCTGTCAAAGATCAATCCTAAAAATTTTGCCTCGTCTGCGAATGGAAGGACAGCTGGGCCGAGGTGTAGAGAAGGCGATAGAAATGCCTTCTGGCGCCAGAAGTTAACGCATACGGTCTTCTCGGCGGAAAACCTAAAGCCGTTTTGGATACTCCAAGTGTAGAGTCGATCGAGACAACCTTGGAGGCGGCGTTCGAGCAGACACGTCCGCCGAGAGCTGCAATAGATGGCAAAGTCGTCGACGAACAAGGAGGCGGAAATACCCGGAGGTACACACGCTACAATAGGATTGATCGCAATGGCAAACAGTGTGACGCTGAGCACCGAGCCCTGCGGTACTCCGTTTTCTTGGATAAAAATACGGGATAAAACTGAACCCACGCGCACGCGAAAGACTCTATCCCTCATGAACCCCCGAATAAAAAGGGATAGACGGCCACGGATACCCCAATTATGTAGCGTACGCAGAATACCGTACCTCCAACAGGTGTCGTACGCTTTGGCCAGATCAAAAAAGACGGCAACCGTTTGATTCCTGCACAAAAAATTGTCCATAATATGAGTGGATAGGGATACAAGGTGATCGGTTGTGGAACGGAAGCGTCTGGAGCCACATTGGACATTGGACAACATATGTTGGGATTCCAGCCACCATGTTAACCGCCCGTGTATCATGCGCTCCATCACCTTGCAGATGACGCTGGTGAGGGAGATAGGGCGATAGCTGGAAGGTAGATGGGGGTCCTTACCAGGCTTTAAAATTGGGACGATGGTGGCCTCGCGCCAGGCGGATGGAAATGTAGCGGTACGCCATATGCGGTTGTATACACTTAGAAGAAACCTTTTTCCAAGGGAGGGAAGATGTTGCAACATAAGAAGGTGTATACCATCTGGACCAGGTGCGGAGGGTCGGGAGGAGGCTAGCGCCCTCTCTAGTTCGGCCTCGGTGAAATCCATGTTGTAATATTCGGTATTGGAGGAGGAAAAAGAGAGCTCATGGGATTCCACGCGGTCTTTCTTGGATAGGAATGCTGCAGGATAGTGGTAGGAGCTGGAAACATCAGCGAAAGCACTACCCAAGGCGTCAGCAACGGCTCCGGGTATAACAATGGTGTCATTATTCCGTCGAAGGCCAGGAATCGTGAGCCTGGAAGCTTTGCCAGCAACGCGGCGAAGCCGGTCCCATACAAGAGAAGTCGGTGTTGAGGGATTAAACGACTCGACAAAGCGGTTCCAGGAGGCCCGTTTACTGTTTGTAATAATGCGCCGAGCTCTGGCACGAAGTTGTTTGTACGTGACCAGATTGTCAAGAGTAGGGTGGCGCCGAAATACCTTAAGTGCCTTTCTCCGTGCCTTGATCGCCGCCCTGCACTCATCAGTCCACCAAGGGACTGGCAAGTGTTTCGGGTGGGAGGAGGACCGGGGGATGGCTTGTTCGGCCGCGGATGTAATGACGGAGGTTAGGTGATCCACCATCTCGTCAACATCGCTGAAGGGGCGGTTCACGAAGACAGCCAAGCCAGAGTAAAGGGGCCACTGCGCTCTGTGGAATTGCCAGTGGGGTACACGCGACGATGGAGCAGTGTGTGAAAGTAAGCGTATGACACACGGAAAATGATCGCTGCCAAAGCTGTCAGAGCAGACGTTCCACTTCAAGCGGGGTGTAAGCTGATGGGAGCAAACTGCTAAGTCGAGGAGAGAAAGCTTGCCACTGGAGTCGGACAGAAAGGTAGGTTCGCCGGTGTTTAGAACAGAGAGATTATACTGAGCAAAAAAGTCAAAGAGGTCATTCCCCCTTGCACAAGCCCGTGGTGATCCCCATAGAGGGTGGTGGGCATTGAAGTCTCCCAACAGAAGATAAGGCGTCGGGAGCTGCGCCACTAAAGCTAAAAGATCAGCAATAGGGAGAGGAGATGAAGGTGGAAAATAAACAGTACACAGCGTAAATGAAAAACCAGGGAAACGTAACCTGACTGCAACAGCTTGCAGGTGGGTGGTAAGCCTATGAGTTTGATAATAAACGTTGTCACTGATAAGTAACATAACACCGCCATGGGCAGGAGAACCAGGAGTCGGTGGGAGATCAAAGCGCACCGATATGTAGCCAGGAAAGGTGAAAGCATCCTGGCTGAGAAGCTTTGTCTCCTGCAGACACCAAATACTGGGTGACAGCGAAGATGTGAGCATTTGTAATTCAGTTCTGCGTGTACGAATGCCACGGGTGTTCCACTGTATAATAGACATTGGGAGGCAAATAAAAAAAATAGATGGTCAAGCTTTTTCATTTGGCCACAGGTTGACGCTTTAATTTACCCTTATTCGTGCGCGTGGGACTGGGACTCTTAGGAGTCGTGGGATCCTCCTCCATAGGCTCGGTTGGAGGGGGAGGGACGGATTCACCGAAAACCGAACACAGGACTTCAAAGCGGTTACCGGTGGCCGTGGGGATCGCAGAACTGCGCGAAGCCCGGCTACGGCCTCTACTATCTTGGGGCCGTGATCTCCGAGGTGGTGAGGGAGATGAGGCTTTCGATGCGAGCGGTTTACTAGCAGAAGCTGGAGGGTCTTTTAAGAAGTCGGAACGTTTGGGCTGGGTCCTGAATTGTCGAACTTGAGTACTAACAACTATTTTCTTCTGACTGCGCGACCCAGAAGGGCGTCCATTCACTTTGGCCGGAGCGGCAAGAGAAGAATCCGGGCCCGTTTGGGTACCGAAATCCCGCTTAGATATTGGGGTGGAAACCACCGAACTAAACGTACCAAATTTTAAGAGAGAAGGCTGCCGAGCGATGTGGCGTTTGCGGGCCTCTGTGAAAGAAATACGTTCTTTCACCCGCAGTTCTTGGATGGCCTTCTCGTCTAGAAACCGTGGGCAGTCGCCTGAATTAGCTGCATGAGAACCTCGACAATTTACCCAGCAGGGAGGAGTCGGACAAACACCCTCATGGGCCTCGTCGCCACAACTGGCGCAAATAGGCGTGGTTGCTTTGCAGGTTAACTTCGTGTGACCGTATCGTTGACACCGGAAGCAACGCATAGGCCGTGGAATATAGGGTCGAACGTTTATCACTTCATATCCAGCCTTAATTTTAGATGGCAGCTCTAGACGGTCAAAGGTGAGGAAAAGTGTGCGAGTCGGTACCGGAACACCGTCACGCATGGTTTTAACGCGGTACACAGAGATTACGCCTTGGTCTGATAAGTAACCCTGGATTTCTGCTTCTGGCATGCCGTCCAGGAGGGAGGAAGTAATGACGCCCTTGCTTGAGTTGAGGCTTCTGTGTTTTTCGACGCGGATGGGATATCCGTGGAGTAATTTGGCCTTTAATAATCGATCGAACTGTATGGCAGTATGCGTCTCAACCAACAAAGAACCAGTTCTAAGACGAGTGCAGGATTTCACCGGGCCAGCGATTTTGTCAAGTCCCGTTTGTATAGCGAAAGGATTCACTGTTAAAAAGGTCTGAGTCTCTTCAAGTCGACTTATTACTAGGTACCGAGCGCTTGAAGCTACGGGTACCTCTATTTCATCATTCACTTGTCGTTTTCGTTTCAGTGTAAGGTTTGCCATGAAAACTGTGGTGTTGCTTTCATCCCCCAATGCTCCCCACCCACCACGGAGCCCAACACGGGGTCATCCCACTGGGATGACAGGGCTACATAGGGGATATAGCGGGCGCGCCGTCCCACTCACCCTGGAGTTCAGTGTCAAACCTTGTCCTGGCCGATTGATTAAGGGTGGGTTAGTCCCTAACCTCCCGTTTAGGTGAAGCAGTAGCCAAAGTGGTATATTGGTAATGCGCATCCTTCCCGAATTCAGAAAAGTACTGTTACGAGCTCAGATACGCATCCCTCAACCACCAGGACAAACCTTTCCACCGACACGGGTCTCCACGCACGGCCTACACGTGGGTGGGCCTGTTGACCGTCTCCCTCAACCACGAGGAGGAGCCCACACGAGGGAGACTGTTGGCTCGGGACCCCGGGTACGCCAAACCCGTACCTACCGAAGTAGGCCCCTGGGGGGTTGTGCTCATTGTAATCAAAGACAGCCAACTGGGTGTAAAGGTTCCAGTTGGCACGATCAAAGCGCCATCTAGGGTTACGTGAGGTAGACACATCGTGTGCTAAGAGACTAAGAAGACATGGGAAGTGGTCGCTGGAATGTAGATCAGAGATGACATTCCACTGCAATGAAACTGCTAACTGGGATGAACATACTGCCAAATCTATGTGCGAATAGGTGTTATAAGCGTCTGAGAGGAACGTTGGTTCTCCGCAATTCAGGAGAACCAACTTATTGCTCTCCAAGAATTTTGCAATGAGGTGGCCTCTCGAACATGCCCGAGTTGAACCCCATAGTGGGTGATGGGCATTAAAGTCTCCAAATATTAGAAATGGTGTTGAAAGTTGGGAAACCAGATCTTCAAAGTCAATTAACGAGAGGTCTTCTGATGGCGGGAGATATACATTGCAAATGCAAAACTCTATTGATGGCAGCTTAATCCTTACAGCTACAGATTGTATTTCAGATTGCAGCTGTATCGGGTCTACAAATATGTCATCCCTGAGGAGCATCATAGTGCCCCCGTGAGCAGGAATGCCCTCTTCTGTGTCAATATCACACCGCAGTGGAGTGTAGCGTCGGATTTTAAACATTTCTTGCGGTCGTAGCTTAGTCTCTTGTAAGCATACCCCCAAGGGGTTATGCTTACTGAGCAAAAGCTCCAATTCTGGTCGACGTGCTATTAAACCCCGCAAGTTCCATTGGAGGATCGCCATTGGAACTATGTAGATAGGTTCTAAAAGGTGGTCCACATTAAACCGACTTTAACGGTGGCCGAATCAGCTTACCCTTTTTCTTAGGCGTAGGGCTAACACCTTTTTCTGCCGGTTTATCCTGGCGCTTTTTTGTTGCCGTTCTGGGGTCGGTATCTTCTAGGTCCATCTCTTCGGCGGAGGAAGCCCCTTTCCCTAAAGAGAACTTAGGTTCGAGAGCTTTAAACTTATTGGACACAGGGATCGACGAAGATGACAGTCGTCGATCCGATTCATCACCAGAAAGCTCTTCAGAAGAAGAGCTTCGGGATGCTCTAGAGGTTTTCTTCTTCCTGGGGGTACGGGTCGAATCTTTCAGGAAATCTGTCCTCTGGTAACTGGTCTTAAATTCTTTAGGCGGCGGATCGTATATTACAGGCTTGTCATATTTCCTTGTAGAAGTCGAAGGTTTGGCTTGCGACGGGGCTGAGGTTTTAGTTTCCTTCGTCCGTTTAGGCGATGTATTTGCCGACGCCGGTGATGGAGTAGTGGACTGCCGTACTTGTGTCGGGACAAGAACTCTATCGGAAATGGTAGGCTCCCCTGCTCCGCAAGTTTGCGCTGCAATTTCTTTCCTAGGAACGGGTTTAGCCAATACAGAGCTATAAGTACCGGACCTAGGAACGGAGGGCAAGCGAGTACGCAGCAGCTTCCGGGTGTCCGAGAAGGAAACCTTCTCCTTAACCCGGATCTCCTGTATTGCCTTTTCTTCCACAAAACTTGGGCAGTCTTTGGAGCTAGATGGATGCTCCCCGGCACAGTTTATGCATTTAATGGGCGAGGAGCACTCACCCTCGTGTAAAGCCAAACCACAGTTGACGCATGCTGGAGATCCGTTACACAGTTGACTAGTGTGACCATAACGCTGACATTTGTAACACCGCAGGGGGTTCGGTATATACGGCCTGACCTCAATACTCTCGTATCCTGCCTTAATCTTTTGAGGAAGATCTACCCTATCAAAAGTAAGGAACAGGGTACGAGTAGGCAACAATTCCCCACGTTCTCTGAACTGTACTCGGTACACACAAGTTACACCCTGGTCTTTTAGGTTCTCCTGAATCTCCTCGTTGGACATATCGTCCAACGCACGGGTGGTTACCACCCCGCGCGAGTTCAGGGTCTTATGTACCGTAACGGATATTGGGTAACTCCCTAGCATGCTTGCCTTAAGTAACGATGCCGCCTGGGCGTTAGATTGCGCCTCAACCAGGAGCGTGCCATTTCTCGATCGTATACAAGATTTGACCGGACCTGCAATTTTGTCTAATCCCCTCTGGATGGTAAAGGGCTTAACGGTAGTAAACTTTTGGCCTTCTTCAGTGCGACTGATTACCAAGTAGCGAGGACCACAAGACTCGGCTACTTCTTTTCCATTGCTGCAAGTTTTTTGATTGTTTTTTGTGTTTAAGTTTGACATGAAGGTTGGCGAAAAAATTCATCCCCCAGTGCTCCCCACCCACCACGGAGCCCAACAAGGGGTCATCCCACTGGGATGACAGGGCTACACAGGGCATATAGCGAGCTCGCCGTCCCACTCACCCTGGAGGTCGGTACAATACCTAGTCCTGGCCGATTGATTAGGGGTGGGTTAGTCCCTAACCTCCCGTTTAGGCGAAGCAGAAGCCAAAGTAGTGTATTAGTAATGCGCACCCTCCCCGAATTCAGAAAAACACTGTTACGAGCTCAGATACGCATCCCTCAACCACCAGGACTAACCTTTCCACCGACACGGGTCTCCACGCACGGCCTACACGTGGGTGGGCCTGTTGACCGTCTCCCTCAGCCACAAAGAGGAGCCCACACGAGGGAGACTGTTGGCTCGGGACCCCGTGTTCGCCAAACCCGTACCTACCGAGTGAGTGAGTGTGGAGTTTTAGGGCCCGTCGACAGCAAGGTCATTTGGGCCCTAAGTCAATACTAAAACCTACACATATTTAGTTAAAAAGTACAATGAAATAAAACACTCAACCATTAAAAGCACATAAAAACCATCTAAAAACTAATAATTTAAAACCTCTAAAATTGATAAATATAAAATACAAGTTACACTTGTTTATTAAAACCTATTTCTGATATAAACCGCAGTGCCTTGTCCACGGCCACTGGGTCGTTTCCTAAAACACTGTGCAAGTTAGTCCCCAAGCCCAAAGACTGGCGAACGCGGGCGTACTGCGGGCAGTCAAGCAGTACATGCCGCACAGTGAAGCGTACTGCACATGTAGCACACACAGGGGCCGGTTCCCCTCTTAGCGGATGGCCATGTGTTGCTCGTGTGTGCCCAATTCTCAGCCGGGTGAGTATCACCTCGGCTCGCCGGTTATCCCTGCAGGAAGTCAGCCAGGGTTGTACGCTTTCCTTTATTGCCCGGAGTTGTGTGCCTTCTAAAGCTGTCCAGGATTGCTGCCAAGCAGATAGAAGCTGGCGACGGAAAAAACGTTGCACATCCTGGTACGGCACCGTAGTTGTTAAACTCCGGGGCAAACGGCAAGCAGACTTAGCAGCCGCGTCCGCCTCCTCGTTCCCGGAAATGCCCATATGCCCAGGGGTCCAAGTAAAAACAAAATGGTATCCTCGACCGAGCATTTGCGAGATCTGGGCCTGTATTTTTAAAACTAGAGAGTGAGCGGCAGTGTTCTGTTTTAAGGCCTGAAGAGCACTGAGGGAGTCGGTACAAACAATAAAAGAGCCAGGGGCTAACTTGCAAATAAAAAGGAGCATATAGTAGATGGCATATAACTCTGCTGAGAAGACCGAAGTTGAGTCCAGAAGTCGAAATTTGTGAGCCTCACCGTTAACGAAGAACGCGCAACCCGTAGCGTTACCTAACTGAGAACCGTCTGTAAAGACCGGAACATAGTTAGGGTAACGGCCCAGTAATTCGGCAAAAAGTTGTTGGAACACCGAAAGTGGAGTAGCGAGTCTAGAATTGTTTGAAAGAGCGAGATCGAACTGCGCACGATTGAGCTTCCATGCAGGATAGGGGCAGATGGACGACCTCTCCACGCGAGGCATTCGGAGGCCATGCGAATGTAGTAGATCCCGAAATCTTATTCCCACGGGGCGTGTCTGAGAACCAGGGCGCATATAACGGTGGACTAAATCTGGACACAGAACTGGTTTAAAACAAGGATGATTGTGATAACTTGCCAACTTCGAAACGTATGAGCAGAGTAACAGTGAGCGACGAATATGGAGTGGAGGTTCGCCTGAGTCCGCATACAGGCAGTCGACTCGACTGGTGCGGAAAGCTCCTGTGGCAAGGCGGATGCCAGTACGATGCACGGTGTCTAAAAGGCGAAGTTTAGAGGCGGTCGCTGCGCCATAAATAAAACTGCCATAGTCCAGCTTGGACCGAACCAGAGAGCGGTACAGCCTCAACATTACCGTGCGATCGCCCCCCCCCAAGATGCTCCAGATAATACCTTGAGCACCCGAAGAGAACGATCGCAAGAGGCTCGAAGGTGACGAATGTGGTGCTCCCAATTTAGTTGTCGGTCCAAGTAGAGGCCCAAGAACTTCAGGTGCGAGACAAATGGCAGGGGTGTGCCGTTCAAATCAAGATCAGGAGGCGGGTGAATACCTCGTAGGCGGTGAAAGTGGATACACTGGGTCTTCGCAGCTGAAAAGCGGAAACCGTTTTGTAGCGCCCAAGCTGCTAGCTGGGTGATGGTCAGCTGCAGTTGGCGCTCAATGTGATCTATGTTGGCTGACCTATAATAAAGTGCGAAGTCGTCAACATAGAGTGATGTTGGAATTCCGCTTCGAACGGCACTAGTGATGTCATTGATAGCTACGGCAAAAAGTGCGACGCTTAAAATCGACCCTTGAGGTACACCGTTCTCCTGTATCCGCTCCGAGGATACCGTGTTTCCTATGCGCGCACAAAAACGGCGAAGTTTTAAAAAATTGCATAGGAAATCTGGTAGATGACCACGCATACCGTAACCATGAAGGTTACGGAGTATGCCGTACCGCCAGGTGGTGTCATAGGCCTTCTCCAAGTCGAGGAACACGCCCACGGCGTGCGTTTTCAGCAAAAAGGCATCGGAAATATACCCCTCTAGGCGTGTTAGATATCGACACTTGAGCGATGGCGACGAAAACCGCATTGTAAGTTGGACAGATGGTTATGTTTTTCTAGCCACCAATTTAACCGAGCGCTTATCATTCGCTCCAACGTCTTACAGATGACACTCGTCAGGCAAATGGGGCGGTAGCTAGATGGTAGCGTGCGGTCCTTTCCGGGTCGAGGGATGGGGATGACAATACCCTCTCGCCAGGAGGAAGGGAAAACCCGCTCATGCCAAATGCGGTTATAGATGTTTAAGAGGAAACTTAGCGCCTCAGATGGAAGATGTAGCAGCATCTGTCGGTGTACGTCATCGGGACCTGGAGAAGAATCCTTTGCTAACGCCAGAGAATGGGCGAGCTCGGCTGCTGTAAAAGCTTGGTTGTACGGCTCGGTGCAGTCACTATTAAAATTAAGTGGTACCCGCTCCGCCTTTTCCTTAATAGGCAGGAAGAGAGCGTCATAGCGGGCAGTTTGGCTAGTAGCAGCAAATGTGGTAGCTAGGGCTTCAGCTATGAGTGAGTGTGAGTGAGTGTGTGTTGTTTAAGGGCCCGTCGACAACTAGGTCATTTGGGCCCTAAGTCAACTTTAAAACCTAAAAGCTACCCAGATTTCGCTAAAAGGTTAAAATAAAATAAAAACACTCAACGTTTAAAAGCACATAAAAACTCATCCCAGACCCAATAATTAAAACCACTAAAATTAATAAATATAAAATTCAAGTCAGACTTGTTTATTAAAACCAATTTCCTCCACAAACCGCAGCGCCTTATCTACGGCCACTGGGTCATCCCCTAAAACATTGAGCAAGTTAGCCCTTAGGCCCAAAGACTGGCGAACGCGGGTGTACTGCGGGCAATCCAGCAGTACATGCCGTACAGTGAGGCGTACTGCACACGGGGCACACACAGGGGCCGGTTCCCCTCTCAAAAGATGGCCATGAGTTGCACGTGTGTGCCCAATTCTGAGCCGGGTGAGTATCACCTCGGCTCGCCGGTTATCCCTGCAGGAAGTTAGCCAGGGTCGTACGCTCTCCTTTATTGCCCGGAGTTGTGTGCCTTGTAAAGCTGTCCAGGATTGCTGCCAAGCAGATAGTAGGTGGCGACGGAAAAAACGTTGCACATCCTGGTATGGCACAGTAGTTGTTAAACTCCGGGGCAAACGGCAAGCGAGCTTTGCAGCCGCGTCCGCCTCCTCGTTTCCGGAAATCCCCACATGGCCTGGGATCCAAGTAAAAACGAAGTTGTACCCGCGCATGAGCATTTGCGAGATCTGGGCCTGTATTTTTAAAACGAGGGTCTGAGTGGCAGTGTGCTGTTGCAAGGCCTGAAGCGCACTCAGAGAGTCAGTGCAGACAATAAAAGAGCCAGGAGCTAACTTGCAAATAAAAAGGAGCAGGTAAAGGATGGCATACAACTCTGCTGAGAAGACCGAAGTAGAGTCCAGAAGGCGAAATTTATGAGCCTCACCGTTAATAAAGAAAGCGCAACCCGTAGTGCTACCTAGCTGAGAACCGTCTGTAAAGACCGGAACATAGCTAGGGTAACGGCCCAGTAGTTCGGCAAAAAGTTGTTGGAACACCGAATGTGGAGTAGCGAGTTTAGAGTTGCTAGAAAGTGCGAGATCGAACCGCGCACGATCCAGTTGCCAAGCAGGATAAGGGCTGATGGACGACCTCTCCACGCGAGGCATTCGGAGGCCATGGGAATGTAGGAGATCCCGAAATCTTATTCCCATGGGGCGTGTCCGAGAACCAGGGCGCATATAACGGTGGACTAAATCTGGACTCAAAACTGGTTTAAAACAAGGATGATTGGGATAACTAGCCAACTTCGAGACGTATGAGCAGAGTAACAGCGAGCGACGAATATGGAGTGGAGGTTCGCCTGAGTCTGCATACAGGCAGTCGACTCGACTGGTGCGGAAAACTCCTGTGGCAAGGCGGATTCCAGTATGATGCACGGTGTCTAAAAGGCGAAGTTTAGAGGCGGTCGCTGCGCCATAAATAAAACTACCATAGTCCAGCTTGGACCGAACCAGAGAGCGGTACAGCCTTAACATTACCGTGCGATCGCCCCCCCAAGATGCTCCAGATAATACCTTGAGCACCCGAAGAGAACGATCGCAAGAGGCTCGAAGGTGACGAATGTGGTGCTCCCAATTTAGTTGTCGGTCCAAGTAGAGGCCCAAGAACTTCAGGTCCGAGACAAATGGCAGGGGTGTGCCGTTCAAATGAAGATCCGGAGGCGGGTGTATACCTCGCAGGCGGTGAAAGTGGATACACTGCGTCTTCGCAGCTGAAAAACGGAAGCCGGTTTGAAGCGCCCAAGCTGCCAGCTGGGTAATGGTCAGCTGTAGTTGGCGCTCAATGTGATCTATGTTGGCAGACCTATAATAGACTGCAAAGTCGTCAACATAGAGGGATGATGGAATTCCACTTCTAACGGCACTAGTGATGCCGTTAATCGCTACGGCAAAAAGGGTGACGCTCAAAATTGACCCTTGAGGTACGCCGTTCTCCTGTATCCGCTCCCGTGATATCGTGTTTCCTATGCGAACCCGAAAACGGCGAAGTTTTAAAAAGTTGCATAGGAATTCGGGTAGATGACCACGCATACCGTAACCATGTAGGTTACGGAGTATGCCATACCGCCAGGTGGTGTCATAAGCCTTCTCCAGGTCGAGGAACACGCCCACGGCGTGCTGTTTCAGTAGAAACGCATCGGAAATATAACCCTCAAGGCGTGTTAGATTATCGACACTTGAGCGATGGCGACGAAAACCGCATTGCAAGTTGGACAGATGGTTATGTTTTTCTAGCCACCAATTTAACCGAGCGTTTATCATTCGCTCCATGGTCTTGCAGATGACACTCGTCAGGCAAATGGGGCGGTAGCTAGATGGTAGCGTGCGGTCCTTTCCGGGTCGAGGGATGGGGATGACAATACCCTCTCGCCAGGAGGAAGGGAAAACGCGCTCATGCCAAATGCGGTTATAGATGTTTAAAAGGAAGCACAGCGCCTCAGATGGAAGATGTAGCAGCATCTGTCGGTGTACGTCATCGGGACCTGGAGAAGAATCCTTTGCTAACGCCAGAGAATGGGCGAGCTCGGCTGCGGTAAAAGGTTGGTTGTACGGCTCGGTGCAGTCACTATTAAAATTAAGTGGTACCCGCTCCGCCCTTTCCTTAATAGGCAGGAAGAGAGCGTCATAGCGGGCAGTTTGGCTCGTGGCAGCAAATGTGTTAGCTAGGGTTTCTGCTATTTCCTGTTCGGTGGTGCACATGGAACCGTTGATGGCAAGGCCGGGAATTACCGTCCGGCGATACTTGCCATACATCCGCCGAACAGCTGACCATACTTGTTGGGTAGAGCTGCGCCGGGAAAGCGAAGACACATAGGCTTCCCAAGATGTACGCTTTGCGTTGCGCAGTATAAAGCGTGCCCTAGCGCGAGAACGTTTGAAGGCGACAAAGTTTCCTTCAGTCGGGTGCCGCTGAAAAACGCGCAAAGCACGTTTGCGTGCTTTGATAGCCAAACTGCATTCCTCGGACCACCACGGTACAGGGATACGACGTGGTGTAGTTGAACCTCGAGGAATGCTGGATTCTGCTGCGAGAAGGATCGAGCAAGTAAAATATTCGACCATTTCATCGATGGTGTCGAAATTATCGTCGATGAGGTGTATGAGGGATTGGAATTTTCCCCAGTTAGCTTTGGAAATAATCCAGCGAGGATGTCGAGAAGGTACACATTGGCGGCCAGAAAAATGAATATTAATGGGGTAATGATCACTGCCGAAGAGGTCGGAAAGTACTGACCACTCGAGTAGTGGTACTAATGAAGGACTGCAGAAAGAAAGGTCTAGTACGGAATGTGTACCATAAGCGGATGATAGGAATGTCGGGTCACCAGTATTTAGCAGAAGCAGGTCAGACTTGTCAAAGACGTCTACGAGGAGGCATCCACGGGCGTCATCAGTGTCTGATCCCCAGAGCGTGTGCTTGGCATTCAAATCTCCCACAAGGAGTAGTGGTGAGGGGAGCTGAGCCAATAGAGCTAGAAGATCACGCTCTGGAACTATACTGAGCGGCGGCAGGTACATGTTGCAGATGGTAATACTGATGCTCTCCAGCTGTAGCCGAACGGCCACAGCTTGCAAGGGTGTGGTGAGAGGAACGTTGGCGGCTGAGATGTTAGGCGCCACTAAGGTAGCAACGCCACCGCTTGCACGCATACCTGCAAGAGAGTCGCTTCTAAAGGCAGAGAAAGAGTGAAGGTGTAACGAGTGATTGGGATGTAAGTGGGTTTCCTGGAGACAAATAACTGATGGTGACCGTTGAGAAACTAAATGTTGTAGGTCTTGAGCACGAGCTCGAAAACCATTGACATTCCACTGGATTATTTCCATGAAGAGTTTTTAATGGGCCGTTTTAACCTTTTTCTTGACCTTGGCTGACCTGGGCCCTACGATTCGAAAGTCGTTAGCCTCCTGTGACTCCGCTGATGATCGGGAGTGAGAACTCCTACGGCTCGTAGAACGAGACCGGGATCTAACAGAAGGCGAGCGACTTCGCGATCTATGTTGTGGTCGGGAGCGGTTTTTCGCATTTACTACGGGTTGGTTGTTACCCGCTGATGGCTTGGTGGCTGGAGTCTGTACGGCTGAAGCGGAGGCTGTGCTGGTGGATACACAAACAGTCTGAGACGTGGGCTTAACGGCTAGAAAGTCAGTCTGCGTGGATGCGTGGGCGACAGGGACGTGTTGAACAGCAACAGTGGTGTTAGGAGTACGGCGAGCTGCTGATGCATATCCAGTAGTAGTGGCAGCAGGCTTCAGTTGTTCGAAGCGCCGTCGTGCCTCTGGAAAAGTCAGGCGTTCTTTGACACGTAGCTCCTGAATGCTCTTTTCGTCCATGAATTTTGGGCACTGTCGCGAACTGGAGGGGTGACTGCCGCCACAGTTCACGCAACAGGGTGTTCGAGTGCAGTTTGTATCCTCGTGCTTTGGTAGGCCACATTGCTCACAAAGAGCAGGATTGGTACATGTGACCTTAGTATGTCCGAACCGCTGACATTGGAAACAGCGCATGGGGTTCGGGACATACTGGCGGACGCTAGCACGTTCATAGCCGCAATAGATGTACTCAGGTAGCTTAGTCCCGGCGAAAGTAAGAAAAACCGTACGTAGCGGGTACTCCTTGCCATCTTGTTTTCTAGTTAGCCGGTATGCCTGACAAACGAGTTGATCGGAGAGGCAACTTACTATTTCCTCATTCGCGAGACCATCCAAGCTGGAGGTGGTGACTACTCCTCTGCAGGTGTTAAGGGTTTTGTGTGGGGCTACCCGGATCGGGTAGGAGCCCAACAAAGTCGCCTTTTGCAGTTTTTTAGATTGCTCTGCGGATGTGGTCTCTAATAGCAAGTTGCCGTCTCGAAGACGCGTAGCGTTCTTGACAGGGCCACTGATCTTATCTAATTCTCGCTTAATGTAAAAAGGACTAATCTCTTTAAACGTTTTCCCATCACAAGCCAAGGTCATAATCAAGAAAGGGTCAATGAAAGATTGTTTGCGCGGATGCATTTTGAATAGGACCCCCATCCGGAACCGTCGGCGTCAGCCTGCCATCCGGGGGTTAAAAAAGAAAGACACCGAATCTTCACGGTCTGTGCCGTCATGGGGACCTCACCCATGACCGATCTCATTTGTACTTCAGAAAAGCTACCCTTCCACATCCACTGCTTGTCCGTATGGGTAAACCGTTCACCACGCACACCCCGGCTTTATTCCCCTACCACAGGAATAACCGCCTGTGGCTCCCCACTTTAGGCCGCGCTGCGCATAAAGGGCACACGCGGATTCAGGGGACTTGTGGTTGATTACACCGGGGTTCCGTCAGCGGTAACACGTCCGGTCCGTGATACTAACCCAACGGCAAAACGCGGCCGTCGGGAGATTACCACAGACCGGGCCCTTAAGGAGCTACGTGGGTGTACTTGACGGTGTGGACGGGCTCCGCACCTAAGGCTACACATAGGGGCAGTGCGAAGGGTCCGCTCAACCTTCACTTTTGAGACCTCCGGAGAGCACACATGTCGGAAGCCGCGCTGAAAACCGTGGGACAGAACCACGGAGATAGGATAGATCCCTGCTGGTGAGACAGGAGTTATAAACCTAAGACCTTAAGTACTAATAATCATAATAAAAAACTAGAAGGGGAAGAAGGTGATGCATACTGATCAGCAGTAGCACAGCGTGGCACAGTTGATGGAGGTGAAGGGGATGAAATGAGGGTGAGTGGCTAGGGACCCCGGGATCGCCAATCCCGTACCTACCGTAGTAGGTCCCTGGGGAAAAATACCAGAGCCTCTTCTGCCAGTTTTCGGGGTTACTGATGGGCCTTCTCGGCAGCCGTAGCGGTCGTGGGGTACACCAAGTCCCCACCGTACATCACCCCATCAGTCAGTCCCCTACTTCCTGTTGCCCACCCCTCGGGACGAGGACCGCAGAGGTTGGATTTTGAGGGGCGCTTCAGCTATGTCCTGCTCGGTGGTGCACATGGAACCGCTGATGGCAAGGCCGGGAATTACCGTCCGGCGATACTTGCCATACATCCGCCGAACAGCTGACCAAACTTGTTTGGTGGAGCTGCGCCGGGAAAGCGAAGACACATAGGCTTCCCAAGATTTACGCTTTGCGTTGCGCAGTATAAAGCGCGCCCTAGCGCGAGAACGTTTGAAGGCAACGAAGTTCCCTTCCGTCGGGTGCCGCTGAAAAACGCGCAAAGCACGTTTGCGTGCTTTGATAGCCAAACTGCCTTCCTCGGACCACCACGGTACAGGGATACGACGTGGTGTGGTTGAACCTCGAGGAATGCTGGATTCTGCTGCGAGCAGGATCGAGCAAGTAAAATATTCGACCATTGCATCGATGGTGTCGAAACCATCGTCGGTCAGGTGTATGAGGGATTGGAATTTTCCCCAGTTAGCTTTGGAAATAATCCAGCGAGGATGTCGAGAAGGTACACATTGGCGGCCAGAAAAATGAATGTTAATGGGATAATGATCACTGCCAAAAAGGTCGGAAAGTACTGACCACTCAAGGAGTGGTACTAATGACGGACTGCAGAAAGAAAGGTCTAGTACGGAATGTGTACCATAAGCGGATGATAGGAATGTCGGGTCACCAGTATTGAGCAGAAGCAGGTCAGACTTATCGAAGACGTCTGCGATGAGGCATCCACGGACGTCATCCATGTCTGATCCCCAGAGCGTGTGCTTAGCATTCAAATCTCCCACAAGGAGTAGTGGTGAGGGGAGCTGAGCCAATAGAGCTAGAAGATCCCGCTCTAGAACTATACTGAGCGGCGGCAGGTACATGTTACAGATGGTAAAACTGATGCTCTCCAGTTGTATCCGAATGGCCACAGCTTGCAATGGTGTGGTGAGAGGAACGTTGGCGGCGGAGATGTTAGGCGCCACTAAGGTAGCAACGCCACCGCTTGCACGCATACCTGCAAGAGAATCGCTTCTGAATGCCGAAAAAGAGTGAAGGTGTAACGAGTGATTGGGATGTAAGTGGGTTTCCTGGAGACAAATAATTGATGGTGACCGTTGAGAAACTAAATGTTGTAGGTCTTGAGCACGAGCTCGAAAACCATTGACATTCCACTGGATTATTTCCATGAAGAGTTTTTAATGGGCCGTTTTAACCTTTTTCTTGACCTTGGCTGACCTGGGCCCTACGATTCGAAAATCGTTAGCCTCCTGTGACTCCGCTGATGATCGGGAGTCAGAACTCCTACGGCTCGTAGAACGAGACCGGGATCTAACAGAAGGCGAGCGACTTCGCGATCTATGTTGTGGTCGGGATCGGTTTTTCGCATTTCCTACGGGATGGTTGTTACCCGCTGATGGCTTGGTGGCTGGAGTCTGTACGGCTGAAGCGGAGGCTGTGCTGGTGGATACACAAACAGTCTGAGACGTGGGTTTAACGGCTAGAAAGTCAGTCTGCGTGGATGCGTGGGCGACAGGGACGTGTTGAATAGCAACAGTGGTATTAGGAGTACGGCGAGCTGCTGATGCATATCCAGTAGTAGTGGTAGCAGGCTTTAGTTGTTCAAAGCGCCGTCGTGCCTCTGGAAAAGTCAGGCGTTCTTTGACACGTAGCTCCTGAATGCTCTTTTCATCCATGAATCTAGGACACTCTCGCGAGCTGGAGGGATGACTACCGCCACAGTTCACGCAGCAAGGTGTTCGACTGCAGTTTGGATCGTCGTGCTTCGGTAGGCCACATTGCTCACAAAGAGCAGGATTAGTACATGTGACCTTAGTATGTCCGAACCGCTGACATTGGAAACAGCGCATGGGGTTCGGGACATACTGGCGGACGCTAGCACGTTCGTAGCCACAATAGATGAATTCGGGTAATTTAGTCCCAGCAAAAGTAAGAAAGACTGTTCGTAAGGGGTATTCTTTGCCATCTTGTTTTCGGGTAAGCCGGTACGCCTGACAAACAAGTTGATCAGAGAGGCAACTTACTATTTCTTCGTTCGCTAGACCATCTAGGCTGGAGGTGGTGACTACTCCTCTGCAGGTGTTAAGAGTTTTGTGTGGGGCTACCCGGATCGGGTAGGAGCCCAACAAAGTCGCCTTTTGCAGTTTGTGAGATTGGTCTGCTTTTGAGCTCTCCAATAGTAAGGTGCCGTCTCGGAGTCGCGTCGCATTCTTAACAGGGCCACTGATCTTATCTAATTCCCGCTTGATATAGAACGGACTAATATCTTTAAACGTTTTGCCATTACATGCCAAGGTCATCACTAAAAATGGGTCAGTAAAGGAGGTTTTGCGCGGAGACATGATGATATAGACCCCCTTCCGGAACCGTCGGCGTCAGCCTGCCATCCGGGGGTTAAAGAAAAAAGACACCGAATCTTCACGGTCTGTGCCGTCATGGGGACCTCACCCATGACCGATCTCATTTGTACCTCAGAAAAGCTACCCTTCAAAATCCACTGCTTGTCCGTATGGGTAAACCGTTCACCACGCACACCCCGGCTTTATGCCCCTACCACAGGAATAACCGCCTGTGGCTCCCCGCTTTAGGCCGCGCATGCGTGTAATAGGCACACGCGGATTCAGGGGACTTGTGGTTGATTACACCGGGGTTCCGTCAGCGGTAACACGTCCGGTCCGTGATACTAACCCAACGGCAAAACGCGGCCGTCGGGAGATTACCACAGACCGGGTCCTCAAGGAGCTACGTGGGTGTACTTGACGGTGTGGACGGGCTCCGCACCTAAGGCTACACATAGGGGCAGTGCGAAGGGTCCGCTCAACCTTCACTTTTGAGACCTCCGGAGAGCACACATGTCGGAAGCCGCGCTGAAAACCGTGGGACAGAACCACGGAGATAGGAGAGATCCCTGCTGGTGAGACAGGAGTTATAAACCTAAGACCTTAAGTACTAATAATCATAATAAAAAACTAGAAGGGGAAGAAGGTGATGCATACTGATCAGCAGTAGCACAGCGTGGCACAGTTGATGGAGGTGAGGGGGATGAAATGAGGGTGAGTGGCTAGGGACCCCGGGTTCGCCAATCCCTTACCTACCGTAGTAGGTCCCTGGGGAAAAATACCAGAGCCTCTTCTGCCAGTTTTCGGGGTTACTGATGGGCCTTCTCGGCAGCCGTAGCGGTAGTGGGGTACACCAAGTCCCCACCGTACATCACCCCACCAGTCAATCCCCTATTTCCTGTTGCCCACCCCTCGGGACGAGATTGATTGATTGATTATGTGGATTTTGGGGCGCTCAACAGCGCGGTCATCAGCGCCCTAAAGGATCTATGTGTTCCAAAATCTAGATAAAACAAAATCTAAAAGAACATACATCGTAGGTAAAAAACAAGCACATCCCGTACGCCAAAGGCTAAAAGACGCGTAAAATCATAGGACAGTTAAAAGTGGATAAAAACGTAAACACTAAAGTCTAAAATTGACATTTAAGAGTAGTTTAAAAACCTTGGCCACCGCTGTCTCTTCATCCGCGAGTATCTCCGCCAAGCTGGCTGGCAGCTTGAGAGAACTGCGGAGACGTTCAAGACTAGAACAGGCACAGAGAACATGACGGACCGTCAGCGCTGCTCCGCAAAGCGGGCTAACCGGAGCTGGAGCCCTGTTTAATAAATAACTATGGGTAAAATAGCAGTGGCCAAGGCGTAACCGAGCCAATCGCACTTCCTCCCGACGGGACGGACGGCAGGACGTTACCCAAGGGATCGGAAGAGCTTTGACACAGCGGAGCTTGTTTCTGCGCAGGGCGGACCACTCCCCTCGCCAGGATGACAACACAGCTCTGCGCAATTCTAGACGTGATGATGATGATTTGTGTTTATGGGCGCTCAACTGCTAGGTCATCAGCGCCCATTAAAGACCATTGTGCGAATGATACTAAAAAAAAAAAAAAACTTACACACTAAGTAAAAATATATCTATAAGAATAAACATTTAAAAGAAATAGAAAAACAAAACACTCTTTATTGCTAAAATACAAAAACGCAATCGATATAACATGTATAAATAAAACAAAAATATATTTATAACAAAAGCCGGCCGAAACCAGCAATAGACTATGAAAATAAAAACGTATAAAATAACAGACGATAAAAGCATAAACTATTAAATTCTTAACTGAACTCTGGCGATGTACTTCAAAACTTTTTCCACCGCAGAGTTATTGTCTGCTAGGATCTCCGTCAAGCTGACCGGCAGCTGCAGAGACTCCCGCAGGTCTGCTAGGTGAATACACTCTAGCAGCACATGACGGACCGAGAGAGCCTGACCACATGACTCGCAAATAGAAGCAGTGACCCTCCTCAACAGGTGACTGTGTGAGAAGTAGCAGTGCCCAATACGCAAACGAGCCAAACTCACCTCCTCCCGACGCGATAAGCGGTAGGAGGTCGCCCAGTTATCCGGAAGCTCTTTTACCCTTCTCAGCTTGTTATTACGCAGAGCAGACCACTCATCACGCCAGCGTGACAGCGCCGCCCTACGCACAACAAGCCTAAAGTCTTCCGCGGTGACAAAAGGGATGTTGACACTCGGTTCTACGCTTGCCACCTTTGCTGCCGAATCCGCCAGTTCGTTCCCATGCAGGCCTGCGTGGCCAGGAATCCATGCGCACACCACGCTAACGCCAGAGACGTGTAAAACGTGGAGTGCATCCTGTATGCGTTGCACAATTGGGTGTTGGTTGTACAACTCACGAAGGCTCTGAAGTGCGCTTAGGGAATCACTTAGTATAAGACAATTACCTAACTTTCTTCGGCGAACATGTATGACGGCTCGGTATATTGCATAGAGCTCTGCACTATAAATGGAAGTACTGCCATGGAAACCGAATGTATAGGGTTCGGCTCCATGGATGTAAGCACATCCGACACCTGTATCGCTTTTGGATCCATCTGTATAAATTAAAGTATGGTCCTTATAATAAGTTACAAACTCTAAAAAACTACTGCGGATACTACACGAGGGCGTCGTAGCCTTCCTGTGCACCGTCATCCCAAGATCTACGTGGGATCCTACACGCAACCATGGAGGATACACTCTTTCGCCCTTGGGTAACATCCTAGGCATTTCGAGTGCATGACTCCCTAGGAGCTCCCGGAACCGAAAACCTGGCGGCTTCGGGTTTATACTCGTGTTCCTATAACGTCCGTCAAATAAGGTGTCGAAAAACGGTGCATACGTCGGATGCGAAGGCATACTATTTAGCCCACAGCCGTAATTCCCCAGCAAAACCTCGCGGCGATACTGCAGAGGAGGTTCTGCTGCTTCGGCGTAGAGGCTCACCACTGGGCTAGTTGGAAATGCTCCAATAGCGATACGAAGCCCAGAGTTATGAACCGTGTCTAGTTTCTTCAGCGCAGATGGACGAGCTGAAGCATAAACGATGCACCCATAGTCCAATTTGGATCGGATCAGTGTGCGATACAAACGAAGCAGCACTGAGCGATCCGCTCCCCACGATCGTCCACTAAGTACCCGCAGTATGTTAACAGAACGCTCACATCGTGCTTTCAGCACTGCTATATGAGATGTCCAGCTAAGCTTCCGATCGAAGATCAGTCCCAGGAACCTCGTTTCATCTGCAAATGGTAAGAGGTGTGGACCGAGTCGGAGTGAAGGTGGTAAACGACTCCTATTGCGCCAGAAGTTGACGCAGACAGTTTTTTCTGTGGAGAATCGGAAGCCGTTTTTAGCACTCCAATCGCGGAGATTGTCTAAACATTGCTGCAGACAGCGCTCCACGAATGCAGTGCGTCGTGAAGTGCAGTACACGGCGAAGTCGTCTACGAACAAGCACGATGAAACCCCTCGAGGAACACATTGGGAAATAGAATTGATGGCAATAGCGAACAGTGTAACGCTCAGCACCGATCCTTGAGGAACACCGTTCTCTTGTACGAAAAGATTCGAAAAAACTGAGCCGACCCTTACCCGAAAAACGCGGTCGCTCATGAACTCCCGAAGGAAAACAGGTAGGCGCCCACGTACGTTCCAGCCGTGCAAGGTGCGTAGGATACCTGCACGCCAACACGTATCATAGGCCTTCTCCAGATCGAAAAATATGCCGACGGTCTGACAGTTCCTCATAAAGCCGTTCATGATTTGTGTCGACATCGACACCAGATGGTCTACTGTGGAGCGGCGACGTCGGAATCCACACTGGATGTTTGTCAGGAGGTTGTGAGTTTCCAGCCACCACACCAACCGCCCATTGATCATGCGTTCCATCACCTTGCATACGCAACTGGTGAGGGAAATAGGACGGTAGCTGGAAGGCAGATGGCGGTCCTTCCCGGCTTTCAAAATGGGTATGATGGTGGCCTCCCGCCACTTCTCAGGAAAAGTGCCGTCAACCCACACACGATTATACATCTCCAGTAGGAATGCCTTCCCTTCGGGAGAAAGTTGTTGCAACAATCGCACATGGATGCCGTCTGGTCCCGGTGCAGATGCCCGCGAAGATGAAAGCGCGTGATCTAACTCTACCATGGTGAAGAGGCGATTGTAGTCTTCAAGGTTTCTAGAGCAGAAGGAGAAACCTTTGGATTCCTCCAGAGCCTTAATTTGGAGAAACTCAGGCGAGTAATTATTTGAGCTAGACACTTGAGCGAACGCACTGCCGAAAGTATTAGCCACATCGTGCTGATCAACAACAGCACCTGTAGCGCTTTTAAGACCGGCGATTGGCATGTATGTGGACTTTCCGGCCACGCGCCTTAGCCTATCCCATACGACTGAGGAAGGTGTATGTTGATTGAACGATGACACCAAGTTGGTCCATGAGGTCTTTTTGCTATCCTTAATCACCTGTCTGGATTTCGCACGCATTTTTTTGTACTCGATCAGATTATCGAGAGTAGGGCGCCGCTGGAACTTCCTAAGAGCGCGCCTCCGAGCCCGAATAGCAGTCCGGCAATTATCTGTCCACCATGGGACAGGGAAACGACGTGTGTGCGTTCTTGTTCGCGGAATAGATTGTTCTGCTGCCGAAAGAATCGTCACAGTGAAATGTTCAACTAAGTCGTCCACAGACGCGTGGTCATCATAGTTGAAGACAGCCAACTGCTTGTAGGCATTCCAGTTGGCACGATCAAAGCGCCAGCTGGGCAGACGTGCGGAACACGGATCTCGTGCTAAGAGACTAACAAGACACGGAAAGTGGTCGCTAGAATGTAGGTCAGAGATGACATTCCATTGAAGGGAGACTGCTAGCTGTTGCGAACAGACGGCCACGTCAATGTGTGAAAAGGTGTTGAATGCATCGGATAAAAACGTGGGTTCTCCGGTGTTCAGGAGAACCAGGTTATTGCTGTCTATGAAACTTGCAATTAATTTGCCTCTCGCACATGCTCGAGGAGCACCCCATAGAGTATGGTGTGCATTTAGGTCTCCCACGAGCAGATAAGGTGTTGGTAGCTGGGAGACCAGATGTTGTAAGTCAGTAAGCGAGAGGTCATCGGAAGGTGGTAGATAAATGTTGCAGATAGTAAAATGTATGGATGGAAGTCGGATGCGTACAGCAACTGACTGGATGTCAGACTGTAAAGGTACAAATTCAACAAAAATGTCATCTCTGAGGAGCATCATAGTGCCTCCATGCGCAGGCATACCCTCCTCAGGTTCAACATCGCACCTTAGTGGAGTATAGCCTCTGATTTTGAAGTCGTCTAAAGGACGCATCTTAGTCTCTTGTAGGCAAATGACGAGTGGTTCGTGTTTATTGAGCAACAATTCGAGCTCGGGTCTGTGTGTTCTAATTCCGCGTAAGTTCCAATGAATAATAGACATGGTGGTAGATTTGCTTAAGCTTATGACGACTTTAAAGGCGGCCGAATCAATTTACCCTTTTTCTTCGGTGTTGGGCTAACACCTTTTTCAGGAGATTTTTCCTGCCTCTTTTTCACTGCCCCTTGGGCAGTGTGGACGGGATCCTCCTGTTCCATCTCCTCTTCTGAGGAGGCACGTTTCCCGATGGAGAACTTCGGTTCGAGAGCCTCGAACCGATTGGAAACGGAGATCGACGACGACGATAATCGCCGATCAGTCTCCTCTCCTGAAGAGTCGTCAGAAGACGATCTCGGAGGAGATGGCCGCGGACACTTCCGCCGGTTTGCCGACTTGCTACAAGTATTTTTATCTTGCAGAGAGTCGCTTCCTACATACGCTTTCTTTAACTGTTTTGCTGGTGCGTTACATGTAACTGGCTGAGAACTTTTTGAGGTCGATGGTCTTGGCGGTGATTTGGATGACAGCTTTCCACGACTGGCTTCGCTAGGTGTGCACCCTGCTACACTTGCTGATGACTGTTGCTTTGTCTGTACCCTAGGTGCTATTGTTTTTTCTGCAATTGTTGCGCCGTTTAAATCGCCAGTTTGAGTTGCGATTTCGCGTCTAGGCACCGGCTTAGCTACAGCTGCGCTGTAACTAACGGGCCTAGCAACCGACGGTTGGCGAGTACGCAAGAGCTTCCGAGCTTCCGAGAAGGACACCTTCTCTCTGACCCGGATCTCTTGGATCGCACACTCTTCTACAAAACGGGGACATTCGCGGGAATTTGATGGATGTTCACCGCTGCAGTTAATGCATGCTGGAGGTCTTGTACAAGCATCTTCATGCAAGACGCCTCCGCAGCTAACACAAGTAGGTACACCGTTACAAAAGTCACTAGTGTGACCAAAGCGCTGGCACTTATAGCATCTCAAGGGGTTAGGAATGTATGGTCTGACTTCAATTGCTTCATACCCTGCCTTTATCCTTTGAGGGAGGTCAATCCTATCAAAGGTTAGGAACAGGGTACGAGTCGGCACCAGTTCCCCGCGCTCCCGTCGTTGCACGCGATACACTGCCGTGACACCTTGTTCTTTAAGGTTCTCCTGAATCTCATCGTTGGACATACCGTCCAATGCACGGGTGTTTACAACACCTCGCGAAGAGTTCAGGGACTTATGAACCATAACGCTTATGGGGTAGCTACCAAGCATTGTAGCTTTCAATACCGCCGCTGCCTGGGTGACGCTTTGTGCTTCAACCAGGAGTGTGCCGTTTCTCGACTTCACACACGACTTAACTGCACCAGATATTTTATCGAGACCCCTTTGAATAACAAAAGGGTTCACCGATGTAAATGTCTTACCCTCCTCTGTCCGTTTTACTACTAAGTAGCGAGGACCAAATGCCTCGGCTACTTCTTTTACGATACTCTTACACAGTGTAGTTGGGGTTTTTGGGCGCAAGGGAGCCATGATGAATAGGTCCCCCCTCCGGAACCGTCGGCGTCAGCCTGCCATCAGGGGGATACAGAAAGAAAGACACCTAAATCTTACGGTCTGTGCCGGCCTGGGCACCCGCTTCAGGCCCGATCTCACGGAGTACTTCGGAGGAGTTACCCTCCGCCTATCACTACTGACCGGTATGCGACACGTTCACCATAGGCAGGCCCGACTTTATGCCCCTACCACTGGAATAACCGCCAATGGCTCCCCACTTTAGGCCACGCTACCTCAACGGAGTTAGCGTGGATTCAGGGGACTTGTGGTTGTTTACATCGGGCCTCAGACAGCGGTAACACGTCGGGTATCCCCGTCCACCCCAGCGATACGCGTCCGCCGAGATGTCCGAGGGTACCCGGCCCCATCGGAGCTACGTGGGTGTACATGACAATGGAACGGCTCCGCACCTAGTGTCGCACGAAAGGGGTAGTGAGGAGGGTCCACTCAACCTTCGCGCCTGAGACCTCCGGGGAGCACACAAGTTGGAAGCTGCGCCGAAACCGTGGGACAGCACCACGGAGATAGAAAAGATCCCTGATGGTGAGTCAGGAGTTAATAAACCTAGAGCCCTTAAAACTATGAATTCATAATAAGCTTAGAAGAGGAAGAAACCTAATCCTACGGGGAAATGGGTATGAGAAGATGACAATGGGGATGAATGGCTCGGGCACCCCGGGATCGCCAATCCCGTACCTACCATAGTAGGTCCCTGGGGAAAAATACCAGAGCCTCTTCTGCCAGTTTTCAGGGTTACTGATGGGCCTTCTCGGCAGCCGTAGCGGTCGTGGGGTACACCAAGTCCCCACCGTACATCACCCCATCAGTCAGTCCCCTACTTCCTGTTGCCCACCCCTCGGGACGAGGACCGCAGAGGTTGGATTTTGAGGGGCAATTCTAGACGTAGGTCTTCCGATGTCATCGTGGATATGTTAACCATGGGCTGTGAGGTCGCCATCTTCGCTGCTGAATCTGCTAGCTCATTCCCTGAAAGGCCCACGTGTCCGGGGACCCAAGCACACACCACGCTAACGCCGGAGGCGTGGATAACGTGGAGGGCGTCCTGGATTCGCTGTACAAGGGGATGGAAGTTGTACACCTGACGTAGGCTCTGAAGCGCGCTAAGGGAATCGCTGAGTATTAAGCAGTCACCCAGGTTTCGTCGGCGTACGTGTAGAATGGCTCGGTATAGGGCGTTAAGCTCTGCGGTAAAAATAGACGTGATGCTATGGAATCCGAATGTATATTGTTCGGATCCAGAAACATAAGCGCATCCAACGCCATTTGAGGTTTTAGAACCATCAGTAAATATTAAAACACGATCACTATAACGTGATAAAAATTCTAAAAAGTAGCTGTGGATAGTACAGGGAGCCGTCGTAGACTTGTCGCATTTGGTCATGTACAGATCGACTGATGGCGGTGCACGCAGCCAAGGAGGGTACACTCTCTCGCCCATAGAAAACATCCTAGGGATTGTAATATTGTGTTTGCGGAGGAGCTCCCGAAGGCGAAAACCGGGTGGCTTTGGACTGAGAGTAGTGTTCCGATAGCGCGCATCTAGCGTGGTGTTGAAGAATGGCGCGAACGTGGGATGCGTAGGCATGCAAAATAGTCTGCAGCCATAATTAGCTAATAACAGAACACGCCGGTACCTAAGAGGGGGTTCAGCAGCTTCGGCGTGCAGACTGATGACCGGACTGGTAGGAAAGGCTCCAATAGCTATCCGTAGGCCGCAATTATGGACCGTATCTAACTTTTTCAACACTGATGGACGTGCTGATGAAAAAACGATGCAGCCATAATCCAGTTTGGATCGTATCAGTGTGCGGTAAAGTCGCAGCAACACTGTGCGATCTGCTCCCCACGATTTGCCACTTAGTACCCGCAGAATTTGTAGGGAACGGTCACAACGCGCTCGCAGCTGTGCTATGTGAGATGACCAGTTAAGTGCTCTGTCGAAGACCAATCCCAGGAATCGTGTGTGATCTGCATAAGGAAGTAAATGCGGGCCCAAACGGAGTGAAGGAGGTGGTCGACTCCGACGGCGCCAGAAATTCACACACATGGTTTTCTCCGCAGAGAACCGAAAGCCGTGTCTCAGGCTCCAGTCATGCAGATGGTCCAAGCATTGTTGTAAGCACCGCACAATAAAAGGTGTGCGCGGAGAAGTGCAATAGACCGCAAAGTCATCTACGAATAAACAGGACGACACGCCTGGAGGAACACATTGCGAGATAGGATTAATAGCTATAGCAAACAGGGTGACGCTAAGGACCGAACCCTGAGGTACACCGTTCTCCTGTATAAAAGGATTTGAAAGAACCGAGCCGACCCGTACTCGGAAGAAGCGCTGTTTTAGGAACTCCTTAAGAAAAAGTGGTAGGCGGCCACGAATGTTCCAACTGTGTAGAGTACGGAGCAATCCTGCCCGCCAACAGGTATCATATGCTCTCTCTAGGTCAAAGAATATCCCAACGGTTTGACAACCCTTCAGGAAGCCGTTCATGATATGTGTCGACATCGACACAAGGTGGTCTACTGTGCAACGGCGTCGACGAGTGAGTGAGTGTGTGGAGTTTAAGGGCCCGTCAACAACAAGGTCATTTGGGCCCCAAGTCAACATTAAAACCTAAAAGCTATAAAAAAATTAGCTTAAAAGGTAAAATGTAAGAAAACCACTCAACTGTTAAAACGACGTAAAAACCATCTAAAACTTATAATTTAATATCTCTAAAATTAATCAATATAAAATACAAGTTATACTTGTTTGCTAAAACCAATTTTAAAAACGAACCGCAGAACCTTATCGACGGCCACTGGGTCGTTCCCTAAAATACCGTGCAAGTTAGCTCTTAGGCCCAAAGACTGGCGAACGCGGGTGTATTGCGGGCAATCCAGCAATACATGCCGCACGGTGAGAGGTACTGCACACGGAGCACACACAGGGGCCGGTTCCCCTCTTAAGAGATGTCCATGAGTTGCACGTGTGTGCCCAATTCTCAGCCGGGTGAGTATCACCTCGGCCCGCCGGTTATCCCTGCAGGAAGTTGGCCAGGGTTGTACGCTCTCCTTTATCGCCCGGAGTTGTGTGCCTTTTAAAGCTGTCCAGGATTGCTGCCAAGCAGATAGGAATTGGCGATGGAAAAAACGTTGCACATCCTGGTATGGCACCCTAGTTGTTAAACTCCGGGGTAAACGGCAAGCTGACTTAGCAGCCGCGTCCGCCTCCTCGTTTCCGGAAATCCCCACATGACCTGGGGTCCAAGTAAAAACAAAATTGTATCCGCGAAACAGCATTTGCGATATCTGGGCCTGTATTTTTATAACAAGGGTGTGAACGGCAGTGTGCTGTTGCAAGGCCTGAAGAGCACTTAGAGAGTCAGTGCAGACGATAAAAGAGCCAGGAGCTAACTTGCAAATAAAAAGGAGCAAATAAAAGATGGCATACAGCTCTGCTGAGAAGACCGAAGTGGAGTCCAGAGGTCGAAATTTATGAGCCTCACCGTTAATGAAAAACGCGCAACCCGTAGCGTTACCCAACTGGGAACCGTCTGTAAAGACCGGAACATAGTTAGGGTAACGGCCCAGTAATTCGGCAAAAAGTTGTTGGAACACCGAATGTGGAGTAGCGAGTCTAGAATTGTTTGAAAGAGCGAGATCGAACTGCGCACGATTGAGCTGCCATGCAGGATAAGGGCAGATGGACGACCTCTCCACGCGAGGTATTCGGAGGCCATGGGAATGTAGGAGATCACGAAATCTTATTCCCATGGGGCGTGTCCGACAACCAGGGCGCATATAACGGTGGACTAAATCTGGACACAGAACTGGTTTAAAACATGGATGAGTGGGATAACTAGCCAACTTCGAGGCATATGAGCAGAGTAACAGTGAGCGACGAATATGGAGTGGAGGTTCGCCTGAGTCTGCATACAGGCAGTCGACTCGACTGGTGCGGAAAGCTCCTGTGGCAAGGCGGATACCAGTATGATGCACGGTGTCTAAAAGGCGAAGTTTAGAGGCGGTCGCTGCGCCATAAATAAAACTGCCATAGTCCAGCTTGGACCGAACCAGAGAGCGGTACAGCCTCAACATTACCGTGCGATCGCCCCCCCAAGATGCTCCAGATAATACCTTCAGCACCCGAAGAGAACGATCGCAAGAGGCTCGAAGGTGACGAATGTGGTGCTCCCAGTTGAGCTGTCGGTCTATGTAGAGGCCCAAGAATTTCAGGTGCGAGACAAATGGCAGGGGTGTGCCGTTCAAATGAAGATCAGGGGGCGGGTGAATACCTCGTAGGCGGTGAAAGTGGATACACTGTGACTTCGCAGCTGAAAATCGGAAGCCGGTTTGAAGCGCCCAAGCTGCTAGCTGGGTGATGGTCAGCTGCAATTGGCGCTCAATGTGATCTATGTTGACTGATGCATAAAAACTCGGGTAGATGACCACGCATACCGTTACCATGCCACGAAGAGGAGCCCACACGAGGGAGACTGTTGGCTCGGGACCCCGGGTTCGCCAAACCCGTACCTACCGAAGTAGGCCCCTGGGAGGGCCTCGGGACGAGGACCGCAGAGGTTGGATGATGATGATGATTGGTATAAGGGCGCTCAACTTCAGTGGTTATCAGCGCCCTTTAAAAAATTAGTCATGGCAAAGGCCAGATATAAAAGGTGCCAAAAACGGATAAATAAGAAAATAAAAACATACAAAAGGACACGTACGGAAAAAAACAAAAACCAACAAAAACGAAGGAAAAAGAGAATTAAAAACCACCTTAAAACGTCCATAGTCAAATTCTAAAATCAAGGCGACGAAAAAATCTAAAAAGCTTCTCCACTACTTCACGATCGTCTGCCAACATTGCTGCAAAGGTCGTCGGCAGCTGCACAAACGCCCGAAGGTGTGCTAGGTGAGGACACTCTAGCAGCACGTGTCGGACGGACAACGACGCATGGCAGAATGGACACAGTGGAGCAGGCGCCTTTTGAAAAATAAAACTGTGAGTAAAAAAGCAGTGCCCTATACGCAACCGAGCCAAAATTACCTCTTCGCGACGACAGGAACGACAGGAAGTAACCCAGGGAATCGGAAGTGCCTTAACGGACCTAAGTTGATTATTGCGGAGAGCGGACCACTCTTCATGCCAACAGGTTTCCACAGCTCTCCGCAGTAGAGCCCTAAAATCTTCCGATGTTACTGATGGTATGTGGACCCTGGGCTGTATGGTTGCCGTCTTGGCTGCCGAATCCGCCACTTCATTCCCTCGCAAGCCTACGTGACCAGGGATCCAGGCGCACACCACGCTTACGCCAGAAGCGCGTAAAACGTGGAGGGCATCCTGGATACGCTGCACAATAGGGTGATTGATTGATTGATTGTGGTTAAGGGCGCTCAAGAACGAGGTCATCAGCGCCCTGAAAAAGTAAGGAGGTTAAATATCAATAAAAAGGATCTAACAGAGATTCATCTGCTGCAAGATCTTGATTGGACGCTCACATATATTAAAATAGATAAAAAGAGCGTAAAACCATAAAAGCGTTAAAATCAATAAAACGATTGGTCCTAAATTCTAAAATTAGCAGTTAAAAAGAATGCTAAAACTTTGGCCACCGCTTCCTCGTCGTTCCCCAGCACCTCTGCCAAACTGTCCGGCAGCTGGAGAGATCTGCGGAGACGCGCTGTTCCGGAACACTCTAAAAGAACGTGGCGGACTGAGACAGCTGCATCGCAGAGCGGGCAGACTGGAGCACGGCTCTTGTTCAACAAAAAGCTATGTGTAAAAAAGCAGTGGCCAATGCGCAACCGAGCCAAAGTGACCTCCTCACGGCGGGATCGACGGCAGGAAGTGGCCCAGGGAATCGGAAGATCTTTCACTGTCCGCAACTTGTTGCTTCGCAAAGCGGACCACGCGTTGTGCCAAGAGGACAGCACAGCACTTCGCAAGGATAACTTGATATCTTCCGCAGTAGCATGATGAATAGTTACCCTCGGCAGTGTGGTTGCCATCTTCGCTGCCGAATCCGCCTGTTCGTTTCCTGCCAGGCCTACATGTCCAGGAACCCAAGCGCACACCACGCTAACGCCAGAGGCGTGTAAGACGTGGAGGGCGTCCTGGATAAGCTGCACAACAGGATGGTAACTGTACAGCTGCTGTAGGCTCTGAAGTGCACTAAGGGAGTCACTTAAAATAAGGCTGTCGCCTAGGTTGCGTTGACGTACATATAAAATGGCTCGGTAAATCGCATAAAGTTCAGCACTAAAAATAGAGGTGCTGCTATGGAAACCGAATGTATAGGGTTCGGTTCCATAGACGAAAGCACATCCAACCCCACTCGAGCTCTTGGAGCCATCAGTGTAGATTAAAACCCGATCAGTAAAACAAGATAAATATTCTAAAAAACAAGTACGGATACTGCTGGGAGCCATTGAAGATTTCGCGTAGCGCGTCATGCCCAGGTCTATGTAGGATATTCCCCGCAGCCAAGGTGGATATACTCTCTCGCCCCTAGGAAACATCTCAGGCAGCTCCATGCTATGCAGCCTAAGAAGCTCCCGGAAACGAAAACCCGGTGGTCTGGGCCAAAGCGAGGTATTCCTATAGCGCGCGTCCAGAGAGGTGTTGAAAAAGGCGGAGAATGTTGGGTGCGTGGGCATGCAGTGAAGGCTACAAGCATAACTGCACAGCAGCATGTCACGCCGGAACCGCAGAGCAGGTTCTGCAGATTCCGCGTAGAGGCTGATGACAGGGCTAGTCGGAAAGGCTCCAATGGCTAACCGGAGACCACAATTATGGACTGTATCTAGTTTGCTCAGCACCGATGGACGTGCCGAACCAAACACGAAACAGCCATAATCCAACTTGGATCGGATAAGTACGCGATAGAGTCGCAGTAACACTGTGCGGTCCGCTCCCCAGGATTTGCCGCTGAGTATCCGCAAAATGGTGAGAGAACGGTCACAGCGAGCTCTCAACTGTGCTATATGGGAGGACCAGCTGAGTTTCCGATCGAATACCAACCCAAGGAATCTCGTCTCTTCTTGAAAAGGGAGTAGATGTGGGCCCAATCGAAGTGATGGCGGTAAACATCTCCGAAGGCGCCAAAAGTTAACACAAACGGTTCTTTCGGCCGAGAAACGGAAACCGTTTTTCAAACTCCAATCATGAAGGTTATCCAAGCACTGCTGTAGACGGCGCTCTAAAAATGGTGTACGCTGAGAAGTGCAGTAGACGGCAAAGTCGTCTACGAATAAGCAGGCCGAGACCCCCGGGGGAACACATTGCGATATAGAATTAATAGCAACAGCGAAAAGTGTGACACTTAGTACGGAACCCTGAGGTACTCCGTTCTCCTGAATAAAAGCGTTAGAAAAAGCCGAGCCGACCCGTACTCGAAAAAAGCGGTCTTTCATGAACTCTTGCAGGAAAAGTGGCAGGCGGCCACGCATATTCCAGCTGTGGAGAGTGCGTAGCAACCCTGCGCGCCAACAGGTATCATAAGCTTTCTCTAAGTCGAAGAATATCCCAACGGTTTGACAACCCTTCAGAAAACCGTTCATTATTTGTGTCGACATAGACACAACGTGGTCTACTGTGCAACGGCGTCGACGAAAACCACATTGGATATTCGTTAGCAGGTTTTGGCGTTCCAGCCACCACACCAGCCGTGCGTTAAACATGCGTTCTAGCACTTTGCAGACACAGCTGGTGAGAGAGATAGGACGGTAGCTAGAGCACAGATGACGGTCCTTTCCGGGTTTCAAAATGGGTATGATGATGGCCTCCCGCCACTTTGCAGGGAAAGTGCCATCAACCCAAATACGATTATAGAGGTCCAGCAGGAAAGCCTTGCTTTTAGGAGAGAGCTGTTGTAACATGCGAACGTGGATACCATCCGGCCCTGGCGCTGATAGCCGTGAAGATAAAAGAGCGTGATCTAACTCTGCCATGGTGAAAAGGCGGTTATAGTCCTCGAGGTTTCTAGATCGAAAGCAGAAACCTCGAGATTCTACCCGAGTTTTTATTGAGAGGAACTCAGGTGCATAATTATCGGAGCTAGAAACGTGGGCGAAAGCACTGCCAAGGGTATTAGCCACTTCAAACGGTTCCACGACGAAGCCTGCAGGAGTTCTCAGACCAGCGATCGGCATGTAGGTCGATTTGCCGGCCACGCGCCTTATCTTATCCCATACAACAGAGGAGGGTGTATGTCGGTTGAAAGAGGACACAAATGTTTTCCAAGTTGTCTGTTTGCTATTCTTTATTATGTACCTAGACCTGGCACGCATTTTCTTGTACTCAATCAGGTTCTCCAGTGTAGGATGTCGTTGGAAAACTCTGAGAGCACGCCTACGAGCACGAATAGCATTCCGGCAATCGGTCGTCCACCAGGGAACAGGAGGGCGACGAGGGTTGGTGTTTGAGCGAGGAATAGAATGGTCCGCGGCGGAAAGGATCTGCTCTGTAAGGTGCTCAACTAAGGCGTCCACAGAATCTTGCGCGTCGTAACTAAACACAGCCAGCTGGGTGTAAAGGGCCCAGTTGGCGTGATCGAGGCGCCAGGTAGGCAAACGGGCGGACTTAAAGTCATGTGCTAAGAGACTAACAAGGCACGGAAAGTGATCACTAGAATGCAGGTCAGAGATGACACTCCATTGTAGGGAAAGTGCTAGCTGAGGTGAACAAACTGCCAAGTCGAGATGCGAAAAGGTGTTGAAAGCATCCGATAGAAACGTAGGTTCTCCGGTGTTCAAGAGAACCAGGTTACTGCTGTCAAGGAATTCGGCAATAACTTTGCCTCTCGCACAGGATCGAGCTGAGCCCCAGAGATGGTGGTGGGCATTTAGGTCTCCTATCAACAGAAAGGGTGTAGGGAGCTGAGAGACCAACCCCTGTAGTTCACTAAGTGAGAGGTCAGCAGATGGCGGAACATAGACACTGCAGACGGCGAATTGCACAGTCGGGAGAACAATCCGTACAGCAACCGACTGTATGGCAGTCTGTAAAGGTATAATATCTACATATGTATCATCTCTGACGAGCACCATTGTGCCTCCATGCGCTGGAATGCCCTCTTCCGGATCAAGGTCATGCCTAAATGACGTGTACCGCCGGAGTGTAGAGGTGTCTTGGGGACGCAGCTTAGTCTCTTGTAAGCACACGACTTTAGGGTTATGCTTATTGAGCAACAAATCAAGCTCTGCTCGATGTGCTCGAAATCCGCGAATGTTCCATTGAAGAATAGCCATTGGAGGTATGGGATAAGATGGTAATAGTTACGCAACGTTATGTTGATTTCGGCGGTGGCCGAACGAGTTTACCCTTTTTCTTGGGTGTGGGGCTAACACCTTTTACGTCCAGTTTATCCGGGCGCTTTTTACTAGACGTCCGGACTGTGTGGTCCGTATCCTCTTGTTCCATTTCTTCAGCGGATGAGGTCCCTTTCCCTATTGAGAACTTCGGTTCGAGAGCCTCAAACCGATTGGAAACAGAGATCGACGGAGATGACGGTCGTCGATCCGAGACCTCTCCGGAAGACTCCTCAGAGGTGGAACTTTTAGATGCCCGAGTAGTTTTCTTTCTGCGCATCGGCCGATCCGTATCCTTCAGAAAATCAGACCGTTGATAGCTGGTTTTAAGAGTTTTGGGTGGTGGCACGTACACAACTGGCTTAGTAGGCTTCGTAGAGCTCGATGCTCTGACCGGAGACCTGGGAGGTGTTTTCTTCCCTGCGGGTGCTTTGGACGAGGTAGAAGTAGATTGAGATGTCTTGAAAGGTTTCGGAGCTACTGATGGACTAAGGATTCTGTCAGAGATACTAGCCTCACTGATATCGCTGGTCTGAGTTGCCATCTCCCTTCGCGGGACCGGCTTAGCTACTACTGAGCTATAGGTACCGGACATCGCAACGGAGGGCATGCGAGTACGTGCGAGTTTCCGGGCTTCCGAGAAGGATAGCTTCTCTTTCACCCGGATCTCCTGAATCTCCTTTTCCTCGCGGAACCGTGGGCAATCTCTGAAGCTGGAAGCGTGTTCGCCAGCACAGTTCACACATTTTACGGGTGAGGTGCACTCACCTTCGTGCAGCGACATCGCACAATTCATACACGTAGGCGCACCATTACAGAAGTCCTTAGTGTGGCCGAAGCGCTGACATCTGTAGCAACGTAAGGGATTCGGGATATATGGTCGTACCTCGATGACTTCATACCCTGCCCTAAGCCTTTGTGGGAGATCTACCCGATCAAAGGTCAGGAACAGGGTACGGGTAGGCACCAATTCCCCACGCTCTCTTCGCTGAACACGATACACAGCTGTCACGCCTTGGTCTTTCAGGTTCTGCTGGATCTCCTCGTTGGTCATTCCATCCAGCGCACGGGTGTTCACCACACCGCGCGAGGAGTTCAGGGTCTTGTGTACGGAAACGCTCACCGGATAACTGCCTAGAATGTTGGCCTTCAAGAGCGCTGCTGCCTGGGAGACGGAATGCGCTTCCACAAGCAGCGTGCCATTGCGCGAACGAGTACATGATTTTACCGGGCCAGCTATCTTGTCTAATCCTTTCTGGGTGGCGAAAGGGTTCACTGATGTAAATGTCTTATCAGTCTCAGTTCTGCTTATCACCAAGTAGCGAGGACCACTAGACTCGACTACTTCTTTTCCATTTCTACAATTGTTGGGATTGTTTTTTTGTTGAAGGTTTAACATATGTGTTGGCATAAATTTCATCCCCCAATGCTCCCCACCCACCACGGAGCCCAACAAGGGGTCATCCCACTGGGATGACAGGGCTACATAGGGGATATAGCGGGCTCGCCGTCCCACTCACCCTGGAGTTCAGTGTATCACCTTGTCCTGGCCGATTGATTAGTGGTGGGTTAGTCCCTAACCTCCCGTTTAGGCGAAGCAGAAGCCAAAGTAGTGTATTAGAAATGCGTACCCTCCCCGAATTCAGAAAAAAAACTGTTACGAGCTCAGATACGCATCCCTCAACCACCAGGACTAACCTTTCCACCGACACGGGTCTCCACGCACGGCCGACACGTGGGTGGGCATGTTGACCGTCTCCCTCAACCACGAAGAGGAGCCCACACGAGGGAGACTGTTGGCTCGGGACCCCGGGATCGCCAATACCCGTACCTACCGAAGAAGGCCCCTGGGGGGGACACACACAATAGGGTGGTAGCTGTACAGCTGCCGTAGGCTTTGAAGTGCACTGAGGGAATCAGATAGGATAAGACAGTCCCCCAACTTTCGTCTACGCACGTGTAAAATGGCCCGGTATATGGCATACAACTCTGCCGTAAAAATGGAAGTGCTAGTGTGGAAGCCGAATGTATAGGTTTCGGTTCCACACACGTAAGCACAACCGACACCATTTGAGCTCTTGGAGCCATCAGTGTAAATGATAAAATGGTGCTCGTATCGCGCTAAAAATTCTAAAAAGCAGAGGCGGATACCAGACGTAGACATGGTAGATGTAGTATACTTAGCCATGCCCAGATCCACGTGGGACGCTCCGCGCAGCCAAGGGGGGTACATCCTCTCCCCCTGAAGATACAGTTTGGGCAGCTCAGAATCAAGCTGCAGAAGGAGCTCCCGAAATCGAAAACCAGGTGGCTTTGGTTTGGTGGAACTGTTCCTATAACGCGCGTCCATAGAGGTGGTAAAGAACGGCGTATACGATGGATTTGTGGGCATGCATTTTAGTCCACAGCCATAATTGGCGAGTAACATGTTGCGCCTGTAGTGCAGAGGAGGTTCTGCAGATTCAGCATACAGGCTAACAACACGGCTAGTTGGAAATGCCCCAACTGCTATACGTAGGCCACAATTATGGACTGGGTCTAATCTCTTCAGCACAGATGGTGGTGCTGAGCCGTAAACGATACTACCATAATCTAGTTTGGAGCGGATGAGTGCGCGATAAAGGCGCAGTAGCACTGTGCGATCCGCTCCCCACGATTTACCACTGAGTACCCGCAAGAGATTTAGGGATCGGTCACATCGAACTTTCAGTTGTGCTATATGCGACGACCAACTAAGTTTGCGGTCAAATATCAAACCAAGAAACCTCTTCTCATCTACGAACGGGAGTACATCGGCGCCCAAACGGAGCGTTGGTGGTAGTCGACTCTGACGGCGCCAGAAATTAACACATTGTGTTTTCTCGGAGGAGAAGCGAAAGCCGGTGCTTATGCTCCAACGCCGCAGATTGTCTAAGGTGGTCTGTAGACGGCGCTCTAGAAACGGTGTGCGCGGAGATGTACAGTAGACGGCAAAGTCGTCCACAAATAGGCAAGATGAGACCCCCGGAGGAACACATTGAACGATAGAATTTATCGCAATAGCAAACAACGTAACGCTTAGGATCGATCCCTGTGGCACCCCGTTCTCTTGAACAAAGAGAGGTGAAAAAACCGAGCCGACCCTCACTCGGAAAATGCGGTCTTTCAAGAATTCCTGAAGGAAGAGGGGCAGGCGTCCACGTATATTCCAGGTGTGCAGAGTGCGCAGCAGCCCTGCCCTCCAACACGTATCATAAGCCTTCTCAAGGTCAAAAAATATTCCGACGGTTTGAGAGTTGTTAAGGAATCCGTTCATGATCTGTGTCGACATGGATACAAGATGATCCATTGTTGAACGGCGTCGTCGGAATCCGCACTGGGTGTCACTGAGTAGGTTGTGCGTTTCCAGCCACCATACCAACCGCCCATTTATCATGCGTTCCATCACCTTGCAAACGCAACTGGTGAGGGAAATAGGACGGTAGCTAGAAGGGAGGTGACGGTCCTTGCCAGGTTTCAAAATTGGTATAATAGTGGCTTCACGCCATTTGGCAGGAAACGTAGCATCAACCCAAACACGGTTATAGACCTGGAGCAGGAAGGCCTTACCTTCAGGTGAGAGATGTTGTAACATATGAACGTGGACTCCGTCCGGTCCTGGTGCTGTCAATCGCGAAGATGAGAGAGCGTGTTCTAACTCCGCCAAGGTGAAGAGGCGGTTATAATCTTCAAGGTTTCTGGAAGTAAAATCGAAACCTTGAGATTCTACGCGATGCTTAAATGAGATGAACTCTGGAGCATAATTATTGGAGCTAGACACCTGAGCGAAAGCACAGCCGAAGGTGTTGGCCACGTCCAACGGATCAACAACTCCCGCAGGTGTATGCAGACCAGCGATTGGCAAGTGGGTCGATTTGCCGACCACACGCCGCAACTTATCCCATACAACAGAGGAAGGGGTACGTCTGTTAAAAGTGGATACGAATTTAGTCCATGAGGCCTTTTTGCTATCCTTAATGATTTGCCTAGCTGTTGCACGCGCTTTCTTGTACTCAATTAGATTATTGAGGGTAGGGTGTCGTTGGAATACCCTTAGAGCACGTCTACGAGCACGAAGAGCATTGCGGCAGTCGGTGGTCCACCATGGGACGGGAAAGCGACTAGGTGGTGGAGCCGAAAGGGGAATAGACTGCGCTGCAGCGGAAAGAATTGTCTCTGTGAGATGGTCAACGAGAGCGTTCACAGAATCGTGCTCGTTGTAAGAAAAGACAGCCAGCTGGGAGTAAAGGGTCCAGTTGGCGCGAGCAAAGCGCCATCTAGGTATACGCGATGTAGACACATCTGGTTCTAAGAGACTAAGAAGGCAGGGGAAGTGGTCACTGGAATGTAAGTCGGAGATGACATTCCACTGTAAGAAAACCGCTAAGTGGGATGAACACACTGCTAAATCAAGGTGGGAATAAGAGTGGAATGTGTCTGAAAGGAACGTCGGCTCTCCGGTATTCAGGAGAACCAAGCTATTGCGCTCCAGGAATTTTGCAATGAGGTGGCCTCTCGAGCATGCCCGATGTGAGCCCCAAAATGGGTGATGGGCATTGAAGTCCCCCACTATGACAAATGGAGTTGAGAGTTGGGAGACCAGATCTTCAAGGTCAGCTAACGAGAGGTCATCAGATGGAGGTAGATATACACTGCAAATGCAAAACTAGATGGATTTTAGCTGAATCCTTACAGCTACAGATTGGATGTCGGATTGTAGGTGTAACGGATCGGCAAATACGTCATCCCTGAGGAGCATCATAGTGCCCCCGTGAGCAGGAATGCCCTCTTCCGGTGCAATATCACACCTCAGTGACATGTAGCGTCTCATTTGAAAATTGTCCCGTGGCCGTATCTTAGTCTCTTGTAGGCAGACCACCAAAGGGTCATACTCATGGAGCAAAAGTTCGAGTTCTGGTCGATGGGCCCTTAAACCGCGTATGTTCCAGGGTAGGATAGCCATGGCTATAAGTATGGGATAGGGCGTCAGGGAAAGACGCACATTACGTAGTCTGTGGCGGTGGTCGGATCAAGTTGCCCTTTTTCTTGGGTGGCAAGGGTTCGGCAGGTTTGTCTTGCCGCTTCTTTGCTGCCGATGTTGCAGCGTGGTCGGAGAGTTCCTGCTCCATCTCTTCGATGGAGGAGGACCGTGTAGCTTCAGCGACTCTCGGCTCGAGAGGCTCGAACCGGTTGGAAACTACGACCGACGAAGATGACAGTCGCCGGTCTGAGTCCTCCCCAGATGACTCCGAAGATGATCGCGGAGGCGAGGATCGGGGACTTTTCTTGCCCTTACGTTTTACTGGAGCAAACTGGGAACTATCCTTGAGGAAGACGCTTTTGTCGTAACTGGTCCTGAACTTTCTTTCCGGTGCCTGGTATATTACTGGCGGCTTGCTCATAGTAGATGGTCGGTCCGGTGACTTAGCTGAGGTGCTGGCTGTTGCTCGTGCCGGTGGCTGTTGCTTTGGAGAGGATCGTGGCGTAATTACACTTTCAGCGATTGTTGCCCCGTTTATGTCGCAAGTTTGTGTAGCGATCTCACGTCTAGGTACCGGCCTAGCTGCAACGGCACTGTAAGAACCAGTCCTAGGGACAGAAGGCTGACGGCTGCGCAAGAGCTTCCGGGCTTCCACAAAGGACACCCTCTCTCTTACCCGGATCTCTTGGATAGCCTTCTCCTCTATAAAACGGGGGCATTCCCTGGAGTTGGATGAATGACTGCCGCCGCAGTTGACACAGACGGATGGGGAGGTACAGTCATTATCGTGTTTACCTGCCCCACAGTCAACGCAAGTAGCATCCCCATTACACGTTTCACTCGTGTGTCCAAAGCGCTGGCATTTGTAACGCCTCAGTGGATTCGGAACGTACTGCCGCCCTTCAATAGCTTCGTACCCTGCCTTAATCCTTTGCGGGAGTTCCACCCGGTCAAAGGTAAGGAACAGGGTACGAGTGGGCACTAGTTCACCTCGTTCCTTGCGGTGAACCCGATACACATTTGTCACTCCTTGTTCCGATAGGTTCTCCAGAATCTCGTCATTGGACATACCGTCCAATGCGCTGGTAGTGACAACGCCACGCGAGGAGTTCAGCGTCCTATGTAGCTCGACCCGCACCGGATAGCTGCCGAGTAGTTCGGCTTTCATGATTTTCGAAGCCTGTGTCGGAGAAAACGCTTCGACCAGGAGCGTTCCATTCCGAGATCGAGTGCAGGACTTCACCGGACCAGCAATGTTATCCAGACCTTTCTGAATCACGAATGGATTCACGGTGTTAAATCTGCGACCTTCCTCAGTTCTATGAATTACCAAATAGCGAGGACCACATGACTCGGCTATTTCTTTTCCGCTTTTGCTTACAATGTTGGTATTCTGGTTGTTAGATTTTACCATGAAAAAAGGCTAAAAGTTCATCCCCCAGTACTCCCCACCCACCACGGAGCCCAACAAGGGGTCATCCCACTGGGATGACAGGGCTATACAGGGGATATAGCGGCTCGCCGTCCCACTCACCCTGGAGTTCGGTACAAGACCTAGTCCTGGCCGATTGGCTAGGGGTGGGTTAGTTCCTAACCTCCCGTTTAGGTGAAGCAGTACCCAAAGTGGTGTATTAGCAATGCGCACCGTCCCCGAATTCAGAAAAAGACTGGAACGAGCTCAGATGCGCACCCCTCAACCACCAGGAGAAACCTTTCCACCGACACGGGTCTCCACGCACGGCCTACACGTGGGTGGGCGAATTGACCGTCTCCCTCAACCACGAAGAGGAGCCCACACGAGGGAGACTGTTGGCTCGGGACCCCGGGATCGCCAATACCCGTACCTACCGAAGTAGGCCCCTGGGGGGGGGCAGAGGTTGGATTTTGAGGGGCAATCCACATAGACAAAATGACAGAAATATTGCAAGTATATTCCAGAAAACCCCTAATTTATCTGATGGATTCAAATGCAAAAAGTAAGTGGTGGTATAGCAGAAATCCAGATAGAAGAGGAGAAAAATTAGAAGATGTCATAAGTGGATATAATATAATAGTTATGAATCAACCAAATAATCCATATACTTTCCACAATAAAACAGATGCAAAAGAAAATATTGATATAACATTAGCAACATCTAAATTAGCTAATAGAATAGCAAATTGGAAAGTAGGTCAGGACATGACATCAAGTGATCACAATTTCATATACTTTGACATAACAACACAAAGGAAAGATGAACCAAATCTGATGGTTAACATAAAAAGAAGATATCAGATAAAGAATGCAAATTGGGGAGAGTTAAAACAATCGTTGGAATTACCTAAGATGCCAGAATACGGAGACGATATGGATAAAAAGGCAAAACAGCTCTCTACAAGTATAAAACGTGCAATGGACATGGCACTGAGAAAGGTGAACATCGCTGAAGATAAACGATATTCAATCTGGAATAACAAACTACAGGAATTAAGAAGCAAATTGCGTAAAAGAAGGCGCATATACCAAAGAAGTCTTACAGAACATGAAAAGATTATAAACTTAGAAATGTATCGCAATGTAAAAGAGCAATATATAGGGAGTTATTTGACAATACAAGAAAGAAATCCTGGGAGACCTTTGTAGAAGAAAATCTGAACACTGATGCATGGGGAGTGCCCTACAAACTAGTGATGGAAAAAATTTCAGCTCCAGAGGTAATATCAACTTTAAATAAAGAAAATGGAACAACTACAACATGGATAGAATCTATAAATCATATGCTGAAAGTACTATTACCATCAGACAACTATGATGAAGATGATGAACAACATAGAGTGAGTGAGTGAGTGAGTGTAGTGTTTAAGGGCCCGTCGAGAACAAGGTCATTTGGGCCCTAAGTCAACACTAAAATCTAAAAGATACACAAACTAAGCTAAAAGGTAAGATAAAATCACTCAACTACTAAAAGTACATAAAAAAGCCACTACTAAGACTCACAATTAAAAATATCTAAAATCAACAAATTAAAAATAACACAGAACTATTAAAAGTTCATAAAAACCCGTTCCAAGTCGAATAATTTAAAATCGCTAAAATTAACAAATATAAAATCCAAGTTAGACTTGTTTATTAAAACTAATTTCGGTAACAAACCGCAGTGCCTTCATCACGGCCACTGGGTCGTCCCCTAAAATACTGGGCAAGTTAGCTCCCAAGCCTATTGACTGGCGAACGCGGGCGTACTGCGGGCAATCAAGCAGTACGTGCCGCACCGTGAGGCGTACTGAACACGAGGCACACACAGGGGCCGGTTCCCCTCTTAGCAGATGGCCATGAGTTGCTCGTGTGTGCCCAATTCTCAGCCGGGTGAGTATCACCTCGGCTCGCCGGTTATCCCTGCAGGATGTTTGCCAGGGTTGTACGCTCTCCTTTATACCCCGTACTTGTGTGCCTTCTATAGCTGTCCAGGATTGCTGCCAAGCAGATAGGAGATGGCGACGGAATAAACGTTGCACATCCTGGTATGGCACCGTAGATGTTAAACTCCGGGGCAAACGGCAAGCGGACTTAGCAGCCGCGTCCGCCTCCTCGTTCCCGGTAATCCCCACATGGCCTGGGGTCCAAGTAAAAACAAAATTGTACCCGCGCCCGAGTATTTGCGAGATCTGGGCCTGTATTTTTAAAACGAGGGTCTGAGCGGCAGTGTGCTGTTGCAAAGCCTGAAGCGCACTCAGAGAATCAGTGCAGACAATAAAAGAGCCGGGAGCTAACTTGCAAACAAAAAGGAGCAAATAGAAGATGGCATACAGTTCTGCGAAAAAAACTGAAGTGGAGTCCAGAAGGCGAAATTTATGAGCATTCACCGTTAACGAAGAACGCGCAACCCGTAGCGTTACCTAACTGAGAACCGTCTGATGATGATGATGATGATGATGATGTGTATAGGGGCGCTCAACTACGGCGGTCATCAGCGCCCTTTAAAAAAACAAGTCATGGCAAAAGCCAGATATAAACATTTCTAAAAATATATTTTATCTATATATCCATTAAAACTGCACATATATATATATTTAAAAAAAAAAGGAAAAAAGAATACTTGAGGTTAAAATCTAAAATCCACAGCTGAAACAAACGCTAAAACTTTGCTCACCGCCGTTTCGTCATCCGCGAGGATCTCCGCCAAGCTGGCCGGCAGCTGGAGAGACCTGCGGAGACGTGCTAAGCTAAAACAATCTAAAAGCAAGTGACGGACAGTCAGTTCAGCACTGCACAGTGGGCAAACGGGAACGGGAGTCCTATTCAATAAAAAGCTGTGGCTAAAATAACAATGCCCAATGCGCAACCGAGCCAAAATCACCTCCTCGCGGCGAGATGACCGACAAGAGGTCACCCAGGGAATCGGAAGTTCCTTGACTGATCTAAGTTTATTATTGCGGAGAGCGGACCACTCTTCCTGCCAGCAGGTTTGCACAGCTCTCCGCAATACGGCCCTAAAATCTTCCGATGTCACACATGGTAGACGAACCCTGGGCTTCGTGGTAGCCGTCTTGGCTGCCGAATCCGCCATTTCATTCCCCCGCAAGCCTACGTGACCAGGGATCCATGCACACACCACGCTAACGCCAGAAGCGTGTAAAACGTGGAGGGCATCCTGTATCCGCTGCACAATAGGATGGTAGTTGTACAGCTGCCGTAGGCTTTGAAGTGCACTGAGGGAATCACTCAGGATTAAGCAGTTCCCCAACTTTCGTCGACGTACGTGTAAAATGGCCCGGTATATTGCATAGAGCTCTGCGGTAAAATGGAAGTGCTAGTGTGGAATCCGAATGTATAGGGTTTGGTTCCACACACGTAAGCACAACCAACGCCATCTGAATTCTTGGACCCATCGGTGTAAATTTTAATATGGTCCTGATATCGCCATTAAAAATTCTAAAAAGCATATGCGGATACTAGACATAGACATGGTAGATTTATCATGTGTGGTCATGCCCAGATCAACGTGGGACGCTCTGCACAACCAAGGAGGGTATGTCCTCTCCCCCCTAGGATACATCTTGGGCATTTCAGTATTAAGATGTCTAAGGAGCTCCCGGAAACGAAAACCAGGTGGCTTTGGTTTAATAGAAGTGTTCCTATAACGCACGTCCATGAAGGTGTTAAAGAACGGCGTAAACGTTGGATGTGTGGGCATGCAATTAAGTCCACAGCCATAATTTGCTAATAGCATGTTGCGCCTGTACTGCAGAGGAGGTTCTGCAGACTCAGCATACAGGCTTATAACTCGGCTCGTTGGAAATGCCCCAACTGCTATACGTATGCCACAATTATGGACTGTGTCTAATCTCTTCAGCACAGATGGTCGTACTGAGCCATAAACGATACTACCATAATCTAATTTGGAACGGATAAGTAGTAGTAGTAGTAGTAGTAGTAGTAGTAGTAGTAGTAGTAGTAGTAGTAGTAGTAGTAGTAGTAGTAGTAGGAACGGATAAGTGTGCGATACAGTCGCAATAACACTGTACGGTCCGCTCCCCACGATTTTCCACTTAGTACCCGCAAGATATTTAAAGATCGGTCACATCGTGCTTTCAGTTGTGCTATATGCGACGACCAACTAAGTTTTCTATCAAATATCAATCCAAGGAACCTCGTTTCATCTGCAAAAGGTAGTAGATCAGCGCCTAGCCGGAGCCTTGGAGGTAGTCGACTCCGCTGACGCCAGAAGTTAACACAGATGGTTTTCTCAGCAGAGAATCGGAAGCCGTTCTTTAAACTCCAAACCTTAAGGTTGTCCAAGGTGGTTTGAAGACGGCGCTCTATAAACGAAGTGCGCTGAGATGTACAGTAGACGGCAAAGTCATCTACGAATAGGCTTGACGAGACCCCCGGAGGTACACATTTCGAGATAGAATTAATCGCAATAGCAAACAATGTAACACTTTCCACCGATCCCTGTGGTACACCGTTCTCTTGAACGAAAAGGTTCGAAAGAACCGAACCAACCCTTACTCGGAATACGCGGTCTTTCAAGAATTCCTGAAGGAAGAGTGGTAGGCGTCCACGTATATTCCAGGTGTGCAGAGTACGTAGCAACCCTGCACGCCAACACGTATCATAAGCCTTTTCGAGGTCAAAAAATATTCCGACTGTTTGACAGTTTTTAAGAAAGCCGTTCATAATCTGTGTCGACATGGACACAAGATGATCCACTGTTGAACGGCGTCGTCGAAAACCGCACTGGATGTTATTCAGTAGGTTGTGCGTTTCCAGCCACCATACCAACCGCCCATTTATCATGCGTTCCATCACCTTGCAGACGCAACTGGTGAGGGAAATAGGACGGTAGCTAGAAGGGAGGTGACGGTCCTTGCCAGCTTTCCAAATCGGTATAATGGCTGCTTCTCGCCACTTGTCCGGAAACGTGGCATCAACCCAAACAAGGTTATAGACCTCGAGCAGGTATGCCTTACCTTCAGGTGAGAGATGTAACATTTGAACGTGGATTCCGTCCGGTCCTGGTGCTGTCAGTCGCGATGATGCAAGAGCGTGTTCTAACTCCGCCAAGGTGAAGAGGCGGTTATAATCTTCAAGGTTTCTAGAACTAAATACGAAACCTTGAGATTCTACCTGAGTCTTCATTGAGATAAACTCAGGAGCGTAATTACTTGAGCTAGACACCTGAGCGAAAGCACAGCCGAAGGTGTTAGCCACGACAAACGGATCAACAACTCCTGCAGGTGTTTTCAGACCAGCGATTGGCAAGTGGGTTGATTTTCCGGCCACGCGCCTTAACCTATCCCATACAACAGACGATGGTGTCCATCTGTTAAAAGATGAGACAAAGTTGTTCCATGAGATCTTTTTGCTATCCTTAATTATTTGCCTAGACTGTGCACGCGCTTTCTTGTACTCAATTAGATTACTTTGGGTAGGGTGTCGTTGAAATACCCGTAGAGCACGTCTACGAGCACGAATAGCATTCCGGCAGTCGTTGTTCCACCACGGGACAGGAAGTCGACCACGTTGGGTGGCCGAACGTGGAATAGACTCTTCTGCAGCGGAAAGAATTGTCTCTGTGAGATGATCGACTAGATCATTCACAGAATCGTGCTCATTGTAATCAAAGACAGTCAACTGGGTGTAAAGGTTCCAGTTGGCACGATCAAAGCGCCATCTAGGGTTACGTGAGGTAGACACATCGTGTGCTAAGAGACTAAGAAGACATGGGAAGTGGTCGCTGGAATGTAAATCAGAGATGACATTCCACTGCAATGAAACTGCTAACTGGGATGAACATACTGCCAAATCGATGTGCGAATAGGTGTTATAAGCGTCTGAGAGGAACGTTGGCTCTCCGGAATTCAGGAGAACCAAGTTATTGCTCTCCAAGAATTTTGCAATGAGGTGGCCTCTCGAACATGCCCGTTTTGAACCCCATAGTGTGTGATGGGCATTAAAGTCTCCAACTATTAGAAATGGTGTTGAAAGTTGGGAAACCAGATCTTCAAGGTCAATTAACGAGAGGTCATCTGATGGCGGGAGATATACATTGCAAATGCAAAATTCGATTGTTGGCAGCTTAATCCTTACAGCTACAGATTGTATATCAGATTGCAGCTGTACCGGGTCTACAAATATGTCATCCCTGAGGAGCATCATAGTGCCCCCGTGAGCAGGAATGCCCTCTTCTGTGTCAATATCACACCGCAGTGGTGTGTAGCGTCGAATTTTAAACTTGTCTTGCGGTCGTAGCTTAGCCTCTTGTAAGCATACCACAAAGGGGTTATGCTTACTGAGCAAAAGTTCCAGTTCTGGTCGATGTGTTCTTAAACCCCGCATGTTCCATTGGAGGATAGCCATTGGAACTATGGAGATAGGTTGTAAAGATTGGTCTACATTAAGACGACTTTAACGGTGGCCGAATCAGCTTACCCTTTTTCTTAGGCGTAGGGCTAACACCTTTTTCTGCCGGTTTATCCTGGCGCTTTTTTGTTGTCGTTCTGGGGTCGGTATCCTCTAGGTCCATCTCTTCGGCGGAGGAAGCCCCTTTCCCTAAAGAGAACTTAGGTTCGAGAGCTTCAAACTTATTGGACACAGGGATCGACGAAGATGACAGTCGTCGATCCGATTCATCACCAGAAAGCTCTTCAGAAGAAGAGCTTCGGGATGCTCTAGAGGTTTTCTTCTTCCTGGGGGTACGGGTCGAATCTTTCAGGAAATCTGTCCTCTGGTAACTGGTCTTAAATTCTTTAGGCGGCGGATCGTATATTACCGGCTTGTCATATTTACATTTAGTGGTCGACGGTTTGGCTTGGGACGGGGCTGAGGTTTTAGCTTCCTTCGTCCGTTTAGGCGATGTATTTGCCGACGTTGGTGATGGAGTAGTGGACTGCCGTACTTGTGTCGGGACAAGAACTCTATCGGAGATGGTAGGCTCCCCTGCACCGCAGGTTTGCGTTGCACTTTCCTTCCTAGGAACGGGTTTAGCCAAGACAGAGCTATAAGTACCGGACCTAGGGACGGACGGCAAGCGAGTACGCAGGAGCTTCCGGGCGTCCGAGAAGGAAACCTTCTCCTTAACCCGGATCTCCTGTATTGCCTTTTCTTCCACAAAACGTGGGCAGTCTTTGGAGCTAGATGGATGCTCCCCGGCACAGTTTATACATTTAATGGGTGAGGAGCACTCACCCTCGTGTAAAGCCAAACCACAGTTGACGCATGCTGAAGATCCGTTACACAGTTGACTAGTGTGACCACAACGCTGACATTTGTAGCACCGCAGGGGGTTCGGTATATACGGCCTAACCTCAATACTCTCGTATCCTGCCTTAATCTTTTGAGGAAGATCTACCCTATCAAAAGTAAGGAACAGGGTACGAGTAGGCAACAATTCCCCACGTTCTCTGCGCTGCACTCGGTACACACTTATGACTCCCTGGTCTCTCAGGTTCCCCTGAATCTCCTCGTTGGACATACCGTCCAACGCACGGGTGGTTACCACTCCACGTGAGGAGTTCAGGGTCTTATGTAGCGTAACGGATATAGGGTAACTACCTAGCATGCTTGCCTTCAATAACGATGCCGCCTGGGCGTTAGAATGCGCCTCGACCAGGAGCGTGCCATTTCTGGATCGTATGCAAGATTTGACCGGACCTGCAATTTTGTCTAATCCCCTCTGGATGGTAAAGGGGTTAACGGTAGTAAACTTTTGGCCTTCTTCAGTGCGACTGATTACCAAGTAGCGAGGACCACAAGACTCGGCTACTTCTTTTCCATTGCTGCAAGTTTTTGAATTTTTTTGGTTAAGGTTTGACATGAGAGTTGGCGAAAAAATTCATCCCCCAGTGCTCCCCACCCACCACGGAGCCCAACAAGGGGTCATCCCACTGGGATGACAGGGCTACACAGGGGATATAGCGAGCTCGCCGTCCCACTCACCCTGGAGGTCGGTACAATACCTAGTCCTGGCCGATTGATTAGGGGTGGGTTAGTCCCTAACCTCCCGTTTAGGCGAAGCAGAAGCCAAAGTAGTGTATTAGTAATGCGCACCCTCCCCGAATTCAGAAAAAAACTGTTACGAGCTCAGATACGCATCCCTCAACCACCAGGACTAACCTTTCCACCGACACGGGTCTCCACGCACGGCCTACACGTGGGTGGGCCTGTTGACCGTCTCCCTCAGCCACGAAGAAGAGCCCACACGAGGGAGACTGTTGGCTCGGGACCCCGGGTTCGCCAAACCCGTACCTACCGAAGTAGGCCCCTGGGGGATCATCCCTGAGGAGCATCATAGTGCCCCCGTGAGCAGGAATGCCCTCTTCTGTGTCAATATCACACCGCAGTGGTGTGTAGCGTCGAATTTTAAACTTGTCTTACGGTCGTAGCTTAGTCTCTTGTAAGCAAACCACTAAGGGGTTATGCTTACTGAGCAAAAGTTCCAGTTCTGGTCGATGTGTTCTTAAACCCCGCATGTTCCATTGGAGGATAGCCATTGGAACTATGGAGATAGGTTGTAAAAGGTGGTCTACATTAAACCGACTTTAACGGTGGTCGAATCAGCTTACCCTTTTTCTTAGGCGTAGGGCTAACACCTTTTTCTGCCGGTTTATCCTGGCGCTTTTTGGTTGCCGTTCTGGGTTCGGTATCCTCTAGGTCCATCTCTTCGGCGGATGAAGCCCCTTTCCCTAAAGAGAACTTAGGTTCGAGAGCTTCAAACTTATTGGACACAGGGATCGACGAAGATGACAGTCGTCGATCCGATTCATCACCAGAAAGCTCTTCAGAAGAGGAGCTTCGGGATGCTCCAGAGGTTTTCTTCTTCCTGGGGGTACGGGTCGAATCTTTCAGGAAATCTGTCCTTTGGTAACTGGTCTTAAATTCTTTAGGCGGCGGATCGTATATTACAGGCTTGTCATATTTCCTTGTAGAAGTCGACGGTTTGGCTTTGGACGGGGCTGAGGTTTTAGCTTCCTTCGTCCGTTTAGGTGATGTATTTGCCGACGCTGGTGATGGAGTTGTGGACTGCCGTACTTGTGTCGGGACAAGAACTCTATCGGAGATGGTAGGCTCCCCTGCACTGCAGGTTTGCGTTGCAATTTCTTTCCTAGGAACGGGTTTAGTCAAAACAGAGCTATAAGTACCGGACCTAGGAACAGAGGGCAAGCGAGTACGCAGGAGCTTCCGGGCGTCCGAGAAGATAACCTTCTCCTTAACCCGGATCTCCTGTATTGCCTTTTCTTCCACAAAACGTGGGCAGTCTTTGGAGCTAGATGGATGCTCCCCGGCACAGTTTATGCATTTAATGGGCGAGGAGCACTCACCCTCGTGTAAAGCCAAACCACAGTTCACGCATGCTGGTGATCCGTTACACAGTTGACTAGTGTGACCATAACGCTGACACTTGTAGCACCGCAGGGGGTTTGGTATATAGGGCCTAACCTCAATACTCTCGTATCCTGCCTTAACCTTTTGAGGAAGATCTACCCTATCAAAAGTAAGGAACAGGGTACGAGTAGGCAACAATTCCCCACCTTCTCTGCGCTGCACTCTGTACACACTTATGACACCCTGGTCTCTCAGGTTCTCCTGAATCTCCTCGTTGGACATACCGTCCAACGCACGGGTGTTTACCACCCCACGCGAGGAGTTCAGGGTCTTATGTACAGTAACGGATATAGGATAACTCCCTAGCATGGTCGCCTTCAACAACGATGCTGCCTGTTGCGCCTCGACTAGGAGCGTGCCATTTCGCGACGGTATACAACATTTCACCGCACCAGCAATTTTGTCTAATCCCCTCTGGATGGTAAAGGGGTTAACGGTCGTAAACTTTAGGCCTTCTTCAGTTCGACTGATTACCAAGTAGCGAGAACCACAAGACTCGGCTACTTCTTTTCCATTGCTACAATTTTTTTGATTAGATTTTTGATGAAGGTTTGACATGAGAGTTGGCGAAAAAAATTCATCCCCCAGTGCTCCCCACCCACCACGGAGCCCAACAAGGGGTCATCCCACTGGGATGACAGGGCTACACAGGGGATATAGCGAGCTCGCCGTCCCACTCACCCTGGAGGTCGGTACAATACCTAGTCCTGGCCGATTGATTAGGGGTGGGTTAGTCCCTAACCTCCCGTTTAGGCGAAACAGAAGCCAAAGTAGTGTATTAGTAATGCGTACCCTCCCCGAATTCAGAAAAATACTGTTACGAGCTCAGATACGCATCCCTCAACCACCAGGACTAACCTTTCCACCGACACGGGTCTCCACGCACGGCCTACACGTGGGTGGGCCTGTTGACCGTCTCCCTCAGCCACGAAGAGGAGCCCACACGAGGGAGACTGTTGGCTCGGGACCCCGGGTTCGCCAAACCCGTACCTACCGAAGTAGGCCCCTGGGGGGGAGAACCGTCTGTAAAGACCGGAACATAGTTAGGGTAACGGCCCAGTAATTCGGCAAAAAGTTGTTGGAACACCGAATGTGGAGTAGCGAGTCTAGAATTGTTTGAAAGTGCGACATCGAACTGCGCACGATTGAGCTGCCATGCAGGATAGGGGCAGTTGGACGACCTCTCCACGCGAGGCATTCGGAGGCTATGGGAATGTAGGAGATCCCGAAATCTTATTCCCACGGGGCGTGTGTGAGAACCAGGGCGCATATAACGGTGGGCTAAATCTGGACGCAGAACTGGTTTAAAACAAGGATGATTGGGATAACTTGCCAACTTCGAAACGTATGAGCAGAGTAACAGCGAGCGACGAATATGGAGTGGAGGTTCGCCTGAGTGCATACAGGCAGTCGACTCGACTGGTGCGGAAAGCTCCTGTGGCAATGCGGATGCCGGTGTGATGCACGGTGTCTAAAAGGCGAAGTTTAGAGGCGGTCGCTGCGCCATAAATAAAACTGCCATAGTCCAGCTTGGACCGGACCAGAGAGCGGTACAGCCTCAACATTACCGTGCGATCGCCCCCCCAAGATGCTCCAGATAATACCTTCAGCACCCGAAGAGAACGATCGCAAGAGGCTCGAAGGTGACGAATGTGGTGCTCCCAACTGAGTTGTCGGTCCAAGTAGAGGCCCAAGAACTTCAGGTGTGAGACAAATGGCAGGGGTGTGCCGTTCAAATGAAGATCAGGAGGCGGGTGAATACCCCGTAGGCGGTGAAAGTGGATACACTGCGTCTTCGCAGCTGAAAAACGGAAGCCGGTTTGAAGCGCCCAAGCTGCTAGCTGGGTAATGGTCAGCTGCAGTTGGCGCTCAATGTGGTCTATGTTGGCAGACCTATAATAGACTGCGAGTGAGTGAGTGAGTGTGTGGAGTTTAAGGGCCCGTCGACAACAAGGTCATTTGGGCCCTAAGTCAACACTAAAATCTAAAAGATACACAAATTAAGCTAAAAGGTAAAATAAAATCACTCAACTACTAAAAGTACATAAAAAATCCACTACTAAGACTAACAATTAAAATCTCTAAAATCAACAAATTAAAAACAACACAGAACTATTAAAAGTACATAAAAACCCCTTCCAAGTCTAATAATATAAAATCGCTAAAATTAACAAATATTAAATCCAAGTTAGACTTGTTTATTAAAACCAATTTCGGTAACAAACCGCAGTGCCTTCATCACGGCCACTGGGTCGTCCCCTAAAATTCTTGGCAAGTTAGCTCCCAAGCCTATTGACTGGCGAACGCGGGCGTACTGCGGGCAATCAAGCAGTACGTGCCGTACCGTGAGGCGTACTGCACACGGGGCACACTCAGGGGCCGGTTCCCCTCTTAATAGATGGCCATGTGTCGCTCGTGTGTGCCCAATTCTCAGCCGGGTGAGTATCACCTCGGCTCGCCGGTTATCCCTGCAGGAAGTTAGCCAGGGTCGTAGGCTGTCTTTAATTGCCCGGAGTTGTGTGCCTTGTAAAGCTGTCCAGGAGTGCTGCCAAGCAGAGAGGAGTTGGCGACGGAAAAAACGTTGCACGTCCTGGAATGGCACTGTAGTTGTTAAGCTCCGGGGCAAACGGCAAGCAGACTTAGCAGCCGCGTCCGCCTCCTCGTTCCCCCAAATCCCAACATGGCCTGGCGTCCAAGTAAAAACAAAATTGTATCCGCGACTGAGCATTTGCGAGATCTGGGTCTGTATTTTTAAAACCAGTGTGTGAGCGGTAGTGTGCTGTTGTAAGGCCTGAAGCGCACTTAGACAGTCAGTGCAGACGATAAAAGAGCCAGGAGCTAACTTGCAAATAAAAAGGAGCAAATAAAAGATGGCATATAGCTCTGCTGAGAAGACCGAAGTGGAGTCCAGAAGTCGAAATTTGTGAGTCTCACCGTTAATGAAGAATGCGCAACCCGTAGCGTTACCTAACTGAGAACCGTCTGTAAAGACCGGAACATAGTTAGGGTAACGGGCCAGTAATTCGGCAAAAAGTTGTTGGAACACCGAATGTGGAGTAGCGAGTCTAGAGTTGCTGGAAAGTGCAAGATCGAACCGCGCACGATCAAGTTGCCAAGCAGGATAACGGCAGATGGACGACCTCTCCACGCGAGGCATTCGGAGGCCATGGGAATGTAGGAGATGCCGAAATCTTATTCCCACGGGGCGTGTCCAAGAACCAGGGCGCATATAACGGTGGACTAAATCTGGACACAGAACTGGTTTAAAACAAGGATGATTGGGATAACTTGCCAACTTCGAGACGTATGAGCAGAGTAAGAGCGAGCGACGAATATGCAGTGGAGGTTCGCCTGAATCTGCATACAGGCAGTCGACTCGACTGGTGCGGAAAGCTCCTGTGGCAAGGCGGATGCCAGTATGATGTACGGTGTCTAAAAGGCGAAGTTTAGAGGCGGTCGCTGCGCCATAAATAAAACTGCCATAGTCCAGCTTGGACCGAACCAGAGAGCGGTACAGCCTCAACAGTACCGTGCGATCGCCCCCCCCCCAAGATGCTCCAGATAATACCTTCAGCACCCGAAGAGAACGATCGCAAGAGGCTCGAAGGTGACGAATGTGGTGCTCCCAATTGAGTTGTCGGTCCAAGTAGAGGCCCAAGAACTTCAGGTGCGAGACAAATGGCAGGGGTGTGCCATTCAAATTAATATCAGGAGGCGGGTGAATACCTCGTAGGCGGTGAAAGTGGATACACTGCGTCTTCGCAGCTGAAAAACGGAAGCCGTTTTGAAGCGCCCAAGCTGCTAGCTGGGTGATGGTCAGCTGCAGTTGGCGCTCAATGTGATCTATGTTGGCAGACCTATAATAGACTGCGAAGTCGTCAACATAGAGGGATGATGGAATTCCACTTCTAACGGCACTAGTGATGCCGTTAATCGCTACGGCGAAAAGGGTGACGCTCAAAATCGACCCTTGAGGTACACCGTTCTCCTGTATCCGCTCCCGTGATATCGTGTTTCCTATGCGAACCCGAAAACGGCGAAGTTTTAAAAAGTTGCATAGGAATTCGGGTAAATGACCACGCATACCGTAACCATGTAGGTTACGGAGTATGCCGTACCGCCAGGTGGTGTCATAGGCCTTCTCCAGGTCCAGGAACACGCCCACGACGTGCTGTTTCAATAAAAAGGCATCGGAGATATACCCCTCAAGGCGTGTTAGATTATCGACACTTGAGCGATGCCGACGAAAACCGCATTGCAAGTTGGACAGATGGTTATGTTTTTCTAGCCACCAATTTAACCGAGCGTTTATCATTCGCTCCAACGTCTTACATATGACACTCGTCAGGCAAATGGGGCGGTAGCTAGATGGTAGCGTGCGGTCCTTTCCAGGACGAGGGATAGGGATGACAATACCCTCTCGCCAGGAGGAAGGGAAAACCCGCTCATGCCAAATGCGGTTATAGATGTTTAAAAGGAAAGATAGCGCCTCAGATGGAAGATGTAGCAGCATCTGTCGGTGTACGTCATCGGGACCTGGAGAAGAATCCTTTGCTAATGCCAGAGAATGGGCGAGCTCGGCTGCGGTAAAAGGTTGATTGTACGGCTCGGTGCAGTCACTATTAAAATTAAGTGGTACCCGCTCCGCCTTTTCCTTAATAGGCAGGAAGAGAGCGTCATAGCGGGCAGTTTGGCTCGTGGCAGCAAATGTGGTAGCTAGGGCTTCAGCTATGTCCTGCTCGGTGGTGCACATGGATCCGTTGATGGCAAGGCCGGGAATTACCGTCCGGCGATACTTGCCATACATCCGCCGAACAGCTGACCATACTTGTTGGGTAGAGCTGCGCCGGGAAAGCGAAGACACATAGGCTTCCCAGGATTTACGTTTTGCGTTGCGCAGTATGAAGCGTGCCCTAGCGCGAGAACGTTTGAAGGCGACGAAGTTCCCTTCCGTCGGGTGCCGCTGAAAAACGCGCAAAGCACGTTTGCGTGCTTTGACAGCCAAACTGCATTCCTCGGACCACCACGGTACAGGGATACGACGTGGTGTAGGTGAACCTCGAGGAATGCTGGATTCTGCTGCGAGCAGGATCGAGCAAGTGAAATATTCCACCATTTCGTCGATGGTGTCGAAACCATCGTCGATGAGGTGTATCAGGGATTGGAATTTTCCCCAGTTAGCTTTGGAAATAATCCAGCGAGGATGTCGAGACGGTACACATTGGCGGCCAGAAAAATGTATGTTAATGGGGTAGTGATCACTGCCAAAGAGGTCGGAAAGTACTGACCACTCAAGTAGTGGTACTAATGACGGACTGCAGAAAGAAAGGTCTAGTACGGAATGTGTACCATAAGCGGATGATAGGAATGTTGGGTCACCAGTATTTAGCAGAAGCAGGTCAGACTTATCGAAGACGTCTACGAGGAGGCATCCACGGGCGTCATCAGTGTCTGATCCCCAGAGCGTGTGCTTGGCATTCAAATCTCCCACAAGGAGTAGTGGTGAGGGGAGCTGTGCCAACAGAGCTCGAAGATCACGCTCTGGAACTATACTGAGCGGCGGCAGGTACATGTTGCAGATGGTAAAACTGATGCTCTCCAGCTGTAGCCGAACGGCCACAGCTTGCAATGGTGTGGTGAGAGGAACTTGGGCGGCTGAGATGTTAGGCGCCACTAAGGTAGCAACGCCACCGCTTGCACGCATACCTGCAAGAGAGTCGCTTCTAAAGGCAGAGAAAGAGTTAAGGTGTAACGAGTGATTGGGATGTAAGTGGGTTTCCTGGAGGCAAATAATTGACGGTGACCGTTGAGAAACTAAATATTGTAGGTCTTGAGCACGAGCTCGAAAACCATTGACATTCCACTGGATTATTTCCATGAAGGGTTTTTAACGGGCCGTTTTAACTTTTTTCTTGACCTTGGCTGACTTGGGCCCTACGACTCGAAAATCGTTAGCGTCCTGTGACTCCGCTGATGTTCGGGAGTCAGAACTCCTACGGCTCGTAGAACGAGACCGGGATCTAATGGAAGGCGAGCGACTTCGCGATCTATGTTGTGGCCGGGATCGGTTTTTTACATTTACCACTGGATTGTTGTTACTCGGTGATGGCTTGGTGGCTGGAGTCTGTACGGCTGAAACGGAGGCTGTGCTGGTGGATATACAAACAGTCTGAGGCGTAGGTTTAACGGCTAGAAAGTCAGTCTGCGTGGATGCGTGTGCGACAGGGACGTGTTGAACAGCAACAGTGGTATTAGGAGTACGGCGAGCTGCTAATGCATATCCAGTAGTAGTGGTAGCAGGCTTCAGTTGTTCGAAGCGCCGTCGTGCCTCTGGAAAAGTCAGGCGTTCCTTTACACGTAGCTCCTGAATACTTTTTTCGTCCATGTATCTAGGGCACTGTCGCGAGCTGGAAGGATGACTACCGCCACAGTTCACGCAACAAGGTGGTCGAGTGCAGTTTGGGTCTTCGTGCTTCGGTAGGCCACATTGCTCACAAAGAGCAGGATTGGTACACGTGACCTTGGTATGTCCGAACCGCTGACATTGGAAGCAGCGCATGGGGTTCGGGACATACTGGCGGACGCTCGCACGTTCATAGCCGCAGTAGATGTACTCGGGTAACTTAGTCCCGGCGAAAGTAAGAAAAACCGTGCGTAGTGGATACTCCTTACCATCTTGCTTTCGTGTGAGCCGGTACGCCTGACAAACAAGCTGGTCAGAGAGGCAACTCACTATTTCCTCATTTGCAAGACCATCTAAGCTGGAGGTGGTGACTACTCCTCTACAGGTATTCAGCGTTTTGTGTGGGGCTACCCGGATAGGGTAGGAGCCCAACAAACTCGCTTTCTGTATCTTCTTAGACTGGTCTGCGTTGGTACTCTCTAATAATAACGTACCGTCCCTGAGGCGCGTCGCATTTTTAACTGGGCCACTTATCTTGTCTAGTTCACGCTTTATATAAAACGGACTCAAGTCTTTAAACGTTTTTCCTTCGCATGCCAAGGTCATTACCAAAAAAGGGTCGATGAAAGAGGTTTTGCGCGGATGCATTTTGAATAGGACCCCCATCCGGAACCGTCGGCGTCAGCCTGCCATCCGGGGGTTAAAGAAAGAAAGACACCGAATCTTCACGGCTGTGCCGTCATGGGGACCTCACCCATGACCGATCTCATTTGTACCTCAGAAAAGCTACCCTTCAATATCCACTGCTTGTCCGTATGGGTAAACCGTTCACCACGCACACCCCGGCTTTATGCCCCTACCACAGGAATAACCGCCTGTGGCTCCCCACTTTAGGCCGCGCATGCGTGTAATAGGCACACGCGGATTCAGGGGACTTGTGGTTGATTACACCGGGGTTCCGTCAGCGGTAACACGTCCGGTCCGTGATACTAACCCAACGGCAAAACGCGGCCGTCGGGAGATTACCACAGACCAGGCCCTCAAGGAGCTACGTGGGTGTACTTGACGGTGTGGACGGGCTCCGCACCTAAGGCTACACATAGGGGCAGTGCGAAGGGTCCGCTCAACCTTCACTTTTGAGACCTCCGGAGAGCACACATGTCGGAAGCCGCGCTGAAAACCGTGGGACAGAACCACGGAGATAGGAGAGATCCCTGCTGGTGAGACAGGAGTTATAAACCTAAGACCTTAAGTACTAATAATCATAATAAAAAACTAGAAGGGGAAGAAGGTGATGCATACTGATCAGCAGTAGCACAGCGTGGCACAGTTGATGGAGGTGAGGGGGATGAAATGAGGGTGAGTGGCTAGGGACCCCGGGTTCGCCAATCCCGTACCTACCGTAGTAGGTCCCTGGGGAGAATACCAGAGCCTCTTCTGCCAGTTTTCGGGGTTACTGATGGGCCTTCTCGGCAGCCGTAGCGGTCGTGGGTACACTAAGTCCCCACCGTACATCACCCCATCAGTCAGTCCCCTACTTCCTGTTGCCCACCCCTCGGGACGAGGACCGCAGAGGTTGGATTTTGAGGGGCTAATAGACTGCGAAGTCGTCAACATAGAGGGATGATGGAATTCCACTTCTAACGGCATTAGTGATGCCGTTAATCGCTACGGCAAAAAGGGTGACGCTCAAAATCGACCCTTGAGGTACACCGTTCTCCTGTATCCGTTCCTGGGATATCGTTTTCCCTATCCGCACTCGAAAACGGCGAAGTTTTAAAAAATTGCATAAAAACTCGGGCAGATGACCACGCATGCCGTAACCATGTAGGTTACGGAGTATGCCGTACCGCCAGGTGGTGTCATAGGCCTTCTCCAGGTCCAGGAACACGCCCACGACGCGCTGTTTCAATAAATAGGCATCGGAGATATACCCCTCAAGGCGTGTTAGATTATCGACACTTGAGCGATGCCGACGAAAACCGCATTGCAAGTTGGACAGATGGTTATGTTTTTCTAGCCACCAATTTAACCGAGCGTTTATCATTCGCTCCAACGTCTTACAGATGACACTCGTCAGGCAAATGGGGCGGTAGCTAAATGGGAGCGTGCGGTCCTTTCCAGGACGAGGGATGGGGATGACAATACCCTCTCGCCAGGAGGAAGGGAAAACCCGCTCATGCCAAATGCGGTTATAGATGTTTAAAAGGAAAGATAGCGCCTCAGATGGAAGATGTAGCAGCATCTGTCGGTGTACGTCATCGGGACCTGGAGAAGAATCCTTTGCTAATGCCAGAGAATGGGCGAGCTCGGCTGCGGTAAAAGGTTGATTGTACGGCTCGGTGCAGTCACTATTAAAATTCAGTGGTACCCGCTCCGCCTTTTCCTTAATAGGCAGGAAGAGAGCGTCATAGCGGGCAGTTTGGCTAGTAGCAGCCAATGTGGTAGCTAGGGCTGCAGCTATGTCCTGCTCGGTGGTGTACATGGAACCGTTGATGGCAAGGCCGGGAATTACCGTCCGGCGATACTTGCCATACATCCGCCGAACAGCTGACCATACTTGTTGGGTAGAGCTGCGCCGGGAAAGCGAAGACACATAGGCTTCCCAGGATTTAGGTTTTGCGTTGCGCAGTATGAAGCGTGCCCTAGCGCGAGAACGTTTGAAGGCGACGAAGTTCCCTTCCGTCGGGTGCCGCTGAAAGACGCGCAAAGCACGTTTGCGTGCTTTGACAGCCAAACTGCATTCCTCGGACCACCACGGTATAGGGATACGACGTGGTGTAGGTGAACCTCGAGGAATGCTGGATTCTGCTGCGAGCAGGATCGAGCAAGTAAAATATTCCACCATTTCGTCGATGGTGTCGAAACCATCGTCGATGAGGTGTATCAGGGATTGGAATTTTCCCCAGTTAGCTTTGGAAATAATCCAGCGAGGATGTCGAGACGGTACACATTGGCGGCCAGAAAAATGTATGTTAATGGGGTAGTGATCACTGCCAAAGAGGTCGGAAAGTACTGACCACTCAAGTAGTGGTACTAATGACGGACTGCAGAAAGAAAGGTCTAGTACGGAATGTGTACCATAAGCGGATGATAGGAATGTCGGGTCACCAGAATGAGAATGATGGTGGTTTTGGGCGCTCAACAGCGCGGTCATCAGCGCCCCTAAAAAGCTAATCATGACAAGACTAGATTAAAACAACCAAGTGGTGTCCAGCCTAAATAATACACACACTTCGTGCGTCAAAACTAAAACATGCTTAAAAACATTCGACAGTTAAAATGGATAGAAAGTTAAAAGCTAAGTTCTAAAATTGAGAGTATAAAAGAACTTAAAAACTTTGGCCACAGCTTTTTGGTCGTCCGCCAATACCTCTGGCAAGCTAGCCGGCAGCTGGAGGGACCGGCGAAGGCGAGCCAGCTTAGAGCAGCTAATTAAAACATGGCGGACAGAGAGGGCATCCCCGCAAAGCGGGCAAACTGGGGCGGGGTCCTTGTTAAAACGATAAGAATGCGTAAAGAAACAGTGGCCTATGCGCAACCGAGCCAAGTGCACTTCTTCTCGACGGGATGGACGGCAAGAGGTTACCCAACACACTGGGTCGTCCTTCACAGAGCGGAGCTAATTTCCGCGTAGAGCGGACCACTCTGCGCGCCAGGAGGACAACACGGCTATCCGCATCACAAAACGGAAGTCCTCCGAACAGACGAAGGGTACTCTGGTCTTTGGCTGACTGACAGCCGACTTTGCCGCCGAATCCGCCAGTTCATTCCCTGGTAAGCCAACGTGTCCAGGCACCCATGCACATACCACGCTAACACCCGAGGTGTCTAAAACGTGGAGGGCGTCCTGGGTTCGCTGTACAATGGGATGGTAGCTGTACAGCTGCCGAAGGCTTTGAAGTGCACTCAGGGAATCACTAAAAATAACGCAGTCGCCTATCTGGTGTCGTCGTACATATAAAACGGCTCGGTAGATCGCATAAATTTCAGCACTAAAAATTGAGGTGCAGCTGTGGAAACCGAATGTATAGGGTTCGGTTCCACAGACAAACGCACACCCTACACCTTCTGGGCTCTTGGAGCCATCAGAATAAATTAAAACCCGATCGTTAAAACGGGATAAAAATTCTAGGAAACACGTACGTATACTACTGGGAGCCATCAGTGACTTCTTGCACCGTGTCATGCCCAGATCCACGTGGGAAAATTCACGTAGCCAGGGTGGGTACACTCTCTCGCTCTTAAGGAACATTTTAGGCAGATGGAGGTGAAGCCTTGTAATAAGCTCCCGAAAACGAAAACCAGGTGGCTTTGGAAAACGGGAGGTGTTCCTATAACGGACGTCTTGTGACGTGTTGAAAAAAGGAACAAACGATGGATGCTTTGGCATGCAATGTAGACCACAGCCATAATTCCCTAGTAAAATATCACGCCGGCGCTGCAGAGGCGGTTCTGCAGCTTCGGCATACAGGCTTATGACGGGGCTAGTGGGAAAAGCCCCAATAGCAATACGAATGCCACGATTATGGACTGCGTCTAATTTTTTCAACACAGATGGACGTGCTGAGCCGTATATGATGCAACCATAGTCCAACTTGGAGCGAATGAGACTGCGGTAGAGTCGTAGCAACACCGTGCGGTCGGCTCCCCAGGACTTCCCACTGAGTACCCGCAGGATATTTAGGGAACGGTCACAGCTGGCCTTCAGTTGTGTTATATGCGAGGACCAGCTGAGCTTTCTATCAAGCACCAAACCAAGGAATCTCGTCTCGTCTGCAAACGGTAGTTTATGAGGTCCCAATCGGACCGTAGGTGGTAATCGACTCCGATGGCGCCAGAAGTTCACGCAAATGCTTTTCTCAGCTGAGAAACGAAAACCGTTTCTTAAGCTCCAATCGAAAAGTTTATCCAAGCATCGCTGTAGACGGCGCTCCAGAAACGGTGTTCGCTGGGAGGTACAGTAGACCGCAAAGTCGTCTACGAATAAGCAGGACGAGACTCCTGGAGGAACGCATTGCGAGATGGAGTTGATAGCGATGGCAAATAGCGTGACACTAAGTACCGAACCCTGGGGTACTCCATTCTCCTGAATAAAAGGAGTAGAATAAACCGAGCCGACCCTTACTGGGAAGGAGCGGTCCTTCAGGAACTCCTGAACAAAAATTGGCAGGCGACCACGAATGTTCCAGGAGTGCAGAGTGCGTAGTATTCCTACACGCCAACAGGTATCATAAGCCCGCTCTAAGTCAAAAAATATCCCGATGGTTTGGCACTTCTTAAGGAAGCCGTTCATTATTTGTGTCGAGAGCGACACAATGTGGTCCACTGTTGAACGGCGTCGGCGGAAACCGCATTGGATGTTGGTTAGAAGGTGATGTCGTTCCAGCCACCACATTAACCGTCCGTTAATCATGCATTCCAGCACCTTGCATGTACAACTTGTGAGAGAAATAGGGCGGTAGCTGGAAGAGAGATGCCGGTCCTTTCCGGGCTTCAGTATGGGTATTATGGTGGTTTCTCGCCACCGTTCGGGGAAACTCCCTTCCACCCATATCCGATTATAGACCTCCAGCAGGAAGGTCTTGCCCTCAGGGGAGAGCTGTTGCAGCATTTGCATGTGGATTCCGTCCGGGCCTGGTGCAGATAGTCGCGAAGCTGAAAGGGCGTGTTCCAACTCTGCCATAGTGAAGAGGCGGTTGTAAACTTCACCATTTCTGGAATGAAAGCAGAGAGCTTGAGCTTCGACCTGAGCCTTAATGGACAGGAACTCAGGCGCGTAATTATCCGAGCTGGACACTTGAGCGAAAGCGCTGCCAAAAGTGTTAGCCACATCGGACGGATCCACAACGACCCCTGCACGTGTCTTCAGACCTGCAATCGGCATGTCTGTCAGTTTTCCGGCCACGCACCTTAGCTTATTCCATACAACAGAGGAGGGTGTATGGCGATTAAAAGAAGATACAAAGGTATTCCACGATGCCTTTTTGCTGTCCCTAATTATTTGCCTGCACCTAGCACGCATTTTCTTGTAGGCAATCAGGTTATCCAAGGTAGGGTGTCTTTGGAAGAACCGCAGAGCGCGTCTGCTGTCACGAATAGCGTTCCGGCAATCAGGGGTCCACCACGGAACAGGAACTCGATGGGGAGCTGCACTAGAACGGGGAATAGCCCGCTCTGCTGCAGAAAGAATCTGGTCGGTGAGGTGTCCCACCAAGTCATTCACAGACTCGTGCTCGTAACTAAAAACAGCCAACTGGGTGGAAAGGGCCCAGTTGGCATGATCGAAGCGCCAGGCAGGCCCACGGGTGGAGGGTACGTATGGTACCAGGAGAGTCACGAGACATGGAACGTGATCGCTAGAGTGCAAGTCAGAGATGATATTCCATTGTAAAGAGGCTGCTAGCTGTGGTGAGCAAACCGCCAAATCAAGGTGCGACATGGAGTGGAATGCATCCGAAAGAAAGGTTGGTTCTCCGGTGTTCAGGAGAACTAGGTTATTGTTGTCCAGGAATTTCGCGATGACTTTACCTCTGGCACAAGATTTGGTGAAACCCCAGAGAGGGTGGTGGGCGTTGAAGTCTCCCACCAGCAGAAAAGGTGTGGGTAACTGCAGAATCAGGTCTTGCAGCTCAGTGAGTGAGAGGTCCTCAGAAGGTGGGGCATAGATAGAACAAAGGGTGAATTGTAACGACGGCAGGGTAATGTGGACAGCCACTGATTGAATGTCTGTTTGTAGAGGTAAAGCATCGAAGTATATATCATCTCTGACCAGCATTAAAGTGCCTCCGTGCGCTGGACTACCCTCTTCTGGTTCTACATCACACCGTATAGGGGTATACCGTGAGATGTTACAGGAGGCCGTGGGACGGAGCTTTGTCTCCTGTAAGCATACAGCCAAAGGTCTGTGCTTATGGAGCAACAGATCAAGCTCCGAACGACGCGTCCGGAGTCCCCGGATGTTCCAATATAGGATAGCCGTGGTGGTAGTGGAATAGGATATTATTAGCTAAGGCAGATTAAGATGACTTCGGTGGTGGCCGAATCAGTTTACCCTTCTTTTCGGTGTTGGGCTAACACCTGGTATGTCCTGTTTATCCTGCCGCTTTTTAACAAGCATTCTGGCAGTGTGATCACCATCCTCCTGCTCCATTTCCTCTGCGGAAGAGGCCCCTTTCCCCATAGAGAACTTGGGTTCCAGAACCTCGAACCGATTGGAGACTGAGACCGACGAAGATGAAAGTTGTCGGTCCGATTCCTCACCAGAAGACTCAGAGGAAGAACTTCGAGATGCCTTCTTACCTTTCTTTTTCTTGGTCGTGCCACTCGTATCCTTGAGGAAATCTGATCCCTGATAGCTGGTCTTAAACTTTAGCGGCGGTGCATCGTAAACTACAGGTGTCTTAGTTTTTGTGGTTGTGGCAGATGTTTTTGATGGCGACAGTGCCGACTTCTTCGCCGATGCAGGTGAGGTAGATGATGATTGGTATAAGGGCGCTCAACTTCAGTGGTTATCAGCGCCCTTTAAAAAATTAGTCATGGCAAAGGCCAGACATAACAGGTGCTAAAAACGGATAAATAAGAAAATTAAAACATACAAAAGGACACGTACGGAAGAAAACAAAAACCAACAAAACGAAGGAAAAAGAGAATTAAAAACCACCTTAAAACGTCCATAGTCAACTTCTAAAATCAAGGCGACGAAAAAATCTAAAAAGCTTCTCCACTACTTCACGATCGTCTGCCAACATTGCTGCAAAGGTGGTCGGCAGCTGCACAGACGCCCGAAGGTGTGCTAGGTGAGGACACTCTAGCAGCACGTGTCGGACGGACGACGCATGGCAGAATGGACACTGGAGAAGGCGCCTTTTGAAAAATAAAACTGTGAGTAAAAAGGCAGTGCCCTATACGCAACCGAGCCAAAATTACCTCTTCGCGACGACAGGAACGACAGGAAGTAACCCAGGGAATCGGAAGTGCCTTAACGGACCTAAGTTGATTATTGCGAAGAGCGGACCACTCTTCACGCCAACAGGTTTCCACAGCTCTCCGCAGTAGAGCCCTAAAATCTTCCGATGTTACTGATGGTATGTGGACCCTGGGCTGTATGGTTGCCGTCTTGGCTGCCGAATCCGCCACTTCATTCCCTCGCAAGCCTACGTGACCAGGGATCCAGGCGCACACCACGCTTACGCCAGAAGCGCGTAAAACGTGGAGGGCATCCTGGATACGCTGCACAATAGGGTGGTAGCTGTACAGCTGCCGTAAGCTTTGAAGTGCACTGAGGTAATCAAATAGGATGAGACAGTCCCCCAACTTTCGTCTACGCACGTGTAAAATGGCCCGGTATATGGCATACAACTCTGCAGTAAAAATGGAAGTGCTAGTGTGGAAGCCGAATGTATAGGTTTCGGTTCCACACACGTAAGCACAACCGACACCATTTGAGCTCTTGGAGCCATCAGTGTAAATGATAAAATGGTGCTCGTATCGCGCTAAAAATTCTAAAAAGCAGAGGCGGATACCAGACGTAGACATGGTAGATTTAGTATACTTAGTCATGCCCAGATCCACGTGGGACGCTCCGCGCAGCCAAGGGGGGTACATCCTCTCCCCCTGAAGATACAGTTTGGGCAGCTCAGAATCAAGCTGCCTAAGGAGCTCCCGAAATCGAAAACCAGGTGGCTTTGGTTTGGTGGAACTGTTCCTATAACGCGCGTCCATAGAGGTGGTAAAGAACGGCGTATACGATGGATTTGTGGGCATGCATTTTAGTCCACAGCCATAATTGGCGAGTAACATGTTGCGCCTGTAGTGCAGAGGAGGTTCTGCAGATTCAGCATACAGGCTAACAACACGGCTAGTTTGAAAAGCCCCAACTGCTATACGTAGGCCACAATTATGGACTGGGTCTAATCTCTTCAGCACAGATGGTGGTGCTGAGCCGTAAACGATACTACCATAATCTAGTTTGGAGCGGATGAGTGCGCGATAAAGGCGCAGTAGCACTGTGCGATCCGCTCCCCACGATTTACCACTGAGTACCCGCAAGAGATTTAGGGATCGGTCACATCGTGCTTTCAGTTGTGCTATATGCGACGACCAACTAAGTTTGCGGTCAAATATCAAACCAAGAAACCTCTTCTCATCTACGAACGGGAGTACATCGGCGCCCAAACGGAGCGTTGGTGGTAGTCGACTCTGACGGCGCCAGAAATTAACACATTGTGTTTTCTCGGAGGAGAAGCGAAAGCCGGTGCTTATGCTCCAACGCTGCAGATTGTCTAAGGTGGTCTGTAGACGGCGCTCTAAAAACGGTGTGCGCGGAGATGTACAGTAGACGGCAAAGTCGTCCACATATAGGCAAGATGAGACCCCCGGAGGAACACATTGAACGATAGAATTTATCGCAATAGCAAACAACGTAACGCTTAGGACCGATCCCTGTGGCACCCCGTTCTCTTGAACAAAGAGAGGTGAAAAAACCGAGCCGACCCTCACTCGGAAAACGCGGTCTTTCAAGAATTCCTGAAGGAAGAGGGGCAGGCGTCCACGTATATTCCAGGTGTGCAGAGTGCGCAGCAGCCCTGCCCTCCAACACGTATCATAAGCCTTCTCAAGGTCAAAAAATATTCCGACGGTTTGAGAGTTGTTAAGGAATCCGTTCATGATCTGTGTCGACATGGATACAAGATGATCCATTGTTGAACGGCGTCGTCGGAATCCGCACTGGGTGTCACTGAGTAGGTTGTGCGTTTCCAGCCACCATACCAACCGCCCATATATCATGCGTTCCATCACCTTGCAAACGCAACTGGTGAGGGAAATAGGACGGTAGCTAGAAGGGAGGTGACGGTCCTTGCCAGGATTCAAAATTGGTATAATAGTGGCTTCACGCCATTTGGCAGGAAACGTAGCATCAACCCAAACACGGTTATAGACCTGGAGCAGGAAGTCCTTACCTTCAGGTGAGAGATGTTGTAACATATGAACGTGGACTCCGTCCGGTCCTGGTGCTGTCAATCCCGAAGATGAGAGAGCGTGTTCTAACTCCAAGGTGAAGAGGCGGTTATAATCTTCAAGGTTTCTGGAAGTAAAATCGAAACCTTGAGATTCTACGCGATGCTTAAATGAGATGAACTCTGGAGCATAATTATTGGAGCTAGACACCTGAGCGAAAGCACAGCCGAAGGTGTTGGCCACGTCCAACGGATCAACAACTCGGGCAGGTGTATGCAGACCAGCGATTGGCAAGTGGGTCGATTTGCCGACCACACGCCGCAACTTATCCCATACAACAGAGGAAGGGGTACGTCTGTTAAAAGTGGATACGAAATTAGTCCATGAGGCCTTTTTGCTATCCTTAATGATTTGCCTAGCTGTTGCACGCGCTTTCTTGTACTCAATTAGATTATTGAGGGTAGGGTGTCGTTGGAATACCCTTAGAGCACGTCTACGAGCACGAAGAGCATTGCGGCAGTCGGTGGTCCACCATGGGACGGGAGAGCGTCTAGGTGGTGGAGCCGAAAGGGGAATAGACTGCGCTGCAGCGGAAAGAATTGTCTCTGCTAGATGGTCAACGAGAGCGTTCACAGAATCGTGCTCGTTGTAAGAAAACACAGCCAGCTGGGAGTAAAGGGTCCAGTTGGCGCGAGCAAAGCGCCATCTAGGTATACGCGATGTAGACACATCTGGTTCTAAGAGACTAAGAAGGCAGGGGAAGTGGTCACTGGAATGTAAGTCGGAGATGACATTCCACTGTAAGGAAACCGCTAACTGGGATGAGCACACTGCTAAATCAAGGTGGGAATAAGTGTGGAATGTGTCTGAAAGAAACGTCGGCTCTCCGGTATTCAGGAGAACCAAGCTATTGCGCTCCAGGAATTTTGCAATGAGGTGGCCTCTCGAGCATGCCCGATGTGAGCCCCAAAATGGGTGATGGGCATTGAAGTCCCCCACTATGACAAATGGAGTTGAGAGTTGGGAGACCAGATCTTCAAGGTCAGCTAACGAGAGGTCATCAGATGGAGGTAGATATACACTGCAAATGCAAAACTCGATGGGTTGCAGCTGAATCCTTACGAGATGATGATGATGATGATGATGATGTGTATACGGGCGCTCAACTACGGCGGTCATCAGCGCCCTTTAAAAACCAAGTCAACAAGTCATGGCAAAAGCCAGATATAAAACTTTCCAAAAATATATTATATATAAATCTATTAAAACTGCACACACATATATACTAAAATAAGAAGAAGAAAAAATAATAAAAAAAAGTTGAGATTAAATTCTAAAATCCACAGCTGAAACAAACGCTAAAACTTTGCCCACCGCCGTTTCGTCATCCGCGAGGATCTCCGCCAAGCTGGCCGGCAGCTGCAGAGACCTGCGGAGACGTGCCAAGCTAAAACAATCTAAGAGCAAGTGACGGACAGTCAGGTCACCACTGCACAGCGGGCAAACGGGAACTGGGGTTCTATTCAATAAAAAGCTGTGGCTAAAATAACAATGCCCAATGCGCAACCGAGCCAAAGTCACCTCCTCGCGACGAGATGACCGACAGGAGGTAACCCAGGGAATCGGAAGTAACTTAATAGATCTCAGTTTATTATTGCGGAGAGCGGACCACTCTTCCTGCCAGCAGGTTAGCACAGCTCTCCGTAATACCGCCCTAAAATCTTCCGATGTCACACATGGTAGTCGAACCCTGGGTTTCATGGTAGCCGTCTTGGCTGCCGAATCCGCCATTTCATTCCCCCGCAAGCCTACGTGACCAGGAATCCATGCACACACCACGCTCACGCCAGAAGCGTGTAAAACGTGGAGGGCATCCTGTATCCGCTGCACAATAGGGTGGTAGTTGTACAGCTGCCGTAGGCTTTGAAGTGCACTGAGGGAATCACTCAGGATTAAGCAGTTCCCCAACTTTCGTCGACGTACGTGTAAAATGGCCCGGTATATTGCATAGAGCTCTGCGGTAAAAATGGAAGTGCTAGTGTGGAATCCGAATGTATAGGGTTCGGTTCCACATACGTAAGCACAACCAACACCATCTGAATTCTTGGACCCGTCGGTGTAAATTTTAATTTGGTCCTGATATTGCGATAAAAATTCTAAAAAGCATGTGCGGATACTAGACATAGACATGGTAGATTTATCGTGTGTGGTCATGCCCAGATCAACGTGGGACGCTCTGCACAACCAAGGAGGGTATGTCCTCTCCCCCCTAGGATACATCTTAGGCATTTCGCTATTAAAACGTCTAAGGAGCTCCCGGAAACGAAAACCAGGTGGCTTTGGTTTTATAGAAGTGTTCCTATAACGCACGTCCATGAAGGTGTTAAAGAACGGCGTAAACGTTGGATGTGTGGGCATGCAATTAAGTCCACAGCCATAATTTGCTAATAGCATGTTGCGCCTGTACTGCAGAGGAGGTTCTGCAGACTCAGCATACAGGCTTATAACTCGGCTCGTTGGAAATGCCCCAACTGCTATACGTATGCCACAATTATGGACTGTGTCTAATCTCTTCAGCACAGATGGTCGTGCTGAGCCATAAACGATACTACCATAATCTAATTTGGAACGGATGACTGTGCGATACAGTCGCAATAACACTGTACGATCCGCTCCCCACGATTTTCCATTAGTACCCGCAAGATATTTAAAGATCGGTCACATCGTGCTTTCAGTTGTGCTATATGCGACGACCAACTAAGTTTTCTATCAAATATCAATCCAAGGAACCTCGTCTCATCTGCAAATGGTAGTAGATCAGCGCCTAGCCGGAGCCCTGGAGGTAGTCGACTCCGCTGACGCCAGAAGTTAACACAGATAGTTTTCTCAGCAGAGAATCGGAAGCCGTTCCTTAAACTCCAAACCTTAAGGTTGTCCAAGGTGGTCTGGAGACGGCGCTCTATAAACGATGTGCGCTGAGATGTGCAGTAGACGGCAAAGTCGTCTACAAATAGGCATGACGAGAACCCCGGAGGTACACATTTCGAGATAGAATTAATCGCAATAGCAAACAACGTAACACTTAGCACCGATCCCTGTGGTACACCGTTCTCTTGAACGAAAAGGTTCGAAAGAACCGAGCCAACCCTTACTCGGAAAACGCGGTCCTTCAAGAATTCCTGAAGGAAGAGTGGTAGGCGTCCACGTATATTCCAGGCGTGCAGAGTACGTAGCAACCCTGCACGCCAACACGTATCATAAGCCTTTTCGAGGTCAAAAAATATTCCCACTGTTTGACAGTTTTTAAGAAATCCGTTCATAATCTGTGTCGACATGGACACAAGATGATCCACTGTTGAACGGCGTCGTCGAAAACCGCACTGGATATTATTCAGTAGGTTGTGCGTTTCCAGCCACCATACCAACCGCCCATTTATCATGCGTTCCATCACCTTGCAGACGCAACTGGTGAGGGAAATAGGACGGTAGCTAGAAGGGAGGTGGCGGTCCTTGCCAGCTTTCAAGATAGGTATAATGGTGGCTTCTCGCCACTTGTCCGGAAACGTGGCATCAACCCAAACACGGTTATAGACCTCGAGCAGGTATGCCTTACCTTCAGGTGAGAGATGTTGTAACATTTGAACGTGGATTCCGTCCGGTCCTGGTGCTGTCAGTCGCGATGATGAAAGAGCGTGTTCTAACTCCGCCAAGGTGAAGAGGCGGTTATAATCTTCAAGGTTTCTGGAACTAAACACGAAACCTTGAGATTCTACCTGAGTCTTAATTGAGATAAACTCAGGAGCATAATTACTTGAGCTAGACACCTGAGCGAAAGCACAGCCGAAGGTGTTAGCCACGACAAACGGATCAACAACAACTCCTGTAGGTGTTTTCAGACCAGCGATTGGCAAGTGGGTTGATTTTCCGGCCACGCGCCTTAACCTATCCCATACAACAGATGATGGTGTCCATCTGTTAAAAGATGAGACAAAGTTGTTCCATGAGATCTTTTTGCTATCCTTAATTATTTGCCTAGACTGCGCACGCGCTTTCTTGTACTCAATTAGATTACTTTGGGTAGGGTGTCGTTGAAATACCCGTAGAGCACGTCTACGAGCACGAATAGCATTCCGGCAGTCGTTGTTCCACCACGGGACAGGAAGTCGACCAGATTGGGTGGCCGAACGTGGAATCGACTCTTCTGCAGCGGAAAGAATTGTCTCTGTGAGATGATCAACTAGATCATTCACAGAATCGTGCTCATTGTAATCAAAGACAGCCAACTGGGTGTAAAGGTTCCAGTTGGCACGATCAAAGCGCCATCTAGGGTTACGTGAGGTAGACACATCGTGTGCTAAGAGACTAAGGAGACATGGGAAGTGGTCGCTGGAATGTAGATCAGAGATGACATTCCACTGCAATGAAACTGCTAACTGGGATGAACATACTGCCAAATCGATGTGCGAATAGGTGTTATAAGCGTCTGAGAGAAACGTTGGCTCTCCGGAATTCAGGAGAACCAAGTTATTGCTCTCCAAGAATTTTGCAATGAGGTGGCCTCTCGAACATGCCCGAGTTGAACCCCATAGTGGGTGATGGGCATTAAAGTCTCCAACTATTACAAATGGTGTTGAAAGTTGGGAAACCAGATCTTCAAGGTCAATTAACGAAAGGTCATCTGATGGCGGGAGATATACATTGCAAATACAAAATTCCATGGTTGCAGCTTAATCCTTACAGCTACAGATTGTATATCAGATTGCAGCTGTACCGGGTCTACAAATATGTCATCCCTGAGGAGCATCATAGTGCCCCCGTGAGCAGGAATGCCCTCTTCTTTGTCAATATCACACCGCAGTGGTGTGTAGCGTCGGATTTTAAACTTGTCTTGCGGTCGTAGCTTAGTCTCTTGTAAGCATACCACCAAGGGGTTATGCCTACTGAGCAAAAGTTCCAGTTCTGGTCGATGTGTTCTTAAACCCCGCATGTTCCATTGAAGGATAGCCATTGGAACTAAGGAGATAGGTTGTAAAATTGGTCTACATTAAGATGACTTTAACGGTGGCCGAATCAGCTTACCCTTTTTCTTCGGTGTAGGGCTAACACCTTTTTCTGCCGATTTATCTTGGCGCTTTTTTGTTGCCGTTCTGTTGTCGATATCCTCTTGGTCCATCTCTTCGGCGGAGGAAGCCCCTTTCCCTAAAGAAAACTTAGGTTCGAGGGCTTCAAATTTATTGGACACAGAGATCGACGAAGATCACATTCGTCGATCCGATTCATCACCAGAAAGCTCTTCAGAAGAAGAGCTTCGGGATACTCTAGAGGTTTTCTTCTTCCTGGGGGTACTGGTCGAATCTTTCAGAAAATCTGTCCTCTGGTAGCTGGTCTTAAATTCTTTAGGCGGCGGATCGTATATTACAGGCTTGTCATATTTCCTTGTAGAAGTCGACGGTTTGGCTTGAGACGGGGCTGAGGTTTTAGTTTCCTTCGTCCGTTTAGGCGATGTACTTGCCGACGCTGGTGATGGAGTTGTGGACTGCCGTACTTGTGTCGGGACAAGAACTCTATCGGAGATGGTAGGCTCCCCTGCACCGCAGGTTTGCGTTGCAATTTCTTTCCTAGGAACGGGTTTAGCCAAAACAGAGCTATAAGTACCGGACCTAGGAACGGAGGGTAAGCGAGTACGCATGAGCTTCCGGGCGTCCGAGAAGGAAACCTCCTTAACCCGGATCTCCTGTATTTCTTCCACAAACCGTGGGCAGTCTTTGGAGCTAGACGGATGCTCCCCGGCACAGTTTATGCATTTAATGGGCGAGGAGCACTCACCCTCGTGTAAAGCCAAACCACAGTTCACGCATGCTGGAGATCCGTTACACAGTTGACTAGTGTGACCATAACGCTGACATTTGTAACACCGCAGAGGGTTCGGTATATACGGCCTAACCTCAATACTCTCGTATCCTGCCTTAATCTTTTGAGGAAGATCTACCCTATCAAAAGTAAGGAACAGGGTACGAGTAGGCAACAATTCCCCACGTTCTCTGCGCTGTACTCGGTACACACAAGTTACACCCTGGTCTTTAAGGTTCTCCTGAATCTCCTCGTTGGACATACCGTCCAACGCACGGGTGGTTACCACCCCGCGCGAGGAGTTCAGGGTCTTATGTACCGTAACGGATATTGGGTAACTCCCTAGCATGCTTGCCTTAAGTAACGATACCGCCTGGGCGTTAGATTGCGCCTCAACCAGGAGCGTGCCATTTCTCGATCGTATACAAGATTTGACCGGACCTGCAATTTTGTCTAATCCCCTCTGGATGGTAAAGGGGTTAACGGTACTAAACTGTTGGCCTTCTTCAGTGCGACTGATTACCAAGTAGCGAGGACCACAAGACTAGGCTACTTCTTTTCCATTGCTGCAAGTTTTTGTATTGTTTTTTGGGTTTAAGTTTAACATGAAGATTGGCGAAAAAATTCATCCCCCAGTGCTCCCCACCCACCACGGAGCCCAACAAGGGGTCATCCCACTGGGATGACAGGGCTACACAGGGGATATAGCGAGCTCGCCGTCCCACTCACCCTGGAGGTCGGTACAATACCTAGTCCTGGCCGATTGATTAGGGGTGGGTTAGTCCCTAACCTCCCGTTTAGGCGAAGCAGAAGCCAAAGTAGTGTATTAGTAATGCGTACCCTCCCCGAATTCAGAAAAATACTGTTACGAGCTCAGATACGCATCCCTCAACCACCAGGACTAACCATTCCACCGACACGGGTCTCCACGCACGGCCTACACGTGGGTGGGCCTGTTGACCGTCTCCCTCAGCCACGAAGAGGAGCCCACACGAGGGAGACTGTTGGCTCGGGACCCCGGGTTCGCCAAACCCGTACCTACCGAAGTAGGCCCCTGGGGGGCTGAATCCTTACAGCTACAGATTGGATGTCGGATTGTAGGTGTAACGGATCGGCAAATACGTCATCCCTGAGGAGCATCATAGTGCCCCCGTGAGCAGGAATGCCCTCTTCCGGTGCAATATCACACCTCAGTGACGTGTGGCGTCTCATTTGAAAATTGTCCTGTGGCCGTATCTTAGTCTCTTGTAGGCAGACCACCAAAGGGTCATACTCATGGAGCAAAAGTTCGAGTTCTGGTCGATGGGCCCTTAAACCGCGTATGTTCCAGTGTAGGATAGCCATGGCTATAAGTATGGGATATGGCGTCAGGGAAGGACGCACACTACGTAGTCTGTGGCGGTGGTCGGATCAATTTGCCCTTTTTCTTGGGTGGCAAGGGTTCGGCAGGTTTGTCTTGCCCCTTCTTTGCTGCCGATGTTGCAGCGTGGTCGGAGAGTTCCTGCTCCATCTCTTCGATGGAGGAGGACCGTGTAGCTTCAGCGACTCTCGGCTCGAGAGGCTCGAACCGGTTGGAAACTACGACCGACGAAGATGACAGTCGCCGGTCTGAGTCCTCCCCAGATGACTCCGAAGATGATCGCGGAGGCGAGGATCGGGGACTTTTCTTGCCCTTACGTTTTACTGGAGCAAACTGGGAACTATCCTTGAGGAAGGCGCTTTTGTCGTAACTGGTCCTGAACTTTCTTTCCGGTGCCTGGTATATTACTGGCGGCTTGCTCATAGTAGATGGTCGGTCCGGTGACTTAGCTGAGGTGCTGGCTGTTGCTCGTGCCGGTGGCTGTTGCTTTGGAGAGGATCGTGGCGTAATTACTCTTTCAGCGATTGTTGCCCCGTTTATGTCGCAAGTTTGTGTAGCGATCTCACGTCTAGGTACCGGCCTAGCCGCAACGGCACTGTGAGAACCGGTCCTAGGGACAGAAGGCTGACGGCTGCGCAAGAGCTTCCGGGCTTCCACAAAGGACTCCCTCTCTCTTACCCGGATCTCTTGGATAGCCTTCTCCTCTATAAAACGGGGGCATTCCCTGGAGTTGGATGAATGACTGCCGCCGCAGTTGACACAGACGGCAGGGGAGGTACAGGCATTATCGTGTTTACCTGCCCCACAGTCAACGCAAGTAGCATCCCCATTACATGTTTCACTCGTGTGTCCAAAGCGCTGGCATTTGTAACACCTGAGTGGATTCGGAACGTACTGCCGCACTTCAATAGCTTCGTACCCTGCCTTAATGCTTTGCGGGAGTTCCACCCGGTCAAAGGTAAGGAACAGGGTACGAGTGGGCACTAGTTCACCTCGTTCCTTGCGGTGAACCCGATACACATTTGTCACTCCTTGTTCCGATAGGTTCTCCAGAATCTCGTCATTGGACATACCGTCCAATGCGCTGGTAGTGACAACGCCACGCGAGGAGTTCAGCGTCCTATGTAGCTCGACCCGCACCGGATAGCTGCCGAGTAGTTTGGCTTTCATGATTTTCGAAGCCTGTGTCGGAGAAAACGCTTCGACCAGGAGCGTTCCATTCCGAGATCGAGTGCAGGACTTCACCGGACCAGCAATGTTATCCAGACCTTTCTGAATCACGAATGGATTCACGGTGTTAAATCTGCGACCTTCCTCAGTTCTATGAATTACCAAATAGCGAGGACCACATGACTCGGCTATTTCTTTTCCGCTTTTGCTTACAATGTTGGTATTATGGTTGTGAGATTTTACCATGAAAAATGGCTAAAAGTTCATCCCCCAGTACTCCCCACCCACCACCGAGCCCAACAAGGGGTCATCCCACTGGGATGACAGGGCTATACAGGGGATATAGCAGGCTCGCCGTCCCACTCACCCTGGAGTTCGGTACAAGACCTAGTCCTGGCCGATTGGCTAGGGGTGGGTTAGTCCCTAACCTCCCGTTTAGGTGAAGCAGTACCCAAAGTGGTGTATTAGCAATGCGCACCGTCCCCGAATTCAGAAAAATACTGGAACGAGCTCAGATGCGCACCCCTCAACCACCAGGAGAAACCTTTCCACCGACACGGGTCTCCACGCACGGCCTACACGTGGGTGGGCGAATTGACCGTCTCCCTCAACCACGAAGAGGAGCCCACACGAGGGAGACTGTTGGCTCGGGACCCCGGGATCGCCAATACCCGTACCTACCGAAGTAGGCCCCTGGGGGGGCAGGTGAGGTAGATGTAGACGGTGACGGCTTTGACCGCTGCGGAGCTGGTGTGGCCGTGATAATTCTGTCCGATAGGGTGGCCTCACAATCGCTGGTTTGGGTTGCGACTTCCTTTTTCGGTACCGGCTTAGCTGCTTTTGAGCTGTATGTACCGGACCGCGGAACGGACGGTTGACGATTACGCAGAAGTTTCCGGGCTTCAGAGAAGGATACTTTCTCCTTAACCCGGATCTCCTGTATCGCCAATTCCTCCAGGAAGCGTGGGCACTCTCGGTAGCTAGAGGGGTGTGCACCAGCACAATTAACACATTTTGCCGGGGATGTGCAGGCATCTTCGTGTTTTGGCAGGCCACACTCCACGCACATGGGCACACCAGTACAGAAATTGCTCGTATGGCCGAAACGCTGACAGTTGAAGCACCGCAGTGGACTAGGTATATAGGGTCTAATTTCAATGGTCTCATACCCTGCCCTGAGTCGTTGCGGGAGGTCTACCCGATCAAACGTCAGGAACAGGGTACGGGTAGGCACCAGTTCTCCACGCTCCCGTCGCTGCACCCGGTAAACAGCCGTTACGCCTTGGTCTTTTAGGTTCTCTACGATCTCCTCATTAGTCATGCCATCTAGAGCGCGGGTGTTGACTATTCCGCGCGAGGAGTTAAGGTTCTTATGCACACTGATGTTCACAGGGTAACTGCCCAAAAGGTTCGCCTTCAATATTACCGCTGCCTGGGAGACTGAATGAGCTTCTACCAGGAGCGTGCCATTCCGCGATCGAGTACAGGATTTCACCGGACCAGCTATCTTGTCCAATCCCTTTTATATGACAAAAGGGTTCAGAGACAGAAAAGTCTTCCCTTCTTCGGTTCTAGATACGACTAAGTAACGAGGACCACAGGCTTCAGCTACTTCTTTTCCACAAACCTTCAGTTTTGAGTTTAATAGAGTGCACCATTGCGGTAATGTCCTCCACCATTGCAGACGTCTCCGATGGCGTGCTCACATCCTGGGCGCCACCCCGGCTTAGGTGAGAGTCCTGGCCTGGACCTTGCTCACCCTAGGGTTACACCTCCCAGTGTAAAGACAGAGGGACCCAATCGCCTTCAGGAGTGTAACAGCTCATGCAATGGCCCCTCCCCGGGACTGACCTTTATCAGCGGATACGAGCACAGTCCTACATGGTAACAAGGGGCTGGGAGTTACGCGTTACCCAGTCACCCCTTGCGCTTCCCGCTCCAACCACCCGCGCTATGTTATCCATCAGACATGTGCTCAGGGAGGAAAACGAAAAATAACAGAAAATAAATAAATGGGGTCAAACACCGAAGTGGACCATATTTTGGGCGTTTGAAGGAACACTCTCACCTCGCGGAGGAACCCAATCGAGAGATTACACCAGAGCCTCTTCTGCCAGTTTTCGGGGTTACTGATGGGCCTTCTCGGCGGCCGTAGCGGTCCTGGGGTACACCAAGTCCCCACCGTACATCACCCCATCAGTCAGTCCCCTACTTCCTGTTGCCCACCCCTCGGGACGAGGACCGCAGAGGTTGGATTTTGAGGGGCGTCGGGTCACCAGTATTTAGCAGAAGCAGGTCAGACTTATCGAAGACTTCTACGAGGAGGCATCCACGGGCGTCCTCAGTGTCTGATCCCCAGAGCGTGTGCTTGGCATTCAAATCTCCCACAAGGAGTAGTGGTGAGGGGAGCTGAGCCAATAGAGCTAGAAGATCACGCTCAGGAACTATACTGAGCGGCGGCAGGTACATGTTGCAGATGGTAAAACTGATGCTCTCCAGCTGTATCCGAACGGCCACAGCTTGCAATGGTGTGGTGAGAGGAACGTTGGCGGCTGAGATGTTAGGCGCCACTAAGGTAGCAACGCAACCGCTTGCACGCATACCTGCAAGAGAGTCGCTTCTAAAGGCAGAGAAAGAGTGAAGGTGTAACGAGTGATTGGGATGTAAGTGGGTTTCCTGGAGGCAAATAATTGACGGTGACCGTTGAGAAACTAAATATTGTAGGTCTTGAGCACGAGCTCGAAAACCATTGACATTCCACTGGATTATTTCCATGAAGAGCTTTTAACGGGCCGTTTTAACTTTTTTCTTGACCTTGGCTGACTTGGGCCCTACGACTCGAAAATCGTTAGCCTCCTGTGACTCCGCTGATGTTCGGGAGTCAGAACTCCGACGGCTCGTAGAACGAGACCGGAATCTAATGGAAGGCGAGCGACTTCGCGATCTATGTTGTGGCCGGGATCGGTTTTTTACATTTACCACTGGATTGTTGTTACTCGGTGATGGCTTGGTGGCTGGAGTCTGTACGGCTGAAACGGAGGCTGTGCTGGTGGATATACAAACAGTCTGAGGCGTAGGTTTAACGGCTAGAAAGTCAGTCTGCGTGGATGCGTGTGCGACAGGGACGTGTTGAACAGCAACAGTGGTATTAGGAGTACGGCGAGCTGCTAATGCATATCCAGTAGTAGTGGTAGCAGGCTTCAGTTGTTCGAAGCGCCGTCGTGCCTCTGGAAAAGTCAGGCGTTCCTTTACACGTAGCTCCTGAATACTTTTCTCGTCCATGAATCTAGGGCACTGTCGCGAGCTGGAAGGACGACTACCGCCACAGTTTACGCAACAAGGTGGTCGAGTGCAGTTTGGGTCTTCGTGCTTCGGTAGGCCACATTGCTCACAAAGAGCAGGATTGGTACACGTGACCTTAGTATGTCCGAACCACTGACATTGGAAGCAGCGCATGGGGTTCGGGACATACTGGCGGACGCTCGCACGTTCATAGCCGCAGTAGATGTACTCGGGTAACTTAGTCCCGGCGAAAGTAAGAAAAACCGTACGTCGTGGATACTCCTTACCATCTTGCTTTCTTGTTAGCCGGTACGCCTGACAAACAAGTTGGTCAGAGAGGCAACTTGCTATCTCTTCATTCGCAAGACCATCTAAGCTGGAGGTGGTGACTACACCTCTACACGTATTCAGCGTTTTGTGTGGGGCTACCCGGATAGGGTAGGAGCCCAACAAAGACGCTTTTTGCAGCTTTTTTTGACTGGTCTGCAGTTGAGGTCTCTAACAGTAAGCTACCGTCTCGGAGACGCGTAGCGTTTTTAACCGGGCCGCTGATTTTGTCAAGTTCTCGCTTTATATAAAATGGAATAACCTCTTTAAACGTTTTCCCATCACAAGCCAAGGTCATTATCAAGAAAGGGTCAATGAAAGATTGTTTGCGCGGAGACATGATGATATAGACCCCCATCCGGAACCGTCGGGGTCAGCCTGCCATCCGGGGGTTAAAGAAAGAAAGACACCGAATCTTCACGGTCTGTGCCGTCATGGGGACCTCACCCATGACCGATCTCATTTGTACTTCAGAAAAGCTACCCTTCCACATCCACTGCTTGTCCGTATGGGTAAACCGTTCACCACGCACACCCCGGCTTTATGCCCCTACCACAGGAATAACCGCCTGTGGCTTCCCACTTTAGGCCGCGCATGCGTGTAATAGGCACACGCGGATTCAGGGGACTTGTGGTTGATTACACCGGGGTTCCGTCAGCGGTAACACGTCCGGTCCGTGATACTAACCCAACGGCAAACACGGCCGTCGGGAGATTAACACAGACCGGGCCCTCAAGGAGCTACGTGGGTGGACTTGACGGTGTGGACGGGCTCCGCACCTAAGGCTACACATAGGGGCAGTGCGAAGGGTCCGCTCAACCTTCACTTTTGAGACCTCCGGAGAGCACACATGTCGGAAGCCGCGCTGAAAACCGTGGGACAGGACCACGGAGATAGGAGAGATCCCTGCTGGTGAGACAGGAGTTATAAACCTAAGACCTTACGTGCTAATAATAATAATAAACACTAGAAGAGGAAGAGTGTGATGCTTACTGACAAGCAGTAGCAGTGCGTGGCACAGTTGATGGAGGTGAAAGGGATGGAATGATGGTGAGTGAGTGAGTGAGTGAGTGTGGAGTTTAAGGGCCCGTCGACAACAAGGTCATTTGGGCCCCAAGTCAAAACTAAACCCTAAAAGCTATATAAAAAAATAAGCTAAAAAGGTAAAAAGTAATAAAACCACTCCACTGTTAAAAGGACATAAAAACCATCTAAAACTTATAATATAAAAGCTCTAAAAACTAATAAATATAAAATGCATGTTATACTTGTTTATTAAAACCAATTTTAAAAACAAACCGCAGTGCCTTATCCACGGCCACTGGGTCGTCACCTAAAATACTGAGCAAGTTAGCTCCCAAGCCCAAAGACTGGCGAACGCGGGCGTACTGTGGGCAATCGAGTAAAATATGCCGCACAGTGAGGCGTACGGCACACGGAGCACACACAGGGGCCGGTTCCCCTCTCAACAAATGACCATGAGTACCTCGTGTGTGCCCAATTCTCAGCCGGGTGAGTATCACCTCGGCTCGCCGGTTATCCCTGCAGGAAGTTAGCCAGGGTCGTACGCTGTCTTTAATTGCCCGGAGTTGTGTGCCTTGTAAAGCAGTCCAGGAGTGCTGCCAGGCAGAGAGGAGTTGGCGACGGAAAAAACGTTGCACGTCCTGGAATGGCACTGTAGTTGTTAAGCTCCGGGGCAAACGGCAAGCAGACTTAGCAGCCGCGTCCGCCTCCTCGTTCCCGGAAATCCCAACATGGCCTGGGTTCCAAGTAAAAACAAAATTGTATCCCCGATCGAGCATTTTCGAGATCTGGGTCTGTATTTTTAAAACCAGTGTGTGAGTGGCAGTGTGTTGTTGCAAGGCCTGAAGCGCACTCAGGCAGTCAGTGCAGACGATAAAAGAGCCAGGAGCTAACTTGCAAATAAAAAGGAGCAAATAAAAGATGGCATACAGTTCTGCGGAAAAAACTGAAGTGGAGTCCATAAGGCGAAATTTGTGAGCCTCACCGTTAACGAAGAACGCGCAACCCGTAGCGCTACCTAACTGAGAACCATCTGTAAAGACCGGAACATAGGGTAACGGCCCAGTAATTCGGCAAAAAAATGTTGGAACACCGAATGTGGAGTAGCGAGTCTAGAATTGGTTGAAAGGGCGAGATCGAACTGCGCACGATTGAGCTGCCATGCAGAATAGGGGCAGATGGACGACCTCTCCACGCGAGGCATTCGGAGGCCATGCGAATGTATTAGATCCCGAAATCTTATTCCCACGGGGCGTGTATGAGAACCAGGGCGCATATAACGGTGGACTAAATCTGGACACAGAACTGGTTTAAAACAAGGATGATTGTGATAACTTGCCAACTTCGAAACGTATGAGCAGAGTAACAGTGAGCGACGAATATGGAGTGGAGGTTCGCCTGAGTCTGCATACAGGCAGTCGACTCGACTGGTGCGGAAAGCTCCTGTGGCAAGGCGGATGCCAGTATGATGCACGGTGTCTAAAAGGCGAAGTTTAGAGGCGGTCGCTGCGCCATATAAAACTGCCATAGTCCAGCTTGGACCAAACCAGAGAGCGGTACAGCCTCAACATTACCGTGCGATCGCCCCCCCCCCAAGATGCTCCAGATAATACCTTCAGCACCCGAAGAGAACGATCGCAAGAGGCTCGAAGGTGACGAATGTGGTGCTCCCAATTTAGTTGTCGGTCCAAGTAGAGGCCCAAGAACTTCAGGTGCGAGACAAATGGCAGGGGTGTGCCGTTCAAATGAAGATCAGGAGGCGGGTGAATACCTCGTAGGCGGTGAAAGTGGATACACTGGGTCTTCGCAGCTGAAAAGCGGAAACCGTTTTGTAGCGCCCAAGCTGCTAGCTGGGTGATGGTCAGCTGCAGTTGCCGCTCAATGTGATCTATGTTGGCTGACCTAAAATAAAGTGCGAAGTCGTCAACATAGAGTGATGTTGGAATTCCGCTTCGAACGGCACTAGTGATGCCATTGATAGCTACGGCAAAAAGTGCGACGCTTAAAATCGACCCTTGAGGTACGCCGTTCTCCTGTATCCGCTCCGAGGATACCGTGTTTCCTATGCGCACACGAAAACGGCGAGGTCTTAAAAAATTGCATAGGAAATCTGGTAGATGACCACGCATACCGTAACCATGTAGGTTACGGAGTATGCCGTACCGCCAGGTGGTGTCATAGGCCTTCTCCAAGTCGAGGAACACGCCCACGGCGTGCTGTTTCAGCAGAAAGGCATCGGAAATATACCCCTCTAGGCGTGTTAGATTATCGACACCTGAGCGATGGCGACGAAAACCGCATTGTAAGTTGGACAGATGGTTATGTTTTTCTAGCCACCAATTTAACCGAGCGCTTACCATTCGCTCCAACGTCTTACAGATGACACTCGTTAGGCAAATGGGGCGGTAGCTAGATGGTAGCGTGCGGTCCTTTCCGGGTCGAGGGATGGGGATGACAATACCCTCTCGCCAGGAGGAAGGGAAAACCCGCTCATGCCAAATGCGGTTATAGATGTTTAAGAGGAAACTTAGCGCCTCAGATGGAAGATGTAGCAGCATCTGTCGGTGTACGTCATCGGGACCTGGAGAGGAATCCTTTGCTAACGCCAGAGAATGGGCGAGCTCGGCTGCGGTAAAGGGTTGGTTGTACGGCTCGGTGCAGTCACTATTAAAATTAAGTGGTACCCGCTCCGCCTTTTCCTTAATAGGCAGGAAGAGAGCGTCATAGCGGGCAGTTTGGCTCGTGGCAGCAAATGTGGTAGCTAGGGCTTCAGCTATGTCCTGCTCGGTGGTGCACATGGATCCGTGGATGGCAAGGCCGGGAATTACCGTCCGGCGATACTTGCCATACATCCGCCGAACAGCTGACCATACTTGTTGGGTAGAGCTGCGCCGGGAAAGCGAAGACACAAATGCTTCCCAAGATTTACGCTTTGCGTTGCGCAGTATAAAGCGTGCCCTAGCCCGAGAACGTTTGAAGGCGACGAAGTTCGCTTCTGTCGGGTGCCGCTGAAAAATGCGCAAAGCACGTTTGCGTGCTTTGACAGCCAAACTACATTCCTCGGACCACCACGGTACAGCAATACGACGTGGTGTAGGTGAGTCTCGAGGAATGCTGGATTCTGCTGCGAGCAGGATCGAGCAAGTAAAATATTCGACCATTTCGTCGATGGTGTCGAAACCATCGTCGATGAGGTGTATGAGGGATTGGAATTTTCCCCAGTTAGCTTTGGAAATAATCCAGCGAGGATGTCGAGAAGGTACACATTGGCGACCAGAAAAATGAATGTTAATGGGGTAATGATCACTGCCAAAGAGGTCGGAAAGTACTGACCACTCAAGTAGTGGTACTAATGACGGACTGCAGAAAGAAAGGTCTAGTACGGAATGTGTACCATAAGCGGATGATAGGAATGTCGGGTCACCAGTATTTAGCAGAAGCAGGTCAGACTTATCGAAGACGTCTACGAGGAGGCATCCACGGGCGTCATCAGTGTCTGATCCCCAGAGTGTGTGCTTGGCATTCAAATCTCCCACAAGGAGTAGTGGTGAGGGGAGCTGTGCCAATAGAGTTTGAAGATCACGCTCTGGAACTATACTGAGCGGCGGCAGGTACATGTTGCAGATGGTAAAACTGATGCTCTCCAGCTGTATCCGAACGGCCACAGCTTGCAATGGTGTGGTGATAGGTACGTTGGCGGCTGAGATGTTAGGCGCCACTAAGGTAGCAACGCCACCGCTCGCACGCATACCTGCAAGAGAGTCGCTTCTAAATGCAGAGAAGGAGTGAAGATGTAACGAATGATTGGGATGTAAGTGGGTTTCCTGGAGACAAATAATTGATGGTGACCGTTGAGAAACTAAATGTTGTAGGTCTTGAGCACGAGCTCGAAAACCGTTGACATTCCACTGGATTATTTCCATGAAGAGTTTTTAACTGGCCGTTTTAGCTTTTTTCTTGACCTTGGCTGACTTGGGCCCTACGACTCGAAAATCGTTAGCCTCCTGAGACTCCGCTGATGATCGGGAGTCAGAACTCCTACGGCTCGTAGAACGAGACCGGGATCTAATAGAAGGCGAGCGACTTCGCGATCTATGTTGTGGCCGGGATCGGTTTTTCACATTTACTACTGGATTGTTGTTACTCGGTGATGGCTTGGTGGCTGGAGTCTGTACGGCTGAAACGGAGGTAGTGCTGGTGGATATACAAACAGTCTGAGAGGCGGGTTTAACGGCTAGAAAGTCAGTCTGCGTGGATGCGTGGGCGACAGGGACGTGTTGAACAGCAACTGTGGTATTAGGAGTACGGCGGGCTGCTGATGCATATCCAGTTGTAGTGGTAGCAGGCTTTAGTTGTTCAAAGCGCCGTCGTGCCTCTGGAAAAGTCAGGCGTTCTTTTACACGTAGCTCCTGAATGCTTTTTTCGTCCATGAATCTAGGGCACTGTCGCGAGCTGGAGGGATGATTACCGCCACAGTTTACGCAACAAGGTGTTCGACTGCAGTTTGGGTCATGTGTCGGTAGGCCACATTTCTCACAAAGTGCAGGATTGGTACACGTTACCTTAGTATGTCCGAACCGCTGACATTGAAAACAGCGCATTGGGTTCGGGACATACTGGCGGACGCTAGCACGTTCATATCCGCAATAGATGAATTCTGGTAACTTTGTCCCAGCAAAAGTGAGAAAAACCGTACGCAATGGGTATTCCTTGCCATCCTGTTTCCGTGTTAGCCGGTACGCCTGACAAACCAGTTGATCAGAGAGGCAACTTACAATTTCTTCATTTGCAAGACCGTCTAAGCTGGAGGTGGTGACTACTCCTCTGCAGGTATTTAGCGTTTTGTGTGGGGCTACCCGGATAGGGTAGGAGCCCAGCAAAGTTGCTTTCTGTAGCTTCTTAGACTGGTCCGCACTTGTGCTCTCTAATAATAAGCTGCCGTCTCGGAGACGCGTAGCGTTTTTCACAGGGCCACTGATCTTGTCGAGTTCGCGCTTTATGTAGAACGGACTTATATCTTTAAAGGTTTTGCCATCACATGCCAAGGTCATCACTATAAAAGGGTCGGTGAATGAGGTTTTGCGCGGATGCATTTTGAATAGGACCCCCATCCGGAACCGTCGGCGTCAGCCTGCCATCCGGGGGTTAAAGAAAGACACCGAATCTTCACGGTCTGTGCCGTCATGGGGACCTCACCCATGACCGATCTCATTTGTACCTCAGAAAAGCTACCCTTCAATCTCCACTGCTTGTCCGTATGCGTAAACCGTTCACCACGCACACCCCGGCTTTATGCCCGCCTGTGGCTCCCCACTTTAGGCCGCGCTGCGTATAATAGGCACACGCGGATTCAGGGGACTTGTGGTTGATTACACCGGGGTTCCGTCAGCGGTAACACGTCCGGTCCGTGATACTAACCCAACGGCAAAACGCGGCCGTCGGGAGATTACCACAGACCGGGCCCTCAAGGAGCTACGTGGGTGTACTTGAAGGTGTGGACGGGCTCCGCACCTAAGGCTACACATAGGGGCAGTGCGAAGGGTCCGCTCAACCTTCACTTTTGAGACCTCCGGAGAGCACACATGTCGGAAGCCGCGCTGAAAACCGTGGGACAGAACCACGGAGATAGGAGAGATCCCTGCTGGTGAGACAGGAGTTATAAACCTAAGACCTTACGTGCTAATAATAATAATAATAATAATAATAATAATAATAATAATAATAATAATAATAATAATAATAATAATAATAATAATAATAATAATAATAATAATAATAATAATAATAATAATAATAATAACTAGAAGAGGAAGAGTGTGATGCTTACTGACAAGCAGTAGCAGTGCGTGGCACAGTTGATGGAGGTGAAGGGGATGAAATGATGGTGAGTGGCTAGGGACCCCGGGATCGCCAAACCCGTACCTACCGTACTAGGTCCCTGGGGAAAAAATACCAGAGCCTCTTCTGCCAGTTTTCGGGGTTACTGATGGGCCTTCTCGGCAGCCGTAGCGGTCGTGGGTACACTAAGTCCCCACCGTACATCACCCCATCAGTCAGTCCCCTACTTCCTGTTGCCCACCCCTCGGGACGAGGACCGCAGAGGTTGGATTTTGAGGGGCTGAACAACATAGAGAAAAAAGGGAAAGCTTTATCAGTGAATATTTGAATGATTGGGCAATCTATCCATTTGACGTATCAGAGGTAAAATTGGCTATAAGAGAGCTAAAGGCAAAGAAAGCACCTGGACCTGATAATATATGTGCTGAAGTAATCCAACAACTAGAAGACCAAATAGCACCATATCTATGTGCATTATTCAACATATGCTTGGTTGAAGGTAAAGTGCCCTATTGCTGGAAAGAAGCCGAAATAATTCTAAGTAAGGATAAGATTCGAGACCCTATGGATCCAAAAACCTATAGACCTATATGTTTGCTGAACACCTTGGGAAAAATACAAGAGAAATTGCTCTATAAACGAATATGTGAATACAGGATGATGATAGGTCTTACCAACAAACAATTTGGCTTTAGGAAAGGAAGTTCCACAGAAGATGCTATCAATACAGCTATAGGAATTGTCAACAGTGAAAAGAAGTATGTAATAGGAGTCTTTGTAGACATATCTGGGGCATTTGATAACTTATGGTGGCCCGAACTGTTTCGTATACTTCGAGAAAAGAAATATCCAAGAAGTTTATATCAATCCTTAAAAGACTATTGTAAGGATAGAAGGGCCTATGTTATAGGATACAACGACATAGTTATCAGAGAAATATCAAAAGGATGCCCGCAAGGGTCAGTACTAGGACCCCTATTCTGGGATATACTGATTGAACCGGTATTAGAAGAACTTTACAACTCACAAACAGTTTTAGACGTAATAGCATATGCAGATGTTTTGGTTTTAATAGAATCTAACAATAGAATAGATCTTGAAGGAAAAGCAAAGTCGGCAATGGAATTATTAGCAACTTGGTGTGAAGAAGTCAAGCTAAAGATTGCACCACACAAGTCACTTTATATGTTATTCAAAGGCACCATGAAGAGAGACCCAATAATAAAACTAGAGGGCTCAAATATTAGAAGATCTAAAGCAGTCAAATATTTGGGGATTCATCTGGACGAACGTTTAAACTTTGATCACCATATTGAAAAAATAAGAACTAAGGCCGGCAATATGATCCAAAAGTTATACTCCTTGGCAACAAGAAAATTTAAATTATCCATGACAACAGTAAAGACTTATCACGTTAGTCTATTGGTGGGAATAACATCTTATGGTGCTAGTGTATGGAGTCATCGATTAAAATTACTAAAGAATATAAATCTCCTAAGAAGGACTCAAAGACAAATGCTACTAAGAACATGTGGTATAGTAAAGACGACCTCAACACTAGCCATCTTGGTCATCTTAGGCATCTGGCCTATAGATTTGCTAATTAAGTTAAGGGGAACAGGCTTTTGGCTAAAAAGAAATAACATAGAAAGAGTGGAACAAATAATAGGCAACAGATGCATAACTAAAATGGATATAAAGCGACATTTATTGAAATTATGGCACGAAGATTGGGATAATGAAGCTACCGGAAGAAGAACATACGAAATATTTCCCAGTGTATTAGAACGTTTGAAGTTAAAGATGATTCAGCCTTCACGATGGGGAGTACAATACATTTCGGGACATGGACCCTTTAAGACCTACTTCAAGAAAATTGGGAAAAACGACAATGATGAATGCGGCAGATGTAAAGTGAAAGATACACCAGAACATGTAACATTTGAATGCGAAATCTACGATGAAATAGTAAGTGAACAACGATACCAACTTCAGACGAAATTGATATGAAACATAGTAAGATCTCCAGAAGAGTTAAGAATTCTGGAAGAAATAATTGAAAAGATTTCAACAAAAGTAATGGAAACATATCTCCAACATCGACACAACGTACCCGGCAGAAACAGACCAACCACAGAAGATCCAATAATTAGAAGATCGGAACGTTTAGTTACACAATTGCAAAGACCTCAAAACGTAGATGAACAACTTTCTACAGATGAACCTGCAACAGATGACCAAATGAGAATTAATAGGCGCAGACAATATTGGATATCTACTGGTCGAATAGACAGATGGCAAATTCAACAAATACCACAATAAATAATAAACAAATAATTAAATTAAATTAATCGAGTATTAAAATCTACTTCTATCCACAAATTCAATAATAAAACTATGTAATAGTTTAGTGCAAATCTGCAAAAATTATTCTTTTTAAATTGTATAACTTATTAAAATTATTATAAATTGTTAAAATTAAATTATTGTAAACTCTTGCCCTTGCTTAGACTCTAGATGTAAGGGTATAGAAAGCAGAATATATTTTTTTTATTTTTTTTTATTATTTTTTTTATTTTTTTTATTTTTTTTATTTTTTTTATATTTTTTATTTTTTTATTTTTTATATTTTTTATATATTTTTTATTATTTTTTATATGTTTATATTTTTTATTTTTTATTTTTTATATTTTTATATTTTTTATTTTTTATATTTTTTATTTTTTATTTTTTTATTTTTTATTTTTTATTATTTTTTATAATTTTTTATATTTTTTATTTTTATTTTTTTATATTTTTTTATTTTTTATTTTTTTATATTTTTTTATTTTTTATATTTTTTATATTTTTTATTTTTTTTATATTTTTTATTTTTTATTTTTTTTATATTTTTTATATTTTTTATTTTTCTTTATTTTTTATTACTTATTTTTTATTTATTTTTTTTATTTGTCCCACGGCGAGTAACTATGACTCTCTTATGGGGTCGAAGTTGGCAGCACAATCCCCCTGTTATCCAAGTGAATTCATAGTGTAGCTATCTGTGTGTCTTGCGTGAGTACGCAACACAGATAGCATTAAAAGGTTCGCATACTTGTTCTTTGGTTTTTGCATATTGGTCTTTGATATTGTGATATAGAAAAATTTTTCTTGTGCTGTTAACTATCCGCCGGGTCCACGTCCCGACCCCGGGCAACGGTTTTTAACCAGCTAAGAGCGGATATAGTCAGGAGTTGTATTGCATGGTTTTATTCAAAATAGTTTTTAAATTGTTACTCTACCCTTTGGGGTGTTATCAATTTTAATATATTTTATTCTCATTTGCATGATAACTTTATATTTTATCTGATCATTCATTCACCGTTGTTATCCATTTTCATTACCATCATTCTCATCGTTGTTACTCATAGAGAATTGTTGTTTATCATATCCTGATTTTAATCTGATTCTCAAAATGGCAAATTATATTAATCAAACTAATTCCTTTAGACTGGGGTTTCCCTTTCAAATAACTAAATGCAGCTTCTGCAACAACATATACGAGGTTCTAAAAGATTGTCTAGAGCATTTTAGTAATAACCACCCTTTTATCGCTCTAGAATATTACTGCAGAAGCTGCAACAAAATTTTTGGGACTGTTCATGGGGCTCAGTGTCATATACCAAAGTGTGCCGGTCCCCAAGAAAACATAAATAATCCATTTAAGTGTACTGCATGTGATAAGAGTTTCAAATCACAGCGGGGACTGAGCACACACGAAAGACATGAGCACCCCGAAGTAACGAATGATAAAAGATCTGAACAGTCCACGGGAAACCCCAGAGTATGGAGTGACAGCGATATATCTAAACTCATAGAATTATGTGCACTGCACAAGGATGAAAAGCATATTAATCTCAAAATCATGGAGCATTTTCCAAACAAGACACTTGATCAAATAAAGTACAAAAGAAAAACCTTAAATGATGAAATCTTAGCAAAAATTAATGAATTGCAAAATGAGAATGTGCCTGCTATAGCTGATGTAAATCCATCTATATCAGCTCCTGAGCTAGAGCCAGAGCCAGATATAGAAACCGCAACTGCCATACCTGAATGTATTGAGTCCAATGTATCTTCTAACCCTGATATCAATGACGCTGAGGCTAGTAGAGGAAACGTTATCCATCAAGTAGTAGTAGTGGTGGGGTTTTAGGGCGCACAACTGCTATGGTCATTAGCGCCCATTAAAAAACAATAATGTTAAAAGGTTGAAACGGATGTCTCAGCTAAAAGACTAAAAACTTTAAAATAGTAAAAAAGGTCACCAATACAGTGCCAAATACTGTATTAATACAACGAGACAATAAAACTGATAAAACAACCCGTTTAAAAGGCGAACAGTCAGATAAAAGTTCAATTATGGGTGTCATACACGTGTGCCCAGTCCACTGCGGTCAATAAAACGTAAAACACGATCCACTGCACGTGAAGTGTCTGCCAGCACTTCGGGCAGGGTCGTCGGCAGGCCCAAGGACACACGCAGCTGGGTTAAGAACTGGCACTGAACTAAAACATGCCGCACCGACATGGGCTCATGACAATGCGAACAGAGCGGTGCAGCATCAGAAGATAAAAGGTGACCATGGCTAAAACGGCAGTGCCCGATACGCAGTCGTGCTAAAATAACCTCTTCGCGACGAGAGGTGCGCGACGAAGTGCTCCAGATGATCGGGAGGGGCTTCACCGCCCTAAGTTTGTTCCCCCGACGGGCTTGCCAATGCCTGCTCCACGTTGACAGGATGGCGCGACGTAAATAGGAGTTAAAATCATCTGAGGGAACACTAGACCTAAAACATCTGGGAGCTAAAACAGCTGCTTTCGCGGCAGCGTCGGCAGCCTCGTTTCCAGATATGCCTACGTGTCCAGGTACCCACACTAAGGATACGCAAGTGCCTGCACTGGCGAGAGTGTGAAGGCACTCCTGGATCCGCTGTACGAGTGGATGATAGGTGTACAGCATCCGTAGGCTCTGGAGGGCACTCAGGGAATCGGAGCAGATAACCCAAGACTGTAATGCTTGCCGACGAACATATAAAAGAGCTTGGTAAATACCAAACAGCTCTGCCGTAAAAATCGAGCACTGCGGTAAAAGACGAAAGCTAAAACTCTTCCGACCGTGAATAAAAGCACATCCCACTCCCGTATTATCCTTCGAGCCATCAGTGTAAATAAAACTACAGGGTCGGTACTGCGCCTGAACTTCTAAAAAGCCCGAACGAAGGATGGAATCTGGCGTCGACAATTTCGGCATGGACAGCAGGCTTAAATTTACCTGGATCTCGGAGCGGAGCCATGGGGGAAATCGAGTTTCTCCTTTGCGGAATGGCACAGGCAAATGGACGTCCAACAGCCGAAGCAGAGAGCGAAATCGAACGCCAGGAGGAAGGAGGGCCAGGGAGCGCGCTGAGTATTGACGGTCCAGGGAATCATCAAAGAACGAGCTAAACGACGGATGTGCCGGCAAACTAAGAAGCCGGCAAGCGTAACTACACAGGAGGACATCACGCCGATAGCGTGAGTGAGTGAGTGGAGTTTTAGGGCCCGTCGACAGCAAGGTCATTTGGGCCCTAAGTCAATACTAAAACCTACACAAATTTAGTTTAAAAAGTACAATGAAATAAAACACTCAACCATTAAAAGCACATAAAAACCATCTAAAAACTAATAATTTAAAACCTCTAAAATTGATAAATATAAAATACAAGTTACACTTGTTTATTAAAACCTATTTTAAAAACAAACCGCAGTGCCTTATCCACGGCCACTGGGTCGTCACCTAAAACGCCTTGCAAGTTAGTCCCCAAGCCCAAACACTGGCGAACGCGGGCGTACTGCGGGCAATGCAGCTGTACGTGCCGCACCGTGAGGCGTACTGAACACGAGGCACACACAGGGGCCGGTTCCCCTCTTAGCAGATAGCCATGAGTTGCTCGTGTGTGCCCAATTCTTAGCCGGGTGAGTATCACCTCGGCTCGCCGGTTATCCCTGCAGGATGTTTGCCAGGGTTGTACGCTCTCCTTTATACCCCGGAGTTGTGTGCCTTCTAAAGCTGTCCAGGATTGCTGCCAAGCAGATAGGAGATGGCGACGGAATAAACGTTGCACATCCTGGTATGGCACCGTAGATGTTAAACTCCGGGGCAAACGGCAAGCGGACTTAGCAGCCGCGTCCGCCTCCTCGTTCCCGGAAATGCCCACATGGCCTGGGGTCCAAGTAAAAACAAAATGGTACCCTCGACCGAGCATTTGCGAGATCTGGGCCTGTATTTTTAAAGCAAGAGAGTGAGCGGCAGTGTGCTGTTTCAAGGCCTGAAGAGCACTGAGAGAGTCGGTGCAAACAATAAAAGAGCCAGGGGCTAACTTGCAAATAAAAAGGAGCAAATAGAAGATGGCATATAGTTCTGCTGAGAAGACCGAAGTTGAGTACAGAAGTCGAAATTTGTGAGCCTCACCGTTAACGACGAAAGCGCAACCCGTAGCGTTACCAAACTGAGAACCGTCTGTAAAGACCGGAACATAGTTAGGGTAACGGCCCAGTAATTCGGCAAAAAGTTGTTGGAACACCGAATGTGGAGTAGCGAGTCTAGAATTGTTTGAAAGTGCGAGATCGAACTGCGCACGATTGAGCTGCCATGCAGGATAGGGGCAGATGGGGACCTCTCCACGCGAGGCATCCGGAGGCCATGCGAATGTAGTAGATCTCGAAATCTTATTCCCACGGGGCGTGTGTGAGAACCAGGGCGCATATAACGGTGGACTAAATCTGGACACAGAACTGGTTTAAAACAAGGATGATTGGGATAACTTGCCAACTTCGAAACGTATGTGCAGAGTAACAGCGAGCGACGAATATGGAGTGGAGGTTCGCCTGAGTCTGCATACAGGCAGTCGACTCGGCTGGTGCGGAAAGCTCCTGTGGCAAGGCGGATGCCAGTATGATGCACGGTGTCTAAAAGGCGAAGTTTAGAGGCGGTCGCTGCGCCATAAATAAAACTACCATAGTCCAGCTTGGACCGAACCAGAGAGCGGTACAGCCTCAACATTACCGTGCGATCGCCCCCCCCCCCAAGATGTTCCAGATAATACCTTCAGCACCCGAAGAGAACGATCGCAAGAGGCTCGAAGGTGACGAATGTGGTGCTCCCAATTTAGTTGTCGGTCCAAGTAGAGGCCCAAGAACTTCAGGTGCGAGACAAATGGCAGGGGTGTGCCGTTCAAATGAAGATCAGGAGGCGGGTGAATACTTCGTAGGCGGTGAAAGTGGATACATTGCGTCTTCGCAGCTGAAAAACGGAAGCCGGTTTGAAGCGCCCAAGCTGCTAGCTGGGTAATGGTCAGCTGCAGTTGGCGCTCAATGTGATCTATGTTGGCAGACCTATAATAGACTGCAAAGTCGTCAACATAGAGGGATGATGGAATTCCACTTCGAACGGCACTAGTGATACCGTTAATCGCTACGGCAAAAAGGGTAACGCTCAAAATCGACCCTTGAGGTACGCCGTTCTCCTGTATCCGCTCCCGTGATATCGTGTTTCCTATGCGAACCCGAAAACGGCGCAGTTTTAAGAAGTTGCATAGGAATTCGGGCAGATGACCACGCATACCGTAATCATGTAGGACGCCGATAGCGAAGCGGAGGTTCAGCGGCTTCCGCACAAAGGCTCATGACTGGACTTGTTGGAAAGGCGCCAATACTCAAACGGATACCACGGTGGTGAACAGGGTCTAGGCGTTTTAAAATCGAAGGTCGAGCTGACGAATACACAATACAGCCGTAGTCTAGTTTGGATCGGATAAAGGAGCGATAGCGTCTTAAAAGAACTGTCCGATCTGCTCCCCAGGATGTGCCACATAAAACACGTAAAACACTAAGAGAACGTTCACACCTGGCCTTTAAATACGAGATATGAGAAGACCAACTAAGCTTCCTATCGAAGACCAATCCCAAGAATTTTGTCTCGTCTGCGTAAGGAAGGGCATCGGCTCCGAGATGCAGAGAAGGTGACGGAAATACTTTCCGGCGCCAGAAGTTTACGCAGACGGTCTTCTCGGCGGAGAACTTAAAGCCGTTTTCCACACTCCAGGCGAAGAGACGATCAAGGCACAGTTGGAGGCGGCGTTGTAGGAGAGAAGTCCGCCGAGAACTACTGTAAATGGCGAAGTCGTCCACGAACAAGGAAGAAGAAATGCCCGATAGGACGCACTCTGCAATGGGATTGATGGCAATAGCAAATAGTGTGACACTAAGTACCGAACCCTGCGGTACTCCGTTCTCTTGGCTAAAAGCACGAGATAAAACCGAACCCACACGTACCCGAAACACCCTATCTCGCATGAACTCTCGAATAAAAAGCGGCAGTCTTCCACGAATGCCCCATTTATGGATGGTACGGAGAATTCCGTATCTCCAGCAAGTGCCATAAGCCTTCTCCAGGTCAAAAAACACAGCTACCGTTTGGCTCTTACGTAGAAAGCCGTCCATGATTTGCGTTGACGAGACTAGGTGGTCGACCGTTGAACGGTAGCGACGAAAACCACACTGAACGTTAGATAGAAGGTGTTGTGATTCTAGCCACCATGTCAATCGCCCGTTTATCATACGCTCCATCACCTTGCAAAGGCAACTGGTGAGGGAGATCGGACGATAGCTGGAAGGGAGATGGGGATCCTTTCCAGGTTTTAAGATAGGGACAACGGTGGCCTCGCGCCAAGCGGACGGAAAAGTTGCTGTGCGCCAGATTAGGTTATATACTTGCAAAAGAAAATGCTTACCTGCCGAAGACAGGCGCTGCAGCATTAGGATGTGTATTCCATCCGGCCCCGGTGCGGAGGGCCTGGAACAGACCAGGGCCCGCTCCAGCTCTTGCATGGTGAAGAAGGCGTTATAACACTCACGGTTCAAGGAGTGGAAGGAGAGTTCATGAGTCTCAGCCCGGTGTTTGACGGGTAGAAAGTCCGCGGAATAATGGGAGGAGCGAGAGACCTCAGCAAAGGCGCCTCCCAGGGCATCAGCGACCGCTCTAGGGGAAACTACGATGTCGTTGTTAACCCGCAGGCCAGGCACGGCAACACGAGAAACTTTGCCGGCCACGCGTCGCAGCTTGTTCCAGATCACTGATGATGGTGTGAAGCGGTTAAATGTCTCCACAAAGCGCTGCCAGGATGTCCTCTTGCTAGCCTGAATGACGCGACGGGCTTTGGCTCGTAAGCGCTTAAAGGTGACCAAGTTATCCAGAGTAGGATGGCGCTTAAATGCCCGCAGTGCTGCCCGGCGTGCACGCACCGCCACCCGGCATTCGTCGGTCCACCAGGGAACGGGTAAACGCCGAGGTTGGCCTGACGAGCGAGGTATAGCACGTTCGGCGGCAGAGGTGATCACAGATGTAACGTGCTCTACCATCTCGTCAACGTCTTCCGATACACGGGAGTCGAAAATAGCCAGGCTACAAAAAAGAGGCCAGTTTGCTTTGTGTAGCTGCCAGGTGGGTACACGGTACGATGGTGTATAGTTCGAGAGCAGGCTTATCAGGCAGGGGAGGTGATCGCTGGAGAATGTGTCCGAGACGACGTTCCACTCAAAACGATGAGCAAGCTGTGCCGAGCAAACAGATAGGTCCAGGTGAGAGAGAGTGCTAGTTGAATCGGAAATAAATGTAGGTTCGCCTGTGTTGAGAAGAGAGAGGTGATTCTGAAGAAAGAATTCAGCTAGGTGCTTCCGCCTTACGCAAGTCCTAGGAGATCCCCAAAGAGGGTGATGGGCATTGAAGTCTCCCAACAACAAGAAGGGTGTCGGGAGCTGGGACATTAGATCTGAGAGGTCCGCAATGGCGAAGGGAGCAGACGGCGGTAGATAAACAGAACATAGAGTAAATGAAAAGCCAGGAAATCTAAGAGTAATAGCTACAGCTTGCAGCGTACTAGCGAGAGGAAGGGGTTGGAAGAAAACGTCATCCCGGATTAAAAGCATAACACCCCCATGTGCAGGAGAACCGGGCTCCGGTGGGAGGTCAAATCGCACCGGAGTAAAACCAGGAAAAGTGAAGGTATCCTGTTGGTGAAGTTTCGTCTCCTGCAGGCAGAAAATACTGGGGGACAGCGAATTTGCCAACAGTTGGAGTTCAGGTTTACGCCTGCGCACGCCACGCGTATTCCACTGGAGGATGGACATCCAGGTTTAGATGGTGAAAGCTGATCGCTTAGTTCACTTAGCTGGCGGCTGACGCTTTAATTTGCCCTTATGATTACGCATGGGACTCGGGCTTTTGGGAGCACTTGTCTCGTGCTCCATAGGCTCCTCATCTGGAAGAGGGTCAGGGTCGCTGGAAATCGAGGTCAGGGGCAAATAACTGTTTCCGATACTTAAGGGTGGAGGAGAAAGCCCCTTCATGCGACTGCGCCCCCTAGTATCCTGAGAGCGAGAGCGACGAGGAGGTGAAGGAGAACTGGCCGGAACTGAACACTTGCCACTGGTAGACGCCGGAGGGTTTTTGAGGAAGTCTGCTCTCTTAGGTGTCGTTTTAAATTTGCGGGTCTCAGTACTTACAGTTACGGTTTTGGAGCCAATGGTATCGGTAGTAGGAACAGCGACCCGAGGAGTAGCCATGGTGGACGGTATAGGGCAAGTTTGAGTGCCCACGTCGCGCTTCGGTACTGGTTTTGATACGACGGAACTAAAAGTACCGAACTTCAGGAGAGAAGGCTGTCGAGCTTGATGGCGTTTGCGGGCTTCAGAGAAGGATAGACGCTCCTTCACCCGCAGCTCCTGGATGGCCTTCTCGTCCTGGTATCGCGGACAATTTCGGGAGTTCGCCGGATGTTCACCTTGGCAGTTCACCTTGGCAGTTCACGCAACTGGGAGTAGTTGGACACGCTCCATCATGACCGTCCTTACCACAGTTAACACACACCGCGACAGCAGCCTTACAGGAGGTCTTAGTATGGCCATAACGTTGGCACTGGTAACAACGCATTGGTCGCGGAATATACGGTCGCACAGGGATAACTTCATAGCCTGCCTTGATCTTTTGAGGCAGGTCGAGCCGATCAAAAGTAATGAAGAGCGTGCGGCTGGGAACCAGTACGCCGTCACGCTTTACTCGAACACGGTAAACATCCGTGACACCCTGGTAAGCCAGATACCCTTGTCTCTCCTCCTCCGGCATACCGTCTAGCAGGGGGCGGGTGATGACGCCCTTGGAAGAGTTGAGGCTCCTGTGTTTCTCTACACGGATGGGGTATCCGTGTAGGAGTTTTGCCTTCGTTAACTTCTCGAACTGCGTGGCACTGTAACTCTCGACTAAGAGGGAACCGGAACGTAGGCGAGTACAGGATTTAACTGGACCGGCGATTTTATCTAGACCCGACTGAATAATAAACGGATTTACCTTAAGGAAGGACTGACCCTCTTCGGTACGGTGTATTACTAGGTAACGCGCAGATGACGACACGTTACCTCTTTTTCATCAATTACTTGTTTGCGTTTTTTTGGAGTGAGTGTAGCCATAAGTAGCTAAAAGTAAATTTCATCCCCCAGTACTCTCACCCACCACGGAGCCCAACAAGGGGTCATCCCACTGGGATGACAGGGCTATACAGGGGATATAGCGGGCGCGCCGTCCCACTCACCCTGGAGTTCAGTGTAACACCTTGTCCTGGCCGATTGACTAGGGGTGGGTTAGTCCCTAGCCTCCCGTTTAGGTAGAGCAGTAGCCAAAGTGGTGTATTAGCAATGCGCACCCTCCCCGAATTCAGAAAAACACTGGAACGAGCTCAGATGCGCACCCCTCAACCACCAGGACAAACCTTTCCACCGACACGGGTCTCCACGCACGGCCTACACGTGGGTGGGCCTGTTGACCATCTCCCTCCACCACGAAGAGGAGCCCACATGAGGGAGACTGTTGGCTCGGGACCCCGGGTTCGCCAAGCCCGTACCTACCGAAGTAGGCCCCTGGGGGGTTATCCATCAAGGCGATGGATCTTGGCATAAAGAAGCAATAGACTATATTAATAAGCTTAATCCTAATAGTCAAAAAGCCAAGATCATCGAGATTGATAATTTGATTAATCAATTTATAAATCTCGACAAAAACGCATACTCAATAGACCTGATGGACAACATTGTATACAAACTTAATGAAGCGTTGAATAAGAAACCCATAACGAAACAAAAAAGATCTAGTGATCGGCGTCATGATATAAGGCAACCTATACAAAAATCATATAAGAGCTTCACATACGCCAAAACACAAAATATTTACAAGAACTGTCCGAAAAGATTAGCTGAGTGCTTAATTAACGATACCGACTTCTTTAGCAATGGGAGAGACACGTGTCCAGTCGAGGAATTGAGCAAGATATACAGTAAACTTTGGGCCCAAAATGATAATGATGTTTGCACGCCCTCTAGTGATCCCAACATGAATCCTCAGTCAGTAGAACATTGTTTGCCTCTGATCTCAGACAGAGAAGTCATGGTTAAACTGAGGAAAATGAAGACCAAAACGTCACCCGGTCTGGATGGGATCACTAAAGGGGCAGTAGCAACATCGGAAATATGCGTCCTGTTGGCAAAAATTTATAATTGTATACTAGTTAGTAATTGTTATCCAACTGCTTGGAAACAGAAGAGGACCATATTTATTCCAAAAAGTGATGATGTTAACTCAACATCTAATTGGCGCCCTATCACCATAGCTTCCCTCCTGGCACGAGTGTTCTCATCCCTTTTAAGTCGTCGGCTTAGCAACGTCATCAAGCTCTCTGAATATCAGACTGGCTTTAGAACAGATGCCAGTACTTTTATTAATGTCACTTTAATTAATGAGCTCATTAATATCGGCAAGGAGCAAGGAGCCACAATGGCTCTTATTGATATTCAGAAAGCATTTGACACAATCAAGCACGAGGCAATCTTTAAGGCGATGGAACGCAGGGGCGTCCATCCCCAATTAATATCAGTCATCAGCAACCTATATTCCGATAGCTATACAACCTTAAGTAATGGGTGCACAATTAAATTGGGTAGGGGAGTGAAACAGGGGGACCCCCTATCCCCATTACTGTTCAACCTAGCTATCGACGATATCATTAATTCTAATCAATGAGCTACCCTATGGCATTACCTTGGGTTCAACCAAAATTAATATTCTTGTGTTCGCTGATGACATAGCCTTGGTTGGGAGGACACCTTCTGACGTCTCCAGAATCTTGGAAGCTCTCGTGCCTTGTTTTACCAACACTGGACTCAAAATTTCCGAATCCAAATCACAATGCTTTCAAATTGTCAACAAGTCAAAGACTTGGCACATTAAAGATCCCGGCCTTTTTATTCAGAATAAACCTTTGAAATACAGTGACCCGGCCAACACGCTAAAATACTTGGGTAAGAACATCAACCCATGGGCCGGGAAGCTAAGTAAAGAGTACTACTCTTACATAATAAAAGCCGCCGAGAAATGTGCCAGTCTAAAACTTAAACCCTTTCAAAAATTAGAATTTTTCAATACCTATATCTTACCTAAATTTCTATATCTGGCGATCCTGGATTCCCCCAAGTAATTCATTTCTGAATAATATAGATAATAAACTTAAGGGGATCTTCAAAAATGTCTTTCACCTCCCAGCCCAAACATCCAATGGGTTCTTCTATACAAGGAGGAGGGACGGGGGCCTTGGCTTTCCAAAACTTGCATCTCTTATCCCACTATCCTACCTGAAAGCTGGCAATAAATTTCTAAATTTAATCAGCAATGAATTAAAAGATCATTTTATAAATAGCAGCCTCGGAGCTAGACTATCAAAAGTAGCCGGGGATGTTGGTTTACAGTGGCCCTGCTCCCTCTCACAAATTAATAATCATAAATTTAAATTGAGGGAGCATGAATTCGAACTATGGGCGGCCTGCGATACCCAGGGTAAAGGCGTTGGTGCCTTCTATGCAAATCCCCTGGGTAACGCATGGCTTCTAAAACCATACATCCTCTCTGGCTCTAAATTCACCGAGGCAATAAAAATTAGAACCAACAATCAGCATTGTAGGATAGTGGAAGCAAGATATAAACCAGAAACAGATGTGATGTGTAGGAATTGCCATGGTGCCCCCGAAACAGCAGGGCACATTCTCGGGCTCTGTACCTCCACTAAACCGGCGAGAATATTCAGACACAATTATATTGTGTCTGAAATTAGCAAGAACATCAAAACTAAAAGCCCCCAAGCTAACATTTTGACAGAACATGCTTTTAAAATTGACGAGAACACCATCCTCAAACCTGACCTTGTTGTGGTCAATGAAAACAAGGCCACTATTATTGATGTAACTATCAGGTACGAGGATGGTGATTCTCTCGGTAGGGCTTACTTAGAAAAACTTAACAAATACTCTGTTCTTGGAAATCATATAAAATCATTACTCTCGTCGGTTGAGAATGTGGAGGTACAACCTATTGTTTTCGGCTCACGAGGGTCCATACCCCCAGAAACAATCAATTTTTTAAAAAATTGGGGTTGGACAAGAAGAGCTTTGGAAAATGCTTCAATTTACATCCTTAACAGTGCAATTAATATCCTCAACAATTTTAGAGATTATAGTAATGATTAGTATATTTATTTTCGTTATATTGTTATTACTTATGTTACATTTTCCAGTAGTTTATTAATGTTAGATATTTATATATTTATTGTTATTTATCTCTGTCACTCTATTAACAACTATTGTGATATCATTAACTTTATAAAATTCTCTTTATGTTTAAACCAACACTTGGTTTTAGTGGAATTAGTTACTACTACTACTAGAATTTAGCCAAATGCCTCGTTATCTAATTAGTGACGCGCATCCGTGGGTTAACAATATTCCCTCTGTCCCACGGCGAGAGTAACTATGACTCGCCTATGTGGCCAAATGCCTCCTTATCTAATTAGTGACGCGCATCCGTGGGTTAACGATATTCCCTCTGTCCCACGGCGAGTAACTATGACTCGCCTATGTGGCCAAATGCCTCCTTATCTAATTAGTGACGCGCATAAATGGGTAAACGAGATTCCCTCTGACCCACGGCGAGTAACTATGGGGTCGAAGTTGACAATTACCCCTGTTTTCAAGGGTTTTCTAGGCGTTCTTTGTGTCTGCTCTGGTGTCTTGCGTGTGCATGCGGCCAGTAGCTCAAATTGTATCTGTGACTCTTCAATTATCTGCCTTATATTGTCAACTTGCCGCCGGGTCCACGTCCCGACCCCGGATAACAGTTTTCTGGCTGAGAGCGGCTTAATAGATATTCAGTTTCAATCCTCTTTTACTGTAGACTATATTTTTATCATTGTTGTTTGCATGCCTCTTTTTTTTACCTAACCCGAATATATAGTACTGTAGCTTAATTATTATTCATCGTTGTTTTTCATCATCACCGTTGTTTCTCATTATTCTCATCTATTTTACTATTAGAGGTTTTGCATAATTGCTTTTATATCTTTTAACAATTATTGATTGTTATCTTCATCGTTGTTGTCCATTTGCATCCTTGTTGTTCATATTTTATTGTCTTCATCAATTTTATTAATATCACTTACAACATAGCTTTTAAAGTGTTCAATTTTGATATGGCTGGTCACTCATCCGACCCAAATTATTTCAAACTGGGGTTTCCTTTCCAAGCGACAAAATGTTATCTCTGTAACAAAACTTATGAGATACTTAAAGACTGTCTTGAGCATTTTAGTAATTGTCACCCTTTTATTGCTCTTGACTACACTTGTCGCAATTGCAACAAGATATTTGGCACTGTCCACGGGGCTCAATGTCATGTACCAAAGTGCTCAGGACCCGCTGAACTTATAAATTATAATTATAATTGTGACATTTGCAACAAAAGGCTTTAAAACACAAAGAGGTCTGAGCACGCATGAAAGACACGAGCATCCCGTGGCCAGAAATGCCAAAAGAGCAGAGAAGTTAAAAGAGAAAGGAAACCCTTGGAGTGAGGAAGAGACGGCCAATTTTATTAAATTATGTGCCCTATACAAGGAAGAAAAATTTATCAACCAAAAATTGCAGGAGCATTTTCCAGATAAAACAATAGACCAAATCAAATACAGAAGAAGAACCCTGCAAGCTGAAATCCTAAGTGAAATTGAAAATATTGCTAATAACGATAATGTTGATATTGCCAATGATCTTGCCGACAACCAGCCCAATTCCCAGCCCGTATCTGTTAACATTTCTTCTACCGCTATAAGTTCTTCCATCAATACCTCTCCAATACCAGATAGCAACTTTAATATTGATAATGTTGTCCATACGGTAAATATTGATAATTGGTATCTTGAAGCAATCACATATATCTCTAGCTTAAAATCTGATAATCAAGATACCAGATTCATTGAAATCAATGAATTAATTAATAACTTTATCCGAACACCAGATAAAGTATACATACAAGCCGATATGGATAACATTATAGAGAAATTTACTGATCTTCTTCCTAATAAACGACCTAATAATAAGAAGATCAGACACATTAGACCTAGTCGCCAATCTGGTAGTTCCTTCAAAAAATCCATCAAAAAGTTCACATTTGCTAAAACCCAAGAGCTGTATTATAATTGCCCAGATAAACTAGCTGATAGCATCATTAATAATGAGGACGACTTTTATGAGAGTACTAGGGAAATTCAGCCGATAGACGATTTATATAAGATATACAAAGAATTGTGGGCTAATGATGGCACCCCAGTTGATGTGAGGCCCTTAGCTGATTATGATGGGCGTATAAAATCTATCGAGGAGTGTCTACCCCTTATCTCTGATAGAGAGATCCTCTTCAGAGTAAGGAGGTTTAAGAATAAGACATCTCCCGGCCCAGATGGTGTCACTAAGGGTTCGATCACGAGTCCTGGGGTGTGTAAGGTACTAGCCATGATATACAATGCAATTCTGATCAGCGAGTGCTATCCAACGCACTGGAAAAAGAATAAGACCATTTTTATCCCCAAGAAGGGAGACAAAGTCCAGTGCCAATTGGAGGCCTATCACAATCTCGTCTATCTTGGCTCGAGTTTTCTCATCTCTCATGAGTCGAAGACTGAACAATGTTGTACAGTTGTCGGACCGTCAATTGGGGTTCAAGGAAAATACCAGCACCTTTACCAATATTGCATTGATCACAGAGATCATTAACACCTGCAAAGAAAAAGGTGGCACCCTTGCCTCGATCGACGTTACAAAAGCCTTCGATACTGTACAGCATTCCGCTATTATTGATGCTTTACAGCGTAATGGCGTTCACCCACGGCTGTCATCCCTTATAAGATCTATGTACACCGGGTGTTCTACCGAGTTAGTTAACGGGGCGATGTTGGAGCTAAAGAGAGGTGTTAAACAGGGGGACCCTCTCTCTCCATTACTATTTAACATCGCCATTGACGATATTATCCGTCAAATAAATGAAACACCCGGTGGGATTCGCTTAGGCGAAACCAAATTGAATATATTAGCCTTTGCGGATGACATTGCTGTGTTTGGTGAGACGCCGGGCCAAGTTAATAAAATTTTGACAGCTCTTTACACCAACCTTTCCCGAGTAGGCCTAAAAATTTCTGAAAGCAAGTCCACCTGCTTTCAAATAATACATAAAGATAAAACCTGGTATGTACAGGATCCTAAATTAACTATAAATAACTTAAAGTTGAAATACAGTGATCCTGATAATCTCTTGGCCTATCTCGGGAAAAACATCAATCCTTGGGCTGGCAAAGTCGGTAAAGACTTTCATGATAACATTATATCTGCTGCCGATAAAGTCTCTAAACTTAATCTAAAACCTTGGCAAAAGCTCGAGTTCTTTAATTGGCATATCTTACCAAAATTTTTATACCTAGCAATACTAGAAGCCCCCTCAATGTCCTTGTTAAATAATATAGATAATAAGTTGAGGGGGATATTCAAAAATATATTTCACTTGCCAGCACAAACAGTGACAGGGTTCTTCTACTGCAGGCGTCGCGATGGCGGTTTCGGCTTCCCAAGGTTGGCGCACTTAATACATCTTGCTTTCTTAAAAGCCGCCAACAAATTTCTGGCCTCAATAGACAGTAACCTTAAAGACCACTTTGTAAATGGTAGCCTTGGTAAGCGGACGCGGAAGGTTGCCTTAGATATCGGATTAGAGTGGCCATGCACTCTAGTTGAAATTAACAAACACAAAATAAATCTCAAAGAGCAGGAATTCCTTTCGTGGTCTTCCTGCGATACCCAAGGAAAAGGGGCTGGTTCTTTTTATGCCAACCCATTGGGTAACGCATGGCTACTAAGGCCTTCCATTCTTCCGCCGTCTCGTTTTACTGAGGCTATCAAGTTGCGTACTAACAACACTAATTGCAGAGTGGTAGAGGCCAGATACAAACCCGAAATTAATGTCGATTGTCGGAACTGCCATAACGCGCCCGAAACAGCAGGACACATTCTTGGTCTTTGTACGTCCACTAAACCCGCCAGGATCTATAGGCACGATACTTTGGTCAAGGATATACATGATATGATAAAAACTAAATTACCAGATTCTATCATGTTTCTAGAACACTCTTTTAAAGTCAATGATAATCTCATCCTCAAACCTGACATTGTGGCTATTAATAAAAATAAAGCTTACATTGCTGATGTCACGGTCAGGTACGAGGATGGGAACTCCTTGTCCCATGCCTACATCGAAAAGATTGACAAGTATAACATTCTAGAAAACCATATTAAAAGCTTGTACCCTGACGTGGATGAGGTGGACGTACAACCAATAGTGTTCGGGTCAAGAGGCTCCATTCCCCCTGAAACTATTCAGTATCTTAAAGCATGGGGATGGAGTAAAAGAGCAATCGAAAATGCTTCTGTATTCATTATCAAAACGGCACTGAATATACTTAACAACTTTAGGGATTATTCTAATAACTAGTTTCTGTTAGTCTTTATTGTTGTTAGTCTTTATTGTTAATTTTAATAGATTTATATAGTTACTCCCTTGCGCTTGCTTGGTATTTCCTAATTCATACAATTGCCTATTGGCCATTTTTTCCCTATATAATTTAATTATTCATTCCAACGGTCGGATAAACCGGAAGTGGCCCTCGGGTTAGGTCTTAGCCAAATGCCTTGTCATCTAATTAGTGACGTGCAAGAATGGATTACCGAGATTCCCTGTCCCACGCCGAGTAGCTATGACCCTCTTATGTAGACAAATGCCTTGTCATCTAATTAGTGACGTGCAAGAATGGATTACCGAGATTCCCTGTCCCACGCCAAGTAGCTATGACCCTCTTATGTAGACAAATGCCTTGTCATCTAATTAGTGACGTGCAAGAATGGATTACCGAGATTCTGTCCCACAGCGAGAGTAACTATGACTCTCTTATGTAGCCAAATGCCTCGTTATCTAATTAGTGACGTGCAAGAATGGATTACCGAGATTCCCTGTCCCACGGCGAGAGTAACTATGACTCTCTTAAGCTAAGTTCATTCCTTAGCAGCAAAAGACAACCAAACAACCACCCACAAGCAGACCGCGACAATGACCTCCACCAGGACCAGGCGCCAGACCTCTCAACAGATCGAATCCGAGACAGACTCATATGTCACTTGACAAGCCAATTGACCCTGACAAGCCCCACGAGTGAGTGAGTGAGTGTGGTGTTTAAGGGCCCGTCGACAACAAGGTCATTTGGGCCCCAAGTCAGCACTAAAAACCTAAAAACTATAAAAACTCAATTAAAAGGTAAAATACAATTAAAACACTCAACTATTAAAAGCACATTAAAATCATCCCAGTACTAAAAATTTAAAAACTCTAAAATTAATAAATTTAAAACACAAGTCAGACTTGTTTATTAAAACCTATTTTTAAAACAAACCGCAGTGCCTTATCCACGGCCACTGGGTCGTCCCCTAAAATACTAAACAAGTTAGCTCCCAAGCCCAAAGACTGGCGAACGCGGGCGTACTGCGGGCAATCCAGCAGTACATGCCGCACAGTGAGGCGTACTGCACACGGGGCACACACAGGGGCCGGTTCCCCTCTCAAAAGATGGCCATGAGTTGCACGTGTGTGCCCAATTCTCAGCCGGGTGAGTATCACCTCGGCCCGCCGGTTATCCCTGCAGGAAGTTAGCCAGGGTCGTACGCTGTCTTTAATTGCCCGGAGTTGTGTGCCTTGTAAAGCTGTCCAGGAGTGCTGCCAAGCAGAGAGGAGTTGGCGACGGAAAAAACGTTGCACGTCCTGGAATGGCACTGTAGTTGTTAAACTCCGGGGCAAACGGCAAGCAGACTTAGCAGCCGCGTCCGCCTCCTCGTTCCCGCAAATCCCAACATGGCCTGGGGTCCAAGTAAAAATAAAATTGTATCCGCGATTGAGCATTTGCGAGATCTGGGTCTGTATTTTTAAAACCAGTGTGTGAGCGGTAGTGTGCTGTTGTAAGGCCAGAAGCGCACTTAGACAGTCAGTGCAGATGATAAAAGAGCCAGGAGCTAACTTGCAAATAAAAAGGAGCAAATAAAAAATGGCATATAGCTCTGCTGAGAAGACCGAAGTGGAGTCCAGAAGTCGAAATTTATGAGTCTCACCGTTGATGAAGAATGCGCAACCCGTAGCGTTACCTAACTGGGAACCGTCTGTAAAGACCGGAACGTAGTTAGGGTAACGGCCCAGTAATTCGGCAAAAAGTTGTTGGAAAACCGAATGTGGAGTAGCGAGTCTAGGGTTGTTTGAAAGAGTTAGGTCGAACCGCGCACGATTGAGCTGCCATGCAGGATAAGGGCAGATGGACGACCTCTCCACGCGAGGCATTCGGATGCCATGGGAATGTAGGTGATCCCGAAATCTTATTCCCACGGGGCGTGTCCGAGAACCAGGGCGCATATAACGGTGGACTAAATCTGGACACAGGACTGGTTTAAAACAAGGATGATTGGGATGACTTGCCAGCTTCGAGACGTATGAGCAGAGTAACATCGAGCGACGAATATGCAGTGGAGGTTCGCCTGAGTCTGCATACAGGCAGTCGACTCGACTGGTGCAGAATGCTCCTGTGGCAAGGCGGATGCCAGTGTGATGCACGGTGTCTAAAAGGCGAAGTTTAGAGGCGGTCGCTGCGCCATAAATAAAACTGCCATAGTCCAGCTTGGACCGAACCAGAGAGCGGTACAGCCTCAACATTACCGTGCGATCGCCCCCCCCCCGAGATGCTCCAGATAATACTTTCAGCACCCGAAGAGAACGATCGCAAGAGGCACGAAGGTGACGAATGTGGTGCTCCCAATTTAACTGTCGGTCCAAGTAGAGGCCCAAGAACTTCAGGTGTGAGACAAATGGCAGGGGTGTGCCGTTCAAATGAAGATCAGGAGGCGGGTGAATACCTCGTAGGCGGTGAAAGTGGATACACTGCGTCTTCGCAGCTGAAAAACGGAAGCCGTTTTGAAGCGCCCAAGCTGCTAGCTGGGTAATGGTCACCTGCAGTTGGCGCTCAATGTGATCTATGTTGGCAGACCTATAATAGACTGCGAAGTCGTCAACGTAGAGGGATGATGGAATTCCACTTCGAACGGCACTAGTGATGCCGTTAATCGCTACGGCAAAAAGGGTGACGCTCAAAATTGACCCTTGAGGTACACCGTTCTCCTGTATCCGCTCCTGGGATATCGTTTTCCCTATCCGCACACGAAAACGGCGAAGTTTTAAAAAATTGCATAAAAACTCGGGCAGATGACCACGCATGCCGTAACCATGTAGGTTACGGAGTATGCCGTACCGCCAAGTGGTGTCATAGGCCTTCTCCAGGTCGAGGAACATGCCCACGGTATGTTGCTTCAGTAGAAACGCATCCGAAACATACCCCTCAAGGCGTGTTAGATTATCGACACTTGAGCGATGGCGACGAAAACCGCATTGCAAGTTGGACAGATGGTTATGTTTCTCGAGCCACCAATTTAACCGAGCGTTTATCATTCGCTCCAACGTCTTACAGATGACACTTGTCAGGCAAATGGGGCGGTAGCTAGATGGTAGCTTGCGGTCCTTTCCGGGTCGAGGGATGGGGATGACAATACCCTCTTGCCAGGAGGAAGGGAAAACCCGCTCATGCCAAATGCGGTTATAGATGTTTAGAAGGAAACATAGCGCCTCAGATGGAAGATGTAGCAGCATCTGTCGGTGTACGTCATCGGGACCTGGAGAGGAATCCTTTGCTAACGCCAGAGAATGGGCGAGCTCGGCTGCGGTAAAGGGTTGGTTGTACGGCTCGGTGCAGTCACTATTAAAATTAAGTGGTACCCGCTCTGCCTTTTCCTTAATAGGCAGGAAGAGAGCGTCATAGCGGGCAGTTTGGCTCGTGGCAGCAAATGTGGTAGCTAGGGCTTCAGCTATGTCCTGCTCGGTGGTGCACATGGATCCGTTGATGGCAAGGCCGGGAATTACCATCCGGCGATACTTACCATACATCCGCCGAACAGCTGACCATACTTGTTGGGTAGAGCTGCGCCGGGAAAGCGAAGACACATAGGCTTCCCAGGATTTACGTTTTGCGTTGCGCAGTATGAAGCGTGCCCTAGCGCGAGAACGTTTGAAGGCGACGAAGTTTGCTTCCGTCGGGTGCCGCTGAAAAATGCGCAAAGCACGTTTGCGTGCTTTGACAGCCAAACTACATTCCTCGGACCACCACGGTACAGGAATACGTGGTGTAGGTGAGCCTCGAGGAATGCTGGATTCTGCTGCGAGCAGGATCGAGCAAGTAAAATATTCGACCATTTCGTCGATGGTGTCGAAACCATGGTCGATGAGGTGTATGAGGGATTGGAATTTTCCCCAGTTAGCTTTGGAAATAATCCAGCGAGGATGTCGAGAAGGTACACATTGGCGGCCAGAAAAATGAATGTTAATGGGGTAATGATCACTGCCGAAGAGGTCGGAAAGTACTGACCACTCAAGTAGTGGTACTAATGATGGACTGCAGAAAGAAAGGTCTAGTACGGAATGTGTACCATAAGCGGATGATAGGAATGTCGGGTCACCAGTATTTAGCAAAAGCAGTTCAGACTTATCGAAGACGTCTACGAGGAGGCATCCACGGGCGTCATCGGTGTCTGATCCCCAGAGCGTGTGCTTGGCATTCAAATCTCCCACAAGGAGTAGTGGTGAGGGGAGCTGAGCCAATAGAGCTTGAAGATCACGCTCTGGAACTATACTGAGCGGCGGCAGGTACATGTTGCATATGGTAAAAGTGATGCTCTGCAGCTGCAGCCGAACGGCCACAGCTTGCAATGGTGTGGTGAGAGGAACGTGGGCGGCGGAAATGTTAGGCGCCACTAAGGTAGCAACGCCACCGCTTGCATGCATACCTGCAAGAGAATCGCTTCTAAATGCCGAAAAAGAGTGAAGTTGTAACGAGTGATTGGGATGTAAGTGGGTTTCCTGGAGGCAAATTATTGACGGTGACCGTTGAGAAACTAAATAATGTAGGTCTTGAGCACGAGCTCGAAAACCATTGACATTCCACTGGATTATTTCCATGAAGAGTTTTTAACGGGCCGTTTTAACTTTTTTCTTGACCTTGGCTGACTTGGGCCCTACGACTCGAAAATCGTTGGCCTCCTGTGACTCCGCTGATGTTCGGGAGTCAGAACTCCTACGGCTCGTAGAACGAGACCGGGATCTAATCGAAGGCGAGCGACTTCGCGATCTATGTTGTGGCCGGGATCGGTTTTTTACTATTACCACTGGATTGTTGTTACTCGGTGATGGCTTGGTGGCGGGAGTCTGTACGGCTGAAACGGAGGCTGTGCTGGTGGATATACAAGCAGTCTGAGACGTGGGTTTAACGGCTAGAAAGTCAGTCTGCGTGGACGCGTGGGCGACAGGGACGTGTTGAACAGCAACAGTGGTGTTGGGAGTACGGCGAGCTGCTGATGCATATCCAGTAGTAGTGTTAGGAGGCTTCAGTTGTTCAAAGCGCCGCCGTGCCTCTGGAAAAGTCAGGCGTTCCTTTACACGTAGCTCCTGAATGCTCTTTTCGTCCATGAATCTAGGGCACTGTCGCGAACTAGAGGGGTGACTGCCGCCACAGTTCACGCAACAAGGTGTCCGACTGCAGTTTGGATCGTCGTGCTTCGGTAGGCCACATTGCTCACAAAGAGCAGGATTTGTACATGTGACCTTAGTATGTCCGAACCGCTGACATTGGAAACAGCGCATGGGGTTCGGAACATACTGGCGGACGCTAGCACGTTCATAGCCGCAATAGATGTACTCGGGTAGCTTAGTCCCGGCGAAAGTAAGAAAGACCGTACGTAGCGGGTACTCCTTGCCATCTTGTTTTCGAGTAAGCCGGTACGCCTGACAAACGAGTTGGTCGGAGAGGCAACTTAGTATTTCCTCATTCGCAAGACCATCCAAGCTGGAGGTGGTGACTACTCCTCTGCAGGTGTTAAGGGTTTTGTGTGGGGCTACCCGGATCGGGTAGGAGCCCAACAAAGTCGCCTTTTGCAGTTTTTTAGATTGGTCCGCTGTTGTGGTCTCTAATAGTAAGCTGCCGTCTCGAAGTCGGGTAGCGTTTTTTACAGGGCCACTGATTTTATCAAGCTCACGTTTTATATAGAATGGACTAATGTCTTTAAAGGTTTTGCCATCACATGCCAAGGTCATCAATAAATATGGGTCGATGAAAGAGGTTTTGCGCGGATGCATTTTGAATAGGACCCCCATCCGGAACCGTCGGCGTCAGCCTGCCATCCGGGGGTTAAAGAAAGAAAGACACCGAATCTTCACGGTCTGTGCCGTCATGGGGACCTCACCCATGACCGATCTCATTTGTACTTCAGAAAAGCTACCCTTCCACATCCACTGCTTGTCCGTATGGGTAAACCGTTCACCACGCACACCCCGGCTTTATTCCCCTACCACAGGAATAACCGCCTGTGGCTCCCCACTTTAGGCCGCGCATGCGTGTAATAGGCACACGCGGATTCAGGGGACTTGTGGTTGATTACACCGGGGTTCCGTCAGCGGTAACACGTCCGGTCCGTGATACTAACCCAACGGCAAAACGCGGCCGTCGGGAGATTACCACAGATCGGGCCCTCAAGGAGCTACGTGGGTGTACTTGACGGTGTGGACGGGCTCCGCACCTAAGGCTACACATAGGGGCAGTGCGAAGGGTCCGCTCAACCTTCACTTTTGAGACCTCCGGAGAGCACACATGTCGGAAGCCGCGCTGAAAACCGTGGGACAGAACCACGGAGATAGGAAAGATCCCTGCTGGTGAGACAGGAGTTATAAACCTAAGACCTTAAGTGCTAAGAATTATAATAAAAAACTAGAAGGGGAAGAAGGTGATGCTTACTGACAAGCAGTAGCTGCACGTGGCACAGTTGATGGAGATGAAGGGGATGAATTGAGGGTGAATGGCTAGGGACCCCGGGATCGCCAAACCCGTACCTACCATAGTAGGTCCCTGGGGGAAAATACCAGAGCCTCTTCTGCCAGTTTTCGGGGTTACTGATGGGCACAAGCCCCACGAGATGACCATCAAAGAACAGACTCTGAAGTTAGAGAAATACAACAGAATATACAAACCCTAAGCCAATTGACTGAAACCAGACCAATTAAAATTACTGAAATCTCGGCAGATGAACTGAAGAAAGCGCTCACCCAGAAAGGCAAACTAGAAACCGTCCCAATAGATGAAGCTGGGCCTAGCAAATCACCAAACTATGCCAAGTTAGATATGAGAGAATTAATTAAAGAGAAAGAGGTAAAGACATATGCCTCTAATAAGGACAGGCAAAATTTGACACCAGACCAAAGGCAAAGTAGTGCAAAAGCTGTTGCCCAGGATGTAGCTAAGAAGAGGACCAGATCCTCTAAAGGAGGCCAAAAAGCCTTAATTTATGAATCTGAGGGGAGCTCTCAAACAGATACGGAGCCAGCTTCAATAAAACCAGATTATGTTACAAGAGAAGAACATGAACAAGCAATGATAAGTATTAAGAGGGAGTTGAATAAGATGAAAGAAATGTACGATAAGCTTGCTAAACTCTATTCTGATGACACAGAAAGACTCAATGAGCTTGATACGACTGTAAAAAAGAATGAACAGGGAAAAGGATCATTCACATCTAGAAAAAACATGATCAGCACAAGGGACCCTACACCTGAGCCTCCAAGATGCCTCTAGCTATGGATCTAGTTTTGATGAGAACTCAGAAGGGGAAAGGAGCATGGGAACTCCATTGCCAGAGATTTATCCAGAGAGTCCGGGCCCTTCTAGGAAGAGATCGCCTGACGGAAAAGAGGACCTGGAAAAGAGAGACAAGAAAAGGGTGAAGCAAGGTGTAAAAGAGGCCCAGGGAGAAAAACAAGTCACAGATGACATTCCTGATGCTCCATCTTATCGACTCTTCTCCAAAATGTCCAGATCTGAAAATTACCAGTTTTTTCAGCAAGAAATTTCCAAACCTAGACATTAATGATCTGCTTTATCAATCTTCAGACTGCAAAAGTCAGGGACAGTTCACTGATTTCATCAGGAATAAAGAGAAAGAGTCCAAGAAGAGTGGGAAGCAGTAGCAGGCAGTAGACAGAGCCTTCCAAGGCATCCAATACATCAAGATGGACAGAGGGAGATTTCATCAGCCTTACTATTAGAAAGTAGATCTTAGATTATAACTAAATTGTTTATAAAAAAAATTGGGGTCGAAGTTGGCAGCACAATCCCCCTGCTATCAAGATAATCAGAGTGGAACTATCCGAGTGTCTTGCGTGTGTACGCGACTCGGATAGCATTAAAGCTTTGCATTTTTAGAATCTTGATAACTTGCTATTAATACTCTGTCTTGTGCTGTTAACTATCCGCCGGGTCCACGTCCCGACCCCGGGCAACGGGTTTTACCCGGCTGACAGCGGATACAGGTTTTAGGTGCATGTTTTCTTAATATAAATTCTCATATATTCTTATTGCACCATATTGGTTGCCAAAATACAACATTGCTTTTAAACATTTTATCCTTTTAACCAATATCGTGATATTTTATACATTTACTGACATTGCCAATCACTCACTTTCATCGTTGTTAGTCATTATCATTCACCGTTGTTATTCATTATTCATAATCTCGTATTTCCATCTTCATTAGTTGTTAATTCATCGTTGTTCATCATTATAGTATCACATTTTATCCTCATTCAAATTTTAGCAACTACACAAAATGGCAAATACTTCCGGAAACACAAATTATTTTAAACTGGGTTTCCCTTTCACAGCAACCAAATGCAATAACTGCAATAAAACCTTTGAGGTATTAAAGGATTGCCTAGAACATTTTAGTAATGTGCATCCTTTTATTGCTGTTGAGTACGAATGTCGCAATTGCCGTAAGATCTTTGGCACCGTACACGGGGCTCAATGCCACGTCCCCAAATGCTCTGGCCCTCCTGAAAATATAAACTATGATTATAATTGTAACATATGTAATAGAGGGTTCAGGACGCAAAGGGGACTTAGCACACATGAAAGGCATGAGCACCCTAGCACGAGAAATACTAAAAGATGCGACCAAAACAAAGAAAAGGGAAACCCATGGAAGGAGGATGAAGTTGCTAGTTTTATTAACTATTGTGTAATCTATAGGGCCGAGAAATTCATTAATCAAAAACTATTGGAGCATTTTCCTCATAGATCTAAAGATCAAATTAAATACAAAAGGAGAACCCTTAGTGAGCAGATTTTGCTAGCCATTAATCATGCCAGCTCTATGGAACCTTCCAACTCTCCGGACGATAACTTACCTACTAGTGTAAATCTGACCATCTTACCGAATATAAATATATCATCTCCTATTCCATCTACTTCTATAGATGAAATTAACATATCCTTACATTCATCTCCTGTTGTGGGTGCGAACATGGGAAATATTGTCCATTCTCTCAGCAGTAAATCCTGGCATGACGAAGCAATTAATTACATATTAAGCTTAAAAATTAAAAGCCGTGATGCCAGGTTTGCTTAACTTGATGAGACCATTAATAAATTTATTGTCTCATCTGAGAATATATTCTCACAATTCGAAATGGACAATATGGTAAACAAATTTACTGATCTTCTCGATAGTAACAGAATTCAAAAACTTAAGAGGCCCATAGTTCGCAGCCTACATTCAGGTAATCCTACCAGAAAGTCTATAGAGATTCTCGTATTCTAGAGCACAAGACATGTTCACGAACTGTCCTCAGAAATTGGCAGAGTGCATCATTAATAACGACGTCTTTACAACAACTTCAAGGGATATGTAGCCAATAGATGATTTATATAAAACATAAAGAGCTATGGTGTGATAGTAAAAACAATGATGGAGAATTCCTTGGTGGCTCCAATATTGCCAGTAAATCAATTGAAGAGTGTCTTCCCCTAATATCAAATAGGGAGATTTTATATAAAATAAAGAAAATCACAAATAAGACCTCACCTGGCCTAGATGGAGTCACCAAGGCCTCCATCATGAATGACGACATCTGTATTTTACTATCCAAAATATATAACGCCATATTAATTAGCAATCGGTATCCAGCCAGCTGGAAAGTCAACAAAACAATCTTTATACCTAAGAAAGGTGACCTTAGGTCTAGCTCTAACTGGAGACCAATTACTATATCATCCCTATTGGCTCGCATTTTCTCTTTACTATTATGTCGTCGTTTACACAATATTATTAAATTATCGGAACGTCAAACAGGGTTCAAAGCTGATACAAGTACCTTTACCAACATATCGTTGGTCAATGAAATTATTAATATCAGTAAAGAACAAGGTGGTACGCTTGCCCTGATTGACGTGTCCAAAGCATTTGATACAATAAATCACTGCCATTCTCAATGCTCTATAGCCAGAAGGTATCAATCCGTGGCTGATATCTATAATCAAAAACATGTACTCCGGGTGTTCTACAACCTTATGTAACGGCTTAGCACTTGAGTTGAAGAGAGGGGTTAAACAGGGGGACCCCCTCTCTCCTCTGCTATTTAATACAGCCATCAACAATATCATCAAAGACATTGATCAGTCACCCGGAGGCATCAGCATTGGCGATACTAAACTCAATATTCTAGCCTTTACTGATGATCTAGCCATCTTCGGAAAGACACCTTCCGATGTCTCAGAGATTCTCTTTAACCTGAACAACGCTCTTACCAAGATAGGCCTTAACATCTCTGAAACCAAGTCCAAGTGTTTCCAGATTATTAATAAAAGCAGGACTTGGTTTATACAGGATCCTAAGATAAAAATTAATAATTCCTTTATTAAATTTAGTGATCCTGACTCTTTACTAGCCTATCTTGGTAAAGACATTAATCCTTGGTCCGGAAGAGTTGGTAAGGTATTCCAAGACAACATAATTTCTGCCACTGAAAGGTTAACTAAACTCCATCTGAAACCGTGGCAGAAATTAGAACTATGCAACAGATATATATTACCAAAATATCTGTATCTGGCAATACTTGAACCCCCCTCAATCTCTCTATTAAATAACATCGATAATAAATTGAGGGGGATCTTCAAGACCATATTCCATATACCCATGCAAACTGCCACAGGGTTCTTCTATTGTAGACGGCGAGATGGGGGATTAGGCTTTCCGAGGTTGGCCAACTTAATATGCTTATCATACCTTAAAGCATGTAATAAATTTCTTGCCTCTTTAGATGGTCGCATCAAAGAACATTTCGAAACTGGCAGTTTAGGTAAACGGGCGAGGAAAGTTGCTCTTGATATTGGCTTGGAGTGGCCATGCAATCTAACTCAGATCAATAAACACAAGATTGACCTTAAGAACAAAGAATTTGATTTATGGTCATCTTGTGATACCCAGGGGAAGGGAGCTGGTTCATTCTATGCCAACCCCCTGGGGAATGCATGGTTGCTCAAGCCTCATATACTTTCCCCGTCACGTTTTACCGAAGCGATCAAATTAAGAACAAATAATCAGAACTGCAAAGTTGTCGAGGCACGGTACAACCCGGAAATAAATGTTAATTGCCGAAACTGCCATCTCGCCCCTGAGACTGCCGGACACATTTTGGGATTATGTACCTCCACTAAGCCAGCGAGAATACACAGGCATGATAATATCGTTAAAGATATTATAGAATCTATTAAAACCAACGTGCCTGAGGCAACTGTCTTAGCCGAGCATTCATTTAAAATAAATGAGAATGTCGTCCTCAAACCTGACACTGTTGTGGTGAATAAAGAAAAAGCAACAATTTTTGATGCCACAGTCAGGTATGTGGACGGCAACTCGCTCTCGCTGGCTTATATTGAAAAGGAGAACAAATACAACATCCTTAAAGATAATATAAAAATTTACTATCCCAATGTGACTGATGTACACATACAACCTTGTGTGTTCGGTTCTCGCGGCTCAATCCCCCCAAGACAATAACATTCCTAAAGTCCTGGGGGTGGAGCAAAAGAGCCCTGGAAAATGTTTCAATTTTTATCATTAGAACGGCCATTAATATCATTAACGCCTTTAGAGACTATACAAATAATCAATAATTTTATTATGCATGTTCATTTAATCATCATCTTTTTATACTGTTATGCATGTTAAGTTTATTATAAATTTTATTATACATATTATCAACCTAGCTCTCTAGGCGGATGTCCTATTAATTCTTTTATAATTTTCCTTTGACTTCATCCTCCTTTATAATTAAATTTCGTTACATACCACGGATGTTTATTCCGGAAGTAACTATGACTCTTATCTCTCAACGCTTGGCAATAAAGAGGGTGTCAAACAGGGAGATCCCCTCTCCCAACTTCTTTTCAACCTTGCCATTAATCCGATCTTGCAGATGATAGCCGACATGAAAACCGGAATACATTTCGGAGACAAACGCCTGAACATCCTGGCGTTTGCCGATGACATTGTTCTGGCTGGTGGAAGTCCTCAGGAGGTGCAATCCATGATCGGTCTTATGTCATGGACTTCGCCCTCTTGGATTCAGTGTCTCGCCGCCGAAATCATCCTGCTTCAGAGTCGTCATTGGTAGGAAGACCTGGGCAACGACTGATCCTGGCCTCCAGATGGAGGACCAGAGGAACCCAGTGGTCAAGCCAGACGACCTGTTGAAATACCTCGGGAAAAACATAAATCCTTGGGGTGGCCAGGTGAGCAATGCCTTCCGAGAACATCTGGTGGGCGCTGCTGAGAGATGCGCTGGCCTGCCCCTCAAGCCGTGGCAGAAGCTGGAGCTGTTGACCAGGTACATTGTACCCCGGTTCATGTATCTGGCGACAGTAGAGCCACCCTCAAGAGCATTGCTTGGCGATGTTGACAGTAAGCTTAGGCTTACTGTCAAGGGCTTCCTCCATCTGCCCAAGTCTGTCGCCACAGGGTTCTTTTATAGTCGTAGGAGGGACGGAGGATTGGGAATGCCAAAATTGGCTGACCTGGTCCTTCTCGCCTTCTTGCGTGTTGGGAGAACCCTGATGGATACCAACGACGACTTAACACAAGCCGTTCTGAGGGAACGCTAGGCTCCAGCGTGTCTCTGAGTCGATTGGCTTAAGTTTGCCGGCAACAATGAGGGACATTAATACCCACAAGCTGGCGTTGAAAGCCCATGAATGGAATGACTGGTCCTCCTGTTCCTCTCAGGGAAAAGGGTTGGGAGCTTATTACGGCGACCCTATAGGCAATAAATGGCTTCTGAAACCTTGGTTGTTAAAACCAACCAGGTTTACGGAAGCCATTAAATTACGTACCAACACACAATCTTGCCGGGTCGTCGAGTCCAGGTACAACCACGACGCCGATGTCAACTGCCGGCGTTGCGGTGCTGCGGTGGAGACATGATGATGATGTGAATAGTGGCGCTCAACTACGGCGGTCATCAGCTCCCTTTAAAAAACAAGTCATGGCAAAAGCCAGATATAAAGATTTCTAAAAATATATATTATCTATAAACCTGTTAAAACTACACACATATATATACTAAAAAAAAAAAAAAAAAAAAAAAAAAACAACAAAAAAAGATACTTGAGGTTAAATTCTAAAATCCACAGCTGAAACAAATGCTAAAACTTTGCCCACTGCCGTTTCGTCATCCGCGAGGATATCCGCCAAGCTGGCCGGCAGCTGGAGAGACCTGCGGAGACGTGCCAAGCTATAACAATCTAAAAACAAGTGACGGACAGTCAGGTCACCACTGCACAGTGGGCAAACAGGAACCGGGGTTCTATTCAATAAAAAGCTGTGGCTAAAATAACAATGCCCAATGCGCAACCGAGCCAAAGTCACCTCCTCGCGACGGGATGGCCGACAGGAGGTAACCCAGGGAATCGGAAGTTCTTTAATAGATCTAAGTTTATTATTGCGGAGAGCGGACCACTCTTCCTGCCAGCAGGTTAGCACAGCTCTCCGTAATAAGGCCCTAAAATCTTCCGATGTCACACATAGTAGTCGAACCCTGGGCTTCATGGTAGCTGTCTTGGCTGCCGAGTCCGCCATTTCATTCCCCCGCAAGCCTACGTGACCAGGAATCCATGCACACACCACGCTCACGCCAGAAGCGTGTAAAACGTGGAGGGCATCCTGTATCCGCTGCACAATAGGGTGGTAGTTGTACAGCTGCCGTAGGCTCTGAAGTGCACTGAGGGAATCACTCAGGATTAAGCAGTTCCCCAACTTTCGTCGACGTACGTGTAAAATGGCCCGGTATATTACATAGAGTTCTGCGGTAAAAATGGAAGTGCTAGTGTGGAATCCGAATGTATAGGGTTCGGTTCCACACACGTAAGCACAAACAACACCATCTGAATTCTTGGACCCGTCGGTGTAGATTTTAATATAGTCCTGATATCGCGATAAAAATTCTAAAAAGCATGTGCGGATACTATACATAGACATGGTAGATTTATCGTGTGTGGTCATGCCCAGATCAACGTGGGGCGCTCTGCACAACCAAGGAGGGTATGTCCTCTCCCCCCTAGGATATATCTTGGGCATTTCGGTATTAAGACGTCTAAGGAGCTCCCGGAAACGAAAACCAGGTGGCTTTGGCTTTATAGAAGTGTTCCTATAACGCACGTCCATGAAGGTGTTAAAGAACGGCGTGAACGTTGGATGTGTGGGCATGCAATTAAGTCCACAGCCATAATTTGCTAATAGCATGTTGCGCCTGTACTGCAGAGGAGGTTCTGCGGACTCAGCATACAGGCTTATAATTCGGCTCGTTGGAAATGCCCCAACTGCTATACGTATGCCACAATTATGGACTGTGTCTAACCTCTTCAGCACATATGGTCGTGCTGAGCCATAAACGATACTACCATAATCTAATTTGGAACGGATGAGTGTGCGATACAGTCGCAATAACACTGTACGATCCGCTCCCCACGATTTTCCACTTAGTACCCGCAAGATATTTAAAGATCGGTCACATCATGCTTTCAGTTGTGCTATATGCGACGACCAACTAAGTTTTCTATCAAATATCAATCCAAGGAACCTCGTCTCATCTGCAAAAGGAGTAGATCAGCGCCTAGCCGGAGCCTTGGAGGTAGTCGACTCTGCTGACGCCAGAAGTTAACACAGATTGTTTTCTCAGCAGAGAACCGGAAGCCATTCTTTAAACTCCAAACCTTAAGGTTGTCCAAGGTGGTCTGGAGACGGCGCTCTATAAACGAAGTGCGCTGAGATGTACAGTAGACGGCAAAGTCGTCTACAAATAGGCATGACGAGACCCCCGGAGGTACACATTTCGAGATAGAATTAATCGCAATAGCAAACAATGTAACACTTAGCACCGATCCCTGTGGTACACCGTTCTCCTGAACGAAAAGGTTCGAAAAAACCGAGCCAACCCTTACTCGGAATACGCGGTCTTTCAAGAATTCCTGAAGGAAGAGTGGTAGGCGTCCACGTATATTCCAGGTGTGCAGAGTACGTAGCAACCCTGCACGCCAACACGTATCATAAGCCTTTTCGAGGTCAAAAAATATTCCGACTGTTTGACAGTTCTTAAGAAAACCGTTCATAATCTGTGTCGACATGGACACAAGATGATCCACTGTTGAACGGCGTCGTCGAAAACCGCACTGGATATTATTCAGTAGGTTGTGCGTTTCCAGCCACCATACCAACCGCCCATTTATCATGCGTTCCATCACCTTGCAGACGCAACTGGTGAGGGAAATAGGACGGTAGCTGGAAGGGAGGTGACGGTCCTTGCCAGCTTTCAAGATAGGTATAATAGTCGCTTCTCGCCACTTGTCCGGAAACGTGGCATCAACCCAAACACGGTTATAGACCTCGAGCAGGAATGCCTTACCTTCAGGTGAGAGATGTTGCAACATTTGAACGTGGATTCCGTCCGGTCCTGGCGCTGTCAGTCGCGATGATGATAGAGCATGTTCTAACTCCGCCAAGGTGAAGAGGCGGTTATAATCTTCAAGGTTTCTGGAACTAAACACGAAACCTTGAGATTCTACCTGAGTCTTAATTGAGATAAACTCAGGAGCATAATTACTTGAGCTAGACACCTGAGCGAAAGCACAGCCGAAGGTGTTAGCCACAACGAACGGATCAACAACAACTCCTGCAGGTGTTTTCAGACCAGCGATTGGCAAGTGGGTTGATTTTCCGGCCACGCGCCTTAACCTATCCCATACAACAGAGGAAGGTGTCCATGTGTTGAAAGATGAGACAAAGTTGTTCCATGAGATCTTTTTGCTATCCTTAATTATTTGCCTAGACTGTGCACGCGCTTTCTTGTACTCAATTAGATTACATAGGGTAGGGCGTCGTTGAAATACCCGTAGAGCACGTCTACGAGCACGAATAGCATTCCGGCAGTCGTTGTTCCACCATGGAACAGGAAGTCGACTGGGTCGGGTAGCCGAACGTGGAACAGACTGTTCTGCAGCGGAAAGAATTTTCTCTGTGAGATGATCGACTAGATCATTCACAGAATCGTGCTCGTTGTAATCAAAGACAGCCAACTGGGTGTAAATGTTCCAGTTGGCACGATCAAAGCGCCATCTAGGGATACGTGAGGTAGACACATCGTGTGCTAAGAGACTAAGAAGACATGGGAAGTGGTCGCTGGAATGTAAATCAGAGATGACATTCCACTGCAATGAAACTGCTAACTGGGATGAACATACTGCCAAATCGATGTGCGAATAGGTGTTATAAGCGTCTGAAAGGAACGTTGGCTCTCCGGAATTCAGGAGAACCAAGTTATTGCTCTCCAAGAATTTTGCAATGAGGTGGCCTCTCGAACATGCCCGAGTTGAGCCCCATAGTGGGTGATGGGCATTAAAGTCTCCAACTATTAGAAATGGTGTTGAAAGTTGGGAAACCAGATCTTCAAGGTCCATTAGCGAGAGGTCATCTGATGGCGGGATGTATACATTGCAAATGCAAAATTCGATTGATGGCAGCTTAATCCTTACAGCTACAGATTGTATATCAGATTGCAGCTGTACCGGGTCTACAAATATGTCATCCCTGAGGAGCATCATAGTGCCCCCGTGAGCTGGAATGCCCTCTTCTGTGTCAATATCACACCGCAGTGGTGTGTAGCGTCGAATTTTAAACTTGTCTTGCGGTCGTAGCTCAGTCTCTTGTAAGCATACCACTAAGGGGTTATGCTTACTGAGCAAAATTTCCAGTTCTGGTCGATGTGTTCTTAAACCCCGCATGTTCCATTGGAGGATAGCCATTGGAACTATGGAGATAGGTTGTAAAGATTGGTCTACATTAAGATGACTTTAACGGTGGCCGAATCAGCTTACCCTTTTTCTTCGGTGTAGGGCTAACACCTTTTTCTGCCGATTTCTCTTGGCGCTTTTTTGTTGCCGTTCTGTTGTCGATATCCTCTTGGTCCATTTCTTCGGCGGAGGAAGCCCCTTTCCCTAAAGAAAACTTAGGTTCGAGGGCTTCAAATTTATTGGACACCGAGATCGACGAAGATGACTGTCATCGATCCGACTCATCACCAGAAAGCTCTTCTGAAGAAGAGCTTCGAGATGTCCTAGAGGTTTTCTTCTTCCTAGGAGTACGGGTCGAATCTTTAAGGAAATCTGTCCTCTGGTAACTGGTCTTAAATACTTTAGGCGGCGGATCGTATACTACAGGCTTGTCATATTTACATGTAGAAGTCGACGGTTTGGCTTGGGACGGGGTCGAGGTTTTAGATTCCTTCGTCCGCTTAGGCGATGTATTTGCCGACGCTGGTGATGCATTTGTGGACTCCCGTACTTGTGTCGGGACAAGAACTCTATCAGAGATGGTAGGCTCCCCTGCACCACAGGTTTGTTGCAATTTCTTTCCTAGGAACGGGTTTAGCCACGACAGAGCTATAAGTACCGGACCTAGGGACGGAGGGCAAGCGAATACGCAGGAGCTTCTGGGCGTCCGAGAAGGAAACCTTCTCCTTAACCCGGATCTCCTGTATTGCCTTTTCTTCCACAAAACGGGGGCACTCTTTGGAGCTAGATGGATGCTCCCCGGCACAGCTCACACATTTCACTGGCGATGTGCATGCTCCCTCATGCTGGGACATCGCACAGTTAAAACACGTAGGCGTCCCGTTGCAGAACGCACTAGTGTGTCCGAAGCGCTGGCACTTAAAACATCTCAGCGGATTAGGGATATAGGGACGTACCTCGATGCTCTCATACCCTGCCCTAAGCCTTTGCGGGAGATCGACCCGATCAAAGGTCAGGAACAGGGTGCGGGTAGGCACCAATTCCCCTCGCTCTCTGCGCTGCACACGGTACACATCCGTCACACCTTGATCTTTCAGGTTTTCAATGATTTCCTCATTAGACATGCCATCCAAAGCACGGGTGTTAACTACTCCGCGCGAGGAGTTGAGGCTCTTGTGTACTGTGACATTAACCGGGTAGCTGCCTAATAGGTTTGCCTTCAGTAGGACTGCCGCCTGGGAAACAGAATGTGCCTCCACGAGTAGCGTGCCATTCCTTGAACGAGTGCAAGATTTTACTGGACCAGCTATTTTATCCAAACCCTTTTGGATAACGAAAGGGTTTAGGGACAGAAAGTTCTTACCTTCTTCCGTTCTAGTGACCACTAAGTAGCGAGGACCACAAGACTCGACTACTTCTTTTCCAATATTACCACAATTTTTTGAATTTGTTTTTGTTGTAGGGTTTGACATAAGAGGTTGGCATAAATTTCATCCCCCAGTGCTCCCCACCCACCACGGAGCCCAACAAGGGGTCATCCCACTGGGATGACAGGGCTACACAGGGGATATAGCGAGCTCGCCGTCCCACTCACCCTGGAGGTCGGTACAATACCTAGTCCTGGTCGATTGATTAGGGGTGGGTTAGACCCTAACCTCCCGTTTAGGCGAAGCAGAAGCCAAAGTAGTGTATTAGTAATGCGTACCCTCCCCGAATTCAGAAAAATACTGTTACGAGCTCAGATACGCATCCCTCAACCACCAGGACTAACCTTTCCACCGACACGGGTCTCCACGCACGGCCTACACGTGGGTGGGCCTGTTGACCGTCTCCCTCAGCCACGAAGAGGAGCCCACACGAGGGAGACTGTTGGCTCGGGACCCCGGGTTCGCCAAACCCGTACCTACCGAAGTAGGCCCCTGGGGGAGCGGTGGAGACAGCAGGTCATATTCTTGGCCTGTGCGTGTCCACCATACCCGCAAGAATTCGGAGGCATGATACCGTGGTTCAGGAGGTAATGAATAAAATCAAATCTAATATTCAGCCTCCGTCCACGGTATATCATGAACATTCCTTCGTGGCCGGAAACGGTCAGCGCCTCAAGCCCGACCTGATGGTTGTCCGAGAGCGCGAAGCTTTAGCAATCGACGTCACCATCAGGTACGAGGACAAGGATTCCCTCTCAGAGGCACAAGTAGAAAAGATCGAGAAATACCAGCTTCTCGAAGCCCCTATTAGAGCAATTCACCCGGAGGTTGAAAACCTTATAGTACAACCTGTGGTGTTTGGCTCGAGGGGGGCTGTACCACCTGAGACAAGGGATATCCTGAGGTCGTGGGGTTTCTCCGGCAGAGAAATGGAAGACCTATCTCTCTCAATACTGAGGATGAGCTTGAACATCCATAGCTCATTCCTTGAACAAGCAAATATTCCGGACCGGCGAAGGCATAATTTTTAGATGTCCTTTTAGTTTATATTATCAATTCAGTTGTTTTAAAATAATGGCTAGTTACCCCCTAGCTGCCAAATTTAGTTGTTTTGGGTACCTTTTTAGTTTTTCTTTAGTTTTTAGTGTTTTGGTTTTTAGCTATAAGTTAGTTTAGGTGCCCTCCTTTGAATAAATTTTAAAATACATGATATATAAGATTCAAGGGGGCAGGGAGACGGGCTCCCACATAACCCGGAATTAGGGACCCTGTGTCCCCAGAAAACTAGCCAAATGCCTCGTCATCTAATTAGTGACGCGCATGAATGGGTTAATGAGATTCCCTGTCCCCAATTAATATCAATCATCAGCAATTTATATTCCGATAGCTTTACAACTTTAAGTAATGGGTGTACAATCAAATTGTGTAGGGGAGTGAAGCAGGGGTACCCCCTATCCCCATTACTTTTCAATCTAGCTGTCGATGATATTATCAACTCTATTAATGAACTACCATACGGTATTACTTTGGGTTCAACAAAAATCAATATACTTGCCTTTGCTGATGACATAGCCTTGGTTGGGAGGACACCTTCTGACGTCTCAAAAATCTTGGAAGCTCTTGCGCCTTGCTTCTCAAACATTGGACTCAAAATTTCTGAATCTAAATCGCAATGTTTTCAAATTATTAATAAGTCAAAAACCTGGTACATCAAAGATCCCGGCCTATCAATTCAAAATAAACCACTAAGATATAGCGACCCGGCCAACACGTTGAAGTATTTGGGTAAAAACATCAACCCATGGGCCGGCAAGCTCAGTAAAGAGTATCACTCTTATATAATAAAAGCGGCCGAAAAATGTGCCAGTTTAAGACTAAAACCTTTTCAGAAATTAGAATTTTTTAATACATATATTTTACCAAAATTTCTATATTTGGCGATTTTAGATCCCCCATCTAATTCATTTCTTAATAATATAGATAACAAACTTAGGGGAATCTTTAAAAACATCTTCCATCTACCTGCCCAAACATCTAATGGGTTCTTTTATACAAGGAGGAGAGACGGGGGCCTTGGCTTTCCAAAACTGGCATCACTTATTCCACTATCCTATCTCAAAGCTGGCAATAAATTCCTAAATTTAATTGACAATGAACTGAAAGAACACTTCATTAATGGCAACCTCGGAGCGGCGACCCCTGACGAGCAGCCCAGGAAGGAAAAGTCGATCAACCAGGCGACCGCCAGAGCTCCAATTTACGAAGCAAGGGTCAACCTGGCGACCCTGCCGACAACAGCTGCTTCCAGGGTCAACGAGGCGACCCACCAGAATGCCTCAAATGGAAGGGTCAATGGGGCGACCCATGCCTCCAAAACAACATCGAGCGGGGACTCAACTTCTATCTCCGTCACAAGTGAAGCTGCAAGACCTCCACCACCTGTTGTAGGAGAGGAACAAAACCGGACGAGGAACCAGGCGGATCGTCTCATCCCACCCACCCAGGGAACGCAGGCAATCTCCGAAGATGTCGAGTCCATGACGGAGGAAGAGGACGATTTTCCAGGGCCGCCCAATCCAACCCAAAGTGAGAAAGGAGCTACACCAGACATTGGAAATGAACATGAGTTCAACAACTTGATTGTGGAGCTAAAAACTATGGTCTCCAAGCAAAAATTCAACGCGGAGAAGAAGTCTCACTACATGTCCATCCTCGGGAAATGCATCAATATATATCAAGAGAAACTGCTGGAGACAGCGGCACTCAGAGACGAAGTCAAAACTCTTAAGGACACGCTTCCGAGGACAACACCAGCCACTTGCAACAATGTGCAGCCTGACCCTCAAATGCACACCTCGTATGCACAGATGGTCAAGAGACCGGGGAATCGCGCTGAGAGAATACCACCAATGAGACCGGAGCAGCCCAGGAATACAGTTTTCATAAAATCAACAGTGGGCCAATCCACCAAGGACGTCCAAGAGGCTTTCACGAAGACGCTGAAGCCGGGCAGAGACGGAATAAAAATTACAGCCATCTGCTCCACACCTAATTTCCTTATTGTAGATACTGAAAGCCCGGAGGACATAGAACGAATCAAGCAGGATGAAAGCCTCAGGAAGCTGAACCTAGACTTTGAGCTTCCCAAGAAGAGGAAACCACTTCTGATAATCTACGACGTTCTTGTGGGTACCAGTGACGAGGATATTAAAGAATTCATTTACAACCAAAACCTTGTGGGACAGGTTGCCAAAGAAGAATACGACAAGGGAGTAAACTTACGTTTTAAAACTGGACCAAGGGACAGAGCCACCGTTCATCATGTGCTGGAAGCCACGGCAAATCTAAGACGAATCCTTCTACAACGGGGACGGCTACACATAGGTTTCCAGTCCGTATCTATAAAGGACTACATTGTGGTGGCAAAATGTATGAAGTGCCATGACTTAGGACATGTCGCCAAACACTGCCACACGGAGAATCCACCATGTCATCATTGCGGTGAACTGGACCATGACAAGGATAGATGCGAGAAAAGAATGCAGCCAGCCATTTGCATACCATGGCAGAAGCGAGGCAAACGTTGCAATGGTAGAAGAGACTGTCCTACATACAACCTACTGTGGGCACGCCTTGTATCCAGAACAGATTATGGATAACACAACATCTCAAGACGCTGAGGACCAACCTCGAAACCAGAGAACCATGAGTAAGATATTTAGGATCTGTCAAATAAACGCGCAACGTAGCAATGCTGTCTTGGCGGAAGTGTGGAAAGCTGCAGAAGATTTTCGAGCAGATATCATAACCATACAGGAACCTTATAGTCGGGCAGGAAGGATCCCCCACTTACCGATAGGGGCACGAGTAATTCTCACAGGTACAAACCCACAAGCGGCCAGTTATATTAAATAAACAACTACAGGTGGTTCAAATAACACAATTTTGTGACACTCACATAAACTGTGCCGAAATATCGAACTCGATAGGTTCATTCATTCTAATAAATATGTACTGCCAATATAGTGAACCCATTGAGCCATACTTGGAGAAAGTACAACAAATATTCACCACCTACCAAAATGTACCTGTCCTACTTGCTGCAGATGTAAATGCAAAGTCACCGTGGTGGCACAATGAAATAAGGGACGAAAGAGGTGAAAAACTCGAAGAGATGATTTCAGCGCTACAACTAGTAGTTCTAAACAGAGAAGGAAATCCACCAACCTACATGAACCGTGCAGGAGCTTCAGCAAACATTGACATCACCCTGGCCAACAGGAAGGCATCACACAGGGTTATTCGTTGGTCTATAGGACAAGATCAAACAACAAGCGATCACAATATGATAAATATTGAATTCGACTGGACAACAGAAGGACCTACCATAGGCGGGAAGCAGATGAGAAACCTGAAGAAAGCTGACTGGGAGGAGCTCAGAGCCCAGTTTAACGTACCAGAGCACGTCAAAATCAATGACGATGTAGACAAGAAGGCAAAGGAACTAACCAGAGCCATCCAAGACGCCATGAAAGAATCCATACCTCTAACCCGTCCATCAAAACATAGCCCCATGGCCTGGTCCGAACAACTACAAAAGCTTCGAGGAAAAGTGAGATCCGCTAGAAGGTTATACCACAAAGCAATAATTCACGCCGAAAGACAGTTTCACCTAGAGACCTACAGGATGTTAAAGGATAAATACCACAACAAGCTAAAAGAGACCAAACAAAATTCTTGGACAGAATTTGTTGACACCAAATTACAGCGCGACGTATGGGGAATACCCTATAAATTGGCTACTGAGAAAATCAAGCATCCAGACACAATTTCCACCCTCAAAAAGCAGAATAACCAATTCACCACCTCCTGGCTGGACAATATGCATACCTTAACGGAAACATTGTTGCCCTCAGACAACATGGAAGATGATACACCCCAACAACAAGAACTTAGAAATAATTACAAAGACTGGGTTCCCAACACGGGCATAGTGATACCTTTTGCCCAGGAAGAGATTTCAACAGCAATTCGCCAACTAAAGCGGAGGAAAGCACCAGGTCCCGATGGCATTCCAGCTGAAGTGCTGCAGCATCTAGAGCCCAAAATCACTCCATATGTCACCAACCTCCTAAACGAATGCTTGATACAAGGTAGAGTACCTTACGCTTGGAAAGAAGCCAACACAGTCATCCTCAAAAAATCAAAAGACAAAGACCCAACTCAACCCAAGTCGTATAGACCCATCTGTCTTTTAAACATTATTGGCAAGATACAGGAAAAATTACTATGTACCAGATTGACTAATCAAAGACAACTCATGGGTATCAATGAAACGCAATTTGGCTTCACTCCTGGTCGCTCCACGGCAGACGCGATCAACTCTGCCTTGGAAACAAAATTACATGTAACTACAAAATATGCAGTAGCTCTATTCCTAGACATACAAGGAGCGTTCGACAATTTATGGTGGCCGGCGCTCTTCCAAAGACTGAAAGATCTACATACACCTCGCTGCCTATATGCCAGCTTGAAGGATTACTGTGTCGGACGTCGCATACACATAATAGGCACACATAATAAAGTCACAAAGGACATCACCAAGGGTTGCCCCCAAGGCTCAGTACTCGGACCAACCTTCTGGAACATATCTATTGAACCGTTACTTGAGCAACTCCAAGCAGTTACAAATATCATAAACGTAACAGCATATGCTGACGACATACTCGTAATCTTTCCAGCCAATACCAGAGCCGACATCGAGCGCATAGGATCAGCTACCCTTGCGAGTATCAACTCATGGTGCGAACGATATAAATTGAAGCTAGCACCCCAAAAGACTACCTACATGCTGATCAAAGGCACACTGAAATGCGACCCCCAAATAAAACTGGGGCAATTTAGCATAAAGCGCACCACAAACACGAGATATCTGGGCTTACAAGTGGACGCCAAGATAACTTACAAACAGCACGCCGAGTACGTTAGAACCAAAGGGGAGCAAATCATGATGAAGATAGCTAACATAGCACAAAACAAACTTCGACTACCTATGATACACATCCGCACGTATCACAATAGCATCTTCTCAGCCATAATCACGTATGGAGCCAGTATCTGGGCCCACAAGGCAAGAGAAATAGGAACTAAAAGACTCCTTAGAAGATCACAAAGAAAAGTAATATTAAGGATGACAGGAGCCACCAGAACAACCCCAACCTTGGCGCTGCTAGTAATCACGGGCATCTGGCCCATTGACTTGCAAGTAAGACAAAGAGGAGCCATGTACTGGCTGAAAAAGCAAAACTTCGAAAAAGTCAGAGAAATTATTGGAAACCCCTGCACCACGAAGGCAGATATAAGGAACTCTCTAATGGACGAATGGCAGAATGAGTGGAACAATATTGAGGAAGGAAGACGAATCTTCGAGCTTCTACCCAAAATAAAGCAGCGACTGAAAATGAGACATCTAACACCGAATGAAGGCCTAATACACTTCCTAAGCGGGCATGGGCCGTACAATACATATCTATACAAAATCAATAGAGTCCCCTCCCCACTCTGCAATATTTGCCACAACACAGAGTCGCCGGAGCATACAACTTTTGACTGCGTCCGCTTTGGACAACAAACAGAACTACTAAGACAGCCATTGAGAGGACATTCCATCAAGCATATACTCAAAGCTCCGGAACTAATCAGCGCTCTACAAATACTAACGAACAAGATCTCCCAAGCAGCCATCAAGGAAGACAACATGAATCCTCCAGTGAACAGAAATGCACCAACCCAAAAAGTCACACCAAGAAGAAATCCACAGAGAACACCAACCCCAAGAACACCTATAGTTCAGACTCAAGGAACACCAGACATCCCAATAGAAGGACGCACAAAAAGCAGGAGGAAGCACTACATCTGCTCACTGGGTAGGACCAAGAGAAGGGAATAACCACCAATGGAAACAACAGCCCACCGGATTGACAACTTAGCTCATAAGAAGTAGTTATAAGATATTGTCACACGAGCGCTGGAACACCCTGTGGAAGCAGCTGGGAGCGGAAGACGGGGAAGGTCTGTGTTAGCCACACCTCCCCCTCGTCTGTCTTATAGTGGTGACAGGCGGTGGTCAGGAGAAAAACATGAATGTGCCGTCTGTTTCTCTTACACCTGATTCTCGATCCTTCTTTTACTGGAACATTCCTGTGAACACTAGAAGAACGGTGACATTCCTATAAAAAGGGTTTCAGAGAGACAGGCAGTCAGTGTTAGTCAGTTGGTTAGTGAGTGTGAGTGAGGAGACAGTCGCAGTTCTTGGTGTAAGAGTTAGTCAGTGACGTGTGAATGAACGAGAAGATTGTGCAACGGAAGACTGTACGTAACTGGTATGTGCATCGGAGTTTATGTAATCGCGAGTACAAGTGAAATTGTAACGGACAAACTGGTGAATTGTAATTGTGTGCAGTACGCAATTCTGTGTAATTGGCAAGAGTTTAACTGTAAGTCGGTGGAAATAAAGAACAGTTTTGAGTGGTGAAATTGGACTTTTCATTTCACGAACCCACAAAGTCACACTGGTGTCAGGAAGCGGGAAGATAACATCACCGAACATTACAACCATGGACGCGGCATTGGAGAAAATTTTGGAGAAGATGATGGAAATGAAGGCGGAACTGACAGAAATGAAGACGGCAAATGAAAACCTCGCTGCAAAAACAGAAGCGGCAAACGACAACATCATAGGGAAGATGGAAGAAATGAAGGCCGAATTAACAGCGAAGACGGAAACGGCTAACAACAACTTGGCCACAACAATGACCTCAAAGATGGCCGAACTGACAACGGAAATGAAGGCGGCGAACGAGGCTCTCGCCGCAAAGTTTGAGGAACGGTTGGCCGGCGTGAGGGATGACGTCACGAATCTGGGCAAGCGGAAGGGTCAAGTAGACGACCGCCTTAATGATTTAGAGGAAAAGGCCGACAACATCGCAAAACCCCTCACCCGCCTGACGGAGGAAAACCGGCCTTATGTGTGGACGGAGGACGCCGAAGACGCTTTCCAGCACCCGAAGGGGACCCTGTGCAGTGCTCCTATTTTGGGTTTCCCACAACCGGGTGGCGCCTTCATTGTGGACACCGACGCTAGCGACCATTACATTGGAGGTGTCCTATCGCAGATCCAGGACGGCCATGAGCGCACAAGAGTGGAAGAGAAGGAGCGTGCCGCAGCAGTCCGAGTAGTTGTGGCAGTGCCTGCTGAAGGCTGGGATAGCGCAGGCCTGAGGAGGGAGCAGCTGGCGGACGCAGACTTGGGGCCACTCTTGAGGGAAGTGGACGCAGGGACGAGACCAACCTGGGAGGACATCGCACCGAGGAGCGCCACCTACAAGTCGTACTGGGCCCAATGGGACTCGTTGAAGACCAGAGAGGGCGTGCTGTTCCGGGTATGGGAGTCACCAGATGGGAAGGCGCAGAGAGAACAGTTGGTACTTCCCCGGAGCAAGGTCCCGGAAGTCTTGGAGGAAGTGCACGCCGGTACTTCAGGAGGACACCTGGGAGCGAACCGTATGATTCGCAAACTACGGCAGCGCTACTTCTGGCTCAGACTCCGGGCAGATGCTGGTGGTACACCTGGACCGCCTCGCACGCTACGATGGGGCTGTTCGGGGCGAACAGCTTTGAGGAGGGAGCAGTGTCACACGAGCGCTGGAACACCCTGTGGAAGCAGCTGGGAGCGGAAGACGGGGGAGGTCTGTGTTAGCCACACATCCCCCTCGTCTGTCTTATAGTGGTGACAGGCGGTGGTCAGGAGAAAAACATGAATGTGCCGTCTGTTTCTCTTACACCTGGTTCTCGATCCTTCTTTTACTGGAACATTCCTGTGAACACTAGAAGAACGGTGACATTCCTATAAAAAGGGTTTCAGAGAGACAGGCAGTCAGTGTTAGTCAGTCAGTTGGTTAGTGAGTGTGAGTGAGGAGACAGTCGCGGTTCTTCGTGTAAGAGTTAGTCAGTGACGTGTGAATGAACGAGAAGATTGTGCAACGGAAGACTGTACGTAACTGGTATATGCATCGGAGTTTATGTAATCGCGACTACAAGTGAAATTGTAACGGACGAACTGGTGAATTGTAATTGTGTGCAGTACGCAATTCTGTGTAATTGGCAAGAGTTTAACTGTAAGTCGGAAATAAAGAACAGTTTTGAGTGGTGAAATTTGACTTTTCATTTCACGAACCCACAAAGTCACAATATGTTAGGATTGTAATACCATTGTAAACATAGATATATGAACATTGTACATATAAATACACATATTGTAAGTTAAGTTAGAATTAAGGAATTTCTGCAACAACAATGTAAACCAAATATGTAACAAAAGAAACCAATAAAGCCTCAAAAACGTTCTGACAATTAGAAGTCAGAACAAAAGAAGGCAGATGTTAATTTTTTTATTTATTTTATTATTTTTTTATTTTTATTTTTTTATTTTTTATTTTATTTTTTTATTTTTTTTATTTTTTTGTCAGATTCACTGGGGCGGGACCCCAAGTGTGAAATTAGAGTTTGTTCTGCCCATAGTGATTTTGGACCTCGGCGTAGCGGTGTCGCTGTCGAGGTTCAATAAGTTAAAAGCGCACTTGGAGGAGCTCCCACGTCCTCGTCCGCCCTGGGCAGTGGTGTTGTCCGTTAGGATTACCACTGGCTGAGAGGAGCAAGATGTGGAGTAATAAAAAGGAAGGTGCAAGGGACACAGGAAAAGTTGAGGAAGAGAAAGAAAAGGAAAAGGAAATGGATCCTTCTCAGGTGTTCAAGCCACGACAGTCATTGTCGAGATCACCTATAAGACAATCGAGTATTGAACAGGTTAGTGCAGTTCAAAATAGTAGTGTAGTTAGTGGAGGTGATGGTGGTAGTAATAGAGTTGATGTTGATGGTGAATTTGGTAGCATAGCTGATATTATGGCAGACATTAATAGTGTCGTAACATCAGATAAAGGATTGTCAGTAGGAAATAAAACTAAGTTATACAATTACTTAGCAGAAATTACCAAAATGTATGAAAAGGTGAAAATGGATAATGTTAGGCTTCGCGCCGAATTAAAAGTGAGGAAAGAAGTAGTAGTATCTAAGCCATCATATGCGCAGGTCGCTATGATGCCCAAGATAAATGAGACCAATAATAAAATCCAGAGAAAAATTGAGACCAGTAAACATACGGTCTTCATCTCATCCATGAAAGCAAAAGCCATTAAGGAAGTTGCTGATATAGTAACTAAAAATTTAAATCCAGCAAAAGAAAAAATCAAAGTGGCACAGATAAAAACCACTGAAAGAAATTTAATATTAGAAGCGGAGACGAAAGAAGACATGGAAAAAATCTTAAATAGTGAATCCTTGAAAAATAAAGATCTAAAAATTGAGTCCCAAAGAAAGAGAAATGCCCTAGTCATCTTGTATGACATATTGAGAAATCAAACAGATGAGGAAATTAAACATAATCTGTATGAACAAAATTTTGCAGATATAATGGATAAAAAGGAATTTGAGGAGAAATTACAAGTCAAGTTCAAGACGGGTCCCAAAAATAGACCTTACGTCAATGTTGTCGATGTAACAGCTGACCTGAGGAAATTGTTAATAAATAAGGAACGAGTCCACATAGGCTTTCAATCCATTTTTGTAAAAGACTTCATAGTTGTTGCAAAATGTATGAAATGCCAAGATTTAGGACATGTTGCGAAATATTGCACCAGGAATAAAATGGTGTGCTCCCATTGTGGTGAGCAGGACCATGAAAAGAAAGATTGCCAGAAAATCGAGCAAGCACCGGTATGCATACCCTGCCAGAATAGAGATAATGCGCAGGAAGAGAATAAATGAGCAGTTTCGACCTGAGGAGAGGAAACAGCAGCCACATTTCAAACAGTGTCAACATCCAGGAACTAAAGATTGTCCAACATATGCCATGTACTGGGGACGATTAATTGCCAGGACCGATTATAGATAAGGATATCATAAATAATCATAAAAAGAGGAATAGGAATAAAGATAATCCCAGTAGAAAAAGAAATGCATTAAGAGCAATGGTATATAGATTAAAAATATTCCAAAAAGAAAGTAATAGTGTTGGAATTCAGACCGAATCTAACATAGAATTAGATGGTTATCTTACACCAGTGACAGATAATGAAGAAGAAAATAATATATCTCATATTATTTCTGAAGATATATCAATCCAGCAAGATATTCCAAAATCGACTAAGAAAGGATTCTTCATATTTTTAAGAAAGAAAAGAAATAAAGATGTTTTTCAACATTTTGATCTAGATGATCAAATAGATGTATCTCCATGGATGAAAGCAGAAGGAAAGATTAAATCCAATCCGTTGTATGTTGAAAGTGATGAGGATATTATAGAGGAAGATCAAATGAAGGAAGCTGATGTGAATCCTAAGCCAATATATGATGAATTTGAGCTAATGCTCAAGTTATCAAGGTTGGAGGAAAGAGAGACTCATTTAGCAGCGCTGAGGCATCTCACCAGAAAATTACATACAAATGGAGATAAAATTACTTTTCCCATACCAGATTCCGTAGACAGAATAGATCTACGTACCAAAAATTTACCAACTGTACCAGAAGAGTTAAAAGAATTGATAGAGATGGCATATGACCGAAGAGGGGAAAAGTTTGACTTAGATGAAGTCTACAAGGATTTTGTTTTGAGTTATGGACGGATTGCGTTTGATTCAACCCAAAAATTTCCCCACTGTTATGTCCATATCAGGCATGACAGGATATATAGTGGTATTAAACAGACAACGCAACCGAAAACAATAACTAAAGTAATTTATAAATCAGTAGACAATAGATTTATATGACAGCCAGAGAGGAAGAAATCTTCATCGTGTACCTATAAGACGAAAAGGAATATAACGCCGATATTATATAGTGCCAAACCGAAGACACCAAAATTACAATGTAAACAAGGAATTGTTTTAAGGAAGACAAAAGGATTGCCGGATAAAAGTGCCTTTTTTACACAAGAGGGTAAAGAAGGAAATAGTGGCTATTGGGAAGAATCCCCATATGTTCGAGGATTAAGGTTTTGGAATGTGTCACAAGAAAGTAAAATTGACAAATGATTAATATACATCATAGTTTAAAATTTGGACAAATAAATACCCAACGCAGCAAGATTGTTATGTTGGAATTACGCCAGCTCATAGGCGAGATGAAGTATGATATTATCTGTATACAGGAACCTTATACCATAGGACAAAAGTTGATCCATATGCCAGTTTCGGCGAGATGTATAATGATGGGTCGACAACGATGGCAGAAATAATAATTTTAAATAAAGAAATTCAAGTTTTAAAAATAACGCAATTCTGTGATGAATGGATAAATTGTGTAGAATTGAAGTATAAGGGAAAAACTTTCATTTTATGTAACCAGTATTTTCAAGATAAGGATGATACGGAAATTCATCTAGATAAATTAAAGAGGATTATTGATACTTTTAAAAATGAAACAATTCTAATGACAATGGATGCTAACGCAAAGTCCTCGTGGTGGTGGAGTAAGCAGAATGATGATAGGGGAAGGCTGGTACAAGATTTTATTATGGAACATCAATTAGTAATCCAGAATCAGCCAAATATTCCATTTACTTTCGAGGGCCGAGCGGCTGCATGTGAAAATATTGATCTAACATTAACTAAAGGGCATATCAATAATAAAGTTTTAAATTGGAAAGTAGGACAGAATATGACGTCCAGTGATCATAATCTAATCTATTTTCATCTTAGTGTGACTGGAGAAGGAGATAGAGTTTGTAATTATGGGAATATCACAAGATATATAATAAAGGACGCTGATTGGAATAAATTGAAGTTAGAGTTCAATAATTTAGAATATGATGTCAGTATGGATGTGGATAAAAAAGCAAAAGTATTGACGACCAAAATTCAAGAATGTATGCGGAGTACCTTGAAGAAGGTAAAGATCAAACAGGATTATACCCTTTCATTTTGGAATGAAAATTTGCAGACCCTAAGAAGCAAAGTAAGGAAAGCTAGAAGAATATATCAACGCAGTCTGATTGCGGATGAAAAGGAAAGAAATCTTAAAATCTATACGGAGTTGAAGGATAAATATAAGAAGGATATTGAAATATATACAAATGATTCGTGGGATAAATATAAGGAGGATAGCATCAGATGGATGGATGGATAATTGGCTTTAAGGGCGCTCAACTACAAGGTCATCAGCGCCCTTTAAAGCCAATGAGGTTAAATTCGATCTAAAACGCTAAAACTCTCAGTTAAATAAACAAAGTTAAAAACCCGTATAACGGTATCTCAAAGACTAAAATAAAGGTTAAAACCATAAAAACATTAAAATTCCAAATTAAAAGGGTCCTATATTCTAAACTGTAGATTTAAAATGAAACCTAAAACCTTGGTTACCGCTTGCTCGTCATTCGCCAGGATCTCCGCCAAGCTGGCCGGCAGCTGGTGAGACCTGCGGAGACGTGCTAACCTAAAACATCTAAAAGCACGTGGCGGACCGTCAGAAACGAACCGCACAGCGGGCAAACAGGTTCTGCGGTCCTACCTAATAAAAAACTATGACTAAAATAGCAGTGACCAATACGCAACCGAGCCAATATTACCTCCTCCCGCCGGGATATTCGACAGGAGGTCGCCCAGTGAATCGGAAGCTCCTTCACGGTCCTTGGCTTGTTGCCACGCAGAGCCGACCACTCATCGCGCCAGCACGAGAGCGTCGCCCTACGGACAACAAGTCTGTAGTCTTCCGAGGTGGCCAAGGGGAAGGTAGCACCAGGTGTTGTGGCGGCCACCTTAGCCGCCGAATCCGCGCTTTCATTACCCTGTAGGCCAACGTGACCAGGAACCCACGCACACACCACGCTTACGCCAGAGACGTGTAAGACGTGGAGGGTGTCCTGGATAAGCTGTAAAAGGGGATGGTGAGTGTACAGCTCACGAAGGCTCTGAAGGGCACTAAGGGAGTCACTCAAAATGAGGGAATTACCCAACTTTCGGCGGCGAACATGTAAAAGGGCTCGGTAGATTGCATAGAGCTCTGCGGTGTAGATGGATGTGGTGCCATGGAGACCGAATGTAAAGGGTTCGGCTCCATGGACGTACGCACACCCAACACCTGTAGAGCTTTTGGACCCATCGGTAAAAATTAAGCTAAAATCCTTATAGTCCGATAAAAATTCTAAAAACAAACTACGGATACTACACGTGGGAATCGTGGACTTCCGGTGCACTGCCAACCCAAGATCTACAGGGGATGCTGCACGCAACCAAGGAGGATACACCCGTTCACTCCTAGTATACATCCTAGGTAGCCCGAGTGCATGCCTCCCAAGAAGCTCCCGGAAGCGGAAACCTGGCGGCCTTGGTTTTACACGTGTGTTACTATATCGCACGTCATAGGAGTCAAAAAAGTGGGCATACGTCGGATGCGAGGGCATAGCGTTTAAGCGACAGCCATAATTACCCAGCAAAACTTCCCGGCGATAACGAAGAGGAGGTTCCGCTGCCTCACAATAGAGGCTTACTACTGGGCTAGTTGGAAAGGCGCCAGTAGCCAACCGAAGGCCAGAGTTATGGACGGTGTCTAATTTCTTCAGCATAGATGGACGAGCTGAAGCATAAACGATGCACCCATAATCCAGCTTAGAGCGGATCAGTGTGCGATACAACCGAAGCAACACTGCACGATCCACACCCCACGATTTCCCACTAAGTACCCGCAAGATATGAAGAGAACGCTCACATCGTGCTTTCAACTGTGCTATTTGCGACGACCAGCTTAGCTTTCTATCGAAAATCAGCCCGAGGAACCGCGTTTCATCGGCAAATGGTATAACATGTTGCCCCAGTCGGAGCGAGGGTGGTAGTCGACGCTTGGAGCGCCAGAAGTTAACGCAAACCGTCTTCTCAGTGGAGAACCGGAAGCCGTGCTTACAGCTCCAGCCCTGGAGGTTGTCTAGGCATTGCTGTAGACAACGCTCCAGGAACGGAGTACGCTGAGAAGTACAGCAGACGGCAAAATCGTCCACGAATAAGCACGATGAAACCCCACGAGTAACACAGTTAGAGATAGAGTTAATCGCAATAGCCAACAGTGTAACACTAAGTACCGATCCTTGTGGGACCCCGTTCTCTTGGTTAAAAAGGTTTGATAAAACTGAGCCGACCCTAACTCGGAAGACACGATTGTTCATGAACTCCCGAAGAAACACGGGTAGGCGTCCCCGAATATCCCAGCTGTGCAGGGTGCGTAACAGACCTGCACGCCAACACGTGTCATAGGTCTTCTCGAGGTCGAAATATACGCCGACGGTCTGAAAGTTCTGCAAACAACCGTTCATGATCTGTGTCGACATCGACACAAGATGGTCGATTGTCGAACGACGATGTCGGAAACCACACTGGATGTTCGTCCATAAGTTGTGAGTTTCCAGCCACAACACCAACCGCCCATGGATCATCTGTTCCATCACCTTGCAGATGCAGCTCGTGAGGGAAATGGGACGGTAGCTGGAAGGCAGATGTCGGCCCTTCCCTGGTTTCAGAATTGGAATGATGGTGGCCTCCCGCCACGTGTCAGGAAAACTGCCGTCAACACAGATACGGTTATAGACCTCGAGTAGGAAAGCCTTCCCTTCGGGAGATGCTGTAAAAGGCGCACGTGGATACCGTCTGGTCCTGGTGCAGAAGCTCGGGAAGATGAGAGTGTATGTTCTAGCTCTGCCAGGGTGAACAGGCGATTGTAGTCTTCAAGGTTTCTAGATAGAAAGCAGAAACCTTGAGATTCCACCTGATGCTTAATTGAGAGGAACTGGGTGCATAGTGATCTGAGCTAGATACCCGAGCGAAGGCATGCCCCAAGGTGTTAGGCACGTCTAATGGATCCACAACGACGGCTGAAGGAATTTTCAAACCAGCAACCGGAATGTGGGTCGATTTTCCGGCCACGCGCCTTAACCTATCCCACACTACAGGTGTATAGCGATTATAAGATCCAACAAAAGCAGTCCTTGAATTCTTTTTGCAGTCCTTAAGTACTTGCCGAGACCTGGCACCCATCCTCTTGTACTGAATAAGGTTCTCCGTTGTGGGGTGCCGTTGGAAAACCCTAAGGGCACGCCTACGAGCTCTGATTGCATTCCGGCAGTCATCCGTCCACCATGGCACAGGACGGCGATGGGGATTGGGAGACGAACGCGGAATAGACCGTTCTGCGGCGGCAAGTATTCGCTCGCTAAGATGTTCTACGAGCTCGTTAACAGAGGCGTGCTCCTCATAACTAAAAACCGCCAACTGGGTGTAAAGGGCCCAGTTCGCTTTATTGAAACGCCAGGTAGGCAATCGGGTGGAACACACGTTTTGTGCTAGCAGACTAATGAGACACGGGAAGTGGTCACTGGAGTAGAGGTCAGAGATAGCGATCCATTGGAGGGACACTGCTAACTGCGGTGAGCATACTGCCAAATCCAGATGCGAAAAGGTGTTGAAGGCATCGGAAAGAAAAGTAGGTTCTCCGGTGTTCAGGAGAACCAGGTTGTTATTGTCCAGGAAATCGGAGAGAACTCGACCCCTGGCACAAGTTCGAGTTGAGCCCCAAAGAGGGTGAAGGGCATTGAAGTCCCCCACCAACAGAAATGGGGTAGGTAACTGAACAACCAGAGTGAGTGTGTGGTGTTTTAGGGCCCGTCGACAACAAGGTCATTCGGGCCCGAATTCAATACTAAAACCTAAAAGCTATAAAAATTTAGCTAAATCGGTAAAATATAATAAAAACACTCAACTGCTAAAAGAACATTAAAAACGATCTAAAGACTATTACTTTAAAAACTCTAAAAGTAATAAATATAAAATACAAGTCACACTTGTTTATTAAAACCTATTTTAAAAACAAACCGCAGTGCCTTATCCACAGCCACTGGGTCGTCACCTAAACCACCTTGCAAGTTAGTCCCCAAGCCCAAAGACTGGCGGACGCGGGCGCACTGCAGGCAATGCAGCAATACGTGCCGCACCGTGAGGCGTACTGAACACGAGGCACACACAGGGGCCGGTTCCCCTCTTAGCAGATGGCCATGAGTTGCTCGTGTGTGACCAATTCTCAGCCGGGTGAGTATCACATCGGCTCGCCGGTTATCCCTGTAGGAAGTTAGCCAGGGTTGTACGCTTTCCTTTATTGCCCGGAGTTGTGTGCCTTCTAAAGCTGTCCAGGATTGCTGCCAAGCAGATAGGAGCTGGCGCCGGAAAAAACGTTGCACATCCTGGTATGGCACCCCAGTTGTTAAAACTCCGGGGCAAACGGCAAGCAGACTTAGCAGCCGCGTCCGCCTCCTCGTTCCCGGAAATGCCCACATGGCCTGGGGTCCAAGTAAAAACAAAATCGTATCCTCGACCGAGCATTTTCGAGATCTGGGCCTGTATTTTTAAAACAAGAGTGAGCGGCAGTGTGCTGTTTCAAGGCCTGAAGAGCACAGAGAGTCGGTGCAAACAATAAAAGAGCCAGGGGCTAACTTGCAAATAAAAAGGAGCAAATAGTAGATTGCATACAGCTCTGCTGAGAAGACCGAAGTTGAGTCCAGAAGCCGAAATTTCTGAGCCTCACCGTTAACGAAGAACGCGCAACCCCTAGCGTTACCTGTAAAGACCTGATTGTTTCCCGTAACTTTGAGAGAAGGATGAAGTACATTGGGATATCTCTGGATGTGTTACGAACAAAACAACTACCTACTGCACTTCAGTTTGCTTAGCTGATGATGTATTTAGAGTCGCCCGGTGGTAAATAATAGGCGAAATATTAAAAAAAAGAGGAGTTGGATTCGACCGGGCAGTGCGTTTGGGGCTCTTATGAGCCTTTATGCTCAGTAGCGGTGTGGTGGTCGGAGGGGTTCCGCTGGTTCGATCGTGCGCGTTTCTGACTGGATGACGAGGTTTGTAGATTTTAGATGTGTATATGTCAGTAGTTAGTCGGTGTATATGTAGTAGGTAGTGCATGTTGCATGTTACGGGGCATTTGGCAAATGAATATCCTGAAATCTAGCCAATGTTTTTTATTTTAGTTTTTCTTTTCTGTTTGTAGTTTTAGTGGCCTGCCCCGGGAAATATTGTCGAACAATATTGATATCCCGGGGGGCAGGGTGGACGGCACTCCCTAAAAATGCCGGAAGTCAGGGCACTTCAGTTTTTAGAATGTCCTCTTCTCACTTAGGCAAATGCCTCATCTAATTAGTGACGCGCATCAATGGATTACCAAGATTCCCTGTGTCACGGCAGGAGTAACTATGACTCTTAAGTCCGCCACACCTTGACAACCGACTGCAGTTTCCCTTCTGCAGGCCCGAGAGGCTAGCCATAGCGGTTCGGTATGTCAGGCGGGTCCGTACTCAATTGTGCACCCAGGGTTGGTAATTCTATCCAGCTTGCAAACGATGTGATAAGTGGGACTGTCACTAGGTGGCTGGGGTTGAGGCTAAGATCTGAAGTGGTAAAGGGCAGGGGCTAATCACCCACTGTCCGACATAACTGATTGCAAACGAAATTGGAAATCTGCCTCGGACTGGGGAGGATCTAGGTTCCAGTCCTCCTCGGAACCGGTTTGGAACCAACTATGAAGGACCAGGCGATTCAATGGAAGGGGGGCGTACGTGTCCGCGCCCTCCTGGATCATGGGAGGACATTTGATGACCACAGCATTCGAACGGATTCATGTGTAGTTACACTACCATTTGAGTCATACGATTGTATGGCATGTCGAACGTCTCAAGGTGGCGGATATAGAGCCCTCCGCCATAAGGATCTGTTAGCGCACTGGTCTAACCAGCACGCAGCAGTTAAACTGGTCTACCAATGCCGCAAATGTGGTAAGACTAATGGGGCATTCCACTCTATCTCCTGTCACATACCCAAGTGTAAGGGAGCCACACCTCGGGCGGCAAGGCATATTTGCTCGATATGCACAGAGGGGTTTGAAAGAATAGTGGGACTCTCAGCACGAGCGTCACCGTCCCCCGGCGAAAAGAAATGTGGCCCGAGTGGATTCCTCCAGTGCTGGATCTCCAGTTGGGACAAGATCAACACTCTTCTCAGAAGAGGATCTAAGTATTCTAGCAGCACTGGAGTTGGAACTGGTACAGTCCGGTTTCTTAACCAGGAGATAGGACGTAAGTTCGGGAGAGATTTCACCGCCAAACAACTCTGATTGCCGCCGTTCGGCTGGCTACAAGAGAGTGATGGCAGAAATCCTTAGGACTCGCACGAACAGCGGACACCGAATCGCAAGATTCGGGCAGCGATCCCTCAAGCGGCATAGCCAAGGGACTCGACGCTGCGTTGCCTTCAGGAGCACCAACTGTTGCGTCTGTGACCACCTTGACGAGCGAGGATTACCTGTTTAGGCATAACCTGACGGAATTTTTCCTAGGGCAAACCTTCACGGGGATATCCGAGGAGGTGGACACATTGGTCACTTTAGCCAGAGACCATACTTCGTGGTTCTACCTTCGGGCAGGATCCGCAAGAGGCCATAGATTCACTCTATAACCATGTGGTGAAGTATCTGACACCCGCTGCAGATACAGACCATAGCTCTGGGCGACAACCTCGGCGGCGCGGCCGAGGGAACAAGGCGCAGTAGAGGTTCCGCTACGCCAAAACCCAAGATCTCTTTAAAAGAGATCCGAAGGTACTGGCTAAGCACGTCTTGGTGGGTCTTTATCCGACAGGAAACAAGGCTGAGGTGCCTGCACTTCAGTCCGAAGTCAGTAACTTGTATGAATCTCACTGGGGCACACGACCACGCGGAGTCTTGTTCGGGACGGATGGAGTGGACAGTGAGCCTGACATCCCTAGGGGTGACTTGCTTTACTTTTTCACTACTGAACAATTGCGACGGAGAACACTCCGAATCAAGAAGTCCTCAGCTCCCGGTACCAACGGTCTTAAGCGATCGGCAGTTGGTTCTGCGCCAGCTGCAACTGCGTTGACCGCTCTGTACAATAAGGCCCTGGTTCTTGGTGTCACACCCGGGTCGTGGAAGGAATGTCGAAACACCCTCATTCGCAACGCGCGGAAGGACCCCACAAGGGTCACGAGTTACCGCCCGCTCACAATTGTGTCAGTGGTCGGGAGGCTCTTCTGAGGCCTCGTCGATCAGCGACTCAGAGGTGGTTAGGCTGGCCACTAGACAGAAAGGGTTTGTGACCGAAGCCGGCTGCTTTAATAACGTCCGGATATTCTCGGAGGTGCTGAGGCAATCCAAGATTGCTCATGGAATGGTAGCGGTGCAGCTAGATGTCTCTAAGGCATTCGACACTGCCACACCAAGCTATTTATGAGGCCTTCCGAAGGAAGGGAGTATCATATCTGGAAAATATGGTGGTCCAGTCCTACCGAGATGTTCGTACTAAAATAAAGACAGGGGACGCTGAAGTCGAAGTGCACCTCCAGCGGGGAGTAAAACAAGGTGACCCTCTCTCTCCTTTGTTATTTAACCTAGTCAGTGAACAATTACTCCTTAAGCTAGAAGGAATGCCTGGGTACCAGATAATTGGTGACACCAATCTATCCTGTTTGGCCTTTGCTGACGACCTCATTCTTGTGGCGTCAGATGTCTCGAAAGCTAGTCAATTACTGAGGGTCACAGATGAGTATTAGGGATATACTCCATTTAAACCAGGGTACGGCGGATGGTCTCATTCACTGTGCCCGGAGGGATGGAGGGCTGGGACTAAAGAGATTAGAGGTTACTGTGACATCTCAGGACCTCAAGCTCGGGCTCAGACAATGCGACTCAGGTGACCCGGTAGCCCGAGTGTTAGAGCCAGCCTTGAAAGCCCAGCTTGACAGGCTGGCTCAGTCCGTACGCCTTAACGTCCCTTACACAGTGGACGTAAATTGCTGGAAAAGGCATATGGACAAAAAGGAATTGACGGAGTGGGCAGCCCTCCCTGCGCAAGGTCGCGCGGTTTGGTCCCTTGCCGGAGATAAAATCTCTAACGCGATAATGCGCGACCCGGGACTCTTGAGACCTAGTCGTTTTATAACGGTGAAGTTCAGGACGAACACCGCAGGGAATAGAACTACACTGGCCAGGGCTAGCCGCCAGACGGATCCAAAATAGAGACAGTGTGGTGTCAAGCTCGAGACACTTGGGCATAAACTGGGCCAATGTGTTTACACAAAGGCAATGAGGATCCGTCGGCACGATGAAATCAAAGATTTCATCTTATCGGAAGTTAGTAAAAGGGACCAGACAGCAGTCTGTACAAGAGAACCAGAACTCCTCGGTGAGGGGAAGGTACGGCTCAAACCGGACCTGGTGATAGCCCGCCAGGGAAGGGTCTTCGTGGTCGACGTTACTGCCAAGCCCGGGAGGAGAAAATACGAAAGAATGAGGTTCTGCTGCCGTCACTGTCGGGAATTCAGTAGTAGCAGTAGTAGTAGTAGTAGCAGTAGTAGTAGTAGTAGTAGTAGTAGTAGTAGTAGTAGCAGTAGTGGAGCTTAGGGGTGCACAACACCTGAGGTCATTAGCGCCCGAGCTCAGACTAGGGAAAGCCCACCTGAAATGTAAACACTAAAAACAATAAAATCCACTAAGAGGTCCAAAAACAAATAACATAAAAGATGCTAAAACTGTTATAATAGCTAAACTAGGAGTGCCGAGATGAACCTAAAATGAGCCACGGCGAGGGATGTTGAAATCATATGAAACGAAGCATTCCGCTGCGCTGTAAAATGTTGAAGAGGCCCTCCACAGCAGCAATATCAACCCTCAGCATTGCGCTGAGGTTGGGTGCCAAACACAAGGAGGGGCGCAACGTTGAGTAAAATCGGCACTCCACTAAAAAGTGCTGCACCGTCAAAGGCTCACCGCAGTGAGAACAATGAGGTGCTGAGTCCTGGCGTAACAAATGTTGATGGCTAAAACGGCAGTGCCCGATGCGAAGTCTAGCTAAAATAACCTCTTCCCTGCGAGAAGAACGTGAAGATGTGGCCCATGAAAGCGGAAGAGGTTTAACCTCCCGGAGTTTGTTCCCAACGAGCGCGGACCAGTCATCATGCCAGCGAGTGTTAATGGCTCGGCGAAGGGAAGCACTAAGATCCTCGAAAGGAACGGAATTGCTAAAAACAGTGGGGGATAAAATAGCAGACTTCGCGGCCGCATCAGCAGCCTCGTTGCCCGGAATGCCTACGTGTCCGGGAACCCAAACAAACGACACGTGGAACCCTGAATCAGCGAGCGAATGCAGCCGATCGTGTATTTGCTGTACTAGGGGATGGCTGGGGTACAGCGAACGAATGCTCTGTAGAGCACTCACAGAATCGCTACATATGGCAAAGTGGTTAGAGTGCTGCTGGCTGATAAAAAGTAGGGCTTGATAGATACTAAAAAGTTCGGCGGTAAAAATCGAACACTGTCCGGAAAGACGAAACGTAAAACTCTCCGCAGCAGCTACGAAGGCACAGCCAACACCTCGGTCGGTTTTAGAGTCGTCCGTAAAAATAAAACTGTAGTTCTTAAAATGCTGCTGAAGTTCTAAAAATGCGGATTGGATGCCAGTGGTCGGAAACGCAGACTTGGGCATCGACGTCAACCCAAGGTGGAATAGGGTGTCATACCGCGACCAAGGAGGAAAAATAGATTCCCTCCGAGGTAATACTGGCGGTAGTGTGACGGCCAGGGCCCGAAGAAGCAGGCGAAAGCGAACATCGGGCGGAAGTAATGCAAGGGGGCTGACAGCATACTGGCGATCAAGAGACGAGTCAAAGAAAGGCTTGTACGTTGGGTGCGTGGGTAGAGAGGATAGACGGCATGCATAGGTCCCTAAAAGAATATCTCGCCTATAGCACAGGGGAGGTTCAGCTGCTTCAGCGTACAGACGGGATGGGGCTGGTTGCAAAAGCACCAGTAGCTAGACGTATACCCCGATTGTGCACAGGATCCAAATGGCTCAAAATGGAAGGCCGTGCCGACGAATATACCACACTCCCATAGTCAAGCTTTGATCGTACCAGGGACCGATAGAGCTGTAAGAGCACGGTCCGATCGGCTCCCCAGGATGTACCTGATAAGACACGTAAGATATTGAGGGACCTGGCACAGCGACCTTTCAGGGAAGCGATATGAGAATCCCAGCTAAGCTTCCTATCGAACACCAATCCTAAAAATTTAGCTTCCTCTGCAAAAGGAAGCGTATGGGGACCGAGGTGGAGTGAGGGTGAATCAAACGCCTTACGGCGCCAAAAGTTCACGCACACGGTCTTCTCGGTGGAAAAATGGAAGCCGTTGTGGAGGCTCCAAGTGTAAAGGCGATCTAAACAGACCTGGAGCCGAGGCTCCAAGATGCTCGTCCGCCGAGAGCTACAATATACGGCGAAGTCATCAACAAATAACGAAGAGGATATTCCAGCGGGAATACACTCAGTGATAGGATTGATGGCGATGGCAAAGAGGGTAACGCTGAGGACCGAACCCTGGGGTACCCCGTTTTCCTGATGGAAAACGCGGGATAAATTACACCCCACCCTAACACGAAAGGACCGCTCCATCATGAATTCCCGGAGGAAAATGGGAAGTCGACCACGAAGACCCCACTGATGTATGGTGCGTAGTATGCCAGTCCGCCAACAGGTGTCATAGGCTTTCGTAAGGTCAAAAAAGACGGCCACAGTTTGGCAGCGGCGCAGGTAGGCGTTCATGATATCAGCCGAGAGGGAAATCAGGTGATTAGTGCTGGAACGGTAACGGCGAAATCCGCATTGGATGTTGCACAGAAGGTTCTACGACTCAAGCCACCATCGTAAGCGCCCATTAATCATGCGCTCCATCACCTTACACACTGTACTGGTGAGGGAGATGGGGCGGAAACTGGAGGGCAAACGGCGGTCCTTACCCGGTTTCGGGACCGGAATGATAGTTGCCTCGCGTCAAGCTGTAGGGAAAACTCCTTCACGCCAGATGCGGTTGTACATGCGTAGCAGAAAGTCTTTACCAGCAAAGGAGAGGTGTTGAAGCATAGCCACGTGAACACCATCAGGCCCAGGAGCGGATAAGGGAGAGGAGCATAACGCCGAGTCCAGCTCCCGGAAGCTAAATTCTGCGTTGTAGCACTCCAGGTTAGCTGAGCGGAAAGATAATTCCTGGGCCTCAATCTGAGACTTGAGGACCCGAAACGTCGAAACATAGTTGGCAGAGCTGGAGGCTGCAGCAAAAGTGCTACCCAGGCAGTTAGCAACATCAACCGCATCTAAACAGTGAGAGGTCCATCCTGAAGTCCAGGAATGAATGAGGGTGGCCGTTTACCCGCAACACGACGGAGTTTCTCCCAAACCACAGAAGAAGGGGTGGTGTGCGAGAAAGAGGCAACAAAGGAAGTCCAGGACGCTCTTTTGCTAGCCCTAAAAACACGTCGGGCTTGTGCGCGCAGCTGTTTATAAGCTACAAAGTTCTCGAAGGTGGGGTGATGTTTAAATACCCTAAGAGCTTTCCTGCGTGCGCGAAGGGCATCGCGGCACTCAAAGAGTCCACCACGGGACAGGCAAACGCCGAGGCTCCGTGGAGGATTTCGGAATAGATTGCTCGGCAGCGGAGACAACTGAAGTGAAATGGTCGACCAGAAGGTCAATAGAAGTAAACTGTGGATCCTTGGATGTGGCAGCTTCGGAAAAGAGCGCCCAGTTAGCTTTGGAGAGTTGTCATAAGGATGCACGCGAGCGGGGAACGTTGTGGGAGAGTAACGTTAGCACACATGGGCAGTGATCACTGGAATGAGTGTCAGATACTACATGCCATTGGAAACAATGAGCAAGCTGTGTGGAGCAGAGAGAAAGATCGAGGTGGGAGGGAGTACCGGTGGAATCGGAAAAAAGGTGGGTTCACCAGTGTTTAAAACAAGGAGAGGAAACTGGTCAAAGAAGTCAGCAAGTAGGGTTCCCCTTGCACATGCCCTAGGAGAGCCCCAACACGGATGATGGGCATTAAAATCCCCCAAAAGAACAAAGGGTGTGGGGAGCTGCGACGCGAGTTGAGAGAGGTCGGCAAGAAGGACGGAGTCTGAAGGGGGGAGGTAAACTGTGCATAAGGTAAACGATAAACCGGGAAGACTGAGCCGAAGAGCAACAGCTTGCAAAGTAGTGTTAAGGGGCAGAGGTTGACCAAAAACATCAGCACGTGTGAGAATCATGACACCACCATGAGCAGGAGAGCCCACTTCCGGCACAAGGTCGAAGCGTACCGGAATATGACGCAAATCAAAAGCATCCTGAGGGCGAAGTTTGGTCTCTTGTAAACAAACCGCTATGGGGTTGTAGGTCCTCAACAAGAGCTGGAGCTCTGCCCTATGTGAGCGCACACCACGAATGTTCCACGTTAAGAGAGTCATGGAAAAGAGCTAGGGAGGAGCGGCGGTGTTAGGGAGAAAATTAAATATTGCAGGGCGCGAGGAATGCGGGTTCAGGTAGTCGGACGTCGTTTCTCTTTTTTCCGCACTCTGGCGGACTTGGGACCGACAAACGGTCGCTCCATGGGCGACTCCTCAGATGTGCGGGAGTCGGAAGAGTCCCTTCGAGAAGGGGATCGGGAAACCGACTGAACAGAAGTCCTTCCGGTTCCTCGAATGCGACTACGGGAGCGGCAACCCGTAGAAGTACCGGGAGTAGTGCTGACCGACACAGAACGTGAAACTGCAGCTGGGGCAGTAGAGGAGCTAGACGAGGCTGCTGGTGCCAACGCCTTAAAAGGTGTGGCAGTCTCCAGGAAGTCGCATTGAGTTGAAGCATCCGAAACATTGAGGGTCCGTGTGGCAACAGACTGAGTCGCATGCACAGGAGAGCGGCGAACTGCTGTTGCGTATCCTAAGCTGGCAGCGGGTTTCAGTTGCTCAAACCGTCTTTTTGCCTCTAGAAAGGACAGACGTTCTTTGACGCGCAGTTCCTGAATGGCCTTCTCATCAAGAAACTGCGGGCATTGCCGGGAGCTGGAGGGATGCGTACCACCGCAATTGACGCAGACCGGGTCGCGGGTACATATAGCGTCGCCATGGGGAGGTAAACTGCAACGGTCACATACAGCATCAAAAGTACAACGGGCCTGAGTATGCCCAAACCGCTGACACCTAAAACAGCGCATAGGGTTTGGGACATACGGTCGCACTGCAGCACGTTCGTACCCACAATAGATAGCGTCCGGTAATGTGGTTCCTTTGAAAGTGAGGAAGACTGTCCGCAACGGAACAGACTGTCCATCACGTTTACCAAGGAGACGGTACGCCTGGCACACATTCTGGTCAATCAAATTAGATGCTATTTCCTCGTTAGAGAGGCCGTCCAAACTGGAGGTTGTCACGACCCCTCTACAGCTATTCAAAGTCTTATGTGGGGCTACCCGAATGGGGTAGGAGCCCAACAAGCAAGCCTTCATGAGCTTACTGGACTGATCCTGGTTCTTTGTTTCTACCAAAAGGGTACCGTCTCTTAACCGAGTTGCAGATTTTAGAACGCCACATATCCGATCAAGCTCGCGTTGGATATAGAAAGGACTAATGTCTCGCATTGTCTTGTTTTCACAAGTCAGGGTCGCGACCAAAAAGGAATCAAATGTGGGAGGTTTGCGCGGAGGAGCCATGGTTAGAGGACCCCCTTCCGGAACCGTCGGCGTCAGCCTGCCATCCGGGGGTGAAAGAAAAAGACACCAAATCTTCACGGTCTGCGCCGTCATGGGAGACCCCTCCCACGACCGATCTCAGTTGTACTTCAGAAGAGCTACCGTCCAACTACTGTTGCCCAAATGTGAGAACCGTTCACCACGTGACACCCCGGCTTTAGGCCCCTACCACAGTAATAACCACCTGTGGCCCCCCACTTTAGGCCGTGCAGCAGTCAACAGACGCATGCACGGATTCAGGGGGCTTGTGGTTGATTACACCGGGGCTCCCGTCAGCGGTAATATGTCCGGCTGGTAATACTGGCCCAATGACTCACGGCCTTCGGACCATTAAAACCAGCCGGGTCTCATGGAGACTACGTGGGTGTACATGACGGTGTGGACGGGCTCCGCACCTAAGGTCACACACAGGGTCAGTAGGGAGTCCACTACAACCTTCACGCCTGAGACCTCCGGAGAGCACGCAAGTCGGAAGCCGCGCTGGAACCGTGGGACAGGAACCACGGAGACAGAAGAAAGATCCCTGGTGGTGAGGGAGGAGTTTATAAACCTAAACAGCTAAAGCTAAAATAGAACAATAAACCTAGAAGAGGAAGAAGCTTAAAACTAAGGGTGACCAACGTGGCACAAACAAAATGGGGTGAGAGGGTGACGATGGGGATGATTGGCTCGGGACCCCGGGATCACCAACGCCCGTACCTACCGTAGCAGGCCCTGGGAGGGGTCGGGAATTCAGCCTACCCGATGGAGAGGTCTTGCCGATCGTCGTAGGAACGAGAGGTGCGATGCCTAGCACAGCATTTGCATGAACCAACTAGGTCTGGGTGATAGATCAACGCTCATGACGCCTAGCCTAATGGTGTTGAGAGGCTCTATAGAAATCTATCACTTGTTCATGGACTACACTGGCCCTCTTGAACCCGGCGGCTCGGCGAGTCTGTCAATAGTTTGGAATTCACGGAAGTAGCACATGGCGCCTGTCAATGTCTCCTAGAGACAAGGCAAGGTATTAAATGCCAGACTGCGGCTCTCATGGAATGCGGGGGCTGAGCCCCTGTGTCTCCAAAGTCGGGTTTTGATAACTCCCGTCATAAAAGCTAGGTTTCGCGGTGCCGGCATCCGGGCCTCACCCAGGCGCCTAGTGCGAGTCGCGCCTTTTTGGCGTGGCGGAGGGTCCGCATAGCGGAATGGGGGCCTTCGAGCGGCTTCCCTGTTAGTGGCTCTGCCAAACGAACTCCCATCCCCTTCGGGGGTCCCGCTTACCTGGTTCTTCCTAACGTTTCTACGGTGGTGGTAGACATGAGGGAAGTCTTCTGATCCGGGATTGCAGGGAAGCGTCGAGTCTTGTGCTAAGTCTACCTGGGGTCGACTACAACATTCTCAGGTCACTACGCCTGATCCGAATGTAGTAAGTGGCGCTTCGCGCGCTAGTTCTAGCCAAATGCCTCGTCATCTAATTAGTGACGCACATGAATGGACTACCGAGATTCCCTGCCCCACGGCGAGAGTAACTATGACTTATGTAGCCAAATGCCTCGTTATCTTATTAGTGACACGCATGAATGGATTACCGAGATTCCCTGTCACATGGCGGGAGTAACTATGACTCTCTTTGGGGATGGAAGTCTGCTTTCCCCTGTGATTGATTGGAATTTTATTGTGAATTGCGAAATTATTCAGAGTGACTTGCGTGTGTACGCGGCTCTGAATAGCAGACTTGCTGCCGGGTCCTCGTCCCCCATCCCTGGGCAACTTAGGTTGGCGAAGAGCAGCTTAAAATAATATACATTGCTTTTAAATATTTTATTCTTTTAACCAAATAATTGTGGAATATTTTATATATTTCAACTGACACTGCTCATTCATATTCATCGTTGTTAATCATTGGCTCATATTTCATAATTCTTGTTATTGATCATTAATTGTTAACTCATCGTAATTACCATAACTATTATCATATTTTATCCTCATTGCAGTTTTAGTAATTACACATGATGGAAAGCAATTCCGGAGATATAAATTATTTCAAATTGGGTTTCCCTTTTACAGCAACAAAGTGCAATATTTGTAATAGGACTTCTGAAATACTAAAGGAATGCCTAGAGCACTTTAGTAATGTGCACCCATTTGTTGCTGTAGACTATGAATGTCGCAATTGTCACAAGATCTTTGGTACTGTGCATGGTGCTCAATGCCATGTCCCCAAATGCTCTGGCCCTCATGAAAACATCAATTATAACTATATTTGCAATATATGTAATAGAGGGTTCAAGACGCAAAGGGGACTTAGCACTCACGAAAGGTATGAGCACCCTAGCGCTAGAAATACCAAAAGATGCAACTTCAATAAAGAAAAGGGAAACCCTTGGAATGAGCATGAAGTTGCAAATTTTATTAATTGTGTCATTTATAGAGCCGAAAAATATATCAATCAGAAATTAATGGAGCATTTTCCTAACAGATCTATTGATCAGATAAAATACAGAAGAAAAACCCTCCATGAGCAGATTCTATTAGCTATCAATAACGCCAATTCTCTGGAACCTTCCAACACTCAGGCCGACAATCTATCTTCAAGCTCTAATCCGATTACCTCATCAACTACGAATTTCTTATCTCCCATTCCATCCAGTTCTACAAGCTCTGAATTAAACAGATCTTTACATCCATTACCAGATGTTGGTGCGAACATGGAGAATATTGTCCATTCTGTCACCAATAATTCCTGGCATGACAAAGCGATCAACTATATATTAAGCTTAAAAATTAAAAGTCTTGATACCAGGTTTGCTGAATTAGATGAGGCAATTAATAGATTTATTGTCTCATCTGAGAATACTTTTCCACAAATTGAAATGGACAATATTGTAATGAAATTTGCCGATCTTCTTAATAATAAAAGAATTTAAAAAACTAAGAGACCCTTTGTTCGCAGCCTACATTCTGGTAATCCTTCTAAAAAATCTATAAAGAGATTCTCATATTCCAGAGCTCAGGACATGTTCAATAACTGTCCTCAAAAATTGGCAGAGACAATTATTAATAACGACGACTTCATAACGACTTCTAGAGATATGCAGCCAATAGATGATTTATACAAAGTATACAAACAGTTATGGTCTGATAATAAAAATGATGGAGAATCCCTTGGTGGCCCCAATATAGTCATTAAATCTATTGAGGAGTGTCTTCCTTTAATCTCTAATAGAGAGATTTTATACAAAATAAAGAAAATTAAAAGTAAGACCTCACCTGGCCCTGATGGAGTCACCAAGGCCTCCATCATGAATGATATCTGTATTTTATTATCAAAAATATACAATGCCATACTCATTAGTAATCGGTATCCAGTTAGCTGGAAAACCAATAAAACAATTTTTATTCCCAAGAAGGGAGATCTTAAGTCCAATTCTAACTGGAGACCGATTACCATTTCATCTCTATTGGCTCGCATTTTCTCTTCCTTACTATGTTGTCGTTTACATAATATAATCAAACTATCAGAACGTCAAACAGGGTTTAAAGCAGATACCAGTACATTTACTAACATATCGTTGGTTAATGAAATCATAAACATTAGTAAAGAACAAGGTGGTACGCTTGCCCTGATTGACGTATCAAAAGCATTTGACACTATTAATCACTCTGCCATATTTAAAGCTCTTCATCGTGAAGGTGTTAATCCGTGGCTTATCTCTATAATTAAAAATATGTACTCCGTGTGTTCTACCACTTTGTATAATGTCTTAGCATTAGAGATGCAGAGAGGTGTTAAACAGGGGGACCCTCTCTCTCCTCTGCTATTCAATACTGCCATTAATGGAATTATTAAAAATATCAATCAATCACCCGGAGGCATCAGCATTGGCAATGTTCAATTTAATACCTTAGCCTTTGCTGACGATTTAGCCATTTTCGGAAAGACACCTTCAGATGTTTCCGAGATTCTTTTCAAACTGAATAATGCTCTTACCAAGATAGGCCTTAATGTATCAGAAACCAAGTCTAAATGTTTTCAGATAATTAACAAAAATAAGACTTGGTATATTCAGGATCCTAAGATTAAAATCAATAATTCCTTAATTAAATTCAGCGATCCTGATTCTTTATTAGCCTATCCTGGGAAAGACATAAATCCCTGGGCTGGAAGAGTTGGTAAGGCATTCCATGATAATATAATTTCTGCAACAGAAGGGTTAGCCAAACTATAACTTAAACCGTGGCAGAAATTAGACCTTTTTAACAGTTATATTTTACTTAAATATCTATATTTGGCAATACTTGAACCCCCCCTCAATCTCTTTACTAAATAATATTGATAACAAATTGAGGGGGATCTTTAAGAATATTTTTCATATACCTATGCAAACTGCCACAGGGTTTTTCTACTGTAGGAAGCGAGATGGTGGATTGGGCTTTCCGAGGTTGGCCAATTTAATTTGCTTATTCTTCCTTAAAGCTTGTAATAGATTTCTTGCCTCTATAGATGGTCGACTAAAAGAACATTTTGAAATTGGCAACTTAGGTAAACGGGCGAGGAAGGTTGCTTCCGATATTGGCTTAGAGTGGCCATGCAATTTAACACAAATTAACAAACACAAGATTGAACTTAAAAATGAAGAATTCGATCTATGGTCATCTTGTGATACCCAGGGGAAAGGAGCAGGCTCATTCTATGCTAATCCCCTGGGCAGTGCATGGTTGCTCAAGCCTTATATACTTTCCCCGTCCCGATTTACTGAGGCGATCAAACTAAGAACCAAAAACCAAAACTGTAAAGTTGTAGAGGCGCGGTACAACCCGCATATTAACGTAAATTGCCGAAACTGCCATCTCGCCCCTGAGACCGCTGGACACGTATTGGGCTTATGCACCTCCACTAAGCCAGCGAGAATATATATGCACGACAATATTGTCAAAGACATTATTGAATCTATAAAAATCAAAATGCCTGAGGCTACTGTTTTAGCCGAACAATCTTTCAAAATTAACGAGAAATTCGCCCTAAAACCTGACATTGTTGTGCTGAACAACGAAAAAGCTACAATTATCGATGCCACAGTCAAGTATGAGGACAGCAACTCGCTCTCCCTGGCCTATATAGAAAAGGAAGAAAAATATATCTTAAAAGATCACATTAAACTTAAATATCCTAATGTCACCGAAGTGGAGGTACAACCTTGCGTGTTTGGCTCTCGTGGCTCAATCCCCCCAGAGACAATAACATTCTTTAAGTCCTGGGGTTGGAGTAAAAGAGCCTTAGAAAATGTCTCCATCTTTATTATTAGAACGGCCATAAATGTATTTAACGCCTTTAGAGACTATTCTAATAATTAAAATTTTTTATGCATGATTAATTTATTATCATTTTTATATTGTTAATTGCATGTTAAGTTTGTGATGAAATTTATTACTATATATATTTATATTATCCTCTAGCTCTCTAGGCGAATTTTCTAAAATAATTCTTTAATTGTCTTTTGACATCATCCTCAATTATAATTAGTATTTGTTTTAAACCACGGACGTTGAATCCGGAAGTTACGCAATTGGGTTAGTAAATAGACAAATGCCCCGTCATCTAATTAGTGACGCGCATGAATGGATTACCCAGAGATTTCCAGAGGGACTGTTGCACTGACATGAAAATAGCAGATGCTAATAGGAATCTTACCGATCGTACTATCACCGCACGGAAGTGAAGAGCAGAGGAAGAGCCCAAAGAAGCTACCAAAATAAAAGGATAGAAAGTTTGAGCCAAGAAAGGAGAAGCTTTCGTCTCGGCGTTGGAAACCGACTTCAAGAGAAAACTTTTCGTTGGGACAACTAGCGTAGAAGATACGTTAAATCGGCTTGTCGAAACACAGACGTTACAAGCAATCACATTATCCATAACAAGAGGAATTGGATTTGGGATATTACATCTAACTTATGTTTCAACATCGTATGAACAAATTCAAATACCGAATATTTACTTAATGCATCACATGTACTTAGGAATGCATGAGGCAAAATTAGACATCATTCAAGAAGATTATCCACTAGCGCTTAGAGTTCTCGCACATCGCGATTCCGAGGTTGCGGAAGAAGCAGGAATGCATACCAAGAGAGAAGAATAGAACACCTTCGAGAAACCAGAGGAACTACATTCAACGCTTATTTGGACCATCAAAGATTGCACGTTGGCGAGTCATCGGCCAATGACATGCTTAGTAAATTGGCTGAATCCCAAACCCTGCAGGCAATCACTTTGTCTATTACCATAAGGGGTATTGGTTTAGGACTATCGATTACTACCGGAGGTGTAGTGCTACTGGAAATATCCACAAATATTGGAGCTAGTCAAGCTAGCTCCTTCAGAACGGCTTGAAGGACAGTTGACGTTGCTGGGTGAGTTACCCAGATGGTTGGATTAATAGTGAACGCCGTTTTATGTGAGTGGATCAATTTGGTAATGATGAGTTCATTTGCTCGTGATAAGATAGTAATGGGAGATGACTCATTGCAATCTCTGTGGGAGCCATTTAGATTGAAAGAGGCTGCTCAACTGATGCAGTCTATCAAGACGGAGATAAACATGGAAAAATCTCAAATAACTGAACTTGGAACAATGAAGTTTCTAGGATACCATATTGGAAATGGTACACCAAAGACGGAGCATGAAGACTACAAATAGGCATGACGAGACACCCGGGGGTACACATTTCGAGATAGAATTAATCGCAACACTTAGTACCGATCCCTGTGGTACGCCGTTCTCTTTAACGAAAAGGTTCGAAAGATCCGAGCCAACCCTTACTCGGAATACGCGATCTTTCAAGAATTCCTTAAGAAAGAGTGGTAGGCATCCACGTATATTCCAGATGTGCAGAGTATGTAGCAACCCTGCCCCACAACACGTATCATAAGCCTTTTCGAGGTCAAAAAATATTCCGACTGTTGGACAGTTTTTAAGAAATCCGTTCATAATCCGTGTCGACATGGACACAAGATGATCCACTATTGAACGGCGTCGTTGAAAACTGCACTGGATGTTATTAAGTAGGTTGTGCGTTTCCAGCCACCATACAAACCGCCCATTTATCAAGCGTTCCATCACCTAGGTGTTGTTTTTCTGCAATAATTGCCCTCTTTAAATCGCCAGTTTGAGTTGCGATTTCGCGCCTAGGTGCCGGCTAAGCTACATCTGCGCTTAACCACCAGACCTACTGACCGACGGTTGGCGAGTACGCAAGAGCTCCCGGGCTTCCGAGGACACCCTCTCCCGAACTTGGATCGCACGCTCCTCTATAATACGGGGACATTCTCAAGAAACTCGATGGATGTTCACAACTGCAGTTAATGCATGCTGGAGGTCTTGTACATGCATCTGCATACAAGACGCCTCCGCAGCTGACACAAGTAAGTACACCCTTACAAAAGTCACTAGTGTGACCAAAGCGCTGGCACTTATAGCATCTCAAGGGGTTAGGGATATATGGTCTCACCTCTATTGCTTCATACCCTGCGTTTATCCTATGAGGGAGGTCAATCCTATCAAAGGTTAGAAACGGGGTACGAGTGGGCACCAATTCCCTGCGCTCAAGTCGTTGCACGCGATACACTGCCGACACACCTTGGTCTTTAAGGTTCTCTTGAATCTCTTCGTTGGACATACCGTCCAATGCACGTGTGTTTACAACACGTCGCGAAGAGTTCAGGGACTTACGCACCATGAGGCTATTCGGATAGCTGCCTAGCATTGTAGCTTTCAATATCGCCGCTGCCTGAGTGACGCTTTGTGCTTCAACCAAGAGCGTACCATTTCTCGACTTTACTGCACCATATACATTTTATATTATTGTCATGATATAATCAAGAAAGCCATGCAAGAATACTGTGTCAATATCGATCTACTGAAAATGCTTTAAATAGTATAATTGAACTTGTTAATGGTGATAGAAGGAGCATTAAGAAGGTGCAAGAAGTTATTCTTGAACATGTCCGTAAAGACAAAGAATCAGACTACTTTAGGGCTGTTTCAGAACAAAATGTTTATGATCTACAACCTACTTTTTTCCAAGCTTCTTCCTCAGATGTGACAAAATCTGTAGTAAAGGAAACTAAACATGTAGTGGTTTTAACTCCTAAGGACCAGAATAAAGTTGCAGACAGTTCGCAAGCTTTGCAATTAATGCGAACAGGCAAAATCAGTTACAGTTAAAGGTACCAAGAAAATTAGAAACAAAGCTGTTATATTAGAGCTTCGATCCAAAGCGTAATGTAAAAGGCTTGCTCAAGACATGGAATCAAATCCAGAACTGAATATCAATATACTTGATAAGTTAAATCCCAGGCTTATCATTCACGGTATTGAAGCTGATTTTCCTGAAGATCAATTAATTGAATCTAGTAAACAAAATCCAAGAATCAAACAGTGACTTCTAGATTCTTCACAATACATCAAAAAGGTATTTATTAGAAAGACCAGGAAAGGAGATTCACAATATGCCATGACTGAAACTTCTCCTACCCTCTATAAGGCAGCGAAACAAGAGGAGAAACTGTGTATTGGATACTTACGGTGTTCAGTGTATGACAATATTCATGTGATGAGATATAATTAATCTGGCTTCGGACACATGGCTGCTGTCAATCATTTAAACATTGTTCTTACTGCGCAGAACATGATACTAAAACATGACCCAAAACAGGTATTGAATGCATTAACTGTAAAAACTTTAATAATAAAATGATAAATAAGAAAACTAATTTTACTGGATCCTATATTAACCATTCTGCTAGCTCTTGACTGCCCAGCCTATAAAAATATTGTGGAAATAGTAAGATCGAAAACGAATTATGGCCGAACTCCATATATATCAATATAATTTACATAAATCAGTACTACCCACTGAAGAGCTAATATCTAATCACTGCTCCAGCACAGATTTTTGCACAAACTACTCAATTATGAAAGTTCTTGGTGTACAAGAACCCAATACAAAAGAAAACAGAATAACAGGATTTAATTTACCAACTTGTACAAGTGACAATAGCCGAAGAATACGTGCTGGCATCATTAGTGAATATCAAAATATTATAAAATTAAGTCAGCTTTGTTCTTTCGATTGTGTCCTAGTTAATATAGCTATTGGTGGAATGAATATATGTGTGTTCGATATACTGTGATCCTGACAACAATACAGAAAATGATCTTAACTTACTGACTCAAATATTAATACTGTACAGGGGAATACGCTAATTATTGTGGAAGACTAATTCGAAGCACACTGCTTGGAATAGCCCCTTTACTGATTCCCGTGGAAGAGCAGTGAATGACAGTGTAAACAATCTGTATATACTAAATGAAGGATATACTCCAACTTTTCGAAGAGGAAATTCTACAAGCTTTGTTAATATCAGTATGCGTAATTTGCTTATGCTCCCACATGTTACTTCATGGAATATAGATAATACCCTCTCAGACCATAGCCTTATTACGATAAAACTTAATTTTAATCATACTGTCAACACTAATCAACAATAACTAACACGTTTATAAAGAACTAATGTGCTTTGGTCACATTTTCATCTTGCAGCTAAAAAAAGTTTTGACCCTCTATTGGATGACTTGAAAAAAGTGAACCCCACACTCTTGAATAACTTCGTATATAAGTTAACGAAGTGTATTTTGGTCATCTGTGACTCGCATCTCCCAAAAATAACACAACACTGTAAAAACCAATGGTGGAACTCTGAGCTTGCAATAATGAGAAAACGAGTGCTGGCGAGTCATCGAAGATTCAAACATGCCAAATGCGAGCTATTGCGAATTAAATATGGAAAGACGTACTTTATGCTAAGAGCTGAATATAAAAAAATGATCTTAAATACGAAAGTCACCAGCTGGAAAACATTCTGTACAGAACAAGTCAATCCATGGGGCATTGTGTATAAATATACGCAGAATTCAAAAAACTTAAATAATACTTTAACAACGTTAGACTGAAAATGGGTACAGTGCTAACGCAATAGAAACTGCAAATGTATTATCGAGCAAACTTTCCCAGATGATACGGAAGATGACCACCAAAGAAGGATCCGACATGAGGTGGAAACTGAACCTGATACATCGGATGACTTTCATTTTACTTATCCTGAGGTGGAACGTATAATATTAAAACAAAATGACCGTAAAGCTCCAGGACATGATGCTTTCAGTGCCAATATAATCAAACATGTGCATTATACACATCCAACTCTTAGCGAACATTTACAATAAATGTCTAGAATTAGGTGTGTTCCCAAGTCAGTGGAAAATTTCAGTTGTGAAAATTATACACAAAACTCATTTACAGACCAATAAGCCTGCTACCTCTGATAGGCAAATGCCTAGAAAAACTTATAATTGATCATGTAATGTATCATTTACTAAAACATGGCTCAATTAGTGATCTTCAATTTGGTTTTATGGCTCAAAAATCAACTGAAACAGCAATTTATAAGGTACTAAACTGGATGAAAAATGTATACCTAATTAAACAACCTGGTGTTTTAGTCTCTTTAGATGTAACTGGTGCTTTTGATCATGCTTGGTGGCCTAGATTTTGCATCAATTGAAAACTAAAAAAATGCCCAAAAAATATTTATATTTTAATCATGAATTATTTTAGGGATCGCAAATCCTTGCTTACTGTAAGTGGAGAAACCATCACAAAAGAAGTTACACGCGCTGGCCCCAAGGATCTGCGCGTAGTTCAGGTTTTTCGGTTATACTGTATGATCTGTTACAGCAACAACAACCGTTAGATAGTAGTATTTTTGCTAATGCAGATGATGCTTTACTACCTTTTAAATCAAATGATGCTAAATTCCTTGAAGAAAGAACTAATCAAGCACTTTAATACTCATGGGGAATTAAAAATAAACTTACGTTTAATCCCTACAAAAACCTTGGCGATGATTGTCACCAGAAGAAAAATGGAGCCCATTACTCTTACCATGAATAACGTCGACTTGAAGGTGGTAACTACAGTAAAATACCTTGGCATCACACTGGATTGTAAATTACCATTCCGACCACACTTTGATTATATTGCTGAAATAGTCAGGAAGCTCCTTGGTGCCCTCGCAACAACAAGGCCCACCTGGGGTCTGAATACTAGTATTCTTAAAATTATATATCAAGGTGCTGTAGTGCCCCTAATTTTGTATGATGTATCTGCATTCCAGGATGTTCTTAATAAAAAATGGGCAGTTAAAAAACTTGCACAAATTCAAAGGGGATTCGTGGATATCGTACAATCTCCACTGATGCAGCTCAGATTATAACTAACATTGAACCTTTGGCTCTCACTGGTTTATCAACAGCAACTATTACGAATTTAAGACATGAATGTGAATGTACGATTTATGTGTCTCACTTAAAACTACAAATCCCAGAGCATCCTACCACAGCAGGACACCCATCAAGTTTTGTAACCTGTTTAAAGGAAATATGTAATTTTCATGATTATTACATATATACAGACGGTTTGCGTTTCCAATTGGAAGAGAACATATCTGTAGTAGGATGTGCTTTTGATTACAAAAACCAAATGGAACTTAACGCACTCCATGTTTAAATTGTCACCTGAAAGTTCTGTATTCCAGTCGGAGCTCTTAGCAATTAAAGAAGCTATAAAATGGTGTACTGTTGATGGGAATAGTGCCCGAATTCTTAGTGATTCACAATCAGCTCTACTTGCTATTAATGATAAATACAATTTAAATTCATTAGCACAATCAGAACCCTGCTTCAAAACCATCCAGAGCATATTTGCATGGGATGGCTTAAAGGACACAGTGGAATTTTAGGTAACAAGAGAGCTGATTGCTTGGCTAAGAATGCTGCAGAATCCAATCTTCCTGTGACATACTCTTTATGTCCTATTTCTAATGTCAGTTGAATCAACATATTCTTGGAAAATGGAACCAGAACCAACAATGGCTAATAACTTCAAATGGAAGTTTAACATTTTTCCCTAGTGAATATGACAGAGGAAAATGTGAAACTCTTGTACCAAATTTTGTTTTGATACAATTTTTAAGTGGACATGGTAAATTTGGTGAATACTTATCATGCTTTCACGTAACATCCAACCCCGAGTGATGTGTGATGAAGAATTTCAAACTGTGGTTCATCTTAGTTAATTGATGGAAATTAATCATTTCTCCACACTAGCCGTATATAGGCTAAGATGTTTGATGGATAGAGTCAACATGAAAAATTCAATGCCATGGCCGGGATTTGAACCACGGATCTCCTGGTTTCCGTCCAGTCGCTCTTAACCTTTGAGCTACCATGGCCGACGTGCCTTCCTGACATTAAATTCTCCAGTTGACTCATATATTTTCCCCGGGAGACCACTAGGGGCTCTCGCATCCGAGATACACCGCTTGTGGCGACTTACTATTGTAAGTACTTAAGTCCCAGGCTTCATCATTTAACTCTTATTATTTTAGTTAATTGATGGCATTGAATTTTTCATGTTGACTCTATCCATCAAACATCTTAGCCTATATACGGCTAGTGTGGAGAAATGATTAATTTCCATCAATTAACTAATATAATAAGAGTTAAATGATGAAGCCTGGGACTTAAGTACTTACAATAGTAAGTCGCCACAAACGGTGTATCTCGGATGCGAGAGCCCCTAGTGGTCTACCGGGGAAAATATGAGTCAACTTGAGAATTTAATGTCAGGAAGGCACGTTGGCCATGGTAGCTCAAAGGTTAAGAGCGACTGGACGGAAACCAGGAGATCCGTGGTTCAAATCCCGGCCATGGCATTGAATTTTTCATGTTGACTCTATCCATCAAACATCTTAGCCTATATATTGCTAGTGTGAAGAAATGATTAGTTTCCATCAATTAACTAAAATAATAAGAGTTAAATGATGAAGCCTGGGACTTAAGTACTTACAATAGTAAGTCGCCACAAACGGTGTATCTCGGATGCGAGAGCCCCTAGTGGTCTACCGGGGAAAATATATGAGTCAACTGGAGAATTTAATGTCAGGAAGGCACGTTGGCCATGGTAGCTCAAAGGTTAAGAGCGACTGGACGGAAACCAGGAGATCCGTGGTTCAAATCCCGGCCATGGCATTGAATTTTTCATGTTGTGGTTCATCTCCTTTTCTGTTGTCCCATTTTTTGGAGAGAAACAAGAATTGATATTCAAGCTAGACTCTCTAGGAACTGAATTTTCTGCTCCACTCACATCTTTGCTAATGAAACCACAACAGTATAAGTACTTCATGATGCTTATAAACTCAGTGTTTAAACGTCTGAAATAGTTTAAATTAATATGCATTAGATTAAAACATCATTTCTTCCTTCTAGTATTTATAAATTTTCTGTTAAAACTGTATATTTTTATGTATCAACTGTAACCCTAATATACCACTGTAAAATAAGGTTCAATAAATCTGGATTTAAAAAAAATAGTCATTATTATTACTAACAACCAATGTTCTATCATGAAGGTGGCGAGACTAGAGTGGGTAAACAATATACACTGCCAGTTTCTTAACCCTTTCACTGATATGGACATCATATGACGTCCAAGTTAAAATGCCCCAAACCGATATGGACGTGTATAGACGTCCTGCGCATACATGCATTTAATGCTCATTTAACGCCAGTTAAATCTTCCTATTTTACAATAAATTTAAATTAGTTCTATATGGGATGTAAACATACACTTAAAGGTTTCTTTTTGAATTGAACACCTCCAAACCGGGATAAACACCCAAGAGCACATCTGCAGATTCACACCAAATAATATTGGTTTCCTTGCGAACTTCTTTTTGGCAACACACTAGACATTTTGGAAACCGTTGCAACTTTTTTGGTTGTGGGTGGTATGCTGTTAGGAAAGTCTTTTCTCTCAAGTATGAGGGGTGATGTCGTGGTCAATTTCTTACCCCTTACCTGTGAGTATTATAATACTCAATTAGGTTACGAGCTATTTATACACACAAGTACAGGTAGATAAAGGTCTTGCATGAATTTACAGCTCTGAAAATTACTAAACAATTGTGCATGGTTATATCCAATGGTATACAAATACTTTTTTTACCATTTAACTGCTTTTCTTAAAGAGGAATAGCCAGTAATAGCTGATCCACATCACCCATATTTGACTCGCCATTTCCCCAAACAATGGAGTAGCTAACATGCCATCTGTACTCCAGTACACGTCACTGCTAACTATATCCTACACATCTAATCACACAACAAATATTCCACATTTTCTACAGTAATATCAGAAGCCTGTACACATCATACGCAAGGTAATTTATTTGCTACATTACGGGGATAAGCCATGGTTAACATTGAAATTTAACAATTTCAAATGTGTCGTTCATTTAGCTCTTGATAGCTATAAGAAGTCACTCTGAACACAGAGTATAAATAATTAAAATACTGAGCGAAAACAGCTGCATAAGGCTACCAGAAACCTTGGTTGAGAAACACTGTATTAACAGATGCTGACAGTTTTCTTCCCAGTGTAACGCAACATATACTCGTATGACTACCGCTTGGTATAGCATAAATAAACTAAACTTGAATCTGAGAAGTCGCTTGCATAGCTAAACATATATACATTGGTTCGTATACACACAAAACTAAATGATTCAAATATTAGGCAAGTTTGGCGCAAATAATGGCTTTTGCTACAGCGAAACAAAGTAGTGAAATTTCGACGATTTATTAATGTAGTCTACTTTATTGTTACTGTAGATGTATACTGCCTTTAATGGGTTTTAAACCAGTTTATGTTTCGTTTAAATAACTTAATAAATATGGAAGATACGGAATAATATTCATAATGCATTTATACAGCATTTAACATTTAAATGTCGGGTTTGTTGGGTATCAGTTTCCGGCCCCTGAAGGGTGTAAATGGCCATCGGCAAAGCGGTTAATGTGTTACGGTATCACTAGTTTGCTTACATATTACAAATAATAATAATAATAGTAATAAGTAAATTATAATGACAATACTAATAAATTTTCTATCATTGGAACCTGGCTATGCTAAAAAGCGTAAACGATACAATGACAATACACACAGCTGGTATGCTATAGTAAGGTTTGTATTCAAACAATATCATGCTTTGGAAGTTGCCAACGCTCGAGCAATGACATGTTGCCCGCCATATTGCTACACCGCTATTGTGCACTTCAACCGAAATTAAACAATCTTGCCTTTAATCATATTTTAATAATATTCCTGACATTTCTTTTAATTACTATTATCACTATTTTATTATTTATATTATTACTATCATCATTATTCATTATGATTAGAACATCACCGCAGCTTCCAAATATTTATTAATAAAGTCCTTATTCATTACTACAATTTTAGAAATTGCGGTGAATAGCAGTACAACACGAATTTCTTATTTCACTGTTATATTATTCCTATTTAGATTATAGATTATGACATGCACATTATGGTGGCTTTGAAATATTTATTGTTAGTCAATACTAAAGTATTAGTAATTACTATGAATGGCAATACAATGAACATTTCTTCATCATTATTTTAATATTTTGTCATTTTTATTTATATTAGGATTACTCATTATGATCAGCACAATATTGTGGCAGCTTCGAAATACTATTAAACATTACAAATAATAAGTACTTGTTACTAAAGTTTTAGGAATTAAAGCGAACAGCAAGATAATATGAATTCCTTCCAAGAAATAAATGCAGCCACTGCCATGCCATGCACATTGACAGTCTGTTTAAACCAGTGTTGCCAAATCAGCCTTTTTAAAGCTAACTATGGCTTCTTTTTCACAGCATCCAGCTAGCAAAACGAGTTAGCTGGTGTCCTGAAGTTTGACTTTCTTCCCTTGATCTTCATGCTGACAATAGGCAAATTATTTGTTAGCATGAATTAAAACAAAAAAGCATAACAATCTAAAGTTTTCCTGTATATGCGTTTCGAACTCTTCAGTATACTCTCACACAAGATAAACACATAGCTGCGAATTATGAACAGTCGAGTTAAAGGAAACGCTGTTGCAGCATACCTTACATCAGATAAGGAGATATCGCAACTTCACAATAATAAATGAAGCTAATTCAAACAAAAGTAGGCGTGTCATGAAAATGAATCAGATGACAATGACTTGTCATTCGCTTCACAAAGTGTAGTAACAGTGTGCCTTTGACTTGAGTGAGTGACAACAAAAGTAAACTTCTGTTTAATACTATAGTGCAGATTGTGAAGTTTTTCCTGTAAGTAGTAACAAACATTTATAATTTTATTGTAATGAAAAACAAAGATAAAGAAAAGAAACTAACAAGAACTTTATTTTCAAGCTAAAATGTATTTGAATAAAGTTCTAAAAATGGACTCAGTTTATATGCATATAGTAAAATATCATAATTTGAATACAGATAAAACAAGCTAAGTACATCTTTAAATTATTGCTGTAGTGAAAAGCACACAGCACACCCTTAAATTTTGATCTTTTGTGATTTCCAGTACCTTAGTTTTTAATAACATCTACTCTCCAGCTACTAAACCCATTAAAACGACGCATTGTACACACATTTAAGGTAAGCAATATCTTGTGAAATAGTCACTTCCTGAACTGGTTAGAAACATAATTATATGACTGATAAGTAAATCAAACCAAATTATTACCCAAAAACTTGACTTCAAAGTATAAAACGAAATGAATCAAGTAATACTACACATTTGTTATAAAATTATGTACCAAAATTGTTTTTTAATACTGAAGACTAAAGAATAAAATATGCAATTCGCATATTGAAATTACGCTAACAAAAATACTAATACATAATTTTCCATCAAAATATTTACTTCATTTTCGTCTGTATAGAAAATGTGAACTTATTGTTTTTGACACAAGCGGAGATATCTAATAATATTATATTATTGCATTCTTTAGTAAGTGTAGCACTACACTAAGATATAGTTCAGCCACAATAATTTGTTTCAGGTAGGGTCAACATGAAAAATTCATTGCCATGGCCAGGATTTAAACCACAGATCTCCTGGTTTCCATCCAGTTGCTCTAACCCCTTGAGCTACCATGGCCAACATGCCGTCCTGACATTAAATTCTCCATTTGACTCGGATATTTCCCCGGGAGATCACTAGGGGCTCTTGCATTGGATAAACAGTTTGTGGCAACTTACTATCGTAAGTACTTGATTCCCAGACTTCATCATTTAACTCTTATTATTTTAGTTAATTGTGGAAATTAATCATTTCTTCACACTAGCGTATATCGGCTAAGGTTTTTGATAGTCAACATGAAAAATTCAATGTCATGGCCGGAATATGAACCACAGTTCTCTTGGTTTCCATCCCGTTGCTCTAACCTATTGAGCTACCATGGCCAACGTGCCGTCCTAACATTAAATTCACCATTTGACTCACTTCCCCGGTAGACCAGTAGATCTCACATCCGATGTGTATAAGGGCGTTCAACTGCAGAGGTTATCAGCACCCTTTAAAGAATTATTCATGGCATAAGCCAGATATAAATGTTTCTAAAACTGTATAAAAGGGTAAATAACCTTACACAAATTAGATGAACAAAACAAAATACAAACACAAAATAAAATGAAATATAAATCTAAAGTGAAACATTCTCTAACCTTGAAAAGAACCTAAACACCTTCTCCACTACTTTGTCATCCGAAGCATTTCTGCAGAGCTGGCCAGCAGCTGCAGAGACATCCTAACATGTTCTTGGCAAAAACCCTATAGCAGCACGTGTCGGACAGATAACGCTTCTTTGCAAAAAGGGACTGCAGCAGGCTCCTTTCTAAATGAAAAACTGGGTAAAAACGCAGTGCCCAATGCGCAACTGAGCCAAACTCACCTCACGACGAAATGGACAGGAGGTAACCCAGGGAATCTGAAGTTCTTTCACAGATCCAAGTTTATTATTGCAGAGTGCAGGCGACTCTTCCTGAGAGCAGGTTTGCACAGCTCTGCAGTATGGCCCTAAAATCTTCAGATGGTACTGCAAACCTGGCCTTCATGGTAGCCGTCTTGGCTGCTTAATCCGCCATTTCATTCTTCCGCAAGCCTACGTGACCAGGGATCCATGCACAAATCACGCTAATGCCAGAAGCGTGTAAAACGTGGAAGTCTTCATAACACAATAAAAATTCTAAAAAACAAGTGCGGATACTAGACAGACATGGTAGATTTATCACATTTAGTCATGCCCAGATCTACGTTGGACGCCCTGCACAACCCAGGAGGGTATGTCCTCTGACCCTTAGAATACATCTTGGGCATTCCACAAGGTGGCCCAGGTTCGATCCCAGGCAACCGCAAAGTGAAATTTGTGGTGGACAACTTGGCACTGGGGCAGGTTTTCTCCAGGTCCTCCGGTTTCCCCTGCCATCTCATTCCACCGATGCTCCATCTACATCTCATGTATCATCAGTGTCGCCACCTGCGGTGCCGTATGTTGTTAAAGCGGGCGTTAAACACTACACATTTCATTTCATTGGGCATTCCAGTATCAAGCTTCCTAAGCAGCAGCTCCAGGAATCAAAAAACAGATGGCTTTGGTTTAACAGAAGTGTTCCTATAACCCACATCCATTAAGGTGTTGAACGGCGTAAATGTTGGCATGCTCTTAAGTCCAGTCATTTTTTTTTTCTTTTTGGTAATTTACGTACTCCAACGTTAAGTCACATCGGACGGTGAATGAATTGGGTGAAATGCTGAAATGAGTACAGGGTCCATGGACCTTAGAACTACCCCACATTCGTCTGGAAGAGAAAACCCCCTAAAAATCCTTATCCAGGTAACTCACCCTGACCGAGATTCGAACTAAGGCCCTCCTGAACATCAGGCAGACATGCTAATGTCTATGCTACTGAGGCAGGCAGTCCACAGCCTTAATTTGCTAATAAGATGTTGCATCTGTGCTGCAGAGGAGGTTCTCAGCTTCAGCATACAGGCTTAAACCGGGGCTTGTTGGAAATGTCCCAACTGCTATACGTATGCCACAATTATGGACTGTGTCTAATCTCATCAGCACAGATGGTCGTCCTGAGCCATAAACGATACTACCATAAACTAAATTGGAACGGATGAATGCGCAATAGTCGCAATAGCACTGTGCGATCTGCTCCCGATTTTCCACTTAGTACACGCAAGATATTTAAAGATCGGTCACATTGTGCTTTCAGTTGTGCAATATGCAATGACCAACTAAGTTTTCTATCAAATACCAATCCAAGGAACCTCGTCTCATCTGCAAACGGTAGTAGATCAGCGCCTAAGCAGAGCCTTGGAGGTAGTCGACTTACGATGCCAGAAGTTAACACAGATTGTTTTCACAGCGGGAATCGGAAGCCGTTTCTTATACTCCAGTTCTTAAGGTTGTCTAAGGTGGCCTGTAAACGACACTCTAAAAAAGGTGTGCGCTGAGATGTACAGTAGATGGCAAAGTCTACAAATACGCATGACGAAACCCCCGGAGATACACATTTCGAGATAGAATTAATTGCAACAGCAAACAACATAACACTTAGTACCGATCGCTGTGGTTTTTTTGTTAATTTTAGTTAATTGATGTAAATTAATCATTTCCTCACACTAGCCGTATATAGGCTAAGGCTTTTGATAGTCAACATGAAAACTAAATAAGAGTTAAATGATGAAGCCTGGGACTCAAGTACTTAAGATGGTAAGTCGCCACAAACGGTGTATCTCGAATGCGTTAGCCCCTAGTGGTCTACCGGGGAGATATACGAGTCAAATGGAGAACTTAATGTCAGGATGGCATGTTGGCCATGGTAGCTCAATGGGTTCGAGCGAGTGCTGCATACCAGGAGATCCATGGTTCAAATCCTGGCCATGGCATTGAATTTTTCATGTTGACTATCAAAAACCTTAGCCTACATAGGTCTACTGTGAGTTAATGATTAATTTCCATCAATTAAAATTATTGTTCCAGGATTTAATGTGCATTTGAAATGCCTCAACAAGTTCCTTACCCACAAATTAAGCAAAGAGGAACAGGTTAAAGATTGGCTCGCTGAAGTTGCGAACAACGCCACAAAGGGTTATTGCAAGTTGTGCCGATGTGAACTTGTTAAGATGTGCTCATGCTAATACAAGAAAGCATTGCACTGCTATGAAACCTTTTTCATCAGCTCGGCAAATGGAACTAAAATACCAGCCCATTATTAAGAATGAGAAAATCAGCTATGCTGAGGAAACTCTTCCAATATTTGTATGCGCACATACTTCTATAATGGCAGTTGATCATCCTGGTGAAGTTTGCCATTCAAAATTCTGACTAATCCAGACCAACATCCGCACATGCACCGTACTAAATGTTGTACTATTAAGAATGTCCTGGCAAGTCACCTCAACGACACTTTGTCAAGATAAAGGTGATTGGCCTTACAGCTTGCTTATTTACGAGTCAATAGACATAAGCATCAGCAAATATTTGGGGATGGTTATTCAGTATTACAGTGAGAACTATGGAGAAGCTTTTTCAACCTTTATGGAACTTTCTAGTCTTCAGCAGATTCTGTTGTATTTTGTATTAATAACACTCTTGCTAACTACAATCTTAAACTGTCTAATCTTTGTGCACTTTGTGTAGATAACACTAGTGTTAACGTAGGCATTGTTAATGGAATTTTATAAGTTAAAACTAGATCTGCCTAATTTAACTTTAACTAATTGTACGATTAATTTTGATGTCACTATTACTGAATTGCTCCAAACACACATACTTTAAGTGTTTGTGTCACTCATTAAAAGTACCTACATTCTGGGATGAGGTATATAGAGAAATGCTACAGGAGAAAACATGTTTAACCAAGTGGCTTCCTTTGAATTCTCTATGCTCGTTCTTGCATGATCTAACGGTGAATCTGAAAGAGTACAGCCAAATGAATATAGTTAAGACAAATCTTCACAACAGACTGTGCTCCGAGATGTTGAATGCTATTCTTACAGTACAAGCTTGGCTTCGAGTGCTGTGAAGAACTATAATCAAATTGGGACAATGGAGTGATGTGTAGGGGAGTCACATCGATGTGTAGATGATTTGGATGAAGCAATTCTAAATGTAGGTTTCACAGACATTTATAGTAATGCAAACCATCTAGTTTAAACTCAATATGTTCATCTTTGTATTTTCAAGCATATACATAATTTAAATAAACTTAAATTCATGGTCAATTAACTGCTTGTTTTGCTTCAGTATCTAATAGATTACATTTTAAGCAAATAAAACGTGTAGCCTCATGTTAAGTAAGAACATGAATTCTGTAATCAATACAATTCCAAAAACGGCACAATTGTTTCATTTCGGCTTTTTTTTTTTTCGTAGAGGTATTTAGTTTATTTGGTTAAGGGTTTGGGAACAGGTTTAAACCCAATAGACGAACTCCTGCCAAAATTCAATTTCACGTGAGAATCATTGCCTCTGCCCCAATGTTTTATAATTAATGATAAATATAGGGATGGCATCCAAACGTTGAGGACGGTCAAATAATGAATTTCTGGCACATTTGAATAATACTCCTGTACAATTTTTCACTTTAAATACACTAATTTATAGCAGAAACAGTGATAATACGTGCCGCCATTACGAACACGCTAGGAATGGAAGCCATTATAAGCGAAAGGGGAATTGTATGCAGGAGAACTGGAATTTTTGGATCTAAGAAAGATTCCTCGTTCAAGCTTTGCTGCTTACAGCCCTCAATATCAGATACGCATTGTCGCATAGGGCCCTCCCTATATTTCGTTGGGCATATTTGCCCATTACGTGCATTTTGTGAATAAAGGAACGATGTATCTGCAAATTACCATTTCGGTACCATGATCGACGAAACTACTTTAATCACTACAAGTTTACCTGGAATAGCTTGTGATTAGTCATGTAAATCCAACGCATACCTCACTAAATACTTTCTCTGGAACTATACTTCACGATAAACTTTAAATAGCAGTCATTCCCTTTAGAACGCAGCCATATTAAGATGCACATATTATAGACGCCGAAAGAGTTGATTCCATTCATCTTAATACGATGATCTTCAGCAATCATTAGTTATCTGGGGCATACTTACATACGTTTCCTTTCGTTCACACACTTTTCAAAAGCTCAAACGTTACTGCTTACCACATATCATCTGATGCACGATCTCACAAGTACCTGTTGCCTTTGTGCTCACATAGGCTCACTAGCCAATTCGTGCTCTTGTGAAGGGGGTGGAGTCGCACTACCGACTATCACATTCGATTGGTAGCTTATGATCAGAGAGTTTCTACTTTCATCCACGACTAGATCCGTTGCCAAAGAGATGCATGGTGTTTTTAAACAAACACACTTCTGTTTGTGTTTTGGTTCACATCGCATCTTAGCACTATTGTATTCTCAATTGTATTTAGTATGGTTCCAAGCGTTACTCCTGCTACATAAAACTTATAATCTTCAGTTCCGTAGAAATATTTCTTTTATTTTCCTTAATTTTACCAATTAGCGGAAGAATACATTCCACCCAAAAATTCCATGTTTAGAATTTTCGTTTTAAGGCACCTTGAATTAAATAAAGCATTTTTTCTTTCTTTACTGCATATATAGCAAGAAATAGAAGTATTTTATTCCACCCAATAAAATATATATGGATATTTCCCGTAAATGGGTATATGTTATGTTACCTACTCCATAAATACAAAATTTAAAAAAATAAAATATGCATTTTTTTCACTACTGGTAGGACTACAATCTACCCAAAAATTCGACAAGATTTCATTGAAACATGTTTTCACATCTTTTGAAATTCCTAATCGGTCCGCATGTTTGTATGTGAACAAAATATCGATATCTTACAAACGAAATATCAAATAGTACCGAACTTAATATTTACGTGATGTTTACGTTAAGCATTTTAACTATGTACCACGATTTTCAAGAGGAAAAAAAATCAGTTACAGCGATTTCTATTACAATTTCATACTTTCATGACAGGCGAAAGTACATCTAATTTATTTGGAACACCCTTAATTCAGGATGGACAGGCAGAAGAAATACATTATCTTCCTTCATATAAATGTAGACCTCATCACACCTACAACTTTTATCGAATACTTCTTGGGATGTTCAGAAATTCCCTGTTATTTGTTAGAACTATCCAAACCATACCCTTTATTCATTTTGCCATATAAGAAGACCCGTCAGATAAGTAAATGACCTGGCCTCTAGCATCACTGGAGCACAATTCACGTTATACGCAGATGATACCAGCGTACTAATAAAAGTATAAGACATAGAGGAACTAAATACCAACACTAATTATGTTAATAAACAAATTACAAATAGGTTCCTAAGCAATAACTTATTAATTAAAGAGAATCAACTGTTTCTTTGTACTTTCAGCATCGTCAAAACAATGACAAGGTTCCAGTAGTCAATTTTGATAAAAAGAACATATCTTTACAATCAGAGATAACATTTTTAGGCATAACAGTAAACTAAAACTTAAAATGGAACTCGTATATTGAGATGTTATTGAAAAAGCTCAATAAAGTATGTTTTGTACTAAGACAAGCCAGAGAAGCAGTAAACAGTATGGAAGTGAACTATGGGGAAATACATACAAAACAAAATTTGCAAAGAATTTATTAGGTATCTAGGTGTTTTAAAGATTAATTAATCTTGCAAAAGCACCTTCATACTACTGAAAATACTTACACTACCAAGTTTGTTTATCTACAGAACCACTATACTTACTGCAATACAAGTTTCCCATGGAATGGAATCCATATCAGATGTTCACACATATAACACCAGGAACAATCAATTATTAAACCTTCCCAGAACCAGATTACATTTGTCAAAAAAGTACAAAGTTATATGGGAGCAAAGTTTTTAATGCACTGCTGGAACATCTCAAAGCATATGACAATTACAATATTTTCAAGAACAGCCTAAAATACTATTTAATAAATAAAGCTTGATACAGAATTGAAGAATTCCCAAATTTTCTCAGCTTTCAAATTAAATCCCTTTGGTATCATCATAGTATTCCATTAGCAATACATTTTTGTTTCACCTACTGTATCTGCTATATTTGTGCATATTTTATAGGCTTATCCATGACGTAATTGTGTAAATATATAGTTACCTCTAGCTTAATACTTGTACATATTGTATATATAGTTTATGTATCTTTCTTATGTTCTTCTGTATTTGTACTCGCTACATGGACCTTTATATCTCATTACTCAATCATACCTGACATGGCTCAATTGTGATATCATTGCACTGACCAACAATGATGATGATAATAAAGGTGAAGATGGTCTGGGGATGTATTTCTAGCCATGCAGTAGGTCCTCTGGACTTTCTAAACGGTACTGTTAACACAGATGTCCACACAAGCATCCTTGAAATCAAACTTATACCCACAATAAAAGACCACTTTGAAGGTGTTTCCAAATGCATTTTGCAGGAAGACTTCACTCCTTGCCACAGAGCTTTCATGGTGAATCTTGTGATTAATTTATGTAGCAAACATGAATCATACAATATTTTTGGATACTTATCAAATATTTCTCATTTTTAAGTAAAATCCTTGCTTAAACAACATGGGGTTTAAATGTTAGAATGGCCTGGAAATAGCCCTCACCTCAATCCTATTGGAAGTTTATGTGAATGGCTATTACCAAAAAGAAGCCACGGAATAAACTAGAACTGGTGGAAACCATTGTGCGAGTGTGGTATCATGAACTGAGCAAGGCGTTCATTAAAAAAATTAATTCTTTCAATGACTTCAAAATGCCAAGCAGTAATTAAATGTGTGGTGGAACAACCAAGTACTAAATCACAAGAACACATTGTCAGGGAATTGTCCATTTAAAAACACTAAAATCTGTTATGAGAGAACGTAAGATTTCACGGCCGTAGTCCATAATACAATTGGCTGTTTCCAGGCTGTTTTGCCGTGGTCTGTTGGAGTAAGAACCAAACGTTTCCTCCACAACTACGGTAGACATCATCAGTGGCGCGGTCGAAGCTTTCTTGCACAGAGTTTGGTTGCGTCTGAAGCGATCAGAGGTCCAGAGGTAGTCCTGGTCGGGCGGGGCAATTTCTCTTTTTCCCCGTCCGGGTGTCTTCTGCCGCAGTACCTAGCCGCGTTGCGGCTTAACTTGCGAAGTGAGTCAGGAATGATTTTTATTGTTCTGCTGGGGTTAACTGAAGCGTTCACAGCAGCATAGAGGTCGTTGAAGGGGGTCCTCCTCCGCGAAGGAGGATCCTTCGACTGTTGCCATTCCGGGATTGGATCCCTTACTGACATAGAGCTGGGGATTCAATTAATGGATGGTGATCAGATGGTGGTGTAGTTTTCGTTTTTGGGATTGTTTGTGTAGTTCAGTGAACGTGTTTTTCTTTGTATTTTGGTATGGTTATTTTCGTGATTATGGCGGTCCTAACACAAGTCTGGGTCTTTTATACGTTTCTCCGGGTTCGAGGTCATATTCCCCGAGGCCGCGGATTAGATGGTTGAAGCTGTCAGGAAGCTAAGCATAAAACCTGCGGGAAAGTTGCAGGATATGATCTGTCAATTTAGGAAATTTGAGATCAGAATGGATGTTATCGTTGGGAATGTACCAGTGGGCATGAGTTGCGGTACGGAGATAGCGGTTTTGTAACACTTGTAATTTGTACAGGTGTGATTTAGCGGCGTTACCCCAGACTTAGCAGGCATATGTTAGTGCAGGTCTCAGAACCTGCCTGTATAGGAGGATCTTGTTCCTCAACGCCATTGTTGATTTTCTGTTGGACAGTGCATACGTCATTGCCATCCTTCTGCTGACTTTGTTTACCAGTGCTGTGATGTGGGGCTTCCATGTTAACTTCATATCTAAGGTGACCCCTAGATATGTCACTGAGTTGGACAATGACACTTGTTCTCCTGCTATCCGGAGATTAGGGACATCTTGTAGATTCCTTCTGCTAAATGTTATAGCCTCTGACTTGGTAGCGTTAACCTTTAGGCGCCAGGTAATGAACCATGCGGGCAGCATATCGGCATATGTATGTACCCGCTTCACCGCATAGGTGTGATGTTTGGAAGCCGCCGTCAGAGCTGTATCGTCTGCAAACAGATATAAGTGCATCCTCTATAGGTTGGAAGAGTATTAATGAACGCAAGGAATAACAAGGGCCCCAGAACACTGCCTTGGAGTACCCCTGCATTTATGGCGTAAGGTTGAGAGTTGATGTCGTCCCTGGCAACGACAAAAGATCGGTTCTTTAGATAGCTATGGATAAGATGGATTAGATATGAAGGGAGGTCGTAGTGTATAAGACGGTGGAGAAGGCCTTCGTGCCACACTGAGTCGAAGGCTTTGGAAATATCCAAGAATAGGGCTGCAACATAGTGACGGTTGTTGAAACCTCTTACCACTTCGTCAACTATGCGAAGGAGCTGGTGGGTTGTTGAGTGCTGACGCCGGAAACCAAATTGTTCTGGTCGCAGGACCTGGTGACGGTCTGGCAAGGCCTGTAGACGCTGCTGGAGGACTTTTTCGAATAGCTTACTGATAGCTGGGAGAAGACTGATTGGCCGATGACTATTTAGCTCTTTCAAGTTCTTTCCAGGCTTAGGGAGTGTAATGATTCTAGCATGTTTCCATGCTCCTGGAAAGTGGACTAGTTTGAGCAAGCTGTTGAACAGATGAACCAATAACAAAATCCATGATGCAGGTAGGGCTTTGAACGCTGCATATGGAAGAATGTCCTCTCCTGTAGCTTTATATGGCCGGACAGATTGGATGATGCTCCTGACTTCCATGACGGAGGAGAAACTGACTTCTTGAACAGCTCGTGGAGTTGTTAGATAGTTTGCTACCGCGGCTTCGATTTCATCCGATAGCTCAGCATCCTGCGATGCTGCTGGATGGAACGTGGAGGCTAGGTGTTCAGCCATCAACTGGACCTTTTCTCTTGCTGACGTGGCTACTATTGCTCTATCGATTAGCGGAGGATCGGATGTTGGTATTCTAAGCAGTGCTTTAGACATCCGCCATAGAGATGTGTCTTCAGGATTGAGAGAGCTGAGTCTACGTTCCCACTCTTCGTTGCTGTATTCAGCAAGTTCTAACATGAGTTGGTGCTGCAGTCTGTTCCACTCTCTTTTGTACAGCGGACTACGGGAGTTCTGGTAACGTCTCCTTGCTTTATTTTTGTCTGCAATGAGGCGTCTTATCTGGTAAGGTAAGGGCTTCTGTGCACTGATTGCAGTGCGGCGAGGTGGGGTAGCTTGTAGCATAACTGAAGCCATAGTGGTTGTTATGTCTTCCGCTAGGTTATTTGCCTCCCTTGTGGTGTTGCAAGGCCGAAGTTCTGCTGGTAGCTGTTGCATTAACACTGTGAATTTGTTCCAGTTCGTGAGAGGAGGATTGGGAGTTTTCGGTGGACTTCTAGCAGTTGCCCTGACTTCGTAGAGGAAAAGCAAGAGATAGTGGTCAGAAGATAATTCTGGTATCGATATGACCTTTGGATGACCTCTGATGTTTTTGCTAATATAGCTATGTCCAGCCAGTCAGGTGGGCGGCGATCTCCGTAGGTTATGGTGGGTGATTGTGGGGCGAGCGCTGTTAGGTTATGCCGCTCTAAATACCTCTCTAGGACAGAACCTCTCTGGTTTCCTATAGTGGAGTTCCAAAGAGGGTCCTTAGCGTTTAGGTCTCCCATAGCTATTGTAGGGGTACCATCAGAGAAAATAATGTCCACTCCCGGTCTATTATAGGTCTACCCGGTGGGATGTATAATGAGAATAAGTTGGGTGGTTCTCTGTTTGTAGCCACTTGTATTCCAGTGGCTTCGAGTCCTCTAGTAGGTGGAATGTGAAGTCTGTGGTGAGTGACTGTACGGCTAATGTAGATTGCCGTTCCACCATATCCGTCAGCTCTGTGACTCCTGTGACATATCATCCCAGGGATAGTTGCTTTTTGGTGATTGGAGAGATGTGTTTCCTGCACCAAGAACACTTGCACCTTGTTGACGGTTAGGAAGTTGGTGACTTCTTTAAGTTTGTTTTTGAGGCCATTTGCGTTCCAGGAACACACTCTAAGGCCAAGTAGGTTGGTAATTATATTTTTACTGCCCGCCATATTTACTCATAAAGAAGAATACGGTGTGCGTCAAAATAGTTGGAGGGGGAATATTTGCTGGTCTGCTCGCAAGTGCATCTCCTAGGACCACTGCAAAGTCAGCCTACAGGTTAAGAGGAATGTTGCCCATGAGGGTGAGAAATTGAGTGTCTGGTATAGGAGCACTCAGTTGCTGTCTGTGGTTGACTTGACTTGTGGGCGGTGTGAGCCTCTGCTGAGCCGTTTGTCTGGTTGTTGGTGGTGCTGTTCTTTGCCAAGTAGCAGTTTTGTTGCTATCAAGGGCAGTGTTGTTTGCAGGTTTGCCCTTGATAGCTTTCATTTGACGATTGCAGTGCAAATCGATATGTTCTCGTTGCAATTCTGATGGAACATTATCAACATCTGTAGAGTAAGGCCCAGCAAATATTTGGAAAATTGGCTCTAATTGCACGACGTCTTGAAATATTTTTGAATTCTTGGTTCAAGTCTCTTAATATTTGAACATATTCTTGAAAGACCATGACCTGAACAAACTTCTGCGCTGTTGAGAGCTTTGGGAAATGTATGATGTTCATTGTGGTTAACTGCCCTTCCCATATCTATAGTTTCATTTGAATGCTCTGATAATATCACTTTGTGAATAAATACCTGTGCAACTTCGGAGGTGATACTTGTAATATCCTACTAAAAGTAATGTCACAGACAACAGATGAGTTTCTAAGAAGTAAAATTAAATAATAAAGTAAATATTGATTTTTTTGGTAAAAATTATGTCTCTTACAGCCTAGTTCTTAAAAATGTAATACATTAAACTATTATGTGACCTAAGTTTCCTTATTCTTAATTACTATTTGTATTATTATTCTGTTAATTACTACTGCATTACTTTAATCACTATTGTATTATTTAACTACTATTGTATTATTTAATTACTATTGTATTATTCATAATTGTATTACTCATAAGAAATGTATTATTCTTATGGGTACAAATTTCACGAAGCCATGAATATTGTATATTCCTAAGGTGAATAAAACTATCTATCTATCAATCTATAACATAGAAACACTCTTCCTATGATGTCATAAATCTAGGAGTGGATGTCCTCCGTGTCACATTACATTCTCCAACCGACATTATGTTTACGAAAACAAACCGCAAGAGACGAGACAACACTTTTTTTCCAATTCCGCGTCTTGTCTCAAACTGAAATCGCACGGCACTCGTGGCAGTGCACAGTACTGCGTCATTTGCTGTAGCACAAACTCGATCCACTTGGTGACCGCTGCCATACACCTTCATCTGTCACACGGGATAAGCTAAGGTGTGCGGCCGGAAAATCGATCCACGTACCAAACGCTGGTCAATCCATATGATATAGTTGATAATTTGTTTTCCCCTAAGAGGCGGATTCCCATGACATGTCACATTTTCAACGAAGCCTATAATCTGAGTTTCAAGAAAGTAAAAAGCATATGCACATGTTCTGATGAAAATTATGTAACTTTTATTGAGTCTTAGAAGTCATATCTCTCACTTTTTCATAACTTTGGTGTTATCTATGTTTATTTTTATGATAGTCATATTTTAGCCTTATTTGGGGGATTATTATAGTGCAGTGAGTAGGCATTAGAAATAAAATAAACGAACATTATGTCTGTATAAAAGCCATCAGCAGCGCTGCTGACGTATTTTTGAACGTGCCCTTAGCAGGTAGCAAACGTTTTATTCATACTTTTGTTTATATAAAGAACTGTGAAGTCAAGAACCCTTTGTTTATCTTACTAGTTACATCGTCATCTTTTATTATTTTTTTTATTTTACGCTGTTCCATTTTTTATTTTGTTATATATTTGATTATTCATCAATGGGAACAATGTCATTTTCTTAGGTAATGGGAAACGGAAGATTGGGTAATGGCCCGGGTGTCTCAAAACAATACATACTTTTTCACCTCATTTACAGATACATATACAGATAGCCATTTTATAATTTTATTTGGATTCAGACTGTGTTAAAATTATACTTATGGTGAAACCTTCATATTAAATTCCTTCTCTTCTTTACATGCGTAGCAGAGAAAATGAAAATATCTAATTTAGATTCCGGGAGTCATAAAATATGCATCTTTCGTTCAATTCTCGATTTGGAGTTTTTCGGTGGAATGCTTCTTTGGCTAATTGCTGTTGTAGTAGGGATAGTAGGAGGCAAAGATTTCTTCCAAATTCCTGTTTTGTATAACAGTAGTAACACTGGGAACGATACTATTTCTGAGATGTGATATGAAAGTGAAGGAATGCTATTATTTATTTGCAACTATTAAGCAGTAATTAGGCATCGGTACATGTCCTGGAACACAAACTCACTGCTCATTGGGTACCAACTGCATGAAACGGAATTGTCGTACAAGTTGGTAGCAACTTTTGAGGGAATAATTTTTTTTTATGTGGTTGATGTTCTATGGGCTTGGCTTTGGTGATGTGCCTTTCAAATCTGGCAAAGTAATAGTCAGGAAAATAACCGCCTGCTACCCGGACATCTGTCAAGTGACACGTAAACTCCTGCAGTTTGTGAATGTCCTTCAGAATGCTATTAGCGGAATTATGATGCAGATGATTAGCATTGTGTAAGATTAGGTCTTTCAACGTTTGTGTAAGGTATGTAAGTTTGTAATGATAGCAATAGAATGCTATTGTAAGCTTATATGAAGCGTAGTGCGTGTAGTGAGAGATAGTTCGCAGTAATAAATGACTACTCACTTTTTTGTAAAGTGTTCTTACATTCTACCTTATGATTCACGGTTCCGGTGTCGTTTTATAATGTGTATATGCATGATTCCTTTATTGCACAAAGTATACACGTAACTGATACCTAACGAATATACTAAGGACCTTCAAGTACAAAGCGTGGCTGGGATATTGATGTCAGCAGCAAAGCTTGGCCGAGCCAGATTTTAGTACAGGAAAGTGGAGCAATAATTGTATTCCGTAGTCCCCAGCCACTCGAGCAATTCCCCTCCCTAGCGAACATGTAATAGCGTCAGTGCATGATCACTTTCCTCTGCTTACTAATATATCTTAAAAGGGAGAATGTGACAGTGCTTATCAAACATTGAACGTTTTTCCATTGTTTGACTGTTTTCAAGGTTAGCAGGTTATCAATTATTTTAAAGCATTGGGACCAAGACAGTCTAATTTTCAGATGTAAGGGATATGCCTCAATTTATTTACTTTTTGAACAAAAATTCATAACGGTGTACATCATTTGTGTGAGAAATTTTTCATTAGTTGATTCTGCATTAGTAACCTATACTAATATAGATTTATTAATTTTCTTTAGTTATTTATGTTTTGAAGGGAATAAATTTAAAGCTAGGTACATCAGTTGTATGTGAAATTTGAAACGATTATGGCATTAAGAGAAAGGATCCCAAAGTGAAAGGAAGACGTGTTACCTATTAATATTTGAAAGGGAAGAAGTTTGCAGAATGGATTAATTATATTTGAAAATTATAATTAATGTTCTTTTGGTCAGACATCCCGAGATTTATAATTCTTTAATTTAAACAAGATGGGATAGAAAAAGAATAGTTCAAAGGAATACAGTATGGAAGAACAGTCAGAAGTGCATTCACTGCAGATACAGTATTTGCAAAATGGTCATTATGAATAACATAAAGTGAATAGCAAGCAGAGGAAAGTACTGGTTAGAAAGTTTCTAAGGAAGGGAGTTGTTCTGTGACCAAGGACAATGGAACCGTGATTGCTGAGTACAACAATTTCAGCCATGGTGCGTAAACGCATAACCAAACATGAGTAGTTGAAGCACAATGTTTGTCAGGTACATAGTAACTTAACAATTTTGGATATATGCATAAATATCCTAACAGAAGTGTCCTCCAAATGGAATTGGAACCTTCCAGTGTTGTACTGTACAGTAACTAAAGCAATATTTGATCATGTTGCTATGTCCATGCTAGGTCTGTAGGACTGCAGGTTACCAAATTAGTGATCTGTTGGCTGTGTTTTGTTATAGTCACAACTACTCTACTCCTCTTTTCAGAACACCCCTTGGCTATCATTTGCAGCTTAGGGTTCTCAGTATGTGATACCAGGACCTGCACTGAATAAGGAAGTTCAACTCCATCATTTCCTAGACATCCAGATACAATCTTTATATTTTTGTATTGCTTGCAAAGATCAAGTAAAGTGCTGTAGTCCACTCAAAACATTGGTATCGAGATTAGTGTGCAGCATTTTGGTGGTCCTCAAATTTTGGACTTGGATATTAACTTCAACATCTTGCAAAAAGTAAACGAAAATCCCAACCCAAATACCATTGCCTTTGGAATCAAAAGTTTTGATTTGTTGAAAAATAGCTTACTCAATTTTTATTTTAATACATTTGGGATTATTTTCGTTGTAAATGAAATAATATATCTTGAATTTCATGTAGGTCCGTAAGGTCCTCTTTATAGTGAATGACCTGTACATGTTTTTAATGATTTGTTTGAAGTTCAGTTGTTGCTTTGTAATTTAGCAAACATGTGTGTCCCACTTAAGGCATCATAGGAACATTCTTGCCTCTGTCCACCTGTTGTCAAACATTTCCACACAAATCATACAAGGTACTCTGGTGTGCAGTCTAAACCACAAAGAATAGCCAGGATGTTGAGGCTCTTAAACTATAAAGTCTAGTGAAGGATGTTTTTATATAAGTAGAGGAGTGGCAATTTTGGAGAAAGGAGAAGGGGCAGTAAAACATATCCTTAAGTCTGGAAACTGCAATGTTGGCAACACTTATTTTTGTGACCTTTGTCAGCTAATTTGGCATCTCTTTATCTACTCTCTGCTAGAATGGTGCCTGGTTTTCCGATAAGTAATATTTCTGAATTGGGAGGGTGGGCAGGTGCTATGACCTAACATCTGCGCTTATTTAAAACTTGAGTTCCTCAGGAAATGTTAAAAACAATTACAAAAGTTCCTGTGTTAGTAATGTTCTTACTATAATTACTTTCAAGTGTTTGGGACAGAAAGCATTGATTTTTTTTACAAAAATCTTATAATATCAGCTTATGATGAATTTTCATATACTGCCAACCTCAATGTAGGAACTGAAGGCAGTTGTTTGGTAACGCTGGTTGTTCCAATGCTTAGTTCACATGGTACATTCTGAATAGCATAGTTCTATTACTGTAACCATGTAACGATTTGTTTGGTTATGTGGCACTTTGTCACAGCTGAAGGCAGCACTTATTGAGTTGCTAGTACAACTTGAGATTATAGATATTAATAGATATTTGGTGACATATGTTTTTAAATGAACATTTTCGAAAGGCAAACGTCTACATTATTTGTTAGAAGCACCAAGAGTATCCCATGTTATTACAGGAATTACTTCATTTTTGTGTTAACAAAAGTTAGAACCAATAAGTGTGTTGTGCTTTGTAAAAAAGGTTTATTTTACTGGAAATTCAACTTTCTGTTTTTTAAAAATCTGTTAAATGTGATTTGGTGCCAAGAAAGAATTGTAGGTAGTTCGTTCTCTTTTTACAGATTACGTTTGGTCAGGTTTATCTCAGTTTTTTGTATGTAAGTCTATATTTGATTAGTTAGAAACTTCTGTTTTTGTTAATGTGTCAGTTGAAGGTTTTTATTTAAGGCAATTTTCATCAATTTGTACTTGTCACTTATTTACACACTCTCCTATTTGTAAAATTGTGTAGTTTGGTGAAAGTGTTTTTCTGAGATGGGATAACATTATGGCACATCTGTAGTGTCGATGTCATACTATTTATGGTCATGCTTAAATGTTTTACGAGAACTTGTTACATTCACATGACATTCTCAACCTATTCAACTATACTGGATGCCAATCTAGAAAGTGATTGACATTTTGTATAGAAGAAGAGGCGACGTTGCCGCTTATTGCTGCCACATGGAAGGCGCGATGGGATTACGTGTGCGAAGGTGAATCAGTTGAGACTGCAATGGGTATTATTATTATTATTATTGCTATTGTTTATAATACTATACAGATACAATTGTAAAGTTGTGGATCTACATGCAAGAACACATCAATGTAGAGGTCATCGTAACAAGAGGCATACCTGTGACATTTTCATGCTTAATGCCACTTATATCCGAATTGCTTGAATCGTTGCTTTTGCTGTTTGATTGATAAACAATGTTGCTGCTGTTGTCATCTGAAGAGCTGCTAGAATCCCGCACAGAAATAAGTTCTATAGTCTCTTCCAAAACTGCTTAATTTTCCTAAGCAGCACTTATTATGCCTTTTGGGTGACTCACTTTTTTACAGTTTTCAGCTTTTATTGCTGTTAGTCCCTCTTCCAGCAGCTTTATTATTGATGACACAGTGAAGTCTTTACTGTTTTGGCCAACATAACCCTTTACTTCAGTGCAAATCAACTTGATTGTGTTAAAGTGGCAATGATCGACAGTGTTCTGCAGCAGTGCCACTACATAGCTTGGAAATCGCAGTTTATTTGCTCTCACAAGTTCCAGTAACTTTTCTTCAGTTCCTCCTTCACTGGTATAATTTGGCGAGCAAGTCACTGAATAATTTCATTTTTCCTTGTACCCATTGCTGTGCTCTGTCAGAAATTACTAAATGGTATCTGGCATTGTCCATTACTATAAGACAGTCTGGTTAAATTTCTCCTCTTCGAAGTATTCTCTCACAGATTATATTTACCATGCCTGTCCTTTAATTGGAATACCTTTACCAAATATAGTTTTATTTGGTTCCCGAACACGTTCAGGTTTTCGCTTACCACTATTTTTAGATGTAATTAAACATTCATTAAACACAATTGCAAACGATCACACCACATGCACAGATACATGGACACACGTCAACCAAGGCAAATTGGCACAAATAAAATACAAAAGAACATGTCAGTACAGGATCTCTTAACTGTTGTATATAAAATAACAGCAACATATATGTGAAGGCATTCTGTTTATGCAGTGTTATCAGCAGGTACATAAACACAGAGGTATTGTGTTTACTGCAGCATTTGTGTAACTCACTCGCCTGCAAGTCATGGTAAGCATGTGTTAGAATATCGGCAACCAAGGTTTAGCATCTAACGTTGTCATGGAAACATCTGGACTCTAATTGGTCATTCTAATCCTTACTATGACAACTGTGATGACGTACTCATACTCTCATTTATTTAAAGCATTCTTCCGTGTGCTTACCAACTGTTAATCACATTCTAGTTTGGCAACCAGTATGGCTATTGTTATAAATCCCTAATTTGTCTATTTATTACATGTGAAACAAAGTAGGTGTTTATTACATGATTTTATTTCATACTTTCTTGCAAGTACAATAAGTATAGGAGAACATACTTAAGCACTTTCGCTTGTAAACAATGGCAGCCGGTAGTGGGAGAATCCACCAAGGTTACAGGAGGCAAAATGCCATGTGCTGCATGTGAATGAAGAACCCTTTGAGAGTGGAAGATCTGTGATTAAATGCTAGCTATGGCATATAATTTTTGTTGTGATTCTGACCTTCTGAAGTTCAACGGCACACAGCCGCTATCACTGATTGCCCTTATAAATGGAAAACTTGGTAAGTTGTATTGCACTGCAATGCCTAGACTTGTTAATGTTGTTGATCTCCTGATAATGCACGCTGTTGCTATATGATGAAAGTTTATTATGAATGCACAGTTTTGTCAGGAGTGTGATATCACTTCACCTGATTACAAAAGGGGATTGCACTTACAAGCTATTTTCATGTAGACGAGAGCATAAGTAGTTCCTGTAGCTTGTGGCAAAGAAAGTTGTTTGAAAACCGAGTTGCCTGCTGCCCAAGTACTCCTTATTGCTCTTAGCTACTCCCATATGCCCTTGTTAAAGCTAACCATTCTATATTGTTCTATTGGAGAGACAGTCTGAATACCATAAGTTATGGTTCAACTGGTCAGAAGGTGTGCATATCTTCAATGGACAACAAATACATCAATAGGGACTCAGTAGACTTTGCTGGCAACATTGTTGAGATAGAAAAATGCAGATTCAGAAGGAGGAAATATAGAATTTATATCGTGGAAGGAAAGTTGACCCTTGGTATGGTTCACTTGGACACTATACTGGTCGCTAATCTAGAAAGTGATTGACATTTCGTATAAAGAGATTGGCGACATTGCCGCTTATTGCTGCCACGTGGAGAGCACGATTGGATTACGCGTGCGAAAGTGATTCAGCTATGACTGCAATGGGTATTATGATTATTATTTATAATAATATACACAAAGACAATAGTAACGTCGTGGATCTACATTCCAACGCTAGAACATGCAAGAACACATGACTGTAAAGTTCATTGTAACAAAAGAGGCATACCTGTGGCATTTTGATGCTTACTGAAGTGGAGAAATGCTGCTTATATCCGAATCACTTGAATCATTGCTCCTGCTCGATTGATGAACAATGTTGCCACTGCCGTCATCTGAAGAGCTGCTGGAATCCCCACGGAAATAAGTTGTACTATGGTCTATTCCAAAATGCCTTCATTTTCCCAAGCAGCACTTATTACACCTTTTTGGTGAGTTAGCACTTTTTTCCAGTTTTTGGCTTTTATTGATGTTAGAGCCTCTTCCGTCATCTTTATTATTGACGACACGGTGAAGTCTGTTTCGGCCAACATAACCCTGTACTTCAGCCCAAATCAACTCGATCGGGTTAAAGTGGCAATGATAAGGGGGAAGATGAACTATTTTATGACCGTGTTCTGCAGCAATGCCATCGACTACATAGCTTGGAAATTGCGGCTTATTTGCCCTCTCAAGTTCCAGTAACTCACTTTTCTTCAGTTCCTCCTTCACTGGTATATTACAGCGAGCAAGCCACTGAATAATTTCATTTTTCCTTGTTCCCATTGTTGGTGCTCTGTCAGAAATTACTGAATGGTATCTGGCATTGTCCATTACTATAACAGACGGTCTGCTTTAATTTGGAAGAAGCTGTTCTGTGAATCATTTAAGCAAGGTGTTAGGGTTCATTTCCTCATGAGTCTACCGTCTTTGTTGATTTAAAAAGAAGACAACAGTTGGAAACAAAACCTGACTCAGTTTCTGCATGTAGAAGTATAATTCTGGCTCCATTGCCTAAGGGCACATTCATTGTTCCTTCCAGCGTATCGTTAGTCCAGCCTTTGCTGACGGAGTGATTCGCATTTACCCATGTCTTGTCAAACCAAACAATATTTTCAAAATCATGGGTAAGAATTTCCCGAAGTAATCTGCAGCGCCAAGCAGAGATGTCAGGTTTCTCCATTAGCAGTTTTCTGCCATTTACTTTTTTGTAGTGAAAACGTTATTTTTGTACTATTCTATGCAAAGAAGTCTTGCTACCTTGAAACATCTTGGTTTCCCTTAGAGAAACGTGCAGCTTGAAAATAGTAGGATGCTCCTTTCTGCTGTAATATGAGTAAATGTGTCTGCGAATTGCATCCTACTGGAAAGGATCCAAGTTGATGATACACTTACATCCTTTTCTTTTTTTCCCGGGAGTTGCTAATTTAGACCCCGATGCCTGCCTTTCTTCTTTAAAATACTTCTTTCCCAATCTTAACCACAGTAATTTTGCTGATACCTACAGCACATGAAGTCCTATCAAGCACTTTAGAGAATGGAATAATAGGCTCCCCTTTCAATTTCTCTTCAAAGTATTCTCTCGCAGAGCATATTATTTCCAGGGCCTGTCCTTCAATCAGAATACCTTTACCAAATAGTTTTATTTGGTTCCCGAGCACGTTCAGGTTTTCGCTTGTCACTATTTTTAAACATAATTAAACATTCATTAAAACACAATTGCAAATGATCACAACACATGCACAGATACACACTCACACAAACGTAAACCAAGACAAATTGCCACAAATAAAATGCAAAGGAACTTGCCACTACAGGATCTATAACTGTTGTGTATAAAATAAGAACAGCAGCAGAAAGAGTGAAGGCATTCTCTTTATGCAGCATAATCAGTAGGTATAAACACCAAGGTATTCCGTTTATGAAGCGTAATCAGTAGAGATATAAACACCGAGGTATTAAGTTTATGAAGCGTAATCAGTAGAGATATAAACACCAAGGTATTACGTTTATGCAGCGTAATCAGTAGAGATATAAACACCAAGGTATTACGTTTATGCAGTGTAATCAGTAGAGAAATAAACACCAAGGTATTACGTTTATGCAGCGTAATCAGTAGAGAAATAAACACCAAGGTATTACGTTTATGCAGCGTAATCAGTAGAGATATAAACACCAAGGTATTCCATTTATGCAGCGTAATCAGTAGAGATATAAACACCAAGGTATGCCATTTATGCAGCGTAATCAGTAGAGAAATAAGCAGCAAGGTATTCCATTTATGCAGCGTAATCAGTAGAGATATAAACAGCAAGGTATTGTGTTTATGCAGCGTAATCAGTAGAGAAATAAGCAGCAAGGTATTGTGTTTATGCAGCGTAATCAGTAGAGATATAAACACCAAGGTATTGTGTTTATGCAGCGTAATCAGTAGAGATATAAACACCAAGGTATTCCATTTACGCAGCGTAATCAGTAGAGATATAAACACCAAAGTATTCCCTTTATGCAGCGTAATCAGTAGAGATATAAACACCAAGGTATTCCATTTACGCAGCGTAATCAGTAGAGATATAAACACCAAAGTATTCCCTTTATGCAGCGTAATCAGTAGAGATATAAACACCAAGGTATTCCATTTATGCAGCGTAATCAGTAGAGATATAAACACCAAGGTATTCCATTTATGCAGCGTAATCAGTAGAGATATAAACACCAAGGTATTCCATTTATGCAGCGTAATCAATAGATATAAACACGAAGGTATTCCCTTTATGCAGCGTAATCAGTAGAGATATAAACACCAAGGTATTCCATTTATGCAGCGTAATCAGTAGAGATCTAAACACCAAGGTATTCCCTTTATGCAGCGTAATCAGTAGAGAAATAAACACCAAGGTATTCCATTTATGCAGCGTAATCAGTAGAGAAATAAACACCAAGGTATTCCATTTATGCAGCATAATCAGTAGAGAAATAAACACCAAGGTATTGTGTTTATGCAGCGTAATCAGTAGAGAAATAAACAGCAAGGTATTCCATTTATGCAGCGTAATCAGTAGAGATCTAAACACCAAGGTATTCCCTTTATGCAGCGTAATCAGTAGAGAAATAAACACCAAGGTATTCCATTTATGCAGCGTAATCAGTAGAGAAATAAGCAGCAAGGTATTCCATTTATGCAGCATAATCAGTAGAGAAATAAACACCAAGGTATTGTGTTTATGCAGCGTAATCAGTAGAGAAATAAACAGCAAGGTATTGTGTTTATGCAGCGCAATCAGTAGAGAAATAAGCAGCAAGGTATTCCATTTATGCAGCATAATCAGTAGAGATATAAACACCAAGGTATTGTGTTTATGCAGCGTAATCAGTAGAGATATAAATACCAAGGTATTCCATTTACGCAGCGTAATCAGTAGAGATATAAACACCAAAGTATTCCCTTTATGCAGCGTAATCAGTAGAGATATAAACACCAAGGTATTCCATTTACGCAGCGTAATCAGTAGAGATATAAACACCAAAGTATTCCCTTTATGCAGCGTAATCAGTAGAGATATAAACACCAAGGTATTCCATTTATGCAGCGTAATCAGTAGAGATATAAACACCAAGGTATTCCATTTATGCAGCGTAATCAGTAGAGATATAAACACCAAGGTATTCCATTTATGCAGCGTAATCAATAGATATAAACACGAAGGTATTCCCTTTATGCAGCGTAATCAGTAGAGATATAAACACCAAGGTATTCCATTTATGCAGCGTAATCAGTAGAGATCTAAACACCAAGGTATTCCCTTTATGCAGCGTAATCAGTAGAGATATAAACACCAAGGTATTCCATTTACGCAGCGTAATCAGTAGAGATATAAACACCAAAGTATTCCCTTTATGCAGCGTAATCAGTAGAGATATAAACACCAAGGTATTCCATTTATGCAGCGTAATCAGTAGAGATATAAACACCAAGGTATTCCATTTATGCAGCGTAATCAGTAGAGATATAAACACCAAGGTATTCCATTTATGCAGCATAATCAGTAGAGAAATAAACACCAAGGTATTGTGTTTATGCAGCGTAATCAGTAGAGAAATAAACAGCAAGGTATTCCATTTATGCAGCGTAATCAGTAGAGATCTAAACACCAAGGTATTCCCTTTATGCAGCGTAATCAGTAGAGAAATAAACACCAAGGTATTCCATTTATGCAGCGTAATCAGTAGAGAAATAAACACCAAGGTATTCCATTTATGCAGCATAATCAGTAGAGAAATAAACACCAAGGTATTGTGTTTATGCAGCGTAATCAGTAGAGAAATAAACAGCAAGGTATTCCATTTATGCAGCGTAATCAGTAGAGATCTAAACACCAAGGTATTCCCTTTATGCAGCGTAATCAGTAGAGAAATAAACACCAAGGTATTCCATTTATGCAGCGTAATCAGTAGAGAAATAAGCAGCAAGGTATTCCATTTATGCAGCATAATCAGTAGAGAAATAAACACCAAGGTATTGTGTTTATGCAGCGTAATCAGTAGAGAAATAAACAGCAAGGTATTGTGTTTATGCAGCGTAATCAGTAGAGAAATAAGCAGCAAGGTATTCCATTTATGCAGCATAATCAGTAGAGATATAAACACCAAGGTATTGTGTTTATGCAGCGTAATCAGTAGAGATATAAATACCAAGGTATTCCATTTACGCAGCGTAATCAGTAGAGATATAAACACCAAAGTATTCCCTTTATGCAGCGTAATCAGTAGAGATATAAACACCAAGGTATTCCATTTACGCAGCGTAATCAGTAGAGATATAAACACCAAAGTATTCCCTTTATGCAGCGTAATCAGTAGAGATATAAACACCAAGGTATTCCATTTATGCAGCGTAATCAGTAGAGATATAAACACCAAGGTATTCCATTTATGCAGCGTAATCAGTAGAGATATAAACACCAAGGTATTCCATTTATGCAGCGTAATCAATAGATATAAACACGAAGGTATTCCCTTTATGCAGCGTAATCAGTAGAGATATAAACACCAAGGTATTCCATTTATGCAGCGTAATCAGTAGAGATCTAAACACCAAGGTATTCCCTTTATGCAGCATAATCAGTAGAGAAATAAACACCAAGGTATTCCATTTATGCAGCGTAATCAGTAGAGAAATAAACACCAAGGTATTCCATTTATGCAGCATAATCAGTAGAGAAATAAGCACCAAGGTATTGTTTACTGCAGCATATACGTAACTCACTCGCCTGCAAGTCATGCTAAGTACATGTTAAGAATATCGGCAACCAAGGTTCAGCATCAAACATTGTCATCGACACGTCTCTACTCTTAATTGGTTGCTCTGATTGTTACTGTGACAACCGTTATGACATGCTCATCCCCTTCCATTTATTTAAAGCGTTGTTCCATGTGCTTCCTAACTGTCAATCCCATTCTAGTTTGGTGACCAGTATAGTGTGCTACAGATTGTAGTATGCCCCAATAATTGCATAAATGGTGTGACCTTTATTTTGAGGGAATGTGGGGATGGCCAATACAATCTCCATAGACTGCTGGGTGTTTTGCAGCCCACCTAATTGTAAACCACAACCTGTGTTTTGTGGACCAAACAACAAAGATCTACAGAAAACACTTGACTTTCCCTCCCCGTCTAAAAAATTTGACGTCCCCGTCAACAAGTTAACAATCAAAGCATTGATGACAGCATAGTTAACACACACACACACACACACACACACACACACACACACACACACACACACACACACACACACACACACACACACACACACACACACACACACACATATATATATTGGAATATTGAGACCGTGATACAAAGTGTACAAAAAATGTTTTTCTGAACTATCTTGTCGCAGTTATAATTGAGTGCTGACCTAACATTTTTGCTCTTGATGTCATTGTGATTTTCATTCCTTATGTTTATACAGATACTATTTAAACTGTAGGAACCCTGATGCCCAAATTACACACTGTACTCCACTATCTTGCACCTGGCACGATATGGAAATATTTCGTACCATACAGGAATGTGAGGCACTACAACAATGGTAGACATGTTCTTTGTGGAACATTTGATGCTTCCTGTGCTGGTTATCATGATTTTGCGTACTGTTAAGGCCAATCAAAGACTAAAAGGTTGAAGTTGTGTCCACTGGAGAATGGCTGCAGAGGTCACGTTTATGCTCGAACCTGGTGCCAGGAAACCAGTTGCCGAGAAGTTTACTTTCCTGGTGCCATTATTAGTGCCATAAATGCTGGGGTGGGTACTCAAGGCAAAGCGTGCTGTCCGCCAGCAGACATTGGTCAGCTTTATGATCATGGTTTACTCTAAAACAATTTTCAAATGAATGAGATGCAATATACAAGTACAGAACAGTAGAAGCTGTCATCAGACACACATCACATATAAAACAAATACATCAAATACCCAATATTAGGATATTCCCATAATAAGTTTACAATCCAAAACAAGAAATATAATAATCAATTGTGCACCACAATTTAACATCCTGAACTGTACATTGTTGAATAATTGTAGTCTTACCACAAAAACTAATACTTGCCAGCAAATTATCCTAAGTGGTGGCCATCGAGACTGCCGAATCATAAACATAAGCTAAATAAATGGGATCCCCATAACCTAAAACTACACCATCTCCCTACTACCCAACTAACTACAACTAATCATGCACCCAATTGTTGTACAATTAGACTATTCCCATACTATCAGTGCCATTACAGCAAATGAAACAAATCAAAGGAAGGATCCACCCCATAAAGATGTACAATAGCACAACAGGAACAGAATTATGTATCCATAGGCCTCATATGATTTCTGATATTTCTGTGTAAGCATGAACAAGTAGATATCACACTTGGCATTAAGCTCAGCACCCCATGTATATAACAGTAGGCTTACTCCAAATCACTTGCCAATGACATACAAACTCCCACCAACACTTTAGCTACATCATAGCACTTTGAATGAGTTGCCAGTATTAACATCGCACACTATCTGGTTAACTGCTCAACACACCAACTTGGTCATTAACAGAAACTGCCGTACCTAACCACAATAATCTGTACTATCTATCGTTGTTTGCCATATAGCCAAGATGCATGAGGAATGAAGCAAAACATCTTCAACAATAAAATGATCATTAAATTTTAGATGAGTCGTATTTCTTACACATCTGCTTCACTACGAAAGTGAAGCAGATGTGTAAGAAATACGACTCATCTAAAATTTAATAATTTTTCGCTTCACTGTGGTGTTCCAATACAGTTAAATCTCGATATAAATAAAATGATCCTTAAAAGCATCACAAATATTCAGCTGGTGCCATTCAGATATCATGTCAAACAAAATAAACATATGCCTAAGAAACCATTATAGGCAAATTGGAAACTACTAATACTGTACCTGAATTAAATCAAATTTGTTAATTACATACTCCAGTAACAATACAGGTAAGTAAGCATTACAGATATTACATGAACTTGACTGAATAGAAGAATTCAAACTATTGTGTTTCAAATGGCGAATCAGATGCATTAGACCCTTCAGTGTTGCCACCTCACTATCCCCACTCTTTTTAGATTTCCCTCTTTCTCTCACACACTTGCCAGTGTTCGTGGCACTAGACGTAAGGGAACGCAAACTGAATTTTCCAAAGTTCTATAATGCAGTTGTTGAAATCACAATTGCAACATTAGTATTCCTATATTATGCAAATAGTTTAAATGTTTTGTTTAAAATTACTTATTTTTCTACTCAAACGAAAATACCAGTGGTGTATCCGTATTGCTGTGAACGTTACTTACGTTAAGAGATAATTGTCATTGTCTTCACCGTCTGAGTACTGCAAATCTGTGATGGTAGGTTTCAAAATCTCGTTATGTGCTATTTCTTTCCAAAAGTCATCTTCTAGTTCATCTGATCTCTCACGCAGTTTTCCCAGTCTTGTTGTGTTCCTTGTGAATTTCTTCGTGAATAAGTCATTTTAAATTCAGTCATTTTAAAAATATTTCTGTTCACAAAATAATTTTAGCCCACATTAACTCAATTGGATTGTTCTGGCAGTAAAAGGGGGAAGGTGGATCGTATCATGGAAGACTAAGTGGATAGTAGCCTTGAACTCTCTCGAATAAATAGATATTATGAACCATTCATAAACAAAGATATAATGTGACCAGATACGGTCTGCCAGGCCAGCAGGAAGTGTATTGTTTCCTCTCATCGAATTTAACAAACACCTTGGCATATTCAAAGTACATATTTCTTGTACCATGTTATGTCAAATGTTTACGTTTCAGTTCGGAGTAATTTCAAATATATGTTCACACATACATGCCAACCAATAATGTTCATTACAGTACTTACATCGAAATGCTTTGCTATTATATAATGGTAACTATTTTATTTATTTTTATTAGCAAACTATTTGAGCTAAAAACATGAGGTTTTTACAGCTATGTTAAATACATTACTGTCTTCTTCCACATGGATCAGTTTTGACAAAATCTGAATTTTTGTCTTATAAGTGGGAATGCAATACGACAACACTGCAGGATTCCGATTGGTTGCTCACGTAATAGCGCTCAAGGACAAATGCCTTCCCATTTGAAACACACAATAAACCAAAATATGGTGGACTGCAAGTGAGATATAATAAATTCTAATTTTTGAATATATCAGGGCAACAATCAAATCACAATATCGAACCAGCTTCACAATCATAATCGAGCCAAATCACAACTTCACAATGACATTCAAAGCTACCTAACAGCAACACCTTGAAGTCAAAATAATTCTCAAACACACATGTTACTCTTTCACCACATGGACAGTTCCTACACTCCTGCAACAACCTAGAAAGAAAGAAGAAAAGTTGAGTTACACAACACACAAAGTCAGAATTTCCACAACATTTTTGTTCACTGCTGCTTAAAGATTTAAACATAACCTGACTGATAATTCACTGTTACCCAAAATACTAACCGAAAGAAAGCAAAAAGATGTTCAAAAATGCCTGAAAATAAATTACTATAGCAAACATTAGTAACTATATTATAATCTCACTGCAAAGAAAATTTCAGGTTAACCAAACAGTGTAACATTTTAAGAAAATCTGAAAGTGATGCCCCAAATTTGCTTTTCTAAAAGTTATTCCCATTGCTTGTGAAAGTGAAATAAACCCGAACTACTGAAGAAACTAACAAATATTATGCCAAACATTATAACAAACATCTTATCAAAGTTTAAAATTATAAAAGAAATGCAGCAAGAAGATAAAATAGAAATTATGTAAATTGAAATCTGGAAAGGGTCATATATGGAATATACAACCCACCAAATAACAATCCTTGTCTGAATATAATAAATATTCAATATGAAACAATTTTGATTGGTGATTTCAATGGTCATTCCCCAAAATGGGGATACAAAGACTACAATGTCTCTGGCAAAAGTATTGAAGATTTATTAAATTCCAACACCTAGATCTTATCTACAAGAATGGGGATTGCCCCGACATACCCACACTATAATGGGCAGTGCACTAGTCCAGACCTGATATTAGTATCTTCAGATTTAAAAGATAGACAACACATGAAATCATTGAAGACATAGGATCGGATCATAGAGCAGTTACGGCATCCGTAGTATTTTATGACAAAATATTGGCAGGCCCAAGTTGAAATACTCTTGGAATTTTAGAAAAGGAAATTCCACAAAAATTATTGAGGAAACCAAATGAAATCTTTACCCCACTCAACATGAAGCATCCGCAGACAGACTCAATAAAACAGAAACTAAACTAAATCTGCAGGTCAAGAAAGCAAACCTGAGACAAGCATATGAAACACAATATTTAGGAACAATTTTTGATTCAAAATTATCTTGGAGACATCACTTGAAGCAGTAGGAAACAAATCAACAAACAATTTCAGTTAAATCTCGAAACAATTTCAATTTTAAAAAGATTAGCTGGAGTCAAGTGGGGCAGTAATAGGGAGACACTGAATACCATATACAAAAGATTCATCATCTTTACAATAGAGAGGTAATAATTACAGTAAACAGTTGTAACAAATCACCTACAAGTATGCCAAAATCAGGCCCAGCGACTAATAACTGGTGCAGCAAAATCAACTCCAGTCACGGCAATGCAAGCCTTAACTCAAAACTCTCCAATTCATCTGACAGGAGCAGGCACTAATACAAGAAAAACTGTTGTGGTTAAAAACAACAAACAACAAGATTACTACAACCAATCAAGATGAAAACACAAACAAGTTTCTTGCACAAAGTTTTGGAATAAAACACAGATTTGAAAATTCCTAATTCTAAAGAGAACATTTTAATCAAGAAAGCCCGCTGACTTTTGAACCAATTAGTATTCAATTAGATTTAGAACAAATAGGTACAAAATCTGAAACTTCCAAACATGTGCTAAAAGAACTAGCATCAGAAACTGAACAATAGATACCCGCCTGAAGAACGGTTACATATCTACACAGATGGGTCTAACTTGGACAACAACTCAGGAACAGGAAGTAAGTGTGCACTGTTCTCATTCTATCAACCAGCAGGATACCACACAAGAAATTTTGATACAGAAGTAACGGCTATTCATATTTCACTCCAACACCTATAAAGAACATATGCATTTAAAAATGCTGTCGTACTTTCTTATTCTAAAGCAGCATTATGGGCAATAAGTTCATATAAAATGAGGTCAGTTCAAATTAAAGAATGTCACAAAATGACCTTGAAAAACTACAGAAAAGAATTAAATTACAATGGATACCTGCACATTGTGGAATTGCTGGATATGAATCAGCTGATTTTCTTGCCAAAAAAAGATGCAAATTTAATTCAGAACGAAAGTAAAAGCTTACCTTTACATCCATAAAAAGACGAATCAAAAGCAAATATAAAAACAAACAAAACCAATCAATATCTAACAAAGCCAAAGATAAAAAATGGAACATTTTAACTAAATCCAGAAATTATTCCAGAAATCCCATGTAAAGCTGCAGTAGCAAAATTTAGATTACTTACGGAACATGATTATTTGGCCAAACACTTAACACAGAATAGGAATTTATACAAGTCCAAATTGTCTTCTGTGCAACAAAGAGGAAATGACTGATGAACATCTTTTAACCTGTGAAGCCCTACCTGCTGAACCCACTACACAGAAATATTGGAGAGCAAGAGAGCTAATGGCTTCATTGCCAAAGCCTAGCATTTGAAAACATTATGCCAAAATTTTATCTTTGAAATTAGCAAAAATTACAACATTTCCAACACAAGATCAAACAAATGGTACAGTATAAGAAAAAAGAAAAAAATCAAGAAATACAACGTTTTGCAGGGAAAATGAAAATTATGACTTATCAGAAATTTAGTAGATATTTCAGAAAAATGTCACAATCTTTCACCATTGCAGCACATATGTGGAAACACTCTTGATTATAAACCAACCACAGATCCCACAAAACACAAATAAAACTTGCACAAAAGAATTAATATCTTTACCTTCACAGTAAACATCCATCTTCATACCAGAGAGCCTTAAAATTACATTAATCAGCAACTACCCAAACTTTCACTACTCAATCAACCCAAAACACTTCTTTTTTGCTTTAAACCACCACAAAAGCTTAGTATTTAATGAACTGAACACTTAAATAAACGGCATAGCTTGAAATGTTGATCTACCAAGAAGTGAAAGTAGAACATCATAAATGAAATTTTGAAGTGTTTCTATAATACGAATCATTTGTAAAATCAAAAATATTACATACAACATAAAAAGAAGACTTTAAACAAACACCAAACCTAAAATAATAAACCTAATCTAATATATTACCTTTGAGGAGACTGACTTCCACCCACTATATGAATTTTGTTACTTCCAAAATGGTGCCAAGGTTGCGTGAGCAAGACATTGAAAGACAGAAACATGGCCATTCGGAAGAGAGAAAGAATCATCAATTTCGAATGGAACCTTTATATTATTTTAAGTTTCACCAAAATCATTTACTTTTATTTAATTTACTGTACTTTACCCAGCGTCTAATGCCATTTATGTGGCGTCCCTACTCTGAAGAAATCACAAAAACTAGCCATTCATGGCCACATGATGGGCAATTGTAGTCCCTTGGCACGGGTTTATATGAGAACCAGGAAATTTCTGGAAAATTACTGTTAAATAACCAAGGCAAGATCTGATTAACTATATTTAAAATATTTATTGGTAGGAAAACATTGTCTTTTACTTTACTTGGGGAATTCGATAGTGGGTGGAAGGTCAACCTCATTGCACTTGTATACACATCCCCTCAGTAGCCACAGGTCCTCTCGGCTGACTAAAAATGGCTTCCCCTAATCCCAAGCTAACAAAACAGATGTGACATCAGGGGCACGACGTCTGCGCTCCTGTCTCGAGGCTTTGAGAATATTTCGAAGGCAGCAGCCGAACTCTGGAAGCAGCTAGACACAGAAACAACTCACGCCATCTACTGCTAGAGACTAATACCCAATCCAATAGCTGCATGATCCGGGCGTTACAGCCCTCTCATTGTCAAACAATACACTATCTGCTTGTATGAACTTTTCAACCAGCACAATGTTACATAACATTATTACCTTTTGACAAAATAAATGAGTAGCTGCCAGAAATAGTTTGGTTCAGAAAATGTTGGAAGCTTTTGCTGACACTGCGTTCACAATATATGCTTTGGAAAAGTAGAATCAGGCTTAAAAATTCAGTGATTCGAATCCTTAGTAGGACATTAAAGTTTTAGACTGACTATGTTTCCATACTTTGGCACACGGCTAATGTGAACGAGCAATTAATTTTCGCAATATATGCTTTAATACAACTCTGGCTTCATTTCAAAGCTATGTGATAGATAGGGAGTTGTCTGACAGCTTGGCTGTATGCATGGTAGCAGAGCGATAAAATGAATGTCTCGTAAATACACCACACTGATACGAATCCTTGATTTGCAGGTTTCTTTTTATTATTGTTACTGTAAGAGGACTGTCTTATGTTTTTCTTGCAGAAGAGGAGTATTTTAAACCCATTCATGTATAAAAATGCAAATAACATTTACAGGATAGTATTATCATTGGAACCCGAATTTGTATTTAATATCAAAGTGCAAAATATGTAATATCAGCAAAATATGTAAAATTGTGATATTCTAAATGCTAAGATGAGCACCTCAAATCTAAATGCAGACTGCAAATTGCCCAGAATTTTGTAATTTGATGAGTCCGTATATACATAAATTAATTACAATGGGTTAAAATTAAAATGGGTTAATAAGACTAAATGTAGAATTAATTATAAGGAAAATGTTTTGCTTTATGCAGAATTTACCTAAAATTTATTTTTAGATACGTAATTACGAAATAAAAAGTTCTGGATTATTTTATTAACACTACTTATTTCACAACATTTTACTTCAGTCTTAGAGGGTGCCCGCCTAGGTAGTGTGGTGGTAGTGTGTCTGCCTCACGTTCAAGATGTCCCGAGTTCGAATCTTGGTCAGGGTGAGTTACCTGGATAAGGTTTTTCCGGGGTTTTCCCTTATCCTAAAGGTCTAATGTTGGATAACTCTAAGCCTTATGGACCGTAGGGTCATTTGAGCATCATATCATCCATTCCATTCATCGTCCTATATGACTTAACGTTGGAGAACGTAAATTACAAAAAATGTCTTAAAGGGTAAAGCAATGTTGAAATACTGAACCAGTTTTGGAATGAATGAAACACTCAGTTTAAAATAATTTAATTTCATAAAGAGGATGTATTTTCAGTTTTCTATCTTGACATACAGTGAATAACCATATACTTTTTCATATTTTCAGTGGTCAGTGACTCCTATGGGATAAAATGTCCCTATAAGCAGAGAAGCGTCTCTCCAAGTCACACAAAGTAACAGGAGCACGTTTTACCATAGGAATCTGATTTCAGAGAAATGTTTTGGGATATTGTCAGTCTCCATTTAGCACTTTAGACATGGACACAAGCATACAGTACCCTGAATTCCTATTTCGTATGGCTTTAAATTTCTCGCCTACCTTCCTTTCCATATCTCCTGCATCTACATATGGATTCTGTGATGCATGTTCCATTAAATCCATAGATTCATGAAGGGAACCTGAGAGTTTCGAACTGCTTGATGGTGCTAGGCAAGCAGCCGTAATGCATGCACAGGAGCTTGCTACTTTTGGATCTTTGAAGATGTCCTGAGATTCACGTATGGAAACAGCTACTTCTGAAGAAAATCTGTTCACCACTGACTGAACTTCAAAATGTTCACAATGGAAGTTCACAGCTTCAGCCATGTACCCCATCTTTTAAGTACTGGCTCAGGAGGCAGAGGGACATGTTGGAGATGATTTTTATAACAATTCTGTGCAGTACTTTCACGAAGACCTTTTCTGTTGCTAATATCAACTTATTCACAGGGAAAATTATTTGAGTAACACATTGCAATGTATGGGCCAAGTAGGAAAGTGAAGTACATCTGGGTAGAATACCTTAAGATGAATAGCAGCTTTAATTATGTACATTGTGGCAATTGAATATACAATTAGAATACTTTCCTCACACACAACTTTGGGTCACAGAATCTACATCCATCATTTACAAATCTTGCAATTTTAGAAGGATTTGTTTCTTCTAACAGCTTGCAACAGATTAGAATTGGTTTTGCTGGACTTACGGAATCTAGTTTTCCTACTATTAAATTTGCCATATCATCTGTAGTTTCCATGGCAACCAAATACAGGAGTCTCCAGTTTCGTTCCATATATGAGAAACTCCTTTACAACACACATGAAGATACTTTTTCCTTAGAGTAGAGTCGTCAGGAATAACCTTCTTGCAATATTTTTCAAGAAAGAAGCGAAGTTGAGGAATTTGAAGTTTATGCCATGGAATATTAGCTACAACCATTGCACTGCATGGGTCATTCAAAAAATCATTTCTGGACAGTTCTTGTAGCATTTGTCGACAGAATTTGCTTTCTAGAAGACAGTAGGTGTTTGTTGTGTATGTGAAGCGCAATGTTATGTTGTTCCAATTGAGATTTCGTGGAACAACCAATTCTTTTACAGCATGTTTGACAGACTATTATTTCTCCTTCGGTTGTAAAGGTACTATCTAATTTCACCCATGAATTCAACTTACAGGATAGCGAATACGCAATTGGTGCCTTTTACTAAGACTTGCAACAAATTGCGGTATTATTGTCTCATATTTTGATGGTTGTCCAGCGGCTCACTTTATTTTCTCGCAGCTGTTATATTACAAGATGCCAGACTACCATGACAATGGTAGTAACCATTGTAACAATGAATACCTCCAGTCCTTGTAATCCTTGTAAATCCTTGGAGCAGATTTCTAGTAGTCTTAGCCCTCCCCGTAAGTCGTGTCACGCAGGGGTTAAAGTGTAAGCATTTGTGGTAGTAAAGAGACAATAGAAAGCACCTGGGTCACCCTGGGCAATGGAATCTTTTTTTCCGGCTAAGTAGTGCACGTATTGTTTAATTTAGTAATTTTATTATTCTCTACATAACTCTTGTTTCTTTTTTGGCTTGTTAATTGTTCTAATTATTAGTGGTTTCTTGTCACCCTTATGTCTCAGTAGAGGTTGCCTGTGAGGAAGTCCTCACAGGTGGCCAGTGGTAGTACCTCCCAAATATCTGTGAAGGACTATGTTGAAAGCCTTAATTACCCTAAGGGATTGGCTGAACTAAAGTACATTGTTAAAGCTGGTGAAAGAATGACAAAGGATAGTGACTGCACTGAATGACTTCTACATGAAGTTAATCCTTGAATTAGACATAGTAAAAGGTAGGCTTGAGGAAGTTAAAAATGAGAAAAGGCAACTTCGATATAAGGTTGTGAACAATGCTGTCAAACGGAATGATTGAACTAGAGAAACAAAAGAAAAGGTTGGAGGAATCTAGTATGCAGTAAAATATGGGTCCTTCCTATCCTGCTGTTGTAGCTAAACCACCTATCCGTGGTGGTAAAGCATCTGTAGCACTGGCATCTCCTGGTGTCCTGATTTCTATGGAGGGTAAAAGCCCTGATGAGTTAAAGAAAAGCTTGGACAATTAGTTAATCCGGATAAAGATAAAATTAGAATAAAAGAAATGAAGGCTCTAGGGAACAAGGTGGTTGTATAAATTGACTCGGAGGAAGATGCTAAGAAATTAATAGAACATCCATCTCTTACCAGGGAAGTTGAGGTAAATAACCTAAAAAAAAATAAAGTATGACTAAGAGTTACAATAATGATCCCAGATGGATTGTAAAGGACAACTTGCTTGATTATTTGTATGGGCAAAATTTAGAGCACCATGTCCTAAGATGAATTTGATGCACAGGTGAATTATAGATTCTAAACTGGTCCAAGGGGAGGAAATAATGCCCATCATGTTTTAGAAATAAGCCCCATGGTAAGAAACATTTTGTTGAGGAAGGGTAAAGTGTTCATTCATTTTTCTGCAATTTCAATAAAAGTTACCAATGTTCCTAGGTGTCGCAGATGCCAGGATTTGGGACACATCAAGTATTGTCCTAAGGATAAGCAAGTCTGTGCTCACTGTAGTGAAGAGGATTACTTTAAGGAGGACTGTGAAAAGCTGAAGTCGCTACCAGTTTGCATTGCATGTAAAAATCCAGGGAAAAGCAACTGCAAGAAACCCAACACTGACTGCGACATCTATAAATTATTGAGAGCAAGACTTATTCAGCAAGTTGATTATGGATAATTTATTTTGTATACATTTTTACACTTATATATGTTGTATGTATAATTAAAAGGTTTAAGTTGGGAAATATGGGCTCGTCTTTCTCTACCGGTGGTTGGATCCTTGAGGCGAACCGCTACATTTTTATAAATCCTCACAATCTCATAGGCACCTATGGCTAACTTTGCCGAATAGGCCATCTGTTTAGAACTAAGGGGATGGAACTTACCCATCACTCTCTGGCCTATAGTGTATGGAGAGGGCTTTTTACCTTCATAATGCTTTCTAACAAGAGCGTTAGCCCGTTGCAAATTCCGAAATGCTCGCTGCCAATTGTTCCGGATGGTCTGTGCAGAAAATTCCTGAGGCAACAAATCATCTAAATGCCACAAATTAGACATCAGTGAACTTGGAGAGTAGGCTAACATAAGGCTAGACGGGGTCGTAGAGTGACTCATGTCGGACAAAATTAAATACTACCTGCAAACGCGACAGATTGGAATTCCATTTAGAGGGGTTATGATGAAAGGCAATTAAGGTGGATTTCAAATTCCTATTGAACCTTTCGGCATGAGACGGACAAGGGTAATGAGTAGTGGTAAAGACTCTAATACCCCAGTTAGTTCCTGGCAATTTTATCGTTTGCACTGACTCTCTCAGCGCTCTTCAGGCCTTGCAACAGCACATTGCCGCTCACACGCTCGTTTTAAAAACTCAGGCCTTGATTTCGCAAATGCTTAGTCGCGGATACCATTTTGTTTATACTTGGACCCCAGGCCATGTGGGCATTTCTGGGAACGAGGAGGCGGACGCGGCTGCTAAGTCCGCTTGCCGTTACCCTGGAGTTAGTACCCCGGTGATACTCACCCGGCTGAGAATTGGACACACGAGCGACACATGGCCATTTAAGAGGGGAACCGGCCCCTGTGTGTGCTCCATGTGCAGTATGCCTCACTGTGCGGCATGTATTGCTCGATTACCCGCAGTACGCCTGCATTTGCCAGTCAGTAGGTTTGGGAACTAACTTGCTGGGTGTTTTAGTGGACGACCCATTGGCCGTGGTTAAGGCGCAGCGGTTTGTTGCCGAAATCGGTTTTAATAAAGAAGTCTGACTTGCATTTTATATTTGTTAATTTTAGAGATTTTAAATTATTAGTCTTTGGATGGTTTTTTATGTACTTTTAATAGTTGAGTGTTTTTATTTTGTTTTACCTTTTTAGCTAAATTTGTGTAGCTTTTAGCACTTCCACATCTTTTACCTACAATTTCTCGACTTTTTCCATATTATTCCTTTTATACCAAAATTGTGCTCCTCTGATTCTGATCAGTAAGTCTATGGGCCAAATAGCTGTTATCAAGAGTGCCATTGTAGGAGTAGTTGTTTCCGCGCCAGTTAATCTTAATATGGCTTGTCGTTGTGTACTTATCATCTTTTTAATTTTTAACAGTTTCATCTTGTGCGCCCAAATTCCAGCACCATACGCAGTTATTCCAACTAGAAAGCTCATATGATATATTTTTTCTCAGCATATTATATATGATATATTTTTGATGTTTCTAATGTTAATTCCCCCCAGGGGCCTACTTCGGTAGGTACGGGTTTGGCGAACCCGGGGTCCCGAGCCAACAGTCTCCCTCGTGTGGGCTCCTCTTCGTGGTTGAGGGAGACGGTCAACAGGCCCACCCACGTGTAGGCCGTGCGTGGAGACCCGTGTCGGTGGAAAGGTTAGTCCTGGTGGTTGAGGGATGCGTATCTGAGCTCGTAAGTGTTTTTCTGAATTCGGGGAGGGTACGCATTACTAATACACTACTTTGGCTTCTGTTTCGTTAAACGGGAGGTTAGGGACTAACCCACCCCTAATCAATCGGCCAGGATTAGGTATTGTACCGAACTCCAGGGTGAGTGGGACGGCGAGCTCGCTATATCCCCTGTGTAGCCCTGTCATCACAGTGGGATAACCCCTTGTTGGGCTCCGTGGTGGGTGGGGAGCACTGGGGGATGGAACCTAGCCCTTTTTTATGGCCAAATCTAACAACAACAATAATAAATTATTTAAGAAAGATGGAAAGGAAGTAGTGGAGTCTAGTGGTCCTCGCTACTTAGTTGTAACAAGAAAGGAGGAAGGCAAGAACTTTTTGACAGTGAACCCGTTTATCATCCAGAAGGGCTTAGATAAAATTGCCGGTCCAGTCAAGTCCTGTACTCGCTCCAGAAACGGCACGCTCCTTGTGGAAGCGCACTCGTTTTCCCAGGCAGCAACGTTATTAAAAGCCACGTTATTGGGCAGCTATCCCGTCACAATTGCGGTGCACAAGACCCTGAACTCTTCCCGCGGTGTCGTCACCACTCGTGCGTTGGACGGGATGTCAAATGAGGAAATCAAGGAGAACCTACAAGACCAGGGTGTCACCGCTGTATACCGAGTACAACGCAGAGAACGAGGGGAGTTGGTGCCTACCCGTACCCTGTTCCTGACCTTTGATCGGGTAGACCTCCCGCAAAGGCTTAGGGCAGGGTATGAGACCATGGAGGTTAGGCCATATATACCCAACCCTCTCAGATGTTTCAAATGTCAACACTTCGGTCATACAAGTGAATTTTGTAAGGGTGTGCCAACATGTGTTGTGTGGTCAGCCTAAACACGAGGATGCCTGCACATCCCCGCTAAAATGTGTCAACTGTGCTGGTGAACATCCATCCAGCCACAGAGAGTGCTCACGTTTCCTAGAGGAAAAGCAGATACAGGCGATCCGAGTAACGGAGAAGTTATCCTTCTCGGATGCCCGTAAACTCCTACGTACTCGTCAACCCTCGGTCCCAAGATCTGCTACTTACAGCTCCATAGCTGCTAAGGTGGCACCGAGGAAAGAAATCGCTATTCAGACCAGCGATTGTGAGGCTACTATAACCGATAAAGTCCTTACCGCCACACCTGCACAAAAGCCTACCAAGACATCCAAGCCGGCTCCTCTCTCACCTCAATCGCCGAGGGAGAAGTCCGCACTGACATCACCAAAGCCGTCAACCTCATCGAAAGTCCAGCCCGTTATAGTTTACGATGCACCGCCCAAAAAGTTTAAGACGAACTACTCAAAATCAGACTTCCTCAAGGATACTAACAAAGGCACCGGCAAGAAAAAAAGTTCTAGGGCATCTAGAAGTTCATCTTCTGAGGGGTCTTCTGGTGAAGAAACGGATCGACAACTATCATCATCGTCGATCTCTGTGTCCAACCGGTTTGAGGTTCTCGAACCTAAGTTTTCTATAGGGAAAGGGACCTCATCCGTGGAAGAAATGGACCAGGAAGACACGGACCACACTGCTAGAATGGCAATGAAAAAGCGCCAGGACAAACCCGACGAAAAGGAAACAGGTGTTAGCCCTACACCGAAGAAAAAGGGTAAGCTGATTCGGCCACCGTTAAAGTCATCTTAATGTAGACCAATTTTTAAACCTATCTCCATAGTTCCAATGGCTATCCTTCAATGGAACATGCGGGGTTTAAGAACACATCGACCAGAGCTGGAACTTTTGCTCAGTAAGCATAACCCCTTGGTGGTATGCTTACAAGAGACTAAGCTACGACCGCAAGACAAGTTTAAAATCCGACGCTACACACCACTGCGGTGATATTGACATAGAAGACGGCATTCCTCCTCACGGGGGCACTATGATGCTCCTCAGGGATGTCATATTTGTAGACCCGATTCAGCTGCAATCTGACATACAATCTGTAGCTGTAAGGATTAAGCTGCCATCAATCGAATTTTGCATTTGCAATGTATATCTCTCGCCATCAGGTGACCTCTCGCTAACTGACCTTGAAGATCTGGTTTCCCAACTTTCAACACCATTTCTAATAGTTGGAGACTTTAATGCCCATCACCCACTATGGGGCTCAACTCGGGCATGTTCGAGAGGCCACCTCATTGCAAAATTCTTGGAGAGCAATAGCTTGGTTCTCCTGAATTCCGGAGAGTCAACGTTCCTTTCAGACGCCTATAACACCTATTCGCACATCGATTTGGCAGTATGTTCATCCCAGTTAGCAGTTTCATTACAGTGGAACATAATCTCTGATTTACACTCCAGCGACCACTTCCCATGTGTTCTTAGTCTCTTAGCACACGATGTGTCTCCCTCACGTATCCCTAGATGGCGCTTTGATCGTGCCAACTGGAACCTTTACACCCAGTTGGCTGTCTTTGATTACAACGAGCACGATTCTGTGAATGATCTAGTCGATCATCTCACAGAGAAAATTCTGTCCGCTGCAGAACGGTCTATCCCACGTTCGGCTACCCAAACCGGTCGATTTCCTGTCCCGTGGTGGAACAACGACTGCCGGAATGCTATTCGTGCTCGTAGACGTGCTCTACGGGTATTTCAACGACACCCTACCCTATGTAATCTAATTGAGTACAAGAAAGCGCGTGCACAGTCTAGGCAAATAATTAAGGATAGCAAAAAGATCTCATGGAACAACTTTGTCTCATCTTTTAACAGATGGACACCTTCCTCTGTTGTATGGGATAGGTTAAGGCGCGTGGCCGGAAAATCAACCCACTTGCCAATCGCTGGTCTGAAAACACCTGCAGGAGTTGTTGATCCGTTCGTCGTGGCTAACACCTTCGGCTGTGCTTTCGCTCAGGTGTCTAGCTCAAGTAATTATGCTCCTGAGTTTATCTCAATTAAGACTCAGGTAGAATCTCAAGGTTTCGTGTTTAGTTCCAGAAACCTTGAAGATTATAACCGCCTCTTCACCTTGGCGGAGTTAGAACACGCTCTATCATCATCGCGACTGACGGCACCAGGACCGGACAGAATCCACGTTCAAATGTTGCAACATCTCTCACCTGAAGGTAAGGCATACCTGCTCGAGGTCTATAACCGTGTTTGGGTTGATGCCACGTTTCCGGACAAGTGGCGAGAAGCCACCATTATACCTATCTTGAAAGCTGGCAAGGACCGTCACCTCCCTTCTAGCTACCGTCCTATTTCCCTCACCAGTTGCGTCTGCAAGGTGATGGAACGCATGATAAATGGGCGGTTGGTATGGTGGCTGGAAACGCACCACCTACTGAATAACATCCAGTGCGGTTTTCGACGACGTCGTTCAACAGTGGATCATCTTGTGTCCATGTCGACACAGATTATGAACGGCTTTCTTAAAAACTGTCAAACTGTTGGAATATTTTTTGACCTCGAAAAGGCTTATGATACGTGTTGGCGTGCAGGGTTGCTACGTACTCTGCACACCTGGAATATACGTGGACGCTTACCACTCTTCCTTCAGGAATTCTTGAAGGACCGCGTATTCCGAGTAAGGGTTGGCTCGGTTCTTTCGAACCTTTTCGTTCAAGAGAACGGTGTACCACAGGGATCGGTGCTAAGTGTTACATTGTTTGCTATTGCGATTAATTCTATCTCGAAATGTGTACCTCCGGGGGTCTCGTCATGCCTATTCGTAGATGACTTTGCCGTCTACTGTACATCTCAGCGCACTTCGTTTATACAGCGCCGTCTTCAAACCACCTTGGACAACCTTAAGGTTTGGAGTTTAAAGAACGGCTTCCGATTCTCTGCTGAGAAAACCATCTGTGTAGACTTCTGGCGTCAGCAGAGTCGACTACCTCCAAGGCTCCGGCTAGGCGCTGATCAACTACCTTTTGCAGATGAGACGAGGTTCCTTGGATTGATATTTGATAGAAAACTTAGTTGGTCGTCGCATATAGCACAACTGAAAGCACGATGTGACCGATCTTTAAATATCTTGCGGGTACTAAATGGAAAATCGTGGGGAGCGGATCGTACAGGGTTATTGCGACTGTATCGCACAGTCATCCGTTCCAAATTAGATTATGGTAGTATCGTTTATGGCTCAGCACGACCATATGTGCTGAAGGGATTAGACGCAGTCCATAATTGTGGCATACGTATAGCATTTGGGGCATTTCCAACGAGCCGAGTTATAAGCCTGTATGCTGAGTCTGCAGAACCTCCTCTGCAGTACAGGCGCAACATGCTATTAGCAAATTATGGCTGTGGACTTAATTGCATGCCCACACATCCAAAGTTTACGCCGTTCTTTAACACCTTCATGGACGTGCGTTATAGGAACACTTCTCTTAAACCAAAACCACCTGGTTTTCGTTTCCGGGAGCTCCTTAGACATCTAAATACTGAAATGCCCAAGATGTATCCTAGGGGGGAGAGGACATACCCTCCTTGGTTGTGCAGAGCGTCCCACGTTGATCTGGGCATGACCACACATGATAAATCTACCATGTCTATGTGTAGTATCCGCACATGCTTTTTGGAATTTTTATCGCGATATCAGGACCATGTTCAAATTTACACTGATGGGTCCAAGAATTCAGATGGCGTTGGATGTGCTTACGTGTGTGGAACCGAACCCTATACATTCGGATTCCACACTAGCACTTCCATTTTTACCGCAGAGCTCTATGCAATATACCGGGCCATTTTACACGTACGTCGACGAAAGTTGGGGAACTGCTTAATCCTGAGTGATTCCCTCAGTGCACTTCAAAGCCTACGGCAGCTGTACAACTACCACCCTATTGTACAGCGGATACAGGATGCCCTCCACGTTTTACACGCTTCTGGCGTTAGCGTGGTGTGTGCATGGATTCCTGGTCACGTAAGCTTGCGGGGGAATGAAATGGCGGATTCGGCAGCCAAGATGGCTACCATGAAGCCCAGGGTTTGTCTACCAAGTGTGACATCGGAAGATTTTAGGGCCGTATTGCGGAGAGCTGTGCAAACCTGCTGGCAGGAAGAGTGGTCCGCTCTCCGCAATAATAAACTTAGATCAATCAAGGAACTTCCGATTCCCTGGGTTACCTCCTGTCGGTCATCTCGCCGCGAGGAGGTGACTTTGGCTCGGTTGCGCATTGTTATTTTAGCCACAGCTTTTTATTGAATAGGACTCCCGTTCCCGTTTGCCTACTGTGCAGTTATGACCTGACTGTCCGTCACTTGTTTTTAGATTGTTTTAGCTTGGCACGTCTCAGCAGTTCTCTCCAGCTGCCGGCCAGCTTGGCGGAGATCCTCGCGGATGACGAAACGGCGGTGGGCAAAGTTTTAGCGTTTGTTTCAGCTGTGGATTTTAGAATTTAACCTCAAGTATCTTTTTCTGTTGGTTTTTTTTAGTATATATATGTGTGGAGTTTTAATAGGTTTATAGATAATAATATATATTTTTAGAAATTTTTATATCTGGCTTTTGCCATGACTTGTTTTTTAAAGGGCGCTGATGACCGCCGTAGTTGAGCCCCCCTATACACATCATCATCATCTAATGTTAATTTGTATCTTCTAGTCGTCAACCTTGCTAATTTCATAACATTTGGAGTTTTATTCCTACTTCTTTCTATGTGTGCATCGTAATTGCGCTTCTCATCCAATAATATGCCCAAATATTTTACGGTCTTCTCCCTCTTGATATTGTTATTGTTTAAATTGATCATTGGATCTCTGTTTAAGCATCGTGTACATTGACTTTTGTGGAGCTATCTTCAGTTTTGCTTCTTTACACCAGTTGCTTAAAATTTGAAGACTCATTTTAGCATTTCTTTCCAGCTCTGTTCTGCTGTTGCCATCAATGATGGTCAGAACATCATCTGCATATGCAATGACATCCTTGGTGTAATGTGTTTCACCTAAACGCTCAGGGATTGGCTCAGTAAGAATGTCCCAAAACAAGGGTCCAAGCCCCTCAAAATCCAACCTCTGCGGTCCTCGTCCCGAGGGATGGGCAACAGGAAGTAGGGGACTGACTGATGGGGTGATGTACGGTGGGGACTTGGTGTACCCCAGGACCGCTACGGCTGCCGAGAAGGCCCATCAGTAACCCCGAAAACTGGCAGAAGAGGCTCTGGTATTTCTCCCCAGGGACCTACTACGGTGGGTACGGGATTGGCGATCCCGGGGTCCCTAGCCACTCACCCTCATTTCATCTGAACTAATAATCAAAATTGTAAGATAGTTGAAGCCAGATATAAGCCAGATATGGATGTGAAATGCCGAAACTGCCATAATGCTCCAGAGACAGCCGGGCATATATTAGGTCTCTGCACCTCGACCAAGCCTTCAAGAATCCACAGGCATAACACCATTGTCAACGACATACATAAATTTATAAAATCTAAAGTGCCTGAAGCAAACATCTTAGTAGAACATTCTTTTCAAGTTAAGGATGATGTCCTCAAACCTGACTTAGTGATAATAAAAACAAAGCTATAATTATGGATGTCACGGTCAGGTATGAGGACGGCAGCTCCTTGACTCATGCACACATGGAGAAAGTTGACAAGTATTCGATTCTTGAAGAACACATTAAAAACTTATATCCTAATGTTAATCAGGTCGAGGTGCAGCCAATTGTCTTCGGCTCGAGAGGCGCTATCCTCCCCGAAACTACAATTTTCTTAAAAGAATGGGGTTGGAGTAAGCGTGCTCTCGAAAACATTTCCATTTATATTATAAAAAGTACTATAAATATTTTAAATACTTTTAGAGAATACAGTGACGGCTAATATTTTATCAATTAACGTAATTTTATTTATCAATTTTAACTTGTTTTAATTGTTAATTGTTATTCAATTTTAACTAGTTATCAATTCCTGTTATTCTATTTAAATGTTTATTATATTATTTTAACTAATCCTTTTCTCTAAAAGTTACGCCCCTCAAAACCCAACCTCTGTGGTCCTCGTCCCGAGGGGTGGGCAACAGGAAGTAGGGGACTGACTGATGGGGTGATGTACGGTGGGGACTTGGTGTACCCCAGGACCGCTACGGCTGCCGAGAAGGCCCATCAGTAACCCCGAAAACTGGCAGAAGAGGCTCTGGTATTTTCCCCCAGGGACCTACTACGGTAGGTACGGGATTGGCGATCCCGGGGTCCCTAGCCATTCACCCTCAATTCATCCCCTTCATCTCCATCAACTGTGCCACGTGTAGCTACTGCTTGTCAGTAAGCATCACCTTCTTCCCCTTCTAGTTCTTTATTATAATTATTAGCACTTAAGGCTTTAGGTTTATAACTCCTGTCTCACCAGCAGGGATCTCTCCTATCTCCGTGGTTCTGTCCCACGGTTTTGAGCGCGGCTTCCGACATGTGTGCTCTCCGGAGGTCTCAAAAGTGAAGGTTGAGCGGACCCTTCGCACTGCCCCTATATGTAGCCTTAGGTGCGGAGCCCGTCCACACCGTCAAGTACACCCACGTAGCTCCTCGAGGGCCCGGTCTGTGATAATCTCCCGACGGCCGTGCTGCCGTTGGGTTAGTTTCACCGACCGGACGTGTTACCGCTGACGGAACCCCGGTGTAATCAACCACAAGTCCCCTGAATCCGCGTGTGCCTATTATACGCAGCGCGGCTTAAAGTGGGGAGCCACAGGCGGTTATTCCTGTGGTAGGGGCATAAAGCCGGGGTGTGCGTGGTGAACGGTTTACCCATACGGACAAGCAGTGGAGATTGAAGGGTAGCTTTTCTGAAGTACAAATGAGATCGGTCATGGGTGAGGTCCCCATGACGGCACAGACCGTGAAGATTCGGTGTCTTTCTTTTTTAACCCCCGGATGGCAGGCTGACGCCGACGGTTCCGGATGGGGGTCCTAATCAAAATGTATCCGCGCAAACCCTCTTTCATTGACCCGTTCTTGGTAATGACCTTGGCATGTGAAGGCAAACCGTTCAAAGATTTAAGTCCGTTCTATATAAAGCGTGAACTAGATAAAATCAGTGGCCCTGTTAAGAATGCGACGTGCCTACGAGACGGTACATTATTGTTAGAGAGTACCAGCGCAGACCAATCTAAGAAGCTACAGAAAGCGAATTTGTTGGGCTCCTATCCAATCCGGGTAGCCCCACACAAATCGCTGAACACTTGCAGAGGAGTAGTCACCACCTCCAGCTTAGATGGTCTTGCCAACGAGGAAATCGTTAGCTGTCTCTCAGATCAGCTTGTGTGTCATTCATACAGGTTAACCCGCAAACAGGATGGCAAGGAATATCCCCTCCGCACAGTTTTTCTAACCTTCTCAGGCACTAAATTACCTGAATACATTTACTGTGGATATGAGCGTGCTAGCGTCCGTCAATATGTGCCGAACCCCATGCGCTGTTTTCAGTGCCAGCGCTTCGGACATACTAAGGGCTCGTGTAACCATCCAGCCCTGTGTGAACGATGTGGCCTTCCGGCTCACGAAGACCCGAACTGCAGCCGAAAACCATGCTGTGTTAACTGTGGCGGAGATCATCTTTCGAGCTCGCGACAGTGTCCACGATTCCTGGACGAAAAGAGTATTCAGGAGCTGCGCGTTAAGGAACGCCTCACATTTCCTGAGACACGACGGCGCTTCGAACAACTGAAGCCATCTACCACCAGCAACTATGCATCAGCCGTCCGCCGCACTCGTGGTACCACTGTTGCCGTCCAACACATCCCTGTTGCTCACGCGTCCACACAGAGGACTTTCCTGCCACGTCTCGTAACACACCTACAGCTACCAACAGCACTACTACTACCACCACCACCGTCACCACTTCAACCTCACAGACACCAGTACTGAAGCCGTCCACAAGTACTGCTAACCAAGTAGTGCTTGTAAGAAACCGATCACGGCCATCACATAGATCACGCAGTCGCACACCTTCGAAGAAATCCCGGTCTCGCTCAGCGAGCCGAAGGAGTTCTTCTGACTCTCGTACATCTGGAGAGTCGCAGGACGCTAGCGCCTTTCGCATCGTGGGCCCCAAGTCATCCAAGGTCAAGAAAAAAGTTAAGACAGCCCATTAAAGCACTCTAAATGGAAATAATCCAGTGGAATGTCAATGGTTTTCGAGCTCGTGCTCAAGACCTACAACATTTAGTTTCTCAACGGTCACCATCAATTATTTGTCTCCAGAAAACCCACTTACATCCCAATCACTCGTTAAACCTTCACTCTTTCTCTGCATTTAGAAGCGACTCTCTTGCAGGTATGCGTGCAAGCGGTGGCGTTGCTACCTTAGTGGCGCCAAACATCTCAGCCGCCAACGTTCCTCTCACCATACCATTGCAAGCAGTGGCCGTTCGGATACAGCTGGAGAGCATCAGTTTTACCATCTGCAACATGTACCTGCCGCCGCTCAGTATAGTTCTAGAGCGTGATCTTCAAGCTCTATTGGCTCAGCTCCCCTCACCACTACTCCTTGTGGGAGATTTGAATGCCAAGCACACGCTCTGGGGATCAGACACTGATGACGCCCGTGGATGCCTCCTCGTAGACGTCTTCGATAAGTCTGACCTGCTTCTGCTAAATACTGGTGACCCGACATTCCTATCATCCGCTTATGGTACACATTCCGTACTAGACCTTTCTTTCTGCAGTCCGTCATTAGTACCACTACTTGAGTGGTCAGTACTTTCCGACCTCTTCGGCACTGATCATTACCCCATTAACGTTCATTTTTCTGGCCGCCAATGTGTACCTTCTCGACATCCCCGCTGGATTATTTCCAAAGCTAACTGGGGAAAATTCCAATCCCTCATACACCTCATCGACGATAATTTCTACACCATCGATGAAATGGTCGAATATTTTACTTGCTCGATCCTGCTCGCAGCAGAATCCAGCATTCCTCGAGGTTCACCTACACCACGTTATATCCCTGTACCGTGGTGGTCTGAGGAATGCAGTTTGGCTGTCAAAGCACGCAAACGTGCTTTGCGCATTTTTCAGCGGCACCCGACGGAAGGGAACTTCGTCGCCTTCAAACGTTCTCGCGCTAGGGCACGCTTCATACTGCGCAACGCCAAGCGTAAATCTTGGGAAGCTTATGTCACTTCCCTTTCCCGGCGCAGTTCTAACCAACAAGTATGGTCAGCTGTTCGGCGGATGTATGGCAAGTATCGCCGGACGGTAATTCCCGGCCTTGCCATCAACGGTTCCATGTGCACCACCGAGCAGGACATAGCTGAAGCCCTAGCTACAACATTTGCTGCTACTAGCCAAACTGCCCGCTATGACGCTCTCTTCCTGCCTATTAAGGAAAAGGCGGAACGGGTACAACTAAATTTTAATAGTGACTGCACCGAGCCGTACAACCAACCTTTTACCGCTCCCGAGCTCGCCCATTCTCTAGCGTTAGCAAAGGATTCTTCTCCAGGTCCCGATGACGTACACCGACAGATGCTGCTACATCTTCCATCTGAGGCGCTATGTTTCCTATTAAATATCTATAACCGCATTTGGCATGAGCGGGTTTTCCCTTCCTCCTGGCGAGAGGGTATTGTCATCCCCATCCCTCGACCCGGAAAGGACCGCACACTTCCATCTAGCTACCGCCCCATTTGCCTGACGAGTGTCCTCTGCAAGACCTTCGAGCGAATGATAAACGCTCGATTAAATTGGTGGCTAGAAAAACATAACTATCTGTCCAACCTGCAATGCGGTTTTCGTCGCCATCGCTCAAGTGTCGACAATCTAACACGCCTTGAGGGGTATATTTCCGATGCGTTTCTACTGAAACAGCACGCCGTGGGTGTGTTACTCGACCTGGAGAAGGCCTATGACACCACTTGGCGGTACGGCATACTCCGTAACCTTCATAGTTACGGTATGTGTGGTCATCTACCCGAGTTTTTATGCAATTTTTTAAAACTTCGCCGTTTTCGGGTTCGCATAGGAAACACGATATCACGGGAGCGGCAACAGGAGAACGGTGTACCTCAAGGGTCGATTTTGAGCGTCACCCTTTTCGCCGTAGCGATTAACGGCATCACTAGTGCCGTTCGAAGTGGAATTCCATCATCCCTCTATGTTGACGACTTCGCTATCTATTATAGGTCTGCCAACATAGAACACATTGAGCGCCAACTGCAGCTGACCATTACCCAGCTAGCAGCCTGGGCGCTTCAAACCGGCTTCCGTTTTTCAGCTGCGAAGACGCAGTGTATCCACTTTCACCGCCTGCGAGGTATTCACCCGCCTCCTGATCTTTATTTGAACGGCACACCCCTGCCATTTGTCTCGCACCTGAAGTTCTTGGGCCTCTACTTGGACCGACAACTAAATTGGGAGCACCACATTCGTCACCTTGGAGCCTCTTGCGATCGTTCTCTTCGGGTGCTGAAGGTATTATCTGGAGCATCTTGGGGGGGGGGGCGATCGCATGGTAATGTTGAGGCTGTACCGCTCTCTGGTTCGGTCCAAGCTGGACTACGGCAGTTTTATTTATGGCGCAGCGACCGCCTCTAAACTTCGTCTTTTAGACACCGTGCATCACACTGGCATCCGCCTTGCCACAGGAGCTTTCCGCACCAGTCGAGTCGACTGCCTGTATGCAGACTCAGGCGAACCTCCACTCCATATTCGTCGCTCGCTGTTACTGTGCTCATACGTGTCGAAGTTGGTAAGTTATCCCAATCATTCTTGTTTTAAACCAGTTCTGTGTCCAGATTTAGTCCACCGTTATATGCGCCCTGGTTCTCGGACACGCCCCGTGGGAATAAGATTTCGGGATCACCTACATTCCCATGGCCTCCGAATGCCTCGCGTGGAGAGGTCGTCCATCTGCCCTTATCCTGCATGGCAGCTCAATCGTGCGCGGTACGATCTAACTCTTTCAAACAACCCTAGACTCGCTACTCCACATTCGGCGTTCCAACAACTTTTTGCCGAATTACTGGGCCGTTACCCTAACTACGTTCCGGTCTTTACAGACGGTTCCCAGTTAGGTAACTCTACGGGTTGTGCATTCTTCATTAACGGTGAGGCTCATAAATTTCGACTTCTGGACTCCACTTCGGTCTTCTCAGCAGAGCTGTATGCCATCTTTTATTTGCTCCTTTTTATTTGCAAGTTAGCTCCTGGCTCTTTTATCGTCTGCACTGACTGTCTAAGTGCGCTTCAGGCCTTACAACAGCACACTACCGCTCACACACTGGTTTTAAAATTACAGACCCAGATCTCGCAAATGCTCAGTCGCGGATACAATTTTGTTTTTACTTGGACCCCAGGCCATGTTGGGATTTGCGGGAACGAGGAGGCGGACGCGGCTGCTAAGTCTGCTTGCCGTTTGCCCTGGAGTTTAACAACTACAGTGCCATTCCAGGACGTGCCACGTTTTTTCCGTCGCCAACTCCTCTCTGCTTGGCAGCACTCCTGGACAGCTTTACAAGGCACACAACTCCGAGCAATTAAAGACAGCGTACGACCCTGGCTAACTTCCTGCAGGGATAACCGGCGGGCCGAGGTGATACTCACCCGGCTGAGAATTGGGCACACACGTGCAACTCATGGCCATCTTTTGAGAGGGGAACCGGCCCCTGTGTGTGCCCCGTGTGCAGTACGCCTCACTGTGCGGCATGTACTGCTGGATTGCCCGCAGTACGCCCGCGTTCGCCAGTCTTTGTGCTTGGAGCCTAACTTGCACGGTGTTTTAGGTGACGACGCAGTGGCCGTGGATAAGGCACTGCGGTTTGTTTTTAAAATTGGTTTTAATAAACAAGTTTGACTTGTATTTTATATTTACTGCTTTTAGAGTTTTTAAATTATTAGCCTTAGATCGTGTTTTTTTAATGTTCTTTTAACAGTTGAGTGTTTGTTTTATATTTTACCTCATTTAGCTAAATTTTTATAGCTTTTAGGTTTTAGTTTTGACTTAGGGCCCAAATGACCTTGTTGTCGACGGGCCCTAAAACACTACACTCACTCACTCACTCTAAAAGTTACAATTGCTTATTGGCACTCCCCCCATAATAATTTATTTTATGTGTAAGTCAACGGAAGACTATTCCGGAAATTGCAAATGCCAGGGTATTACCCAAATGCCTCGTCATCTAATTAGTGACGCACATGAATGGGTTAACGAGATTTCCTCTATCCCGCTTGGGATAGATTTTCTAATTCGATTAAGAGGAGCATTATTTTGGCTAAAGAGAAGAAATTGGGACAAGATTAAAATTATTATTGGTAGAAGATGCTTTAATAAATTAGATATTAAGAAATCCCTTTTGATGCAATGGCAGGAAGAATGGGAATGTATTAATGAAGGAAGGCGAACTTTCGAAATATTCCCTTCAATCTTTGAAAGACTAAAATTAAAACATATAAAACCTACAAAAGGTCTACTGCATTATATCACCGGACATGGACCCTATGGGACGTATTGGCTGAAAATTGAAAAGCTCGTAGATACTGCCGACTGTAGAGTTTGTGGTATCCTGGACAACCCTGAGCACGCTATATTTGAATGCCATAAATACCCTATTTTGGAAGATGAGAGAAAATTTTTAAGAGGACATTTTTTGGCAGATATATTAAGAGATAAGGAGAAATACAATGTATTGGCAAATATAGCTAATACTGTTAGTGAGCTGTCTTGGGAGAGAGAATTCATCACACCTGCACCGGTTGCGCCTAGAGCTCTACAACTCCAACCCAGTAGATGTTCGGAGAGGCTGAGGAACCAGGTTGATGATAGACTCCGACCTTCCCAGATGGCGGCTAATGTGGATATCGAGATCGACACATCGCAGCAAATTGATCGAAGAAGAGGATATTATGTCTCAATGGGTCGTTTGGAGTGGGCGGAAAGGAGAAGAATTCGACCTAAGAGGCATGTAGACGAATCTTATTCCGATTATAAGATACGATTAGATGAGTGGAGATTACAACAGGAAACCGCAACCAGCATTCCGGAGGAGGATTCCTAGGGAATTGTAGTGTTGTGAAGTGTAGTATCAGTGTTAGTTTTGAATTGGGGGAGGAATCCTCCCCCCTATAAAATATTTATGTGAAATATTTTGTTTTAATTTATTTTTTAAAAGGGGAGGGGCTTGTCCCCTCCCGTATAAATATTAATTGTTTTGGTGAAGTGATGAGAGTGGTGAAGAAATGATGGTGAGGAGAGAATATTGGGTTAGTGAAGAAGTAGTGAGTGATATGGTGGTGATTGATGGTGTATTATAAGGGAGATTAGTGGTGAGATTGTTAGAAAGAGTTATGAGAGTGAGTTTAAAGGTGGATTTTGTGTATAGTGGATGGAGAGTAATATGTTGTGGTGGAGTATAGTTGAGGAGAATTGAAAGGAGGTTAGGGATGTGAGGATATATGAAAATTGGTGAAGATTTTTAGTAAGTATTAGTGTTGATGGTGTTTAAATTAAGATGGATAATATGAATTTAGTGAGATGAAGAGGTGGTTATGGAAGTTAATTATGGATATTTTGTGTATATTGTTTTAGAGATATTGAATTATTAAAATATTAAAATGTTATAGTATTTAGTTTTGATAAATGAGAATATATTTTGGATTATAAATATTTAGTATTTTTGAGGATGATTAAATGTGAGTAAGGTGTTGTTGAATTGTTATATGGATTGTTTAATTAATAATAAATTTTTAAAATTTGTTAAATTAAAAATTTGGTGAATGTGTATAATTGGTTTGAATGGTTTTTGATGTTTTGATTAAAATTTTTTGGTGGTGGAGTATAGTTGTGAAGATTTTTAGAAATTATTAGTGTTGATAATGTTTAAATTAAGATGGATAATATGAATTAGTGAGATGATTAGGTGGTGTAAGGAAGTCAATTATGTATATTTTGTGTGTATTGTGTTAGAGAATTTGAATTATTAAAATTTTATGGTATTTAGTTTTGATAAATGAGAATATATATTGGATGAGTAATTATTAAATATTTAGTAATTATGTTGAGGATGATTAGATGAGAGTAAGGTGTTTGTTGAATTGTTATATAAGCATGTAAGATTATATATGATGGATTGTTTAATTAATAATAATCCTTAAAAATTTTATTAATTTAAAAATTTGGTGAAGTGTAAAATTGTTTTGAATGGATTTTGTTGTTTTGATTATAAATTTTTGTAGTTTTAAATTTTAAAATTTTATAGTATTGTTTAATTAAATGGTGTGAAAGTTGAGTAAATGGTTAATTGAGTGAAGGTTGTAAATAATTTAAAAAATATTTTTATATTATATTTTGGAATAGTAATTTGGTTATTTTGAATGAGTGTGTTATGTTTAATGCTGGGTACCAGTATTATCATACCGGTTGCCGGTATGAAGTAGAGTTTTAGTTGTTGTGTTTAGCTGGTTCCCAGTTGAATTTTAATTGATTACTGGATTCCAGTAATTAAGTAGTGGTTGTTAAATTGGTAGTCTTGTATTTTTATTTTTATTTTATCGTTATTGTTTTGTTTATCTAATTATCTGAAAAATGATTATGTAGTAGATAGTTTATTGTTTAATAAATGTAAAATTTGGAAATTACGTCCCGGTTTTAGTAATTAGGTACCGGGACGGTGAATTTTCAGATTTTATTTATTTATTTATTTATTTATTTATTTATTTATTTATTTATTTATTTATTTATTTATTTATTTATTTATTTATTTATTTATTTATTTATTTATTTATTTATTTATTTATTTATTTATTTATTTATTTATTTATTTATTTATTTATTTATTTATTTATTTATTTATTTATTTATTTATTTATTTATTTATTTATTTATTTATTTATTTATTTATTTATTTATTTATTTATTTATTTATTTATTTATTTATTTATTTATTTATTTATTTATTTATTTATTTATTTATTTATTTATTTATTTATTTATTTATTTATTTATTTATTTATTTATTTATTTATTTATTTATTTATTTATTTATTTATTTATTTATTTATTTATTTATTTATTTATTTATTTATTTATTTATTTATTTATTTATTTATTTATTTATTTATTTATTTATTTATTTATTTATTTATTTATTTATTTATTTATTTATTTATTTATTTATTTATTTATTTATTTATTTATTTATTTATTTATTTATTTATTTATTTATTTATTTATTTATTTATTTATTTATTTATTTATTTATTTATTTATTTATTTATTTATTTATTTATTTATTTATTTATTTATTTATTTATTTATTTATTTATTTATTTATTTATTTATTTATTTATTTATTTATTTATTTATTTATTTATTTATTTATTTATTTATTTATTTTATCCCGCTTGGGGCGGGACCCCAAGTGCTATAAATTGAGTTTTGTCCCGGCCTAAGGACGCTTTTGAACCTCGGCGTAGCGGTGTCGCTGTCGAGGTTCATTTGAATTCAATTGAGTTCATAAGTGCACTTGGTGGAGGCTCCCATGTCCGCGTTCGTCCGCCCTGGGCGACGGTGTGTCTTTAGATTGCCGTCGGCTGAGAGGAGCCATGAGCAAGGACAGAGGAGAAGAGATTAAAGATCCCTTTCGGCCGAGAGCTTCTCTATCGAGATCTCCGGTTCGCGGGGGTCGCAGCAATATGAGTGATATAAGTGTTAGTGAAAGTGTACGTGAGTGTGAACACGAAGTGCTAAGTGACACTGAAAAAATGAGTCCAGCAATTACGAATTTAATAGGAGACATTAACATAATCTTGGCCTCGGATAAATCTATAACAGCATCTAATAGAAGTAAGTTATTTAATATCTTAAGTGAAATTACTAAAGTGCACGATGAAGTGAGATTAGAAAATATGAAACTGAAAGCGACTCTAAAAGTATTAAAGGAAGAGAAGCAAAGTATCCCGACTATGACCTATGCTGCTGCAGTCACAAAGAAAGTGGATAATACCGTCAAAGTTGAGCGAGTACTGCAAAAGCAAAAGTGTACTGTATTTGTGTCATCAGCAACAGAAAAAGATACAAAACAAGTACAGGATATAGTGACCAGAACTGTTAATCCAATCAAAGATAAGGTGAAAATATGTAATGTGAAGAGGACAGATAGGAATGTTATTTTGGAAATGGAATCAATTGAAGATGTGGAAAAGTTGATAAAACATGAAGGATTAAAGAAAATGAATTTAAAAGTGGAAACACCCAAAAAGAGAAATCCACTAATTATTCTGTATGATGTGTTATCAAGTGAGAAAGAAGAAAATATAAAGAAAAATCTATATTATCAAAACTTCGAAAATGATCTAAAATGGGAGGAATTTGATCAACAGGTCAACATGAGATTTAAAACAGGACCAAGAAATGCGAATACCGTGCATCATGTCATGGATGTGTCAGCTAAAATAAGAAAATTAATATTGGCTAAAGGAAGGATATATATATCGGTTTTCAAGTCATAAATGCAAAAGATTATGTCATAGTAGCTAAATGCATGAAATGTCAAAATCTGGGACATGTGGCAAAGTACTGCAACAAAGAGAAGACTGTCTGTGCACATTGTGGAGAGCAGGATCACATAAAAAAGGATTGCAGTAAGAAGGACCAACCAGCAATATGTATACCATGCATGGAAAGGAAGAGATTTTTAAAACAAAAATTCCCTGATAGAAAATTTAAAGAAGATTCACCGTGCAAAGGAGGAAAGGAATGCCCACTATATAAAATACAATTCGAAAGACTTATTGAAAGAACAGATTATGGACATTAAAGAAATAAGTATTGAAGGAAAGAGGAAAAGAAAGAAAAATACACCATCTAGATTAAGGAGAAATATGTTAAGGGCAATGTCATATAAGGAAAGATTAATAAGAAAGACAACAACAGAAATTGGCATACAGACTGAACCAGAAGTAATCAATATGATTGGTTATATTATACCGGACAGTGAGGAGGAGTTAGAGAAATGAATTTAATTGAGAGAAGAATTGTAAAGGTAGATTATGATAAAATAGTATCAGTTACAGAATCGACAGAAGAAGAAATTGAAGTAAATGGACGTAAAAAGAGACTCAGCTTCTTTGATCTTTTAAAGAAAAAGAAGTCAGAAAATGAGAAAAAATTGGACGCTAAAAAAGAGGAAGAATCTGAATCTAAATTCAATAAAGACGAAATAATGGAAATGGATGAAGTAGAAGAGAATATTAATAAAGTGGAAGAAGATAAGGAAGATCCAATGAAAATTTATGAGACTTTTGAGATGAAATTAAAGTTAAGTAGATTAGAAGAAAGAAATATATTAATGGCAGCAATGAGGCATTTGGTAAGAATGTTGCATACCAACGGAGAAACAATAACATTTCCGATTCCGGATGCAATAGACAGAATGGAATTACATACTGTCAATTTACCAAGTGACCCGACTGAATTGTTGGAATTAGTTAAAGGTGCCTTTTTGAGATGAAATGATGTATTTGATTTAGAAGAACTTTATAGACATTATGTTCAGTGCTACGGTAGGGTAGCCTTTGACTCCACGCAAAAGTATCCTTATTGTTATGTACACGTAAGACATGCAGGTCCGATTATCGGAAGTAATAATTCTGCACAAACGGTTAAAGTAAATAGTATTCAAACAACCACAAACAGTGTACAATCATCGAGTTTTATACAAAGGTCGAATGTGGAGAATAAAATGTCATCAAATACATATAAAGCAAAACCACGAAATATAGTTGTAATTAGACCCATTTTTAAAATAAATAGGACACCGGTAATGAAGAGAAGATAAATAATCCCAAAACCAAAAATAGGACAACCAGCTGAAAAATTTTTAAATAAGGAGTCGAAGAAATTCTCTGAGAAAAGGCTGGAATATGAGCGTAATAAAAGAGAGGTCTTAAAATAATATTATGGCAAGTATAATAAATAGTGACAGTGAAAGAGGACCACATAATCTGAGGATCGCGCAGATAAATGCTCAGAGATCCAAAACGGTTATGATAGAGATAAGGAAAGTCATTGACGAACTGGCAATTGATATAATGTGTATACAAGAACCATATACACTTAAAGGTAAACCTTTGCACATGGCGGCAACTGCAAGTAAAATTTATGATGGAAAGGATCCCAAAGCCGTGATAATTATTAATAACAAGAACATACAAGCAATGAAAATAGCACAATTCAGTAATGAGCATGTAAATTGTGCTCAAATACAATATAAAGGATTAGATTTTATATTATGTAACCAGTATTATCAATTTAGGGATGACATTGATATACATATCCAAAAGACTGAGGAAATATTGACTGATTATCAGGATGCAGCTATAATATTAACAATGAACGCAAATGCGAAATCACAATGGTGGTTTAGCAAGAATCCAGATGACAAGGGAGAAAAAATGGAAGATTGATTTGATTGATTGATTGTGGTTAAGGGCGCTCAACAACGAGGTCATCAGCGCCCTGAAAAAGTAAGGAGGTTAAATATCAATAAAAAGGATCTAACAGAGATTCATCTGCTGCAAGATCTTGATTGGACGCTCACATATATTAAAATAGATAAAAAGAGCGTAAAACCACAAAAGCGTTAAAATCAATAAAACGATTGGTCCTAAATTCTAAAATTAGCAGTTAAAAAGAATGTTAAAACTTTGGCCACCGCTTCCTCGTCGTTCCCCAGCACCTCTGCCAAACTGTCCGGCAGCTGGAGAGATCTGCGGAGACGCGCTGTTCCGGAACACTCTAAAAGAACGTGGCGGACTGAGACAGCTGCATCGCAGAGCGGGCAGACTGGAGCACGGCTCTTGTTCAGCAAAAAGCTATGTGTAAAAAAGCAGTGGCCAATGCGCAACCGAGCCAAAGTGACCTCCTCACGGCGGGATCGACGGCAGGAAGTGGCCCAGGGAATCGGAAGATCTTTCACTGTCCGCAACTTGTTGCTTCGCAAAGCGGACCACGCGTTGTGCCAAGAGGACAGCACAGCACTTCGCAAGTATAACTTGATATCTTCCGCAGTAGCATGATGAATAGTTACCCTCGGCAGTGTGGTTGCCATCTTCGCTGCCGAATCCGCCAGTTCGTTTCCTGCCAGGCCTACATGTCCAGGAACCCAAGCGCACACCACGCTAACGCCAGAGGCGTGTAAGACGTGGAGGGCGTCCTGGATAAGCTGCACAACAGGATGGTAACTGTACAGCTGCTGTAGGCTCTGAAGTGCACTAAGGGAGTCACTTAAAATAAGGCTGTCGCCTAGGTTGCGTTGACGTACATATAAAATGGCTCGGTAAATCGCATAAAGTTCAGCACTAAAAATAGAGGTGCTGCTATGGAAACCGAATGTATAGGGTTCGGTTCCATAGACGAAAGCACATCCAACCCCACTTGAGCTCTTGGAGCCATCAGTGTAGATTAAAAGCCGATCAGTAAAACAAGATAAATATGCTAAAAAACAAGTACGGCTACTGCTGGGAGCCATTGAAGATTTCGCGTAGCGCGTCATGCCCAGGTCTATGTAGGATATTCCCCGCAGCCAAGGTGGATATACTCTCTTGCCCCTAGGAAACATCTCAGGCAGCTCCATGCTATGCTGCCTAAGAAGCTCCCGGAAACGAAAACCCGGTGGTCTGGGCCAAAGCGAGGTATTCCTATAGCGCGCGTCCAGAGAGGTGTTGAAAAAGGCGGAGAATGTTGGGTGCGTGGGCATGCAGTGAAGGCTACAAGCATAACTGCACAGCAGCATGTCACGCCGGAACCGCAGAGCAGGTTCTGCAGATTCCGCGTAGAGGCTGACGACAGGGCTAGTCGGAAAGGCTCCAATGGCTAACCGGAGACCACAATTATGGACTGTATCTAGTTTGCTCAGCACCGACGGACGTGCCGAACCAAACACGAAACAGCCATAATCCAACTTGGATCGGATAAGTACGCGATAGAGTCGCAGTAACACTGTGCGGTCCGCTCCCCAGGATTTGCCGCTGAGTATCCGCAAAATGGTGAGAGAACGGTCACAGCGAGCTCTCAACTGTGCTATATGGGAGGACCAGCTGAGTTTCCGATCGAATACCAACCCAAGGAATCTCGTCTCTTCTTGAAAAGGGAGTAGATGTGGGCCCAATCGTAGTGATGGCGGTAAACATCTCCGAAGGCGCCAAAAGTTAACACAAACTGTTTTTTCGGCCGAGAAACGGAAACCGTTTTTCAAACTCCAATCATGAAGGTTATCCAAGCACTGCTGTAGACGGCGCTCTAAAAATGGTGTACGCTGAGAAGTGCAGTAGACTGCAAAGTCGTCTACGAATAAGCAGGCCGAGACCCCCGGGGGAACACATTGCGATATAGAATTAATAGCAACAGCGAAAAGTGTGACACTTAGTACGGAACCCTGAGGTACTCCGTTCTCCTGAATAAAAGCGTTAGAAAAAGCCGAGCCGACCCGTACTCGAAAAAAGCGGTCTTTCATGAACTCTTGCAGGAAAAGTGGCAGGCGGCCACGCATATTCCAGCTGTGGAGAGTGCGTAGCAACCCTGCGCGCCAACAGGTATCATAAGCTTTCTCTAAGTCGAAGAATATCCCAACGGTTTGACAACCCTTCAGAAAACCGTTCATTATTTGTGTCGACATAGACACAACGTGGTCTACTGTGCAACGGCGTCGACGAAAACCACATTGGATATTCGTTAGCAGGTTTTGGCGTTCCAGCCACCACACCAGCCGTGCGTTAATCATGCGTTCTAGCACTTTGCAGACACAGCTGGTGAGAGAGATAGGACGGTAGCTAGAGCACAGATGACGGTCCTTTCCGGGTTTCAAAATGGGTATGATGATGGCCTCCCGCCACTTTGCAGGGAAAGTGCCATCAACCCAAATACGATTATAGAGGTCCAGCAGGAAAGCCTTGCTTTTAGGAGAGAGCTGTTGTAACATGCGAACGTGGATACCATCCGGCCCTGGCGCTGATAGCCGTGAAGATAAAAGAGCGTGATCTAACTCTGCCATTGTGAAAAGGCGGTTATAGTCCTCCAGGTTTCTAGATCGAAAGCAGAAACCTCGAGATTCTACCCGAGTTTTTAGTGAGAGGAACTCAGGTGCATAATTATCGGAGCTAGACACGTGGGCGAAAGCACTGCCAAGGGTATTAGCCACTTCAAACGGTTCCACGACGAAGCCTGCAGGAGTTCTCAGACCAGCGATCGGCATGTAGGTCGATTTGCCGGCCACGCGCCTTATCTTATCCCATACAACAGAGGAGGGTGTATGTCGGTTGAAAGAGGACACAAATGTTTTCCAAGTTGTCTGTTTGCTATTCTTGATTATGTACCTAGACCTGGCACGCATTTTCTTGTACTCAATCAGGTTCTCCAGTGTAGGATGTCGTTGGAAAACTCTGAGAGCACGCCTACGAGCACGAATAGCATTCCGGCAATCGGTCGTCCACCAGGGAACAGGAGGGCGACGAGGGTTGGTGTTTGAGCGAGGAATAGAATGGTCCGCGGCGGAAAGGATCTGCTCTGTAAGGTGCTCAACTAAGGCGTCCACAGAATCTTGCGCGTCGTAACTAAACACAGCCAGCTGGGTGTAAAGGGCCCAGTTGGCGTGATCGAGGCGCCAGGTAGGCAAACGGGCGGACTTAAAGTCATGTGCTAAGAGACTAACAAGGCACGGAAAGTGATCACTAGAATGCAGGTCAGAGATGACACTCCATTGTAGGGAAAGTGCTAGCTGAGGTGAACAAACTGCCAAGTCGAGATGCGAAAAGGTGTTGAAAGCATCCGATAGAAACGTAGGTTCTCCGGTGTTCAAGAGAACCAGGTTACTGCTGTCAAGGAATTCGGCAATAACTTTGCCTCTCGCACAGGATCGAGCTGAGCCCCAGAGATGGTGGTGGGCATTTAGGTCTCCTATCAACAGAAAGGGTGTAGGGAGCTGAGAGACCAACCCCTGTAGTTCACTAAGTGAGAGGTCAGCAGATGGCGGAACATAGACACTGCAGACGGCGAATTGCACAGTCGGGAGAACAATCCGTACAGCAACCGACTGTATGGCAGTCTGTAAAGGTATAATATCTACATATGTATCATCTCTGACGAGCACCATTGTGCCTCCATGCGCTGGAATGCCCTCTTCCGGATCAAGGTCATGCCTAAATGACGTGTACCGCCGGAGTGTAGAGGTGTCTTGGGGACGCAGCTTGGTCTCTTGTAAGCACACGACTTTAGGGTTATGCTTATTGAGCAACAAATCAAGCTCTGCTCGATGTGCTCGAAATCCGCGAATGTTCCATTGAAGAATAGCCATTGGAGGTATGGGATAAGATGGTAATAGTTACGCAACGTTATGTTGATTTCGGCGGTGGCCGAACGAGTTTACCCTTTTTCTTGGGTGTGGGGCTAACACCTTTTACGTCCAGTTTATCCGGGCGCTTTTTACTAGACGTCCGGACTGTGTGGTCCGTATCCTCTTGTTCCATTTCTTCAGCGGATGAGGTCCCTTTCCCTATTGAGAACTTCGGTTCGAGAGCCTCAAACCGATTGGAAACAGAGATCGACGGAGATGACGGTCGTCGATCCGAGACCTCTCCGGAAGACTCCTCAGAGGTGGAACTTTTAGATGCCCGAGTAGTTTTCTTTCTGCGCATCGGCCGATCCGTATCCTTCAGAAAATCAGACCGTTGATAGCTGGTTTTAAAAGTTTTGGGTGGTGGCACGTACACAACTGGCTTAGTAGGCTTCGTAGAGCTCGATGCTCTGACCGGAGACCTGGGAGGTGTTTTCTTCCCTGCGGGTGCTTTGGACGAGGTAGAAGTAGATTGAGATGTCTGGACAGGTTTCGGAGCTACTGATGGACTAAGGATTCTGTCAGAGATACTAGCCTCACTGATATCCCTGGTCTGAGTTGCCATCTCCCTTCGCGGGACCGGCTTAGCTACTACTGAGCTATAGGTACCGGACATCGCAACGGAGGGCATGCGAGTACGTGCGAGTTTCCGGGCTTCCGAGAAGGATAGCTTCTCTTTCACCCGGATCTCCTGAATCTCCTTTTCCTCGCGGAACCGTGGGCAATCTCTGAAGCTGGAAGCGTGTTCGCCAGCACAGTTCACACATTTTACGGGTGAGGTGCACTCACCTTCGTGCAGCGACATCGCACAATTCATACACGTAGGCGCACCATTACAGAAGTCCTTAGTGTGGCCGAAGCGCTGACATCTGTAGCAACGTAAGGGATTCGGGATATATGGTCGTACCTCGATGACTTCATACCCTGCCCTAAGCCTTTGTGGGAGATCTACCCGATCAAAGGTCAGGAACAGGGTACGGGTAGGCACCAATTCCCCACGCTCTCTTCGCTGAACACGATACACAGCTGTCACGCCTTGGTCTTTCAGGTTCTGCTGGATCTCCTCGTTGGTCATTCCATCCAGCGCACGGGTGTTCACCACACCGCGCGAGGAGTTCAGGGTCTTGTGTACGGAAACGCTCACCGGATAACTGCCTAGAATGTTGGCCTTCAAGAGCGCTGCTGCCTGGGAGACGGAATGCGCTTCCACAAGCAGCGTGCCATTGCGCGAATGAGTACATGATTTTACCGGGCCAGCTATCTTGTCTAATCCTTTCTGGATGGCGAAAGGGTTCACTGATGTAAATGTCTTATCAGTCTCAGTTCTGCTTATCATCAAGTAGCGAGGACCACTAGACTCGACTACTTCTTTTCCATTTCTACAATTGTTGGGATTGTTTTTTTGTTGAAGGTTTAACATAAGTGTTGGCATAAATTTCATCCCCCAATGCTCCCCACCCACCACGGAGCCCAACAAGGGGTCATCCCACTGGGATGACAGGGCTACATAGGGGATATAGCGGGCTCGCCGTCCCACTCACCCTGGAGTTCAGTGTATCACCTTGTCCTGGCCGATTGATTAGGGGTGGGTTAGTCCCTAACCTCCCGTTTAGGCGAAGCAGAAGCCAAAGTAGTGTATTAGTAATGCGTACCCTCCCCAAATTCAGAAAAATACTGTTACGAGCTCAGATACGCATCCCTCAACCACCAGGACTAACCTTTCCACCGACACGGGTCTCCACGCACGGCCTACACGTGGGTGGGCCTGTTGACCGTCTCCCTCAACCACGAAGAGGAGCCCACACGAGGGAGACTGTTGGCTCGGGACCCCGGGTTCGCCAAACCCGTACCTACCGAAGTAGATCCCTGGGGGGAAAATGGAAGAGATGATAGCTATACACAATTTAAGTGTAATCAATCAGCCAAATAATCCCTATACATTTGTTAATAGAGCCGATGCAAGTGAAAATATTGATATAACTCTTGCTAAGGGATTTATAAAAAATCAGATTAGTAAGTGGATAGTAACCCAACAAATCACGACAAGTGATCATAATCTTATATATTTCGATATTGATTTTAAAGGTATATATAATAATTTTGCAAGAAGAGGACGAAATATGTATAGGATAAAGGATGCAGATTGGCATAAGGTACTTGAAAACTTTGAAATACCAGCAGGAACGGAACAGATGGGAGTGGACGCGAAAACAAGAATATTGACTGATAGTATTCAACATGCTATGGACAAGGGATTAGTTAAGAATAAGAATAGGATACAAACTGGAGTTATTTGGACAGATCAAGTGCAGAAATTGAGAAGTAAAGCCAGAAAGGCTAGAAGAGCATATCAGAAAAGTAGAACTGCAGATGAGAGGGAGTATAATTTGGCCAGATATCTTCAGATAAAGCAACGATACAAGCAAAAACTTGAGATAAGGAATAATTCATGGGATGAGATGGCAAAGGATGGATTGGAGAATAATGAATGGGGAGTACCATATAAACTGGTAATGGATAAGATTGCAGCTCCAGAGGTATTATCGACCCTACAGAAAGCAGATGGATCCTTCACCAATAACTGGAAGGAGTCAGCGAACTATCTCTTGGAGCGATTATTACCAGATGATCAAATGGATGATGAAGAAGAAGTGCATCTTGTAAAGAGAAGAGAAATGAGACAATTGTATGCTAACGATAGAGTAGTTTATCCATATGATGTGCAGGAGGTGAGAATGGCCATAAGACAGCTAAGGAAGAAGAAAGCCCCTGGACCGGACGGCATACAAGCAGAAGTAATACAACAATTGGAGAGACCAATCGCACCATATTTGTGCGATATATTGAATCAGTGTTTAGTAGAAGGCAGAATTCCGTATGCGTGGAAGGAAGCCAATGTAGTAATATTAAAGAAAGGAAAAGAAAAGGACCAAACAGACCCAAAGTCATATCGACCCATTTGTCTGTTAAATACACCTGGAAAAATACAGGAGAAATTAATTTATAAAAGAATATGTGAATATAGGATAATGATAGGTGAAATAGAAAAACAATATGGATTCAGAAAGGGAAAGTCTACAGAGGATGCCATAAACAAAGCAATAGAAGTAGTATCATCAAGCTCTAGTAAATATGTTGTATCAATATTTGTGGATATCTCCGGAGCTTTTGATAATCTTTGGTGGCCGGAGCTTTTTCGTATATTAAGGGAGAAGAACTACCCTATAAGTATATACAAATGTTTACTAGATTATTGTAAAGATAGAAGAGTTAATTTAAAGGGAGAAAATGGAATGGTGACGAAGGATATCACCAAAGGATGTCCGCAAGGATCGATTTTAGGCCCCTTATTTTGGGATATAATGACTGAGCCAATTTTAGAAAGATTAGCCGAACTTCAAGATACACTAGAAGTAATAGCCTACGCAGATGATCTAATGATTATGTTAGAAGGAAATAGAAGAGAAATAGAGCGAAAGGCAGAAAATATTGTGTGTATCTTGAAGACATGGTGTAAAAATGTAAAATTGAATATAGCCCCACATAAATCAGCATATATGCTGTTAAAGGGAAAATTGGACAGGAATCCTATAATTAAAATAGGAGGAACCAGTATTAAGAGAGAGTCAGTTTTTAAATATCTAGGAATAAATGTAGACGAGAAATTAAATTTTGATTGTCATATAAGAACTGTGAGGACAAAAGGAAATAATGTTATGATGAAGCTGGCTACAATAACCCAATATAAATTTAGAATTCCATTAAAAGCGACGAGATTGTATCATACTGCGATCTTAACTGGCATTTTAGGATATGGAGCAAGTGTATGGGCACATAGAGTTAAGTTAATTAAGAATATCAAACAACTTAGAAGCACGCAGAGACAAACATTAATCAGATGCATGGGAATAGTTAAGACAACACCAACTATGGCATTGTTAGTGATACTGGGAATATGGCCCATAGATTATATCATAATGTTAAGAGGAGCCATGTATTGGATAAGGAAAGGAAATCAAGAGAAAGTTTGTGAAATATTAGGAAGATCGTGTAATAATAGAAGAGAAGTAAGGAATCTTCTGATTGATAAATGGCAGGAAGAATGGAATAAAATAGAGGAGGGAAGAAGAGTAAAAGATATGTTTCCTAGTGTCAGGGATAGATTAAAATTAAAGATCATACCGACAAAGGAAACAGTACAATATATAACCGGACATGGACCATTTCAGGCTTATTTTAAGAAAATATGAAGTAGTGATAACAGCAGATGTGAAGTGTGTAAGCAAGAAGGAACTCCGGAACATACGTTATTTGAGTGTGTCAAATATAATGATTTAATAAAAGAAGGTAGAGAAAAATTAGCAGGAAAAGTAATTTGGAATATTGTAAGAGTGGAAGAGGATTTGGAAGTTTTAAATGGAATGGTAGCGAAAGTTTCAACAGTAGAAATGGAGGAATATAGGACACAACTAATAGAAAGACGAATGCAACGGAGACAACGTCAGCAATTACAACCACATCATTCACCAGAGAGGAGATCCCAAAGGATTCAACATCAACAACAAAGAATCCAGGACGAAGGACAGGAGATTGGTCGGAATATATCCACCACATCCGATGAGGAAGAAGAGGACCAGACACCGATGAGTCGTAGGAGGCAATATTGGACCACTACGGGACGTCAGGACTGGGCCAGGAGGAGGAGAGGTCAACCACAGGAGATTGCCACGAGGTGGAGTTCACCAGAGGAGGAGGATGAAGAAGATTAATTATAAGAGTAGTTAGAGTAGGCGAATACAAAATTGATGAACCGACCTCTTTTCCTGATGGAAGTAGCTGTTGTTACTGATTCCAGTTGAGGAGAGGTTTGGATACCAAGGTTGTATTCAAGTAGAAGTAGATGGTAGAATTGGCAGTTGTAGAGGTTGTGGTTTCTTTTCAATGTAATTGTAGATAGTAGTTAGTTAGATTGTATTAATGGTAGAGTAGAACTGCCAAATAGATTGATTTGGAAATGTAAAGTCGCTGGTTTCCAGTGGCTGTAGGTTAGTTAGATAGTTAAGTTAGGTTAGGATATCTGCAAATTTATGTAAAAGAATTGAGGAAATAATAAAGATTGAAAGAGAAAATAAAAATAAAATCAGCGGAAACTATGTCCTGGTATAGATTCTAGATGCCAGGGCAATAGTTAAGCAGATTTTATTTTTTTTTTATTTTTTTTTTATTTTTTTATTTTTTTTATTTTTTTATTTTTTTTATTTTTTATTTTTTTTTATTTTTTTTTATCCCGTGCTCTAAACCATTTTTTCCTTGTTGGGTGTCTTTCAAAAGGAAATGGAAGCCATGAGAATAGAAAAGGAGAAGGCCCATTGGGAAGCGAAAGTTTATAAAGAGCTATATGAAAAGAGTTCTAGTGAAAAAATAATTGCAATGCCAACTTATGCACAAGTTACTTCACAAATAACAGATTCGCATAAAAATTTAGCTTTTAATAAGACAGTAATGATGAAGAAACATACCTTGTTTGTTTCGTCTACCACCAATAAGGATTCCAGGGAAGTGCAGAAGATAGTCACTACAAAATTAAATCCTTCAAAAGAAAAGATTAAAATTAGGACATTAAGACCTGCAGGGAAAAATACAATAGTGATTGAGACGGATTCAGAAGAGGATCTGAGGAAAATCATGGAAAGTAAAGATTTAAAGGATCAGGAAATAAAAATAGAAAAACCAAGGAAACGTAATCCTCTTATGATAATGTATGACGTTTCATCTGGCGCAAAGGAGGATGAAATTAAACAAGATATATATATCCATAATTTCGAAGACCTAATGTCGCAAAAAGATTTTGATGAAGCCTTTAATTTTAGATTCAAGACAGGTAAAAGGGATAGAGCAACAGTACACCATGTAATAGAAGTCTCATCAAAGATACGTAAATTCATCATTCAAAAAGGAAGGTTATATATTGGATTTCAATCTGTCAATGTCAAGGATTTCATCTCTGTAGCAAAATGCGCTAAATGCCAGGATTTTGGTCATGTAGCCAAATTCTGCACCAAGGCTCAAGTATGTGGACATTGTGGAGAAGGTGGTCATGATAGGAAAGATTGTGCAAAGGACAAACAGCCTGCAGTCTGTATTCCTTGCAATCCGAGGAAGAACTGTCCAGGAAAGAAAGACTGTCCAACTTATAAGTTGTTCTGGGAAACACTTCAGTCGTACTAATTACGATTAATGGATTTATTTTTAAATAAGGCGAAGAAAAAGAAACCCAAAAGGAATACCCCAAGTAGAATTAGAAGAAATCTGAGAAGAGTTATTGAACAAAAAGCTAGGTTAAGTCAATTGAGGAATACAATGGACAAATGTATCCAAACGGATTCATATGTTTATCAACATTTTGTTACATCCTCAGGAAGTCAGTGTGATAATGCATTATTAGTAAATTCAGTTGATCAAGATCTGTTAAAGCCGCCTTTACCACCCAAGATGAAGATAAATATTCCACACAGTAAAGCCATAGAGCGACAAGTTTCAAACAATTTGGAAGCTTATACAGAAGAAATAATTCTGACTCCCAAGTTAGTCCTTGATAAAATAGAAAATGTTATTCCGCAGGAGCCTGATAGAATTTCAATTTCAGTTGATTATGATAAAATTATGAATTCAGATAGCTCTGAAGATGAGGAAATAAAAATAGATAGTAAAACTTATTCTACCCCCACTTATATATATAATACATTAGAAAATACTATGCAGCTGAGCAGATTGGAGGAACGGCTAATCTTAACAGCAGCTCTCCGTCATGTCATACGACATCTTCATGAAAAGGGAGATTCAATCGTCTTTCCACTACCTGATGCCATTGACCGTATGGAATTAAAATCTCATAATATAACAACTGAACCTAAAGAACTTTTGGATCTACTGGAAATCGTCTTCTCAAGAAGAAACGAGAAATTGGATCTAAATGAGATTTATTTACATTTCGTTAAAAGTTACGGCAGGATAGTGGTGGATATGAGTCAGCCATGGCCAAATTGTTATGCACATATAAGACATGATGGGGCTACCTATCCTAAAATATCCCGTCCAAAAACCAATAGTATTAAACCCATTATACCAAAAGTTCATTCCACCCATACAAACTCTCCCTTCCGAAACAAAAATTATTCCTTGAAAACAAATTCCTATAAATCCCCATCTACAAGAAGTCATTCAAATATAGTTAAAATCATCAAGAGCTCAACACCAAAACCAAGAAACAATGTCTCATCTCACATAACAATGTCTTCTAAAGCCGTAAAATCTAGATCCACAAGACCTACTACAAGTGCAGTACCTCAGCAAATGGAGCGTACTTCGTCTTCTAGTAGATTATTAGGACAAAATATGTTTAATAGTATTAAGGAATATTACCAATCAGCTGAAGGGCGTTTCTCATCTGGCAGCAAAAGCTTTATAAAAAAAATCCTAAAATTGACAATGGCTAATACAAATTCATCCAAGTTAATAAACATAGTACAAATTAATGCACAAAGAAGTAAATTAGTAATGACAGAACTAAGGAAGCTCATCGAAGAACTGAGTGTAGATATTTTGTGCATTCAGGAGCCATACTCCGTAAACAGCAATTTAGTTAATATGCCGGTCATGGCTAGGGTAGTTGTAGAAGAAAACCCTATGTCTGCAATAGTAGTTATAAATAATAATTTACAAGTTGTTAATATTTCACAATTTTCGGATTCACATACCAATTGTGTGGAAATTCTTCATGGAAGCGGCTCATTTATATTAGTAAATTTATATTTTCAATACAGTGAAAGCATTGATATCTATCTTAGCAAAATTAGAAATATATTTAACTTCTTCAGATTCAGAGATATATCATTTGTAATGGATGCAAATGCCAGATCTTCCTGGTGGTTTGATACCACCAGAGATGCAAGAGGCGAGAAGTTAGAAGATCTTATCTCTGAACTGAATCTATGTATTTTAAATCAACCTTTCAATCCGCATACATTTCAAAATAGAGCTGGAGCTGCTTCTAACATTGATGTCACATTCTGTAATTATAAGATGTTCAGCAAAATTCAAGACTGGAAAGTTGGTCAAGATATGACTTCAAGCGATTATCGCTTAATTTATTTCAAATACGCATTCCAAATAAATTCCCCTTGTTCTGGATATATGAAGCCAAGGAAAAATTTCGCGCAAGCTAATTGGGAAAAATTGAAGAATATTGTTAATAATTTCATCTCTAACGGAACCCATATAGTCAAGGATGTAGATAAAATTACCAATATAATTATGGAGGCTATTAATAAATCTGTACCAAATTTAAGATCTAGGAAATTTAATGAAAATATTTGGAATGATTCATTGGAAACCGCAAGGAGGAAAATGCGTAAATTAAGAAAGATCTATTAACGTTCCATAATAGATTCTGAAAGACAACATCATTTATTTAAATATAGGGAGGCAAAACAGAAATTCAAATCACTTTTATTTGAAACTAGAAGTAGATCGTGGATAAATTTTGTAGAAAAACAACTAGATCATAATACTTGGGGTATTCCATATAAAATAGTAATGGACAAGATTAGAAGACCGGAAGTTCTATGTACTCTTGAAAGAGATGATGGCAGCAGAACATCAAATTGGGAAGAGACCATACAATATATGCTTAGAATATTGCTACCAGACGACGAAGTTGAAAATGATAATTTGTCAAACATTATTAAAAGAATTGAATTGAATTTAAATTATGTTAATTATAATGCCATTCTACCTTTTGATATCACGGAAACTAAACAGATATTTAGTAAACTGAAGAAGAAGTCATGTGGGCCAGATAATATTCCTAACGAAGTCTTAATGCAGTTACAAGATATATTAATTCCTTATCTAACAGATCTATTTAATGAATGTCTTTGGAAAGGCTATTTTCCAACTTGTTGGAAAATAGCAAGAATAATAATATTAAGTAAAGGGCAAGATAAAGATCCTTCGAAGGCTAAATCCTATCGCCCAATAGGTCTTCTTAATGCCATGGGTAAAATATTTGAACATTTAATAAATAAACGTATTAGAGAATATCGTGAGATGATTGGACTAAATGAAAGGCAATATGGTTTCAGAAAAGGTCGCTCTACAGAGGATGCCATAATTAATATTCTAAATTCAGTTAATAATTCAAAATTTAAATATGTTATAGCAATATTTATAGACATTTCTGGAGCATTCGACAATCTCTGGTGGCCCTTCTTCTTTCATCGACTTCGTCAAAAGGATTATCCTGCAGCCATATACAATTTACTCAGAAGTTATTGTCAAGTCAGAGTCGTTTTCATCGAAGGCGTCAGCAAATGCATTTATAAGAACATCACCAAGCGATGTCCTCAAGTTTCAGTATTAGGTCCCACCTTTTGGGACATCGTCATGGAAACACTTCTCGAAAAAACAGAAGGAATATGCAGCAATGTAATAGCTTATGCTGATGATGTGGCCTTCCTAATTGAAGGCAATTCTAGAGTACAGTTAGAAGAGAGAGCAACAGCTTTAATGGATGTTTTATATTTATGGTGTCTAGATTCGAAACTAGAGATTGCACCTCATAAATCTACGTATATAATGTTAAAAGGTTCAGTCAAGAGGGATCCAATTATTAAATTTAATAATAAATTAATCAAGAGAAATAAGGATACTTAATATTTAGGGGTTAAATTGGATGAAAAATTAAATTTTGTTAATCATATAGATCACGTAAGGATTAAAGAAGTCATGCAGAAGCTAAATATTATTGTAAACACAAAATTTAAAATCTCTTTAAACAACATAATTACATACCATTATACCATCTTCGGCTCAATTATCACATATGCTGCTGGTGTTTGGGCAGAGAAGACCAATATTCAATATAACATAAAACGATTGAGAAGTGTTCAAAGAAAGATTCTATTAAGACATACTGGAGCCCTCTGTACTACCCCTACAATGGCTCTTCTAGTTGCTACTGGTATTTGGCCTATAGATTTTTTAATTCGATTAAGAGGAGCATTATTTTGGCTAAAGAGAAGAAACTGGGACAAAATTAAAATTATCATTGGTAGAAGATGCTTTAATAAGTTAGATATTAAGAAAGCCCTTTTGATGCAGTGGCAAGAAGAGTGGGAATGCATTAATGAAGGAAGGCGAACTTTCGAAATATTCCCTTCAATCTTTGAAAGATTAAAATTAAAACATATAAAACCAACAAAAGGTCTACTGCATTATATCACCGGACATGGACCCTATGGGACGTATTGGCTAAAAATTGAAAAGCTCGTAGATACTGCCAACTGTAGAGTTTGTGGTATCCTGGACAACCCTGAGCACGCTATATTTGAATGCCATAAATACCCTATTTTGGAAGATGAGAGAAAATTTTTAAGAGGACATTTTTTGGCAGATATATTAAGAGATAAGGAGAAATACAATGTATTGGCAAATATAGCTAATACTGTTAGTGAGCTGTCTTGGGAGAGAGAATTCATCACACCTGCACCGGTTGCGCCTAGAGCTCTACAACTCCAACCCAGTAGATGTTCGGAGAGGCTAAGGAACCAGGTTGATGATAGACTCCGACCTTCCCAGATGGCGGCTAATGTGGATATCGAGATCGATACATCGCAGCAAATAGATCGAAGAAGAGGATATTATGTCTCAATGGGTCGTTTGGAGTGGGCGGAAAGGAGAAGAATTCGACCTAAGAGGCATGTAGACGAACCTTATTCCGATTATAAGATACGATTAGATGAGTGGAGATTACAACAGGAAACCGCAACCAGCATTCCGGAGGAGGATTCCTAAGGAATTGTAGTGTTGTGTAGTGTAGTGTTAGTGTTAGTTTTGAATTGGGGGAGGATTCCTCCCCCTATAAGTTATTTATGTGAAATATTTTGTTTTAATTTATATTTTAAAGGGGGAGGGGCTTGTCCCCTCCCGTATAAATATTAATTGTTTTGGTGAAGTGATGAGAGTGGTGAAGAAATGATGGTGAGGAGAGAATATTTGGGTTAGTGAAGAAGTAGTGAGTGATATGGTGGTGATTGATGGTGTATTATAAGGGAGATTAGTGGTGAGATTGTTAGAAAGAGTTATGAGAGTGAGTTTAAAGGTGGATTTTGTGAATAGTGGATGGAGAGTAAATATGTTGTGGTGGAGTATAGTTGAGGAGATTTGAAAGGAGGTTAGGGATGTGAGGATATATGAAATTTGGTGAAGATTTTTAGAAAGAATTAGTGTTGATGGTGTTTAAATTAAGATAGATAATATGAATTAGTGAGATGAAGAGGTGGTTAGGGAAGTTAATTATGGATATTTTGTGTATATTGTTTTAGAGATATTGAATTATTAAAATATTAAAATGTTATAGTATTCAGTTTTGATGAATGAGATATATATTGGATGAGTAATTATTATAAATATTTAATATTTGTTGAGGATGATTATAATATGAATTAGTGAGATGATTAGGTGGTTTAAGGAAGTTAATTATGTATATTTTGTGTGTATTGTGTTAGAGAAATTGAATTATTAAAATTTTATGGTATTTAGTTTTGATGTATGAGAATATATATTGGATGAGTAATTATTAAATATTTAGTAATTATGTTGAGGATGATTAAATGTGAGTAAGGTGTTGTTGAATTGTTATATGGGAATGTATGATTATATATGATGGATTGTTTAATTAATAACAAATTTTTTAAATTTGTTAATTTAAAAATTTGGTGAAGTGTATAAGGTGTTGTTGAATTGTTATATAAGAATGTAAGATTATATATGATGGATTGTTTAATTAATAATAATCTTTAAAGTGTTATTAATTTAAAATTTGGTGAAGTGTATAATTGTTTTGAATGGATTTTGATGTTTTGATTATAAATTTTTGTAGTTTAAAATTTTTAAAATTTTATAGTACTGTTTAATTAAATGGTGTGAAAGTTGAGTAAATGGTTAATTGAGTGAAGGTTGTAAATAATTTAAAAAATGTTTTTAAATTATATTTTGGAATAGTAATTTGGTTATTTTGAATGAGTGTGTTATATGTTTAATGCTGGGTACCAGTATTATCATACCGGTTGCCGGTATGAAGTAGAGTTTTAGTTGTTTTGTTTAGCTGGTTCCCAGTTGAATTTTAAATTGATTACAGGATTCCAGTAATTAAGTAGTTGTTAAATTGGTAGTCCTGTATTTTTATTTTTATTTTAATCGTTATTGTTTTGTTTATCTAATTATCTGAAAAATGATTATGTAGTAGATAGTTTATTGTTTAATAAATGTAAAATTTGGAAATTACGTCCCGGTTTTAGTAATTAGGTACCGGGACGGAGAATTTTCAGATTTTATTTATTTATTTATTTATTTTATCCCGTGCTCATTCGTGCTCCGGCTACCGAGCAGAACGGACGTCCCCGGGGAGCAGCAGCTGGAAAACAGGTTAGTGAATAGTGAAAATAGTGATTTTGAGTTTTCTAGTTTAAAATATAATATAAAAATATTTTTAAATTATTGGGAATATTTTTTAAATAATATTCCAAAAGTTTTTTCGGCGAAATTTTGAAAATTTTGGCCAAAAACGGCAATTTTATTTGAACTGGTATCAGGGTATTCGGATACCCGAGGAAGTGGCAAAAAATGCAAATAGTAGTAAGTACCCCGTTGGAGAAAAAGTAGTGTAAAGTTGTCAGTTCTGGTAAAAGTTTAGGAAATTGAGTTTTTTGAAATTTTTGGCCATTTATAAGATAAATTAAGATTAATTTAAGGTGGCGCAAGCCAATTGGTTCAAGAAAGATCATGTACAGAAAGAACATGAGAGTGAAGTTTTTACACCCTCTCGAAGTCTAAAAAGATCACCAATTTTAGAACGAAAGAGCACTCAAATCCAAGAAATCATGGAAGGAGAAAAGATAAGGCTTCGCAAGGCATTTATACAGCCTTAGCGGAAATAAATACCCTAATAGCAGCGGAGAAAATGTCAGTGGATAAAAAGAAAACCATTTTTTCCTTGTTGGGTGTGTTTCAAAAAGAATTTGAAGCCATTAAATTGGAAAAGGAGAAGGCCATGTCAGAAGTAAAGGTCTATAAAGAATTATATGAAAATAGTCTTAAGGATAAATCAGTTATGCCATCATATGCTCAAGTGACTTCATCAACAATAGATTCCCAGAAAAATCTGGCGTTTAATAAAACTGTCATGAATAAAAAGTATACCTTGTTTGTTTCATCAACCACTAATAAAGATTCAAGGGAAGTACAAAAGATAGTTACAAATAAACTAAATCCATCTAAAGAGAAGATTAGGATCAGAACATTAAGACCTGCAGGGAAAAATACGATCGTCATTGAAACGGATTCTGAAGAAGATCTGAAGAAAATAATGGAAAGTGAGAATTTGAAAGATCAGGAAATAAAAATTGAAAAACCAAGAAAACGAATCCTCTCATGATTATGTATGATGTATCATCAGGCGCAAAAGAGGAAGATATAAAACAAGATATTTCTATCCAAAATTTTGAAGATTCAATCTCTCAAAAGGAATTCGATGAAGCTTTTAATTTTAGATTTAAAACGGGCAAAAGGGACAGAGCCACAGTACATCATGTAGTGGAAGTATCACCAAAATTACGGAAAATTATTCAAAGAGGAAGGTTATATATAGGATTTCAGTCAGTCAATGTAAAAGATTTTATTTCCGTTGCAAAGTGCGCCAAATGTCAGGATTTTGGTCATGTAGCCAAATTCTGCACCAAGTCTCAAGTTTGTGGACATTGCGGAGAAGCTGGTCATGATAGGAAAGATTGTGCAAAGGACAAACAGCCTGCAGTCTGCATTCCTTCCAATATGAGGAAGAAGAACTGTCCAGGAAAGAAAGACTGTCCAACTTATAAGTTGTTCTGGGAAAGACTTATCAGTCGTACTAACTACGATTAATGGATTTAGTTTTAAATAAGGCGAAGAAAAAGAACCCAAAAGGAATACCCCAAGTAGAATTAGAAGAAATCTGAGAAGAGTTATTGAACATAAAGCTAGGTTAAGTCAATTGAGGAATACAATGGACAAATGTATCCAAACGGATTCTTATGTTTATCAAAACTTTGTTAAATCTTAAGGAAGTCAGTGTGACAATGCATTAATAGAAAATTCAGTTGATCCAGATCTGTTAAAGCCGCCTTTACCACCCAAGATGAAGATAAATATTCCACACAGTAAAGCCAGAGAGCGACAAGTTTCAAACAATCTGGAAGCTTATACAGAAGAAATAATTCCTACTCCCAAGTTAGTCCTTCATAAAATAGAAAATGTTATTCCGCAGGAGCCTGATAGAATTTCAATTTCAGTTGATTATGATAAAATTATGGATTCAGATAGCTCTGAAGATGAGGAAATAAAAATAGATAGTAAAACTTATTCTACCCCCACTTATATATACAATACATTAGAAAATACTATGCAGCTGAGCAGATTGGAGGACCGGCAAATCTTAACAGCAGCTCTTCGTCATGTCATACGACATCTTCATGAAAAGGGAGATTCAATCGTCTTTCCACTACCTGATGCCATTGACCGTATGGAATTAAAATCTCATAATATAACAACTGAACCTAAAGAACTGTTGGATCTATTGGAAACCGTCTTCTCAAGAAGAAACGAGAAATTGGATCTAAATGAGATTTATTTACATTTTGTTAAAAGTTACGGCAGGATAGTGGTGGATATGAGTCAGCCATGGCCAAATTGTTATGCACATATAAGACATGATGGGGCTACCTATCCTAAGATATCCCGTCCAAAAATCAATAGTATTAAACCCATTATACCTAAAGTTCATTCCACCCATACAAACTCTCCCTTCCGAAACAAAACTTATTCCTTGAAAATTAATTCCTATAAATCCCCATCTATAAGAAGTCATCCAAATATAGTTAAAATCGTCAAGAGTTCAACACCAAAACAAAGAAATAATGTCTCATCTCACAGAACAATGTCTTCTAAAGCCGTAAAATCTAGATCCACAAGACCTACTACAAGTGCAGTACCTCAGCAAATGGAGCGTACTTCGTCTTCTAGTAGATTATTAGGACAAAATATGTTTAATAGTATTAAGGAATATTACCAATCAGTTGAAGGGCGTTTCTCATCTGGCAGCAAGAGCTTTACAAAAAATCCTAAAATTGACAATGGCTAATACAAATTCATCCAAGTTAATAAACATAGTACAAATTAATGCACAAAGAAGTAAATTAGTAATGACGGAACTAAGGAAGCTCATCGAAGAACTGAGTGTTGATATTTTGTGCATTCAGGAGCCATACTCCGTAAACAGCAATTTAGTTAATATGCCGGTCATGGCTAGGGTAGTTGTAGAGGAAAATCCTATGTCTGCAATAGTAGTTATAAATAATAATTTACAAGTTGTTAATATTTCACAATTTTCGGATTCACATACCAACTGTGTGGAAATTTTTTATGGAAGCGGCTCATTTATATTAGTAAATTTATATTTTCAATACAGTGAAAGCATTGATATCTATCTTAGCAAAATTAGAAATATATTTAACTTCTTCAGATTCAGAGATATGTTATTTGTAATGGATGCAAATGCCAGATCTCCCTGGTGGTTTGATACCACCAGAGATGCAAGAGGCGAGAAGTTAGAAGACCTTATCTCTGAACTGAATTTATGTATTCTAAATCAACCATTTAATCCGTACACATTTCAAAATAGAGCTGGAGCTGCTTCAAACATTGATGTCACATTCTGTAATTATAAAATGTTTAGCAAGATTCAAGACTGGAAAGTTGGTCAAGATATGACTTCAAGCGATCATCGCTTAATTTATTTCAAATACGCATTCCAAATAAATTCCCCTTGTTCTGGATATATGAAGCCAAGGAAAAATTTCGCGCAAGCTAATTGGGAAAAATTGAAGAATGTTGTTAATAATTTCATCTCTCACGGAACCCATATAGTCAAGGATGTAGATAAAATCACCAATATAATTATGGAGGCTATTAATAAATCTGTACCAAATTTAAGATCTAAGAAATTTAATGAAAATATTTGGAATGATTCCTTGGAAACCGCAAGGAGGAAAATGCGTAAATTAAGAAAGATCTATCAACGTTCCATGATTGATTCTGAAAGACAACATCATTTATTTAAATATAGGGAGGCAAAACAAATTCAAATAACTTTTATTTGAAACTAGAAGCAGATCCTGGATAAATTTTGTAGAGAAAGAACTTGATTATAATACTTGGGGTATTCCATATAAAATAGTAATGGACAAGATTAGAAGACCGGAAGTTCTATGTACTCTTGAAAGAGATGATGGCAGCAGAACATCAAATTGGGAAGAGACTATAGAATATTTGCTTAGAATATTGTTACCAGATGACGAAGTTAAAAATGATAATTTGTCAAATATTATTAAAAGAATTGAATTGAATTTAAATTATGTTAATTATAATGTCATTCTACCTTTTGATATCTCAGACACTAAACAGATATTTAGAAAATTGAAGAAGAAGTCATGTGGGCCAGATAATGTTTCTAACGAAGTCTTTATGCAGCTGCAAGATATAATAATTCCCTATCTAACAGATTTATATAATGAATGTCTTTGGAAAGGCTATTTTCCAACTTGTTGGAAAATAGCAAGAATAATAATATTAAGTAAAGGGCAAGATAAAGATCCTTTGAATGCTAAATCCTATCGTCCAATATGTCTTCTTAACGCCATGGGTAAAATATTTGAACATTTAATAAATAAACGCATAAGAGAATATCGAGAGATGATTGGACTAAATGAGAGACAATATGGTTTCAGAAAAGGTCGCTCTACAGAGGATGCCATAATTAATATTTTAAATTCAGTTAATAATTCAAAATTTAAGTATGTTATAGCAATATTTATAGACATTTCTGGAGCATTCGATAATCTCTGGTGGCCCTTCTTCTTTCATCGACTTCGTCAAAAGAATTATCCTGCAAACATATACAATTTACTCAGAAGTTATTGTCAAGACAGAGTCGTTTTCATGGAAGGTGTCAACAAATGCATTTGTAAGAACATCACCAAGGAATGTCCTCAAGGTTCAGTATTAGGTCCCACCTTTTGGGACATCGTCATGGAAACACTTCTCGAAAAAAACAGAAGGAATATGTAGCAATGTAATAGCTTATGCTGATGACGTGGCCTTCCTAATTGAAGGCAATTCTAGAGTACAGTTGGAAGAGAGCAACAGCTTTAATGGATGTTTTATATTTATGGTGTCTAGATTCGAAATTGGAGATTGCACCTCATAAATCTACGTATATAATGTTAAAAGGTTCTGTCAAGAGGGATCCAATTATTAAATTTAATAATAAATTAATCAAGAGAAATAAGGATACTAAATATTTAGGGGTTAAATTAGATGAAAAATTAAATTTTGTTAATCATATAGACCACGTAAGGATTAAAGCAGAAAATGTCATGCAGAAGCTAACTAGGATTGTAAATACAAAATTTAAAATCTCTTTAAACAACATAATTACATATCATTATACCATCTTCGGTTCAATTATCACATACGCTGCTGGTGTTTGGGCAGAGAAGACCAATATTCAATACAACATAAAACGTTTGAGAAGTGTTCAAAGAAAGATATTATTAAGACATACTGGAGCCCTCTGTACTACCCCTACAATGGCTCTTCTAGTTGCTACTGGTATTTGGCCTATAGATTTTTTAATTCGATTAAGAGGAGCATTGTTTTGGCTTAAAAGAAGAAATTGGGACAAAATTAAAATTATTATTGGTAGAAGATGCTTTAATAAGTTAGATATTAAGAAAGCCCTTTTGATGCAATGGCAAGAAGAGTGGGAATGCATTAATGAAGGAAGGCGAACTTTCGAAATATTTCCTTCAATCTTTGAAAGAATAAAATTAAAACATATAAAACCAACAAAAGGTCTACTACATTACATCACTGGACATGGACCCTATGGGACGTATTGGTTAAAAATTGAAAAGCTCGTAGATACTGCCGACTGTAAAGTTTGTGGTATCCTGGACAACTCGGAACACGCAATATTTGAATGCCATAAATACCCTATTTTGGAAGATGAGAGAAAATTTTTAAGAGGACAATTTTTGGCAGATATATTAAGAGATAAGGAGAAATACAATGTATTGGCAAATATAGCTAATACTGTTAGTGAGCTGTCTTGGGAGAGAGAATTCATCACACCTGCACCGGTTGCGCCTAGAGCTCTACAACTCCAACCCAGTAGATGTTCGGAGAGGCTAAGGAACCAGGATGATGATAGACTCCGACCTTCCCAGATGGCGGTTAATGAGGACATCGAGATCGACACATCGCAGCAAATCGACCGACGGAGAGGATATTATGTCTCAATGGGCCGTTTGGAGTGGGCGGAAAGGAGAAGAATTCGACCTAAGAGGCATGTAGACGAACCTTATTCCGATTATAAGATACGATTAGCCGAGTGGAGATTACAACAGGAAACCGCAACCAGCATTCCGGAGGAGGATTCCTAGGGAATTGTAGTGTTGTGTAGTGTAGTGTTAGTGTTAGTTTTGAATTGGGTGAGGATTCCTCCCCCCTGTAAGTTATTTATGTGAAATATTTTGTTTTAATTTATATTTTAAAGGGGGAGGGGCTTGTCCCCTCCCGTATAAATATTAATTGTTTTTTGGTGAAGTGATGAGAGTGGTGAAGAAATGATTGAGAGGAGAGAATATTGGGTTAGTGAAGAAGTAGTGAGTGATATGGTGGTGATTGATGGTGTATTAGAAGGGAGATTAGTGGTGAGAATGTTAGAAAGAGTTATGAGAGTGAGTTTAAAGGTGGATTTTGTGAATAGTGGATGGAGGGAAAATTGTTGTGGTGGAGTATAGTTGATGAGATTTGAAAGGTGGTTAGGGATGTGAGGATTTATGAAATTTGGTGCAGATTTTTAAAAAGTATTAGTGTTGATGGTGTTTAAATTAAGATGGATAATATGAATTAGTGAGATGAAGAGGTTTTTTAGGAAAGTTAATTATGGATATTTTGTGTATATTGTGTTAGAGATATTGAATTATTAAAATATTAAATTTTATAGTATTTAGTTTTGATGAATGAGAATATATATTGGATGAGTAATTATTATAAATATTTAATATTTTTTGAGGATGATTAAATGTGAGTAAGGTATATTGAATTGTTATATAAGAATGTATGATTATATATGATGGATTGTTTAATTAATAATAATTTTTAAAATTTTGTTAATTTAAAAATTGGTGAAGTGTATAATTGGTTTGCATGGTTTTTTGAAGTTTTGATTAAAATTTTTTGGTGGTGGAGTACAGTTGATGAGATTTGAAAGGAGGTTAGGGAAGTAAGGATTTATGAAATGTGGTGAAGATTTTTAGAAATTATTAGTGTTGATAATGTTTAAATTAAGATGGATAATATGAATTAGTGAGATGAAGAGGTGGTTTAAGGAAGTCAGTTAAGGATATCTTGTGTGTATTGTGTTAGAGAAATTGAATTATTAAGTTTTATGGTATTTAGTTTTTGATGAATGAGAATATATTTTGGATGAGTAATTATTAAATATTTAATAATTATGTTGAGGATGATTAAATGTGAGTAAGGTGTTGTTGAATTGTTATATAAGAATGTATGATTATATATGATGGATTGTTTAATTAATAATAATTTTTTAAAATTTTATTAATTTAAAAATTTGGTGAAGTGTATAATTGTTTTGAATGGTTTTTGATGTTTAGTTTATAAATTTTTTGTAGTTTAAAATTTTTAAAATTTTGTAGTATTGTTTAATTAAATGGTGTGGAAGTTGAGTAAATGGTTAATTGAGTGAAGGTTGTAAATAATATAAAAAAAATATTTTTAAATTATATTCTGGAATAGTAATTTGGTTATTTTGAATGAGTGTGTTATATGTTTAATACTGGGTACCAGTATTATCATACCGGTTGCCGGTATGAAGTAGAGTTTTAGTTGTTGTGTTTAGCTGGTTCCCAGTTGAATTTTAAATTGATTACTGGATTCCAGTAATTAAGTAGTTGTTGTTAATTGGTAGTCTTGTATTTTTATTTTTATTTTAATCGTTTTATTGTTTTGTTTATTTAATTATCTGAAAAATGATTATGTAGTAGATAGTTTATGTTTAATAAATGTAACATTTGGAAATTACGTCCCGGTTTTAGTAATTAGGCACCGGGACGGTGAATTTTCAGATTTTATTTATTTATTTATTTATTTATTTATTTATTTTATTTATCCCGTGGGGGGGGGGCGGGACCCCGAGAGCAATTGAACGATTTTAGAAGCTGCATAAGCCCAACAGGGCCTTGGCGTAGTGGTGCACTGCCAAGGTACCTAAGCTCTCAGGGTGCTCCCACGTCCACGCCGTCGCCTCGGGCAACGTCACTGTTCAGTCAGTGGCGGCTAAGTGGAGCGCACCAAAGATCTACCTAGATCAACAATCGTAGATAGAAGGACAGAATCAATCAATCATCAATCATTTCAAAGCTTCCAGGTCACTCCTGTGAAAGCTCCATCACACAAGCCTCCTGATTGTCAACATGGCGACAGTCAGTCCGAAGGCAGTGAAGGAGTCCTTAGACTCCAATAAGAGGGATGTCAACTCGGCGACTCCCTCTCCCGAAAACAGTATACCAACCCAAGAGGTCAACTCGGCGACCTCTAATAACAGAAATACGCAGGTCAACCCGGCGACCTCGTCACAACACCCACCATCTGAGACCGGCAGTAACCGGCAGATGGGTCCTCAACCCTTTGTCAGGCTCAAAGCCATAGAGGTCAACCAGGCGACCTCAAATTCCAAAGAGAGGGTGGTCAACCTGGCGACCGCTCCAGAACGAGCCACTAAACAGACTCAGGAGGTCAACCAGGTGACCTCAAGTGAAAAACATCCGGTGGTCAACCAGGCGACACCTTCCAAGCGCAATGAATCAACAAAGACCAGTAAAACATACCGACAGACGGGTAATCCTTCGAACGTGCGACCCAAAGTCCTTGAGGTGAACCCGGCGACCTCGGACTCAAAAGAGAGGACGGTCAACCAGGCGACCTCCCAAGAAAAACCAAGAGGTTAACATGGCAATCTCGAGACACGCAAAGAACGGGGTCAACCAGGCGACCCCAAAGAAACCCGCACCACCACTAACAACAGGAAACAAGGGTAATCGGCCGACGGTCAACCAGGCGACCGTCACATCTGCAACCGCAGAGGTCAACCAGGCGACCTCCAACCCAGACGAAGGTTCTGTCAACCAGGCGACAGTTACCAACAAGCCCGACGTAGAGAAAATTGAGGTCAACCTGGTGACCTCAAATGCCAAAGAAGCTGCGGTCAACCAGGCGACTGCAACACCAAAGATAAATCCACCGGAATCGGAGGAACCCTCAAAGGCACCCCGGATGCAGCCGTCGGCTCCAGACCCAGAAGCCAGTCTGATGACCCAGGAGTACGAGTTGCGCAGCAGAGCAACTACTCGAGGAGCAACCCCAGAATCATCCGACAACACCAAAGGGAAGGACGACTGTGAAATCCAGGAGAAGCCCGATCCACAACCACCTCTGACCAGGAGGAAGATGCTTTCAATAAGCTGATCCTTTATGTCCAGACGATGATAGCGAAGGACAAAATGCCCACCGGAAGGAAGGAAGCCATCTTCGACGCCCTGGGGAAGTGCATCAACATCCATCAGGAGAAAATACTTGAAGTTGCAGCCCTCCGCGCAGTAGTTAAGACACTCAAGGAAACACCATACCAGGACCACAGCAGAAAACCAGCCCAAGGTATGACGACCTCCAACGCCGGACAACAGCAGTCAACATACGCCCAGATAGCTGCAACACCCTCCACCACCAACAACAACAGGAGAACCCAAAAACTACAGGAGTCCATTCGGCACAAGCGGCACACTGTGTTCATCAAGGCGGCAGATGGCAGGTCGACAAAAGATGTCCAAAGCATTGTCACAAAGAATGTGGATCCCGCAAAAGATAGAATTAGAATAAAAGGAATACGCACAACAGAAAAATACCTAATTATGGACACTGAGACGCCAGAGGACATCAACCGCATAATGAATAATCCTGCCCTTAAAGAGGAGAAATTGGAGTTTGAACTTCCAAGAAGAAGAAAGCCGCTTCTCATCCTATACGACGTCCACGTCGGCCGCACGGAGGAGGACCTCAAGGAAGACCTATTCCTCCAAAACCTCCAGGGCAAAGTGAATAGGCAGGAGTATGACAAAGAAGTCAACTTCCGGTTTCGAACTGGACCAAGGGATCGAGCCGTTGTCCACCACGTGATAGAAGCACCAGCCCATATTAGAAACATCCTCCTCGGTCAAGGAAGACTATATTTGGGATTCCAGTCGATAACTATAAAGGACTACGTCGTCGTGGCTCGATGCTTCAAGTGTCACGATCTTGGCCACACCACCAAGGCCTGCTTCCAGGAGGCGACCGTGTGTCAACACTGCGGGGAGAAAGATCACACAGTGAACGAGTGTGCCAAAAGAAACAGACCACCAGTGTGCATCCCATGTAACAAAAGAGGTCACCGCTGCGCATCCAGAAAGGACTGTCCTACATATAAACTGCTTTGGAATCGATTAGTCGCAAGAACCGACTATGAGTAATAGACCCAAACTACAAGATCATCAACCATTAACAGATCGAGCAGCAAACACACTTAACATCGCTCATCTCAACGCACAGAACAGCCGCATGGTTGTCACTGAAGTCCGAAAACTGGCAGAAGAAATGCGTCTTGATATTGTGGCACTACAAGAACCCTATACAACAAAAGAGGGAAAGATTCCACACTTACCAATGAAAGCCAGGACTGTGATCAACGGACAGAATCCCCAAGCAGCAATAATAATCTTGAATAAAGAAATACAAGTAGTCCAGATATCACAATTCTGCAATAGCCACACCAAGTGCATAGAAGTAACCAGCAAAGCAGGGAAATTCATACTAGTAAATGTTTACTGCCAATACAGTGAAGACATAGAACCATATCTGGACCAGATCAGAAGCATCTGCAATACCCTCAGCGACTCTCCGATTATAATAACAGCGGAGAGTAATGCCAAATCGCCGTGGTGGTACGCCGAACAACGGGATCAAAAAGGAGAACTCCTAGAAGGCCTCATAGCAGAACTCCAACTGCAAGTAATTAATGAAGCGGGCAATCCTCCCACCTTTGAAAACAGAGGAGGTGCAACATCCAACATTGATATAACTCTGGCAAATCGAAAAGCACGAAACATTCTACATAACTGGAAGGTCAGTCAGGGTCTCACTACAAGTGACCATAATCTTGTATATATGCAAGTATCCAACAAAATGAACCAATCAACAAAATGGTTAAAGCCAACCTGGCGCTACTCACTTAAGAGGGCTGACTGGACCAAATTAAAAGCCGAAATAGCCATACCAGAGGAAATAAAAGCGGGAGGAGATGTAGATCAAAAGGCAACTGAACTACAAGAGGCAATAAAAGCTGCCATGAAAAGTAATATCCCGATGGTGAAAGATAACAAAAATGCAGGCGTCCCCTGGAATGACCGATTAGAAAAGTTAAGATCGAAAATGAGGACAGCCAGACGGTTATACAAACATGCTCGGGTTGACCACGAACGTCAATTCCATCTATTCACTTACCAAGAAGCAAAGAGGAAGTTCCAGCAACTACTGTATGAAGTCAGACGTGACTCTTGGGATGATTTTGCGAACCAGCAACTAACGAAAGACGTATGGGGTATCCCATACAAGCTGGCAAGGGAAAAAATCAGAACTCCTGACTTGATATCCACAATCAAGAAACAAGATGGCCAGGTAACCAAGACCTGGAAAGAGACCATCAACACCTTAGCCGAAGCTCTTCTACCGTCAGACTATACAGAGGACGACGACGAGGAACAAAAGAACTCTAGAAATAATTACAAAGAGTGGTCCCCATCCGGAGGAATTACTATCCCCTTCGCCCAAGAGGAAGTTAGACTAGCAATACAAAGACTAAAGCTGAGAAAGGCACCCGGCCCAGATGGTATACCGGCAGAAGTGCTAAAAGAGATTGAGCCACAAATTACGCCATACCTTACCACACTCTTCAATGAGTGCCTAATACAGGGAAGAATACCATTGTCCTGGAAGGTAGCAAATGCCGTAATACTCAAAAAATCTCCAGAAAAAGATCCAAGTGCTGCAAAATCCTACAGGCCCATCTGTCTGTTGAACATACTAGGCAAACTCCAGGAGACCCTACTGTGCAACAGACTAAATGAACACCGAAAGCTATATGGCGTAAATGAGGCCCAATATGGATTTACCCAAAGCAGGTCTACGGAGGATGCCATAAACGACACCATGAACACCATCAACGGAATTGCAGATCCATATGCTGTGGCGATATTTCTGGATATTCAAGGAGCCTTCGACAACCTATGGTGGCCAGCCCTATTTAGGAGACTCGAAGAATTGAAAATCCCCCGATGTCTATACAACTGCATCAAAGACTACTGCGCAAATCGCGTGGTACAGTTCAAAGGAGCCACTGAAACTGTAACAAGAAAGATAACCAAGGGCTGCCCCCAGGGCTCCGTTCTCGGTCCTGCTTTCTGGAACATCACCCTAGAGCCACTTCTGGAGATACTACAAAACAACACCAATATAGCACGTGTCACAGCGTACGCAGACGATGTAATGATCATCATTCCAGGTAGGACCAGAAAAGAGATAGAGGAAATCAGCACACAAACACTAACATTAATAAATGATTGGTGCAAGAAGAATAAATTACAACTGGCACCCCAGAAAACAACTTACATGTTAATAAAAGGGAAATTACGGAGAGACCCAATCATCAAACTGCTGGGACGAACCATCAGGAGGAACATAGACACCAGATACCTAGGATTACAATTGGACCAGAAAAGAAATTTCAAGGCACACATCCAATACATAAAAACCAAATCTGAGGCAGTCATGATGAAAATCGCAAACATTGGGCTAACCATTTTCAGATTCCTCTCAAAAACATCAGAATATACCACAACAGCATTCTCTCTGCAATCATGTCGTATGGAGCGAGCATATGGGCAGAAAAGGCCAAAGAAATACACACCAGAAAGATTCTGAGAAGCACGCAAAGAAAAGTACTCCTACGTTTAACCGGCGCCATCCACTACACCCACTATGGCACTACTTGTCCTCACAGGAATATGGCCGATAGACCTACAAATCAGGCTACGAGGAGCAAACTACTGGTTGAAGAAGAACACTCCAGAAAAAGTCACTGCCATCATAGGAAGACCATGTCACAGAAAATGTGATATAAAACAAGCCCTGCTAAAAGAATGGCAACAGGAATGGGACGACGGCACGGAAGGAAGACGTGTTCATCAACTACTGCCCAACATCAAAAGTAGACTACGCATCAACCACCTCAACCCGACAAAAGGACTCATACATTACATCACGGGCCATGGCCCATATAAGACATACTTAAAACGAATCGGGAAAACAAACTCGTCCAGATGCGAACCGTGCCAAACGGAAGATACTCCTGAACACGTCACCTTTCTATGCCCCAAATATAACCCTGAAGCACATCCTCTTAGACTAACATTAGAGAACAAAACTACAACAGAAATACTTCAAGACAGCACACTAACATCCAACCTACAACGACTGACAAATATCATCTCCACAGCCGCATTAAAAACCTACAGGGAACGAGGTCCACGAATGATTGTGCAAGCACCTGTTACCAGAAGAACCTCAGCAAGGCTTCAAAACCCACGAGAGCGTAGACCTACAACTCAAACAGAGGAGCGACCCTATGGCAGCAACAAAATCAATAGAAGACGACACTACGTGGTAGCTGTAAGAACAAGATGACATTATAAACATAGCTTTGACTTAAGTTTTAGTTATAAGAATAAAATATTGTAAAGTAGAATTAAGTTAGTTTAGGAACATAATTGTAAAAGTAAATTAGGTAGACACATCTGCAAAACCAAAAGATTGTAAGAACCATTTGTAAAAGAAATGTAAACAAAATAATAAATAAAGATCAAGCCGTCCTGATTAAAAGAAAATAAGGCATCAGGACTTAAGATAGCAGAATATATTTTTTTATTTTTTTTATATTTTTTATTTTTTTTATTTTTTATTTTTTATATATTTTTTATTTTTTTTTTGTCAGATTCATGGGGGGCGGGACCCCGAGAGCGATTCAGAATTCCGTATTAGTTGCAAAAGTGCTATAGGGCCTTGGCGCAGTGGTGCACTGTCAAGGTTCCTAACTGCTCTCAGGGTTCTCCCACGTCCACGCCGTCCGCCCCGGGCAACGTCACTATTCAATTAGTGGCGGCTAAGTGGAGCTGCACCAGGAACATACTGTAGATGGAGACAGAGAAGCAAACTTTTAAGCCTTCGGGCTCCAAAACCAATGATGAGGTCAACCAGGCGACCCCTATCAGCGGAGTCTATGGACTCTATCCCAGATAATGAGTCTAGAGTCAACCAGGCGACTCGAAATACATTACCAGAATGTAGGGTCAACCTGGCGACCCGATACGGACAATCCAGCAAGGATTCTGGGGTCAACGTGGCGACCCCAGTAAAACATAAAGTAAAGAATCTAGTGGTCAACTTGGCGACCGAAACTAAACAATCCACAAAAGACCCAGAGGTCAACTTGGCGGCCTCGAACCCTAACAAGGATACCCCTAAAGACTCTGGGGTCAACTTGGCGACCCCAGTAAAACAAAAAGTTAAGAATCCAGTGGTCAACGTGGCGACCAAAACTAAACAATCCACAAAAGACCCAGAGGTCAACTTTGCGACCTCGAACCCTAACAAGGATACCCCTAAGGACTCTGGGGTCAACGTGGCGACCCCTGTAAAACAAGAAGTAAAGAATCCAGTGGTCAACGTGGTGACCAAAACTAAACAATCCACAAAAGACCCAGAGGTCAACTTGGCGGCCTCGAACCCTATCAAGGATATCTCCAAAGACTCTGGGGTCAACGTGGCGACCCCAGTAAAACAAAAAGTAATGATTCCTGTGGTCAACTTGGCGACCCAATCTAAACAGTCCACGAAAGACCTTGAGGTCAACTTGGCGGCCTCGAACCCTAACAAGGACAACTTCAAGGACGCTGGAGTCAACTTGGCGACCCCTGGCAAGCAACGAACAAAGAATCCTGTGATCAACCTGGAGACCCAACACAAACAAAAAGCAAAGGACACAGAGATCAACCTGGCGACCTCTACTTTACAACAAGACAAGTCTTCGGTCAACCATATCAACCAGGCGATCAACCAGGCGATTACAGAGGAGAACAGAGCCCCTCAACCCAGTGATGAGGCAGCTCCAACGTCAGATGAAGAGGAAGAAGGCCCAGCAGATAAAGAAAGACATAACCCGCCAGGCAACACACCCTCGTCGAGCGCTGGGAGGGAATTCAACAGCATACTCCTAGAAGTGCAAATAATGATCTCCAAGCAAAAATTCAACTGTGAGAAAAAAGAGTACTTCCTCTCGCTCCTCGGGAAATGCCAAAACCTATATCAGGAAAAACTGCTAGAAACTACAGCACTTCGAGCAGAAATCAATACCCTGAGGGACGTCCAGATGAGATCAACTTCAAAAGTCAACGAAGTCCCACAATATCAGCAGCCCTAGCCGACCCACGTATGCGCAAGTAGTACAGGAAACTAACAGATATGTGGATAAAAGAACAGTCCACCGACGCGAACCACCAAGGAACACCATCTTCATCAAATCCACGACGGGAAAATCAACTAGACAAATACAAGATGTCTTCACAAAATCCCTGAACCAGGGACGAGATGGCATCAAAATAACCGCTATAAGAGCGACGGAAAACTTCGTCATAGTGGACACAGAGAGTAAGGAGGACCTGGAGAAAATAAGAAATGATGAAACCTTAAGAAAAGAAAACCTCGAATTTGAACTTCCAAGGAAAAGGAAACCCCTTCTTATCTTATACGACGTCATAACAGGAACCAAGGATGAGGACATCAAGGAATATATCTATATATATACAAGCAGAACCTGGAAGGCATAATAGACAAAGAAGAATTTGATAAGGATGTCAACTTAAGATTTAAGACGGGCCCAAAAGGAAGAACCACAGTTCACCATGTAATCGAAGCTTCGCCTAAGATTCGCAGAATTCTCCTGGAAAAAGGACGTTTATACATGGGATTTCAGTCTGTGTCAATCAAGGACTACATTGTTGTGGCTAGGTGCATGAAATGCCATGATCTCGGGCACATTGCAAAGTATTGTCACACGGAAACGCAAATCTGCCAACATTGTGGGGAACAGGATCATGACAAAACCAACTGCGCGAAAATTAAACAACCAGCGACGTGTATCCCATGCAATAAGAGGGAAAAGATGCTATGGAAAAAGAGACTGCCCAACATACCAGATGCTATGGAATCGTCTAATTTCGAGAACTGACTATGACTAAACATAGAGAAGATGAAGAAAAAGATCATCCTACACACACAGAAAGATTAATCAAAATTGGGCAAATAAACGCTCAAGGAAGCAATGCAGTCATTGCCGAGCTAAGGAAGGTTGCTGAAGATTCTAAGATAGATATACTTGGAATACAAGAACCGTATAGTCGCAGAGGAAAAATACCACATCTTCCAATAGGAGCCAGGGTGGTTATGACAGGCGAAGATCCCCGGGCAGCGACAGTTATCCTCAACAAGCACCTTCAGGTGGTTCAGATCAATCAACTATGTGATAGACATACAAATTGTATGGAGATTTCCAGTAAACATGGTACATTCATACTGGTTAACATGTATTGCCAATATAGTGATAACATAGATCCATACCTCCAAAGAATTCAGGAAATAGTTCAGACGTATAAAGATGCACCGATACTTATCATGGCGGACGCCAATGCCAAATCACCGTGGTGGCACAGCACAACCAGGGATGACCGAGGAGAAAAACTAGAAGAACTAATCTCAGAAATGAATTTGCAAATAATCAACAAGCCGGGAAATCCACCAACGTATGTCAATAGATCAGGTGCTACAGCAAATATTGACGTTACTTTGTGTAATAGGAAAGCCGAGTCTCACATAGTTGACTGGAATGTAGGACAAGATCAAACAACCAGTGATCACATCATAATATTTATAAGATTGGGCTGGTCCACGTCGATACCTAGTTACTTGCCGGACATTAGATATAACATTAAGAAGGCGAAATGGGAACAAATACACCAGTCATTAAAGATGCCCTCAGCAGTAACCTTCAATGACAACGTAGACTCCAAGGCAAGTGAAATAACCAAAGCAATTAAGGAAGCAATGAATAAGAGCATTTCTAAAATAAAAACATCCTGGTATAGGCCAATGGCTTGGTCCGAACAGCTAGAAAAGATGAGACAGAAGGTAAGAACTGCAAGAAGAAGGTATCATCGCGCACTAACATATGATGAGCGCCAGTGGTTCTTAGACGAATACAGAGACCTGAAAACGAAGTTCCACGATAAACTAACAGAAACCAAGCAGAAGTCATGGACCGATTTTGTAGATTCACAGCTTACAAAGGATGTATGGGGTATGCCATACAAAATCGCTGCCAAAAAGATAAAGATGCCAGATACCATTTCCACACTAGCCAAAGGAAATGGTCAATACACAAATTCCTGGGTGGATACAATGAATACACTAGCAGAGACTTTACTTCCATCAGACAACAAGGATGATGATACACCTCAACAAAACCAACTAAGGAAAGAATACCAAGACTGGGTCCCCAATACAGGAATTGTTATTCCATACGCCATAGAAGAAATAAGGGCTACCATAAGATCACTAAAGCTTAGAAAAGCGCCAGGACCGGATGGGATTCCGGCTGAGGTATTAATTAAGCTGGAACCGCAAATATCTCCGTATATAACAGACCTGATGAATGAATGTCTCATACAAGGAACAGTCCCATACATCTGGAAAGAGGCAAACACTGTAATCCTTAAGAAAGCACCTGACAAGGATCCAACAAAACCAAAGTCGTACAGACCAATTTGTCTACCCAACATCTTAGGGAAAATACAAGAAAAGTTGTTATGCTCCAGGCTCAACACACACGTGCTGCTTAAAGGCGTACAGGAAGCCCAATTCGGATTTTGTCCAGGCCGTTCTACGGAGGATGCGATCAACTCTGCATTAGGCTCTCTACCCCTAATAAATAAGAAGTATGCAGTCGCAATCTTTTTGGACATACAAGGAGCATTTGATAATCTCTGGAGGCCATCCTTATTTAAAACACTAAGAGAGCTAGAAACACCCAGATGTCTATATAATAGCCTGAAGGACTATTGTAAAAACAGACGAATACACATCAAAGGCACAAAACATAAAATAACAAGAGAAATAACTAAAGGTTGTCCTCAAGGCTCTGTGCTGGGTCCAACATTTTGTAATATATGTATGGAACCCTTACTGGAACTTCTACAGAAGGACACTAAGGTAGCAAATGTTACGGCATATGCTGACGACATTCTAGTCATCATCCTGGGTAACAACAGATTAGAAATTGAAACGACGGCAAATGAGACCCTGCAGAAAGTTACAACATGGTGCAGTGAACAAAAACTAACTTTAGCTCCTCAAAAAACAACTTATATGTTACTAAAAGAGAATTTTAAAAGGAATCCGAGCATCAAAATAGGAGAACATACAATCAAAAGAGCTGCACATACAAGGTACCTGGGAATTCAAATTGATGAGAAGCTAAGTTACCGTCAGCACGTAGAATACGTCAGGAATAAATCGGAGAAGATTATGATGAAAATAGCTAACATCGGACAAAATAAATACAGGATCCCCCTGAAACATATCAGAACATACCATAATAGTATCCTGACAGCAATTACATCCTATGGAGCCAGCGCCTGGGCACATAAAGCTAGGGATAAACAAACTAAAAGATTACTGAGAAGGTCACAAAGAAAAGTGCTCATTCGTCTAACGGGAGCAAGCAGAACAACACCTACCCTAGCACTTCTTGTGATAACTGGAACATGGCCATTGGACCTACAAGTTAGACAGAGAGGAGCCTTATACTGGTGGAAAAAGAATAACCAGGAATTGGTTACTAAAATCATTGGTACCCCCTGCAAAAGAAAGGCGGACATAAGAAACTCACTTTTAAAAGAATGGCAAGAAGAATGGGTAAAGGCAGACGAAGGAAGAAGGGCATATGAAATACTGCCGAATTTAAAGCAACGCCTAAAAATGAAACACTTAAACCCAACTGACGGACTTATACATTATATCAGTGGACATGGTCCTTATAAGACATATTTACATAAGGTAAAAAGAAGCACAACAGAGATATGCAATGTCTGTCAGACAAGAGACACTCCAGAACATACAACATTTACTTGCCAAAGATTCGGCCCAGAAATTGAAAATCTTAGAGCACCACTAAGAGGGAAAAACATTACATCCATACTGCAAGATCCGGAAGCCATTGAAGCTCTACAAAAACTGACAAACCGAATATCGGCAGTGGTAATAACAGAGAACCACAATAGGGTCTCAACTCAACAAATAACTGACAACGGAAGTACTAGAAGGAGATCAACCAGACACTGCCGACCAGCCAGACAACAAGTTCCTCCAAGGAGACCAGTTATTATCATAAATACCAACCAACGCGTAAACCGTAGAAGGATGTTCCTGTGCACCTTGGGGAGGACGAGTGAGTGTGGTGTTTAAGGGCCCGTCGACAACAAGGTCATTTGGGCCCCAAGTCAACACTAAAACCCTAAAAACTGTAAAAATTCAGTTAAAAAGGTAAAAAAAAAACAATAAAAACACTCAAATGTTAAAAAGACATTAAAAGCGATCTAAAAACTAATAATTTAAAAGCTCTAAAAGTCATAAGTATAAAATTCAAGTCACACTTGTTTATTAAAACCGATTTTAAAAACAAACCGCAGTGCCTTGTCCACGGCCACTGGGTCGTTTCCCAAAACACCGTGCAAGTTAGTCCCCAACCCGAAAGACTGGCGAACGCGGGCGTACTGCGGGCAATCCAGCAGTACATGCCGCACAGTGAGGCGTACTGAACACGGAGCACACACAGGAGCCGGTTTCCCTCTTAATAGATGGCCATGGGTGGCTCGTGTGTGCCCAATTCTCAGCCGGGTGAGTATCACCTCGGCCCGCCGGTTATCCCTGCAGGAAGTTGGCCAGGGTTGTACGCTCTCTTTTATAGCCCGGAGTTGTGTGCCTTGTAAAGCTGTCCAGGATTGCTGCCAAGCAGATAGGAGCTGGCGACGGAAAAAACATTGCACATCCTGGAATGGCACCCTAGTTGTTAAACTCCGGGGCAAACGGCAAGCGGACTTAGCAGCCGCGTCCGCCTCTTCGTTCCCGGAAATGCCCACATGGCCTGGGATCCAAGTAAAAACAAAATGGTATCCTCGACCGAGCATTTGCGAGATCTGGGCCTGTATTTTTAAAACAAGGGAGTGGGCGGCAGTGTGCTGTTGCAAGGCCTGAAGAGCACTTAGACAGTCGGTGCAAACAATAAAAGAGCCAGGGAATAACTTGCAAATAAAAAGGAGCAAATAGTAGATTGCATAGAGCTCTGCTGAGAAGACCGAAGTTGAGTCCAGAAGTCGAAATTTGTGAGCCTCACTGTTAACGAAGAACGCGCAACCCGTAGCGTTACCTAACTGAGACCCGTCTGTAAAGACCGGAAGATAGTTAGGGTAACGGCCCAGTAATTCGGCAAAAAGTTGTTGGAACACCGAATGTGGAGTAGCGAGTTTAGAGTTGCTAGAAAGAGCGAGATCGAACCGTGCACGATCCAGTTGCCAAGCAGGATAAGGGCTGATGGACGACCTCTCCACCCGAGGCATTCGGAGGCCATGGGAATGTAGGAGGTCCCGAAATCTTATTCCCATGGGGCGTGTCCGAGAACCAGGGCGCATATAACGGTGGACTAAATCTGCACACAGAACTGGTTTAAAACAAGGATTGGGATAACTTGCCAACTTCGAGACGTACGAGCAGAGTAACAGCGAGCGACGAATATGGAGTGGAGGTTCGCCTGAGTCTGCATACAGGCAGTCGATTCGACTGGTGCGGAAAGCTCCTGTGGCAAGGCGGATGCCAGTATGATGCACGGTGTCTAAAAGGCGAAGTTTAGAGGCGGTCGCTGAGCCATAAATAAAACTGCCATAGTCCAGCTTGGACCGAACCAGAGAGCGGTACAGCCTCAACATTACCGTGCGATCGCCCCCCCCCCAAGATGCTCCAGATAATACTTTCAGCACCCGAAGAGAACGATCGCAAGAGGCTCCAAGGTGACGAATGTGGTGCTCCCAATTGAGTTGTCGGTCCAAGTAGAGGCCCAAGAACTTCAGGTGCGAGACAAATGGCAGGGGTGTGCCGTTCAAATAAGGATCAGGGGGCGGGTGAATACCTCGTAGGTGGTGAAAGTGGATACACTGCGTCTTCGCAGCTGAAAAACGGAAGCCGGTTTGAAGCGCCCAAGCTGCTAGCTGGGTAATGGTCAGCTGCAGTTGGCGCTCAATGTGATCTATGTTGGCAGACCTATAATAGATTGCGAAGTCGTCAACATAGAGGGATGATGGAATTCCACTTCGAACGGCACTAGTGATTCCGTTAATCACTATGGCAAAAAGGGTGACGCTCAAAATTGACCCTTGAGGTACGCCGTTCTCCTGTATCTGCTCCCGTGATAGAGTGTTTCCTATGCGAACCCGAAAACGGCGAAGTTTTAGAAAGTTGCATAGGAATTCGGGTAGATGACCACGCATACCGTAACTATGAAGGTTACGGAGTATGCCGTACCGCCAAGTGGTGTCATAGGCCTTCTCCAGGTCGAGGAACACGCCCACGGCGTGCTGTTTCAGGAGAAAGGCATCGGAAATATACCCCTCAAGGCGTGTTAGATTATCGACACTTGAGCGATGACGACGAAAGCCGCATTGCAAGTTGGACAGATGGTTATGTTTTTCTAGCCACCAATTTAACCGAGCATTTATCATCCGCTCGAAGGTCTTACAGATGACACTCGTCAGGCAAATGGGGCGGTAGCTAGATGGTAGCGTGCGGTCCTTTCCGGGTCGAGGGATGGGGATGACAATACCCTCTCGCCAGGAGGAAGGGAAAACCCGCTCATGCCAAATGCGGTTATAGATGTTTAAAAGGAAACATAGCGCCTCAGATGGAAGATGTAGCAGCATCTGTCGGTGTACGTCATCGGGACCTGGAGAAGAATCCTTTGCTAACGCTAGAGAATGGGCGAGCTCGGCAGCGGTAAACGGTTGGTTGTACGGCTCGGTGCAGTCAGTATTAAAATTTAGTTGTACCCGCTCCGCCGTTTCCTTAATAGGCAGGAAGAGAGCGTCATAGCGGGCAGTTTGGCTAGTAGCAGCAAATGTTGTAGCTAGATCTTCTGCTATGTCCTGCTCGGTGGTGCACATGGAACCGTTGATGGCAAGGCCCGGAATTACCGTCCGGCGATACCTGCCATACATCCGCCGAACAGCTGACCATACTTGTTGGGTAGAGCTGCGCCGGGAAAGCGAAGACACATAGGCTTCCCAAGATGTACGCTTAGCTTTGCGCAGTATAAAGCGTGCCCTAGCGCGAGAACGTTTGAAGGCGACAAAGTTCCCTTCAGTCGGGTGCCGCTGAAAAACGCGCAAAGCACGTTTGCGTGCTTTGACTGCCAAACTGCATTCCTCAGACCACCACGGTACAGGGATATGCCGTGGTGTAGATGAACCTCGAGGAATGCTGGATTCTGCTGCGAGCAGGATCGAGCAAGTAAAATATTCGACCATTTCGTCGATGGTGTCGAAACCATGGTCGATGAGGTGTATGAGGGATTGGAATTTTCCCCAGTTAGCTTTGGAAATAATCCAGCGAGGATGTCGAGAAGGTACACATTGGCGGCCAGAAAAATTAATGTTAATGGGGTAATGATCACTGCCAAAGAGGTCGGAAAGTACTGACCACTCAAGTAGTGGTACTAATGACGGACTGCAGAAAGAAAGGTCTAGTACGGAATGTGTACCATAAGCGGATGATAGGAATGTCGGGTCACCAGTATTTAGCAGAAGCAGGTCAGACTTATCGAAGACGTCTACGAGGAGACATCCACGGGCGTCATCAGTGTCTGATCCCCAGAGCGTGTGCTTGGCATTCAAATCTCCCACAAGGAGTAGTGGTTGGGGGAGCTGAGCCAATAGAGCTTGAAGATCACGCTCTGGAACTATACTGAGCGGCGGCAGGTACATGTTGCATATGGTAAAACTGATCCTCTCCAGCTGTAGCCGAACGGCCACAGCTTGCAATGGTGTGGTGAGAGGAACGCTGGCGGCTGAGATGTTAGGCGCCACTAAGGTAGCAACGCCAACGCTTGCACGCATACCTGCAAGAGAGTCGCTTCTAAAGGCAGAGAAAGAGTGAAGGTGTAACGAGTGATTGGGATGTAAGTGGGTTTCCTGGAGACAAATAATTGATGGTGACCGTTGAGAAACTAAATGTTGTAGGTCTTGAGCACGAGCTCGAAAACCATTGACATTCCACTGGATTATTTCCATGAAGAGTTTTTAATGGGCCGTTTTAACCTTTTTCTTGACCTTGGCTGACCTGGGCCCTACGATTCGAAAGTCGTTAGACTCCTGTGACTCCGCTGATGATCGGGAGTCAGAACTCCTACGGCTCGTAGAACGAGACCGGGATCTATCAGAAGGTGAGCGACTTCGCGATCTATGTTGTGGTCGGGATCGGTTTTTCGCGTTTACTACGGGATGGTTGTTACCCGCTGATGGCTTGTTGGCTGGAGTCTGTACGGCTGAAGCGGAGGCTGTGCTGGTGGATACACAAACAGTCTGAGACGTGGGTTTAACGGCTAGAAAGTCAGTCTGCGTGGATGCGTGGGCGACAGGGACGTGTTGAACAGCAACAGTGGTATTAGGAGTACGGCGAGCTGCTGATGCATATCCAGTAGTAGTGGTAGCAGGCTTCAGTTGTTCGAAGCGCCGTCGTGCCTCTGGAAAAGTCAGGCGTTCTTTGACACGTAGCTCCTGAATGCTTTTTTCGTCCATGAATCTAGGACACTGTCGCGAGCTGGAGGGATGACTACCGCAACAGTTCACGCAACAAGGTGTTCGACTGCAGTTAGGATCGTCGTGCTTCGGTAGGCCACATTGCTCACAAAGAGCAGGATTGGTACATGTGACCTTCGTATGTCCGAACCGCTGACATTGGAAGCAGCCCATGGGGTTCGGGACATACTGGCGGACGCTAGCACGTTCGTAGCCGCAATATATGTATTCGGGTAACTTCGTCCCAGCAAAAGTTAGAAATACCGTACGTAGTGGGTACTCCTTGCCATCTTGTTTCCGTGTTAAGCGGTACGCCTGACAAACAAGTTGATGCGAGAGGCAACTTACTATTTCTTCGTTCGCTAGACCATCTAGGCTGGAGGTGGTGACTACTCCTCTGCAGGTGTTAAGAGTTTTGTGTGGGCCTACCCGGATCGGGTAGGAGCCCAACAAAGTCGCCTTTTGCAGTTTTTTAGATTGCTCTGCAGTTGTGGTCTCTAATAGTAGGTTGCCGTCTCTGAGACGCGTAGCGTTTTTGACAGGTCAACTGATTTTATCTATTTCACGCTTTATGTAGAATGGGCTAATATCCTTAAACGTTTTTCCATCGCATGCCAAGGTCATCAATAAATAAGGGTCAATGAAGGAGGTTTTGCGCGGAGACATGATGATAGAGACCCCCATCCGGAACCGTCGGCGTCAGCCTGCCATCCGGGGGTTACAGAAAAAAGACACCTAATCTTCACGGTCTGTGCCGTCATGGGGACCTCACCCATGACCGATCTCATTTGTACCTCAGAAAAGCTACCCTTCAATATCCACTGCTTGTCCGTATGGGTAAACCGTTGACCACGCACACCCCGGCTTTATGCCCCTACCACAGGAATAACCGCCTGTGGCTCCCCACTTTAGGCCGCGCATGCGTGTAATAGGCACACGCGGATTCAGGGGACTTGTGGTTGATTACACCGGGGTTCCGTCAGCGGTAACACGTCCGGTCCGTGATACTAACCCAACGGCAAACACGGCCGTCGGGAGATTAACACAGACCGGGCCCTCAAGGAGCTACGTGGGTGTACTTGACGGTGTTGACGGGCTCCGCACCTAAGGCTACACATAGGGGCAGTGCGAAGGGTCCGCTCAACCTTCACTTTTGAGACCTCCGGAGAGCACACATGTCGGAAGCCGCTCTGAAAACCGTGGGACAGAACCACGGAGATAGGAGAGATCCCTGCTGGTGAGACAGGAGTTATAAACCTAAGACCTTACGTGCTAATAAGAATAATAAAGAACTAGAAGAGGAAGAATGTGATGCTTACTGACAAGCAGTAGCTACACGTGGCACAGTTGATGGAGATGAAGGGGATGAATTGAGGGTGAATGGCTAGGGACCCCGGGATCGCCAATCCCGTACCTACCGGGGTAGGTCCCTGGGGGAAAATACCAGAGCCTCTTCTGCCAGTTTTCGGGGTCACTGATGGGCCTTCTCGGCAGCCGTAGCGGTCGTGGGGTACACCAAGTCCCCACCGTACATCACCCCATCAGTCAGTCCCCTACTTCCTGTTGCCCACCCCTCGGGACCAGGACCACAGAGGTTGGATTTTGAGGGGCTGGGGAGGACGAAAATACGAAGATGAACCAAACAGCGGACGAAGAACTTCTTAGTTTTAAGTTACCTCTTGTTGTAATTAAATTGTATTGTAATTTCTAGCATTAAGATTTAGATGTAAGTATGTAATACATTGTATCTTAGAATATAAGTTAAAAATGTATTAGAATTAAGAAATCTGCAACAATCCATGTAACAAATTATAAAAATGAATAAATAAAGATTAAACATGCCGTCCTGATTTAAGAAATAAGACATCAGGATAAAAGAAGGCAGAATTTATTTTATTTATTTTTTTTATTTTTATTATTTTTATTTTTTTATGTCAGATTCATGGGTCATTCGTGCTCCGGCTACCGAGCAGAACGGACGTCCCCGGGGAGCAGCAGCTGGAAAACAGGTTAGTGAATAGTGAAAATAGTGATTTTGAGATTTCTAGTTTAAAATATAACATAAAAATATTTTTCAATTATTGCGAATATTTTTTAAATAATATTCCAAAAGTTTTTTCGGCGAAATTTTGAAAATTTTGGCCAAAAACGGCAATTTTATTTGAACTGGTATCAGGGTATTAGGATACCCGAGGAGGTGGCACAAATTGCAAAGAGTAGTAAGTACTCCGTTGGAGAAAAAGTACTGTAAAATTGTCAGTTCTGGAAAAAAGTTTTGGAAATTGAGTTTTTTTTGAAATTTTTGGCCATTTATAAGATAAATTAAGATTAATTTAAGGTGGCGCAAGCCAATTGGTTCAAGAAAGATCATGTACAGAAAGAAAATGAGAGTGAACTTTTTACACCCTCTCGAAGTCTAAAAAGATCACCAATTTTAGAACGGAAGAGTACTCAAATCCAAGAAATCATGGAAGGAGATAAGGATAAGGCTTCGCAAGGCATTTACACAGCCTTAGCGGAAATAAATACCCTAATAGCAGCGGAGAAAATGTCAGTGGACAAAAAGAAAACCCTTTTTTCCTTGTTGGGTGTGTTCCAAAAAGAATTTGAAGCCATTAAATTGGAAAAGGAGAAGGCCATGTCGGAAGTAAAGGTCTATAAAGAATTATATGAAAATAGTATTAAGGATAAATCAGTTGTTATGCCAACATATCATCAAGTGACTTCATCAACAATAGATTCCCAGAAAAATCTGGCGTTTAGTAAAACTGTCATGAATAAAAAGCATACCTTGTTTGTTTCATCTACCACTAATAAAAATTCAAGGGAAGTACAAAAGATAGTTACCACAATTAAATCCATCTAAAGAGAAGATTAGGATCAGAACATTAAGACCTGCAGGGAAAAATACGATCGCCATTGAAACGGATTCTGAAGAAGATCTGAAGAAAATAATGGAAAGTAAGAATTTGAAAGATCAGGAAATAAAAATCGAAAAACCAAGAAAACGTAATCCTCTCATGATATTGTATGATGTATCATCAGGCGCAAAAGAGGAAGATATAAAACAAGATATTTATATCCAAAATTTTGAAGACTCAATGTCGCAAAAGGAATTTGACGATGCTTTTAATTTTAGATTTAAAACGGGCAAAAGGGATAGAGCAACAGTACATCATGTTGTGGAAGTATCATCAAAATTACGGAAAATAATTATTCAAAAAGGAAGGTTATATATAGGATTTCAATCAGTCAATGTAAAAGATTTTATTTCCGTTGCAAAGTGCGCCAAATGCCAGGATTTTGGTCATGTAGCCAAATTCTGCACCAAGTCTCAAGTTTGTGGACACTGCGGAGAAGCTGGTCATGACAGGAAAGATTGTGCAAAGGACAAACAGCCTGCAGTCTGCATTCCTTGCAATCTGAGGAAGAAGAACTGTCCAGGAAAGAAAGATTGTCCAACTTATAAATTGTTCTGGGAAAGACTTATCAGTCGTACTAACTACGATTAATGGATTTAGTTTTAAATAAGGCGAAGAAAAAGAAACCCAAAAGGAATACCCCAAGTAGAATTAGAAGAAATCTGAGAAGAGCTATTGAACATAAAGCTAGGTTAAGTCAATTGAGGAATACTATGGACAAATGTATCCAAACGGATTCTTATGTTTATCAAAACTCTGATAAATCTTCAGGAAGTCAGTGTGACAATGCATTAATAGTAAATTCAGTTGATCAAGATCTGTTAAAGCCGCCTTTACCACCCAAGATGAAGATAAATATTCCACACAGTAAAGCCAGAGAGCGACAAGTTTCAAACAATCTGGAAGCTTATAAAGAAGTGAGTGAGTGAGTGAGTGAGTGAGTGAGAGAGTGGTGTTTAAGGGCCCGTCGACAACAAGGTCATTTGGGCCCCAAGTGTGATGATGATGATGTGTATAGGGGCGCTCAACTACGGCGGTCATCAGCGCCCTTTAAAAAACAAGTCATGGCAAAAGCCAGATATAAAGATTTCTAAAAATATATATTATCTATAAAACTGTTAAAACTACACACATATATATACTAAAAAAATAACAAAAAAGATACTTGAGGTTAAATTCTAAAATCCACAGCTGAAACAAATGCTAAAACTTTGCCCACTGCCGTTTCGTCATCCGCGAGGATATCCGCCAAGCTGGCCGGCAGCTGGAGAGACCTGCGGAGACGTGCCAAGCTATAACAATCTAAAAGCAAGTGACGGACACTCAGGTCACCACTGCACAGTGGGCAAACGGGAACCGGGGTTCTATTCAATAAAAAGCTGTGGCTAAAATAACAATGCCCAATGCGCAACCAAGCCAAAGTCACCTCCTCGCGACGAGATGACCGACAGGAGGTAACCCAGGGAATCGGAAGTTCCTTAATAGATCTAAGTTTATTATTGCGGAGAGCGGACCACTCTTCCTGCCAGCAGGTTAGCACAGCTCTCCGTAATACCACCCTAAAATCTTCCGATGTCACATATGGTAGTCGTACCCTGGGCTTCATGGTAGCCGTCTTGGCTGCCGAATCCGCCATTTCATTCCCCCGCAAGCCTACGTGACCAGGAATCCATGCACACACCACGCTCACGCCAGAAGCGTGTAAAACGTGGAGGGCATCCTGTATCCGCTGCACAATAGGGTGGTAGTTGTACAGCTGCTGTAGGCTTTGAAGTGCACTGAGGGAATCACTCAAGATTAAGCAGTTCCCCAACTTTCGTCGACGTACATGCAAAATGGCCCGGTATATTGCATAGAGCTCTGCGGTAAAAATGGAAGTGCTAGTGTGGAATCCGAATGTATAGGGTTCGGTTCCACACACGTAAGCACAACCAACGCCATCTGAATTCTTGGACCCATCGGCGTAAATTTTAATATGGTCCTGATATCGCGATAAAAATTCTAGAAAGCATATGCGGATACTAGACATAGACATGGTAGATTTATCATGTGTGGTCATGCCCAGATCAACGTGGGGCGCTCTGCACAACCAAGGAGGGTATGTCCTCTCCCCCCTAGGATACATCTTGGGCATTTCAGTATTAAGATGTCTAAGGAGCCCCCGGAAACGAAAACCAGGTGGCTTTGGTTTAACAGAAGTGTTCCTATAACGCACGTCCATGAAGGTGTTAAAGAACGGCGGAAACGTTGGATGTGTGGGCATGCAATTAAGTCCACAGCCATAATTTGCTAATAGCATGTTGCGCCTGTACTGCAGAGGAGGTTCTGCAGACTCAGCATACAGGCTTATAACTCGGCTCGTTGGAAATGCCCCAACTGCTATACGTATGCCACAATTATGGACTGTGTCTAATCTCTTCAGCACAGATGGTCGTGCTGAGCCATAAACGATACTACCATAATCTAATTTGGAACGGATAAGTGTGCGATACAGTCGCAATAACACTGTACGGTCCGCTCCCCACGATTTTCCACTTAGTACCCGCAAGATATTTAAAGATCGGTCACATCGTGCTTTCAGTTGTGCTATATGCGACGACCAACTAAGTTTTCTATCAAATATCAATCCAAGGAACCTCGTCTCATCTGCAAAAGGTAGTAGATCAGCGCCTAGCCGGAGCCTTGGAGGTGGTCGACTCCGCTGACGCCAGATGATGATGATGATGTGTATAGGGGCGCTCAACTACGGAGGTCATCAGCGCCCTTTAAAAAATAAGTCATGGCAAAAGCCAGATATAAAGATTTCTAAAAATATATATTATCTATAAACCTGTTAAAACTACACACATCTATATACTAAAAAAAATAACAAAAAAGATACTTGAGGTTAAATTCTAAAATCCACAGCTGAAACAAATGCTAAAACTTTGCCCACTGCCGTTTCGTCATCCGCGAGGATATCCGCCAAGCTGGCCGGCAGCTGGAGAGACCTGCGGAGACGTGCCAAGCTATAACAATCTAAAAGCAAGTGACGGACACTCAGGTCACCACTGCACAGTGGGCAAACGGGAACCGGGGTTCTATTCAATAAAAAGCTGTGGCTAAAATAACAATGCCCAATGCGCAACCGAGCCACAGTCACCTCCTCGCGACGAGATGACCGACAGGAGGTAACCCAGGGAATCGGAAGTTCCTTAATAGATCTAAGTTTATTATTGCGGAGAGCGGACCACTCTTCCTGCCAGCAGGTTAGCACAGCTCTCCGTAATACCGCCCTAAAATCTTCCGATGTCACATATGGTAGTCATACCCTGGGCTTCATGGTAGCCGTCTTGGCTGCCGAATCCGCCATTTCATTCCCCCGCAAGCCTACGTGGCCAGGAATCCATGCACACACCACGCTCACGCCAGAAGCGTGTAAAACGTGGAGGGCATCCTGTATCCGCTGCACAACAGGGTGGTAGTTGTACAGCTGCTGTAGGCTTTGAAGTGCACTGAGGGAATCACTCAAGATTAAGCAGTTCCCCAACTTTCGTCGACGTACATGCAAAATGGCCCGGTATATTGCATAGAGCTCTGCGGTAAAAATGGAAGTGCTAGTGTGGAATCCGAATGTATAGGGTTCGGTTCCACACACGTAAGCACAACCAACGCCATCTGAATTCTTGGACCCATCGGTGTAAATTTTAATATGGTCCTGATATCGCGATAAAAATTCTAGAAAGCATATGCGGATACTAGACATAGACATGGTAGATTTATCATATGTGGTCATGCCCAGATCAACGTGGGGCGCTCTGCACAACCAAGGAGGGTATGTCCTCTCCCCCCTAGGATACATCTTGGGCATTTCAGTATTAAGATGTCTAAGGAGCTCCCGGAAACGAAAACCAGGTGGCTTTGGTTTAATAGAAGTGTTCCTATAACGCACGTCCATGAAGGTGTTAAAGAACGGCGGAAACGTTGGATGTGTGGGCATGCAATTAAGTCCACGCCAGAAGTTAACACAGATGGTTTTCTCAGCAGAGAATCGGAAGCCGTTCTTTAAACTCCAAACCTTAAGGTTGTCCAAGGTAGTCTGGAGACGGCGCTCTATAAACGAAGTGCGCTGAGATGTACAGTAGACGGAAAAGTCGTCTACAAATTGGCATGACGAGACCCCCGGAGGTACACATTTCGAGATAGAATTAATCGCAATAGCAAACAACGTAACACTTAGCACCGATCCCTGTGGTACACCGTTCTCTTGAACGAAAAGGTTCGAGAGAACCGAGCCAACCCTTACTCGGAATACGCGGTCTTTCAAGAATTCCTGAAGGAAGAGTGGTAGGCGTCCACGTATATTCCAGGTGTGCAGAGTACGTAGCAACCCTGCACGCCAACACGTATCATAAGCCTTTTCGAGGTCAAAAAATATTCCGACTGTTTGACAGTTTTTAAGAAAGCCGTTCATAATCTGTGTCGACATGGACACAAGATGATCCACTGTTGAACGACGTCGTCGAAAACCACACTGGATGTTATTCAGTAGGTTGTGCGTTTCCAGCCACCATACCAACCGCCCATTTATCATGCGTTCCATCACCTTGCAGACGCAACTGGTGAGGGAAATAGGACGGTAGCTAGAAGGGAGGTGACGGTCCTTGCCAGCTTTCAAGATAGGTATAATGGTGGCTTCTCGCCACTTGTCCGGAAACGTGGCATCAACCCAAACACGGTTATAGACCTCAAGCAGGAGTGCCTTACCTTCAGGTGAGAGATGTTGTAACATTTGAACGTGGATTCCGTCCGGTCCTGGTGCCGTCAGTCGCGATGATGAAAGAGCGTGTTCTAACTCCGCCAAGGTGAAAAGGCGGTTATAATCCTCAAGGTTTCTGGAACTGAACACGAAACCATGAGATTCTACCTGAGTCTTAATTGAGATAAACTCAGGAGCATAATTACTTGAGCTAGACACCTGAGCGAAAGCACAGCCGAAGGTGTTAGCCACGTCAAACGGATCAACAACTCCTGGAGGTGTTTTCAGACCAGCGATTGGCATGTGGGTTGATTTTCCGGCCACGCGCCTTAACCTATCCCATACAACAGATGATGGTGTCCATCTGTTAAACGATGAGACAAAGTTGTTCCATGAGATCTTTTTGCTATCCTTAATTATTTGCCTAGACTGTGCACGCGCTTTCTTGTACTCAATTAGATTACTTTGAGTAGGGTGTCGTTGAAATACCCGTAGAGCACGTCTACGAGCACGAATAGCATTCCGGCAGTCGTTGTTCCACCACGGGACAGGAAGTCGACCGGGTTGGGTAGCCGAACGTGGAATAGACTCTCCTGCAGCGGAAAGAATTTTCTCTGTGAGATGATCGACTAGATCATTTACAGAATCGTGCTCGTTGTAATCAAAGACAGCCAACTGGGTGTAAAGGTTCCAGTTGGCACGATCAAAGCGCCATCTAGGGATACCTGAAGGAGACACATCGTGTGCTAAGAGACTAAGAAGACATGGGAAGTGGTCGCTCGAGTGTAAATCAGAGATGACATTCCACTGTAATGAAACTGCTAACTGGGTTGAACATACTGCCAAATCGATGTGCGAATAGGTGTTATAAGCGTCTGAAAGGAACGTTGGCTCTCCGGAATTCAGGAGAACCAAGTTATTGCTCTCCAAGAATTTTGCAATGAGGTGGCCTCTCGAACATGCCCGAGTTGAGCCCCATAGTGGGTGATGGGCATTAAAGTCTCCAACTATTAGAAATGGTGTTGAAAGTTGGGAAACCAGATATTCAAGGTCCATTAGCGAGAGGTCATCTGATGGCGGGAGATATACATTGCAAATGCAAAATTCGATGGTTGGCAGCTTTATCCTTACAGCTACAGATTGTATATCAGATTGCAGCTGTATCGGGTCTGCAAATAAGTCATCCCTGAGGAGCATCATAGTGCCCCCGTGAGCAGGAATGCCATCTTCTGTGTCAATATCACACCGCAGTGGTGTGTAGCGTCGGATTTTAAACTTGTCTTGCGGTCGTAGCTTAGTCTCTTGTAAGCATACCACCAAGGGGTTATGCTTACTGAGCAAAAGCTCCAATTCTGGTCGATGCGCTCTTAAACCCCGCAAGTTCCATTGGAGGATAGCCATTGGAACTATGGAGATAGGTTGTAGAAGGTGGTCTACATTAAGACGACTTTAACGGTGGCCGAATCAGCTTACCCTTTTTCTTCGGTGTAGGGCTAACACCTGTTTCATTTCATCGGGTTTGTCCTGTCGCTTTTTCATTGCCGTTCTGGAGGTGTGCTCCGTGTCTTCCTGGTCCATTTCTTCCACGGATGAGGCCCCTTTTCCTATAGAAAACTTAGGTTCCAGGACCTCAAACCGGTTGGACATAGAGATCGACGATGATGACAGTTGTCGATCCGAGTCTTCACCAGAAGACCCCTCAGAAGATGAACTTCTAGATGCCCTAGTACTCTTTTTCTTCTTATCGGATCCTTTGTTAGTAACCTTGAGGAAGTCTGATTTTGTGTAAGTGGTCTTAAACTTTTTGGGTGGTGCATCGTACACTATAACGGGCTTGACGGTCGAAGAGGTAGACGGCTTAGGTGAAGACGGTGCGGACTTCTCCCTCGGCGATTGAGGTGAGAGAGGAGCCGGCTTGGCAGTCTTGGTAGGCTTTTGTGCAGGTGTGGCGGTAAGGATCTTATCGGTTATAGTAGCCTCACAATCGCTGGTCTGAATTGCGATTTCCTTCCTCGGTGCCACCTTAGCAGCTATGGAGCTGTAAGTAGCAGATCTTGGGACCGAGGGTTGACGAGTACGTAGGAGTTTACGGGCATCCGAGAAGGATAACTTCTCCCTTACTCGAATCGCCTGTATCTCCTTTTCCTCTAAGGAACGTGGGCACTCTCTGTGGCTGGATGGATGTTCACCAGCACAGTTGACACATTTCGCCGGGGATGTGCAGACATCCTCGTGCTTAGACAAACCACACTGCACGCATGTTGGTACACCGCTACAAAAATCACTCGTATGACCGAAGCGTTGACATTCAAAGCACCTGAGTGGGTTTGGTATATATGGCCTAACCTCTATGGACTCATACCCTGCCCTAAGCCTTTGCGGGAGATCTACCCGATCAAAGGTCAGGAACAGGGTACGGGTAGGCACCAATTCCCCTCGCTCTCTACGTTGTACCCGGTATACTGCAGTGACGCCCTGGTCTTGTAGGTTCTCCAGTATTTCCTCATTCGCCATCCCGTCCAACGCACGAGTGGTGATAACCCCGCGGGAGGAGTTAAGTGTCTTGTGCACTGCAACTGTAACCGGGTAGCTGCCCAATAACGTAGCTTTTTGTATGGTTGCTGCCTGGGAAACAGATTGTGCTTCCACAAGGAGCGTGCCGTTTCTCGAGCGAGTACAGGACTTTACTGGACCAGCAATTTTGTCCAATCCCTTCTGTATAATAAAAGGGTTCACTGTCAAAAAGTTCTTGCCTTCCTCCTTTCTGGTTACAACTATGTAGCGAGGACCATAAGACTCGACTACTTCCTTTCCACGTGTGTTAAAGGGTTTTTTAGTATTATTGTTAGTAAATGTGGCCATAAAAGATGGGCTAGGTTTCATCCCCCAGTGCTCCCCACCCACCACGGAGCCCAACAAGGGGTCATCCCACTGGGATGACAGGGCTACACAGGGGATATAGCGAGCTCGCCGTCCCACTCACCCTGGAGGTCGGTACAATACCTAGTCCTGGCCGATTGATTAGGGGTGGGTTAGTCCCTAACCTCCCGTTTAGGCGAAGCAGAAGCCAAAGTAGTGTATCAGTAATGCGTACCCTCCCCGAATTCAGAAAAATACTGTTACGAGCTCAGATACGCATCCCTCAACCACCAGGACGAACCTTTCCACCGACACGGGTCTCCACGCACGGCCTACACGTGGGTGGGCCTGTTGACCGTCTCACTCAGCCACGAAGAGGAGCCCACACGAGGGAGACTGTTGGCTCGGGACCTCGGGTTCGCCAAGCCCGTACCTACCGAAGTAGGCCCCTGGGGGGTAACCCAGGGAATCGGAAGTTCCTTAATAGATCTCAGTTTATTATTGCGGAGAGCGGACCACTCTTCCTGCCAGCAGGTTAGCACAGCTCTCCGTAATACCGCCCTAAAATCTTCCGATGTCACACATGGTAGTCGAACCCTGGGCTTCATGGTAGCCGTCTTGGCTGCCGAATCCGCCATTTCATTCCCCCGCAAGCCTACGTGACCAGGAATCCATGCACACACCACGCTCACGCCAGAAGCGTGTAAAACGTGGAGGGCATCCTGTATCCCTTGCACAATAGGGTGGTAGTTGTACAGCTGCCGTAGGCTTTGAAGTGCACTGAGGGAATCACTCAGGATTAAGCAGTTCCCCAACTTTCGTCGACGTACGTGTAAAATGGCCCGGTATATTGCATAGAGCTCTGCGGTAAGAATGGAAGTGCTAGTGTGGAATCCGAATGTATAGGGTTCGGTTCCACACACGTAAGCACAACCAACACCATCTGAATTCTTGGACCCATCGGCGTAAATTTTAATATGGTCCTGATATCGCGATAAAAATTCTAGAAAGCATATGCGGATACTAGACATAGACATGGACATACACACGGCCAGTGTGAAAGAATAATTAATTTCCATTAATTAACCTAATGGTAGATTTATCATGTGTGGTCATGCCCAGATCAACGTGGGGCGCTCTGCACAACCAAGGAGGGTATGTCCTCTCCCCCCTAGGATACATCTTGGGCATTTCAGTATTAAGATGTCTAAGGAGCTCCCGGAAACGAAAACCAGGTGGCTTTGGTTTAACAGAAGTGTTCCTATAACGCACGTCCATGAAGGTGTTAAAGAACGGCGGAAACGTTGGATGTGTGGGCATGCAATTAAGTCCACAGCCATAATTTGCTAATAGCATGTTGCGCCTGTACTGCAGAGGAGGTTCTGCAGACTCAGCATACAGGCTTATAACTCGGCTCGTTGGAAATGCCCTAACTGCTATACGTATGCCACAATTATGGACTGTGTCTAATCTCTTCAGCACAGATGGTCGTGCTGAGCCATAAACGATACTACCATAATCTAATTTGGAACGGATAAGTGTGCGATACAGTCGCAATAACACTGTACGGTCCGCTCCCCACGATTTTCCACTTAGTACCCGCAAGATATTTAAAGATCGGTCACATCGTGCTTTCAGTTGTGCTATATGCGACGACCAACTAAGTTTTCTATCAAATATCAATCCAAGGAACCTCGTCTCATCTGCAAAAGGTAGTAGATCAGCGCCTAGCCGGAGCCTTGGAGGTGGTCGACTCCGCTGACGCCAGATGATGATGATGATGATGTGTATAGGGGCGCTCAACTACGGAGGTCATCAGCGCCCTTTAAAAAATAAGTCATGGCAAAAGCCAGATATAAAGATTTCTAAAAATATATATTATCTATAAACCTGTTAAAACTACACACATCTATATACTAAAAAAAATAACAAAAAAGATACTTGAGGTTAAATTCTAAAATCCACAGCTGAAACAAATGCTAAAACTTTGCCCACTGCCGTTTCGTCATCCGCGAGGATATCCGCCAAGCTGGCCGGCAGCTGGAGAGACCTGCGGAGACGTGCCAAGCTATAACAATCTAAAAGCAAGTGACGGACACTCAGGTCACCACTGCACAGTGGGCAAACGGGAACCGGGGTTCTATTCAATAAAAAGCTGTGGCTAAAATAACAATGCCCAATGCGCAACCGAGCCACAGTCACCTCCTCGCGACGAGATGACCGACAGGAGGTAACCCAGGGAATCGGAAGTTCCTTAATAGATCTAAGTTTATTATTGCGGAGAGCGGACCACTCTTCCTGCCAGCAGGTTAGCACAGCTCTCCGTAATACCGCCCTAAAATCTTCCGATGTCACATATGGTAGTCATACCCTGGGCTTCATGGTAGCCGTCTTGGCTGCCGAATCCGCCATTTCATTCCCCCGCAAGCCTACGTGACCAGGAATCCATGCACACACCACGCTCACGCCAGAAGCGTGTAAAACGTGGAGGGCATCCTGTATCCGCTGCACAACAGGGTGGTAGTTGTACAGCTGCTGTAGGCTTTGAAGTGCACTGAGGGAATCACTCAAGATTAAGCAGTTCCCCAACTTTCGTCGACGTACATGCAAAATGGCCCGGTATATTGCATAGAGCTCTGCGGTAAAAATGGAAGTGCTAGTGTGGAATCCGAATGTATAGGGTTCGGTTCCACACACGTAAGCACAACCAACGCCATCTGAATTCTTGGACCCATCGGTGTAAATTTTAATATGGTCCTGATATCGCGATAAAAATTCTAGAAAGCATATGCGGATACTAGACATAGACATGGTAGATTTATCATATGTGGTCATGCCCAGATCAACGTGGGGCGCTCTGCACAACCAAGGAGGGTATGTCCTCTCCCCCCTAGGATACATCTTGGGCATTTCAGTATTAAGATGTCTAAGGAGCTCCCGGAAACGAAAACCAGGTGGCTTTGGTTTAATAGAAGTGTTCCTATAACGCACGTCCATGAAGGTGTTAAAGAACGGCGGAAACGTTGGATGTGTGGGCATGCAATTAAGTCCACAGCCATAATTTGCTAATAGCATGTTGCGCCTGTACTGCAGAGGAGGTTCTGCAGACTCAGCATACAGGCTTATAACTCGGCTCGTTGGAAATGCCCCAACTGCTATACGTATGCCACAATTATGGACTGTGTCTAATCTCTTCAGCACAGATGGTCGTGCTGAGCCATAAACCATACTACCATAGTCTAATTTGGAACGGATAAGTGTGCGATACAGTCGCAATAACACTGTACGGTCCGCTCCCCACGATTTTCCACTTAGTACCCGCAAGATATTTAAAGATCGGTCACATCGTGCTTTCAGTTGTGCTATATGCGACGACCAACTAAGTTTTCTATCAAATATCAATCCAAGGAACCTCGTCTCATCTGCAAAAGGTAGTAGATCAGCGCCTAGCCGGAGCCTTGGAGGTGGTCGACTCCGCTGACGCCAGAAGTTAACACAGATGGTTTTCTCAGCAGAGAATCGGAAGCCGTTCTTTAAACTCCAAACCTTAAGGTTGTCCAAGGTAGTCTGGAGACGGCGCTCTATAAACGAAGTGCGCTGAGATGTACAGTAGACGGAAAGTCGTCTACAAATAGGCATGACGAGACCCCCGGAGGTACACATTTCGAGATAGAATTAATCGCAATAGCAAACAACGTAACACTTAGCACCGATCCCTGTGGTACACCGTTCTCTTGAACGAAAAGGTTCGAGAGAACCGAGCCAACCCTTACTCGGAATACGCGGTCTTTCAAGAATTCCTGAAGGAAGAGTGGTAGGCGTCCACGTATATTCCAGGTGTGCAGAGTACGTAGCAACCCTGCACGCCAACACGTATCATAAGCCTTTTCGAGGTCAAAAAATATTCCGACTGTTTGACAGTTTTTAAGAAAGCCGTTCATAATCTGTGTCGACATGGACACAAGATGATCCACTGTTGAACGACGTCGTCGAAAACCACACTGGATGTTATTCAGTAGGTTGTGCGTTTCCAGCCACCATACCAACCGCCCATTTATCATGCGTTCCATCACCTTGCAGACGCAACAGGTGAGGGAAATAGGACGGTAGCTAGAAGGGAGGTGACGGTCCTTGCCAGCTTTCAAGATAGGTATAATGGTGGCTTCTCGCCACTTGTCCGGAAACGTGGCATCAACCCAAACACGGTTATAGACCTCAAGCAGGAGTGCCTTACCTTCAGGTGAGAGATGTTGTAACATTTGAACGTGGATTCCGTCCGGTCCTGGTGCCGTCAGTCGCGATGATGAAAGAGCGTGTTCTAACTCCGCCAAGGTGAAAAGGCGGTTATAATCCTCAAGGTTTCTGGAACTGAACACGAAACCATGAGATTCTACCTGAGTCTTAATTGAGATAAACTCAGGAGCATAATTACTTGAGCTAGACACCTGAGCGAAAGCACAGCCGAAGGTGTTAGCCACGTCAAACGGATCAACAACTCCTGCAGGTGTTTTCAGACCAGCGATTGGCATGTGGGTTGATTTTCCGGCCACGCGCCTTAACCTATCCCATACAACAGATGATGGTGTCCATCTGTTAAACGATGAGACAAAGTTGTTCCATGAGATCTTTTTGCTATCCTTAATTATTTGCCTAGACTGTGCACGCGCTTTCTTGTACTCAATTAGATTACTTTGAGTAGGGTGTCGTTGAAATACCCGTAGAGCACGTCTACGAGCACGAATAGCATTCCGGCAGTCGTTGTTCCACCACGGGACAGGAAGTCGACCGGGTTGGGTAGCCGAACGTGGAATAGACTCTCCTGCAGCGGAAAGAATTTTCTCTGTGAGATGATCGACTAGATCATTCACAGAATCGTGCTCGTTGTAATCAAAGACAGCCAACTGGGTGTAAAGGTTCCAGTTGGCACGATCAAAGCGCCATCTAGGGATACCTGAAGGAGACACATCGTGTGCTAAGAGACTAAGAAGACATGGGAAGTGGTCGCTCGAGTGTAAATCAGAGATGACATTCCACTGTAATGAAACTGCTAACTGGGTTGAACATACTGCCAAATCGATGTGCGAATAGGTGTTATAAGCGTCTGAAAGGAACGTTGGCTCTCCGGAATTCAGGAGAACCAAGTTATTGCTCTCCAAGAATTTTGCAATGAGGTGGCCTCTCGAACATGCCCGAGTTGAGCCCCATAGTGGGTGATGGGCATTAAAGTCTCCAACTATTAGAAATGGTGTTGAAAGTTGGGAAACCAGATATTCAAGGTCCATTAGCGAGAGGTCATCTGATGGCGGGAGATATACATTGCAAATGCAAAATTCGATGGTTGGCAGCTTTATCCTTACAGCTACAGATTGTATATCAGATTGCAGCTGTATCGGGTCTGCAAATAAGTCATCCCTGAGGAGCATCATAGTGCCCCCGTGAGCAGGAATGCCATCTTCTGTGTCAATATCACACCGCAGTGGTGTGTAGCGTCGGATTCTAAACTTGTCTTGCGGTCGTAGCTTAGTCTCTTGTAAGCATACCACCAAGGGGTTATGCTTACTGAGCAAAAGCTCCAATTCTGGTCGATGCGCTCTTAAACCCCGCAAGTTCCATTGGAGGATAACCATTGGAACTATGGAGATAGGTTGTAGAAGGTGGTCTACATTAAGACGACCTTAACGGTGGCCGAATCAGCTTACCCTTTTTCTTCGGTGTAGGGCTAACACCTGTTTCCTTTCATCGGGTTTGTCCTGTCGCTTTTTCATTGCCGTTCTGGAGGTGTGCTCCGTGTCTTCCTGGTCCATTTCTTCCACGGATGAGGCCCCTTTTCCTATAGAAAACTTAGGTTCCAGGACCTCAAACCGGTTGGACATAGAGATCGACGATGATGACAGTTGTCGATCCGAGTCTTCACCGAAGACCCCTCAGAACATGAACTTCTAGATGCCCTAGTACTCTTAATCTTCTTGTCGGATCCTTTGTTAGTAACCTTGAGGAAGTCTGATTTTGTGTAAGTGGTCTTAAACTTTTTGGGTGGTGCATCGTACACTATAACGGGCTTGACGGTCGAAGAGGTAGACGGCTTAGGTGAAGACGGTGCGGACTTCTCCCTCGGCGATTGAGGTGAGAGAGGAGCCGGCTTGGCAGTCTTGGTAGGCTTTTGTGCAGGTGTGGCGGTAAGGATCTTATCGGTTATAGTAGCCTCACAATCGCTGGTCTGAATTGCGATTTCCTTCCTCGGTGCCACCTTAGCAGCTATGGAGCTGTAAGTAGCAGATCTTGGGACCGAGGGTTGACGAGTACGTAGGAGTTTACGGGCATCCGAGAAGGATAACTTCTCCCTTACTCGAATCGCCTGTATCTCCTTTTCCTCTAAGGAACGTGGGCACTCTCTGTGGCTGGATGGATGTTCACCAGCACAGTTGACACATTTCGCCGGGGATGTGCAGACATCCTCGTGCTTAGACAAACCACACTGCACGCATGTTGGTACACCGCTACAAAAATCACTCGTATGACCGAAGCGTTGACATTTAAAGCACCTGTGTGGGTTTGGTATATATGGCCTAACCTCTATGGACTCATACCCTGCCCTAAGCCTTTGCGGGAGATCTACCCGATCAAAGGTCAGGAACAGGGTACGGGTAGGCACCAATTCCCCTCGCTCTCTACGTTGTACCCGGTATACTGCAGTGACGCCCTGGTCTTGTAGGTTCTCCAGTATTTCCTCATTCGCCATCCCGTCCAACGCACGAGTGGTGATAACCCCGCGGGAGGAGTTAAGTGTCTTGTGCACTGCAACTGTAACTGGGTAGCTGCCCAATAACGTAGCTTTTTGTATGGTTGCTGCCTGGGAAACAGATTGTGCTTCCACAAGGAGCGTGCCGTTTCTCGAGCGAGTACAGGACTTTACTGGACCAGCAATTTTGTCCAATCCCTTCTGTATAATAAAAGGGTTCACTGTCAAAAAGTTCTTGCCTTCCTCCTTTCTGGTTACAACTATGTAGCGAGGACCATAAGACTCGACTACTTCCTTTCCACGTGTGTTAAAGGGTTTTTTAGTATTATTGTTAGTAAATGTGGCCATAAAAGATGGGCTAGGTTTCATCCCCCAGTGCTCCCCACCCACCACGGAGCCCAACAAGGGGTCATCCCACTGGGATGACAGGGCTACACAGGGGATATAGCGAGCTCGCCGTCCCACTCACCCTGGAGGTCGGTACAATACCTAGTCCTGGCCGATTGATTAGGGGTGGGTTAGTCCCTAACCTCCCGTTTAGGCGAAGCAGAAGCCAAAGTAGTGTATCAGTAATGCGTACCCTCCCCGAATTCAGAAAAATACTGTTACGAGCTCAGATACGCATCCCTCAACCACCAGGACGAACCTTTCCACCGACACGGGTCTCCACGCACGGCCTACACGTGGGTGGGCCTGTTGACCGTCTCACTCAGCCACGAAGAGGAGCCCACACGAGGGAGACTGTTGGCTCGGGACCCCGGGTTCGCCAAGCCCGTACCTACCGAAGTAGGCCCCTGGGGGGTAACCCAGGGAATCGGAAGTTCCTTAATAGATCTCAGTTTATTATTGCGGAGAGCGGACCACTCTTCCTGCCAGCAGGTTAGCACAGCTCTCCGTAATACCGCCCTAAAATCTTCCGATGTCACACATGGTAGTCGAACCCTGGGCTTCATGGTAGCCGTCTTGGCTGCCGAATCCGCCATTTCATTCCCCCGCAAGCCTACGTGACCAGGAATCCATGCACACACCACGCTCACGCCAGAAGCGTGTAAAACGTGGAGGGCATCCTGTATCCCTTGCACAATAGGGTGGTAGTTGTACAGCTGCCGTAGGCTTTGAAGTGCACTGAGGGAATCACTCAGGATTAAGCAGTTCCCCAACTTTCGTCGACGTACGTGTAAAATGGCCCGGTATATTGCATAGAGCTCTGCGGTAAGAATGGAAGTGCTAGTGTGGAATCCGAATGTATAGGGTTCGGTTCCACACACGTAAGCACAACCAACACCATCTGAATCCTTGGACCCGTCGGTGTAAATTTTAATATGGTCCTGATATCGCGATAAAAACTCTAAAAAGCAAGTGCGGATACTAGACATAGACATGGTAGATTTATCGTGTGTGGTCATGCCCAGATCAACGTGGGGCGCTCTGCACAACCAAGGAGGGTATGTCCTCTCCCCCCTAGGATACATCTTAGGCAGTTCGCTATTAAGACGTCTAAGGAGCTCCCGGAAACGAAAACCAGGTGGCTTTGGTTTTATAGAAGTGTTCCTATAACGCACGTCCATGAAGGTGTTAAAGAACGGCGTAAACGTTGGATGTGTGGGCATGCAATTAAGTCCACAGCCATAATTTGCTAATAGCATGTTGCGCCTGTACTGCAGAGGAGGTTCTGCGGACTCAGCATACAGGCTTATAACTCGGCTCGTTGGAAATGCCCCAACTGCTATACGCATGCCACAATTATGGACTGTGTCTAATCTCTTCAGCACATATGGTCGTGCTTAGCCATAAACGATACTACCATAATCTAATTTGGAACGGATGAGGGTGCGATACAGTCGCAATAACACTGTACGATCCGCTCCCTACGATTTTCCACTTAGTACCCGCAAGATATTTAAAGATCGGTCACATCGTGCTTTCAGTTGTGCTATATGCGACGACCAACTAAGTTTTCTGTCAAATATCAATCCAAGGAACCTCGTCTCATCTGCAAAAGGTAGTAGATCAGCGCCTAGCCGGAGCCTTGGAGGTAGTCGACTCAGCTGACGCCAGAAGTTAACACAGATGGTTTTCTCAGCAGAGAATCGGAAGCCGTTCTTTAAACTCCAAACCTTAAGGTTGTCCAAGGTGGTCTGGAGACGGCGCTCTATAAACGAAGTGCGCTGAGATGTACAGTAGACGGCAAAGTCGTCTGCAAATAGGCATGACGAGACCCCCGGAGGTACACATTTCGAGATAGAATTAATCGCAATAGCAAACAGCGTAACACTTAGCACCGATCCCTGTGGTACACCGTTCTCTTGAACGAAAAGGTTCGAAAAAACCGAGCCAACCCTTACTCGGAATACGCGGTCTTTCAAGAATTCCTGAAGGAAGAGTGGTAGGCGTCCACGTATATTCCAGATGTGCAGAGTACGTAGCAACCCTGCACGCCAACACGTATCATAAGCCTTTTCGAGGTCAAAAAATATTCCGACTGTTTGACAGTTTTTAAGAAAGCCGTTCATAATCTGTGTCGACATGGACACAAGATGATCCACTGTTGAACGGCGTCGTCGAAAACCGCACTGGATGTTATTCAGTAGGTTGTGCGTTTCCAGCCACCATACCAACCGCTCATTTATCATGCGTTCCATCACCTTGCAGACGCAACTGGTGAGGGAAATAGGACGGTAGCTAGAAGGGAGGTGACGGTCCTTGCCAGCTTTCAAGATAGGTATAATGGTGGCTTCTCGCCACTTGTCCGGAAACGTGGCATCAACCCAAACACTGTTATAGACCTCGAGCAGGTATGCCTTACCTTCAGGTGAGAGATGTTGTAACATTTGAACGTGGATTCCGTCCGGTCCTGGTGCTGTCAGTCGCGATGATGAAAGAGCGTGTTCTAACTCCGCCAAGGTGAAGAGGCGGTTATAATCTTCAAGGTTTCTGGAACTAAACACGAAACCTTGAGATTCTACCTGAGTCTTAATTGAGATAAACTCAGGAGCATAATTACTTGAGCTAGACACCTGAGCGAAAGCACAGCCGAAGGTGTTAGCCACGACAAACGGATCAACAACAACTCCTGCAGGTGTTTTCAGACCAGCGATTGGCAAGTACAACAGATGATGGTGTCCATCTGTTAAAAGATGAGACAAAGTTGTTCCATGAGATCTTTTTGCTATCCTTAATTATTTGCCTAGACTGTGCACGCGCTTTCTTGTACTCAATTAGATTACTTTGGGTAGGGTGTCGTTGAAATACCCGTAGAGCACGTCTACGAGCACGAATAGCATTCCGGCAGTCGTTGTTCCACCACGGGACAGGAAGTCGACCAGGTTGGGTGGCCGAACGTGGAATAGACTCTTCTGCAGCGGAAAGAATTGTCTCTGTGAGATGATCGACTAGAGTGAGTGAGTGTGATGCTTTAGGGCCCGTCGACAACAAGGTCATTTGGGCCCTAAGTCAACATTAAAACCTAAAAGCGACATTAATCAAGCTAAAAAGGTTTAATAAAATATACACACAACTGTTAAAACTACATAAAAATTCATAACTGTCCTAATTTAAAAGCTCTAAAAATTAATAAATATAAAATACAAGTCATACTTGTGTGTTAAAACCGATTTTAAAAACAAACCGCAGTGCCTTATCCACGGCCACTGGGTCGTCACCTAAAATACTGAGCAAGATAGCTCCCAAGCCCAAAGACTGGCGAACGCGGGCGTACTGCGGGCAATCGAGTAAAATATGCCGCACAGTGAGGCGTACGGCACACGGAGCACACACTGGGGCCGGTTCCCTTCTTAACAAATGGCCATGAGTGGCTCGTGTGTGCCCAATTCTGAGCCGGGTGAGTATCACCTCGGCTCGCCGGTTATCCCTGCAGGAAGTTAGCCAGGGTCGTACGCTCTCCTTTATTGCCCGGAGTTGTGTGCCTTGTAAAGCTGTCCAGGATTGCTGCCAAGCAGATAGTAGGTGGCGACGGAAAAAACGTTGCACATCCTGGTATGGCACAGTAGATGTTAAACTCCGGGGCAAACGGCAAGCGAGCTTTGCAGCCGCGTCCGCCTCCTCGTTTCCGGAAATCCCCACATGGCCTGGGATCCAAGTAAAAACAAAATTGTACCCGCGCATGAGCATTTGCGAGATCTGGGCCTGTATTTTTAAAACGAGGGTCTGAGCGGCAGTGTGCTGTTGCAAGGCCTGAAGCGCACTCAGAGAGTCAGTGCAGACAATAAAAGAGCCAGGAGCTAACTTGCAAATAAAAAGGAGCAGGTAGAGGATGGCATACAACTCTGCTGAGAAGACCGAAGTAGAGTCCAGTAGGCGAAATTTATGAGCCTCACCGTTAATAAAGAAAGCGCAACCCGTAGTACTACCTAGCTGAGAACCGTCTGTAAAGACCGGAACATAGTTAGGGTAACGGCCCAGTAGTTCGGCAAAAAGTTGTTGGAACACCGAATGTGGAATAGCGAGTTTAGAGTTGCTGGAAAGTGCGAGATCGAACACCGCACGATCCAGTTGCCAAGCAGGATAAGGGCTGATGGACGACCTCTCCACGCGAGGCATTCGGAGGCCATGGGAATGTAGGAGATCCCGAAATCTTATTCCCATGGGGCGTGTCCGGGAACCAGGGCGCATATAACGGTGGACTAAATCTGGACTCAAAACTGGTTTAAAACAAGGATGATTGGGATAACTAGCCAACTTCGAGACGTATGAGCAGAGTAACAGCGAGCGACGAATATGGAGTGGAGGTTCGCCTGAGTCTGCATACAGGCAGTCGACTCGACTGGTGCGGAAAGCTCCTGTGGCAAGGCGGATGCCAGTATGATGCACGGTGTCTAAAAGGCGAAGTTTAGAGGCGGTCGCTGCGCCGTAAATAAAACTACCACAGTCCAGCTTGGACCGAACCAGAGAGCGGTACAGCCTTAACATTACCGTGCGATCGCCCCCCCCCAAGATGCTCCAGATAATACCTTCAGCACCCGAAGAGAACGATCGCAAGAGGCTCGAAGGTGACGAATGTGGTGCTCCCAGTTGAGCTGTCGGTCTAAGTACAGGCCCAAGAACTTCAGGTGCGGGACAAATGGCAGGCGTGTGCCGTTCAAATGAAGATCAGGAGGCGGGTGAATACCTCGTAGGCGGTGAAAGTGGATACACTGCGTCTTCGCAGCTGAAAAACGGAAGCCGGTTTGAAGCGCCCAAGCTGCTAGCTGGGTAATGGTCAGCTGCAGTTGGCGCTCAATGTGATCTATGTTGGCAGACCTATAATAAAGTGCGAAGTCGTCAACATAGAGGGATGATGGAATTCCACTTCGAACGGCACCAGTGATGCCGTTAATCGCTACGGCAAAAAGGGTGACGCTCAAAATTGACCCTTGAGGTACGCCGTTCTCCTGTATCCGCTCCCGTGATATCGTGTTTCCTATGCGAACCCGAAAACGGCGAAGTTTTAAAAAGTTGCATAGGAATTCGGGTAGATGACCACGCATACCGTAACCGTGTAGGTTACGGAGTATGCCGTACCGCCAGGTGGTGTCATAAGCCTTCTCCAGGTCGTGGAACATGCCCACGGCGTGCTGTTTCAGTAGGAACGCATCGGAAATATACCCCTCAAGGCGTGTTAGATTATCAACACTTGAGCGATGGCGACGAAAACCGCATTGCAAGTTGGACAGATGGTTATGTTTTTCTAGCCACCAATTTAACCGAGCGTTTATCATCCGCTCGAAGGTCTTACAGATGACACTCGTCAAGCAAATGGGGCGGTAGCTAGATGGTAGTGTGCGGTCCTTTCCGGGTCGAGGGATGGGGATGACAATACCCTCTCGCCAGGAGGAAGGGAAAACCCGCTCATGCCAAATGCGGTTATAGATGTTTAAAAGGAAACACAGCGCCTCAGATGGAAGATGTAGCAGCATCTGTCGGTGTACGTCATCGGGACCTGGAGAAGAATCCTTTGCTAATGCCAAAGAATGGGCGAGCTCGGCTGCGGTAAAGGGTTGGTTGTATGGCTCGGTGCAGTCACTATTAAAATTGAGTGGTACCCGCTCCGCCCTTTCCTTAATAGGCAGGAAGAGAGCGTCATAGCGGGCAGTTTGGCTCGTGGCAGCAAATGTGGTAGCTAGGGCTTCAGCTATGTCCTGCTCGGTGGTGCACATGGAACCGTTGATGGCAAGGCCGGGAATTACCGTCCGGCGATACTTGCCATACATCCGCCGAACAGCTGACCATACTTGTTGGGTAGAGCTGCGCCGGGAAAGCGAAGACACGAATGCTTCCCAAGACTTACGCTTTGCGTTGCGCAGTATAAAGCGTGCCCTAGCGCGAGAACGTTTGAAGGCGACGAAGTTCGCTTCCGTCGGGTGCCGCTGAAAAATGCGCAAAGCACGTTTGCGTGCTTTGACAGCCAAGCTACATTCCTCGGACCACCACGGTACAGGAATACGACGTGGTGTAGGTGAGCCTCGAGGAATGCTGGATTCTGCTGCGAGCAGGATCGAGCAAATAAAATATTCGACCATTTCGTCGATGGTGTCGAAACCGTCATCGATAAGGTTTATCAGGGAATGGAATTTTCCCCAATTAGCTTTGGAAAAAATCCAGCGAGGATGTCGAGAAGGTACACATTGTCGGCCAGAAAAATAAATGTTAATGGGGTAATGATCACTGCCAAAGAGGTCGGAAAGTACTGACCACTCAAGTAGTGGTATTAATGACGGACTGCAGAAGGAAAGGTCTAGTACGGAATGTGTACCATAAGCGGATGATAAGAATGTCGGGTCACCAGTATTTAGCAGAAGCAGGTCAGACTTATCGAAGACGTCTACGAGGAGGCATCCACGGGCGTCATCGGTGTCTGATCCCCAGAGCGTGTGCTTGGCATTCAAATCTCCCACAAGGAGTAGTGGTGAGGGGAGCTGAGCCAATAAAGCTTGAAGATCACGCTCTGGAACTATACTGAGCGGCGGCAGGTACATGTTGCAGATGGTAAAACTGATGCTCTCCAGCTGTAGCCGAACGGCCACAGCTTGCAATGGTGTGGTGAGAGGAACGTGGGCGGCTGAGATGTTAGGCGCCACTAAGGTAGCAACGCCACCGCTTGCACGCATACCTGCAAGAGAGTCGCTTCTAAATGCAGAAAAGGAGTTAAGGTGTAACGAGTGATTGGGATGTAAGTGGGTTTCCTGGAGACAAATAATTGATGGTGACCGTTGAGAAACTAAATGTTGTAGGTCTTGAGCACGAGCTCGAAAGCCATTGACATTCCACTGGATTATTTCCATTTAGAGTGATTTAATGGGCTGTCTTAACTTTTTTCTTGACCTTGGATGACTTGGGGCCCACGATGCGAAAGGGGCTAGCGTCCTGCGACTCTCCAGATGTACGAGAGCCAGAAGAACTCCTTCGGCTCGCTGAGCGAGACCGGGATTTCCTCGAAGGTGTGCGACTGCGTGATCTATGTGATGGCCGCGATCGGTTTCTTACAAGCACTACTTGGTTAGCAGTACTTGTGGACGGCTTGGGTGTTGGTGTCTGTGAGGTAGAAGTGGTGGCGGTGGTGGTAGTAGTAGTGCTGTTGGTAGCTGTAGATGTGTGGCGAGAAGTGGGAGGAGCCGCTAGAAAGTCGGTCTGTGTGGAGGCGTCAGCAACAGGAACGTGTTGGACGGCAACAGTGTTCCTAGGAGTGCGGCGGACGGCTGTAGCATAGTTGCTGGTGGTAGCGGGCTTCAGTTGTTCGAAGCGCCGTCGTGCCTCAGGAAATGTGAGGCGTTCCTTAACGCGCAGCTCCTGTATACTCTTTTCGTCCAGGAATCGTGGACACTGTCGCGAGCTCGACGGATGATCTCCGCCACAGTTAACGCAGCAGGGTTTTCGGCTGCAGTTCGGGTCCTCGTGAGTCCGAAGGCCACATCGTTCGCACAGAGCGGGATTATTACACGAGCCCTTAGTATGTCCGAAGCGCTGGCACTGAAAACAGCGCATAGGGTTCGGCACGTATTGACGGACGCTAGCACGTTCATAACCGCAGTAGATGTAATCTGGTAATTTCGTGCCTGAAAAGGTTAGAAAGACCGTGCGGAGTGGATATTCCTTGCCGTCTTGTTTGCGAGTTAATCGGTAGGCCTGACAGACCAGCTGATCTGAAAGGCAGCTAACGATTTCCTCATTGGCGAGACCATCCAAGCTGGAGGTGGTGACTACTCCTCTGCAAGTGTTCAGTGACTTGTGTGGGGCTACCCGGATTGGGTAGGAACCCAACAAATTCGCTTTCTGCAGCTTCTTGGATTGGTCGGCACTGGTACACTCTAATAATAACGTCCCGTCTCGGAGGCGCGTCGCATTTTTCAGTGGGCCACTTATCTTGTCCAGTTCACGCTTTATGTAAAAAGGACTAATATCTTTGAACGTTTTTCCATCACTTGCCAAGGTCATAACCAAAAAGGGGTCAATGAAAGAGGGTTTGCGCGGATACATTTTGATAAGGACCCCCATCCGGAACCGTCGGCGTCAGCCTGCCATCCGGGGGTTAAAGAAGAAAGACACCAAATCTTCACGGTCTGTGCCGTCATGGGGACCTCACCCATGACCGATCTCATTTGTACCTCAGAAAAGCTACCCTTGAATCTCCACTGCTTGTCCGTATGGGTAAACCGTTCACCACGCACACCCCGGCTTTATTCCCCTACCACAGGAATAACTGCCTGTGGCTCCCCGCTTTAGGCCGCGCATGCGTGTAATAGGCACACGCGGATTCAGGGGACTTGTGGTTGATTACACCGGGGTTCCTTCAGCGGTAACACGTCCGGTCCGTGATACTAACCCAACGGCAAAACGCGGCCGTCGGGAGATTACCACAGACCGGGCCCTCAAGGAGCTACGTGGGTGTACTTGACGGTGTGGACGGGCTCCGCACCTAAGGCTACACATAGGGGCAGTGCCAAGGGTCCGCTCAACCTTCACTTTTGAGACCTCCGCAGAGCACACATGTCGGAAGCCGCGCTGAAAACCGTGGGACAGAACCACGGAGATAGGAGAGATCCCTGCTGGTGAGACAGGAGTTATAAACCCAAGACCTTAAGTACTAATAATCATAATAAAAAACTAGAAGGGGAAGAAGGTGATGCATACTGATCAGCAGTAGCTACACGTGGCACAGTTGATGGAGATGAAGGGGATGAAATGAGGGTGAATGGCTAGGGACCCCGGGATCGCCAATCCCGTACCTACCGTAGTAGGTCCCTGGGGGAAAATACCAGAGCCTCTTCTGCCAGTTTTCGGGGTTACTGATGGGCCTTCTCGGCAGCCGTAGCGGTCGTGGGGTACACCAAGTCCCCACCGTACATCACCCCATCAGTCAGTCCCCTACTTCCTGTTGCCCACCCCTCGGGACGAGGACCGCAGAGGTTGGATTTTGAGGGGCTGATCGACTAGATCATTCACAGAATCGTGCTCATTGTAGCAGTAGTAGTAGTAGTAGTATTACAGTTTTGGGGGGCGCACAACTACTTTGGTTATTAGCGCCCTAACAACGCTAAAAGATTAACAGGAAAACGACAGGCATGAAGCCTTCAGGTCGGATGGGTAAAAGATTAAAACATCACTAAAACAATGCCAGTAGTGGTAAAACAATAAGAGCCAGTTTGACTGGAGGGCCGAAGAACAGAAAAGGTGGAAAGAGAATTGTTATATACGACGATCCAAACCACTTAGGTGAATAAAGCTTAAAACTTGCTCTACAGAGCTTGATGTGTCTGCTAGCATCTCTGCCATAGTTGTTGGCAGACCTAAAGATACACGTAAGGGAGCTAAAAACTGGCACTGTGTTAAAATATGTCGCACCGTTAGTGGCTCACCGCAGCGAGGGCAAACTGGTGCAGGATCTGAGCACAAGAGATGGCTATGACTAAACCGGCAGTGCCCGATACGTAGTCTGGCTAAAATTACTTCTTCGCGCCGGCAACCACGGGAGGAAGTGTGCCATGGGACAGGGAGGGGTTTTACCTCCCGAAGTTTGTTCCGCTTGACAGCGCTCCAAGAATTTTTCCAGCGAGAAACGTGAAGTCCCCGTAAAACAGCGCTAAAATCAACAGAGGGTACCTGAGAGCTAGAATACCTGGCACATGAAAGGGCAGCTTTCGCGGTGATATCAGCGTCTTCGTTACCTGGCAGGCCTACATGTCCAGGGACCCACACGAAAGACACGCTGATGCGATCGTCAGCGAGCAAGTGAAGGCGATCCTGGACACGCTGCACTAGAGGGTGGTAGGCGTACAGCGACCTGAGGCTTTGGAGGGCGCTTAAAGAATCTGAGCAAATCACCCAGCGCTGCGAACCTTGCTTATGAATATATAAATTAGCTTGATAAATAGCAAACAGCTCGGCGGTAAAAATCGAGCACTGCGGTAAGAGGCGAAATTTAAAACTCTGGTCACGGTGAATAAAAGCACATCCGACTCCTTGGTCGTCTTTCGAGCCATCTGTGTATATAAAATTACAGGGGCCAAAATGAGCCTTAAGTTCGAAAAACGACGTGCGAATGCTCGGAGGAGGGGTGGTGGATTTCGGCATAACCGTTAGCCTCAGATCAACGGGGATTTCCGAGCGGAGCCAGGGGGGAAAACGGCATTCTCCCCCGTGAAACACAGATGGTAAGGTGATGTCTAAGAGTCGCAAAAGTAAGCGAAACCGAACGCCAGGAGGGAGCAATGCTAGGGGGCGCGTCGAGTACTGGCGATCCAAAGAGTCGTTAAAAACGGTTTAAAAGAGGGATGACCTGGCATACTTAAGAGTTTGCAGGCGTAAATGCACAAAAGGACATCGCGCCGATATGAAAGCGGTGGTTCGGCGGCTTCCGCACACAGACTCATTGTTGGGCTAGTGGGAAAGGCACCAGTACTCAACCTGATTCCACGGTGATCGATTGGATCTAGGCGACTTAAAATCGACGGACGAGCCGAGGAGTACACGAGGCAACCGTAATCGACTTTGGATCGGACTAGGCAACGGTAGAGTCGTAAAAGTGAGTGAGTGTGTGGGGCTTTAGGGCCCGTCGACATCAAGGTCATTTGGGCCCTAAGTCAACACTAACACCTAAAAGCTATAAAAATATTCGTTAAAAGGTAAAATATAATAAAAACACTCAACTTTTAAAAAGGACATAAAAAACCATCTAAAGCCTATCATTTAAAATCTCTAAAATAAATATAAAATGCAAGTTAGACTTGTTTATTAAAACCAATTTTAAAAACAAACAAGCCGTTTTGGATACTCCAAGTGTAGAGTCGATCGAGACAACCTTGGAGGCGGCGTTCGAGCAGACACGTCCGCCGAGAGCTGCAATAGATGGCAAAGTCGTCCACGAACAAGGAGGCGGAAATACCCGGAGGTACACACGCTACAATAGGATTGATCGCAATGGCAAACAGTGTGACGCTGAGCACCGAGCCCTGCGGTACTCCGTTTTCTTGGATAAAAATACGGGATAAAACTGAACCCACGCGCACGCGAAAGACTCTATCCCTCATGAACCCCCGAATAAAAAGGGGTAGACGGCCACGGATACCCCAATTATGTAGCGTACGCAGAATACCGTACCTCCAACAGGTGTCGTACGCCTTGGCCAGATCAAAAAAGACGGCAACCGTTTGATTCCTGCACAAAAAATTGTCCATAATATGTGTGGATAGGGATACAAGGTGATCGGTTGTGGAACGGAAGCGTCTGGAGCCACATTGGACATTGGACAACATATGTTGGGATTCCAGCCACCATGTTAACCGCCCGTGTATCATGCGCTCCATCACCTTGCAGATGACGCTGGTGAGGGAGATAGGGCGATAGCTGGAAGGTAGATGGGGGTCCTTACCAGGCTTTAAAATTGGGACGATGGTGGCCTCGCGCCAGGCGGATGGAAATGTAGCGGTACGCCATATGCGGTTGTATACACTTAGAAGAAACCTTTTTCCAAGGGAGGGAAGATGTTGCAACATAAGAAGGTGTATACCATCTGGACCAGGTGCGGAGGGTCGGGAGGAGGCTAGCGCCCTCTCTAGTTCGGCCCCGGTGAAATCCATGTTGTAATATTCGGTATTGGAGGAGGAAAAAGAGAGCTCATGGGATTCCACGCGGTCTTTCTTGGATAGGAATGCTGCAGGATAGTGGTAGGAGCTGGAAACATCAGCGAAAGCACTACCCAAGGCGTCAGCAACGGCTCCGGGTATAACAATGGTGTCATTATTCCGTCGAAGGCCAGGAATCGTGAGCCTGGAAGCTTTGCCAGCAACGCGGCGAAGCCGGTCCCATACAAGAGAAGTCGGTGTTGAGGGATTAAACGACTCGACAAAGCGGTTCCAGGAGGCCCGTTTACTGTTTATAATAATGCGCCGAGCTCTGGCACGAAGTTGTTTGTACGTGACCAGATTGTCAAGAGTAGGGTGGCGCCGAAATACCTTAAGTGCCTTTCTCCGTGCTTGGATCGCCGCCCTGCACTCATCAGTCCGCCAAGGGACTGGCAAGCGTTTCGGGTGGGAGGAGGACCGGGGGATGGCTTGTTCGGCCGCGGATGTAATAACGGAGGTTAGGTGATCCACCATCTCGTCAACATCGCTGAAGAGGCGGTTCACGAAGACCGCCAAGCCAGAGTAAAGGGGCCACTGCGCTCTGTGGAATTGCCAGTGGGGTACACGCAACGATGGAGCAGTGTGGGAAAGCAAGCGTATGACACACGGAAAATGATCGCTGCCAAAACTGTCAGAGCATACGTTCCACTGCAAGCGGGGTGTAAGCTGATGGGAGCAAATTGCCAAGTCGAGGTGAGAAAAATTGCCACTGGAGTCGGACAGAAAGGTAGGTTCGCCGGTGTTTAGAACAGAGAGATTATACTGAGCAAAAAAGTCAAAGAGGTCGTTCCCCCTTGCACAAGCCCGTGGTGATCCCCATAGAGGGTGGTGGGCATTGAAGTCTCCCAACAGAAGATAAGGCGTCGGGAGCTGCGCCACTAAAGCTGCAAGATCAGCAATAGGGAGAGGAGATGAAGGTGGAAAATAAACAGTACAAAGCGTAAATGAAAAACCAGGGAAACGTAACCTGACTGCAACAGCTTGCAGGTGGGTGGTAAGCCTATGAGTTTGATAATAAACGTTGTCACTGATAAGTAACATAACACCGCCATGGGCAGGAGAACCAGGAGTCGGTGGGAGATCAAAGCGCACCGATATGTAGCCAGGAAAGGTGAAAGCATCCTGGCTGTGAGGCTTTGTCTCCTGCAGACACCAAATACTGGGTGACAGCGAAGATGTGAGCATTTGTAATTCAGTTCTGCGTGTACGAATGCCACGGGTGTTCCACTGTATAATAGACATTGGGAGGCAAATAAAAAAAAAATAGATGGTCAAGCTTTTTCACTTGGCCACAGGTTGACGCTTTAATTTACCCTTATTCGTGCGCGTGGGACTGGGACTCTTAGGAGTCGTGGGATCCTCCTCCATAGGCTCGGTTGGAGGGGGAGGGACGGATTCACCGGAAACCGAACACAGGACTTCAAAGCGGTTACCGGTGGCCGTGGGGATCGCAGAACTGCGCGAAGCCCGGCTACGGCCTCTACTATCTTGGGACCGTGATCTCCGAGGTGGTGAGGGAGATGAGGCTTTCGATGCGAGCGGTTTACTAGCAGAAGCTGGAGGGTCTTTTAAGAAGTCGGAACGTTTGGGCTGGGTCCTGAATTGTCGAGCTTGAGTACTAACAACTATTTTCTTCGGACTGCGCGACCCAGAAGGGCGTCCATTCACTTTGGCCGGAGCGGCAAGAGAAGAATCCAGGCCCGTTTGGGTACCGAAATCCCGCTTAGATATTGGGGTGGAAACCACCGAACTAAACGTACCAAATTTTAAGAGAGAAGGCCGCCGAGCGAGGTGGCGTTTGCGGGCCCCTGTGAAAGAAATACGTTCTTTCACCCGCAGCTCTTGGATGGCCTTCTCGTCTAGAAACCGTGGGCAGTCGCCTGAATTAGCTGCATGAGAACCTCGACAATTTACGCAGCAGGGAGGAGTCGGACAAACACCCTCATGGGCCTCGTCGCCACAACTGGCGCAAATAGGCGTGGTTGCTTTGCAGGTTAACTTCGTGTGACCGTATCGTTGACACCGGAAGCAACGCATAGGCCGTGGAATATAGGGTCGAACGTTTATCACTTCATATCCAGCCTTAACTTTAGATGGCAGCTCTAGACGGTCAAAGGTGAGGAAAAGTGTGCGAGTCGGTACCGGAACACCGTCACGCATGGTTTTAACGCGGTACACAGAAATTACGCCTTGGTCTGATAAGTAACCCTGGATTTCTGCTTCTGGCATGCCGTCCAGGAGGGAGGAAGTAATGACGCCCTTGCTTGAGTTGAGGCTTCTGTGTTTTTCTACGCGGATGGGATATCCGTGGAGTAATTTGGCTTTTAATAATCGATCGAACTGTATGGCAGTATGCGTCTCAACCAACAAAGAACCAGTTCTAAGACGAGTGCAGGATTTCACCGGGCCAGCGATTTTGTCAAGTCCCGTTTGTATAGCGAAAGGATTCACTGTTAAAAAGGTCTGAGTCTCTTCAAGTCGACTTATTACTAGGTACCGAGCGCTTGAAGCTACGGGTGCCTCTATTTCATCATTCGCTTGTCGTTTTCGTTTCGGTGTAAGGTTTGCCATGAAAACTGTGGTGTTGCTTTCATCCCCCAATGCTCCCCACCCACCACGGAGCCCAACACGGGGTCATCCCACTGGGATGACAGGGCTACATAGGGGATATAGCGGGCGCGCCGTCCCACTCACCCTGGAGTTCAGTGTCAAACCTTGTCCTGGCCGATTGATTAGGGGTGGGTTAGTCCCTAACCTCCCGTTTAGGTGAAGCAGTAGCCAAAGTGGTATATTGGTAATGCGCATCCTTCCCGAATTCAGAAAAGTACTGTTACGAGCTCAGATACGCATCCCTCAACCACCAGGACAAACCTTTCCACCGACACGGGTCTCCACGCACGGCCTACACGTGGGTGGGCCTGTTGACCGTCTCCCTCAACCACGAGGAGGAGCCCACACGAGGGAGACTGTTGGCTCGGGACCCCGGGTACGCCAAACCCGTACCTACCGAAGTAGGCCCCTGGGGGGTTGTGCTCATTGTAATCAAAGACAGCCAACTGGGTGTAAAGGTTCCAGTTGGCACGATCAAAGCGCCATCTAGGGTTACGTGAGGTAGACACATCGTGTGCTAAGAGACTAAGAAGACATGGGAAGTGGTCGCTGGAATGTAGATCAGAGATGACATTCCACTGCAATGAAACTGCTAATTGGGATGAACATGCTGCCAAATAAAGTGCGAATAGGTGTTATAAGCGTCTGAGAGGAACGTTGGTTCTCCGCAATTCAGGAGAACCAACTTATTGCTCTCCAAGAATTTTGCAATGAGGTGGCCTCTCGAACATGCCCGAGTTGAACCCCATAGTGGGTGATGGGCATTAAAGTCTCCAACTATTAGAAATGGTGTTGAAAGTTGGGAAACCAGATCTTCAAGGTCAATTAACGAGAGGTCTTCTGATGGCGGGAGATATACATTGCAAATGCAAAATTCTATTGATGGCAGCTTAATGCTTACAGCTACAGATTGTATTTCAGATTGCAGCTGTATCGGGTCTACAAATATGTCATCCCTGAGGAGCATCATAGTGCCCCCGTGAGCAGGAATGCCCTCTTCTGTGTCAATATCACGCCGCAGTGGAGTGTAGCGTCGGATTTTAAACATTTCTTGCGGTCGTAGCTTAGTCTCTTGTAAGCATACCACCAAGGGGTTATGCTTACTGAGCAAAAGCTCCAATTCTGGTCAATGTGCTCTTAAACCCCGCAAGTTCCATTGGAGGATCGCCATTGGAACTATGTAGATAGGTTCTAAAAGGTGGTCTACATTAAACCGACTTTAACGGTGGCCGAATCAGCTTACCCTTTTTCTTAGGCGTAGGGCTAACACCTTTTTCTGCCGGTTTATCCTGGCGCTTTTTTGTTGCCGTTCTGGGGTCGGTATCCTCTAGGTCCATCTCTTCGGCGGAGGAAGCCCCTTTCCCTGAAGAGAACTTAGGTTCGAGAGCTTTAAACTTATTGGACACAGGGATCGACGAAGATGACAGTCGTCGATCCGATTCATCACCAGAAAGCTCTTCAGAAGAAGAGCTTCGGGATGCTCTAGAGGTTTTCTTCTTCCTGGGGGTACGGGTCGAATCTTTCAGGAAATCTGTCCTCTGGTAACTGGTCTTAAATTCTTTAGGCGGCGGATCGTATATTACAGGCTTGTCATATTTCCTTGTAGAAGTCGAAGGTTTGGCTTCGGACGGGGCTGAAGTTTTAGTTTCCTTCGTCCGTTTAGACGATGTATTTGCCGACGCTGGTGATGGAGTAGTGGACTGCCGTACTTGTGTCGGGACAAGAACTCTATCGGAAATGGTAGGCTCCCCTGCACCGCAGGTTTGCGTTGCAATTTCTTTCCTAGGAACGGGTTTAGCCAATACAGAGCTATAAGTACCGGACCTAGGAACGGAGGGCAAGCGAGTACGCAGCAGCTTCCGGGCGTCCGAGAAGGAAACCTTCTCCTTAACCCGGATCTCCTTATTGCCTTTTCTTCCACAAAACGTGGGCAGTCTTTGGAGCTAGATGGATGCTCCCCGGCACAGTTTATGCATTTAATGGGCGAGGAGCACTCACCCTCGTGTAAAGCCAAACCACAGTTGACGCATGCTGGAGATCCGTTACACAGTTGACTAGTGTGACCATAACGCTGATATTTGTAATACCGCAGGGGGTTCGGTATATACGGCCTGACCTCAATACTCTCGTATCCTGCCTTAATCTTTTGAGGAAGATCTACCCTATCAAAAGTAAGGAACAGGGTACGAGTAGGCAACAATTCCCCACGTTCTCTGCGCTGTACTCGGTACACACAAGTTACACCCTGGTCTTTTAGGTTCTCCTGAATCTCCTCGTTGGACATACCGTCCAACGCACGGGTGGTTACCACCCCGCGCGAGGAGTTCAGGGTCTTATGTACCGTAACGGATATTGGGTAACTCCCTAGCATGCTTGCCTTAAGTAACGATGCCGCCTGGGCGTTAGATTGCGCCTCAACCAGGAGCGTGCCATTTCTCGATCGTATACAAGATTTGACCGGACCTGCAATTTTGTCTAATCCCCTCTGGATGGTAAAGGGGTTAACGGTAGTAAACTTTTGGCCTTCTTCAGTGCGACTGATTACCAAGTAGCGAGGACCACAAGTCTCGGCTACTTCTTTTCCATTGCTGCAAGTTTTTTGATTGTTTTTTGTGTTTAAGTTTGACATGAAGGTTGGCGAAAAAATTCATCCCCCAGTGCTCCCCACCCACCACGGAGCCCAACAAGGGGTCATCCCACTGGGATGACAGGGCTACACAGGGGATATAGCGAGCTCGCCGTCCCACTCACCCTGGAGGTCGGTACAATACCTAGTCCTGGCCGATTGATTAGGGGTGGGTTAGTCCCTAACCTCCCGTTTAGGCGAAGCAGAAGCCAAAGTAGTGTATTACTAATGCGTACCCTCCCCGAATTCAGAAAAAGACTGTTACGAGCTCAGATACGCATCCCTCAACCACCAGGACTAACCTTTCCACCGACACGGGTCTCCACGCACGGCCCACACGTGGGTGGACCTGTTGACCGTCTCCCTCAGCCACGAAGAGGAGCCCACACGAGGGAGACTGTTGGCTCGGGACCCCGTGTTCGCCAAACCCGTACCTACCGAAGTAGGCCCCTGGGGTGCTGGTTATTAGTTTCGAGCCACCACACTAACCGAGTGTTTACCATTCGCTCAAAGGTCTTACAGACGACACTCGTCAGGCAAATGGGGCGGTAGCTTGATGGAAGTGTGCGGTCCTTTCCGGGTCGAGGGATGGGGATGACAATACCCTCTTGCCAGCAAGATGGAAAGACCCGCTCAAGCCAGATGCGGTCCTACATGCCTAACAGGAAAGACATCGCATCGGGTGGAAGATGTAGCAGCATCTGTCTGTGGATGTCATCGGGACCGGGAGAGGAGTCCTTGGCTATGGCTAAAGAATGTGAAAGCTCGCCAGCGGTAAAAGGCTGGTTGTACGGCTCATTACATTCGCTATTAAAATTTAGTTTTGTTCGCTCCGCAGCTTCCTTAATAGGAAGGAAGAGGGCGACGTAACTAACCGTTTGGCTAGTAGCAGCGAATGAGGTGGCAAGGGCTTCGGCTATATCTTGCTCGGCAGTGCAGATGGAACCGTTGAGGGCAAGTCCGGGAATGTCCGTTCGGCGATACTTGCCATGCATCCGCCGAACAGCTGACCATACCTGTTTGGTGGAGCTGCGACGAGAAAGGGAAGACACGTAGGCTTCCCAGGATCTTCGTTTCGCATTGCGAAGCACAAAACGTGCCCTAGCTCGAGAACGTTTAAAAGCAACGAAGTTCTTCTCCGTCGGATGCAACTGAAAAAGCCGTAAAGCACGTTTGCGTGCTTTTATAGCCACACGGCATTCCTCAGACCACCAGGGTACAGGGGAATGACGTGGGGTAGGAGAACCTCGAGGAATGCTGGATTCAGCGGCGAGCAGGATGGAACATGTAAAATATTCCACCATTTCATCAACCGTGCCAAACCATCGTCGGCGAGGTGTATATGGGAATTAAACTTTTCCCAGTCAGCCTTGGAAATAATCCAGCGAGGATGTCGCGAAGGCGCATGGTGGCGGCCGGATAAACGGATGTTAATTGGGTAATGATCGCTCCCAAAGAGGTCGGAAAGCACAGACCAATCAAGGAGTGGAGCCAATACCGGGCTACAGAAAGAGACGTCTAGTACCGAGTGCGTACCATAAGCGGATGACAAGAATGTCGGGTCACCAGTGTTCAGCAAAATCAGGTCATACGAATCAAACATGTCTACTATGAGGCAACCACGAGCATCATCAATGTCGGAGCCCCAGAGCGTGTGTTTGGCATTCAGATCTCCCAAGATGAGTAACGGTGAGGGGAGCTGAGCCAAAAGAGCCTGAAGATCCTGCTTTTGAATTACACAGAGCGGGGGCAGGTAAATGTTGCAGATGGTAAAAGGGATGCTCTCTCGCTGTACACGAACAGCGACAGCTTGCAACGGCGTGGTTAATGGTATATTGGTGGCATAGATATTAGGCGCCACCAAAGTAGCAACGCTGCCGCTTGCTCGTGTGCCTGCAACGGAGTCTCTCCTAAATGCCGAAAAAGTGCTTAGGTGTAATGAGTGATAGTGATGCAAATGGGTTTCTTGGAGACAAATAACTGACGGTGACCGTTGAGAAACTAAACACTGTAGGTCTTGAACGCGAGCTCGGAAACCATTGACGTTCCACTGGATTATTTCCATAAAGAGTTTTTAACGGGCCGTTTTAACTTTTTTCTTGACCTTGGCTGACTTGGGCCCTACGACTCGAAAATCGTTAGCGTCCTGTGACTCCGCTGATGTTCGGGAGTCAGAACTCCTACGGCTCGTAGAACGAGACCGGGATCTAATGGAAGGCGAGCGACTTCGCGATCTATGTTGTGTCCGGGATCGGTTTTTTACATTTACCACTGGATTGTTGTTACTCGGTGATGGCTTGGTGGCTGGAGTCTGTACGGCTGAAACGGAGGCTGTGCTGGTGGATATACAAACAGTCTGAGACGTAGGTTTAACGGCTAGAAAGTCAGTCTGCGTGGATGCGTGGGAGACAGGGACGTGTTGAACAGCAACAGTGGTATTAGGAGTGCGGCGAGCTGCTAATGCATATCCAGTAGTAGTGGTAGCAGGCTTCAGTTGTTCGAAGCGCCGTCGTGCCTCTGGAAAAGTCAGGCGTTCCTTTACACGTAGCTCCTGAATGCTCTTTTCGTCCATGAATCTAGGGCACTGTCGCGAACTGGAGGGGCGACTGCCGCCACAGTTCACGCAACAAGGTGTTCGACTGCAGTTTGGATCGTCGTGCTTCGGTAGGCCACATTGCTCACAAAGAGCAGGATTGGTACATGTGACCTTAGTATGTCCGAACCGCTGACATTGGAAGCAGCGCATGGGGTTCGGGACATACTGGCGGACGCTCGCACGCTCGTAGCCGCAATAGATGTACTCGGGTAACCTAGTCCCGGCGAAAGTAAGAAAAACCGTACGTAAGGGGTATTCCTTGCCATCTTGTTTTCGGGTAAGCCGGTACGCCTGACAGACAAGTTGGTCAGAGAGGCAACTTACTATTTCCTCATTCGCAAGACCATCTAAACTGGAGGTGGTGACTACTCCTCTACAGGTGTTCAGCGTTTTGTGTGGGACTACCCGGATAGGGTAGGAGCCCAACAAAGACGTTTTTTGCAGTTTTTTAGACTGGTCTGCAGTTGAGGTCTCTAACAGTAAGCTACCGTCTCGGAGACGTGTAGCATTTTTAACAGGGCTACTGATCTTATCTATTTCACGTTTTATATAAAATGGGCTAATATCCTTAAACGTTTTGCCATCACATGCCAAGGTCATCAATAAATAAGGGTCAATGAAGGAGGTTTTGCGCGGAGACATGATATAGACCCCCCTCCGGAACCGTCGGCGTCAGCCTGCCATCCGGGGGTTAAAGAAAGAAAGACACCGAATCTTCACGGTCTGTGCCGTCATGGGGACCCCACCCATGACCGATCTCATTTGTACCTCAGAAAAGCTACCCTTCAATATACACTGCTTGTCCGTATGGGTAAACCGTTCACCACGCACACCCCGGCTTTATGCCGCTACCACAGGAATAACCGCCTGTGGCTCCCCACTTTAGGCCGCGCTGCGCATAAAGGGCACACGCGGATTCAGGGGACTTGTGGTTGATTACACCGGGGTTCCGTCAGCGGTAACACGTCCGGTCCGTGATACTAACCCAACGGCAAAACGCGGCCGTCGGGAGATTACCACCGACCGGGCCCTCAAGGAGCTACGTGGGTCACTTGACGGTGTGGACGGGCTCCGCACCTAAGGCTACACATAGGGGCAGTGCGAAGGGTCCGCTCAACCTTCACTTTTGAGACCTCCGGAGAGCACACATGTCGGAAGCCGCGCTGAAAACCGTGGGACAGAACCACGGAGATAGGAGAGATCCCTGCTGGTGAGACAGGAGTTATAAACCTAAGACCTTAAGTACTAATAATCATAATAAAAAACTAGAAGGGGAAGGTGATGCATACTGATCAGCAGTAGCACAGCGTGGCACAGTTGATGGAGTAGTAGTAGTGGGGCTTAGGGGCGCACAACAGCTGAGGTCATTAGCGCCCGAGCACAGACTATGTAAAGCCCAACTGAAATGTAAACGCTAAAAAGAATAACATCCACTAAAAGGTCCAAAAACAGAAAAAAATAAAAGATGCTCAAACTGTTAAAATAGCTAAACTAGGAGTGCCGAGATGAATCTAAAATGAGGCACGGCGAGGGATGTTGAAATCATATGGAACGAAGCATTCCGCTGCGCTGTAAAAAGACGAAGAGGCCCTCCACAGCAGCAATATCATCCCTCAACATTGCGCTGAGGTTGGATGCCAAACCCAAGGAGGAGCGCAACGTTGAGTAAAATCGGCACTCCACTAAAAAGTGCTCTACCGTCAAAGGCTCACCGCAGTGAGCACAATGAGGTGCTGAGTCCTGGCGTAACAAGTGTTGATGGCTAAAACGGCAGTGCCCGATGCGAAGTCTAGCTAAAATAACTCCTTCCCTGCGAGAAGAACGTGAAGATGTGGCCCAGGGAAGCGGAAGAGGTTTAACCTCCCGGAGTTTGTTCCCAACGAGCGCGGACCAGTCATCATGCCAGCGAGTGTTGATGGCTCGGCGAAGGGAAGCACTAAGATCCTCGAAAGGAACAGAATTGCTAAAAACTGTGGGGGATAAAATAGCAGACTTCGCGGCGGCATCAGCAGCCTCGTTGCCCGGAATGCCTACGTGTCCGGGAACCCAAACGAACGACACGTGGAACCCTGAATTAGCGAGCGAATGCAGCCGATCCTGTATTCCCTGTACTAGGGGATGGCTGGGGTACAGCGAACGAATGCTCTGTAGAGCACTCAGAGAATCGCTACAGATGGCAAAGTGGTTAGAGTGCTGCTGGCTGATAAAAAGTAGGGCTTGATAGATACTAAAAAGTTCAGCGGTAAAAATCGAGCACTGTCCGGAAAGACGAAACGTAAAACGCTCCGCAGCAGCCACGAAGGCACAGCCAACACCGCGGTCGGTTTTAGAACCGTCCGTAAAAATTAAACTGTAGTTCTTAAATTGCTGCTGAAGTTCTAAAAATGCGGATTGGATGCCAGTGGTCGGAAACGCAGACCTGGGCATCGACGTCAGCCCAAGGTGGAATAGGGTGTCATACCGCGACCAAGGAGGAAAAATAGATTCCCTGCGAGGTAATACTGGCGGTAGTGTGATGTCCAGGGCCCGAAGAAGCAGGCGAAACCGAACACCGGGCGGAAGTAATGCAAGGGGGCTGACAGCGTACTGGCGATCAAGAGACGAGTCAAAGAAAGGCTTGTACGTTGGGTGCGTGGGTAGAGAGGGTAGACGGCATGCATAGGTGCCTAAAAGAATATCTCGCCTATAGCACAGGGGAGGTTCAGCTGCTTCAGCGTACAGACTGGGGATGGGGCTGGTTGGAAAAGCACCAGTAGCTAGACGTATCCCCCGATTGTGCACAGGATCCAAACGGCTCAAAATGGAAGGCCGTGCCGACGAATATACCACACTCCCATAGTCAAGCTTTGATCGTACCAGGGACCGATAGAGCTGTAAGAGCACGGTCCGATCAGCTCCCCAGGATGTACCTGATAAGACACGTAAGATATTGAGGGAACGGGCATAGCGACCTTTCAGGGAAGCGATATGAGAATCCCAGCTAAGCTTCCTATCGAACACCAATCCTAAAAATTTAGCTTCCTCTGCAAAAGGAAGCGTATGGGGACCGAGGTGGAGTGAGGGTGAATCAAACGCCTTACGGCGCCAAAAGTTCACGTACACGGTCTTCTCGGTGGAAAAATGGAAGCCGTTGTGGAGGCTCCAAGTGTAAAGGCGATCTAAACAGACCTGGAGCTGACGCTCCAAGATACTCGTCCGCCGAGAGCTACAATATACGGCGAAGTCATCAACAAATAACGAAGAGGATATTCCAGCGGGAATACACTCAGTGATAGGATTGATGGCGATGGCAAAGAGGGTAACGCTGAGGACCGAACCCTGGGGTACCCCGTTTTCCTGTTGGAAAACGCGGGATAGATTACAACCCACCCTAACACGAAAGGACCGCTCCATCATGAATTCCCGGAGAAAAATGGGAAGTCGACCACGAAGACCCATTGATGTATGGTGCGTAGTATGCCAGTCCGCCAACAGGTGTCATAGGCTTTCGTAAGGTCAAAAAAGACGGCCACAGTTTGGCAGCGGCGCAGGTAGGCGTTCATGATATGTGTCGAGAGGGAAATCAGGTGATCAGTGCTGGAACGGTAACGGCGAAATCCGCATTGGATGTTGCACAGAAGGTTCTCCGACTCAAGCCACCATCGTAAGCGCCCATTAATCATGCGCTCCATCACCTTACACACTGTACTGGTGAGGGAGATGGGGCGGTAACTGGAGGGCAAACGGCGGTCCTTACCCGGTTTTGGGACCGGAATGATAGTTGCCTCGCGCCAAGCTGTAGGGAAAACTCCGTCACGCCAGATGCGGTTGTACATGCGAAGCAGAAACTCTTTACTAGCAAAGGAGAGGTGTTGAAGCATAGCCACGTGAACACCATCAGGCCCAGGAGCGGATAAGGGAGAGGAGCATAACGCCGAGTCCAGCTCCCGGAAGCTAAATTCTGCGTTGTAGCACTCCAGGTTAGCTGAGCGGAAAGATAATTCCTGGGCCTCAATCTGAGACTTGAGGACCCGAAACGTCGAAACGTAGTTGGCAGAGCTGGAGGCTGCAGCAAAAGTGCTACCCAGGCAGTTAGCAACCTCAACCGTATCTACAACAGTGAGAGGTCCATCCTGGAGTCCAGGAATGAATGAGGGTGGCCGTTTACCAGCAACACGACGGAGTTTCTCCCAAACCACAGAAGAAGGGGTGGTGTGCGAGAAAGAGGCAACAAAGGAAGTCCAGGACGGTCTTTTGCTAGCCCTAAAAACACGTCGGGCTTGTGCGCGCAGCTGTTTATAAGCTACCAAGTTCACGACGGTGGGGTGATGTTTAAATACCCTAAGAGCTTTCCGGCGTGCGCGAAGGGCATCGCGGCACTCAAGAGTCCACCATGGGACAGGCAAACGCCGAGGCTCCGTGGAGGATTTCGGAATAGATTGCTCGGCAGCGGAGACAACTGAAGTGAAATGGTCGACCAGAAGGTCAATAGAAGTAAACTGTGAATCCTTGAATGTGGCAGCTTCGGAAAAGAGCGCCCAGTTGGCCTTGGAGAGTTGCCATGAGGGTGCACGCGAGCGGGGAACGTTGTGAGAGAGTAACGTTAGCACACATGGGCAGTGATCACTCGAATGAGTGTCAGATACTACATGCCATTGGAAACAATGAGCAAGCTGTGTGGAGCAGAGAGAAAGATCGAGATTGGAGGGAGAACCAGTGGAATCGGAAAAATAGGTGGGTTCACAAGTGTTTAAAACAAGGAGGTGAAACTGGTCAAAGAAGTCAGCAAGTAGGGTTCCCCTTGCACACGCCCTAGGAGAGCCCCAACACGGATGATGGGCATTAAAATCCCCCAAAAGAACAAAGGGTGTGGGGAGCTGCGAAGCGAGTTGAGAGAGCTCGGCAGGAAGGACGGAGTCTGAAGGGGGGAGGTAAACTGTGCATAAGTTAAACGATAAACCGGGAATACTGAGCCGAAGGGCAACAGCTTGCAAACTAGTGTCAAGGGGTAGAGGTTGACCAAAAACATCAGCACGTGTGAGAATCATGACACCACCATGAGCAGGAGAGCCCACTTCCGGCACAAGGTCGAAGCGTACCGGAATATAATGACGCAAATCAAAAGCATCCTGAGGGCGAAGTTTGGTCTCTTGTAAACAAACCGCTATGGGGTTGTAGGACCGCAACAAGAGCTGGAGCTCTGCCCTATGTGAGCGCACACCACGAATGTTCCACGTTAAGAGAGCCATGGAAAAGAACTAGGGGGGAGCGGCGGTGTTAGGGAGAACATTAAAGGTTGCAAGGGCGCGAGGAATGCGGGTTCAGGTTGTCGGACGACGTTTCTCTTTTTTCCGCACTTTGGCGCACTTGGGACCGACAAACGGTCGCTCCATGGGCGACTCCTCAGATGTGCGGGAGTCGGAAGAGTCCCTTCGAGAAGGGGATCGGGAAACCGACTGAACAGATGTCCTGCCGGTTCCTCGAATGCGACTACGGGAGCGGCACACCGTAGAAGTACCGGGAGTAGTGCTGACCGACACGGAACGTGAAACTGCAGCTGGGGCAGTAGAGGAGCTAGACGAGGCTGCTGGTGCCAACGCCTTAAAAGGTTTGGCAGTCTCCAGCAAGTCGCATTGGGTTGAAGCATCCGATACATTGAGGGTCCGTGTGGCAACAGACTGCGTCGCCTGCACAGGAGCGCGGCGAACTGCTGATGCGTAACCCAAGCTGGCAGCGGGTTTCAGTTGCTCAAACCGTCTTTTTGCCTCTAGAAAGGACAGACGTTCTTTGACGCGCAGTTCCTGAATGGCCTTCTCATCAAGAAACTGCGGACATTGCCGGGAGCTGGAGGGATGCGTACCACCGCAATTGAAGCAGACCGGGTCACGAGTACATATAGCGTCGCCATGGGGAGGTAAACCGCAACGGTCGCATACAGCATCAAAAGTACAGCGGGCCTGAGTATGCCCAAACCGCTGACACCGAAAACAGCGCATAGGGTTTGGGACATACGGACGCACTGCAGCACGTTCGTACCCACAATAGATAGCGTCCGGCAATGTGGTACCTTTGAAAGTAAGGAAGACTGTCCGCAACGGAACAGACTGTCCATCACGTTTACCAAGGAGACGGTACGCCTCGCACACATTCTGGTCAGTCAAATTAGATACTATTTCCTCGTGAGAGAGGCCGTCCAAACTGGAAGTTGTCACGACCCCTCTACAGGTATTCAAAGTCTTATGTGGGGCTACCCGAATGGGGTAGGAACCCAACAAGCAAGCCTTCAGGAGCTTACTGGACTGATCCTGGTTCTTTGTTTCTACCAAAAGGGTACCGTCTCTTAACCGAGTTGCAGATTTTAGAACGCCACATATCCGATCAAGCTCGCGTTGGATATAAAAAGGACTAATGTCTCGCATTGTCTTGTTTTCGCAGGTCAGGGTCACAACCAAAAAAGAATCGAATGGGGAAGGTTTGCGCGGAGGAGCCATGGTTAGGGGACCCCCTTCCGGAACCGTCGGCGTCAGCCTGCCATCCGGGGGTGAAAGAAAAGCACACCAAACCTTCACGGTCTGCGCCGTCATGGGAGACCCCTCCCACGACCGATCTCAATTGTACTTCAGAAGAGCTACCGTCCAACTACTGTTGCCCAAATGTGAGAACCGTTCACCACGTGACACCCCGGCTTTAGGCCCCTACCACAGGAATAACCGCCTGTGGCCCCCCACTTTAGGCCGTGCAGCAGTCAACGGACGCATGCACGGATTCAGGGGGCTTGTGGTTGATTACACCGGGGCTCCCGTCAGCGGTAACACGTCCGGCTGGTAATACTGGCCCAATGACTCACGGCCTTCGGATCATTAAAACCAGCCGGGCCTCATGGAGACTACGTGAGTGTACATGACGGTGTGGACGGGCTCCGCACCTAAGGTCACACACAGGGTCAGTAGGGAGTCCACTACAACCTTCACGCCTGAGACCTCCGGAGAGCACGCAAGTCGGAAGCCACGCTGGAACCATGGGACAGGAACCACGGAGACAGAAGAAAGATCCCTGGTGGTGAGGCAGGAGTTTATAAACCTAAACAGCTAAAGCTAAAATAGAACAATAAACCTAGAAGAGGAAGAAGCTTAAAACAAAGGGTGACCAACGTGGCACAAACAAAATGGGGTGAGAGGGTGACGATGGGGATGATTGGCTCGGGACCCCGGGATCGCCAATGCCCGTACCTACCGTAGTAGGCCCCTGGGGGGCACAGTTGATGGAGGTGAGGGGGATGAAATGAGGGTGAGTGGCTAGGGACCCCGGGTTCGCCAATCCCGTACCTATCGTAGTAGGTCCCTGGGGGAGAATACCAGAGCCTCTTCTGCCAGTTTTCGGGGTTACTGATGGGCCTTCTCGGCAGCCGTAGCGGTCGTGGGTACACTAAGTCCCCACCGTACATCACTCCATCAGTCAGTCCCCTACTTCCTGTTGCCCACCCCTCGGGACGAGGACTGCAGAGGTTAGATTTTGAGGGGCGCTTATAAAGAAGAAATAATTCCTACTCCCAAGCTAGTCCTACATAAAATAGAAAATGTTATTCCGCAGGAGCCTGATAGAATTTCAATTTCAGTTGATTATGATAAAATTCTGGATTCAGACAGTTCTGAAGATGAGGAAATAAAAATAGATAGTAAGACTTATTCTACCCCTACTTATATATACAATACATTAGAAAATACTATGCAGCTGAGCAGATTGGAAGAACGGCAAATCCTAACAGCAGCTCTTCGTCATGTCATACGACATCTTCATGAAAAGGGTGATTCAATTGTCTTTCCACTACCTGATGCCATTGACCGTATGGAATTAAAATCTCATAATATAACAACTGAACCTAAAGAACTCTTGGATCTATTGGAAACCGTCTTCTCAAGAAGAAACGAGGAATTGGATCTAAATGAGATTTATTTACATTTTGTTAAAAGTTACGGCAGGATAGAGGTGGATATGAGTCAGCCATGGCCAAATTGTTATGCACATATAAGACATGATGGGGCTACCTATCCTAAGATATCCAAAAACCAATAGTATCCGTCCAAAAACCAATAGTATTAAACCCATTATACCTAAAGTTCATACCACCCATACAAACTCTCCCTTCCGAAACAAAAATTATTCCTTGAAAACAAATACCTATAAATCCCCATCTACAAGAAGTCATCCAAATATAGTTAATATCATCAAGAGTTCAACATCAAAACAAAGAAACAGTGTCTCATCTCACAGAATAATGTCTTCTAAAGCTGTAAAATCTAGATCCACAAGACCTACTACAAGTGCAGTACCTCAGCAAATGGCGCGTACTTCGTCTTCTAGTAGACTCCTAGGACAAAATATGTTCAATAGTATTAAGGAAAGTTACCAATCAGTTGAAGGGCGTTTTTCATCTGGCAGTAAGAGCTTCTCAAAAAATCCTAAAATTGATAATGGCTAATATAAATTCATCCAAGTTATTAAATATAGTACAAATTAATGCACAAAGAAGTAAGTTAGTAATGACTGAACTAAGGAAGCTCATTGAAGAATTGAGTGTCGTTATTTTGTGCATTCAGGAGCCATAGTCCGTAAACAGCAATTTAGTTAATATGCCGGTCATGGCTAGGGTAGTTGTAGAAGCAAATCCTATGTCTGCAATAGTGGTTATAAATAATAACTTACAAGTTGTCAATATATCACAATTTTCGGATTCACATACAAATTGTGTGGAAATTCTTCATGGAAGCGGCTCATTTATATTAGTAAATTTATATTTTCAATATAGTGAAAATATTGATATTTATCTCAGCAAAATTAGAAATATATTTAACTTCTTCAGATTCAGAGATATATTATTTGTTATGGATGCAAATGCCAGATCTCCCTGGTGGTTTGATACCACCAGAGATGCAAGAGGCGAGAAGTTGGAAGACCTTATCTCTGAACTGAATCTATGTATTCTAAATCAACCATTTAATCCGCACACATTTCAGAATAGAGCTGGAGCTGCTTCAAATATTGATGTCACATTCTGTAATTATAAAATGCTTAGCAAAATTCAAGACTGGAAAGTTGGTCAAGATATGACTTCAAGTGATCATCGCTTAATTTATTTCAAATACGCATTTCAAATAAGTTCCCCTTGTTCTGGATATATGAAGCCAAGGAAAAATTTCGCACAAACTAATTGGGAAAAATTGAAGAATATTGTTAATGATTTCATCTCTAACGGAACCCATATAGTCAAGGATGTAGATAAAATCACCAATATAATTACGGAGGCTATTAATACATCTGTACCAAATTTAAGATCTAAGAAATTTAATGAAAATATTTGGAATGATGCCTTGGAAACCGCAAGGAGGAAAATGCGTAAGTTAAGAAAGATCTATCAACGATCCATGATTGATTCTGAAAGACAACATCATTTAAATAAATACAGGGAGGCAAAACAGAAATTCAAATCCCTTTTATTTGAAACTAGAAGTAGATCCTGGATTAATTTTGTAGAGCAACAACTTGATCATAATACTTGGGGTATTCCGTATAAAATAGTAATGGACAAGATCAGACGACCGGAAGTTCTATGTACTCTTGAAAAAGACGATGGCAGCAGAACATCAAATTGGGAAGAGACTATACAATATTTGCTTGGAATATTGCTACCAGATGATGAAGTTGAAAATGATAATTTGTCAAACATTATTAAAAGAATTGAATTAAATTTAAATTACGTTAATTATAATGTCAATCTACCTTTTGATGTCTCAGACACTAAACAGATATTTAGAAAATTGAAGAAGAAGAAGTCACGTGGGCCAGATAATATTCCTAATGAAGTCTTAATGCAGTTGCAAGATATAATATTTCCTTATCTAACAGATCTATTTAATGAATGTCTTTGGAAAGGCTATTTTCCAACTTGTTGGAAAATAGCTAGAATAATAATATTAAGTAAAGGGCAAGATAAAGATCCTTCGAAGGCCAAATCATATCGCCCTATATGTCTTCTAAATGCCATGGGTAAAATATTTGAACATTTAATAAATAAACGCATAAGAGAATATCAAGAGATGATTGGACTAAATGAGAGGCAATATGGTTTCAGAAAAGGTCGCTCTACCGAGGATGCCATTAATAATATTTTAAATACAGTTAGTAATTCGAATTTTAAATATGTTATAGCAATATTTATAGATATTTCAGGAGCAATCGATAATCTCTGGTGGCCCTTCTTCTTTCATCGACTTCGTCAGAAAAATTATCCTGCAGCCATATACAATTTACTCAGAAGTTATTGTCAAGACAGAGTTGTTTTCATCGAAGGCGTCAATAAATGCATTTATAAGAACATCACCAAGGGATGTCCTCAAGGTTCAGTGTTAGGTCCCACCTTTTGGGACATTGTCATGGAAACACTTCTTGAGAAAACAGAAGGAATATGTAGCAATGTAATAGCTTATGCTGATGACGTGGCCTTCCTAATTGAAGGCAATTCTAGAGTACAGTTGGAAGAGAGAGCAACAGCTTTAATGGATATCTTATATTCATGGTGCCTAGATTCGAAATTGGAGATTGCACCTGATAAATCTACGTACATATTGTTTAAAGGTTTTGTCAAGAGGGATCAAATTATTAAATTTAATAATAAAATAATCAAGAGAAATAAGGATACCAAATATTTAGGAGTTAAATTAGATGAAAAATTAAATTTTGTTAATCACATAGACCACGTAAGGCAGAAAGCAGAAAATGTTATGCAGAAGTTAACTAGGATTGTCAATACAAAATTTAAAATCTCTTTAAACAATATAATTACATATCATTATACCATCTTCGGCTCAATTATCACATACGCTGCTGGTGTTTGGGCAGATAAGACCAATATTCAATACAATATAAAACGTTTGAGAAGTGTTCAAAGAAAGATATTATTAAGACATGCTGGAGCCCTCTGTACTACCCCTACAATGGCTCTTCTAGTTGCTACTGGTATTTGGCCTATTGATTTTTTAATTCGATTAAGAGGAGCATTATTTTGGCTCAGAAGAAGAACTTGGGACAAAATTAAAATTATTATTGGTAGAAGATGCTTTAATAAGTTAGAAATTAAGAAAGCCCTTTTGATGCAGTGGCAAGAAGAGTGGGAAAGTATTAATGAAGGAAGGCGAACCTTCGAATTATTTCCATCCATCTTTGAAAGATTAAAATTAAAGCACATAAAACCAACAAAAGGTCTACTACATTATATAACTGGACATGGACCCTATGGGACGTATTGGATAAAAATAGAAAAGCTCATAGATACTGCCGACTGTAGAGTTTGTGGTATCCTGGACAACCCGGAGCACGCAATATTTGAATGCCATAAATACCCTATTTTGGAAGATGAGAGAAAATTTTTAAAAGGATATCTTTGGCAGATATATTAAGAGATAAGGAGAAATATAATGTATTGGCAAATATAGCTAATACTGTTAGTGAGCTGTCTTGGGAGAGAGAATTCATCACACCTGCACCGGTTGCGCCTAGAGCTCTACAACTCCAACCCAGTAGATGTTCGGAGAGGCTAAGGAACCAGGATGATGATAGACTCCGACCTTCCCAGATGGCGGTTAATGAGGACATCGAGATCGACACATCGCAGTAAATCGACCGACGGAGAGGATATTATGTCTCAATGGGTCGTATGGAGTGGGCGGAAAGGAGAAGAATTCGACCAAAGAGGCACGCAGATGAACCTTACTCCGAATATAAGATACGATTAGCTGAGTGGAGATTACAACAGGAAATCGCAACCAGCATTCCGGAGGAGGATTCCTAGGGAATTGTAGTGTTGTGTAGTGTAGTGTTAGTGTTAGTTTTGAATTGGGGGAGGATTCCTCCCCCCCCTATAAGTTATTTTTTGTGAAATATTTTGTTTTAATTTATATTTTAAAGGGGGGAGGGGCTTGTCCCCTCCCGTATAAATATTAATTGTTTTTGGTGAAGTGATGAGAGTGGTGAAGAAATGATGGTGAGGAGAGAATATTGGGTTAGTGAAGAAGTAGTGAGAGATATGGTGGTGATTAATGGTGAATTATAAGGGAGATTAGTGAAGTTTATGGTGAGGAAATGTTATGGTGGAGTTTAGTAGTGAGAATGTTAGAAAGAGTTATGAGAGTGAGTTTAAAGGTGGATTTTGTGAATAGTGGATGGAGGGAAATTATGTTGTGGTGGAGTATATTTGATGAGATTTGAAAGGAGGTTAGGGAAGTGAGGATTTATGAAATGTGGTGATGATTTTTAGAAAGTATTAGTGTTGATAGTGTTTATATTAAGATGGATAATATGAATTAGTGAGATGAAGAGGTGGTTTAGGGAAGTTAATTATGGATATCTTGTGTGTATTGTGTTAGAGAAATTGAATTATTAAAATTTTATAGTATTTAGTTTTGATGAATGAGAATATATATTGGATGAGTAATTATAAAAATATTTAGTAATTATGTTAAGGATGATTAAATGTGAGCAAGGTAATTGGTGAATTGTTTTATAAGAATGTATGATTATATATGATGGATTGTTTAATTAATAATAATTTTTAAAATTTATTATTTTATAAAAAAAATGGTGAAGTGTATAATTGTTTTGAATGGTTTTTTGATGTTTTGATTAAAAAAAATTTGTAGTTTAAAAATTTTTTTTTTAAATTTTATAGTATTGTTTAATTAAATGGTGTGAAAGTTGAGTAAATGGGTAATTGAGTGAAGTTTGTAAATAATTTAAAAAATATTTTTAAATTATATTTTGGAATATTAATTTTGTTATTTTGAATGAGTGTGTCATATGTTTAATGCTGGGTAGCAGTATTATCATACCGGTTGCCGGTATGAAGTAGAGTTTTAGTTGTTGTTGTTTACCTGGTTCCCAGTTAAATTTTAAATTGATTACTGGATTCCAGTAATTAAGTAGTTGTTGTTAAAATTGGTAGTCTTATATATTTTTATTTTTATTTTAATCGTTTTATTGTATTGTTTATTAATTATCTGAAAAATGATTATGTAGTAGATAGTTTATTTATGTAAAAAACTGAAGCTGCTGACAGTGAAGTAAACTAGGTTATTAATAATAACTAAACACTAGTAACACAACTTCACTTATCTTATTTAAACCCTGGGGACCGGTTTCAAAGCAAACATCTGCTTTATCCTCAGCCACTCAGCTTGACATACACCCACTAACTGACTGACTGACCTTGACCACTACTGGAGTTTGAAGGATAGCTCCTTATCTAACTGCCATCTACCGGGGACAACACAAACTTATTGATGATGTCTATAGGAGGGATATCAAAATTCATTACGCGATCCTTATTTTTCAAAATAAATATCTTCTCCCAAACCATTAAGGATCGCGTAATGAATTTTGATATCCCTCCTATAGACATCATCAATAAGTTTGTGTTGTCCCCGGTAGATGGCAGTTAGATAAGGAGCTATCCTTCAAACTCCAGTAGTGGTCAAGGTCAGTCAGTCAGTTAGTGGGTGTATGTCAAGCTGAGTGGCTGAGGATAAAGCAGATGTTTGCTTTGAAACCGGTCCCCAGGGTTTAAATAAGATAAGTGAAGTTGTGTTACTAGTGTTTAGTTATTATTAATAAGATAGTTTATTGTTTAATAAATGTAAAATTTGGAAATTACGTCCCGGTTTTAGTATTCAGGTACCGGGACGGTGAATTTTCAGATTTTATTTATTCATTCATTTATTCATTCATTTATTCATTCATTTATTCATTCATTTATTCATTCATTTATTCATTCATTTATTCATTCATTTATTCATTCATTTATTCATTCATTTATTCATTCATTTATTCATTCATTTATTCATTCATTTATTCATTCATTTATTCATTCATTTATTCATTCATTTATTCATTCATTTATTCATTCATTTATTCATTCATTTATTCATTCATTTATTCATTCATTTATTCATTCATTTATTCATTCATTCATTCATTCATTCATTCATTCATTCATTCATTCATTCATTCATTCATTCATTCATTCATTCATTCATTCATTCATTCATTCATTTATTTATTTATTTATTTATTTATTTATTTATTTATTTATTTATTTATTTATTTATTTATTTATTTATTTATTTATTTATTTATTTATTATTATTTATTTATTTAATTTATTTATTTATTTATTTATTTGTCAGATTCATGGGGGGACCCCTAAATCTGGTGAATTCTTGGTTGCTGCGCAACTTCTCAGGCCTACGGGCCAAGGGAAGCTAGAAACTTGTCAGAGAACCTCGGCGTAGCGGTGTCGCTGTCGAGGTTCGCCCAGATTAGGAGGAGGCTCCCACGTGCTCGTCGTCCGCCCTGCACAGCAGTCTTTGACTGTTGACTGAGAGGAGCCAAAACATTTTGACAGTGGGAATCTTAGGATGGAAAGAGAAAAGGAGGCGTTTACACCTCGGAGAGCGCTTGAGCGTTCTCCGGAGGTGAAAAGTGTCCAAGGACAAGAAAAAACAAGTAAAACAAAAGAAAACCAGGATATGACACCTGCGAAAGATTTGTGGAATGAGACAATTGCTGAAATTTTTGGCGTTATCGCCGTAGATAAAGCGATTACAGTAAATGGTAAGAGGACCCTTAGCACACCGATGGTGAAGTTGCAGCAGGAATATGAAAAACTTAAGATAGCTAATGAAAAGCTAAAAACAGAAAATGAAACTATTAAATCAATGCAACAGACGCCAAAAATGTCATATGCGCAAGCGCTAGAACAACCGAAGTTGTCGGATACGACAATAAAAGTGAACAAAGCAGTACAAAAGCAGACTCATGCGGTTCTTATAAAATCAACAAAAGGTAAATCAACAAAGGATTTTATGGAAACCGTAACGAAAAATCTGAAACCCTCAGAGGAGTGAGTGAATGTGGTGTTTAAGGGCCCGTCGACAACAAGGTCATTTGGGCCCCAAGTCAACACTAAAACCTAAAAACTATAAAAATTTAGTTAAAAAGGTAAAAAAACAATTAAAACACTCAAATGTTAAAAGGGCATTAAAACGATCTAAAGGGTAATTTAAACTCTCTAAAAGCAATAAATTTAAAACACGAGTCACACTAGTTGATTAAAACCTATTTCAGAAATAAACCGCAGTGCCTTGTCCACGGCCACTGGGTCGTTACCTAAAACACCGTGCAAGTTAGTCCCCAAGCCCAAAGACTGGCGAACGCGGTCGCTCTGCGGGCAGTCAAGCAGTACATGCTGCACAGTGAGGCGTACTGCACATGGAGCACACACAGGGGGCGGTTCCCCTCTTAGCAGATGGCCATGAGTTGCTCGTGTGTGCCCAATTCTCAGCCGGGTGAGTATCACCTCGGCTCGCCGGTTATCCCTGCAGGAAGTCAGCCAGGGTTGTACGCTTTCCTTTATTGCCCGGAGTTGTGTGCCTTCAAAAGCTGTCCAGGATTGCTGCCAAGCAGATAGAAGCTGACGACGGAAAAACGTTGCAAATCCTGGTACGGCACCGTAGTTGTTAAACTCCGGGGCAAACGGCAAGCAGACTTAGCAGCCGCGTCCGCCTCCTCGTTCCCGGAAATGCCCATATGCCCAGGGGTCCAAGTAAAAACAAAATGGTATCCGCGACCGAGCATTTGCGAGATCTGGGCCTGTATTTTTAAAACTAGAGAGTGAGCGGCAGTGTGCTGTTTCAAGGCCTGAAGAGCACTGAGAGAGTCGGTAGTAGTAGTAGTAGAATTGGATTAAGGGCGCACAACTGCTAAGGTTATCAGCGCCCTTACAAAGCTAAAAGGTCTACACAGTTAAAACCTACATCTCAAAACAGTAAAATCGCACAAGTCCATTAAAGGTTAAAACACAAACCATAAAACACTAAAAACATGTCGGTTTATGCAGAAGGCAAAGGATAAAATAAGTAAAATAAAATATCGGCAACCAGAAGGTGCCTCGAATTGGTCAGAGCAGGTGCCAGAACCCACTCTGCCGGATAAAATCAAGTACGCCTTCCACAGCACGCTCCCTGTCTGCCAATATGGCAGAAGGGGTGGCTGGCAGCGACAGAGTTGCGCGTAATTGAGTTAAAAGCCGACATGCAGTTAAGATGTGACGTACCGTTAGCGGTACGTCGCAATGGTCACACATTGGTGCGGGTTGATCTCTCAACAAGTGACGATGGCTAAATCGACAGTGTCCGATACGTAAGCGGGCTAAAATAATTTCTTCCCTCCTGGAAACTCGGGCAGAGGTTGCCCAGGCAATAGGAAGGGGTTTAATCGTCCGAAGCTTGTTCCCACGCAAAGTTGTCCACTCATCGTGCCAACGTAGTATAATGGCTTGGCGTAAAGATAAAAATAAATCAGTTGAGGGAACAAGAGAAAAAGAGGTACCAGGCGAGGAAATGGCAGATTTAGCCGCGGCGTCTGCAGCCTCATTGCCAGGAACTCCCACATGACCAGGCGTCCACACGAAAGTGATCCTGGTGCCAGAGACAGCCAGGCAATGGACTCTATCCTGAATACGCTGAACCAGAGGATGGTAGTGGTACAGCATTAAGAGGCCTTGAAGCGCACTGAGGGAGTCCGTGCAGATCACGCAGGTACGCAAAGAATGCCGCTCAATATATAAAATCGCCTGGTAAAGACTAAAAAGTTCCGCGGTAAAAATCGAACACTGTCGCCGTAAACCAAAGGTAAAACTCCTACGATTAAAAACAAAAGCACATCCGACTCCAGCTTCGCTCTTAGATCCGTCCGTATAGATAAAATTGCAATCCCCGAATTGCGCCTTGAGCTCTAAAAACGCGGAACGATATATGGGTAAAGGTGTTGTATCTTTAGCCAGGGATGCCAGCCCAAGGTTGCAACGGACCTCGTCGCGTATCCAGGGAGGAAAGCGAGATTCTCCCCTAGGAAGTGTTGGTACTACGTCGACATTCAGCTGTTGTAGAAGAGAGCGGAAGCGGACCCCCGGGGGCTGTAAGGCCGACGGTGTAACTGCATATTGGCGATCCAGAGAGTCGTCAAAAAACAGCCGAAAAGTGGGGTGATTAGGTAAGCTGGAAAGGCTACACTCATAGCTGCACAGAAGAATATCCCGACGATGGTATAAAGGGCGTTCTGAGGCCTCAGCATACAGACTCACTACTGGGCTAGTGGGAAATGCCCCTGTAGCAACACGAATGCCACGATGGTGAACGGCATTTAGACGTCGGAGAACAGAGGGTCTCGCCGAAGAATATACAATGCAGCCATAATCTAACTTAGATCGCACTAGAGAACGATACAAATGCAGCAGTGTAGTCCGATCAGCTCCCCAAGATGTGCCACTTAAAATACGTAAAATGTTCAGAGAACGGTCACACCTAGCTCGCAGATAAGCAATATGAGATAGCCAACTGAGTTTCCTATCGAAAATCAGGCCCAGGAATTTCGCCTCAACTGCGAAATGGAGGACGTCCTGCCCAAGATATAACTTAGGTGGAGGAAACGCCTTCCGTCGCCAAAAGTTTACGCAGATAGTTTTCTCGGCAGAAAACGTAAAGCCAGATGTAAGACTCCAATCGTGAAGACGCTCGAGACAGGATTGGAGACGGCGCTGAAGAAGGCAGGTCCGCCGAGAACTAAGGCAGATAGCAAAATCATCTACAAATAAGGACGACGAAATTCCAGGAGGAACACAGTTGATGATAGGATTGATGGCTATGGCGAAAAGTGTGACGCTAAGTACCGAGCCCTGAGGTACCCCGTTCTCTTGAGTAAAAAATCGTGAGAAAATCGAGCCCACGCGAACCCGAAAGATGCGGTGCTTCATGAACTCCCGAAGAAAAATAGGGAGACGGCCACGAAAATTCCATCCATGGAGGGTACGGAGAATACCATACCGCCAGCAGGTGTCATATGCCTTCGCCAGATCAAAAAATACAGCAACGATTTGGCACCGTCTGAGAAAGGCATTCATGATCTGGGTAGAGAGGGAAACTAGATGGTCGACCGTGGAACGGCGACGACGAAAGCCGCACTGCGCGTTCGACAGGAGATTCCGAGATTCAAGCCACCACGTTAAACGGCCATTAATCATCCGCTCCATTACCTTGCAAATGGAACTGGTGAGAGAGATAGGCCGATAGCTGGAAGGCAGCTGTCGATCCTTCCCAGCCTTCAAAATTGGGATGACGGTGGCTTCCCGCCACTTCTCAGGAAAACTGCCCTCAACCCAGACACGATTATACACCTCGAGTAGGAACGCTTTCCCTTCGGGAGAGAGATGTTGTAAGAAGCGCACGTGGATACCGTCTGGTCCTGGTGCAGATGGTCGCGAAGATGAAAGTGCGTGTTCTAGCTCTGCCATGGTGAACAGGCAATTGTAATCCTCAAGGTTTCCGGAACGGAAGACCAAACCTTGAGATTCCACCTGATTCTTAAGTGCCAGAAACTCAGGTGCATAATGATCGGAGCTAGACACGTGAGCAAAAGCACTGCCGAGGGTGTTAGCCACGACCAACGGATCCACAACGACTCCTGCAGGGGTTTTCACACCAGCAATTGGTATGTGGGTCGATTTGCCGGCCACGCGCCTTAACCTATCCCACACTACTGAAGAAGGTGTATGGCGATTAAAAGAAGAAACAAAACCCTTCCAAGATGCCCTTTTGCACTCCTTAATTACTTGCCGAGCCCTGGCACGCATCTTCTTGTACTGGATTAGGTTGTCCAGTGTGGGGTGGCGTCGGAAAACCCGCAGAGCACGCCTACGAGCACGGATTGCATTCCGGCAGTCATCCGTCCACCACGGGACAGGGCGTCGACGGGGGTTGGGAGACCAACGCGGAATAGATCGTTCTGCGGCGAAAAGTATCCGCTCGCTGAGATGTTCTACGAGCTCGTTGACGGAGGCCTGCTCCTCATAAGTAAAAACCGCCAACTGGGTGTAAAGGGCCCAGTTGGCGTGATCGAAACGCCAGGTGGGCAAGCGTGTGGAACACACGTTGTGTGACAGGAGGCTGATAATACACGGAAAGTGGTCACTAGAGTGGAGGTCAGAGATGACGTTCCAGTGGAGGGACACTGCTAACTGCGTGGAGCACACTGCCAGATCTAGATGCGAGAAGGTGTTAAACGCATCGGAAACGAACGTGGGTTCTCCGGTGTTCAGGAGAACCAGGTTGTTACTGTCCAGGAGGTCGGAGACAACTCTACCTTTCGCACAAGGTCGAGTAGAGCCCCAGAGAGGGTGATGGGCATTGAAGTCACCAACCAGCAGAAAAGGGGTGGGTAACTGGACAACAAGATCTTGGAGCGCAGTAATTGATAGGTCGTCTGAAGGTGGCACGTAGATGCTGCAGACGACCAACTGTAATGTCGGCAGTATTACGCGGGCAGCAACTGACTGGATATTAGTGCGTAAGGGTATATCATCCACATAGATGTCATCCCTGACCAGCAACATAGTGCCTCCGTGCGCAGGGATACCGTCTTCAGGAGCAAGATCACGCCTGAAGGATGTATACCGCCGTAGTTGGAAAGAATCACGAGGACGTAGCTTTGTCTCCTGTAGGCATACGACTAGTGGGTCGTGCTTGCTGATCAACAATTCAAGCTCGGGGCGATGTGCCCTTAGCCCACGTATGTTCCACTGTATGCTCGCCATTATAACTGTGTAATAGTGGAATAAGGAATTAAGGCTTTATGAGGATTTTGATGGTGGCCGAATCAATTTGCCCTTCTTTTTGGGTTTAGGGCTAACCTCTTTAACGTCCGGATGGTCGGGTCGTTTTCTGCGTACCTGCCTGCCTGTGTGGTCCGTATCCTCTTGGTCCATCTCCTCTACAGATGAGGCCCCTTTACCAATGGAGAACTTCGGTTCAAGGACCCCAAGTCTATTGGACACGGAGATCGACGAAGATGATAGGCGTCGATCCGAGTCTTCACCTGAAGACTCCTCAGAGGAGGAGCTTTTAGAAGCCCTGGCACTCTTCTTTGGGCTGGACGGTTTGGTGGTATCTTTTAGAAAATCTGACTTCTTATACACGGTTTTAAACTTCTTTGGTGGTGCATCATACACAATAGGCTTGTTCTTGGCGGTTGAGGCTTTACCCGGTGACTCTGCTGGCGATCTCCTTCCCGATGAAGGTTTGGTCGGCGTAGGTGCGGGCAAGGTGGTCTTCGCAGGCTTCGGGGATGGGATGAGAACCTTTTCAGAGATTGTGGCCTCACGTATATCGCTCGTCTGTGTGGCGATCTCGCGTCGCGGCACCGGCTTAGCTGCTACTGAGCTATAAGTAGCAGATCGCGGGAGGGATGGTATTCGCGTACGCGCGAGTTTCCGGGCTTCCGAGAAGGACACCTTCTCTTTCACCCGGATCTCCTGGATCGCCTTTTCCTCGATAAAACGTGGGCAATCTCGAGAGCTAGATGGATGCTCTCCAGCACAGTTCACGCATTTAACCGGCGATGTGCACGCACTCTCGTGCTGCGACATCGCACAGTTACAACAAATAGGCGTCCCATTGCAGAAAGCGCTGGTGTGTCCAAAGCGCTGACATTTGTAACATCTTAGGGGATTCGGGATATAGGGGCGCACCTCGATGGTCTCGTACCCTGCCCTGAGCCTTTGTGGGAGATCTACCCGATCAAAGGTCAGGAACAGAGTACGGGTGGGCACCAATTCCCCTCGCTCCCTTCGCTTGACACGATAAACAGCCGATACACCTTGGTCTTGGAGGTTCTCTACTATTTCCTCATCCGTCATGCCATCCAAAGCACGGGTGTTGACCACTCCGCGCGAGGAGTTAAGGCTCTTGTGGACGGTAATGGTCACCGGATAGCTGCCTAGCAAATTCGCTTTCAACAAGATTGCTGCCTGGGAGACAGAGTGTGCTTCTACCAGGAGCGTGCCATTGCGTGAACGAGTACAAGACTTCACCGCTCCAGCTATCTTATCCAGACCCTTTTGGATGACGAAAGGGTTTAAGGACAGAAAGTTCTTGCCTTCTTCCGCTCTAGTTACCACCAAGTAGCGAGGACCACAGGGCTCAACTACTTCCTTTCCATTAGCTTTCTCAGTTGTGTGTTTAAATTTAGGTCCCATTGCGGTAATGTCCTCCACCATTGCAGACGTCTCCGATGGCGTGCTCACAACCTGGGCGCCACCCCGGCTTAGGTGAGAGTCCTGGCCTGGACCTTGCTCACCCTAGGGTCACACCTCCCAGTGTAATGACAGAGGGACCCAATCGCCTTCAGGTGTGTAACAGCTCATGCAATGGCCCCTCCCCAGGACTGACCTTTATCAGCGGATACGAGCACAGTCCTACATGGTAACAAGGGGCTGGGGGTTACGCGTTACCCAGTCACCCCTTGCGCTTCCCAGTCCATCCACCCGCGCTATGTTACCCGTCAGACATGTGCTCAGGGAGGAAAAAGAAAAAACAACGAAAAATAAATGGGGTCAAACACCGAAGGGGACCATATTTTGGGCGTTTGAAGGATCACTCTCACCTCGCGGAGGAACCCAATCGAGAGATTACACCAGAGCCTCTTCTGCCAGTTTTCGGGGTTACTGATGGGCCTTCTCGGCAGCCGTAGCGGTCTTGGGGTGTACGAAGTCCCCACCGTACATCACCCCATCAGTCAGTCCCCTACTTCCTGTTGCCCACCCCTCGGGACGAGGACCGCAGAGGTTGGATTTTGAGGGGCGAGAGAGTCGGTGCAAACAATAAAAGAGCCAGGGGCTAACTTGCAAATAAAAAGGAGCATATAGTAGATGGCATACAGCTCTGCTGAGAAGACCGAAGTTGAGTCCAGAATTCGAAATTTGTGAGCCTCGCCGTTAACGAAGAACGCGCAACCCGTAGCGTTACCTAACTGAGAACCGTCTGTAAAGACCGGAACATAGTTAGGGTAACGGCCCAGTAATTCGGCAAAAAGTTGTTGGAACACCGAGTGTGGAGTAGCGAGTCTAGAATTGTTTGAAAGAGCGAGATCGAACTGCGCACAATTGAGCTGATATGCAGCATAGGGGCAGATGGACGACCTCTCCACGCGAGGCATTCGGAGGCCATGCGAATGTAGTAGATCCCGAAATCTTATTCCCACGGGGCGTGTGTGAGAACCAGGGGGCATATAACGGTGGACTAAATCTGGACACAGAACTGGTTTAAAACAAGGATGATTGGGATAACTTGCCAACTTCGACACGTATGAGCAGAATAACAGCGAGCGGACGAATATGGAGTGGAGGTTCGCCTGAATCTGCATACAGGCAGTCGACTCGACTGGTGCGGAAAGCTCCTGTGGCAAGGCGGATGCCAGTATGATGCACGGTATCTATAAGGCGAAGTTTAGAGGCGGTCGCTGCGCCATAAATAAAACTGCCATAGTCCAGCTTGGACCGAACCAGAGAGCGGTACAGCCTCAACATTACCGTGCGATCACCCCCCCCCCCAAGATGCTGCAGATAATACCTTCAGCACCCGAAGAGAACGATCGCAAGAGGCTCGAAGGTGACGAATGTGGTGCTCCCAGTTGAGCTGTCGGTCTAAGTAGAGGCCCAAGAACTTCAGGTGCGGGACAAATGGCAAGGGTGTGCCGTTCAAATGAAGATCAGGAGGCGGGTGAATACCTCGTAGGCGGTGAAAGTGGATACACTGCGTCTTCGCAGCTGAAAAACGGAAGCCGGTTTGAAGCGCCCAAGCTGCTAGCTGGGTGATGGTCAGCTACAGTTGGCGCTCAATGTGATCTATGTTGGGAGACCTATAATAAACTGCGAAGTCATCAACATAGAGGGATGATGGAATTCCAATTCGAACGGCACTAGTGATGCCGTTAATCGCTACGGCAAAAAGGGTGACGCTCAAAATTGAACCTTGAGGTACGCCTTTCTCCTGTATCCGCTCCCGTGATATCGTGTTTCCTATGCGAACCCGAAAACGGCGAAGTTTTAAGAAGTTGCATAGGAATTCGGGTAGATGACCACGCATACCGTAATCATGTAGGTTACGGAGTATGCCGTACCGCCAGGTGGTGTCATAAGCCTTCTCCAGGTCGAGGAACACGCCGACGGCGTGCTGTTTCAGTAGAAACGCATCGGAAATATACCGCTCGAGGCGTGTTAGATTATCGACACTTGAGCGATGGCGACGAAAACCGCATTGCAAGTTGGACAGATGGTTATGTTTTTCTAGCCACCAATTTAACCGAGCGTATATCATCCGCTCGAAGGTCTTACAGATGACACTCGTCAGGCAAATGGGGCGGTAGCTAGATGGTAGCGTGCGGTCCTTTCCGGGTCGAGGGATGGGGATGACAATACCCTCTCGCCAGGAGGAAGGGAAAACCCGCTCATGCCAAATGCGGTTATAGATGCTTAATAGGAAACATAGCGCCTCAGATGGAAGATGTAGTAGCATCTGTCGGTGTACGTTATCGGGACCTGGAGAAGAATCCTTTGCTAACGCCAGAGAATGGGCGAGCTCGGCTCCGGTAAAAGGTTGGTTGTACGGCTCGGTGCAGTCACTATTAAAATTAAGTGGTAACCGCTCCGCCTTTTACTTAATAGGCATGAAGAGAGCGTCATAGCGGGCAGTTTGGCTCGTGGCAGCAAATGTGGTAGCTAGGGCTTCAGCTATGTCCTGCTCGGTGGTGCACATGGAACCGTTGATGGCATGCCGGGAATTACCGTCCGGTGATACTTGCCATACATCCGCCGAACAGCTGACCATTCCTGTTGGTTAGAACTGCGCCGGGAAAGGGAAGAGACATAGGCTTCCCAAGATTTACGTTTTGCGTTGCGCAGTATAAAGCGTGCCCTAGCGCGAGAACGTTTGAAGGCGACGAAGTTCCTTTCCGTCGGGTGCCGCTGAAAAATGCGCAAAGCACGTTTGCCTGCTTTGACAGCCAAACTGCATTCCTCGGACCACCACGGTACAGGGATATGACGTGGTGTCGGTGAACCTCGAGGAATGCTGGATTCTGCTGCGAGCAGGATCGAGCAAGTAAAGTATTCGACCATTTCATCGATGGTGTCGAAACCATCATCGATAAGGTTTATCAAGGAATGGAATTTTCCCCAATTAGCTTTGGAAATAATCCAGCGAGGATGTCGAGAAGGTACACATTGGCGGCCAGAAAATGAATGTTAATGGGGTAATGATCACTGCCAAAGAGGTCGGAGAGTACTGACCACTCAGGTAGTGGTATTAATGACGGACTGCAGAAAGAAAGGTCTAGTACGGAATGTGTACCATAAGTGGATGATAGGAATGTCGGGTCAGCAGTATTTAGCAGAAGCAGGTCAGACTTATCGAAGACGTCTACGAGGAGGCATCCACGGGCGTCATCAGTGTCTGATCCCCAGAGCGTGTGCTTGGCATTCAAATCTCCCACAAGGAGTAGTGGTGAGGGGAGCTGAGCCAATAGAGCTTGAAGATCACGCTCTGGAACTATACTGAGCGGCGGCAGGTACATGTTGCATATGGTAAAACTGATGCTCTCCAGCTGTATCCGAACGGCCACAGCTTGCAATGGTGTAGTGAGAGGAACGTTGGCGGCTGAGATGTTAGGCGCCACTAAGGTAGCAACACCACCGCTTGCACGCATACCTGCAAGAGAGTTGCTTCTAAATGCAGAGAAAGAGTGAAGGTGTAACGAGTGATTGGGATGTAAGTGGGTTTCCTGGAGACAAATAATTGATGGTGACCGTTGAGAAACTAAATTTTGTAGGTCTTGAGCACGAGCTCGAAAACCATTGACATTCCACTGGATTATTTCCATAGAGTTTTTAGCGGGCCGTTTTAACCTTTTACTTGACCTTGGCTGACTTGGGCCCTACGATTCGAAAATCGTTAGCGTCCTGTGACTCCGCTGATGTTCGGGAGTCAGAACTCCTAAGGCTCGTAGAACGAGACCGGGATCTAATGGAGGGCGAGCGACTTCGTGATCTATGCTGTGGTCGGGATCGGTTTTTCACATTTACTACGGGGTGGTTGTTACCCGCTGATGGCTTGGTGTCTGGAGTCTGTACGGTTGGAACGGAGGTAGTGCTGGTGGATATACAAACAGTCTGAGACGTAGGTTTAACGGCTAGAAAGTCAGTCTGCGTGGATGCGTGGGCGACAGGGACGTGTTGAACAGCAACAGTGGTATTAGGAGTACGGCGAGCTGCTAGTGCATATCCAGTAGTAGTGGTAGCAGGCTTCAGTTGTTCGAAGCGCCGTCGTGCCTCTGGAAAAGTCAGGCGTTCCTTTACACGTAGCTCCTGAATACTTTTTTCGTCCATGAATTTAGGGCACTGTCGCGAGCTGGAGGGATGACTACCGCGACAGTTCACGCAACAAGGTGTTCGACTGCAGTTAGGATCGTCGTGCTTCGGTAGGCCACATTGCTCACAAAGAGCAGGATTGGTGCATGTGACCTTAGTATGTCCGAACCGCTGACATTGGAAATAGCGCATGGGGTTCGGGACATACTGGCGGACGCTAGCACGTTCATAGCCGCAATAGATAAATTCAGGTAACTTAGTTCCAGCAAAAGTTAGAAAGACTGTACGTAAGGGGTATTCCTTGCCATCTTGTTTTCGGGTAAGCCGGTACGCCTGACTAACCAGTTGATCAGAGAGGCAACTTACTATCTCTTCATTCGCAAGACCATCTAAGCTGGAGGTGGTGACTACTCCTCTGCAGGTGTTAAGGGTTTTGTGTGGGGCCACCCGGATCGGGTAGGAGCCCAACAAAGTCGCCTTTTGCAGTTTGTGAGATTGGTCTGCATCTGAGCTCTGGAATAGGAAGGTGCCGTCTCGGAGTCGCGTCGCATTCTTAACAGGGCCACTGATCTTATCTAATTCACGCTTGATATAGGACGGACTAATATCTTTAAACGTTTTGCCATTACATGCCAAGGTCATCACTAAAATGGGTCAGTAAAGGAGGTTTTGCGCGGAGACATGATGATATTCACCCCCATCCGGAACCGTCGGCGTCAGCCTGCCATCCGGGGGTTAAGAAAAGAAAGACACCGAATCTTCACGGTCTGTGCCGTCATGGGGACCTCACCCATGACCGATCTCAATTGTACCTCAGAAAAGCTACCCTTCAATCTCCACTGCTTGTCCGTATGGGTAAACCGTTCACCACGCACACCCCGGCTTTATGCCCCTACCACAGGAATAACCGCCTGTGGCTCCCCACTTTAGGCCGCGCTGCGTATAATAGGCACACGCGGATTCAGGGGACTTGTGGTTGATTACACCGGGGTTCCGTCAGCGGTAACACGTCCGGTCCGTGATACTAACCCAACGGCAACACGGCCGCGGGAGATTAACACAGACCGGGCCCTCGAGGAGCTACGTGTGTGTACTTGACGGTGTGGACGGGCTCCGCACCTAAGGCTACACATAGGGGCAGTGCGAAGGGTCCGCTCAACCTTCACTTTTGAGACCTCCGGAGAGCACACATGTCGGAAGCCGCGCTGAAAACCGTGGGCCAGAACCACGGAGATAGGAGAGATCCCTGCTGGTGAGACAGGAGTTATAAACCTAAGAACTTACGTGCTAATAAGAATAATAAAGAACTAGAAGAGGAAGAATGTGATGCTTACTGACAAGCAGTAGCTACACGTGGCACAGTTGATAGAGCTGAAGGGGATGAAATGAGGGTCAGTGGCTAGGGACCCCGGGATCGCCAATCCCGTACCTACCGTAGTAGGTCCCTGGGGAAAATTACCAGAGCCTCTTCTGCCAGTTTTCGGGGTTACTGATGGGCCTTCTCGGCAGCCGTAGCGGTCGTGGGGTTCACCAAGTCCCCACCGTACATCACCCCATCAGTCAGTCCCCTACTTCCTGTTGCCCACCCCTCGGGACGAGGACCACAGAGGTTGGGTTTTGAGGGGCAATATTCCTAGGATTCCAATCGGTACACGCAAAAGATTATGTAGTAGTAGCTAACCTTAAAGTGTCAACGGTATGGGCATGTAACAAAATATTGTAGAAGTGAGAAGGAAATATGTGCTCACTGTGGTGAGCAAGACCATACCAAAAAGGATTGTGACAAAAAGGAACAGCCAGGCATCTGTGTACCATGTAGCTCTAGGAAGAAAAATATAAGTGAAGGAAAGAAAATTAATGGAAATTAATTATTCTTTCACACTGGCCGTGTGTAGGCTAAATTGTGGAAACGTTGAGTCAGACTGAAAAATTCAATGCCATAGCCGGGATTTGAACCACGGATCTTCTGGTTTCCGTCCAGCCGCACTACCATTGTGCTACTATGGCCAACGTGCCGATATGACATTAAATTCTCCAACTGACTCGTATTTTCCCGGTAAACCACTTAGGAGTTCTCATAAACACATGAGACAACTACCTTAATGGCGACTTACTACTTGTAAGTACTTTGAGGCCCGGGCTTTATAGTTAACCACTATTAGGTTAATTAATGGAAATTAATTATTCTTTCACACTGGCCGTGTGTAGGCTAAATTGTGGAAACGTTGAGTCAGACTGAAAAATTCAATGCCATAGCCGGGATTTGAACCACGGATCTTCTGGTTTCCGTCCAGCCGCACTGCCATTGTGCTACTATGGCCAACGTGCCGATATGACATTAAATTCTCCAACTGACTCGTATTTTCCCGGTAAACCACTTAGGAGTTCTCATAAACACATGAGACAACTACCTTAATGGCGACTTACTACTTGTAAGTACTTTGAGGCCCGGGCTTTATAGTTAACCACTATTAGGTTAATTAATGGAAATTAATTATTCTTTCACACTGGCCGTGTGTAGGCTAAATTGTGGAAACGTTGAGTCAGACTGAAAAATTCAATGCCATAGCCGGGATTTGAACCACGGATCTTCTGGTTTCCGTCCAGCCGCACTACCATTGTGCTACTATGGCCAACGTGCCGATATGACATTAAATTCTCCAACTGACTCGTATTTTCCCGGTAAACCACTTAGGAGTTCTCATAAACATATGAGACAACTACCTTAATGGCGACTTACTACTTGTAAGTACTTTGAGGCCCGGGCTTTATAGTTAACCACTATTAGGTTAATTAATGGAAATTAATTATTCTTTCACACTGGCCGTGTGTAGGCTAAATTGTGGAAACGTTGAGTCAGACTGAAAAATTCAATGCCATAGCCGGGATTTGAACCACGGATCTTCTGGTTTCCGTCCAGCCGCACTGCCATTGTGCTACTATGGCCAACGTGCCGATATGACATTAAATTCTCCAACTGACTCGTATTTTCCCGGTAAACCACTTAGGAGTTCTCATAAACACATGAGACAACTACCTTAATGGCGACTTACTACTTGTAAGTACTTTGAGGCCCGGGCTTTATAGTTAACCACTATTAGGTTAATTAATGGAAATTAATTATTATTAATGGAAATTTAATGTCATATCGGCACGTTGGCCATAGTAGCACAATGGTAGTGCGGCTGGACGGAAACCAGAAGATCCGTGGTTCAAATCCCGGCTATGGCATTGAATTTTTCAGTCTGACTCAACGTTTCCACAATTTAGCCTACACACGGCCAGTGTGAAAGAATAATTAATTTCCATTAATTAACCTAATAGTGGTTAACTATAAAGCCCGGGCCTCAAAGTACTTACAAGTAGTAAGTCGCCATTAAGGTAGTTGTCTCATGTGTTTATGAGAACTCCTAAGTGGTTTACCGGGAAAATACGAGTCAGTTGGAGAATTTAATGTCATATCGGCACGTTGGCCATAGTAGCACAATGGTAGTGCGGCTGGACGGAAACCAGAAGATCCGTGGTTCAAATCCCGGCTATGGCATTGAATTTTTCAGTCTGACTCAACGTTTCCACAATTTAGCCTACACACGGCCAGTGTGAAAGAATAATTAATTTCCATTAATTAACCTAATAGTGGTTAACTATAAAGCCCGGGCCTCAAAGTACTTACAAGTAGTAAGTCGCCATTAAGGTAGTTGTCTCATGTGTTTATGAGAACTCCTAAGTGGTTTACCGGGAAAATACGAGTCAGTTGGAGAATTTAATGTCATATCGGCACGTTGGCCATAGTAGCACAATGGTAGTGCGGCTGGACGGAAACCAGAAGATCCGTGGTTCAAATCCCGGCTATGGCATTGAATTTTTCAGTCTGACTCAACGTTTCCACAATTTGGCCTACACACGGCCAGTGTGAAAGAATAATTAATTTCCATTAATTAACCTAATAGTGGTTAACTATAAAGCCCGGGCCTCAAAGTACTTACAAGTAGTAAGTCGCCATTAAGGTAGTTGTCTCATGTGTTTATGAGAACTCCTAAGTGGTTTACCGGGAAAATACGAGTCAGTTGGAGAATTTAATGTCATATCGGCACGTTGGCCATAGTAGCACAATGGCAGTGCGGCTGGACGGAAACCAGAAGATCCGTGGTTCAAATCCCGGCTATGGCATTGAATTTTTCAGTCTGACTCAACGTTTCCACAATTTAGCCTACACACGGCCAGTGTGAAAGAATAATTAATTTCCATTAATTAACCTAATAGTGGTTAACTATAAAGCCCGGGCCTCAAAGTACTTACAAGTAGTAAGTCGCCATTAAGGTAGTTGTCTCATGTGTTTATGAGAACTCCTAAGTGGTTTACCGGGAAAATACGAGTCAGTTGGAGAATTTAATGTCATATCGGCACGTTGGCCATAGTAGCACAATGGTAGTGCGGCTGGACGGAAACCAGAAGATCCGTGGTTCAAATCCCGGCTATGGCATTGAATTTTTCAGTCTGACTCAACGTTTCCACAATTTAGCCTACACACGGCCAGTGTGAAAGAATAATTAATTTCCATTAATTAACCTAATAGTGGTTAACTATAAAGCCCGGGCCTCAAAGTACTTACAAGTAGTAAGTCGCCATTAAGGTAGTTGTCTCATGTGTTTATGAGAACTCCTAAGTGGTTTACCGGGAAAATACGAGTCAGTTGGAGAATTTAATGTCATATCGGCACGTTGGCCATAGTAGCACAATGGTAGTGCGGCTGGACGGAAACCAGAAGATCCGTGGTTCAAATCCCGGCTATGGCATTGAATTTTTCAGTCTGACTCAACGTTTCCACGAAAGAAAATTACTTGTAAAGATAGGAAATCCTGTCCGACACATAATATGTTCTGGGAACAATTGGTAAACAGAACTAACTATGGCTAACGTCATCAAATTTGGACAAATCAATGCTCAAAGATCGCGCATAGTAATGCAGGAGATTCGCAAGCTTATTGATGACATGCATTTAGACATTGTGTGTATACAGGAACCATATATTGTCAATGGTAGACTGATTCATGCACCAGTGACAGCCAGAGTAATTCTTGATGGGGGAAACCCGAAGGCAGCAATTATCATAATCAATAGGAATATTCAGGTTCTCAAAATATCGCAATTCTGTGACGAATACCTTAATTGCATTGAGATATGTGCTAACAGACTGAACATTGTACTGTGCAACCACTATTTCCAATATATGGATGACGTAGAAATACACATTGAAAAAATGCAAGCATTTAATGATGGACTCCAATGCAAAGTCAGCTTTACGGTACAGCAAACATCCAGACAGCCGTGGGGAAAAATTAGAAGAAGTGATAAGTACTTACAATTTGACAGTCATAAACAAACCACTAAATCCATACTCCTTTCATAATAGGACAGATGCAACCGAAAATATTGATGTCACACTTGCAAGAGGACCAGTCACAGAAAAAATTAGTAACTGGAAAGTCGGACAAAACCTAACCACGAGCGACCATAACTTGATTTACTTCGATTTAGAAATACGGCAAACGGGTGAGGAAGTTCAAAGCAATAACAAAGTATCAGCTGAAATATGCGGATTGGGTAGCGCTAAAAAGAAATTTTAGGATCCCCAGCGAGGTTAAAGAAAATGATGATATTAACGCAAAAGCCAAACAACTAACCATAAATATACAGGAGGCAATGAGACAAACACTGACGAAGTGCACACAAGGTGAAAAAGAATACAGAGTATGGTCACCAAGATTACAAAGTCTAAGACGAAAAGTTCGCAAAGCGAGAAGAGTATATCAAAAGAGTTTATTAGCAGAACAAAAGGAAATAAATCTAAATACCTACAGGATGTACAAACAGCAATATAAAGAGGAACTAGAGAGTACCAGAGCAGAAAAATGGGAGGACTATGTAGAAGATATGCTACAGAAAGATACGTGGGGAATGCCTTATAAGATCATTATGGAAAAAATAGCTGCACCGGATGTAATTTCAACAATAGAAAAAGAAGCGGGCGTATATACTTCTACGTGGAAGGAATCCATAAACGTACTACTCCAAAAAATGCTACCGCTAGATAACCCAGATGAGGATGATGAAGAACAGAGACAAAAAAGTAGTGAGTACAAACAGGACTATCAAAATAACGACGTAACATATCCGTATGATGTTACAGAAGTACTAGCCGCGATAGAACAATTAAAACCGCGTAAGGCACCTGGACCCGACAACATACAGTCCGAGATAATACAACATCTAAAGTTCCAAATAGCGCCATATCTTTGCGATCTTCTCAACTTATGTCTGGAAAAAGGGAAGGTACCCTACTGTTGGAAAGAGGCAAACATTGTCATCTTGAAGAAGGGGAAAGACAAGGACCCAAGAAATCCAAAATCTTACCGACCTATCTGTCTACTAAACAATTTGGGGAAAATACAAGAGAAATTATTGCATAAAAGAATAAGTGAATATCGCTCAATGATAGGACAGACAGACAGGCAATACGGCTTCAGAAAAGGAAAATCCACCGAAGATGCCATCAATTCGGCAGTACAAACCATCAGCACAACAATGAAAAATATGTTATAGGCATTTTCGTAGATATCGCAGGAGCGTTTGACAATCTCTGGTGGCCACAATTATTTGAAGTGCTCAGACAAAAAAGATATCCTCGCAGCTTGTATAACTCATTGAAAGATTACTGCAAGGACAGAAGGGTACACATGAGAGGGGTAAATACCATCATAACCCGAGAAATAAACAAAGGATGCCCTCAGGGTTCCGTTCTTGGACCATTATTCTGGGACATTTTAACAGAGCCAATTATAGAAATTTTACAACAATCGACAGACACGTTGAACATTATAGCATACGCGGATGACATCCTAATACTAGTCGCGGCGGATAGCAGAAAAGAATTAGAAGCAAAATCTATCAACGTCCTGGAAATATTAAGGGAATGGTGCAGACAAGCTAAGCTCCAAATAGCGCCTCATAAATCATCGTATATGTTGGTAAAAGGTTCAATGAAAAGAGACCCCATCATTAAGTATAATAATAAAAATATTAAAAGAAACAACATAGTTAAGTATTTGGGCATAAACATTGATGACAAACTAAATTATGATGCACACATCAAGATAGCTTCAACAAAAGCAAATAACACTGTGATGAAACTTTCGGCCCTTACAACCAGAAAATATAAACTGTCACCAACAACAATTAGTAGATACCACATGAGCTTCATAGTAGGTATTACTTCATATGGAGCCTCAGTTTGGGCACATCGTCTCAAAATTAGAAAAAATGTAGATCTAGTGCGGAAATATCAACGAAGATCACTTCTACGTTGTAGTGGAGCAGTGACCACGACAGCCACCATGGCACTATTAGTTATAACAGCAACGTGGCCCCTAGATCTACTAATAAGACTACGAGCAGCAAAGTATTGGCTCAAGCGCGATAGAGGCGATCAAATAGAAAACGTAATAGGAACACCGTGCACCTCCAAGCAACAAATCCGCGAAGCGTTAATACGCGAATGGCAAACAGAATGGGATACCTCAGATGTAAGCAGAAGGACGTACGAAATATTTCCGAGAATAAAAGAAAGGCTCCGTCTACAACTCATCAAGCCAAGGAAAGGAGGAATCCAATACATATCAGGCCATGGACCCTACAGGACGTACCTGAAAAAGATAAACAGGACCAATGATGCTATATGCCCAACTTGCAAAGTAGAGGACACCCCAGAACATGCAGTATTCGAATGCAGAACATTCAGCGAATATTTGGAAGAGGAAAGATACAGCCTATCTGGAAAAAATATTTGGACAATAGTCAGGACAACAGCAGACTTCGAAACTCTTCAAATAGCATCCGAAAAAATATCCGCAAAAGTAATGCAAGACTACTATGACAACAAACAACAACCTCGAACAACTCAACCTAGGAGAGTGGGACCTGCATCTACTCCTCGAAGGTCACAAAGACTTCCCCAACAACCGGCAGAAATCCCACAACATCTACACCATGAACTTGAACAAATTACCGAAGAAGAGGAGCAACCACAACCCCAGATGAACCGAAGGAGACAATTTTGGATTTCCACAGGAAGGATGGAGGCAGCCCAAAGAAGAAGAAGACAACTTTAAAATCCAAAGACAAATTATTGTATCACAAGATTGTATAAACAACTATGATATATAAAAAATGTAAATATTTGAATGTCAAACAGAGTAACTCTGGATAGTTAGCAGCAACATAGTAAAATAATCAAATGTATTTAAAAACTGAGTAAACTTGTAAAATATATATATTATAATTAGGTATAGGAGCTACCACAAGTTGGCAGCATTAGGTAGTAGAAGTAGATATAAGTAATATAGATAATAGGATATATCTGCAAAATTGTATAAAAGAAATAAATAAAGATGTAATAAGTAAAAAGAAAGAAAAATAAGACTGTGGAAACGATGTCCTGGTATAGCTCCTAGGTACCAGGACATAGTAATGCAGATCTTATTTTTTTTTGTTCATTTTTTCTTATTTTTTTATTTTTTTTATTTATTTTTTATTTTTTTATTTTTCTTTTATTTTTTTATTTTTTTTATTTTTTATTTTTTTTAATTTTTTAATTTTTTATTTTTTTTATTTGTTATTTTTTATTTTTTTTATTTTTTTATTTTTTTATTTTTGTTATTTTTTATTTTTTATTTTTTTATTTTTTATATATTTTTATATTTTTTTATTTTTTATTTTTTTATTTTTTTATTTTTTTTGTCAGATTCATGGGGGGCGGGACCCCGAGAGCATTCAACGTAATTAGAAGGTGGAACGCGTAACAGGGCCTTGGCGTAGTGGTGCACTGCCAAGGTTCCTCTAGCTCTCAGGGTGCTCCCACGTCCACGCCGTCCGCCCCGGGCAACGTCACTGTTAATTCAGTGGCGGCTAAGTGGAGCGCACCAAAGATACTATTCGTAGATAGAGACAGAACTATATCCATTCAACACCATAAAGCAAATATGTCGACCCAGAACCCAAGGGTGATGGTGGTCAAGCTGGCGACCCCTGATCCTAATGGAGTTGGCCAGACGAATCTGGCGCAGGAGGTCAACCAGGCGACCTCCAAACAACAAAGCAAGCCAGAAAAGGTGGTCGACTCGGCGACCCCTAAAGCCCAGACCAAGACGGAAAAGGAGGTCAACCTGGCGACCCCTAATCAACAAACCCAAACAGACAAAGTGGTCAACCTGGCGACCCTTAAAACTCAATCCAGACAAAGGTGGTCAACGAGGCGACCCCTAATCCACAAACCCAAACAGACAAAGTGGTCAACCTGGCGACCCTTAAAACTCAATCCAGACAAACAAATGTGGTCAACGAGGCGACCCCTGACGAGCAGCCCAGAAAGGAAAAGTCGGTCAACCAGGCGACCGCCAGAGCTCCAATTTACGAAGCAAGGGTCAACCTGGCGCCCCTGCCGACACCAGCTGCTTCCAGGGTCAACGAGGCGACCCACCAGAATGCCTCAAATGGAAGAGTCAACGGGGCGACCCATGCCTCCAAAACAACATCAAGCGGGGACTCAACCTCTATCTCCGTCACAAGTGAAGCTGCAAGACCTCCACCACCTGTCGTAGGAGAGGAACAAAACCGGACGAGGAACCAGGCGGATCGTGTCATCCCACCCACCCAGGGAACGCAGGCAATCTCCGAAGATGTCGAGTCCATGTCGGAGGAAGAGGACGATATCCCAGGGCCGCCCAATCCAACCCAAAGTGAGAAAGGAGCTACACCAGACATTGGAAATGAACATGAGTTTAACAACTTAATTGTGGAGCTACAAACTATGGTCTCCAAGCAAAAATTCAACGCGGAGAAGAAGTCCCACTACATGTCCATCCTCGGGAAATGCATCAATATATATCAAGAGAAACTGCTGGAGACAGCGGCACTCAGAGCCGAAGTCAAAACTCTTAAGGACACGCTTCCGAGGACAACACCAGCCACTTGCAACAATGTGCAGCCTGACCCTCAAATGCACACCTCGTATGCACAGATGGTCAAGAGACCGGGGAATCGCGCTGAGAGAATACCACCAATGAGACCGGAGCAGCCCAGGAATACAGTTTTCATAAAATCAACAGTGGGCCAATCCACCAAGGACGTCCAAGAGGCTTTCACGAAGACGCTGAAGCCGGGCAGAGACGGAATAAAAATTACAGCCATCCGCTCCACACCTAACTTCCTCATCGTAGATACTGAAAGCCCGGAGGACATGGAACGAATCAAGCAGGATGAAAGCCTCAGGAAGCTGAACCTAGACTTTGAGCTTCCCAAGAAGAGGAAACCACTTCTGATAATCTATGACGTTCTAGTGGGTACCAGTGACGAGGAGTGAGTGACTGTGGTGTTAGTGAGTGAGTGTGTGCTGTTTAAGGGCCCGTCGACAACTTGGTCATTTGGGCCCCAAGTCAATACTAAAACCTAAAAGCTATAAACATTTAGCTAAAAAGGGTAAAACACAATAAAACACTCAACTGTTAAAAGGGCATTAAAAACGATCTAGACATACTTTAAAAACTCTAAAAGTAATAAATATAAAATGCAAGTCAGACTCGCTGATTAAAACCTATTTCTGAAACAAACCGCAGTGCCTTGCCCACGGCCACTGGGTCGTCCCCTAAAATACTAAACAAGTTAGCTCCCAAGCTCAAAGACTGGCGAACGCTGGCGTACTGCGGACAATCGATTAATATATGCCGCACAGTGAGGCGTACTGCACACGGGGCACACACAGGGGCCGGTTCCCCTCTCAAAAGATGGCCATGAGTTGCACGTGTGTGCCCAATTCTCAGCCGGGTGAGTATCACCTCGGCCCGCCGGTTATCCCTGCAGGAAGTTAGCCAGGGTCGTACGCTGTCTTTAATTGCCCGGAGTTGTGTGCCTTGTAAAGCTGTCCAGGAGTGCTGCCAAGCAGAGAGGAGCTGCCGACGGAAAAAACGTTGCACGTCCTGGAATGGCACTGTAGTTGTTAAACTCCGGGGCAAACGGCAAGCAGACTTAGCAGCCGCGTCCGCCTCCTCGTTCCCGCAAATCCCAACATGGCCTGGGGTCCAAGTAAAAACAAAATTGTATCCACGACTGAGCATTTGCGAGATCTGGGCCTGTATTTTTAAAACCAGTGTGTGAGCGGTAGTGTGCTGTTGTAAGGCCTGAAGCGCACTTAGACAGTCAGTGCAGACGATAAAAGAGCCAGGAGCTAACTTGCAAATAAAAAGGAGCAAATAAAAGATGGCATACAGCTCTGCTGAGAAGACCGAAGTGGAGTCCAGAAGTCGAAATTTATGAGCCTCACCGTTAACGAAGAAAGCGCAACCCGTAGCGTTACCCAACTGGGAACCGTCTGTAAAGACCGGAACGTAGTTAGGGTAACGGCCCAGTAATTCGGCAAAAAGTTGTTGGAACGCCGAATGTGGAGTAGCGAGTCTAGGGTTGTTTGAAAGAGTTAGATCGAACCGCGCACGATTGAGCTGCCATGCAGGATAAGGGCAGATGGACGACCTCTCCACGCGAGGCATTCGGAGGCCATGGGAATGTAGGTGATCCCGAAATCTTATTCCCACGGGGCGTGTCCGAGAACCAGGGCGCATATAACGGTGGCCTAAATCTGGACACAGAACTGGTTTAAAAGATGGATGATTGGGATAACTTGCCAACTTCGACACGTATGAGCACAGTAACAGCGAGCGACGAATATGGAGTGGAGGTTCGCCTGAGTCTGCATACAGGCAGTCGACTCGACTAGTGCGGAAAGCTCCTGTGGCAAGGCGGATGCCAGTGTGATGCACAGTGTCTAAAAGGCGAAGTTTAGAGGCGGTCGCTGCGCCATAAATAAAACTGCCATAGTCCAGCTTGGACCGAACCAGAGAGCGGTACAGCCTCAACATTACCATGCGATCGCCCCCCCCAAGATGCTCCAGATAATACCTTGAGCACCCGAAGAGAACGATCGCAAGAGGCTCGAAGGTGACGAATGTGGTGCTCCCAATTGAGTTGTCGGTCCAAGTAGAGGCCCAAGAATTTCAGGTGCGAGACAAATGGCAGGGGTGTGCCGTTCAAATGAATATCAGGAGGCGGGTGAATACCTCGCAGGCGGTGAAAGTGTATACACTGCGTCTTCGAAGCTGAAAAACGGAAGCCGGTTTGAAGCGCCCAAGCTGCTAGCTGGGTAATGGTCAGCTGCAGTTGGCGCTCAATGTGATCTATGTTGGCAGACCTATAATAGATAGCGAAGTCGTCAACATAGAGGGATGATGGAATTCCACTTCTAACGGCACTAGTGATGCCGTTAATCGCTACGGCAAAAAGGGTGACGCTCAAAATCGACCCTTGAGGTACACCGTTCTCCTGTATCCGCTCCCGTGATATCGTGTTTCCTATGCGAACCCGAAAACGGCGAAGTCTTAAAAAATTGCATAAAAACTCGGGTAGATGACCACGCATACCGTAACTATGAAGGTTACGGAGTATGCCGTATCGCCAAGTGGTGTCATAGGCCTTCTCCAGGTCGAGGAACACACCCACGGCGTGCTGTTTCAGTAGAAACGCATCGGAAATATACCCCTCAAGGCGTGTTAGATTATCGACACTTGAGCGATGGCGACGAAAACCGCATTGCAAGTTGGACAGATGGTTATGTTTTTCTAGCCACCAATTTAACCGAGCGTTTACCATTCGCTCGAATGTCTTACAGATGACACTCGTCAGGCAAATGGGGCGGTAGCTAGATGGAAGCGTGCGGTCCTTTCCGGGTCGAGGGATGGGGATGACAATACCCTCTCGCCAGGAGGAAGGGAAAACTCGCTCATGCCAAATGCGGTTATAGATGTTTAACAGGAAACATAGCGCCTCAGATGGAAGATGTAGTAGCATCTGTCGGTGTACGTCATCGGGACCTGGAGAAGAATCCTTTGCTAACGCTAGAGAATGGGCGAGCTCGGCAGCGGTAAACGGTTGGTTGTACGGCTCGGTGCAGTCACTATTAAAATTTAGTTGTACCCGCTCCGCCTTTTCCTTAATAGGCAGGAAGAGAGCGTCATAGCTGGCAGTTTGGCTAGTAGCAGCAAATGTTGTAGCTAGGGCTTCTGCTATGTCCTGCTCGGTGGTGCACATGGAACCGTTGATGGCAAGGCCCGGAATTACCGTCCGGCGATACTTGCCATACATCCGCCGAACAGCTGACCATACCTGTTGAGTAGAGCTGCGCCGGGAAAGCGAAGACACATAGGCTTCCCAAGATGTACGCTTTGCGTTGCGCAGTATAAAGCGTGCCCTAGCGCGAGAACGTTTGAAGGCGACAAAGTTCTCTTCAGTCGGGTGCCGCTGAAAAACGCGCAAAGCACGTTTGCGTGCTTTGACTGCCAAACTACATTCCTCAGTCCACCACGGTACAGGGATACGCCGTGGTGTAGATGAACCTCGAGGAATGCTGGATTCTGCTGCGAGCAGGATCGAGCAAGTAAAATATTCGACCATTTCGTCGATGGTGTCGAAACCGTCATCGATAAGGTTTATCAGGGAATGATTGATTGATTGATTGAGTTGAGGGCGCTCAACTGCAAGGTCATTAGCGCCTCAACAGAAACGATGGTACAAAAGGCAAGGGAACTTACCAATAAAAACGATTGTAAAAGTCATGGAGTAAAACAGCGCGCTAAAAAGTTAAAATCACGGTAACGGTCGCACAGCCTCAAGTGAACAACTCACGAAGCATCACAGAAGCATGGTATATAAAGGAGTGCACTTAGTGCCAGTACTACCCCACCCTCTAGCTAAAATCTAAATATGCAGTGCGAAGGGTATCTGCGATAGGAACTTAAAAACCTTTTGGACAGCTTGGGAGTCATCCGCTAGTACTGCTGCAAGACGGTCCGGCAGGTTCAGGGTGGCACGAAGCGGTCCTAGGGAAGCACACTCCAACAGTATGTGACGGACTGACAGACTGTCCCCACACAACGGGCAAACTGGTGGCGGTACCCGCTTTAAAAGGTACGCGTGTGTAAAAGCGCAGTGTCCAATGCGTAGCCGGGCCAGAATCAGTTCTTCGCGACGAGAAGAACGCTGCGAGGTCCTCCAAGGAGACGGAGTTTCCTTTACCTCTCGCAGTTTGTTGCGACGAAGAGTCAGCCAGTCCTCGTGCCACCGCGAAAGCACTTCTCTCCGAATAACTAGCCTGAAGTCTTCAGAGGTGACGTAAGCAGTACGGATTTGGGGTGCTGTGGTTGCTGCCTTTGCCGCTAAATCCGCCTGCTCGTTGCCAGGCAAGCCAAAGTGCCCAGGAATCCAAGCACAAACAACGCTAACACCAGAGGTGCTGAGAGCGTGAATGGCATCCTGGACACGCTGTACAATTGGATGATAGTTGTACAGCTCATGCAAACACTGTAGAGCACTTAGGGAGTCACTCAGAATGAGGCAGTTACCCAGGTTGCGGCGGCGGACGTGCAATAGAGCCCGGTAGATAGCGTAGAGCTCCGCACTGAAAATGGAAGTGCAACTAGGTAGACCGAAAGTGTACGTGGCGTTTCCGCAGACAAATGCGCTTCCAACACCTTGGGTACTCTTGGAGCCGTCAGTGTAGATTAAAATCCGGTCACCATAGCGGCAAAGAAACTCTAAAAAACCGGAGCGGATAACGGACGCCGGCAGCAGAGATTTCCGAAACTCCAACATCCCAAGATCGACGGTGGAGGACGAACGTAGCCAAGGAGGATAAAGCCTCTCCCCCTTAGGAAAGAAACGAGGCAGTTGGAGAGCATGCTGCCGAAAAAGCTCCCGGAAACGGAAACCAGCAGGCTTGGGGTTATCCGGGCTATGCGTATAACGTTGATCCAGCACTGCGTCGAAAAAGGAGGCGAACGTGGGGTGCGTAGACACACACCTTAGCCCACAACCATAACTCCCTAACAGGACTGTTCGTCTACAGGAAAGAGGAGGTTCTCCTGCTTCGGCATAAAGGCTAACGACCGGGCTAGTTGGGAAGGCACCGGTAGCCAGACGAATGCCCCGGTTATGGACGACGTCCAAGGATTTCAACACAGATGGACGGGCGGATGCGTAAACGACGGAGCCATAATCGATTTTTGATCTTACCAATGTGCGATATAGACGAAGCAAAGTTGTCCGATCCGCTCCCCAGGAAGTGCCACACAGTACCCGCAAGATGTTCAGCGAGCGGACACATCGCGCCTTCAGGTGTAGAATATGCGACGACCAGCTAAGTTTCCTGTCGAACGTCAGGCCCAGAAAGGTGGTCTCATCGGCAAAAGGAAGAATGGTTGGACCGAATCTGAGCAAAGGTGGTAACCGTCTGCGGCGACGCCAGAAGTTCACGCAGAGGGACTTTTCTGTGGAAAAACGGAAGCCGGTTTGGCGGCTCCATGCAAAAATATTGTCCAAACATTGTTGCAGTCTGCGTTCCAAAAAGGGCGTGCGACGGGATGTACAATAGACGGCGAAGTCGTCTACGAAAAGACAGGAAGAAACTCCGGAAGGAATGCATTGTGTGATGGAATTGATGGCGACAGCGAAGAGGGTAACGCTTAAGACCGATCCCTGTGGCACGCCATTCTCTTGAACAAAGAGGTCCGAGTACACCGATCCGACCCTTACACGGAAAACGCGGTCTTTCAGGAAGTCTTGGATGAAAATTGGGAGGCGCCCACGCAGGTTACAGGCGTGCAGGGAGCGAAGAATGCCCGCTCTCCAACATGTATCGTAGGCCTTCTCGAGGTCGAAGAAGATCCCTACGGTTTGGCTGCGCTCAAGAAAACCGTTCAATATTTGCGTCGACAGAGACACGAGATGATCGATAGTCGAACGCCGTCTACGGAAACCACACTGGGTATTGGTCAAGAGGTCGTGAGTTTCTAGCCACCATACCAACCGTCCATTAATCATCCGTTCCATTACCTTGCAAATGCAACTGGTAAGGGAAATGGGACGGTAGCTGGAGGGAAGATAACGGTCCTTGCCAGGCTTCAGTAGGGGTATAACGGTGGCCTCCCGCCACATATCGGGGAAAGTGGTGTCAGCCCATACACGATTGTAGACATGGAGGAGGAAAGCCTTTCCTTCAGGAGAGAGCTGTTGCAACATGCGTATGTGAACGCCATCTGGTCCTGGTGCCGAAGATCGAGAAGATGACAGGACATGGTCTAGCTCCGTCATGGTGAAAAGACGATTGTAATCCTCTAGATTGGCAGAACGAAAGGAGAAGCCTTGGGATTCCACCTGAGCCTTCATGGCAAGGAAGTCGGGCAGATAGTTATCGGAGCTGGACACTTGAGCAAAAGTACGTGCTAGGGTGTTAGCAACATCGAAGCTATCCACGACAGCTCCGGCAGCGGTCTTAAGACCGGCGATTGGCGTGTGGGCCGGTTTCCCGACAACTCGCCGTAACTTATCCCATACCACAGAAGATGAGGTATAATGGGTAAAGGAGGAAACGAACTTTCTCCAGGAGGCGGTTTTACTTTCCTTTATGATCTGCCGAGCCTGGGCACGCATTTTCTTGTAAGTTACCAAGTTGTCCAGTGTTGGGTGATGCTGGAAAATTCTGAGGGCACGTCTGCGGGTGCGGATAGCACGTCGACAGTCATCGTTCCACCAAGGTACAGGCAATCTTCGGGATGGCGCTGACGACCGAGGAATGGAGCGCTCCGCGGCGGAGAGAATGGTCGTCGTAAGATGGTCCACCAGTGCATTCACAGAGTCGGTTTCATTATAAGTGAACACAGCCAACTGAGAGAATAGGTGCCAGTTGGCATGATCGAAGCGCCATCTAGGGATATACGTGGAACTGGTATTAGGCAGCAAAAGATCTAAAGCACAGGGGAAGTGATCGCTACTGTATGGATCAGAAAGGACAGACCATCGGAAGGAAACTGCCAAGGGCGCAGAACAGACAGCCAAATCAAGGTGTGAAAAGCTGTGGTGGGCGTCAGAAAGAAAGGTAGGCGCTCCGGTGTTCAGGACCGTGAGGTTATGGGTATCCAAGAAATCGGCTATTAGTTGGCCTTTCGCGCACGCTCTGCGAGAGCCCCAGAGTTGGTGGTGGGCATTGACGTCTCCAACCAGTAGAAAAGGAGGGGGTAACTGGGAGACTAGATCCTGAATGTCGCTGAGCGAGAGGTCGTCAGACGGAGGCAGATAGATGTTGCAAATGGTGAATTTGATGTAGGGCAGGGTAAGACGGACAGCCACAGACTGAATATCAGACTGTAACGAAACAGGTTCGATGAAGAGATCATTGCGGAGGAGTAGCATAGTGCCACCGTGGGCAGGAACCCCCTCGTCTGGCAAACGGTCACAACGTAGTACAGAGTACCGCCTGATCTGAAAAGAGTCCTGTGGACGGAGTTTCGTTTCCTGAAGACACACCACCATTGGCTCATATTCCTGGAGCAGAAGTTCAAGCTCCGGTCGATGGCTGCGGAGTCCACGTAGATTCCAGTGTAGGATATCCGTGGTTAAATGCACTGGGAGAGATCGCAATTAATTAACGCCACTAGGTCGAGGATAGCGGTGGCCGGATCAACTTGCCCTTTTTCTTAGGTGTTGGGCTAACACCTTTCGCGGGAGGTTCCTCTTGTCTTTTTTTAACAGCTGCCCGAGCAATGGCAGCGGAATCCTCCTGGTCCATATCTTCCTCTTGGGGTGACCCCTTACCTACAGAAAACCGAGGTTCGAGGAGCTCAAAACGGTTGGAACCCGAGAACGGCGAAGATGGGCAATGCCGATCTGAGTCCCTCTCAGAGGATTCTTCGGACGATCCCCGAGAAGACATCCGTGGATCACGAGGAACCTTGGATTGTTTAGGGGTGGAGGGTAATTTTTTCCGGGAACGGCCACCTCGCGTGTCAGATGTATCTGTTTGGACACCTATCGACACACGAGAGGGAGGACTAGAGTACGTTTGCACAACGGCGTCTTGTTTCGGAACAGGCTGTCGAACTGCTGCAGAATAGTTTAGGGTTGTAACAGGGTGTAGCTCATGGTAACGTTTCCGTGCTTCAGGAAATGTCAGGTGTTCTTTCACACGAAGCTCTTGTATGGTCTTTTCTTCCACAAACCGAGGACAATCGCGGGACGTCGATGGGTGCGTACCGCCACAGTTGACATAGGTGGGGTGCTGAGCGCACTGGGAGCCATCGTGAGCGTCGCGGCCGCAGCGGGAGCATACTGGCGAGCCTGTACACCGTTGCTGCGTGTGCCCGAACCTTTGGCAGCGGTAACAACGCATAGGGCTAGGAATATAAGGACGTACTGAGGCGCGTTCGTAACCACACAAGATGAATGTTGGGAGGGTGGTACGTTCGAACGTCAGGAAGACCGTTCGTAATGGAAACGGCTGGTCGTCCTTCTTTCCCATCAACCTGAAAGCTGCAGTCACCCCTTGGTCTGATAGACAGTTCACAATTTCATCTGTAGAGAGACCGTCGAGGCTGGCAGTAGTGACAACTCCGCGACAACTGTTCAGGGTCTTGTGCTTTTCCACCTTAACAGGGTATGAGCCCAACAGACTGGTTTTCAACAATTTCTCGGCCTGGGTATCTTTGGCTATTTCAATTAGCAAGCTGCCGTCCCTACACCGTGTTGCATTTTTCAATGGACCACAGATCTTATCAAGTTCTCTTTGAATATAAAAAGGGCTCAAGTGTGTCATATTCTTACTGTCACTATTTAACCGCATGACATAAAAGCGTGGTGTTGATAAAGGGGAGCGCAGAGGAGCCATGGTTATAGGTCCCCCTTCCGGAACCGTCGGCGTCAGCCTGCCATCCGGGGGATGAAAATGAAAGACACCGAAATCTTCCGGTCTGTGCCGGCCCGAGGTACCCACCTGAGGCCCGATCTCAGAGAATACTTCAGAGGAGTTACCCTCCGACTATCACTACTTACCGGCGTACGACACTTTCACCATAGGCAGGCCCGGCTTTATGCCCCTACCACTGGGATAACCACCAGTGGCTCCCCACTTTAGGCCAAGCAGTCTCAACGGAGCCAGCGTGGATTCAGGGGACTTGTGGTTGTTTACACCGGGCCCCAAGCAGCGGTAACACGTCGACTCTCCTCGTGCACCCCAGCGGCACACGGCCGCTGAGATATTCGAGGAGACCCGGCCCCTTTGGAGCTACGTGGGTGTACGTGGCTATGGAACGGCTCCGCACCTAATGCCGCACAAAAGGGGTAGTGAGGAGGGTCCACTCAACCTTCATGCTTGAGATCTCCGTAGAGCACACAAGTTGAAAGCTGCGCCGAAACCGTGGGACAGGAACCACGGAGACAGGAAAGATCGCTGTTGGTGAGACAGGAGTTTGTAAACCTAAACACTTAAAGCCTAGAATATAACAATAAACCTAGAAGGGCAAGAAACTTAGAGCTAGGGGTGTATAACGTGGCATATCCAAGATGGGGTGGAAGGGTGACAAAGGGGATGATGATTGGCTAGGGTACCCCGGGGTCGCCACACCCGTACTCACAGAACGTGAGCCCCTGGGGGGATCAGGGAATGGAATTTTCCCCAATTAGCTTTGGAAATAATCCAGCGAGGATGTCGAGAAGGTACACATTGGCGGCCAGAAAAATGAATGTTAATGGGGTAATGATCACTGCCAAAGAGGTCTGAAAGTACTGACCACTCAAGTTGTGGTACTAATGACGGACTGCAGAAAGAAAGGTCTAGTACGGAATGTGTACCATAAGCGGATGATAGGAATGTCGGGTCACCAGTATTTAGCAGGAGCAGGTCAGACTTATCGAAGACGTCCACGAGGAGGCATCCACGGGCGTCATCGGTGTCTGATCCCCAGAGCGTGTGCTTGGCATTCAAATCTCCCACAAGGAGTAGTGGTGAGGGGAGCTGAGCCAATAAAGCTTGAAGATCACGCTCTGGAACTATACTGAGCGGCGGCAGGTACATGTTGCAGATGGTAAAACTGATGTTCTCCAGCTGTAGCCGAACGGCCACAGCTTGCAATGGTGTGATGAGAGGAACGTGGGCGGCTGAGATGTTAGGCGCCACTAAGGTAGCAACGCCACCGCTTGCACGCATACCTGCAAGAGAGTCGCTTCTAAATGCAGAAAAGGAGTTAAGGTGTAACGAGTGATTGGGATGTAAGTGGGTTTCCTGGAGACAAATAATTGATGGTGACCGTTGAGAGACTAAGTGTTGTAGGTCTTGAGCACGAGCTCGAAAACCATTGACATTCCACTGGATTATTTCCATAAAGAGTTTTTAGCGGGCCGTTTTAACCTTTTTCTTGACCTTGGCTGATTTGGGCCCTACGACTCGAAAATCGTTAGCCTCCTGTGACTCCACTGATGTTCGGGAGTCAGAACTCCTACGGCTCGTAGAACGAGACCGGGATCTAATAGAAGGCGAGCGACTTCGCGATCTATGTGGTGGCCGGGATCGGTTTTTCGTATTTACTACGGGATGGCTGTTACCCGCTGATGGCTTGGTGGCTGGAGTCTGTACGGCTGAAGCGGAGGCTGTGCTGGTGGGTATACAAACAGTCTGAGACGTGGGTTTAACGGCTAGAAAGTCTGTCTGCGTGGATGCGTGGGCGACAGGGACGTGTTGAACAGCAACGGTGGTATTAGGAGTACGGCGAGCTGCTGATGCATACCCAGTAGTAGTGGTAGCAGGCTTTAGTTGTTCAAAGCGCCGTCGTGCCTCTGGAAAAGTCAGGCGTTCTTTGACACGTAGCTCCTGAATGCTTTTTTCGTCCATGAATCTAGGACACTGTCGCGAGCTGGAGGGATGACTACCGCCACAGTTCACGCAGCAAGGTGTTCGGCTGCAGTTTGGGTCGTCGTGTTTAGCTAGGCCACATTGCTCACAAAGAGCAGGATTGGTGCATGTGACCTTAGTATGTCCGAACCGCTGACATTGGAAACAGCGCATGGGGTTCGGGACATACTGGCGGACACTCGCACGCTCATAGCCGCAATAGATGTACTCCGGTAACTTAGTCCCAGCAAACGTTAGAAATACCGTACGTAGTGGGTACTCCTTGCCATCTTGTTTCCGTGTTAGCCGGTACGCCTGACAAACAAGCTGATCCGAGAGGCAACTTACTATTTCCTCGTTTGCAAGACCGTCTAGGCTGGAGCTGGTGACTACTCCTCGACAGGTGTTAAGTGTTTTGTGTGGGGCTACCCGGATAGGGTAGGAGCCCAACAAAGTCGCCTTTTGTAGTTTTTTGGACTGGTCTGCAGTTGAGGTCTCTAACAGTAAGCTACCGTCTCGGAGACGCGTAGCGTTTTTTACAGGGCCACTGATTTTATCTAATTCACGTTTTATGTAAAATGGACTGACATCCTTAAACGTTTTGCCATCACAAGCCAAGGTCATCAATAAGTAAGGGTCAATGAAGGAGGTTTTGCGCGGAGACATGATGATATAGACCCCCTTCCGGAAGCGTCGGCGTCAGCCTGCCATCCGGGGGTTAAAGAAAAAAGACACCAAATCTTCACGGTCTGTGCCGTCATGGGGACCTCACCCATGACCGATCTCATTTGTACCTCAGAAAAGCTACCCTTCAAAATCCACTGCTTGTCCGTATGGGTAAACCGTTCACCACGCACACCCCGGCTTTATTCCCCTACCACAGGAATAACCGCCTGTGGCTCCCCGCTTTAGGCCGCGCATGCGTGTAATAGGCACACGCGGATTCAGGGGACTTGTGGTTGATTACACCGGGGTTCCGTCAGCGGTAACACGTCCGGTCCGTGATACTAACCCAACGGCAAAACGCGGCCGTCGGGAGATTACCACAGACCGGGCCCTCAAGGAGCTACGTGGGTGTACTTGACGGTGTGGACGGGCTCCGCACCTAAGGCTACACATAGGGGCAGTGCGAAGGGTCCGCTCAACCTTCACTTTTGAGACCTCCGGAGAGCACACATGTCGGAAGCCGCGCTGAAAACCGTGGGACAGAACCACGGAGATAGGAGAGATCCCTGCTGGTGAGACAGGAGTTATAAACCTAAGACCTTAAGTACTAATAATCATAATAAAAAACTAGAAGGGGAAGAAGGTGATGCATACTGATCAGCAGTAGCACAGCGTGGCACAGTTGATGGAGGTGAAGGGGATGAAATGAGGGTGAGTGGCTAGGGACCCCGGGATCGCCAATCCCGTACCTACCGTAGTAGGTCCCTGGGGAAAATTACCAGAGCCTCTTCTGCCAGTTTTCGGGGTTACTGATGGGCCTTCTCGGCAGCCGTAGCGGTCGTGGGGTACACCAAGTCCCCACCGTACATCACCCCATCAGTCAGTCCCCTACTTCCTGTTGCCCACCCCTCGGGACGAGGACCGCAGAGGTTGGATTTTGAGGGGCAGTGTGGTGTTTAAGGGCCCGTCGACAACAAGGTCATTTGGGCCCCAAGTCAACACTAAAAACCTAAAAACTATAAAAATTCAGTTAAAAAGGTAAAATACAATAAAAACACTCAAATGTTAAGAAGACATTAAAAACGATGTAAAGACTAATAATTTAAAACCTCTAAAAGCAATAAATATAAAACACAAGTCACACTTGTTTATTAAAACCTGTTTCATAAACAAACCGCAGTGCTTTGTCCACCGGCACCGGGTCGTTACCTAAAACACCGTGCAAGTTAGTCCCCAAGCCCAAAGACTAGCGAACGCGGGCGTACTGCGGGCAATCAAGCAATACGTGTCGCACCGTGAGGCGTACTGAACACGAGGCACACACAGGGGCCGGTTCCCCTCTTAGAAGATGGCCATGAGTCAATCGTGTGTGCCCAATTCTCAGCCGGGTGAGTATCACCTCGGCCCACCGGTTATCCCTGCAGGAAGTTGGCCAGGGTTGTACGCTCTCCTTTATAGCCCGGAGTTGTGTGCCTTGTAAAGCTGTCCAGGATTGCTGCCAAGCAGATAGAAGCTGGCGACGGAAAAAACGTTGCACATCCTGGAATGGCACCGTAGTTGTTAAATTCTGGGGCAAACGGCAAGCGGACATAGCAGCCGCGTCCGCCTCCTCGTTCCCGGAAATGCCCACAGGGCCTGGGGTCCAAGTAAAAAAAATAGTATCCTCGACCGAGCATTTGCGAGATCTGAGCCTGTATTTTTAAAACAAGGGAGTGGGCGGTAGTGTGCTGTTGCAAGGCCTGAAGAGCACATAGACAGTCGGTGCAAACAATAAAAGGGCCAGGGGCTAACTTGCAAATAAAAAGGAGCAAATAGTAGATGGCATACAGCTCTGCTGAGAAGACCGAAGTGGAGTGCAGAAGTCGAAATTTATGAGCCTCACCATTAATGAAGAACGCGCAACCCGTAGCGCTACCTGAGAACCGTCTGTAAAGACCGGGACATAGTAAGGGTAACGGCCCAGTAGTTCGGCAAAAAGTTGTTGCAACACCGAATGTGGGGTAGCGAGTCTAGTGTTGCTTGAAAGTGTTAGATCTAACTGCGCACGATTGAGCTGCCATGCAGGATAAGGGCAGATGGACGACCTCTCTACGCGAGGCATTCAGAGCCCATGGGAATGTAGGAGATCCCGAAATCTTATTCCCATGGGCGTGTCCGAGAACCAGGGCGCATATAACGGTGGACTAAATCTGGACACAGAACTGGTTTAAAACAAGGATGATTGGGATAACTTGTCAACTTCGAAACGTATGAGCACAGTAACAGCGAGCGACGAATATGGAGTGGAGGTTCGCCTGAGTCTGTATACAGGCAGTCGACTCGACTGGTGCGGAAAGCTCCTGTGGCAAGGCGGATGCCAGTATGATGCACGGTGTCTAAAAGGCGAAGTTTAGAGGCGGTCGCTGCGCCATAAATAAAACTGCCATAGTCCAGCTTGGACCGAACCAGAGAGCGGTACAGCCTCAACATTACCGTGCGATCGCCCCCCCCAAGATGCTCCAGATAATACCTTCAGCAACCGAAGAGTACGATCGCAAGAGGCTCGAAGGTGACGAATGTGGTGTTCCCAATTGAGTTGTCGGTCCAAGTAGAGGCCCAAGAACTTCAGGTGCGAGACAAATGGCAGGGGTGTGCCGTTCAAATGAATATCAGGAGGCGGGTGAATACCTCGTAGGCGGTGAAAGTGGATACACTGCCTCTTCGCAGCTGAAAAACGGAAGCCGGTTTGAAGCGCCCAAGCTGCTAGCTGGGTCATTGTCAGCTGCAGTTGGCGCTCAATGTGATCTACGTTGGCAGACCTATAATAGACTGCGAAGTCGTCAACATAGAGGGATGATGGAATTCCACTTCGAACGGCACTAGTGATGTCGTTAATCGCTACGGCAAAAAGGGTGACGCTCAAAATTGACCCTTGAGGTACGCCGTTCTTCTGTATCCGCTCCCGTGATCTCGTGTTTCCTATGCGAACCCGAAAACGGCGAAGTTTTAAAAAGTTGCATAGGAATTCGGGTAGATGACCACGCATACCGTAACCATGTAGGTTACGGAGTATGCCGTACCGCCAGGTGGTGTCGTAAGCCTTCTTCAGGTCGACGAACACGCACACGGCGTGCTGTTTCAGTAGAAAGGCATCGGAAAAATACCCCTCATGGCGTGTTAGATTATCGACACTTGAGCGATGGCGACGAAAACCGCATTGCAAGTTGGACAGATGGTTATGTTTTTCTAGCCACCAATTTAACCGAGCGTTTATCATTCGCTCCAACGTGTTACAGATGACACTCGTTAGGCAAATGGGGCGGTAGCTAGATGGTAGCGTGCGGTCCTTTCCGGGTCGAGGGATGGGGATGACAATACCCTCTCGCCAGGAGGAAGGGAAAACCCGCTCATGCCAAATGCTGTTATAGATGTTTAAAAGGAAACATCGCGCCTCAGATGGAAGATGTAGCAGCATCCAGCGAGGATGTCCAGAAGGAACACATTGGCGGCCAGCAAAATGAATGTCAATGGGGTAATGATCACTGCCAAAGAGGTCGGATGGATAATATGGTTTAAGGGCGCTCAACTACAAGGGGTGTGATGATGATGATGTGTATACGGGCGCTCAACTACGGCGGGCATCAGCGCCCTTTAAAAAAACAAGCCAACAAGTCATGGCAAAAGCCAGATATAAAAATTTCCAAAAATATATTATATATAAATCTATTAAAACTGCACACACATATATACTAAAAGAAAAAAAGGAAAGAAAAAAAATACTTGAGATTAAATTCCAAAATCCACAGCTGAAACAAACGCTAAAACTTTGCCCACCGCCGTTTCGTCATCCGCGAGGATATCCGCCAAGCTGGCCGGCAGCTGGAGAGACCTGCGGAGACGTGCCAAGCTAGAACAATCTAAGAGCAAGTGACGGACAGTCAGGTCAGCACTGCACAATGGGCAAACGGGAACCGGGGTCCTATTCAATAAAAAGCTGTGGCTAAAATAACAATGCCCGATGCGCAACCGAGCCAAAGTCACCTCCTCGCGACAAGATGACCGACAGGAGGTAACCCAGGGAATCGGAACTTCCTTAATAGATCTAAGTTTATTATTGCGGAGAGCGGACCACTCTTCCTGCCAGCAGGTTTGCACAGCTCTCCGTAATACGGCCGTAAAATCTTCCGATGTCACACATGCTACTCGAACCCTGGGCTTCATGGTAGCCGTCTTGGCTGCCGAATCCGCCATTTCATTCCCCTGCAGGCCTACGTGACCAGGAATCCAAGCACACACCACGCTTACGCCAGAAAGGTGTAAAACGTGGAGGGCATCCTGTATCCGCTGCACAATAGGGTGGTAGTTGTACAGCTGCCGTAGGCTTTGAAGTGCACTGAGGGAATCACTCAGGATTAAGCAGCTCCCCAACTTTCGTCGACGTACATGTAAAATGGCCCGGTATATTGCACAGAGCTCTGCGGTAAAAATTGAAGTGCTAGTGTGGAATCCGAATGTATAGGGTTCGGTTCCACACAAGTAAGCACAACCAACACCATCTAAATTCTTGGACCCGTCCGTGTAAATTTTTGCATGGTCCTGATATCGCGATAAAAATTCTAAAAAACATGTGCGGATACTAGACATAGGCATTGTAGATTTATCGTGTGTGGTCATGCCCAGATCAACGTGGGACATTCTGCACAACCAAGGAGGGTATGTCCTCTCGCCCCTAGGATACATCTTGGGCATTTCAGTATTAAGATATCTAGGGAGCTCCCGGAAACGAAAACCACGTGGCTTTGGCTTTATAGAAGTGTTCCTATAACGCACGTCCATGAAGGTGTTAAAGAACGGCGTAAACGTTGGATGTGTGGGCATGCACTTAAGTCCACAGCCATAATTTGCTAATAGCATGTTGCGCCTGTACTGCAGAGGAGGTTCTGCAGACTCAGCATACAGGCTTATGACTCGGCTCGTTGGAAATGCCCCAACTGTTATACGTATGCCACAATTATGGACTGTGTCTAATCTCTTCAGCACTGATGATTGTGCTGAGCCATAAACGATACTACCATAATCTAATTTGGAACGAATGGCTGTGCGATACAGTCGCAATAACACTGTACGATCCGCTCCCCACGATTTTCCACTTAGTACCCGCAAGATATTTAAAGATCGGTCACATCGTGCTTTCAGTTGTGCTATATGCGACGACCAACTAAGTTTTCTATCAAATATTAATCCAAGGAACCTCTTCTCATCTGCAAATGGTAGTAGATCAGCGCCTAGCCGGAGCCTTGGAGGTAGTCGTCTCCGCTGACGCCAGAAGTTAACACAGATGGTTTTCTCAGCAGAGAGTTCTTTAAACTCCAAACCTTAAGGTTGTCCAAGGTGGTCTGGAGACGGCGCTCTATAAACGATGTGCGCTGAGATGTGCAGTAGACGGCAAAGTCGTCTACAAATAGGCATGACGAGACCCCCGGAGGTACACATTTCGAGACAGAATTAATCGCAATAGCAAACAATGTAACACTTAGCACCGATCCCTGTGGTACACCGTTCTCTTGAACGAAAAGGTTCGAAAGAACCGAGCCAACCCTTACTCGGAAAACGCGGTCCTTCAAGAATTCCTGAAGGAAGAGTGGTAGGCGTCCACGTATATTCCAGGCGTGCAGAGTACGCAGCAACCCTGCACGCCAACACGTATCATAAGCCTTTTCGAGGTCAAAAAATATTCCGACTGTTTGACAGTTTTTAAGAAATCCATTCATAATCTGTGTCGACATGGACACAAGATGATCCACTGTTGAACGGCGTCGTCGAAAACAGCACTGGATATTATTCAGTAGGTTGTGCGTTTCCAGCCACCATATCAAACGCCCATTTATCATGCGTTCCATCACCTTGCAGCGGCAACTGGTGAGGGATGATGTGATGATGATGATGTGTATACGGGCGCTCAACTACGGCGGTCATCAGTGCCCTTTAAAGAACAAGTCAACAAGTCATGGCAAAAGCCAGATATAAAAAATTTCTAAAAATATATTATATATATAAATTTATTAAAACTGCACACATATATACTAAAAAAAGAAGAGAAAAGAAAAGAAAGATACTTGAGATTAAATTCCTGCAACCCGCAAGATATTTAAAGAACGGTCACATCGTGCTTTCAGTTGTGCTATATGCGATGACCAACTAAGTTTTCTATCAAATATCAATCCAAGGAACCTCGTCTCATCGGCAAACGGTAGTAGATCAGCGCCTAGCCGGAGCCTTGGAGGTAGTCGACTCTGCTGACGCCAGAAGTTCACACAGATGGTTTTCTCAGCAGAAAATCGGTAGCCGTTCTGTAAACTCCAAACCTTAAGGTTGTCCAAGGTGGTTTGAAGACGGCGCTCTATAAACGAAGTGCGCTGAGATGTACAATAGACGGCAAAGTCATCTACGAATAGGCATGACGAGACCCCCGGAGGTACACATTTCGAGATAGAATTAATCGCAATAGCAAACAATGTAACACTTAGCACCGATCCCTGTGGTACACCGTTCTCTTGAACGAAAAGGTTCGAAAGAACCGAGCCAACCCTTACTCGGAATACGCGGTCTTTCAAGAATTCCTGAAGGAAGAGTGGTAGGCGTCCACGTGTATTCCAGGTGTGCAGAGTACGTAGCAAACCTGCACGCCAACACGTATCATAAGCCTTTTCGAGGTCAAAAAATATTCCGACTGTTTGACAATTTTTAAGAAAGCCGTTCATAATCTGTGTCGACATGGACACAAGATGATCCACTGTTGAACGGCGTCGTCGAAAACCGCACTGGATGTTATTCAGTAGGTTGTGCGTTTCCAGCCACCATACCAACCGCCCAGTTCCATCACCTTGCAGACGCAACTGGTGAGGGAAATAGGACGGTAGCTAGAAGGGAGGTGACGGTCCTTGCCAGCTTTCAAGATAGGTATAATGGTGGCTTCTCGCCATTTGTCCGGAAACGTGGCATCAACCCAAACACGGTTATAGACCTCGAGCAGGAATGCCTTACCTTCAGGTGAGAGATGTTGTAACATTTGAACGTGGATTCCGTCCGGTCCTGGCGCTGTCAGTCGCGATGATGAAAGAGCGTGTTCTAACTCCGCCAAGGTGAAGAGGCGGTTATATTCTTCAAGGTTTCTGGAACTAAACACGAAACTTTGAGATTCCACCTGAGTCTTAATTGAGATAAACTCAAGCCACGACAAACGGATCAACAACAACTCCTGCAGGTGTTTTCAGACCAGAGATTGGCAAGTGGGTTGATTTTCCGGCCACGCGCCTTAACCTATCCCATACAACAGATGATGGTGTCCATCTGTTAAAAGATGAGACAAAGTTGTTCCATGAGATCTTTTTGCTATCCTTAATTATTTGCCTAGACTGTGCACGCGCTTTCTTGTACTCAATTAGATTACATAGGGTAGGGTGTCGTTGAAATACCCGTAGAGCACGTCTACGAGCACGAATAGCATTCCGGCAGTCGTTGTTCCACCACGGGACAGGAAGTCGACCAGGTTGGGTGGCCGAACGTGGAATCGACTCTTCTGCAGCGGAAAGAATTGTCTCTGTGAGATGATCGACTAGATCATTCACAGAATCGTGCTCATTGAAATCAAAGACAGCCAACTGGGTGTAAAGGTTCCAGTTGGCACGATCAAAGCGCCATCTAGGGATACGTGAGGTAGACACATCGTGTGCTAAAAGACTAAGAACACATGGGAAGTGGTCGCTCGAGTGTAAATCAGAGATTATATTCCACTGTAATGAAACTGCTAACTGGGATGAACATACTGCCAAATCGATGTGCGAATAGGTGTTATAGGCGTCTGAAAGGAACGTTGGCTCTCTGGAATTCAGGAGAACCAAGTTATTGCTCTCCAAGAATTTTGCAATGAGGTGGCCTCTCGAACATGCCCGAGTTGAGCCCCATAGTGGGTGATGGGCATTAAAGTCTCCAACTATTATAAATGGTGTTGAAAGTTGGGAAACCAGATCTTCAAGGTCAGATAGCGAGAGGTCATCTGATGGCGAGAGATATACATTGCAAATGCAAAATTCGATTGATGGCAGCTTAATCCTTACAGCTACAGATTGTATGTCAGATTGCAGCTGAATCGGGTCTACAAATATGTCATCCCTGAGGAGCATCATAGTGCCCCCGTGAGCAGGAATGCCGTCTTCTATGTCAATATCACACCGCAGTGGTGTGTAGCGTCGGATTTTAAACTTGTCTTGCGGTCGTAGCTTAGTCTCTTGTAAGCATACCACCAAGGGGTTATGCTTACTGAGCAAAAGTTCCAGCTCTGGTCGATGTGTTCTTAAACCCCGCATGTTCCATTGAAGGATAGCCATTGGAACTATGGAGATAGGTTTAAAAATCGGTCTACATTAAGACGACTTTAACGGTGGCCGAATCAGCTTACCCTTTTTCTTCGGTGTAGGGCTAACACCTGTTTCCTTTTCGTCGGGTTTGTCCTGGCGCTTTTTCATTGCCATTCTAGCAGTGTGGTCCGTGTCTTCCTGGTCCATTTCTTCCACGGATGAGGCCCCTTTCCCTATAGAAAACTTAGGTTCGAGAACCTCAAACCGGTTGGACACAGAGATCGACGATGATGATAGTTGTCGTTCCGTTTCTTCGCCAGAAGACCCCTCAGAAGATGAACTTCTAGATGCCCTAGGGCTTTTTTTCTTGCCGGTGCCTTTGTTAGTGACCTTGAGGAAGTCTGATTTTGTGTAAGTGGTCTTAAACTTTTTGGGCGGTGCATCGTACACTATAACAGGCTTGACGGTCGATGAGGTTGACGGCTTAGGTGAGGACGGTGCGGACTTCTCCCTCGGCGATTGAGGTGAGAGAGGAGCCGGCTTGGATGTCTTGGTAGTCTTTTGTGCAGGTGTGGCGGTAAGGACTTTATCGGTTATAGTAGCCTCACAATTGCTGGTCTGAATAGCGACTTCTTTCCTCGGTGCCACCTTAGCAGCTATGGAGCTGTAAGTAGCAGATCTTTGGACCGAGGGTTGCCGAGTACGTAGGAGTTTACGGGCATCCGAGAAGGATAACTTCTCCGTTACTCGGATCGCCTGTATCTCCTTTTCCTCTAGGAAACGTGGGCACTCTCTGTGGCTGGATGGATGTTCACCAGCACAGTTGACACATTTTACCGGGGATGTGCAGGCATCCTCGTGTTTAGGCTGACCACACTCAACATATGTTGTCACACCCTTACAAAATTCACTTGTATGACCGAAGTGTTGACATTTGAAACATCTGAGGGGGCTGGGTATATATGGCCTAACCTCCATGGTCTCATACCCTGCCCTAAGCCTTTGCGGGAGGTCTACCCGATCAAAGGTCAGGAACAGGGTACGGGTAGGCACCCACTCCCCTCGTTCTCTGCGTTGTACTCGGTATACAGCGGTGACACCCTGGTCTTGTAGGTTCTCCTTGATTTCCTCATTTGACATCCCGTCCAACGCACGAGTGGTGACGACCCCGCGGGAAGAGTTCAGGGTCTTGTGCACCGCAATTGTGACGGGATAGCTGCCCAATAACGTGGCTTTTAATAACGTTGCTGCCTGGGAAAACGAGTGCGCTTCCACAAGGAGCGTGCCGTTTCTGGAGCGAGTACAGGACTTGACTGGACCGGAAATTTTATCTAAGCCCTTCTGGATGATAAACGGGTTCACTGTCAAAAAGTTCTTGCCTTCCTCCTTTCTTGTTACAACTAAGTAGCGAGGACCACTAGACTCCACTACTTCTTTTCCATCTTTCTTAAATAATTTATTATTGTTGTTGTTAGTTTTGGCCATAAAAAATGGGCTAGGTTTCATCCCCCAGTGCTCCCCACCCACCACGGAGCCCAACAAGGGGTCATCCCACTGGGATGACAGGGCTACACAGGGGATATAGCGAGCTCGCCGTCCCACTCACCCTGGAGGTCGGTACAATACCTAGTCCTGGCCGATTGATTAGGGGTGGGTTAGTCCCTAACCTCCCGTTTAGGCGAAGCAGAAGCCAAAGTAGTGTATTAGTAATGCGTACCCTCCCCGAATTCAGAAAAATACTGTTACGACCTCAGATACGCATCCCTCAACCACCAGGACGAACCTTTCCACCGACACGGGTCTCCACGCACGGCCTACACGTGGGTGGGCCTGTTGACCGTCTCCCTCAGCCACGAAGAGGAGCCCACACGAGGGAGACTGTTGGCTCGGGACCCCGGGTTCGCCAAACCCGTACCTACCGAAGTAGGCCCCTGGGGGGTGTGGAGTCCAGAAGGCGAAATTTATGAGCCTCACCGTTAATGAAGAATGCGCAACCCGTAGCACTACCTAACTGAGATCCGTCTGTAAAGACCGGAACATAGTTAGGGTAACGGCCCAGCAATTCGGCAAAAAGTTGTTGGAACACCGAATGTGGAGTAGCGAGTCTAGGGTTGCTTGAAAGGGCGAGATCGAATACCGCACGATCGAGCTGCCATGCAGGATAAGGGCAGATGGACGACCTCTCCACGCGAAGCATTCGGAGGCCATGGGTGAGTGAGTGAGTGGGGTTTAAGGGCCCGTCGACAACAAGGTCATTTGGGCCCCAAGTCAACTCTAAAAACCTAAAAACTATAAAAATTCAGTTAAAAAGGTAAAAGTCAATAAAAACACTCAACTGTTAAAAAGGACATAAAAAACCATCTAAAGCCTAATAATTTAAAATCTCTAAAATAAATATAAAATGCAAGTTAGACTTGTTTATTAAAACCAATTTTAAAAACAAACCGCATTGCCTTCTCCACGGCCACTGGGTCGTCACCTAAAACACCGGGCAAGTTAGCTCCCAGGCATAAAGACTGGCGAACGCGGGCATACTGCGGACAGTCCAGTAATATATGCCGCACAGTGAGGCGTACGGCACACGGAGCACACACTGGGGCCGGTTCCCCTCTTAATAAATGACCATGGGTCGCTCGCGTGTGCCCAATTCTCAGCCGGGTGAGTATCACCTCGGCTCGCCGGTTATCCCTGCAGGAAGTTAGCCAGGGTTGTACGCTCTCCTTTATTGGCCGGAGTTGTGTGCCTTCAAAAGCTGTCCAGGAGTGCTGCCAAGCAGAGAGGAATTGGCGACGGAAAAAACGTTGCACATCTTGGGATGGCACAGTAGTTGTTAAACTCCGGGGCAAACGGCAAGCGGACTATGCAGCCGCGTCCGCCTCCTCGTTTCCGGAAATCCCCACATGGCCTGGGCTCCAAGTAAAAACAAAATTCTACCCGCGACCGAGCATTTGCGAGATCTGGGCCTGTATTTTTAAAACGAGGTTGTGAGCGGCAGTGTGCTGTTGCAAGGCCTGAAGAGCACTCAGAGAATCAGTGCAGACAATAAAAGAGCCAGGAGCTAACTTGCAAATAAAAAGGAGCAAATAGAAGATGGCATACAGTTCTGCTGAAAAAACTGAAGTGGAGTCCAGAATTCGAAATTTGTGAGCCTCACCGTTAACGAAGAACGCGCAACCCGTAGCGTTACCTAACTGAGAACCGTCTGTAAAGACCGGAACATAGTTAGGATAACGGCCCAGTAATTCGGAAAGAGGTTGTTGGAACACCGAATGTGGAGTAGCGAGTCTAGAGCTGTTTGAAAGAGCGAGATCGAACCGCGCACGATTGAGCTGCCATGCTGGATAGGGGCAGATGGACGACCTCTCCACGCGAGGCATTCGGAGGCCCTGAGATTGTAGGAGATCCCGAAATCTTATTCCCACGGGGCGTGTCCGAGAACCAGGGAGCATATAACGGTGGACTAAATCTGGACACAGAACTGGTTTGAAACAAGGATGATTGGGGTAGCTTGCCAACTTCGAGCCGTACGAGCAGAGTAACAGCGAGCGACGAATATGGAGTGGAGGTTCGCCTGAGTCTGCATACAGGCAGTCTACTCGACTGGTGCGGAAAGCTCCTGTGGCAAGGCGGATACCAGTGTGATGCACGGTGTCTAAAAGGCGAAGTTTAGAGGCGGTCGCTGCGCCATAAATAAAACTGCCATAGTCCAGCTTGGACCGAACCAGAGAGCAGTACCACCTCAACATTACCGTGCGATCGCCCCTCCCAAGATGCTCCAGATAATACCTTGAGCACCCGAAGAGAACGATCGCAAGAGGCTCGAAGGTGACGAATGTGGTGCTCCCAATTGAGTTGTCGGTCCAAGTAGAGGCCCAAGAACTTCAGGTGTGAGACAAATGGCAGGGGTGTGCCGTTCAAATAAAGATCAGGAGGCGGGTGAATACCTCGTAGGCGGTGAAAGTGAATACACTGCGTCTTCGCAGCTGAAAAACGGAAGCCGGTTTGAAGCGCCCAACCTGCTAGGTGGGTAATGGTCAGCTGCAGTTGGCGCTCAATGTGATCTATGTTGGCAGACCTATAATAGACTGCGAAGTCGTCAACATAGAGGGATGATGGAATTCCACTTCGAACGGCACTAGTGATTCCGTTAATCGCTACGGCAAAAAGGGTGACGCTCAAAATTGACCCTTGAAGTACGCCGTTCTCCTGTATCCGCTCCCGTGATATCGTGTTTCCTATGCGAACCGGAAAACGGCGAAATTTTAAAAAGTTGCATAGGAATTCGGGTAGATGACCACGCACGCCGTAACCATGTAGGTTACGGAGTATGCCGTACCGCCAGTTGGTGTCATAAGCCTTCTCCAGGTCGAGGAACACGCCCACGGCGTGCTGTTTCAGTAGAAACGCATACGAAATATACCCCTCAAGACGTGTTAGATTATCGACACTTGAGCGATGGCGACGAAAACCGCATTGCAAGTTGTACAGATGGTTATGTTTTTCTAGCCACCAATTTAACCGAGCGTTTATCATCCGCTCGAAGGTCTTACATTGATTGATTGGGTTGAGTTGAGGGTGCTCAACTGCAAGGTCATTAGCGCCTCAACAGAAACGATGGTACAAAAGGCAGGGGGACTTACCAATAAAAACGATTGTAAAAGTCAGGGAGTAAAACAGCGCGCTAAAAGGTTAAAATCACGGTAATGGTCGTACAGCCTCAAGTGAACAACTCACGGAGCATCACAGAAGCATGGTATATACTAGCACTTAGTGCTAGTACTACCCCACCCTATAGCTAAGATCTAAATATGCAGTGCGAAGGGTATCTGCGATAGGATTTTAAAAACCTTTTCGACAGCTTGGGAGTCATCCGCTAGGACTGCTGCAAGACGGTCCGGCAGCTTCAGGGTGGCACGAAGGGGTCCTAGGGAAGCACACTCCAACAGTATGTGACGGACTGACAGACTGTCCCCACACAACGCGCAAACTGGTGGCGGTACCCGCTTTAAAAGGTACGCGTGTGTAAAAGCGCAGTGTCCAATGCGTAGCCGGGCCAGAATCACTTCTTCGCGACGAGAAGAACCCTGCGAGGTCCTCCAAGGAGACGGAGTTTCCTTCACCTCTCGCAGTTTGTTACAACGAAGAGTCAGCCAGTCCTCGTGCCACCGCGAAATCACTTCTCTCCGAATAACTAGCCTGAAGTCCTCAGAGGTGACGTAAGCAGTACGGATTTGGGGTGCTGTGGTTGCTGCCTTTGCCGCCAAATCCGCCTGCTCGTTGCCAGGCAAGCCAACGTGCCCAGGAATCCAAGCACAAACAACGCTAACGCCAGAGGTGCTGAGAGCGTGAATGGCATCCTGGACACGCTGTACAATTGGATGATAGTTGTACAGCTCATGCAAACACTGTAGGGCACTTAGGGAGTCACTCAGAATCAGGCAGTTACCCAGGTTGCGGCGGCGGACGTGCAATAGGGCCCGGTAGATAGCATAGAGCTCCGCACTGAAAACGGAAGTGCAACTAGGTAGACCGAAGGTGTACGTGGCATTTCCGCACACAAATGCGCTGCCAACACCTTGGGCACCCTTGGAGCGTCAGTGTAGATTAAAATCCGGTCACCATAGCGGGAAAGAAACTCTAAAAAACCGGAGCGGATAACGGACGCCGGCAGCAGAGATTTCCGAAACTCCAACAACCCAAGATCGACGGCAGAGGACGAACGGAGCCAAGGAGGATAAAGCCTCTCCCCCTTAGGAAAGAAATGAGGCAGTTGGAGAGCATGCTGCCGCAGAAACTCCCGGAAACGAAAACTAGCAGGCTTGGGGCTCTCCGGGCTCTGCGCATAACGTTGATACAGCATTGAGTCGAAAAAGGAAGCGAACGTGGGGTGCGTAGGCACACACCTTAGCCCACAGCCGTAACTCCCTAGCAGGACTGTTCGTCTACAGGAAAGAGGAGGTTCTCCTGCTTCGGCATAAAGGCTAACGAACGGGCTAGTTGGAAAGGCACCGGTAGCCAGACGAATGCCCCGGTTATGGACGAGGTCCAAGGATTTCAACACAGATGGACGGGCGGATGCGTAAACGACGGAGCCATAATCCATTTTGGATCTTACCAATGTGCGATATAGACGAAGCAAAGTTGTCCGATCCGCTCCCCAGGAAGTGCCACACAGTACCCGTAAGATGTTCAGCGAGCGGACACATCCCGCCTTCAGGTGTAGAATATGCGACGACCAGCTAAGTTTCCTGTCGAACGTCAGGCCCAGAAAGGTGGTCTCATCGGCAAAAGGAAGAATGGTTGGGCCGAATAGGAGCAAAGGTAGTAATCGTCTGCGGCGATGATGATGATGATGTGTATAGTGGCGCTCACCTACGGCGGTCATCAGCGCCCTTTAAAAAAACAAGTCATGGCAAAAGCCAGATATAAAAATTTCTAAAAATATATATTATTATCTATAAACCTATTAAAACTCCACACACACACACACACACACACACACACACACACACACACACACACACACACACACACACACACACACACACACACATATATATATATATATATATATATATCTATATATATATATATACACTAAAAACAAACAGAAAAAGATACTTCGAGGTTAAATTCTAAAATCCACAGCTGAAACAAACGCTAAAACTTTGCCCACCGCGGTTTCGTCATCCGCGAGGATCTCCGCCAAGCTGGCCGGCAGCTGGAGAGAACTGCGGAGACGTGCCAAGCTAAAACAATCTAAAAACATGTGACGGACAGTCAGGTCAGCACTGCGCAGTGGGCAAACGGGAACGGGAGTCTTATTCAATAAAAAGCTGTGGCTAAAATAACAATGCCCAATGCGCAACCGAGCCAAAATCACCTCCTCGCGCCGAGATGACCGACAGGAGGTAACCCAGGGAATCGAAAGTTCCTTGATTGATCTAAGTTTATTATTGCGGAGAGCGGACCCCTCTTCCTGCCAGCAGGTTTGCACAGCTCTCCGCAATACGGCCCTAAAATCTTCCGATGTCACACATGGTAGAAAAAACCTGGGCTTCATGGTAGCCGTCTTGGCTGCCGAGTCCGCCATTTCATTCCCCCGCAAGCCTACGTGACCAGGAATCCATGCACACCACGCTAACGCCAGAAGCGTGTAAAACGTGGAGGGCATCCTGTATCCGCTGCACAATAGGGTGGTAGTTGTACAGCTGCCGTAGGCTTTGAAGTGCACTGAGGGAATCACTCAGGATTAAGCAGTTCCCCAACTTTCGTCGACGTACGTGTAAAATGGCCCGGTATATTGCATAGAGCTCTGCGGTAAAAATGGAAGTGCTAGTGTGGAATCCGAATGTATAGGGTTCGGTTCCACACACGTAAGCACATCCAACGCCATCTGAATTCTTGGACCCGTCGGTGTAAATTTGAACATGGTCCTGAAATCAAGATAAAAATTCCAAAAAGCATGTGCGGATACTAGACATAGACATGGTAGATTTATCAGGTGTGGTCATGCCCAAATCAACGTGGGGCGCTCTGCACAACCAAGGAGGGTATGTCCTCTCCCCCCTAGGATACATCTTGGGCATTTCAGTATTAAGATGTCTAAGGAGCTCCCGGAAACGAAAACCAGGTGGCTTTGGTTTAATAGAAGTGTTCCTATAACGCACGTCCATGAAGGTGTTAAAGAACGGCGTAAACGTTGGATGTGTGGGCATGCAATTAAGTCCACAGCCATAATTTGCTAATAGCATGTCGCGCCTGTACTGCAGAGGAGGTTCTGCAGACTCAGACTCAGCATACAGGCTTATAACTTATGCCCCAACTGCTATACGTATGCCACAATTATGGACTGTGTCTAATCTCTTCAGCACAGATGGTCGTACTGAGCCATAAACGATACTACCATAATCTAATTTGGAGCGGATGAGTGTGCGATACAGTCGCAATAACACTGCACGATCCGCTCCCCACGATTTTCCACTCAGTACCCGCAAGATATTTAAAGATCGGTCACATCGTGCTTTCAGTTGTGCTATATGCGACGACCAACTAAGTTTTCTATCAAATATCAATCCAAGGAACCTCGTCTCATCTGCAAAAGGTATTAGATCAGCGCCTAGCCGGAGCCTTGGAGGTAGTCGACTATGCTGACGCCAGAAGTTCACACAGATGGTTTTATCAGCAGAGAATCGGAAGCCGCTCTTTAAACTCCAAACCTTAAGGCTGTCCATGGTGGTCTGAAGACGGCGCTCTATTATCGAAGTGCGCTGAGATGTATAGTAGACGGCAAAGTCATCTACGAATAGGCATGACGAGACCCCCGGAGGTACACATTTCGAGATAGAATTAATCGCAATAGCAAACAATGTAACACTTAGCACCGATCCCTGTGGTACACCGTTCTCTTGAACGAAAAGGTTCGAAAGAACCGAGCCAAACCTTACTCGGAATACGCGGTCCTTCAAGAATTCCTGAAGGAAGAGTGGTAGGCGTCCACGTATATTCCAGGTGTGCAGAGTACGTAGCAACCCTGCACGACAACACGTATCATAAGCCTTTTCGAGGTCAAAAAATATTCCAACAGTTTGACAGTTTTTAAGAAAGCCGTTCATAATCTATGTCGACATGGACACAAGATGATCCACTGTTGAACGGCGTCGTCGAAAACCGCACTGGATGTTATTCAGTAGGTTGTGCGTTTCCAGCCACCATACCAACCGCCCATTTATCATGCGTTCCATCACCTTGCAGACGCAACTGGTGAGGGAAATAGGACGGTAGCTAGAAGGGAGGTGACGGTCCTTGCCAGCTTTCAAGATAGGTATAATGGTGGCTCCTCGCCACTTGTCCGGAAACGTGACATCAACCCAAACACGGTTATAGACCTGGAGCAGGTATGCCTTACCTTCAGGTGTCAGATGTTGCAACATTTGAACGTGGATTCCGTCCGGTCCTGGCGCCGTCAGTCGCGATGATGATAGAGCGTGTTCTAACTCCGCCAAGGTGAAGAGGCGGTTATAATCTTCAAGGTTTCTGGAACTAAACACGAAACCTTGAGATTCTACCAGAGTCTTAATTGAGATAAACTCAGGAGCATAATTACTTGAGCTAGACACCTGAGCGAAAGCACAGCCGAAGGTGTTAGCCACGACGAACGGATCAACAACTCCTGCAGGTGTTTTCAGACCAGCGATTGGCAAGTGGGTTGATTTTCCGGCCACGCGCCTTAACCTATCCCATACAACAGATGATGGTGTCCATCTGTGAAAAGATGAGACAAACTTGTTCCATGAGATCTTTTTGCTATCCTTAATTATTTGCCTAGACTGTGCACGCGCTTTCTTGTACTCAATTAGATTACTTTGGGTAGGGTGTCGTTGAAATACCCGTAGAGCACGTCTACGAGCACGAATAGCATTCCGGCAGTCGTTGTTCCACCTCGGGACAGGAAGTCGACCAGGTTGGGTGGCCGAACGTGGAATCGACTCTTCTGCAGCGGAAAGAATTGTCTCTGTGAGATGATCGACTAGATCATTCACAGAATCGTGCTCATTGTAATCAAAGACAGCCAACTGGGTGTAAAGGTTCCAGTTGGCACGATCAAAGCGCCATCTAGGGTTACGTGAGGTAGACACATCGTGTGCTAAGAGACTAAGAAGACATGGGAAGTGGTCGCTGCAATGTAAATCAGAGATGACATTCCACTGCAATGAAACTGCTAACTGGGATGAACATACTGCCAAATCGATGTGCGAATAGGTGCTATAAGCGTCTGAGAGGAACGTTGGCTCTCCGGAATTCAGGAGAACCAAGCTATTGCTCTCCAAGAATTTTGCAATGAGGTGGCCTGTCGAACATGCCCGAGTTGAACCCCATAGTGGGTGATGGGCATTAAAGTCTCCAACTATTAGAAATGGTGTTGAAAGTTGGGAAACCAGATCTTCAAGATCAATTAACGAGAGGTCATCTGATGGCGGGAGATATACATTGCAAATGCAAAATTCGATGGTTCGCAGCTTAATCCTTACAGCTACAGATTGTATATCAGATTGCAGCTGTACCGGGTCTACAAATATGTCATCCCTGAGGAGCATCATAGTGCCCCCGTGAGAAGGAATGCCCTCTTCTGTGTCAATATCACACCGCAGTGGTGTGTAGCGTCGGATGCTAAACTTGTCTTGCGGTCGTAGCTTAGTCTCTTGTAAGCATACCACTAAGGGCTTATGCTTACTGAGCAAAATTTCCAGTTCTGGTCGATGCGTTCTTAAACCCCGCATGTTCCATTGGAGGATAGCCATTGGAACTATGGAGATAGGTTGTAAAATTGGTCTACATTAAGATGACTTTAACGGTGGCCGAATCAGCTTACCCTTTTTCTTCGGTGTAGGGCTAACACCTTTTTCTGCCGATTTCTCTTGGCGCTTTTTTGTTGCCGTTCTGTTGTCGATATACTCTTGGTCCATCTCTTCGGCGGAGGAGGCCCCTTTCCCTAAAGAAAACTTAGGTTCGAGGGCTTCAAATTTATTGGACACCGAGATCGACGAAGATGAATGTCGTCGATCCGACTCATCACCAGAAAGCTCTTCAGAAGAAGAGCTTCGAGATGTCCTAGAGGTTTTCTTCTTCCTAGGAGTACGGGTCGAATCTTTAAGGAAATCTGTCCTCTCGTAACTGGTCTTAAATACTTTAGGCGGCGGATCGTATATTACCGGCTTGTCATATTTAGGGGTAGAAGTCGATGGTTTGGCTTGGGACGGGGCTTGGGTTTTAGTTTCCTTCGTCCGTTTAGGCGATGTATTTGCCGACGCTGGTGATGGAGTTGTGGACTTCCGTAATTGTGTGGGGACAAGAACTCTGTCTGAGATGGTAGGCTCCCCTGCACCGCAGGTTTGCGTTGCAATTTCTTTCCTAGGTACGGGTTAACCAAGACAGAGCTATAAGTACCGGACCTAGGGACGGAGGGCAAGCGAGTACGCAGGAGCTTCCGGGCGTCCGAGAAGGAAACCTTCTCCTTAACCCGGATCTCCTGTATTGCCTTTATTACCACTCCACGCGAGGAGTTCAGGGTCTTATGTACCGTAACGGATACAGGGTAACTCCCTAGCATGCTTGCCTTCAACAACGATGCCGCCTGGGCGTTAGATTGCGCCTCAACTAGGAGAATGCCATTTCGCGCCCGTATGCAAGATTTGACCGGACCAGCAATTTTGTCTAATCCCCTCTGGATGGTAAAGGGGTTAACGGTCGTAAACTTTTGGCCTTCTTCAGTTCGACTGATTACCAAGTAGCGAGGACCACAAGACTCGGCTACTTCTTTTCCATTGCTGCAAGTTTTTAGATTATTTTTTTGGGTAAGGTTTGACATGTAAGTTGGCGAAAAAATTCATCCCCCAGTGCTCCCCACCCACCACGGAGCCCAACAAGGGGTCATCCCACTGGGATGACAGGGCTACACAGGGGATGTAGCGAGCTCGCCGTCCCACTCACCCTGGAGGTCGGTACAATACCTAGTCCTGGCCGATTGATTAGGGGTGGGTTAGTCCCTAACCTCCCGTTTAGGCGAAGCAGAAGCCAAAGTAGTGTATTACTAATGCGTACCCTCCCCGAATTCAGAAAAAGACTGTTACGAGCTCAGATACGCATCCCTCAACCACCAGGACTAACCTTTCCACCGACACGGGTCTCCACGCACGGCCTACACGTGGGTGGACCTGTTGACCGTCTCCCTCAGCCACGAAGAGGAGCCCACACGAGGGAGACTGTTGGCTCGGGACCCCGGGTTCGCCAAACCCGTACCTACCGAAGTAGGCCCCTGGGGGGACGTCTGCGGCGACGCCAGAAGTTCACGCAGAGGGACTTTTCTGTGGAAAAACGGAAGCCGGTTTTGCGGCTCCATGCAAAAAGATTGTCCAAACACTGTTGCAGTCTGCGTTCCAAAAAAGGCGTGCGCCGGGATGTACAATAGACGGCGAAGTCGTCTACGAAAAGACAGGAAGATACTCCGGAAGGAATGCATTGTGTAATGGAATTGATGGCGACAGCGACGAGGGTGACGCTTAAGACCGATCTCTGTGGCACGCCGTTCTCTTGAACAAAGAGATCCGAATACACCGATCCGACCCTTACACGGAAAACGCGGTCTTTCAGGAACTCTTGGATGAAAATTGGGAGGTGCCCACGCAGGTTACAGGCGTGCAGGGAGCGAAGAATGCCCGCTCTCCAACATGTATCGTAGGCCTTCTGGAGGTCGAAGATCCCGACGGTTTGGCTGCGCTCAAGAAAGCCGTTCAATATTTGCGTCGACAGAGACACGAGATGATCGATAGTCGAACGCCGTCTACGGAAACCACACTGGGTATTGGTCAAGAGGTCGTGAGTTTCTAGCCACCATACCAACCGTCCATTAATCATCCGTTCCATTACCTTGCAAATGCAACTGGTAAGGGAAATGGGACGGTAGCTGGAGGGAAGATAACGGTCCTTGCCAGGCTTCAGTAGGGGTATAACGGTGGCCTCCCGCCACATATCTGGGAAAGTAGTGTCAGCCCATACACGATTGTAGACATGGAGGAGGAAAGCCTTTCCTCCAGGAGAGAGCTGTTGCAACATGCGTATGTGAACGCCATCTGGTCCTGGTAGTAGTAGTAGTGGGGCTTTAGGGCGCACAACTGCTAGGGTCATTAGCGCCCAGTAAAAAACCAATAACGCCAAAAAAATTGAAAGTGAGTCCACCGCTAAAACACCAAAAAACTTTACAACAGTAAAAAGGTCACCGATACAGTGCCAAAAACTGCTCTACGTGAACAATGAGACACTAAAACGGATACAACTCGCACGAAAGGCTAAAAGTATGATAAGAGGATAATCTGGGTGTCATACACGTGTGCCCAGTCCGCTATAATAAATGAAACGTAAAACACGAGCCACTGCACATGAAGTGTCTGCGAGCACTTCAGGCAGGGTCGTCGGCATGTCCAAGGACACACGCAGCTGGGCTAAAGACTGGCACTGGACTAAAACATGCCGCACCGTCATGGGCTCGTGACAATGAGAACAGAGCGGTGTAGCATCAGAAGATAAAAGGTGACCATGGCTAAAACGGCAGTGCCCGATTCGCAGTCGTGTTAAAATCACCTCTTCGCGACGAGAGGTACACGACGAAGTGCTCCAGATGATTGGGAGGGGCTTTACCTTCCTAAGCTTATTCCCCCGACGGGCGTTCCAATGACTGCTCCACTTTAACAGGAGGGCGCGACGTAAATATGAGCTAAAATCATCTGAGGGAACGCAAGAGCGAAAACATCTAGGAGCCAAAACCGCTGCCTTTGCGGCAGCGTCGGCAGCCTCGTTTCCAGATATGCCTACGTGTCCAGGTACCCACACAACGGAGACGCAAGTGCCTGCACTGGCGAGAGTGTGAAGGCAGTCCTGGATCCGCTGTACGAGTGGATGATAGGTGTACAGCATCCGTAGGCTCTGGAGCGCACTCAGAGAATCGGAGCAGATAACCCAGGACTGTAAGGCTTGCCGACGAACATATAAAAGAGCTTGGTAAATACCGAACAGCTCTGCTGTAAAAATCGAGCACTGCGGTAAAAGACGAAAGGTAAAACTTTTCCGACCGTGAATAAAAGCACATCCCACTCCCGTATTATCCTTCGAGCCATCAGTGTAAATAAAACTGCAGGGTCGGTACTGCGCCTGAACTTCTAAAAAGCCCGAACGAAGGACTGAATCTGGCGTCGACAATTTCGGCATGGACAGCAGGCTCAGATTTACCTGGATCTCGGAGCGTAGCCATGGCGAAAATCGTGTTTCTCCTTTGCGAAGTGTCGCCGGTAAATCAACATCCAACAGCCGAAGTAGAGAGCGAAAACGAACGCCAGGAGGGAGTAGGGCCAGGGAGCGCGCTGAGTATTGACGGTCCAGGGAATCATCAAAGAACGAGCTAAACGACGGATGATCCGGCAAAGTAAAAAGCCGGCAAGCGTAATTACAAAGAAGGACATCGCGCCGATAGCGAAGCGGAGGTTCAGCAGCTTCCGCACACAGGCTGATGAACGGACTTGTTGGAAAGGCGCCAATACTCAGACGGATACCACGGTGATGAACAGGGTCAAGTCTTTTTAAAATCGATGGTCGAGCGGACGAGTATACAATACAGCCGTAGTCAAGTTTAGATCGGACAAAAGAGCGATATAGCCTTAAAAGAACCGTCCGATCAGCTCCCCAGGAGGTGCCGCTTAAAACACGTAAAACACTAAGAGAACGTTCACACCTGGCCTTTAAATACGAGATATGAGAAGACCAACTAAGCTTCCTATCAAACACCAATCCCAAGAATTTTGTCTCGTCTGCGTAAGGAAGGGCATCGGCTCCCAGATACAGCGACGGCGGCGGAAATGCTTTCCTTCGCCAGAAGTTTACGCAGACGGTTTTCGCGGCGGAGAACTTGAAGCCGTTTTCCACACTCCAAGTAAAGAGTCGGTCAAGACACATTTGGAGGCGGCGGTGCAGGAGAGAAGTGCGCCGAGAACTACAACAAATGGCGAAGTCGTCCACGAATAAAGAAGAAGAAATGCCCAATGGGACGCACTCCGTAATGGGATCGCTGGCAATAGCAAATAGTGTGACACTGAGTACCGAGCCCTGCGGTACTCCGTTCTCTTGAATAAAAGCGCGAGATAAATCCGAACCCACACGTACCCGAAACACCCTATCACGCATAAACTCTCGAATAAATAGGGGTAACCTTCCACGAATTCCCCATTTATGGAGGGTGCGGAGAATTCCATACCTCCAGCAAGTGTCGTATGCCTTCTCCAGGTCAAAGAACACAGCAACTGTTTGGCTCCTGCGTAAAAATCCATCCATAATGTGCGTGGACGACGAGTGAGTGAGTGAGTGAGTGTAGTGTTTAAGGGCCCGTCGACATAAAGGTCATTTGGGCCCTAAGTCAACACTAAAATCTAAAAGATACACAAACTAAGCTAAAATGTAAGATAAAATCACTCAACTACTAAAAGTACATAAAAAAGCCACTACTAAGACTCACAATTAAAAATATCTAAAATCAACAAATTAAAAATAACACAGAACAATTAAAAGTTCATAAAAACCCGTTCAAAGTCGAATAATTTAAAATCGCTAAAATTAACAAATATAAAATCCAAGTTAGACTTGTTTATTAAAACTAATTTCGGTAACAAACCGCAGTGCCTTCATCACGGCCACTGGGTCGTCCCCTAAAATTCTTGGCAAGTTATCTCCCAAGCCTATTGACTGGCGAACGCGGGCGTACTGCGGGCAATCAAGCAGTACGTGCCGCACCGTGAGGCGTACTGAACACGAGGCACACACAGGGGCCGGTTCCCCTCTTAGCAGATGGCCATGAGTTGCTCGTGTGTGCCCAATTCTCAGCCGGGTGAGTATCACCTCGGCTCGCCGGTTATCCCTGCAGGATGTTTGCCAGGGTTGTACGCTCTCCTTTATACCCCGTAGTTGTGTGCCTTCTATAGCTGTCCAGGATTGCTGCCAAGCAGATAGGAGATGGCGACGCAATAAACGTTGCACATCCTGGTATGGCACCGTAGATGTTAAACTCCGGGGCAAAGGGCAAGCGGACTTAGCAGCCGCGTCCGCCTCCTCGTTCCCGGTAATCCCCACATGGCCTGGGGTCCAAGTAAAAACAAAATTGTACCCGCGCCCGAGCATTTGCGAGATCTGGGCCTGTATTTTTAAAACGAGGGTCTGAGCGGCAGTGTGCTGTTGCAAAGCCTGAAGCGCACTCAGAGAATCAGATTGATTGATTGATTGTGTGGGGTTTTAGGGCCCATCGACAGCGAGGTCATTTGGGCCCGAAGTCAATTAATAAAACCTAAAAGCTATAAAAATTAAGCTAAGAAAGGTAAAATATTATAAAACACTCAACTGTTAAAATGACATTAAAAACAATCTAAAGACTAATACTTTAAAACCTCTAAAGGTAATAAATATAAAATACAAGTCAGACTTGTTGATTAAAACCGATTTTAAAAATAAACCGCAGTGCCTTATCCACGGCCACTGGGTCGTCCCCTAAAACATCCGGCAAGTTAGTTCCCAAGCCTACTGACTGGCGAACGCGGGCGTACTGTGGGCAATCGAGCAATATATGCCGCACAGTGAGGCGTACTGCACATGGAGCACACACTGGGGCCGGCTCCCCTCTTAACAAATGGCCATGAGTGGCTCGTGTGTGTCCAATTCTCAGCCGGGTGAGTATCACTTCGGCTCGCCGGTTATCCCTGCCTGAAGTTAGCCAGGGTTGTACGCTCTCTTTTATTGCCCGGAGTTGTGTGCCTTCCAAAGCTGTCCAGGTGTGCTGCCAAGCAGATAGGAGTTGGCGACGGAAAAAACGTTGCACGTCCTGGTATGGCACAGTAGTTGTTAAACTCCAGGGCAAACGGCAAGCGGACTTAGCAGCCGCGTCCGCCTCCTCATTCCCGGAAATGCCCACATGGCCTGGGGTCCAAGTGAAAACAAAATGGTATCCGCTACTAAGCATTTGCGAGATCAAGGCCTGAATTTTTAAAACTAGCGTGTGAGCTGCAATGTGCTGTTGCAAGGCCTGAAGAGCGCTTAGAGAGTCAGTGCAAACGATAAAATTGCCAGGAACTAACTTACCAATAAAAAGGAGCAGATAGAGGATGGCATACAGTTCTGCAGAAAAAACAGAGGTGCAGTCCATGAGGCGAAATTTATGGGCCTCGCCGTTAATGACGAATGCGCAACCCGTAGTGCTACCCAACTGGGAACCATCTGTAAAGCCCGGAACATAATTAGAGTAACGGTCCAGTAGTTCGGCAAAAAGTTGCTGGAATACCGAATGTGGGGTAGCTAGTCTGGAGTTTGTGGAAAGAGCAAGATCGAACCGCGCACGCTGGAGCTGCCATGCGGGATAACGACCCAGGGACGACCGCTCCACGCGAGGCATTCGGAGGTCGTGTGCACGGGAGAGTTCCCGGAATCTTGCTCCGGTTGGGCGTGTGCGAGAGCTAGGGTGCATATAACGGTGGGCTAAGTCGGGATGCAGAACTGGTTTAAAACATGGATGGTTTGGGTAACTTGCCAACTTTGCAACGTAGGAACAGAGTAGTGTCGAGCGACGAATAGAAAGTGGAGGCTCGCCGGAGTCGGCATACAAGCATTCGACGCGACTTGTGCGGAAAGCTCCTGTGGCAAGGCGGATACCTGTATGATGTACGGTGTCTAAAAGGCGAAGTTTAGAGGCGGTCGCTGCGCCATAAATAAAACAGCCGTAGTCCAGCTTGGATCGGACCAGGGAGCGATACAGCCTCAACATTACCGTGCGATCGCCCCCCCAAGATGCTCCAGATAATACCTTCAGCACCCGCAGAGAACGATCGCAAGAGGCTCGAAGGTGACGAATGTGGCGCTCCCAGTTAAGTTGTCTGTCCAAGTAGAGGCCCAAGAACTTCAGGTGCGAGACAAACGGCAGGGGGGTGCCGTTCAAGTGAAGATCAGGTGGAGGGTGAATACCTCGTAGACGATGGAAGTGGACACATTGTGTCTTCGCAGGAGAAAAGCGGAAGCCGCTGCGAAGCGCCCAGGCTGCCAGCTGGTTGATGGCCAACTGCAGTTGACGCTCTATATGGTCTAATTTACAAGAACGATAATATATGGCGAAGTCGTCAACATACAGGGACGATGGAATTCCGCCGCGAACGACACTAGTAATGCCATTAATAGCCACGGCAAAAAGGGCGACGCTGAGGATCGACCCTTGAGGCACACCATTCTCCTGGATCCGCTCCCTTGATATACTGCTACCTATTCGCACACGAAAACGACGTAGTGCTAAAAAATTACTTAAAAATTCCGGTAAGTGGCCTCGCATACCGTAACTGTGCAGGTTACGTAGTATCCCATACCGCCAAGTGGTGTCATAGGCCTTCTCCAGGTCAAAGAATACTCCCACCACATGCTGTTGCAGTAGAAAGGCATCATGAATGTAAGCCTCAATGCGTGCTAGATTGTCAACGCTAGAGCGATGGCGACGAAAACCGCATTGAAGGTTAGACAGCTGGTTATTTATTTCGAGCCACCACACTAACCGAGAGTTTACCATTCGCTCAAAGGTCTTACAGACGACGCTCGTCAGGCAAATGGGACGGTAGCTAGATGGAAGTGTGGGGTCCTTTCCCGGTCGAGGGATGGGGATGACAATACCCTCTTGCCAGCAAGATGGAAAGACCCGCTCATGCCAGATGCGGTTATACATGCCTAAAAGGAAAGACATCGCATCGGGTGGAAGATGTAGCAGCATCTGTCTGTGGATGTCATCGGGACCGGGAGAAGAATCCTTAGCTAGGGCTAAAGAATGTGAAAGCTCGGCAGCGGTAAAAGGTTGGTTGTACGGCTCGTTACATTCGCTATTAAAACTAAGTTTTGTTCGCTCCGCAGCTTCCTTAATAGGAAGGAAGAGGGCGTCGTAACTAGCCGTTTGGCTAGTAGCAGCGAATGAGGTGGCAAGGGCTTCGGCTATATCTTGCTCAGCAGTGCAGATGGAACCGTTGAGGGCAAGTCCGGGAATGACCGTTCGGCGATACTTGCCATGCATCCGCCGAACAGCTGACCATACCTGTTTGGTGGAGCTGCGACGAGAAAGGGAAGACACGTAGGCTTCCCAGGATGTTCGTTTCGCATTGCGAAGCACAAAACGTGCCCTAGCTCGAGAACGTTTAAAAGCAACGAAGTTCTGTTCTGTCGGGTGCAACTGAAACTGCCGCAGAGCACGTTTGCGTGCTTTTATTGCCACACGGCATTCCTCAGACCACCAGGGTACAGGGGTATGACGTGGGGTAGAAGAACCTCGAGGAATGCTGGATTCAGCGGCGAGCATGATGGAACATGTAAAATATTCCACCATTTCATCGATGGTGTCAAAACCATCGTCGGTGAGGTGTATATGGGAATTAAACTTTTCCCAGTCAGCCTTGGAAATAATCCAGCGAGGATGTCGCAAAGGCGCATGGTGGCGGCCGGATAAACGGATGTTAATTGGGTAATGATCGCTCCCAAAGAGGTCGGAAAGCACAGACCAATCAAGGAGTGGAACTAATACCGGGCTACAGAAAGAGACGTCTAGTACCGAGTGCGTACCATAAGCGGATGACAAGAATGTCGGGTCACCAGTGTTCAGCAAAATCAGGTCATGCGAATCAAACGTGTCTGCTATGAGGCAGCCACGAGCATCATCAATGTCGGAGCCCCAGAGCGTGTGGTTGGCATTCAGATCTCCCAAGATGAGTAACGGTGAGGGGAGCTGAGCCAAAAGAGCCTGAAGATCCTGCTTTTGAATTACGCAAAGCGGGGGCAGGTAAATGTTGCAGATGGTAAAAGAGATGCTCTCTCGCTGTATACGAACAGCGGCAGCTTGCAACGGCGTGGTTAATGGTATATTGGTGGCATAGATATTAGGCGCCACTAAAGTAGCAACGCCGCCGCTTGCTCGTGTGCCTGCAACGGAGTCTCCCCTAAATGCCGAAAAAGTGCTTAGGTGTAATGGGTGATAGTGATGCAAATGGGTTTCTTGGAGACAAATAACTGATGGTGACCGTTGAGAAACTAAACACTGTAGGTCTTCAACGCGAGCTCGGAAACCATTGACGTTCCACTGGATTATTTCCATAAAGAGTTTTTAGCGGGCCGTTTTAACCTTTTTCTTGACCTTGGCTGATTTGGGCCCTACGACTCGAAAATCGTTAGCGTCCTGTGACTCCGCTGATGTTCGGGAGTCAGAACTCCTACGGCTCGTAGAACGAGACCGGGATCTAATGGAAGGCGAGCGACTTCGCGATCTATGTTGTGGCCGGGATCGGTTTTTAACATTTACTACTGGATTGTTGTTACTCGGTGATGGCTTGGTGGCTGGAGTCTGTACGGCTGAAACAGAAGCTGTGCTGGTGGATATACAAGCAGTCTGAGACGTGGGTTTAACGGCTAGAAAGTCAGTCTGCGTGGAGGCGTGGGCGACAGGGACGTGTTGAACAGCAACAGTGGTGTTGGGAGTACGGCGAGCTGCTGATGCATATCCAGTAGTAGTGGTAGCAGGCTTTAGTTGTTCAAAGCGCCGTCGTGCCTCTGGAAAAGTCAGGCGTTCTTTGACACGTAGCTCCTGGATGCTTTTCTCGTCCATGAATCTAGGACACTGTCGCGAGCTGGAGGGATGACTACCGCCACAGTTCACGCAGCAAGGTGTTCGACTGCAGTTTGGATCGTCGTGCTTCGGTAGGCCACATTGCTCACAAAGAGCAGCATTAGTAAATGTGACCTTAGTATGTCCGAACCGCTGACATTGGAAACAGCGCATGGGGTTCGGGACATACTGGCGGACGCTAGCACGTTCGTAGCCACAATAGATGAATTCGGGTAATTTAGTCCCAGCAAAAGTTAGAAAGACTGTTCGTAAGGGATATTCTTTGCCATCTTGTTTTCGGGTAAGCCGATACGCCTGACATACAAGTTGATCAGATAGGCAACTTACTATTTCTTCGTTCGCTAGACCATCTAGGCTGGAGGTGGTGACTACTCCTCTGCAGGTGTTAAGAGTTTTGTGTGGGGCTACCCGGATCGGGTAGGAGCCCAACAAAGTCGCCTTTTGCAGTTTTTTCGATTGCTCTGCAGTTGTGGTCTCTAATAGTAGGCTGCCGTCTCTGAGTCGCGTAGCGTTTTTGACAGGGCCACTGATTTTGTCTATTTCACGCTTTATGTAGAATGGGCTAATATCCTTAAACGTTTTTCCATCACATGCCAAGGTCATCAATAAATAAGGGTCAATGAAGGAGGTTTTGCGCGGAGACATGATGATAGAGACCCCCATCCGGAACCGTCGGCGCCAGCCTGCCATCCGGGGGTTAAAGAAAAAAGACACCGAATCTTCACGGTCTGTGCCGTCATGGGGACCTCACCCATGACCGATCTCATTTGTACCTCAGAAAAGCTACCCTTCATTCTCCACTGCTTGTCCGTATGGGTAAACCGTTCACCACGCACACCCCGGCTTTATGCCCCTACCACAGGAATAACCGCCTGTGGCTCCCCACTTTAGGCCGCGCATGCGTGTAATAGGCACACGCGGATTCAGGGGACTTGTGGTTGATTACACCGGGGTTCCGTCAGCGGTAACACGTCCGGTCCGTGATACTAACCCAACGGCAAAACGCGGCCGTCGGGAGATTACCACAGACCGGGCCCTCAAGGAGCTACGTGGGTGTACTTGACGGTGTGGACGGGCTCCGCACCTAAGGCTACACATAGGGGCAGTGCGAAGGGTACGCTCAACCTTCACTTTTGAGACCTCCGGAGAGCACACATGTCGGAAGCCGCGCTGAAAACCGTGGGACAGAACCACGGAGATAGGAGAGATCCCTGCTGGTGAGACAGGAGTTATAAACCTAAGACCTTAAGTACTAATAATCATAATAAAAAACTAGAAGGGGAAGAAGGTGATGCTTACTGACAAGCAGTAGCTACACGTGGCACAGTTGATGGAGATGAAGGGGATGAATTGAGGGTGAATGGCTAGGGACCCCGGGATCGCCAATCCCGTACCTACCGTAGTAGGTCCCTGGGGGAAAATACCAGAGCCTCTTCTGCCAGTTTTCAGGGTTACTGATGGGCCTTCTCGGCAGCCGTAGCGGTCCTGGGGTACACACAGTCCCCACCGTACTTCACCCCATCAGTCAGTCCCCTACTTCCTGTTGCCCACCCCTCGGGACGAGGACCGCAGAGGTTGGATTTTGAGGGGCTCTCAGAGAATCAGTGCAGACAATAAAAGAGCCGGGAGCTAACTTGCAAATAAAAAGGAGCAAATAGAAGATGGCATACAGTTCTGCGGAAAAAACTGAGGTGGAGTCCAGAAGGCGAAATTTATGAGCCTCACCGTTAACGAAGAACGCGCAACCCGTAGCGTTACCTAACTGAGAACCGTCTGTAAAGACCGGAACATAGTTAGGGTAACGGCCCAGTAATTCGGCAAAAAGTTGTTGGAACACCGAATGTGGAGTAGCGAGTCTAGAATTGTTTGAAAGTGCGAGATCGAACTGCGCACGATTGAGCTGCCATGCAGGATAGGGGCAGATGGACGACCTCTCCACGCCAGGCATTCCGAGGCCATGGGAATGTAGGAGATCCCGAAATCTTATTCCCACGGGGCGTGTGTGAGAACCAGGGCGCATATAACGGTGGGCTAAATCTGGACGCAGAACTGGTTTAAAACAAGGATGATTGGGATAACTTGCCAACTTCGAAACGTATGAGCAGAGTAACAGCGAGCGACGAATATGGAGTGGAGGTTCGCCTGAGTCTGCATACAGGCAGTCGACTCGACTGGTGCGGAAAGCTCCTGTGGCAATGCGGATGCCGGTGTGATGCACGGTGTCTAAAAGGCGAAGTTTAGAGGCGGTCGCTGCGCCATAAATAAAACTGCCATAGTCCAGCTTGGACCGAACCAGAGAGCGGTATAGCCTCAACATTACCGTGCGATCGCCCCCCCCAGATGCTCCAGATAATACCTTCAGCACCCGAAGAGAACGATCGCAAGAGGCTCGAAGGTGACGAATGTGGTGCTCCCAATTGAGTTGTCGGTCCAAGTAGAGGCCCAAGAACTTCAGGTGTGAGACAAATGGCAGGGGAGTGCCGTTCAAATGAAGATCAGGAGGCGGGTGAATACCTCGTAGGCGGTGAAAGTGGATACACTGCGTCTTCGCAGCTGAAAAACGGAAGCCGGTTTGAAGCGCCCAAGCTGCTAGCTGGGTAATGGTCAGCTGCAGTTGGCGCTCGATGTGATCTATGTTGGCAGACCTATAATAGACTGCAAAGTCGTCAACATAGAGGGATGATGGAATTCCACTTCTAACGGCATTAGTGATGCCGTTAATCGCTACGGCAAAAAGGGTGACGCTCAAAATCGACCCTTGAGGTACACCGTTCTCCTGTATCCGTTCCTGGGATATCGTTTTCCCTATCCGCACTCAAAAACGGCGAAGTTTTAAAAAATTGCATAAAAACTCGGGCAGATGACCACGCATGCCGTAACCATGTAGGTTACGGAGTATGCCGTACCGCCAGGTGGTGTCATAGGCCTTCTCCAGGTCCAGGAACACGCCCACGACGTGCTGTTTCAATAAAAAGGCATCGGAGATATACCCCTCAAGGCGTGTTAGATTATCGACCCTTGAGCGATGGCGACGAAAACCGCATTGCAAGTTGGACAGATGGTTATGTTTCTCTAGCCACCAATTTAACCGAGCGTTTATCATTCGCTCCAACGTCTTACAGATGACACTCGTCAGGCAAATGGGGCGGTAGCTAGATGGGAGCGTGCGGTCCTTTCCAGGACGAGGGATGGGGATGACAATACCCTCTCGCCAGGAGGAAGGGAAAACCCGCTCATGCCAAATGCGGTTATAGATGTTTAAAAGGAAAGATAGCGCCTCAGATGGAAGATGTAGCAGCATCTGTCGGTGTACGTCATCGGGACCTGGAGAAGAATCCTTTGCTAATGCCAGAGAGTGGGCGAGCTCGACTGCGGTAAAAGGCTGATTGTACGGCTCCGTGCAGTCACTATTAAAATTCAGTGGTACCCGCTCCGCCTTTTCCTTAATAGGCAGGAAGAGAGCGTCATACCGGGCAGTTTGGCTAGTAGCAGCAAATGTGGTAGCTAGAGCTTCAGCTATGTCCTGCTCGGTGGTGTACATGGAACCGTTGATGGCAAGGCCGGGAGTTACCGTCCGGCGATACTTGCCATACATCCGCCGAACAGCTGACCATACTTGTTGGGTAGAGCTGCGCCGGGAAAGCGAAGACACATAGGCTTCCCAGGATTTACGTTTTGCGTTGCGCAGTATGAAGCGTGCCCTAGCGCGAGAACGTTTGAAGGCGACGAAGTTCCCTTCCGTCGGGTGCCGCTGAAAAACGCGCAAAACACGTTTGCGTGCTTTGACAGCCAAACTGCATTCCTCGGACCACCACGGTACAGGGATACGACGTGGTGTAGGTGAACCTCGAGGAATGCTGGATTCTGCTGCGAGTAGGATCGAGCAAGTAAAATATTCCACCATTTCGTCGATGGTGTCGAAACCATCGTCGATGAGATGTATCAGGGATTGGAATTTTCCCCAGTTAGCTTTGGAAATAATCCAGCGAGGATGTCGAGACGGTACACATTGGCGGCCAGAAAAATGTATGTTAATGGGGTAGTGATCACTGCCAAAGAGGTCGGAAAGTACTGACCACTCAAGTAGTGGTACTAATGACGGACTGCAGAAAGAAAGGTCTAGTACGGAATGTGTACCATAAGCGGATGATAGGAATGTCGGGTCACCAGTATTTAGCAGAAGCAGGTCAGACTTATCGAAGACGTCTACGAGGAGGCATCCACGGGCGTCATCAGTGTCTGATCCCCAGAGCGTGTGCTTGGCATTCAAATCTCCCACAAGGAGTAGTGGTGAGGGGAGCTGTGCCAACAGAGCTCGAAGATCACGCTCTGGAACTATACTGAGCGGCGGCAGGTACATGTTGCATATGGTAAAACTGATGCTCTCCAGCTGTATCCGAACGGCCACAGCTTGCATTGGTGTGGTGAGAGGAACGTTGGCGGCTGAGATGTTAGGCGCCACTAAGGTAGCAACGCCACCGCTTGCACGCATACCTGCAAGAGAGTCGCTTCTAAATGCAGAGAAAGAGTGAAGGTGTAACGAGTGATTGGGATGTAAGTGGGTTTCCTGGAGACAAATAATTGATGGTGACCGTTGAGAAACTAAATGTTGTAGGTCTTGAGCACGAGCTCGAAAATCATTGACATTCCACTGGATTATTTCCATTTAGAGTGATTTAATGGGCTGTCTTAACTTTTTTCTTGACCTTGGATGACTTGGGGCCCACGATGCGAAAAGTGCTAGCGTCCTGCGACTCTCCAGATGTACGAGAGTCAGAAGAACTCCTTCGGCTCACTGAGCGAGACCGGGATTTCCTCGAAGGTGTACGACTGCGTGATCTATGTGATGGCCGCGATCGGTTTCTTACAAGCACTACTTGGTTAGTAGTACTTGTGGACGGCTTGGGTGTTGGTGTCTGTGAGGTAGAAGTGGTGGCGGTGGTGGTAGTAGTAGTGCTGTTGGTAGCTGTAGATGTGTGGCGAGAAGTGGGAGGAGCCGCTAGAAAGTCGGTCTGTGTGGAGGCGTGAGCAACTGGGATGTGTTGGACGGCAACAGTGTTTCTAGGAGTGCGGCGGACGGCTGTAGCATAGTTGCTGGTGGTAGCGGGCTTCAGTTGTTCGAAGCGCCGTCGTGCCTCAGGAAATGTGAGGCGTTCCTTAACGCGCAGCTCCTGTATACTCTTTTCGTCCAGGAATCGTGGACACTGTCGCGAGCTTGACGGATGATCTCCGCCACAGTTAACGCAGCAGGGTTTTCGGCTGCAGTTCGGGTCCTCATGAGCCGGAAGGCCACATCGTTCGCACAGAGCGGGATTATTACACGAGCCCTTAGTATGTCCGAAGCGCTGGCACTGAAAACAGCGCATAGGGTTCGGCACGTATTGACGGACGCTAGCACGTTCATAACCACAGTAGATGTAATCTGGTAATTTCGTGCCTGAAAAAGTTAGAAAGACCGTGCGGAGTGGATATTCCTTGCCATCTTGTTTGCGAGTTAATCGGTAGGCCTGACAGACCAGCTGATCTGAAAGGCAGCTAACGATTTCCTCATTGGCGAGACCATCCAAGCTGGAGGTGGTGACTACTCCTCTGCAAGTGTTCAGTGACTTGTGTGGGGCTACCCGGATTGGGTAGGAGCCCAACAAATTCGCTTTCTGCAGCTTCTTGGATTGGTCGGCACTGGTACATTCTAATAATAACGTCCCGTCTCGCAGGCGCGTCGCATTTTTCAGTGGGCCACTTATCTTGTCCAGTTCACGCTTTATGTAAAAAGGACTAATATCTTTGAACGTTTTTCCATCACTTGCCAAGGTCATAACCAAAAAGGGGTCAATGAAAGAGGGTTTGCGCGGATACATTTTGATTGGGATCCCCATCCGGAACCGTCGGCGTCAGCCTGCCATCCGGGGGTTAAAAAAGAAAGACACCGAATCTTCACGGTCTGTGCCGTCATGGGGACCTCACCCATGACCGATCTCATTTGTACTTCAGAAAAGCTACCCTTCCACATCCACTGCTTGTCCGTATGGGTAAACCGTTCACCACGCACACCCCGGCTTTATGCCCCTACCACAGGAATAACCGCCTGTGGCTCCCCACTTTAGGCCGCGCTGCGTATAAAAGGCACACGCGGATTCAGGGGACTTGTGGTTGATTACACCGGGGTTCCGTCAGCGGTAACACGTCCAGTCCGTGATACTATCCCAACGGCAAAACGCGGCCGTCGGGAGATTACCACAGACCGGGCCCTCAAGGAGCTACGTGGGTGTACTTGACGGTGTGGACGGGCTCCGCACCTAAGGCTACACATAGGGGCAGATGATGATGATGATGATGATGTGTATAGGGGCGCTCAACTACGGCGGTCATCAGCGCCCTTTAAAAAACAAGTCATGGCAAAAGCCAGATATAAAGATTTCTAAAAATATATATTATCTATAAACCTGTTAAAACTACACACATATATATACTAAAAAAAATAACAAAAAGATACTTGAGGTTAAATTCTAAAATCCACAGCTGAAACAAATGCTAAAACTTTGCACACTGCCGTTTCGTCATCCGCGAGGATATCCGCCAAGCTGGCCGGCAGCTGGAGAGACCTGCGGAGACGTGCCAAGCTATAACAATCTAAAAGCAAGTGACGGACACTCAGGTCACCACTGCACAGTGGGCAAACGGGAACCGGAGTTCTATTCAATAAAAAGCTGTGGCTAAAATAACAATGCCCAATGCGCAACCGAGCCAAAGTCACCTCCTCGCGACGAGATGACCGACAGGAGGTAACCCAGGGAATCGGAAGTTCCTTAATAGATCTAAGTTTATTATTGCGGAGAGCGGACCACTCTTCCTGCCAGCAGGTTAGCACAGCTCTCCGTAATACCGCCCTAAAATCTTCCGATGTCACATATGGTAGTCGTACCCTGGGCTTCATGGTAGCCGTCTTGGCTGCCGAATCCGCCATTTCATTCCCCCGCAAGCCTACGTGACCAGGAATCCATGCACACACCACGCTCACGCCAGAAGCGTGTAAAACGTGGAGGGCATCCTGTATCCGCTGCACAATAGGGTGGTAGTTGTACAGCTGCTGTAGGCTTTGAAGTGCACTGAGGGAATCACTCAAGATTAAGCAGTTCCCCAACTTTCGTCGACGTACATGCAAAATGGCCCGGTATATTGCATAGAGCTCTGCGGTAAAAATGGAAGTGCTAGTGTGGAATCCGAATGTATAGGGTTCGGTTCCACACACGTAAGCACAACCAACGCCATCTGAATTCTTGGACCCATCGGTGTAAATTTTAATATGGTCCTGATATCGCGATAAAAATTCTAGAAAGCATATGCGGATACTAGACATAGACATGGTAGATTTATCATGTGTGGTCATGCCCAGATCAACGTGGGGCGCTCTGCACAACCAAGGAGGGTATGTCCTCTCCCCCCTAGGATACATCTTGGGCATTTCAGTATTAAGATGTCTAAGGAGCTCCCGGAAACGAAAACCAGGTGGCTTTGGTTTAACAGAAGTGTTCCTATAACGCACGTCCATGAAGGTGTTAAAGAACGGCGGAAACGTTGGATGTGTGGGCATGCAATTAAGTCCACAGCCATAATTTGCTAATAGCATGTTGCGCCTGTACTGCAGAGGAGGTTCTGCAGACTCAGCATACAGGCTTATAACTCGGCTCGTTGGAAATGCCCCAACTGCTATACGTATGCCACAATTATGGACTGTGTCTAATCTCTTCAGCACAGATGGTCGTGCTGAGCCATAAACGATACTACCATAATGTAATTTGGAACGGATAAGTGTGCGATACAGTCGCAATAACACTGTACGGTCCGCTCCCCACGATTTTCCACTTAGTACCCGCAAGATATTTAAAGATCGGTCACATCGTGCTTTCAGTTGTGCTATATGCGACGACCAACTAAGTTTTCTATCAAATATCAATCCAAGGAACCTCGTCTCATCTGCAAAAGGTAGTAGATCAGCGCCTAGCCGGAGCCTTGGAGGTGGTCGACTCCGCTGACGCCAGAAGTTAACACAGGTGGTTTTCTCAGCAGAGAATCGGAAGCCGTTCTTTAAACTCCAAACCTTAAGGTTGTCCAAGGTAGTCTGGAGACGGCGCTCTATAAACGAAGTGCGCTGAGATGTACAGTAGACGGAAAAGTCGTCTACAAATAGGCATGACGAGACCCCCGGAGGTACACATTTCAAGATAGAATTAATCGCAATAGCAAACAACGTAACACTTAGCACCAATCCCTGTGGTACACCGTTCTCTTGAATGAAAAGGTTCGAGAGAACCGAGCCAACCCTTACTCGGAATACGCGGTCTTTCAAGAATTCCTGAAGGAAGAGTGGTAGGCGTCCACGTATATTCCAGGTGTGCAGAGTACGTAGCAACCCTGCACGCCAACACGTATCATAAGCCTTTTCGAGGTCAAAAAATATTCCGACTGTTTGACCGTTTTTAAGAAAGCCGTTCATAATCTGTGTCGACATGGACACAAGATGATCCACTGTTGAACGGCGTCGTCGAAAACCACACTGGATGTTATTCAGTAGGTTGTGCGTTTCCAGCCACCATACCAACCGCCCATTTATCATGCGTTCCATCACCTTGCAGACGCAACTGGTGAGGGAAATAGGACGGTAGCTAGAAGGGAGGTGACGGTCCTTGCCAGCTTTCAAGATAGGTATAATGGTGGCTTCTCGCCACTTGTCCGGAAACGTGGCATCAACCCAAACACGGTTATAGATCTCAAGCAGGAATGCCTTACCTTCAGGTGAGAGATGTTGTAACATTTGAACGTGGATTCCGTCCGGTCCTGGTGCCGTCAGTCGCGATGATGAAAGAGCGTGTTCTAACTCCGCCAAGGTGAAAAGGCGGTTATAATCCTCAAGGTTTCTGGAACTGAACACGAAACCATGAGATTCTACCTGAGTCTTAATTGAGATAAACTCAGGAGCATAATTACTTGAGCTAGACACCTGAGCGAAAGCACAGCCGAAGGTGTTAGCCACGTCAAACGGATCAACAACTCCTGCAGGTGTTTTCAGACCAGCGATTGGCATGTGGGTTGATTTTCCGGCCACGCGCCTTAACCTATCCCATACAACAGATGATGGTGTCCATCTGTTAAACGATGAGACAACGTTGTTCCATGAGATCTTTTTGCTATCCTTAATTATTTGCCTAGACTGTGCACGCGCTTTCTTGTACTCAATTAGATTACTTTGAGTAGGGTGTCGTTGAAATACCCGTAGAGCACATCTACGAGCACGAATAGCATTCCGGCAGTCGTTGTTCCACCACGGGACAGGAAGTCGACCGGGTTGGGTAGCCGAACGTGGAATAGACTCTCCTGCAGCGGAAAGAATTTTCTCTGTGAGATGATCGACTAGATCATTCACAGAATCGTGCTCGTTGTAATCAAAGACAGCCAACTGGGTGTAAAGGTTCCAGTTGGCACGATCAAAGCGCCATCTAGGGATACCTGAAGGAGACACATCGTGTGCTAAGAGACTAAGAAGACATGGGAAGTGGTCGCTCGAGTGTAAATCAGAGATGACATTCCACTGTAATGAAACTGCTAACTGGGATGAACATACTGCCAAATCGATTTGCGAATAGGTGTTATAAGCGTCTGAAAGGAACGTTGGCTCTCCGGAATTCAGGAGAACCAAGTTATTGCTCTCCAAGAATTTTGCAATGAGGTGGCCTCTCGAACATGCCCGAGTTGAGCCCCATAGTGGGTGATGGGCATTAAAGTCTCCAACTATTAGAAATGGTGTTGAAAGTTGGGAAACCAGATATTCAAGGTCCATTAGCGAGAGGTCATCTGATGGCGGGAGATATACATTGCAAATGCAAAATTCGATGGTTGGCAGCTTTATCCTTACAGCTACAGATTGTATATCAGATTGCAGCTGTATCGGGTCTGCAAATAAGTCATCCCTGAGGAGCATCATAGTGCCCCCGTGAGCAGGAATGCCATCTTCTGTGTCAATATCACACCGCAGTGGTGTGTAGCGTCGGATTTTAAACTTGTCTTGCGGTCGTAGCTTAGTCTCTTGTAAGCATACCACCAAGGGGTTATGCTTACTGAGCAAAAGCTCCAATTCTGGTCGATGCGCTCTTAAACCCCGCAAGTTCCATTGGAGGATAGCCATTGGAACTATGGAGATAGGTTGTAGAAGGTGGTCTACATTAAGACGCCTTTAACGGTGGCCGAATCAGCTTACCCTTTTTCTTCGGTGTAGGGCTAACACCTGTTTCCTTTTCATCGGGTTTGTCCTGTCGCTTTTTCATTGCCGTTCTGGAGGTGTGCTCCGTGTCTTCCTGGTCCATTTCTTCCACGGATGAGGCCCCTTTTCCTATAGAAAACTTAGGTTCCAGGACCTCAAACCGGTTGGACATAGAGATCGACAATGATGACAGTTGTCGATCCGAGTCTTCACCAGAAGACCCCTCAGAAGATGAACTTCTAGATGCCCTAGTACTCTTTTTCTTCTTGTCGGATCCTCTGTTAGTAACCTTGAGGAAGTCTGATTTTGTGTAAGTGGTCTTAAACTTTTTGGGTGGTGCATCGTACACTATAACGGGCTTGACGGTCGAAGAGGTAGACGGCTTAGGTGAAGACGGTGCGGACTTCTCCCTCGGCGATTGAGGTGAGAGAGGAGCCGGCTTGGCAGTCTTGGTAGGCTTTTGTGCAGGTGTGGCGGTAAGGATCTTATCGGTTATAGTAGCCTCACAATCGCTGGTCTGAATTGCGATTTCCTTCCTCGGTGCCACCTTAGCAGCTATGGAGCTGTAAGTAGCAGATCTTGGGACCGAGGGTTGACGAGTACGTAGGAGTTTACGGGCATCCGAGAAGGATAACTTCTCCCTTACTCGAATCGCCTGTATCTCCTTTTCCTCTAAGAAACGTGGGCACTCTCTGTGGCTGGATGGATGTTCACCAGCACAGTTGACACATTTCGCCGGGGATGTGCAGACATCCTCGTGCTTAGACAAACCACACTGCACGCATGTTGGTACACCGCTACAAAAATCACTCGTATGACCGAAGCGTTGACATTTAAAGCACCTGAGTGGGTTTGGTATATATGGCCTAACCTCTATGGACTCATACCCTGCCCTAAGCCTTTGCGGGAGATCTACCCGATCAAAGGTCAGGAACAGGGTACGGGTAGGCACCAATTCCCCTCGCTCTCTACGTTGTACCCGGTATACTGCAGTGACGCCCTGGTCTTGTAGGTTCTCCAGTATTTCCTCATTCGCCATCCCGTCCAACGCACGAGTGGTGATAACCCCGCGGGAGGAGTTAAGTGTCTTGTGCACTGCAACTGTAACCGGGTAGCTGCCCAATAACGTAGCTTTTTGTATGGTTGCTGCCTGGGAAACAGATTGTGCTTCCACAAGGAGCGTGCCGTTTCTCGAGCGAGTACAGGACTTTACTGGACCAGCAATTTTGTCCAATCCCTTCTGTATAATAAAAGGGTTCACTGTCAAAAAGTTCTTGCCTTCCTCCTTTCTGGTTACAACTAAGTAGCGAGGACCATAAGACTCGACTACTTCCTTTCCACGTGTGTTAAAGGGTTTTTTAGTATTATTGTTAGTAAATGTGGCCATAAAAGATGGGCTAGGTTTCATCCCCCAGTGCTCCCCACCCACCACGGAGCCCAACAAGGGGTCATCCCACTGGGATGACAGGGCTACACAGGGGATATAGCGAGCCCGCCGTCCCACTCACCCTGGAGGTCGGTACAATACCTAATCCTGGCCGATTGATTAGGGGTGGGTTAGTCCCTAACCTCCCGTTTAGGCGAAGCAGAAGCCAAAGTAGTGTATCAGTAATGCGTACCCTCCCCGAATTCAGAAAAATACTGTTACGAGCTCAGATACGCATCCCTCAACCACCAGGACGAACCTTTCCACCGACACGGGTCTCCACGCACGGCCTACACGTGGGTGGGCCTGTTGACCGTCTCCCTCAGCCATGAAGAGGAGCCCACACGAGGGAGACTGTTGGCTCGGGACCCCGGGTTCGCCAAGCCCGTACCTACCGAAGTAGGCCCCTGGGGGGACATAGGGGCAGTGCGAAGGGTCCGCTCAACCTTCACTTTTGAGACCTCCGGAGAGCACACATGTCGGAAGCCGTGACGCTGGAAACCGTGGGACTGAACCACGGAGATAGGAGAGATCCCTGCTGGTGAGACAGGAGTTATAAACCTAAGAACTTACGTGCTAATAAGAATAATAAAGAACTAGAAGAGGAAGAATGTGATGCTTACTGACAAGCAGTAGCTACACGTGGCACAGTTGATGGAGATGAAGGGGATGAATTGGGGGTGAATGGCTAGGGACCCCGGGATCGCCAATCCCGTACCTACCGTAGTAGGTCCCTGGGGAAAAATACCAGAGCCTCTTCTGCCAGTTTTCGGGGTTACTGATGGGCCTTCTCGGCAGCCGTAGCGGTCGTGGGGTACACCAAGTCCCCACCGTACATCACCCCATCAGTCAGTCCCCTACTTCCTGTTTCCCACCCCTCGGGACGAGGACCGCAGAGGTTGGATTTTGAGGGGCGCGTGGACAACGAGACTAGGTGGTCGACCGTTGACCGGTAGCGACGAAAACCGCACTGAACGTTTGACAGAAGACGTTGGGATTCTAGCCACCATGTCAATCGCCCGTTTATCAATCGCTCCATCACCTTGCAAAGGCAACTGGTGAGGGAGATCGGACGATAACTGGAAGGCAGATGGCGATCCTTTCCAGGTTTTAAGATAGGTACAACGGTAGCCTCGCGCCAAGCGGTCGGAAATGTTGCTGTGCGCCAGATATAGTTATACACCTGCAAGAGAAAGTGCTTACTAACTGAGGACAGGTGCTGTAGCATTATGATGTGGACTCCGTCCGGCCCCGGTGTGGAGGGTCTGGAAGTTGCCAGGGCCCGCTCCAGCTCCTGCATAGTGAAGAAGGCGTTATAACACTCATGGTTTAAGGATTGAAAGGAGAGGTCATGCGTCTCTGCCCGGTGTTTGATGGGCAGAAAGTCCGGGTGATAATGGGAGGAACTAGAGATATGAGCAAAAGCTCCTCCCAGGGCATCAGCGACAGCTCTAGGGGCAACTACGGTGTTATTGTTAATCCGTAGGCCAGGCACCAGAATACGAGGAACTTTACCGGCCACGCGTCGCAGCTTGCTTCAAACCACAGAGGATGGTGTGAAGCGGTTAAAGGTCTCCACAAAACGCGTCCAGGATGTCTTCTTGCTGGCCTGTATCACGCGTCGGGCATTTGCGCGTAAGCGCTTGAACCTGATCAAATTGTCCAGGGTAGGATGACGCTTAAAAGTTCGCAGTGCAGCCCGGCGCACACGCAGCGCCGCGCGGCATTCATCGGTCCACCAGGGAACGGGTAAACGCCGAGGTTGGGCTGAAGAGCGAGGTATAGCACGTTCGGCGGCAGATGTAATCACAGATGTAACGTGCTCTACCATCTCGTCGACGTTGTCGGATACTTGGTCGTCAAAGATAGCCAGGCTGCAAAAAAGGGACCAGTCAGCTTTGTGTAGCTGCCAAGTAGGTACACGGGAAGATGGTGTGTAGTTGGAAAGCAGGCTAATCAGGCAGGGAAGGTGGTCGCTGGAAAAGGTGTCAGAGACGACGTTCCACTCAAAGTGATGAGCAAGCTGTGCCGAGCAAACGGATAAGTCCAGGTGAGAGAGAGTACCGGTTGAATCAGAAATAAATGTAGGTTCGCCAGTGTTGAGAATTGAGAGGTGATTCTGAACAAGGAATTCAGCAAGGTGCTTCCCCCTTACGCAAGCCCTAGGTGATCCCCAAAGAGGGTGATGGGCGTTGAAGTCTCCCAACAGCAAGAAGGGTGTTGGGAGCTGGGACACCAGATCGGAGAAGTCCGCAAATGCCGAAGGGAGAAGAGGGCGGTAAATAAACAGAGCGTAAGGTAAAAGAGAGACCTGGGAGTCTCAGAGTAACGGCTACGGCTTGCAAGGTACTATTGAGCGGAAGAGGTTGATAAAAAACGTCGTCCCGGATTAAAAACATAACACCCCCATGTGCAGGAGAACCGTGCTCCGGTGGCAAATCAAAGCGCACCGGTGTAAAACCAGGAAAGGTGAACGTATCCTGATGGTGAAGTTTCGTCTCCTGCAGGCAGAAAATACTGGGGGACAGCAAATTACCCAACAGTTGTAGGTCTGGTTTACGCCTGCGCACGCCACGTGTATTCCACTGTAGAATGGACATCCTGGGGTAAAGGGAAAAAGCCGGTCACTTAGTTCACTTTGCTGGTGGCTGTCGCTTTAATTTTCCCTTCGGGTTCCGTGTTGGGCTCGGGCTTTTTGGAGCACTTGCTTCGTGCTCCATAGGTTCCTCGGATGGAGGAGGGTCAGGGTCATTGGATAACGCGGTCAACGGGAGAAAACTGTTGCCAATACTCAAGGTTGGAAGGGAAGGCCCCTTCACACGGCTACGCCCCCTGGTGTCCTGGGAGCAAGAGCGCCGAGGAGGTGAAGGGGAACTGGCCGGGCCGGGACACTTGCCACTGGCAGGTGCCGGAGGGTCTTTGAGGAAGTCGGAGCGCTTTGGCGTGACTTTAAATTTCCGGGTGTCCGTACTCACTGAAATGGTTTTGGAGCTAGCGGTATTAGAAGTTGGCAATGCGACGCGAGGAGTCACTGTTGAAGGCACAGGGCAAGTTTCAGTGCCCATGTCAATCTTTAGTATTGGTTTTGAAACTACGGAACTAAAAGTACCAAACTTCAGGAGAGAAGGTTGTCGAGCCTGATGTCGTTTGCGGGCTTCAGAGAAGGATAGACGCTCCTTCACCCGCAGCTCCTGGATGGCCTTCTCATCCTGGTAGCGCGGACAATCGCGGGAGGTCGCCGGATGTTGACCTTGGCAGTTCACGCAACTTGGGGCAGAGGGACAAGCTCCGTCATGACTGCCCTTACCACAGTAGGCACATACCGCTACAGTAGCCTTACAAGAGGTCTTGGTATGGCCATAGCGCTGACACTGGTAGCAGCGCATAGGCCGCGGAATGTACGGGCGCACAGGGATAACTTCATATCCTGCCTTGATCTTCTGAGGCAGTTCGAGCCGATCGAAAGTAACAAAAAGTGTGCGGCTAGGAACCTGCACACCGTCACGCATGACTCGCACACGGTACACTTCCGTGACACCCTGGTCCGCCAGATAACCCTGGATCTCCTCCTCCGGCATACCATCCAACAGAGGGCTGGTGATAACGCCCTTAGAAGAGTTGAGACTCCTGTGCTTTTCTACACGGATAGGATATCCGTGTAGGAGTTTCGCTTTCATTAACTTATCAAACTGGGAGGTAGAGTAGCTTTCAACCAACAATGAACCAGACCGTAAACGTGTACATGACTTCACGGGCCCAGCGATTTTATCCAGACCTGATTGAATTACGAAAGGGTTGACCTTTAAAAATGACTGACCCTCTTCTGTCCGATGGATAACTAGGTAACGCGCTGATAAAGACGTGTGTACCTCTCTTTCGTCTGAAACTTGTTTTCTGCGTTTAGGTGTAGTTGTGGCCATAAAACGTAGGAATAAATTTCATCCCCCAATGCTCCCCACCCACCACGGAGCCCAACAAGGGGTCATCCCACTGGGATGACAGGGCTACATAGGGGATATAGCGGGCTCGCCGTCCCACTCACCCTGGAGTTCAGTGTAACACCTTGTCCTGGCCGATTGATTAGGGGTGGGTTAGTCCCTAACCTCCCGTTTAGCTGAAGCAGTAGCCAAAGTGGTATATTGGAAATGCGCACCCTTCCCGAATTCAGAAAAAAACTGTTACGAGCTCAGATGCGCATCCCTCAACCACCAGGACAAACATTTCCACCGACACGGGTCTCCACGCACGGCCTACACGTGGGTGGGCCTGTTGACCGTCTCCCTCAACCACGAAGAGGAGCCCACACGAGGGAGACTGTTGGCTCGGGACCCCGGGATCGCCAATACCCGTACCTACCGTAGTAGGCCCCTGGGGGGTCTGGTCCTGGTGCCGAAGATCGAGAAGATGACAGGACATGGTCCAGCTCCGTCATGGTGAAAAGACGATTGTAATCCTCTAGATTGGCAGAACGAAAGGAGAAGCCTTGTGATTCCACCTGAGCCTTCATAGCAAGGAAGTCGGGCAGATAGTTATCGGAGCTGGACACTTGAGCAAAAGTACGTGCTAGGGTGTTAGCAACATCGAAGCTATCCACTACAGCTCCGGCAGCGGTCTTAAGACCGGCGATTGGCGTGTGGGCCGGTTTCCCGACAACTCGCCGTAACTTATCCCATACCACAGAAGATGAGGTATGTTGGGTAAAGGAGGAAACGAACTTTCTCCAGGAGGCGGTTTTAATTTCCTTTATGATCTGCCGAGCCTGGGCACGCATTTTCTTGTATGTCACCAAGTTGTCCAGTGTTGGGTGATGCTGGAAAATTCTGAGGGCACGTCTGCGGGAGCGGATAGCACGGCGACAGTCATCGTTCCACCAAGGTACAGGCAATCTTCGGGGTGGCGCTGACGACCGAGGAATGGAGCGCTCAGCGGCGGAGAGAATGGTCGTCGTAAAATGGTCCACCAGTGCATTCACAGAGTCGGTTTCATTATAAGTGAACACAGCCAACTGAGAGAATAGGTGCCAGTTGGCTTGATGGAAGCGCCATCTAGGGATATACGTGGAATTGGTATTAGGCAGCAAAAGATCTAAAGCACAGGGGAAGTGATCGCTACTGTATGGATCAGAAAGGACAGACCATCGGAAGGAAACTGCCAAGGACGCAGAGCAGACAGCCAAATCAAGGCGTGAAAAGCTGTGGTGGGCGTCAGAAAGAAAGGTAGGCGCTCCGGTGTTCAGGACCGTGAGGTTATGGGTATCCAAGAAATCGGCTATTAGTTGGCCTTTCGCGCACGCTCTGCGAGAGCCCCAGAGTTGGTGGTGGGCATTGACGTCTCCAACCAGTAGAAAAGGAGGGGGTAACTGGGAGACTAGATCCTGAATATCACTGAGCGAGAGGTCGTCAGACGGAGGCAGATAGATGTTGCAAATGGTGAATTTGATGGAGGGCAGGGTAAGACGGACAGCCACAGATTGAATATCAGACTGTAACGAAACAGGTTCGATGAAGAGATCATTGCGGAGGAGTAGCATAGTGCCCCCGTGGGCAGGAAACCCCTCGTCTGGCAAACGCTCACAGCGTAGTACAGAGTACCGCCTGATCTGAAAAGAGTCCTGTGGACGGAGTTTCGTTTCCTGAAGACACACCACCATTGGCTCATATTCCTGGAGCAGAAGTTCAAGCTCCGGTCGATGGCTGCGAAGTCCACGTAGATTCCAGTGAAGGATATTCGTGGTTAAATGCACTGGGAGAGATCGCAATTAATTAACGCCACCAGGTCCAGGATAGCGGTGGCCGGATCAACTTGCCCTTTTTCTTAGGTGTTGGGCTAACACCTTTCGCGGGAGGTTCCTCTTGTCTTTTTTTAACAGCTGCCCGAGCAATGGCAGCGGAATTCTCCTGGTCCATATCTTCCTCTTGGGGTGACCCCTTACCTACAGAAAACCGAGGTTCGAGGAGCTCAAAACGGTTGGAACCCGAGAACGGCGAAGATGGGCAACGCCGATCTGAGTCCCTCTCAGAGGATTCTTCGGACGATCCGCGAGAAGACACCCGTGGATCACGAGGAGCCTTGGATTCTTTAGGGGTGGAGGGTAATTTCTTCCGGGAACGGCCACCTCGCGTATCAGATGTATCTGTTTGGATACCTATCGACACACGAGAGGGAGGACTAGAGTACGTTTGCACAACGGCGTCTTGTTTTGGAACAGGCTGTCGAACTGCTGCAGAATAGTTTAAGGTAGCAACAGGATGTAGCTCATGGTAACGTTTCCGTGCCTCAGGAAAGGTCAGGTGTTCTTTAACACGAAGCTCTTGGATGGTCTTTTCTTCTACAAAACGAGGACAATCGCGGGACGTCGATGGGTGTGTGCCGCCACAGTTCACACAGGTGCGGTCCTGAGCGCACTGGGAGCCATCGTGTGCGTCGCGGCCGCAGTGGAAGCATACTGGCGAGCCTGTACACCGTTGCTGCGTGTGCCCGAACCTCTGGCAGCGGTAACAACGCATGGGGCTGGAATATACGGACGTACTGAGGCGCGTTCGTAACCACATAAGATGAATGTTGGGAGGACGGTACGTTCGAACGTCAGGAAGACCGTTCGTAATGGAAACGGCTGGTCGTCCTTCTTCCCCATCAACCTGAATGCTGCAATTACCCCTTGGTCTGAGAGACAGTTGACAATTTCTTCTGTGGAGAGACCGTCTAGGCTGGCAGTAGTAACAACTCCGCGACAACTGTTCAGGGTCTTGTGCTTTTCCACATTTACAGGGTAGGAGCCCAGTAGACTAGTTTTTAACAATTTCTCGGCCTGGATGTCTTTGGCTATCTCAATTAGCAGGCTGCCGTCCCTACACCGTGTTGCATTTTTCACTGGACCACAGATCTTATCCAGTTCTCTTTGGATATAAAAAGGGCTCAAGTGTGTCATATTCTTACTGTCACTATTTAACTTCATTACATAACAACGTGGTGTTGAGAAAGAAGAGCGCAGAGGAGCCATGGTTATAGGTCCCCCTTCCGGAACCGTCGGCGTCAGCCTGCCATCCGGGGGATGAAAATGAAAGACACCGAATCTTCCGGTCTGTGCCGGCCCGAGGTACCCACCTGAGGCCCGATCTCAGAGAATACTTCAGAGGAGTTACCCTCCGACTATCACTACTTACCGGCGTACGACACTTTCACCATAGGCAGGCCCGGCTTTATGCCCCTACCACTGGGATAACCACCAGTGGCTCCCCACTTTAGGCCAAGCAGTCTCAGCGGAGCTAGCGTGGATTCAGGGGACTTGTGGTTGTTTACACCGGGCCCCAAGCAGCGGTAACACGTCGACTCTCCTCGTGCATCCCAGCGGCACACGGCCGCTGAGATATCCGAGGAGACCCGGCCCCTTTGGAGCTACGTGGGTGTACGTGGCTATGGAACGGCTCCGCACCTAATGCCGCACAAAAGGGGTAGTGAGGAGGGTCCACTCAACCTTCATGCTTGAGACCTCCGTAGAGCACACAAGTTGAAAGCTGCGCCGAAACCGTGGGACAGGAACCACGGAGACAGGAAAGATCCCTGTTGGTGAGACAGAAGTTTGTAAACCTAAACACTTAAAGCCTAGAATATAACAATAAACCTAGAAGAGGAAGAAACTTAGAGCTAGGAGTGTATAACGTGGCATATCCAAGATGGGATGGGAGGGTGACGATGGGGATGATGATTGGCTAGGGCACCCCGGGGTGGCCACACCCGTACTCATAGAACGTGAGCCCCTGGGGGGATGGATTACCGAGATCCACTGTCCCATGGCGGGAGTAACTATGACTCTCTTGACGTAGGGGAGGGGGATCCGTCCCCTTCAGCTGCTTTTGTGCGAGCGCTGCGTACCCATAGCACTGGTGGTACTTCTGCCCTAACAGAAGTAGTTCGGGTCGGACGTATAGGCCCCTCCCCTTTGGGGAGACGTCCGAGTATGGTGTTGGACTCGACCGGGCATTGTTTGGGGCTCTTATGAGCCTCTATGCTGGGTAGTGGTGTAGCGGTAGGGGGGGTCCCGCTGGTTCGATCGTGCGCGTTTCTGACTGGATGGCGAGGTTTGTAGTTTTAGATGTGTCTATGTTGTAGTTAGTTTGTGTATGTGTAAAAAATTGCATGCAAAAAATATATATTATGCATGCTTAAATATTTGAGGCATTTGGCATTATATTGTAGTTTTCTGGGGACTTGAAGTGTTAGATATATCTAGCCAAAATATTTTTATGATTTTAGTTTTTTTATTTGTAGTTTTAGTGGCCTGCCCCGGGATAAATACTGCTAACAATATTATTGAGATCCCGGGGGGCAGGGAGGACGGCACTCCCTAAAAATGCCGGAAGTCGGGGCACTTCAGTTTTTGGAAGGTCCTTTCTCACATAGCCAAATACCTCGTCAACTAATTAGTGACGCGCATGAATGGATTACATTTCAGAATAGAGCTGGAGCTGCTTCAAATATTGATCTTACACTCTGCAATAACAAAATGTTTAGTAAAATTCAAGATTGGAAAGTTGGTCAAGATATGACTTCAAGCGATCATCGCTTGATTTATTTCAAATATGCATTTCAAATAAGTTCTCCTTGTTCTGGTTATATGAAGCCAAGGAAAAATTTTGCACAAACTAATTGGGAAAAATTGAAGAACACTGTCAATGATTTCATCTCAAACGGAACCCATATAGTTAAGGATGCAGATAAAATCACCCATATAATTACGGAGGCAATCAATACATCTGTACCAAATTTACTGAAAATATTTGGAATGATGCCTTGGAAACCGCAAGGAGGAAAATGCGTAAGTTAAGGAAGATCTATCAACGATCCATGATTGATTCTCAAAGACTATCATTTACATAAATATAGGGAGGCAAAGCAGAAGTTCAAATCCCTTTTATTCGAAACTAGAAGTAGATCCTGGATTAATTTTGTAGAGAAACAGCTTGATAATAATACTTGGAGTATTCCGTATAAAATAGTAATGGATAAGATCAAACGACCGGAAGTATTATGTACTCTCGAAAAAGACGATGGCAGCAGAACATCAAATTGGGAAGAAACTATTCAATATTTGCTTGGAATATTGCTACCAGATGACGAAGTTGATAACGATAATTTGTCGAATATTATTAAAAGAATTGAATTAAATCTAAATTATGTTAATTATAATGATGATGATGTGTATAGGGGCGCTCAACTACAGCGGTCATCAGCGCCCTTTAAAAAAAAAACAAGTCATGGCAAAGGCCAGATATAAACATTTCTAAAAATATATTTTATCTATAAATCCATTAAAACTGCACACACATATATATATTAAAAATAAAAAAAAAAAAAATAAAAAAAATAATAAAAGGTACTTGAAGTTAAATTCTAAAATCCACAGCTGAAACAAACGCTAAAACTTTGCTCACCGCCGTTTCGTCATCCGCGAGGATCTCCGCCAAGCTGGCCGGCAGCTGGAGAGACCTGCGGAGACGTGCCAAGCTAAAACAGTCTAAAAGCAGGTGACGAACAGTCAGGTCAGCACTGCACAGTGGGCAAACCGGAACGGGAGTCCTATTCAATAAAAAGCTGTGGCTAAAATAACAATGCCCAATGCGCAACCGAGCCAAAATCACCTCCTCGCGGCGAGATGACCGACAGGAGGTAACCCAGGGAATCGGAAGTTCCTTGACTGATCTAAGTTTATTATTGCGGAGAGCGGACCACTCTTCCTGCCAGCAGGTTTGCACAGCTCTCCGCAATACGGCCCTAAAATCTTCCGATGTCACACATGGTAGACGAACCCTGGGCTTCATGGTAGCCGTCTTGGCTGCCCAATCCGCCATTTCATTCCCCCGCAAGCCTACGTGACCAGGGATCCATGCACACACCACGCTAACGCCAGAAGCGTATAAAACGTGGAGGGCATCCTGTATCCGCTGCACAATAGGGTGGTAGTTGTACAGCTGCCGTAGGCTCTGAAGTGCACTGAGGGAATCACTCAGGATTAAGCAGTTCCCCAACTTTCGTCGACGTACGTGTAAAATGGCTCGGTATATTGCATAGAGCTCTGCGGTAAAAATGGAAGTGCTAGTGATGTGATGATGATGATATGTATAGGGGCGCTCAACTACGGCGGTCATCAGCGCCCTTTAAAAAACAAGTCATGGCAAAAGCCAGATATAAAGATTTCTAAAAATATATATTATTATCTATAAACCTGTTAAAACTACACACATATATATACTAAAAAAAAATAACAAAAAAGATACTTGAGGTTAAATTCTAAGATCCACAGCTGAAACAAATGCTAAAACTTTGCCCACTGCCGTTTCGTCATCCGCGAGGATATCCGCCAAGCTGGCCGGCAGCTGGAGAGACCTGCGGAGACGTGCCAAGCTATAACAATCTAAAAACAAGTGACGGACAGTCAGGTCACCACTGCACAGTGGGCAAACAGGAATCGGAGTTTTATTCAATAAAAAGCTGTGGCTAAAATAACAATGCCCAATGCGCAACCGAGCCAAAGTCACCTCCTCACGACGAGATGACCGACAGGAGGTAACCCAGGGAATCGGAAGTTCCTTAATAGATCTAAGTTTATTATTGCGGAGAGCGGACCACTCTTCCTGCCAGCAGGTTAGCACAGCTCTCCGTAATACCGCCCTAAAATCTTCCGATGTCACACATGGTAGTCGAACCCTGGGCTTCATGGTAGCCGTCTTGGCTGCCGAATCCGCCATTTCATTCCCCCGCAAGCCTACGTGACCAGGAATCCATGCACACACCACGCTCACGCCAGAAGCGTGTAAAACGTGGAGGGCATCCTGTATCCGCTGCACAATAGGGTGGTAGTTGTACAGCTGCCGTAGGCTTTGAAGTGCACTGAGGGAATCACTCAGGATTAAGCAGTTCCCCAACTTTCGTCGACGTACGTGTAAAATGGCCCGGTATATTGCATAGAGCTCTGCGGTAAAAATGGAAGTGCTAGTGTGGAATCCGAATGTATAGGGTTCGGTTCCACACACGTAAGCACAACCAACGCCATCTGAATTCTTGGACCCATCGGTGTAAATTTTAATATGGTCCTGATATCGCGATAAAAATTCTAAAAAGCATATGCGGATACTAGACATAGACATGGTAGATTTATCATGTGTGGTCATGCCCAGATCAACGTGGGACGCTCTGCACAACCAAGGAGGGTATGTCCTCTCCCCCCTAGGATACATCTTGGGCATTTCAGTATTAAGATGTCTAAGGAGCTCCCGGAAACGAAAACCAGGTGGCTTTGGTTTAATAGTAGTGTTCCTATAACGCACGTCCATGAAGGTGTTAAAGAACGGCGTAAACGTTGGATGTGTGGGCATGCAATTAAGTCCACAGCCATAATTTGCTAATAGCATGTTGCGCCTGTACTGCAGAGGAGGTTCTGCAGACTCAGCATACAGGCTTATAACTCGGCTCGTTGGAAATGCCCCAACTGCTATACGTATGCCACAATTATGGACTGTGTCTAATCTCTTCAGCACAGATGGTCGTGCTGAGCCATAAACGATACTACCATAATCTAATTTGGAACGGATAAGTGTGCGATACAGTCGCAATAACACTACGGTCCGCTCCCCACGATTTTCCACTTAGTACCCACAAGATATTTAAAGATCGGTCACATCGTGCTTTCAGTTGTGCTATATGCGACGACCAACTAAGTTTTCTATCAAATATCAATCCAAGGAACCTCGTCTCATCTGAAAAAGGTAGTAGATCAGCGCCTAGCCGGAGCCTTGGAGGTAGTCGACTCCGCTGACGCCAGAAGTTAACACAGATGGTTTTCTCAGCAGAGAATCGGAAGCCGTTCTTTAAACTCCAAACCTTAAGGTTGTCCAAGGTGGTTTGAAGACGGCGCTCTATAAACGAAGTGCGCTGAGATGTACAGTAGACGGCAAAGTCATCTACGAATAGGCTTGACGAGACCCCCGGAGGTACACATTTCGAGATAGAATTAATCGCAATAGCAAACAATGTAACACTTAGCACCGATCCCTGTGGTACACCGTTCTCTTGAACGAAAAGGTTCGAAAGAACCGAGCCAACCCTTACTCGGAATACGCGGTCTTTCAAGAATTCCTGAAGGAAGAGTGGTAGGCGTCCACGTATATTCCAGGTGTGCAGAGTACGTAGCAACCCTGCACGCCAACACGTATCATAAGCCTTTTCGAGGTCAAAAAATATTCCGACTGTTTGACAGTTTTAAAGAAAGCCGTTCATAATCTGTGTCGACATGGACACAAGATGATCCACTGTTGAACGGCGTCGTCGAAAACCGCACTGGATGTTATTCAGTAGGTTGTTCGTTTCCAGCCACCATACCAACCGCCCATTTATCATGCGTTCCATCACCTTGCAGACGCAACTGGTGAGGGAAATAGGACGGTAGCTAGAAGGGAGGTGACGGTCCTTGCCAGCTTTCAAGATAGGTATAATGGTGGCTTCTCGCCACTTGTCCGGAAACGTGGCATCAACCCAAACACGGTTATAGACCTCGAGCAGGAATGCCTTACCTTCAGGTGAGAGATGTTGTAACATTTGAACGTGGATTCCGCCCGGTCCTGGTGCTGTCAGTCGCGATGATGAAAGAGCGTGTTCTAACTCCGCCAAGGTGAAGAGGCGGTTATAATCTTCAAGGTTTCTGGAACTAAACACGAAACCTTGAGATTCTACCTGAGTCTTAATTGAGATAAACTTAGGAGCATAATTACTTGAGCTAGACACCTGAGCGAAAGCACAGCCGAAGGTGTTAGCCACGACAAACGGATCAACAACAACTCCTGCAGGTGTTTTCAGACCAGCGATTGGCAAGTGGGTTGATTTTCCGGCCACGCGCCTTAACCTATCCCATACAACAGACGATGGTGTCCATCTGTTAAAAGATGAGACAAAGTTGTTCCATGAGATCTTTTTGCTATCCTTAATTATTTGCCTAGACTGTGCACGCGCTTTCTTGTACTCAATTAGATTACTTTGGGTAGGGTGGCGTTGAAATACCCGTAGAGCACGTCTACGAGCACGAATAGCATTCCGGCAGTCGTTGTTCCACCACGGGACAGGAAGTCGACCACGTTGGGTGGCCGAACATGGAATAGACTCTTCTGCAGCGGAAAGAATTGTCTCTGTGAGATGATCGACTAGATCATTCACAGAATCGTGCTCGTTGTAATCAAAGACAGCCAACTGGGTGTAAAGGTTCCAGTTGGCACGATCAAAGCGCCATCTAGGGTTACGTGGGGTAGACACATCGTGTGCTAAGAGACTAAGAAGACATGGGAAGTGGTCGCTGGAATGTAAATCAGAGATGACATTCCACTGCAATGAAACTGCTAACTGGGATGAACATACTGCCAAATCGATGTGCGAATAGGTGTTATAAGCGTCTGAGAGGAACGTTGGCTCTCCGGAATTCAGGAGAACCAAGTTATTGCTCTCCAAGAATTTTGCAATGAGGTGGCCTCTCGAACATGCCCGAGTTGAACCCCATAGTGGGTAATGGGCATTAAAGTCTCCAACTATTAGAAATGGTGTTGAAAGTTGGGAAACCAGATTTTCAAGGTGAATTAACGAGAGGTCATCTGATGGCGGGAGATATACATTGCAAATGCAAAATTCGATGGTTCGCAGCTTAATCCTTACAGCTACAGATTGTATATCAGATTGCAGGTGTACCGGGTCTACAAATATGTCATCCCTGAGGAGCATCATAGTGCCCCCGTGAGCAGGAATGCCCTCTTCTGTGTTAATATCACACCGCAGTGGTGTGTAGCGTCGAATTTTAAACTTGTCTTGCGGTCGTAGCTTAGTCTCTTGTAAGCAAATCACTAAGGGGTTATGCTTACTGAGCAAAAGTTCCAGTTCTGGTCGATGTGTTCTTAAACCCCGCATGTTCCATTGGAGGATAGCCATTGAAACTATGGAGACAGGTTGTAAAAGGTGGTCTACATTAAACCGACTTTAACGGTGGTCGAATCAGCTTACCCTTTTTCTTAGGCGTAGGGCTAACACCTTTTTCTGCCGGTTTATCCTGGCGCTTTTTGGTTGCCGTTCTGGGGTCGGTATCCTCTAGGTCCATCTCTTCGGCGGATGAAGCCCCTTTCCCTAAAGAGACCTTAGGTTCGAGAGCTTCAAACTTATTGGACACAGGGATCGACGAAGATGACAGTCGTCGATCCGATTCATCACCAGAAAGCTCTTCAGAAGAGGAGCTTCGGGATGCTCTAGAGGTTTTCTTCTTCCTGGGGGTACGGGTCGAATCTTTCAGGAAATCTGTCCTTTGGTAACTGGTCTTAAATTCTTTAGGCGGCGGATCGTATATTACAGGCTTGTCATATTTCCTTGTAGAAGTCGACGGTTTGGCTTGGGACGGGGCTGAGGTTTTAGCTTCCTTCGTCCGTTTAGGTGATGTATTTGCCGCCGCTGGTGATGGAGTTGTGGACTGCCGTACTTGTGTCGGGACAAGAACTATCGGAGATGGTAGGCCCCCCTGCACCGCAGGTTTGCGTTGCAATTTCTTTCCTAGGAACGGGTTTAGCCAAAACAGAGCTATAAGTACCGGACCTAGGAACAGAGGGCAAGCGAGTACGCAGGAGCTTCCGGGCGTCCGAGAAGGAAACCTTCTCCTTAACCCGGATCTCCTGTATTGCCTTTTCTTCCACAAAACGTGGGCAGTCTTTGGAGCTAGATGGATGCTCCCCGGCACAGTTTATGCATTTAATGGGCGAGGAGCACTCACCCTCGTGTAAAGCCAAACCACAGTTCACGCATGCTGGAGATCCGTTACAAAGTTGACTAGTGTGACCATAACGCTGACACTTGTAGCACCGCAGGGGGTTTGGTATATAGGGATTAACCTCAATACTCTCGTATCCTGCCTTAATCTTTTGAGGAAGATCTACCCTATCAAAAGTAAGGAACAGGGTACGAGTAGGCAACAATTGCCCACCTTCTCTGCGCTGCACTCGGTACACACTTATGACTCCCTGGTCTCTCAGGTTCTCCTGAATCTCCTCGTTGGACATACCGTCCAACGCACGGGTGTTTACCACCCCACGCGAGGAGTTCAGGGTCTTATGTACAGTAACGGATATAGGATAACTCCCTAGCATGGTCGCCTTCAACAACGATGCCGCCTGGGCGTTAGATTGCGCCTCGACTAGGAGCGTGCCATTTCGCGACCGTATACAAGATTTCACCGCACCAGCAATTTTGTCTAATCCCCTCTGGATGGTAAAGGGGTTAACGGTCGTAAACTTTTGGCCTTCTTCAGTTCGACTGATTACCAAGTAGCGAGGACCACAAGACTCGGCTACTTCTTTTCCATTGCTGCAAGTTTTTTGGTTGTTTTTTGTGTTTAAGTTTGACATGAAGGTTGGCGAAAAAATTCATCCCCCAGTGCTCCCCACCCACCACGGAGCCCAACAAGGGGTCATCCGACTGGGATGACAGGGCTACACAGGGGATATAGCGAGCTCGCCGTCCCACTCACCCTGGAGGTCGGTACAATACCTAGTCCTGGCCGATTGATTAGGGGTGGGTTAGTCCCTAACCTCCCGTTTAGGCGAAGCAGAAGCCAAAGTAGTGTATTAGTAATGCGTACCCTCCCCGAATTCAGAAAAATACTGTTACGAGCTCAGATACGCATTCCTCAACCACCAGGACTAACCTTTCCACCGACACGGGACTCCACGCACGGCCTACACGTGGGTGGGCCTGTTGACCGTCTCCCTCAGCCACGAAGAGGAGCCCACACGAGGGAGACTGTTGGCTCGGGACCCCGGGTTCGCCAAACCCGTACCTACCGCAGTAGGCCCCTGGGGGGGATATACAAACAGTCTGAGACGTGGGTTTAACGGCTAGAAAGTCAGTCAGCGTCGATGCGTGGGCGACAGGGACGTGTTGAACAGCAACAGTGGTATTAGGAGTACGGCGAGCTGCTGATGCATACCCAGTAATAGTGGTAGCAGGCTTTAGTTGTTCAAAGCGCCGTCGTGCCTCTGGAAAAGTCAGGCGTTCCTTTACACGTAGCTTCTGTATACTTTTTTCGTCCATGAATCTTGGGCACTGTCGCGAGCTGGAGGGATGACTACCGCCACAGTTCACGCAACAAGGTGTTCGACTGCAGTTAGGATCGTCGTGTTTCGGTAGGCCACATTGCTCACAAAGAGCAGGATTGGTACATGTGACCTTAGTATGTCCGAACCGCTGACATTGGAAGCAGCGCATGGGGTTCGGGACATACTGGCGGACGCTAGCACGTTCATAGCCGCAATATATGTATTCGGGTAACTTCGTCCCAGCAAAAGTTAGAAATACCGTACGTAGTGGGTACTCCTTGCCATCTTGTTTCCGTGTTAAGCGGTACGCCTGACAAACAAGTTGATCAGAGATGCAACTTACTATTTCTTCGTTCGCTAGACTATCTAGGCTGGAGGTGGTGACTACTCCTCTGCAGGTGTTAAGAGTTTTGTGTGGGGCTACCCGGATCGGGTAGGAGCCCAACAAATTCGCTTTCTGTAGCTTTTTAGACTCGTCTGCCTTGGTACTCTAATAATAACGTACCGTCCCGGAGGCGCGTCGCATTCTTAACAGGGCCACTTATCTTGTCTAGTTCACGCTTTATATAGAAAGGACTAATATCTTTGAACGATTTGCCATCACATGCCAAGGTCATCACTAAAAATGGGTCAGCAAAGGAGGTTTTGCGCGGAGACATGATGATAGAGACCCCCATCCGGAACCGTCGGCGTCAGCATGCCATCCGGGGGTTAAAGAAAGAAAGACACCGAATCTTCACGGTCTGTGCCGTCATGGGGACCTCACCCATGACCGATCTCATTTGTACCTCAGAAAAGCTACCCTTCAAAATCCACTGCTTGTCCGTATGGGTAAACCGTTCACCACGCACACCCCGGCTTTATTCCCCTACCACAGGAATAACCGCTTGTGGCTCCCCGCTTTAGGCCGCGCTGCGCATAAAGGGCACACGGTTGTGCCGTAACATTGCTCCGTAACATTGCTCTCCTTAATGAAGCGATCAGAATCGGTAAGAAGGAGGGAATTGTGCTAGCTGCGGTGGATGTCGCGAAGGCGTTTGACACCGTCAGTCATAGCGCAGTCCTCAGTAGTTTGAAGGACCAAGGATTCCATCCCCACCTTGTAAGTCTCATATGGGACATGCACCAAGGGATGTACACCCAATTACACAACGGCCAACGCTTGGCCATAAGAAGAGGGGTAAAGCAGGGAGACACCCTCGCCCCCTTTTATTCAATCTTGCCATCGACTCAGTGATAAGAGGAGTAGCGGACATGCCCACGGGTCTGACATTTGGCAATAGGCGTCTCAACATCTTAGCCTTTGGCGATGACATTGTTCTGACCGGTACAAGTCCTGAAGAAGTGCAAGCCATGGTTGACCATCTTTACCATGGACTTCACATTCTTGGTCTTGAGGTTTCTTCGCCAAAGTCGTCCTGTTTTCGGGTTCTAATTGGTAGGAAGACGTGGGCCGTGGTCGACCCGGGCTTGACGGTGAACGATACACCCATCCCTGTAGCCAAGCCGGACGAATTCTTAAGATATCTGGGTAAGAACATTAATCCTTGGGGGGGACAGGTGGGCTACGCATTTAGAGACAATTTAATCGCTTCTGCAGAACGCTGTGCTGCACTCCCCCTAAAGCCGTGGCAGAAAATGCAGTTATTGCTAAGACATGTAATACCCAGGTTCGTGTATCTTGCCACTATAGAGCCGCCCTCATGAACACTACTTTCCGATGTAGATGATAAATTACGTCAAGTAATTAAGAATATCTTCCATCTACCCAAGTCAGTCGCGACGGGGTTTTTCTATAGCCGCAAACGTGATGGGGGGCTTGGAATGCCCAAGTTAGAGGACCTCGTCCTCCTAGCGTTTTTGCGTGTTGGGAGAACCATGCTCGATACTGGGGATGACTTGGTAAGGGTTGTTCTTGAAGAGGGCAATTTAACATCTAGGCTCCAGCGTGCCTCCGAATCGTTAGGCCTGCCCTGGCCGTGCACCCTTAGAGGCACCAACTCTCATAAGCTGTCAGTAAAGGTCAGGGAGTGAAATGAATGGTCCTGCTGCCCCTCACAGGGGAAAGGGGTTGGTGCCTTTTATGGAGACCCGATTGGTAATAAGTGGCTCCTAAAACCTTGGCTGCTTAGATCTTCAAGGTTTACGGAGGCACTTAAGCTCCGAACCAATACACAAGCTTGTCGGGTCGTCGAGCACCGGTACAACCCAAGCGCCGATGTTAACTGTAGGCGCTGCGGTAGAGACAGCAGGACATATTCTTGGCCTGTGTGTTTCTACCAAACCCGCACGTGTCAGGAGGCATGATACCGTGGTAAGGGAAATATTAAATAAAATCAATATGAATAATCCCACATCCACGGTATACCATGAACACACTTTCCTGACCGAAGATAATCAGCTCCTCAAACCCGACCTCGTAGCTTCCATCATTGACGTTACCAACCGTTACGAGGATGGAGAGTCCCTGACCAAGGCGCAGATAGAAAAAGTCGAAAAATACCAACTTCTCGACGCCCCTATTAAGTCCATTCACCCTCACATTCTATCTGCTGAGGTTCAGCCTTTGGTGTTTGGCTCTAGGGGTTCAATACCGCCAGAAACTAGGGACTTTTTGAGGGAATGGGGGTTTTCATGGCGAGAAATGGAAGTTATCTGCCTTTCCATCCTGAGGATGAGCTTAAACATCCACAGCTCTTTTCTGGAACATGCCAACGTCCCGGCCAGGCGAGTACTTGTTTTTTAATGTATTTATTTTAATCACTGGGTTCTTTTTATTCAATTAGTTGTTGTTTTTAAATAATATAAGCTGGTTTACCCCCCAGTTGCCATTTTTAGTTTGTTAGAGGTCTTTTTAGTTTTTATTACTTACATTTCTCTTTAGGTTAAGGCTAAGGGGCCTCTTAACAATTACAAAAAATTAAACATTATATAGTTTTATATTGTGGGAGGCAAGGTGACAGGCACCTTCATAACCCGGAAGTAAGAAGCCTATCTTCTTAGAACCCTAGCCAAATGCCTCGTCATCTAATTAGTGACGCGCATGAATGGGTTACCGAGATTCCCTGTCCCATGGCGAGAGTAACTATGACTCTCTTATGTAGCCAAATGCCTCGTCATCTAATTAGTGACGTGCAAGAATGGATTACCGAGATTCCCTGTCCCACGGCAAGTAACTATGACTCTCTTATGTAGCCAAATGCCTCGTCATGTAATTAGTGACGTGCAAGAATGGGTTACCGAGATTCCCTGTCCCATGGCGAGAGTAACTATGACTCTCTTATGTAGCCAAATGCCTCGTCATGTAATTAGCGACGTGCAAGAATGGATTACCGAGATTCCCTGTCCCACGGCAAGTAACTATGACTCTCTTATGTAGCCAAATGCCTCGTCATGTAATTACTGACGTGCAAGAATGGATTACCGAGATTCCCTATCCCACAGCGAGAGAAACTATGACTCTTATGTAGCCAAATCCCTCGTCATCTAATTAGTGACGTGCAAGAATGGATTACCGAGATTCCCTGTCCCACGGAGAGAGACGACTCTCTTATGGTAGCCAAATGCCTTGTCATCTAATTAGTGACGCGCATGAATGGGTTAATGAGATTCCCTGTCCCATGGCGAGAGTAACTAGGACTCTCTTATCCCCTGTTTCCAAGTGTTTTCCAAGTGTCTGCTCTGGTGTCTTGCGTGAGTACGCGGCCAGTTGCTCAAACAGTATCTGAGATTATTTGATTGTGTGTTTATATTTATTGTCAACTTGCCGCCGGGTCCACGTCCCGACCCCGGGTAACACTTATCTGGCTGAGAGCGGCTTAATAGATATATATAGTTTTTAATTCATTTTATTGTAGTTTTAATCATTATTGATTGCATGCCTGTTTATACCTAACCCAAATATAATAGTACTGTCGCCTCTGTTATTCATCGTTGTTGCTCATTATCATCGTTGTTTTTCATTATTCATCAATTTTACTATTAGAGATATTGCATAATTGGTTTTTATCCCTTTTTAGCAAATCTAATTTGATTGTTACTATCATTGTTATTCATCGTTGTTATCCATTTTCATCGTTGTTTTCCATATTTTATTCTCTTCATTGATATTACTATTATCAACTATTACAAAATTTTTAAAGTATTATGTTACCAATATGGCTGGTCACTCATCCGACCCTAACTATTTTAAACTTGGGTTTCCCTTTCAAGCGACTAAATGTAATCTCTGCAACAAAACCTATGAAATCCTTAAAGATTGCCTTGAACATTTCAGCAGCTGCCATCCTTTTGTTGCTGTTGAATAGCGAGTGAGTGTGTGGTGTTTTAGGGCCCGTCGACAACAAGGTCATTTGGGCCCTAAGTCAACACTAAAATCTAAAAGATACACAAATTAAGTTAAAAGGTAAAATACAATAACACTCAACTATTAAAAGTACATAACAACCAGTTCCAAGTCTAAAAATTTAAAATCGCTAAAATTAACAAATATAAAATCCAACTCAGACTTGTTTATTAAAACCAATTCTGGTAACAAACCGCAGTGCCTTAACCACGGCCACTGGGTCGTCCCCTAAAATACTGCACAAGTTAGCTCCCAAGCCCAAAGACTGGCGAACTCTGGCGTACTGCGGGCAATCGATTAATATATGCCGCACAGTGAGGCGTACTGAACACGAGGCACACACAGGGGCCGGTTCCCCTCTTAGCAGATGGCCATGAGTTGCTCGTGTGTGCCCAATTCTCAGCCGGGCGAGTATCACCTCGGCTCACCGGTTATCCCTGCAGGAAGTTAGCCAGGGTTGTACGCTCTCCTTTATTGCCCGGAGTTGTGTGCCTTCTAAAGCTGGCCAGGATTGCTGCCAAGCAGATAGGAGCTGGCGACGGAAAAAACGTTGCACGTCCTGGTATGGCACCGTAGTTGTTAAACTCCGGGGCAAACGGCAAGCGGACTTAGCAGCCGCGTCCGCCTCCTCGTTCCCGGAAATGCCCACATGGCCTGGGGGTCCAAGTAAAAACAAAATGATATCCTCGACCGAGCATTTGCGAGATCTGGGCCTGTATTTTTGAAACAAGGGAGTGAGCGGCAGTGTGCTGTTGCAAGGTCTGAAGAGCACTTAGAGAGTCAGTGCAAACAATAAAACAGCCAGGAGCTAACTTGCAAATAAAAAGGAGCAAATAGAGGATGGCATACAGCTCTGCTGAGAAGACCGAAGTGGAGTCCAGAAGACGAAATTTATGAGCCTCACCGTTAATAAAGAACGCGCAACCCGTAGTGCTACCTAACTTAGAACCGTCTGTAAAGACCCAAACATAGTTAGGGTAACAGCCCAGTAGTTCGGCAAAAAGTTGTTGGAACACCGAATGTGGAGTAGCGAGTCTAGGGTTGTTTGAAAGAGTTAGATCGAACCGCGCACGATTGAGCTGCCATGCAGGATAAGGGCAGATGGACGACCTCTCCACACGAGGCATTCGGAGGCCATGGGAATGTAGGAGACCCCGAAATCTTATTCCCACGGGGCGTGTCCGAGAACCAGGGCGCATATAACGGTGGACAAAATCTGGACACAGAACTGGTTTGAAACAAGGATGATTGTGATAACTTGCCAACTTCGAGACGTATGAGCACAGTAACAGTGAGCGACGAATATGGAGTGGAGGTTCGCCTGAGTCTGCATACAGGCAGTGGACTCGACTGGTGCGGAAAGCTCCTGTGGCAAGGCGGATGGCAGTGTGATGCACGGTGTCTAAAAGGCGAAGTTTAGAGGCAGTCGCTGCGCCATAAGCTGTTGAATATAATTGTCGCAATTGCAATAAGATATTTGGCACTGTCCACGGGGCGCAATGTCATGTACCAAAGTGCTCTGGAGCCACTGAACCTATAAACTATAATTGTAATTGTAACATCTGTAATGAAGGTTTTAAAACAAAGAGGTCTGAGCACACATGAAAGACATGAGCATCCCGTGGCCAGAAATGCCAAAAGAGCAGAGAAGCTTAAAGAGAAAGGGAACTCTTGGAGTGATGAGGAGACGGCCAATTTCATCAAATTATGTGCCTTATATAAAGATGAAAAATTTATTAATAAAAAATTACAGGAACATTTTCAAGACAAAACAATTTATCAAATTAAATACAGAAGAAAAACGCTGCAAGCTGAAATTGTAAGTGAAATAGAAAATATTGCTAGTAATAATACTGTTGATTTTGCCAATGATCTTGCCGACAACCAGCCTAATTCCTTGTCTTTACCCGGAAACGTTTCTTCTACTGCCGCAACTTCTCCCATCAATACGTTCCATGAATCTCTCTCTCCAATACCAGATAGCGACTCTAATATTGATAATGGTGTCCATACTTTAAACATTGAAAGTTGGTATCATGAAGCAATTACATATATTTCAAGCTTAAAATCTGATGATCATGATACCCGATTCATTGAAATCAATGAATTAATCAATAACTTCATTAAATCATCAGATAAAACATATATACAAGCTGATATGGACAACATTATCGAAAAGTTCACTGATCTTCTTCCTAATAAAAGATCTAATAAGATTAGATATATTAGACATAGTCGCCAATCTGGTATCTCTTCCAAAAAATCCATTAAAAGTTTCTCTTTTGCCAAAACACAAGAGCTTTACCATAATTGTCCAGACAAATCAGCTGATAGCATCATTAATAATGATGACGACTTCTATGAGAGTACAAGGGAAATTCAGCCGATAGATGATCTATACAAGACTTATAAAGAATTGTGGGCTAAGAGTGGCACCCCAGTTGATGTGAGGCCCTTATGTGATTACGACGGGCGTACAAAATCCATCGAGGAGTGTGTACCCCTTATCTCTGATAGAGAAATCCTCTTCAGAGTAAGGAGGTTTAAAAACAAGACATCTCCCGGCCCAGATGGTGTCACTAAGGGTTCGATCACGAGTCCTGGGGTGTGCAAGATACTAGCCAAGATATATAACGCAATTCTTATTAGTGATTGCTATCCAACGCACTGGAAGATCAACAAGACCACTTTTATCCCCAAGAAGGGCGATTTAAAATCCAGTGCCAATTGGAGGCCTATCACCATTTCGTCTATCTTGGCTAGAATTTTCTGATCTCTCATGAGTCGTAGACTTAACAATGTTGTACGGTTATCAGATCGTCAATCGGGGTTCAAGGACAATACTAGCACCTTCACAAACATTGCTTTGATCCAAGAGATCATCAATATCTGCAAAGAAAAAGGTGGCACTCTTGCCTCGATTGACGTCACAAAAGCGTTCGATACCGTTCAACATTGTGCAATTATTGATGCTTTACAGCGCAATGGCGTTCACCCACGGCTAACATCCCTAATCAGATCTATGTACACCGGGTGTTCTACCGTTTTAGCTAACGGGGCGATGCTGGAGTTAAAAAGAGGTGTTAAACAGGGGGACCCGCTCTCTCCAATATTATTTAACATCGCTATAGACGACATCATTCGTCAGATCAATGAAGCACCCGGTGGTATTCGCTTAGGCGAGACTAAATTAAATATAATAGCATTTGCGGATGATATTGCCGTGTTCGGTCAGACGCCTGGTGAAGTCAATAAAATACTGGATGATGATGATGGTGTGTATAGGGGCGCTCAACTACGGCGGTCATCAGCGCCCTGTAAAAAACAAGTCATGGCAAAAGCCAGATATAAAGATTTCTAAAAATATATATTATTATCTATAAACCTGTTAAAACTGCACACACATATATATACTAAAAAAAAAAAAAAAGAAGATACTTGAGGTTAAATTCTAAAATCCACAGCTGAAACAAATGCTAAAACTTTGCCCACTGCTGTTTCGTCATCCGCGAGGATATCCGCCAAGCTGGCCGGCAGCTGGAGAGACCTGCGGAGACGTGCCAAGCTATAACAATCTAAAAGCAAGTGACGGACAGTCAGGTCACCACTGCACAGTGGGCAAACGGGAACTGGGGTTCTATTCAATAAAAAGCTGTGGCTAAAATAACAATGCCCAATGCGCAACCGAGCCAAAGTCACCTCCTCGCGACGAGATGACCGACAGGAGGTAACCCAGGGAATCAAAAAAAAAAAAAAAATACTGGAAGCTCTTAATACCAACCTCTCCCGATTAGGCCTCAAAATCTCTGAAAAAAAATCCAAATGCTTTCAAATAATTAATAAAAATATAACTTGGTACTTACAGGATCCCAAATTAACTGTTAATAATTTAAATCTGAAATATAGTGATCCTGAGAATCTTTTGGCCTATCTCGGGAAGAACATCAATCCTTGGGCAGGTAAAGTCGGCAAAGATTTCCACGATAACATATCTGCTGCCGAAAAAGTTTCAAAGTTAAATCTTAAACCATGGCAAAAATTGGAGTTCTTCAATCGGCATATACTACCCAAATTCTTATATCTAGCAATACTCGAATCCCCCTCAATGTCTTTGTTGAATAATATTGATAATAAGTTGAGGGGGATCTTTAAGAACATCTTTCACTTACCAGCTCAAATTGTTACAGGGTTTTTCTACTGTAGGCGTCGCGATGGCGGTTTCGGTTTCCCCAGATTGGCACATTTAATACATCTCGCCTTTCTAAAAGCTGCCAACAAATTTCTGGCCTCTATTGATAATACCCTTAAAGATCACTTTGTAAATGGTAGCCTCGGTAAGCGAACGCGGAAAGTGGCCTTAGACATTGGATTGGAGTGGCCATGTACATTATCAGAAATAAATAAACATAAAATAAACCTTAAAGAACAGGAATTCCTCTTATGGTCTTCCTGTGATACCCAAGGCAAAGGGGCTGGCTCTTTTTACGCCAACCCATTGGGTAATTCATGGCTACTTAGGCCATCCATACTTCCGCCGTCTCGCCTTACTGAGGCTATCAAACTACGCACAAATAATACTAATTGCAGGGTTGTAGAGGCAAGATATAAACCAGAAATAAACGTTAATTGCCGAAACTGCCATAACGCGCCTGAAACGGCCGGACATATATTAGGTCTCTGCACGTCCACTAAACCCGCCAGAATCTATAGGCATGATACCCTCGTCAAAGACATACATGACGCAATTAAAACAAAAACACCTAACTCTGTCATACTATTAGAACATTCATTTAAAGTTAATGATAATCTAATCCTCAAGCCTGACATTGTGACTATAGATAAAAACAAAGCTCATATCGTTGATGTCACTGTCAGGTACGAGGATGGTAATTCTTTCACACATGCCTATCTAGAAAAGATCGATAAATATAAAATCTTGGAAAATCATATCAAGAACTTATACCCTGACGTGGTTGATGTGGATCTGCAACCTATTGTGTTCGGGTCAAGAGGCTCCATGCATCCTTATGTATTATTAAAATGGCACTCAATATTTTAAACAATTTTAGAGAATATACTAACAATTAGTTTAGCCCTTGTTGTTAATTATTAGTAGGTTGTAGTTACTCCCAAGCTCTTGCTTGGAATTTCTTACATATATAATTGCCTATTGGCCTATTCCCCCACCTAATTTAATTATTTTATACCTACGGTCGGATAAGCCGGAAGTGGCCCTTGGGTTAGGTTTTAGCCAAATGCCTTGTCATCTAAATGGTGACGCGCATGAATGGGTTAATGAGATTCCCTGTCCCATGGCGAGAGTAACTATGACTCTCTTATGTAACTTATGTAACTCTCTGATGTAACCTATTATTATTGTAGCAGGCCTTTCAACACGGAGCACGGTGCTGTCTGTCACGTGCCAAAATGTCCCGGCCCTGCAGTGCGAGAGGAACTTCCGTTTCCTTGTACTGTATGTGGTCGGACATTCGCTACTCAGCGGGGCTTGAGTCAGCACGAAGTCAAGGCACATGTTAACATCAGGAATGAAAAGCGACTAGAGAACATTGTCCCAAAAGATAGTGGCCCAGGTCGATGGTCAGAGGAGGATCTCGCCAAGCTTGCCGAACTGTGTGCCCGATTTGAGGATCAGCAAGCCATTAATATGAAAATCCAGGCTGAGTTACCCCACAAGACCATCGACCAAATAAAATATCAGAGAAAGAAATTGGCCCATAATGTTCTCCCTGAAGCTGAGGAAGGCGTCCAAGAGGCTATTAGTTTGGCTGGGGACAATATTCCATCTATTTGTCCCTCAGGAGTGATGGGAGAGCCTCAAGCCTTGCCACAATATCTCTCTGAAGGTTGATCGGGGGCGGTTACTGAAAGGGGAAACCCTGCAAGTTCCCGTTCCTCTGAATGGCTGAAAGGGATTGATGATTACCAACAAGATCTGAGAACTTGGGCGGATGAGGCTACCCAATATATTCTTTCCCTTAATATCACCGGCTCCATCCAAGGGCTGTCCGATCTGGGGGAGACCCTAGACCGGATAGCCGTGAGTCCTGCGGAGAAGGAAACTTCCCGGGAGGCTCTCGATGGGTCATAGCCGGTTTGGGAAGAATATTGAGGGGAAATAAGAGCCCTGAGACCAGGAAGCCGAACAAGGTGAAGGTAAAGCACGTCCTTCCAGGAAAAGATACTTGTATTCTAGATGTCAGAACATGTTTCGCAAATGTCCAGCCCGTCTAGCGCAGCATGTCGTGCTCAACACTGACATCGGGGAAGATGGCAAAAGAGAAGCCCCTATAGCCGAGTTATTCCATCTTTACTCTGGTTTATGGGGCCAAGGGGCAAGCGAGGATGAGAGTGTTAGTCAGGATATCAGACACTCCTGCCGCCCTCTAGTGCAATGTCTACCGTTGATTTCCCCTAGGGAGGTGGAGACCCGGCTCCGAAAGGTCCGAGTTAATACCTCCCCTGGTTTGGATGGTATCAATAGGGGACATTTGCTAAGGGAGGGTATACCCAAGTTTTTGGCCAAGTTTTATAACACCATTTTGTTGGCAGGGGTATATCCGGGTGCGTGGAAGACCAATAAAACTGTCTTTGTCCCTAAAGGTGGAGATGATGATAGTCCGAGGGGGTGGCGTCCCATCACGGTGGGCTCGCTCCTCGGCAGGACCTTCTCTACATTTCTCGACCGCCGCATGAGAGCAAAGGCGGAGATCGCTTCTGTACAAGGGGGCTTTGTGACCGGGAACGGTTGTTTCCGCAACATAGCTCTCCTTAATGAGGCGATCAGAATCGGTAAGAATGAGGGAATTGTGCTGGCTGCGGTGGATGTCGCGAAGGCGTTTGACACCGTCAGTCACAGCGCAGTCCTCAGTAGTTTGAAGGCCCAAGGATTCCATCCCCACCTTGTAAGCCTCATAGGGGACATGCACCAAGGGTTATACACCCAATTACACAACGGCCAACGCTTGGCCATAAGAAGAGGGGTAAAGCAGGGAGACCCCCTCGCCCCCTTTTGTTTATTCTTGCCATTGAGTGAGTGAGTGTGTGGGGTCGGAGTCTGGCTGTCCCCCATCTATTACCAGGTGAAAGTTTGCGATAGAGTGCAAATTGCGTTAGGGTGTCAGGAGTGTGTACCCGGCCCTAACGTACAAGCCAGACTGCTCCCGGGTCCTCGTGCCCGACCCTGGGCGTTAGTGGGTGATTTTTTCCTCACTAGCGGCGGAGAGGAGCAAATATGGAAAGAGGGAAGGAAGAGGGAGTAAGGAGAAGGAAAAAGAGGTTTTTACACCAAAATCATCTTTGCCTAGGTCTCCTGAGAGAGGTAGAGTTGAACAGTTACCAGCTGCTCGTGAAAGTACCTCACAAAAAGAGGTAGTAGCTAATATACATGAAATTATTGCTGACATAAATATATAATTGGTGCGGACAAGATGTCTGTGAGCGCCAAGAAAAAGGTCTTTGCCTTATTGGCAAAGGTAACAGAAGCGATGATGATGATGATGATGATGATGTGTATACGGGCGCTCAACTACGGCGGTCATCAGCGCCCTTTAAAAAAAAACAAGTCAACAAGTCATGGCAAAAGCCAGATATAAAAATTTCCAAAAATATATTATATATAAATCTATTAAAACTGCACACACATATATACTAAAAGAAAAAAAAAGGAAAGAAAAAAAATACTTGAGATTAAATTCTAAAATCCACAGCTGAAACAAACGCTACAACTTTACCCACCGCCGTTTCGTCATCCGCGAGGATCTCCGACAAGCTGGCCGGCAGCTGCAGAGACCTGCGGAGACGTGCCAAGCTAGAACAATCTAAGAGCAAGTGACGGACAGTCAGGTCACCACTGCACAATGGGCAAACGGGAACCGGGGTCCTATTCAATAAAAAGCTGTGGCTAAAATAACAATGCCCGATGCGCAACCGAGCCAAAGTCACCTCCTCGCGACGAGATGACCGACAGGAGGTAACCCAGGGAATCGGAAGTTCCTTAATAGATCTAAGTTTATTATTGCGGAGAGCGGACCACTCTTCCTGCCAGCAGGTTTGCACAGCTCTCCGTAATACGGCCCTAAAATCTTCCGATGTCACACATGGTACTCGAACCCTGGGCTTCGTGGTAGCCGTCTTGGCTGCCGAATCCGCCATTTCATTCCCCCGCAGGCCTACGTGACCAGGAATCCATGCACACACCACGCTTACGCCAGAAAGGTGTAAAACGTGGAGGGCATCCTGTATCCGCTGCACAATAGGGTGGTAGTTGTACAGCTGCCGTAGGCTTTGAAGTGCACTGAGGGAATCACTCAGGATTAAGCAGCTCCCCAACTGTCGTCGACGTACATGTAAAATGGCCCGGTATATTGCATAGAGCTCTGCGGTAAAAATTGAAGTGCTAGTGTGGAATCCGAATGTATAGGGTTCGGTTCCACACACGTAAGCACAACCAACACCATCTGAATTCTTGGACCCGTCGGTGTAAATTTTAATATGGTCCTGATATCGCGATAAAAACTCTAAAAAGCAAGTGCGGATACTAGACATAGACATGGTAGATTTATCGTGTGTGGTCATGCCCAGATCAACGTGGGGCGCTCTGCACAACCAAGGAGGGTATGTCCTCTCGCCCCTAGGATACATCTTGGGCATTTCAGTATTAAGATGTCTAAGGAGCTCCCGGAAACGAAAACCAGGTGGCTTTGGCTTTATAGAAGTGTTCCTATAACGCACGTCCATGAAGGTGTTAAAGAACGGCGTAAACGTTGGATGTGTGGGCATGCAATTAAGTCCACAGCCATAATTTGCTAATAGCATGTTGCGCCTGTACTGCAGAGGAGGTTCTGCAGACTCAGCATACAGGCTTATGACTCGGCTCGTTGGAAATGCCCCAACTGCTATACGTATGCCACAATTATGGACTGTGTCTAATCTCTTCAGCACTGATGGTCGTGCTGAGCCATAAACGATACTACCATAATCTAATTTGGAACGGATGACTGTGCGATACAGTCGCAATAACACTGTACGATCCACTCCCCACGATTTTCCACTTAGTACCCGCAAGATATTTAAAGATCGGTCACATCGTGCTTTCAGTTGTGCTATATGCGACGACCAACTAAGTTTTCTATCAAATATCAATCCAAGGAACCTCGTCTCATCTGCAAATGGTAGTAGATCAGCGCCTAGCCGGAGCCTTGGAGGTAGTCGACTCCGCTGACGCCAGAAGTTAACACAGATGGTTTTCTCAACAGAGAATCGGAAGCCGTTCTTTAAACTCCAAACCTTAAGGTTGTCCAAAGTGGTCTGGAGACGGCGCTCTATAAACGATGTGCGCTGAGATGTGCAGCATGACGAGACCCCCGGAGGTACACATTTCGATGATGTGATGATGATGATATATATAAGGGCGCTCAACTACGGCGGTCATCAGCGCCCTTTAAAAAACAAGTCATGGCAAAAGCCAGATATAAAGATTTCTAAAAATATATATTATTATCTATAAACCTGTTAAAACTGCACACACATATATATACTAAAAAAAAAACAAAAAAGATACTTGAGGTTAAATTCTAAAATCCACAGCTGAAACAAATGCTAAAACTTTGCCCACTGCCGTTTCGTCATCCGCGAGGATATCCGCCAAGCTGGCCGGCAGCTGGAGAGACCTGCGGAGACGTGCCAAGCTATAACAATCTAAAAGCAAGTGACGGACAGTCAGGTCACCACTGCACAGTGGGCAAACGGGAACTGGGGTTCTATTCAATAAAAAGCTGTGGCTGAAATAACAATGCCCAATGCGCAACCGAGCCAAAGTCACCTCCTCGCGACGAGATGACCGACAGGAGGTAACCCAGGGAATCGGAAGTTCCTTAATAGATCTCAGTTTATTATTGCGGAGAGCGGACCACTCTTCCTGCCAGCAGGTTAGCACAGCTCTCCGTAATACCGCCCTAAAATCTTCCGATGTCACACATGGTACTCGAACCCTGGGCTTCATGGTAGCCGTCTTGGCTGCCGAATCCGCCATTTCATTCCCCCGCAAGCCTACGTGACCAGGAATCCATGCACACACCACGCTCAGGCCAGAAGTGTGTAAAACGTGGAGGGCATCCTGTATCCGCTGCACAATAGGGTGGTAGTTGTACAGCTGCCGTAGGCTTTGAAGTGCACTGAGGGAATCACTCAGGATTAAGCAGTTCCCTAACTTTCGTCGACGTACGTGTAAAATGGCCCGGTATATTGCATAGAGCTCTGCGGTAAAAATGGAAGTGCTAGTGTGGAATCCGAATGTATAGGGTTCGGTTCCACACACGTAAGCACAACCAACACCATCTGAATTCTTGGACCCGTCGGTGTAAATTTTAATATGGTCCTGATATCGCGATAAAAACTCTAAAAAGCAAGTGCGGATACTAGACATAGACATGGTAGATTTATCGTGTGTGGTCATGCCCAGATCAACGTGGGGCGCTCTGCACAACCAAGGAAGGTATGTCCTCTCCCCCCTAGGATACATCTTAGGCAGTTCGCTATTAAGACGTCTAAGGAGCTCCCGTAAACGAAAACCAGGTGGCTTTGGTTTTATAGAAGTGTTCCTATAACGCACGTCCATGAAGGTGTTAAAGAACGGCGTAAACGTTGGATGTGTGGGCATGCAATTAAGTCCACAGCCATAATTTGCTAATAGCATGTTGCGCCTGTACTGCAGAGGAGGTTCTGCGGATTCAGCATACAGGCTTATAACTCGGCTCGTTGGAAATGCCCCAACTGCTATACGTACGCCACAATTATGGACTGTGTCTAATCTCTTCAGCACATATGATCGTGCTGAGCCATAAACGATACTACCATAATCTAATTTGGAATTGATGACTGTGCGATACAGTCGCAATAACACTGTACGATCCGCTCCCCACGATTTTCCACTTAGTACCCGCAAGATATTTAAAGATCGGTCACATCGTGCTTTCAGTTGTGCTATATGCGACGACCAACTAAGTTTTCTGTCTAATATCAATCCAAGGAACCTCGTCTCATCTGCAAAAGGTAGTAGATCAGCGCCTAGCCGGAGCCTTGGAGGTAATCGACTCCGCTGACGCCAGAAGTTAACACAGATGGTTTTCTCAGCAGAGAATCGGAAGCCGTTCTTTAAACTCCAAACCTTAAGGTTGTCCAAGGTGGTCTGGAGACGGCGCTCTATAAACGAAGTGCGCTGAGATGTACAGTAGACGGCAAAGTCATCTACGGATAGGCATGACGAGACCCCCGGAGGTACACATTTCGAGATAGAATTAATCGCAATAGCAAACAATGTAACACTTAGCACCGATCCCTGTGGTACACCGTTCTCTTGAACGAAAAGGTTCGAAAGAACCGAGCCAACCCTTACTCGAAATACGCGGTCTTTCAAGAATTCCTGAAGGAAGAGCGGTAGGCGTCCACGTATATTCCAGGTGTGCAGAGTACGTAGCAACCCTGCACGCCAACACGTATCATAAGCCTTTTCGAGGTCAAAAAATATTCCGACTGTTTGACAATTTTTAAGAAAGCCGTTCATAATCTGTGTCGACATGGACACAAGATGATCCACTGTTGAACGGCGTCGTCGAAAACCGCACTGGATGTTATTCAGTAGGTTGTGCGTTTCTAGCCACCATACCAACCGCCCATTTATCATGCGTTCCATCACCTTGCAGACGCAACTGGTGAGGGAAATAGGACGGTAGCTAGAAGGGAGGTGACGGTCCTTGCCAGCTTTCAAGATAGGTATAATGGTGGCTTCTCGCCACTTGTCCGGAAACGTGGCATCAACCCAAACACGGTTATAGACCTCGAGCAGGTATGCCTTACCTTCAGGTGAGAGATGTTGTAACATTTGAACGTGGATTCCGTCCGGTCCTGGCGCTGTCAGTCGCGATGATGAAAGAGCGTGTTCTAACTCCGCCAAGGTGAAGAGGCGGTTATAATCTTCAAGGTTTCTGGAACTAAACACGAAACCTTGAGATTCCACCTGAGTCTTAATTGAGATGAACTCAGGAGCATAATTACTTGAGCTAGACACCTGAGCGAAAGCACAGCCGAAGGTGTTAGCCACGACAAACGGATCAACAACAACTCCTGCAGGTGTTTTCAGACCAGCGATTGGCAAGTGGGTTGATTTTCCGGCCACGCGCCTTAACCTATCCCATACAACAGATGATGGTGTCCATCTGTTAAAAGATGAGACAAACTTGTTCCATGAGATCTTTTTGCTATCCTTAATTATTTGCCTAGACTGTGCACGCGCTTTCTTGTACTCAATTAGATTACTTTGGGTAGGGTGTCGTTGAAATACCCGTAGAGCACGTCTACGAGCACGAATAGCATTCCGGCAGTCGTTGTTCCACCACGGGACAGGAAGTCGACCAGTTCGGGTGGCCGAACGTGGAATAGACTCATCTGCAGCGGAAAGAATTGTCTCTGTGAGATGATCGACTAGATCATTCACAGAATCGTGCTCATTGTAATCAAAGACAGCCAACTGGGTGTAAAGGTTCCAGTTGGCACGATCAAAGCGCCATCTAGGGTTACGTGAGGTAGACACATCGTGTGTTAAGAGACTAAGAAGACATGGGAAGTGGTCGCTGGAATGTAAATCAGAGATGACATTCCACTGCAATGAAACTGCTAACTGGGATGAACATACTGCCAAATCGATGTGCGAATAGGTGTTATAAGCGTCTGAGAGGAACGTTGGCTCTCCGGAATTCAGGAGAACCAAGTTATTGCTCTCCAAGAATTTTGCAATGAGGTGGCCTCTCGAACATGCCCGAGTTGAACCCCATAGCGGGTGATGGGCATTAAGGTCTCCAACTATTAGAAATGGTGTTGAAAGTTGGGAAACCAGATCTTCAAGGTCAATTAACGAGAGGTCATCTGATGGCGGGAGATATACATTGCAAATGCAAAATTCGATGGTTGGCAGCTTTATCCTTACAGCTACAGATTGTATATCAGATTGCAGCTGTACCGGGTCTACAAATATGTCATCCCTGAGGAGCATCATAGTGCCCCCGTGAGCAGGAATGCCCTCTTCTGTGTCAATATCACACCGCAGTGGTGTGTAGCGTCGGATGTTAAACTTGTCTTGCGGTCGTAGCTTAGTCTCTTGTAAGCATACCACTAAGGGGTTATGCTTACTGAGCAAAAGTTCCAGTTCTGGTCGATGCGTTCTTAAACCCCGCATGTTCCATTGGAGGATAGCCATTGGAGCTAAGGAGATAGGTTGTAAAATTGGTCTACATTAAGATGACTTTAACGGTGGCCGAATCAGCTTACCCTTTTTCTTTGGTGTAGGGCTAACACCTTTTTCTGCCGATTTCTCTTGGCGCTTTTTTGTTGCCGTTCTGTTGTCGATATCCTCTTGGTCCATCTCTTCGGCGGAGGAAGCCCCTTTCCCTAAAGAAAACTTAGGTTCGAGGGCTTCAAATTTATTGGACACCGAGATCGAGTCGATCCGACTCATCACCAGAAAGCTCTTCAGAAGAAGAGCTTCGAGATGTCCTAGAGGTTTTCTTCTTCCTAGGAGTACGGGTCGAATCTTTAAGGAAATCTGTCCTCTCGTAACTGGTCTTAAATACTTTAGGCGGCGGATCGTATATTACCGGCTTGTCATATTTAGATGTAGAAGTCGATGGTTTGGCTTGGGACGTGGCTTGGGTTTTAGTTTCCTTCGTCCGTTTAGGCGATGTATTTGCCGACGCTGGTGATGGAGTAGTGGACTGCCGTAATTTTGTGGGGACAAGAACTCTGTCTGAGATGGTAGGCTCCCCTGCACCGCAGGTTTGCGTTGCAATTTCTTTCCTAGGTACGGGTTTAGCCAAGACAGAGCTATAAATACCGGACCTAGGGACGGAGGGCAAGCGAGTACGCAGGAGCTTCCGGGCGTCCGAGAAGGAAACCTTCTCCTTAACCCGGATCTCCTGTATTGCCTTTTCTTCCACAAAACGTGGGCAGTCTTTGGAGCTAGATGGATGCTCCCCGGCACAGTTTATACATTTAATGGGCGAGGAGCACTCACCCTCGTGTAAAGCCAAACCACAGTTCACGCATGCTGGAGATCCGTTACACAGTTGACTAGTGTGACCATAACGTTGACACTTATAGCACCGCAGGGGGTTTGGTATATAGGGCCTAACCTCAATACTCTCGTAAACCGCCTTAATCTTTTGAGGAAGATCTACCCTATCAAAAGTAAGGAACACGGTACGAGTATGCAACAATTCCCCACGTTCTCTGCGCTGCACTCGGTACACACATATTACTCCCTGGTCTTTCAGGTTCTCCTGAATCTCCTCGTTGGACATACCGTCCAAAGCACGGGTGGTTACCACTCCACGCGAGGAGTTCAGGGTCTTATGTACCGTAACGGATACAGGGTAACTCCCTAGCATGCTTGCCTTCAACAACGATGCCGCCTGGGCGTTAGATTGCGCCTCAACTAGGAGTGCCATTTCGCGCCCGTATACAAGATTTGACCGGACCAGCAATTTTGTCTAATCCCCTCTGGATGGTAAAGGGGTTAACGGTCGTAAACTTTTGGCCTTCTTCAGTTCGACTGATTACCAAGTAGCGAGGACCACAAGACTCGGCTACTTCTTTTCCATTGCTGCAAGTTTTTAGATTATTTTTTTGGGTAAGGTTTGACATGTAAGTTGGCGAAAAAAATCATCCCCCAGTGCTCCCCACCCACCACGGAGCCCAACAAGGGGTCATCCCACTGGGATGACAGGGCTGCACAGGGGATATAGCGAGCTCGCCGTCCCACTCACCCTGGAGGTCGGTACAATACCTAGTCCTGGCCGATTGATTAGGGGTGGGTTAGTCCCTAACCTCCCGTTTAGGCGAAGCAGAAGCCAAAGTAGTGTATTAGTAATGCGTACCCTCCCCGAATTCAGAAAAAGACTGTTACGAGCTCAGATACGCATCCCTCAACCACCAGGACTAACCTTTCCACCGACACGGGTCTCCACGCACGGCCTACACGTGGGTGGACCTGTTGACGGTCTCCCTCAGCCACGAAGAGGAGCCCACACGAGGGAGACTGTTGGCTCGGGACCCCGGGTTCGCCAAACCCGTACCTACCGAAGTAGGCCCCTGGGGGGAGATAGGGAAGATACCTAGCGATATCTGTGATGTATGTCAAGTGCAAGACTCACCAGTAGATGTCATTTTTGAATGTATTAAATATAAAGAGACTTTACAGGAATATAGAGAGTTACTAGCTGGGAAACAAGTATATAACATCAATAGATATGAATACGATCTTAAAACCTTAGAGAAGATGGTTCTCACAGTTTCTGACGTAGTAATGGAACAATATAAGATCAATAGACTTCAGAATCAGCCAAGATGCATACGTCATCATAGACCCAATGGTGAACAGTCTGCACCTAGAAGTTCCAGTAGATTAAGACGACATCGGGAACTAGAAGTAGATAGGACACAGCTATAAGTATCTCAGGAAGAAGGATTAGACATAAATTAGGAAACTGTTCGGATATAGAATGAAGACAGGTAGAAGGAGTGAGTGTGTGCTGTTTTAGGACCCGTCGACAACAAGGTCATTTGGGCCCTATGTCAACACTAAAACTTAAAAGCTATAAAATTTAGCTAAAACAAAGTAAAATATAATAAAAACACTCAACTGCTAAAAGGACATTAAAAACGATCTAAAGACTAAAATTTAAAAACTCTAAAAGTAATAATAATAAAATACAAGTCATACTTGTGTATTAAAACCGATTTTAAAAATAAACCGCAGTGCCTTATCCACGGCCACTTGGTCGTCACCTAAAATACTGAGCAAGTTAGCTCCCAAGCCCAAAGACTGGCGAACGCGGGCGTACTGTGGGCAATCCAGTAAAATATGCCGCACAGTGAGGCGTACGGCACACGGAGCACACACTGGGGCCGGTTCCCCTCTCAACAAATGACCATGAGTAGTTCGTGTGTGCCCAATTCTCAGCCGGGTGAGTATCACCTCGGCTCGCCGGTTATCCCTGCAGGAAGTTAGCCAGGGTCGTACGCTCTCTTTAATTGCCCGGAGTTGTGTGCCTTGTAAAGCTGTCCAGGAGTGCTGCCAAGCAGAGAGGAGTTGGCGACGAAAAAAGCGTTGCACATCCTGGTATGGCACAGTAGTTGTGAAACTCCGGGGCAAACGGCAAGCGAGCTTTGCAGCCGCGTCCGCCTCCTCGTTTCCGGAAATCCCCACATGGCCTGGGGTCGAAGTAAAAACAAAATTGTACCCGCGCCGGAGCATTTGCGAGATCTGGGCCTGTATTTTTAAAACGAGGGTCTGAGCGGCAGTGTGCTGTTGCAAGGCCTGAAGCGCACTCAGAGAGTCAGTGCAGACAATAAAAGAGCCAGGAGCTAACTTGCAAATAAAAAGGAGCAGATAGAGGATGGCATACAACTCTGCTGAGAAAACGGAAGTGGAGTCCAGAAGACGAAATTTATGAGCCTCACCGTTAATGAAGAATGCGCAACCCGTAGTGCTACCTAACTGAGAACCGTCTGTAAAGACCGGAACATAGTTAGGGTAACGGCCCAGTAGTTCGGCAAAAAGTTGTTGGAACACCAAATGTGGAGTAGCGAGTTTAGAGTTGCTGGAAAGAGCGAGATCGAACCGCGCACGATCCAGTTGCAAAGCAGGATAAGGGCTGATGGACGACCTCTCCACGCGGGGCATTCGGAGGCCATGGGAATGTAGGAGATCCCGAAATCTTATTCCCATGGGGCGTGTCCGAGAACCAGGGCGCATATAACGGTGGACTAAATCTGGACACAGAACTGGTTTAAAACAAGGATGATTGGGATAACTAGCCAACTTCGAGACGTATGAGCAGAGTAACAGCGAGCGACGAATATTGAGTGGAGGTTCGCCTGAGTCTGCATACAGGCAGTCGACTCGACTGGTGCGGAAAGCTCCTGTGGCAAGGCGGATGCCAGTATGATGCACGGTGTCTAAAAGGCGAAGTTTAGAGGCGGTCGCTGCGCCATAAATAAAACTGCCATAGTCCAGCTTGGACCGAACCAGAGAGCGGTACAGCCTTAACATTACCGTGCGATCGCCCCCCCAAGATGCTCCAGATAATACCTTCAGCACCCGAAGAGAACGATCGCAAGAGGCTCGAAGGTGACGAATGTGGTGCTCCCAGTTGAGCTGTCGGTCTAAGTAGAGGCCCAAGAACTTCAGGTGCGGGACAAATGGCAGGGGTGTGCCGTTCAAATGAAGATCAGGAGGCGGGTGAATACCTCGTAGGCGGTGAAAGTGGATACACTGCGTCTTCGCAGCTGAAAAACGGAAGCCGGTTTGAAGCGCCCAAGCTGCAAGCTGGGTAATGGTCCACTGCAGTTGGCGCTCAATGTGATGTATGTTGGTAGACCTATAATAAACTGCGAAGTCGTCAACATAGAGGGATGATGGAATTCCAATTCGAACGGCACTAGTGATGCCGTTAATCGCTACGGCAAAAAGGGTGACGCTCAAAATTGACCCTTGAGGTACGCCGTTCTCCTGTATCCGCTCCCGTGATATCGTGTTTCCTATGCGAACCCGAAAACGGCGAAGTTGCACAGGAATTCCGGTAGATGACCACGCATACCGTAACCATGTAGGTTACGGAGTATGCCGTACCGCCAGGTGGTGTCATAAGCCTTCTCCAGGTCGACGAACACGCCCACGGCGTGCTGTTTCAGTAGAAACGCATCGGAAATATACCCCTCAAGGCGTGTTAGATTATCGACACTTGAGCGATGGCGACGAAAACCGCATTGCAAGTTGGACAGATGGTTATGTTTTTCTAGCCACCAATTTAACCGAGCGTTTATCATCCGCTCGAAGGTCTTACAGATGACACTCGTCAGGCAAATGGGGTGGTAGCTAGATGGTAGCGTGCGGTCCTTTCCGGGTCGAGGGATGGGGATGACAATACCCTCTCGCCAGGAGGAAGGGAAAACCAGCTCATGCTAAATGCGGTTATAGATGTTTAAAAGGAAACATAGCGCCTCAGATGGAACATGTAGCAGCATCTGTCGGTGTACGTCATCGGAACCTGGAGAAGAATCCTTTGCTAACGCCAGAGAATGGGCGAGCTCGGCTGCGGTAAAAGGTTGGTTGTACGGCTCGGTGCAGTCACTATTAAAATTAACAGGTACCCGCTCCGCCTTTTCCTTAATAGGCAGGAAGAGAGCGTCATAGCGGGCAGTTTGGCTCGTGGCAGCAAATGTGGTAGCTAGGGCTTCAGCTATGTCCTGCTCGGTGGTGCACATGGAACCGTTGATGGCAAGGCCGGGAATTACCGTCCGGCGATACTTGCCATACATCCGCCGAACAGCTGACCATACTTGTTGGGAAGAGCTGCGCCGGGAAAGCGAAGACACATAGGCTTCCCAAGATTGACGCTTTGCGTTGCGCAGTATAAAGCGTGCCCTAGCGCGAGAACGTTTGAAGGCGACGAAGTTCCCTTCCGTCTGGTGCCGCTGAAAAATGCGCAAAGCACGTTTGCGTGCGTTGATAGCCAAACTGCATTCCTCGGACCACCACGGTACAGGGATATGACGTGGTGTAGGGGAACCTCGAGGAATGCTGGATTCTGCTGCCAGCAGGATCGAGCAAATAAAATATTCGACCATTTCATCGATGGTGTCGAAATTATCGTCAATGAGCTGTATGAGGGATTGGAATTTTCCCCAGTTAGCTTTGGAAATAATCCAGCGGGGATGTCGAGAAGGTACACATTGGCGGCCAGCAAAATGAATGTAAATGGGGTAATGATCACTGCCAAAGAGGTCGGAAAGTACTGACCACTCAACTAGTGGTACTAATGACGGACTGCAGAACGAAAGGTCTAGTACGGAATGTGTACCATAAGCGGATGATAGGAATGTCGGGTCACCAGTATTTAGCAGAAGCAGGTCAGACTTATCGAAGACGTCTACGAGGAAGCATCCACGGGCGTCATCAGTGTCTGATCCCCAGAGCGTGTGCTTGGCATTCAAATCTCCCACAAGGAGTAGTGGTGAGGGGAGCTGAGCCAATAGAACTTGAAGATCACGCTCTGGAACTATACTGAGCGGCGGCAGGTACATGTTGCAGATGGTAAAACTGATGCTCTCCAGCTGTATCCGAACGGCCACAACTGCAATGGTGTGGTGAGAGGAATGTTGGCGGCCGAGATGTTAGGCGCCACCAAGGTAGCAACGCCACCGCTTGCACGCATACCTGCAAGAGAGTCGCTTCTAAATGCAGAGAAAGAGTGAAGGTGTAACGAGTGATTGGGATGTAAGTGGGTTTCCTGGAGACAAATAATTGATGGTGACCGTTGACAAACTAAATGTTGTAGGTCTTGAGCACGAGCTCGAAAACCATTGACATTCCACTGGATTATTTCCATAAAGAGTTTTTAGCGGGCCGTTTTAACCTTTTTCTTGACCTTGGCTGACTTGGGCCCTACGATTCGAAAATCGTTAGCGTCCTGTGACTCCGCTGATGTTCGGGAGTCAGAACTCCTACGGCTCGTAGAACGAGACCGGGATCTAATAGAGGGCGAGCGACTTCGCGATCTATGCTGTGGTCGGGATCGGTTTTTCACAGTTACTACGGGATTGTTGTTACCCGCTGATGGCTTGGTGTCTGGAGTCTGTACGGTTGAAACGGAAGTAGTTCTGGTGGATATACATAGTCTGAGACGTAGGTTTAACGGCTAGAAAGTCAGTCTGCGTGGATGCGTGGGCGACAGGGACGTGTTGAACAGCAACAGTGGTATTAGGAGTACGGCGAGCTGCTAGTGCATATCCACTAGTAGTGGTAGCAGGCTTCAGTTGTTCGAAGCGCCGTCGTGCCTCTGGAAAAGTCAGGCGTTCCTTTACACGTAGCCCCTGAATACTTCTTTCATCCATGAATTTAGGGCACTGTCGCGAGCTGGAGGGATGACTACCGCCACAGTTCACGCAACAAGGTGTTCGACTGCAGTTAGGATCGTCGTGCTTCGGTAGGCCACATTGCTCACAAAGAGCAGGATTGGTACATGTGACCTTAGTATGTCCGAACCGCTGACATTGGAAACAGCGCATGGGGTTCGGGACATACTGGCGGACGCTAGCACGTTCATAGCCGCAATAGATGTACTCGGGTAACTTAGTCCCAGCAAAAGTTAGAAAAACCGTACGTAAGGGGTACTCCTTGCCATCTTGCTTTCTTGTTAGCCGGTACGCCTGACAAACAAGTTGGTCAGAGAGGCAACTTACTATCTCTTCATTCGCAAGACCATCTAAGCTGGAGGTGGTGACTACTCCTCTACACGTATTCAGCGTTTAGTGTGGGGCTACCCGGATAGGGTAGGAGCCCAACAACGACGCTTTTTGCAGCTTTTTAGACTGGTCTGCAGTTGAGGTCTCTAACAGTAAGCTACCCTCTCGGAGACGCGTAGCGTTTTTAACCGGGCCGCTGATTTTATCAAGTTCTCGCTTTATATAAAATGGACTAACCTCTTTGAACGTTTTCCCATCACAAGCCAAGGTCATTATCAAAAAAGGGTCAATGAAAGATTGTTTGCGCGGAGACATGATGATATAGACCCCCATCCGGAACCGTCGGCGTCAGCCTGCCATCCGGGGGTTAAAGAAAGAAAGACACCGAATCTTCACGGTCTGTGCCGTCATGGGGACCCCACCCATGACCGATCTCATTTGTACCTCAGAAAAGCTACCCTTCAATATCCACTGCTTGTCCGTATGGGTAAACCGTTCACCACGCACACCCCGGCTTTATGCCCCTACCACAGGAATAACCGCCTGTGGCTCTCCACTTTAGGCCGCGCTGCGCATAAAGGGCACACGCGGATTCAGGGGACTTGTGGTTGATTACACCGGGGTTCCGTCAGCGGTAACACGTCCGGTCCGTGATACTAACCCAACGGCAAACACGGCCGTCGGGAGAATAACACAGACCGGGCCCTCAAGGAGCTACGTGGGTGTACTTGACGGTGTGGACGGGCTCCGCACCTAAGGCTACACATAGGGGCAGTGCGAAGGGTCCGCTCAACCTTCACTTTTGAGACCTCCGGAGAGCACACATGTCGGAAGCCGCGCTGAAAACCGTGGGACAGAACCACGGAGATAGGAGATATCCCTGCTGGTGAGACAGGAGTTATAAACCTAAGACCTTACGTGCTAATAATAATAAAAAACTAGAAGAGGAAGAATGTGATGCTTACTGTCAAGCAGTAGCTTAACGTGGCACAGTTGATGGAGATGAAGGGGATGAATTGAGGGTGAGTGGCTAGGGACCCCGGGATCGCCAATCCCGTACCTACCGTAGTAGGTCCCTGGGGAAAAATACCAGAGCCTCTTCTGCCAGTTTTCGGGGTTACTGATGGGCCTTCTCGGCAGCCGTAGCGGTCCTGGGGTACACCAGGTCCCCACCGTACATCACCCCATCAGTCAGTCCCCTACTTCCTGTTGCCCACCCATCGGGACGAGGACCGCAGAGGATGGATTTTGAGGGGCAGGTAGGAGACGCAGTTATCAGAATCGGGAAGGTGAAGTCAATATAGAGGAGACAGACTAACAAACTAACAACTTATGAATTTTGTAACTTCCCTTGTGGAGGATATATTAAAACATGTAATATAGGATTGTATCTGCAAAGATTATAATTTGTTATTGTTAAATCATATAAAAATCATTAAATAAATTAAATAAAATTGTAAATAATCGTGTTCAGGTTTAGCATCTAGATGCCTGGACAATAGATCAGCAGATATTTTTTTCTTTTTTTATATTTTTTATTTTTGTGTGGGGTTTTAGGGCCCGTCGACATCAAGGTCATTTGGGCCCTAAGTCAACACTAAAACCTAAAAAAAATATTTGCTAAAAGGTAAAATATAATAAAAACACTCAACTGTTAAAAGAACATTAAAAACGACCTAAAGACTAATACTATAAAAACGCTAAAAGTAATAAATATAAAATACAAGTCACACTTGTTTATTAACACCTATTTTAAAAACGAACCGCAGTGCCTTATCCACGGCCACTGGGTCGTCACCTAAAATACTGGGCAAGTTAGCTCCCAAGACTATTGACTTGCGAACGCGGGCGTACTGCGGGCAATCAAGCAGTACGTGCCGCACCGTGAGGCGTACTGCACACGGAGCACACACAGGGGCCGGTTCCCCTCTTAATAGGTGGCCATGAGTCGTTCTTGTGTGCCCAATTCTCAGCCGGATGAGTATCACCTCGGCTCGCCGGTTATCCCTGCAGGAAGTTGGCCAGGGTTGTACGCTCTCCTTTATACCCCGGAGTTGTGTGCCTTCTAAAGCTGTCCCGGATTGCTGCCAAGCAGATAGGAGATGGCGACGGAAAAAACGTTGCACATCCTGGAATGGCACCGTAGTTGTTAAACTCCGGGGCAAACGGCAAGCGGACTTAGCAGCCGCGTCCGCCTCCTCGTTCCCGGAAATGCCCACATGGCCTGGGATCCAAGTAAAAACAAAATGGTATCCGCGACCGAGCATTTGCGAGATCTGGGCCTGTATTTTTACAACAAGGGTGTGAGTGGCAGTGTGCTGTTGCAAGGCCTGAAGCGCACTTAGGCAGTCAGTGCCGACGATAAAAGAGCCATGAGCTGACTTGCAAATAAAAAGGAGCAAATAAAAGATGGCATACAGCTCTGCTGAGAAGACCGAAGTGGAGTCCAGAATTCGAAATTTGTGAGCCTCACCGTTAATCAAGAATGCGCAACCCGTAGCGTTATCTAACTGGGAACCGTCTGTAAATACCGGAACATAGGGTAACGGCCCAGTAATTCGGCAAAAAGTTGTTGGAACACCGAATGTGGAGTAGCGAGTCTAGAGTTGTTTGAAAGAGCGAGATCGAACCGCTCACGATTGAGCTGCCATGCAGGATAGGGCCAGTGACGACCTCTCCACGCGAGGCATTCGGAGGCCATGCGAATGTAGTAGATCCCGAAATCTTATTCCCACGGGGCGAGTCGGAGAACCAGGGCGCATATAACGGTGGACTAAATCTGGACACAGAACTTGTTTAAAACAAGGATGATTGGGATAACTTGCCAACTTCAAAACGTATGAGCAGAGTAACAGCGAGCGACGAATATGGAGTGGAGGTTCGCCTGAGTCTGCATACAGGCAGTCGACTTGACTGGTGCGGAAAGCTCCTGTGGCAAGGCGGATGCCAGTATGATGTACGGTGTCTAAAAGGCGAGTTTAGAGGCGGTCGCTGCGCCATAAATAAAACTGCCATAGTCCAGCTTGGACCGAACCAGAGAGTGGTACAGCCTCAACATTACCGTGCGATCGCCCCCCCAAGATGCTCCAGATAATACCTTCAGCACCCGAAGAGAACGATCGCAAGAGGCTCGAAGGTGGCGAATGTGGTGCTCCCAATTGAGTTGTCGGTCCAAGTAGAGGCCCAAGAACTTCAGGTGCGAGACAAATGGCAGGGGTGTGCCGTTCAAATGAAGATCAGGAGGCGGGTGAATACCTCGTAGGCGGTGAAAGTGGATACACTGCGTCTTCGCAGCTGAAAAACGGAAGCCGGTTTGAAGCGCCCAAGCTGCTAGCTGGTGGGCATTAGAGTCTCCAAATATTAGAAATGGTGTTGAAAGTTGGGAAAACAGATCTTCAAGGTCAATTAACGAGAGGTCAGCTGATGGCGGGAGATATACAGTGCAAATGCAAAATTCGATTGATGGCAGCTTAATCCTTACAGCTACAGATTGCATATCAGATTGCAGCTGTACCGGATGTACAAATAAGTCATCCCTGAGGAGCATCATTAGTGGGAATAACTTCGTATGGGTTCAGTGTATGGAGTCAAATTAAATCTACTAAAAATATTATTCTTCTCAGGATGACCCAGAGGCAGATGCTATTAAGAACTTGCGGAATAGTAAAAACAACTTCAACCCTAGCAATAACAATTATACTAGGTATATGGCCCATAGATCTGCTGATTAGGCTAAGAGGAGCACGTTTTTGGTTGAAACGAGGCGATCAAAGTAGAGTAAAAGAAATTGTAGGAATGGAATGCAGTACTAAGACAGAAATAAGACAACTTCTGGAAATATGGCAAAAAGAATGGAATAATGAAACTACGGGAAGAAGAGTTTATGAAATATTTCCCAGTGTTAGTGAACGGCTAACGTTAAACAATATTCAGCCAACGAGATGGGGAGTGCAATTTATTTCTGGTCATGGACCCTTCAGGACTTACTTCAAAAGAATAGGAAGTGATGATTCCGACATATGTGACAAATGTAAAGTGTTAGATACACCCGAGCACGCAACTTTTGAGTGTGAGTCCAATAAAGACTTGGTGTCCGAAAAACGAAAACTACGAGGAAAAAGAATTTGGGATATTACAAGATCTTCTGGGGACTTGCAAATTTTAGAGGAAATTGTCCAAATGATCTCTACAAAAGCTATGGAGAACTATTATCAGCGCTGACAAAACCGAAATGCAGCACCCAGAGATGGACGACACATGGATGAAGAGGAACTCAGGAAATCAGAAAGATAAGCTAGAAGAGCGGAAAATCTTCAAAGACCGATAATAGAAGAGGAGCGACCTTCCACAGATCAACCAGTTATAAATGACGAACTGAGGATAAATAGAAGACAACTTTGGATCTCCACGGGATGTATTGATCGATGGCGACAATAAAACCCCGATAACCATCAGGAACCGACATAGATAGGATAGGCAAACTCGAGGAATCTATTTCTATCCTAATTTGTCAGTTTATATAAAATTATTAGTTAGTAGAGTAATCTGCAAAATTATATTTAACTTATTATATAAAAATTAATTAAAAGTCTTGTAATTTAATAAATGTTGTAAATCTTCGCCCTTGAATAGTCTCTAGATGCAAGGGTAATAGCAGAAATTATTTTTTATATTTTTTATTTTTTTATTGATCTTTTTTTTTTGTCCCACGGCCAGAATAACTATGCCTCTCTTATGGTAGCCAAATGCCTCGTCATCTAATTAGTGACGCGCAAGAATGGGTTACCGAGATTCCCTAAGTTCCGGTTTCGCACGGGTCCCAGAAATCGAGCAACGGTTCACCACGGCTCGGAGGTATCCCCAAAACTCAGGAGAACCATCTTCGGCCAGGGACGCCTATACGCGGGTTTCCAGTCTTTAGCAGCAAAAGATTACGTCGTTGTGGCTCGCTGCATGAAGTGCCATGACTTTGGGCATGTTGGAAGATACTGCCACAAGACAACACCAACATGTGGACACTGCGGAGAGGACGACCACCAGCGAGAAGAATGCCGAAGCTACCGATTACCACCGAGATGCGTGCCATGTTTCAGAAGGAACAAATGATGCCCAGGAGGAAACAACTGCCCAACCTACCAGATGATGTGGACACGGCTAGTCGCTAAGACCAATTGTGAGCCATGAGAGAAGCGTTCTACGAATAGGACAACTAAATGCGCAACACAGCAAACTCGTAATGGGCGAAATAAAGAAGCTATCTGAGGACCTTCAACTTGACATCCTGTGTCTCCAAGAGCCATACTCCATCAAAGGGAAGCCACTCAACGTACCAGTTAGAGCCAGATATATCCAGGACGCAAAATCACCATTCACAGCAACCATAATATACGACCAAGATATTCAAGTAATGCAAATAGCTCAGTTTTGCGATGAGTACACAACTTGCGCCGAAATCTACTTTTGGAAAAACAGTTTTATTCTCGTCAGCCAATATTACCCTCCAATCTCTGACATCAGGCCGCATCTAGAAACCCTCCGTGAAATACATAACACCTTCCAAAACAGACAGGTCCTCTATATGGCAGACGCAAATGCCAAGTCGTCATGGTGGAACAGTGCAACACTAGATGAAAGAGGCAAGCTATTGGAAAAAGCCATCTCGGAGCTCAACTTAACGGTAGTAAACAGACCGCTTAATCCACCCACATTTCACAACAGAGCAAGAGCAGAAAGCAACATAGATGTCACCTTAGCCAGCGAATCAGCCGGGTATAGGATCTCCAACTGGAAAGCAGGCCAAGGACTCACAACCAGCGACCACATCATCTACATGGATTATCTTCTAACCCCGAAACCACGACAAATATGGAGCACGACAGCCCCGGAGTATAACATAAAACAGACAAACTGGACCAAACTTAAAGAAATCTTCCTGCCACCAAATCTAGATACAGATATAGAAGATGTAGACCTAGCAAATAAACTGACAAGCTCGATACAAGATGCCATGAAAATAGCAGTTCCACTCCGCAACAAGAGCAGGAAGAAAGATAAGACCTGGACGGACAAACTGCAGCACCTAAGAGCCAAATGCCGCAAGCTCAGAAGCAATACCAGAAATCAATAACCCCAACCGAGCAACAGAACAACTTGGAAATCTACACGCGACATAAAGAGCAATACAAACGACTCATGAAAGATACGAGGGAGAAACAATGGAAGAAGTTCGTAGAAGAAAATCTCAAGGAGAATGTTTGGGGCACTCCGTATAAAATTGCTGCAGAAAAGATAGAAGCACCGGATATCATCTCAACCGTGAGAAATGGCAACGGGTAGATGACAACTTGGGAACAATCCGTGCAAGTTTTGTTTGACACTCTCATACGCAACGATCAACCAGAAACAGACACCGAGGAACACAAACAGATGCGACTCAACTTCGAGAGCTACACACCGAAGACTGGACTTAAGACTCCCTTTCGACCAAAAAGAAATACATCAAGCGATCATGGAATTGAAAATCAAAAAGGCTCCTGGACCAGATGGAATAACAACGGAGATATTACAAACCCTTGCACCGAAAATCATTCCATGTCTTGATAAAATCCTTAACAACTGCAAATTGATGGGAAGGATCCCACACTGCTGGAAAGAAGCAAATATGGTAGTCCTGAAAAAAGGAGACGACAAAGATCCCACACAGGCAAAGTCCTACCGGCCAATCTTCCTCATAAATACATTAGCCAAACTCCAAGAAAAACTCCTTTGCAAAAGAATTAAAGAATATCGATGCATGATTGGCATGAGCGAGAAACAGTTCGGCTTCCGGAAATCCAAGTCCACAGAAGACGCCATAATCTCAGCCCAAGAGGCTATACAAGCTCCAAAGAGGAAATACGTTGTGGGTATCTTCTTCGACATTTCTGGGGCTTTCGAACAACTCCAAAAACTGCAATACCCTAAGTGTCTCTACAACATGATAAAGGACTATTGCAGGAACAGGAGAGTGCATATGAAAGGGACAGAAAAGACATTAACGAGACATAACGAAAGGATGTCCACAGGGGTCTATCCTTGGCCCAGAATTCTGGGATATAGGACTAGAACCCTTGCTCAAAGAACCGACACTGGACGAAGCTGTGCTGCAGGTAGTTGCATATGCAGACCTTTTGATTCTTATTGATGCTCAAAACAGGAAGGATTTAGAAGCAAAGTGCACAACAGTGACACAAAAGATCAACAGCTGGTGTAAAAGTGTCCGCCTCACACTAGCTCCACACAAATCAACATATGTTCTCTTTCGATGACAACTCAAAAGAAACCCCATAATAAAGCTGAACACCAACATCAAAAGGAGCATGCACACCAAATATTTAGGAATCCAACTAGAACAGAGGCAGAAGTTCACCAATCATTTAGACTACACCACAAAAAAGGCAGAAAAAATCATGATGAAACCAGCGACCATAGGCACGAGATTTAGGATTCCCATCACCAGCGCCAAAATCTACCACACAAGCACACTAGCCAGCATCATATGCTACGGAGCGGGCATCTGGGCCCATAAAGAAAAGGAAAAAAAAAAACAAGTCATAAGAACCCTAAGAAAGGTTCTCCTTCGGTTCACAGGAGCTGCAAATACATCACCAACAATGGCCCTGCTAGTCGCTACAGGCATATGGCCGCTAGATCTACTAGTGAGGAAACGAGGAGCAGAATTTTGGCTGAAGAAAAACCGACAAGACAGGGTAGAACAAATCCTTGGAAAAAGATGCCTCACCAAGAGAGAAATAAAGACCACCCTACTTGAGGAATGGCAAAGGGCCTGGGATCAAGAGAGATGCGGGAAAAGAACTCACGACCTCTTTCCTAACATTAACGAATGACTTAGACAGAAACACCTAAATCCCACTCAAGGACTGCTACACTTCATCACGGGACATGGATCCTTCAATACATATCTCCATAAGATAAACCGACTCACAACCGAAGACTGACATATGCTACACCAAAGACACACCCGAGCACGCTGTTTTCGAGTGTGTCAAATACACCGACCTAGTAGATGAAGGAAGACAGAAACTAACAAAACTAACAAAACCACAGCAGAAATACTCAGAAACAGAAACGACAAAAAATCTATGCAGAATAACAGACGACATCTCACGCCGAGCCATCACAATTCCAAGGACAAGACCGATACCCAATCCAACTCGGGACACAGACAGACCAACCAGGCGTTCAACCCGACTAGCAGCACCAGCCATTGCAGTACCCATCAGAAGACCACAACCCCTCAGGACCCAACAGTTATCCAGAAGGAAGTACTTCTGGACCACCAGAAACATTATATAACTACCAATTGTGACTGTAAATATGTATATAAATTCAACTTGTATCCTAGCTGTTAAGTAAATAATCTCATTTATTTGGTAATTTTTAAGTTCAAACTAAATTATAGTACGCAAATGTTTAGTATCACAATGTTCACGCAAAATTGTTATCACAAACAAACCAAAAAACTTGTACGTACTGTAGTTCTAGTATATAAGGCTAAGCTCTAGTCTATAAGGTTCTCTGTAAAAAGAAATGATCAAACCATGTAATTGTAAAATGTAAAAGAAAGATAAAATAAAGCACATGTGCCCCGGTTTAGACTCTAGATGCCGGGGTAATAGAGTGCAGAGGTTATTTTTTTTTATTATTTTTTGTCCCTTCCCGTAGGGGAAGGGATCCGTCCCTTTCAGCTGCCAAAGTGCGGGCGCTGCGGACCCTTAGAACTCGTGGTACCTCTGACGTTACTAGAGAAACCTCGGGCCGAACATCTGAGCCCCTCCTTCGGGAGTTGTTCGGATTGGGATGGCTTCGAGGGGGCAGTGTGTTCCCGATACCCGTGGGAATCGGGTACGTCTTCGGACGGGGATGAAGGAAGCCATTAATTCTCCCGGGTACTAGTCTGCAAAGCTAATAGAATGTGTGCTAGATCACCAGGCGGCCCCACCGAGGTCATATCGGTAGTCTTCACCTTTAGTGTTGGCGCGCGTAAGTGGCGTATCCACTTCCATCCCGTCTTGTGTCCATAGGACCAGATGGGGGGGCTTGTTAGGCAACCAGGTCTTGCCCTACGGAAAGCCCCACGGAGGATGCCGAGCGCCCTTTGGGACAGCTCGGATAACTCCCTGGTTGAAAGAGTTCCGGGTCTTGTTCCTACGAGTTCAAGGCTAAAGGGAGTAGAACCTCTGGACTCGACTGTCCCACGGCTAGGAAAATATGTGATGGAGAGGATCCTAAGGCTTTACTGATAATAAATAACAAAAACATACAGGTGCTAAAGATAAGCCAATACTGCGATGAGCATGTAAACTGTGTTCAAATTCTATATAAAGAATTTGACATTATATTGTGTAATCATTATTTTCAATTTATAGATGAAATTGAAATACATCTAAGAAAAATGCAGAGAATATTAGACACCTATATGAATAAAGCCATAATCTATGTAATGGATTCTAATGCAAAGTCGCAACTATGGTTTAGTAAAAATCCAGATATAAGGGGAGAAAAGCTGGAAGCAGTGATAACCAGTTATCAATTATAAGTAGTCAATGAATACAACAATCCTTACACGTTTGAAAATAGAATTGATGCGACTGAAAACATTGATATTACATTAACAAAAGAATTTGTTTATAATAAAGTGAAGAATTGGAAGGTGTGGCAACAACTAACTTCCAGTGATCACAATTTAATATATTTTGACTTAGAAGTAGAAGGAACACCCACCGAATTAGTAAGAAGGGGTACACGTAAATACAGAATAAAAGGAGCAGATTGGAAAAAGGTGAGAGAAAATTATAATGCACCTCAGTCTTCGAGTGAGTGTGATGCTTTAGGGCCCGTCGACAACAAGGTCATTTGGGCCCTAAGTCAACATTAAAACCTAAAAACGACACTAATCAAGCTAAAAAGGTTTAATAAAACATACACACAACTGTTAAAACTACATAAAAATTCATCACTGTCCTAATTTAAAAGCTCTAAAAATTAATAAATATAAAATACAAGTCATACTTGTGTGTTAAAACCGATTTTAAAAACAAACCGCAGTGCCTTATCCACGGCCACTGGGTCGTCACCTAAAATACTGAGCAAGTTAGCTCCCAAGCCCAAAGACTGGCGAACGCGGGCGTACTGCGGGCAATCCAGTAAAATATGCCGCACAGTGAGGCGTACGGCACACGGAGCACACACTGGGGCCGGTTCCCTTCTTAACAAATGGCCATGAGTGGCTCGTGTGTGCCCAATTCTGAGCCGGGTGAGTATCACCTCGGCTCGCCGGTTATCCCTGCAGGAAGTTAGCCAGGGTCGTACGCTCTCTTTAATTGCCCGGAGTTGTGTGCCTTGTAAAGCTGTCCAGGATTGCTGCCAAGCAGATAGTAGGTGGCGACGGAAAAAGCGTTGCACATCCTGGTATGGCACAGTAGTTGTTAAACTCCGGGGCAAACGGCAAGCGAGCTTTGCAGCCGCGTCCGCCTCCTCGTTTCCGGAAATCCCCACATGGCCTGGGATCCAAGTAAAAACAAAATTGTACCCGCGCCTGAGCATTTGCGAGATCTGGGCCTGTATTTTTAAAACGAGGGTCTGAGCGGCAGTGTGCTGTTGCAAGGCCTGAAGCGCACTCAGAGAGTCAGTGCAGACAATAAAAGAGCCAGGAGCTAACTTGCAAATAAAAAGGAGCAGGTAGAGGATGGCATACAACTCTGCTGAGAAGACCGAAGTAGAGTCCAGAAGGCGAAATTTATGAGCCTCACCGTTAATAAAGAAAGCGCAACCCGTAGTGCTACCTAGCTGAGAACCGTCTGTAAAGACCGGAACATAGTTAGGGTAACGGCCCAGCAGTTCGGCAAAAAGTTGTTGGAACACCGAATGTGGAGTAGCGAGTTTAGAGTTGCTGGGAAGTGCGAGATCGAACCGCGCACGATCCAGTTGCCAAGCAGGATAAGGGCTGATGGACGACCTCTCCACGCGAGGCATTCGGAGGCCATGGGAATGTAGGAGATCCCGAAATCTTATTCCCATGGGGCGTGTCCGAGAACCAGGGCGCATATAACGGTGGACTAAATCTGGACTCAAAACTGGTTTAAAACAAGGATGATTGGGATAACTAGCCAACTTCGAGACGTATGAGCAGAGTAACAGCGAGCGACGAATATGGAGTGGAGGTTCGCCTGAGTCTGCATACAGGCAGTCGACTCGACTGGTGCGGAAATCTCCTGTGGCAAGGCGGATGCCAGTATGATGTACGGTGTCTAAAAGGCGAAGTTTAGAGGCGGTCGCTGCGCCATAAATAAAACTGCCATAGTCCAGCTTGGACCGAACCAGAGATCGGTACAGCCTCAACATTACCGTGCGATCGCCCCCCCCCAAGATGCTCCAGATAATACCTTCAGCACCCGAAGAGAACGATCGCAAGAGGCTCGAAGGTGACGAATGTGGTGCTCCCAATTGAGTTGTCTGTACAAGTAGAGGCCCAAGAACTTCAGGTGCGAGACAAATGGCAGGGGTGTGCCGTTCAAATGAATATCAGGAGGCGGGTGAATACCTCGTAGGCGGTGGAAGTGGATACACTGCGTCTTCGCAGCTGAAAAACGGAAGCAGGTTTGAAGCGCCCAAGCTGCTAGCTGGGTGATGGTCAGCTGCAGTTGGCGCTCAATGTGATCTATGTTGGCAGACCTATAATATACTGCGAAGTCGTCAACATAGAGGGATGATGGAATTCCACTTCTAACGGCACTAGTGATGCCGTTAATCGCTACGGCAAAAAGGGTGACGCTCAAAATTGAACCTTGAGGTACGCCGTTCTCCTGTATCCGCTCCCGTGATATCGTGTTTCCTATGCGAACCCGAAAACGGCGAAGTTTTAAGAAGTTGCATAGGAATTCGGGTAGATGACCACGCATACCGTAATCATGTAGGTTACGGAGTATGCCGTACCGCCAGGTGGTGTCATAAGCTTTCTCCAGGTCGAGGAACACGCCGACGGCGTGCTGTTTCAGTAGAAACGCATCGGAAATATACCCCTCAAGGCGTGTTAGGTTATCGACACTTGAGCGATGGCGACGAAAACCGCATTGCAAGTTGGACAGATGGTTATGTTTTTCTAGCCACCAATTTAACCGAGCGTTTATCATCCGCTCGAAGGTCTTACAGATGACACTCGTCAGGCAAATGGGGCGGTAGCTAGATGGTAGCGTGCGGTCCTTTCCGGGTCGAGGGATGGGGATGACAATACCCTCTCGCCAGGAGGAAGGGAAAACCCGCTCACGCCAAATGCGGTTATAGATGTTTAGAAAGGAAACATAGCGCCTCAGATGGAAGATGTAGCAGCATCTGTCGGTGTACGTCATCGGGACCTGGAGAGGAATCCTTTGCTAACGCCAGAGAATGGGCGAGCTCGGCAGCGGTAAAGGGTTGGTTGTACGGCTCGGTGCAGTCGCTTTTAAAATTAAGTGGTACCCGCTCCGCCTTTTCCTTAATAGGCAGGAAGAGAGCGTCATAGCAGGCAGTTTGGCTCGTGGCAGCAAATGTGGTAGCTAGGGCTTCAGCTATGTCCTGCTCGGTGGTGCACATGGATCCGTTGATGGCAAGGCCGGGAATTACCGTCCGGCGATACTTGCCATACATCCGCCGAACAGCTGACCATACTTGTTGGGTAGAGCTGCGCCGGGAAAGCGAAGACACAAATGCTTCCCAAGATTTACGCTTTGCGTTGCGCAGTATAAAGCGTGCCCTAGCGCGAGAACGTTTGAAGGCGACGAAGTTCGCTTCCGTCGGGTGCCGCTGAAAAATGCGCAAAGCACGTTTGCGTGCTTTGACAGCCAAACTACATTCCTCGGACCACCACGGTACAGGAATACGACGTGGTGTAGGTGAGCCTCGAGGAATGCTGGATTCTGCTGCGAGCAGGATCGAGCAAGTAAAATATTCGACCATTTCGTCGATGGTGTCGAAACCGTCATCGATAAGGTTTATCAGGGAATGGAATTTTCCCCAATTAGCTTTGGAAATAATCCAGCGAGGATGTCGAGAAGGTACACATTGGCGGCCAGAAAAATGAATGTTAATGGGGTAATGATCACTGCCAAAGAGGTCGGAAAGTACTGACCACTCAAGTAGTGGTACTAATGATGGACTGCAGAAGGGAAGGTCTAGTACGGAATGTGTACCATAAGCGGATGATAGGAATGTCGGGTCACCAGTATTTAGCAGAAGCATGTCAGACTTATCGAAGACGTCTACGAGGAGGCATCCACGGGCGTCATCGGTGTCTGATCCCCAGAGTGTGTGCTTGGCATTCAAATCTCCCACAAGCAGTAGTGGTGAGGGGAGCTGAGCCAATAGAGCTTGAAGATCACGCTCTGGAACTATACTGAGCGGCGGCAGGTACATGTTGCATATAGTAAAACTGATGCTCTCCAGCTGTAGCCGAACGGCCACAGCTTGCAATGGTGTGGTGAGAGGAACGTGGGCAGCTGAGATGTTAGGCGCCACTAAGGTAGCAACGCCACCGCTTGCACGCATACCTGCAAGAGAGTCGCTTCTAAATGCAGAGAAATACTGAAGGTGTAACGAGTGATTGGGATGTAAGTGGGTTTCCTGGAGACAAATAATTGATGGTGACCGTTGAGAAACTAAATGTTGTAGGTCTTGAGCACGAGCTCGAAAACCATTGACATTCCACTGGATTATTTCCATAAAGTGTTTTTAGCGGGCCGTTTTAACCTTTTTCTTGACCTTGGCTGATTTTGGCCCTACTAATCGAAAATCGTTAGCCTCCTGCGACTCCGCTGATGTTCGGGAGTCAGAACTCCTACGGCTCGTAGAACGAGACCGGGATCTAATGGAGGGCGAGCGACTTCGCGATCTATGCTGTGGTCGGGATCGATTTTTCACAGTTACTACGGGATTGTTGTTACCCGCTGATGGCTTGGTGTCTGGAGTCTGTACGCCTGAAACGGAGGCTGTGCTGGTGGATATACAAACAGTCTGAGACGTAGGTTTAACGGCTAGAAAGTCAGTCTGCGTGGATGCGTGGGCGACAGGGACGTGTTGAACAGCAACAGTGGTATTAGGAGTACGGCGAGCTGCTAGTGCATATCCAGTAGTAGTGGTAGCAGGCTTCAGTTGTTCGAAGCGCCGTCGTGCCTCTGGAAAAGTCAGGCGTTCCTTTACACGTAGCTCCTGAATACTTTTTTCGTCCATGAACTTCGGGCACTGTCGCGAGCTGGAGGGATGACTACCGCCACAGTTCACGCAACAAGGTGTTCGACTGCAGTTAGGATCGTCCGGTCCGTGATACTAACCCAACGGCAACACGGCCGTCGGGAGATTAACACAGACCGGGCCCTCAAGGAGCTACGTGGGTGTACTTGACGGTGTGGACGGGCCCCGCACCTAAGGCTACACATAGGGACAGTGCGAAGGGTCCGCTCAACCTTCACTTTTGAGACCTCCGGAGAGCGCACATGTCTGAAGCCGCGCTGAAAACCGTGGGACAGAACCACGGAGATAGGAGAGATCCCTGCTGGTGAGACAGGAGTTATAAACCTAAGACCTTAAGTGCTAATAATTATAATAAAGAACTAGAAGGGGAAGAAGGTGATGCATACTGATCAGCAGCAGCAGCGCGTGGCACAGTTGATGGAGGTGAAGGGGATGAATTGAGGGTGAGTGGCTAGGGACCCCGGGATCGCCAATCCCGTACCTACCGTAGTAGGTCCCTGGGGAAAAATACCAGAGCCTCTTCTGTCAGTTTTCGGGGTTACTGATGGGCCTTCTCGGCAGCCGTAGCGGTCGTGGGGTACAACAAGTCCCCACCGTACATCACCCCATCAGTCAGTCCCCTACTTCCTGTTGCCCACCGCTCGGGACGAGGACCGCAGAGGTTGGATTTTGAGGGGCTTGGTTGAGGAAAAAACACTATGGTAAAGTGAGGGAGATAATTGGAAAAACGTGCTACACAGAGAAAGAGATTAATGCTGCCTTGATTCTAGAATGGCAGACTGAGTGGAATAACATCAAAGATGGAAGAAGAGCATATGAACTGTTCCCCAGTATACGAGAACGACTTAAAATGAGCAGCATCAAACCCAGAAAAGGAGTGCAGTTTATCACCGGACATGGACCCTTTGGCACATACTTCAAGAAGATTGGAAGTTGTGAACATGATTTATGCACCAGATGTAACTCCAGAGCAACACCTGAACATATACTATTTGAGTGCGAAATATATTCAACAGAACTTCAAACTGGTAGACAGATCTTAAGTGGCAAGCGGATGTGGGAAATTGTTAGACACAGTGAAAGCAATAGTATATTGGAAGATATGGTGAAGTTAGTATCAGACAAGGTGATGGAAAGTTACAGACAGCAGCAGGAGACTCAGGAACAACAAAGAGTTCGACAACAAACACAAGTCCAGGATTATGTATCACCCAGAAGGTCATCTCCGATTCAACAGCAAGGGCAACATCAACAAAGACGACCACCTGAGGAGGACCAACCACCAGTGCATGAGGACATCATAGAAGAGGAAGGCAATATCAGCCGAAGAAGAGGATACTGGGTCTCACTGAGGAACATCGATGAAACATGAACTCTAGAACAGCTGAGAGAGAGTATCTGACATTTAATCCCCAAATTATATTATATCACACAATATAAATTAGGGACAAATAGGAACATAATTATAACGGAGCGGGAATATGGGCTCCCAAAGCAAGAGAATCAAATATGAAAAGAACGCTCAGACGCACACAACGCAAGGTCCTCCTCCGATTGACAGGAGCAGCCAGGACAACATCTACACTAGCTTTACTAGTGATTACAGTTACGTGGTCAATTGACCTGGAGGTGAGACGTCGAGGTGCCCTTCATTGGCTCAAACAAAAGGAATTAACAACTGTCGAACAAATAATTGGAAAACACTGCACAACAAAATGTGAAATAAGGAAGGCCCTCTTAGACGAATGGCAGCACGACTGGGACAATGCGGAAGAAGGCAGGCGAGCGCACATATTGCCGAACATCCACCATAGACTAAAACTAAAAAACATTGAAACCAATAGAAGGATACATACATTACCTTTCTGGACACGGCCCATATGCAACTTATCTGAAAAAGATTAACAAGACCGACACGAACATCTGTGGAACTTGCCAAGTAACACACACACCTGAACACGTCACGTTTAGTTGCCTTAAATATGCCAAACACACCGAACAACTGAGACAAATACTGAAGGACATACCAATAGAAGAAATCACAAAAGACTATCCTATCCAACACAATGCAGGCACTAACGACCAAAATATCACGGCTGGCCCTCGAAAACTAAACACCAATGAAAAAACCCACTCAAGCACCGACAACAACTAATCAACGCCAGAGCCCAAGGACAAGGACGAACGACCAGCCTCGAAGAACAAGTCCTCCTAAACCAGACATCGAAATAAACACAAACAACCGAATCGAAGGAAACACTACATCGTCAGTCTACGTCAGTGAACCACAACTAAGAGCACGAGGATGAGGACTCCCTACAAGACAACTACTCTAAAACATCTCACTAAAAAATAGAACAAACCTAATATCATGTAAATTAGAATAAGGAAACCTAGTTTTAAGTAAACATGTAAAACACACTGATTGTACAAACCTAGTTGTAAGTAATAATTGTAAACTTAGTCTTAGGAACATATCTGCTCAAACCAAAAGAAAAATTGTAAACAAAAAACATGTAAAAAATGAAAATAAAGACCGCAAATTCCGTCCTGAAATAAAAAATAAGGCATCAGGACCAGATTGCAGATGATATTTTTTATTTTTATTTATTTTTTTTTATTTTTTTGTCCCACGGCGATAAGTGCGGGCGCTGCGGACCCTTAGCACTCGTGGTACCTCTGACGTTACTAGAGGAACCTCGGGCCGAACATCTGAGCCCCTCCTTCGGGAGTTGTTCGGATTGGGATGGCTTCGAGGGGGCGGTGTGTTCCCGATACCCGTGGGAATCGCGGACGTCTTCGGACGGGGTTGAGGGAAGCCATTAATTCTCCCGGGTACTAGCCTGCAAAGCTAGTAGAAGGTGTGCTAGATCACCAGGCGGCCCCACCGAGGTCATATCGGTAGTCTTCACCTTTGGTGTTGGCGCGCGTAAGTGGCGTATCCACTTCCATCCCGTCTTGTGTCCATAGGACCAGATGGGGGGTTTATTAGGCAACCAGGTCCTGCCCTAGGGAAAGCCCCACGGAGGATGCCCGAACGCCCTTTGGGATAGCTCGGATAACTCCCTGGTGAAAGAGGCCCGGGTCTTGTTCCTACGGGTTCAAGGCTAATGGCAGTAGAACCTCTGGACTCAACTGTCCCACGGCGATACGTGGGCCACACATTCTGCAAACCAAACAGCAGCAAAAACCAACTCTTTTCGTGTCCGCAGAAGGGAAGTCAGCAATTGAGGTCCAGAAGATCCTCACTTCCAACTTGAAGCCAGCCGAGGAGGGCATCAAGATCTGTGGTCTCAGAACAACCCAGCGAATGGTAATCCTGCAGGCTGACACGCCAGAGGATATTGAGAAAATGAAAAGCAGCCAGAACTTGCAGAACCTACAACTTTCAATGGAGCCACCAAGAAAAAGAAATCCGCTGATAATCCTCTACGATGTGCTAGTGGGGAAATCCGAAGCGGAGTAAGCGGATGAGATCTACAGCCGTCACTTCAGAAAACTTCTCCCAAAGGACGAGTTTGAATAGAACTTCACCTTCCGCTTCAAAACAGGACCACGTGGGCAAGCGACAGTACATCACGTCGTAGAAACCACAGCACAGATCAGGAGGCAAATAATATCCATGCAGAGAGCCTTCATTGGGTTCCAGGCCATCACCGCAAAGGACTTCCTAGTGGTAGCGCGATGCCAAAACTGCCAGGACCTCGGCCATGTGGCCAAACACTGCAACAAAAGCACCCCCCACATGTGGACATTGCGCGGAGGAGGACCATAACACCCAAGAATGCCGGAAAAGAGGGCAGCCGCCAGTATGCATTCCATGCGTAAGACAACGCAGATGTCCATCCAGGAACGAATGTCCCACCTACAAAATGCTATGGGAACGGCTAGTTGCGAGAACTGACTATGGATGATACAAACATACCATAGACAAGCACAAAAACTACAAGAAACTACACTCGAAATGTTATCAGAATGGGACAAATAAACGCACAACGTAGCAAACTGGTATCCGCAGAACTAAGAAAGCTCACAGAAGAACTAAAACTGGACATACTATCACTAAGGGAACCTTACACATACAGAGGATCGGTACCACATTTCCCAGTACACGCAAGAGTTATCACAGATGGAAATGAACCTGGAGCCGCCATCATTATCCTGAACAAGACACTTCAGGTAGTTAAACTCTCCCAGTTCTGCGACAAAAACGTAAACTGCGTAGAGATGACTAGCAAGGGAGGCAGCTGGGTACTAGCAAATCTATATTTCAAATACGAGATAGAACCATATTTGGCCCGGATGACTGGAATCACAGAAAGCCACCGCAACAAACCACTAATCATTACAGCCGATACAAATGCCAAATCTCCTTGGTGGCACGATACCAGAGACACACGAGGAGAAAATCTGGAAGACCTGATAGCCCAATATAACTTAACAGTACTCAACCTTCCCTGCAACCCACCTACCTTCGAAAACAGCCGGAGCTTCATCCAATATAGATGTTACACTGACAAACCACGCAGCAGCAACCTACATCCAAGGCTGGAAGGTTACCGACAGCATAACCACTAGTGAGCACAACCTAATCCAGTTTTCAGTAAACCTCCAAGGACAATCGAAAGTACCATGGCTGAAAGACCACCGACGTTATAATTTGAAGGCAAACTGGTCCAAACTGAAAGAATCACTCAAACTTCCGTCTCCCACACAAAAAGGAGAAGACGTTGATGCAAAAGCCACTCAAATAACCAAAGCCATTCAAGAGACAATGAACAGCCACATACCACGTATCAGCACAACTACAAAGTATTCAACCGTTTGGAGCGATCATCTTCAAAAGCTCCGAAAACGCGGAGGAGATACCAACATGCCCATATACATGCAGAACGTCAAGCGCATCTCCATCAATATCAAAATGCCAAAAGAACATTTATGGACGAACTTGATAAAGCAAAAAAGAATGAGTGAGTGAGTGAGTGTGGTGTTTAAGGGCCCGTCGACAACAAGGTCATTTGGGCCCCAAGTCAGCACTAAAAACCTAAAAACTATAAAAACTCAGTTAAAAGGTAAAATACAATTAAAACACTCAACCATTAAAAGCACATTAAAATCATCCCAGTACTAAAAATTTAAAAACTCTAAAATTAATAAATTTAAAACACAAGTAGGACTTGTTTATTAAAACCTATTTTTAAAACAAACCGCAGTGCCTTATCCTCGGCCACTGGGTCGTCCCCTAAAATACTAAACAAGTTGGCTCCCAAGCCCAAAGACTGGCGAACGCGGGCGTACTGTGGGCAATCGAGTAAAATATGCCGCACACTGAGGCGTACGGCACACGGAGCACACACTGGTGCCGGTTCCCCTCTCAACAAATGACCATGAGTAGCTCGTGTGTGCCCAATTCTCAGCCGGGTGAGTATCACCTCGGCTCGCCGGTTATCCCTGCAGGAAGTTAGCCAGGGTCGTACGCTCTCTTTAATTGCCCGGAGTTGTGTGCCTTGTAAAGCTGTCCAGGAGTGCTCCCAAGCAGAGAAGAGTTGGCGACGAAAAAAACGTTGCACATCCTGGTATGGCACAGTAGTTGTTAAACTCCGGGGCAAACGGCAAGCAGACTTTGCAGCCGCGTCCGCCTCCTCGTTCCCGGTAATCCCCACATGGCCTGGGGTCCAGGTAAAAACAAAATTGTACCCGCGCCTGAGCATTTGTGAGATCTGGGCCTGTATTTTTACAACTAGGGTCTGAGCGGCAGTGTGCTGTTGCAAGGCCTGAAGCGCACTCAAGAGAATCAGTGCAGACAATAAAAGAGCCGGGAGCTAACTTGCAAATAAAAAGGAGCAAATAGAAGATGGCATACAGTTCTGCGGAAAAAACTGAAGTGGAGTCCAGAAGGCGAAATTTATGAGCCTCGCCGTTAATGAAGAATGCGCAACCCGTAGCGCTACCTAACTGAGAACCGTCTGTAAAGACCGGAACATAGTTAGGGTAACGGCCCAGCAATTCGGCAAAAAGTTGTTGGAACACCGAATGTGGAGTAGCGAGTCTAGGGTTGCTTGAAAGAGCGAGATCGAACACCGCACGATCGAGCTGCCATGCAGGATAAGGGCAGATGGACGACCTCTCTACGCGAGGCATTCGGAGGCCATGGGAATGTAGGAGATCCCGAAATCTTATTCCCACGGGGCGAGTCCGAGAACCAGGGCGCATATAACGGTGGACTAAATCTGGACACAGAACTGGTTTAAAACAAGGATGATTGGGATGACTTGCCAACTTCGAGACGTATGAGCAGAGTAACAGCGAGCGACGAATATGGAGTGGAGGTTCGCCTGAGTCTGCATACAGGCAGTCGACTCGACTGGTGCGGAAAGCTCCTGTGGCAAGGCGGATGCCAGTATGATGCACGGTGTCTAAAAGGCGTAGTTTAGAGGCGGTCGCTGCGCCATAAATAAAACTGCCATAGTCCAGCTTGGACCGAACCAGAGAGCGGTACAGCCTCAACATTACCGTGCGATCGCCCCCCCAAGATGCTCCAGATAATACCTTCAGCACCCGAAGAGAACGATCGCAAGAGGCTCGAAGGTGACGAATGTGGTGCTCCCAATTTAGTTGTCGGTCCAAGTAGAGGCCCAAGAACTTCAGGTGTGAGACAAATGGCCGGGTTGTTCCGTTCAAATGAAGATCAGGAGGCGGGTGAATACCTCGTAGGCGGTGAAAGTGGATACACTGGGTCTTCGCAGCTGAAAAGCGGAAACCGTTTTGTAGCGCCCAAGCTGCTAGCTGGGTGATGGTCAGCTGCAGTTGGCGCTCAATGTGATCTATGTTGGCTCACCTATAATAAAGTGCGAAGTCGTCAACATAGAGTGATGTTGGAATTCCGCTTCGAACGGCACTAGTGATGCCATTGATAGCTACGGCAAAAAGTGCGACGCTTAAAATCGACCCTTGAGGTACGCCGTTCTCCTGTATCCGCTCCGAGGATACCGTGTTTCCTATGCGCACACGAAAACGGCGAAGTTTTAAAAAATTGCATAGGAAATCTGGTAGATGACCACGCATACCGTAACCATGTAGGTTACGGAGTATGCCGTACCGCCAGGTGGTGTCATAGGCCTTCTCCAAGTCGAGGAACACGCCCACGGCGTGCTGTTTCAGCAGAAAGGCATCGGAAATATACCCCTCTAGGCGTGTTAGATTATCGACACTTGAGCGATGGCGACGAAAACCGCATTGTAAGTTGGACAGATGGTTATGTTTTTCTAGCCACAAATTTAGCCGAGCGCTTATCATTCGCTCCAACGTCTTACAGATGACACTCGTCAGGCAAATGGGGCGGTAGCTAGATGGTAGCGTGCGGTCCTTTCCGGGTCGAGGGATGGGGATGACAATACCCTCTCCTCAGGAGGAAGGGAAAACTCGCTCATGCCAAATGCGGTTATAGATGTTTAACAGGAAACATAGCGCCTCAGATGGAAGATGTAGCAGCATCTGTCGGTGTACGTCCTCGGGACCTGGAGAGGAATCCTTTGCTAACGCTAGAGAATGGGCGAGCTCGGCAGCGGTAAACGGTTGGTTGTACGGCTCGGTGCAGTCACTATTAAAATTTAGTTGTACGCGCTCCGCTTTTTCCTTAATAGGCAGGAAGAGAGCGTCATAGCGGGCAGTTTGGCTAGTAGCAGCAAATGTTGTAGCTAGGGCTTCTGCTATGTCCTGCTCGGTGGTGCACATGGAACCGTTGATGGCAAGGCCGGGAATTACCGTCCGGCGATACTTGCCATACATCCGCCGAACAGCTGACCATACTTGTTGGGTAGAGCTGCGCCGGGAAAGCGAAGACACATAGGCTTCCCAAGATGTACGCTTTGCGTTGCGCAGTATAAAGCGTGCCCTAGCGCGAGAACGTTTGAAGGCGACAAAGTTCCCTTCAGACGGGTGCCGCTGAAAAACGCGCAAAGCCCGTTTGCGTGCTTTGACTGCCAAACTGCATTCCTCAGACCACCACGGTACAGGGATACGCCGTGGTGTAGATGAACCTCGAGGAATGCTGGATTCTGCTGCGAGCAGGATCGAGCAGGTGAAATATTCGACCATTTCGTCGATGGTGTCGAAACCGTCATCGATAAGGTTTATCAGGGAATGGAATTTTCCCCAATTAGCTTTGGAAATAATCCAGCGAGGATGTCGAGAAGGTACACATTGGCGGCCAGAAAAATGAATGTTAATGGGGTAATGATCACTGCCAAAGAGGTCAGAAAGTACTGACCACTCAAGTAGTGGTACTAATGACGGACTGCAGAAAGAAAGGTCTAGTACGCAATGTGTACCATAAGCGGATGATAGGAATGTCGGGTCACCAGTATTTAGCAGAAGCAGGTCAGACTTAACGAAGACGTCTACGAGGAGGCATCCACGGGCGTCATCAGTGTCTGATCCCCAGAGCGTGTGCTTGGCATTCAAATCTCCCACAAGGAGTAGTGGTGAGGGGAGCTGAGCCAATAGAGCTTGAAGATCACGCTCTGAAACTATACTGAGCGGCGGCAGGTATATGTTGCATATGGTAAAACTGATTCTCTCCAGCTGTAGCCAAACGGCCACAGCTTGCAATGGTGTGGTGAGAGGAACGCTGGCGGCTGAGATGTTAGGCGCCACTAAGGTAGCAACGCCACCGCTTGCACGCACACCTGCAAGAGAGTCGCTTCTAAATGCTGAGGAGTGAAGGTGTAACGAGTGATTGGGATGTAAGTGCGTTTCCTGGAGACAAATAATTGATGGTGACCGTTGAGAAACTAAATGTTGTAGGTCTCGAGCACGAGCTCGAAAACCATTGACATTCCACTGGATTATTTCCATAATGAATTTTTAGCGGGCCGTTTTAACCTTTTTCTTGACCTTGGCTGAATTGGGCCCTACGACTCGAAAATCGTTAGCCTCCTGTGACTCCGCTGATGTTCGGGGGTCAGAACTCCTACGGCTCGTAGAACGAGACCGGGATCTAATAGAAGGCGAGCGACTTCGCGATCTATGTGGTGGCCGGGATCGGTTTTTCGCATTTACTACGGGATGGCTGTTACCCGCTGATGGCTTGGTGGCTGGAGTCTGTACGGTTGAAGCGGAGGCTGTGCTGGTGGATATACACACAGTCTGAGACGTGGGTTTAACGGCTAGAAAGTCTGTCTGCGTGGATGCGTGAGCGACAGGGACGTGTTGAACAGCAACGGTGGTATTAGGAGTACGGCGAGCTGCTGATGCATACCCAGTAGTAGTGGTAGCAGGGTTTAGTTGTTCAAAGCGCCGTCGTGCCTCTGGAAATGTCAGGCGTTCTTTTACACGTAGCTCCTGAATACTTTTTTCGTCCATAAATCTAGGGCACTGTCTCGAGCTGGAAGGATGACTACCGCCACAGTTTACGCAACAAGGTGTTCGAGTGCAGTTTGTGTCTTCGTGTTTCGCCAGGCCACATTGCTCACAAAGAGCAGGATTGGTACACGTGACCTTAGTATGTCCGAACCGCTGACATTGGAAACAGCGCATGGGGTTCGGGACATACTGGCGGACGCTAGCACGTTCCTAGCCGCAATAGATAAATTCAGGTAACTTAGTTCCAGCAAAAGTTAGAAACACGGTACGTAAGGGGTATTCCTTGCCATCTTGTTTTCGGGTAAGCCGGTACGCCTGACAGACAAGTTGATCAGAGAGGCAACTTACTATCTCTTCATTAGCAAGACCATCTAAACTGGAGGTGGTGACTACTCCTCTGCACGTATTCAGCGTTTTGTGTGGGGCTACCCGGATAGGGTAGGAGCCCAACAAAGACGCTTTTTGCAGCTTTTTAGACTGGTCTGCAGTTGAAGTCTCTAACAGTAAGCTACCGTCTCGGAGACGCGTAGCGTTTTTAACCGGGCCGCTGATTTTATCAAGTTCTCGCTTGATATAAAATGGACTAACCTCTTTAAACGTTTTCCCATCACAAGCCAAGGTCATTATTAAAAAAGGGTCAATGAAAGATTGTTTGCGCGGAGACATGATAGAGACCCCCATCCGGAACCGTCGGCGTCAGCCTGCCATCCGGGGGTTAAAAAAGAAAGACACCGAATCTTCACGGTCTGTGCCGTCATGGGGACCTCACCCATGACAGATCTCATTTGTACCTCAGAAAAGCTACCCTTCAATCTCCACTGCTTGTCCGTATGGGTAAACCGTTCACCACGCACACCCCGGCTTTATGCCCCTACCACAGGAATAACCGCCTGTGGCTCCCCACTTTAGGCCGCGCTGCGCATAATGGGCACACGCGGATTCAGGGGACTTGTGGTTGATTACACCGGGGTTCCGTCAGCGGTAACACGTCCGGTCCGTGATACTAACCCAACGGCAAAACGCGGCCGTCGGGAGATTACCACAGACCGGGCCCTCAAGGAGCTACGTGGGTGTACTTCACGGTGTGGACGGGCTCCGCACCTAAGGCTACACATAGGGGCAGTGCGAAAGGTCCGCTCAACCTTCACTTTTGAGACCTCCGGAGAGCACACATGTCGGAAGCCGCGCTGAAAACCATGGGACAGAACCACGGAGATAGGAAAGATCCCTGCTGGTGAGACAGGAGTTATAAACCTAAGACCTTACGTGCTAATAATAATAATAAAAACTAGAAGAGGAAGAGTGTGATGCTTACTGCCAAGCAGTAGCAGTGCGTGGCACAGTTGATGGAGATGAAGGGGATGTAATGGTGGTGAGTGGCTAGGGACCCCGGGATCGCCAAACCCGTACCTACCGTAGTAGGTCCCTGGGGAAAAATACCAGAGCCTCTTCTGCCAGTTTTCGGGGTTACTGATGGGCCTTCTCGGCAGCCGTACCGGTCGTGGGGTACACCAAGTCCCCACCGTACATCACCCCATCAGTCAGTCCCCTACTTCCTGTTGCCCACCCCTCGCAAAAAAGAAATGGGAGGACCTAGTAACAACTCAAATAGACAAGAACGACTGGGGCATGCCATACAAGATAGCGGCAGGGAAAATCAAAGCGCAAAACACACTATCCACCTTAAAGAAGCCAACAGGTGGCCACACCCTAAACTGGAAGCACACCGCCAACGTTCTTTTAGATGCACTCCTACCTTCCGACTCTCAACGAGACGACGAACCAGTCCATCAGCAGAAAAGGACCGAAACAGAGATTACGCCCCCACAACAGGAATAGTCATCCCTTTCGACAACACAGAATTCGCCAAAACAATTCACTCCCTCAAAAAGCGAAAGTCGACGGGACCGGACGGAATCCCGGCAGAAGTAATCAAGCACATAGCACCGGACCTCATTCCACACCTTACAGATCTGTACAACGAATGCCTCATACAAGGACGGGTCCCGCAAATCTGGAAACAATCCAATGTAGTAATACTCAGCAAAGGACCCGACAAAGACCCTGAGGAACCAAAATCTTATCGGTCAATATGGCTGCTCAACCTTCTTTGCAAGATACACGAAAAGCTGTTGTGCAGAAGATCAAATGAGCACAGGAAACAAAGGCATAAATGAGGCTCAATTCGGCTTTACCCCAGGGAGATGCACAGAAAATGCCATTGCCAGCGTCATGGACAGCGTGCAAACAGAAGTATGTAATAGCTCTGTTCATAGACATTCAAGGAGCTTTTGACAACCCCTGCTGGCCGGAATTACACGACCGACTAAGAAGTCTAGAAACACCAAGATGCCTATACCTCTGTCTCAAGGACTACTTCAAAGGAAGAACCGCAAGCATCACAGGACTCAAAGATAAAGTCACCAAAGAACTCTCTAAAGGTTGCCCCCAAGGTTCCATTTTAGGCCCAACCTTCTGGAATATAACCATAGAACCCCTTGTAGACGCTCTTCAAAGAAATAATATTCTCAACGTCACGGCCTATGCAGATGACATCGTCCTCACAGTAAACGGAAACAGCAGAGCGGAAATAGAACACAAGACTTCACAGGTCATTCAAGAAGTACAGACATGGTGCCACAGGGCAAAGTTAAAGGTTGCAGCACATAAAAGAACCTACATGATGCTAAAAGGTAAACTAAAAAGACATCCCATCATCAAGCACCTCGGAACTACAATACATAGAACCAGAGAAACCATATACCTAGGAATTTTCATCGATGAAAACAAGAACTTAAAAAGACACGTGACATACATCAGCACCAAAGCTGAAAAAATAATGATGAAACTGGCAAGAATGGGACAAACAAACTTCCACCTCAAACTGCAACATATACAGACCTACCACGACAGCATCTTGACAGGCATAATGGCCTATGGCGCGGGAGTATGGGCACACAGAGCCACGGAGGAACATATAAAAAGACTTCTACGACGGACACAACGGAAAGTACTACTCCGAATGACGGGAGCAACCCGTACAACACCAACCCTAGCATTCCTTGTAATGACTGCCACATTGCCGATTGACCTAGAAAGCAGACGCAGAAGTGCAATAAAATAGATGAAGATGAAAGACGGACCAACAGTCCAAAAACTAATAGGCAAACAATGCACAACAAAAAGACAGGCGCTACTTGACGAGTGGCAGCGGGAGTGGGACAATGCCGAAGAAGGAAGGAGAACATACAGCCTTATCCCCAACATCCAAAACAGACTAAAACTTAAGACTGTAAATCCCACTGAAGGCGATATACACTACCTCTCCGGACATGGACCTAAGGAAACGTACCTCAAAAAGATCAAGAAAATAGACTCAGACCTCTGCAGTATCTGCAAGATAATAGACACACCCGAACATGTGACTTTCGACTGCCCCAAATATGCCAAAGAGACACAACTGCTGAGAAACATCCTCAGAAACATCACACCATAAGATATAATCAGACTCTCTACTCTCAAACACAATGCAAGCACTGACAACAAAGATATCCCGACTAGCATTAGAAAACCAAAAACCAACAAGAAAACGTACCCCAACTCAAACAGCTACTATTCCCAGACAAAGCCCAAGGACAAGAGCACCCAACCAGGCACGAGACACCAGCACACAAAAACCTGACCAACCAATAAACACTGACAAACCCAACAGAAGAAAACAGTACATCGTCAGCCTGGGACGTGGGAACAGGAGACAACAACGCCGTTAAAATTGACCAGGATTTCAACAGAAGCCATCCAAATTTTAACCAACCGAACAAGATATGTAGATATAGGTTTAGAAATAGCTCAGTAGTACTAACATTGTAAATAACCATGTAAATAACACACAAACAATTGTAAAACCATAGAAATAAGAGAAACATGTAAAACTAGTTGTAGGAACAACCAATATTAGTAGTAGTAGTAGTAGTAGTAGTAGTAGTAGTAGTAGTAGTAGTAGTAGTAGTAGTAGTAGTAGTAGTAGTAGTAGTAGTAGTAGTAGTAGTAGTAGTAGTAGTAGTAGTAGTAGTAGAGTTTCGGGGCGCACAACTGCTTGGGTTATTAGCGCCCTAATAACACCAAAAGGTTAAAGTAACAGGCATGTAGCCTGTGGGTGCAATGCGTAAAAGATTAGAACCATCACTAAAAACAGTAACGGTAAGAATGAAAACCACATTGGCAAACGGCTAAAGTGCAAAAGTTGTCAGAACAGTTATATAATGCGACCGAAGCCACTTAGGTGAATAAATCTTAAAAGTTTGTCTACGGCGCCTGGAGTGTCAGCTAGGATATCGGCCATTGTTGCTGGTAGGTTCAAAGACGCACGTAGGGGGGGGCTAAAAACTGGCACTGTGTTAAGATATGTCGCACCGTTAGTGACTCGCTGCAACGAGGGCAAACAGGTGCAGGTTCTGAACGTAATAAATGAGTGTGACTAAAACGGCAGTGCCCGATACATAGTCTAGCTAAAGTGACTTCGTCCCAACGGCAGCCTCGGGAGGAAGTCTGCCAGGTAACAGGTAGCGGTTTCACCTCCCGAAGTTTGTTGCGCTTAACAACGCGCCAAGATGTCTACCAGCGGGAAGTGTGAAGACTCCGTAAAATCGCGCTAAAATCATCAGAGGGGACGTGAGAGCTGCTGCATCTACCACATGAAAGGGCAGCCTTCGCAACGATATCAGCGTCCTCGTTACCTGACAGGCCTACATGTCCAGGGACCCACACGAAAGACACCCTAATACTAGCATTAGCGAGCATGTAAAGGCGATCCTGGACACGCTGCACAAGAGGGTGGTAGGTGTACAGCGACCTGAGGCTTTGGAGGGCGCTTAAAGAATCGGAGCAAATCACCCAGCGCTGCGAACCTTGCCGATGAATATACAGAAGAGCTTGGTAAATAGCAAACAGCTCAGCGGTAAAAATCGAACACTGCGATAAGAGGCGAAATTTGAAAGTGCGGCTACCGTGAATAAAAGCACATCCCACGCCTTGGTTGTCCTTCGAGCCATCCGTGTATATAAAATTACAAGGGCCATAGTGAGCCTTTAGTTCTAAAAAGGACATGCGAATAGTCGAACGAGGGGTCGTTGATTTCGGCATGGCCGTTAGCCCCAGATCGACGGAAATCTCCGAGCGGAGCCAGGGAGAAAGAGGGATTTCCCCCGCTGAAACACGGACGGCAAAGTGATGTTCATGAGTCGCAGAAGTAGGCGAAACCGAATGCCAGGAGGGAGCAATGCCAGGGGGCGCGTGGAGTACTGACGATCCAAAGAGTCGTTAAAAAAGGGTTTAAAAGAAGGATGTTCCGGCATACTTAAGAGCTTGCAAGCGTAAAGGCACAAAAGAACATCACGTCGATAGTAAAGCGGTGGTTCGGCGGCTTCCGCACTCAAGCTCACAGCCGGGCTAGTGGGAAAAGCGCCAGTACTCAACCTGATTCCACGGTGGTGGGTGGGATCGAGGCGACCTAGAACCGACGGACGAGCCGACGAATACACGACGCATCCGTAGTCAAGTTTAGATCGGACTAGGCAACGGTAGAGTTGTAAAAGTACAGTCCGATCTGCACCCCGGGATGAGCTACTTAAAACACGTATAATATTAAGAGAACGGTCACACCGTGCCCTTAAATACATAATGAGACGACCAGCTGAGCTTTCTGTCGAAGATCAATCCCAAAAATTTCGCCTCGTCCGCAAAAGGAAGAACAGCAGGGCCGAGGTGTAGAGAAGGCGAATGAAACGCCTTCCGGCGCCAGAAGCTGACACAGACTGTTTTCTCGGCGGAAAACTTAAAGCCGTTTTGGATACTCCAAGTGTAGAGGCGATCTAGGCAACCTTGGAGGCGGCGTTCAAGCAGACAAGTTCGCCGAGAGCTGCAATAAATTGCAAAGTCGTCAACAAATAAAGAGGACGAAATGCCCGGTGGAACACACTCTACAATGGGATTGATAGCAATGGCAAACAGTGTGACACTGAGCACCGATCCTTGCGGTACTCCGTTCTCTTGGATAAAAACACGGGATAAAACTGAACCTACGCGCACGCGAACGACTATTCCTCATGAACTCTCGAATAAAGAGGGATAGCCAGCCTCGGATACACCAACTGTGTAGTGTACGAAGAATGCCATACCTCCAACATGTGTCGTATGCTTTGGCGAGGTCAAAAAAGACGGCAACCGTTTGATTCCTCCGCAAAAAATTGTCCATAATATGTGTTGATAGGGAGACAAGGTGATCAGTCGTAGAACGGAAGCGTCGAGAGCCGCATTGGACGTTGGACAACAAATGTTGGGATTCCAGCCACCATGTCAATCGCCCGTGTATCATGCGCTCCATCACCTTGCAGATGACGCTGGTGAGGGAGATCGGGCGATAACTGGAAGGTAGATGGGGGTCCTTACCAGGCTTTAAAATGGGGACTATGCTGGCCTCGCGCCAGGCGGATGGAAATGTGGCAGTACGCCAGATACGGTTGTACACGCTTAGAAGGAACCTTCTACCAGGGGAGGTAAGGTAATGGAGCATTAGAAGGTGTATACCATCTGGGCCAGGTGCAGAGGGCTTGGAAGAAGCCAGGGCTCTTTCTAGCTCGGCCTCGGAGAAATCCGTGTTGTAAAATTCCGTGTTAGATGAGGAAAACGACAGCTCATGGGATTCCGCCCGGTCTTTCGTAGATAAGAATGCTGCATGATAGTGGGAGGAACTGGAAAGGTCAGCGAAGGCAGTTCCCAAGGCGTCAGCAACGGCTCCAGGGACAACGACAGTGTCGTTATTCAGCCTGAGGCCGGGAATCGTGAGCCTGGAAGCTTTGCCGGCGACGCGGCGAAGCCGATCCCATACAAGAGAAGACGGCGTGGAGGGATTAAACGATTCGACAAAGCGCTGCCAAGAGGCCCGTTTACTGTCCATGATGTGACGAGCTCGGGCACGCAGTCGTTTATACGTGACCAGATTTTCAAGAGTAGGTTGGCGCCGAAATACTCGAAGTGCCTTCCTCCGTGCTTGGATCACCGCCCGGCAGTCGTCGGTCCACCAAGGGACTGGCAGGCGTTTCGGATGGGATGACGACCTGGATATTGCTTGTTCGGATGCAGAAGTAATGACCGAGGTAAGGTGATCCACCATGTCGTCGACGTTGTTAAAGAGGCGGTATTCGAAGACCGCCAAGTTTGAGTAAAGGAGCCACTGCGCTCTGTGGAATTGCCAGTGGGGTACAAGTGACGATGGAACATTGTGTGAAAGCAGGCGTATAACACACGGAAAATGATCGCTGCCAAAGCTGTCAGAGATGACGTTCCACTGTAGGCGATGTGTAAGCTGTTGAGAGCAAACAGCTAGGTCGAGGTGAGAGAAACTGCCGCTGGAATCGGAAAATACGGCGAGCTGCTGATTCATATCCAGTAGTAGTAGCAGGCTTTAGTTGTTCAAAGCACCGTCGTGCCTCTGGAAAAGTCAGGCGTTCCTTTACACGTAGCTCCTGAATGCTTTTTTCGTCCATGAATTTATGGCACTGTCGCGAACAGGAGCGATGACTGCCGCCACAGTTCAAACAAGGTGTTCGACTGCAGTTTGGATCGTCGTCTTTCGGTAGGCCACATTGCTCACAAACAGCAGGATTGGTACACGTGACCTTAGTATGTCCGAACCGCTGACATTGGAAACAGCGCATGGGGTTCGGGACATACTGGCGGACGCTAGCACGTTCATAGCTGCAATATATGAATTCGGGTAACTTAGTCCCAGCAAAAGTTAGAAAAACTGTACGTAATGGGTACTCCTTGCCATCTTGTTTTCGTGTAAGCCGGTACGCCTGACAAACAAGTTGATCAGAGAGGCAACTTATTCTCTTCATTCGCAAGACCATCTAAGCTGGAGGTGGTCACCACTCCTCTACAGGTGTTAAGAGTCTTGTGTGGGTCTACCCGGATCGGGTAGGAGCCCAACAAAGTCGCCTTTTGCAGTTTGCGAAATTGGTCTGCACTTGTGCTCTCCAATATTAAGGTGCCGTGTCGGAGGCGCGTCGCAGTTTTAACTGGGCCGCTTATCTTGTCTAGTTCACGCTTTATGTAGAACGGACTCAAATCTTTAAACGTTTTGCCATCACATGCCACGGTCATTACCAAAAATGGGTCGATGAAAGAGGGTTTGCGGGGATACATTTTGAATAGGACCCCCATCCGGAACCGTCGGCGTCAGCCTGCCATCCGGGGGTTAAACAAAGAAAGACACCAAATCTTCGCGGTCTGTGCCGTCATGGGGACCCCACCCATGACCGATCTTATTTGTACCCCAGAAAAGCTAACCTTCAATATCCACTGCTTGTCCGTATGGGTAAACCCTTCACCACGCACACCCCGGCTTTATTCCCCTACCACAGGAATAACCGCCTGTGGCTCCCCACTTTAGGCCGCGCTGCGCATAAAGGGCACACGCGGATTCAGGGGACTTGTGGTTGATTACACCGGGGTTCCGTCAGCGGTATATAAGTTTTATTCGCTCCACAGATTCCTTTATAGGAAGGAAGCGGGCGTCGTAACTAGCCCTTTGGCTAGTAGCAGCGAAAGAGGTGGCAAGGGCGTCGGCTATATCTTGCTCGGTAGTGCAGATGGAACCGTTGAGGGCAAGTCCGGGAATGACCGTTCGGCGATACTTGCCATACATCCACCGAACGGCTGACCATACCTGTTTGGCGGAGCTGCGACGAGAAAGGGAAGAAATGTAGGCTTCCCAGGATCTTCGTTTCGCATTGCGAAGCACAAAACGTGACCTTGTTGTCGACGGGCCCTTAAACACGACACACACACTCGAGAACGTTTAAAGGCAACGAAGTCTTTTCTGTCGGGTGCAACTGAAAAAGCCGCAAAGCACGTTTGCGTGCTTTTATAGCCACACGGCATTCCTCAGACCACCAGGGTACTGGGGTATGACGTGGGGTAGAAGAACCTCGAGGGATGCTGGATTCAGCGGCGAGAAGGATGGAACATGTAAAATATTCCACCATTTCATCGACGGTGTCAAAACCATCGTCAGTGAGGTGTATACGGGAATGAAACTTTACCCAGTCAGCCCTGGAAATAATCCAAATCCATGATGATAATAATTGTGTTTTAGGGCGCTCAATATCTGGGTCATCAGCGCCCTTAAAAGCAAGTGGGCTAAAAGCTAAATCAAAGTCTTAAACACTAGAAAGCTACACAATCAAATAAAACAAATGTAAAAACACCTCCATAACGAAGAGGCCTTGTTTAAAATATAAGTTAAAATCGTAAAATCAGGGCAGGGATAAAATGGCCAAAAAAAAACAAGATACTTGAGGTTAAATTCTAAAATGCACAGCTGAAACAAACGCCAAAACTTTGACCACCGCGGTTTCGTCATCCGCGAGGATCTCCGCCAAGCTGGCCGGCAGCTGGAGAGAACTGCGGAGACGTGCAAAGCTAAAACAATCTAAAAGCAAGTGACGGACCGTCAGGTCAGCACTGCACAGTGAGCAAACGGGAACCGGGTTCCTATTCAATAAAAATCTGTGGCTAAAATAACAATCCCCAATGCGCAACCGAGACAAAATCACCTCCTCGCGACGAGATGACCGACAGGACGTAACCCAGGGAATCGGAAGTTCCTTTCCTGATCTAAATTTATTATTGCGGAGAGCAGACCACTCTTTCTGGCAGCAGGTTTGCACAGCTCTCCGCAATACGTCCCTAAAATCTTCCGATATCTCAGAGGTACTCGAACCCTGTGCTTCATGGTAGCTGTCTGGGCTGCCGAATCCACCATTTCATTCCCCCGCAAGCCTACGTGACCAGGAATCCATGCACACACCACGCTCACGCCAGAAGCGTGTAAAACGTGGAGGGCATCCTGTATCCGCTGCACAATAGGGTGCCAGTTATACAACCGCCGTATGCTTTGAAGTGCACTGAGGGAATCACTCAGGATTAAACAGACCCCAACTTTTGTCGACGTACGTGTAAAATGGTCCGGTATATTGCATAGAGCTCTGCGGTAAAAATGGAAGTGCTAGTGTGGAATCCGAATGTATAGGGTTCGGTTCCACACACCTAAGCACAACCAACACCATCTGAATTCTTGGACCCGTCGGGTAGATTTTAACACCGTCCTGATATCCCCACGAAAATTCTAAAAAGCATATGCGGATACTAGGCATAGGCATGGTAGATTTATCGTGTTTGGTCATGCCCAGATCAACGTGGGACGCTCTGCACAACCAAGGAGGGTATGTCCTCTCCCCTAGGATACATCTTGGGCATTTCAGTTTTAAGATGTCTAAGGAGCTCCCGGAAAAGAAAGCCAAGTGGCTTTGGCTTAATAGAAGTGTTCCTATAACGCACGTCAATGAAGGTGTTAAAGAATGGCGTAAACGTTGGATGTGTGGGCATGCAATTAAGTCCACAGCCATAATTTGCTAATAGGATGTTGCGCCTGTACGGCAGAGGAGGTTCTGCAGACTCAGCATACAGGCTTATAACTCGGCTCGTTGGAAATGACCCAACTGCTATACGTATGCCACAATTATGGACTGTGTCTAATCTCTTCAGAACAGTTGGTAGTGCTGAGCCATAAACGATACTACCAGAATCTAATTTGGAACGGATGAGTGTGCGATACAGTCGCAATAACACTGTACGATCCGCTCCCCACGATTTTCAACTTAGTACCCGCAAGATATTTAAAGATCGGTCACATCGTGCTTTCAGTTGTGCTATATGCGACGACCAACTAAGTTTTCTGTCAAATATCAAACCAAGGAACCTCGTCTCATCTGCAAAAGGTAGTTGATCAGCGCCTAGCCGGAGCCTTGGAAGTAGTCGACTCTGCTGACGCCAGAAGTTAACACAGATGGTTTTCTCAGCAGAGAATCGGAAGACGTTCTTTAAACTCCAAAACTTATGGTTGTCCAAGGTGGTCTGAAGACGGCGCTCTATAAACGAAGTGCGCTGACATGTACAGTAGACGGTAAAGTCGTCTACAAATAGGCATGACGACACCCCCGGAAGTACACATTTCGAGATAGAATTAATCGCAATAGCAAACAACGTAACACTTAGTACCGATCGCTGTGGTACACCGTTCTCTTGAACGAAAAGGTTCGAAAAACCCGAGCCAACCCTTACTCGGAATACGCGGTCCTTCAAGAATCCCTGAAGGAAGAGTGGTAGGCGTCCGAGTATATTCCAGGTGTGCAGAGTACGTAGCAAACCTGCCCAAATCGTATCATAAGCCTTTTCGAGGTCAAAAAATATTCCGTCTGTTTGACAGTTTTTAAGAAAGCCGTTCATAATCTGTGTCGACATGGACACAAGATGATCCACTGTTGAACGGCGTCGTCGAAAACCGCACTGGATGTTATTCAGTAGGTTGTGCGTTTCCAGAAACCATACCAACCGCCCATTTATCATGCGTTCCATCACCTTGCAGACGCAACTGATGAGGGAAATAGAAGGGAGGTGACGGTCCTTCACAGATTTCAGGATAGGTATAATTGTGACTTCTCGCCACTTGTCCGAAAACGTGGCATGAACCCAAACACGGTTATAGACCTCGAGCAGGAATGCCTTATCTTCAGGTGAGAGATTTTGTAACATTTGAACGTGGATTGCCGTCTTCTGTCAATATCACCGCAGTGGAGTGTAGCGTCGGAGTTTAAACTTGTCTTGCGGTCGTAGCTTAGTCTCTTCTAAGCATACCACCAAGGGGTTATGCTTACTGAGCAAAAGTTCAAGTTCTGGTCGGTGTTCTTAAACCCCGCATGTTCCATTGGAGGATAGCCATTGGAACTATGGAGATAGGTTGTAAAAATTGGTCTACATTAAGACGACTTTAACGGTGGCCGAATCAGCTTACCCTTTTTCTTCGGTGTAGGGCTAACACCTTTTTCTGCCGGTTTATCCTGGCGCTTTTTTGTTGTGGTCGGTATCCTCTAGGTCCATCTCTTCGGCGGAGGAAGCCCCTTTCCCTAAAGAGAACTTAGGTTCGGGGCTTCAAACTTATTGGACACAGACATCGACGAAGATGACAGTCGTCGATCCGACTCATCACCAGAGCTCTTCAGAAGAAGAGCATTGGGATGTCCTAGAGGTTTTCTTCTTTCTGGGGGTACGGGGCGAATCTTTCAGGAAATCTATCTTCTGGTAACTGGTCTTAAATACTTTAGGCGGCGGATCGTATATTACAGGCTTGTCATATTTAGATGTAGAAGTTGACGGTTTGGCTTGGGACGGTGCTGAGGTTTTAGTTTCCTTCATCCGTTTAGGCGATGTATTTGCCGACGCTGGTGATGGAGTTGTGGACTTCCGTACTTGTGTTGGGACAAGAACTGTCCGAGATGGCAGGCTCCCTACACCGCAGGTTTGCGTTGCAATTTCTTTCCTAGGAATGGTTTTAGCCAAGACAGAGCTATAAGTACCGGACCTAGGGACGGAGGGCAGGCGAGTACGCAGGAGCTTCCGGGCGTCCGAGAAGGAAACCTCCTTAACCAGGATCTCCTGTATTGCCTTTCCTTCCACAAAACGTGTGCAGTCTTTGGAGCTAGATGGATGCTCCCCGGCACAGTTTATACATTTAATGGGCGAGGAGCACTCACACTCGTGTAAAGTCAAACCACAGTTGACGCATGCTGGAGATCCGTTACAGTTGACTAGTGCGACCATAACGCTGACACTTGTAGCACCGCAGGGGATTTGGTATATAGGGCCTAACCTCAATACTCTCGTATCCTGCCTTAATCTTTTGGGGAAGATCTACCCTATCAAAAGTAAGGAACAGGGTACGAGTAGGCAACAATTCCCCACGTTCTCTGCGCTGCACTCGGTACACACAAATAACGCCCTGGTCATTTCAGGTTCTCCTGAATCTCCTCGTTTGACATACCGTTCAACGCACGGGTGGTAACCACCCCGCGAGATGAGTTCAGGGTCTTATGTGCCGTAACGGATATAGGGTAACTCCCTAGCATGCGTGCCTTCAATAACGATGCCGCCTGGGCGTTAGAATGCGCCTCAACGAGGAGCATGCCATTTTGCGATCGTATACAAGATTTGACCGGACTAGCAATTTTGTCTAATCAGCTCTGGATGGTAAAAGGGTTAACAGTCGTAAACTTTTGGCCTTCTTCAGTTCGACTGATTATCCAAGTACCGAGGACCACAAGACTCGGCTACTTTTCCACTGTTTTCCACTTAGTACCCACAAGATATTTAAAGATCGCTCGCATCGTGCTTCAGTTGTGCTACATTCGACGACCAACTAAGTTTTCTATCAAATACCAATCCAAGAACCTCGTTTCATCTGCAAACGGTAGTAGATCAGCGACTAAACGGAGCCTTGGAGGTAGTCGACTCTGAGGACGCCAGAGGTTAACACACATTTTCCCAGTGGAGAATCGGAAGCCGTTTTAAACTCCAATTTTAAGGTTGTCTAAGGTGGTCTGTAGACGGCGCTCAAAACCCGGTACGCGCTGTGATGTACAGTACACGGCAAACTCGTCTACAAATAGGCATGACGAGACCCCCGGAGGTACACATTCTGGGATATAATTAATCGCAATAGCAAACAACGTAACAGTACCGATCCCTGTTTTACACCGTTCTCTTGAACAAAAGGATTCGAAAAAGCTGAAACAACCTTTCCTCGGAATATGCGGTCTTTCAAGAATTCCTGAAGGAAGAGTGGTAGGCGTCCACGTATATTCCTGGTGTGCAGAGTACGTAGCAACCCTGTCCGCCAACATGTATCATAAACCTCTTCAAGGTCCAGAATTATTCGGACGGTTTCAGTTTTTCAGATATCCGTTCATAATCTGTGTCGATATGCACACAAGATGATCCACTTTTGAACAGCGTCGTCGAAAACCACACTGGATGTTATTCAGTAGGTTGTGCCTTTCCAGCCACCATAACAACCGCCCATTTATCATGCGTTCCATCACCTTGCAGGCGCAACTGGTGAGGGAAATAGGACGGTAGCTAGAAGGGAGATGACGGTCCCTGCCAGCTTTGAAGATAGGTATAACGGTGGCTTCTCACCACTTGTCAGGAAATGTGGCATCAACCGCAACATGGCCATAGACCTCGAGCAGGAATGTCTAACCTTCAGGTGACAGATGTAACATTTGAACGTGGATTCCTTCCGGTCCTGGTGCTGCCAGTCGCGATGATGAAAGGGTGGTGTAGCTCTGCCAAGGTGAAGAGGCGGTTGCAAAATTCATGGTTTCTGAAACTAAACACGAAACCTTGAGTTTCTACTTGTCTTGAGATTAGCTCAGGAGCATAATTACTTGAGCTGATCACCTGAGCCAAAGCACAGCCGGTGTTAGCCACGACAAACGGATCAATAACTCCTCCAGTTTTCAGACCAGCGATTGGCAAGTGGGTCGATTTTCCGGCCACGCGCCTTAACTTGTCCCATACAACAGCGGAAGGTGTACGTCTGTTAAAAGGAAGTGAGGTTTAGAGCCGCACAACCAGGAAGGTCATTAGCGCCCGTAGAAAATAAAACTAAAAACTTAATACGCGTCAAAAGGAACGATGCGGTACATGAAAACACGACTATAGATGAAGAAACGATGAGAGCCTAAAAGACGTTAAAAACGATACAATCGAATAGTAAAAGCGCAGAACGAGGTTATATTCGGGAGATGATACCAATTTGTCAGGTAAAAGCTAAAACACGTTCCACAGATGAGTATAAGTTTATTATTCATAGAGCGGAACACTCTTCCTGCCAGCAGGTTTGCACAGCTCTCCACAATACGGCCCTAAAATCATCCGATGTCACAGATGGTACTCGAACCCTGGGCTTCATGGTAGCCGTCTTGGCTAATGAATCCACCATTTCATTCCCCGCAAGCCTTCGTGAGCAGGGATCCATGCACACACCACGATAACGCCAGAAGCGTGGAGGGCATCCTGGATACGCTGCACAATAGGGTGGTAGTTGTACAGCTGCCGTAGACTTTGAAGTGCACTGAGAGAATCACTCAGGATTAAGCAGTCCCCCAACTTTCGTCGACGTACGTGTAAAATGGTCCGGTATATTACATAAAGCTCTGCAGTAAAAATGGAAGTGCTAGTGTGGAATCCGAATGTATACGGTTCGGTTCCTCACACGTAAGCACAACCAACACCATTTGAGTTCTTGTAGCCATAAGTATAAATTATAAAATGGTCCTCATATTGGGATAAAAATTCTAAAAAAAAAAAACATGTGCGGATACTACACATGGTAGATTTATCATATTTAGGCATGGCCAGATCAACGTGGGACGCTCTGCACAACAGTCTGCCCCAATCTGAGACTTCATCTGCCATTGTAGAATTTCGACATCTTTCGTCCTTAGTATGCACCATATTTTTCCCTGCTAATTGAGCTCTACACTCTCTTAAGGCATCGTGATACTTTAGACATTCGAATAAGGCATGCTGCGGTGTGTCTCTTCGCAGATTCCGCAATTATCATTTTCATTTCTGTTTATCGTCTTTAAGTACACTGCATAGGGGCCATGTCCAGTAATATAGTGAATTAGTCCTTTGCTAGGTTTCATCTTGGTTAGACGCAGTCTTTCTCTAATATTTGGAAATAGTCCATAAACCCGGGGTCCTGCTTCTGTAGTGTCCCACTCCGCTTGCCATTATCTAATCAATTCATTTCTTACGTCTCTTCTGGTTGTTAGACGCCTTCCTACTATATCCTCTACCTTTTCCAGGTTTTTGCATTTCAACCAGTAGCACGCACCTCTATCTCACCAACAAGTCCATTGGCCAAATTGGCAGTACTACTAGTAAAGCCTAAGTTGGAGTTGTGCCAAATGCTCCATCACTTCTTAAAAGGAAACCTCTGTGAACCATCCTAAGTTCTTGAACATTTTTAATTACCAAGAGCCTATTTACCCAAACAACCGCTCCATATGCTATAATTCAAGTCATTATACTCATTGGGTACATTCTTACTACGTCAAGAGAAATTCTGTAGTTTCGTTGTACAATTGTAGCTAGTCTGTGTTACAATTGTCGCTTCCTATTCCTTGTATGTGCGCATCACTTTCTTTTCTCATCTATTGTAATACCTTAGTACTTGAATTCGCTTACTCTAGATATACTCTGGTTGTAAATCCTTACTTTGGGATTTTCTTTTTAGAGACCCCTTGATGACCATAAAAGAAGATTTGGCGGGAGCTACCTGCATTTTACATCCTTTGCATCAATTTTCCACAATTTGTGTTATTACCGCCGTCTTAGTCTCCAACTCCAAACGACTGTTTCCCTCAATCTACCACTATATCATCTGCGTACGCGTATACGGACCTTGCCTCTTGCATTCCATCCAGTTTGTCTAAGAGGTGTTCCCTCAAGATCTCCCAAAACAGTGGCCCTAGGATTGATCCTTGAGGGCATCCCTTAGTTATTTCTCTATATACAATTCTATCTTCCAACAATTATCACCCTTTTGTTACAATAGTCCTTCAGACATTTATACAAAGTTCTTGCATACCTTTTCTCTTTAGGAATACGAAACACCTATGGCCACCACATATCAAACGCACCGGAAATATACAGAAACACACTTAAAACATTTAGCTTCCGTGTGCGTTATTACCTCCATCGCAGAGCTTATCGAATCCTCCCGATTGATTGATTAGTGGTGTTTTAGGGCACTAAGAGCTAAAAGCCACACAAACTAAGCTAAAAGTTAAAATGAAATAAAAACACCCAAAGGTACATCCAAAGGTTAAAAACTATAAAGTAAAACACACGACGTACAGAGTAAAATGCTATCAAATACAAACCAATCCACCAGACTAATAAGCTGAAATCTCTAAAAGTAACAAAGATGATATCCAAGTCAGAGTTGTTTATTAAAACCAATTTCAGCAACAAACCGAAGTGCCGTGACCACGGCTACTGGGTTGTCCCCTAAAACATCCAGCAAGTTAGTCACCAAGCCCAAAGACTGGCGAACAGGGGCGTACTGCGGGCAATCGAGCAATACATGCCGCACAGTGAGGCGTACTGTACACGGAGCACACACAGGGGGTTATTACCCTCTAACAGATGAACATTAGTCGCTGGTGTGTGCCCAATTCTCAGCCGGGTGAGTATTACCTCGGCTCGCCGGTTATCCCTGCAGGAAGTTGGCCAGGGTTGTACGCTCTCCTTTATCGCCCGGAGTTGTGTGCCTTCCGAAGCTGTCCAGGAGTCCTGCCAAGCACATAGGAGTTGGTGACGGAAAAAAACGTTTTACATCCTGGTATGGCACCGTAGTTAAACTCCGGGGCATACGGCAAGCGGACTTGGCAGCCGCGTACGCCCCTCGCTGCCGGAAATGCCCACATTGCCTGGGGTCCAAGTCAAAACAAAATGGTATCCGCGACTAAGCATTTACGGGATCAAGGCCTGAATCTTTAAAACGAGCGTGTGAGCGGCAATGTGCTGTTGCAAGGCCTGAAGAGCGCTTAGAGTCCGTGCAAACGATAAAATTGTCAGGAACTATTTCACAAATAAAAAGGAGCAGTTAGAGGATGGCATACAATTCTGCAGAAAAACAGGTGAAGTCCAGAAGGCGAAATTTAAGAGCCTCGCCGTTAATGACTAATGCGCAAGCCGTAGTGCTACCTAACTGGAAACCACCTGTAAAGGCCGGAACATAGTCTCGAGTTGGTGGAAATAGCGAGATCGAAACGCGCACACTGCAGCTGCCATGTGGGATAAGACCCAGGGACGACCGCTCTACGCGAGGCATTCGGAGGTCATGTGTACGGGAGAGTTCCCGGAATCCTGCTCCGGTTGGGCGTGTCCGAGAACCAGGGTGCATATAACGCATGAACAGAGTAATGTCGAGCGAGGAATAGAAAGTGGAGGCTCCCCTGAGTCGGCATACAAGTCGACGCGACTTGTGCGGAAAGCTCCTGTGGCAAGGCGGATACGTGTATGATGTACGGTGTCTAATAGGCGAAGTTTAGAGGCGGTCGCTGCGCCATAAATAAAACAGCCGTGGTCCAGCTTGGATCGGACCAGGGAGCGATACAGCATCAACATCACCGTCCGATCACCCTCCCCCCAAGATGCCATAGATAAAATCTTGAGCACCCGAAGGGAAGGATCACAAGAGGCTCGGAGGTGTCGAATATGATGCTCCCAAGTCAATTTTCTGACCAAGTAGAGATCTAAGAATTTCAAGTGCGGGACAAACGGCAGGGATGTTCCGTTCAAGTGAAGGTCAGGAGGCGGGTGAATACCCCGTAGACGATGGAAGTGGACACACTGTCTTCGCAGGCGAAAAACGGAAGCCGGTTCGAAGCGCTCAGGCTGCCAGCTGGTTGATGGTCAACTGCAGTTGACGCTCTATATGATCTAAGTTACAAGAACAATCATATATAGCGAAGTCAACATACAGGGACGTTGGAATTCCGCCGCGAATGACGGTAGTAATGCCGTTAATAGCCACGGCAAACAGGGCGACGCTGAGAACCGACCCTTGTGGTACGCCATTCTCCTGGATCCGCTCCGTTGATATTCTGTTCCCTATACGGACACGAAAACGACGTAGTGCTAAAAAGTTACTTAAAATTTCCGGTGTCATCGATACCGTAACTGTGGAGGTTACGTAGGATGCCATACTGCCAAGTGGTGTCATAGGCCTTCTCCACGTCAAAGAAAACTCCCACCACATGCTGCTGCAGTAGAAAGGCATCATGAATGTATGCCTCAATGCGTGTTATTAACATTAGAGCGATGGCGACGAAAACCGCATTGTAGGTTGGACAGCTGGTTATTGATTTCGAGCCACCACACCAACCGAAAGTTTACCATTCGCTCAAAAGTCTTACAGACGACACTCGTCAGGCAAATGGGGCGGTAGCTAGATGGAAGTGTGCGGTCCTTTCCGGGTCGAGGGATGGGGATGACATTACCCTCTTGCCAGGAAGATGGAGAAACCCGCTCATGCCAGATGCAGATATACATGCCTAAAAGGAAAGAGAGCGCCTCGGGTAGAAGATGTAGCAGCATGTCTGTGTATGTCATCGGGACCGGGAGAAGAGTCCTTAGCTAGGGCTAAAAAATGTGCAAGCTCGGCAGCGGTAAAAGGTTGGTTGTCCGGCTCATTACATTCACTATTAACATTAAGTTTTATTCGCTCCACAGATTCCTTTATAGGAAGGAAGAGGGCGTCGTAACTAGCCGTTTGGCTAGTAGCAGCGAATGAGGTGGCAAGGGCTTCGGCTATTACTTGCTCGGTAGTGCAGATGGAACCGTTGAGGGCAAGTCCGGGAATGACCGTCCAGCGATACTTGGCATGGTCAGCTGTTCGGTGGAGCTGCGGCGAGAAAGGGAAGACACGTAGGCTTCCCAGGATCTTCGTTTCGCATTGCGAAGCAAAAAACGTGTCCTAGCTCAAGAACGTTTAAAAGCAACGAAGTTCTTTTCTGTCGGGTGCAACTGAAATGCTGCAAAGCACGTTTGCGTGCTTTTATAGCCACACGGCATTCCTCAGACCACCATAGTACAGGGGTATGGCGTGGAGTAGAAGTACCTCGAGGAATGCAGGATGGAACATGCAAAATATTCCACCATTTCATCGACGGTGTCAAAACCATCGTCGGTGAGGTGTATACGGGAATGAAACATTTCCCAGTCAGCTTTGGAAATAATCCAGCGAGGATGTCGCGAAGGCCCATGGTGGCGGCCGGATAAATGAATGTTAATTAGGTAATGATCACTCCTAAAGAGGTCGGAAAGCACAACCAATCAAGGAGTGGAACTAATACCGGGCTGCAGAAAGAGACGTCTAGTACCGAGTGCGTACCATAAGCGGATGACAAGAATGCCGGGTCACCAGTGTTCAGCAAAATCAGGTCATACAAATCGAACGCGTCTACTATGAGGCAGCCACGAGCATCATCAATGTCGGAGCCCCAGAGCGTGTTTGGCATTCAGATCTCCGAAGATGAGTAACGGTGAGGGGAGCTGAGCCAAAAGAACCTGAAGATCCTGCTTTTGAACTACACAGCGCGGAGGCAGATATATGTTGCAGATGGTAAAAGAGATGCTCTCCCGCTGTATACGAACAGCGACAGCTTGCAACGGCGTGGTTAATGGTATATTGGTGGCAGAGATATTAGGCGCCACTAAAGTAGCAACGCCACCGCTTGCTCGTGTGCCTGCAACGGAGTCTCCCCTAAACGCCGAAAAAGACGTTAGCTGTAATGAGTGATAGTGACGCAAATGGGTTTCTAGGAGACAAATAACTGATGGTGACCGTTGAGAAACTAAAAACTAGGTCTTGAACGCGAGCTCGGAAACCATTGACGGTCCACTGGATTATTTCCACAGAGCTTTTAACGGGCCGTTGTAACTCTTTTCTTGACTTTGGCTGACTTGGGTCCTAGGATTCGAAAATCGTTAGCCGGCTGCAACTCCCCTGATATTCAGGAGTCAGAACTCCTACGGCTCGCAGAACGAGACCGGGATTTCATAGAAGGCGAGCGACTTCGCGATCTATGTTGTGGCCGTAATCGGTTTTTCACATGTACTACGGGATGGTTGGTACTCGCTGATGGCTTGGTGGCTGGAGTCTGTACGGCTGAAGCGGAGGTAGTGCTGGTGGATATGCAAGTAGTCGGAGACAACGTGGGTTTAACGGCTAGAAAGTCAGTGTGGAAGCGTGGGCGACAGGGACGTGTTGAAGAGCAACAGTGGTACTAGGAGTACGGTGAGCTGCAAATGCATATCCAGTAGTGGTAGCAGGCTTTAGTTGTTCAAAGCGCCGTCGTGCCTCTCAAAAGGTCAGGCGTTCATTTACAGGTAGCTCCTGAATACCTTTTTCGTCCATGAACCTAGGGCACTGTCGCGAGCTGGAGGGATGACTGCCACCACAGTTCACGCAACAAGTTGTTCGACTGCAGTTTGGGTCATGTGTCGGTAGGCCACATTGCTCACAAAGAGCAGGATTGGTACACGTGACCTTAGTATGCCCGAACCGCTGACAATGGAAACAGCGCATGGGGTTCGGGACATACTGGCGGACGCTAGATGAACTCGGGTAACTTTGTCCCGGCGAAAGTTCGAAAAACCGAACGTAGTGGGTACTCCTTGGCATCTTGTTTTCGTGTTAGCCGGTACGCCTGACAAAGGAGCTGATCAGAGAGGCAAATTACTATTTCTTCATTCGCAAGACCATCCAAGCTGGAGGTGGTGACTACTCCTCTACAGGTGTTAAGCGTTTTGTATGGGGCTACCCGGATAGGGTAGGAGCCCAACAAAGTCGCTTTTTTGCAATTTGTGAGATTGGTCTAATAGTAATGTGCCTTCTCGGAGACGCGTAGCGTTTTTGACCGGGCAGCTGATTTTGTCAAGTTCGCGCTTTGTGTAAAACGGACAAAATCTTTGAACGTTTTCCCATCACATGTCAGTCTTCGCTAAATAAGGGTCAATGAAAGAGGTTTTGGCGAGGACATTTTGATATGGGCCCCAGTCGGAACCGTCGGCGTCAGATGATGAGTATAAGGGCGCTCAACTGCAGAGGTCATCAGCGCTCTCTCAAAAAACTAGTCATGGCAAAAGCCAGATATAAATTTCTCTAAAATACTATAAAAATGTAAAAAAAAAAAAAAAACTTACAAAAATAAATGTACATACAAAACTACAAAAACAAAAAGAAATAAATCTAAACTGCCAAAAATTCTCTTCGCTAAATCCTAAAGTCTAATATAGAAAATAATCTTAATACCTGCTCCAGTTCTGTATTATCGTCGGATAGCATTTCTGTAAAGCTGGCCGGCAGCTACAGAGACGTCCTAAGGTGTGCTAGGGAAAAACACTAGCAGACGTGTGGTACAGATAACGCTTCATTGCAAAACGGACACAGTGGAGCATGCTCCTTTTTAAAAGAAAACTATGAGTAAAAAGCACTGCCCAATACACAAGCGAGCTAAACTCATCTCCTCGCGACTAGATGACCGACAGGAGGTAACCCAGGGAATCGGAAGTTCTTTCACAGATCTAAGTTTATTATTGCGGAGAGCGGACCACTCTTCCTTTCAGCAGGTTTGCACAGCTCTCCGCAATACGGCAAGGCGGCCCGGGTTCGATCCCAGGCGACCCCAAAGTGAGATTTGTAGTGGACAACACGGCGTTGGGGCGGGTTTTCTCCGGGACCTCCGGTTTCCCCCGCCATCTCATTCCACCGGTGCTCCATCTTCATCTCATGTATCATCAGTGTCATCGCCTGCGGTGCCGTATGTAATAAAAGCGGGCGTTAAACACTACACATTTCATTTTCCGCAATACGGCCCTAAAATCTTCCGATATCACAGATGATACTCGAACCCTGGGCTTTATGGTAACCGTCTTGGCTGCCGAATCAGCCATTCATTCCCTCGCAAGCCTACGTGACCAGGGATCCATGCACATGAGTAGGCAACAATTCCCCGCGCTCTCGTTGCACGCGCTACACTCCGTGACAACTTGGTGTGTAAGGTTCTCCTGAATCTCTTCATTGAACATGCCTTCCAATGCACGTGTGTTTATCACACCTCGTGTGGAGTTCAGGGTCTTTTACACCATAACGCTAATCGGATAGCTGCCTAGCATTGTACTTTTCAATATCGTCGTTGCCTGGGTGTGTGGGGTTTTAGGGCCCGTCGACAACAAGGTCATTTGGGCCCGAGGAATAAATGTTTTTGATGAGTTACTACTTCAGACATTTAACAATAGTGATGCTGAGCTGTCAGACTGTGATGACGACTTGGAAAAAGAACGTAAGGAACTACAGCAATCTCCAAGTTTAATTAATGCTGAGCCTGAGTAATAATTTTGAGTAATAATTGTTTTAAAATGTATCACAAAGTAGGGAACTCCTATATTATTCATTACAAAATATAAATGATAAATATACAATAAAAAGCAATATTAGTATATGTTCAGTTCATTATAACTATCCAAAATTTGATACAAAGACTATTGTGTACTGAAGTGAAATTCAAGCAATGTCGTAGTTACAGACCAAGATCCACAAATGTGGGTCATCTATTTTTATAGAAATTTTCAAAATAAAATTTTTAAAATATTTAATTTGTGCTTTTGATTGCATTTTAAACCCAAAAATGTTAATACATATTTTTTTCAGACATAAATTAAAACACGGGACTGAAGAGGCACAGACTTGCTTATCCTTAGGACAATACTTGATGTGTCCCAAATCCTGGCATTTGTGCCACCTAGGAACATTGGTAACTTTTATTGAAATTGCAGAAAAATGAATGAACACTACCCCTCCTCAACAAAATGTTTCTTACCATGGGCCTTATTTCTAAAACATGGGCATTATTTCCTCCCCTTGGACCAGTTATGAATCTATAACTCACCTGTGCATCAAATTCATCTTAGGACATATGGTGCTCTAAATTTTGCCCATACAAATAATCAGTCCTTTACAATCCATCTGAGATCATTATTGTAACTCTTAGTCTTACCTTATTTTTTTTTAGGTTATTTACCTCAACTTCCCTGGTAAGAGATGGATTTTCTATTAATTTCTTAGCATCTTCCTCCGAGTCAATTTATACAACCACCTTGTTCCCTAGAGCCCTCATTTCTTTTATTCTAATTTTATCCTTAACAGGATTAACTAATTATCAAAGTTTTTTCTTTAACTCATCAGGGCTTTTATCCTCCTTAGAAATCAGGACACCAGGAGATGCCAGTGCTACAGATGCTTTACCACCACGGATAGGAGGTTTAGCTACACAGCAGGATAGGAAGGACCCATATTTTTCTGCATACTAGATTCCTGCAACCTTTTCTTTTGTTTCTCTAGTTCAATCATTCCGTTTGACAGCATTGTTCACAACCTTATATCGAAGTTGCCTTTTCTCATTTTGAACTTCCTCAAGCCTACCTTTTACTATGCCTAATTCAAGGATTAACTTCATGTAGAAGTCATGCAGTGAAGTCACTATCCTTTATCATTCTTTCACCAGCTTTAACAACGTCCTTTTGTTCAGTCAATCCCTTAGGGTAATTAAGGCTTTCAACATAGTCCTTCAGATATTTGGGAGGTACTACCACTGGCCACCTGTGAGGACTTCCTCACAGGCGACCTCTACTGAGACATAAGGTTGACAAGAAACCACTAATAATTAGAACAATTAACAAGCCAAAAAAGAAACAAGACTTACATAGAGAATAATAAAATTACAAATTATACATGCACCACTTAGCAGGAAAAAAGATTCCATTGCCCAGGGCGGCCCAGGGCGACCCAGGTGCTTTCTATTGTCTCTTTACTACCACAAATGCTTACACTTTAACCCCTGCGTGACACGACTTATGGGGAGGGCTAAGACTACTAGAAATCCACAAGGACTGGAGGTATTCATTGTTACAATGGTTACTACCATTGTCATGGTAGTCTGGCATCTTGTAATATAACAGCTGCGAGAAAATAAAGTGAGCCGCTGGACAACCATCAAAATATGAGACAATAATACCGCAATTTGTTGCAAGTCTTAGTAAAATGGCACCAATTGCGTATTCGCTATCCTGTAAGTTGAATTCATGGGTGAAATTAGATAGTACCTTTACAACCGAAGGAGAAATAATAGTCTGTCAAACATGCTGTAAAATAATTGGTTGTTCGGCGAAATCTCAATTGGAACAACATAACATTGCGCTTCACATACACAACAAACACCTACTGTCTTCTAGAAAGCAAATTCTGTCGACACAAATGCTACAGGAACTGTCCAGAAATGATTTTTTGAAGGACCCATGCAGTGCAATGGGTGTAGCTAATATTCCATGGCATAAACTACAAATTCCTCAACTCGGCTTCTTTCTTGAAAAATATTACAAGAAGGTTATTCCTGACGACTCTACTCTCAGGAAAAAGTATCTCCATGTGTGTTGTAAAGGAGTTGCTCATATATGGAACGAAACTGGAGACTCCTGTATTTGGTTTGCCATGGAAATTACAGATGATATGGAAACTGCAGATGATAGGGGTAGGTATATGGCAAATTTAATAGTAGGAAAACTAGATTCCCTAAGTCCAGCAAAACCAATTCTAATCTGTTGCAGGCTGTTAGAAGAAACAAATCCTTCTAAAATTGCAAGATTTGTAAATGATGGATGTAGATTCTATGACCCAAGGTTTTGTGTGAGGAAGATGTTCTAATTGTATATTCAATTGCCGCAATGTACATAATTAAAGCTGCTACTGGTCTTAAGGTTTTCTACCCAGATGAACCTCACTTTACCTACTTGGCCCATACATTGCAATGTGTTACTCAAATAATTTTCCCCTGTGAATAAGTTGATATTAGCAACAGAAAAGATCTTCGTGAAAGTACTGCACAGAATTGCTATAAAAATCATCTCCAACATATCCCTCTGCCTCCTGAGCCAGTACTTAAGATGGGGTATGTGGCTGAAGCTGTGAACTTCCATTGTGAACATTTTGAAGTTCAGTCAGTGGTGAACAGATTTTCTTCAGAAGTAGCTGTTTCCATACGTGAATCTCAGGACATCTTCAAAGCTCCCTAAGTAGCAAGCTCCTGTGCATGCATTACAGCTGGTTGCCTAGCACCATCAAGCAGTTCGAAACTCTCAGGTTCCCTTCATGAATCTATGGATTTAATGGAACATGCCAAATGTAGATGCAGGAGATATAGAAAGGAAGGTAGGTGAGAAATTCAAAGCTGTACGAAATAGGAATTCAGGGTACTGTACCCTTGTGTCCATGTCTAAAGTGCTAAATAGAGACTGACAATTTCCCAAAACATTTCTCTGGAATCAGATTTCTATGGTAAAACGTTCTCCTGTTACTTTGTGTGACTTGGAGAGACGCTTCTCTGCTTATAGGGACATTTTGTCCCATAGGAGACACTGACCACTGAAAATATGAAAAAGTATATGGTTATTCACTGTATGTCAAGAGATAGAAAATTAAAAATACATCCTCTTTATGAAATTGAATTATTTTAAACTGAGTGTTTCATTCCAAAACTGGTTCAGTATTTCAACATTGCTTTACCCTCTAAGACTTATTTTATGTAATTTACGTTCTCCAACGTTAAGTCATATCGGACGATGAATGGAATGAATGATATGCTCAAATGCTCCCAGGGTCCATAGGGCTTAGAGTTATCTGACATTAGACCTTCAGGATAAGGGAAAACCCCGGAAAAAAAAACCTTATCCAGGTAAGTCACCCTGACCAAGATTCGAACTCGGGACCTCTTGAACGTGAGGCAGACACTATCACCACACTACCTAGGCGGGCACCCTCTAAGACTGAAGTAAAATACTGTGAAATAAGTAATGTTAATAAAATAATCCAAAACACATTTTTTATTTCGTAATTACGTATCTAAAAATAAATTTTAGGTAAATTCTGCATAAAACAAAACATTTTCCTTATAATTCTACATTTAGTCTTATTAACCCATTTTAATTTTAACCCATTGTAATTAGTTTATGTATATACAGACTCCTCAAATTACAAAATTCTGGGTAATTTGCAGTCTGCATTTAGATTTGAGGTGCTCATCTTAGCATTTAGAATATCACATAATTTTACATATTTTGCTGATATTACATATTTTGCACTTTGATATTAAATACAAATTCGGGTTCCAATGATAATACTATTCTGTAAATGTTATTTGCATTTTTATAAATGAAAGGGTTTAAAATACTCCTCTTCTGCAAGAAAAACATAAGACAGTCCTCTTACAGTAAGAATAATAAAAAGAAACCTGCAAATCAAGGGGAAAATTTAAAAGTGAGTGTTGTATGTGTCATTAATTGACTCCTAATTAATTTAAGATAGTGTATTGTTTGACAATGAGAGGGCCGTAACACCTGGATCATGCAGCTATTGGATTGGGTATTAGTCTCTCGCAGTAGATGGCGTGAGTTGTTTCTGTGTCTAGCTGCTTCCAGAGTTTGTGTGCTGCCTTCGAAATATTCTCAAAGCCTCGAGACAGGAGTGCAGACGTAGTGCCCCTGATGTCACATGGCTTGTTAGCTTAGGATTAGGGGAAGCCACTTTTAGTCAGTCGAGAGGACCTGTGGCTACCGAGGGGATGTGTATACAAGTGCAATGAGGTTGATCTTCCACCCACTATCAAATTCCCCAAGTAAAGTAAAAGAATGTTTTCCTACCAATAAATATTTTAAATATAGTTAATCAGATCTTGCCTTGGTTAATTAATAGTAATTTTCCAGAAATTTCCTGGTTCTCATATAAACCCATGCCAAGGGACTACAATTGCCCATCATGTGGCCATGAATGGCTAGTTTCTGTGATTTCTTCAGAGTAGGGATGCCACATAAATGGCATTGGACACTGGGTAAAGTACAGTAAATTAGATAAAAGTAAATGATTTTGGTGAAACTTAAAATAATATAAAGGTTCCATTCGAAATTGATGATTCTTTCTCTCTCCCGAATGGCCATGTTTCTGTCTTTCAATGACTTGCTCACACAACCTTGGCACCATTTTGGAAGCAACAAAATTCATATAGTGGGTGGAAGTCAGTCTCCTCAAAGGTAAGATATTAGATTAGGTTTATGTTAGATTTGGTGTTTGTTTAAAGTCTTCTTTTTATGTTGTAGGTAATATTTTTGATTTTACAAATGATTCGTATTATAGAAACACTTCAAAATTTCATTTAAGATGTTCTACTTTCACTTCATGGTAGATCAACATTTCAAGCTATGCCGTTTAAGTGTTCAGTTCATTAAATACTAAGCTTTTGTGGTGGATTAAAGCAAAAAAGAAGTGTTTTGGGTTGATTGAGCAGTGAAAGTTTTGGTAATTGCTGATTAATGTAATTTTAAGTCTCTTTGGTATGAAGATGGATGTTTACTGTGAAGGTAAAGATATTAATTCTTTTGTGCAAGTTTTATTTGTGTTTTGTTTATGGGATCTGTGGTTGGTTTATAATCAAGAGTTTGTTTCCACATATGTGCTGCAATGGTGAAAGATTGTGACATTTTTCTGAAATATCTACTAAATTTCTGGTAAGTCATAATTTTCATTTTCCCTGCAAAACGTTGTATTTCTTGATTTTTTTTATACTGTATCATTTGTTTGATCTTGTGTTGGAAAAGTCGTAATTTTTGCTAATTTCAAAGATAAAATTTTGGCATAATGTTTTCAAATGCTAGGCTTTGGCAATGAAGCCATTAGCTCTCTTGCTCTCCAATATTTCTGTGTAGTGGGTTCAGCAGGTAGGGCTTCACAGGTTAAAAGATGTTCATCAGTCATTTCCTCTTTGTTGCACAGAGGACAATTTGGACTTGTATAAATTCCTATTCTGTGTTAAGTGTTTGGCCAAATAATCATGTTCCGTAAGTAATATAAATTTTACTACTGCAGCTTTACATGGGATTTCCGGAATAATTTCTGGATTTAATTAAAATGTTCCATTTTTTATCTTTGGCTTTGTTAGATATTGATTGGTTTTGTTTGTTTTTATATTTGTTTTTGATTCGTCTTTTTATGGATGTAAAGGTAAGTACTACGGATGCCGTAACTGCTCTATGATCCGATCCTACGTCTTCAATGATTTCATGTGTTGTCTTTATCTTTTAAATCTGAAGATACTAATATCAGGTCTCGACTAGTGCACTGGCCATTATAGTGTGGGTACGTCCGGGCAATCCCCATTCTTGTAGATAAGATCTAGCTGTTGAAATTTAATAAATCTTCAATTTTTTGCCAGAGGCATTGTAGTCTTTGTATCCCCATTTTGGGGAATGACCATTGAAATCACCAATCAAAATTGTTTCACAGTGAATATTTATTATATTCAGACAAGGATTGTTATTTGGTGGGTTGTATATTCCATATATGATCCTTTCCAGATTTCAATTTGCATAATTTCTATTTTATCTTCTTGCTGCATTTCTTTTATAATTTTAAACTTTGATAAGATGTTTGTTATAATGTTTGGCATAATGTTATTTGTTAGTTTCTTCAGTAGTTCGGGTTTATTTCACTTTCACGAGCAATGGGAATAACTTTTAGAAAAGCAAATTTGGGGCATCACTTTCAGATTTCCTTAAAATGTTATACTGTTTGGTTAACCTGCAATTTTCTTTGCAGTGAGATTATAATATAGTTACTTATGTTGGCTATAGTAATTTATTTTGAGGCATTTTGAACATCTTTTTGCTTTCTTTCGGTTAGTATTTTGGGTAACAGTGAATTATCAGTCAGGTTATGTTTAAATCTTTAAGCAGCAGTGAACAAAAATGTTGTGGAAATTCTGACTGTGTGTTGTGTAACTCAACTTTTCTTCTTTCTTTCTAGGTTGTTGCAGGAGTGTAGGAACTGTCCATGTGGTGAAAGAGTAACATGTGTTTGAGAATTATTTTGACTTCAAGGTGTTGCTGTTAGGTAGCTTTGAATGTCATTCTGAAGTTGTGATTTGGCTCGAATATGATTGTGAAGCTGGTTCGATATTGTGATTTATTTTATTGTTGCCCTGATATATTAAAAAATTAGAATTTATTATATCTCACTTGCAGTCCACTATATTTTGGTTTATTATGTGTTTCAAATGGGAAGGCATTTGTCCTTGAGCGCTACTAGGTGAGCAACCAATCGGAATCCTGCAGTGTTGTATTGCATTCCCACTTGTAAGACAAAAATTCAGATTTTGTCAAAACTGATCCATGTGGAAGGAGACAGTAATGTATTTAACATAGCTGTAAAAACCCCATGTTTTAGTTCAAATAGTTTGCTAATACAAATAAATAGAACAGTTACTATTATATAATAGCAAAGCATTTCGATGTAAGTACTGTAATGAACATTATTGGTTAGCATGTATGTGTGAACATATATTTGAAATTACTCCGAACTGAAACGTAAACATTTGACGTAACACGGTACAAGAAATATGTACTTTGAATATGCCAAGGTGTTTGTTAAATTCGATGAGAGGAAACAATACACTTCCTGCTGGCCTGGCAGACCGTATCTGGTCACATTATATCTTTGTTTATGAATGGTTCATAATATCTATTTATTCGAGAGAGTTCAAGGCAGTACTATCCACTTAGTCTTCCATGATACGATCCACCTTCCCCCTTTTACTGCCAGAACAATCCAATTGAGTTAATGTAGGCTCAAATCATTTTGTAAACAGAAATAATATTTTTAAAATGACTGAAGTTGAAGAACTTATTCACAAAGAAATTCACAAGGAACACAACAAGACAGGGAAAACTGCGTGAGAGATCAGATGAACTAGAAGAGGACTTTTGGAAAGAAATAGCACATAACGAGATTTTGAAACCTATCATCATAGATTTGCAGTACTCAGACGGTGAAGACAATGACAATTATCTCTTAACGTAAGTAACATTCACAGCAATACGGATACACCACTGGTATTTTCGTTTGAGTAGAAAAATAAGTAATTTTAAACAAAACATTTAAACTATTTGCATAATATAGGAATACTAATGTTGCAATTGTGATTTCAACAACTGCATTATAGAACTTTGGAAAATTCAGTTTGCGTTCCCTTACGTCTAGCGCCACGAACACTGGCAAGTGTGTGAGAGAAAGAGGGAAATCTAAAAAGAGTGGGGATAGTGAGGTGGCAACACTGAAGGGTCTAACGCATCTGATTCGCCATTTGAAACACACAATAGTTTGAATTCTTCTATTCAGTCAAGATCATGTGATATCTGTAATGCTTACTTACCTGTATTGTTATTGGAGTACATAATTAACAAATTTGATTTAATTCAGGTACAGTATTAGTAGTTTCCAATTTGCCTATAGCGGTTTCTTAGGCATATGTTTATTTTGTTTGACATGATATCTGAATGCCACCAGCTGAATATTTGTGATGCTTTTAAGGATCATTTTATTGTTGATGTTTTGCTTCATTCCTCATGCATCTTGGTTATATGGCAAAGAACGATATTACAGATTATTGTGGTTAGGTACGGCAGTTTCTGTTAATGACCAAGTTGGTGTGTTGAGCAGTTAACCAGATAGTGTGCGATGTTAATACTGGCAACTCATTCAAAGTGCTATGATGTAGCCAGTGTTTGTGGGAGTTTGTATGTCATTGGCAAGTGATTTGGAGTAAGCCTACTGTTATATACATGGGGTGCTGAGCTTAATGCCAAGTGTGATATCTACTTGTTAATGCTTACACAGAAACATCAGAAATCATATGAGGCCTATGGATACATAATTCTGTTCCTGTTGTGCTATTGTACAACATCTTTATGTGGTGGATCCTTCCTTTGATTTGTTTCATTTGCTGTAATGGCACTGATAGTGTGGGAATAGTCTAGTTATACAACAATTGGGTGCATGATTAGTTGTAGTTAGTTGGGTAGTAGGGAGATGGTGTAGTTTTAGGTTATGGAGATCCCTAGACATAGCATTTATTTACCTTATGTTTATGATTCGGCAGTCTCGATGGCCACCACTTAGGATAATTTGCTGGCAAGTATTAGTTTTTGTGGTAAGACTACATACAATTATTCAACAATGTACAGTTCAGGATGTTAAGTTGTGGTGCACAATTGATTATTATATTTCTTGTTTTGGATTGTAAACTTATTATGGGAATATCTTAATATTGGGTATTTGATGTATTTGTTTTATATGTGATGTGTGTCTGATGACAGCTTCTACTGTTCTGTACTTGTATATTGCATCTCATTTATTTGAAAATTGTTTTAGAGTAAACCATGTTCATAAAGCTGACCAATGTCTGCTGGCGGACAGCACGCTTTGCCTTGAGTACCCACCCCGGCATTTATGGCACTAATAATGGCACCAGGAAAGTAAACTTCTCGGCGACTGGTTTCCTGGCACCAGGTTGGTGCATAAACGTGACCTCTGCAGCCATTCTCCAGTGGACACAACTTCAACCTTTTAGTCTTTGATTGGCCTTAACAGTATGCAAAATCATAATAACCAGCACAAGAAGCATCAAATATTTCACAAAGAACATGTCTACTATTGTTGTAGTGCCTCACATTCCTGGATGGTACGAAATATTTCCATATCGTGCCAGGTGCAAGATAGTGGAGTACAGTGTGTAATTTGGGCATCGGGGTTCCTACAGTTTAAATAGTATCTGTATAAACATAAGGAATAAAAATCACATTGACATCAAGAGCAAAAATGTCAGGTCAGCACTCAATTATAACTGTGACAAGATAGTTCAGAAAAACATTTTTTGTACACTTTGTATCACGGTCTCTATATTCCAATATATACATATATATGTATTAACTATGCTGTCATCAATGCTATGATTGTTAACTTGTTGACGGGGACGTCAAATTTTTTAGACGGGGAGGGAAACTCAAGTGTTTTCTGTAGACCTTTGTTGTTTGGTCCACAAAACACAGGCTGTGGTTTACAATTAGGTGGGCTGCAAAACACCCAGCAGTCTATGGAGATTGTATTGGCCATCCCCACATTCCCTTAAAACAAAGGTCAAACCATTTATGCAATTATTGGGGCATACTACAATCTGTAGCACAATACTGGTCACCAAACTAGAATGGGATTGGCAGGAAGCACATGGACCAACGCTTAAAATAAATGGGAGGGGATGAGCACGTCATAACGGTTGTCATAGTAACACAGTGACCAATTAGAGTAGAGACGTTTCCATGACGTTAGATGCTAAACCTTGGTTGCCGATATTCTTAACATGTGCTTAGCAGGACTTGCGGGCGAAAGAGTTATGCATACGCTGCAGTAAACAATACCTTGGTGTTTATTTCTCTACTGATTACGCTGCATAAACGTAATACCTTGGTGTTTATATCTCTACTGATTACGCTGCATAAACGTAATACCTTGGTGTTTATTTCTCTACTGATTACGCTGCATAAACGCAATACCTTGGTGTTTATATCTCTACTGATTACGCTGCATAAACATAATACCTTGGTGTTTATTTCTCTACTGATTACGCTGCATAAACGTAATACCTTGGTGTTTATATCTCTACTGATTATGCTGCATAAATGGAATAACTTGGTGTTTATATCTCTACTGATTACGCTGCATAAACACAATACCTTGGTGTTTATTTCTCTACTGATTATGCTGCATAAACGTAATACCTTGGTGTTTATATCTCTACTGATTACGCTGCAAAAACGGAATACCTTGGTGTTTATTTCTCTACTGATTACGCTGCATAAACGTAATACCTTGGTGTTTATTTCTCTACTGATTATGCTGCATAAACGTAATACCTTGGTGTTTATATCTCTACTGATTACGCTGCAAAAACGGAATACCTTGGTGTTTATTTCTCTACTGATTATGCTGCATAAACGTAATACCTTGGTGTTTATATCTCTACTGATTACGCTGCAAAAACGGAATACCTTGCTGTTTATTTCTCTACTGATTATGCTGCATAAACGGAATACCTTGGTGTTTATATCTACTGATTATGCTGCATAAATGGAATACCTCGGTGTTTATTTCTCTACTGATTATGCTGCATAAATGGAATACCTCAGTGTTTATATCTCTACTGATTATGCTGCATAAACGTAATACCTTGGTGTTTATATCTACTGATTACGCTGCATAAACAGAATTCCTTGGTGTTTATATCTCTACTGATTACGCTGCATAAACGTAATACCTTGGTTATTAAATTTTAGATGAGTCGCGTTTTTTACACATCTGCTTCACTTTCGTACCTATTTTGAGGACATGTTTCGCAAATCTTCGCCTGCATCTACGGCTCTTGTGCGACTGACGCTAGATCCAGCGGTGTGGGTAATTCTGGGGCTGTTGCTGCCATCTGTTGATTTAGTGATGAACTGAAATGTGGGATTCTCTTCTAGCGGGATTTCAAAGTTCATTAGTTGGTTTTTATGTTCTTCTATGTATATCCTCTCCCATATGACGAGTTCACTATGTTTTTGTACGTATTTCAGTAATTTTGTGCTATCTTCAATTTCATGTGAGAGAATACTTTGAAGAGAAATTGAAAGGGGAGCATATTATTCCATTCTCTAAAGTGCTTGATAGGACTTCATGTGCTATAGGTATCAGCAAAATTGTGTGTATGTATGTATGTATTTATTTATTCACTGCATTTGGGTACTACCCAGTGGCAGAGTTAAGAATGCAGATCAAATTACAAATACTAGATTTACCACAATAACACAATAAACAATACAAACATGATATTATTTTACTTTAGTCACTTAAAACATATCTAATTACTTCTCTATTTACATATTATATACCATTATACTTCAAAAGTTAAACTATAAACCATCTAGATTTTTTCTAAATTTCTTCAGCAACAGGGGACAGCCCTGAAAGCCTGCTACAGGCAATTCATTCCATTCTTCAATGGTTCTATTAACAAAAGAAAATTTTCCTACGTTGGTCCTGTATCTTCTACCCTTAATTTTATACCTATGATCGTTTCGTCCATAATAATCCGGATTATCTAACCTTACACTTACGTCCACCCATGCCTTTACACCAGCATTAGCTTTGAATAATGCTACCAACCTATGTTTTTTACGCCTAATTCTTAATTCCTCCCATTTAGTCTCATCTCCTTTTATAGGCCCAAAATACTTGCCTCTTTTTATGAATTTTATTGCCCTCTTCTGTATTTTTTCTAATGGATCGATTTGGTTAGCTCTATACGGGTCCCAGCATGCTACTCCATATTCCATAACCGGCTGCACTAAGGCCTTGTAGACAATTTCCCTGGACCTAGCACTCCCCTTTTTCAATATTCTCATTATGAAATGTAATGCCTTCCACGCATTCCTAGATGTGGAGTTTACTTGTTCGTCCCATCCAGCATTACTTGCCAGGTACACTCCCAAGTATTTGCAGCTGTCCACCTGTGGAATTTGCACCCCTCCCATGTGATAGTTAACAATAATTTTGCCCTTAGTTCTACTAAAAACAATGGACTTACTTTTCTTAGCATTAATTGACATTTTGTTAGCCGCAGCCCAATTACAGATTTCATTTAAATCATCCTGAAGAGCGGTTTCATGCACTGTTTTCCGAATTTTATTACAAATGATACAATCGTCTGCAAACAACCTTATCTGGCAGTTAATATTAACAGCAATGTCATTAACAAAAACGAGAAACCGTAAAGGTCCTAGTACTGAGCCTTGTGGCACACCCGAACTTACGGTTCCACTATCAGACAGCTCTTTACCTAATTTAACTTTTTGCGTTCTGCCTTTCAAAAAACTAACCCATAATACTACGCGTTTGTCAATTCCTGTATTAGCTAGCTTACAAATAAGTAAACTATGTGGCGCTACATCAAAAGCTTTAGAAAAGTCAATTACCACTGCATCAGTTCTTCCCCCTGCATCTACCTCATCTGCCAAATCTTGAAATAATGAAGTAATTTGACTTTTGCACGAATAAACAGGTCTAAATCCATGTTGCGCTTCATTAAACAACTTTTTATTTTCTAACTCCTCTCGTATATATTCTGCAATTAAATGCTCCATTAATTTACATACTACTGAAGTTAGACTAACTGGACGATAATTATTTATTTCTGTTTTATTACCCCCTTTATAAATTGGAACTATACTAGCTGTTTTCCAGTCTTCCGGTAAGGCACACTTGTTAATTGACATGTTGAACAAGAGCAAAAGATAGGGAATCATGGCTTCACCGCCAAGCTTTAATATTTCAGTAGGTATATTGTCTGGTCCCCTTGATTTTCGGTTTTGCAGCATCTTAATCCTTTTGCGTAATTTGGGCGCCATTATTTGAAAAATCGTTTCTCTCCTCTCCCCAATTTCCTGTTCGAAACTATCGTCAGATTTAAGAAAAACCGATACAAAATGCGAATTTAATATATTAGCTTTGTCCCTATCACTTAATACATCTATCCCATTAACGTTAAAATCTGGTATGCTCTTTATTTCCCCTGCGTCTTTTTACATAATTGTAAAATGATCTCCAACAATTATTTGTCCCGTTAAAAACGTTATCTAAGGATCGTTCCTGCGCTTGCAAATTTTCGTCTTATAATTGTTTAGCTAATTCTTTAAATTTGTTAAGATGCCATTCTGATATCTTCCTTTTATTATAAGCGTGCCTAGTCTTTCTTTTAAGTGCCCTAGTACATTTTGTATAAAATTCTGGATCCGCTTTGTTTACTGTGGTTAAGATTGGGAAAGAGAAGTATTTTAAAGAAGAAAGGCAGGCATCAGGGTCTAAATTAGCAACTCCTGGGAAAAAAAGGAAAGGATGTAAGTGTATCATCAACTTGGATCCTTTCCAGCAGGATGCAATTCGCAAACATATTTACTCATATTACAGCAGAAAGGAGCATCCTACTATTTTCAAGCTGCACGTTTCTGTAAGGGAAACCAAGCTGTTTCAAGGTAGCAAGACTTCTTTGCGTAGAATAATACAAAAATTACGTTTTCACTACAAAAAAGTAAATGGCAGAAAACTGTTAATGGAGAAACCTGACATCTCTGCTTGGCACTGCAGATTACTTCGGGAAATTCTTAACCATTATTTTGAAAATATTGTTTGGCTTGACAAGACATGGGTAAATGCCAATCATTCCGTCAGCAAAGGCTGGACTAACTATACGCTGGAAGGAACAATCAATGTGCCCTTAGGCAATGGAGCCAGAATTATACTTCTACATGCAGGAACTGCGTCAGGTTTTGTTCCCATTGTTGTCTTCTTTTTAAATCAAAAAAGATGGTAGACTCATGAAGAAATGCACCATAACACCTTTCTTAAATGGTTCACAGAACAGCTTCTTCAAAATTTAAGCAGACCATCTTATTGAAATGGACAATGCCAGATACCATTCAGTAATTTCTGACAGAGCACCAACAATGGGAACAAGGAAAAATGAAATTATTCAGTGGCTTGCAGAACACGGTCATAAAATTGTTCATCTTCCCCCTTATCATTGCCACTTTAACCCGATCGCGTTGATTTGGGCTGACGTACCAGGTTATGTGTGCCGAAACAAAGACTTCACTGTGTTGTTAATAATATAGCTAACGGAAGAGGCTCTAACATCAATAAAAGCCAAAAACTGGAAAAAAGTGGTAACTCACCCAAAAGGGGTAATAAGTGCCACTTGGGAAAATGAAGGCATTTTGGAAGTGACTATAGAACTTGTTATTTCCGTGGGGATTCCAGCAGCTCTTCAGATGACAGTGGCGGCAACATTGTTCATCAATCGAGCAGGAGCAACGACTCAAGCGATTCAGATATAAGCGGCATTTCCCCACTTCAGTAAGCATCAAAATGTCAAAGGTATGCCTCTTTTGTTACGATAATCTTGACAGTCATGTGTTCTTGCATGTTCTAGCGTTGGAATGTGGATCCACGACGTTACTATTGTCTTTGTGTATATTATTATAAATAATAATCATAATAATAATACCCATTGCAGTCATAGCTGAATCACCTTCGCATGCGTAATCCAATCGTGCTCACCACGTGGCAGCAATAAGCGGCAACGTCGCCAATCTCTTCATACGAAATGTCAATCACTTTCTAAATTGGCGACCAGTATAGTGTCCAAGTGAACCATACCAAGGGTCAACTTTCCTTCCACGATATAAATTCAATATTTCCTCCTTCTGATTCTGCATTTTTCTATCTCAACAATGTTGCCAGCAAAGTCTACTGAGTCCCTATTGATGTATTTGTTGTCCATTGAAGATATGCACACCTTCTGACCAGTTGAGCCATAAGTTATGGTGTTCAGACTGTGTCTCCAATAGAACAATATAGAATGGTTAGCTTTAACAAGGGCAGATGGGAGTAGCTAAGAGCAATAAGGAGTACTTGGGCAGCAGGCAACTCAGTTTTCAAACGACATTCTTAGCCAAAAGCTACAGTAACTGCTTATGCTCTCGTCTACATGAAAATAGCTTGTAAGTGCAATCCCCTTTTGTAATCAGGTGAAGTGATATCACACTCCTGACAACCTGTGCATTCATAATAAACTTTCATCATATAGCAACAGCATGCATTACCAGGAGATCAACAACATTAACAAGTCTAGACATTGCAGTGCAATACAACTTACCAAGTTTTCCATTTATAAGGGCAATCCGTGATAGCAGCTGTGTGCCGTTGAACTTCAAAAGGTCAGAATCACAACAAAAATTCTATGCCATAGCTAGCATTTAATCACAGATCTTCCAATCTCAAAGGGTTCTTCATTCACATGCAGCACATGGCATTTTGCCTCCTGCAACCTTGGTGGATTCTCCCACTACCGGCTGCCATTGTTTACAAACGAAAGTGCTTATACCTTGTTTCACGTAAGCTTGCCCAGTATCTCTTAACGGTCACGTGACCTATCACCTCTCAGTGGTTGCTGTTGTGGTAAAGACTGTCGTGCGGTAAAAATTAGTTCATTATTTAACATGCTGATATATCATATGTTGGAAGAGAATTGTCAAATTTATATTTTCGTAACAGTTTTAATTAAATTACGCAACAGAGTTGATTTATCTGAAATGCATGTTAATTCTTAAACGAAGTAAAGAGGAGGTTCCTTTGCTCTCAAGCACATGGCACGATAGCACGTGATTTAGCGGTAGTGGTGACATTTGTTTATATGACTTATCACTGACCTTGTTTTGAACTGGATTAGTCATGCATCGCCATTCGAGAGTGCGGGAGCTAAATTATTTTATTGATCGTTTATTGCGCATGTACTTATTATATGTATAATGGCGGAGTCTACCGCCAGTTTTTCGCTGAAGTATCGCAAGGATAATTATTTACAAAAGGCAAAAAAAGAATTGTGTTGCATGTGTTTAATGCACTCACAGAGAAGAATCCATCTTTGTCAGTGAGAGAAGTCGAACAGCTGTGCTCTGAAGTTACAGGTGTGAGTGTTAGATCCGTAGGAACATCGCAACATGAAATTGAGACAACAGGAAAACTTACCACTCCAGGCAAAAGCAGGAACAAACAAAAGTGCGTGCTCGGAGAAAATACGTGAAAAGTGTTGTGCGTCGTCATGTGTGTAGTTTTTCTTTAGAAACGAACTCCCTAACATAAGTAACATTTCGTCTGCTGTAAATGAGGATGCAGATTTACCAAATTTCAGCAGATTGCTTATACAGCTGGGATTTGTGAGTGAAAAAAGAGGCAAGTAAATGTGCTAAAAGACAGAGGCGATATTGCTGTGTGGCAAAGATGCTATTTAAGGACAACCACACTGCACCGAGATACAAATCGCTAAATATACACGAAGAACACACGAAAAGTAAAGTACGGTTTAACACGACTTTTAAGACTGAAAGACAAGCATTTTTTAAAGGTATGTGTGCTGGTTTAAAATGTCCCAGTGGAAAAGGCCAAAGGCCTTTCATTATAAATTCTTTCAGTTTCATTGCTCAGTCATTCTGTTTCAATTTGCTCAGTTCATTATAAACTTGTATTTTTGCATGCATTCATATCCTTATTTGTATGATTTTTGTATGATTTTATTTATCTTCCCGGCAATTATTACGACATTTACTGCAGGTTTAAATGTGACGGGAAGGCACCACCTATGGCCTATGACGCGAAAGCATTAGCCAATTAGGGCGAGGGGAAGGGTTGTTGAACGCAGAGTGATACATTTCAGCGGGGCAAGGTTATATGAAACAGAGATTAAGTATGTTCTCCTATACTTATTGTACTTGCAAGAAAGTATGAAATAAAATCATGTAATAAACACCTACTTTGTTTCACATGTAATAAATAGACAAATTAGGGATTTATAACAATAGCCATACTGGTTGCCAAACTAGAATGTGATTAACAGTTGGTAAGCACATGGAAGAATGCTTTAAATAAATGAGGGGATGAGTACATCGTCACAGTTGTCATAGTAAGGATTAGAATGACCAATAAGAGTCAAGATGTTTCCATGACAACGTTAGATGCTAAACCTTTTGTTGCCGATATTCTAACACATGCTTACCATAACTTGCAGGCGAGTGAGTTACACAAACGCTGCAGTAAACAATACCTCTGTGTTTATGTATCTGCTGATAACACTGCATAAACAGAATGCCTTCACATATATGTTGCTCTTATTTTATATACAACAGTTAGATCCTGTACTGACATGTTCTTTTGTATTTTATTTGTGCCAATTTGCCTTGGTTTACATGTGTCCATGTATCTGTGCATGTGGTGTGATCATTTGCAATTGTGTTTTAATGAATGTTTAATTAGTCTAAAAATAGTGACAAGCGAAAACCTGAACGTGTTCAGGAACCAAATAAAACTATATTTGGTAAAGGTATTCCAATTAAAGGACAGGCATGGGAATCTGTGAGAGAGTACTTCGAAGAGAAGAAATTTAATCAGACCGTCTTATAGTAATGGACAATGCCTGATACCATTTAGTAATTTCTGACACAGCACAGCAATGGGTACAAGGAAAAATGAAATTATTCAGTGACTTGCTCGCCAAATTATACCAGTGAAGGAGGAACTGAAGAAAAGTTACTGGAACTTGTGAGGGCAAATAAACAGCGATTTCCAAGCTATGTAGTCAATGGCACTGCTGCAGAACACTGTCGATCATTGCCACTTTAACCCAATCAAGTTGATTTGCGCTGAAGTAAAGGGTTATGTTGCCCGAAACAGTAAAGACTTCACTGTGTCGTCAATAATAAAGCTGCTGGAAGAGGGTCTAAGAGCAATAAAAGCTGAAAACTGTAAAAAAGTGAGTCACACAAAAGGCGTAATAAGTCTGCTTAGGGAAATTAAGCAGTTTTGGAAGAGACTATAGTACTTATTTCTGTGCGGGATTCTAGCAGCTCTTCAGATGACAATGGCAGCAACAATGTTTATCAATCAAACAGCAACAACAATTCAAGCAATACGGATATAAGCGGCATTAAGCATGAAAATGTCACAGGTATGCCTCTTGTTACGATGACCTCTACATTGATGTGTTCTTGCATGTAGATCCACAACTTTACAATTGTATGTGTATAGTATTATAAACAATAATAGTAATAATAATAATACCCATTGCAGTCTCAACTGATTCACCTTCGCACACGTAATCCCATCGCGCCTTCCATGTGGCAGCTATAAGCGGCAATGTCGCCTCTTTCTCTATACAAAATGTCAATCACTTTCTAGATTGGCATCCAGTATAGTTGAATAGGTTGAGAATGTCATGTGAATGCAACAAGTTCTCGTAAAACATTTAAGCATGACCATAAATAGTAGGACATCGACACTACAGATGTGCCATTCTGTGTGTAATAATGTTACCCATCTCAGAAAAACACTTTCACCAAACCACAGAATTTTACAAATAGGAGAGCGTGTAAATAAGTGACAAGTACAAATTGATGGAAATTGCCTTAAATAAAAACCTTCAGCTGACACATTAACAAAAACAGAAGTTTCTAACTAATCAAATATAGACTTACATACAAAAAACTGAGATAAACCTGACCAAACCTAATCTGTAAAAAGAGAACGAACTACCTATAATTCTTTCTTGGCACCAAATCACATTTAACAGATTTTTAAAAAACAGAAAGTTGAATTTCCAGTAAAATAAACCTTTTTTACAAAGCACAACACACTTATTGGTTCTAACTTTTGTTAACACAAAAATGAAGTAATTCCTGTACTAACATGGGATACTCTTGGTGCTTCTAACAAATAATGTAGACGTTTGGCTTTGGAAAATGTTCATTTAAAAACATATGTCACCAAATATCTATTAATATCTATAATCTGAAGTTGTAGATATCGATACCAGAATTATCTTCTGACCACTATCCCTTGCTTTTCCTCTACGAAGTCAGGGCAACTGCAAAAAGTCCACCGAAAACTCCCAATCCTCGTCTCACGAACTGGAACAAATCCACGGAGTTAATGCAACAGCTACCAGCAGAACTTCGGCCATGCAACACCACAAGGGAGGCAGATAACCTAGCGGAAGACATAACAGCCACTATGGCTTCAGTTATGCTACAAGCTACCCCACCTCGCCGAAATGCAATCAGTGCACAGAAGCCCTTACCTTACCAGATAAGACGCCTCATTGCAGACAAAAATAAAGCAAGGAGACGTTACCAGAACTTCCGTAGTCCGCTGGACAAAAGAGAGTGGAACAGACTGCAGCACCTACTCAAGTTAGAACTTGCTGAATACAGCAACGAAGAGTGGGAAGGGAGACTCAGCTCTCTCAATCCTGAAGACACATCTCTATGGCGGATGTCTAAAGCACTGCTTAGAATACCAACATCCGATCCTCCGCTAATCGATGGAGCGAGAGTAGCCACGTCAGCAAGAGAAAAGGTCCAGCTGATGGCTGAACACCTAGCCTCCACGTTCCATCCAGCAGCATCGCAGGACGCTGAGCTATCGGATGAAATCGAAGCTGCGGTAGCAAACTATCTAAGAACTCCACCAGCTGCTCAAGAAGTCAGTTACTCCTCCGTCATGGAAGTCAGAAGCATCATCAAATCTATCCGGCCTTATAAAGCTGCAGGTGTGGACAATCTTCCATATGCAGCGTTCAAATCCCTACCTGCATCATGGATTCTGTAATTGGTTCATCTGTTCAACAGCTTGCTCAAACTAGCCCACTTTCTAGGAGCATAGAAACATGCTAGAATCATTACACTCCCTAAGCCTGGAAAGGACTTGAAAGAGCTAAATAGTCATCGGCCAATCAGTCTTCTCCCAGCTATCAGTAAGCTATTCGAAAAAGTACTCCAGCAGCGTCTACAGGCCTTGCTAGACCGTCACCAGGTCCTGCGACCAGAAGAATTTGGTTTCCGGCGTCAGCACTCAACAACCCACCAGCTCCTTCGCATAGTTGACGAAGTGGTAAGAGGCTTCAGCAACCGTCACTATGTTGCAGCCCTATTCTTGGATATTTCCAAAGCCTTCGACTCAGTGTGGCACGAAGGCCTTCTCCACCGTCTTATACACTACGACCTCCCTTCATATCTAATCCATCTTATCCATAGCTATCTAAAGAACCGATGTTTTGTCGTTGCCAGGGACATCATCTCTCAACTTTACGCCATAAATGCAGGGGTACCCCAAGGCATTGTTCTGGGGCCCTTGTAATTCCTTGCGTTCATTAATACTCTTCCAACCTATAGAGGCTACAACTTATATCTGTTTGCAGACGATACAGCTCTGACGGCCACATCCAAACATCACACCTATGTGGTGAAGCGGGCACAGACATATGCTGATATGCTGTCCGCATGGTTCATTACCTTGGTGCCTAAAGGTTAACGCCACCAAGTCACAGGCAAATTCCTTACCAGAAGGAATCTACAAGATGCCCCTAATCTCCGGATAGCAGGAGAACAAGTGCCATTGTCCAACTCAGTGACATATCTAGGGGTCAGCTTAGATATAAAGTTAACATGGAAGCCCCACATCACAGCACTGGTAAACAAAGTCAGCAGAAGAATGGCAATGACGTATGCACTGAACAACAGAAAATCAACAATGGCGTTGAGGAACAAGATCCTCCTATACAAGTAGGTTCTGAGACCTGCACTAACATATGGCTGCCAAGTCTGGCGTTATGCCGCTAAATCACACCTGTACAAATTACAAGTGTTACAAAACCGCTATTTCCGTACCGCAACTGCTGCCCACTGGTACATTCCCAACGATAACATCCACTCTGATCTCCATTTTCCTAAATTGACAGACCATATCCTGCAACTTTCCCGCAGCTTTTATGCTAAGCTTCCTGACAGCTTCAACCATCTAATCCGCGGCCTCGGGGAATATGACCTCGACCCCGGAGAAACGTATAAAAGACCCAGACTTGAGTTAGGACCGCCATAACCACGAAATTGACCATAGAAAAACACGTTCACTGAACTACACAAACAATCCCAAAAACAAAAACTACACCACCATCTAACCACCACCCATTAATTGAATCCCCATCTCAATGTCAGTAAGGGATCTAATCCCGGAATGGCAACAGTCTAAGGATGCTCCTTCGCGGAGGAGGAACCCCTTCAACGACCTCTATGCTGCTGTGAACGCTTCAGTTACCCCCAGCAGAACAATAAAAATCATTCCTGACTCACTTTGCAAGTTAAGCCGCAACGCGGCTAGGTACTGCGGCAGAAGACACCCAGACGGGGAAAAATAAAAATTGCCCTGCCCGACCAGGACTACCTCTGGACCTCTGAACGCTTCAGACGCAGCCAAACTCTCTGCAAGAAAGCTTCGACCGCGCCACTGATGATGTGTACCGTAGTTGTGGAGGAAACGTTTGGTTCTTACTCCAACAGACCACCGCAAAACAGCCCGGAAACAGCCAATTGTATTATGGACTCCGGCCGTGAAATCTTACGTTCTCTCATAACAGATTTTAGTGTTTTTAAATGCACAATTCCCTGACAATGTGTTCCTGTGATTTAGTACTTGGTTGTTCCACCACACATTTAATTACTGCTTGGCATTTTGAAGTCATTGAAAGAATTAATTTTTTTAATGAACTCCTTGCTCAGTTCGTGATACCACACTCGCACAATGGTTTCCACCAGTTCTAGTTTATTCCGTGGCTTCTTTTTTGGTAATAGCCATTCACATAAACTTCCAATAGGATTGAGGTGAGGGCTATTTCCAGGTCATTCTAACATTTGAACCCCATGTTGTTTAAGCTAGGATTTTACTTAAAAATGAGAAATAGGTGATCAGTACCCAAAAATGTTGTATATTTCATGTTTGCTACATAAATTAATCACAGGATTCACCTTGAAAGCTCTGTGGCAAGGAGTGAAGTCTTCCTGCCAAAATGCATTTGGAAACACCTTCAAAGTGGTCTTTTATTGTGGGCATAAGTTTGATTTCAAGGATGCTTCTGTAGACATCTGTGTTAACAGTACCGTTTAGAAAGTCCAGAGGACCTACTGCATGGCTAGAAATGCATCCCCAGAACATCTTCACCTTTAATATCATCATTGTTGGTCAATGCAATGATATCACAATTGAGCCATGTCAGGTATGATTGAGTAAAGAGATATAAATGTCCATGTAGTGAGTAGAAATATAGAAGAACATAATAGGTACAGAAACTATATATACAATAGGTACAAGTATTAAGCTAGAGTAATAAGCTATTTACACAATCACGTCATGGATAAGACTGTAAAATATGCACAAATATAGCAGATACAGTAGGTGAAACAAAAATTTATTGCTAATGGAATACTATGATGATGCCAAAGGGATTTAATTTGAAAGTTGAGAATACCGGAGTTCTTCAATACTTTATCAAGCTTTATTTATTAAATAGTATTTTAGGCTGTTCTTGAAAATATTGTAAATGTCATAAGCTTTGAGATGTTCCCGCAGTGCATTAAAAATCTTTGGACTTTTTGACAAATGTAATGTGATTCTGGGAAGGTTAAATAATTGATTGTTCCTGGTGTTATATGTGTGAACATCTAACATGGATTCCATTCCATGGGAAAATTGTATTGCAGTAAGTATAGTGGTTCTGTAGATAAACAAACTTGGTAGTGTAAGTATTTTCAGTTGTATGAAGGTGCTTTTGCAAGATTTCTTATACTTTAAAACACCTAGATACCTAATAAATTCTTTGCAAATTTTGTTTTGTGTGTATTTCACCATAGTTCACTTCCTGCTTCTCTGGCTTGTCTTAGTATAAAACATACTTTATTGAGCTTTCTCAATAAGATCTCAATATGCGAGTTCCATTTTAAGTTGTAGTTTAATGTTATGCCTAAAAATGTTATCTCTAATTGTAAAAATATGTTCTTTTTATCAAAATTGCCTACTGGAACCTTGTCATTGTTTTAACGAAGCTGAAAGTACAAAGAAACAGTTGTTTCTCTTTAATTAATAAGTTATTGCTTAGGATCCAATTTGTAATTTGTTTATTGACATAACGAATGTTGGTATTTAGTTCCTCTATGTCTTATACTTTTATTAGTACGCTGGTATCATCTGCGTATAACGTGAATTGTGCTCCAGTGATGCTAGAGGCCAGGTCATTTACATATCTGACGGCTCTTCTTACATGGCAAAATGAATAAAGACTATGGTTTGGAAAGTTCCTACAAATAACAGGGAATTTCTGAACATCCCAAGAAGTATTCGATATAAGCTGTAGGTGTGATGAGGTCTACACACCAGAATTAAGGGTGTTCCAAATAAATTAGATATACTTTTACCTGTCATGAAAGTATGTTAATTATATGTTAATTATATGTTAATTATATACAATTCTAATAGAAATCGTTGTAACTGATTTTTTTGCTCTTGAGAATCGTGGTACATAGTTAAAAAATGCTTAACGTAAACACCACGTAAATATTAAGTTGGGTACTATTTGATATTTCCTTTGTAAGGTATCGACATTTTGTTCACGTACGAACATGCGGACCGATCAGGAATTTCAAAAGATGTGATAACATGTTTCAATGAAATCTTGTCGATTCTTTGGATAGACTGTAGTCCTACCAGTAGTGAAAAAATGCATCTTTTATTTTTTTTTTAATTTTGTATTTATGGAGTAGGTAACATAACATATACCCATTTACGGGAAATATCCATATATATTTTATTGGGTGCAATAAAATACTTCTATTTCTTCCTATATATGCAGTAAAGAAAGTAAAAATGCTTTATTTAATTCAAGGTGCCTTAAAACGAAAATTCTAAACATGGAATTTTTGGGTGGAATGCATTCTTCCGCTAATTGGTAAAATTAAGGAAAATAAAAGAAATATTTCTATGGAACTGAAGATTATAAGTTTTATGTAGCATACTAGTATGGTACCATACTAAATACAATTGAGAATACAATAGTGCTAAGATGCGATGTGAACCAAAACACAAACAGAAGAAGTGTATTTGTTTAAAAACAACATGCATCTCTTTGGCAACGGGTCTAGTCGTGGAAAAAAGTATAAACTCTCTGATCATTAGCTACCAATCGAATGTGATACAGTTGGATCCAGAGAGTAATATCAGAGAGTCGCACACTCCGCCTCCTTCACAAGAGCAAGAATTGGCTAGTGAGCCTATGTGAGCACAAATGCACAAGGTACTTGTGAGATCGTGCATCAGATGATGTGTGCTAAGCTTGTAGCAGTAAGCAGTAAGGTTTGAGCTTTTGAAAAGTGTGTTAACGAAAGGAAACGTATGTAAGTATGCCCCAGATAACTAATGATTGCTGAAGATCATCGTATTAAGATGAATGGAATCAACTCTTTTGGCGTCTATAATATATGCATCTTAATATGGCTGCGTTCTAAAGGGAATGACTGCTATTTAAAGCTTTTCGTGAAGTGTAGTGCCAGAGAAAGTATTTTAATGAGGTATGCGTTGGATTTACATGACTAATCACAAGCTATTCCAGGTAAACTTGTAGTGATTAAAGTAGTTTCGTCGATCATGGTACCGAAATGGTAATTTGCAGATACATCGTTCCTTTATTCACAAAATGCACGTAATGGGCAAATATGCCCAACGAAATATAGGGCGGGCCCTATGCGACAATGCGTATCTGATATTGAGGGCTGTAAGCAGCAAAGCTTGGACGAGGAATCTTTCTTAGATCCAAAAATTCCAGTTCTCCTGCATACAATTCCCCTTTCGCTTATAATGGCTTCCATTCCTAGCGTGTTCGTAATGGCGGCACGTATTATCACTGTCTCTGCTATAAATTAGTGTATTTAAAGTGAAAAATTGTACGTGACTGTTATTCAAATGTGCCAGAAATTCATTATTTGACCGTCCTCAAGGTTTGAATGCCATCCCTATATCTATCATTAATTATAAAACATTGAGGCGGAGGCAATGATTCTCACGTGAAATTGAATTTTGGCAGGAGTTCGTCTATTGGGTTTAAACCTGTTCCCAAACCCTTAACCAAATAAACTAAATACCTCTACGAAAAAAAAAGCCGAAATGAAACTATTGTGCCGTTTTTGGAATAATTGTAATGATTACAGAATTCATGTTCTTAACATGAGGCTACACGTTTTATTTGCTTAAAATGTAATCTATTAGATACTGAAGCAATACAAGCAGTTATTTGACCATGAATATAACTTTATTTAAATTATGTATATGCTTGAAAATACAAAGATGAACATGTTGAGTTTAAACTAGATGGTTTGCATCACTATAAATGTTAGTTGTCTGTGAAACCTACATTTAGAATTGCTTCATCCAAATCATCTACACATCAAAGAGACTCCCCTACACATGACTCCATTGTCCCAATTTGATTATATTTCTTCACAGCACTCGAAGCCAAGCTTGTACTGTAAGAATAGCATTCAACATCTCGGAGCACAGTCTGTTGTGAAGATTTGTCTTAACTATATTCATTTGCCTGTACTCTTTCAGCTTCACCGTTAGATCATGCAAGAACGAGCATAGAGAATGCAAAGGAAGCCACTTGGTTAAACATGTTTTCTCCTGTAGCATTTCTCTATTTATATACCTCATCCCAGAATGTAGGTAGTTTTAATGAGTGACACAAACACTTAAAGTATGTGTGTTTGGAGGAATTCAGTAATAGTGACATCAAAATTAATGGTACGATTACTTAAAGTTAAATTAGGCAGATCTTGTTTCAACTTATAAAGTTCCATTAACAATGCCTACATTAACACTAGCGTTATCTACACCAAGTGCACAAAGATTAGACAATTTAAGATTGTATTTAGCAAGAGTGTTGTTAATACAAAATCCAACAGAATCTGCTGAAGACTAGAAAGTTCCATAAAGGTTGAAAAAGCTTCTCCATAGTTCTTACTGTAATACTGAATAACCATCCCCAAATATTTGCTGATGCTTATGTCTATTGACTCGTAAATAAGCAAGCTAGAAGGCCAATCACCTTTATTTTGACAAATTGTCGTTGAAGCGACTTGCCAGGACATTCTTAATAGCACAACATTTAGTACGGTGCATGAGCGGATGTTGCACTGGATTAGTCAGAATTTTGAATGGCAAACTTCACCAAGATCAACTGCCATTATAGAAGTATATGCGCATACAAATATTGGAAGAGTTTCCTCAGCATAGCTGATTTTCTCATTCTTAATAATGGGCTGGTATTTTAGTTTCATTTGCCGAGCTGATGAAAAAGGTTTCATAGCATGCAATGCTTTCTTGTATTAGCATGAGCACATCTTAACAAGTTCACATCGGCACAACTTGCAATAACCCTTTGTGGCATTGTTCGCAACTTCAGCGAGCCAATCTTTAACCTGTTCCTCTTTGCAGAATTTGTGGGTAAGGAACTTGTTGAGGCATTTCAAATGCACATTAAATCCTGAAACAATTGATGGAAATTAACTATTTCCTCACACTAGCTGTATGTAGGCTAAGGTTTTTGATAGTCAACATGAAAAATTCAATGCCATGGCCAGGATTTGAACCATGGATCTCCTGGTTTGCAGCACTCGCTCGAACCCATTGAGCTACCATGGCCAACATGCAGTCCTGACATTAAGTTCTCCATTTGACTCGTATATCTCCTCGGTAGACCACTGGGAGCTAATGCATTCGAGATACACCGTTTGTGGTGACTTACCATCTTAAGTACTTGAGTCCCAGGCTTCATTTAACTCTTATTTAGTTTTCATGTTGACTATTAAAAGCCTTACGACTAGTGTGAAGAAATGATTAATTTACATCAATTAACTAAAATTATTAACGAAAAACCACAGGGATCGGTACTAAGTGTTACTTTGTTTGCTGTTGCAATTAATTCTATCTCGAAATGTGTATCTCCAGGGGTTTCATCATGCCTATTTGTAGACTTTGCCATCTACTGTACATCTCAGCGCACACCTTTTTTAGTGTCGTCTACAGACCACCATAGACAACGTTAAGAATTGGAGTATAAGAAACGGCTTCCGATTTCCGCTGTGAAAACAATCTGTGTTAACTTCTGGCATCGTCAGTCGACTACCTCCAAGGCTCTGTTTATTCGCTTATCTACTACCGTTTGCAGATGAGACGAGGTTCCTTGGATTGGTATTTGATGGAAAACTTAGTTGGTCATTGCATATTGCACAACTGAAAGCACAATGTCACTGGTCTTTAAATATCTTGCGTGTACTAAGTGGAAAATCGGGTGCAGATCGCACACTGCTATTGCGACTGTGGACTGCCTGCCTCAGTAGCATAGATGTTAGCATGTCTGCCTCATGTTCAAGAGGTCCTTAGTTCGAATCTCGGTCAGGGTGAGTTACCTGGATAACGATTTTTAGGGGGTTTTCTCTTCTAGACGAATGTCGGGTAATTCTAAGCTCCATGGACCCTGGACTCATTTGAGCATTTCACCCAATTCATTCACCGTCCGATGTGACTTAACGGAGTATGTAAATTACAAAAAAAAAAATGACTGGACTTATGAGCATGCCAACGTTTATGCCGTTCAACACCTTAATGGATGCGGGTTATAGGAACACTTCTCTCAAACCAAAGTCATCTGGTTTTTGATTCCGGGAGCTGCTTCTTAGAAAACTTGATACTGGAATGCCCAATGAAATGAAATGTGTAGTGTCTAATGCCTGCTTTAACTACATATGGCACCGCAGGTGGCGACACTGATGATACAGGAGATGAAGATGGAGCATCGGTGGAATGAGAGGGCGGGGGAAACCGGAGGTCTCGGAGACAACCTGCCCCAGCGCCATGTTGTCCACCACAAATCTCACTTTGCGGTTGCCTGGGATCGAACCTGGGCCACCTTGTGGAATGCCCAAGATGTATCCTAAGGGTGAGAGGACATACCCTCCTGGGTTGTGCAGGGCGTCCAACGTAGATCTGGGCATAACTAAATGTTATAAATCTACCATGTCTGTCTAGTATCCGCACTTGTTTTTTAGAATTTTTATTGTGTTATGAAGACGTCCACGTTTTACACGCTTCTGGCATTAGCGTGATGTGTGCATGGATCTCTGGTCACGTAGGCTTGCGGAGGAATGAAATGGCGGATTAAGCAGCCAAGACGGCTACCAAGAAGGCCAGGTTTCCAGTATCATCTGAAGATTTTAGTACTGAAGATTTTAGGGCCGTATTCTGGAGAGCTGTGCAAACCTTCTGGCAGGAAGAGTCGCCTGCACTCTGCAATAATAAACTTGGATCTGTGAAAGAACTTCAGATTCCCTGGGTTACCTCCTGTCTTTCATTTCGTCGCGAGGTGAGTTTGGCTCAGTTGCGCATTGGGCACTGCGTTTTTCCAAGTTTTTTATTTAGAAAGGAGCCTGCTGCAGTCCCTTTTTGCAAAGAAGCGTTATCTGTCCGACACATGCTGCTAGAGGGTTTTTGCCAAGAACATGTTAGGACGTCTCTGCAGCTGCTGGCCAGCTCTGCAGAAATGCTGTCGGATGACAAAGTAGTGGAGAAGGTGTTTAGGTTCTTTTCAAGGTTAGATTTTAGTATTTAGCGAAGAGAATGTTTCACTTTAGATTTATATTTCATTTTATTTTGTTTTTGTATTTTGTTTTGTTCATCTAATTTGTGTAAGGCTATTTACCCTTTTATACAGTTTTAGAAACATTTATATCTGGCTTATGCCATGAATAATTCTTTAAATTGTGCTGATAACCTCTGCAGTTGAACACCCTTATACACATCAAATGTGAGAGCTCCTACTGGTCTACCGGGGAAATATGAGTCAAATGGTGAATTTAATGTTAGGACGGCACGTTGGCCATGGTAGCTCAATAGGTTAGAGCGACGGGACGGAAACCAAGAGAACCGTGGTTCAAATTCCGGCCATGACATTGAATTTTTCATGTTTACTATCAAAAACCTTAGCCGATATACGCTAGTGTGAAGAAATGATTAATTTCCACAATTAACTAAAATAATAAGAGTTAAATGATGAAGCCTGGGAATCAAGTACTTACGATAGTAAGTTGCCACAAACTGTGTTTATCGAATGCAAGAGCCCCTAGTGATCTACCGGGGAAATATACGAGTCAAATGGAGAACTTGATGTCAGGACGGCATGTTGTCCATGGTAGCTCAAGGGGTTAGAGCAACTGGACGGAAACCAGGAGATCTGTGGTTTAAATCCTGGTCATGGCATTGAATTTTTCATGTTGACTACCTGAAACAAATTATTGTGGCTGAACTATATCTTAGTGTAGTGCTACACTTAGTAAAGAATGCAATAATCTAATATTATTAGATATCTCCGCTTGTATCAAAAACAATATGTTCACATTTTCTACACAAACGAAAAAAGTAAATATTTTGATGGAAAATTATGTATTGGTATTTTTGTTAGCGTAACTTCAATATGCGAATTGCATATTTTATTCTTTAGTCTTCAGTATTAAAAAACAATTTTGGAACATAATTTTATATCAAATGTAGTTATACTTGATTCATTTCGTTTTATACTTTGAAGTCAAGTTTTTGGGTAATAATTTGGTTTGATTTACTTATATCAGTCATATAATTATGTTTCTGACCAGTTCAGGAAGTGACTATTTCACAAGATCTTGCATATCTTAAATGTGTGTACAATGTGTCGTTTTAATGGGTTTAGTAGCTGGAGAGTAAATGTTATTAAAAATTAAGGTACTGGAAATCACAAAAGATACAAAATTTAAGGACGTGTCGTGTGCTTTTCACTACAGCAGTAATTTAAAGATGTACTTAGCTTGTTTTATCTGTTTTCAAAGTATGAGATTTTACTATATGCATATAAACTGAGTCCATTTTTAGAACTTTATTCAAATACATTTTAGCTTGAAAATAAAGTTCTTGTTAGTTTCCTTTCTTTATCTTTGTTTTTCATTACAATAAAATTATAAATGTTTGTTACTACTTACAGGAAAAACTTCACAATCTGCACTATAGTATTAAACAGAAGTTTACTTTTGTTGTCACTCAAGTTAAAGGCACACTGTTACTACACTTTGTGAAGCGAATGACAAGTCATTGTCATCTGATTCATTTTAATTACATGCCTACTTTTGTTTGGATTAGCTTCATTTATTATTGTGAAGTTGCGATATCTCCTTATCTGATGTAAGGTATGTTGCAACAGCGTTTCCAATAACTCGACTGTTCATAATTCGCAGCTATGTGTTTATCTTGTGTGAGAGTATACTGAAGAGTTCGAAACGCATATACAGGAAAACTTTAGATTGTTATGCTTTTTTGTTTTAATTCATGCTAACAAAGGATATTAAGAGCGTTTGAATATTCTTGGTTCTATGTAAATAATTTGCCTACCTTCAGCATGAAGATCAAGGGAAGAAAGTCAAACTTCAGGACACCAGCTAACTCGTTTTGCTAGCTGGATGCTGTGAAAAAGAAGCCATAGTTAGCTTTAAAAAGGCTGATTTGGCAACACTAGTTTAAACAGACTGTCAAGGTGCATGGCAGGGCAGTGGCGCATTTATTCCTTGGAAGGAATTCATATTATCTTGCTGTTCACTTTAATTCCTAAAACTTTAGTAACAAGTACTTATTATTTGTAATGTTTAATAATATTTCGAAGTTGCCACAATATTATGCTGATCATAATGAGTAATCCTAATATAAATAAAAATGACAAAATATTAAAATAATGATGAAGAAATGTTCATTGTATTGCCATTCATAGTAATTACTAATACTTTAGTATTGACTAACAATAAATAATTCAAAGCCACCATAATGTGCATGTCATATTCTATAATCTAAATAGGAATAATATAACAGTGAAATAAGAAATTCGTGTTGTACTGCTATTCACCGCAATTTCTAAAATTGTAGTAATGAATAAGGACTTTATTAATAAATATTTGGAAGCTGCGGTGATGTTCTAATCATAATGAATAATGATAATAGTAATAATATAAATAATAAAATAGTGATAATAGTAATTAAAATAATGTTAGGCATAAAATTAAAATATGATTAAAGGCAAGATTGTTTAATTTCGGTTGAAGTGCACAATAGCGGTGTAGCAATATGGCAGGCAACATGTCACTGCTCGGGCGTTGGCAACTTCCAAAGCATGATGTTGCGGAAAATACAAACCTTACTATAGCAAACCAGCTGTGTGTATTGTCATTGTATCGTTTACGCTTTTTAGCATAGCCAGGTTCACAATGATAGAAAATTTGCTATTAGTATTGTCATGATTTACTTATTACTATTATTGTTTGTAATATGTAAGCAAACTAGTGATACTGTAACACATTAACCGCTTCACCGATGGCCATTTAAACCCTTCAGGGGCCGGAAACGGATACCCAACAAACAGAACAAGACATTTAAATTGTTAAATGCTGTATAAATGCATTATAAATATTATTCCGTATCTACCATATTTATTAAGTTATTTAAATGAAACATAAACTGGTTTAAAACCCATTAAAGGCAGTATACATCTACAATAACAGTAAAGTAGACTACATTAATAAATCATCGAAATTTCACTACTTTGTTTCGCTGTAGCAAAAGCCATTATTTGCGCCAAAGTCGCCTAATATTTGAATCATTTTGTTTTGTGTGTATACGAACCAATGTATATATGTTTAGCTACGCAAGCAACTTCTCCGATTCGAGTTAATTTATGCTATACCAAGCAGTAGTCATACAAGTATATGTTACGTAACACTGGAAAGAAAACTGTCAGCATCTGTTAATACAGTGTTTCTCAACCAAGGTTTCTGGTAGCCTTATGCAACTGTTTTCGCTCAGTATTTTAATTATTTATACTCTCTGTGTTCAGTGATTTCTCATAGCTATCAAGAGCTAAATGAACGACACATTTGAAATTGTTAAATTTCAATGTTAACCATGGCTTATCCCCGTAATGTAGCAAATAAGTTACCTTGCATATGATGTGCACAGGCTTCTGATATTACTGTAGAAAATATGGAATATTTGTTGTGCGATTAGATGTTTAGGATATAGTTAGCAGTGACGTGTACTGGAGTACAGATGGCATGTTAGCCACTCCATTGTTTGGGGAAATGGCGAGTCAAATATGGGTGATGTGGATCAGCTATTACTGGCTATCCCTGTTTAAGAAACAGTTAAATGGTAAAAAAAGTATTTGTATACCATTGGATATAACCATGCACAATTGTTTAGTAATTTTCAGAGCTGTAAATTCATGCAAGACGTTTATCTACCTGTACTTGTGCGTATAAATAGCTCGTAACCTAATTGAGTATTATAATACTCACAGGTAAGGGGTAAGAAATTCACCACGACATTACCCCTCATACTTGAGAGAAAACACTTTCCTAAAAGCATACCACCCACAACTAAAAAAGTCGCAATGGTTTCCAAAATGTCTAGTGTGTTGCCAAAAAGAAGTTTGCAAGGAAACCAATATTATTTGGTGTGAATCTGCAGATGTGCTCTTGGGTGTTTATCCCGGTTTGGAGGTGTACAATTCAAAAAGAAACCTTTAAGGGTATGTTTACATCCCATATAGAACTAATTTAAATTTATTGTGAAGTAGGAAGATTATAATAACCGGCATTAAATGAGCATTAAATGCATGTATGCGCAGGACGTCTATACACGTCCATATCGGTTTGGGGCATTTTAACTTGGACGTCATATGACGTCCATGTCAGTGAAAGGGTTAAGAAACTGGCAGTGTATATTGTTTACCCACTCCAGTCTCGCCACCTTCATGATAGAAAATTGGTTGTTAGTAATAATAATGACTATTTTTTTAAATCTAGATTTATTGAACCTTATTTTACACAGTGGTATATTAGGGATAGATTTGATACATAAAAATATACAGTTTTAACAAACATTTTATATAGTGGCCGCGTTTAAACCATCCCCAACCGGCTCTCTTTGTAGGGGAAAACTATTCCTCCCCCTAACCACAATGTCATAAACATCTTAGAAAACACCAACCGGGGTCAGAGGTGAAGAATGCTAGGCACGTGTTTACAGCTGAGAATATCCAAGGTTGCCGTTGTTTAAGATAACGTTTAGAGGCAAAATATAAATAAAGCAATGATTAATGTTTCCTATAAGTAATAGATAATGTTACAACGCTTTGTAACATGACTGAAAAGAGATATGTCACCTATGTTATGCTATTAGTACTTATATTACGTACATGAACTAAGTGCGTATTATTAGCATAATATCTAAAGAACGTTTAGTAAAATATCATTACAATTTTCAAAGGGTTAAATTGCATCAATGTTTATGAATTTGCGAGGGATATTTACATGCGAATTAAAGAAGCACTTTGGATATTCTGGTAGTTAATAATAATTTATAAGCAAAGACTGCACGTTAGAGCTTTGTTTATTGCAATCGTGAGCCGATTTATTCTAAAACATTTTCCTTTATTCTATGGCAGCTACAGTTGGTGAATTTTTGTTGATTTAACAAAGCAATAAACACTTCAAAAGTAAAAAAGACGAACCAATGTATTAAAGAAAAACTAGTAAGGAAACTCTATTAACTCTTTTTAAATTTTCGAAGCTTTTAACAAGGATGTCTGCCAATTTTACAAGTTTGAATAACGTTAAGCAGTATATTTTTTGGGGGAGGGGGGCTCTTCTGCTAAACACAATTTAAATAAGTAATCACGTACACTCCGCATAATAATTAAATATGTCATAAACGCTTTACAACTCGAGAAAGTTTAGAAATACTGTTAGATATATATTACAAGTATGAATGGAAATCCATGTTAGGTTCGATACCCACGGTCTCCACATCTTAATTAAATTACGCAAGTGCTAAACGCCAATAACTATTAAACACTAATAAATGTATAAAACTACACTAAGTAAAACACTATGTAACTTCTATAAATATAAACTTAATTAACATACATAGGAAGCATGTTTGCACAGTTTAAGCTAATTTCTGAGGACACAAGAGAAATATTGCAACAGTGCTTTAACTTGCTGAACGTATTAAGAAGGACGACCCATATGTTTAAGGGTGGAAGACCCTTATAATTGCTTACATGTGAGGAGGCGTGGTCAGAAGGGAAAGCTTTGATGCCGCCTGGGATGCAATGAACGAGGCTGCTATAAATACTAGAAGGAAGAAATGATGTTTTAATCTAATGCATATTAATTTAAACTATTTCAGACGTTTAAACACTGAGTTTATAAAGTACTTATACTGTTGTGGTTTCATTAGCAAAGATGTGAGTGGAGCAGAAAATGCAGTTCCTAGAGATTCTAGCTTGAATATCAATTCTTGTCTTTCTCGCCAAAAAATGGGGCAACAGAAAAGGAGATGAACCACAGTTTGAAATTCTTCACCACACATCACTCGGGGGGTTGGATGTTACGTGTAAGCATGATAAGTATTCACCAAATTTACTATGTCCATTTAAAAATTGTCAAAACAAAATTTGGTACAAGAGTTTCCATTTTCCTCTGTCATATACACTAGGGAAAAATGTTATTGTTAAACTTCCATTTGAAGTTATTAGCCATTGTTTCCATTTTTCAAGAATATGTTGATTCAACTTACATTAGAAATAGGACATAAAGAGTATGTCACAGGAAGATTGGATTCTGCAGCATTCTTAGCCAAGCAATCAGCTCTCTCATTACCTAAAATTCCACTGTGTCCTTTAAGCCATCCCATGCAAATATGTCCTGGATGGATTTGAAGCAGGGTTCTGATTGTGCTAATGAATTTAAATTGTATTTAGCATTAATAGCAAGTAGAGCTGATTGTGAATCACTAAGAATTCGGACACTATTCCCATCAACAGTACACCATTTTATAGCTTGTTGAATTGCTAAGAGCTCCGACTGGAATACAGAACATTCAGGTGACAATTTAAACATGGACTGCGTTAAGTTCCATTTGGTTTTCGCAATCAAAAGCACATCCTACTACAGATATGTTCCCTTCAAATTGGAAACACACACCATCTGTACATATGTAATAATCATAAAAATTACATATTTCCTTTAAACAGGTTACAAAACTTGATGGGTGTCCTGCTGTGGTAGGATGCTCTAGGATTTGTAGTTTTAAGTGAGGCACATAAATCGCACATTCACATTCATGTCTTAAATTCCTAATAGTTGCTGTTTATAAACCAGTGAGAGCCAAAGGTTCAATGTTAGCTATAATCTGAGCTGCATCAGTGGAGATTGTACGATATCCTCGAATCCCCTTTGAATTTGTGCAAGTTTTTTAACTGCCCATTTTTTATTAAGAACATCGTGGAATGCAGATACACCATACAAAATTGGGGTACTACAGCACCTTGATATATAATTTTAAGAATACTTGTATTCAGACCCCAGGTGGACCTTGTTGCGAGGGCACCAAGGAGCTTCCTGACTATTTCGGCAATATAATCAAAGTGTGATTGGAATGGTAATTTACAATCCAGTATAACGCTAAGGTATTTTACCGTAGTTACCACCTTCAAGTCCACGTTATTCATGGTAAGAGTAATGGGCTCCATTTTTCTTCTGGTGACAATCATCGCCAAGGTTTTGTAGGGATTAAACGTAAGTTTATTTTTAATTCCCCATGAGTATTAAAGTGCTTCATTAGTTCTTTCTTCAAGGAATTTAGCATCATTTGATTTAAAAAGTAGTAAAGCATCATCTGCATTAGCAAAAATACTACAATCTAACGTTAGTGGTTGCTGTAACATCATACAGTATAACCGAAAAACCTGAACTACGCGCAGATCCGTGGGGCCAGCGCGTGTAACTTCCTTTGTGATGGTTTCTCCACTTAACAGTAAGCAAGGATTTGCGATCCCTAAAATAATTCATGATTAAAATATAAATATTTTTTGGGCATTTTTTTAGTTTTCAATTGATGCAAAATCTAGGCCACCAAGCATGATCAATAGCACCAGTTACATCTAAAGAGACTAAAACACCAGATCGTTTAATTAGGTATACATTTTTCATCCAGTCTAGTACCTTATAAATTGCTATTTCAGTTGATTTTTGAGCCATAAAACCAAATTGAAGATCACTAATTGAGCCATGTTTTAGTAAATGATACATTACACGATCAATTATAAGTTTTTCTAGGCATTTGCCTATCAGAGGTAGCAGGCTTATTGGTCTGTAAATGAGTTTTGTGTATAATTTTCACAACTGAAATTTTCCACTGACTTGGGAACACGCCTAATTCTAGACATTTATTGTAAATGTTCGCTAAGAGTTGGATGTGTATAATGCACATGTTTGATTATATTGGCACTGAAAGCATCATGTCCTGGAGCTTTACGGTCATTTTGTTTTAATATTATACGTTGCACCTCAGGATAAGTAAAATGAAAGTCATCCGATGTATCAGGTTCAGTTTCCACCTCATGTCGGATCCTTCTTTGGTGGTCATGTTCCGTATCATCTGGGAAAAGTTTGCTCGATAATACATTTGATGTTTCTATTGCATTAGCACTGTACCCATTTTCAGTCCTACGTTGTTAAAGTATTATTTAAGTTTTTTGGATTCTGCGTATATTTATACTCAATGCCCCATGGATTGACTTGTTCTGTACAGAATGTTTTCCAGCTGGTGAATTTCGTATTTAAGATCATTTCTTTTTAAGTTCAGCTCTTAGCATAATGTAAGTCTTTTCATATTTAATTCGCAATACTCGCATTTGGCACGTTTTAATCTTCGATGACTCGCCAACACTTGTTTTCTCATTATTGCAAGCTCCGAGTTCCACCAATGGTTTTTACAGTGTTGTGTTGTTATTTTTGGGAGATGCGAGTCACACATGACCAAAATACACTTGGTTAACTTACATACGAAGTTATTCGTGAGTGTGGGGTTCACTTTTTCCAAGTCATCTAATAGAGGGTCAATACTTTTTTTAGCTGCAAGATGAAATTGTGACCAGAGCACATTAGTTCTTTATAAACGTGTTATTGTTGATTAGTGTTGACATTATGATAAAAATTAAGTTTTATCGTAATAAGGCTATGGTCTGAGAGGGTATAATCTATATTCCATGAAGTAACATGTGGGAGCATAAGCAAATTACGCATACTGGTACTAACAAAGCTTGTAGAATTTCCTCTTCGAAAAGTTGGAGTATATCCTTCATTTAGTATATACAGATTGTTTACACTGTCATTCACTGCTCTTTCACGGGAATCAGTAAAGGGGCTATTCCAAGCAGTGTGCTTCGAATTAGTCTTCCACAATAATTAGCGTATTCCCCTGTACAGTATTAATATTTGAGTCAGCAAGTTAAGATCATTTTCTGTATTGTTGTCAGGATCACAGTATATCGAACACACATATATTCATTCCACCAATAGCGATATTAACTAGGACACAATCAAAAGAACAAAGCTGACTTAATTTTATAATATTTTGATAATCACTAATGATGCCAGCATGTATTCTTCAGCTATTGTCACTTGTACAAGTTGGTAAATTAAATCCCGTTATTCTGTTTTCTTTTGTATTGGGTTCTTGTACATCAAGAACTTTCATAATTGAGTAGTCTGTGCAAAAATCTGTGCTGGAGCAGTGATTAGATAGTTATTAGCTCTTCAGTGGGTAGTACTGATTTATGTAAATTATATTGATATATGTGGAGTTCGGCCATAATTCGTTTTCGATCTTACTATTTCCACAATCTTTTTATAGGCTGGGCAGTCAAGAGCTAGCAGAATGGTTAATATAGGATCCAGTAAAATTAGTTTTCTTATTTATAATTTTATTATTAAAGTTTTTACAGTTAATGCATTCAATACCTGTTTTGGGTCATGTTTTACTATCATGTTCTGCGCAGTAAGAACAATGTTTAAATGATTGACAGCAGCCATGTGTCCAAAGCCAGATTAATTATATCTCATCACATGAATATTGTCATACACTCAACACCGTGAGTATCCAATATACAGTTTCTCCTCTTGTTTCCCGTCCTTATAGAGGGTAGGGGAAGTTTCAATCATGGCATATTGTGAATCTCCTTTCCTAGTCTTTCTAATAAATACCTTTTTGATGAATTGTGAAGAACCTAGAAGGCACTGTTTGATTCTTGGATTTTGTTGTTTACTAGATTCAATTAATTGATCTTCAGGAAAATCAGCTTCAATACCGTGAATGATAAGCCTGGGATTTAACTTATCAAGTATATTGATATTCAGTTCTGGATTTGATTCCATGTCTTGAGCAAGCCTTTTACATTACGCTTCGGATCGAAGCTCTAATATAACAGCTTTGTTTCTAATTTTCTTGGTACCTTTAACTGTAACTGATTTTGCCTGTTCGCATTAATTGCAAAGCTTGCGAACTGTCTGCAACTTTATTCTGGTCCTTTGGAGTTAAAACCACTACACGTATAGTTTCATTTACCACAGATTTTGTCACATCCGAGGAAGAGGCTTGGAAAAAAGTAGGTTGTAGATCATAAACATTTTGTTCCGAAACAGCCCTAAAGTAGGCTGATTCTTTGACTTTACGGACATGATCAAGAATAACTTCTTGCACCTTCTTAATGCTCCTTTTATCACCATTAACAAGTTCAATTATACTATTTAAAGCATTTTCAGTAGATCGATATTGACACAGTATTCTTCCATGGCTTTCTTGATTATATCATGACAATAATATAAAATGTAGTTTATGAGAAAAAGAAAATGTGTTGGCAATGTTTTGCTGTATATGCTGTGGTCTGAATAGTATGCCTTTGCACCCGACGTTTGCCCCGTTTTTCGACCTAAATTGACGAACATCATAGGAACACACGTGTAAATCTGAAGCCGTCACCCCTCAGGGGCTCACATTATGTGAACAGCAAATGGCAATCCCGGGGTCTGGAGCCAAATCTCTCGATTGGGTGCCTCTGAGTGGTGAAAGAGCTTATGCCAAACGCCAAGCAACTTAACTCCACAACTGTTTGAGGCCAAATTCGTTACAACACAGTCTGATGGATAACGTTGCGCGGTATGCACAGGGGGTGACTGGGTAACGCGTAAGTCCCAGCCCCTGGATATCATGTAGAACTGGGTTCGTATCCGCTGATAAAAGTTTAGTCTCGGGGAGGGGCCATTGTATGAGCTGATACAATCCTGAAGGCGATTGGGTCCCTCTGTCTTTCTACTGGGAGGTGAGACCCTGAGGTGAGCAAGGTCCAGGCCAGGACTCTCACCTTAGTGGGGGGGGGGGTTGCTCAGGATGTGAGCACGCCATCGGAGACGTTTGCAGTGGCGGAGGACATTGTCCCTATGACAACCCTTAAAAACAAACCAAAACTTTTGAAGAGCAGTGTAAAAGAAGTAGCAGAGTCATTTGGTCCTTGCTACTTAGTAGTCAAACGTACAGAGGAAGGTAAGAACTTTACATCAGTGAACCCTTTCATTATTCAAAACGGTCATGATGAAATATACGGTGCAGTAAAATCTTGTTTAAAGTCTAGAAATGGTACGCTCTTGGTTGAAGCACAAAGCGTCACTCAGGCAGCGGCGATATTGAAAGCTACAATGCTAGGCAGCTATCTGAATAGTGTCATGGTGCGTAAGTCCCTGAACTCTTCGCGAGGTGTTCTAAACACACGTGCATTGGACGGTATGTCCAACGAAGAGATTCAAGAGAACCTTAAAGACCAAGGTGTGTCGGCAGTGTATAGCGTGCAACGAATTGAGCGCAGGGAATTGGTGCCCACTCGTACCCCGTTTCTAACCTTTGATAGGATTGACCTCCCTCATAGAATAAATGCAGGATATGAAGCAATAGAGGTGAGACCATATATCCCTAACCCCTTGAGATGCTATAAGTGCCAGCGCTTTGGTCACACTAGTGACTTTTGTAACGGTGTACCTACTTGTGTCAGCTGCAGAGGCGTCTTGCATGCAGATGCATGTACAAGACCTCCAGCATGCATTAACTGCAGCGGTGAACATCCATCGAGTTCATGAGAATGTCCCCGTTTTATAGAGGAGCGTGCGATCCAAGTTCGGGAGAGGGTGTCCACGGAAGCCCGGAAGCTCTTGCGTACTCGCCAGCCGTCAGTTGGTAGGTCCGGTGGTTAAGCACAGCTGTAGCTTAGCCGGTACCTAGGCGCGAAATCCCAACTCAAACTGGTGTTTTAAAGGGGGCAATTATTGCAGAAAAACAACACCTAGGTGATGGAACGTATGATAAATGGGCGGTTCGTATGGTGGCTGGAAACACACAACCTACTGAATAACATCCAGTGCAGTTTTCGACGACGCCGTTCAATAGTGGATCATCTTGTGTCCATGTCGACATGGATTATGACCTCGAAAAGGCTTATGATACATGTTGTCGGGCAGGGTTGCTACGTACTCTGCACACCTGGAATATACGTGCATGCCTACCACTCTTCCTTAAGGAATTCTTCAAAGATTGCGTATTCCGAGTAAGGGTTGGCTCGGTTCTTTCGAACCTTTTTGTTCAAGAGAACGGCGTACCACAGGGGTCGGTACTAAGTGTTGCGATTAATTCTATCTCGAAATGTGTACCCCCGGGTGTCTCGTCATGCCGATTTGTATTCTTCATGCTCCGTCTTTGGTGTACCATTTCCAATCTGGTATCCTAGAAACTTCCTTGTTCCAAGTTCAGTTATTTGAGATTTTTCCATGTTTATCTCCGTCTTGATAGACTGCATCAGTTGAGCAGCCTCTTTCAATCTAAATGGCTCCCACAGAGATTGCAATGAGTCATCTCCCATTACTATCTTATCACGAGAAAATGAACTCATCGTTACCAAATTGATCCACTCACATAAAACGGCGTTCACTATTAATCCAACCATCTGGGTAACTCACCCAGCAACGTCAACTGTCCTTCAAGCCGTTCTGAAGGAGCTAGCTTGACATAGCTCCAATATTTGTGGATATTTCCATTAGCACTACCCCTCCGGTAGTAATCGATAGTCCTACACCAATACCCCTTATGGTAATAGACAAAGTGATTGCCTGCAGGGTTTGGGATTCAGCCAATTTACTAAGCATGTCATTGGCCGATGACTCACCAACATGCAATCTTTGCTCAAGTCGATGTCCAAATAAGCGTTGAATGTAGTTCCTCTGGTTTCTTGAAGGTGTTCTATTCTTCTCTCTTGGTACGCATTCCTGCTTCTTCCGCGACCTCGGAATCGCGATGTGCGAGAACTCTAAGCGCTAGTGGATAATCTTCTTGAATGATGTCTAATGTTGCCTCAAGCATTCCTAAGTACACGCGATACATTGAGTAAATATTCGGTATTTGAATTTGTTCATACGATGTTGAAACATAAGTTAGATGTAATATCCCAAATCCAATTCCTCTTGTTGTTATGGATAATGTGATAGCTTGTAGCGTCTGTTTCGACATGCCGATTTAACGTATCTTCTACGCTAGTTGTCCCAACGAAAAGTTTTCTCTTGAAGTCGGTTTCCAACGCCGAGACGAAAGCTTCTCCTTTCTTGGCTCTGAAACTTTCTATCCTTTTATTTTGGTAGCTTCTTCGGGCTCCTTCCTCTGCTCTGCACTTCCGTGCGGTGATCAGTACGATCGGTAAGATTCCTATTAGCATCTGCCATTTTCATGTCAGTGCAACAGTCCCTCTGCAAATCAAAAGGGAAAATAGATACTCTCGCCGTGGGACAGGGAATCTCGGTAATCCATTCAGGCGCATCACTAATTAGATGACGGGGCATTTGTCTATTTACTAACCCAATTGGGTAACTTCCGGGTTCAATGTCCGTGGCTTAAAACAAATAGTAATTATAATTGAGGATGATGTCAAAAGACAAAGAATTATTTTAGAAAATCCGCCTAGAGAGCTAGAGGATGATAATATAAATATATATAATAATAAATTTAATCACAAACTTAACATGCAATTAACAATATAAAAAAGATAAATTAATCATGCATAAAACATTTTAATTATTGGAATAGTCTCTAAAGGCGTTAAATACATTTATGGCCATTCTAATAATAAACATGGAGACATTTTCTAAGGCTCTTTTACTCCAACCCCAGGACTTCAAGAATGTTATTGTCTCTGGGGGGATTGAGCCACGAGAGCCGAACACGCAAGGTTGTACCTCCACTTCGGTGACATTAGGATATTTAAGTTTAATGTGATCTTTTAAGATGTTATATTTTTCTTCCTTTTCTATATAGGCCAGCGAGAGCGAGTTGCCGTCCTCATACCTGACTGTGGCATCGATAATTGTAGCTTTTTCGTTGTTCCCAACAATGTCAGGTTTGAGGACGACATTCTCGTTAATTTTGAAAGAATGTTCGGGTAAAACAGTAGCCTCAGGCACTTTGATTTTTATAGATTCAATAATGTCTTTGACAATATTGTCGTGCCTATATATTCTCGCTGGCTTAGTGGAGGTGCATAAGCCCAATACGTGTCCAGCGGTCTCAGGGGCGAGATGGCAGTTTCGGCAATTTACGTTAATATCCGGTTTGTACAGTGCCTCTACAACTTTAGTTTTGGTTTTTGGTTCTTAGTTTGATCGCCTCAGTAAATCGGGACGGGGAAAGTATATAAGGCTTGAGCAACCATGCATTGCCCAGGGGATTAGCATAGAATGAGCCTGCTCCTTTCCCCTGGGTATCACAAGATGACCATAGATTGAATTCTTTATTTTTAAGTTCAATCTTGTGGTTGTTAATTTGTGTTAAATTGCATGGCCACTCTAAGCCAATATCGGAAGCAACCTTCCTCGCCCGTTTACCTAAGTTGCCAATTTCAAAATGTTCTTTTAGGCGACCATCTATAGAGGCAAGAAATCTATTACAAGCTTTAAGGAAGGATAAGCAAATTAAATTGGCCAACCTCGGAAAGCCCAATCCACCATCTCGCCTCCTACAGTAGAAAAACCCTGTGGCAGCTTGCATAGGTATATGAAAAATATTCTTGAAGATCCCCCTCAATTTATCAATATTATTTAGTAAAGAGATTGAGGGGGGGGTTCAAGTATTGCCAAATATAGATATTTAGGAAAAATATATCTGTTAAAAAGGTCTAATTTCTGCCACGGTTTAAGTAGTAGTTTGGCTAACCTTTCTGTGGCAGAAATTATATTATCATGGAATGCCTTACCAACTCTTCCAGTCCAGGGATTTGTCTTTCCCAAGATAGGCTAATAAAGAATCAGGATCGCTGAATTTAATTAAGGAATTATTGATTTTAATCTTAAGATCCTGAAAATACCAAGTCTTAGTTTTCTTAGTTATCTGAAAACATATAGACTTGGTTTCTGATATATTAAGGCCTATCTTGGTAAGAGCATTATTCAGTTTGAAGAGAATCTCGGAAACATCAGAAGGTGTCTTTCCGAAAATGGCTAAATCGTCAGCAAAGGCTAAGGTATTAAATTGAACATTGCCAATGCTGATGCTTCCGGGTGATTGATCGATATTTTTAATAATTCCATCAATTGCGGTATTGAATAGCAGAGGAGAGAGAGGGTCCCCCTGTTTAACACCTCTCTGCATCTCTAATGCTAAGCCATTATACAAAGTGGTAGAACACCCGGAGTACATATTTTTAATTATAGAGATAAGCCACGGATTAACACCTTCACAATGAAAAGCATTAAATATGGCAGAGTGATTAATAGTGTCAAATGCTTTTGATACGTCAATCAGGGCAAGCGTACCACCTTGTTCTTTACTAATGTTTATGATTTCATTAACTAACGATGTTAGTAAACGTACTGGTATCTGCTTTAAACCCTGTTTGACGTTCTGATAGTTTGATTATATTATGTAAACGACGACATAGTAAGGAAGAGAAAATGCGAGCCAATAGAGATGAAATGGTAATTGGTCTCCAGTTAGAGCTGGACTTAAGATCTCCCTTCTTGGGAATAAAAATTGTTTTATTGGTTTTCCAGCTAACTGGATACCGATTACTAATGAGTATGGCATTGTATGTTTTTGATAATAAAATACAGATATCATCATTCATGATGGAGGCCTTGGTGACTCCATCTGGGCCAGGTGAAGTCTTACTTTTAATTTTCTTTATTTTGAATAAAATCTCTCTATTAGAGATTAAAGGAAGACACACCTCAATAGATTTAAGGGCTATGTTGGGGCCACCAAGGAATTCTCCATCATAATTTTTATTATCAGACCATAACTGTTTGTATACTTTGTATAAATCGTCTATTGGCTGCATATCTCTAGAAGTCATTATGAAGTCGTCGTCGTTAATAATACACTCTGCCAATTTTTGAGGACAGTTGTTAAACATGTCCTGAGCTCTGGAATATGAGAATCTCTTTATAGATTTCTTAGAAGGATTACCAGAATGCAGGCTGCGAACAATGGGTCTCTTCGTTTCTGAAATTCTTTTATTATTAAGAAGATTGGTAAATTTCATTACAATATTGTCCATTTCAATTTGTGGAAAAGTATTCTTAGATGAGACAATAAATCTATTAATTGCCTCATCTAATTCAGCAAACCTGGTATCAAGACTTTTAATTTTTAAGCTTAATATATAGTTGATCGCTTCGTCATGCCAGGAGATATTGCTGACACAATGGACAATATTCTCCATGTTCGCACCAACATCTGGTAATGGATGTAAAGATCTGTTTAATTCAGAGCTTGTAGAACTGGATGGAATGGGAGATAAGAAATTCGTAGTTGGTGAGGTAATCAGATTAGAGCTTGAAGATAGATTGTCGGCCTGAGTGTTGGAAGGTTCCAGAGAATTGGCATTATTGATAGCTAATAGAATCTGCTCATGGAGGGTTTTTCTTTTGTATTTTATCTGATCAATAGATCTGTTAGGAAAATGCTCCATTAATTTCTGATTGATAAATTTTTCGGCTCTATAAATGACACAATAATTAATAAAATTTGCAACTTCATCCTCATTCCAAGGGTTTCCCTTTATTTAAGTCGCATCTTTTGGTATTTCTAGCACTAGGGTGCTCATGCCTTTCGTGAGTGCTAAGTCCCCTTTGCGTCTTGAACCCTCTATTACATATATTGCAAATATAGTTATAATTGATATTTTCAGGAGGGCCAGAGCATTTGGGGACATTGCATTGAGCACCATGCACAGTACCAAAGATCTTGTGACAATTGCGACATTCATAGTCTACAGCAACAAATGGGTGCACATTACTAAAGTGCTCTAGGCATTCCTTTAGTATTTCAAAAGTTCTATTACAAATATTGCACTTTGTTGCTGTAAAAGGGAAACCCAATTTGAAATAATTTATATCTCCGGAATTGCTTGCCATCATGTGTAATTACTAAAACTGCAATGAGGATAAAATATGATAATAGTTATGGTAATTACGATGAGTTAACAATTAATGATCAATAACAAGAATTATGAAATATGAGCCAATGATTAACAACGATGAATGATAATGAATAACAACGATGAATATGAATGAGCAATGTCAGTTAAAATATATAAAATATTCCACAATTATTTGGTTAAAAGAATAAACTATTTAAAAGCAATGTTGTGTATTTTAAGCTGCTCTTCGCCAACCGAAGTTGCCCAGGGATGGGGGACGACGACCCGGCAGCAAGTCTGCTATTCAGAGCCGCATACACACGCAAGTCACTCTAAATAATTTCGCAATTCACAATAAAATTCCAATCAATCACAGGGGAAAGCAGACTTCCTAAGAGAATCATAGTTACTCTCGCCATGTGACAAGGAATCTCGGTAATCCATTCATGCGCGTCACTAATAAGATAACCAGGCATTTGGCTACATAAGTCATAGTTACTCTCGCCGTGGGACAGGGAATCTCGGTAGTCCATTCATGCGCATCACTAATTAGATGACGGGGCATTTGGCTAGAACTAGCACTAGCGCGCGAAGCGCCACTTGCTACATTCGGATCAGGCGTAGTGACCTGAGAATGTTGTAGTGGACCCCATGTAGACTTAGCACAAGGACCGACGCTTCCCTGCAATCTCGGATCAGAAGACTTCCCTCATGTCACCACATGGTCGTAGAGCGAATCTTATGGCCTCTTGCGGATCCTGCCCGAAGGTAGAACCACGAAGTGTGGTCTCTGGCTGGAGTGACCAATGTCTCCACCTCCTCGGATATCCCCGTGAAGGTTTGCGCTAGGAAAAATTCCGTCAGGTTATGCCTAAACAGGTAATCCTCGCTCGTCAAGGTGGTCACAGACGCAACAGTTGGTGCTCCTGATGGCAACGCAGCGTCCCCGAGTCCCTCGGCTATGCCGCTTAAGGGATCGCTGCCCGAATCTTGCGATTCGGTGTCTCCGCTGTTCGTGCGAGTCCTAAGGACTTCTGCCATCACTCTAGTAGCCAGCCGAACGGCGGCAATCAGAGTTGTTTGGCTGTGAAATCTCTGCCAAACATACGTACTATCTCCTGGTTCAGAAACCGGACTGTACCAGTTCCAACTCCAGTGCCGCGAGAATACTTAGATCCTCTTCTGAGAAGAGGGTTGATCTCGTCCCAACTGGAGATCCAGCGCTGGGGGAAGCCACTCGGGCCTCATTTATTTTCGCAGGGGGACGGTGACGCTGAGTCCCACTATTCTTTAACACCCGTCTTTGCATATCGAGCATATGTGCCTTGCCGCTCGAGGGGTGGCTCCCTTCCACTTGGTTATGTGACAGGACATAGAGTGGAATGCCCCATTACTCTTACCACATTTGCGGCATTGGTAGACCAGTTTAACTGCTGCGTGCTGGTTAGACCTGTGCGCTAACAGATCCTTATGGCTGAGGGCTCTATATCCGCCACCTTGAGACGTTCGACATGCCATGCAATCGTACGACTCAAATGGTAGTGTAACTACACATGAATCCGTTCGAATGCTGTGGTCATCAAATGTCCCTCCCATGATCCAGGAGGGCGCGGACACGTACGCCCCCCTTCAATTGAAACGCCTGGTCCGTCATAGTTGGCTCCAAACCGGTTCCGAGGAGGACTGGAATCTAGATTCTCCGCAGTCCGAGGCAGATTTCCAATGTCGTTTGCAATCAGTTATGTCGGACAGTGGGTGATTAGCCCCCTGCCCCTTAGCACTTCAGATCTTAGGCTCAACCCCAGCCACCTAGTGACAGTCCCACTTATCACATCGTTTGCAAGCTGGATAGAATTACCAACCCTGGGTGCACAATTAAGTACGGACCCGCCTGACATACCGAACCGCTATAGCTAGCCTCTCGGGCCTGCAGAAGGGAAACTGCAGTCTGTTGTCAAGGTGTGGCGGACTTAAGAGTCAGTTACTCTCGCCGTGAGACAGAGGGAATCTTGGTAATCCATTGATGCGCGTCACTAATTAGATGAGGCATTTGGCTATGTGAGAAGAGGACATTCTAAAAACTGAGGTGCCCTGACTTCCGGCACTTTTAGGAAGTGCTGTCCACCCTGCCCCCTCGTGTGGGCACCTCTTTGTGGTTGAGGGAGACGGTCAACAGGCCCACCCACGTGTAGGCCGTGCGTGGAGACCCGTGTCGGTGGAAAGGTTAGTCCTGGTGGTTGAGGGATGCGTATCTGAGCTCGTGTTTTCTGAATTCGGGGAGGGTACGCATTACTAATACACTACTTTGGCTTCTGCTTCCTCTAAACGAGAGGTTAGGGACTAACCCACCCATAATCAATCGGCCAGGACTAGGTATTGTACGGACCTCCAGGTTGAGTGGGACGGCGAGCTCGCTATATCCCCTGTGTAGCCCTGTCATCCCAGTGGCATGACCCCTTGTTGGGCTCCGTGGTGGGTGGGGAGCACTGGGGGATGAATTTTACGCCAACTTTCATGTCAAACCTTAACCACAATAACAACCCCAAAAATTGCAGCAAAGGAAAGGAAGTAGCTGAGTCTTGTGGTCTTCGCTACTTGGTAATCAGTCGAACTGAAGAAGGCCAAAAGTTTACGACCGTTAACCCCTTTACTAACCAGAGGGGGTTAGACAAAATTGCTGGTCCGGTCAAATCTTGTATATGATCGCGAAATGGCACGCTTTTAGTTGAGGCGCAATCTAACGCCCAGACGGCATCGTTATTGAAGGCACGCATGCTAGGGAGTTACCCTATATCCGTTACGGTACATAAGACCCTGAACTCGCGTGGGGTGGTAACCATCCGTGCGTTGGACGGTATGTCCAACGAGGAGATACAGGAGAACCCGAAAGACCAGGGAGTCATGTGTGTACCGAGTGCAGCGCAGAGAACGTGGGGAATTGTTGCCTACTCGTACCCTGTTCCTTACGTTTGATAGGGTAGATCTTCCTCAAATGATTAAGGCAGGATCCGAGAGTATTGAGGTTAGGCCGTATATACCGAACCCTCTGCGGTGCTACAAATGTCAGCGTTATGGTCACACTAGACAACTGTAACGGATCTCCTGCATGCGTGAACTGTGGTTTGGCTTTACACGAGGGTGAGTGCTCCTCGCCCATTAAATGTATAAACTGTGCCGGGGAGCATCCATCTAGCTCCAAAGACTGCCCACGTTTTGTGGAAGAAAAGGCACTACAGGAGATCAGGGTTAAGGAGAAGGTATCCTTCTCGGACACCCGGAAGCTCCGGCGTCGTCGCCTGCCCTCCGTCCCTAGGTGCGGTACTTATAGCTCTGTCTTGGCTAAACCTGTTCCTAGAAAAGAAATTGCAACGCAAACTTGCGGTGCAGGGGAGCCTACCATCTCAGATAGAGTTCTTGTCCCGACACAAGTACGGAAGTACACAGATCCATCACGAGCGTTGGCAAATACATCGACTAAACGGACGAAGGAAACTAAATCCTCAGCCCCGTCTCAAGACAAACCGTCGACTTCTACATCTAAATCTGACAAGCCTGTAATATACGATCCACCGCCCAAAGTATTTAAGACCAGTTGCTCTTAATAATTCGACCCGTATCCCCAGGAAGAAGAAAACCTCTAGGACATCCCTAAGCTCTTCTGAAGAGCTTTCTGCGATCTGTGTCCAATAAGTTTGAAGCCCTCGAAACTAAGTTCTCTTTAGGGAAAGGGGCTTCCTCCGCCGAAGAGATGGACCAAGAGGATACCGACCACAGAACGGCAAGAAAAAGCGCCAGGATAAACCGGCACAATAAGGAGGTAGCCCTACACCGAAGAAAAACGGTAAGCTGATTCGGCCACCGTTAAAGTCGTCAATTTTTACAACCTATCTCCATAACTCCAATGGCTATCCTCCAATGGAACATGCGGGGTTTAAGAACAGATCGACCAGAACTGGAACTTTTGCTCAGTAAGCGTAACCATTTGGTGGTATGCTTACAAGAGACTAAGCTACGAGTGCAAGACAAGTTTAAAATCCAACGCTACACACCACTGCGGTGTGATATTGACAGAAGACGGCATTCCTGCTCACGGGGGCACTATGATGCTCCTCAGGGATGACATATTTGTAGATCCGGTACAGCTGCAATCTGATATACAATCTGTAGCTGTAAGGATTAAGCTGCCATCAATCGAATTTTGGATTTGCAATGTATATGTCCCGCCATCAGTTGACCTCTCGTTAATTGGCCTTGAAGATCTGGTTTCCCAACTTTCAACACCATTTCTAATAGTTGGAGACTTAAATGCCCATCACCCACTATGGGGCTCAACTCGGGCATGTTCGGGAGGCCACCTCATTGCAAAATTCTTGGAGAGCTATAACTTGGTTCTCCTGAATTCCGGAGAGCCAACGTTCCTTTCATATGCCTATAACACCTATTCGCACATCGATTTGGCAGTATGTTCATCCCAGTTAGCAGTTTCATTACAGTGGAATGTCATCTCTGATTTACACTCCAGCGACCACTTCCCATGTCTTGGTATCTTAGCACACGATGATTCTCCCTCACGTGTCCTTAGATGGCGCTTTGATCGTGCCAACTGGAACCTCTACACCCGGTTGGCTGTGTTTGATTACAACGAGCACGATTCTGTGAATGATCTAGTCGATGATCTCACAGAGAAAATTCTTTCCGCTCAGAACAGTCTATTCCACGTTCGGCTACCCAACCCGGTCGATTTCCCGTCCCATGGTGGAACGACTGCCGGAATGCTATTCGTGCTCGTAGATGTGATCCACGGGTATTTCAATGACACCCTACCCTAAGTAATCTAATTGAATTCAAGAAAGTGCGTGCACAGTCTAGGCAAATAATTAAGGGTAGCAAAAGGATCTCATGGAACATCTTTCAAGTAATTATGCTCCTGAGATTATCTCAATTAAGACTTAGGTAGAATCTCATGGTTTCGTGTTTAGTTCCTAAAACCTTGAAGATTATGACCGCCTCTTCACCTTGGCGGAGTTAGAAGACGCTTTCATCATCGCGATTGACAGCACTAGCACCGGACGGAATCCACGTTCAAATGTTAAAACATCTCTCACCTGGAGGTAAGGCATTCCTGCTCGAGGTCTATAACCGTCTTTGGGTTGATGCCACGTTTCCGGACAAGTGGCGGGAAGCCACCATTATACCTATCTTGAAAGCTGGCAAGGACCGTCACATCCCTTCTAGCTACCGTCGTATTTCCCTCACCAGTGCCGTCTGCAAGGTGATGGAACGCATGATAAATGGGCGGTTGGTATGGTGGCTGGAAACGCACAACTTGCTGTATAACATCCAGTGCGGTTTTCGAAGACGCCGTTCAACAGTGGATCATCTTGTGTCCATGTCGACACAGATGAACGGCTTTCTTAAAACTGTCAAAAAGTTGGAATATTTTTTGACCTCGAAAAGGCTTATGATACGTGTTGGCGGGCAGGGTTGCTACGTACTCAGCACACCTGGAATATACGTGGACGCCTACCACTCTTCAGGAATACTTGAAAGACCGCGTATTCCGAGTAAGGGTTGGCTCGGTTTTTTCGAACATTTTGTTTCAAGAGAACGGTGTACCACAGGGATCGGTACTAAGTGTTACGTTGTTTGCTATTGCGATTAAGTCTGTCTCGAAATGTGTACCTCCATGGGACTCGTCATGCCTATTTGTAGACGACTTTGCCGTCTACGGTAGGTCTCAGCGCACTTCGCTTATAGAGCGCCGTCTTCAGACCACCTTGGACAACCTTAAGGTTTGGAGTTTAAAGATCGTCTTCCGATTCTGTGCTGAGAAAACCATCTGTGTTAACTTCTGGCGTCAGCAGAGTGGACTACCTCCAAGGCTCCGGCTAGGCGCTGATCTACTACCTTTTGCAGATAAGACGAGCTACCTTGGATTGATATTTGATAGAAAACTTAGCTGGTCGTCGCATATAGCACAACTGAAAGCACGATGTGACCGATCTTTAAATATCTTACGGATACTAAGTGGAAAATCGTGGGGAGCGGATCGTACAGTGTTATTGCGACTGTATCGCACACTCATCCGTTCCAAATTAGTTTATGGTAGTATCGTTTATGGCTCAGCAAAACCATCTGTACTGAAGAGATTAGACAGTCCATAATTGTGGCATACGTATAGCAGTTGGGGCATTTACAACGAGCCGAGTTATAAGTCTGTATGCTGAGTCTGCAGAACCTCCTCGACAGTACAGGCGCAACATGCTATTAGCAATTATGGCTGTGGACGTAATTGCATGCCCACACATCCAACTTTTACGCCGTTCTTTAACACGTTCATGTATGTGCGTTATAGGAACATTTCTATTAAACCAAAGCCACCTGGTTTTCGTTTCCGGGAGCTCCTTAGACATCTGGATACTGCAATGCCCAAGATGTATCCTAGGGGGGAGAGGACATACCCTCCTTGGTTGTGCAGAGAGTCCCACGTTGATCTGGGCATGACCACAAATGATAAATCTATGTCTATGTCTAGTAACCGCACATGCTTTTTAGAATTTTTGTTGCGATATCAGGACCATGTAAAATTTACACCGATGGGTCCAAGAATTCAGAGGGTGTTGGCTGTGCTTACGTGTATTGACCCGAACCCTATACATTCGGATTCCACACTAGCACTTCCATTTTTACCGCAGAGCTCTATGCAATACACCGGGCCATTTTACACGTACGTCGACGAAAGTTGGGGGACTGCTTAATCATGAGCAATTCCCTCAGTGCACTTCAAAGCCTACGGCAGCTGTACAACTACCACCCTATTGCGCAGCGGATACAGGATGCCCTCCACGTTTTACACGCCTCTGGCTTTAGCGTGGTGTGTGCATGGATCCCTGGTCACGTAAGCTTGCGGGGAAATGAAATGGCGGATTCGGCAGCCAAGAGGGCTACCATGGAGCCCAGGTTCGAGTACTATGGGTGACATCGGAAGATAGGGCCGTATTGCGGAGAGCTGTGCAAATCTGCTGGCAGGAAGAGTGGTGCGTTCTCCGCAATAATAAACTTATCTCAGTCAAGGAACTTCCGATTCCCTGGGTTACCTCCTGTCGGTCATGTCGCGAGGAGGTGATTTTGGCTCGGTTGCGCATTGGGCATTGTTATTTTAGCCACACCGTTAATTGAATAGGATCCCGGTTCCCGTTTGCCCACTGTGCAGCGCTGATCTGACTGTCCGTCACTTGCTTTTGGATTGTTTTAGCTTGGCACGTCTCCGCAGGTCTCTCCAGGTTCCGGCCAGCTTGGCGGAGAGCCTCGCGGATGACGAAACGGCGGTGGGCAAAGTTTAGCGTTTGTTTTAGCTGTGGATTTTAGAATTTAACCTCAAGTATCTTTTTTTATGTGTGTGCAGTTTTAATAGGTTTATACATACTAATATATATTTTTAGAAATTTTTATATCTGGCTTTTGCCATGACTTGTTTTTTTTAAAGGGCGCTAATGACCGCCGTAGTTGAACGCCCCTGTACACATCATCATCATCATCATCATCATCCCCCGGGTCTCCTCGGATATCTCAGCGGCCCTGTGCCGCTGGGTTGCACGAGGGGAGTCGACGTGTTACCGCTGCTTGGGGCCCGGTGTAAACAACCACAAGTCCCCTGAATTCACGCTGGCTCCGTTGAGACTGCGTGGCCTAAAGTGGGGAGCTACTGGTTGTTATCCCAGTGGTAGGGGCATAAAGCCGGGCCTGCCTATGGTGAAAGAGTCGTACGCCGGTAAGTAGTGATAGTCGGAGGGTAACTCTTCTGAAGTATTCTTTGAGATCGGGCCTCAGGTGTGTAGCTCGGGCCGGCACAGACCGGAAGATTTCGTTGTCTTTCATTTTCATCCCCCGGATGGCAGGCTGACGCCGACGGTTCCGGAAGGGGGACCTATAACCATGGCTCCTCTGCGCTCTTCTTTATCAACACCCCGTTTTTATGTAATGAAGTTAAATAGTGACAGTAAGAATGACACTTGAGCCCTTTTTATATTCAAAGAGAACTGGATAAGATCTGTGGTCCAGTGAAAAATGCAACAAGGTGTAGGGACGGTAGCCTGCTAATTGAGATAGCCAAAGTTACCCAGGCCGATAAATTGTTGAAAACCAGTCTGTTGGGCTCCTACCCTGTTAAGGTGGAAAAGCACAAGACCCTGAACAGGTGTCGCGGAGTTGTCACTACTGCCAGCCTCGAGGGTCTCCACAGAAGAAATTGTGAACTGTATCAGACCAAGGGGTGACTGAAGCTTTCAGGTTGATGGGGAAGGACAACCAGCCGTTTCCATTGCTAACGGTCTTCCTGACGTTCGAACGTACCATCCTCCCAACATTCATCTTGTGTGGTTACGAACGCGCCTCAGTACGTCCTTAAATTCCTAGCCCCATGCGTTGTTACCGCTGCCAGAGGGTCGGGCACACGCAGCAACGGTGTACAGGCTCACCAGTTTGCTTCCGCTGCGATGGCTCCCAGTGCGCTCAGGACCCCACATGTGTCAAGTGTGGCGGTACGCAACCATCGACGTCCCGCGATTGTCCTCGTTTTGTGGAGGAAAAGACCATACAACAGCTTCGTGTGAAAGAACACCTGACCTTTCCTGAAGCCCGGAAACGTTACCATGAGCTACACCCTGTTACTACCCTAAACTATTCTGCAGCAGTTCGACAGCCTGTTCCGAAACAAGACGCCGTGGGGCAAACGTACTCTAGTCCTCCCTCTCGTGTGTCGATAGGAGTCCAAACAGATACATCTGATCCGCGAGGTGGCCGTTCCCGGAAGAAATTACCCTCCACCCCTAAAGAATCCAAGGTTCCTCGTGATCCACGGATGTTTTCTCGGGGATCGTCCGAAGAGTCCTATGAGAGGGACTCAGACCGGCATTGCCCATCTTCGCCGTTCTCGGGTTCCAACCGTTTCGAGCTCCTCGAACCTCGGTTTTCTGTAGGTAAGGGGTCACCCCAAGAGGAGGAAATGGACCAGGAGGATTCAGCTGCCATTGCTCGGGCAGCTGTTAAAAAAAGACGAGGAACCTCCCGCGAAAGGTGTTAGCCCGACACCTAAGAAAAAGGGCAAGTTGATCCGGCCACCGCTATCCTCGACCTAGTGGCATTAATTGCGATCTCTCCCAGTGCATTTAACCACGGATATCCTACACTGGAATCTACGTGGACTTCGCAGCTTGAACTTCTGCTCCAGGAATATGCGCCTATGGTAATGTGTCTTCAGGAAATGAAACTCCGTCCACAGGACTTTTCAGATCAGGCGGTACTCTGTACTACGCTGTGACCGTTTCCCAGACGAGGGGGTTCCTGCCCAGGGGGGCACTATGCTACTCCTCCGGAATGATCTCTTCACCGAACCTGTTTCGTTACAGTCCGAAATTCAGTCTTTGGCTGTCCGTGTTATCCTGCCCTCCATCAAATTCGCCATTTGCAACATCTATCTGCCTCCGTCTGATGACCTCTCGCTCAGCGACATTCACGATCTAGTCTGCCAGTTACCCCTTCCTTTTCTGCTGGTTGGAGACGTCAATGCCCATCACCCACTTTGGGGCTCTCGCAGAGCGTGCGCGAAAGGCCAACTAATAGCCGATTTCTTGGATACCCATAACCTCACGGTCCTGAACACCGGGGTGCCTACCTTTCTTTCTGACGCCCACCACAGCTTTTCACACCTTGATTTCGCTGTCTGTTCTGCGCCCTTGGCAGTTTCCTTCCGATGGTCTGTCCTTTCTGATCCATACAGTAGCGATCACTACCCCTGTGCTTTGGATCTTTTGCTCCCTAATACCAATTCCATTTATATCCCTAGATGGCGCTTCGATCACGCCAACTGGCACCTATTCTCTCAGTTGGCTGTGTTCACTTATAATGAAACCGACTCTGTGAATACACTGGTGGACCATCTTACGACGACCATTCTCTCCGCCGCTGAGCGCTCAATTCCTCGGTCGTCAGCGCCATCCCGAAGATTGCCTGTACCTTGGCGTAACGATGACTGTCGCCGTGCTATCCGCTCCCGCAGACGTGCCCTCAGAATTTTCCAGCATCACCCAACACTGGACAACTTGGTAACTTACAAGAAAATGCGTGCCCAGGCTCGGCAGATCATAAGGGAAAGTAAAACCGCCTCCTGGAGAAAGTTCGTTTCCTCCTTTACCCAACATACCTCATCTTCTGTGGTATGGGATAAGTTACGGCGAGTTGTCGGGAAACCGGCCCACACGCCAATCGCCGGTCTTAAGACCGCTGCCGGAGCTGTCGTGGATAGCTTCGATGTGTCTAACACCCTAGCACGTACTTTTGCTCAAGTATCCAGCTCCGATAACTATCTGCCCGACTCCCTTGCTATGAAGGCTCAGGTGGAATCCCAAGGCTTCTCCTTTCGCTCTGCCAATCTAGAGGATTACCATCGCCTTTTCACCATGACGGAGCTAGACCATGTCCTGTCATCTTCTCGATCTTCGGCACCAGGACCAGATGGCGTTCACATACGCATGTTGCAAGAGCTCTCTCCTGAAGGAAAGGCTTTCCTCCATGTCTTCAATCGTGTGTGGGCTGACACCACTTTCCCCGATATGTGGCGGGAGGCCACCGTTATACCCCTACTGAAGCCTGGCAAGGACCGTTATCTTCCCTCCAGCTACCGTCCCATTTCCCTTATCAGTTGTATTTGCAAGGTAATGGAACGCATGATTAATGGACGGTTGGTATGGTGGCTAGAAACTCACGACCTCTTGACCAATACCCAGTGTGGTTTCCGTAGACGGTGTTCGACTATCCACCATCTCGTCTGTCGACACAAATATTGAACGGCTTTCTTGAGCGCAGCCAAACCGTCGGGATCTTCGACCTTGAGAAGGCCTACGATACATGTTGGAGAGCAGGCATTCTTCGCTCCCTGCAAGCCCGTAACCTGCGTGGGCGCCTCCCAATTTTCATCCAAGAGTTCCTGATAGACCGCGTTTTCCGTGTAAGGGTCGGATCGGTGTATTCGGATCTCTTTGTTCAAGAGAATGGCGTGCCACAGAGATCGGTCTTAAGCGTCACCCACTTCGCTGTCGCCATCAATTCCATTACACAATGCCTTCCTTCCGGAGTTTCTTCCTGTCTTTTCGTAGACGTCTTCGCCGTCTATTGTACATCCCGGCGCACGCCTTTTTTGGAACACAGACTGCAACAATGTTTGGACAATCTTTTTGCATGGAGCCGCAAAACCGGCTTCCGTTTTTCCACAGAAAAGTCCCTCTGCGTGAACTTCTGGCGTCGCCGCAGACGGTTACCACCTTTGCTCCGATTCGGTCCAACCATTCTTCCTTTTGCCGATGAGACCACCTTTCTGGGCCTGACGTTCGACAGGAAACTTAGCTGGTCGGCGCATATTCTACACCTGAAGGCCCGATGTGTCCGATCGCTGAACATCCTGCGGGTACTGTGTGGCACTTCCTGGGGAGCGGATTGGACAACTTTGCTTCGCCTATATTGCACATTGGTAAGATCCAAAATGGATTATGGCTCCGCCGTTTACGCATCCGCTCGTCCATCTGTGTTGAAATCCTTGGACGTCGTCCATAACCGGGGCATTCGTTTGGCTACCGGTGCCTTCCCAACTAGCCCGGTCGTTAGCATTTATGCCGAAGCAGGAGAACCTCTTTCCTGTAGACGAACAGTCCTGCTAGGGAGTTATGGCTGTGTGCTAAGATGTGTGCCTACGCACCCCACGTTCGCTTCCTTTTTCGACTCAGTGCTGGATCAACGTTATACGCATAGCCCGGATAACCCCAAGCCTGCTAGTTTTCCTTTCCGGGAGTTTTTGCGGCAGCATGCTCTCCAACTGCCTCGTTTCTTTCCTAAGGGGGAGAGGTTTTATCCTCCTTGGCTCCGTTCGTCCTCCGCCGTCGATCTTGGGATGTTGGAGTTTCGGAAATCTCTGCTGCCGGCGTCCGTTATCCGCTCCGGTTTTTTAGTTTCTTTCCCGCTATGGTGACCGGATTTTAATCTACACTGACGGCTCCAAGAGTACCCAAGGTGTTGGAAGCGCATTTGTCTGCGGAAACGCCACGTACACCCTCGGTCTACCTAGTTGCACTTCCGTTTTCAGTGCGGAGCTCTATGCTATCTACCGGGCCGTATTGCACGTCCGCCGCCGCAACCTGGGTAACTGCCTGATTCTGAGTGACTCCCTTAGTGCCCTACACTGTTTGCATGAGCTGTACAACTATCCAATTGTACAGCGTGTCCAGGATGCCATTCACGCTCTCAGCACCTCTGGCGTTAGCGTTGTTTGTGCTTGGATTCTTGGGCACGTTGGCTTGCCTGGCAACGAGCAGGCGGATTTAGCGGCAAAGGCAGCAACCACAGCACCCCAAATCCGTACTGCTTACGTCACCTCTGAAGACTTCAGGCTAGTTATTCGGAGAGAAGTGCTTTTGCGGTGGCACGAGGACTGGCTGACTCTTCGTTGTAACAAACTGCGAGAGATAAAGGAAACTCCGTCTCCTTGGAGGACCTCGCAGCGTTCTTCTCGTCGCGCAGAAGTGATTCTGGCCCGACTACGCATTGGACACTGCGCTTTTACACACGCGTACCTTTTAAAGCGGGTACCGCCACCAGTTTGCGCGTTGTGTGGGGACAGTCTGTCAGTTCGTCACATACTGTTGGAGTGTGCTTTCCTAGGACCCCTTCGTGCCACCCTGAACCTGCCGGACCGTCTTGCAGCAGTACTAGCGGATGACCCCCAAGCTGTCCAAAATGTTTTTAAATTCATATCGCAGATACCCTTCGCACTGCATATTTAAATTTTAGCTATAGCGTTGGGTAATACTAGCACTAAGTACACTCCACTTCTTTATATACCATGCTTCTGTGATGCTCAGTGAGTTCACTTGAGGCTATGCGACCATTACCGTGATTTTAACTTTTTAGCGCACTGTTTTACTCCCTGCCTTTTACAATCGTTTTTATAGGCAAGTCCCCCTGCCTTTTGTACCATCGTTTCTGTTGAGGCGCTAATGACCTTGCAGTTGAGCGCCCTCAACTCAATCTATCGCGTACTTATCCGATCCAAGTTGGATTATGGCTGTTTCGTGTTTGATTCGGCACGTCCATCGGTGCTGAGCAAACTAGATACAGTCCATAATTGTGGTCTCCGGTTAGCCATTGGAGCCTTTCCGACTAGCCCTGTCGTCAGCCTCTACGCGGAATCTGCAGAACCTCTGCGCTTCCGGCGTGACATGCTGCTGTGCAGTTATGCTTGTAGCCTTCACTGCATGCCCACGCACCCAACATTCTCCGCCTTTTTCAACACCTCCCTGGACGCGCGCTATAGCGATACCTCGCTTTGGCCCAGACCACCGGGTTTTCGTTTCCGGGAGCTTCTTAGGCAGCACAGCATAGAGCTCCCTGAGATGTTTCCTAGGGGCGAGAGAGTATATCCACCTTGGCTGCGGGGAATATCCTACATAGACCTGGGCATGACGCGCTACGGAAATCTTCAATAGCTCCCAGCAGTATCCGTACTTGTTTTTTCGAATTTTTATCTGGTTTTACTGATCGGGTTTTAATCTGTACTGATGGCTCCAAGAGCACGTGTGGGGTTGGATGTGCTTTCGTCTATGGAACCGAACCCTATACATTCGGTTTCCATAGCAGCACCTCTATCTTTAGAGGTGAACTTTATGCGATTTACCGAGCCATTTTATATGTACGTCAAGCCCCTCAAAATCCAACCTCTGCGGTCCTCGTCCCTAGGGGTGGACAACAGGAAGTAGGGGACTGACTGATGGGGTGGGGACTTGGTGTACCCCAGGACCGCTACGGCTGCCGAGAAGGCCCATCAGTAACCCCGAAAACTGGCAGAAGAGGCTCTGGTATTTTTCCAGGGACCTACTACGGTAGGTACGGGATTGGCGATTCCGGGGTCCCTAGCCACTCACCCTCAATTCATCCCCTTCATCTCCACCAACTGTGCCATGTTTTGCTACTGCTCTTCAGTAAGCATCATCTTCCTCTTCTAGTTTTTTTATTATTAGCACGTAAGGTCCTGGGTTTATAACTCCTGTCTCACCAGCAGGGATCTCTCCTATCTCCGTGGTTCTGCGCCACGGTTTTCAGCGTGGCTTCCGACATGTGTGCTCTCCGGAGGTCTCAAAAGTGAACGTTGAGCGGACCCTTCGCACTGCCCCTATGTGTAGCCTTAGGTGCGGAGCCCGTCCACATCGTCAAGTACACCAGCTCCTTGAGGGCCCGGTCTGTGTTAATCTCCCGACGGCCGTGTGCCGTTGGGTTAGTGTCACGGACCGGACGTGTTACCGTTGACGGAAACCCGGTGTAATCAACAAGTCCGCTGAATCCGCGTGTGCCCTTTATGCGCAGCGCGGCCTAAAGTGGGGAGCCACAGGCGGTTATTCCTGTGGTAGGGGCATAAAGCCGGGGTGTGCGTGGTGAACGGTTTACCCATACGGACAAGCAGTGGATTTTGAAGGGTAGCTTTTCTGAGGTACAAATGAGATCGGTCATGGGTGGGGTCCCCATGACGGCACAGACCGTGAAGATACGGTGTCTCTTTCTTTAACCCCCGGATGGCAGGCTGACGCCGACGGTTCCGGATGGGGGTCTATACCATGTCTCCGCGCAAAACCTCCTTTACTGACCCTTTCTTAGTAATGACATTGGCTTGTGATGGGAAAACGTTTAAAGAGATTAGTCCATTTTACATAAAGCGCGAACTTGATAAAATCAGCGGCCCGGTCAAAAACGCTACGCGTCTCCGAGACGGTAGCTTACTATTAGAGAGCACCAGTGCAGACCAGTCTCGCAAACTGCAACAGGCGACTTTGTTGGGCTCCTACCCTATCCGGGTGGCCCACACAAAACGCTTAACACCTGTAGAGGAGTAGTCACCACCTCCAGCTTAGATGATCTTGCAAATGAAGAAATAGTAAGTTGCCTCTCTGATCAGCTAGTTTGTCAGGCGTAACGGCTAACACGGAATCAGGATGGCAAGGAGTACCCATTACGTACGGTTTATCCAACTTTTGCTGGGACTAAGGTACCCGAATTCATCTATTGCGGTTATGAACGTGCTAGCGTCTACCAGTATGGCCCGAACCCCATGCGCTGTTTCCAATGTCAGCGGTTCGGACATACTAAGGTCACGTGTACCAATCCCGCTCTGTAAGCAATGTGGCCTACCGAAACACGACGACCCAAACTGCAGTCGAACACCTTGTTGCGTGAACTGTGGCGGAAGTCATCCCTCCAGTTCGCGACAGTGCCCTAGATTCATGGACGAAAAAAGCATTCAGGAGCTACGTGTAAAGGAACGCCTGACTTTTCCAGAGGCACGACGGCGCTTTGAACAACTGAAGCCTGCTACTACTACTGGATATGCATCAGCAGCTCGCCTTACTCCTAACACCCCTGTTGCTGTTCACGTCCCTGTCGCCCACGCATCCACGCAGACTGACTTTCTAGCCGTTAAACCCACGTCTCAGACTGTATATCCATCAGCACTACGTCCGCTTCAACCGTACAGACTCCAGCCACCAAGCCGTCAGCGGGTAACAACCATCCCGTAGCAAATATGAAAAACCGATCCCGGCCACAACATAGATTGCGAAGTCGCTCGCCTTCTATGAGATCCCGGTCTCGTTCTACGAGCCGTAGGAGTTCTGACTCCCGAACATCAGCGGAGTCACAGGAGGCTAACGATTTTCGAATCGTAGGGCCCAAGTCAGTCAAGGTCAAGGAAATAGTTAAAACGGCCCGTTAAAAACTCTATCGAAATAATCCAGTGGAACGTCAATGGTTTCCGAGCTCGCGTTCAAGACCTACAGTTTTTAGTTTCTCAACGGTCACCATCAATTATTTGTCTCCAAGAAGCCCATGGAGACTCCGTTATAGGCACACGAGCAAGCGGTGGCGTTGCTACTTTAGTGGCGCCTAATATCTCTGACACCAATATACGATTAACCACGCCGTTGCGAGCTGTCGCTGTTCGTATACAGCGGGAGAGCATCTCTTTTACCATCTGCAACATTTACCTGCCCCCGCTCTGTGTAATTCAAAAGGAGGATCTTCAGGCTCTTTTGGCTCAGCTCCCCTCACCGTTACTCATCTTGGGAGATCTGAATGCCAAACACACGGCTCCGACATTGATGATGCTCGTGGCTGCCTCATAGTAGACACGTTTGATTCGTATGACCTGATTTTGCTGAACACTGGTGACCCGACATTCTTGTCATCCGCTTATGGTACGCACTCGGTACCAGACGTCTCATTCTGCAGCCCGGTATTAGTTCCACTCCTTGATTGGTCTGTGCTTTCCGACCTCTTTGGGAGCGATCATTACCCAATTAACATCCATTCATCCGGCCGCCACCATGCGCTTTCGCGACATCCTCGCTGGATTATTTCCAAGGCTGACTGGGAAAAGTTTAATTCCCATATACAGCTCACCGACGATGGTTTTGACACCGTCGATGAAATGGTGGAATATTTTACATGTTCGATCCTGCTCGCCGCTGAATCCAGCATTCCTCGAGGTTCTACCCCACGTCATACCCCTGTACCCTGGTGGTCTGAGGAATGCCGTGGGGCTATAAAAGCACGCAAACGTGTTTTGCGGCTGTTTCAGTTGCACCCGACAGAAAAGAACTTCGTTGCTTTTAAACGTTCTCGAGCTAGGGCACGTTTTGTGCTTCGTAGTGCGAAACGAAGATCGTGGGAAGCCTACTTGTCTTCCCTTTCTCGTCGCAGCTCCGCCAAACAGGTATGGTCAGCTGTTCGGCGAATGCATGGCAAGTATCACCGAACGGTCATTCCCGGACTTGCCCTCAACTGTTCCATCGTGCCTGCCGAGCACGATATAGCCGAAGCCCTTGCCACCTCATTCGCTGCTACTAGCCAAACGGCTAGTTATGACGCCCTCTTCCTTCCTATTAAGGAAGCTGCGGAGCGAACAAAGCTTAATTTTAATAGCGAATGTAATGAGCCGTACAACCAACCTTTTACCGCTGCCGAGCTTGCACATTCTTTAGCCCTAGCTAAGGACTCTTCTCCCGGTCCCGATGACATCCACAGACAGACATCTTCCACCCTAGGTCAGCCAAGGTCAAGAAAAAGGTTAAAACGGCCCATTAAAAACTCTTCATGGAAATAATCCAGTGGAATGTCAATGGTTTTCGAGCTCGTGCTCAAGACCTACAACATTTAGTTTCTCAACGGTCACCGTCAATAATTTGCCTCCAGGAAACCCACTTACATCCCAATCACTCGGTACACCACTCTTTTTCGGCATTTAGAAGCGATTCTCTTGCAGGTATGCGTGCAAGCGGTGGCGTTGCTACCTTAGTGGCGCCTAACATTTCCGCCGCCCACGTTCCTCTCACCACACCCTAGCAAGCTGTGGCCGTCCGGATACAGCTGTAGAGCATCAGTTTTACCATCTGTAACATGTACCTGCCGCCGCTCAGTATAGTTACAGAGCGGGATCTTCTAGCTCTATTGGCTCAGCTCCCCTCACCACTACTCCTTGTGGGAGATTTGAATGCCAAGCACACGCTCTGGGGATCAGACAGATGACGCCCGTGGATGCCTCCTCGTAGACGTCTTCGATAAGTCTGACCTGCTTCTGCTAAATACTGGTGACCCGACATTTCTATCATCCGCTTATGGTACACATTCCGTACTAGACCTTTCTTTCTGCAGTCCGTCATTAGTCCCACTACGAGTGGCCAGTACTTTCCGACCTCTTTGGCAGTGATCATTACCCCATTAACATTCATTTTTCTGGCCGCCAATGTGTACCTTCTCGACATCCTCGCTGGATTATTTCCAAAGCTAACTGGGGAAAAATTCCAAACCCTGATACACCTCATCGACGATGGTTTCGACGAAATGGTGGAATATTTTACTTGCTCGATCCTGCTCGCAGCAGAATCCAGCATTCCTCGAGGATCACCTACAACACGTATTCCTGTACCGTGGTGGTCCGAGGAATGTTGTTTGGCTGTCAAAGCACGCAAACCTGCTTTGCGCATTTTTCAGCGGCACCCGACGGAAGCGAACTTCGTCGCCTTCAAACGTTCTCGCGCTAGGGCACGCTTTATACTGCGCAACGCAAAGCGTAAATCTTGGGAAGCATTATTGTCTTCGCTTTCCCGGCGCAGCTCTACCCAACAAGTATGGTCAGCTGTTCGGCGGATGTATGGCAAATATTGCCGGACGGTAATTCCCGGCCTTGCCATCAACGGTTCCATGTGCACCACCGAGCAGGACATAGCTGAAGCCCTAGCTACCACATTTGCTGCCACGAGCCAAACTGCCCGCTATGACGCTCTCTTCCTGCCTATTAAGGAAAAGGCGGAACGGGTACAACTAAATTTTAATAGTGACTGCACCGAGCCGTAGAACACACCTTTTACCGCTGCCGAGCTCGCCCATTCTCTAGCGTTAGCAAAGGATTCTTCTCCAGGTCCCGATGACGTACACCGACAGATGCTACTACATCTTCCATCTGAGGCGCTATGTTTCCTATTAAACATCTATAACCGCATTTGGCATGAGCGGGTTTTCCCTTCCTCCTGGCGAGAGGGTATTGTGATCCCCATCCCGCGACCCGGAAAGGACCGCACGCTTCCATCTAGCTACCGTCCCATTTGCCTGACGAGTGTCCTCTGTAAGACCTTCGAGCGAATGATAAACGCTCGGGTAATTGGTGGCTAGAAAAACAGAACCATCTGTCCAACTTGCAATGCGGTTTTCGTCGCCATCGCTCAAGTGTCGACAATCTAACACGCCTTGAGGGGTATATTTCCGATGCCTTTCTACTGAAACAGCACGCCGTGGGCGTGTTCCTCGACCTGGAGAAGGCCTATGACACCACTTGGCGGTACGGCATACTCCGTAACCTTCATAGTTACGGTATGCGTGGGCATCTACCCGAGTTTTTATGAAATTTTTTAAAACTTCGCCGTTTTCGTGTGCGCATAGGAAACACGATATCCCAGGAGCGGATACAGGAGAATGGAGTACCACAAGGGTCGATTTTGAGCGCCACCCTTTTCGCCGTAGCGATTAACGGCATCACTAGTGCCGTTCGAAGTGGAATTCCATCATCCCTCTATGTTGACGACTTCGCAATCTATTATAGGTCTGCCAACATAGATCACATTGAGCGCCAACTGCAGCTGACCATTACCCAGGTAGCAGCTTGGGCGCTTCAAACCGGCTTCCGTTTTTCAGCTACGAAGACGCAGTGTATTTACTTTCACCGCCTACGAGGTATTCACCCGCCTCCTGATCTTTATTTGAACGGCAGACCCCTGCCATTTGTCTCGCACCTGAAGTTCCTGGACCTCTACTCAATTGGGAGCACCACATTTATCACCTTCGAACCTCTTGTGATCGTTCTCTTCGGGTGCTTAAGGTATTATCTGGAGCATCTTGGGGGGGGGGGCGATCGCACGGTAATGTTGAGGTTGTACCGCTCTCTGGTTCGGTCCAAGCTGGACTATGGCCGTTTTATTTATGGCGCAGCGACCGCCTCTAAATTTCGCCTTTTAGACACCGTGCATCATACTGGCAGCCGCCTTGCCACAGGAGCTTTCCGCACCAGTCGAGTCGACTGCCTGTATGCAGACTCAGGCGAACCTCCACTCCATATTCGTCGCTCGCTGTTACTCTGCTCATACGTTTCGAAGTTGGCAAGTTATCCCAATCATCCTTGTTTTAAACCAGTTCTGTGTCCAGATTTAGTCCACCGTTATATGCGCCCTGGTTCTCGGACTCGCCCCGTGGGAATAAGATTTCGGGATCTACTGCATTCGCATGGCCTCCGAATGCCTCGCGTGGAGAGGTCGTCCATCTGCCCTTATCCTGCATGGCAGCTCAATCGTGCGCAGTTCGATCTCGCTCTTTCAAACAATTCTAGACTCGCTACCCCACATTCGGTGTTCCAACAACTTTTTGCGGAATTACTGGGCCGTTACCATAACTATGTTCCGGTCTTTACAGACGGTTCCCAGTTAGGTAACGCTACGGGTTGCGCATTCTTCATTAACGGTGAGTCTCATAAATTTCGACTTCTGGACTCCACTTCGGTCTTCTCAGCAGAGCTGTATGCCATCTTTTATTTGCTCCTTTTTATTTGCAAGTTAGCTCCTTGCTCTTATCGTCTGCACTGACTGCCTAAGTGCGCTTCAGGCCTTGCAGCAGCACACTGCCACTCACACACTGGTTTTAAAAATACAGACCCAGATCTCACAAATGCTCGGTTGGGGATACAATATTGTTTTTACTTGGACCCCAGGCCATGTTGGGATTTCCGGGAACGAGGAGGCGGACGCGGCTGCTAAGTCCGCTTGCCGTTTGCCCCGGAGTTTAACAACTACGGTGCCGTACCAGGATGTGCAGCGTTTTTTCCGTCGCCAATTGCTATCTGCTTGGCAGCAATCCTGGACAGCTTTGGAGGGCACACAACTCCGGGCGATAAAGGATAGCGTACAACCCTGGCCAACTTCCTGCAGGGATAACCGGCGGGCCGAGGTGATACTCACCCGGCTGAGAATTGGGCACACACGTGCAACGCATGGCCGTCTATTAAGAGGGGAACCGGCCCCTGTGTGTGCTCCGTGTACAGTACCTCTCACCGTGCGCCATGTATTGCTGGATTGTCCGCAATACACCCGCGTTCGCCAGTCTTTGGGCCTAAGAGCTAACTTGCACGATATTTTAGGGAACGACCCAGTGTCCGTGGACAAGGCACTGCGGTTTGTTTTTAAGATCGGTTTTAACAAACAAGTCTAACTTGAATTTTATATTTATTAATTTTAGAGACTTTAAATTATAAGTTTTAGATGGTTTTTATGTCGTTTTAACAGTTGAGTGGTTTTATTACATTTTACCTTTTTAACTATTTTTTTTATAGATTTTAGGTTTTAGTGTTGATTTGGGGCCCAAATGACCTTGTTGTCGACGGGCCCTTAAACACCACTCACTCACTCACTCACTCACTCTTCCACCCTATGCGATGTCTTTCATTTTAGGCCTGTATAACCGCATCTGGCATGAGCGGGTCTTTCCATCTTCCTGGCAAGAGGGTATTGTCATCCCCATCCCTCGACCCGGAAAAGACCGCACACTTCCATCCAGCTACCGCCCCATTTGCCTGACGAGTGTCGTCTGTAAGACCTTTGAGCGAATGGTAAACTCTCGGTTAGTGTGGTGGCTCGAAATTAATACCCAGCTGTCCAAACCTCAATGCGGTTTTGGTCGCCATCGCTCTAGTGTTGACAATCTAACACGCATTGAGGCTTACATTCGTGATGCCTTTCTACTGCAACAGCATGTGGTGGGAGTATTCGTTGACCTGGAAAAGCCTTATTACACCACTTGGCGGTATGGCATACTACGTAACCTGCAGAGCTACGGTTTGCGAGGCCACTTTCCGGAATTTTTAAGTAATTTTTAGCACTACGTCGTTTTCGTGTCCGAATAGGGAACAGTATCTCAAGGGAGCGGATCCAGGGGAATTGTGTACCTCAAGGGTCGATTCTCAGCGTCGCCATTTTTGCCGTGGCTATTAAAGGCATTACTAATGTCGTTCGCGGCGGAATTCCATCGTCCCTGTATGTTGACGACTTCGCTATATATTATGGTTCTTGTAACCTAGATCATATAGAGCGTCAACTGCAGTTGACCATCAACCAGCTTGCAGCCTGGGCGCTTCGCGCCGGCTTCCGTTTTTCTCCTGCGAAGACACAATGTGTCCACTTCCATCGTCTACGAGGTATTCACCCTCCACCTGATCTTCACTTGAACGGCACACCCCTGCCCTTTGTCTCGCACCTGAAGTTCTTGGGCCTCTACTTGGACAGACAACTCAACTGGGAGCGCCACATTCGTCACCTTCGAGCCTCCTGGGATCGTTCTCTTCGGGTGCTGAAGGTATTACCTGGAGCATGTTGGGGGGGGGGCGATCGCACGGTAATGTTGAGGCTGTATCTCTCCCTGGTCCGATCCAAGCTGGACTACGGCTGTTTTATTTATGGCGCAGCGACCGCCTCTAAACTTCGCCTTTTAGACACCGTACATCATACAGGTATCCGCCTTGCCACAGGAGCTTTCCGCACAAGTCGCGTCGACTGCTTGTATGCCGACTCCGGCGAGCCTCCACTTTCTATTCGTCGCTCGACGCTACTCTGTTCCTACGCAGTAAAGTTGGCAAATTACCCAAACCATCCATGTTTTAAACCAGTTCTGCATCCCGAGTTAGCCCACCCTCATATGCACCCTAGTTCTCGGACACGCCCAACCGGAGTAAGATTCCGGTAACTCTCCCGTACACACGACCTCCGAATGCCTCGCGTGTAGCGGTTGTCCCTGGGTCGTTATCTCGCATAGTAGCTCCAGCGTGCGCGGTTCGATCTTGCTCTTTCCACCAACTCGAGACTAGCTACCCCACATTCGGTATTCTAACAACTTTTTGCCGCACTACTGAATCGTTACCCTAATTATGTTCCGGGCTTTACAGATGGTTCCCAGTTGGGTAGCACTACGGGTTGCGCATTCGTCATTAACGGCGAGGCTCATAAATTTCGCCTTCTGGACTTTACCTCTGTTTTTTCTGCAGAACTGTATGCCATCCTCTATCTGCTCCTTTTTATTTGTAAGTTAGTTCCTGGCAATTTTATCGTTTGCACTGACTCTCTAAGCGCTCTTCAGGCCTTGCAACAGCACATTGCAGCTCACACGCTAGTTTTAAAAATTCAGGCCCTGATCTCGCAAATGCTTGGTCGCGGATACCATCTTATTTTACTTGGACCCCGGGCCACGTGGGCATTTCTGGGAATGAGGAGGCGGACGCGGCTGCTAAGTCCGCTTGCCGTTTGCCCCGGAGTTTAACTACGGTGCCATACCAGGATGTGCAACGTTTTTTCCGTCGCCAACTCCTATCTGCTTGGCAGCACTCCTGGACAGCTTTGGAAGGCACACAACTCCGGGCAATAAAGGAGAGCGTACAACTCTGGCTAACTTCCTGCAGGGATAACCGGCGAGCCGAGGTGATACTCGGCTGAGAATTGGACACACGCGAGCGACTCATGGCCATTTGTTAAGAGGGGAACCGGCCCCTGTGTGTGCTGCATGTGCAGTACGCCTCACTGTGCGGCATGTATTGCTCGATTGCCCGCAGTACGCCCGCGTTCGCCAGTCAGTAGGCTTGGTAACTAACTTGCTGGATGTTTTAGGGGACGACCCAGTGGCCGTGGTTAAGGCACTGCGGTTTGTTGCCGAAATCGATTTTAATAAACCAGTCTAACTTGCTTTTTATATTTGTTATTTTTAGAGGTTTTTTAATGTACTTTTAATAGTGGAGTGATTTTATTTTATTTTACCTTTTTAGCCTAATTTGTGTTGCTTTTAGGTGTTAGTCTTGACTTCGGGCCCAAATGACCTTGCTGTCGACGGGCCCTAAAGCACCACACACACCCTCACTCTTACGTGTCTTATCACGTACATCCTGGGGAGCTTATCGGACCGTGCTCTTACAGCTTTATCGGTCCCTGGTACGATCAAAGCTTGACTATGGGAGTGTGGTATATTCGTCGGCTCGGCCTTCCATTTTGAGCCGTTTGGATCCTGTGCACAATCGGGGGATACGTCTAGCTACTGGTGCTTTTCCAACTAGCCCCATCCCCAGTCTGTACGCTGAAGCAGCTGAACCTCCCCTGTGCTATAGGCGAGATATTCTTTTATGCACCTACGCACCCCCAGGGGCCTACTTCGGTAGGTACGGGTTTGGCGAACCCGGGGTCCCGAGCCAACAGTCTCCCTCGTGTGGGCTCCTCTTCGTGGCTGAGGGAGATGGTCAACAGGCCCACCCACGTGTAGGCCGTGCGTGGAGACCCGTGTCGGTGGAAAGGTTAGTCCTGGTGGTTGAGGGATGCGTATCTGAGCTCGTAACAGTGTTTTTCTGAATTCGGGGAGGGTGCGCATTACTAATACACTACTTTGGCTTCTGCTTCGCCTAAACGGGAGGTTAGGGACTAACCCACCCCTAATCAATCGGCCAGGACTAGGTATTGTACCGACCTCCAGGGTGAGTGGGACGGCGAGCTCGCTATGTCCCCTGTGTAGCCCTGTCATCCCAGTGGGATGACCCCTTGTTGGGCTCCGTGGTGGGTGGGGAGCACTGGGGGATGAATTTTTTCGCCAACCTTCATGTCAAACTTAAACACAAAAAACAAACAAAAAACTTGCAGCAATGGAAAAGAAGTAGCCGAGTCTTGTGGTCCTCGCTACTTGGTAATCAGTCGCACTGAAGAAGGCCAAAAGTTTACTACCGTTAACCCCTTTACCATCCAGAGGGGATTAGACAAAATTGCAGGTCCGGTCAAATCTTGTATACGATCGAGAAATGGCACGCTCCTGGTTGAGGCGCAATCTAACGCCCAGGCGGCATCGTTACTTAAGGCAAGCATGCTAGGGAGTTACCCAATATCCGTTACGGTACATAAGACCCTGAACTCCTTGCGCGGGGTGGTAACCACCCGTGCGTTGGACGGTATGTCCAACGAGGAGATTCAGGAGAACCTGAGAGACCAGGGAGTCATAAGTGTGTACCGAGTGCAGCGCAGAGAAGGTGGGGAATTGTTGCCTACTGGTACCCTGTTCCTTACTTTTGATAGGGTAGATCTTCCTCAAAAGATTAAGGCAGGATACGAGAGTATTGAGGTCAGGCTGTATATACCGAACCCCCTGCGGTGTTACAAATGTCAGCGTTATGGTCACACTAGTCAACTGTGTAACGGATCTCCAGCATGCGTCAACTGTGGTTTGGCTTTACACGAGGGTGACTGCTCCTCGCCCTTTAAATGCATAAACTGTGCCGGCGAGCATCCATCTAGCTCCAAAGACTGCCCACGTTTTGTGGAAGAAAAGGCAATACAGGAGATCCGGGTTAAGGAGAAGGTTTCCTTCTCGGACGCCCGGAAGCTGCTGCGTACTCGCGTGCCCTCCGATCCTAGGTCCGGTACTTATAGCTCTGTATTGGCTTAACCCGTTCCTAGGAAAGAAATTGCAACGCAAACCTGCGGTGCAGGGGAGCCTACCATTTCCGATAGAGTTCTTGTCCCGACACAAGTACGGCAGTCCACTACTCCATCACCAGCGTCGGCAAATACATCGCCTAAACGGACGAAGGAAACTAAAACCTCAGCCCCGTCCCAAGCCAAACCTTCGAATTCTACAAGGAAATATGACAAGCCTGTAATATACGATCCGCCGCCTAAAGTTTTTAAGACCAGTTACCAGAGGACAGATTTCCTGAAATATTCGACCCGTACCCCCAGGAAGAAGAAAACCTCTAGAGCATCCCGAAGCTCTTCTTCTGAAGAGCTTTCTGGTGATGAATCGGATCGACGACTGTCATCTTCGTCGATCCCTGTGTCCAATAAGTTTGAAGCTCTCGAACCTAAGTTCTCTTTAGGGAAAGGGGCTTCCTCCGCCGAAGAGATGGACCTAGAGGATACCGACCCCAGAACGGCAAAAAAAAAGCGCCAGGATAAACCGGCAGAAAAAGGTGTTAGTCCTACGCCTAAGAAAAAGGGTAAGCTGATTCGGCCACCGTTAAAGTCGTCTTAATGTAGACCACCTTTTACAATCTATCTCCATAGTTCCAATGGCTATCCTCCAATGGAACTTGCGGGGTTTAAGAGCACATCGACAAGAATTGGAGCTTTTGCTCAGTAAGCATAACCCCATGGTGGTATGCTTACAAGAGACTAAGCTACGACCGCAAGACAAGTTTAAAATCCGACGCTACACACCACTGCGGTGTGATATTGACACAGAAGACGGCATCCCTGCTCACGGGGGCACTGATGCTCCTCAGGGATGACATATTTGTAGACCCGGTACAGCTGCAATCTGATATACAATCTGTAGCTGTAAGGATTAAGCTACCGTCAATCGAATTTTGCATTTGCAATGTATACATCCCGCCATCAGATGACCTCTCGCTAATGGACCTTGAAGATCTGGTTTCCCAACTTTCAACACCATTTCTAATAGTTGGAGACTTTAATGCCCATCACCCACTATGGGGCTCAACTCGGGCATGTTCGAGAGGCCACCTCATTGCAAAATTCTTGGAGAGCAATAACTTGGTTCTCCTGAATTCCGGAGAGCCAACGTTCCTTTCAGACGCTTATAACACCTATTCGCACATCGATTTGGCAGTATGTTTATCCCAGTTTGGCGAACCCGGGGTCCCGAGCCAACAGTCTCCCTCGTGTGGGCTCCTCTTCGTGATTGAGGGAGACGGTCAACAGGCCCACCCACGTGTAGGCCGTGCGTGGAGACCCGTGTCGGTGGAAAGGTTAGTCCTGGTGGTTGAGGGATGCGTATCTGAGCTCGTAACAGTATTTTTCTGAATTCGGGGAGGGTACGCATTACTAATACACTACTTTGGCTTCTGCTTCGCCTAAACGGGAGGTTAGGGACTAACCCACCCCTAATCAATCGGCCAGGAGTAGGTATTGTACCGAACTCCAGGGTGAGTGGGACGGCGAGCTCGCTATATCTCCTGTGTAGCCCTGTCATCCCAGTGGGATGACCCCTTGTTGGGCTCCGTGGTGGGTGGGGAGCACTGGGGGATGAATCTTACGCCAACTTTCATGGTAAACCTTAAAAACAATAATAACAATACTAATAATAAATCATTTAACCAAGCTGGAAAGGAAGTAGTCGAGTCTTTTGGTCCTCGCTACTTAGTTGTAACAAGAAAGGAGGAAGGTAAGAACTTTTTGACAGTGAACCCTTTTATAATCCAGAAGGGATTAGATAAGATTGCCGGTCCAGTCAAGTCCTGTACGCGCTCCAGAAACGGCACGCTCCTTGTGGAAGCACACACGACTTCCCAGGCGGCAACATTAATAAAAGCCACGTTATTGGGCAGCTATCCCGTCACAATTGCGGTGCACAAGACCCTAAACTCCTCCCGCGGGGTCGTCACCACTCGTGCGTTGGACGGGATGTCAAATGAAGAAATAAAGGAGAACCTACAAGACCAGGGTGTCACTGCAGTATACCGGGTGCAACGTAGAGAGCAAGGGGAATTGGTGCCTACCCGTACTTTGTTCCTGACCTTTGATCGGGTAGATCTCCCGCAAAGGCTTAGGGCAGGGTATGAGTCCATAGAGGTTAGGCCATATATACCAAACCCACTCAGGTGCTTTAAATGTCAGCGCTTCGGTCATACGAGTGATTTTTGTAGCGGTGTGCCAACATGCGTGCAGTGTGGTCTGTCTAAGCACGAGGATGCCTTCAGATCCCCGGCAAAATGTGTCAACTGTGCTGGTGAACATCCATCCAGCCACAGAGAGTGCCCACGATTCCTAGAGGAAAAGGCGATACAGGAGATCCGAGTAAGGGAGAAGTGATCTTTCTCGGATGCCCGTAAAGTCCTACGTACTCGTCTACCCTCGGTGCCAAAGTCCGGTACCTACAGCTCCGTAGCTGCTAAGGTGGCACCGAGGAAAGAAATCGCAACTCAGACCAGCGATTGTGAGGCTAGTATAACCGACAAGGTCCTTACTGCCACACCAGCTCGAAAGCCTACCAAGCAATCCGGGCCGGCTCCTCGCTCACCTAAATCGCCGAGGGAGAAGTCCGCACCGACATCACCAAAGCCGTCAACCTCATCGAAAGTCCAGCCCAATATAGTGTACGATGCACCGCCCAAAAAGTTTAAGACCGCTTACACAAAATCAGACTTTCTTAAAGTTACTAACAAAGAGACCGGCAAGAAAAAAAGTTCTAGGGCATCTAGAAGTTCATCTTCTGAGGGGTCCTCTGGTGAAGACACGGATCGACAACTGTCATCATCGTCGATCTCTGTGTCCAACCGGTTTGAGGTCCTCGAACCTAAGTTTTCTATAGGAAAAGGGGCCTCATCCGTGGAAGCAATGGACCAGGAAGACACGGACCCCCCCAGGGGCCTACTACGGTAGGTACGGGTATTGGCGATCCCGGGGTCCCGAGCCAACAGTCTCCCTCGTGTGGGCTCCTCTTCGTGGCTGAGGGAGACGGTCAACAGGCCCACCCACGTGTAGGCCGTGCGTGGAGACCCGTGTCGGTGGAAAGGTTCGTCCTGGTGGTTGAGGGATGCGTATCTGAGCTCGTAACAGTATTTTTCTGAATTCGGGGAGGGTACGCATTACTAATACACTACTTTGGCTTCTGCTTCGCCTAAACGGGAGGTTAGGGACTAACCCACCCCTAATCAATCGGCCAGGACTAGGTATTGTACCGACCTCCAGGGTGAGTGGGACGGCGAGCTCGCTATATCCCCTGTGTAGCCCTGTCATCCCAGTGGGATGACCCCTTGTTGGGCTCCGTGGTGGGTGGGGAGCACTGGGGGATGAAACCTAGCCCATTTTTTATGGCCAAAACTAACAACAATAATAAATTATTTAAGAAAGATGGAAAAGAAGTAGTGGAGTCTAGTGGTCCTCGCTACTTAGTTGTAACAAGAAAGGAGGAAGGCAAGAACTTTTTGACAGTGAACCCGTTTATCATCCAGAAGGGCTTAGATAAAATTGCCGGTCCAGTCAAGTCCTGTACTCGCTCCAGAAACGGCACGCTCCTTGTGGAAGCGCACTCGTTTTCCCAGGCAGCAACGTTATTAAAAGCCACGTTATTGGGCAGCTATCCCGTCACAATTGCGGTGCACAAGACCCTGAACTCTTCCCGCGGGGTCGTCACCACTCGTGCGTTGGACGGGATGTCAAATGAGGAAATCAAGGAGAACCTACAAGACCAGGGTGTCACCGCTGTATACCGAGTACAACGCAGAGAACGAGGGGAGTTGGTGCCTACCCGTACCCTGTTCCTGACCTTTGATCGGGTAGACCTCCCGCAAAGGCTTAGGGCAGGGTATGAGACCATGGAGGTTAGGCCATATATACCCAACCCCCTCAGATGTTTCAAATGTCAACACTTCGGTCATACAAGTGAATTTTGTAAGGGTGTGCCAACATGTGTTGAGTGTGGTCAGCCTAAACACGAGGATGCCTGCACATCCCCGGTAAAATGTGTCAACTGTGCTGGTGAACATCCATCCAGCCACAGAGAGTGCCCACGTTTCCTAGAGGAAAAGGAGATACAGGCGATCCGAGTAACGGAGAAGTTATCCTTCTCGGATGCCCGTAAACTCCTACGTACTCGTCAACCCTCGGTCCCAAGATCTGCTACTTACAGCTCCATAGCTGCTAAGGTGGCACCGAGGAAAGAAATCGCTATTCAGACCAGCGATTGTGAGGTTACTATAACCGATAAAGTCCTTACCGCCACACCTGCACAAAAGACCACCAAGACATCCAAGCCGGCTCCTCTCTCACCTCAATCGCCGAGGGAGAAGTCCGCACCGCCCCCACCTAAGCCGTCAACCTCATCGACCGTCAAGCCTGTTATAGTGTACGATGCACCGCCCAAAAAGTTTAAGACCACTTACACAAAATCAGACTTCCTCAAGGTCACTAACAAAGGCACCGGCAAGAAAAAAAGCTCTAGGGCATCTAGAAGTTCATCTTCTGATGGGTCTTCTGGTGAAGAAACGGATCGACAACTATCATCATCGTCGATCTCTGTGTCCAACCGGTTTGAGGTTCTCGAACCTAAGTTTTCTATAGGGAAAGGGGCCTCATCCGTGGAAGAAATGGACCAGGAAGACACGGACCACACTGCTAGAATGGCAATGAAAAAGCGCCAGGACAAACCCGACGAAAAGGAAACAGGTGTTAGCCCTACACCGAAGAAAAAGGGTAAGCTGATTCGGCCACCGTTAAAGTCGTCTTAATGTAGACCGATTTTTAAACCTATCTCCATAGTTCCAATGGCTATCCTTCAATGGAACATGCGGGGTTTAAGAACACATCGACCAGAGCTGGAACTTTTGCTCAGTAAGCATAACCCCTTGGTGGTATGCTTACAAGAGACTAAGCTACGACCGCAAGACAAGTTTAAAATCCGACGCTACACACCACTGCGGTGTGATATTGACACAGAAGACGGCATTCCTGCTCACGGGGGCACTATGATGCTCCTCAGGGATGACATATTTGTAGACCCGGTACAGCTGCAATCTGATATACAATCTGTAGCTGTAAGGATTAAGCTGCGAACCATGGAATTTTGCATTTGCAATGTATATCTCCCGCCATCAGATGACCTCTCGTTAATTGACCTTGAAGATCTGGTTTCCCAACTTTCAACACCATTTGTAATAGTTGGAGACTTTAATGCCCATCACCCACTATGGGGTTCAACTCGGGCATGTTCGAGAGGCCACCTCATTGCAAAATTCTTGGAGAGCAATAACTTGGTTCTCCTGAATTCCGGAGAGCCAACGTTCCTCTCAGACGCTTATGACACCTATTCGCACATCGATTTGGCAGTATGTTCATCCCAGTTAGCAGTTTCATTGCAGTGGAATGTCATCTCTGATTTACATTCCAGCGACCACTTCCCATGTCTTCTTAGTCTCTTAGCACACGATGTGTCTACCTCACGTAACCCTAGATGGCGCTTTGATCGTGCCAACTGGAACCTTTACACCCAGTTGGCTGTCTTTGATTACAATGAGCACGATTCTGTGAATGATCTAGTCGATCATCTCACAGAGACAATTCTTTCCGCTGCAGAAGAGTCGATTCCACGTTCGGCCACCCAACCTGGTCGACTTCCTGTCCCGTGGTGGAACAACGACTGCCGGAATGCTATTCGTGCTCGTAGACGTGCTCTACGGGTATTTCAACGACACCCTACCCAAAGTAATCTAATTGAGTACAAGAAAGCGCGTGCGCAGTCAAGGCAAATAATTAAGGATAGCAAAAAGATCTCATGGAACAACTTTGTTTCATCTTTTAACAGATGGACACCATCATCTGTTGTATGGGATAGGTTAAGGCGCGTGGCCGGAAAATCAACCCACTTGCCAATCGCTGGTCTGAAAACACCTGCAGGAGTTGTCGATCCGTTTGTCGTGGCTAACACCTTCGGCTGTGCTTTCGCTCAGGTGTCTAGCTCAAGTAATTATGCTCCTGAGTTTATCTCAATTAAGACTCAGGTAGAATCTCAAGGTTTCGTGTTTAGTTCCAGAAACTTTGAAGATTATAACCGCCTCTTCACCTTGGCGGAGTTAGAACACGCTCTTTCATCATCGCGACTGACAGCACCAGGACCGGACGGAATCCACGTTCAAATGTTACAACATCTCTCACTTGAAGGTAAGGTATACCTGCTCGAGGTCTATAACCGTGTTTGGGTTGATGCCACGTTTCCGGACAAGTGGCGAGAAGCCACCATTATACCTATCTTGAAAGCTGGCAAGGACCGCCACCTCCCTTCTAGCTACCGTCCTATTTCCCTCACCAGTTGCGTCTGCAAGGTGATGGAACGCATGATAAATGGGCGGTTGTTATGGTGGCTGGAAACGCACAACCTACTGAATAATATCCAGTGCGGTTTTCCACGACGCCGTTCAACAGTGGATCATCTTGTGTCCATGTCGACACAGATTATGAACGGCTTTCTTAAAAACTGTCAAACAGTCGGAATATTTTTTGACCTCGAAAAGGCTTATGATACGTGTTGGCGTGCAGGGTTGCTACGTACTCTGCACGCCTGGAATATACGTGGACGCCTACCACTCTTCCTTCAGGAATTCTTGAAGGACCGCGTTTTCCGAGTAAGTGTTGGCTCGGTTCTTTCGAACCTTTTCGTTCAAGAGAACGGTGTACCACAGGGATCGGTGCTAAGTGTTACGTTGTTTGCTATTGCGATTAATTCTATCTCGAAATGTGTACCTCCGGGTGTCTCGTCATGCCTATTTGTAGACGACTTTGCCGTCTACTGCACATCTCAGCGCACATCGTTTATAGAGCGCCGTCTCCAGACCACCTTGGACAACCTTAAGGTTTGGAGTTTAAAGAACGGCTTCCGATTCTCTGCTGAGAAAACCATCTGTGTTAACTTCTGGCGTCAGCGGAGTCGACTACCTCCAAGGCTCCGGCTAGGCGCTGATCTACTACCATTTGCAGATGAGACGAGGTTCCTTGGATTGATATTTGATAGAAAACTTAGTTGGTCGTCGCATATAGCACAACTGAAAGCACGATGTGACCGATCTTTAAATATCTTGCGGGTACTAAGTGGAAAATCGTGGGGAGCGGATCGTACAGTGTTATTGCGACTGTATCGTACAGTCATCCGTTCCAAATTAGATTATGGTAGTATCGTTTATGGCTCAGCACGACCATCTGTGCTGAAGAGATTAGACACAGTCCATAATTGTGGCATACGTATAGCAGTTGGGGCATTTCCAACGAGCCGAGTTATAAGCCTGTATGCTGAGTCTGCAGAACCTCCTCTGCAGTACAGGCGCAACATGCTATTAGCAAATTATGGCTGTGGACTTAATTGCATGCCCACACATCCAACGTTTACGCCGTTCTTTAACACCTTCATGGACGTGCGTTATAGGAACACTACTATAAAACCAAAGCCACCTGGTTTTCGATTCCGGGAGCTCCTTAGACGTCTTAATAGCGAAATGCCTAAGATGTATCCTAGGGGTGAGAGGACATACCCTCCTTGGTTGTGCAGAGCACCCCTCGTTGATCTGGGCATGACCAAACACGATAAATCTACCATGTCTATGTCTAGTATCCGCACATGCTTTTTAGAATTTTTATCGCGATATCAGGACCATATTAAAATTTACACCGACGGGTCCAAGAATTCAGATGGTGTTGGTTGTGCTTACGGGTGTGGAACCGAACCCTATACATTCGGATTCCACACTAGCACTTCCATTTTTACCGCAGAGCTCTATGCAATATACCGGGCCATTTTACACGTACAACGACGAAAGTTGGGGAACTGCTTAATCCTGAGTGATTCCCTCAGTGCACTTCAAAGCCTACGGCAGCTGTACAACTACCACCCCATTGTGCAGCGGATACAGGATGCCCTCCACGTTTTACACGCTTCTGGCGTGAGCGTGGTGTGTGCATGGATTCCTGGTCACGTAGGCTTGCGGGGGAATGAAATGGCGGATGCGGCAGCCAAGACGGCTACCATGAAGCCCAGGGTTCGACTACCATGTGTGACATCGGAAGATTTTAGGGCGGTATTACGGAGAGCTGTGCTAACCTGCTGGCAGGAAGAGTGGTCCGCTCTCCGCAATAATAAACTTAGATCTATTAAGGAACTTCCGATTCCCTGGGTTACCTCCTGTCGGTCATCTCGTCGCGAGGAGGTGATTTTGGCTCGGTTGCGCATTGGGCATTGTTATTTTAGCCACAGCTTTTTATTGAATAGAACCCTGGTTCCCGTTTGTCCACTGTGCAATGGTGACCTGACTGTCCGTCACTTGTTTTTAGATTGTTATAGCTTGGCACGTCTCCGCAGGTCTCTCCAGCTGCCGGCCAGCTTGGCGGATATCCTCGCGGATGACGAAATGGCAGTGGGCAAAGTTTTAGCATTTGTTTCAGCTGTGGATTTTAAAATTTAACCTCAAGTATCTTTTTTGTTGTTTTATTTTAGTATATATATGTGTGTAGTTTTAACAGGTTTATAGATAATAATACATATTTTTAGAAATCTTTATATCTGGCTTTTGCCATGACTTGTTTTTTAAAGGGCGCTGATGACCGCCGTAGTTGAGCGCCCCTATACACATCATCATCATCATCGACACGGACCACACTGCAAGAACGGCAATGAAAAAGCGCCAGGACAAACCCGATGAAAAGGAAACAGGTGTTAGCCCTACACCGAAGAAAAAGTGTAGCTGATTCGGCCACCGTTAAAGTCCTCTTAATGTAGAAGACCTATTACAACCTATCTCCATAGTTCCAATGGCTATCCTCCAATGGAACTTGCGGGGTTTAAGAGCACATCGTCCAGAATTGGAGCTTTTGCTCAGTAAGCATAACCCCTTAGTGGTATGCTTACAAGAGACTAAGCTAAGACCGCAAGACAAGTTTAAAATTCGACGCTACACACCACTGCGGTGTGATATTGACACAGAAGAGGGCATTCCTGCTCACGGGGGCACTATGATGCTCCTCAGGGATGACATATTTGTAGACCCGGTACAGCTGCAATCTGATATACAATCTGTAGCTGTAAGGATTAAGCTGCCAACCATCGAATTTTGCATTTGCAATGTATATCTCCCGCCATCAGATGACCTCTCGTTAATTGACCTTGAAGATCTGGTTTGCCAACTTTCAACACCATTTCTAATAGTTGGAGACCTTAATGCCCATCACCCGCTATGGGGTTCAACTCGGGCATGTTCGAGAGGCCACCTCATTGCAAAATTCTTGGAGAGCAATAACTTGGTTCTCCTGAATTCCGGAGAGCCAACGTTCCTCTCAGACGCTTATAACACCTATTCGCACATCGATTTGGCATTATGTTCATCCCAGTTAGCAGTTTCATTGCAGTGGAATGTCATCTCTGATTTACATTCCAGCGACCACTTCCCATGTCTTCTTAGTCTCTTAGCACACGATGTGTCTACCTCACGTAACCCTAGATGGCGCTTTGATCGTGCCAACTGGAACCTTTACACCCAGTTGGCTGTCTTTGATTACAATGAGCACGGTTCTGTGAATGATCTAGTCGATCATCTCAGAGACAATTCTTTCCGCTGCAGAAGAGTCTATTCCACGTTCGGCCACCCGACCTGGTCGACTTCCTGTCCCGTGGTCGAACAACGACTGCCGGAATGCTATTCGTGCTCGTAGACGTGCTCTACGGGTATTTCAACGACACCCTACCCAAAGTAATCTAATTGACTACAAGAAAGCGCGTGCAGTCTAGGCAAATAATTAAGGATAGCAAAAAGATCTCATGGAACAACTTTGTCTCATCTTTTAACAGATGGACACCATCATCTGTTGTATGGGATAGGTTAAGGCGCGTGGTCGGAAAATCAACCCACTTGCCAATCGCTGGTCTGAAAACACCTGCAGGAGTTGTTGTTGATCCGTTTGTCGTGGCTAACACCTTCGGCTGTGCTTTCGCTCAGGTGTCTAGCTCAAGTAATTATGCTCCTGAGTTTATCTCAATTAAGACTCAGGTGGAATCTCAAGGTTTCGTGTTTAGTTCCAGAAACCTTGAAGATTATAACCGCCTCTTCACCTTGGCGGAGTTAGAACACGCTCTTTCATCATCGCGACTGACAGCGCCAGGACCGGACGGAATCCACGTTCAAATGTTACATCTCTCACCTGAAGGTAAGGCATACCTGCTCGAGGTCTATAACCGTGTTTGGGTTGATGCCACGTTTCCGGACAAGTGGCGAGAAGCCACCATTATACCTATCTTGAAAGCTGGCAAGGACCGTCACCTCCCTTCTAGCTACCGTCCTATTTCCCTCACCAGTTGCGTCTGCAAGGTGATGGAACGCATGATAAATGGACGGTTGGTATGGTGGTTGGAAACGCACAACCTACTGAATAACATCCAGTGCGGTTTTCGACGACGCCGTTCAACAGTGGATCATCTTGTGTCCATGTCGACACAGATTATGAACGGCTTTCTTAAAAATTGTCAAACAGTCGGAATATTTTTTGACCTCGAAAAGGCTTATGATACGTGTTGGCGTGCAGGGTTGCTACGTACTCTGCACACCTGGAATATACGTGGACGCCTACCACTCTTCCTTCAGGAATTCTTGAAAGACCGCGTATTCCGAGTAAGGGTTGGCTCGGTTCTTTCGAACCTTTTCGTTCAAGAGAACGGTGTACCACAGGGATCGGTGCTAAGTGTTACATTGTTTGCTATTACGATTAATTCTATCTCGAAATGTGTACCTCCGGGGGTCTCGTCATGCCTATTCGTAGATGACTTTGCCGTCTACTGTACATCTCAGCGCACTTCGTTTATAGAGCGCCGTCTTCAAACCACCTTGGACAACCTTAAGGTTTGGAGTTTACAGAACGGCTTCCGATTTTCTGCTGAGAAAACCATCTGTGTGAACTTCTGGCGTCAGCAGAATCGACTACCTCCAAGGCTCCGGCTAGGCGCTGATCTACTACCGTTTGCAGATGAGACGAGGTTCCTTGGATTGATATTTGATAGAAAACTTAGTTGGTCGTCGCATATAGCACAACTGAAAGCACGATGTGACCGATCTTTAAATATCTTGCGGGTACTAAGTGGGAAATCGTGGGGAGCGGATCGTACAGTGTTATTGCGACTGTACCGGACACTCATCCGTTCCAAATTAGATTATGGTAGTATCGTTTATGGCTCAGCACGACCATATGTGCTGAAGAGGTTAGACACAGTCCATAATTGTGGCATACGAATAGCAGTTGGGGCATTTCCAACGAGCCGAGTTATAAGCCTGTATGCTGAGTCTGTAGAACCTCCTCTGCAGTACAGGCGCAACATGCTATTAGCAAATTATGGCTGTGGACTTAATTGCATGCCCACACATCACACGTTTACGCCGTTCATCAACACCTTCATGGACGTGCCTTATAGGAACACTTCTATAAAACCAAAGCCACCTGGTTTTCGTTTCCGGGAGCTCCTTAGTCGTCTTAATAGCGAACTGCCTAAGATGTATCCTAGGGGGGAGAGGACATACCCTCCTTGGTTGTGCAGAGCGCCCCACGTTGATCTGGGCATGACCACACACGATAAATCTACCATGTCTATGTCTAGTATCCGCACTTGCTTTTTAGAGTTTTTATCGCGATATCAGGACCATATTAAAATTTACACCGACGGGTCCAAGAATTCAGATGGTGTTGGTTGTGCTTACGTGTGTGGAACCGAACCCTATACATTCGGATTCCACACTAGCACTTCCATTTTTACCGCAGAGCTCTATGCAATATACCGGGCCATTTTACACGTACGTCGACGAAAGTTGGGGAACTGCTTAATCCTGAGCGATTCCCTCAGTGCACTTCAAAGCCTACGGCAGCTGTACAACTACCACCCTATTGTGCAGCGGATACAGGATGCCCTCCACGTTTTACACGCTTCTGGCGTGAGCGTGGTGTGTGCATGGATTCCTGGTCACGTAGGCTTGCGGGGGAATGAAATGGCGGATTCGGCAGCCAAGACGGCTACCATGAAGCCCAGGGTTCGACTACCATGTGTGACATCGGAAGATTTTAGGGCGGTATTACGGAGAGCTGTGCTAACCTGCTGGCAGGAAGAGTGGTCCGCTCTCCGCAATAATAAACTTAGATCTATTAAGGAACTTCCGATTCCCTGGGTTACCTCCTGTCGGTCATCTCGTCGCGAGGAGGTGACTTTGGCTCGGTTGCGCATTGGGCATTGTTATTTTAGCCACAGCTTTTTATTGAATAGAACCCCAGTTCCCGTTTGCCCACTGTGCAGTGGTGACCTGACTGTCCGTCACTTGCTTTTAGATTGTTATAGCTTGGCACGTCTCCGCAGGTCTCTCCAGCTGCCGGCCAGCTTGGCGGATATCCTCGCGGATGACGAAACGGCAGTGGGCAAAGTTTTAGCATTTGTTTCAGCTGTGGATTTTAGAATTTAACCTCAAGTATCCTTTTTTTTAAGTATATATATATGTGTGTGCAGTTTTAACAGGTTTATAGATAATAATATATATTTTTAGAAATCTTTATATCTGGCTTTTGCCATGACTTGTTTTTTACAGGGCGCTGATGACCGCCGTAGTTGAGCGCCCCTATACACACCATCATCATCATTTCATCCCAGTTAGCAGTTTCATTGCAGTGGAATGTCATCTCTGATTTACATTCCAGCGACCACTTCCCATGTCTTCTTAGTCTCTTAGCACACTATGTGTCTACCTCACGTATCCCTAGATGGCTCTTTGATCGTGCCAACTGGAACCTTTACACCCAGTTGGCTGTCTTTGATTACAACGAGCACGATTCTGTGAATGATCTAGTCGATCATCTCACAGAGAAAATTCTTTCCGCTGCAGAACAGTCTGTTCCACGTTCGGCTACCCGACCCAGTCGACTTCCTGTTCCATGGTGGAACAACGACTGCCGGAATGCTATTCGTGCTCGTAGACGTGCTCTACGGGTATTTCAACGACACCCTACCCTATGTAATCTAATTGAGTACAAGAAAGCGCGTGCACAGTCTAGGCAAATAATTAAGGATAGCAAAAAGATCTCATGGAACAACTTTGTCTCATCTTAAAACAGATGGACACCTTCCTCTGTTGTATGGGATAGGTTAAGGCGCTTGGCCGGAAAATCAACCCACTTGCCAATCGCTGGTCTGAAAACACCTGCAGGAATTGTTGTTGATCCGTTCGTTGTGGCTAACACCTTCGGCTGTGCTTTCGCTCAGGTGTCTAGCTCAAGTAATTATGCTCCTGAGTTTATCTCAATTAAGACTCAGGTAGAATCTCAAGGTTTCATGTTTGGTTCCAGAAACCTTGAAGATTATAACCGCCTCTTCACCTTGGCGGAGTTAGAACACGCTCTATCATCATCGCGACTGACAGCGCCAGGACCGGACGGAATCCACGTTCAAATGTTGCAACATCTCTCACCTGAAGGTAAGGCATTCCTGCTCGAGGTCTATAACCGTGTTTGGGTTGATGCCACGTTTCCGGACAAGTGGCGAGAAGCGACTATCATACCTATCTTGAAAGCTGGCAAGGACCGTCACCTCCCTTCTAGCTACCGTCCTATTTCCCTCACCAGTTGCGTTTGCAAGGTGATGGAACGCATGATAAATGGGCGGTTGGTATGGTGGCTGGAAACGCACAACCTACTGAATAACATCCAGTGCGGTTTTCGACGACGCCGTTCAACAGTGGATCATCTTGTGTCCATGTCGACACAGATTATGAACGGTTTTCTTAAGAACTGTCAAACAGTCGGAATATTTTTTGACCTCGAAAAGGCTTATGATACGTGTTGGCGTGCAGGGTTGCTACGTACTCTGCACACCTGGAATATACGTGGACGCCTACCACTCTTCCTTAAGGAATTCTTGAAAGACCGCGTATTCCGAGTAAGGGTTGGCTCGGTTTTTTCGAACCTTTACGTTCAGGAGAACGGTGTACCACAGGGATCGGTGCTAAGTGTTACGTTGTTTGCTATTGCGATTAATTCTATCTCGAAATGTGTACCTCCGGGGGTCTCGTCATGCCTATTTGTAGACGACTTTGCCGTCTACTGTACATCTCAGCGCACTTCGTTTATAGAGCGCCGTCTCCAGACCACCTTGGACAACCTTAAGGTTTGGAGTTTAAAGAATGGCTTCCGGTTCTCTGCTGAGAAAACCATCTGTGTTAACTTCTGGCGTCAGCGGAGTCGACTACCTCCAAGGCTCCGGCTAGGCGCTGATCTACTACCTTTTGCAGATGAGACGAGGTTCCTTGGATTGATATTCGATAGAAAACTTAGTTGGTCGTCGCATATAGCACAACTGAAAGCACGATGTGACCGATCTTTGAATATCTTGCGGGTACTAAGTGGAAAATCGTGGGGAGCGGATCGTATAGTGTTATTGCGACTGTATCGCACACTCATCCGTTCCAAATTAGATTATGGTAGTATCGTTTATGGCTCAGCACGACCATATGTGCTGAAGAGGTTAGACACAGTCCATAATTGTGGCATACGTATAGCAGTTGGGGCATTTCCAACGAGCCGAGTTATAAGCCTGTATGCTGAGTCCGCAGAACCTCCTCTGCAGTACAGGCGCAACATGCTATTAGCAAATTATGGCTGTGGACTTAATTGCATGCCCACACATCCAATGTTTACGCCGTTCTTTAACACCTTCATGGACGTGCGTTTTAGGAACACTTCTATAAAACCAAAGCCACCTGGTTTTCGTTTCCGGGAGCTCCTTAGACGTCTTAATACTGAAATGCCCAAGATGTATCCTAGGGGGGAGAGGACATACCCTCCTTGGTTGTGCAGAGCGTCCCACGTTGATCTGGGCATGACCACACACGATAAATCTACCATGTCCATGTCTAGTATCCGCACATGCTTTTTAGAATTTTTATCGCGATATCAGGACTATACTAAAATCTACACCGACGGGTCCAAGAATTCAGATGGTGTTGGTTATGCTTACGTGTGTGGAACCGAACCCTATACATTCGGATTCCACACTAGCACTTCCATTTTTACCGCAGAACTCTATGCAATATACCGGGCCATTTTACACGTACGTCGACGAAAGTTGGGGAACTGCTTAATCCTGAGTGATTCCCTCAGTGCACTTCTAAGCCTACGGCAGCTGTACAACTACCACCCTATTGTGCAGCGGATACAGGATGCCCTCCACGTTTTACACGCTTCTGGCGTGAGCGTGGTGTGTGCATGGATTCCTGGTCACGCAGGCTTGCGGGGGAATGAAATGGCGGATTCGGCAGCCAAGACAGCTACCATGAAGCCCAGGGTTCGACTACCATGTGTGACATCGGAAGATTTTAGGGCGGTATTACGGAGAGCTGTGCTAACCTGCTGGCAGGAAGAGTGGTCCGCTCTCCGCAATTATAAACGGAGATCTATTAAGGAACTTCCGATTCCCTGGGTTACCTCCTGTCGGTCATCTCGTCGCGAGGAGGTGACTTTGTCTCGGTTGCGCATTGGGCATTGTTATTTTAGCCACAGCTTTTTATTGAATAGAACCCCAGTTGCCGTTTGCCCACTGTGCAGTGGTGACCTGACTGTCCGTCACCTGCTTTTAGATTGTTATAGCTTGGCACGTCTCCGCAGGTCTCTCCAGCTGCCGGCCAGCTTGGCGGATATCCTCGCGGATGACGAAACGGCAGTGGACAAAGTTTTAGCATTTGTTTCAGCTGTGGATTTTAGAATTGAACCTCAAGTATCTTTTTTTGTTGTTTTTTTAGTATATATATATGTGTGTGCAGTTTTAACAGGTTTATAGATAATAATATATATTCTTAGAAATCTTTATATCTGGCTTTTGCCATGACTTGTTTTTTAAAGGGCGCTGATGACCGCCGTAGTTGAGCGCCCCTATACACATCATCATCATCATCATCATGCACCTACGCATGCCGTCTATCCGCTCTACCCACGTACCCAACGTACAAGCTTTCCTTTGACTCGTCTCTTGATCGCCAGTACGCTGTCAGCCCCCTTGCATTACTTCCACCCGGTGTTCGCTTTCGCCTGCTTCTTCGGGCCCTGGACGTCACACTACTGCCAGTATTTCCTCGGAGGGAATCTATTTTTCCTCCTTGGTCGCGGTTTGTCACCATATACCACCTTGGGTTGACGTCCATGGCCAGGTCTGCGTTTCCGACCACTGGCATACAATCCGCAGTTTTAGTACTTCAGCAGCATTTTAAGAACTACAGTTTTATTTTTACGGACGGCTCTGGAACCGACCGTGGTGTTGGCTGTGCCTTCGTAGCTGCTGCGGAGAGTTTAAGTTTCGTCTTTCCGGACAGTGCTCGATTTTTACCGCCGAACATTTTAGTATCTATCAAGCCCAACTTTTTGTCAGCCAGCAGCACTCTACCCACTGTGCCATATGTAGCGATTCTCTGAGTGCTCTACAGAGCATTCGTTCGCTGTACCCGAGCCATCCCCTAGTACAGCGAATACAGGATCGGCTGCATTCGCTCGCTAATTCAGGGTTCCACGTGTCGTTCGTTTGGGTTCCCGGACACGTGGGCATTCCGGGCAACGAGGCTGCTGATGCCGCCGCGAAGTCTGCGATGTTATCCCCCACTGTTTTTAGCAATTCTGTTCCTTTCGAGGATCTTAGTGCTTCCCTTCGCCGAGCCATCAACACTCGCTGGCATGATGACTGGTCCGCGCTCGTTGGGAACAAACTGCGGGAGCTTAAACCTCTTCCGATTCCCTGGGCCACATCTTCACGTTCTTCTCGCAGGGAAGAGGTTATTTTAGCTAGACTTCGCATCGGGCACTGCCGTTTTAGCCATCAACACTTGTTACGCCAGGACTCAGCACCTCATTATTCTGACTGCGGTGAGCCTTTGACGGTGCAGCACTTTTTAGTGGAGTGCCGATTTTACTCAACGTTGCGCTCCTCCTTGTGTTTGGCATCCAAACTCAGCGCAATGCTGAGGGATGGTAATGCTGCTGTGGAGGGCCTCTTCGAGTTTTTACAGCGCAGCGGAATGATTTGTTCCATATGATTTCAACATGCCTCTCCGTGCCTCATTTTAGGTTCATCTCGGTAATCCTATTTGATCTATTTTAACAGTTTGAGCATCTTTTATGGTGTTTTTGGACTTAGTGGATTTTATTTTCTTTAGCTTTTACATTTCAGGTGGGCTTATCCTAGTCTGAGCTCGGGCGCTAATGACCTCAGCTGTTGTGCGCCCTTAAGCCCCACTATTACTACTACTACTCACTCACTTCTTGCAATGTCACTCGACACTTCATGTTCTCTCTCACGAACACTTCCACTTTCACTTGCTTCACTTATATCACTGCGACCCCCTCGAACCGGAGATCTCGATAGAGAAGCTCTCGGCCTAAAGGGATCTTTGGTCCCTTCTCCTCTGTCCTTATTCATGGCTCCTCTCAGCCGACGGCAATCTATTGACTCACCGTCGCCCAGGGCGGACGAACGCGGACGTGGGAGCCTCCACCAAGTGCACTTATGAACTCAGATGAAAACAAATGAAACTCGACAGCGACAGCGCTACGCCGAGGTTCAAAAGCATCCTTAGGCCGGGACTAAACTAAATATTGCACTTGGGGTCCCGCCCCATGTGGTGAGGTGGGACAGTTGTTGAGTCCAGAGGTTCTACTCCCATTAGCCTTGAACCCGTAGGAACAAGACCCGGGCCTCTTTTAACCAGGGAGTTATCCGAGCTGTCCCAAAGGGCGCTCGGCGTCCTCCGTGGGGCTTTCCGTAGGGCAAGACCTAGTTTCCTAACAAGCCCCCCATCTGGTCCTAGGGACACAAGACGGGATGGAAGTGGATACGCCACTTACGCGCGTCAACACTCAAGGTGAAGACTACCGATATGACCTCGGTGGGGCCGCCTGGTGATCTAGCACACCTACTAGCTGAGCAGGCTAGTACCCGGAAACTTAATGGCTTCCCTGAACCCCGTCCGAAGACGTACCCGATCTCCCACGGGTATTGGGAACACACTGGCCCCTCGAAGCCATCCCAATCCGAACAACTCCCGAAGGAGGGGCTCGGCTGTTCGGCCCGAGGTTCCTCTAGTAACGTCAGAGGTACCACGAGTGCTAAGGGTCCGCAGCGCCCGCACTTTGGCAGCTGAAAGAGACGGATCCCTTCCCCTACGGGGGGTGGTGGGACAAAAACAATAAAAAAAATAAATAAAAAATAAAAAAATATCTGCAATCTGGTCCTGATGCCTTATTTTTTAATTCAGGACGGAATTTGCAGTCTTTTTCATTTGTTTACATGTTCTGGTTTTACAATTTTTCTTTTGGTTTGAGCAGATATATTCCTAAGACTAAGTTTACAATTATTTCTTACAACTAGGTTTGTACAATCAGTGTGTTTTACATTTTTTTACTTAAAGCTAGGTTTCCTTATTCTAGTTTACATGATAGGTTTGTTCTTATTCTAGTGATATATTTTACATTATTTGTCTTGTAGGGCGTCCTCATCCTCGTGGTCTTAGTTGTGGTTCACTGCCGTAGACTGACGATTTAGTGTTTTCTTCGGTTCGGTTTGTTTGTTTACTTCGATGTCTGGTTTAATAGGTCTTGTTCTTCGTGACTGGTCGTTCGTCCTTGTCCTTGGGCTCTGGCGTTGATTAGTTGTCGGTGTTTGAGTTAGTTTTCTCGTTGGTGTTTTGTTTTCGAGGGCCAGCCGTGATATTTTGGTCGTTAGTGCCTGCACAGTGTTGGATAGGATAGTCTTTTGTGATTTCTTCAATTGGCATGTCCTTTAGTATTTGTCTCAGTTGTTCGGTATGTTTGGCATATTTAAGGCAACTAAACGTGACGTGTTCTAGTGTGTCGGTTACTTTGCAAGTTCCACAGATGTCCGTGTCGGTCTTGTTAATCTTTTTCAGATAAGTTCCATAAGGGCCGTGTCCAGAAAGGTAATGTATGTATCCTTCTATTGGTTTCAATGTATTTAGTTTTAGTCTGGTGGATGTTTGGTAATATGTTGTACGCTCGCCTGCCTTCCTCCGCATTGTCCCAGTCGTGCTGCCATTCGTCTAAAAGGGCCTTTCTTATTTCGCCTTTTGTTGTGCCGCGTTTTCCGATTATTTGTTCGACGGTTGTTAATTCCTTTTGTTTGAGCCAATGAAGGGCACCTCTACGTCTCACCTCCAGGTTGATTGGCCACGTAGCTGTGATCACTAGTAAGGCTAGTGTAGGTGTCGTCCGGGCTGCTCCTCATTCGGAGGAGGACTTTGCGTTGTGTGCGTCTAAGCGTCCTTTTCATGTTTGTTTCTCTTGCTTTGTGAGCCCATATTCCTGCCCCGTAGACCATTATACCTGTTAGTATGCTGTTGTGATAGGTGTGTCTGTGTTGTAGTTTTAGATGAAAATGGGACTGTCCTATTCTTGCGAGTTTCATCATTATATTTTCTGCTTTGTTGCGGATGTAGGAGGCATGTTTTTTGTAGTTTCCATTTTCGTCTAGATATAGGCCTAGATATTTGGTTTCCCTGTTTCTTTTTGTGGATGTTCCATCGTGGCGTATTATGGGATCACGTTTGAGTTTTCCTTTCGTCAACATGTAGGTGGTCTTATGTGCTGCGACGTTTAGTTTCACGCTGAGACACCAGGTTTGTATTTCGGTTAGCGTTTGGGATGCTTTTGGTTCCAATTCAGCTCGGTTGTTTCCGCTGATAAGTACCACTATGTCGTCAGCGTAGGCGGTGACATTAAGGACTTTTTCATTGGCTTGCAGTTCGTTCAAGAGTGGTTCTATCGTGGTGTTCCAGAATGTTGGGCCCAGGATGGAGTTCGTGAGTTCTTTGGTTACCTTCTCTCTTATGCCGTTTATATTCGCCGTTCTTCCGTTGCAGTAGTCCCTTAGGCTAAGGTACAAACATCTTGGTGTTTCCAGTTTTCTTAGTCTGTCAAGGAGGTCCGGCCAACAGAGGTTGTCGAAAGCTCCTTGTATGTCAATGAATAGAGCTATGACATATTTCTGTTGTGTAGTCCGTATGCCGTTGATTTCGGCCGGTATGCTGTCAGGTCCTGGTGCTTTCCTGAGTTTCAGTGATTGGATAATTTGGGAGACTTCTGTTGGGTCGAACGGAATAACTATGCCGGTTTGGGGGTTGAAGTTTGAAACTTGCTCTCTTTTGTGTTGGTGAGTTGGCTCATCAGCGTCATTGTCGGACGGTAGTATTGTGTCCAGCAGAACATTGGCTGTTTCCTTCCAGTTTGATGTGTGGCCTCCTGTGGGTTTCTTGAGGGTGGATAGTATTTTGCGTTTTTATTTTTCCTGCTGCTATTTTATATGGCATTCCCCAAACGTTTTTGTCTATTTGGTTGGTAACTAGGTCCTCCTAGTGTCTGCGTTTGGCCTTTACAAGCTCCTCATGAAATATTCCTTTGGCATTTCGGTAGGCTGTGAGATGAGCCTGACGTTCCGCATGAATGTGTGCGTGCTGGTATTTTCTACGGGCTTTTCTCATTTGGCTGCGAAGTTGCTGGAGATGGTCATTCCAGATTGTTGAGTGTTTGGCCGTTGTACTTATTCGTGGGATGCTGGCGTTCATGGCTTCTTGTATAGCTGAGGTTATCTCTGCTGCCTTTCTATCTACATCGTCTCTTATTGTGGTCAGGGCTGGAAGTTTCAGTGTTTCCTCTAGCTTGGTCCAGTTTGCCTTTTTGATGTATCTTCGCTGATCCTTGATCCATGGAGTTTCACCGTTCTCGAGGTAGTTTATTGTAAACTGAAAAAGGTTGTGATCGCTGGTGGTTAAGCTGTCTGTTACTTTCCAGTTTTGAACGTAGGCTTCTGCTGCTTGGTTTGCTAGTGTGGTGTCTATATTTGAAGAGGCTCCTGCTCTGTTTACAAACGTTGGTGGGTTGTTAGGCTGATTTAAGACGGTTAAGTTCTTTTCCGCAATCAGGTCTTCTAGCTGTTCTCGGGTATCTCTATTGTCATACCACCAAGGAGACGGCGTTTACATCAGCGGTGATGATGAGACCTATTTCGGTGAAGTTCGGCGATGTCGGTGATCCTGTTTATATATGGCTCGATTTCGTCGCTGTACTTGAAGTATAGATTTGCTAAAGTCCAGCTTCCTCTTGAGTTAGTTATTTCGGCACATACCACATTTTCGTCGCAGAACTGGGAGAGTTTAACCACTTGTAGATCCCTGTTGAAGATGATTGCAGCTCCTGGTTCTTTTCCCTCTGTAATAACTCTCGCATTTACTGGTAGGTGAGGTATGGTTCCTTTATATGTATATGGTTCCTGAATAGCTAGAATATCCAGTCTTAAGTCATCTGCGAGCTTCCTAAGTTCTGCTGACACCAGTTTGCTGTTTTGGGCGTTGATTTGTCCCACTGATAGCGTTTGTGGAGTCACTCATGTTTTTGTCAGACTTGTGATTATTTGTTTTAGCCATAATCTGTTCTTGCAGCTAGGCGTTCCCATAACATTTTATAGGTGGGACAGTCTTTTCTGGAGTTACAACTTATTTTTCTTCGCATTCATGGTACACATATAGGTGGTTGCTGTCTTTTTCTACAATCCTGAATAGTGTGGTCGTCCTCCCCGCAGTGCCCACATGCGGCGGTGGTTTTGTTACAATGTTTGACCACGTGGCCAAGGTCATGGCAGCTCTGGCATCTAGCTACCACCAGAAAGTCCTTAGCTGTTATTGCTTGGAATCCGATGAACACTCTTTGTAGTGAGATGATCCTGTTCCTTATTTGGGCTGATGTCTCTAGTACATGGTGTACAGTTGCCATCCCTCGGGGGCCAGTTTTGAATCTGAAGATGAAGTTTTTCTCGAACTCTTCTTTCGGGAGCACCTCGTGGAAGTGGCGGCTGTAGATTTCGTCCGAGATTTCCTCTTCAGTTTTCCCCACAAGAACATCATAAAGAATAATCAACGGATGTCTCTTTCGTGGTGGTTCCATCTGAAGATTGAAGTTCTGTAGGTTCTTGCTTTCTTTGATTTTGTTTATGTCCTCTTGAGTGTCAGCTTGGAGAATTACCATGCGTGAGGTTGTTCTTAGCCCACATATTTTGATGCCTTCCTCTGCTGGTTTGAGGTTGGAGGTGAGAATCTGTTGGACGTCTGGCGGTTGGGGTGGTGGGAAAAAAATAAAATAAAATAATGTAAAAAAATATAAAAATAAAAAAATATATTCTGCTATCTTAAGTCCTGATGCCTTATTTTCTTTTAATCAGGACGGCTTGATCTTTATTTATTTTTGATTACATTTCATTTACAATGGTTTTACAATTGTTTTGGTTTTGCAGAGATATCTACCTAATTTAGTCTTACAATTATATTCCTAACCTAACTTAGTGCTAATTTACATTTTTATTCTTATAGCTAGAACTTAAGTCAAAGTTATATTTCTAAAATTATCTTCCTCTTACAGCTACCACATAGTGACGTCTTCTATTAATTTTGTTGCTTCCATAGGGTCGGTCCTCTGAGCTGTAGATCTACGCTGTCGTGGGTTTTGGAGCCTTGCTGAGGTTCTTCTGGTGACAGGTGCTTGCACGATCATTCTTGGACCTCGTTCCCTGTACGTTTTCAATGCGGCTGTGGAGATGTTTGTTAGTCGTTGTAGGTTTGAGGTTAGTGCGCTATCTTGGAGTATTTCTGTTGTATTTTTATTTTCTAGTGTCAGTCTGAGAGGATGAGCTTCTGGGTTATATTTTGGGCATAGAAAAGTGACGTGTTCAGGAGTATCTTCCGTTTGGCACGGTTCGCATCTGGACGAGTTTGATTTCCCAATTCGTTTTAGGTATGTCTTATATGGACCATGGCCCGTGATGTAGTGTATGAGTCCTTTTGTCGGGTTGAGGTGGTTGATGCGTAGTCTTCTTTTTATGTTGGGCAGTACTTGATGAACGCATCTACCTTCCGTGCCGTCATCCCATTCCTGTTGCCATTCTTGTAGCAGGGCTTGTTTTATTTCACATTTTCTGCGACATGGTCTTCCTATAATGGCAGTGACTCTTTCTGGAATCTTCTTTTTCAGCCAGTAATTTGCTCCTCGTAGCCTTATTTGTAGATCGATTGGCCATATGCCTGTGAGGACAAGTAGTGCCATAGTGGGCGTGGTAGATGTGGCGCCGGTTTGACGTAGGACTACTTTCCTTTGCGTGCTTCTCAGAACCTTTTTAGTGTGTATTTCTTTGGCCTTTTCTGCCCATATGCTTGCCCCATATGACATAATTGCAGAGAGAATGCTGTTGTGGTAAATTTTGATGTTTTTTAATGGAATCTGGAAATGGTTTTGCCCAATGTTTGCAATTTTCAGCATAACCGCTTCAGCTTTGGTTTTTATGTACTGGATGTGTGCCTTGAAGTTTCGTTTCTGGTCCAGTTGTAAACCTAGGTATCTGGTGTCCAGGTTCCTCTTTATGGTTCGTCCCAGCAGTTTGATGATTGGGTCTCTCCGTAACTTCTCTTTTATCAGCATGTATGTTGTTTTCTGGGGTGCCAGTTGTAGTTTGTTATTCCTGCACCAATTGTTTATTGATGTTAATGTTTGGGTGCTGATTTCTTCTATTTCCTTTCTGGTCCTTCCTGGAATGATGACCATTACATCATCTGCATACGCTGTAACACGTGCTATGTTGGTGTTTTGTAATATCTCCAGAAGTGGCTCTAGAGTGATGTTCCAGAAAGTAGGACCGAGAACGGAGCCCTGGGGGCAGCCCTTAGTTATCTCTCTTGTCACAGTTTCCGTAGCTCCTTTGAACTGTACCACGCGACTTGTGCAGTAGTCTTTGATGGAGTTATATAGACAGCGGGGAGTTTTCAAGTCTTCGAGTGTTCTAAATAAGGCTGGCCACCATAGGTTTTCGAAGGCTCCTTGAATATCCAAAAATATCGCCACGGCATATGGTTCTGCGATTTCGTTGATGGTGCTCATGGTGTCGTTTATTGCATCCTCCGTAGACCTGCTTTGAGTAAATCCATATTGGGCCTCATTTACGCCGTATAACTTCCTGTGTTCATTGAGTCTATTTCATAGTAGAGTCTCCTGGACTTTGCCTAGTATATTCAATAGACAGATGGGCCTGTAGGATTTCGCAGCACTTGGATCTTTTTCTGGAGATTTCTTAAGGATCACGGCATTTGCTACCTTCCAGGGCAAGGGTATCCTTCCCTGTATTAAGCACTCATTGAAGAGTGTAGTGAGGTATGGCCTGATTTGTGGCTCAATCTCTCTGAGCACTTCTGCCGGTATACCGTCTGGGCCGGGTGCCTTTCTCAACTTTAATCTTTGTATGGCTTGTCTGACTTCCTCTTGGGCGAAGGGGATGGTAATTCCTCCTGATGGGGACCACACTCTGTATTCGTCTCTCAGGTTCTTTTGTACCTCGTCGTCCTCCTCTGTAGAGTCTGATGGTAGAAGAGCTTCGGCTAAGGTGATAATGGTCTCTTTCCAGTTCTTAGTTATCTGCCCATCTGGTTTCTTGATTGTGGAGGGGTGGTGGGACAAAAAAAAATTTAAAAAATAATAAAAAAAATTTAAAAAAATAAAAAAAATATTATCTGCTATTTTTTGTCCTGACATCATTTTTACACAACAGGACCGTTGTGCTAGATATTACACTTTATTTCCAAAGTTCTTACATGAGTCTTTACAATTTCCATTATTTTGCAGATTGATACTATATCTAAAGTATTTGTGACTTAAATCTAGGTTTACATTTTCTAGGTCTATGTTTACATTATTTGTTGGAATTGCTTCCTAGGTTTTTACAATTGTTTTATTCTTACTAAACGTATCTATTGCATATTAAACTTATTATTAGTGTTATGTACAGTATTTACAATTTTCTTCATTTCTGCTAGTTGTGGTGTCGCTGTATGTCCGTTCTTGCGTGTCCCGCTCTTGGTGTGATCCAGTAGAATCGTCTCCTGTTGTGGATGTTGATGGTTGTTGGAGTTTCCAGTTGTTCTGGGTGATTTCCTTGGTCGCGCTGTTCTAGCCTTTGTGATCTCCTGGCTAGTGTGGTTGCTGAATTGTCCGTCCGGGGTCCTGTTCTCTTCCTGTGTACGAGTTCGCTTATGCTGCGTTTTGATATAGATTTCGTTAGTCTGTTGAGTTCTTTAAGGTCGGATGCATTGCGCATTATGTCCTATTTGTTTTCCTGCTAGGGTCTGTCTGCTTTGGGTCTCGAGGTGTAGATATCTCTTGCAGTGGAAGGTTACGTGTTCTGGTGTGTCCAATGTGTTGCAGGTGTTGCACAGATCTGTCTCCGCTCTCTTTATTTTGCGGAGATATGTTTTGGAAGGACCGTGCCCTGTAATGTAGTGTATAGTGCCTTGCGTGGGGTTGAGTCTCCTTAGTCGCATGCGTTCTCTTACGTCTGGGTATATTTCGTGGGTCCTTCTTCCTGTTGTCTCTTGGTTCCAAGTTAACTGCCACTAACTTAAGAGTTCCTGCCTTATTTCCTTTTCGGTGGTACATGTTTTTCCGATGATACTTCTGACTTTAGTTTCATCTTGCTTTTTTAGCCAGTATTTGGCGCCGCGATATCTAATTGTTAGGTCTATGGGTTCTATTCCCGTTGCTACTAGTAGGGCCGTTGTTGGTGTGGTGCTAGCTGCTCCTGTCAACCTGAGCAGGACTTTCCTCTGTGTCTTTCTTAGTTTGGATTTCACGGTGGTTTCTTGCGCCCTGTGGGCCCATACTGCCGCTCCGTATGCAATGATGGCCGTGAAGATGCTCATATGATAGATCTTTGTGTTCTGGTGGTAAGCTGAATTTTGTGTGTGCTATTCTGCTGATTTTGAGCATTATTGTTTCTGCTTTGTTGTATACAATTTCTGCGTGTCTTTTGTAGTTGAGCTTCTCGTCCATGTGAATTCCTAGGTATCGGTTTTCTGTTTGTCGACGAATACTCTGTTGATTAATTTTTATTATCGGGTCGCGCTTCAGTGAGCCTTTGAGCAGGAGGTAGGATGATTTGGTCGGGGCTATGTTGAGCTTCACTGTTTGGCACCATGAGTTGATTTTATTTGCCACCTCTGTTGCTTTTGTTTCCAGGGTAAGCCTGGAGTCCCCTTCTATCATTATAAGTAGGTCGTCGGCGTATGCTATTGTCTTATATACGTTGGGGTCGTCCATTATGTCGAGAAGAGGTTCTAGGGCTATGTCCCACAGTTCCGGACCGAGAATCGAGCCCTGTGGGCAGCCTTTGGTGATTTCCCTGTTGACGTTTTGGTTATGTCCTTGTATAATCACTGACCGATTATTGCAGTAGTCTCGTAGGCTTTCATATAGACATTTAGGATATTTGAGATGTCTCATGCGCTCGAAGATCGCCGGCCACCATAGATTATCAAATGCCCCTGCGATGTCGAAGAATATGCTGAGGACGTATTTAGATGTTGACGCTTCAGTGGCTTTGATGGCTGTTGTGATGGCATCTTCTGTCGATCTCCCCTTTCGGAATCCGTATTGATTGTCGCTTAGCCCTTTCATTATCCGGAATTCTTTGAATCTTTTGCATAGGAGTTTTTCTTGTACTTTTCCTAATATATTGAGGAGACAGATTGGGCGATATGATTTGGGGTCTCTTGGGTCCTTATCCTTTCCTTTACTCAATGTAGTGACGGTTGCCTGTTTATAGCAGTATGGTACTCTTCCTCTCCATAGGCACTGATTGAATAGTTGTTGAAGGTATTCTGCAATTTGGTCTGTTAACTGTTGTAAAACTTCCGCCGTTATTTCATCAGGGCCTGGGGCTTTTTTCTGCTTTAGGTTTCGGATAACCTGTATTACTTCATTCTTGTAGGGAATAACTAATCCTTTTGTAGGTTTGTATGTTTTAAAGGTTTCTCTTAACTGTTCCTGTTCCACGGTGTCTGTTGATTTTGTGTCTGAAGGTAAAAGTCTGTCTAAGAGAACGTTCATACTTTCTGACCAAGTTTTTGTGTACTCCTGGTTTGGTTTCCGAAGTGTTGGTAGCACCTCCAGGGTTTTAATTTTCTCTGCTACTAATTTATATGGTACTCCCCAGACGTTATCTGTCAGATTCTCTTCCACAAATTTATTCCATGACTTGTCTTTTTCTTTTTCTAGGTGTAATTTATATTCATCTTTTGCTTGTCTGTATATTTCTAGGTGGCATTGTCTTTCTGCCGATACTACAGATTTTTGAAAGTTCGTCCTAAATTGTCTGAGCCTCTTCCTCAATTTCAGAGTTTGTCCGAAAGTGTACCGTCTCTATATGGCTTCGGCTTACATTTGGGTATGGAGGTGGTCATTGCTTCCTGAATAGCCTTGGTAAGTTCTAGTGCCTTTTTGTCCACGTCGTCTTCAGGTGTTACGGGTGTTGGGAGTTTGAATTGTTCTTTTAGTTCGTTCCATCGGGCTAATTTTAAGTTGTATTTTCGTCTGGGTTTGTAGGAAATGGTTTCGTGGTTGGGATTGGTGGACTGGGTGTACAGGAAATGGATGAGGTTATGATCGCTGCTGGTTAGGTTTTGGGTTACTTTCCAGTCGGTTATGTGTCTAGTTGCCATGGGGTTTGCAAGGGTAATGTCAATGTTTGAGGATGAACCGTTCATGTTTTAGAAAGTTGGTGGGTGTCCGGGTTCGTTGATTATGTTTACTTGTAGCTGGGCTATAGTTTCCTCTATGAGTTCTCCCCTGTTATCCCTGGCGTCATTATGCCACCATGGTGATTTCCCATTGCAATCGGCTACTATTATTATTTGAGTATTTTGGTACATTTCTACGATTGTTTTTAGTGTGTTGAGGTACGATGTGGGTTCCTCACTATATTGGTAGTATTGGTTAACTAGAATAAACCTATTGTTGGCATGTGTAATTTCGATGCATATTGTGTGAGTTGCAAGCTTGAGAAATTTTATGAACCTGTATGTCTCTGTTGGGGATAATTGTAATTGCCATTGGGGTGGTTGATGATGATGATGATTGGTATAAGGGCGCTCAACTTCAGTGGTTATCAGCGCCCTTTAAAAAATTAGTCACGGCAAAGGCCAGACATAAAAGGTGCTAAAAACGGATAAATAAAAAAATAAAAACATACAAAAAGACACGTATGGAAGAAAACACAAACCAACAAAAACGAAGGAGAAAGAGAATTAAAAACCACCTTAAAACGTCTATAGTCAAATTCTAAAATCAAGGCGACGAAAAAATCTAAAAAGCTTCTCCACTACTTCACGATCGTCTGCCAACATTGCTGCAAAGGTGGTCGGCAGCTGCACAGACGCCCGAAGGTGTGCTAGGTGAGGACACTCTAGCAGCACGTGTCGGACGGACAACGACGCATGGCAGAATGGACACAGTGGAGCAGGCGCCTTTTGAAAAATAAAACTATGAGTAAAAAAGCAGTGCCCTATACGCAACCGAGCCAATATTACCTCCTCGCGACGACTGGAACGACAGGAGGTAACCCAGGGAATCGGAAGTGCCTTAACGGACCTAAGTTGATTATTGCGGAGAGCGGACCACTCTTCATGCCAACAGGTTTCCACAGCTCTCCGCAGTAGAGCCCTAAAATCTTCCGATGTTACTGATGGTATGCGAACCCTGGGCTGTATGGTTGCCGTCTTGGCTGCCGAATCCGCCACTTCATTCCCTCGCAAGCCTACGTGACCAGGGATCCAGGCACACACAACGCTTACGCCATTGGGGTGGTTCCTTCCATTACTGTCCTCGCAATTGTCGGTATGTGTGCTGGTTTACCGAACGCAAGGTAGGGTTCCTGAATACATAGAACGTCAATTTGCATTTCCTCGATAATCTTTCTAATTTCTGCCATTACGAGTTTGCTTCTCTGAGCATTTATTTGTCCTATTCTAAGGTTCCTTTGGTTACTCCCCATAGTCAGTTCTATTTATAAGACGTTCCCACAGTATTCTATAGGTTGGGCATTCCCTTCTTCCCGGGGAGTGTTTTTTACGTCTCATACAGGGTACGCATATTCTTGGACTGTTTGCTTTTCCACAGTCAGCCCTTTTATGTTCCTCACCGCAGTGGGAGTATGAGTCTGTTTCGTTCAAACAGTGTTTTGCGACGTGTCCTAGGTCTTGGCATTTGGCGCATCTGGCTACTACTATATAGTCTTTGACTGCTACAGACTGAAACCCTATGTAGACTCTATTTAGGCTTGTTAGAAGTTTTCTTATCTTAGCGGAAGCTTCCGCAACATGGTGGACGGTAGTCCTATCCCTGGGTCCGGTTCTAAATCTTAGGGTGAAGTTATCCTCAAATTCGTTTTTGTCCATTTTACCTTCAAGGTTCTGTTTATAGATACCCTCTTTTATTTCCTCCTCGGTTGCTCCCGAGTACACGTCATATAATATGATTAGGGGATTCCTCATTTTGGGTAAATCCATAGTTATCGGTTCTCCCTTAAGGTTGGGGCTTTCTATTATTTTCTTTAAGTCCTCCTCTGTTAGCTTCTATTACTACCATTTTGGGTGTTGGGCGTATACTGTTTATTTTGATATTCTTCTCAACTGGCTTGAGCTTTGTAGTTAAAATGTCCTGTATTTCTTTAGTGGACTTTTCTGTTGAAGATATGAACAGGGTGGCTTTCTTTTTGTTCGCTGTGTGCGTGACTACCTGTGTCCTAATATTGGATGTTCCACTGAATACAGGTGTTGCTGCAACACTTGCGTAAGAGGGGGCTCTTTGCGCTTCTGTCATTTCTTTTATTGTTTTGTTTTGTGTCCTAAGTTCGGTATTCTCCTCTTTGATTTTGTCAATCATGGTACCTAACCTTCCTAAGGCTTTTAATAGATAGGCCTTCATATGGCTGGATATTTTCTGGTTTCCTATTAAGGTGGGCAATTTTGCTAATCACCGCACTAATGGAAGTGGCCTCTGACAGCTCCTTTTCTTCCGCTAGCCATGTCGGTGGGCGGGAATCTCGCTAACCCATTCATGTGCGTCACTAATTAGATGTCGAGACATTTGGCTATATTCTAGTAGGGAACTAATTCCAATGTAACCCATTGTTGGGCCCCTCAAAATCCAACCTCTGCGGTCCTCGTCCCGAGGGGTGGGCAACAGGAAGTAGGGGACTGACTGATGGGGCGATGTACGGTGGGGACTTGGTGTACCCCAAGACCGCTACGGCTGCCGAGAAGGCCCATCAGTAACCCCGAAAACTGGCAGAAGAGGCTCTGGTAATTTTCCCCAGGGACCTACTACGGTAGGTACGGGATTGGCGACCCCGGGGTCCCTAGCCACTCACCCTCATTTCATCCCCTTCACCTCCATCAACTGTGCCACGCTGTGCTACTGCTGATCAGTATGCATCACCTTCTTCCCCTTCTAGTTTTTTATTATGATTATTAGTATTTAAGGTCTTAGGTTTATAACTCCTGTCTCACCAGCAGGGATCTCTCCTATCTCCGTGGTTCTGTCCCACGGTTTTCAGCGCGGCTTCCGACATGTGTGCTCTCCGGAGGTCTCAAAAGTGAAGGTTGAGCGGACCCTTCGCACTGCCCCTATGTGTAGCCTTAGGTGCGGAGCCCGTCCACACCGTCAAGTACACCCACGTAGCTCCTTGAGGGCCCGGTCTGTGTTAATCTCCCGACGGCCGTGTTTGCCGTTGGGTTAGTATCACGGACCGGACGTGTTACCGCTGACGGAACCCCGGTGTAATCAACCACAAGTCCCCTGAATCCGCGTGTGCCTATTACACGCATGCGCGGCCTAAAGTGGGGAGCCACAGGCGGTTATTCCTGTGGTAGGGGCATAAAGCCGGGGTGTGCGTGGTGAACGGTTTACCCATACGGACAAGCAGTGGATGTGGAAGGGTAGCTTTTCTGAAGTACAAATGAGATCGGTCATGGGTGAGGTCCCCATGACGGCACAGACCGTGAAGATTCGGTGTCTTTCTTTTTTAACCCCCGGATGGCAGGCTGACGCCGACGGTTCCGGATGGGGGTCCTATTCAAAATGCATCCGCGCAAAACCTCATTCACCGACCCTTTTATAGTGATGACCTTGGCATGTGATGGCAAAACGTTCAAAGATATAAGTCCGTTCTACATAAAGCGCGAACTCGACAAAATCAGTGGCCCTGTGAAAAACGCTACGCGTCTCCGGGACGGCAGCTTATTATTAGAGAGCACAAGTGCGGACCAGTCTAAGAAGCTACAGAAAGCAACTTTGTTGGGCTCCTACCCTATCCGGGTAGCCCCACACAAGACGCTTAACACCTGCAGAGGAGTAGTCACCACCTCCAGCTTAGACGGTCTTGCAAATGAAGAAATTGTAAGTTGCCTCTCTGATCAACTGGTTTGTCAGGCGTACCGGCTAACACGGAAACAGGATGGCAAGGAATACCCATTGCGTACGGTTTTTCTCACTTTTGCTGGGACAAAGTTACCAGAATTCATCTATTGCGGATATGAACGTGCTAGCGTCCGCCAGTATGTCCCGAACCCAATGCGCTGTTTTCAATGTCAGCGGTTCGGACATACTAAGGTAACGTGTACCAATCCTGCACTTTGTGAGAAATGTGGCCTACCGACACATGAAGACCCAAACTGCAGTCGAACCCCTTGTTGCGTGAACTGTGGCGGTAGTCATCCTTCCAGCTCGCGACAGTGCCCAAAATTCATGGACGAAAAGAGCATTCAGGAGCTACGTGTAAAGGAACGCCTGACTTTTCCAGAGGCACGACGGCGCTTCGAACAACTGAAGCCTGCTACCACTACTACTGGATATGCACTAGCAGCTCGCCGTACTCCTAATACCACTGTTGCTGTTCAACACGTCCCTGTCGCCCACGCATCCACGCAGACTGATTTTCTAGCCGTTAAACCTTCGTCTCAGACTGTTTGTGTATCCACCAGCACTACCTCCGCTTCAACCGTACAAACTCCAGCCACCAAGCCATCAGCGGGTAACAACCATCCCGTAGGAAATGCGAAAAACCGATCTCGACCACAACATAGATCGCGAAGTCGCTCGCCTTCTGTTAGATCCCGGTCTCGTTCTACGAGCCGTAGGAGTTCTGACTCCCGATCATCAGCGGAGTCACAGGAGGCTAACGATTTTCGAATCGTAGGGCCCAGGTCAGCCAAGGTCAAGAAAAAGGTTAAAACGGCCCATTAAAACCTCTTCATGGAAATAATCCAGTGGAATGTCAATGGTTTTCGAGCTCGTGCTCAAGACCTACAACATTTAGTTTCTCAACGGTCACCATCAATTATTTGTCTCCAGGAAACCCACTTACATCCCAATCACTCGTTACACCTTCAGTCTTTCTCTGCATTTAGAAGCGACTCTCTTGCAGGTATGCGTGCAAGCGGTGGCGTTGCTACCTTAGTGGCGCCTAACATCTCAGCCGCCCACGTTCCTCTCACCACACCATTGCAAGCTGTGGCCGTTCGGCTACAGCTGGAGAGCATCAGTTTTACCATATGCAACATGTACCTGCCGCCGCTCAGTATAGTTCCAGAGCGTGATCTTCAAGCTCTATTGGCTCAGCTCCCCTCACCACTACTCCTAGTGGGAGATTTGAATGCCAAGCACACGCTCTGGGGATCAGACACCGATGACGCCCGTGGATGCCTCCTCGTAGACGTCTTCGATAAGTCTGACCTGCTTCTGCTAAATACTGGTGACCCGACATTCCTATCATCCGCTTATGGTACACATTCCGTACTAGACCTTTCTTTCTGCAGTCCGTCATTAGTACCACTACTTGAGTGGTCAGTACTTTCCGACCTCTTTGGCAGTGATCATTACCCCATTAACATTCATTTTTCTGGCCGACAATGTGTACCTTCTCGACATCCTCGCTGGATTATTTCCAAAGCTAATTGGGGAAAATTCCATTCCCTGATAAACCTTATCGATGACGGTTTCGACACCATCGACGAAATGGTCGAATATTTTACTTGCTCGATCCTGCTCGCAGCAGAATCCAGCATTCCTCGAGGTTCATCTACACCACGGCGTATCCCTGTACCGTGGTGGTCTGAGGAATGCAGTTTGGCAGTCAAAGCACGCAAACGTGCTTTGCGCGTTTTTCAGCGGCACCCGACTGAAGGGAACTTTGTCGCCTTCAAACGTTCTCGCGCTAGGGCACGCTTTATACTGCGCAACGCAAAGCGTACATCTTGGGAAGCCTATGTGTCTTCGCTTTCCCGGCGCAGCTCTACCCAACAAGTATGGTCAGCTGTTCGGCGGATGTATGGCAAGTATCGCCGGACGGTAATTCCGGGCCTTGCCATCAACGGTTCCATGTGCACCACCGAGCAGGACATAGCAGAAGCCCTAGCTACAACATTTGCTGCTACTAGCCAAACTGCCCGCTATGACGCTCTCTTCCTGCCTATCAAGGAAAAGGCGGAGCGGGTACAACTAAATTTTAATAGTGACTGCACCGAGCCGTACAACCAACCGTTTACCGCTGCCGAGCTCGCCCATTCTCTGGCGTTAGCAAAGGATTCTTCTCCAGGTCCCGATGAAGTACACCGACAGATGCTGCTACATCTTCCATCTGAGGCGCTAGGTTTCTTACTAAATATCTATAACCGCATTTGGCATGAGCGAGTTTTCCCTTCCTCCTGGCGAGAGGGTATTGACATCCCCATTCCTCGACCCGGAAAGGACCGCACGCTTCCATCTAGCTACCGCCCCATTTGCCTGACGAGTGTCATCTGTAAGACATTCGAGCGAATGGTAAACGCTCGGTTAAATTGGTGGCTAGAAAAACATAACCATCTGTCCAACCTGCAATGCGGTTTTCGTCGCCATCGCTCAAGTGTCGATAATCTAACACGCCTTGAGGGGTATATTTCCGATTCCTTTCTACTGAAGCAACATACCGTGGGCGTGTTCCTCGACCTGGAGAAGGCCTATGACACCACTTGGCGGTACGGCATACTCCGTAACCTACATGGTTACGGCATGCGTGGTCATCTACCCGAGTTTTTATGTAATTTTTTAAAACTCCGCCGTTTTCGTGTGCGTATAGGTAAAACGATATCCCAGGAACGGATACAGGAGAACGGTGTACCTCAAGGGTCGATTTTGAGCGTCACCCTTTTTGCCGTAGCGATTAACGGCATCAATAGTGCCGTTCGAAGTGGAATTCCATCATCCCTCTATGTTGACGACTTCGCAGTCTATTATAGGTCTGCCAACATAGATCACATTGAGCGCCAACTGCAGCTGACCATTACGCAGCTAGCAGCTTGGGCGCTTCAAAACGGCTTCCGTTTTTCAGCTGCGAAGACGCAGTGTATCCACTTTCACCGCCTACGAGGTATTCACCCGCCTCCTGATCTTCATTTGAACGGCACACCCCTGCCATTTGTCTCCCACCTGAAGTTCTTGGGCCTCTACTTGGACCGACAGTTAAATTGGGAGCACCACATTCGTCACCTTCGAGCCTCTTGCGATCGTTCTCTTCGGGTGCTCAAGGTATTATCTGGAGCATCTTGGGGGGGCGATCGCACGGTAATGTTGAGGCTGTACCGCTCTCTGGTTCGGTCCAAGCTGGACTATGGCAGTTTTATTTATGGCGCAGCGACCGCCTCTAAACTTCGCCTTTTAGACACCGTGCATCACACTGGCATCCGCCTTGCCACAGGAGCATTCCGCACCAGTCGAGTCGACTGCCTGTATGCAGACTCAGGCGAACCTCCACTGCATATTCGTCGCTCGATGTTACTCTGCTCATACGTCTCGAAGCTGGCAAGTCATCCCAATCATCCTTGTTTTAAACCAGTTCTGTGTCCAGATTTAGTCCACCGTTATATGCGCCCTGGTTCTCGGACACGCCCCGTGGGAATAAGATTTCGGGATCACCTACATTCCCATGGCATCCGAATGCCTCGCGTGGAGAGGTCGTCCATCTGCCCTTATCCTGCATGGCAGCTCAATCGTGCGCGGTTCGATCTAACTCTTTCAAACAACCCTAGACTCGCTACTCCACATTCGGTGTTCCAACAACTTTTTGCCGAATTACTGGGCCGTTACCCTAACTACGTTCCGGTCTTTACAGACGGTTCCCAGTTAGGTAACGCTACGGGTTGCGCATTCCTCATTAACGGTGAGACTCATAAATTTCGACTTCTGGACTCCACTTCGGTCTTCTCAGCAGAGCTGTATGCCATCATTTATTTGCTCCTTTTTATTTGCAAGTTAGCTCCTGGCTCTTTTATCGTCTGCACTGACTGTCTAAGTGCGCTTCAGGCCTTACAACAGCACACTACCGCTCACACACTGGTTTCAAAAATACAGACTCAGATCTCGCAAATGCTCAGTCGCGGATACAATCTTGTTTTTGCTTGGACGCCAGGCCATGTTGGGATTTGCGGGAACGAGGAGGCGGACGCGGCTGCTAAGTCTGCTTGCCGTTTGCCTCGGAGTTTAACAACTACAGTGCCATTGCAGGACGTGCAACGTTTTTTCCGTCGCCAACTCCTCTCTGCTTGGCAGCACTCCTGGACAGCTTTACAAGGCACACAACTCCGGGCAATTAAAGAGAGCGTACGACCCTGGCTAACTTCCTGCAGGGATAACCGGCGAGCCGAGGTGATACTCACCCGGCTGAGAATTGGGCACACACGTGCAACTCATGGCCATCTTTTGAGAGGGGAACCGGCCCCTGTGTGTGCCCCGTGTGCAGTACGCCTCACGGTACGGCACGTACTGCTTGATTGCCCCCAGTACGCCCGCGTTCGCCAGTCAATAGGCTTGGGAGCTAACTTGCCAAGAATTTTAGGGGACGACCCAGTGGCCGTGATTAAGGCACTGCGGTTTGTTACCGAAATTGGTTTTAACAAACAAGTTTAACTTGGATTTTATATTTGTTAATTTTAGCGATTTTAAATTGTTAGACTTGGAACGGGTTTTTATGTGTTTTTAACAGTTCAGTGTTATTTTTAATTTGTTGATTTTAGAGATTTTAAATGGTTAGTCTTAGTAGTGGCTTTTTTATGTACTTTTAGTAGTTGAGTGATTTTATTTTACCTTTTAGCTTAATTTGTGTATCTTTTAGATTTTAGTGTTGACTTAGGGCCCAAATGACCTTGCTGTCGACGGGCCCTTAAACACCACTCACTCACCCCCCATTGTTGGTTTAAACATAGAATGAGTTATATTAGTTTAACTGATACACAATAGTTGTTTATGGAGTGACTAAAAAGAGAATTATATATATATATATATATAACAACATTAATAAACTATTATAAAATATAACATGCGTAATACAATATAACAACGATAAATTTATTAATTATTACTATACTCCCTAAAATTATTAACAATATTGATTGCACTGTTTAAAATATAAATTGAAGCATTTTCCAGGGCTCTACGTGTCCAACCCCAATCTTTGAGAAAGTTAATTGTTTCTGGTGGTATGGATCCTCGTGAGCCAAAAACTATTGGCTGTACCTCCACATTAACGACCGACGAGAATAGTGTTTTGATATGATTTTCTAGGACTGAATATTTGTTTACTTTTTCCAAATAAGCCCTCCCCAAGGAATCACCATCCTCATACCTGATTGTGGCGTCGATTATATTTGCTTTAGTTTCCTCGATCACCACAAGATCAGGCTTGAGGATGGTGTTATCATCAATTTTGAAACTATGTTGGGTTAAAATTTTTGCTTGGGGGCTTTTCTTGTTAATGTTCTTACTAATTTCTGAGACTATATAGTTATGTCTAAATATTCTCGCCGGTTTTGTGGAGGTACACAGCCCGAGAATGTGTCCTACCGTTTCAGGGGCACCATGGCAATTCCTGCACATCACGTCTATTTCAGGTTTATATCGAGCCTCCACTATCCTACAGTGCTGATTCTTTGTTCTGAATTTAATTGCCTCGGTAAATTTAGAGCCTGAGAGGATGTATGGTTTAAGAAGCCATGCGTTTCCCAGGGGGTTTGCGTAAAAGGCACCAACGCCTTTACCCTGGGTATCGCATGCCGCCCATAGTTCAAATTCTTGCTCCCTCAAATTAATTTTCTGCTTATTAATTTGCGAGAGGGAGCAGGGCCACTCCAAACCAACATCCCCGGCTACTTTTGATAATCTGGCTCCGAGGTTGCCATTAATGAAGTGTTCTTTAAGTTCATTGTCAATTAAGTTTAGGAATTTATTACCAGCTTTGAGATAGGATAGTGGAATAAGTGATGCCAGTTTTGGAAAGCCAAGGCCCCCGTCTCTCCTTGTATAAAAGAACCCATTAGATGTTTGGGCAGGTAGGTGGAAGATGTTTTTAAAAATTCCCCTTAATTTATCTATATTATTTAGAAATGAATTAGATGGGGGATCTAGAATCGCCAGATATAGAAATTTTGGTAAAATGTATGCATTAAAAAATTCTAATTTCTGAAAAGGTTTTAGTCTTAAACTGGCACATTTATCGGCAGCCCCCCCAGGGGCCTACTTCGGTAGGTACGGGTTTGGCGAACCCGGGGTCCCGAGCCAATAGTCTCCCTCGTGTGGGCTCCTCTTCGTGGTTGAGGGAGACGGTCAACAGGCCCACCCACGTGTAGGCCGTGCGTGGAGACCCGTGTCGGTGGAAAGGTTAGTCCTGGTGGTTGAGGGATGCGTATCTGAGCTCGTAACAGTATTTTTCTGAATTCGGGGAGGGTACGCATTACTAATACACTACTTTGGCTTCTGCTTCGCCTAAACGGTAGGTTAGGGACTAACCCACCCCTAATCAATCGGCCAGGACTAGGTATTGTACCGACCTCCAGGGTGAGTGGGACGGCGAGCTCGCTATATCCCCTGTGTAGCCCTGTCATCCCAGTGGGATGACCCCTTGTTGGGCTCCGTGGTGGGTGGGGAGCACTGGGGGATGAAATTTACGCCAACCTCTTATGTCAAACCCTACAGCAAAAACAAATTCAAAAAATTGTGGTAATATTGGAAAAGAAGTAGTCGAGTCTTGTGGTCCTCGCTACTTAGTGGTCACTAGAACGGAAGAAGGTAAGAACTTTCTGTCCCTAAACCCTTTCGTTATCCAAAAGGGTTTGGATAAAATAGCTGGTCCAGTAAAATCTTGCACTCGTTCAAGGAATGGCACGCTACTCGTGGAGGCACATTCTGTTTCCCAGGCGGCAGTCCTACTGAAGGCAAACCTATTAGGCAGCTACCCGGTTAATGTCACAGTACACAACCCCCCAGGGGCCTACTTCGGTAGGTACGGGTATTGGCGATCCCGGGGTCCCGAGCCAACAGTCTCCCTCGTGTGGGCTCCTCTTCGTGGTTGAGGGAGACGGTCAACAGGCCCACCCACGTGTCGGCCGTGCGTGGAGACCCGTGTCGGTGGAAAGGTTAGTCCTGGTGGTTGAGGGATGCGTATCTGAGCTCGTAATAGTTTTTTTCTGAATTCGGGGAGGGTACGCATTTCTAATACACTACTTTGGCTTCTGCTTCGCCTAAACGGGAGGTTAGGGACTAACCCACCCCTAATCAATCGGCCAGGACAAGGTGATACACTGAACTCCAGGGTGAGTGGGACGGCGAGCCCGCTATATCCCCTATGTAGCCCTGTCATCCCAGTGGGATGACCCCTTGTTGGGCTCCGTGGTGGGTGGGGAGCATTGGGGGATGAAATTTATGCCAACACATATGTTAAACCTTCAACAAAAAAACAACCCCAACAATTGTAGAAATGGAAAAGAAGTAGTCGAGTCTAGTGGTCCTCGCTACTTGGTGATAAGCAGAACTGAGACTGATAAGACATTTGCATCAGTGAACCCTTTCGCCATCCAGAAAGGATTAGACAAGATAGCTGGCCCGGTAAAATCATGTACTCGTTCGCGCAATGGCACGCTGCTGGTGGAAGCGCATTCCGTCTCCCAGGCAGCAGCGCTCTTGAAGGCCAACATTCTAGGCAGTTATCCGGTGAGCGTTTCCGTACACAAGACCCTGAACTCCTCGCGCGGTGTGGTGAACACCCGTGCGCTGGACGGAATGACCAACGAGGAGATCCAGCAGAACCTGAAAGATCAAGGCGTGACAGCTCTATATCGTGTCCAGCGAAGAGAGCGAGGGGAATTGGTGCCTACCCGTACCCTGTTCCTGACCTTTGATCGGGTAGATCTCCCACAAAGGCTTAGGGCAGGGTATGAAGTCATCGAGGTACGACCATATATCCCGAATCCCTTACGTTGCTACAGATGTCAGCGCTTCGACCACACTAAGGACTTCTGTAATGGTGCGCCTACGTGTATGAATTGTGCGATGTCGCTGCACGAAGGTGAGTGCACCTCACCCGTAAAATGTGTGAACTGTGCTGGCGAACACGCTTCCAGCTTCAGAGATTGCCCACGGTTCCGCGAGGAAAAGGAGATTCAGGAGATCCGGGTGAAAGAGAAGCTATCCTTCTCGGAAGCCCGGAAACTCGCACGTACTCGCATGCCCTCCGTTGCGATGTCCGGTACCTATAGCTCAGTAGTAGCTAAGCCGGTCCCGCGAAGGGAGATGGCAACTCAGACCAGCGATATCAGTGAGGCTAGTATCTCTGACAGAATCCTTAGTCCATCAGTAGCTCCGAAGCCTGTCAAGACATCTCAATCTACTTCTACCTCGTCCAAAGCACCCGCAGGGAAGAAAACACCTCCCAGGTCTCCGGTCAGAGCATCGAGCTCTACGAAGCCTACTAAGCCAGTTGTGTACGTGCCACCACCCAAAACTTTTAAGACCAGCTATCAACGGTCTGATTTTCTGAAGGATACGGATCGGCCGATGCGCAGAAAGAAAAATCCTCGGGCATCTAAAAGTTCCACCTCTGAGGAGTCTTCCGGAGAGGTCTCGGATCGACGACCGTCATCTCCGTCGATCTCTATTTCCAATCGGTTCGAGGCTCTCGAACCGAAGTTCTCAATAGGGAAAGGGACCTCATCCGCTGAAGAAATGGAACAAGAGGATACGGATCACACAGTCCGGACGTCTAGTAAAAAGCGCCCGGATAAACTGGACGTTAAAGGTGTTAGCCCCACACCCAAGAAAAAGGGTAAACTCGTTCGACCACCGCCGAAATCAACATAACGTCGCGTAACTATTACCATCTTATCCCATACCTCCAATGGCTATTCTTCAATGGAACATTCGCGGATTTCGAGCACATCGAGCGGAGCTTGATTTGTTGCTCAATAAGCATAACCCTAAAGTCGTGTGCTTACAAGAGACCAAGCTGCGTCCCCAAGACACCTCTACACTCCGGCGGTACACGTCATTTAGGCATGACCTTGATCCGGAAGAGGGCATTCCAGCACATGGAGGCACAATGGTGCTCGTCAGAGATGATACATATGTAGATATTATACCTTTACAGACTGCCATACAGTCGGTTGCTGTACGGATTGTTCTCCCGACTGTGCAATTCGCCGTCTGCAGTGTCTATGTCCCGCCATCTGCTGACCTCTCACTTAGTGAGCTACAGGGGTTGGTCTCTCAGCTCCCTACACCCTTTCTGTTGATAGGAGACCTAAATGCCCACCACCATCTCTGGGGCTCAGCTCGATCCTGTGCGAGAGGCAAAGTTATTGCCGAATTCCTTGACAGCAGTAACCTGGTTCTCTTGAACACCGGAGAACCTACGTTTCTATCGGATGCTTTCAACACCTTTTCGCATCTCGACTTGGCAGTTTGTTCACCTCAGCTAGCACTTTCCCTGCAATGGAGTGTCATCTCTGACCTGCATTCTAGTGATCACTTTCCGTGCCTTGTTAGTCTCTTAGCACATGACTTTCACTCCGCCCGTTTGCCTACCTGGCGCCTCGATCACGCCAACTGGGCCCTTTACACCCAGCTGGCTGTGTTTAGCTACGACGCGCAAGATTCTGTGGACGCCTTAGTTGAGCACCTTACAGAGCAGATCCTTTCCGCCGCGGACCATTCTATTCCTCGCTCAACCACCAACCCTCGTCGCCCTCCTGTTCCCTGGTGGACGACCGATTGCCGGAATGCTATTCGTGCTCGTAGGCGTGCTCTCAGAGTTTTCCAACGACATCCTACACTGTAGAACCTGATTGAGTACAAGAAAATGCGTGCCAGGTCTAGGTACATAATCAAGAATAGCAAACAGACAACTTGGAAAATATTTGTGTCCTCTTTCAACCTACATACACTCTCCTCTGTTGTATGGGATAAGATAAGGCGCGTGGCCGGCAAATCGACCTACATGCCGATCGCTGGTCTGAGAACTCCTGCGGGCTTCGTCGTGGAACCGTTTGAAGTGGCTAATACCCTTGGCAGTGCTTTCGCCCACGTGTCTAGCTCCGATAATTATGCACCTGAGTTCCTCTCAATAAAAACTCGGGTAGAATCTCGAGGATTCTGCTTTCGATCTAGAAACCTCGAGGACTATAACCACCTTTTCACCATGGCAGAGTTGGAACACGCTCTTTCAGCATCGCGACTATCAGCGCCAGGGCCAGATGGTATCCACGTCCGCATGTTACAACAGCTCTCACCTGAAGGCAAGACATTCCTGCTGGATCTCTATAACCGTATATGGGTTGATGGCACTTTCCCTGAAAAGTGGCGGGAGGCCACAATCATACCTATTTTGAAACCCGGAAAGGACCGTAATCTCTGCTCTAGCTACCGTCCTATTTCTCTCACCAGCTGTGTCTGCAAAGTGCTAGAACGCATGATTAACGCACGGCTGGTGTGGTGGCTGGAACGACACAACCTGCTAACAAATATCCAATGCGGTTTTCGTCGACGTCGTTGCACAGTAGACCACCTTGTGTCGATGTCGACACATATCATGAACGGCTTCCTGAAGGGTTGTCAAACCGTTGGGATATTCTTTGACCTAGAGAGAGCATATGATACCTGTTGGCGGGCAGGATTGCTCCGTACTCTACACAGTTGGAACATTCGTGGCCGCCTACCACTTTTTCTTAAGGAGTTCCTAAAACAGCGCTTCTTCCGAGTACGGGTCGGCTCGGTTCTTTCAAATCCTTTTATACAGGAGAACGGTGTACCTCAGGGTTCGGTCCTTAGCGTCACCCTGTTTGCTATAGCTATTAATCCTATCTCGCAATGTGTTCCTCCAGGCGTGTCGTCCTGTTTATTCGTAGATGACTTTGCGATCTATTGCACTTCTCCGCGCACACCTTTTATCGGGCGGTGCTTACAAAAATGCTTGGACGATCTGCATGACTGGAGCCTGAGACACGGCTTTCGGTTCTCTGCGGAGAAAACCATATGTGTGAATTTCTGGCGCCGTCGGAGTCGACCACCTCCTTCACTCCGTTTGGGCCCGCATTTACTTCCTTATGCAGATCACACACGATTCCTGGGATTGGTCTTCGACAGAGCACTTAACTGGTCATCTCACATAGCACAGCTGCGAGCGCGTTGTGACCGTTCCCAACAAATTCTGCGGGTACTAAGTGGCAAATCGTGGGGAGCAGATCGCACAGTGTTGCTGCGACTTTACCGCACACTGATACGATCCAAACTGGATTATGGCTGCATCGTTTTTTCATCAGCACGTCCATCAGTGTTGAAAAAGTTAGATACGGTCCATAATTGCGGCCTACGGATAGCTATTGGAGCCTTTCCTACCAGTCCGGTCATCAGTCTGCACGCCGAAGCTGCTGAACCCCCTCTTAGGTACCGGCGTGTTCTTTTATTAGCTAATTATGGCTGCAGACTATTTTGCATGCCTACGCATCCCACGTTCGCGCCATTCTTCAACACCACGCTAGATGCGCGCTATCGGAATACTACTCTCAGTCCAAAGCCACCTGGTTTTCGCCTCCGGGAGCTCCTCCGCAAACACAATATTACAATCCCTAGGATGTTTTCTATGGGCGAGAGAGTGTACCCTCCTTGGCTGCGTGGACCGCCATCAGTCGATCTGTACATGACCAAATGCGACAAGTCTACGACGGCTCCTTGTACTATCCACAGCTACTTTTTAGAATTTTTATCACGTTATAGTGATCGTGTTTTAATATTTACCGATGGTTCTAAAACCTCAAATGGCGTTGGATGCGCTTATGTTTATGGATCCGAACAATATACATTCGGATTCCATAGCATCACGTCTATTTTTACCGCAGAGCTTTACGCCCTATACCGAGCCATTCTACACGTACGCCGACGAAACATGGGTGACTGCTTAATACTCAGCGATTCCCTTAGCGCGCTTCAGAGCCTACGTCAGATGTACAACTTTCATCCCCTTGTACAGCGAATCCAGGACGCCCTCCACGTTATCGACGCCTCCGGCGTTAGCGTGGTGTGTGCTTGGGTCCCCGGACACGTGGGCCTTTCAGGGAATGAGCTAGCAGATTCAGCAGCGAAGACGGCGACCTCACAGCCCATGGTTAACATATCCACGGTGACATCGGAAGACCTACTTCTAGAATTGCGCAGAGCTGTGTTGTCATCCTGGCGAGGGGAGTGGTCCGCCCTGCGCAGAAACAAGCTCCGCTGTGTCAAAGCTCTTCCCATCCCTTGGGTAACGTCCTGCCGTCCGTCCCGTCGGGAGGAAGTGCGATTGGCTCGGTTACGCCTTGGCCACTGCTATTTTACCCATAGTTATTTATTAAACAGGGCTCCAGCTCCGGTTTGCCCGCTTTGCGGAGCAGCGCTGACGGTCCGTCATGTTCTCTGTGCCTGTTCTAGTCTTGAACGTCTCCGCAGTTCTCTCAAGCTGCCAGCCAGCTTGGCGGAGATACTCGCGGATGAAGAGACAGCGGTGGCCAAGGTTTTTAAACTACTCTTAAATGTTAATTTTAGACTTTAGTGTTTACGTTTTTATCCACTTTTAACTGTCCTATGATTTTACGCGTCTTTTAGCCTTTGGCGTACGGGATGTGCTTGTTTTTTACCTACGATGTATGTTCTTTTAGATTTTGTTTTATCTAGATTTTAGAACGCATAGATCCTTTAGGGCGCTGATGACCGCGCTGTTGAGCGCCCCAAAATCCACAAAAAAATTAATCACAGTACACAAGAGCCTCAACTCCTCGCGCGGAGTGGTTAACACCCGTGCTTTGGATGGCATGTCTAATGAGGAAATCCTTGAAAACCTGAAAGATCAAGGTGTGACGGATGTGTACCGTGTGCAGCGCAGAGTGCGAGGGGAATTGGTGCCTACCCGCACCCTGTTCCTGACCTTTGACCTGGTTGATCTCCCGCAAAGGCTTGGCGCAGGGTACGAGAGCATCGAGGTACGTCCCTATATCCCTAATCCGCTGAGATGTTTTAAGTGCCAGCGCTTCGGACACACTAGTGCGTTCTGCAACGGCACGCCTACGTGTTTTAACTGTGCGATGTCCCAGCATGAGGAAGCATGCACATCGCCAGTGAAATGTGTGAGCTGTGCCGGGGAGCATTCATCTAGCTCCAAAGACTGCCCACGTTTTGTGGAAGAAAAGGCAATACAGGAGATCCGGGTTAAGGAGAAGGTTTCCTTCTCGGACGCCCGGAAGCTCCTGCGTACTCGCTTGCCCTCCGTCCCTAGGTCCGGTACTTATAGCTCTGTCGTGGCTAAACCCGTTCCTAGGAAAGAAATTGCAACACAAACCTGTGGTGCAGGGGAGCCTACCATCTCTGATAGAGTTCTTGTCCCGACACAAGTACGGGAGTCCACAAATGCATCACCAGCGTCGGCAAATACATCGCCTAAGCGGTCGAAGGAATCTAAAACCTCGACCCCGTCCCAAGCCAAACCGTCGACTTCTACATGTAAATATGACAAGCCTGTAGTATACGATCCGCCGCCTAAAGTATTTAAGACCAGTTACCAGAGGACAGATTTCCTTAAAGATTCAAACCGTACCCCCAGGAAGAAGAAAACGTCTAGAGCATCCCGAAGCTCTTCTTCTGAAGAGCTTTCTGGTGATGAATCGGATCGACGACTGTCATCTTCGTCGATCCCTGTGTCCAATAAGTTTGAAGCTCTCGAACCTAAGTTCTCTTTAGGGAAGAGGGCTTCCTCCGCCGAAGAGATGGACCTAGAGGATACCGACCCCAGAACGGCAACAAAAAAGCGCCAGGATAAACCGGCAGAAAAAGGTGTTAGCCCTACGCCTAAGAAAAAGGGTAAGCTGATTCGGCCACCGTTAAAGTCGTCTTAATGTAGACCAATCTTTACAACCTATCTCCATAGTTCCAATGGCTATCCTCCAATGGAACATGCGGGGTTTAAGAACACATCGACCAGAACTAGAACTTTTGCTCAGTAAGCATAACCCCTTAGTGGTATGCTTACAAGAGACTAAGCTACGACCGCAAGACAAGTTTAGAATCCGACGCTAAACACCACTGCGGTGTGATATTGACACAAGAGGGCATTCCTGCTCACGGGGGCACTATGATGCTCCTCAGGGATGACTTATTTGTAGACCCGGTACAGCTGCAATCTGATATACAATCTGTAGCTGTAAGGATTAAGCTGCCATCAATCGAATTTTGCATTTGCACTGTATATCTCCCGCCATCAGATGACCTCTCGTTAATGGACCTTGAAGATCTGGTTTCCCAACTTTCAACTCCATATATAATAGTGGGAGACTTTAATGCCCATCACCCACTATGGGGTTCAACTCGGGCATGTTCGAGAGGCCACCTCATTGCAAAATTCTTGGAGAGCAATAGCTTGGTTCTCCTGACTTCCGGAGAGCCAACGTTCGTTTCAGACGCCTATAACACCTATTCGCACATAGATTTGGCAGTATGTTCATCCCAGTTAGCAGTTTCATTGCAGTGGAATGTCATCTCTGATTCACATTCCAGCGACCAGTTCCCATGTCTTCTTAGTCTTAGCACACGATGTGTCTACCCCACGTATCCCTAGATGGCGCTTTGATCGTGCCAACTGGAACCTTTACACCCAGTTGGCTGTCTTTGATTACAACGAGCACGATTCTGTGAATGATCTAGTCGATCATCTCACAGAGAAAATTCTTTCCGCTGCAGAACAGTGTATTCCACGTTCGGCTACCCAACCCGGTCGACTTCCTGTACCATGGTGGAACAACGGCTGCCGGAATGCTATTCGTGCTCGTAGACGTGCTCTGCGGGTATTTCAACGACACCATACCCAAAGTAATCTAATTGAGTACAAGAAAGCGCGTGCACAGTCTAGGCAAATAATTAAGGATAGCAAAAAGATCTCATGGAACAAGTTTGTCATCTTTTAACAGATGGACACCATCATCTGTTGTATGGGATAGGTTAAGGCGCGTGGCCGGAAAATCAACCCACTTGCCAATCGCTGGTCTAAAAACACCTGCAGGAGTTGTTGTTGATCCGTTCGTCGTGGCTAACACCTTCGGCTGCGCTTTCGCTCAGGTGTCTAGCTCAAGCAATTATGCTCCTGAGTTTATCTCAATTAAGACTCAGGTAGAATCTCAAGGTTTCGTGTTTAGTTCCAGAAACCTTGAAGATTATAACCGCCTCTTCACCTTGGCGGAGTTAGAACACGCTCTATCATCATCGCGACTGACAGCACCAGGACCCCCCCCCCAGGGGCCTACTACGGTAGGTACGGGCATTGGCGATCCCGGGGTCCCGAGCCAATCATCCCCATCGTCACCCTCTCACCCCATTTTGTTTGTGCCACGTTGGTCACCCTTAGTTTTAAGCTTCTTCCTCTTCTAGGTTTATTGTTCTATTTTAGCTTTAGCTGTTTAGGTTTATAAACTCCTGCCTCACCACCAGGGATCTTTCTTCTGTCTCCGTGGTTCCTGTCCCACGGTTCCAGCGCGGCTTCCGACTTGCGTGCTCTCCGGAGGTCTCAGGCGTGAAGGTTGTAGTGGACTCCCTACTGACCCTGTGTGTGACCTTAGGTGCGGAGCCCGTCCACACCGTCATGTACACTCACGTAGTCTCAATGAGGCCCGGCTGGTTTTAATGGTCCGAAGGCCGTGAGTCATTGGGCCAGTATTACCAGCCGGACGTGTTACCGCTGACGGGAGCCCCGGTGTAATCAACCACAAGCCCCCTGAATCCGTGCATGAGTCTGTTGACTGCTGCACGGCCTAAAGTGGGGGCCACAGGCGGTTATTCCTGTGGTAGGGGCCTAAAGCCGGGGTGTCACGTGGTGAACGGTTCTCACATTTGGGCAACAGTAGTTGGACGGTAGCTCTTCTGAAGTACAATCGAGATCGGTCGTGGGAGGGGTCTCCCATGACGGCGCAGACCGTGAAGGTTTGGTGTCTTTTTCTTTCACCCCCGGATGGCAGGCTGACGCCGACAGTTCCGGAAGGGGGTCCTTTAACCATGGCTCCTCCGCGCAAACCTTCCCCATTTGATTCGTTTTTGGTCGTGACCCTGACTTGTGAAAACAAGACAATGCGAGACATTAGTCCTTTCTATATCCAACGCGAGCTTGATCGGATATGTGGCGTTCTAAAATCTGCAACTCGGTTAAGAGACGGTACCCTTTTGGTAGAAACAAAGAACCAGGATCAGTCCAGTAAGCTCCTGAAGGCTTGCTTGTTGGGTTCCTACCCCATTCGGGTAGCCCCACATAAGACTTTGAATAGCTGTAGAGGGGTCGTGACAACCTCCAGTTTGGACGGCCTCTCTAACGAGGAAATAGCATCTAATTTGACTGACCAGAATGTGTGCGAGGCGTACCGTCTCCTTGGTAAACGTGATGGACAGTCTGTTCCGTTGCGGACAGTCTTCCTCACTTTCAAAGGAACCACATTACCGGACGCTATCTATTGTGGGTACGAACGTGCTGCAGTGCGACCGTATGTCCCAAACCCCATGCGCTGTTTTCGGTGTCAGCGGTTTGGGCATACTCAGGCCCGCTGTACCTTTGACGCTGTATGCGACCGTTGCGGTTTACCTCCCCATGGCGATGCTATATGTACTCGTGACCCGGTCTGCGTCAATTGCGGTGGTACACATCCCTCCAGCTCCCGGCAGTGTCCGCAGTTTCTTGATGAGAAGGCCATTCAGGAACTGCGCGTCAAAGAACGTCTGTCCTTTCTAGAGGCAAAAAGACGGTTTGAGCAACTGAAACCCGCTGCCAGCTTAGGTTATGCATCCGCAGTTCGTCGCTCTCCTGCGCAGTCTGTTGCCACACGGACCGTCAATGTTTCGGATGCGTCAACCCAATGCGACTTGCTGGAGACTGCCAATCCTTTTAAGGCGTTGGCACCAACAGCCTCATCTAGCTCCTCTACTGCCCCAGCTGCAGTTTCACGGTCCGTGTCGGTCAGCACTACTCCCGGTACTTCTACGGTGTGCCGCTCCCGTAGTCGCATTCGAGGAACCGGCAGGGCTTCTGTTCAGTCGGCTTCCCGATCCCCTTCTCGAAGGGACTCTTCTGACTCCCGCACATCTGAGGAGTCGCCCATGGAGCGACCGTTTGTCGGTCCCAAGTGCGCCAAAGTGCGAAAAAAGGAGAAACGACGTCCGACCACCTGAACCCGCATTCCTGGCGCTCTTGCTATCTTGAATTTTCTCCCTAAAACCACCGCTCCCCCTTAGTCCTTTTCCATGGCTCTTTTAACGTGGAACATTCGTGGTGTGCGCTCACATAGGGCAGAGCTCCAGCTCTTGTTGCGGTCCTACAACCCCATAGCGGTTTGTTTACAAGAGACCAAACTTCGCCCTCAGGATGCTTTTGATTTGCGTCATTATATTCCGGTACGCTTCGACCTTGTGCCGGAAGTGGGCTCTCCTGCTCATGGTGGTGTCATGATCCTTACACGTGCTGATGTTTTTGGTCAACCTCTACCTCTTAACACTACTTTGCAAGCTGTTGCTCTTCGGCTCAGTCTTCCAGGTTTATCGTTTACCTTATGCACAGTTTACCTCCCCCCTTCAGACTCCGTCCTTCCTGCGGACCTCTCTCAACTAGCTTCGCAGCTCCCCACACCCTTTCTTCTTTTGGGGGATTTTAATGCCCATCATCCGTGTTGGGGCTCTCCTAGGGCGTGTGCAAGGGGAACCCTACTTGCTGACTTCTTTGACCAGTTTCCTCTCCTTGTTTTAAACACTGGTGAACCCACCTTTTTTTCCGATTCCACCGGTACTCCCTCCCACCTCGATCTTTCTCTCTGCTCCACACAGCTTGCTCATTGTTTCCAATGGCATGTAGTATCTGACACTCATTCCAGTGATCACTGCCCATGTGTGCTAACGTTGCTCTCCCACAACGTTCCCCGCTCGCGTGCAGCCTCATGGCAACTCTCCAAGGCTAACTGGGTGCTCTTTTCCGAAGCTGCCACATTCAAGGATTCCGAATTTACTACTATCGACCTTCTGGTCGACCATTTCACTTCAGTTGTTGTCTCCGCTGCCGAGCAATCTATTCCGAAATCCTCCACGGAGCCTCGGCGTTTGCCTGTCCCGTGGTGGACTCTTGAGTGCCGCGATGCCCTTCGCGCACGCCGGAAAGCTCTTAGGGTATTTAAACAACACCCCACCGTCGAGAACTTGGTAGCTTATAAACAGCTGCGCGCACGAGCCCGACGTGTTTTTAGGGCTAGCAAAAGAGCGTCCTGGACTTCCTTTGTTGCCTCTTTCTCGCACGCCATCCCTTCTTCTGTGGTTTGGGAGAAACTCCGTCGTGTTGCCGGTAAACGGCCACCCTTGTCCATTTCTGGACTTCAGGATGGACCTCTCACTGTTGTAGATGCGGTTGATGTTGCTAACTGCCTGGGTAGCACTTTTGCTGCCGCCTCCAGCTCTGCTAACTACGTTTCGACGTTTCGGGTCCTCAAATCTCAGATTGAGGCCCAGGAATTATCTTTCCGCTCAGCTAACCTTGAGTGCTACAACGCCGAATTTAGCTTACGGGAGCTGGACTCGGCGTTATGCTCCTCTCGCTCTTCCGCTCCTGGGCCTGATGGTGTTCACGTGGCTATGCTTCAACACCTCTCCCTTGCTAGTAAAGACTATCTACTGCGTATGTACAACCGCATCTGGCGTGACGGAGTTTTCCCTACAGCTTGGCGCGAGGCAACTATCATTCCGGTCCCAAAACCGGGTAAGGACCGCCGTTTGCCCTCCAGTTACCGCCCCATTTCCCTCACCAGTACAGTGTGTAAGGTGATGGAGCGCATGATTACTGGGCGCTTACGTTGGTGGCTTGAGTCGGAGAACCTTCTGTGCAACATCCAATGCGGATTTCGCCGTTACCGTTCCAGCACTGATCACCTGATTTCTCTATCGACTCATATCATGAACGCCTACCTGCGCCGCTGCCAAACTGTGGCCGTCTTTTTTGACCTTACGAAAGCCTATGACACCTGTTGGCGGACTGGCATACTACGCACCATACATCAGTGGGGTCTTCGTGGTCGACTTCCCATTTTCCTCCGGGAATTCATGAAGGAGCGGTCCTTTCGTGTTCGGGTGGGGTGTAATTTATCCCGCGTTTTCCATCAGGAAAACGGGGTACCCCAGGGATCGGTCCTCAGCGTTCTCCTCTTTGCCATCGCCATCAATCCTATCACTGAGTGTATTCCCGCTGGAATATCCTCTTCTTTATTTGTGGATGACTTCGCCGTATATTGTAGCTCTCGGCGGACGAGTATCTTGGAGCGTCGGCTCCAGGTCTGTTTAGATCGCCTTTACACTTGGAGCCTCCACAACGGCTTCCATTTTTCCACCGAGAAGACCGTGTGCGTGAACTTTTGGCGCCGTAAGGCGTTTGATTCACCCTCACTCCACCTCGGTCCCCATACGCTTCCTTTTGCAGAGGAAGCTAAATTTTTAGGATTGGTGTTCGATAGGAAGCTTAGCTGGGATTCTCATATCGCTTCCCTGAAAGGTCGCTGTGCCCGGTCCCTCAATATCTTACGTGTCTTAACAGGTACATCCTGGGGAGCTGATCGGACCGTGCTCTTACAGCTTTATCGGTCCCTGGTGCGATCAAAGCTTGACTATGGGAGTGTGGTATATTCTTCGGCACGGCCTTCCATTTTGAGTCGTTTGGATCCTGTGCACAATCAGGGGATACGTCTAGCTACTGGTGCTTTTCCAACCAGCCCCATCCCCAGTCTGTACGCTGAAGCAGCTGAACCCCCCCTGTGCTATAGGCGAGATATTCTTTTATGCACCTACGCATGCCGTCTATCCTCTCTACCCAGGCACCCAACGTACAAGCCTTTCTTTGACTCGTCTCTTGATCGCCAGTACGCTGTCAGCCCCCTTGCATTACTTCCGCCCGGTGTTCGCTTTCGCCTGCTTGTTCGGGCCCTGGACGCCACACTGCCGCCAGTATTACCTCGGAGGGAATCTATTTTTCCTCCTTGGTCGCGGTATGACTCCTTATTCCACCTTGGGTTGACGTCCATGCCCAGGTCTGCGTTTCCGACCACTGGCATCCAATCCGCATTTTTAGAACTTCAGCAGCATTTTAAGAACTACAGTTTTATTTTTACGGACGGCTCTAAAACCGACCGAGGTGTTGGTTGTGCCTTCGTAGCTGCTGCGGAGAGTTTTACGTTTCGTCTTCCCGGACAGTGCTCGATTTTTACCGCTGAACTTTTTAGTATCTATCAAGCCCTACTTTTTATCAGCCAGCAGCACTCTAACCACTTTGCCATCTGTAGCGATTCTCTGAGTGCTCTACAGAGCATTCGTTTGCTGTACCCCAGCCATCCCCTAGTACAGCGAATACAGGATCGGCTGCATTCGCTCGCTAATTCAGGGTTCCACGTGTCGTTCGTTTGGGTTCCCGGACACGTAGGCATTCCGGGCAACGAGGCTGCTGATGTCGCCGCGAAGTCTGCTATTTTATCCCCCACAGTTTTTAGCAATTCTGTTCCTTTCGAGGATCTTAGTGCTTCCCTTCGCCGAGCCATCAACACTCGCTGGCATGATGACTGGTCCGCGCTCGTGGGGAACAAACTCCGGGAGGTTAAACATCTTCCGCTTCCCTGGGCCACATCTTCACGTTCTTCTCGCAGGGAAGAAGTTATTTTAGCTAGACTTCGCATCGGGCACTGCCGTTTTAGCCATCAACACTTGTTACGCCAGGACTCAGCACCTCATTGTGCTCACTGCGGTGAGCCTTTGACGGTAGAGCACTTTTTAGTGGAGTGCCGATTTTACTCAACGTTGCGCTCCTCCTTGGGTTTGGCATCCAACCTCAGCGCAATGTTGAGGGATGATATTGCTGCTGTGGAGGGCCTCTTCGACTTTTTACAGCGCAGCGGAATGCTTCGTTCCATATGATTTCAACATCCCTCGCCGTGCCTCATTTTAGATTCATCTCGGCACTCCTATTTTAGCTATTTTAACAGTTTGAGCATCTTTTATGTTTATTGTGTTTTTGGACCTTTTAGTGGTTTTTATTGTTTTTAGCGTTTACATTTCAGTTGGGCTTTACCTAGTCTGAGCTCGGGCGCTAATGACCTCAGCTGTTGTGCGCCCCTAAGCCCCACTACTACTACTAGCACCAGGACCGGACGGAATCCACGTTCAGATGTTGCAAAATCTCTCACCTGAAGGTAAGGCATTCCTGCTCGAGGTCTATAACCGTGTTTGGGTTGATGCCACGTTTCCGGACAAGTGGCGAGAAGCGACTATCATACCTATCTTGAAAGCTGGCAAGGACCGTCACCTCCCTTCTAGCTACCGTCCTATTTCCCTCACCAGTTGCGTCTGCAAGGTGATGGAACGCATGATAAATGGGCGGTTGGTATGGTGGCTGGAAACGCACAACCTACTGAATAACATCCAGTGCGGTTTTCGACGACGCCGTTCAACAGTGGATCATCTTGTGTCCATGTCGAAACAGATTATTAACGGCTTTCTTAAAAACTGTCAAACAGTCGGAATATTTTTTGCCCTCGAAAAAGCTTATGATACGTGTTGGCGTGCAGGGTTGCTACGTAGTCTGCACGCCTGGAATATACGTGGACGCCTACCACTCTTCCTTCAGGAATTCTTGAAGGACCGCGTTTTCCGAGTAAGGGTTGGCTCGGTTCTTTCGAACCTTTTCGTTCAAGAGAACGGTGTACCACAGGGATCGGTGCTAAGTGTTACGTTGTTTGCTATTGCGATTAATTCTATCTCGAAATGTGTACCTCCGGGGGTCTCGTCATGCCTATTTGTAGACGACTTTGCCGTCTACTGCACATCTCAGCGCACATCGTTTATAGAGCGCCGTCTCCAGACCACCTTGGACAACCTTAAGGTTTGGAGTTTAAAGAACGGCTTCCGATTCTCTGCTGAGAAAACCATCTGTGTTAACTTCTGGCGTCAGCGGAGTCGACTACCTCCAAGGCTCCGGCTAGGCGCTGATCTACTACCATTTGCAGATGAGAAGAGGTTCCTTGGATTGATATTTGATAGAAAACTTAGTTGGTCGTCGCATACAGCACAACTGAAAGCACGATGTGACCGATCTTTAAATATCTTGCGGGTACTAAGTGGAAAATCGTGGGGAGCGGATCGTACAGTGTTATTGCGACTGTATCGCAACAGTCATCCGTTCCAAATTAGATTATGGTAGTATCGTTTATGGCTCACCACGACCATCTGTGCTGAAGAGATTAGACACAGTCCATAATTGTGGCATACGTATAGCAGTTGGGGCATTTCCAACGAGCCGAGTCATAAGCCTGTATGCTGAGTCTGCAGAACCTCCTCTGCAGTACAGGCGCAACATGCTATTAGCAAATTATGGCTGTGGACTTAATTGCATGCCCACACATCCAACGTTTACGCCGTTCTTTAACACCTTCATGGACGTGCGTTATAGGAACACTTCTATAAAGCCAAAGCCACCTGGTTTTCGTTTCCGGGAGCTCCTTAGACATCTTAATACTGAAATGCCCAAGATGTATCCTAGGGGCGAGAGGACATACCCTCCTTGGTTGTGCAGAATGTCCCACGTTGATCTGGGCATGTCCACACACGATAAATCTACCATGCCTATGTCTAGTATCCGCACATGTTTTTTAGAATTTTTATCGCGATATCAGGACCATGCAAAAATTTACACTGACGGGTCCAAGAATTTAGATGGTGTTGGTTGTGCTTACGTGTGTGGAACCGAACCCTATACATTCGGATTCCACACTAGCACTTCCATCTTTACCGCAGAGCTCTATGCAATATACCGGGCCATTTTACATGTACGTCGACGAAAGTTGGGGAGCTGCTTAATCCTGAGTGATTCCCTCAGTGCACTTCAAAGCCTACGGCAGCTGTACAACTACCACCCTATTGTGCAGCGGATACAGGATGCCCTCCACGTTTTACACCTTTCTGGCGTGAGCGTGGTGTGTGCATGGATTCCTGGTCACGTAGGCTTGCGGGGGAATGAAATGGCGGATTCGGCAGCCAAGACGGTTACCATGAAGCCCAGGGTTCGACTACCATGTGTGACATCGGAAGATTTTAGGGCGGTATTACGGAGAGCTGCGCTAACCTGCTGGCAGGAAGAGTGGTCCGCTCTCCGCAATAATAAACTTAGATCTGTTAAGGAACTTCCGATCCCTGGGTTACCTCCTGTCGGTCATCTCGTCGCGAGGTGACTTTGGCTCGGTTGCGCATTGGGCATTGTTATTTTAGCCACAGCTTTTTATTAAATAGAACCCCGGTTCCCGTTTGCCCACTGTGCAGTGGTGACCTGACTGTCCGTCACTTGCTTTTAGATTGTTTTAGCTTGGCACGTCTCCGCAGGTCTCTCCAGCTGCCGGCCAGCTTGGCGGATATCCTCGCGAATGACGAAACGGCAGTGGGCAAAGTTTTAGCATTTGTTTCAGCTGTGGATTTTAGAATTTAACCTTAAGTATCTTTTTTGTTGTTTTTTTTAGTATATATATGTGTGTGTAGTTTTAACAGGTTTATAGATAATAATATATATTTTTAGAAATCTTTATATCTGGCTTTTGCCATGACTTGTTTTTTAAAGGGCGCTGATGACCGCTGTAGTTGGGCGCCCCTATACACATCATCATCATCCGCCGCCTAAATAATTTAAGACCAGTTACCAGAGGACAGATTTCCTGAAAGATTCGACCCGTACCCCCAGGAAGAAGAAAACCTCTAGAGCATGCCGAAGCTCCTCTTCTGAAGAGCTTTCTGGTGATGAATCGGAAAGGCCCATCAGTAACCCCGAAAACTGGCAGAAGAGGCTCTGGTGTAATCTCTCGATTGGGTTCCTCCGCGAGGTGAGAGTTCCTCCAAACGCCCAACCATGGTCCACTTCGGTGTTTGACCCCATTTATTTTTCCCTTTTTTTGTTTTTCCTCCCTGAACGCATGTCTGACGGGTAACATAGCGCGGGTGGTCGGAGAGGGAAGCGCAAGGGGCGACTGGGTAACGCGTAACTCCCAGCCCCTTGTTACCATGTAGGACTGTGTTCGTATCCGCTGATAAAGGTCAGTCCCGGGGAGGGGCCAATTCGTGAGCTGTTACACTCCTGAAGGCGATTGGGTCCCTCTGTCTTTACACTGGGAGGTGTGACCCTAGGGTGAGCAAGGTCCAAGCCAGGACTCTCACCTAAGCCGGGGTGGCGCCCAGGATGTGAGCACGCCATCGGAGACGTTCGCAATGGTGGAGGACATTACCGCAATGGTGCAGTCTTCTAAATCTAAAACTTTGAAGGTAAGTGTAAAGGAAGTAGTTGAGTCCGTTGGTCCTCGCTACTTAGTAATAACGAGAACAGAGGAAGGAAAGAACTTCTTGTCACTGAACCCTTTCATAATCCAAAAGGGCCTTGACAATATTGCTGGTCCGGTTAAGTCTTGTACCACTGAATTTTAATAGTGACTGCACCGAGCCGTACAATCAACCTTTTACCGCAGCCGAACTCGCCCATTCTCTGGCGTTAGCAAAGGATTCTTCTCCAGGTCCCGATGACGTACACCGACAGATGCTGCTACATCTTCCATCTGAGGCGCTATGTTTTCTTTTAAACATCTACAACCGCATTTGGCATGAGCGGGTTTTCCCTTCCTCCTGGCGAGAGGGTATTGTCATCCCCATCCCTCGACCCGGAAAGGACCGCACGCTACCATCTAGCTACCGCCCCATTTGCCTGACGAGTGTCATCTGTAAGACCTTCGAGCGGATGATAAACGCTCGGTTAAATTGGTGGCTAGAAAAACATAACCATCTGTCCAACTTGCAATGCGGTTTTCGTCGCCATCGCTCAAGTGTCGATAATCTAACACGTCTTGAGGGGTATATTTCCGATGCTTTTCTACTGAAACAGCACGCAGTGGGCGTGTTCCTCGACCTGGAGAAGGCTTATGACACCACCTGGCGGTACGGCATACTCCGTAACCTACATGGTTACGGTATGCGTGGTCATCTACCCGAATTCCTATGCAACTTTTTAAAACTTCGCCGTTTTCGGGTTCGCATAGGAAACACGATATCACGGGAGAGGATACAGGAGAACGGCGTACCTCAAGGGTCAATTTTGAGCGTCACCCTTTTTGCAGTAGCGATTAACGGAATCACTAGTGCCGTTCGAAGTGGAATTCCATCATCCCTCTATGTTGACGACTTCGCAGTCTATTATAGGTCTGCCAACATAGATCACATAGAGCGCCAACTGCAGCTGACCATTACCCAGCTAGCAGCTTGGGCGCTTCAAACCGGCTTCTGTTTTTCAGCTGCGAAGACGCAGTGTATACACTTTCACCGCCTACGAGGTATTCACCCGCCTCCTGATCTTTATTTGAACGGCACACCCCTGCCATTTGTCTCGCACCTGAAGTTCTTGGGCCTCTACTTGGACCGACAACTCAATTGGGAGCACCACATTCGTCACCTTCGAGCCTCTTGCGATCGTTCTCTTCGGGTGCTGAAGGTATTATCTGGAGCATTTTGGGGGGGCGATCGCACGGTAATGTTGAGGCTGTACCGCTCTCTGGTTCGGTCCAAGCTGGACTATGGCAGTTTTATTTATGGCGCAGCGACCGCCTCTAAACTTCGCCTTTTAGACACCGTGCATCACACTGGCATCCGCCTTGCCACAGGAGCTTTCTGCACCAGCCGAGTCGACTGCCTGTATGCAGACTCAGGCGAACCTCCACTCCATATTCGTCGCTTGCTGTTACTGTGCTCATACGTGTCGAAGTTGGCAAGTTATCACAATCATCCTTGTTTCAAACCAGTTCTGTGCCCAGATTTAGTCCACCGTTATATGCGCCCTGGTTCTCGGACATGCCCCGTGGGAATAAGATTTCGGGATCTCCTACATTCCCATGGCCTCCGAATGCCTCGCGTGCAGAGGTCGTTCATCTGCCCTTATCCTCATGGCAGCTCGATCGTGCGCGGTTCGATCTAACCCTTTCAAACAACCCTAGACTCGCTACTCCACATTCGGTGTTCCAACAACTTTTTGCCGAATTACTGGGCCGTTACCCTAACTATGTTCCGGTCTTTACAGACGGTTCTCAGTTAGGTAACGCTACGAGTTGCGCGTTCTTCGTTAACGGTGAGGCTCACAAATTTCGCCTTATGGACTCCACTTCAGTTTTTTCCGCAGAACTGTATGCCATCTTTTATTTGCTCCTTTTTATTTGCAAGTTAGCTCCTGGCTCTTTTATCGTCTGCACTGACTGTCTAAGTGCGCTTCAGGCCTTACAACAACACACTGCCACTCACACACTGGTTTTAAAAATACAGACACAGATCTCGAAAATGCTCGGTCGGGGATACAATTTTGTTTTTACTTGGACCCCAGGCCATGTTGGGATTCCCGGGAACGAGGAGGCGGACGCGGCTGCTAAGTCTGCTTGCTGTTTGTCCCGGAGTTTAACAACTACGGTGCCGTACCAGGATGTGCAACGTTTTTTCCGTCGCCACCTACTATCTGCTTGGCAGCAATCCTGGTCAGCTTTACAAGGCACACAACTCCGGGCGATTAAAGAGAGCGTACGACCCTGGCTAACTTCCTGCAGGGATAACCGGCGAGCCGAGGTGATACTCACCCGGCTGAGAATTGGGCACACACGAGCGACACATGGCCATCTACTAAGAGGGGAACCGACCCCTGTGTGTGCCCCGTGTGCAGTACGCCTCACGGTGCAGCACGTACTGCTTGATTGCCCGCAGTACGCCCGCGTTCGCCAGTCAATATGCTTGGGAGCTAACTTGCCCAGTATATTAGGGGATGACCCAGTGGCCGTGATTAAGGCACTGCGGTTCGTTACGGAAATTGGTTTTAGTAGACAAGTCTGACTTGGATTTTATATGTGTTAATTTTAGCGATTTTAAATTATTAGACTTGCAACAGGGTTTTTTATGTACTTTTAATAGTACAGTGTTATTTTAATTTCTTAATTTTAAAGATTTTAAATTGTTAGTTTTGGTATGGGCTTCTTTTATGTGCTTTTAGTAGTTGAGTGATTTTATTTTATTTTACCTTTTAGCTTAATTTGTGTATCTTTTAGATTTTAGTGTTGACTTAGGGCCCAAATGACCTTGTTGTCGACGGGCCCTTAAACAGCACACACTCACTCACACACTAAGTCTTGTACTCGTTCCAGAAATGGCACGCTCCTGGTGGAAGCTCATTCTGTCTCCCAGGCAGCAGTTATATTGAAGGCGAACCTGTTGGGCAGTTACCCGGTGACCGTCAGCGTCCATAAGAACCTCAACTCCTCGCGCGGTATGGTTAACACCCGTGCTCTGGATGGCATGACGAATGAGGAAATCGTAGAGAACCTACAAGATCAAGGTGTGACGGCTGTTTACCGAGTGCAGCGTCGAGAGCGAGGGGACCTGGTGCCTACCCGTACCCTGTTCCTGACCTTTGATCGGGTAGATCTCCCACAAAGGATTAGGGCAGGGTACGAGAACATCGAGGTGCGCCCATATATACCAAACCCGCTTCGATGTTTTAAGTGTCAGCGATTCGGACACACTAGCGCCTTCTGTAACGGCATGGCCACGTGTAGTAACTGTGGGATATCGCAGCATGAGAGTGCTTGCACATCGCCAGTTAAATGTGTGAACTGCGCTGGAGAACATCCATCCAGCTCTCGAGATTGCCCGCGCTTCGTCGAGGAAAAGGCGATCCAGGAGATCCGGGTGAAAGAGAAGGTCTCCTTCTCGGAAGCCCGGAAACTCTTGCGTACTCGACTACCATCCCTCCCGCGGTCCGCTACCTACAGCTCGGTAGCAGCTAGGCCAGTGCCGCGGCGAGAGATCGCCACTCAGACAAGCGATATACGAGAGGCCACAATCTCAGAGAAAATTATTCTGCCATCGAAGCGTGCCAAAACGCCCGTGTCTCCACCTTCCACGCCTAAGCCTCCGCCAGGAAAGAAATCGCCAGTACCGTCACCATCGAAAGCATCAACCTCCGGCAAGACCAACAAGCCAGTTGTTTACGATGCCCCTCCCAAACAGTTTAAGACGACTTATACGAAGTCCGATTTCCTCAAGGTTACCAACAAACCGGCCAGCCGCAAGAAGAGTTCCAGGATATCTAAAAGTTCTTCCTCCGAGGAGTCTTCCGGGGAGGATTCAGATCGACGGTTATCGTCCTCGTCGATCTCCGTCTCCAATCGGTTCGGGGCCCTAGAACCGAAGTTCTCTATCGGTAAAGGGGCCTCTTCCGTAGAGGAGATGGAACAGGAGGACACGGACCACACTACCAGGTTGACTTCCAGAAAAAGACCAGACAACTCGGACGTTAAAGGGGTTAGCCCAAAACCCAAAAAGAAGGGCAAACTTATTCGGCCACCGTCGAAGTCGCCATAAGGTGGAATAACCTTTCCCCTTACAATCCAAATTTCTAATGACGATCCTACACTGGAACATACGAGGGCTTAGGGCACATCGCCCGGAGCTTAATTTATTACTCAGTAGGTACGATCCATTAGTCGTCTGTTTACAGGAGACTAAGCTACGTCCTCTAGATTCCTTCCAATTAAGGCAATATACTCCCTTCAGGCGTGATCTGGCTCCTGAAGAGGGCATTCCTGCGCACGGGGGCACTATGGTGCTGGTCAGGAATGACGTATATGTAGACCCCCCAGGGGCCTACTTCGGTAGGTACGGGTTTGGCGAACCCGGGGTCCCGAGCCAACAGTCTCCCTCGTGTGGGCTCCTCTTCGTGGCTGAGGGAGACGGTCAACAGGCCCACCCACGTGTAGGCCGTGCGTGGAGACCCGTGTCGGTGGAAAGGTTAGTCCTGGTGGTTGAGGGATGCGTATCTGAGCTCGTAACAGTATTTTTCTGAATTCGGGGAGGGTACGCATTACTAATACACTACTTCCCCCCAGGGGCCTACTACGGTAGGTACGGGTATTGGCGATCCCGGGGTCCCGAGCCAACAGTCTCCCTCGTGTGGGCTCCTCTTCGTGGTTGAGGGAGACGGTCAACAGGCCCACCCACGTGTAGGCCGTGCGTGGAGACCCGTGTCGGTGGAAATGTTTGTCCTGGTGGTTGAGGGATGCGTATCTGAGCTCGTAACAGTGTTTTTCTGAATTCGGGAAGGGTGCGCATTACCAATATACCACTTTGGCTACTGCTTCAGCTAAACGGGAGGTTAGGGACTAACCCACCCCTAATCAATCGGCCAGGACAAGGTGTTACACTGAACTCCAGGGTGAGTGGGACGGCGAGCCCGCTATATCCCCTATGTAGCCCTGTCATCCCAGTGGGATGACCCCTTGTTGGGCTCCGTGGTGGGTGGGGAGCATTGGGGGATGAACTCAAATAACGTCTTCTATGGCAACACTTACACCCAAAAGAAAACGACAGGCAAATGAAGTAAAAGAGGTACACGAAGCATCATGTGCTCGTTACCTAGTGATAAATCGTTTGGAGGAGGCTCAGACATTTCTCACAGTGAATCCCTTTGTTATACAGTTGGGACTTGATAAACTAGCCGGTCCAGTTAAGTCTTGTACCCGTCTCAGAAATGGTTCCTTGCTCGTTGAAACGTACTCTACACTACAATTCGACAGACTGCTGAAGGCAAAACTCCTCCACGGATATCCCATCCGAGTTGAGAAGCACCGAAGCCTGAACTCTTGTAAAGGCGTCATTACATCACACCTTCTAGATGGCATGCAGGAGGAAGAAATCCAAGGCTACCTCTCCAACCAGGGCGTGACCGCCGTATATCGAGTAAAAACAATGCGTGATGGTGTTCCAGTGCCCACTCGTACGCTCTTCCTTACCTTCGATCGGCTCGATCTCCCGGCGAAGATTAAGGCAGGCTACGAGGTCACCAACGTTCGGCCCTATATACCACGTCCTCTGCGTTGTTTTCAATGTCAACGATTTGGCCACACTAAGTTATCTTGCAAGTTAACACAATCTATTTGCGCCGTGTGCGGTCAAGACGCACATGACGGAGCTTGTCCAAATCCTCCGTGCTGTGTCAATTGTCGCGGTAGCCATCCAGCATCTTCCAGCAACTGTCCACGTTATATGGATGAGAAGGCCATTCAGGAGCTGCGGGTGAAAGAACGCCTCTCTTTCACTGAGGCCCGCAAACGCCATCTTGCTCGCCAACCTTCTCTTTTAAAATTTGGCACATTTAGCTCTGTGGTCTCAGCTCCAGTACCCAAGCGGGATATTGGCACCCAAACATCCTCCGATTCCTCCGTTGCCGTCCCGGCTAAAGTTCCTGTACAACCTTCTGGATCACGCAGCCCTAAGAGACCTCCGCTCAGCACCGAACCTCGAAAGTTCAAAACCGAGCCAAAACGCTCCGACTTTTTAAAAAGTCCTGCTACTTCTGCCAGTAAACCGACTGCTTCAAAAGCCTCCTCTCCTTCACCACCTCGGAGATCCAAGTCTCAAGATGGCAGAGGGCGTAACCGAACTCCGAGTCTCGCCAACGGCCGTGGCCACCGGTAACCGGTTCGACGCCCTGAGTTCGGTTTCCGGTGACTCCGAGCCTCCTCTTGAAGCGGAGCCTATGGAGGAAGATCCTACCCCTCCCAAAAGTCCCAGTCCCACGCGCACACAAAAAGGCAAATTGAAACGGCAGCCTGTGGTCAAGTAAAGCACTCAACCAACCTCTTCTTTACCTCCTAATGTCGATTGTCCAGTGGAATATACGTGGCATTCGTGCACATAAGGCCGAATTACAGCTCCTCACGACGTCGCTATCACCTCGTATTTTGTGTTTGCAGGAAACAAAGCTCCAGCGCCGTGATACTTTCACCTTTCCCGGGTACGTGCCGGTGCGATTCGATCTCCCACCGGAACCTGGTTCTCCTGCACATGGGGGTGTTATGATGCTCGTTTGTGACAACATCTATTATCAAGCTGTTCGGCTCACCACTCACCTGCAAGCTGTTGCTGCCATCGTCCGCTTTCCTGGTTTTTCGTTTACACTTTGTTCTGTTTATTTTCCACCTTCTTCTCCTCTCCCTCTTGCTGATCTCGCAGCCTTAATAGCGCAGCTCCCGACGCCTTATCTTCTGTTGGGAGACTTTAATGCCCACCACCCCCTATGGGGATCTCCACGGGCTAGCGCAAGGGGGAACGACCTCGTTGAATTTTTTTCCCAGTACAATCTTTCCGTTCTAAACACCGGCCAACCAACCTTTCTCTCCGATTCCAGCGGCAGTTTCTCTCACCTCGACCTAGCTGTTTGGTCCCAACAGCTTACACATCGCCTACAGTGGAACGTCCTCTCTGACAGCTTTGGCAGCGATCATTTTCCGTGTGTTATACGCCTGCTTTCACACAATGTTCCATCGTCACGTGTACCCCACTGGCAATTCCACAGAGCTCAGTGGCTCCTTTACTCAAACTTGGCGATCTTCGAAGACCGCCTCTTTAACAACGTCGACGACATGGTGGATCACCTTACTTCCGTCATCACTTCTGCTGCCGAACAAGCGATACCCAGGTCGTCATCCCATCCGAAACGCCTGCCAGTCCCTTGGTGGACCGACGACTGCCGGGCGGCCATCCAGGCACGGAGGAAGGCACTTCGAGTATTTCGGCGCCACCCTACTCTTGAAAATCTGGTCACCTATAAACGACTGCGTGCCCGTGCTCGTCACATCATTATGGACAGTAAACGGGCCTCTTGGAAGCGCTTTGTCGAGTCATTTAATCCCCTCACACCATCTTCTATTGTATGGGATCGGCTTCGCCGCGTCGCCGGCAAAGCTTCCAGGCTCACGATTCCCGGCCTCAGGCTGAATAACGACACTGTCGTTATCCCCGGAGCCGTTGCTGACGCCTTGGGCACTGCCTTCGCTGCCGTTTCCAGTTCCTCCCACTATCATGCAGCATTCTTAGCTACGAAAGACCGGGTGGAATCCCATGAGCTCTCATTTTCCTCATCTAACACGGAATTTTACAACACGGATTTCTCCGAGACCGAGCTAGAAAGGGCCCTGGCTTCTTCCAGGCCCTCTGCACCTGGCCCAGATGGTATACACCTTCTGATGCTCCAATACCTTACCTCCCATGGTAGAAGGTTCCTTCTAAGCGTGTACAACCGTATCTGGCGTACTGCCACATTTCCATCCGCCTGGCGCGAGGCCACCATAGTCCCCATTTTAAAGCCTGGAAAGGACCCCCATCTACCTTCCGGTTATCGCCCGATCTCCCTCACCAGCGTCATCTGCAAGGTGATGGAGCGCATGATACACGGGCGATTGACATGGTGGCTGGAATCCCAACATTTGTTGTCCAACGTCCAATGCGGCTCTCGACGCTTTCGTTCTACGACTGATCACCTTGTCTCCCTATCAACACATATTATGGACAATTTTTTGCGGAGGAATCAAACGGTTGCCGTCCTTTTTCATCTCGCCAAAGCATACGACACATGTTGCAGGTATGGCATTCTTCGTACACTACACAGTTGGGGTATCCGAGGCCGTCTACCCCTCTTTATTCGAGAGTTCATGAGGAAAAGAGTCTTTCGCGTGCGCGTAGGTTCAGTTTTATCCCGTGTTTTTATCCAAGAGAACGGAGTACCGCAAGGATCGGTGCTCAGTGTCACACTGTTTGCCATTGCTATCAATCCCATTGTAGAGTGTGTCCCACCGGGCATTTCGGCCTCTTTATTTGTTGACGACTTTGCAATTTATTGCAGCTCTCGGCGAACTTGTTTGCTAGAACGCCGCCTCCAAGGTTGCCTAGATCGCCTCTACACTTGGAGTATCCAAAACGGCTTTAAGTTTTCCGCCGAGAAAACAGTCTGTGTCAACTTCTGGCGCCGGAAAGCGTTTCATTCGCCTTCTCTACATCTCGGCCCTGCTGTTCTTCCTTTTGCGGACGAGGCGAAATTTTTGGGATTGATCTTCGACAGAAAGCTCAGCTGGTCGTCTCATATTATGCATTTAAGGGCACGGTGTGACCGTTCTCTTAATATCATACGCGTTTTAAGTAGCACATCCTGGGGTGCAAATCGGACTGTACTTTTACAACTCTACCGTTGCCTAGTCCGATCTAAACTTGACTACGGATGCGTCGTGTATTCGTCGGCTCGTCCGTCGGTTCTAGGTCGCCTCGATCCCATCCACCACCATGGAATCAGGTTGAGTACTGGCGCTTTTCCCACTAGCCCAGCAGTGAGCTTGTGTGCGGAAGCAGCCGAACCACCGCTTTCCTATCGACGCGATGTTCTTTTGTGCATTTACGCTTGCAAGCTCTTAAGTATGCCGGAACATCCTTCTTTTAAACCCTTTTTTAACGCCTCTTTGGATCGTCAGTACTCGACGCGCCCCCTGGCGTTGCTCCCTCCTGGCGTTCGGTTTCGCCTACTTCTGCGACTCTGAACATCACTTTGCCGTCCGTGTTTCAGCGGGGAGAATCCCTCTTTCCCCCCTGGCTCCGCTCGGAGATTTCCGTCGATCAGAGGCTAACGGCCATGCCGAAATCAACGACCCCTCGTTCGACTATTCGCATGTTCTTTTTAGAACTAAAGGCTCACTATGGCCCTTGTAATTTTATATACACGGATGGCTCGAAGGACAACCAAGGCGTGGGATGTGCTTTTATTCACGGTAGCCGCAGTTTCAAATTTCGCCTTTTATCGCAGTGCTCGAGTTTTACCGCTGAGCTGTTTGCTATTTACCAAGCCCTTCTGTATATTCATCGGCAAGGTTTGCAGCGCTGGGTGATCTGCTCCGATTCCCTAAGCGCCCTCCAAAGCCTCAAGTCGCTGTACACCTACCACCCTCTTGTACAGCGTGTCCAGGATCGCCTTTACATGCTCGCTAATGCTAGTATTAGGGTGTCTTTCGTGTGGGTCCCTGGACATGTAGGCCTATCAGGTAACGAAGACGCTGATATCGCTGCGAAGGCTGCAGTTTCATGTGGTAGATGCAGCAGCTCCCAAATCCCCTCTGATGATTTTAGCGCGATTTTACGGAGTCTTCACACTTCCCGCTGGCAGACATCTTGGCACGCTGTTACGCGCAACAAACTTCGGGAGGTAAAACCGCTACCTGTTACTTGGCAGACTTCCTCCCGTGGCTGCCGTCGGGACGAAGTCACTTTAGCTAGACTACGTATCGGGCACTGCCGTTTTAGCCACACTCATTTATTACAGTCAGAACCTGCACCTGTTTGCCCTCGTTGCAGCGAGTCACTAACGGTGCGACATATCTTAACAAAGTGCCAGTTTTTAGCCCCCATACGTGCGTCTTTGGACCTACCAGCGACAATGACCGATATCCTAGCTGACACTCCAGGCGCCGTAGAGAAACTATTACGATTTATTCAACTAAGTGGCTTCGGTCGCCGTATATAACTTACTGTTCTGACACCCTTTGCACTTTAGCCGTTTGCCAATGTGGTGTTTATTCTTACCGTTACTGGCACTGTTTTTAATTATGGTTCTACTCTTTTCCCATTGCACCCGCAGGCTACATGCCTGTTACTTTTAAGCTTTTAGTGTTGTTAGGGCGCTAATAACCCAAGCAGTTGTGCGCCCCGAAACTCTACTACTACTACTAATACACTACTTTGACTTCTGCTTCGCCTAAACGGGAGGTTAGGGACTAACCCACCCCTAATCAATCGGCCAGGACTAGGTATTGTACCGACCTCCAGGGTGAGTGGGACGGCGAGCTCGCTATATCCCCTGTGTAGCCCTGTCATCCCAGTGGGATGACCCCTTGTTGGGCTCCGTGGTGGGTGGGGAGCACTGGGGGATGAATTTTTTCGCCAACTCTCATGTCAAACCTTCATCAAAAATCTAATCAAAAAAATTGTAGCAATGGAAAAGAAGTAGCCGAGTCTTGTGGTCCTCGCTACTTGGTAATCAGTCGAACTGAAGAAGGCCAAAAGTTTACGACCGTTAACCCCTTTACCATCCAGAGGGGATTAGACAAAATTGCTGGTGCGGTGAAATCTTGTATACGGTCGCGAAATGGCACGCTCCTAGTCGAGGCGCAATCTAACGCCCAGGCGGCATCGTTGTTGAAGGCGACCATGCTAGGGAGTTATCCTATATCCGTTACTGTACATAAGACCCTGAACTCCTCGCGTGGGGTGGTAAACACCCGTGCGTTGGACGGTATGTCCAACGAGGAGATTCAGGAGAACCTGAGAGACCAGGGAGTCATAAGTGTGTACCGAGTGCAGCGCAGAGAAGGTGGGGAATTGTTGCCTACTCGTACCCTGTTCCTTACTTTTGATAGGGTAGATCTTCCTCAAAAGATTAAGGCAGGATACGAGAGTATTGAGGTTAGGCCCTATATACCAAACCCCCTGCGGTGCTACAAGTGTCAGCGTTATGGTCGGTTTAATGTAGACCACCTTTTACAACCTATCTCCATAGTTCCAATGGCTATCCTCCAATGGAACATGCGGGGTTTAAGAACACATCGACCAGAACTGGAACTTTTGCTCAGTAAGCATAACCCCTTAGTGGTTTGCTTACAAGAGACTAAGCTACGACCGCAAGACAAGTTTAAAATTCGACGCTACACACCACTGCGGTGTGATATTGACACAGAAGAGGGCATTCCTGCTCACGGGGGCACTATGATGCTCCTCAGGGATGACATATTTGTAGACCCGGTACAGCTGCAATCTGATATACAATCTGTAGCTGTAAGGATTAAGCTGCCAACAATCGAATTTTGCATTTGCAATGTATATCTCCCGCCATCAGATGACCTCTCGTTAATTGACCTTGAAGATCTGGTTTCCCAACTTTCAACACCATTTCTAATAGTTGGAGACTTTAATGCCCATCACCCACTATGGGGTTCAACTCGGGCATGTTCGAGAGGCCACCTCATTGCAAAATTCTTGGAGAGCAATAACTTGGTTCTCCTGAATTCCGGAGAGCCAACGTTCCTCTCAGACGCTTATAACACCTATTCGCACATCGATTTGGCAGTATGTTCATCCCAGTTAGCAGTTTCATTGCAGTGGAATGTCATCTCTGATTTACATTCCAGCGACCACTTCCCATGTCTTCTTAGTCTCTTAGCACACGATGTGTCTACCCCACGTAACCCTAGATGGCGGTTTGATCGTGCCAACTGGAACCTTTACACCCAGTTGGCTGTCTTCGATTACAACGAGCACGATTCTGTGAATGATCTAGTCGATCATCTCACAGAGACAATTCTTTCCGCTGCAGAAGAGTCTATTCCACGTTCGGCCACCCAACGTGGTCGACTTACCTGTCCCGTGGTGGAACAGCGACTGCCGGAATGCTATTCGTGCTCGTAGACGTGCTCTACGGGTATTTCAACGACACCCTACCCAAAGTAATCTAATTGAGTACAAGAAAGCGCGTGCACTGTCTAGGCAAATAATTAAGGATAGCAAAAAGATCTCATGGAACAACTTTGTCTCATCTTTTAACAGATGGACACCATCGTCTGTTGTATGGGATAGGTTAAGGCGCGTGGCCGGAAAATCAACCCACTTGCCAATCGCTGGTCTGAAAACACCTGCAGGAGTTGTTGTTGATCCGTTTGTCGTGGCTAACACCTTCGGCTGTGCTTTCGCTCAGGTGTCTAGCTCAAGTAATTATGCTCCTGAGTTTATCTCAATTAAGACTCAGGTAGAATCTCAAGGTTTCGTGTTTAGTTCCAGAAACCTTGAAGATTATAACCGCCTCTTCACCTTGGCGGAGTTAGAACACGCTCTTTCATTATCGCGACTGACAGCACCAGGACCGGACGGAATCCACGTTCAAATGTTACAACATCTCTCACCTGAAGGTAAGGCATACCTGCTCGAGGTCTATAACCGTGTTTGGGTTGATGCCACGTTTCCGGACAAGTGGCGAGAAGCCACCATTATACCTATCTTGAAAGCTGGCAAGGACCGTCACCTCCCTTCTAGCTACCGCCCTATTTCCCTCACCAGTTGCGTCTGCAAGGTGATGGAACGCATGATAAATGGGCGGTTGGTATGGTGGCTGGAAACGCACAACCTACTGAATAACATCCAGTGCGGTTTTCGACGACGCCGTTCAACAGTGGATCATCTTGTGTCCATGTCGACACAGATTATGAACGGCTTTCTTAAAAACTGTCAAACAGTCGGAATATTTTTTGACCTCGAAAAGGCTTATGATACGTGTTGGCGTGCAGGGTTGCTACGTACTCTGCACACCTGGAATATACGTGGACGCCTACCACTCTTCCTGCAGGAATTCTTGAAAGACCGCGTATTCCGAGTAAGGGTTGGCTCGGTTCTTTCGAACCTTTTCGTTCAAGAGAACGGTGTACCACAGGGATCGGTGCTAAGTGTTACATTGTTTGCTATTGCGATTAATTCTATCTCGAAATGTGTACCTCCGGGGGTCTCGTCAAGCCTATTCGTAGATGACTTTGCCGTCTACTGTACATCTCAGCGCACTTCGTTTATAGAGCGCCGTCTTCAAACCACCTTGGACAACCTTAAGATTTGGAGTTTAAGAACGGCTTCCGATTCTCTGCTGAGAAAACAATCTGTGTTAACTTCTGGCGTCAGCGGAGTCGACTACCTCCAAGGCTCCGGCTAGGCGCTGATCTACTACCTTTTGCAGATGAGACGAGGTTCCTTGGATTGATATTTGATAGAAAACTTAGTTGGTCGTCGCATATAGCACAACTGAAAGCACGATGTGACCGATCTTTAAATATCTTGCGGGTACTAAGTGGAAAATCGTGGGGAGCGGACCGTACAGTGTTATTGCGACTGTATCGCACACTTATCCGTTCCAAATTAGATTATGGTAGTATCGTTTATGGCTCAGCACGACCATCTGTGCTGAAGAGATTAGACACAGTCCATAATTGTGGCATACGTATAGCAGTTGGGGCATTTCCAACGAGCCGAGTTATAAGCCTGTATGCTGAGTCTGCAGAACCTCCTCTGCAGTACAGGCGCAACATGCTATTAGCAAATTATGGCTGTGGACTTAATTGCATGCCCACACATCCAACGTTTACGCCGTTCTTTAACACCTTCATGGACGTGCGTTATAGGAACACTTCTATTAAACCAAAGCCACCTGGTTTTCGTTTCCGGGAGCTCCTTAGACATCTTAATACTGAAATGCCCAAGATGTATCCTAGGGGGGAGAGGACATACCCTCCTTGGTTGTGCAGAGCGTCCCACGTTGATCTGGGCATGACCACACATGATAAATCTACCATGTCTATGTCTAGTATCCGCATATGCTTTTTAGAATTTTTATCGCGATATCAGGACCATATTAAAATTTACACCGATGGGTCCAAGAATTCAGATGGCGTTGGTTGTGCTTACGTGTGTGGAACCGAACCCTATACATTCGGATTCCACACTAGCACTTCCATTTTTACCGCAGAGCTCTATGCAATATACCGGGCCATTTTACACGTACGTCGACGAAAGTTGGGGAACTGCTTAATCCTGAGTGATTCCCTCAGTGCACTTCAAAGCCTACGGCAGCTGTACAACTACCACCCTATTGTGCAGCGGATACAGGATGCCCTCCACGTTTTACACGCTTCTGGCGTTAGCGTGGTGTGTGCATGGATCCCTGGTCACGTAGGCTTGCGGGGGAATGAAATGGCGGATTCGGCAGCCAAGACGGCTACCACGAAGCCCAGGGTTCGTCTACCATGTGTGACATCGGAAGATTTTAGGGCCGTATTGCGGAGAGCTGTGCAAACCTGCTGGCAGGAAGAGTGGTCCGCTCTCCGCAATAATAAACTTAGATCAGTCAAGGAACTTCCGATTCCCTGGGTGACCTCCTGTCGGTCATCTCGCCGCGAGGAGGTGATTTTGGCTCGGTTGCGCATTGGGCATTGTTATTTTAGCCACAGCTTTTTATTGAATAGGACTCCCGTTCCCGTTTGCCCACTGTGCAGTGCTGAACTGACTGTCCGGCACTTGCTTTTAGATTGTTTTAGCTTGGCACGTCTCCGCAGGTCTCTCCAGCTGCCGGCCAGCTTGGCGGAGATCCTCGCGGATGACGAAACGGCGGTGAGCAAAGTTTTAGCGTTTGTTTCAGCTGTGGATTTTAGATTTTAACCTCAAGTATTCTTTTTTCCTTTTTTTAAAAAATATATATATGTGTGTGCAGTTTTAATGGATTTATAGATAAAATATATTTTTAGAAATGTTTATATCTGGCTTTTGCCATGACTTGTTTTTTTTTTAAAGGGCGCTGATGACCGCCGTAGTTGAGCGCCCCTATACACGTATATGTAGACGATATACATTTAAACACTACCATCCAGTCAGTCGCTGCACGAATAATACTGCCGAGGGTACAGTTGGCTATCTGCAGCATCTACATTCCCCCGTCAGACGACCTCTCGCTTATTGCGCGACAAGCTCTAATTGCTCAGCTACCCACTCCCTTTCTGTTGGTAGGAGACCTCAATGCTCATCATCCTCTTTGGGGTTCCGCTCGAGCTTGTGCGAGAGGCAGAGCTCTGCTTGATTTCTTGGACTATAATAATCTGGTTCTCCTGAACACCGGAGAACCTACATTTCTCTCTGATGCAACCAACACCTTCTCGCATCTGGATTTGGCAGTATGCTCCCCGCAGTTAGCAGTGTCCCTACAATGGAACGTCATTTCTGACCTACACTCCAGTGACCACTTCCCCTGTCTAATTAGTCTCCTGGCACATACCGTATGTTCCACACGCTTGCCTACCTGGCTTTTCGATCACGCCAACTGGGCCCTTTACACCCAATTGGCGGTTTTTATTTACAATGAGCACGCTTCTGTAGACGACCTCGTAGAGCATCTTTGTGCGCGGATACTCTCCGCTGCAGAAAGGTCTATTCCCCGATCGACTCCCAATCTTTGTCGACGTCCCGTCCAATGGTGGACGGATGACTGCCGGAATGCAATCCGTGCGCGTAGACGTGCTCTACGAGTTTTTCAACGCCACCCGACACTGGATAACCTTATTCAGTACAAGAAGATGCGTGCGAGAGCTAGGCAAGTTATTAAGCAACGTAAAAAGGAATCTTGGATCGCTTTTGTGTCTTCCTTTAATCGCCATACGCCTTCCTCCGTAGTATGGGATAGGCTCAGACGCGTGGCCGGTAAACCGACTCACATGCAGATTGCAGGTGTGAAAACTCCTGTAGGAGTCGTTGTGGATCCGTTTGACGTGGCAAACACTCTCGGCAGTGCTTTCGCTCACGTGTCTAGCTCCGATCATTACGCACCTGAGTTTCTCGGAATTAAGAGTCAGGTGGAATCTCAAGGTTTCTGCTTTCGTTCTGGCAACCTTGAAGACTACAATCGCCTTTTCACCATGGCAGAGCTAGACCACGCACTTTCATCCTCGCGATCATCTGCACCAGGACCAGACGGTATACACATACGACTTCTACAGCATCTTTCTCCCGAAGGGAAGGATTTCCTCCTTGCCGTCTATAACCGCATCTGGGTTGACGGCTGTTTTCCCGAGAAATGGCGCGAGGCCACCGTCATACCGATTTTGAAGGCTGGGAAGGATCGTCATCTGCCTTCCAGCTATCGGCCTATTTCTCTCACCAGTTGCGTCTGCAAGGTGATGGAGCGAATGATTAATGGCCGTTTGACGTGGTGGCTTGAGTCCCGGAACCTCCTGTCGAACTTCCAGTGCGGTTTTCGTCGTCGCCGTTCTACGGTCGACCATCTAGTCTCTCTTTCCACCCGGATCATGGACGGCTTTCTAAGAAAGTGCCAAACATTTGCAGTGTTTTTTGATCTGGAGAAGGCTTATGACACTTGCTGGAGGTATGGCATTCTACGTACGCTCCACGAATGGAATTTTCGTGATCGCCTCCCTCTGTTTCTGCAGGAGTTTATGCGGGACCGCATCTTTCGGGTTCGCGTGGGCTCGGTTTTATCGCGGTATTTTACTCAGGAGAACGGAGTACCGCAGGGTTCGGTTCTCAGCGTCACCCTATTTGCCATTGCGATCAACGCCATCGTGGAGTGTGTCCCTCACGGAGTGTCTTGTTCACTGTTCGTTGACGATTTCGCAATCTACAGTAGTTCTCGGCGCACCTGTCTTTTAGAACGCCGCCTCCAAGTTTGTCTCGACCGCTTTTACACTTGGAGTATTGAGAACGGTTTTAAGTTCTCAGTAGAAAAAACCGTCTGTGTAAACTTCTGGCGCCGCAAGGCATTCCTTGCTCCTACTCTCCACCTCGGTCCAGGCGTTCTTCCTTTTGCAGACGAGGTTAAGTTTCTCGGACTGGTGCTTGATCGCAAACTTAGCTGGCATTCCCATATTTCGTATCTCAAGGGTAGGTGTGACCGTTCCCTTAATATTTTACGTATTTTAGCTGGCACATCCTGGGGAGGCGATAGGACTGTTCTTTTACGCCTATATCGCGCTCTGGTCCGGTCGAGGCTCGACTACGGCTGCATTGAGTACTCTTCGGCTCGACCATCGGTTTTAAGTCGTCTCGACCCTATACATCACAGAGGTATTCGCTTGAGTATTGGGGCTTTCGTAACGAGTCCAGTCATCAGCTTGTGTGCCGAAGCTGCCGAGCCTCCCCTTTCTTATCGGCGTGATGTTCTTCTATGTAGCTATGCTTGCAGACTCTCTAGTCTGCCGCAACATCCGTCTTTTAAGTACTTTTTTAATGACTCATTGGATCGCCATTATTTATCCCGTCCATCAGCTCTACTCCCCCCTGGAGTTCGGTTCCGATCCCAGCTGCGCCTCATGGCCGTTACGTTGCCGGCTTCCCTATCCCTCGGAGAAGCACGCTTTCCCCCGTGGCTCCGCTCGCAGGTTCGCTTTGACTTCTCCTTGCTGTCCACGCCCAAGTCGACCTGCTCGGCTTCGTCTATTCGCTCCTCTTTTCTAGAACTCCAGTCACGTTTCACCCAGTGCTGCTTCGTGTATACAGACGGCACAAAGGACGACCGGGGAGTAGGTTCTGCTTTCATCCATGAGAACCGGACTTTTAGCTTTCATCTTTTATCGCAGTGTTCCATTTTTACCGCCGAGCTCCATAGTATCTACCAAGCGCTTTTATATGTCCGTCAGCAAACAATGCCGTCCTGGGTCATTGCCTCTGACTGCTTGAGTGCCCTACAAAGCATTAAATCGCTGTACAGTTACCACCCTCTGGTACAGCGTGTCCAGGATGTCCTCCACTCGATCGCTAATGCTGGCGTTAGTGTGTCGGTTGTGTGGGTCCCTGGACACATAGGGCTGCCGGGCAATGAAGCTGCCGACGTTGCTGCTAAAGGTGCTATTTTAAATCCGCAGAGTGTTAGTTCCATTATTACCTGGACAGATCTTCGTCGAGCTTTACGTAAGCTTATCCTAAAACGTTGGGACGAAGATTGGAATGGGGTTCTGGGCAACAAGCTGGGGGAACTAAAACCGTACCCGGTACCCTGGCGTACTTCTTCGCGCGGTCGCCGCGAAGGTTTTACCCTTTTATTGGCCCATTTTTACACGCTTTTCCGGTTTTAATGTGTTGATTTTAACTGTGTAGACTTTTTACCTTTGTAAGGGCGCTGATAACCGCCGCAGTTGTGCGCCCTAAACCTAATTCTACTACTGATGAATCGGATCGACGACTGTCATCTTCGTCGATCTCGGTGTCCAATAAATTTGAAGCCCTCGAACCTAAGTTCTGTTTAGGGAAAGGGGCTTCATCCGCCGAAGAGATGGACCAAGAGGATATCGACAACAGAACGGCAACAAAAAAGCGCCAAGAGAATACGGCAGAAAAAGGTGTTAGCCCTACACCGAAGAAAAAGGGTAAGCTGATTCGGCCACCGTTAAGGTCATCTTAATGTAGACCAATTTTACAACCTATCTCCTTAGCTCCAATGGCTATCCTCCAATGGAACATGCGGGGTTTAAGAACGCATCGACCAGAACTGGAAATTTTGCTCAGTAAGCATAACCCCTTAGTGGTATGCTTACAAGAGACTAAGCTACGACCACAAGACAAGTTTAAAATTCGACGCTACACACCACTGCGGTGTGATATTGACACAGAAGAGGGCATTCCTGCTCATGGGGGCACTATGATGCTCCTCAGGGATGACATATTTGTAGACCCGGTACAGCTGCAATCTGATATACAATCTGTAGCTGTAAGGATTAAGCTGCCAACCATCGAATTTTGCATTTGCAATGTATATCTCCCGCCATCAGATGACCTCTCGTTAATTGACCTTGAAGATCTGGTTTCCCAACTTTCAACACCATTTCTAATAGTTGGAGACCTTAATGCCCATCACCCACTGTGGGGTTCAACTCGGGCATGTTCGAGAGGCCACCTCATTGCAAAATTCTTGGAGAGCAATAACTTGGTTCTCCTGAATTCCGGAGAGCCAATGTTCCTCTCAGACGCTTATAACACCTATTCGCACATCGATTTGGCAGTATGTTCATCCCAGTTAGCAGTTTCATTGCAGTGGAATGTCATCTCTGATCTACATTCCAGCGACCACTTCCCATGTCTTCTTAGTCTCTTAGCACACGATGTGTCTACCTCACGTAAACCTAGATGGCGCTTTGATCGTGCCAACTGGAACCTTTACACCCAGTTGGCTGTCTGATTACATTGAGCACGATTCTGTGAATGATCTGGTGGATCATCTCACAGAGACAATTCTTTCCGCTGCAGAAGAGTCGATTCCACTTTCGGCCACCTAACCTGGTCGACTTCCTGTCCCGTGGTGGAACAACTGCCGGAATGCTATTCGTGCTCGTAGACGTGCTCTACGGGTATTTCGACACCCTACCCAAAGTAATCTAATTGAGTACAAGAAAGCGCGTGCACAGTCTAGGCAAATAATTAAGGATAGCAAAAAGATCTCATGGAACAACTTTGTCTCATCTTTTAACAGATGGACACCATCATCTGTTGTATGGGATAGGTTAAGGCGCGTGGCCGGAAAATCAACCCACTTGCCAATCGCTGGTCTGAAAACACCTGCAGGAGTTGTTGTTGTTGATCCGTTTGTCGTGGCTAACACCTTCGGCTGTGCTTTCGCTCAGGTGTCTAGCTCAAGTAATTATACTCCTGAGTTTATCTCAATTAAGACTCAGGTAGAATCTCAAGGTTTCGTGTTTAGTTCCAGAAACCTTGAAGATTATAACCGCCTCTTCACCTTGGCGGAGTTAGAACACGCTCCTTCATCATCGCGACTGACAGCACCAGGACCGGACGGAATCCACGTTCAAATGTTACATCTCTCACCTGAAGGTAAGGCATACCTGCTCGAGGTCTATAACCGTGTTTGGGTTGATGCCACGTTTCCGGACAAGTGGCGAGAAGCCACCATTATACCTATCTTGAAAGCTGGCAAGGACCGCCACCTCCCTTCTAGCTACCGTCCTATTTCCCTCACCAGTTGCGTCTGCAAGGTGATGGAACGCATGATAAATGGGCGGTTGGTATGGTGGCTGGAAACGCACAACCTACTGAATAATATCCAGTGCGGTTTTCGACGACGCCGTTCAACAGTGCATCATCTTGTGTCCATGTCGACACAGATTATGAACGGATTTCTTAAAAACTGTCAAACAGTCGGAATATTTTTTGACCTCGAAAAGGCTTATGATACGTGTTGGCGTGCAGGGTTGCTACGTACTCTGCACGCCTGGAATATACGTGGACGCCTACCACTCTTCCTTCAGGAATTCCTGAAGGACCGCGTTTTCCGAGTAAGGGTTGGCTCGGTTCTTTCGAACGTTTTCGTCCAAGAGAACGGTCTACCACAGGGATCTGTGCTAAGTGTTACATTGTTTGCTATTGCGATTAATTCTATCTCGAAATGTGTACGTCCGGGGGTCTCGTCATGCCTATTTGTAGACGACTTTGCCGTCTACTGCACATCTAAGCGCACATCGTTTATAGAGCGCCGTCTCCAGTCCACCTTGGACAACCTTAAGGTTTGGAGTTTAAAGAACGGCTTCCGATTCTCTGCTGAGAAAACCATCTATGTTAACTTCTGGCGTCAGCGGAGTCGACTACCTCCAAGGCTCCGGCTAGGCGCTGATCTACTACCATTTGCAGATGAGACGAGGTTCCTTGGATTGATATTTGATAGAAAACTTAGTTGGTCGTCGCATATAGCACAACTGAAAGCACGATGTGACCGATCTTTAAATATCTTGCGGGTACTAAGTGGAAAATCGTGGGGAGCGGATCGTACAGTGTTATTGCGACTGTATCGCACAGTCATCCGTTCCAAATTAGATTGTGGTAGTATCGTTTATGGCTCAGCACGACCATCAGTGCTGAAGAGATTAGACACAGTCCATAATTGTGGCATACGTATAGCAGTTGGGGCATTTCCAACGAGCCGAGTCATAAGCCTGTATGCTGAGTCTGCAGAACCTCCTCTGCAGTACAGGCGCAACATGCTATTAGCAAATTATGGCTGTGGACTTAATTGCATGCCCACACATCCAACGTTTACGCCGTTCTTTAACACCTTCATGGACGTGCGTTATAGGAACACTTCTATAAAGCCAAAGCCACCTGGTTTTCGTTTCCGGGAGCTCCTTAGACATCTTAATACTGAAATGCCCAAGATGTATCCTAGGCGCGAGAGGACATACCCTCCTTGGTTGTGCAGAATGTCCCACGTTGATCTGGGCATGACCACACACGATAAATCTACCATGCCTATGTCTAGTATCCGCACATGTTTTTTAGAATTTTTATCGCGATATCAGGACCATGCAAAAATCTACACGGACGGGTCCAAGAATTCAGATGGTGTTGGTTGTGCTTACGTGTGTGGAACCGAACCCTATACATTCGGATTCCACACTAGCACTTCAATTTTTACCGCAGAGCTCTATGCAATATACCGGACCATTTTACATGTACGTCGACGAAAGTTGGGGAGCTGCTTAATCCTGAGTGATTCCCTCAGTGCACTTCAAAGCCTACGGCAGCTGTACAACTACCACCCTATTGCGCAGCGGATACAGGATGCCCTCCACGTTTTACACCTTTCTGGCGTAAGCGTGGTGTGTGCATGGATTCCTGGTCACGTAGGCCTGCGGGGGAATGAAATGGCGGATTCGGCAGCCAAGACGGCTACCATGAAGCCCAGGGTTCGAGTACTATGTGTGACATCGGAAGATTTTAGGGCCGTATTACGGAGAGCTGTGCAAACCTGCTGGCAGGAAGAGTGGTCCGCTCTCCGCAATTATAAACTTAGATCTATTAAGGAACTTCCGATTCCCTGGGTTACCTCCTGTCGGTCATCTCGTCGCGAGGAGGTGACTTTGGCTCGGTTGCGCATCGGTCATTGTTATTTTAGCCACAGCTTTTTATTGAATAGGACCTCGGTTCCCGTTTGCCCATTGTGCAGTGCTGACCTGACTGTCCGTCACTTGCTCTTAGATTGTTCTAGCTTGGCACGTCTCCGCAGGTCTCTGCAGCTGCCGGCCAGCTTGGAGGAGATCCTCGCGGATGACGAAACGGCGGTGGGCAAAGTTTTAGCGTTTGTTTCAGCTGTGGATTTTAGAATTTAATCTCAAGTATTTTTTTTCTTTCCTTTTTTTCTCTTAGTATATATGTGTGTGCAGTTTTAATAGATTTATATATAATAAATTTTTGGAAATTTTTATATCTGGCTTTTGCCATGACTTGTTGACTTGTTTTTTTAAAGGGCGCTGATGACCGCCGTAGTTGAGCGCCCGTATACACATCATCATCATCATCATCCAAGACTCCGGCCCCTCAAAATCCAACCTCTGCGGTCGTCGTTCCGAGGGGTGGGCAACAGGAAGTAGGGGACTGACTGATGGGGTGATGTACGGTGGGGACTTAGTGTATCCACGACCGCTCCGGCTGCCCAGAAGGCCCATCAGTAACCCCGAAAACTGGCAGAAGAGATTCTGGTATTCTCCCCCAGGGAACTACTACGGTAGGTACGGGATTGGCGAACCCGGGGTCCCTAGCCACTCACCCTCATTTCATCCCCCTCACCTCCATCAACTGTGCCACGCTGTGCTACTGCTGATCAGTATGCATCACCTTCTTCCCCTTCTAGTTTTTTATTATGATTATTAGTACTTAAGGTCTTAGGTTTATAACTCCTGTCTCACCAGCAGGGATCTCTCCTATCTCCGTGGTTCTATCCCACGGTTTTCAGCGCGGCTTCCGACATGTGTGCTCTCCGGAGGTCTCAAAAGTGAAGGTTGAGCGGACCCTTCGCACTGCCCCTATGTGTAGCCTTAGGTGCGGAGCCCGTCCACACCGTCAAGTACACCCACGTAGCTCCTTGGGGGCCCGGTCTGTGGTAATCTCCCGACGGCCGCGTTTCGCCGTTGGGTTAGTATCACGGACCGGACGTGTTACCGCTGACGGAACCCCGGTGTAATCAACCACAAGTCCCCTGAATCCGCGTGTGCCTATTATACGCAGCGCGGCCTAAAGTGGGGAGCCACAGGCGGTTATTCCTGTGGTAGGGGCATAAAGCCGGGGTGTGCGTGGTGAACGGTTTACCCATACGGACAAGCAGTGGAGATTGAAGGGTAGCTTTTCTGAGGTACAAATGAGATCGGTCATGGGTGAGGTCCCCATGACGGCACAGACCGTGAAGATTCGGTGTCTTTCTTTTTTAACCCCCGGATGGCAGGCTGACGCCGACGGTTCCGGATGGGGGTCCTATTCAAAATGCATCCGCGCAAAACCTCATTCACCGACCCTTTTATAGTGATGACCTTGGCATGTGATGGCAAAACCTTTAAAGATATAAGTCCGTTCTACATAAAGCGCGAACTCGACAAGATCAGTGGCCCTGTGAAAAACGCTACGCGTCTCCGAGACGGCAGCTTATTATTAGAGAGCACAAGTGCGGACCAGTCTAAGAAGCTACAGAAAGCAACTTTGTTGGGCTCCTACCCTATCCGGGTAGCCCCACACAAGACGCTTAACACCTGCAGAGGAGTAGTCACCACCTCCAGCTTAGACGGTCTTGCAAATGAAGAAATTGTAAGTTGTCTCTCTGATCAACTGGTTTGTCAGGCGTACCGGCTAACACGGAAACAGGATGGAAAGGAATACCCATTGCGTACGGTTTTTCTCACTTTTGCTGGGACAAAGTTACCAGAATTCATCTATTGCGGATATGAACGTGCTAGCGTCCGCCAGTATGTCCCGAACCCAATGCGCTGTTTTCAATGTCAGCGGTTCGGACATACTAAGGTAACGTGTACCAATCCTGCCCTTTGTGAGCAATGTGGCCTACCGACACATGAAGACCCAAACTGCAGTCGAACACCTTGCTGCGTGAACTGTGGTGGTAGTCATCCCTCCAGCTCGCGACAGTGTCCTAGATTCATGGACGAGAAGAGCATTCAGGAGCTACGTGTAAAGGAACGCCTGACTTTTCCAGAGGCACGACGGCGCTTCGAACAACTGAAGCCTGCTGCCACTACTACTGGATATGCATTAGCAGCTCGCCGTACTCCTAATACCACTGTTGCTGTTCAACACGTCCCTGTCGCACACGCATCCACGCAGACTGACTTTATAGCCGTTAAACCTACGCCTCAGACTGTTTGTATATCCACCAGCACAGCCTCCGTTTCAGCCGTACAGACTCCAGCCACCAAGCCATCACCGAGTAACAAAAATCCAGTGGTAATTGTAAAAAACCGATCCCGGCCACAACATAGATCGCGAAGTCGCTCGCCTTCCATTAGATCCCGGTCTCGTTCTACGAGCCGTAGGAGTTCTGACTCCCGAACATCAGTGGAGTCACAGGAGGCTAACGGTTTTCGAGTCGTAGGGCCCAAGTCAGCCAAGGTCAAGAAAAAAGTTAAAACGGCCCGTTAAAAACTCTTCATGGAAATAATCCAGTGGAATGTCAATGGTTTTCGAGCTCGTGCTCAAGACCTACAATATTTAGTTTCTCAACGGTCACCGTCAATTATTTGCCTCCAGGAAACCCACTTACATCCCAATCACTCGTTACACCTTCACTCTTTCTCTGCCTTTAGAAGCGACTCTCTTGCAGGTATGCGTGCAAGCGGTGGCGTTGCTACCTTAGTGGCGCCTAACATCTCAGCCGCCAACGTTCCTCTCACCACACCATTGCAAGCTGTGGCCGTTCGGATACAGCTGGAGAGCATCAGTTTTACCATCTGCAACATCTACCTGCCGCCGCTCAGTATAGTTCCAGAGCGTGATCTTCGAGCTCTGTTGGCACAGCTCCCCTCACCACTACTCCTTGGAGATTTGAATGCCAAACACACGCTCTGGGGATCAGACACTGATGACGCCCGTGGATGCCTCCTCGTAGACGTCTTCGATAAGTCTGACCTGCTTCTGCTAAATACTGGTGACCCGACATTCCTATCATCCGCTTATGGTACACATTCCGTACTAGACCTTTCTTTCTGCAGTCCGTCATTAGTACCACTACTTGAGTGGTCAGTATTTTCCGACCTCTTTGGCAGTGATCACTACCCCATTGACATACATTTTTCTGGCCGCCAATGTGTACCGTCTCGACATCCTCGCTGGATTATTTCCAAAGCTAACTGGGGAAAATTCCAATCCCTGATACACCTCATCGACGATGGTTTCGACACCATCGACGAAATGGTGGAATATTTTACTTGCTCGATCCTGCTCGCAGCAGAATCCAGCATTCCTCGAGGTTCCCCTACACCACGTCGTATCCCTGTACCGTGGTGGTCCGAGGAATGCACTTTGGCTGTCAAAGCACGCAAACGTGCTTTGCGCGTTTTTCAGCGGCACCCGACGGAAGGGAACTTCGTCGCCTTCATGCGTTCTCGCGCTAGGGCACGCTTCATACTGCGCAACGCAAAACGTAAATCCTGGGAAGCCTATGTGTCTTCGCTTTCCCGGCGCAGCTCTACCCAACAAGTATGATCAGCTGTTCGGCGGATGTATGGCAAGTATCGCCGGACGGTAATTCCCGGTCTTGCCTTCAACGGTTCCATGTACACCACCGAGCAGGACATAGCTGAAGCCCTAGCTACCACATTTGCTGCTACTAGCCAAACTGCCCGGTATGACGCTCTCTTCCTGCCTATTAAGGAAAAGGCGGAGCGTGTACCACTGAATTTTAATAGTGACTGCACCGAGCCGTACAATCAACCTTTTACCGCAGCCGAGCTCGCCCATTCTCTGGCATTAGCAAAGGATTCTTCTCCAGGTCCCGATGACGTACACCGACAGATGCTGCTACATCTTCCATCTGAGGCGCTATCCTTTATTTTAAACATCTATAACCGCATTTGGCATGAGCGGGTTTTCCCTTCCTCCTGGCGAGAGGGTATTGTCATCCCCATCCCTCGACCCGGAAAGGACCGCATGCTACCATCTAGCTACCGCCCCATTTGCCTGACGAGTGTCATCTGTAAGACCTTCGAGCGGATGATAAACGCTCGGTTAAATTGGTGGCTAGAAAAACATAACCATCTGTCCAACTTGCAATGCGGTTTTCGTCGCCATCGCTCAACTGTCGATAATCTAACACGCCTTGAGGGGTATATTTCCGATGCCTTTCTACTGAAACAGCACGCCGTGGGCGTGTTCCTCGACCTGGAGAAGGCCTATGACACCACCTGGCGGTACGGCATACTCCGTAACCTTCATAGTTACGGTATGCGTGGTCATCTACCCGAATTCCTATGCAACTTTTTAAAACTTCGCCGTTTTCGGGTTCGCATAGGAAACACTCTATCACGGGAACAGATACAGGAGAGCGGCGTACCTCAAGGGTCAATTTGAGCGTCACCCTTTTTGCCGTAGCGATTAACGGAATCACTAGTGCCGTTCGAAGTGGAATTCCATCATCCCTCTATGTTGACGACTTCGCAATCTATTATAGGTCTGCCAACATAGATCACATTGAGCGCCAACTGCAGCTGACCATTACCCAGCTAGCAGCTTGGGCGCTTCAAACCGGCTTCCGTTTTTCAGCTGCGAAGACGCAGTGTATCCACTTTCACCGCCTACGAGGTATTCACCTGCCTCCTGATATTTATTTGAACGGCACACCCCTGCCATTTGTCTCGCACCTGAAGTTCCTGGGCCTCTACTTGGACGGACAACTAAATTGGGAGCACCACATTCGTCACCTTCGAGCCTCTTGCGATCGTTCTCTTCGGGTGCTGAAGGTATTATCTGGAGCATCTTGGGGGGGCGATCGCACGGTAATGTTGAGGCTGTACCGCTCTCTGGTTCGGTCCAAGCTGGACTATGGCAGTTTTATTTATGGCGCAGCGACCGCCTCTAAACTTCGCCTTTTAGACACCGTGCATCACACTGGCATCCGCCTTGCCACAGGAGCTTTCCGCACCAGTCGAGTCGACTGCCTGTATGCAGACTCAGGCGAACCTCCACTCCATATTCGTCGCTCGCTGTTACTCTGCTCATACGTTTCGAAGTTGGCAAGTCATTCCAATCATCCTTGTTTTAAACCAGTTCTGTGTCCAGATTTAGTCCACCGTTATATGCGCCCTGGTTCTCGGACTCGCCCTGTGGGAATAAGATTTCGGGATCTCCTACATTCCCATGGCCTCCGAATGCCTCGCGTAGAGAGGTCGTCCATCTGCCCTCATCCTGCATGGCAGCTATTTCGTGCGCAGTTCGATCTAACACTTTCAAGCAACACTAGACTCGCTACCCCACATTCGGTGTTCCAACATCTTTTTGCCGAATTACTGGGCCGTTACCCTAACTATGTTCCGGTCTTTACAGACGGTTCTCAGTTAGGTAACGCTACGGGTTGCGCATTCTTCATTAACGGTGAGGCTCATAAATTTAGACTTCTGGACTCCACTTCGGTCTTCTCAGCAGAGCTGTATGCCATCTTTTATTTGCTCCTTTTTATTTGCAAGTTAGCTCCTGGCTCTTTTATCGTCTGCACTGACTGCCTGAGTGCGCTTCAGGCCTTGCAACAGCACACTGCCACTCAGACCCTCGTTTTAAAAATACAGGCCCAGATCTCGCAGATGCTCGGTAGCGGATACCATTTCGTTTTTACTTGGACCCCAGGCCATGTTGGGATTTCCGGGAACGAGGAGGCGGACGCGGCTGCTAAGTCTGCTTGCCATTTGCCCCGGAGTTTAACAACTAAGGTGCCGTACCAGGATGTGCAACGTTTTTTCCGTCGCCAACTTCTATCTGCTTGGCAGCAATCCTGGACAGCTTTGGAAGGCACACAACTCCGGGCGATAAAGGAGAGTGTACAACCCTGGCCAACTTCCTGCAGGGATAACCGGCGGGCCGAGGTGATACTCACCCGGCTGAGAATTGGGCACACACGTGCAACGCATGGTTATCTATTAAGAGGGGAACCGGCCCCTGTGTGTGCTCCGTGTGCAGTACCTCTCACTGTGCGGCATATATTGCTGGATTGCCCGCAGTACACCCTCGTTCGCCAGTCTTTGGGCCTAAGAGCTAACTTGCACGGTATTTTAGGGAACGACCCAGTGGCCGTAGATAAGGCACTGCGGTTTGTTTTTAACATCGGTTTTAATAAACATGTGTAACCTGTGTTTTATATTTATTAATTTTAGAGATTTTAAATTTTTAGTACTGGGATCAGTTTTTTATGGGGTTTTAATAAATGAGTGTTTATATTTTATCTTACTTTTTAACTTTGTATGACCTTTAGTTTTTAGAATTGACTTGGGGCCCAAATGACCTTGTTGTCGACGGGCCCTTAAACAACACACACTCACACACTCTCCTACATTCCCATGGCCTCCGAATGCCTCGCGTGGAGAGGTCGTCCATCTGCCCCTATCCTGCATGGCAGCTCAATCGTGCGCAGTTCGATCTCGCACTTTCAAACAATTCTAGATTCGCTACTCCACATTCGGTGTTCCAACAACTTTTTGCCGAATTACTGGGCCGTTACCCTAACTATGTTCCGGTCTTTACAGACGGTTCTCAGTTAGGTAACGCTACGGGTTGCGCGTTCTTCGTTAACGGTGAGGCTCATAAATTTCGCCTTCTGGACTCCACTTCAGTTTTTTCCGCAGAACTGTATGCCATCTTCTATTTGCTCCTTTTTATTTGCAAGTTAGCTCCCGGCTCTTTTATTGTCTGCACTGATTCTCTGAGTTCGCTTCAGGCTTTGCAACAGCACACTGCCGCTCAGACCCTCGTTTTAAAAATACAGGCCCAGATCTCGCAAATGCTCGGGCGCGGGTACAATTTTGTTTTTACTTGGACCCCAGGCCATGTGGGGATTACCGGGAACGAGGAGGCGGACGCGGCTGCTAAGTCCGCTTGCCGTTTGCCCCGGAGTTTAACGTCGACGGTGCCATACCAGGATGTGCAACGTTTATTCCGTCGCCCCCCCCCCCCCAGGGGCCTACTTCGGGCTTGGCGAACCCGGGGTCCCGAGCCAACAGTCTCCCTCGTGTGGGCTCCTCTTCGTGGCTGAGGGAGACGGTCAACAGGCCCACCCACGTGTAGGCCGTGCGTGGAGACCCGTGTCGGTGGAAAGGTTCGTCCTGGTGGTTGAGGGATGCGTATCTGAGCTCGTAACAGTATTTTTCTGAATTCGGGGAGGGTACGCATTACTGATACACTACTTTGGCTTCTGCTTCGCCTAAACGGGATGATGATGATGATGATGTGTATAAGGGCGCTCAACTACGGCGGTCATCAGCGCCCTTTAAAAAACAAGTCATGGCAAAAGCCAGATATAAAAATTTCTAAAAATATATATTATCTATAAACCTCTTAAAACTACACACATATATACTAAAAAAGAAAACAACAAAAGGATACTTGTGGTTAAATTCTAAAATCCACAGCTGAAATAAATTGTAAAACTTTGCCCACTGCCGTTTCGTCATCCGCGAGGATATCCGCCAAGCTGGCCGGCAGCTGGAGAGACCTGCGGAGACGTGCCAAGCTATAACAATCTAAAAACAAGTGACGGACAGTCAGGTCACCACTGCACAGTGGGCAAACGGGAACCGGGGTTCTATTCAATAAAAAGCTGTGGCTAAAATAACAATGCCCAATGCGCAACCGAGCCAAAATCACCTCCTCGCGGCGAGATGACCGACAGGAGGTAACCCAGGGAATCGGAAGTTCCTTGACTGATCTAAGTTTATTATTGCGGAGAGCGGACCACTCTTCCTGCCAGCAGGTTTGCACAGCTCTCCGCAATACGGCCCTAAAATCTTCCGATGTCACACATGGTAGACGAACCCTGGGCTTCATGGTAGCCGTCTTGGCTGCCGAATCCGCCATTTCATTCCCCCGCAAGCCTACGTGACCAGGGATCCATGCACACACCACGCTCACGCCAGAAGCGTGTAAAATGTGGAGGGCATCCTGTATCCGCTGCACAATAGGGTGGTAGTTGTACAGCTGCCGTAGGCTTTGAAGTGCACTGAGGGAATCACTCAGGATTAAGCAGTTCCCCAACTTTCGTCGACGTACGTGTAAAATGGCTCGGTATATTGCATAGAGCTCTGCGGTAAAAATGGAAGTGCTAGTGTGGAATCCGAATGTATAGGGTTCGGTTCCACACACGTAAGCACAGCCAACGCCATCTGAATTCTTGGACCCATCGGTGTAAATTTTTATATGGTCCTGATATCGCGATAAAAATTCCAAAAAGCATATGCGGATACTAGACATAGACATGGTAGATTTATCATGTGTGGTCATGCCCAGATCAACGTGGGACGCTCTGCACAACCAAGGAGGGTATGTCCTCTCCCCCCTGGGATACATCTTTGGCATTTCAGTATTAAGATGTCTAAGGAGCTCCCGGAAACGAAAACCAGGTGGCTTTGGTTTAATAGAAGTGTTCCTATAACGCACGTCCATGGAGGTGTTAAAGAACGGCGTAAACGTTGGATGTGTGGGCATGCAATTAAGTCCACAGCCATAATTTGCTAATAGCATGTCGCGCCTGTACTGCAGAGGAGGTTCTGCAGACTCAGCATACAGGCTTATAACTCGGCTCGTTGGAAATGCCCCAACTGCTATACGTATGCCACAATTATGGACTGTGTCTAATCTCTTCAGCACAGATGGTCGTGCTGAGCCATAAACGATACTACCATAATCTAATTTGGAACGGATGAGTGTGCGATACTGTCGCAATAACACTGTACGGTCCGCTCCCCACGATTTTCCACTTAGTACCCGCAAGATATTTAAAGATCGGTCACATCGTGCTTTCAGTTGTGCTATATGCGACGACCAACTAAGTTTTCTATCAAAGATCAAACCAAGGAACCTCGTCTCATCTGCAAAAGGTAGTAGATCAGCGCCTAGCCGGAGCCTTGGAGGTAGTCGACTCTGCTGACGCCAGAAGTTCACACAGATGGTTTTCTCAGCAGAGAATCGGAAGCCGTTCTTTAAACTCCAAACCTTAAGGTTGTCCAAGGTGGTTTGAAGACGGCGCTCTATAAACGAAGTGCGCTGAGATGTACAGTAGACGGCAAAGTCATCTACGAATAGGCTTGACGAGACCCCCGGAGGTACACATTTCGAGATAGAATTAATCGCAATAGCAAACAATGTAACACTTAGCACCGATCCCTGTGGTACACCGTTCTCTTGAACGAAAAGGTTCGAAAGAACCGAGCCAACCCTTACTCGGAATACGCGGTCTTTCAAGAATTCCTGAAGGAAGAGTGGTAGGCGTCCACGTATATTCCAGGTGTGCAGAGTACGTAGCAACCCTGCACACCAACACGTATCATAAGCCTTTTCGAGGTCAAAAAATATTCCGACTGTTTGACAGTTTTTAAGAAAGCCGTTCACAATCTGTGTCGACATGGACACAAGATGATCCACTGTTGAACGGCGTCGTCGAAAACCGCACTGGATGTTATTCAGTAGGTTGTGCGTTTCCAGCCACCATACCAACCGCCCATTTATCATGCGTTCCATCACCTTGCAGACGCAACTGGTGAGGGAAATAGGACGGTAGCTAGAAGGGAGGTGACGGTCCTTGCCAGCTTTCAAGATAGGTATGATGGTCGCTTCTCGCCACTTGTCCGGAAACGTGGCATCAACCCAAACACGGTTATAGACCTCGAGCAGGAATGCCTTACCTTCAGGTGAGAGATGTTGCAACATTTGAACGTGGATTCCGTCCGGTCCTGGTGCTGTCAGTCGCGATGATGATAGAGCGTGTTCTAACTCCGCCAAGGTGAAAAGGCGGTTATAATCTTCAAGGTTTCTGGAACTAAACAAGAAACCTTGAGATTCTACCTGAGTCTTAATTGAGATAAACTCAGGAGCACAATTACTTGAGCTAGACACCTGAGCGAAAGCACAGCCGAAGGTGTTAGCCACGACGAACGGATCAACAACAACTCCTGCAGGTGTTTTTAGACCAGCGATTGGCAAGTGGGTTGATTTTCCGGCCACGCGCCTTAACCTATCCCATACAACAGAGGAAGGTGTCCATCTGTTAAAAGATGAGACAAACTTGTTCCATGAGATCTTTTTGCTATCCTTAATTATTTGCCTAGACTGTGCACGCGCTTTCTTGTACTCAATTAGATTACTTTGGGTAGGATGTCGTTGAAATACCCGCAGAGCACGTCTACGGGCACGAATAGCATTCCGGCAGTCGTTGTTCCACCATGGTACAGGAAGTCGACCGGGTTGGGTAGCCGAACGTGGAATGCACTGTTCTGCAGCGGAAAGAATTTTCTCTGTGAGGTGATCGACTAGATCATTCACAGAATCGTGCTCGTTGTAATCAAAGACAGCCAACTGGGTGTAAAGGTTCCAGTTGGCACGATCAAAGCGCCATCTAGGGATACGTGAGGTAGACACATCGTGTGCTAAGAGACTAAGAAGACATGGGAAGTGGTCGCTGGAATGTAAATCAGAGATGACATTCCACTGCAATGAAACTGCTAACTGGGATGAACATACTGCCAAATCAATGTGCGAATAGGTGTTACACGCGTCTGAAAGGAACGTTGGCTCTCCGGAATTCAGGAGAACCAAGTTATTGCTCTCCAAGAATTGTGCAATGAGGTGGCCTCTCGAACATGCCCGAGTTGAACCCCATAGTGGGTGATGGGCATTAAAGTCTCCAACTATTAGAAATGGTGTTGAAAGTTGGGAAACCAGATCTTCAAGGTCAATTAACGAGAGGTCATCAGATGGCGGGAGATATACATTGCAAATGCAAAATTCGATTGTTGGCAGCTTAATCCTTACAGCTACAGATTGTATATCAGATTGCAGCTGTACCGGGTCTACAAATATGTCATCCCTGAGGAGCATCATAGTGCCCCCGTGAGCAGGAATGCCCTCTTCTGTGTCAATATCACACCGCAGTGGTGTGTAGCGTCGGATGTTAAACTTGTCTGGCGGTCGTAGCTTAGTCTCTTGTAAGCATACCACTAAGGGGTTATGCTTACTGAGCAAAATTTCCAGTTCTGGTCGATGAGTTCTTAAACCCCGTATGTTCCATTGGAGGATAGCCATTGGAGCTAGGGAGATAGGTTGTAAAATTGGTCTACATTAAGATGACTTTAACGGTGGCCGAATCAGCTTACCCTTTTTCTTCGGTGTAGGGCTAACACCTTTTTCTGCCGATTTCTCTTGGCGCTTTTTTGTTGCCGTTCTGTTGTCGATATCCTCTTGGTCCATCTCTTCGGCGGAGGAAGCCCCTTTCCCTAAAGAAAACTTAGGTTCGAGGGCTTCAAATTTATTGGACACCGAGATCGACGAGGATGACTGTCGTCGATCCGACTCATCACCAGAAAGCTCTTCAGAAGAAGAGCTTCGAGATGTCCTAGAGGTTTTCTTCTTCCTGGGAGTACGGTTCGAATCTTTAAGGAAATCTGTCCTCTCGTAACTGGTCTTAAATACTTTAGGCGGCGGATCGTATATTACAGGCTTGTCATATTTAGATGTAGAAGTCGATGGTTTGGCTTGGGACGGGGCTTGGGTTTTGGTTTCCTTCGTCCGTTTAGGCGATGTATTTGCCGACGCTGGTGATGGAGTTGTGGACTTCCGTAATTGTGTGGGGACAAGAACTCTGTCTGAGATGGTAGGCTCCCCTGCACCGCAGGTTTGCGTTGCAATTTCTTTCCTAGGTACGGGTTTAGCCAAGACAGAGCTATAAGTACCGGACCTAGGGACGGAGGGCAAGCGAGTACGCAGGAGCTTCCGGGCGTCCGAGAAGGAAACCTTCTCCTTAACCCGGATCTCCTGTATTGCCTTTTCTTCCACAAAACGTGGGCAGTCTCTGGAGCTAGATGAATGCTCCCCGGCACAGTTTATACATTTAATGGGCGAGGAGCACTCACCCTCGTGTAAAGCCAAACCACAGTTCACGCATGCTGGAGATCCGTTACACAGTTGGCTAGTGTGACCATAACGTTGACACTTGTAGCACCGCAGGGGGTTTGGTATATAGGGCCTAACCTCAATACTCTCGTAACCCGCCTTAATCTTTTGAGGAAGATCTACCCTATCAAAAGTAAGGAACAGGGTACGAGTAGGCAACAATTCCCCACGTTCTCTGCACTGCACTCGGTACACACATATTACTCCCTGGTCTTTCAGGTTCTCCTGAATCTCCTCGTTGGACATACCGTCCAAAGCACGGGTGGTTACTACTCCACGCGAGGAGTTCAGGGTCTTATGTACCGTAACGGATACAGGGTAACTCCCTAGCATGCTTGCCTTCAACAACGATGCCGCCTGGGCGTTAGATTGCGCCTCAACTAGGAGAGTGCCATTTCGCGCCCGTATACACGATTTGACCGGACCAGCAATTTTGTCTAATCCCCTCTGGATTGTAAAGGGGTTAACGGTCGTAAACTTTTGGCCTTCTTCAGTTCTACTGATTACCAAGTAGCGAGGACCACAAGACTCGGCTACTTCTTTTCCATTGCTGCAAGTTTTTTGATTATTTTTTTGGGTAAGGTTTGACATGTAAGTTGGCGAAAAAATTCATCCCCCAGTGCTCCCCACCCACCACGGAGCCCAACAAGGGGTCATCCCACTGGGATGACAGGGCTACACAGGGGATATAGCGAGCTCGCCGTCCCACTCACCCTGGAGGTCGGTACAATACCTAGTCCTGGCCGATTGATTAGGGGTGGGTTAGTCCCTAACCTCCCGTTTAGGCGAAGCAGAAGCCAAAGTAGTGTATTAGTAATGCGTACCCTCCCCGAATTCAGAAAAAGACTGTTACGAGCTCAGATACGCATCCCTCAACCACCAGGACTAACCTTTCCACCGACACGGGTCTCCACGCACGGCCTACACGTGGGTGGACCTGTTGACCGTCTCCCTCAGCCACGAAGAGGAGCCCACACGAGGGAGACTGTTGGCTCGGGACCCCGGGTTCGCCAAACCCGTACCTACCGAAGTAGGCCCCTGGGGGGCCTAAACGGGAGGTTAGGGACTAACCCACCCCTAATCAATCGGCCAGGACTAGGTATTGTACCGACCTCCAGGGTGAGTGGGACGGCGAGCTCGCTATATCCCCTGTGTAGCCCTGTCATCCCAGTGGGATGACCCCTTGTTGGGCTCCGTGGTGGGTGGGGAGCACTGGGGGATGAAACCTAGCCCATCTTTTATGGCCACATTTACTAACAATAATACTAAAAAACCCTTTAACACACGTGGAAAGGAAGTAGTCGAGTCTTATGGTCCTCGCTACTTAGTTGTAACCAGAAAGGAGGAAGGCAAGAACTTTTTGACAGTGAACCCTTTTATTATACAGAAGGGATTGGACAAAATTGCTGGTCCAGTAAAGTCCTGTACTCGCTCGAGAAACCTCACGCTCCTTGTGGAAGCACAATCTGTTTCCCAGGCAGCACCCATACAAAAGCTACGTTATTGGGCAGCTACCAGGTTACAGTTGCAGTGCACAAGACACTTAACTCCTCCCGCGGGGTTATCACCACTCGTGCGTTGGACGGGATGGCGAATGAGGAAATACTGGAGAACCTACAAGACCAGGGCGTCACTGCAGTATACCGGGTACAACGTAGAGAGCGAGGGGAATTGGTGCCTACCCGTACCCTGTTCCTGACCTTTGATCGGGTAGATCTCCCGCAAAGGCTTAGGGCAGGGTATGAGTCCATAGAGGTTAGGCCATATATACCAAACCCACTCAGGTGCTTTAAATGTCAACGCTTCGGTCATACGAGTGATTTTTGTAGCGGTGTACCAACATGCGTGCAGTGTGGTTTGTCTAAGCACGAGGATGTCTGCACATCCCCGGCGAAATGTGTCAACTGTGCTGGTGAACATCCATCCAGCCACAGAGAGTGCCCACGTTTCTTAGAGGAAATGGAGATACAGGCGATTCGAGTAAGGGAGAAGTTATCCTTCTCGGATGCCCGTAAACTCCTACGTACTCGTCAACCCTCGGTCCCAAGATCTGCTACTTACAGCTCCATAGCTGCTAAGGTGGCACCGAGGAAGGAAATCGCAATTCAGACCAGCGATTGTGAGGCTACTATAACCGATAAGATCCTTACCGCCACACCTGCACAAAAGCCTACCAAGACTGCCAAGCCGGCTCCTCTCTCACCTCAATCGCCGAGGGAGAAGTCCGCACCGTCTTCACCTAAGCCGTCTACCTCTTCGACCGTCAAGCCCGTTATAGTGTACGATGCACCACCCAAAAAGTTTAAGACCACTTACACAAAATCAGACTTCCTCAAGGTTACTAACAAAGGATCCGACAAGAAGAAAAAGAGTACTAGGGCATCTAGAAGTTCATCTTCTGAGGGGTCTTCTGGTGAAGACTCGGATCGACAACTGTCATCATCGTCGATCTCTATGTCCAACCGGTTTGAGGTCCTGGAACCTAAGTTTTCTATAGGAAAAGGGGCCTCATCCGTGGAAGAAATGGACCAGCAAGACACGGAGCACACCTCCAGAACGGCAATGAAAAAGCGACAGGACAAACCCGATGAAAAGGAAACAGGTGTTAGCCGTACACCGAAGAAAAAGGGTAAGCTGATTCGGCCACCGTTAAAGTCGTCTTAATGTAGACCACCTTCTACAACCTATCTCCATAGTTCCAATGGCTATCCTCCAATGGAACTTGCGGGGTTTAAGAGCGCATCGACCAGATTTGGAGCTTTTGCACAGTAAGCATAACCCCTTGGTGGTATGCTTACAAGAGACTAAGCTACGACCGCAAGACAAGTTTAAAATCCGACGCTACACACCACTGCGGTGTGATATTGACACAGAAGATGGCATTCCTGCTCACGGGGGCACTATGATGCTCCTCAGGGATGACTTATTTGCAGACCCGATACAGCTGCAATCTGATATACAATCTGTAGCTGTAAGGATAAAGCTGCCAACCATCGAATTTTGCATTTGCAATGTATATCTCCCGCCATCAGATGACCTCTCGCTAATGGACCTTGAATATCTGGTTTCCCAACTTTCAACACCATTTCTAATAGTTGGAGACTTTAATGCCCATCACCCACTATGGGGCTCAACTCGGGCATGTTCGAGAGGCCACCTCATTGCAAAATTCTTGGAGAGCAATAACTTGGTTCTCCTGAATTCCGGAGAGCCAACGTTCCTTTCAGACGCTTATAACACCTATTCGCACATCGATTTGGCAGTATGTTCATCCCAGTTAGCAGTTTCATTACAGTGGAATGTCATCTCTGATTTACACTCGAGCGACCACTTCCCATGTCTTCTTAGTCTCTTAGCACACGATGTGTCTCCTTCAGGTATCCCTAGATGGCGCTTTGATCGTGCCAACTGGAACCTTTACACCCAGTTGGCTGTCTTTGATTACAACGAGCACGATTCTGTGAATGATCTAGTCGATCATCTCACAGAGAAAATTCTTTCCGCTGCAGGAGAGTCTATTCCACGTTCGGCTACCCAACCCGGTCGACTTCCTGTCCCGTGGTGGAACAACGACTGCCGGAATGCTATTCGTGCTCGTAGACGTGCTCTACGGGTATTTCAACGACACCCTGCTCAAAGTAATCTAATTGAGTACAAGAAAGCGCGTGCACAGTCTAGGCAAATAATTAAGGGTAGCAAAAAGATCTCATGGAACAACTTTGTCTCATCGTTTAACAGATGGACACCATCATCTGTTGTATGGGATAGGTTAAGGCGCGTGGCCGGAAAATCAGCCCACATGCCAATCGCTGGTCTGAAAACAACTGTAGGAGTTGTTGATCCGTTTGACGTGGCTAACACCTTCGGCTGTGCTTTCGCTCAGGTGTCTAGCTCAAGTAATTATGCTCCTGAGTTTATCTCAATTAAGACTCAGGTAGAATCTCATGGTTTCGTGTTCAGTTCCAGAAACCTTGAGGATTATAACCGCCTTTTCACCTTGGCGGAGTTAGAACACGCTCTTTCATCATCGCGACTGACGGCACCAGGACCGGACGGAATCCACGTTCAAATGTTACAACATCTCTCACCTGAAGGTAAGGCATTCCTGCTCGAGGTCTATAACCGTGTTTGGGTTGATGCCACGTTTCCGGACAAGTGGCGAGAAGCCACCATTATACCTATCTTGAAAGCTGGCAAGGACCGTCACCTCCCTTCTAGCTACCGTCCTATTTCCCTCACCAGTTGCGTCTGCAAGGTGATGGAACGCATGATAAATGGGCGGTTGGTATGGTGGCTGGAAACGCACAACCTACTGAATAACATCCAGTGTGGTTTTCGACGACGCCGTTCAACAGTGGATCATCTTGTGTCCATGTCGACACAGATTATGAACGCCTTTCTTAAAAACTGTCAAACAGTCGGAATATTTTTTGACCTCGAAAAGGCTTATGATACGTGTTGGCGTGCAGGGTTGCTACGTACTCTGCACACCTGGAATATACGTGGACGCCTACCACTCTTCCTTCAGGAATTCTTGAAAGACCGCGTATTCCGAGTAAGGGTTGGCTCGGTTCTCTCGAACCTTTTCGTTCAAGAGAACGGTGTACCACAGGGATCGGTGCTAAGTGTTACGTTGTTTGCTATTGCGATTAATTCTATCTCGAAATGTGTACCTCCGGGGGTCTCGTCATGCCTATTTGTAGACGACTTTTCCGTCTACTGTACATCTCAGCGCACTTCGTTTATAGAGCGCCGTGTCCAGACTACCTTGGACAACCTTAAGGTTTGGAGTTTAAAGAACGGCTTCCGATTCTCTGCTGAGAAAACCATCTGTGTTAACTTCTGGCGTCAGCGGAGTCGACCACCTCCAAGGCTCCGGCTAGGCGCTGATCTACTACCTTTTGCAGATGAGACGAGGTTCCTTGGATTGATATTTGATAGAAAACTTAGTTGGTCGTCGCATATAGCACAACTGAAAGCACGATGTGACCGATCTTTAAATATCTTGCGGGTACTAAGTGGAAAATCGTGGGGAGCGGAGCGTACAGTGTTATTGCGACTGTATCGCACACTTATCCGTTCCAAATTAGATTATGGTAGTATCGTTTATGGCTCAGCACGACCATCTGTGCTGAAGAGATTAGACACAGTCCATAATTGTGGCATACGTATAGCAGTTGGGGCATTTCCAACGATTGATTTGATTTGATTGTGGTTTAGGGCGCTCAACAGCGCGGTGATCAGCGCCCCTAAAAAGCTACTCATGACAAGACTAGATTAAAACAACCAAGTTGTGTCCAGCCTAAAAAAAACACACACACTTCGTGCGTCAAAACTAAAACATGCTTAAAAACATTCAACAGTGAAATTGGATAAAAAGTTAAAAGCTAAATTCTAAAATTGAGAGTATAAAAGAACCTAAAAACTTTGGCCACCGCTTTTTGGTCGTCCGCCAATACCTCTGGCAAGCTGGCCGGCAGCTGGAGGGACCGGCGAAGGCGAGCCAGGTTAAGGCAGCTAATTAAAACATGGCGGACAGAGAGTGCATCCCCGCAAAACGGGCAAACTGGAGCGGGGTCCTTGTTAAAACGATAAGAATGCGTAAAGAAACAGTGGCCTATGCGCAACCGAGCCAAGTGCACTTCTTCTCGACGGGATGGACGGCAAGAGGTTACCCAACACACTGGGTCGTCCTTCACAGAGCGGACCACTCTGAGCGCCAGGAGGACAACACGGCGCTCCGCATAACAAAACGGAAGTCCTCTGAAAAGACGAATGGTACGTTGGTCTTTGGCTGAATGACAGCCGACTTTGCCGCCGAATCCGCCAGTTCATTCCCTGGTAAGCCAACGTGTCCAGGCACCCATGCACATACCACGCTAACACCCGAGGTGTCTAAAACGTGGAGGGCGTCCTGGGTTCGCTGTACAATGGGATGGTAGCTGTACAGCTGCCGAAGGCTTTGAAGAGCACTCAGGGAATCACTAAAAATAACGCAGTCGCCTATCTGGTGTCGTCGTACATATAAAATGGCTCGGTAGATCGCATAAATTTCAGCACTAAAAATTGAGGTGCAGCTGTGGAAACCGAATGTATAGGGTTCGGTTCCACAGACAAACGCACACCCTACACCTTCTGGGCTCTTGGAGCCATCAGAATAAATTAAAACCCGATCGTTAAAACGGGATAAAAATTCTAAAAAACACGTACGTATACTACTGGGAGCCATCAGTGACTTCTTGCACCGTGTCATGCCCAGATCCACGTGGGGGAATTCACGTAGCCAGGGTGGGTACACTCTCTCGCTCTTAAGAAACATTTTAGGCAGATGGAGGTGAAGCCTTGTAATAAGCTCCCGAAAACGAAAACCAGGTGGCTTTGGAAAACGGGAGGTGTTCCTATAACGGTCGTCTTGTGAGGTGTTGAAAAAAGGAGCAAACGATGGATGCTTTGGCATGCAATGTAGACCACAGCCATAATTCCCTAGTAAAATATCACGCCGGCACTGCAGAGGCGGTTCTGCAGCTTCGGCATACAGGCTTATGACGGGGCTAGTGGGAAAAGCCCCAATAGCAATACGAATGCCACAATTATGGACTGCGTCCAATTTTTTCAGCACAGTGGGACGTGCTGAGGCGTATATGATGCAACCATAGTCCAACTTGGAGCGAATGAGAGTGCGGTAGAGTCGTAGCAACATCGTGCGGTCGGCGCCCCAGGACTTCCCACTGAGTACCCGCAGGATATTTAGGGAACGGTCACAGCTGGCCTTCAGTTGTGTTATATGCGAGGACCAGCTGAGCTTTCTATCAAGCACCAAACCAAGGAATCTCGTCTCGTCTGCAAACGGTAGTTTATGAGGTCCTAATAGGAGCGTAGGTGGTAATCGACTCCGATTGCGCCAGAAGTTCACGCAAATGCTTTTCTCAGCTGAGAAACGAAAACCGTTTCTTAAGCTCCAATCGCAAAGATTATCCAAACATCGCTGTAGACGGCGCTCCAGAAACGCTGTTCGCTGGGAGGTACAGTAGACCGCAAAGTCGTCTACGAATAAGCAGGACGAGACTCCTGGAGGAACGCATTGCGAGATGGAGTTGATAGCGATAGCAAAGAGCGTGACACTGAGTACCGAACCCTGGGGTACTCCATTCTCCTGAATAAAAGGAGTAGAATAAACCGAGCCGACCCTTACTCGGAAGGAGCGGTCCGTCAGGAACTCCTGAACAAAAATTGGTAGGCGACCACGAATGTTCCAGGAGTGCAGAGTGCGTAGTATTCCTACACGCCAACAGGTATCATAAGCCCGCTCTAAGTCAAAAAATATCCCAATGGTGTGGCACTTCTTAAGGAAGCCGTTCATTATTTGTGTCGAGAGCGACACAAGGTGGTCCACTGTTGAACGGCGTCGGCGGAAACCGCATTGGATGTTGGTTAGAAGGTGATGTCGTTCCAGCCACCACATTAACCGTCCGTTAATCATGCGTTCCAGCACCTTGCATGTACAACTTGTGAGAGAAATAGGGCGGTAGCTGGAAGAGAGATGCCGGTCCTTTCCGGGCTTCAGTATGGGTATTATGGTGGCTTCTCGCCACCGTTCGGGGAAACTCCCTTCCACCCATATCCGATTATAGACCTCCAGCAGGAAGGTCTTGCCCTCAGGGGAGAGGTGTTGCAGCATTTGCACGTGGATTCCGTCCGGGCCTGGTGCAGATAGTCGCGAAGCTGAAAGGGCGTGTTCCAACTCTGCCATAGTGAAGAGGCGGTTGTAATCTTCACGATTGCTGGAATGAAAGCAGAGAGCTTGAGCTTCGACCTGAGCCTTAATGGACAGGAACTCAGGCGCGTAACTATCCGAGTTGGACACTTGAGCGAAAGCACTGCCAAAAGTGTTAGCCACATCGGACGGATCCACAACGACCCCTGCACGTGTCTTCAGACCTGCAATCGGCATGTGTGTCGGTTTTCCGGCCACGCGCCTTAGCTTATTCCATACAACAGAGGAGGGTGTATGGCGATTAAAAGAAGATACAAAGGTATTCCACGATGCCTTTTTGCTGTCCCTAATTATTTGCCTGCACCTAGCACGCATTTTCTTGTAGGCAATCAGGTTATCCAAGGTAGGGTGTCTTTGGAAGAACCGCAGAGCGCGTCTGCGGGCACGAATAGCGTTCCGGCAATCAGGCGTCCACCACGGAACAGGAACTCGATGGGGAGCAGCACTAGAACGGGGAATAGCCCGCTCTGCTGCAGAAAGAATCTGCTCAGTGAGGTGTCCCACCAAGTCATTCACAGTCTCGTGCTCGTAACTAAAAACAGCCAACTGGGTGTAAAGGGCCCAGTTGGCATGATCGAAGCGCCAAGCTGGCCCACGGGTGGAGGGTACGTATGGTACCAGGAGAGTCACGAGACATGGAAAGTGATCGCTAGAGTGCAAGTCAGGGATGATATTCCATTGTAAAGAGGCTGCTAGCTGTGGTGAGCACACCGCCAAATCAAGGTGCGACATGGAGTGGAATGCATCCGAAAGAAAGGTTGGTTCTCCGGTGTTCAGGAGAACCAGGTTATTGTTGTCCAGGAATTTCGCGATGACTTTACCTCTGGCACAAGATTTGGTGGAACCCCAGAGAGGGTGGTGGGCGTTGAAGTCTCCCACCAGCAGAAAAGGTGTGGGTAACTGCAGAATCAGGTCTTGCAGCTCAGTGAGTGAGAGGTCCTCAGAAGGTGGGGCATAGATAGAACAAAGGGTGAATTGTAACGACGGCAGGGTAATGTGGACAGCCACTGATTGAATGTCTGTTTGTAGAGGTAAAGCATCGAAGTATATATCATCTCTGACCAGCATTAAAGTGCCTCCGTGCGCTGGACTACCCTCTTCTGGTTCTACATCACACCGTATAGGGGTATACCGTGAGATGTTACAGGAGGCCGTGGGACGGAGCTTTGTCTCCTGTAAGCATACAGCCAAAGGTGTGTGCTTATGGAGCAACAGATCAAGCTCCGACCGACGCGTCCGGAGTCCCCGGATGTTCCAATGTAGGAGTGCCATGTGGAGAGTTGGGAGTTATCAGGGAGCGCAGTGAACCATAATTAGGAGCATAGCAATTACTATCTAGGCGGTTTCTCTCGGTTCAGCTTAAGTTTCTTCTTACGCGTCGGACTCCGGGTGGGCCGAGGGTGGCCCGCCACCACAACCGCATCCGCAGCCCCATCGCTACTAGCGGACTCGGAACAGGTGGTGCGGGTCCGTGAGCGAGAACGATCCTTCGGACGTCGTGGTGGTGATGTCCTACTTAAACGGTCGGTGTTAGTTCGCGCAGCTGAGACCAAGGTGGAGGTGGAGACGCTGCGGGATAGCGGAGCAGTATCCAGTTCAGTAGGGTGGTCGAACGAGTCAGTTTGAGTGGCGATAGAGACGCGAGAGAGTGCAGTAGGAAGAGTTTGCACTTCTACATCGCATTTGGGTGTAGGCTTTCGGAGAGCGGCGGAGTAATCCAAGGAAGTGTTTGGGTGAAGTGCTTCATAACGTTTCCTGGCCTCTGGGAAGGTTAACTTCTCTAAGACGCGGAGCTCTTGAATTGCCTGTTCTGCCAGATATCGTGGGCATTTCCTAGTACCAGATGGGTGTGCACCCTCACAGTTGACACAATGGGGGTCCTGTGTACACATAGACTCGTCATGCGCAGGGCAGCCACAACGAGGACAGACGGCGGGGGCCTGACAACGCTGCTGGGTGTGTCCATATTTCTGGCAACGAAAACACCTAAGGGGATTCGGAATGTACGGACGGATAGCCGCTCGCTCATAACCGCAAAAGATGTTCGGCGGTAGCACGGTCCCTTCAAAAGTCAAGAAGACCGTGCGAAGCGGAAACGGTTTATCGTCCCTCTTGCCAATGAGGCGGAATGCCGCAATAACACCCTGATCGGATAAAGATGCAACGATATCTTCATTCGAAAGCCCATCTAAAGAAGAAGTAGTAACCACACCGCGGACAGAATTTAAACTCCGGTGTTTGACAACAGTTATGGGATACGAACCAAGAAGACTGGCCTGTAACAGCTGGTTAGCTTGCGTATCCTTGGCGATCTCGATTAACAGTGTACCGTCTCTACAGCGCGTTGCGTTTTTAACAGGGCCACAAATTCGGTCGACTTCCCGTTGTATATAAAAGGGGCTTAGGTCCTTCATTGTCTTTGTTTCACCTGTCAGAGCCATCACTAAAAATCGTGGAGTGAAAGGATTTGAGCGCAAGGGAGCCATGATGAAAGAGTCCCCCTTCCGGAACCGTCGGCGTCAGCCTGCCATCAGGGGGATTAAAGAAAAAAGACACCTATATCTTCCGGTCTGTGCCGGCCTGGGCACCCGCGTCAGGCCCGATCTCACGGAGTACTTCAGAGGAGTTACCCTCCGCCTATCACTACTTACCGGTATGCGACACGTTCACCATAGGCAGGCCCGACTTTATGCCCCTACCATTGGAATAACCGCCAATGGCTCCCCACTTTAGGCCACGCTGCCTCAACGGAGTCAGCGTGGATTCAGGGGACTTGTGGTTGATTACATCGGGCCCCAGACAGCGGTAGCACGTCGGGTCTCCCCGTCCACCCCAGCGATACGCGTCCGCCGAGATGTCCGAGGAGACACGGCCCCAACGGAGCTACGTGGGTGTACATGACAATGGAACGGCTCCGCACCTAGTGTCGCACAAAAGGGGTAGTGAGGAGGGTCCACTCAACCTTCGCGCCTGAGACCTCCGGAGAGCACACATGTTGGAAGCTGCGCCGAAACCGTGGGACAGGTACCACGGAGAGAGGAAAGATCCCTGCTGGTGAGGCAGGAGTTGATAAACCTAAACACTTAAATCTATAAAGGAGCAATAATCTTAGAAGAGGAAGAAACTTAATACTAGGGGTGACTATCGTGGCACATCCAAAATGGGGTGAGAAGGTGACGATGGGGATGATGATTGGCTGGGGTACCCCGGGGTCGCCACACCCGTACTCACAGAACGTGAGCCCCTGGGGGGCATTTCCAACGAGCCGAGTTATAAGCCTGTATGCTGAGTCTGCAGAACCTCCTCTGCAGTACAGGCGCAACATGCTATTAGCAAATTATGGCTGTGGACTTAATTGCAGGCCCACACATCCAACGTTTCCGCCGTTCTTTAACACCTTCATGGACGTGCGTTATAGGAACACTTCTGTTAAACCAAAGCCACCTGGTTTTCGTTTCCGGGAGCTCCTTAGACATCTTAATACTGAAATGCTCAAGATGTATCCTAGGGGGGAGAGGACATACCCTCCTTGGTTGTGCAGAGCGCCCCACGTTGATCTGGGCATGACCACACATGATAAATCTACCATGTCTATGTCTAGTATCCGCATATGCTTTCTAGAATTTTTATCGCGATATCAGGACCATATTAAAATTTACACCGATGGGTCCAAGAATTCAGATGGCGTTGGTTGTGCTTACGTGTGTGGAACCGAACCCTATACATTCGGATTCCACACTAGCACTTCCATTTTTACCGCAGAGCTCTATGCAATATACCGGGCCATTTTGCATGTACGTCGACGAAAGTTGGGGAACTGCTTAATCTTGAGTGATTCCCTCAGTGCACTTCAAAGCCTACAGCAGCTGTACAACTACCACCCTATTGTGCAGCGGATGCAGGATGCCCTCCACGTTTTACACGCTTCTGGCGTGAGCGTGGTGTGTGCATGGATTCCTGGTCACGTAGGCTTGCGGGGGAATGAAATGGCGGATTCGGCAGCCAAGACAGCTACCATGAAGCCCAGGGTACGACTACCATATGTGACATCGGAAGATTTTAGGGCGGTATTACGGAGAGCTGTGCTAACCTGCTGGCGGGAAGAGTGGTCCGCTCTCCGCAATAATAAACTTAGATCTATTAAGGAACTTCCGATTCCCTGGGTTACCTCCTGTCGGTCATCTCGTCGCGAGGTGACTTTGGCTCGGTTGCGCATTGGGCATTGTTATTTTAGCCACAGCTTTTTATTGAATAGAACCCCGGTTCCCGTTTGCCCACTGTGCAGTGGTGACCTGAGTGTCCGTCACTTGCTTTTAGATTGTTATAGCTTGGCACGTCTCCGCAGGTCTCTCCAGCTGCCGGCCAGCTTGGCGGATATCCTCGCGGATGACGAAACGGCAGTGGGCAAAGTTTTAGCATTTGTTTCAGCTGTGGATTTTAGAATTTAACCTCAAGTATCTTTTTTGTTATTTTTTTTAGTATATGTGTGTAGTTTTAACAGGTTTATAGATAATATATATTTTTAGAAATCTTTATATCTGGCTTTTGCCATGACTTGTTTTTTAAAGGGCGCTGATGACCGCCGTAGTTGAGCGCCCCTATACACATCATCATCATCTATTCCGTCGCCATCTCCTATCTGCTTGGCAGCAATCCTGGACAGCTATAGTAGGCACACAACTACGGGGTATAAAGGAGAGCGTACAACCCTGGCAAACATCCTGCAGGGATAACCGGCGAGCCGAGGTGATACTCACCCGGCTGAGAATTGGGCACACACGAGCAACTCATGGCCATCTGCTAAGAGGGGAACCGGCCCCTGTGTGTGCCTCGTGTTCAGTACGCCTCACGGTGCGGCACGTACTGCTTGATTGCGCGCAGTACGCCCGCGTTCGCCAGTCAATAGGCTTGGGAGCTAACTTGCCCAGTATTTTAGGTGACGACCCAGTGGCCGTGGATAAGGCACTGCGGTTTATTTTTAAAATAGGTTTTAATAAACAAGTGTGACTTATTTTATATTTATTACTTTTAGCGTTTTTATAGTATTAGTCTTTAGGTCGTTTTTTAATGTTCTTTTAACAGTTTTTAACAGTTTTTAATATATTTTAACGTTTTAGCTAAATTTTTATAGCTTTCAGGTTTTTAGTATTGACATAGGGCCCAAATGACCTTGATGTCGACGGGCCCTAAAACCACACACTCACTCACTCACTCACTCCAAGACTCCGGCTAGGCGCTGATCTACTACCATTTGCAGATGAGACGAGGTTCCTTGGATTGATATTTGATAGGAAACTTAGTTGGTCGTCGCATATAGCACAACTGAAAGCACAATGTGACCGATCTTTAAATATCTTGCGGGTAATAAGTGGAAAATCGTGGGGAGCGGATCGTACAGTGTTATTGCGACTGTATCGCAGTCATCCGTTCCAAATTAGATTATGGTAGTATCGTTTATGGCTCAGCACGACCATCTGTGCTGAAGAGATTAGACACAGTCCATAATTGTGGCAGACGTATAGCAGTTGGGGCATTTCCAACGAGTCGAGTTATAAGCCTGTATGCTGAGTCTGCAGAACCTCCTCTGCAGTACAGGCGCAACATGCTATTAGCAAATTATGGCTGTGGACTTAATTGCATGCCCACACATCCAACGTTTACGTCGTTCTTTAACACCTTCATGGACGTGCCTTATAGGAACACTTCTATTAAACCAAAGCCACCTGGTTTTCGTTTCCGGGAGCTCCTTAGACATCTTAATACTGAAATGCCCAAGATGTATCCTAGGGGGGAGAGGACATACCCTCCTTGGTTGTGCAGAGCGTCCCACGTTGATCTGGGCATGACCACATATGATAAATCTACCATGTCTATGTCTAGTATCCGCACATGCTTTTTGGAATTTTTATCGCGATATCAGGACCATGTTCAAATTTACACCGATGGGTCCAAGAATTCAGATGGCGTTGGATGTGCTTACGTGTGTGGAACCGAACCCTTGAAAATCTGGTCACGTATAAACGACTGCGTGCCCGAGCTCGTCACATCATTATGGACAGTAAACGAACCTCTTGGAAGCGCTTCGTCGAGTCATTTAATCCCTTCACACCATCTTCTATTGTATGGGATCGGCTTCGCCGCGTCGCCGGCAAAGCTTCCAGGCTCACGATTCCCGGCCTCAGGCTGAATAACGACACTGTCGTTATCCCCGGAGCCGTTGCTGACGCCTTGGGAACTGCCTTCGCTGACGTTTCCAGTTCCTCCCACTATCATGCAGCATTCTAGCTACGAAAGACCGAGTGGAATCCCATGAGCTCTCATTTTCCTCATCTAACACGGAATTTTACAACACGGATTTCCGCGAGACCGAGCTAGAAAGGGCCCTGGCTTCTTCCAGGCCCTCTGCACCTGGCCCAGATGGTATACACCTTCTGATGCTCCAATACCTTACCTCCCATGGTAGAAGGTTCCTTCCAAGCGTGTACAACCGTATCTGGCGTACTGCCACATTTCCATCCGCCTGGCGCGAGGCCACCATAGTCCCCATTTTAAAGCCTGGTAAGGACCCCCATCTACCTTCCAGTTATCTCCCGATCTCCCTCACCAGCGTCATCTGCAAGGTGATGGAGCGCATGATACACGGGCGATTGACATGGTGGCTGGAATCCCAACATTTGTTGTCCAACGTCCAATGCGGCTCTCGACGCTTCCGTTCTACGACTGATCACCTTGTCTCCCTATCAACACATATTATGGACAATTTTTTACGGAGGAATCAAACGGTTGCCGTCTTTTTTTATCTCGCCAAAGCATACGACACATGTTGGAGGTATAGCATTCTTCGTACACTACACAGTTGGGGTATCCGAGGCCGTCTACACCTCTTTATTCGAGAGTTCATGAGGAAAAGAGTCTTTCGCGTGCGCGTAGGTTCAGTTTTATCCCGTGTTTTTATCCAAGAGAACGGAGTACCGCAAGGATCGGTGCTCAGTGTCACACTGTTTGCCATTGCTATCAATCCCATTGTAGAGTGTGTCCCACCGGGCATTTCGGCCTCTTTATTTGTTGACGACTTTGCAATTTATTGCAGCTCTCGGCGAACTTGTCTGCTAGAACGCCGCCTCCAAGGTTGCCTAGATCGCCTCTACACTTGGAGTATCCCAAACGGCTTTAAGTTTTCCGCCGAGAAAACAGTCTGTGTCAACTTCTGGCGCCGGAAGGCGTTTCATTCGCCTTCTGTACACCTCGGCCCTGCTGTTCTTCCTTTTGCGGACGAGGCGAAATTTTTGGGATTGATCTTCGACAGAAAGCTCAGCTGGTCGTCTCATATTATGTATTTAAGGGCACGGTGTGACCGTTCTCTTAATATCATACGCGTTTTAAGTAGCACATCCTGGGGTGCAAATCGGACTGTACTTTTACAACTCGCCCCTCAAAATCCAACCTCTGCGGTCCTCGTCCCGAGGGGTGGGCAACAGGAAGTAGGGGACTGACTGATGGGGTGATGTACGGTGGGGACCTGGTGTACCCCACGACCGCTACGGCTGCCGAGAAGGCCCATCAGTAACCCTGAAAACTGGCAGAAGAGGCTCTGGAATTTTTCCCCAGGGACCTACTACGGTAGGTACGGGTGATGATGATGATGATGTGTATACGGGCGCTCAACTACAGCGGTCATCAGCGCCCTTTAAAAAAACAAGTCAACAAGTCATGGCAAAAGCCAGATATAAAAATTTCAAAAAATATATTATATATAAATCTATTAAAACTGCACACACATATATACTAAAAAAGGGAAAGAAAAAAAGATACTTGAGATTAAATTCTAAAATCCACAGCTGAAACAAATGCTAAAACTTTGCCCACCGCCGTTTCGTCATCCGCGAGGATCTCCGCCAAGCTGGCCGGCAGCTGGAGAGACCTGCGGAGACGTGCCAAGCTATAACAATCTAAAAGCAAGTGACGGACAGTCAGGTCCGCACTGCACAGTGGGCAAACGGGAACCGGGGTTTTATTCAATAAAAAGCTGTGGCTAAAATAACAATGCCCAATGCGCAACCGAGCCAAAGTCACCTCCTCGCGACGAGATGACCGACAGGAGGTAACCCAGGGAATCGGAAGTTCCTTAATACATCTCAGTTTATTATTGCGGAGAGCGGACCACTCTTCCTGCCAGCAGGTTAGAACAGCTCTCCGTAATACCGCCCTAAAATCTTCCGATGTCACACATGGTAGTCGAACCCTGGGCTTCATGGTAGCTGTCTTGGCTGCCGAATCCGCCATTTCATTCCCCCGCAAGCCTACGTGACCAGGAATCCATGCACACACCACGCTCACGTCAGAAGCGTGTAAAACGTGGAGGGCATCCTGTATCCGCTGCACAATAGGGTGGTAGTTGTACAGCTGCCGTAGGCTTTGAAGTGCACTGAGGGAATCACTCAGGATTAAGCAGTTCCCCAACTTTCGTCGACGTACGTGTAAAATGGCCCGGTATATTGCATAGAGCTCTGCGGTAAAAATGGAAGTGCTAGTGTGGAATCCGAATGTATAGGGTTCGGTTCCACACACGTAAGCACAACCAACGCCATCTGAATTCTTGGACCCATCGGTGTAAATTTTTACATGGTCCTGATATCGCGATAAAAATTCATAAAAGCATGTGCGGATACTAGACATAGACATGGTAGATTTATCATGTGTGGTCATGCCCAGATCAACGTGGGGCGCTCTGCACAACCAAGGAGGGTATGTCCTCTCTCCCCTAGGATACATCTTGGGCATTTCAGTATTAAGATGTCTAAGGAGCTCCCGGAAACGAAAACCAGGTGGCTTTGGTTTAATAGAAGTGTTCCTATAACGCACGTCCATGAAGGTGTTAAAGAACGGCGTAAACGTTGGATGTGTGGGCATGCAATTAAGTCCACAGCCATAATTTGCTAATAGCATGTTGCGCCTGTACTGCAGAGGAGGTTCTGCAGACTCAGCATACAGACTAATAACTCGGCTCGTTGGAAATGCCCCAACTGCTATACGTATGCCACAATTATGGACTGTGTCTAATCTCTTCAGCACAGATGGTCGTGCTGAGCCATAAACGATACTACCATAATCTAATTTGGAACGGATCAGTGTGCGATACAGTCGCAATAACACTGTACGATCCGCTCCCCACGATTTTCCACTTAGTACCCGCAAGATATTTAAAGATCGGTCACATCGTGCTTTCAGTTGTGCTATATGCGACGACCAACTAAGTTTTCTGTCAAATATCAATCCAAGGAACCTCGTCTCATCTGCAAACGGTAGTAGATCAGCGCCTAGCCGGAGCCTTGGAGGTAGTCGACTCTGCTGACGCCAGAAGTTCACACAGATGGTTTTCTCAGCAGAAAATCGGAAGCCGTTCTCTAAACTCCAAACCTTAAGGTTGTCCAGGGTGGTTTGAAGACGGCGCTCTATAAACGAAGTGCGCTGAGATGTACAGTAGACGGCAAAGTCATCTACGAATAGGCATGACGAGACCCCCGGAAGTACACATTTCGAGATAGAATTAATCGCAATAGCAAACAATGTAACACTTAGCACCGATCCCTGTGGTACACCGTTCTCTTGAACGAAAAGGTTCGAAAGAACCGAGCCAACCCTTACTCGGAATACGCGGTCTTTCAAGAATTCCTGAAGGAAGAGTGGTAGGCGTCCACGTATATTATAGGTGTGCAAGGTACGTAGCAACCCTGCACGCCAACACGTATCATAAGCCTTTTCGAGGTCAAAAAATATTCCAACTGTTTGACAGTTTTTAAGAAAACCGTTCATAATCTGTGTCGACATGGACACAAGATGATCCACTGTTGAACGGCGTCGTCGAAAACCGCACTGGATGTTATTCAGTAGGTTGTGCGTTTCCAGCCACCATACCAACCGCCCATTTATCATGCGTTCCATCACCTTGCAGACGCAACTGGTGAGGGAAATAGGACGGTAGCTAGAAGGGAGGTGACGGTCCTTGCCAGCTTTCAAAATAGGTATAATGGTGGCTTCTCGCCACTTGTCCGGAAACGTGGCATCAACCCAAACACGGTTATAGACCTCGAGCAGGTATGCCTTACCTTCAGGTGAGAGATGTTGTAACATTTGAACGTGGATTCCGTCCGGTCCTGGTGCTGTCAGTCGCGATGATGAAAGAGCGTGTTCTAACTCCGCCAAGGTGAAGAGGCGGTTATAATCTTCAAGGTTTCTGGAACTAAACACGAAACCTTGAGATTCTACCTGAGTCTTAATTGAGATAAACTCAGGAGCATAATTACTTGAGCTAGACACGTGAGCGAAAGCACAGCCGAAGGTGTTAGCCACGACAGACGGATCAACAACAACTCCTGCAGGTGTTTTCAGACCAGCGATTGGCAAGTGGGTTGATTTTCCGGCCACGCGCCTTAACCTATCCCATACAACAGATGATGGTGTCCATCTGTTAAAAGATGAGACAAAGTTTTTCCATGAGATCTTTTTGCTATCCTTTATTATTTGCCTAGACTGTGCACGCGCTTTCTTGTACTCAATTAGATTACTTTGGGTAGGGTGTCGTTGAAATACCCGTAGAGCACGTCTACGAGCACGAACAGCATTCCGGCAGTCGTTGTTCCACCACGGGACAGGAAGTCGACCAGGTTGGGTGGCCGAACGTGGAATCGACTCTTCTGCAGCGGAAAGAATTGTCTCTGTGAGATGATCGACTAGATCATTCACAGAATCGTGCTCATTGTAATCAAAGACAGCCAACTGGGTGTAAAGGTTCCAGTTGGCACGATCAAAGCGCCATCTAGGGTTACGTGAGGGAGACACATCGTGTGCTAAGAGACTAAGAAGACATGGGAAGTGGTCGCTGGAATGTAGATCAGAGATGACATTCCACTGCAATGAAACTGCTAACTGGGATGAACATACTGCCAAATCGATGTGCGAATAGGTGTTATACGCGTCTGAAAGGAACGTTGGCTCTCCGGAATTCAGGAGAACCAAGTTATTGCTCTCAAGGAATTTTGCAATGAGGTGGCCTCTCGAACATGCCCGAGTTGAACCCCACAGTGGGTGATGGGCATTAAGGTCTCCAACTATTAGAAATGGTGTTGAAAGTTGGGAAACCAGATCTTCGAGGTCAATTAACGAGAGGTCATCTGATGGCGGGAGATATACATTGCAAATGCAAAATTCGATGGTTGGCAGCTTAATCCTTACAGCTACAGATTGTATATCAGATTGCAGCTGTACCGGGTCTACAAATATGTCATCCCTGAGGAGCATCATAGTGCCCCCGTGAGCAGGAATGCCCTCTTCTGTGTCAATATCACACCGCAGTGGTGTGTAGCGTCGGATGTTAAACTTGTCTTGCGGTCGTAGCTTAGTCTCTTGTAAGCATACCACTAAGGGGTTATGCTTACTGAGCAAAAGCTCCAATTCTGGTCGATGTGCTCTTAAACCCCGCAAGTTCCATTGGAGGATAGTCATTGGAACTATGGAGATAGGTTGTAAAAGTTGGTGTACATCAAGACGACTTTAACGGTGGCCGAATCAGCTTACCCTTTTTCTTTGGTGTAGGGCTAACACCTGTTTCCTTTTCATCGGGTTTGTCCTGTCGCTTTTTCATTGCCGTTCTTGAGGTGTGGTCCGTGTCTTCCTGGTCCATTTCTTCCACGGATGAGGCCCCTTTTCCTATAGAAAACTTAGGTTCGAGGACCTCAAACCGGTTGGACACAGAGATCGACGATGATGATAGTTGTCGATCCGTGTCTTCACCAGAAGACCCCTCAGAAGATGAACTTCTAGATGCCCTAGAACTTTTTTCCTTGCCGGTCCCTTTGTTAGTAACTTTGAGGAAGTCTGCTTTTGTGTAAGCGGTCTTAAACTTTTTGGGCGGTGCATCGTACACTATAACGGGCTTGACAGTCGATGAGGTTGACGGCTTGGGAGAGGACGGTGTGGACTTCTCCCTCGGCGATTGAGGTGAGAGAGGAGCCGGCTTGGATGTCTTGGTTGGCTTTTGTACAGGTGTGGCGGTAAGGACCTTGTCTGTTATACTAGCCTCACAATCGCTGGTCTGAGTTGCGATCTCTCTCCTCGGTGCCACCTTAGCAGCTACGGAGCTGTAGGTACCGGACTTTGGCACCGAGGGTAGACGAGTGCGTAAGACTTTACGGGCATCCGAGAAGGATAACTTCTCCCTTACTCGGATCTCCTGTATCGCCTTTTCCTCTACGAAACGTGGGCAATCTCTGTGGCTGGATGGATGTTCACCAGCACAGTTGACACATTTTGCCGGGGATGTGCAGTCATCCTCGTGCTTAGGCAGACCACACTGCACGCATGTTGGCACACCGCTACAAAAATCACTCGTATGACCGAAGCGTTGACATTTAAAGCACCTGAGTGGGTTTGGTATATATGGCCTAACCTCTATGGACTCATACCCTGCCCTAAGCCTTTGAGGGAGATCTACCCGATCAAAGGTCAGGAACAAGGTACGGGTAGGCACCAATTCCCCTTGCTCTCTACGTTGCACCCGGTATACTGAAATGACACCCTGGTCTTGTAGGTTCTCCTTTATTTCCTCATTTGACATCCCGTCCAACGCACGAGTGGTGACGACCCCGCGGGAGGAGTTTAGCGTCTTGTGCACCGCAATTGTGACGGGATAGCTGCCCAATAACGTGGATTTTATTAATGTTGCCGCCTGGGAAGTCGTGTGTGCTTCCACAAGAAGCGTGCCGTTTCTGGAGCGCGTACAGGACTTGACTGGACCGGCAATCTTATCTAATCCCTTCTGGATGATAAAAGGGTTCACTGTCAAAAAGTTCTTACCTTCCTCCTTTCTTGTTACAACTAAGTAGCGAGGACCAAAAGACTCGACTACTTCCTTTCCAGCTTGGTTAAATGATTTATTATTGTTATTATTGTTTTTAAGGTGTACCATGAATGTTGGCGTAAGATTCATCCCCCAGTGCTCCCCACCCACCACGGAGCCCAACAAGGGGTCATCCCACTGGGATGACAGGGCTACACAGGGGATATAGCGAGCTCGCCGTCCCACTCACCCTGGAGGTCGGTACAATACCTAGTCCTGGCCGATTGATTAGGGGTGGGTTAGTCCCTAACCTCCCGTTTAGGCGAAGCAGAAGCCAAAGTAGTGTATCAGTAATGCGTACCCTCCCCGAATTCAGAAAAATACTGTTACGAGCTCAGATACGCATCCCTCAACCACCAGGACGAACCTTTCCACCGACACGGGTCTCCACGCACGGCCTACACGTGGGTGGGCCTGTTGACCGTCTCCCTCAACCACGAAGAGGAGCCCACACGAGGGAGACTGTTGGCTCGGGACCCCGGGTTCGCCAAACCCGTACCTACCGAAGTAGGCCCCTGGGGGGCGGTAGGTACGGGATTGGCGAACCCGGGGTCCCTAGCCACTCACCCTCATTTCATCCCCCTCACCTCCATCAACTGTGCCACGCTGTGATACTGCTGATCAGTATGCATCACCTTCTTCCCCTTCTAGTTTTTTTATTATGATTATTAGTACTTAAGGTCTTAGGTTTATAACTCCTGTCTCACCAGCAGGGATCTCTCCTATCTCCGTGGTTCTGTCCCACGGTTTTCAGCGCGGCTTCCGACATGTGTGCTCTCCGGAGGTCTCAAAAGTGAAGGTTGAGCGGACCCTTCGCACTGCCCCTATGTGTAGCCTTAGGTGCGGAGCCCGTCCACACCGTCAAGTACACCCACGTAGCTCCTTGAGGGCCCGGTCTGTGGTAATCTCCCGACGGCCGCGTTTTGCCGTTGGGTTAGTATCACGGACCGGACGTGTTACCGCTGACGGAACCCCGGTGTAATCAACCACAAGTCCCCTGAATCCGCGTGTGCCCAGGCGGTTATTCCTGTGGTAGGGGCATAAAGCCGGGGTGTGCGTGGTGAACGGTTTACCCATACGGACCAGCAGTGGAGATTGAAGGGTAGCTTTTCTGAGGTACAAATGAGATCGGTCATGGGTGAGGTCCCCATGACGGCACAGACCGTGAAGAGTCGGTGTCTTTCTTTCTTTAACCCCCGGATGGCAGGCTGACGCCGACGGTTCCGGATGGGGGTCCTATTCAAAATGCATCCGCGCAAAACCTCTTTCATCGACCCGTATATAGTAATGACCTTGGCATGTGAAGGCAAAACGTTTAAGGATATCAGCCCTTTTTACATAAAGCGTGAATTGGATAAGATCAGTGGCCCTGTAAAGAATGCGACGCGCCTCCGAGATGGCACTCTACTATTGGAGAGCACAAATGCAGACCAATCTCGAAAACTGCAAAAGGCGACTTTGTTGGGCTCCTACCCGATCCGGGTAGCCCCACACAAAACCCTTAACACCTGCAGAGGAGTAGTCACCACCTCCAGTTTAGATGGTCTAGCAAATGAAGAGATAGTAAGTTGCCTCTCTGACCAACTTGTCTGTCAGGCGTACCGGCTTACCCGAAAACAAGATGGCAAGGAATACCCCTTACGTACGGTTGTTCTTACTTTCGCCGGGACTAAGTTACCCGAGTACATCTATTGCGGCTATGAGCGTGCGAGCGTCCGCCAGTATGTCCCGAACCCCATGCGCTGCTTCCAATGTCAGCGGTTCGGACATACTAAGGTCACATGTACCAATCCTGCCCTTTGTGAGCAATGTGGCCTAGCGAAACACGACGACCCAAACTGCAGTCGAACACCTTGCTGCGTGAACTGTGGCGGTAGTCATCCATCCAGCTCGCGACAGTGTCCAAGATTCATGGACGAAAAACGCATTCAGGAGCTACGTGTCAAAGAACGCCTGACTTTTCCAGAGGCACGACGGCGCTTTGAGCAACTAAAGCCTGCTACCACTACTACTGGGTATGCATCAGCAGCTCGACGTTCTCCTAATACCACTGTTGCTGTTCAACACGTCCCTGTCGCCCACGCATCCACGCAGACTGAATTTCTAGCCGTTAAACCCACGTCTCAGACTGTTTGTGTATCCACCAGCACAGCCTCCGCTTCAACCGTACAGACTCCAGCCACCAAGCCATCAGCGGGTAACAACCATCCCGTAGTAAATGCGAAAAACCGATCCCGACCACAACATAGATCGCGAAGTCGCTCGCCTTCTGTTAGATCCCGGTCTCGTTCTACGAGCCGTAGGAGTTCTGACTCCCGATCATCAGCGGAGTCACAGGAGGCTAACGATTTTCGAATCGTAGGGCCCAGGTCAGCCAAGGTCAAGAAAAAGGTTAAAACGGCCCATTAAAAACTCTTCATGGAAATAATCCAGTGGAATGTCAATGGTTTTCGAGCTCGTGCTCAAGACCTACAACATTTAGTTTCTCAACGGTCACCGTCAATTATTTGTCTCCAGGAAACACACTTACATCCCAATCACTCGTTACACCTTCACTCATTTTCGGCATTTAGAAGCGACTCCCTTGCAGGTATGCGTGCAAGCGGTGGCGTTGCTACCTTAGTGGCACCTAACGTCTCAGCCGCCAACGTTCCTCTCACCACACCATTGCAAGCCGTGGCCGTTCGGATACAGCTGGAGAGCATCAGTTTTACCATCTGCAACATGTACCTGCCGCCGCTCAGTATAGTTCCAGAGCGTGATCTTCGAGCTCTATTGGCTCAGCTCCCCTCACCACTACTCCTTGTGGGAGATTTGAATGCCAAGCACAAGCTCTGGGGATCAGACACTGATGACGCCCGTGGATGCCTCCTCGTAGACGTCTTCGATAATTCTGACCTGCTTCTGCTAAATACTGGTGACCCGACATTCCTATCATCCGCTTATGGTACACATTCCGTACTAGACCTTTCTTTCTGCAGTCCGTCATTAGTACCACTACTTGAGTGGTCAGTACTTTCCGACCTCTTTGGCAGTGATCATTACCCCATTAACATTCATTTTTCTGGCCGCCAATGTGTACCTTCTCGACATCCTCGCTGGATTATTTCCAAAGCTAACTGGGGAAAATTCCAATCCCTCATACACCTCATCGACGATAATTTCGACACCATCGATGAAATGGTCGAATATTTTACTTGCTCGATCCTGCTCGCAGCAGAATCCAGCATTCCTCGAGGTTCCCCTACACCACGTCGTATCCCTGTACCGTGGTGGTCCGAGGAATGCAGTTTGGCTATCAAAGCACGCAAACGTGCTTTGCGCATTTTTCAGCGGCACCCGACGGAAGGGAACTTCGTCGCCTTCAAACGTTCTCGCGCTAGGGCACGCTTTATACTGCGCAACGCAAAGCGTAAATCTTGGGAAGCCTATGTGTCTTCGCTTTCCCGGCGCAGCTCTACCCAACAAGTATGGTCAGCTGTTCGGCGGATGTATGGCAAGTATCGCCGGACGGTAATTCCCGGCCTTGCCATCAACGGTTCCATGTGCACCACCGAGCAGGACATAGCTGAAGCCCTAGCTACCACATTTGCTGCCACGAGCCAAACTGCCCGCTATGACGCTCTCTTCCTGCCTATTAAGGAAAGGGCGGAGCGGGTACCACTTAATTTTAATAGTGACTGCACCGAGCCGTCCAACCAACCTTTTACCGCAGCCGAGCTCGCCCATTCTCTGGCGTTAGCAAAGGATTCTTCTCCAGGTCCCGATGACGTACACCGACAGATGCTGCTACATCTTCCATCTGAGGCGCTGTGTTTCCTTTTAAACATCTATAACCGCATTTGGCATGAGCGGGTTTTCCCTTCCTCCTGGCGAGAGGGTATTGTCATCCCCATCCCTCGACCCGGAAAGGACCGCACGCTACCATCTAGCTACCGCCCCATTTGCTTGACGAGTGTCATCTGTAAGACCTTCGAGCGGATGATAAACGCTCGGTTAAATTGGTGGCTAGAAAAACATAACCATCTGTCCAACTTGCAATGCGGTTTTCGTCGCCATCGCTCAAGTGTCGATAATCTAACACGCCTTGAGGGGTATATTTCCGATGCTTTCCTACTGAAACAGCACGCCGTGGGCGTGTTCCTCGACCTGGAGAAGGCTTATGACACCACCTGGCGGTACGGCATACTCCGTAACCTACATGGTTACGGTATGCGTGGTCATCTACCGGAATTCCTATGCAACTTTTTAAAACTTCGCCGTTTTCGGGTTCGCATAGGAAACACGATATCACGGGAGCGGATACAGGAGAACGGTGTACCTCAAGGGTCGATTTTGAGCGTCACCCTTTTTGCCGTAGCGATTAACGGCATCACTAGTGCCGTTCGAAGTGGAATTCCATCATCCCTCTATGTTGACGACTTCGCTATCTATTATAGGTCTGCCAACATAGATCACATTGAGCGCCAACTGCAGCTCACCATTACCCAGCTAGCAGCTTGGGCGCTTCAAACCGGCTTCAGTTTTTCAGCTGAGAAGACGCAGTGTATCCACTTTCACCGCCTAAGAGGTATTCACCCGCCTCCTGATCTTCATTTGAACGGCACACGCCTGCCATTTGTCCCGCACCTGAAGTTCTTGGGCCTGTACTTAGACCGACAGCTCAACTGGGAGCACCACATTCGTCACCTTCGAGCCTCTTGCGATCGTTCTCTACGGGTGCTGAAGGTATTATGTGGAGCATCTTGGGGGGGGGGCGATCGCACGGTAATGTTAAGGCTGTACCGCTCTCTGGTTCGGTCCAAGCAGGACTATGGTAGTTTTATTTATGGCGCAGCGACCGCCTCTAAACTTCGCCTTTTAGACACCGTGCATCATACTGGGATCCGCCTTGCCACAGGAGCTTTCCGCACCAGTCGAGTCGACTGCCTGTATGCAGACTCAGGCGAACCTCCACTCCATATTCGTCGCTCGCTGTTACTCTGCTCATACGTCTCGAAGTTGGCTAGTTATCCCAATCATCCTTGTTTTAAACCAGTTTTGAGTCCAGATTTAATCCACCGTTATATGCGCCCTGGTTCTCGGACACGCCCCATGGGAATAAGATTTCGGGATCTCCTACATTCCCATGGCCTCCGAATGCCTCGCGTGGAGAGGTCGTCCATCAGCCCTTATCCTGCTTGGCAACTGGATCGTGCGCGGTTCGATCTCGCACTTTCCAGCAACTCTAAACTCGCTACTCCACATTCGGTGTTCCAACAACTTTTTGCCGAACTACTGGGCCGTTACCCTAACTATGTTCCGGTCTTTACAGACGGTTCTCAGCTAGGTAGCACTACGGGTTGCGCTTTCTTTATTAACGGTGAGGCTCATAAATTTCGCCTTCTGGACTCTACTTCGGTCTTCTCAGCAGAGTTGTATGCCATCCTCTACCTGCTCCTTTTTATTTGCAAGTTAGCTCCTGGCTCTTTTATTGTCTGCACTGACTCTCTGAGTGCGCTTCAGGCCTTGCAACAGCACACTGCCGCTCAGACCCTCGTTTTAAAAATACAGGCCCAGATCTCGCAAATACTCAGGCGCGGGTACAATTTTGTTTTTACATGGATCCCAGGCCATGTGGGGATTTCCGGAAACGAGGTGGCGGACGCGGCTGCAAAGCTCGCTTGCCGTTTGCCCCGGTGTTTAACAACTACTGTGCCATACCAGGATGTGCAACGTTTTTTCCGTCGCCACCTACTATCTGCTTGGCAGCAATCCTGGACAGCTTTACAAGGCACACAACTCCGGGCAATTAAAGAGAGCGTACGACCCTGGCTAACTTCCTGCAGGGATAACCGGCGAGCCGAGGTGATACTCACCCGGCTCAGAATTGGGCACACACGAGCCACTCATGGCCATTTGTTAAGAAGGGAACCGGCCCCAGTGTGTGTTCCGTGTGCCGTACGCCTCACTGTGCGGCATATTTTACTGGATTGCCCGCAGTACGCCCGCGTTCGCCAGTGTTTGGGCTTGGGAGCTAACTTGCTCAGTATTTTAGGTGACGACCCAGTGGCCGTGGATAAGGCACTGCGGTTTGTTTTTAAAATCGGTTTTAACACACAAGTATGACTTGTATTTTATATTTATTAATTTTTAGAGCTTTTAAATTAGGACAGTGATGAATTTTTATGTAGTTTTAACAGTTGTGTGTATATTTTATTAAACCTTTTTAGCTTGATTAGTGTCGTTTTTAGGTTTTAATGTTGACTTAGGGCCCAAATGACCTTGTTGTCGACGGGCCCTAAAACATCACTCACTCACTCACTCCGCGTGTGCCTATTACACGCATGCGCGGCCTAAAGTGGGGAGCCACAGGCGGTTATTCCTGTGGTAGGGGCATAAAGCCGGGGTGTGCGTGAACAGATTACCCATACGGACAAGCAGTGGATGTGTAAGGGTAGCTTTTCTGAAGTACAAATGAGATCGGTCATGGGTGAGGTCCCCATGACGGCACAGACCGTGAAGATTCGGTGTCTTTCTTTTTTAACCCCCGGATGGCAGGCTGACGCCGACGGTTCCGGATGGGGGTCCTATTCAAAATGCATCCGCGCAAAACCTCTTTCATCGACCCTTTTTTGGTAATGACCTTGGCATGCGAAGGAAAAACGTTTAAAGACTTGAGTCCGTTTTATATAAAGCGTGAACTAGACAAGATAAGTGGCCCAGTTAAAAATGCGACGCGCCTCCGGGACGGTACGTTATTATTAGAGAGTACCAACGCAGACCAGTCTAAGAAGATACAGAAAGCGAATTTGTTGGGCTCCTACCCTATCCGGGTAGCCCCACACAAAACGCTGAATACCTGTAGAGGAGTAGTCACCACCTCCAGCTTAGATGGTCTAGCTAATGAAGAAATTGTGAGTTGCCTCTCTGACCAACTTGTTTGTCAGGCGTACCGGCTTACACGAAAGCAAGATGGCAAGGAGTACCCATTACGTACGGTCTTTCTAACTTTTGCTGGGACTAAGTTACCTGAATTTAGAACAGATGCCAGTACTTTTATTAATGTCACTTTAATTAATGAGCTCATTAATATCGGCAAGGAGCAAGGAGCCACAATGGCTCTTATTGATATTCAGAAAGCATTTGACACAATCAAGCACGAGGCAATCTTTAAGGCGATGGAACGCAGGGGCGTCCATCCCCAATTAATATCAGTCATCAGCAACCTATATTCCGATAGCTATACAACCTTAAGTAATGGGTGCACAATTAAATTGGGTAGGGGAGTGAAACAGGGGGACCCCCTATCCCCATTACTGTTCAACCTAGCTATCGACGATATCATTAATTCTATCAATGAGCTACCCTATGGCATTACCTTGGGTTCAACCAAAATTAATATTCTTGTGTTCGCTGATGACATAGCCTTGGTTGGGAGGACACCTTCTGACGTCTCCAGAATCTTGGAAGCTCTCGTGCCTTGTTTTACCAACACTGGACTCAAAATTTCCGAATCCAAATCACAATGCTTTCAAATTGTCAACAAGTCAAAGACTTGGCACATTAAAGATCCCGGCCTTTTTATTCAGAATAAACCTTTGAAATACAGTGACCCGGCCAACACGCTAAAATACTTGGGTAAGAACATCAACCCATGGGCCGGGAAGCTAAGTAAAGAGTACTACTCTTACATAATAAAAGCCGCCGAGAAATGTGCCAGTCTAAAACTTAAACCCTTTCAAAAATTAGAATTTTTCAATACCTATATCTTACCTAAATTTCTATATCTGGCGATCCTGGATTCCCCCAAGTAATTCATTTCTGAATAATATAGATAATAAACTTAAGGGGATCTTCAAAAATGTCTTTCACCTCCCAGCCCAAACATCCAATGGGTTCTTCTATACAAGGAGGGACGGGGGCCTTGGCTTTCCAAAACTTGCATCTCTTATCCCACTATCCTACCTGAAAGCTGGCAATAAATTTCTAAATTTAATCAGCAATGAATTAAAAGATCATTTTATAAATAGCAGCCTCGGAGCTAGACTATCAAAAGTAGCCGGGGATGTTGGTTTACAGTGGCCCTGCTCCCTCTCACAAATTAATAATCATAAATTTAAATTGAGGGAGCATGAATTCGAACTATGGGCGGCCTGCGATACCCAGGGTAAAGGCGTTGGTGCCTTCTATGCAAATCCCCTGGGTAACGCATGGCTTCTAAAACCATACATCCTCTCTGGCTCTAAATTCACCGAGGCAATAAAAATTAGAACCAACAATCAGCATTGTAGGATAGTGGAAGCAAGATATAAACCAGAAACAGATGTGATGTGTAGGAATTGCCATGGTGCCCCCGAAACAGCAGGGCACATTCTCGGGCTCTGTACCTCCACTAAACCGGCGAGAACATTCAGACACAATTATATTGTGTCTGAAATTAGCAAGAACATCAAAACTAAAAGCCCCCAAGCTAACATTTTGACAGAACATGCTTTTAAAATTGACGAGAACACCATCCTCAAACCTGACCTTGTTGTGGTCAATGAAAACAAGGCCACTATTATTGATGTAACTATCAGGTACGCGGATGGTGATTCTCTCGGTAGGGCTTACTTAGAAAAACTTAACAAATACTCTGTTCTTGGAAATCATATAAAATCATTACTCTCGTCGGTTGAGAATGTGGAGGTACAACCTATTGTTTTCGGCTCACGAGGGTCCATACCCCCAGAAACAATCAATTTTCTAAAAAATTGGGGTTGGACAAGAAGAGCTTTGGAAAATGCTTCAATTTACATCCTTAACAGTGCAATTAATATCCTCAACAATTTTAGAGATTATAGTAATGATTAGTATATTTATTTTCGTTATATTGTTATTACTTATGTTACATTTTCCAGTAGTTTATTAATGTTAGATATTTATATATTTATTGTTATTTATCTCTGTCACTCTATTAACAACTATTGTGATATCATTAACTTTATAAAATTCTCTTTATGTTTAAACCAACACTTGGTTTTAGTGGAATTAGTTACTACTACTAGAATTTAGCCAAATGCCTCGTTATCTAATTAGTGACGCGCATCCGTGGGTTAACAATATTCCCTCTGTCCCACGGCGAGAGTAACTATGACTCGCCTATGTGGCCAAATGCCTCCTTATCTAATTAGTGACGCGCATCCGTGGGTTAACGATATTCCCTCTGTCCCACGGCGAGTAACTATGACTCGCCTATGTGGCCAAATGCCTCCTTATCTAATTAGTGACGCGCATAAATGGGTAAACGAGATTCCCTCTGACCCACGGCGAGTAACTATGGGGTCGAAGTTGACAATTACCCCTGTGTTCAAGGGTTTTCTAGGCGTTCTTTGTGTCTGCTCTGGTGTCTTGCGTGTGCACGCGGCCAGTAGCTCAAATTGTATCTGTGACTCTTCAATTATCTGCCTTATATTGTCAACTTGCCGCCGGGTCCACGTCCCGACCCCGGATAACAGTTTTCTGGCTGAGAGCGGCTTAATAGATATTCAGTTTCAATCCTCTTTTACTGTAGACTATATTTTTATCATTGTTGTTTGCATGCCTCTTTTTTTTACCTAACCCGAATATATAGTACTGTAGCTTAATTATTATTCATCGTTGTTTTTCATCATCACCGTTGTTTCTCATTATTCTCATCTATTTTACTATTAGAGGTTTTGCATAATTGCTTTTATATCTTTTAACAATTATTGATTGTTATCTTCATCGTTGTTGTCCATTTGCATCCTTGTTGTTCATATTTTATTGTCTTCATCAATTTTATTAATATCACTTACAACATAGCTTTTAAAGTGTTCAATTTTGATATGGCTGGTCACTCATCCGACCCAAATTATTTCAAACTGGGGTTTCCTTTCCAAGCGACAAAATGTTATCTCTCTGAGCACGCATGAAAGACACGAGCATCCCGTGGCCAGAAATGCCAAAAGAGCAGAGAAGTTAAAAGAGAAAGGAAACCCTTGGAGTGAGGAAGAGACGGCCAATTTTATTAAATTATGTGCCCTATACAAGGAAGAAAAATTTATCAACCAAAAATTGCAGGAGCATTTTCCAGATAAAACAATAGACCAAATCAAATACAGAAGAAGAACCCTGCAAGCTGAAATCCTAAGTGAAATTGAAAATATTGCTAATAACGATAATGTTGATATTGCCAATGATCTTGCCGACAACCAGCCCAATTCCCAGCCCGTATCTGTTAACATTTCTTCTACCGCTATAAGTTCTTCCATCAATACCTCTCCAATACCAGATAGCAACTTTAATATTGATAATGTTGTCCATACGGTAAATATTGATAATTGGTATCTTGAAGCAATCACATATATCTCTAGCTTAAAATCTGATAATCAAGATACCAGATTCATTGAAATCAATGAATTAATTAATAACTTTATCCGAACACCAGATAAAGTATACATACAAGCCGATATGGATAACATTATAGAGAAATTTACTGATCTTCTTCCTAATAAACGACCTAATAATAAGAAGATCAGACACATTAGACCTAGTCGCCAATCTGGTAGTTCCTTCAAAAAATCCATCAAAAAGTTCACATTTGCTAAAACCCAAGAGCTGTATTATAATTGCCCAGATAAACTAGCTGATAGCATCATTAATAATGAGGACGACTTTTATGAGAGTACTAGGGAAATTCAGCCGATAGACGATTTATATAAGACATACAAAGAATTGTGGGCTAATGATGGCACCCCAGTTGATGTGAGGCCCTTAGCTGATTATGATGGGTGTATAAAATCTATCGAGGAGTGTCTACCCCTTATCTCTGATAGAGAGATCCTCTTCAGAGTAAGGAGGTTTAAGAATAAGACATCTCCCGGCCCAGATGGTGTCACTAAGGGTTCGATCACGAGTCCTGGGGTGTGTAAGGTACTAGCCATGATATACAATGCAATTCTGATCAGCGAGTGCTATCCAACGCACTGGAAAAAGAATAAGACCATTTTTATCCCCAAGAAGGGAGACTTAAAGTCCAGTGCCAATTGGAGGCCGATCACAATCTCGTCTATCTTGGCTCGAGTTTTCTCATCTCTCATGAGTCGAAGACTGAACAATGTTGTACAGTTGTCGGACCGTCAATTGGGGTTCAAGGAAAATACCAGCACCTTTACCAATATTGCATTGATCACAGAGATCATTAACACCTGCAAAGAAAAAGGTGGCACCCTTGCCTCGATCGACGTTACAAAAGCCTTCGATACTGTACAGCATTCCGCTATTATTGATGCTTTACAGCGTAATGGCGTTCACCCACGGCTGTCATCCCTTATAAGATCTATGTACACCGGGTGTTCTACCGAGTTAGTTAACGGGGCGATGTTGGAGCTAAAGAGAGGTGTTAAACAGGGGGACCCTCTCTCTCCATTACTATTTAACATCGCCATTGACGATATTATCCGTCAAATAAATGAAACACCCGGTGGGATTCGCTTAGGCGAAACCAAATTGAATATATTAGCCTTTGCGGATGACATTGCTGTGTTTGGTGAGACGCCGGGCCAAGTTAATAAAATTTTGACAGCTCTTTCCACCAACCTTTCCCGAGTAGGCCTAAAAATTTCTGAAAGCAAGTCCACCTGCTTTCAAATAATACATAAAGATAAAACCTGGTATGTACAGGATCCTAAATTAACTATAAATAACTTAAAGTTGAAATACAGTGATCCTGATAATCTCTTGGCCTATCTCGGGAAAAACATCAATCCTTGGGCTGGCAAAGTCGGTAAAGACTTTCATGATAACATTATATCTGCTGCCGATAAAGTCTCTAAACTTAATCTAAAACCTTGGCAAAAGCTCGAGTTCTTTAATCGGCATATCTTACCAAAATTTTTATACCTAGCAATACTAGAAGCCCCCTCAATGTCCTTGTTAAATAATATAGATAATAAGTTGAGGGGGATATTCAAAAATATATTTCACTTGCCAGCACAAACAGTGACAGGGTTCTTCTACTGCAGGCGTCGCGATGGCGGTTTCGGCTTCCCAAGGTTGGCGCACTTAATACATCTTGCTTTCTTAAAAGCCGCCAACAAATTTCTGGCCTCAATAGACAGTAACCTGAAAGACCACTTTGTAAATGGTAGCCTTGGTAAGCGGACGCGGAAGGTTGCCTTAGATATCGGATTAGAGTGGCCATGCACTCTAGTTGAAATTAACAAACACAAAATAAATCTCAAAGAGCAGGAATTCCTTTCGTGGTCTTCCTGCGATACCCAAGGAAAAGGGGCTGGTTCTTTTTATGCCAACCCATTGGGTAACGCATGGCTACTAAGGCCTTCCATTCTTCCGCCGTCTCGTTTTACTGAGGCTATCAAGTTGCGTACTAACAACACTAATTGCAGAGTGGTAGAGGCCAGATACAAACCCGAAATTAATGTCGATTGTCGGAACTGCCATAACGCGCCCGAAACAGCAGGACACATTCTTGGTCTTTGTACGTCCACTAAACCCGCCAGGATCTATAGGCACGATACTTTGGTCAAGGATATACATGATATGATAAAAACTAAATTACCAGATTCTATCATGTTTCTAGAACACTCCTTTAAAGTCAATGATAATCTCATCCTCAAACCTGACATTGTGGCTATTAATAAAAATAAAGCTTACATTGCTGATGTCACGGTCAGGTACGAGGATGGGAACTCCTTGTCCCATGCCTACATCGAAAAGATTGACAAGTATAACATTCTAGAAAACCATATTAAAAGCTTGTACCCTGACGTGGATGAGGTGGACGTACAACCAATAGTGTTCGGGTCAAGAGGCTCCATTCCCCCTGAAACTATTCAGTATCTTAAACCATGGGGATGGAGTAAAAGAGCAATCGAAAATGCTTCTGTATTCATTATCAAAACGGCACTGAATATACTTAACAACTTTAGGGATTATTCTAATAACTAGTTTCTGTTAGTCTTTATTGTTGTTAGTCTTTATTGTTAATTTTAATAGATTTATATAGTTACTCCCTTGCGCTTGCTTGGTATTTCCTAATTCATACAATTGCCTATTGGCCATTTTTTCCCTATATAATTTAATTATTCATTCCAACGGTCGGATAAACCGGAAGTGGCCCTCGGGTTAGGTCTTAGCCAAATGCCTTGTCATCTAATTAGTGACGTGCAAGAATGGATTACCGAGATTCCCTGTCCCACGCCAAGTAGCTATGACCCTCTTATGTAGACAAATGCCTTGTCATCTAATTAGTGACGTGCAAGAATGGATTACCGAGATTCTCTGTCCCACGCCGAGTAGCTATGACCCTCTTATGTAGACAAATGCCTTGTCATCTAATTAGTGACGTGCAAGAATGGATTACCGAGATTCCCTGTCCCACGCCGAGTAGCTATGACCCTCTTATGTAGACAAATGCCTTGTCATCTAATTAGTGACGTGCAAGAATGGATTACCGAGATTCCCTGTCCCACGCCAAGTAGCTATGACCCTCTTATGTAGACAAATGCCTTGTCATCTAATTAGTGACGTGCAAGAATGGATTACCGAGATTCCCTGTCCCACGCCAAGTAGCTATGACCCTCTTATGTAGACAAATGGCTTGTCATCTAATTAGTGACGTGCAAGAATGGATTACCGAGATTCCCTGTCCCACGCCGAGTAGCTATGACCCTCTTATGTAGACAAATGCCTTGTCATCTAATTAGTGACGTGCAAGAATGGATTACCGAGATTCCCTGTCCCACGCCAAGTAGCTATGACCCTCTTATGTAGACAAATGCCTTGTCATCTAATTAGTGACGTGCAAGAATGGATTACCGAGATTCCCTGTCCCACGCCAAGTAGCTATGACCCTCTTATGTAGACAAATGCCTTGTCATCTAATTAGTGACGTGCAAGAATGGATTACCGAGATTCTCTGTCCCACAGCGAGAGTAACTATGACTCTCTTATGTAGCCAAATGCCTCGTCATCTAATTAGTGACGTGCAAGAATGGATTACCGAGATTCCCTGTCCCACGGCGAGAGTAACTATGACTCTTAAGCTAAGTTCATTCCTTAGCAGCAAAAGACAACCAAACAACCACCCACAAGCAGACCGCTACAATGACCTCCACCAGGAACAGGCGCCAGACCTCTCAACAGATCGAATCCGAGACAGACTCATATGTGTCACTTGACAAGCCAATTGACCCTGACAAGCCCCACGAGATGACCATCAAAAGAACAGACTCTGAAGTTAGAGAAATACAACAGAATATACAAACCCTAAGCCAATTGACTGAAACCAGACCAATTAAAATTACTGAAATCTCGGCAGATGAACTGAAGAAAGCGCTCACCCAGAAAGGCAAACCAGAAACCGTCCCAATAGATGAAGCTGGGCCTAGCAAATCACCAAACTATGCCAAGTTAGATATGAGAGAATTAATTAAAGAGAAAGAGGTAAAGACATATGCCTCTAATAAAGAACAGGCAAAATTTGACACCAGACCAAAGGCAAAGTAGTGCAAAAGCTGTTGCCCAGGACGTAGCTAAGAAGAGGACCAGATCCTCTAAAGGAGGCCAAAAAGCCTTAATTTATGAATCTGAGGGGAGCTCTCAAACAGATACGGAGCCAGCTTCAATAAAACCAGATTATGTTACAAGAGAAGAACATGAACAAGCAATGATAAGTATTAAGAGGGAGTTGAATAAGATGAAAGAAAGGTACGATAAGCTTGCTAAACTCTACTCTGATGCAACAGAAAGACTCAATGAGCTTGATACGACTGTAAAAAAGAATGAACAGGGAAAAGGATCATTCACATCTAGAAAAAACATGATCAGCACAAGGGACCCTACACCTGAGCCTCCAGATGCCTCTAGCTATGGATCTACTTTTGATGAGAACTCAGAAGGGGAAAGGAGCATGGGAACTCTATTGCCAGAGATTTATTCAGAGTCCGGGCCCTTCTAGGAAGAGATCGCCTGACGGAAAAGAGGACCTGGAAAAGAGAGACAAGAAAAGGGTGAAGCAAGGTGTAAAAGAGGCCCAGGGAGAAAAACAAGTCACAGATGACATTCCTGATGTTCCATCTTATCGAATCTTCTCCAAAATGTTCAGATCTGAAAAATACCAGTTTTTTCAGCAAGAAATTTCCAAACCTAGACATTAATGATCTGCTTTATCAATCTTCAGACTGCAAAAGTCAGGGACAGTTCACTGATTTCATCAGGAATAAAGAGAAAGAGTCCAAGAAGAGTGGGAAGCAGTAGCAGGCAGTAGACAGAGCCTTCCAAGTCATCCAATACATCAAGATGGACAGAGGGAGATTTCATCAGCCTTACTATTAGAAAGTAGATCTTAGATTATAACTAAATTGTTTATAAAAAAAATTGGGGTCGAAGTTGGCAGCACAATCCCCCTTCTATCAAGATAATCAGAGTGGAACTATCCGAGTGTCTTGCGTGTGTACGCGACTCGGATAGCATTAAAGCTTTGCATTTTTAGAATCTTGATAACTTGCTATTAATACTCTGTCTTGTGCTGTTAACTATCCGCCGGGTCCACGTCCCGACCCCGGGCAACGGGTTTTACCCGGCTGACAGCGGATACAGGTTTTAGGTGCATGTTTTCTTAATATAAATTCTCATATATTCTTATTGCACCATATTGGTTGCCAAAATACAACATTGCTTTTAAACATTTTATCCTTTTAACCAATATCGTGATATTTTATACATTTACTGACATTGCCAATCACTCACTTTCATCGTTGTTAGTCATTATCATTCACCGTTGTTATTCATTATTCATAATCTCGTATTTCCATCTTCATTAGTTGTTAATTCATCGTTGTTCATCATTATAGTATCACATTTTATCCTCATTCAAATTTTAGCAACTACACAAAATGGCAAATACTTCCGGAAACACAAATTATTTTAAACTGGGTTTCCCTTTCACAGAAACCAAATGCAATAACTGCAATAAAACCTTTGAGGTATTAAAGGATTGCCTAGAACATTTTAGTAATGTGCATCCTTTTATTGCTGTTGAGTACGAATGTCGCAATTGCCATAAGATCTTTGGCACCGTACACGGGGCTCAATGCCACGTCCCCAAATGCTCTGGCCCTCCTGAAAATATAAACTATGATTATAATTGTAACATATGTAATAGAGGGTTCAGGACGCAAAGGGGACTTAGCACACATGAAAGGCATGAGCACCCTAGCACGAGAAATACTAAAAGATGCGACCAAAACAAAGAAAAGGGAAACCCATGGAAGGAGGATGAAGTTGCTAGTTTTATTAACTATTGTGTAATCTATAGGGCCGAGAAATTCATTAATCAAAAACTATTGGAGCATTTTCCTCATAGATCTATAGATCAAATTAAATACAAAAGGAGAACCCTTAGTGAGCAGATTTTGCTAGCCATTAATCATGCCAGCTCTATGGAACCTTCCAACTCTCCGGACGATAACTTACCTACTAGTGTAAATCCGACCATCTTACCGAATATAAATATATCATCTCCTATTCCATCTATTTCTATAGATGAAATTAACAGATCCTTACATTCATCTCCTGTTGTAGGTGCGAACATGGGAAATATTGTCCATTCTCTCAGCAGTAAATCCTGGCATGACGAAGCAATTAATTACATATTAAGCTTAAAAATTAAAAGCCGTGATGCCAGGTTTGCTGAACTTGATGAGACCATTAATAAATTTATTGTCTCATCTGAGAATATATTCTCACAATTCGAAATGGACAATATGGTAAACAAATTTACTGATCTTCTCGATAGTAAAAGAATTCAAAAACTTAAGAGGCCCATAGTTCGCAGCCTACATTCAGGTAATCCTACCAGAAAGTCTATAGAGATTCTCGTATTCTAGAGCACAAGACATGTTCACGAACTGTCCTCAGAAATTGGCAGAGTGCATCATTAATAACGACGACTTTACAACAACTTCAAGGGATATGTAGCCAATAGATGATTTATATAAAACATAAAGAGCTATGGTGTGATAGTAAAAACGATGATGGAGAATTCCTTGGTGGCTCCAATATTGCCAGTAAATCAATTGAAGAGTGTCTTCCCCTAATATCAAATAGGGAGATTTTATATAAAATAAAGAAAATCACAAATAAGACCTCACCTGGCCTAGATGGAGTCACCAAGGCCTCCATCATGAATGACGACATCTGTATTTTACTATACAAAATATATAACGCCATATTAATTAGCAATCGGTATCCAGCCAGCTGGAAAGTCAACAAAACAATCTTTATACCTAAGAAAGGTGACCTTAGGTCTAGCTCTAACTGGAGACCGATTACTATATCATCCCTATTGGCTCGCATTTTCTCTTTACTATTATGTCGTCGTTTACACAATATTATTAAATTATCGGAACGTCAAACAGGGTTCAAAGCTGATACAAGTACCTTTACCAACATATCGTTGGTCAATGAAATTATTAATATCAGTAAAGAACAAGGTGGTACGCTTGCCCTGATTGACGTGTCCAAAGCATTTGATACAATAAATCACTCTGCCATTCTCAATGCTCTATATCCAGAAGGTATCAATCCGTAGCTGATATCTATAATCAAAAACATGTACTCCGGGTGTTCTACAACCTTATGTAACGGCTTAGCACTTGAGTTGAAGAGAGGGGTTAAACAGGGGGACCCCCTCTCTCCTCTGCTATTTAATACAGCCATCAACAATATCATCAAAGACATTGATCAGTCACCCGGAGGCATCAGCATTGGCGATACTAAACTCAATATTCTAGCCTTTACTGATGATCTAGCCATCTTCGGAAAGACACCTTCCGATGTCTCAGAGATTCTCTTTAACCTGAACAACGCTCTTACCAAGATAGGCCTTAACATCTCTGAAACCAAGTCCAAGTGTTTCCAGATTATTAATAAAAGCAGGACTTGGTTTATACAGGATCCTAAGATCAAAATTAATAATTCCTTTATTAAATTTAGTGATCCTGACTCTTTACTAGCCTATCTTGGTAAAGACATTAATCCTTGGTCCGGAAGAGTTGGTAAGGTATTCCAAGACAACATAATTTCTGCCACTGAAAGGTTAACTAAACTCCATCTGAAACCGTGGCAGAAATTAGAACTATTCAACAGATATATATTACCAAAATATCTGTATCTGGCAATACTTGAACCCCCCCTCAATCTCTCTATTAAATAACATCGATAATAAATTGAGGGGGATCTTCAAGACCATATTCCATATACCCATGCAAACTGCCACAGGGTTCTTCTATTGTAGACGGCGAGATGGGGGATTAGGCTTTCCGAGGTTGGCCAACTTAATATGCTTATCATACCTTAAAGCATGTAATAAATTTCTTGCCTCTTTAGATGGTCGCATCAAAGAACATTTCGAAACTGGCAGTTTATGTAAACGGGCGAGGAAAGTTGCTCTTGATATTGGCTTGGAGTGGCCATGCAATCTAACTCAGATCAATAAACACAAGATTGACCTTAAGAACAAAGAATTTGATTTATGGTCATCTTGTGATACCCAGGGGAAGGGAGCTGGTTCATTCTATGCCAACCCCCTGGGGAATGCATGGTTGCTCAAGCCTCATATACTTTCCCCGTCACGTTTTACCGAAGCGATCAAATTAAGAACAAATAATCAGAACTGCAAAGTTGTCGAGGCACGGTACAACCCGGAAATAAATGTTAATTGCCGAAACTGCCATCTCGCCCCTGAGACTGCCGGACACATTTTGGGATTATGTACCTCCACTAAGCCAGCGAGAATACACAGGCATGATAATATCGTTAAAGATATTATAGAATCTATTAAAACCAACGTGCCTGAGGCAACTGTCTTAGCCGAGCATTCATTTAAAATAAATGAGAATGTCGTCCTCAAACCTGACACTGTTGTGGTGAATAAAGAAAAAGCAACAATTTTTGATGCCACAGTCAGGTATGTGGACGGCAACTCGCTCTCGCTGGCTTATATTGAAAAGGAGAACAAATACAACATCCTTAAAGATCATATAAAAATTTACTATCCCAATGTGACTGATGTAGACATACAACCTTGTGTGTTCGGTTCTCGCGGCTCAATCCCCCCAGAGACAATAACATTCCTAAAGTCCTGGGGGTGGAGCAAAAGAGCCCTGGAAAATGTTTCAATTTTTATCATCAGAACGGCCATTAATATCATTAACGCCTTTAGAGACTATACAAATAATTAATAATTTTATTATGCATGTTCATTTAATCATCATCTTTTTATACTGTTATGCATGTTAAGTTTATTATAAATTTTATTATACATATTATCAACCTAGCTCTCTAGGCGGATGTCCTATTAATTCTTTTATAATTTTCCTTTGACTTCATCCTCCTTTATAATTAAATTTCGTTACATACCACGGATGTTTATTCCGGAAGTAACTATGACTCTTATCTCTCAACGCTTGGCAATAAAGAGGGGTGTCAAACAGGGAGATCCCCTCTCCCAACTTCTTTTCAACCTTGCCATTAATCCGATCTTGCAGATGATAGCCGACATGAAAACCGGAATACATTTTGGAGACAAACGCCTGAACATCCTGGCGTTTGCCGATGACATTGTTCTGGCTGGTGGAAGTCCTCAGGAGGTGCAATCCATGATCGGTCTTATGTCATGGACTTCGCCCTCTTGGATTGAGTGTCTCGCCGCCGAAATCATCCTGCTTCAGAGTCGTCGTTGGTAGGAAGACCTGGGCAACGACTGATCCTGGCCTCCAGATGGAGGACCAGAGGAACCCAGTGGTCAAGCCAGACGACCTGTTGAAATACCTCGGGAAAAACATAAATCCTTGGGGTGGCCAGGTGAGCAATGCCTTCCGAGAACATCTGGTGGGCGCTGCTGAGAGATGCGCTGGCCTGCCCCTCAAGCCGTGGCAGAAGCTGGAGCTGTTGACCAGGTACATTGTACCCCGGTTCATGTATCTGGCGACAGTAGAGCCACCCTCAAGAGCATTGCTTGGCGATGTTGACAGTAAGCTTAGGCTTACTGTCAAGGGCTTCCTCCATCTGCCCAAGTCTGTCGCCACAGGGTTCTTTTATAGTCGTAGGAGGGACGGAGGATTGGGAATGCCAAAATTGGCTGACCTGGTCCTTCTCGCCTTCTTGCGTGTTGGGAGAACCCTGATGGATACCAACGACGACTTAACACAAGCCGTTCTGAGGGAACGCTAGGCTCCAGCGTGTCTCTGAGTCGATTGGCTTAAGTTTGCCGGCAACAATGAGGGACATTAATACCCACAAGCTGGCGTTGAAAGCCAATGAATGGAATGACTGGTCCTCCTGTTCCTCTCAGGGGAAAGGGTTGGGCGCTTATTACGGCGACCCTATAGGCAATAAATGGCTTCTGAAACCTTGGTTGTTAAAACCAACCAGGTTTACGGAAGCCATTAAATTACGTACCAACACACAATCTTGCCGGGTCGTCGAGTCCAGGTACAACCACGACGCCGATGTCAACTGCCGGCGTTGCGGTGCTGCGGTGGAGACATGATGATGATGTGAATAGTGGCGCTCAACTACGGCGGTCATCAGCGCCCTTTAAAAAACAAGTCATGGCAAAAGCCAGATATAAAGATTTCTAAAAATATATATTATCTATAAACCTGTTAAAACTACACACATATATATACTAAAAAAAAAAAAAAAAAAAAAAAAAAACAACAAAAAAAGATACTTGAGGTTAAATTCTAAAATCCACAGCTGAAACAAATGCTAAAACTTTGCCCACTGCCGTTTCGTCATCCGCGAGGATATCCGCCAAGCTGGCCGGCAGCTGGAGAGACCTGCGGAGACGTGCCAAGCTATAACAATCTAAAAACAAGTGACGGACAGTCAGGTCACCACTGCACAGGAGGCAAACAGGAACCGGGGTTCTATTCAATAAAAAGCTGTGGCTAAAATAACAATGCCCAATGCGCAACCGAGCCAAAGTCACCTCCTCGCGACGGGATGACCGACAGGAGGTAACCCAGGGAATCGGAAGTTCTTTAATAGATCTACGTTTATTATTGCGGAGAGCGGACCACTCTTCCTGCCAGCAGGTTAGCACAGCTCTCCGTAATTCCGCCCTAAAATCTTCCGATGTCACACATAGTAGTCAAAATCTGGGCTTCATGGTAGCTGTCTTGGCTGCCGAGTCCGCCATTTCATTCCCCCGCAAGCCTACGTGACCAGGAATCCATGCACACACCACGCTCACGCCAGAAGCGTGTAAAACGTGGAGGGCATCCTGTATCCGCTGCACAATAGGGTGGTAGTTGTACAGCTGCCGTAGGCTTTGAAGTGCACTGAGGGAATCACTCAGGATTAAGCAGTTCCCCAACTTTCGTCGACGTACGTGTAAAATGGCCCGGTATATTACATAGAGTTCTGCGGTAAAAATGGAAGTGCTAGTGTGGAATCCGAATGTATAGGGTTCGGTTCCACACACGTAAGCACAAACAACACCATCTGAATTCTTGGACCCGTCGGTGTAGATTTTAATATAGTCCTGATATCGCGATAAAAATTCTAAAAAGCATGTGCGGATACTATACATAGACATGGTAGATTTATCGTGTGTGGTCATGCCCAGATCAACGTGGGGCGCTCTGCACAACCAAGGAGGGTATGTCCTCTCCCCCCTAGGATATATCTTGGGCATTTCGGTATTAAGACGTCTAAGGAGCTCCCGGAAACGAAAACCAGGTGGCTTTGGCTTTATAGAAGTGTTCCTATAACGCACGTCCATGAAGGTGTTAAAGAACGGCGTGAACGTTGGATGTGTGGGCATGCAATTAAGTCCACAGCCATAATTTGCTAATAGCATGTTGCGCCTGTACTGCAGAGGAGGTTCTGCGGACTCAGCATACAGGCTTATAATTCGGCTCGTTGGAAATGCCCCAACTGCTATACGTATGCCACAATTATGGACTGTGTCTAACCTCTTCAGCACATATGGTCGTGCTGAGCCATAAACGATACTACCATAATCTAATTTGGAACGGATGAGTGTGCGATACAGTCGCAATAACACTGTACGATCCGCTCCCCACGATTTTCCACTTAGTACCCGCAAGATATTTAAAGATCGGTCACATCATGCTTTCAGTTGTGCTATATGCGACGACCAACTAAGTTTTCTATCAAATATCAATCCAAGGAACCTCGTCTCATCTGCAAAAGGTAGTAGATCAGCGCCTAGCCGGAGCCTTGGAGGTAGTCGGCTCTGCTGACGCCAGAAGTTAACACAGATGGTTTTCTCAGCAGAGAACCGGAAGCCATTCTTTAAACTCCAAACCTTAAGGTTGTCCAAGGTGGTCTGGAGACGGCGCTCTATAAACGAAGTATGCTGAGATGTACAGTAGACGGCAAAGTCGTCTACAAATAGGCATGACGAGACCCCCGGAGGTACACATTTCGAGATAGAATTAATCGCAATAGCAAACAACGTAACACTTAGCACCGATCCCTGTGGTACACCGTTCTCCTGAACGAAAAGGTTCGAAAAAACCGAGCCAACCCTTACTCGGAATACGCGGTCTTTCAAGAATTCCTGAAGGAAGAGTGGTAGGCGTCCACGTATATTCCAGGTGTGCAGAGTACGTAGCAACCCTGCACGCCAACACGTATCATAAGCCTTTTCGAGGTCAAAAAATATTCCGACTGTTTGACAGTTCTTAAGAAAACCGTTCATAATCTGTGTCGACATGGACACAAGATGATCCACTGTTGAACGGCGTCGTCGAAAACCGCACTGGATATTATTCAGTAGGTTGTGCGTTTCCAGCCACCATACCAACCGCCCATTTATCATGCGTTCCATCACCTTGCAGACGCAACTGGTGAGGGAAATAGGACGGTAGCTGGAAGGGAGGTGACGGTCCTTGCCAGCTTTCAAGATAGGTATAATAGTCGCTTCTCGCCACTTGTCCGGAAACATGGCATCAACCCAAACACGGTTATAGACCTCGAGCAGGAATGCCTTACCTTCAGGTGAGAGATGTTGCAACATTTGAACGTGGATTCCGTCCGGTCCTGGCGCTGTCAGTCGCGATGATGATAGAGCATGTTCTAACTCCGCCAAGGTGAAGAGGCGGTTATAATCTTCAAGGTTTCTGGAACCAAACATGAAACCTTGAGATTCTACCTGAGTCTTAATTGAGATAAACTCAGGAGCATAATTACTTGAGCTAGACACCTGAGCGAAAGCACAGCCGAAGGTGTTAGCCACAACGAACGGATCAACAACTCCTGCAGGTGTTTTCAGACCAGCGATTGGCAAGTGGGTTGATTTTCCGGCCACGCGCCTTAACCTATCCCATACAACAGAGGAAGGTGTCCATGTGTTGAAAGATGAGACGAAGTTGTTCCATGAGATCTTTTTTCTATCCTTAATTATTTGCCTAGACTGTGCACGCGCTTTCTTGTACTCAATTAGATAACATAGGGTAGGGTGTCGTTGAAATACCCGTAGAGCACGTCTACGAGCACGAATAGCATTCCGGCAGTCGTTGTTCCACCATGGAACAGGAAGTCGACTGGGTCGGGTAGCCGAACGTGGAACAGACTGTTCTGCAGCGGAAAGAATTTTCTCTGTGAGATGATCGACTAGATCATTCACAGAATCGTGCTCGTTGTAATCAAAGACAGCCAACTGGGTGTAAAGGTTCCAGTTGGCACGATCAAAGCGCCATCTAGGGATACGTGAGGTAGACACATCGTGTGCTAAGAGACTAAGAAGACATGGGAAGTGGTCGCTGGAATGTAAATCAGAGATGACATTCCACTGCAATGAAACTGCTAACTGGGATGAACATACTGCCAAATCGATGTGCGAATAGGTGTTATAAGCGTCTGAAAGGAACGTTGGCTCTCCGGAATTCAGGAGAACCAAGTTATTGCTCTCCAAGAATTTTGCAATGAGGTGGCCTCTCGAACATGCCCGAGTTGAGCCCCATAGTGGGTGATGGGCATTAAAGTCTCCAACTATTAGAAATGGTGTTGAAAGTTGGGAAACCAGATCTTCAAGGTCCATTAGCGAGAGGTCATCTGATGGCGGGATGTATACATTGCAAATGCAAAATTCGATTGATGGCAGCTTAATCCTTACAGCTACAGATTGTATATCAGATTGCAGCTGTACCGGGTCTACAAATATGTCATCCCTGAGGAGCATCATAGTGCCCCCGTGAGCTGGAATGCCCTCTTCTGTGTCAATATCACACCGCAGTGGTGTGTAGCGTCGAATTTTAAACTTGTCTTGCGGTCGTAGCTCAGTCTCTTGTAAGCATACCACTAAGGGGTTATGCTTACTGAGCAAAATTTCCAGTTCTGGTCGATGTGTTCTTAAACCCCGCATGTTCCATTGGAGGATAGCCATTGGAACTATGGAGATAGGTTGTAAAGATTGGTCTACATTAAGATGACTTTAACGGTGGCCGAATCAGCTTACCCTTTTTCTTCGGTGTAGGGCTAACACCTTTTTCTGCCGATTTCTCTTGGCACTTTTTTGTTGCCGTTCTGTTGTCGATATCCTCTTGGTCCATTTCTTCGGCGGAGGAAGCCCCTTTCCCTAAAGAAAACTTAGGTTCGAGGGCTTCAAATTTATTGGACACCGAGATCGACGAAGATGACTGTCATCGATCCGACTCATCACCAGAAAGCTCTTCTGAAGAAGAGCTTCGAGATGTCCTAGAGGTTTTCTTCTTCCTAGGAGTACGGGTCGAATCTTTAAGGAAATCTGTCCTCTGGTAACTGGTCTTAAATACTTTAGGCGGCGGATCGTATACTACAGGCTTGTCATATTTACATGTAGAAGTCGACGGTTTGGCTTGGGACGGGGTCGAGGTTTTAGATTCCTTCGTCCGCTTAGGCGATGTATTTGCCGACGCTGGTGATGCATTTGTGGACTCCCGTACTTGTGTCGGGACAAGAACTCTATCAGAGATGGTAGGCTCCCCTGCACCACAGGTTTGTTGCAATTTCTTTCCTAGGAATGGGTTTAGCCACGACAGAGCTATAAGTACCGGACCTAGGGACGGAGGGCAAGCGAATACGCAGGAGCTTCCGGGCGTCCGAGAAGGAAACCTTCTCCTTAACCCGGATCTCCTGTATTGCCTTTTCTTCCACAAAACGGGGGCACGCTTTGGAGCTAGATGGATGCTCCCCGGCACAGCTCACACATTTCACTGGCGATGTGCATGCTCCCTCATGCTGGGACATCGCACAGTTAAAACACGTAGGCGTCCCGTTGCAGAACGCACTAGTGTGTCCGAAGCGCTGGCACTTAAAACATCTCAGCGGATTAGGGATATAGGGACGTACCTCGATGCTCTCATACCCTGCCCTAAGCCTTTGCAGGAGATCGACCCGATCAAAGGTCAGGAACAGGGTGCGGGTAGGCACCAATTCCCCTCGCTCTCTGCGCTGCACACGGTACACATCCGTCACACCTTGATCTTTCAGGTTTTCAAGGATTTCCTCATTAGACATGCCATCCAAAGCACGGGTGTTAACTACTCCGCGCGAGGAGTTGAGGCTCTTGTGTACTGTGACATTAACCGGGTAGCTGCCTAATAGGTTTGCCTTCAGTAGGACTGCCGCCTGGGAAACAGAATGTGCCTCCACGAGTAGCGTGCCATTCCTTGAACGAGTGCAAGATTTTACTGGACCAGCTATTTTATCCAAACCCTTTTGGATAACGAAAGGGTTTAGGGACAGAAAGTTCTTACCTTCTTCCGTTCTAGTGACCACTAAGTAGCGAGGACCACAAGACTCGACTACTTCTTTTCCAATATTACCACAATTTTTTGAATTTGTTTTTGTTGTAGGGTTTGACATAAGAGGTTGGCGTAAATTTCATCCCCCAGTGCTCCCCACCCACCACGGAGCCCAACAAGGGGTCATCCCACTGGGATGACAGGGCTACACAGGGGATATAGCGAGCTCGCCGTCCCACTCACCCTGGAGGTCGGTACAATACCTAGTCCTGGTCGATTGATTAGGGGTGGGTTAGTCCCTAACCTCCCGTTTAGGCGAAGCAGAAGCCAAAGTAGTGTATTAGTAATGCGTACCCTCCCCGAATTCAGAAAAATACTGTTACGAGCTCAGATACGCATCCCTCAACCACCAGGACTAACCTTTCCACCGACACGGGTCTCCACGCACGGCCTACACGTGGGTGGGCCTGTTGACCGTCTCCCTCAGCCACGAAGAGGAGCCCACACGAGGGAGACTGTTGGCTCGGGACCCCGGGTTCGCCAAACCCGTACCTACCGAAGTAGGCCCCTGGGGGAGCGGTGGATACAGCAGGTCATATTCTTGGCCTGTGCGTGTCCACCATACCCGCAAGAATTCGGAGGCATGATACCGTGGTTCAGGAGGTAATGAATAAAATCAAATCTAATATTCAGCCTCCGTCCACGGTATATCATGAACATTCCTTCGTGGCCGGAAACGGTCAGCGCCTCAAGCCCGACCTGATGGTTGTCCGAGAGCGCGAAGCTTTAGCAATCGACGTCACCATCAGGTACGAGGACAAGGATTCCCTCTCAGAGGCACAAGTAGAAAAGATCGAGAAATACCAGCTTCTCGAAGCCCCTATTAGAGCAATTCACCCGGAGGTTGAAAACCTTATAGTACAACCTGTGGTGTTTGGCTCGAGGGGGGCTGTACCACCTGAGACAAGGGATATCCTGAGGTCGTGGGGTTTCTCCGGCAGAGAAATGGAAGACCTATCTCTCTCAATACTGAGGATGAGCTTGAACATCCATAGCTCATTCCTTGAACAAGCAAATATTCCGGACCGGCGAAGGCATAATTTTTAGATGTCCTTTTAGTTTATATTATCAATTCAGTTGTTTTAAAATAATGGCTAGTTACCCCCTAGCTGCCAAATTTAGTTGTTTTGGGTACCTTTTTAGTTTTTCTTTAGCTTTTAGTGTTTTGGTTTTTAGCTATAAGTTAGTTTAGGTGCCCTCCTTTGAATAAATTTTAAAATACATGATATATAAGATTCAAGGGGGCAGGGAGACGGGCTCCCACATAACCCGGAATTAGGGACCCTGTGTCCCCAGAAAACTAGCCAAATGCCTCGTCATCTAATTAGTGACGCGCATGAATGGGTTAATGAGATTCCCTGTCCCCAATTAATATCAATCATCAGCAATTTATATTCCGATAGCTTTACAACTTTAAGTAATGGGTGTACAATCAAATTGTGTAGGGGAGTGAAGCAGGGGTACCCCCTATCCCCATTACTTTTCAATCTAGCTGTCGATATTATCAACTCTATTAATGAACTACCATACGGTATTACTTTGGGTTCAACAAAAATCAATATACTTGCCTTTGCTGATGACATAGCCTTGGTTGGGAGGACACCTTCTGACGTCTCAAAAATCTTGGAAGCTCTTGCGCCTTGCTTCTCAAACATTGGACTCAAAATTTCTGAATCTAAATCGCAATGTTTTCAAATTATTAATAAGTCAAAAACCTGGTACATCAAAGATCCCGGCCTATCAATTCAAAATAAACCACTAAGATATAGCGACCCGGCCAACACGTTGAAGTATTTGGGTAAAAACATCAACCCATGGGCCGGCAAGCTCAGTAAAGAGTATCACTCTTATATAATAAAAGCGGCCGAAAAATGTGCCAGTTTAAGACTAAAACCTTTTCAGAAATTAGAATTTTTTAATACATATATTTTACCAAAATTTCTATATCTGGCGATTTTAGATCCCCCATCTAATTCATTTCTTAATAATATAGATAACAAACTTAGGGGAATCTTTAAAAACATCTTCCATCTACCTGCCCAAACATCTAATGGGTTCTTTTATACAAGGAGGAGAGACGGGGGCCTTGGCTTTCCAAAACTGGCATCACTTATTCCACTATCCTATCTCAAAGCTGGCAATAAATTCCTAAATTTAATTGACAATGAACTGAAAGAACACTTCATTAATGGCAACCTCGGAGCGGCGACCCCTGATGAGCAGCCCAGGAAGGAAAAGTCGATCAACCAGGCGACCGCCAGAGCTCCAATTTACGAAGCAAGGGTCAACCTGGCGACCCTGCCGACAACAGCTGCTTCCAGGGTCAACGAGGCGACCCACCAGAATGCCTCAAATGGAAGGGTCAATGGGGCGACCCATGCCTCCAAAACAACATCGAGCGGGGACTCAACTTCTATCTCCGTCACAAGTGAAGCTGCAAGACCTCCACCACCTGTCGTAGGAGAGGAACAAAACCGGACGAGGAACCAGGCGGATCGTCTCATCCCACCCACCCAGGGAACGCAGGCAATCTCCGAAGATGTCGAGTCCATGACGGAGGAAGAGGACGATTTTCCAGGGCCGCCCAATCCAACCCAAAGTGAGAAAGGAGCTACACCAGACATTGGAAATGAACATGAGTTCAACAACTTGATTGTGGAGCTAAAAACTATGGTCTCCAAGCAAAAATTCAACGCGGAGAAGAAGTCTCACTACATGTCCATCCTCGGGAAATGCATCAATATATATCAAGAGAAACTGCTGGAGACAGCGGCACTCAGAGCCGAAGTCAAAACTCTTAAGGACACGCTTCCGAGGACAACACCAGCCACTTGCAACAATGTGCAGCCTGACCCTCAAATGCACACCTCGTATGCACAGATGGTCAAGAGACCGGGGAATCGCGCTGAGAGAATACCACCAATGAGACCGGAGCAGCCCAGGAATACAGTTTTCATAAAATCAACAGTGGGCCAATCCACCAAGGACGTCCAAGAGGCTTTCACGAAGACGCTGAAGCCGGGCAGAGACGGAATAAAAATTACAGCCATCTGCTCCACACCTAATTTCCTTATTGTAGATACTGAAAGCCCGGAGGACATAGAACGAATCAAGCAGGATGAAAGCCTCAGGAAGCTGAACCTAGACTTTGAGCTTCCCAAGAAGAGGAAACCACTTCTGATAATCTACGACGTTCTTGTGGGTACCAGTGACGAGGATATTAAAGAATTCATTTACAACCAAAACCTTGTGGGACAGGTTGCCAAAGAAGAATACGACAAGGGAGTAAACTTACGTTTTAAAACTGGACCAAGGGACAGAGCCACCGTTCATCATGTGCTGGAAGCCACGGCAAATCTAAGACGAATCCTTCTACAACGGGGACGGCTACACATAGGTTTCCAGTCCGTATCTATAAAGGACTACATTGTGGTGGCAAAATGTATGAAGTGCCATGACTTAGGACATGTCGCCAAACACTGCCACACGGAGAATCCACCATGTCATCATTGCGGTGAACTGGACCATGACAAGGATAGATGCGAGAAAAGAATGCAGCCAGCCATTTGCATACCATGGCAGAAGCGAGGCAAACGTTGCAATGGTAGAAGAGACTGTCCTACATACAACCTACTGTGGGCACGCCTTGTATCCAGAACAGATTATGGATAACACAACATCTCAAGACGCTGAGGACCAACCTCGAAACCAGAGAACCATGAGTAAGATATTTAGGATCTGTCAAATAAACGCGCAACGTAGCAATGCTGTCTTGGCGGAAGTGTGGAAAGCTGCAGAAGATTTTCGAGCAGATATCATAACCATACAGGAACCCTATAGTCGGGCAGGAAGGATCCCCCACTTACCGATAGGGGCACGAGTAATTCTCACAGGTACAAACCCACAAGCAGCCAGTTATATTAAATAAACAACTACAGGTGGTTCAAATAACACAATTTTGTGACACTCACATAAACTGTGCCGAAATATCGAACTCGATAGGTTCATTCATCCTAATAAATATGTACTGCCAATATAGTGAACCCATTGAGCCATACTTGGAGAAAGTACAACAAATATTCACCACCTACCAAAATGTACCTGTCCTACTTGCTGCAGATGTAAATGCAAAGTCACCGTGGTGGCACAATGAAATAAGGGACGAAAGAGGTGAAAAACTCGAAGAGATGATTTCAGCGCTACAACTAGTAGTTCTAAACAGAGAAGGAAATCCACCAACCTACATGAACCGTGCAGGAGCTTCAGCAAACATTGACATCACCCTGGCCAACAGGAAGGCATCACACAGGGTTATTCGTTGGTCTATAGGACAAGATCAAACAACAAGCGATCACAATATGATAAATATTGAATTCGACTGGACAACAGAAGGACCTACCATAGGCGGGAAGCAGATGAGAAACCTCAAGAAAGCTGACTGGGAGGAGCTCAGAGCCCAGTTTAACGTACCAGAGCACGTCAAAATCAATGACGATGTAGACAAGAAGGCAAAGGAACTAACCAGAGCCATCCAAGACGCCATGAAAGAATCCATACCTCTAACCCGTCCATCAAAACATAGCCCCATGGCCTGGTCCGAACAACTACAAAAGCTTCGAGGAAAAGTGAGAACCGCTAGAAGGTTATACCACAAAGCAATAATTCACGCCGAAAGACAGTTTCACCTAGAGACCTACAGGATGTTAAAGGATAAATACCACAACAAGCTAAAAGAGACCAAGCAAAATTCTTGGACAGAATTTGTTGACACCAAATTACAGCGCGACGTATGGGGAATACCCTATAAATTGGCTACTGAGAAAATCAAGCATCCAGACACAATTTCCACCCTCAAAAAGCAGAATAACCAATTCACCACCTCCTGGCTGGACAATATGCATACCTTAACGGAAACATTGTTGCCCTCAGACAACATGGAAGATGATACACCCCAACAACAAGAACTTAGAAATAATTACAAAGACTGGGTTCCCAACACGGGCATAGTGATACCTTTTGCCCAGGAAGAGATTTCAACAGCAATTCGCCAACTAAAGCGGAGGAAAGCACCAGGTCCCGATGGCATTCCAGCTGAAGTGCTGCAGCATCTAGAGCCCAAAATCACTCCATATGTCACCAACCTCCTAAACGAATGCTTGATACAAGGTAGAGTACCTTACGCTTGGAAAGAAGCCAACACAGTCATCCTCAAAAAATCAAAAGACAAAGACCCAACTCAACCCAAGTCGTATAGACCCATCTGTCTTTTAAACATTATTGGCAAGATACAGGAAAAATTACTATGTACCAGATTGACTAATCAAAGACAACTCATGGGTATCAATGAAACGCAATTTGGCTTCACTCCTGGTCGCTCCACGGAAGACGCGATCAACTCTGCCTTGGAAACAAAATTACATGTAACTACAAAATATGCAGTAGCTCTATTCCTAGACATACAAGGAGCGTTCGACAATTTATGGTGGCCGGCGCTCTTCCAAAGACTGAAAGATCTACATACACCTCGCTGCCTATATGCCAGCTTGAAGGATTACTGTGTCGGACGTCGCATACACATAATAGGCACACATAATAAAGTCACAAAGGACATCACCAAGGGTTGCCCCCAAGGCTCGGTGCTCGGACCAACCTTCTGGAACATATCTATTGAACCGTTACTTGAGCAACTCCAAGCAGTTACAAATATCATAAACGTAACAGCATATGCTGACGACATACTCGTAATCTTTCCAGCCAATACCAGAGCCGACATCGAGCGCATAGGATCAGCTACCCTTGCAAGTATCAACTCATGGTGCGAACGATATAAATTGAAGCTAGCACCCCAAAAGACTACCTACATGCTGATCAAAGGCACACTGAAATGCGACCCCCAAATAAAACTGGGGCAATTTAGCATAAAGCGCACCACAAACACGAGATATCTGGGCTTACAAGTGGACGCCAAGATAACTTACAAACAGCACGCCGAGTACGTTAGAACCAAAGGGGAGCAAATCATGATGAAGATAGCCAACATAGCACAAAACAAACTTCGACTACCTATGATACACATCCGCACGTATCACAATAGCATCTTCTCAGCCATAATCACGTATGGAGCCAGTATCTGGGCCCACAAGGCAAGAGAAATAGGAACTAAAAGACTCCTTAGAAGATCACAAAGAAAAGTAATATTAAGGATGACAGGAGCCACCAGAACAACCCCAACCTTGGCGCTGCTAGTAATCACGGGCATCTGGCCCATTGACTTGCAAGTAAGACAAAGAGGAGCCATGTACTGGCTGAAAAAGCAAAACTTCGAAAAAGTCAGAGAAATTATTGGAAACCCCTGCACCACGAAGGCAGATATAAGGAACTCTCTAATGGACGAATGGCAGAATGAGTGGAACAATATTGAGGAAGGAAGACGAATCTTCGAGCTTCTACCCAAAATAAAGCAGCGACTGAAAATGAGACATCTAACACCGAATGAAGGCCTAATACACTTCCTAAGCGGGCATGGGCCGTACAATACATATCTATACAAAATCAATAGAGTCCCCTCCCCACTCTGCAATATTTGCCACACCACAGACTCGCCAGAGCATACAACTTTTGACTGCGTCCACTTTGGACAACAAACAGAACTACTAAGACAGCCATTGAGAGGACATTCCATCAAGCATATACTCAAAGCTCCGGAACTAATCAGCGCTCTACAAATACTAACGAACAAGATCTCCCAAGCAGCCATCAAGGAAGACAACATGAATCCTCCAGTGAACAGAAATGCACCAACCCAAAAAGTCACACCAAGAAGAAATCCACAGAGAACACCAACCCCAAGAACACCTATAGTTCAGACTCAAGGAACACCAGACATCCCAATAGAAGGACGCACAAAAAGCAGGAGGAAGCACTACATCTGCTCACTGGGTAGGACCAAGAGAAGGGAATAACCACCAATGGAAACAACAGCCCACCGGATTGACAACTTAGCTCATAAGAAGTAGTTATAAGATATTGTCACACGAGCGCTGGAACACCCTGTGGAAGCAGCTGGGAGCGGAAGACGGGGAAGGTCTGTGTTAGCCACACCTCCCCCTCGTCTGTCTTATAGTGGTGACAGGCGGTGGTCACGAGAAAAACATGAATGTGCCGTCTGTTTCTCTTACACCTGATTCTGGATCCTTCTTTTACTGGAACATTCCTGTGAACACTAGAAGAACGGTGACATTCCTATAAAAAGGGTTTCAGAGAGACAGGCAGTCAGTGTTAGTCAGTTGGTTAGTGAGTGTGAGTGAGGAGACAGTCGCAGTTCTTGGTGTAAGAGTTAGTCAGTGACGTGTGAATGAACGAGAAGATTGTGCAACGGAAGACTGTACGTAACTGGTATGTGCATCGGAGTTTATGTAATCGCGAGTACAAGTGAAATTGTAACGGACAAACTGGTGAATTGTAAGTGTGTGCAGTACGCAATTCTGTGTAATTGGCAAGAGTTTAACTGTAAGTCGGTGGAAATAAAGAACAGTTTTGAGTGGTGAAATTGGACTTTTCATTTCACGAACCCACAAAGTCACACTGGTGTCAGGAAGCGGGAAGATAACATCACCGAACATTACAACCATGGACGCGGCATTGGAGAAAATTTTGGAGAAGATGATGGAAATGAAGGCGGAACTGACAGAAATGAAGACGGCAAATGAAAACCTCGCTGCAAAAACAGAAGCGGCAAACGACAACATCATAGCGAAGATGGAAGAAATGAAGGCCGAATTAACAGCGAAGACGGAAACGGCTAACAACAACTTGGCCACAACAATGACCTCAAAGATGGCCAAACTGACAACGGAAATGAAGGCGGCGAACGAGGCTCTCGCCGCAAAGTTTGAGGAACGGTTGGCCGGCGTGAGGGATGACGTCACGAATCTGGGCAAGCGGAAGGGTCAAGTAGACGACCGCCTTAATGATTTAGAGGAAAAGGCCGACAACATCGCAAAACCCCTCACCCGCCTGATGGAGGAAAACCGGCCTTATGTGTGGACGGAGGACGCCGAAGACGCTTTCCAGCACCCGAAGGGGACCCTGTGCAGTGCTCCTATTTTGGGTTTCCCACAACCGGGTGGCGCCTTCATTGTGGACACCGACGCTAGCGACCATTACATTGGAGGTGTCCTATCGCAGATCCAGGACGGCCATGAGCGCACAAGAGTGGAAGAGAAGGAGCGTGCCGCAGCAGTCCGAGTAGTTGTGGCAGTGCCTGCTGAAGGCTGGGATAGCGCAGGCCTGAGGAGGGAGCAGCTGGCGGACGCAGACTTGGGGCCACTCTTGAGGGAAGTGGACGCAGGGACGAGACCAACCTGGGAGGACATCGCACCGAGGAGCGCCACCTACAAGTCGTACTGGGCCCAATGGGACTCGTTGAAGACCAGAGAGGGCGTGCTGTTCCGGGTATGGGAGTCACCCGATGGGAAGGCGCAGAGAGAACAGTTGGTACTTCCCCGGAGCAAGGTCCCGGAAGTCTTGGAGGAAGTACTTCAGGAGGACACCTGGGAGCGAACCGTATGATTCGCAAACTACGGCAGCGCTACTTCTGGCTCAGACTCCGGGCAGATGCTGGTGGTACACCTGGACCGCCTCGCACGCTACGATGGGGCTGTTCGGGGCGAACAGCTTTGAGGAGGGAGCAGTGTCACACGAGCGCTGGAACACCCTGTGGAAGCAGCTGGGAGCGGAAGACGGGGGAGGTCTGTGTTAGCCACACATCCCCCTCGTCTGTCTTATAGTGGTGACAGGCGGTGGTCAGGAGAAAAACATGAATGTGCCGTCTGTTTCTCTTACACCTGGTTCTCGATCCTTCTTTTACTGGAACATTCCTGTGAACACTAGAAGAATGGTGACATTCCTATAAAAAGGGTTTCAGAGAGACAGGCAGTCAGTGTTAGTCAGTCAGTTGGTTAGTGAGTGTGAGTGAGGAGACAGTCGCGGTTCTTGGTGTAAGAGTTAGTCAGTGACGTGTGAATGAACGAGAAGATTGTGCAACGGAAGACTGTACGTAACTGGTATATGCATCGGGGTTTATGTAATCGCGAGTACAAGTGAAATTGTAACGGACGAACTGGTGAATTGTAATTGTGTGCAGTACGCAATTCTGTGTAATTGGCAAGAGTTTAACTGTAAGTCGGAAATAAAGAACAGTTTTGAGTGGTGAAATTTGACTTTTCATTTCACGAACCCACAAAGTCACAATATGTTAGGATTGTAATACCATTGTAAACATAGATATATGAACATTGTACATATAAATACACATATTGTAAGTTAAGTTAGAATTAAGGAATTTCTGCAACAACAATGTAAACCAAATATGTAACAAAAGAAACCAATAAAGCCTCAAAAACGTTCTGACAAATATTAGAAGTCAGAACAAAAGAAGGCAGATGTTAATTTTTTTATTTTTTTATTTATTTTATTATTTTTTTAATTTTTTTTTTTTTATTTTTTTTTTTTTTTTTTTTTTTTTTTGTCAGATTCACTGGGGCGGGACCCCAAGTGTGAAATTAGAGTTTGTTCTGCCCATAGTGATTTTGGACCTCGGCGTAGCGGTGTCGCTGTCGAGGTTCAATAAGTTAAAAGCGCACTTGGAGGAGCTCCCACGTCCTCGTCCGCCCTGGGCAGTGGTGTTGTCCGTTAGGATTACCACTGGCTGAGAGGAGCAAGGTGTGGAGTAATAAAAAGGAAGGTGCAAGGGACAGAGGAAAAGTTGAGGAAGAGAAAGAAAAGGAAAAGGAAATGGATCCTTCTCAGGTGTTCAAGCCACGACAATCATTGTCGAGATCACCTATAAGACAATCGAGTATTGAACAGGTTAGTGCAGTTCAAAATAGTAGTGTAGTTAGTGGAGGTGATGGTGGTAGTAATAGAGTTGATGTTGATGGTGAATTTGGTAGCATAGCTGATATTATGGCAGACATTAATAGTGTCGTAACATCAGATAAAGGATTGTCAGTAGGAAATAAAACTAAGTTATACAATTACTTAGCAGAAATTACCAAAATGTATGAAAAGGTGAAAATGGATAATGTTAGGCTTCGCGCCGAATTAAAAGTGAGGAAAGAAGTAGTAGTATCTAAGCCATCATATGCGCAGGTCGCTATGATGCCCAAGATAAATGAGACCAATAATAAAATCCAGAGAAAAATTGAGACCAGTAAACATACGGTCTTCATCTCATCCATGAAAGCAAAAGCCATTAAGGAAGTTGCTGATATAGTAACTAAAAATTTAAATCCAGCAAAAGAAAAAATCAAAGTGGCACAGATAAAAACCACTGAAAGAAATTTAATATTAGAAGCGGAGACGAAAGAAGACATGGAAAAAATCTTAAATAGTGAATCCTTGAAAAATAAAGATCTAAAAATTGAGTCCCAAAGAAAGAGAAATCCCCTAGTCATCTTGTATGACATATTGAGAAATCAAACAGATGAGGAAATTAAACATAATCTGTATGAACAAAATTTTGCAGATATAATGGATAAAAAGGAATTTGAGGAGAAATTACAAGTCAAGTTCAAGACGGGTCCCAAAAATAGACCTTACGTCAATGTTGTCGATGTAACAGCTGACCTGAGGAAATTGTTAATAAATAAGGAACGAGTCCACATAGGCTTTCAATCCATTTTTGTAAAAGACTTCATAGTTGTTGCAAAATGTATGAAATGCCAAGATTTAGGACATGTTGCGAAATATTGCACCAGGAATAAAATGGTGTGCTCCCATTGTGGTGAGCAGGACCATGAAAAGAAAGATTGCCAGAAAATCGAGCAAGCACCGGTATGCATACCCTGCCAGAATAGAGATAATGCGCAGGAAGAGAATAAATGAGCAGTTTCGACCTGAGGAGAGGAAACAGCAGCCACATTTCAAACAGTGTCAACATCCAGGAACTAAAGATTGTCCAACATATGCCATGTACTGGGGACGATTAATTGCCAGGACCGATTATAGATAAGGATATCATAAATAATCATAAAAAGAGGAATAGGAATAAAGATAATCCCAGTAGAAAAAGAAATGCATTAAGAGCAATGGTATATAGATTAAAAATATTCCAAAAAGAAAGTAATAGTGTTGGAATTCAGACCGAATCTAACATAGAATTAGATGGTTATCTTACACCAGTGACAGATAATGAAGAAGAAAATAATATATCTCATATTATTTCTGAAGATATATCAATCCAGCAAGATATTCCAAAATCGACTAAGAAAGGATTCTTCATATTTTTAAGAAAGAAAAGAAATAAAGATGTTTTTCAACATTTTGATCTAGATGATCAAATAGATGTATCTCCATGGATGAAAGTAGAAGGAAAGATTAAATCCAATCCGTTGTATGTTGAAAGTGATGAGGATATTATAGAGGAAGATCAAATGAAGGAAGCTGATGTGAATCCTAAGCCAATATATGATGAATTTGAGCTAATGCTCAAGTTATCAAGGTTGGAGGAAAGAGAGACTCATTTAGCAGCGCTGAGGCATCTCACCAGAAAATTACATACAAATGGAGATAAAATTACTTTTCCCATACCAGATTCCGTAGACAGAATAGATCTACGTACCAAAAATTTACCAACTGTACCAGAAGAGTTAAAAGAATTGATAGAGATGGCATATGACCGAAGAGGGGAAAAGTTTGACTTAGATGAAGTCTACAAGGATTTTGTTTTGAGTTATGGACGGATTGCGTTTGATTCAACCCAAAAATTTCCCCACTGTTATGTCCATATCAGGCATGACAGGATATATAGTGGTATTAAACAGACAACGCAACCGAAAACAATAACTAAAGTAATTTATAAATCAGTAGACAATAGATTTATATGACAGCCAGAGAGGAAGAAATCTTCATCGTGTACCTATAAGACGAAAAGGAATATAACGCCGATATTATATAGTGCCAAACCGAAGACACCAAAATTACAATGTAAACAAGGAATTGTTTTAAGGAAGACAAAAGGATTGCCGGATAAAAGTGCCTTTTTTACACAAGAGGGTAAAGAAGGAAATAGTGGCTATTGGGAAGAATCCCCATATGTTCGAGCATTAAGGTTTTGGAATGTGTCACAAGAAAGTAAAATTGACAAATGATTAATATACATCATAGTTTAAAATTTGGACAAATAAATACCCAATGCAGCAAGATTGTTATGTTGGAATTACGCCAGCTCATAGGCGAGATGAAGTATGATATTATCTGTATACAGGAACCTTATACCATAGGACAAAAGTTGATCCATATGCCAGTTTCGGCGAGATGTATAATGATGGGTCGACAACGATGGCAGCAATAATAATTTTAAATAAAGAAATTCAAGTTTTAAAAATAACGCAATTCTGTGATGAATGGATAAATTGTGTAGAATTGAAGTATAAGGGAAAAACTTTCATTTTATGTAACCAGTATTTTCAAGATAAGGATGATACGGAAATTCATCTAGATAAATTAAAGAGGATTATTGATACTTTTAAAAATGAAACAATTCTAATGACAATGGATGCTAACGCAAAGTCCTCGTGGTGGTGGAGTAAGCAGAATGATGATAGGGGAAGGCTGGTACAAGATTTTTATTATGGAACATCAATTAGTAATCCAGAATCAGCCAAATATTCCATTTACTTTCGAGGGCCGAGCGGCTGCATGTGAAAATATTGATCTAACATTAACTAAAGGGCATATCAATAATAAAGTTTTAAATTGGAAAGTAGGACAGAATATGACGTCCAGTGATCATAATCTAATCTATTTTCATCTTAGTGTGACTGGAGAAGGAGATAGAGTTTGTAATTATGGGAATATCACAAGATATATAATAAAGGACGCTGATTGGAATAAATTGAAGTTAGAGTTCAATAATTTAGAATATGATGTCAGTATGGATGTGGATAAAAAAGCAAAAGTATTGACGACCAAAATTCAAGAATGTATGCGGAGTACCTTGAAGAAGGTAAAGATCAAACAGGATTATACCCTTTCATTTTGGAATGAAAATTTGCAGACCCTAAGAAGCAAAGTAAGGAAAGCTAGAAGAATATATCAACGCAGTCTGATTGCGGATGAAAAGGAAAGAAATCTTAAAATCTATACGGAGTTGAAGGATAAATATAAGAAGGATATTGAAATATATAGAAATGATTCGTGGGATAAATATAAGGAGGATAGCATCAGATGGATGGATGGATAATTGGCTTTAAGGGCGCTCAACTACAAGGTCATCAGCGCCCTTTAAAGCCAATGAGGTTAAATTCGATCTAAAACGCTAAAACTCTCAGTTAAATAAACAAAGTTAAAAACCCGTATAACGGTATCTCAAAGACTAAAATAAAGGTTAAAACCATAAAAAGATTAAAATTCCAAATTAAAAGGGTCCTATATTCTAAACTGTAGATTTAAAATGAAACCTAAAACCTTGGTCACCGCTTGCTCGTCATTCGCCAGGATCTCCGCCAAGCTGGCCGGCAGCTGGTGAGACCTGCGGAGACGTGCTAACCTAAAACATCTAAAAGCACGTGGCGGACCGTCAGAAACGAACCGCACAGCGGGCAAACAGGTTCTGCGGTCCTACCTAATAAAAAACTATGACTAAAATAGCAGTGACCAATACGCAACCGAGCCAATATTACCTCCTCCCGCCGGGATATTCGACAGGAGGTCGCCCAGTGAATCGGAAGCTCCTTCACGGTCCTTGGCTTGTTGCCACGCAGAGCCGACCACTCATCGCGCCAGCACGAGCGTCGCCCTACGGACAACAAGTCTGAAGTCTTCCGAGGTGGCCAAGGGGAAGGTAGCACCAGGTGTTGTGGCGGCCACCTTAGCCGCCGAATCCGCGCTTTCATTACCCTGTAGGCCAACGTGACCAGGAACCCACGCACACACCACGCTTACGCCAGAGACGTGTAAGACGTGGAGGGTGTCCTGGATAAGCTGTAAAAGGGGATGGTGAGTGTACAGCTCACGAAGGCTCTGAAGGGCACTAAGGGAGTCACTCAAAATGAGGGAATTTCCCAACTTTCGGCGGCGAACATGTAAAAGGGCTCGGTAGATTGCATAGAGCTCTGCGGTGTAGATGGATGTGGTGCCATGGAGACCGAATGTAAAGGGTTCGGCTCCATGGACGTACGCACACCCAACACCTGTAGAGCTTTAGGACCCATCGGTAAAAATTAAGCTAAAATCCTTATAGTCCGATAAAAATTCTAAAAACAAACTACGGATACTACACGTGGGAATCGTGGACTTCCGGTGCACTGCCAACCCAAGATCTACAGGGGATGCTGCACGCAACCAAGGAGGATACACCCGTTCACTCCTAGTATACATCCTAGGTAGCCCGAGTGCATGCCTCCCAAGAAGCTCCCGGAAGCGGAAACCTGGCGGCCTTGGTTTTACACGTGTGTTACTATATCGCACGTCATAGGAGTAAAAAAAGTGGGCATACGTCGGATGCGAGGGCATAGCGTTTAAGCGACAGCCATAATTACCCAGCAAAACTTCCCGGCGATAACGAAGAGGAGGTTCCGCTGCCTCACAATAGAGGCTTACTACTGGGCTAGTTGGAAAGGCGCCAGTAGCCAACCGAAGGCCAGAGTTATGGACGGTGTCTAATTTCTTCAGCATAGATGGACGAGCTGAAGCATAAACGATGCACCCATAATCCAGCTTAGAGCGGATCAGTGTGCGATACAACCGAAGCAACACTGCACGATCCACACCCCACGATTTCCCACTAAGTACCCGCAAGATATGAAGAGAACGCTCACATCGTGCTTTCAACTGTGCTATTTGCGACGACCAGCTTAGCTTTCTATCGAAAATCAGCCCGAGGAACCGCGTTTCATCGGCAAATGGTATAACATGTTGCCCCAGTCGGAGCGAGGGTGGTAGTCGACGCTTGGAGCGCCAGAAGTTAACGCAAACCGTCTTCTCAGTGGAGAACCGGAAGCCGTGCTTACAGCTCCAGCCCTGGAGGTTGTCTAGGCATTGCTGTAGACAACGCTCCAGGAACGGAGTACGCTGAGAAGTACAGCAGACGGCGAAATCGTCCACGAATAAGCACGATGAAACCCCACGAGTAACACAGTTAGAGATAGAGTTAATCGCAATAGCAAACAGTGTAACACTAAGTACCGATCCTTGTGGGACCCCGTTCTCTTGGTTAAAAAGGTTTGATAAAACTGAGCCGACCCTAACTCGGAAGACACGATTGTTCATGAACTCCCGAAGAAACACGGGTAGGCGTACCCGAATATCCCAGCTGTGCAGGGTGCGTAACAGACCTGCACGCCAACGTGTCATAGGTCTTCTCGAGGTCGAAATATAAGCCGACGGTCTGAAAGTTCTGCAAACAACCGTTCATGATCTGTGTCGACATCGACACAAGATGGTCGATTGTCGAACGGCGATGTCGGAAACCACACTGGATGTTCGTCCATAAGTTGTGAGTTTCCAGCCACAACACCAACCGCCCATGGATCATCTGTTCCATCACCTTGCAGACGCAGCTCGTGAGGGAAATGGGACGGTAGCTGGAAGGCAGATGTCGGCCCTTCCCTGGTTTCAGAATTGGAATGATGGTGGCCTCCCGCCACGTGTCAGGAAAACTGCCGTCAACACAGATACGGTTATAGACCTCGAGTAGGAAAGCCTTCCCTTCGGGAGATGCTATAAAAGGCGCACGTGGATACCGTCTGGTCCTGGTGCAGAAGCTCGGGAAGATGAGAGTGTATGTTCTAGCTCTGCCAGGGTGAACAGGCGATTGTAGTCTTCAAGGTTTCTAGATAGAAAGCAGAAACCTTGAGATTCCACCTGATGCTTAATTGAGAGGAACTGGGTGCATAGTGATCTGAGCTAGATACCCGAGCGAAGGCATGCCCCAGGGTGTTAGGCACGTCTAATGGATCCACAACGACTGCTGAAGGAATTTTCAAACCAGCAACCGGAATGTGGGTCGATTTTCCGGCCACGCGCCTTAACCTATCCCACACTACAGGTGTATAGCGATTATAAGATACAACAAAAGCAGTCCTTGAATTCTTTTTGCAGTCCTTAAGTACTTGCCGAGACCTGGCACCCATCCTCTTGTACTGAATAAGGTTCTCCGTTGTGGGGTGCCGTTGGAAAACCCTAAGGGCACGCCTACGAGCTCTGATTGCATTCCGGCAGTCATCCGTCCACCATGGCACAGGACGGCGATGGGGATTGGGAGACGAACGCGGAATAGACCGTTCTGCGGCGGCAAGTATTCGCTCGCTAAGATGTTCTACGAGCTCGTTAAGAGGCGTGCTCCTCATAACTAAAAACCGCCAACTGGGTGTAAAGGGCCCAGTTCGCTTTATTGAAACGCCAGGTAGGCAATCGGGTGGAACACACGTTTTGTGCTAGCAGACTAATGAGACACGGGAAGTGGTCACTGGAGTAGAGGTCAGAGATAGCGATCCATTGGAGGGACACTGCTAACTGCGGTGAGCATACTGCCAAATCCAGATGCGAAAAGGTGTTGAAGGCATCGGAAAGATAAGTAGGTTCTCCGGTGTTCAGGAGAACCAGGTTGTTATTGTCCAGGAAATCGGAGAGAACTCGACCCCTGGCACAAGTTCGAGTTGAGCCCCAAAGAGGGTGATGGGCATTGAAGTCCCCCACCAACAGAAATGGGGTAGGTAACTGAACAACCAGAGTGAGTGTGTGGTGTTTTAGGGCCCGTCGACAACAAGGTCATTCGGGCCCGAACTCAATACTAAAACCTAAAAGCTATAAAAATTTAGCTAAATCGGTAAAATATAATAAAAACACTCCACTGCTAAAAGAACATTAAAAACGATCTAAAGACTATTACTTTAAAAACTCTAAAAGTAATAAATATAAAATACAAGTCACACTTGTTTATTAAAACCTATTTTAAAAACAAACCGCAGTGCCTTATCCACGGCCACTGGGTCGTCACCTAAACCACCTTGCAAGTTAGTCCCCAAGCCCAAAGACTGGCGGACGCGGGCGCACTGCAGGCAATGCAGCAATACGTGCCGCACCGTGAGGCGTACTGAACACGAGGCACACACAGGGGCCGGTTCCCCTCTTAGCAGATGGCCATGAGTTGCTCGTGTGTGACCAATTCTCAGCCGGGTGAGTATCACATCGGCTCGCCGGTTATCCCTGTAGGAAGTTAGCCAGGGTTGTACGCTTTCCTTTATTGCCCGGAGTTGTGTGCCTTCTAAAGCTGTCCAGGATTGCTGCCAAGCAGATAGGAGCTGGCGCCGGAAAAAAACGTTGCACATCCTGGTATGGCACCCCAGTTGTTAAAACTCCGGGGCAAACGGCAAGCAGACTTAGCAGCCGCGTCCGCCTACTCGTTCCCGGAAATGCCCACATGGCCTGGGGTCCAAGTAAAAACAAAATCGTATCCTCGACCGAGCATTTTCGAGATCTGGGCCTGTATTTTTAAAACAAGAGGGAGCGGCAGTGTGCTGTTTCAAGGCCTGAAGAGCACAGAGAGTCGGTGCAAACAATAAAAGAGCCAGGGGCTAACTTGCAAATAAAAAGGAGCAAATAGTAGATTGCATACAGCTCTGCTGAGAAGACCGAAGTTGAGTCCAGAAGCCGAAATTTCTGAGCCTCACCGTTAACGAAGAACGCGCAACCCCTAGCGTTACCTGTAAAGACCTGATTGTTTCCCGTAACTTTGAGAGAAGGATGAAGTACATTGGGATATCTCTGGATGTGTTACGAACAAAACAACTACCTACTGCACTTCAGTTTGCTAAGCTGATGTATTTAGAGTCGCCCGGTGGTAAATAATAGGCGAAATATTAAAAAAAAGAGTTGGATTCGACCGGGCAGTGCGTTTGGGGCTCTTATGAGCCTTTATGCTCGGTAGCGGTGTGGTGGTCGGAGGGGTTCCGCTGGTTCGATCGTGCGCGTTTCTGACTGGATGACGAGGTTTGTAGATTTTAGATGTGTATATGTCAGTAGTTAGTCGGTGTATATGTAGTAGGTAGTGCATGTTGCATGTTACGGGGCATTTGGCAAATGAATATCCTGAAATCTAGCCAATGTTTTTGATTTTAGCTTTTCTTTTCTGTTTGTAGTTTTAGTGGCCTGCCCCGGGAAATATTGTCGAACAATATTGATATCCCGGGGGGCAGGGTGGACGGCACTCCCTAAAAATGCCGGAAGTCAGGGCACTTCAGTTTTTAGAATGTCCTCTTCTCACTTAGGCAAATGCCTCATCTAATTAGTGACGCGCATCAATGGATTACCAAGATTCCCTGTGTCACGGCAGGAGTAACTATGACTCTTAAGTCCGCCACACCTTGACAACCGACTGCAGTTTCCCTTCTGCATGCCCGAGAGGCTAGCCATAGCGGTTCGGTATGTCAGGCGGGTCCGTACTCAATTGTGCACCCAGGGTTGGTAATTCTATCCAGCTTGCAAACGATGTGATAAGTGGGACTGTCACTAGGTGGCTGGGGTTGAGGCTAAGATCTGAAGTGGTAAAGGGCAGGGGCTAATCACCCACTGTCCGACATAACTGATTGCAAACGAAATTGGAAATCTGCCTCGGACTGGGGAGGATCTAGGTTCCAGTCCTCCTCGGAACCGGTTTGGAACCAACTATGAAGGACCAGGCGATTCAATGGAAGGGGGGCGTACGTGTCCGCGCCCTCCTGGATCATGGGAGGACATTTGATGACCACAGCATTCGAACGGATTCATGTGTAGTTACACTACCATTTGAGTCATACGATTGTATGGCATGTCGAACGTCTCAAGGTGGCGGATATAGAGCCCTCCGCCATAAGGATCTGTTAGCGCACTGGTCTAACCAGCACGCAGCAGTTAAACTGGTCTACCAATGCCGCAAATGTGGTAAGACTAATGGGGCATTCCACTCTATCTCCTGTCACATACCCAAGTGTAAGGGAGCCACACCTCGGGCGGCAAGGCATATTTGCTCGATATGCACAGAGGGGTTTGAAAGAATAGTGGGACTCTCAGCACGAGCGTCACCGTCCCCCGGCGAAAAGAAATGTGGCCCGAGTGGATTCCTCCAGTGCTGGATCTCCAGTTGGGACAAGATCAACACTCTTCTCAGAAGAGGATCTAAGTATTCTAGCAGCACTGGAGTTGGAACTGGTACAGTCCGGTTTCTTAACCAGGAGATAGGACGTAAGTTTGGGAGAGATTTCACCGCCAAACAACTCTGATTGCCGCCGTTCGGCTGGCTACAAGAGAGTGATGGCAGAAATCCTTAGGACTCGCACGAACAGCGGACACCGAATCGCAAGATTCGGGCAGCGATCCCTCAAGCGGCATAGCCAAGGGACTCGGGGACGCTGCGTTGCCTTCAGGAGCACCAACTGTTGCGTCTGTGACCACCTTGACGAGCGAGGATTACCTGTTTAGGCATAACCTGACGGAATTTTTCCTAGGGCAAACCTTCACGGGGATATCCGAGGAGGTGGACACATTGGTCACTTTAGCCAGAGACCACACTTCGTGGTTCTACCTTCGGGCAGGATCCGCAAGAGGCCATAGATTCACTCTATAACCATGTGGTGAAGTATCTGACACCCGCTGCAGATACAGACCATAGCTCTGGGCGACAACCTCGGCGGCGCGGCCGAGGGAACAAGGCGCAGTAGAGGTTCCGCTACGCCAAAACCCAAGATCTCTTTAAAAGAGATCCGAAGGTACTGGCTAAGCACGTCTTGGTGGGTCTTTATCCGACAGGAAACAAGGCTGAGGTGCCTGCACTTCAGTCCGAAGTCAGTAACTTGTATGAATCTCACTGGGGCACACGACCACGCGGAGTCTTGTTCGGGACGGATGGAGTGGACAGTGAGCCTGACATCCCTAGGGGTGACTTGCTTTACTTTTTCACTACTGAACAATTGCGGCGGAGAACACTCCGAATCAAGAAGTCCTCAGCTCCCGGTACCAACGGTCTTAAGCGATCGGCAGTTGGTTCTGCGCCAGCTGCAACTGCGTTGACCGCTCTGTACAATAAGGCCCTGGTTCTTGGTGTCACACCCGGGTCGTGGAAGGAATGTCGAAACACCCTCATTCGCAACGCGCGGAAGGACCCCACAAGGGTCACGAGTTACCGCCCGCTCACAATTGTGTCAGTGGTCGGGAGGCTCTTCTGAGGCCTCGTCGATCAGCGACTCAGAGGTGGTTAGGCTGGCCACTAGACAGAAAGGGTTTGTGACCGAAGCCGGCTGCTTTAATAACGTCCGGATATTCTCGGAGGTGCTGAGGCAATCCAAGATTGCTCATGGAATGGTAGCGGTGCAGCTAGATGTCTCTAAGGCATTCGACACTGCCACACCAAGCTATTTATGAGGCCTTCCGAAGGAAGGGAGTATCATATCTGGAAAATATGGTGGTCCAGTCCTACCGAGATGTTCGTACTAAAATAAAGACAGGGGACGCTGAAGTCGAAGTGCACCTCCAGCGGGGAGTAAAACAAGGTGACCCTCTCTCTCCTTTGTTATTTAACCTAGTCAGTGAACAATTACTCCTTAAGCTAGAAGGAATGCCTGGGTACCAGATAATTGGTGACACCAATCTATCCTGTTTGGCCTTTGCTGACGACCTCATTCTTGTGGCGTCAGATGTCTCGAAAGCTAGTCAATTACTGAGGGTCAGATGAGTATTAGGGATATACTCCATTTAAACCAGGGTACGGCGGATGGTCTCATTCACTGTGCCCGGAGGGATGGAGGGCTGGGACTAAAGAGATTAGAGGTTACTGTGACATCTCAGGACCTCAAGCTCGGGCTCAGACAATGCGACTCAGGTGACCCGGTAGCCCGAGTGTTAGAGCCAGCCTTGAAAGCCCAGATTGACAGGCTGGCTCAGTCCGTACGCCTTAACGTCCCTTACACAGTGGACGTAAATTGCTGGAAAAGCCATATGGACAAAAAGGAATTGACGGAGTGGGCAGCCCTCCCTGCGCAAGGTCGCGCGGTTTGGTCCCTTGCCGGAGATAAAATCTCTAACGCGATAATGCGCGACCCGGGACTCTTGAGACCTAGTCGTTTTATAACGGTGAAGTTCAGGACGAACACCGCAGGGAATAGAACTACACTGGCCAGGGCTAGCCGCCAGACGGATCCAAAATAGAGACAGTGTGGTGTCAAGCTCGAGACACTTGGGCATAAACTGGGCCAATGTGTTTACACAAAGGCAATGAGGATCCGTCGGCACGATGAAATCAAAGATTTCATCTTATCGGAAGTTAGTAAAAGGGACCAGACAGCAGTCTGTACAAGAGAACCAGAACTCCTCGGTGAGGGGAAGGTACGGCTCAAACCGGACCTGGTGATAGCCCGCCAGGGAAGGGTCTTCGTGGTCGACGTTACTGCCAAGCCCGGGAGGAGAAAATACGAAAGAATGAGGTTCTGCTGCCGTCACTGTCGGGAATTCAGTAGTAGCAGTAGTAGTAGTAGTAGTAGCAGCAGCAGCAGCAGTAGTAGTAGTAGTAGTAGTAGTAGTAGTAGTAGTAGTAGTAGTAGCAGTAGTGGGGCTTAGGGGTGCACAACACCTGAGGTCATTAGCGCCCGAGCTCAGACTAGGGAAAGCCCACCTGAAATGTAAACACTAAAAACAATAAAATCCACTAAGAGGTCCAAAAACAAATAACATAAAAGATGCTAAAACTGTTATAATAGCTAAACTAGGAGTGCCGAGATGAACCTAAAATGAGCCACGGCGAGGGATGTTGAAATCATATGAAACGAAGCATTCCGCTGCGCTGTAAAATGTTGAAGAGGCCCTCCACAGCAGCAATATCATCCCTCAGCATTGCGCTGAGGTTGGGTGCCAAACACAAGGAGGGGCGCAACGTTGAGTAAAATCGGCACTCCACTAAAAAGTGCTGCACCGTCAAAGGCTCACCGCAGTGAGAACAATGAGGTGCTGAGTCCTGGCGTAACAAATGTTGATGGCTAAAACGGCAGTGCCCGATGCGAAGTCTAGCTAAAATAACCTCTTCCCTGCGAGAAGAACGTGAAGATGTGGCCCATGAAAGCGGAAGAGGTTTAACCTCCCGGAGTTTGTTCCCAACGAGCGCGGACCAGTCATCATGCCAGCGAGTGTTAATGGCTCGGCGAAGGGAAGCACTAAGATCCTCGAAAGGAACGGAATTGCTAAAAACAGTGGGGGATAAAATAGCAGACTTCACGGCCGCATCAGCAGCCTCGTTGCCCGGAATGCCTACGTGTCCGGGAACCCAAACAAACGACACGTGGAACCCTGAATCAGCGAGCGAATGCAGCCGATCGTGTATTCGCTGTACTAGGGGATGGCTGGGGTACAGCGAACGAATGCTCTGTAGAGCACTCAGAGAATCGCTACATATGGCAAAGTGGTTAGAGTGCTGCTGGCTGATAAAAAGTAGGGCTTGATAGATACTAAAAAGTTCGGCGGTAAAAATCGAACTGTCCGGAAAGACGAAACGTAAAACTCTCCGCAGCAGCTACGAAGGCACAGCCAACACCTCGGTCGGTTTTAGAGTCGTCCGTAAAAATAAAACTGTAGTTCTTAAAATGCTGCTGAAGTTCTAAAAATGCGGATTGGATGCCAGTGGTCGGAAACGCAGACTTGGGCATCGACGTCAACCCAAGGTGGAATAGGGTGTCATACCGCGACCAAGGAGGAAAAATAGATTCCCTCCGAGGTAATACTGGCGGTAGTGTGACGGCCAGGGCCCGAAGAAGCAGGCGAAAGCGAACATCGGGCGGAAGTAATGCAAGGGGGCTGACAGCATACTGGCGATCAAGAGACGAGTCAAAGAAAGGCTTGTACGTTGGGTGCGTGGGTAGAGAGGATAGACGGCATGCATAGGTCCCTAAAAGAATATCTCGCCTATAGCACAGGGGAGGTTCAGCTGCTTCAGCGTACAGACTGGGGATGGGGCTGGTTGCAAAAGCACCAGTAGCTAGACGTATACCCCGATTGTGCACAGGATCCAAATGGCTCACAATGGAAGGCCGTGCCGACGAATATACCACACTCCCATAGTCAAGCTTTGATCGTACCAGGGACCGATAGAGCTGTAAGAGCACGGTCCGATCGGCTCCCCAGGATGTACCTGATAAGACACGTAAGATATTGAGGGACCGGGCACAGCGACCTTTCAGGGAAGCGATATGAGAATCCCAGCTAAGCTTCCTATCGAACACCAATCCTAAAAATTTAGCTTCCTCTGCAAAAGGAAGCGTATGGGGACCGAGGTGGAGTGAGGGTGAATCAAACGCCTTACGGCGCCAAAAGTTCACGCACACGGTCTTCTCGGTGGAAAAATGGAAGCCGTTGTGGAGGCTCGAAGTGTAAAGGCGATCTAAACAGACCTGGAGCCGAGGCTCCAAGATGCTCGTCCGCCGAGAGCTACAATATACGGCGAAGTCATCAACAAATAACGAAGAGGATATTCCAGCGGGAATACACTCAGTGATAGGATTGATGGCGATGGCAAAGAGGGTAACGCTGAGGACCGAACCCTGGGGTACCCCGTTTTCCTGATGGAAAACGCGGGATAAATTACACCCCACCCTAACACGAAAGGACCGCTCCATCATGAATTCCCGGAGGAAAATGGGAAGTCGACCACGAAGACCCCACTGATGTATGGTGCGTAGTACGCCAGTCCGCCAACAGGTGTCATAGGCTTTCGTAAGGTCAAAAAAGACGGCCACAGTTTGGCAGCGGCGCAGGTAGGCGTTCATGATATCAGTCGAGAGGGAAATCAGGTGATTAGTGCTGGAACGGTAACGGCGAAATCCGCATTGGATGTTGCACAGAAGGTTCTCCGACTCAAGCCACCATCGTAAGCGCCCATTAATCATGCGCTCCATCACCTTACACACTGTACTGGTGAGGGAGATGGGGCGGAAACTGGAGGGCAAACGGCGGTCCTTACCCGGTTTCGGGACCGGAATGATAGTTGCCTCGCGTCAAGCTGTAGGGAAAACTCCTTCACGCCAGATGCGGTTGTACATGCGTAGCAGAAAGTCTTTACCAGCAAAGGAGAGGTGTTGAAGCATAGCCACGTGAACACCATCAGGCCCAGGAGCGGATAAGGGAGAGGAGCATAACGCCGAGTCCAGCTCCCGGAAGCTAAATTCTGCGTTGTAGCACTCCAGGTTAACTGAGCGGAAAGATAATTCCTGGGCCTCAATCTGAGACTTGAGGACCCGAAACGTCGAAACATAGTTGGCAGAGCTGGAGGCTGCAGCAAAAGTGCTACCCAGGCAGTTAGCAACATCAACCGCATCTAAACAGTGAGAGGTCCATCCTGAAGTCCAGGAATGAATGAGGGTGGCCGTTTACCCGCAACACGACGGAGTTTCTCCCAAACCACAGAAGAAGGGGTGGTGTGCGAGAAAGAGGCAACAAAGGAAGTCCAGGATGCTCTTTTGCTAGCCCTAAAAACACGTCGGGCTTGTGCGCGCAGCTGTTTATAAGCTACAAAGTTCTCGAAGGTGGGGTGATGTTTAAATACCCTAAGAGCTTTCCTGCGTGCGCGAAGGGCATCGCGGCACTCAAGAGTCCACCACGGGACAGGCAAACGCCGAGGCTCCGTGGAGGATTTCGGAATAGATTGCTCGGCAGCGGAGACAACAACTGAAGTGAAATGGTCGACCAGAAGGTCAATAGAAGTAAACTGTGGATCCTTGGATGTGGCAGCTTCGGAAAAGAGCGCCCAGTTAGCTTTGGAGAGTTGCCATAAGGATGCACGCGAGCGGGGAACGTTGTGGGAGAGTAACGTTAGCACACTTGGGCAGTGATCACTGGAATGAGTGTCAGATACTACATGCCATTGGAAACAATGAGCAAGCTGTGTGGAGCAGAAAGATCGAGGTGGGAGGGAGTACCGGTGGAATCGGAAAAAAGGTGGGTTCACCAGTGTTTAAAACAAGGAGAGGAAACTGGTCAAAGAAGTCAGCAAGTAGGGTTCCCCTTGCACATGCCCTAGGAGAGCCCCAACACGGATGATGGGCATTAAAATCCCCCAAAAGAAGAAAGGGTGTGGGGAGCTGCGATGCGAGTTGAGAGAGGTCGGCAAGAAGGACGGAGTCTGAAGGGGGGAGGTAAACTGTGCATAAGGTAAACGATAAACCGGGAAGACTGAGCCGATGAGCAACAGCTTGCAAAGTAGTGTTAAGGGGCAGAGGTTGACCAAAAACATCAGCACGTGTGAGAATCATGACACCACCATGAGCAGGAGAGCCCACTTCCGGCACAAGGTCGAAGCGTACCGGAATATGACGCAAATCAAAAGCATCCTGAGGGCGAAGTTTGGTCTCTTGTAAACAAACCGCTATGGGGTTGTAGGTCCTCAACAAGAGCTGGAGCTCTGCCCTATGTGAGCGCACACCACGAATGTTCCACGTTAAGAGAGTCATGGAAAAGAGCTAGGGAGGAGCGGCGGTGTTAGGGAGAAAATTAAATATTGCAGGGCGCGAGGAATGCGGGTTCAGGTAGTCGGACTTCGTTTCTCTTTTTTCCGCACTCTGGCGGACTTGGGACCGACAAACGGTCGCTCCATGGGCGACTCCTCAGATGTGCGGGAGTCGGAAGAGTCCCTTCGAGAAGGGGATCGGGAAACCGACTGAACAGAAGTCCTTCCGGTTCCTCGAATGCGACTACGGGAGCGGCAACCCGTAGAAGTACCGGGAGTAGTGCTGACCGACACAGAACGTGAAACTGCAGCTGGGGCAGTAGAGGAGCTAGACGAGGCTGCTGGTGCCAACGCCTTAAAAGGTGTGGCAGTCTCCAGGAAGTCGCATTGAGTTGAAGCATCCGAAACATTGAGGGTCCGTGTGGCAACAGACTGAGTCGCATGCACAGGAGAGCGGCGAACTGCTGTTGCGTATCCTAAGCTGGCAGCGGGTTTCAGTTGCTCAAACCGTCTTTTTGCCTCTAGAAAGGACAGACGTTCTTTGACGCGCAGTTCCTGAATGGCCTTCTCATCAAGAAACTGCGGGCATTGCCGGGAGCTGGAGGGATGCGTACCACCGCAATTGACGCAGATCGGGTCGCGGGTACATATAGCGTCGCCATGGGGAGGTAAACTGCAACGGTCACATACAGCATCAAAAGTACAACGGGCCTGAGTATGCCCAAACCGCTGACACCTAAAACAGCGCATAGGGTTTGGGACATACGGTCGCACTGCAGCACGTTCGTACCCACAATAGATAGCGTCCGGTAATGTGGTTCCTTTGAAAGTGAGGAAGACTGTCCGCAACGGAACAGACTGTCCATCACGTTTACCAAGGAGACGGTACGCCTGGCACACATTCTGGTCAATCAAATTAGATGCTATTTCCTCGTTAGAGAGGCCGTCCAAACTGGAGGTTGTCACGACCCCTCTACAGCTATTCAAAGTCTTATGTGGGGCTACCCGAATGGGGTAGGAACCCAACAAGCAAGCCTTCATGACCTTACTGGACTGATCCTGGTTCTTTGTTTCTACCAAAAGGGTACCGTCTCTTAACCCAGTTGCAGATTTTAGAACGCCACATATCCGATCAAGCTCGCGTTGGATATAGAAAGGACTAATGTCTCGCATTGTCTTGTTTTCACAAGTCAGGGTCGCGACCAAAAAGGAATCAAATGTGGGAGGTTTGCGCGGAGGAGCCATGGTTAGAGGACCCCCTTCCGGAACCGTCGGCGTCAGCCTGCCATCCGGGGGTGAAAGAAAAAGACACCAAATCTTCACGGTCTGCGCCGTCATGGGAGACCCCTCCCACGACCGATCTCAGTTGTACTTCAGAAGAGCTACCGTCCAACTACTGTTGCCCAAATGTGAGAACCGTTCACCACGTGACACCCCGGCTTTAGGCCCCTACCACAGTAATAACCACCTGTGGCCCCCCACTTTAGGCCGTGCAGCAGTCAACAGACGCATGCACGGATTCAGGGGGCTTGTGGTTGATTACACCGGGGCTCCCGTCAGCGGTAATATGTCCGGCTGGTAATACTGGCCCAATGACTCACGGCCTTCGGACCATTAAAACCAGCCGGGTCTCATGGAGACTACGTGGGTGTACATGACGGTGTGGACGGGCTCCGCACCTAAGGTCACACACAGGGTCAGTAGGGAGTCCACTACAACCTTCACGCCTGAGACCTCCGGAGAGCACGCAAGTCGGAAGCCGCGCTGGAACCGTGGGACAGGAACCACGGAGACAGAAGAAAGATCCCTGGTGGTGAGGGAGGAGTTTATAAACCTAAACAGCTAAAGCTAAAATAGAACAATAAACCTAGAAGAGGAAGAAGCTTAAAACTAAGGGTGACCAACGTGGCACAAACAAAATGGGGTGAGAGGGTGACGATGGGGATGATTGGCTCGGGACCCCGGGATCGCCAACGCCCGTACCTACCGTAGTAGGCCCTCGGAGGGGTCGGGAATTCAGCCTACCCGATGGAGAGGTCTTGCCGATCGTCGTAGGAACGAGAGGTGCGATGCCTAGCACAGCATTTGCATGAACCAACTAGGTCTGGGTGATAGATCAACGCTCATGACGCCTAGCCTAATGGTGTTGAGAGGCTCTATAGAAATCTATCACGCGTTCATGGACTACACTGGCCCTCTTGAACCCGGCGGCTCGGCGAGTCTGTCAATAGTTTGGAATTCACGGAAGTAGCACATGGCGCCTGTCAATGTCTCCTAGAGACAAGGCAAGGTATTAAATGCCAGACTGCGGCTCTCATGGAATGCGGGGGCTGAGCCCCTGTCTCCAAAGTCGGGTTTTGATAACTCCCGTCATAAAAGCTAGGTTTCGCGGTGCCGGCATCCGGGCCTCACCCAGGCGCCTAGTGCGAGTCGCGCCTTTTTGGCGTGGCGGAGGGTCCGCATAGCGGAATGGGGGCCTTCGAGCGGCTTCCCTGTTAGTGGCTCTGCCAAACCAACTCCCATCCCCTTCGGGGGTCCCGCTTACCTGGTTCTTCCTAACGTTTCTACGGTGGTGGTAGACATGAGGGAAGTCTTCTGATCCGGGATTGCAGGGAAGCGTCGAGTCTTGTGCTAAGTCTACCTGGGGTCGACTACAACATTCTCAGGTCACTACGCCTGATCCGAATGTAGTAAGTGGCGCTTCGCGCGCTAGTTCTAGCCAAATGCCTCGTCATCTAATTAGTCACGCACATGAATGGACTACCGAGATTCCCTGCCCCACGGCGAGAGTAACTATGACTTATGTAGCCAAATGCCTCGTTATCTTATTAGTGACACGCATGAATGGATTACCGAGATTCCCTGTCACATGGCGGGAGTAACTATGACTCTCTTTGGGGATGGAAGTCTGCTTTCCCCTGTGATTGATTGGAATTTTATTGTGAATTGCGAAATTATTCAGAGTGACTTGTGTGTGTACGCGGCTCTGAATAGCAGACTTGCTGCCGGGTGCTCGTCCCCCATCCCTGGGCAACTTAGGTTGGCGAAGAGCAGCTTAAAATAATATACATTGCTTTTAAATATTTTATTCTTTTAACCAAATAATTGTGGAATATTTTATATATTTTAACTGACATTGCTCATTCATATTCATCGTTGTTAATCATTGGCTCATATTTCATAATTCTTATTATTGATCATTAATTGTTAACTCATTGTAATTACCATAACTATTATCATATTTTATCCTCATTGCAGTTTTAGTAATTACACATGATGGCAAGCAATTCCGGAGATATAAATTATTTCAAATTGGGTTTCCCTTTTACAGCAACAAAGTGCAATATTTGTAATAGGACTTCTGAAATACTAAAGGAATGCCTAGAGCACTTTAGTAATGTGCACCCATTTGTTGCTGTAGACTATGAATGTCGCAATTGTCACAAGATCTTTGGTACTGTGCATGGTGCTCAATGCCATGTCCCCAAATGCTCTGGCCCTCATGAAAACATCAATTATAACTATATTTGCAATATATGTAATAGAGGGTTCAAGACGCAAAGGGGACTTAGCACTCACGAAAGGTATGAGCACCCTAGCGCTAGAAATACCAAAAGATGCAACTTCAATAAAGAAAAGGGAAACCCTTGGAATGAGCATGATGTTGCAAATTTTATTAATTGTGTCATTTATAGAGCCGAAAAATATATCAATCAGAAATTAATGGAGCATTTTCCTAACAGATCTATTGATCAGATAAAATACAGAAGAAAAACCCTCCATGAGCAGATTCTATTAGCTATCAATAACGCCAATTCTCTGGAACCTTCCAACACTCAGGCCGACAATCTATCTTCAAGCTCTAATCCGATTACCTCATCAACTACGAATTTCTTATCTCCCATTCCATCCAGTTCTACAAGCTCTGAATTAAACAGATCTTTACATCCATTACCAGATGTTGGTGCGAACATGGAGAATATTGTCCATTCTGTCACCAATAATTCCTGGCATGACAAAGCGATCAACTATATATTAAGCTTAAAAATTAAAAGTCTTGATACCAGGTTTGCTGAATTAGATGAGGCAATTAATAGATTTATTGTCTCATCTGAGAATACTTTTCCACAAATTGAAATGGACAATATTGTAATGAAATTTACCGATCTTCTTAATAATAAAAGAATTTAAAAAACTAAGAGACCCTTTGTTCGCAGCCTACATTCTGGTAATCCTTCTAAAAAATCTATAAAGAGATTCTCATATTCCAGAGCTCAGGACATGTTCAATAACTGTCCTCAAAAATTGGCAGAGACAATTATTAATAACGACGACTTCATAACGACTTCTAGAGATATGCAGCCAATAGATGATTTATACAAAGTATACAAACAGTTATGGTCTGATAATAAAAATGATGGAGAATCCCTTGGTGGCCCCAATATAGCCATTAAATCTATTGAGGAGTGTCTTCCTTTAATCTCTAATAGAGAGATTTTATACAAAATAAAGAAAATTAAAAGTAAGACCTCACCTGGCCCTGATGGAGTCACCAAGGCCTCCATCAGGAACGATGATATCTGTATTTTATTATCAAAAATATACAATGCCATACTCATTAGTAATCGGTATCCAGTTAGCTGGAAAACCAATAAAACAATTTTTATTCCCAAGAAGGGAGATCTTAAGTCCAATTCTAACTGGAGACCGATTACCATTTCATCTCTATTGGCTCGCATTTTCTCTTCCTTACTATGTTGTCGTTTACATAATATAATCAAACTATCAGAACGTCAAACAGGATTTAAAGCAGATACCAGTACATTTACTAACATATCGTTGGTTAATGAAATCATAAACATTAGTAAAGAACAAGGTGGTACGCTTGCCCTGATTGACGTATCAAAAGCATTTGACACTATTAATCACTCTGCCATATTTAAAGCTCTTCATCGTGAAGGTGTTAATCCGTGGCTTATCTCTATAATTAAAAATATGTACTCCGTGTGTTCTACCACTTTGTATAATGTCTTAGCATTAGAGATGCAGAGAGGTGTTAAACAGGGGGACCCTCTCTCTCCTCTGCTATTCAATACTGCCATTAATGGAATTATTAAAAATATCAATCAATCACCTGGAGGCATCAGCATTGGCAATGTTCAATTTAATACCTTAGCCTTTGCTGACGATTTAGCCATTTTCGGAAAGACACCTTCAGATGTTTCCGAGATTCTCTTCAAACTGAATAATGCTCTTACCAAGATAGGCCTTAATATATCAGAAACCAAGTCTAAATGTTTTCAGATAATTAACAAAAATAAGACTTGGTATATTCAGGATCCTAAGATTAAAATCAATAATTCCTTAATTAAATTCAGCGATCCTGATTCTTTATTAGCCTATCCTGGGAAAGACATAAATCCCTGGGCTGGAAGAGTTGGTAAGGCATTCCATGATAATATAATTTCTGCAACAGAAGGGTTAGCCAAACTATAACTTAAACCGTGGCAGAAATTAGACCTTTTTAACAGATATATTTTACTTAAATATCTATATTTGGCAATACTTGAACCCCCCCTCAATCTCTTTACTAAATAATATTGATAACAAATTGAGGGGGATCTTTAAGAATATTTTTCATATACCTATGCAAACTGCCACAGGGTTTTTCTACTGTAGGAAGCGAGATGGTGGATTGGGCTTTCCGAGGTTGGCCAATTTAATTTGCTTATTCTTCCTTAAAGCTTGTAATAGATTTCTTGCCTCTATAGATGGTCGACTAAAAGAACATTTTGAAATTGGCAACTTAGGTAAACGGGCGAGGAAGGTTGCTTCCGATATTGGCTTAGAGTGGCCATGCAATTTAACACAAATTAACAAACACAAGATTGAACTTAAAAATGAAGAATTCGATCTATGGTCATCTTGTGATACCCAGGGGAAAGGAGCAGGCTCATTCTATGCTAATCCCCTGGGCAATGCATGGTTGCTCAAGCCTTATATACTTTCCCCGTCCCGATTTACTGAGGCGATCAAACTAAGAACCAAAAACCAAAACTGTAAAGTTGTAGAGGCGCGGTACAACCCGCATATTAACGTAAATTGCCGAAACTGCCATCTCGCCCCTGAGACCGCTGGACACGTATTGGGCTTATGCACCTCCACTAAGCCAGCGAGAATATATATGCACGACAATATTGTCAAAGACATTATTGAATCTATAAAAATCAAAATGCCTGAGGCTACTGTTTTAGCCGAACAATCTTTCAAAATTAACGAGAAATTCACCCTAAAACCTGACATTGTTGTGCTGAACAACGAAAAAGCTACAATTATCGATGCCACAGTCAAGTATGAGGACGGCAACTCGCTCTCCCTGGCCTATATAGAAAAGGAAGAAAAATATATCTTAAAAGATCACATTAAACTTAAATATCCTAATGTCACCGAAGTGGAGGTACAACCTTGCGTGTTTGGCTCTCGTGGCTCAATCCCCCCAGAGACAATAACATTCTTTAAGTCCTGGGGTTGGAGTAAAAGAGCCTTAGAAAATGTCTCCATCTTTATTATTAGAACGGCCATAAATGTATTTAACGCCTTTAGAGACTATTCTAATAATTAAAATTTTTTATGCATGATTAATTTATTATCATTTTTATATTGTTAATTGCATGTTAAGTTTGTGATGAAATTTATTACTATATATATTTATATTATCCTCTAGCTCTCTAGGCGAATTTTCTAAAATAATTCTTTAATTGTCTTTTGACATCATCCTCAATTATAATTAGTATTTGTTTTAAACCACGGACGTTGAATCCGGAAGTTACGCAATTGGGTTAGTAAATAGACAAATGCCCCGTCATCTAATTAGTGACGCGCATGAATGGATTACCCAGAGATTTCCAGAGGGACTGTTGCACTGACATGAAAATAGCAGATGCTAATAGGAATCTTACCGATCGTACTATCACCGCACGGAAGTGAAGAGCAGAGGAAGAGCCCAAAGAAGCTACCAAAATAAAAGGATAGAAAGTTTGAGCCAAGAAAGGAGAAGCTTTCGTCTCGGCGTTGGAAACCGACTTCAAGAGAAAACTTTTCGTTGGGACAACTAGCGTAGAAGATACGTTAAATCGGCTTGTCGAAACACAGACGCTACAAGCAATCACATTATCCATAACAAGAGGAATTGGATTTGGGATATTACATCTAACTTATGTTTCAACATCGTATGAACAAATTCAAATACCGAATATTTACTCAATGTATCACATGTACTTAGGAATGCATGAGGCAAAATTAGACATCATTCAAGAAGATTATCCACTAGCGCTTAGAGTTCTCGCACATCGCGATTCCGAGGTTGCGGAAGAAGCAGGAATGCATACCAAGAGAGAAGAATAGAACACCTTCGAGAAACCAGAGGAACTACATTCAACGCTTATTTGGACCATCAAAGATTGCACGTTGGCGAGTCATCGGCCAATGACATGCTTAGTAAATTGGCTGAATCCCAAACCCTGCAGGCAATCACTTTGTCTATTACCATAAGGGGTATTGGTTTAGGACTATCGATTACTACCGGAGGTGTAGTGCTACTGGAAATATCCACAAATATTGGAGCTAGTCAAGCTAGCTCCTTCAGAACGGCTTGAAGGACAGTTGACGTTGCTGGGTGAGTTACCCAGATGGTTGGATTAATAGTGAATGCCGTTTTATGTGAGTGGATCAATTTGGTAACGATGAGTTCATTTTCTCGTGATAAGATAGTAATGGGAGATGACTCATTGCAATCTCTGTGGGAGCCATTTAGATTGAAAGAGGCTGCTCAACTGATGCAGTCTATCAAGACGGAGATAAACATGGAAAAATCTCAAATAACTGAACTTGGAACAATGAAGTTTCTAGGATACCATATTGGAAATGGTACACCAAAGACGGAGCATGAAGACTACAAATAGGCATGACGAGACACCCGGGGGAACACATTTCGAGATAGAATTAATCGCAACACTTAGTACCGATCCCTGTGGTACGCCGTTCTCTTTAACGAAAAGGTTCGAAAGATCCGAGCCAACCCTTACTCGGAATACGCGATCTTTCAAGAATTCCTTAAGAAAGAGTGGTAGGCATCCACGTATATTCCAGATGTGCAGAGTATGTAGCAACCCTGCCCCACAACACGTATCATAAGCCTTTTCGAGGTCAAAAAATATTCCGACTGTTGGACAGTTTTTAAGAAATCCGTTCATAATCCGTGTCGACATGGACACAAGATGATCCACTATTGAACGGCGTCGTTGAAAACTGCACTGGATGTTATTAAGTAGGTTGTGCGTTTCCAGCCACCATACAAACCGCCCATTTATCAAGCGTTCCATCACCTAGGTGTTGTTTTTCTGCAATAATTGCCCTCTTTAAATCGCCAGTTTGAGTTGCGATTTCGCGCCTAGGTGCCGGCTAAGCTACATCTGCGCTTAACCACCAGACCTACTGACCGACGGCTGGCGAGTACGCAAGAGCTCCCGGGCTTCTGAGGACACCCTCTCCCGAACTTGGATCGCACGCTCCTCTATAATACGGGGACATTCTCAAGAAACTCGATGGATGTTCACAACTGCAGTTAATGCATGCTGGAGGTCTTGTACATGCATCTGCATACAAGACGCCTCCGCAGCTGACACAAGTAAGTACACCCTTACAAAAGTCACTAGTGTGACCAAAGCGCTGGCACTTATAGCATCTCAAGGGGTTAGGGATATATGGTCTCACCTCTATTGCTTCATACCCTGCGTTTATCCTATGAGGGAGGTCAATCCTATCAAAGGTTAGAAACGGGGTACGAGTGGGCACCAATTCCCTGCGCTCAAGTCGTTGCACGCGATACACTGCCGACACACCTTGGTCTTTAAGGTTCTCTTGAATCTCTTCGTTGGACATACCGTCCAATGCACGTGTGTTTACAACACGTCGCGAAGAGTTCAGGGACTTACGCACCATGAGGCTATTCGGATAGCTGCCTAGCATTGTAGCTTTCAATATCGCCGCTGCCTGAGTGACGCTTTGTGCTTCAACCAAGAGCGTACCATTTCTCGACTTTATTCAAGATTTTACTGCACCATATACATTTTATATTATTGTCATGATATAATCAAGAAAGCCATGCAAGAATACTGTGTCAATATCGATCTACTGAAAATGCTTTAAATAGTATAATTGAACTTGTTAATGGTGATAGAAGGAGCATTAAGAAGGTGCAAGAAGTTATTCTTGAACATGTCCGTAAAGACAAAGAATCAGACTACTTTAGGGCTGTTTCAGAACAAAATGTTTATGATCTACAACCTACTTTTTTCCAAGCTTCTTCCTCAGATGTGACAAAATCTGTAGTAAAGGAAACTAAACATGTAGTGGTTTTAACTCCAAAGGACCAGAATAAAGTTGCAGACAGTTCGCAAGCTTTGCAATTAATGCGAACAGGCAAAATCAGTTACAGTTAAAGGTACCAAGAAAATTAGAAACAAAGCTGTTATATTAGAGCTTCGATCCAAAGCGTAATGTAAAAGGCTTGCTCAAGACATGGAATCAAATCCAGAACTGAATATCAATATACTTGATAAGTTAAATCCCAGGCTTATCATTCACGGTATTGAAGCTGATTTTCCTGAAGATCAATTAATTGAATCTAGTAAACAAAATCCAAGAATCAAACAGTGCCTTCTAGATTCTTCACAATACATCAAAAAGGTATTTATTAGAAAGACCAGGAAAGGAGATTCACAATATGCCATGACTGAAACTTCTCCTACCCTCTATAAGGCAGCGAAACAAGAGGAGAAACTGTGTATTGGATACTTACGGTGTTCAGTGTATGACAATATTCATGTGATGAGATATAATTAATCTGGCTTCGGACACATGGCTGCTGTCAATCATTTAAACATTGTTCTTACTGCGCAGAACATGATACTAAAACATGACCCAAAACAGGTATTGAATGCATTAACTGTAAAAACTTTAATAATAAAATGATAAATAAGAAAACTAATTTTACTGGATCCTATATTAACCATTCTGCTAGCTCTTGACTGCCCACCCTATAAAAATATTGTGGAAATAGTAAGATCGAAAACAAATTATGCCCGAACTCCATATATATCAATATAATTTACATAAATCAGTACTACCCACTGAAGAGCTAATATCTAATCACTGCTCCAGCACAGATTTTTGCACAAACTACTCAATTATGAAAGTTCTTGGTGTACAAGAACCCAATACAAAAGAAAACAGAATAACAGGATTTAATTTACCAACTTGTACAAGTGACAATAGCCGAAGAATACGTGCTGGCATCATTAGTGAATATCAAAATATTATAAAATTAAGTCAGCTTTGTTCTTTCGATTGTGTCCTAGTTAATATAGCTATTGGTGGAATGAATATATGTGTGTTCGATATACTGTGATCCTGACAACAATACAGAAAATGATCTTAACTTACTGACTCAAATATTAATACTGTACAGGGGAATACGCTAATTATTGTGGAAGACTAATTCGAAGCACACTGCTTGGAATAGCCCCTTTACTGATTCCCGTGGAAGAGCAGTGAATGACAGTGTAAACAATCTGTATATACTAAATGAAGGATATACTCCAACTTTTCGAAGAGGAAATTCTACAAGCTTTGTTAATATCAGTATGCGTAATTTGCTTATGCTCCCACATGTTACTTCATGGAATATAGATAATACCCTCTCAGACCATAGCCTTATTACGATAAAACTTAATTTTAATCATACTGTCAACACTAATCAACAATAACTAACACGTTTATAAAGAACTAATGTGCTTTGGTCACATTTTCATCTTGCAGCTAAAAAAAGTTTTGACCCTCTATTGGATGACTTGAAAAAAGTGAACCCCACACTCTTGAATAACTTCCTATATAAGTTAACGAAGTGTATTTTGGTCATCTGTGACTCGCATCTCCCAAAAATAACACAACACTGTAAAAACCAATGGTGGAACTCTGAGCTTGCAATAATGAGAAAACGAGTGTTGGCGAGTCATCGAAGATTCAAACATGCCAAATGCGAGCTATTGCAAATTAAATATGGAAAGACGTACTTTATGCTAAGAGCTGAATATAAAAAAATGATCTTAAATACGAAAGTCACCAGCTGGAAAACATTCTGTACAGAACAAGTCAATCCATGGGGCATTGTGTATAAATATACGCAGAATTCAAAAAACTTAAATAATACTTTAACAACGTTAGACTGAAAATGGGTACAGTGCTAACGCAATAGAAACTGCAAATGTATTATCGAGCAAACTTTCCCAGATGATACGGAAGATGACCACCAAAGAAGGATCCGACATGAGGTGGAAACTGAACCTGATACATCGGATGACTTTCATTTTACTTATCCTGAGGTGGAACGTATAATATTAAAACAAAATGACCGTAAAGCTCCAGGACATGATGCTTTCAGTGCCAATATAATCAAACATGTGCATTATACACATCCAACTCTTAGCGAACATTTACAATAAATGTCTAGAATTAGGTGTGTTCCCAAGTCAGTGGAAAATTTCAGTTGTGAAAATTATACACAAAACTCATTTACAGACCAATAAGCCTGCTACCTCTGATAGGCAAATGCCTAGAAAAACTTATAATTGATCGTGTAATGTATCATTTACTAAAACATGGCTCAATTAGTGATCTTCAATTTGGTTTTATGGCTCAAAAATCAACTGAAACAGCAATTTATAAGGTACTAAAGTGGATGGAAAATGTATACCTAATAAAACAACCTGGTGTTTTAGTCTCTTTAGATGTAACTGGTGCTTTTGATCATGCTTGGTGGCCTAGATTTTGCATCAATTGAAAACTAAAAAAATGCCCAAAAAATATTTATATTTTAATCATGAATTATTTTAGGGATCGCAAATCCTTGCTTACTGTAAGTGGAGAAACCATCACAAAAGAAGTTACACGCGCTGGCCCCAAGGATCTGCGCGTAGTTCAGGTTTTTCGGTTATACTGTATGATCCGTTACAGCAACAACTACCGTTAGATTGTAGTATTTTTGCTAATGCAGATGATGCTTTACTTCCTTTTAAATCAAATGATGCTAAATTCCTTGAACAAAGAACTAATCAAGCACTTTAATACTCATAGGGAATTAAAAATAAACTTACGTTTAATCTCTACAAAACCTTGGTGATGATTGTCACCAGAAGAAAAATGGAGCCCATTACTCTTACCATGAATAACGTCGACTTGACGGTGGTAACTACAGTAAAATACCTTGGCATCATACTGGATTGTAAATTACCATTCCGATCACACTTTGATTATACTGCTGAAATAGTCAGGAAGCTCCTTGGTGCCCTCGCAACAACAAGGCCCACCTGGGGTCTGAATACTAGTATTCTTAAAATTATATATCAAGGTGCTGTAGTGCCCCTAATTTTGTATGATGTATCTGCATTCCAGGATGTTCTTAATAAAAAATGGGCAGTTAAAAAACTTGCACAAATTCAAAGGGGATTCGAGGATATCGTACAATCTCCACTGATGCAGCTCAGATTATAACTAACATTGAACCTTTGGCTCTCACTGGTTTATCAACAGCAACTATTACGAATTTAAGACATGAATGTGAATGTGCGATTTATGTGTCTCACTTAAAACTACAAATCCCAGAGCATCCTACCACAGCAGGACACCCATCAAGTTTTGTAACCTGTTTAAAGGAAATATGTAATTTTCATGATTATTACATATATACAGACGGTTTGCGTTTCCAATTGGAAGAGAACATATCTGTAGTAGGATGTGCTTTTGATTACAAAAACCAAATGGAACTTAACGCACTCCATGTTTAAATTGTCACCTGAAAGTTCTGTATTCCAGTCGGAGCTCTTAGCAATTAAAGAAGCTATAAAATGGTGTACTGTTGATGGGAATAGTGCCCGAATTCTTAGTGATTCACAATCAGCTCTACTTGCTATTAAGGATAAATACAATTTAAATTCATTAGCACAATCAGAACCCTGCTTCAAAACCATCCAGAACATATTTGCATGGGATGGCTTAAAGGACACAGTGGAATTTTAGGTAACAAGAGAGCTGATTGCTTGGCTAAGAATGCTGCAGAATCCAATCTTCCTGTGACATACTCTTTATGTCCTATTTCTAATGTCAGTTGAATCAACATATTCTTGGAAAATGGAACCAGAACCAACAATGGCTAATAACTTCAAATCGAAGTTTAACAACATTTTTCCCTAGTGTATATGACAGAGGAAAATGTGAAACTCCTGTACCAAATTTTGTTTTGATACAATTTTTAAGTGGACATGGTAAATTTGGTGAATACTTATCACGCTTTCACGTAACATCCAAACCCGAGTGATGTGTGATGAAGAATTTCAAACTGTGGTTCATCTTAGTTAATTGATGGAAATTAATCATTTCTCCACACTAGCCGTATATAGGTTAAGATGTTTGATGGATAGAGTCAACATGAAAAATTCAATGCCATGGCCGGGATTTGAACCACGGATCTCCTGGTTTCCGTCAGGTCGCTCTTAACCTTTGAGCTACCATGGCCAACGTGCCTTCCTGACATTAAATTCTCCAGTTGACTCATATTTTCCCCGGTAGACCACTAGGGGCTCTCGCATCCGAGATACACCGTTTGTGGCGACTTACTATTGTAAGTAAGTCCCAGGCTTCATCATTTAACTCTTATTATTTTAGTTAATTGATGGAAATTAATCATTTCTCCACACTAGCCGTATATAGGCTAAGATGTTTGATGGATAGAGTCAACATGAAAAACTCAATGCCATGGCCGGGATTTGAACCACGGATCTCCTGGTTTCCGTCCAGTCGCTCTTAACCTTTGAGCTACCATGGCCAACGTGCCTTCCTGACATTAAATTCTCCAGTTGACTCATATATTTTCCCCGGTAGACCACTAGGGGCTCTCGCATCCCAGATACACCGTTTGTGGCGACTTACTATTGTAAGTACTTAAGTCCCAGGCTTCATCATTTAACTCTTATTATTTTAGTTAATTGTATTGTGGTCATCTGTGACTCGCATCTCCCAAAAATAACACAACACTGTAAAAACCAATGGTGGAACTCTGAGCTTGCAATAATGAGAAAACGAGTGCTGGCGAGTCATCGAAGATTCAAACATGCCAAATGCGAGCTATTGCGAATTAAATATGGAAAGACGTACTTTATGCTAAGAGCTGAACTTAAAAAAATGATCTTAAATACGAAAGTCACCAGCTGGAAAACATTCTGTACAGAACAAGTCAATCCATGGGGCATTGTGTATAAATATACGCAGAATTCAAAAAACTTAAATAATACTTTAACAACGTTAGACTGAAAATGGGTACAGTGCTAACGCAATAGAAACTGCAAATGTATTATCGAGCAAACTTTCCCAGATGATACGGAAGATGACCACCAAAGAAGGATCCGACATGAGGTGGAAACTGAACCTGATACATCGGATGACTTTCATTTTACTTATCCTGAGGTGGAACGTATAATATTAAAACAAAATGACCGTAAAGCTCCAGGACATGATGCTTTCAGTGCCAATATAATCAAACATGTGCATTATACACATCCAACTCTTAGCGAACATTTACAATAAATGTCTAGAATTAGGTGTGTTCCCAAGTCAGTGGAAAATTTCAGTTGTGAAAATTATACACAAAACTCATTTACAGACCAATAAGCCTGCTACCTCTGATAGGCAAATGCCTAGAAAAACTTATAATTGATCATGTAATGTATCATTTACTAAAACATGGCTCAATTATTGATCTTCAATTTGGTTTTATGGCTCAAAAATCAACTGAAACAGCAATTTATAAGGTACTAAACTGGATGAAAAATGTATACCTAATTAAACAACCTGGTGTTTTAGTCTCTTTAGATGTAACTGGTGCTTTTGATCATGCTTGGTGGCCTAGATTTTGCATCAATTGAAAACTAAAAAAATGCCCAAAAAATATTTATATTTTAATCATGAATTATTTTAGGGATCGCAAATCCTTGCTTACTGTAAGTGGAGAAACCATCACAAAAGAAGTTACACGCGCTGGCCCCAAGGATCTGCGCGTAGTTCAGGTTTTTCGGTTATACTGTATGATCTGTTACAGCAACAACAACCGTTAGATAGTAGTATTTTTGCTAATGCAGATGATGCTTTACTACCTTTTAAATCAAATGATGCTAAATTCCTTGAAGAAAGAACTAATGAAGCACTTTAATACTCATGGGGAATTAAAAATAAACTTACGTTTAATCACTACAAAAACCTTGGCGATGATTGTCACCAGAAGAAAAATGGAGCCCATTACTCTTACCATGAATAACGTCGACTTGAAGGTGGTAACTACAGTAAAATACCTTGGCATCACACTGGATTGTAAATTACCATTCCGACCACACTTTGATTATATTGCTGAAATAGTCAGGAAGCTCCTTGGTGCCCTCGCAACAACAAGGCCCACCTGGGGTCTGAATACTAGTATTCTTAAAATTATATATCAAGGTGCTGTAGTGCCCCTAATTTTGTATGATGTATCTGCATTCCAGGATGTTCTTAATAAAAAATGGGCAGTTAAAAAACTTGCACAAATTCAAAGGGGATTCGTGGATATCGTACAATCTCCACTGATGCAGCTCAGATTATAACATTGAACCTTTGGCTCTCACTGGTTTATCAACAGCAACTATTACGAATTTAAGACATGAATGTGAATGTACGATTTATGTGTCTCACTTAAAACTACAAATCCCAGAGCATCCTACCACAGCAGGACACCCATCAAGTTTTGTAACCTGTTTAAAGGAAATATGTAATTTTCATGATTATTACATATATACAGACGGTTTGCGTTTCCAATTGGAAGAGAACATATCTGTAGTAGGATGTGCTTTTGATTACAAAAACCAAATGGAACTTAACGCACTCCATGTTTAAATTGTCACCTGAAAGTTCTGTATTCCTTTCGGAGCTCTTAGCAATTAAAGAAGCTATAAAATGGTGTACTGTTGATGGGAATAGTGCCCGAATTCTTAGTGATTCACAATCAGCTCTACTTGCTATTAATGATAAATACAATTTAAATTCATTAGCACAATCAGAACCCTGCTTCAAAACCATCCAGAACATATTTGCATGGGATGGCTTAAAGGACACAGTGGAATTTTAGGTAACAAGAGAGCTGATTGCTTGGCTAAGAATGCTGCAGAATCCAATCTTCCTGTGACATACTCTTTATGTCCTATTTCTAATGTCAGTTGAATCAACATATTCTTGGAAAATGGAACCAGAACCAACAATGGCTAATAACTTCAAATGGAAGTTTAACATTTTTCCCTAGTGAATATGACAGAGGAAAATGTGAAACTCTTGTACCAAATTTTGTTTTGATACAATTTTTAAGTGGACATGGTAAATTTGGTGAATACTTATCATGCTTTCACGTAACATCCAACCCCGAGTGATGTGTGATGAAGAATTTCAAACTGTGGTTCATCTTAGTTAATTGATGGAAATTAATCATTTCTCCACACTAGCCGTATATAGGCTAAGATGTTTGATGGATAGAGTCAACATGAAAAATTCAATGCCATGGCCGGGATTTGAACCACGGATCTCCTGGTTTCCGTCCAGTCGCTCTTAACCTTTGAGCTACCATGGCCGACGTGCCTTCCCTACATTAAATTCTCCAGTTGACTCATATATTTTCCCCGGGAGACCACTAGGGGCTCTCGCATCCGAGATACACCGCTTGTGGCGACTTACTATTGTAAGTACTTAAGTCCCAGGCTTCATCATTTAACTCCTTTTCTGTTGTCCCATTTTTTGGAGAGAAACAAGAATTGATATTCAAGCTAGACTCTCTAGGAACTGAATTTTCTGCTCCACTCACATCTTTGCTAATGAAACCACAACAGTATAAGTACTTCATGATGCTTATAAACTCAGTGTTTAAACGTCTGAAATAGTTTAAATTAATATGCATTAGATTAAAACATCATTTCTTCCTTCTAGTATTTATAAATTTTCTGTTAAAACTGTATATTTTTATGTATCAACTGTAACCCTAATATACCACTGTAAAATAAGGTTCAATAAATCTGGATTTAAAAAAAATAGTCATTATTATTACTAACAACCAATGTTCTATCATGAAGGTGGCGAGACTAGAGTGGGTAAACAATATACACTGCCAGTTTCTTAACCCTTTCACTGATATGGACATCATATGACGTCCAAGTTAAAATGCCCCAAACCGATATGGACGTGTATAGACGTCCTGCGCATACATGCATTTAATGCTCATTTAACGCCAGTTAAATCTTCCTATTTTACAATAAATTTAAATTAGTTCTATATGGGATGTAAACATACACTTAAAGGTTTCTTTTTGAATTGAACACCTCCAAACCGGGATAAACACCCAAGAGCACATCTGCAGATTCACACCAAATAATATTGGTTTCCTTGCGAACTTCTTTTTGGCAACACACTAGACATTTTGGAAACCGTTGCAACTTTTTTGGTTGTGGATGGTATGCTGTTAGGAAAGTCTTTTCTCTCAAGTATGAGGGGTGATGTCGTGGTCAATTTCTTACCCCTTACCTGTGAGTATTATAATACTCAATTAGGTTACGAGCTATTTATACACACAAGTACAGGTAGATAAAGGTCTTGCATGAATTTACAGCTCTGAAAATTACTAAACAATTGTGCATGGTTATATCCAATGGTATACAAATACTTTTTTTACCATTTAACTGTTTTTCTTAAAGAGGAATAGCCAGTAATAGCTGATCCACATCACCCATATTTGACTCGCCATTTCCCCAAACAATGGAGTGGCTAACATGCCATCTGTACTCCAGTACACGTCACTGCTAACTATATCCTACACATCTAATCACACAACAAATATTCCACATTTTCTACAGTAATATCAGAAGCCTGTACACATCATACGCAAGGTAATTTATTTGCTACATTACGGGGATAAGCCATGGTTAACATTGAAATTTAACAATTTCAAATGTGTCGTTCATTTAGCTCTTGATAGCTATAAGAAGTCACTCTGAACACAGAGAGTATAAATAATTAAAATACTGAGCGAAAACAGCTGCATAAGGCTACCAGAAACCTTGGTTGAGAAACACTGTATTAACAGATGCTGACAGTTTTCTTCCCAGTGTAACGCAACATATACTCGTATGACTACCGCTTGGTATAGCATAAATAAACTAAACTTGAATCTGAGAAGTCGCTTGCATAGCTAAACATATATACATTGGTTCGTATACACACAAAACTAAATGATTCAAATATTAGGCAAGTTTGGCGCAAATAATGGCTTTTGCTACAGCGAAACAAAGTAGTGAAATTTCGACGATTTATTAATGTAGTCTACTTTATTGTTACTGTAGATGTATACTGCCTTTAATGGGTTTTAAACCAGTTTATGTTTCGTTTAAATAACTTAATAAATATGGAAGATACGGAATAATATTCATAATGCATTTATACAGCATTTAACATTTAAATGTCGGGTTTGTTGGGTATCAGTTTCCGGCCCCTGAAGGGTGTAAATGGCCATCGGCAAAGCGGTTAATGTGTTACGGTATCACTAGTTTGCTTACATATTACAAATAATAATAATAGTAATAAGTAAATTATAATGACAATACTAATAAATTTTCTATCATTGGAACCTGGCTATGCTAAAAAGCGTAAACGATACAATGACAATACACACAGCTGGTATGCTATAGTAAGGTTTGTATTCAAACAATATCATGCTTTGGAAGTTGCCAACGCTCGAGCAATGACATGTTGCCCGCCATATTGCTACACCGCTATTGTGCACTTCAACCGAAATTAAACAATCTTGCCTTTAATCATATTTTAATAATATTCCTGACATTTCTTTTAATTACTATTATCACTATTTTATTATTTATATTATTACTATCATCATTATTCATTATGATTAGAACATCACCGCAGCTTCCAAATATTTATTAATAAAGTCCTTATTCATTACTACAATTTTAGAAATTGCGGTGAATAGCAGTACAACACGAATTTCTTATTTCACTGTTATATTATTCCTATTTAGATTATAGATTATGACATGCACATTATGGTGGCTTTGAATTATTTATTGTTAGTCAATACTAAAGTATTAGTAATTACTATGAATGGCAATACAATGAACATTTCTTCATCATTATTTTAATATTTTGTCATTTTTATTTATATTAGGATTACTCATTATGATCAGCACAATATTGTGGCAGCTTCGAAATACTATTAAACATTACAAATAATAAGTACTTGTTACTAAAGTTTTAGGAATTAAAGCGAACAGCAAGATAATATGAATTCCTTCCAAGAAATAAATGCAGCCACTGCCATGCCATGCACATTGACAGTCTGTTTAAACCAGTGTTGCCAAATCAGCCTTTTTAAAGCTAACTATGGCTTCTTTTTCACAGCATCCAGCTAGCAAAACGAGTTAGCTGGTGTCCTGAAGTTTGACTTTCTTCCCTTGATCTTCATGCTGACAATAGGCAAATTATTTGTTAGCATGAATTAAAACAAAAAAGCATAACAATCTAAAGTTTTCCTGTATATGCGTTTCGAACTCTTCAGTATACTCTCACACAAGATAAACACATAGCTGCGAATTATGAACAGTCGAGTTAAAGGAAACGCTGTTGCAGCATACCTTACATCAGATAAGGAGATATCGCAACTTCACAATAATAAATGAAGCTAATTCAAACAAAAGTAGGCGTGTCATGAAAATGAATCAGATGACAATGACTTGTCATTCGCTTCACAAAGTGTAGTAACAGTGTGCCTTTGACTTGAGTGAGTGACAACAAAAGTAAACTTCTGTTTAATACTATAGTGCAGATTGTGAAGTTTTTCCTGTAAGTAGTAACAAACATTTATAATTTTATTGTAATGAAAAACAAAGATAAAGAAAAGAAACTAACAAGAACTTTATTTTCAAGCTAAAATGTATTTGAATAAAGTTCTAAAAATGGACTCAGTTTATATGCATATAGTAAAATATCATAATTTGAATACAGATAAAACAAGCTAAGTACATCTTTAAATTATTGCTGTAGTGAAAAGCACACAGCACACCCTTAAATTTTGATCTTTTGTGATTTCCAGTACCTTAGTTTTTAATAACATCTACTCTCCAGCTACTAAACCCATTAAAACGACGCATTGTACACACATTTAAGGTAAGCAATATCTTGTGAAATAGTCACTTCCTGAACTGGTTAGAAACATAATTATATGACTGATAAGTAAATCAAACCAAATTATTACCCAAAAACTTGACTTCAAAGTATAAAACGAAATGAATCAAGTAATACTACACATTTGTTATAAAATTATGTACCAAAATTGTTTTTTAATACTGAAGACTAAAGAATAAAATATGCAATTCGCATATTGAAATTACGCTAACAAAAATACTAATACATAATTTTCCATCAAAATATTTACTTCGTTTTCGTCTGTGTAGAAAATGTGAACATATTGTTTTTGACACAAGCGGAGATATCTAATAATATTATATTATTGCATTCTTTAGTAAGTGTAGCACTACACTAAGATATAGTTCAGCCACAATAATTTGTTTCAGGTAGGGTCAACATGAAAAATTCATTGCCATGGCCAGGATTTAAACCACAGATCTCCTGGTTTCCATCCAGTTGCTCTAACCCCTTGAGCTACCATGGCCAACATGCCGTCCTGACATTAAATTCTCCATTTGACTCGGATATTTCCCCGGGAGATCACTAGGGGCTCTTGCATTGGATAAACAGTTTGTGGCAACTTACTATCGTAAGTACTTGATTCCCAGACTTCATCATTTAACTCTTATTATTTTAGTTAATTGTGGAAATTAATCATTTCTTCACACTAGCGTATATCGGCTAAGGTTTTTGATAGTCAACATGAAAAATTCAATGTCATGGCCGGAATTTGAACCACAGTTCTCTTGGTTTCCATCCCGTTGCTCTAACCTATTGAGCTACCATGGCCAACGTGCCGTCCTAACATTAAATTCACCATTTGACTCACTTCCCCGGTAGACCAGTAGATCTCACATCCGATGTGTATAAGGGCGTTCAACTGCAGAGGTTATCAGCACCCTTTAAAGAATTATTCATGGCATAAGCCAGATATAAATGTTTCTAAAACTGTATAAAAGGGTAAATAACCTTACACAAATTAGATGAACAAAACAAAATACAAACACAAAATAAAATGAAATATAAATCTAAAGTGAAACATTCTCTAACCTTGAAAAGAACCTAAACACCTTCTCCACTACTTTGTCATCCGAAGCATTTCTGCAGAGCTGGCCAGCAGCTGCAGAGACATCCTAACATGTTCTTGGCAAAAACCCTATAGCAGCACGTGTCGGACAGATAACGCTTCTTTGCAAAAAGGGACTGCAGCAGGCTCCTTTCTAAATGAAAAACTGGGTAAAAACGCAGTGCCCAATGCGCAACTGAGCCAAACTCACCTCACGACGAAATGGACAGGAGGTAACCCAGGGAATCTGAAGTTCTTTCACAGATCCAAGTTTATTATTGCAGAGTGCAGGCGACTCTTCCTGAGAGCAGGTTTGCACAGCTCTGCAGTATGGCCCTAAAATCTTCAGATGGTACTGCAAACCTGGCCTTCATGGTAGCCGTCTTGGCTGCTTAATCCGCCATTTCATTCTTCCGCAAGCCTACGTGACCAGGGATCCATGCACAAATCACGCTAATGCCAGAAGCGTGTAAAACGTGGAAGTCTTCATAACACAATAAAAATTCTAAAAAACAAGTGCGGATACTAGACAGACATGGTAGATTTATCACATTTAGTCATGCCCAGATCTACGTTGGACGCCCTGCACAACCCAGGAGGGTATGTCCTCTGACCCTTAGAATACATCTTGGGCATTCCACAAGGTGGCCCAGGTTCGATCCCAGGCAACCGCAAAGTGAAATTTGTGGTGGACAACTTGGCACTGGGGCAGGTTTTCTCCAGGTCCTCCGGTTTCCCCTGCCATCTCATTCCACCGATGCTCCATCTACATCTCATGTATCATCAGTGTCGCCACCTGCGGTGCCATATGTTGTTAAAGCGGGCGTTAAACACTACACATTTCATTTCATTGGGCATTCCAGTATCAAGCTTCCTAAGCAGCAGCTCCAGGAATCAAAAAACAGATGGCTTTGGTTTAACAGAAGTGTTCCTATAACCCACATCCATTAAGGTGTTGAACGGCGTAAATGTTGGCATGCTCTTAAGTCCAGTCATTTTTTTTTTTCTTTTTGGTAATTTACGTACTCCAACGTTAAGTCACATCGGACGGTGAATGAATTGGGTGAAATGCTCAAATGAGTACAGGGTCCATGGACCTTAGAACTACCCCACATTCGTCTGGAAGAGAAAACCCCCTAAAAATCCTTATCCAGGTAACTCACCCTGACCGAGATTCGAACTAAGGACCTCCTGAACATCAGGCAGACATGCTAATGTCTATGCTACTGAGGCAGGCAGTCCACAGCCTTAATTTGCTAATAAGATGTTGCATCTGTGCTGCAGAGGAGGTTCTCAGCTTCAGCATACAGGCTTAAACCGGGGCTTGTTGGAAATGTCCCAACTGCTATACGTATGCCACAATTATGGACTGTGTCTAATCTCATCAGCACAGATGGTCGTCCTGAGCCATAAATGATACTACCATAAACTAAATTGGAACGGATGAATGCGCAATAGTCGCAATAGCACTGTGCGATCTGCTCCCGATTTTCCACTTAGTACACGCAAGATATTTAAAGATCGGTCACATTGTGCTTTCAGTTGTGCAATATGCAATGACCAACTAAGTTTTCTATCAAATACCAATCCAAGGAACCTCGTCTCATCTGCAAACGGTAGTAGATCAGCGCCTAAGCAGAGCCTTGGAGGTAGTCGACTTACGATGCCAGAAGTTAACACAGATTGTTTTCACAGCGGGAATCGGAAGCCGTTTCTTATACTCCAGTTCTTAAGGTTGTCTAAGGTGGCCTGTAAACGACTCTAAAAAAGGTGTGCGCTGAGATGTACAGTAGATGGCAAAGTCTACAAATACGCATGACGAAACCCCCGGAGATACACATTTCGAGATAGAATTAATTGCAACAGCAAACAACATAACACTTAGTACCGATCGCTGTGGTTTTTTTGTTAATTTTAGTTAATTGATGTAAATTAATCATTTCTTCACACTAGCCGTATATAGGCTAAGGCTTTTGATAGTCAACATGAAAACTAAATAAGAGTTAAATGATGAAGCCTGGGACTCAAGTACTTAAGATGGTAAGTCGCCACAAACGGTGTATCTCGAATGCGTTAGCCCCTAGTGGTCTACCGGGGAGATATACGAGTCAAATGGAGAACTTAACGTCAGGATGGCATGTTGGCCATGGTAGCTCAATAGGTTCGAGCGAGTGCTGCATACCAGGAGATCCATGGTTCAAATCCTGGCCATGGCATTGAATTTTTCATGTTGACTATCAAAAACCTTAGCCTACATAGGTCTACTGTGAGTTAATGATTAATTTCCATCAATTAAAATTATTGTTCCAGGATTTAATGTGCATTTGAAATGCCTCAACAAGTTCCTTACCCACAAATTCTGCAAAGAGGAACAGGTTAAAGATTGGCTCGCTGAAGTTGCGAACAATGCCACAAAGGGTTATTGCAAGTTGTGCCGATGTGAACTTGTTAAGATGTGCTCATGCTAATACAAGAAAGCATTGCACTGCTATGAAACCTTTTTCATCAGCTCGGCAAATGAAACTAAAATACCAGCCCATTATTAAGAATGAGAAAATCAGCTATGCTGAGGAAACTCTTCCAATATTTGTATGCGCACATACTTCTATAATGGCAGTTGATCATCCTGGTGAAGTTTGCCATTCAAAATTCTGACTAATCCAGACCAACATCCGCACATGCACCGTACTAAATGTTGTACTATTAAGAATGTCCTGGCAAGTCACCTCAACGACACTTTGTCAAGATAAAGGTGATTGGCCTTACAGCTTGCTTATTTACGAGTCAATAGACATAAGCATCAGCAAATATTTGGGGATGGTTATTCAGTATTACAGTGAGAACTATGGAGAAGCTTTTTCAACCTTTATGGAACTTTCTAGTCTTCAGCAGATTCTGTTGTATTTTATATTAATAACACTCTTGCTAACTACAATCTTAAACTGTCTAATCTTTGTGCACTTTGTGTAGATAACACTAGTGTTAACGTAGGCATTGTTAATGGAATTTTATAAGTTGAAACTAGATCTGCCTAATTTAACTTTAACTAATTGTACGATTAATTTTGATGTCACTATTACTGAATTGCTCCAAACACACATACTTTAAGTGTTTGTGTCACTCATTAAAAGTACCTACATTCTGGGATGAGGTATATAGAGAAATGCTACAGGAGAAAACATGTTTAACCAAGTGGCTTCCTTTGAATTCTCTATGCTCGTTCTTGCATGATCTAACGGTGAATCTGAAAGAGTACAGCCAAATGAATATAGTTAAGACAAATCTTCACAACAGACTGTGCTCCGAGATGTTGAATGCTATTCTTACAGTACAAGCTTGGCTTCGAGTGCTGTGAAGAACTATAATCAAATTGGGACAATGGAGTCATGTGTAGGGGAGTCACATCGATGTGTAGATGATTTGGATGAAGCAATTCTAAATGTAGGTTTCACAGACATTTATAGTAATGCAAACCATCTAGTTTAAACTCAATATGTTCATCTTTGTATTTTCAAGCATATACATAATTTAAATAAACTTAAATTCATGGTCAATTAACTGCTTGTTTTGCTTCAGTATCTAATAGATTACATTTTAAGCAAATAAAACGTGTAGCCTCATGTTAAGAACATTAATTCTGTAATCAATACAATTATTCCAAAAACGGCACAATAGTTTCATTTCGGTTTTTTTTTTTTTTTTAAGTAGAGGTATTTAGTTGGTTTGGGAACAGGTTTAAACCCAATAGACGAACTCCTGCCAAAATTCAATTTCACGTGAGAATCATTGCCTCTGCCCCAATGTTTTATAATTAATTATAGATATAGGGATGGCATCCAAACGTTGAGGACGGTCAAATAATGAATTTCTGGCACATTTGAATAATAGTCCTGTACAATTTTTCACTTTAAATACACTAATTTATAGCAGAAACAGTGATAATACGTGCCGCCATTACGAACACGCTAGGAATGGAAGACATTATAAGCGAAAGGGGAATTGTATGCAGGAGAACTGGAATTTTTGGATCTAAGAAAGATTCCTCGTTCAAGCTTTGCTGCTTACAGCCCTCAATATCAGATACGCATTGTCGCATAGGGCCCTCCCTATATTTCGTTGGGCATATTTGCCCATTACGTGCATTTTGTGAATAAAGGAACGATGTATCTGCAAATTACCATTTCGGTACCATGATCGACGAAACTACTTTAATCACTACAAGTTTACCTGGAATAGCTTGTGATTAGTCATGTAAATCCAACGCATACCTCACTAAATACTTTCTCTGGAACTATACTTCACGATAAACTTTAAATAGCAGTCATTCCCTTTAGAACGCAGCCATATTAAGATGCACATATTATAGACGCCGAAAGAGTTGATTCCATTCATCTTAATACGATGATCTTCAGCAATCATTAGTTATCTGGGGCATACTTACATACGTTTCCTTTCGTTCACACACTTTTCAAAAGCTCAAACGTTACTGCTTACCACATATCATCTGATGCACGATCTCACAAGTACCTGTTGCCTTTGTGCTCACATAGGCTCACTAGCCAATTCATGCTCTTGTGAAGGGGGTGGAGTCGCACTACCGACTATCACATTCGATTGGTAGCTTATGATCAGAGAGTTTCTACTTTCATCCACGACTAGACCCGTTGCCAAAGAGATGCATGGTGTTTTTAAACAAACACACTTCTGTTTGTGTTTTGGTTCACATCGCATCTTAGCACTATTGTATTCTCAATTGTATTTAGTATGGTTCCAAGCGTTACTCCTGCTACATAAAACTTATAATCTTCAGTTCCGTAGAAATATTTCTTTTATTTTCCTTAATGTTACCAATTAGCGGAAGAATACATTCCACCCAAAAATTCCATGTTTAGAATTTTCGTTTTAAGGCACCTTGAATTAAATAAAGCATTTTTTCTTTCTTTACTGCATATATAGCAAGAAATAGAAGTATTTTATTCCACCCAATAAAATATATATGGATATTTCCCGTAAATGGGTATATGTTATGTTACCTACTCCATAAATACAAAATTTAAAAAAATAAAATATGCATTTTTTTCACTACTGGTAGGACTACAATCTACCCAAAAATTCGACAAGATTTCATTGAAACATGTTTTCACATCTTTTGAAATTCCTAATCGGTCCGCATGTTTGTATGTGAACAAAATATCGATATCTTACAAACGAAATATCAAATAGTACCGAACTTAATATTTACGTGATGTTTACGTTAAGCATTTTAACTATGTACCACGATTTTCAAGAGGAAAAAAAATCAGTTACAGCGATTTCTATTACAATTTCATACTTTCATGACAGGCGAAAGTACATCTAATTTATTTGGAACACCCTTAATTCAGGATGGACAGGCAGAAGAAATACATTATCTTCCTTCATATAAATGTAGACCTCATCACACCTACAACTTTTATCGAATACTTCTTGGGATGTTCAGAAATTCCCTGTTATTTGTTAGAACTATCCAAAGCATACCCTTTATTCATTTTGCCATATAAGAAGACCCGTCAGATAAGTAAATGACCTGGCCTCTAGCATCACTGGAGCACAATTCACGTTATACGCAGATGATACCAGCGTACTAATAAAAGTATAAGACATAGAGGAACTAAATACCAACACTAATTATGTTAATAAACAAATTACAAATAGGTTCCTAAGCAATAACTTATTAATTAAAGAGAATCAACTGTTTCTTTATACTTTCAGCATCGTCAAAACAATGACAAGGTTCCAGTAGTCAATTTCGATAAAAAGAACATATCTTTACAATCAGAGATAACATTTTTAGGCATAACAGTAAACTAAAACTTAAAATGGAACTCGTATATTGAGATGTTATTGAAAAAGCTCAATAAAGTATGTTTTGTACTAAGACAAGCCAGAGAAGCAGTAAACAGTATGGAAGTGAACTATGGGGAAATACATACAAAACAAAATTTGCAAAGAATTTATTAGGTATCTAGGTGTTTTAAAGATTAATTAATCTTGCAAAAGCACCTTCATACTACTGAAAATACTTACACTACCAAGTTTGTTTATCTACAGAACCACTATACTTACTGCAATACAAGTTTCCCATGGAATGGAATCCATATCAGATGTTCACACATATAACACCAGGAACAATCAATTATTAAACCTTCCCAGAACCAGATTACATTTGTCAAAAAAGTACAAAGTTATATGGGAGCAAAGTTTTTAATGCACTGCTGGAACATCTCAAAGCATATGACAATTACAATATTTTCAAGAACAGCCTAAAATACTATTTAATAAATAAAGCTTGATACAGAATTGAAGAATTCCCAAATTTTCTCAGCTTTCAAATTAAATCCCTTTGGTATCATCATAGTATTCCATTAGCAATACATTTTTGTTCCACCTACTGTATCTGCTATATTTGTGCATATTTTATAGGCTTATCCATGACGTAATTGTGTAAATATATAGTTACCTCTAGCTTAATACTTGTACATATTGTATATATAGTTTATGTATCTTTCTTATGTTCTTCTGTATTTGTACTCGCTACATGGACCTTTATATCTCATTACTCAATCATACCTGACATGGCTCAATTGTGATATCATTGCACTGACCAACAATGATGATGATAATAAAGGTGAAGATGGTCTGGGGATGTATTTCTAGCCATGCAGTAGGTCCTCTGGACTTTCTAAACGGTACTGTTAACACAGATGTCCACACAAGCATCCTTGAAATCAAACTTATGCCCACAATAAAAGACCACTTTGAAGGTGTTTCCAAATGCATTTTGCAGGAAGACTTCACTCCTTGCCACAGAGCTTTCATGGTGAATCTTGTGATTAATTTATGTAGCAAACATGAATCATACAATATTTTTGGATACTTATCAAATATTTCTCATTTTTAAGTAAAATCCTTGCTTAAACAACATGGGGTTTAAATGTTAGAATGGCCTGGAAATAGCCCTCACCTCAATCCTATTGGAAGTTTATGTGAATGGCTATTACCAAAAAGAAGCCACGGAATAAACTAGAACTGGTGGAAACCATTGTGCGAGTGTGGTATCATGAACTGAGCAAGGCGTTCATTAAAAAAATTAATTCTTTCAATGACTTCAAAATGCCAAGCAGTAATTAAATGTGTGGTGGAACAACCAAGTACTAAATCACAAGAACACATTGTCAGGGAATTGTCCATTTAAAAACACTAAAATCTGTTATGAGAGAACGTAAGATTTCACGGCCGTAGTCCATAATACAATTGGCTGTTTCCGGGCTGTTTTGCCGTGGTCTGTTGGAGTAAGAACCAAACGTTTCCTCCACAACTACGGTAGACATCATCAGTGGCGCGGTCGAAGCTTTCTTGCACAGAGTTTGGTTGCGTCTGAAGTGATCAGAGGTCCAGAGGTAGTCCTGGTCGGGCGGGGCAATTTCTCTTTTTCCCCGTCCGGGTGTCTTCTGCCGCAGTACCTAGCCGCGTTGCGGCTTAACTTGCGAAGTGAGTCAGGAATGATTTTTATTGTTCTGCTGGGGTTAACTGAAGCGTTCACAGCAGCATAGAGGTCGTTGAAGGGGGTCCTCCTCCGCGAAGGAGGATCCTTCGACTGTTGCCATTCCGGGATTGGATCCCTTACTGACATAGAGCTGGGGATTCAATTAATGGATGGTGATCAGATGGTGGTGTAGTTTTCGTTTTTGGGATTGTTTGTGTAGTTCAGTGAACGTGTTTTTCTTTGTATTTTGGTATGGTTATTTTCGTGGTTATGGCGGTCCTAACACAGGTCTGGGTCTTTTATACGTTTCTCCGGGTTCGAGGTCATATTCCCCGAGGCCGCGGATTAGATGGTTGAAGCTGTCAGGAAGCTAAGCATAAAACCTGCGGGAAAGTTGCAGGATATGATCTGTCAATTTAGGAAATTTGAGATCAGAATGGATGTTATCGTTGGGAATGTACCATTGGGCATGAGTTGCGGTACGGAGATAGCGGTTTTGTAACACTTGTAATTTGTACAGGTGTGATTTAGCGGCGTTACCCCAGACTTAGCAGGCATATGTTAGTGCAGGTCTCAGAACCTGCCTGTATAGGAGGATCTTGTTCCTCAACGCCATTGTTGATTTTCTGTTGGACAGTGCATACGTCATTGCCATCCTTCTGCTGACTTTGTTTACCAGTGCTGTGATGTGGGGCTTCCATATTAACTTTATATCTAAGGTGACCCCTAGATATGTCACTGAGTTGGACCATGACACTTGTTCTCCTGCTATCCGGAGATTAGGGACATCTTGTAGATTCCTTCTGCTAAATGTTATAGCCTCTGACTTGGTAGCGTTAACCTTTAGGCGCCAGGTAATGAACCATGCGGGCAGCATATCGGCATATGTATGTACCCGCTTCACCGCATAGGTGTGATGTTTGGAAGTGGCCGTCAGTGCTGTATCGTCTGGAAACAGATATAAGTGCATCCTCTATAGGTTGGAAGAGTATTAATGAACGCAAGGAATAACAAGGGCCCCAGAACACTGCCTTGGAGTACCCCTGCATTTATGGCGTAAGGTTGAGAGTTGATGTCGTCCCTGGCAACGACAAAAGATCGGTTCTTTAGATAGCTATGGATAAGATGGATTAGATATGAAGGGAGGTCGTAGTGTATAAGACGGTGGAGAAGGCCTTCGTGCCACACTGAGTCGAAGGCTTTTGAAATATCCAAGAATAGGGCTGCAACATAGTGACGGTTGTTGAAACCTCTTACCACTTCGTCAACTATGCGAAGGAGCTGGTGGGTTGTTGAGTGCTGACGCCGGAAACCAAATTGTTCTGGTCGCAGGACCTGGTGACGGTCTGGCAAGGCCTGTAGACGCTGCTGGAGGACTTTTTCGAATAGCTTACTGATAGCTGGCAGAAGACTGATTGGCCGATGACTAATTAGCTCTTTCAAGTTCTTTCCAGGCTTAGGGAGTGTAATGATTCTAGCATGTTTCCATGCTCCTGGAAAGTGGACTAGTTTGAGCAAGCTGTTGAACAGATGAACCAATAACAAAATCCATGATGCAGGTAGGGCTTTGAACGCTGCATATGGAAGAATGTCCTCTCCTGTAGCTTTATATGGCCGGACAGATTGGATGATGCTCCTGACTTCCATGACGGAGGAGAAACTGACTTCTTGAACAGCTCGTGGAGTTGTTAGATAGTTTGCTACCGCGGCTTCGATTTCATCCGATAGCTCAGCATCCTGCGATGCTGCTGGATGGAACGTGGAGGCTAGGTGTTCAGCCATCAACTGGACCTTTTCTCTTGCTGACGTGGCTACTATTGCTCTATCGATTAGCGGAGGATCGGATGTTGGTATTCTAAGCAGTGCTTTAGACATCCGCCATAGAGATGTGTCTTCAGGATTGAGAGAGCTGAGTCTACGTTCCCACTCTTCGTTGCTGTATTCAGCAAGTTCTAACATGAGTTGGTGCTGCAGTCTGTTCCACTCTCTTTTGTACAGCGGACTACGGGAGTTCTGGTAACGTCTCCTTGCTTTATTTTTGTCTGCAATGAGGCGTCTTATCTGGTAAGGTAAGGGCTTCTGTGCACTGATTGCAGTGCGGCGAGGTGGGGTAGCTTGTAGCATAGCTGAAGCCATAGTGGTTGTTATGTCTTCCGCTAGGTTATTTGCCTCCCTTGTGGTGTTGCAAGGCCGAAGTTCTGCTGGTAGCTGTTGCATTAACACTGTGAATTTGTTCCAGTTCGTGAGAGGAGGATTGGGAGTTTTCGGTGGACTTCTAGCAGTTGCCCTGACTTCGTAGAGGAAAAGCATGAGATAGTGGTCAGAAGATAATTCTGGTATCGATATGACCTTTGGATGACCTCTGATGTTTTTGCTAATATAGCTATGTCCAGCCAGTCAGGTGGGCGGCGATCTCCGTAGGTTATGGTGGGTGATTGTGGGGCGAGCGCTGTTAGGTTATGCCGCTCTAAATACCTCTCTAGGACAGAACCTCTCTGGTTTCCTATAGTGGAGTTCCAAAGAGGGTCCTTAGCGTTTAGGTCTCCCATAGCTATTGTAGGGGTACCATCAGAGAAAATAGTGTCCACTCCCGGTCTATTATAGGTCTACCCGGTGGGATGTATAATGAGAATAAGTTGGGTGGTTCTCTGTTTGTAGCCACTTGTATTCCAGTGGCTTCGAGTCCTCTAGTAGGTGGAATGTGAAGTCTGTGGTGAGTGACTGTACGGCTAATGTAGATTGCCGTTCCACCATATCCGTCAGCTCTGTGACTCCTGTGACATATCATCCCAGGGATAGTTGCTTTTTGGTGATTGGAGAGATGTGTTTCCTGCACCAAGAACACTTGCACCTTGTTGACGGTTAGAAAGTTGATGACTTCTTTAAGTTTGTTTTTGAGGCCATTTGCGTTCCAGGAACACACTCTAAGGCCAAGTAGGTTGGTAATTATATTTTTACTGCCCGCCATATTTACTCATAAAGAAGAATGCGGTGTGCGTCAAAATAGTTGGAGGGGGAATATTTGCTGGTCTGCTCGCAAGTGCATCTCCTAGGACCACTGCAAAGTCAGCCTGCAGGTTAAGAGGAATGTTGCCCATGAGGGTGAGAAATTGAGTGTCTGGTATAGGAGCACTCAGTTGCTGTCTGTGGTTGACTTGACTTGTGGGCGGTGTGAGCCTCTGCTGAGCCGTTTGTCTGGTTGTTGGTGGTGCTGTTCTTTGCCAAGTAGCAGTTTTGTTGCTATCAAGGGCAGTGTTGTTTGCAGGTTTGCCCTTGATAGCTTTCATTTGACGATTGCAGTGCAAATCGATATGTTCTCGTTGCAATTCTGATGGAACATTATCAACATCTGTAGAGTAAGGCCGAGCAAATATTTGGAAAATTGGCTCTAATTGCACGACGTCTTGAAATATTTTTGAATTCTTGGTTCAAGTCTCTTAATATTTGAACATATTCTTGAAAGACCATGACCTGAACAAACTTCTGCGCTGTTGAGAGCTTTGGGAAATGTATGATGTTCATTGTGGTTAACTGCCCTTCCCATATCTATAGTTTCATTTGAATGCTCTAATAATATCACTTTGTGAATAAATACCTGTGCAACTTCGGAGGTGATACTTGTAATATCCTACTAAAAGTAATGTCACAGACAACAGATGAGTTTCTAAGAAGTAAAATTAAATAATAAAGTAAATATTGATTTTTTTGGTATAAATTATGCCTCTTACAGCCTAGTTCTTAAAAATGTAATACATTAAACTATTATGTGACCTAAGTTTCCTTATTCTTAATTACTATTTGTATTATTATTCTGTTAATTACTACTGCATTACTTTAATCACTATTGTATTATTTAACTACTATTGTATTATTTAATTACTATTGTATTATTCATAATTGTATTACTCATAAGAAATGTATTATTCTTATGGGTACAAATTTGACGAAGCCATGAATATTGTATATTCCTAAGGTGAATAAAACTATCTATCTATCAATCTACCTATAACATAGAAACCCTCTTCCTATGATGTCATAAATGTAGGAGTGGATGTCCTCCGTGTCACATTACATTCTCCAACCGACATTATGTTTACGAAAACAAACCGCAAGAGACGAGACAACACTTTTTTTCCAATTCCGCGTTTTGTCTCAAACTGAAATCGCACGGCACTCGTGGCAGTGCACAGTACTGCGTCATTTGCTGTAGCACAAACTCGATCCACTTGGTGACCGTTGCCATACACCTTCATCTGTCACACGGGATAAGCTAAGGTGTGCGGCCGGAAAATCGATCCACGTACCAAACGCTGGTCAATCCATATGATATAGTTGATAATTTGTTTTCCCCTAAGGGGCGGATTCCTATGACATGTCACATTTTCAACGAAGCCTATAATCTGAGTTTCAAGAAAGTAAAAAGCATATGCACATGTTCTGATGAAAATTATGTAACTTTTATTGAGTCTTAGAAGTCATATCTCTCACTTTTTCATAACTTTGGTGTTATCTATGTTTATTTTTATGATAGTCATATTTTAGTCTTATTTGGGGGATTATTATAGTGCAGTGAGTAGGCATTAGAAATAAAATAAACGAACATTATGTCTGTATAAAAGCCATCAGCAGCGCTGCTGACGTATTTTTGAACGTGCCCTTAGCAGGTAGCAAACGTTTTATTCATACTTTCGTTTATATAAAGAACTGTGAAGTCAAGAACCCTTTGTTTATCTTACTAGTTACATCGTCATCTTTTATTATTTTTTTATTTTACGCTGTTCCATTTTTTATTTTGTTATATATTTGATTATTCATCAATGGGAACAATGTCATTTTCTTAGGTAATGGGAAACGGAAGACTGGGTAATGGCCCGGGTGTCTCAAAACAATACATACTTTTTCACCTCATTTACAGATACATATACAGATAGCCATTTTATAATTTTATTTGGATTCAGACTGTGTTAAAATTATACTTATGGTGAAACCTTTATATTAAATTCCTTCTCTTCTTTACATGCGTAGCAGAGAAAATGAAAATATCTAATTTAGATTCCGGGAGTCATAAAATATGCATCTTTCGTTCAATTCTCGATTTGGAGTTTTTCGGTGGAATGCTTCTTTGGCTAATTGCTGTTGTAGTAGGGATAGTAGGAGGCAAAGATTTCTTCCAAATTCCTGTTTTGTATAACAGTAGTAACACTGGGAACGATACTATTTCTGAGATGTGATATGAAAGTGAAGGAATGCTATTATTTATTTGCAACTATTAAGCAGGAATTAGGCATCGGTACATGTCCTGGAACACAAACTCACTGCTCATTGGGTACCAACTGCATGAAACGGAATTGTCGTACAAGTTGGTAGCAACTTTTGAGGGAATAATTTTTTTTTATGTGGTTGATGTTCTATGGGCTTGGCTTTGGTGATGTGCCTTTCAAATCTGGCAAAGTAATAGTCAGGAAAATAACCGCCTGCTACCCGGACATCTGTCAAGTGACACGTAAACTCCTGCAGTTTGTGAATGTCCTTCAGAATGCTATTAGCGGAATTATGATGCAGATGATTAGCATTGTGTAAGATTAGGTCTTTCAACGTTTGTGTAAGGTATGTAAGTTTGTAGTGATAGCAATAGAATGCTATTGTAAGCTTATATGAAGTGTAGTGCGTGTAGTGAGAGATAGTTCGCAGTAATAAATGACTACTCACTTTTTTGTAAAGTGTTCTTACATTCTACCTTATGATTCACGGTTCCGGTGTCGTTTTATAATGTGTATATGCATGATTCCTTTATTGCACAAAGTATACACGTAACTGATACCTAACGAATATACTAAGGACCTTCAAGTACAAAGCGTGGCTGGGATATTGATGTCAGCAGCAAAGCTTGGCCGAGCCAGATTTTAGTACAGGAAAGTGGAGCAATAATTGTATTCCGTAGTCCCCAGCCACTCGAGCAATTCCCCTCCCTAGCGAACATGTAATAGCGTCAGTGCATGATCACTTTCCTCTGCTTACTAATATATCTTAAAAGGGAGAATGTGACAGTGCTTATCAAACATTGAACGTTTTTCCATTGTTTGACTATTTTCAAGGTTAGCAGGTTATCAATTATTTTAAGGCATTGGGACCAAGACAGTCTAATTTTCAGATGTAAGGGATATGCCTCAATTTATTTACTTTTTGAACAAAAATTCATAACGGTGTACATCATTTGTGTGAGAAATTTTTCATTAGTTGATTCTGCATTAGTAACCTATACTAATATAGATTTATTAATTTTCTTTAGTTATTTATGTTTTGAAGGGAATAAATTTAAAGCTAGGTACATCAGTTGTATGTGAAATTTGAAACGATTATGGCATTAAGAGAAAGGATCCCAAAGTGAAAGGAAGACGTGTTACCTATTAATATTTGAAAGGGAAGAAGTTTGCAGAATGGATTAATTATATTTGAAAATTATAATTAATGTTCTTTTGGTCAGACATCCCGAGATTTATAATTGTTTAATTTAAACAAGATGGGATAGAAAAAGAATAGTTCAAAGGAATACAGTATGGAAGAACAGTCAGAAGTGCATTCACTGCAGATACAGTATTTGCAAAATGGTCATTATGAATAACATAAAGTGAATAGCAAGCAGAGGAAAGTACTGGTTAGAAAGTTTCTAAGGAAGGGAGTTGTTCTGTGACCAAGGACAATGGAACCGTGATTGCTGAGTACAACAATTTCAGCCATGGTGCGTAAACGCATAACCAAACATGAGTAGTTGAAGCACAATGTTTGTCAGGTACATAGTAACTTAACAATTTTGGATATATGCATAAATATCCTAACAGAAGTGTCCTCCAAATGGAATTGGAACCTTCCAGTGTTGTACTGTACAGTAACTAAAGCAATATTTGATCATGTTGCTATGTCCATGCTAGGTCTGTAGGACTGCAGGTTACCAAATTAGTGATGTGTTGGCTGTGTTTTGTTATAGTCACAACTACTCTACTCCTCTTTTCAGAACACCCCTTGGCTATCATTTGCAGCTTAGGGTTCTCAGTATGTGATACCAGGACCTGCACTGAATAAGGAAGTTCAACTCCATTTCCTAGACATCCAGATACAATCTTTATATTTTTGTATTGCTTGCAAAGATCAAGTAAAGTGCTGTAGTCCACTCAAAACATTGGTATCGAGATTAGTGTGCAGCATTTTGGTGGTCCTCAAATTTTGGACTTGGATATTAACTTCAACATCTTGCAAAAAGTAAACGAAAATCCCAACCCAAATACCATTGCCTTTGGAATCAAAAGTTTTGATTTGTTGAAAAATAGCTTACTCAATTTTTATTTTAATACATTTGGGATTATTTTCGTTGTAAATGAAATAATATATCTTGAATTTCATGTAGGTCCGTAAGGTCCTCTTTATAGTGAATGACCTGTACATGTTTTTAATGATTTGTTTGAAGTTCAGTTGTTGCTTTGTAATTTAGCAAACATGTGTGTCCCACTTAAGGCGTCATAGGAACATTCTTGCCTCTGTCCACCTGTTGTCAAACATTTACACACAAATTATACAAGGTACTCTGGTGTGCAGTCTAAACCACAAAGAATAGCCAGGATGTTGAGGCTCTTAAACTATAAAGTCTAGTGAAGGATGTTTTTATATAAGTAGAGGAGTGGCAATTTTGGAGAAAGGAGAAGGGGCAGTAAAACATATCCTTAAGTCTGGAAACTGCAATGTTGGCAACACTTATTTTTGTGACCTTTGTCAGCTAATTTGGCATCTCTTTATCTACTCTCTGCTAGAATGGTGCCTGGTTTTCCGATAAGTAATATTTCTGAATTGGGAGGGTGGGCAGGTGCTATGACCTAACATCTGCGCTTATTTAAAACTTGAGTTCCTCAGGAAATGTTAAAAACAATTACAAAAGTTCCTGTGTTAGTAATGTTCTTACTATAATTACTTTCAAGTGTTTGGGACAGAAAGCATTGATTTTTTTTACAAAAATCTTATAATATCAGCTTATGATGAATTTTCATATACTGCCAACCTCAATGTAGGAACTGAAGGCAGTTGTTTGGTAACGCTGGTTGTTCCAATGCTTAGTTCACATGGTACATTCTGAATAGCATAGTTCTATTACTGTAACCATGTAACGATTTGTTTGGTTATGTGGCACTTTGTCACAGCTGAAGGCAGCACTTATTGAGTTGCTAGTACAACTTGAGATTATAGATATTAATAGATATTTGGTGACATATGTTTTTAAATGAACATTTTCGAAAGGCAAACGTCTACATTATTTGTTAGAAGCACCAAGAGTATCCCATGTTATTACAGGAATTACTTCATTTTTGTGTTAACAAAAGTTAGAACCAATAAGTGTGTTGTGCTTTGTAAAAAAGGTTTATTTTACTGGAAATTCAACTTTCTGTTTTTTAAAAATCTGTTAAATGTGATTTGGTGCCAAGAAAGAATTGTAGGTAGTTCGTTCTCTTTTTACAGATTACGTTTGGTCAGGTTTATCTCAGTTTTTTGTATGTAAGTCTATATTTGATTAGTGAGAAACTTCTGTTTTTGTTAATGTGTCAGTTGAAGGTTTTTATTTAAGGCAATTTTCATCAATTTGTACTTGTCACTTATTTACACACTCTCCTATTTGTAAAATTGTGTAGTTTGGTGAAAGTGTTTTTCTGAGATGGGTAACATTATTACACACAGAATGGCACATCTGTAGTGTCGATGTCATACTATTTATGGTCATGCTTAAATGTTTTACGAGAACTTGTTACATTCACATGACATTCTCAACCTATTCAACTATACTGGATGCCAATCTAGAAAGTGATTGACATTTTGTATAGAAGAAGAGGCGACGTTGCCGCTTATTGCTGCCACATGGAAGGCGCGATGGGATTACGTGTGCGAAGGTGAATCAGTTGAGACTGCAATGGGTATTATTATTATTATTATTATTATTATTATTATTATTATTATTATTATTATTATTATTATTATTATTGCTATTGTTTATAATACTATACAGATACAATTGTAAAGTTGTGGATCTACATGCAAGAACACATCAATGTAGAGGTCATCGTAACAAGAGGCATACCTGTGACATTTTCATGCTTAATGCCACTTATATCCGAATTGCTTGAATCGTTGCTTTTGCTGTTTGATTGATAAACAATGTTGCTGCTGTTGTCATCTGAAGAGCTGCTAGAATCCCGCACAGAAATAAGTTCTATAGTCTCTTCCAAAACTGCTTAATTTTCCTAAGCAGCACTTATTATGCCTTTTGGGTGACTCACTTTTTTACAGTTTTCAGCTTTTATTGCTGTTAGTCCCTCTTCCAGCAGCTTTATTATTGATGACACAGTGAAGTCTTTACTGTTTTGGCCAACATAACCCTTTACTTCAGTGCAAATCAACTTGATTGTGTTAAAGTGGCAATGATCGACAGTGTTCTGCAGCAGTGCCACTACATAGCTTGGAAATCGCAGTTTATTTGCTCTCACAAGTTCCAGTAACTTTTCTTCAGTTCCTCCTTCACTGGTATAATTTGGCGAGCAAGTCACTGAATAATTTCATTTTTCCTTGTACCCATTGCTGTGCTCTGTCAGAAATTACTAAATGGTATCTGGCATTGTCCATTACTATAAGACAGTCTGGTTAAATTTCTCCTCTTCGAAGTATTCTCTCACAGATTATATTTACCATGCCTGTCCTTTAATTGGAATACCTTTACCAAATATAGTTTTATTTGGTTCCCGAACACGTTCAGGTTTTCGCTTACCACTATTTTTAGATGTAATTAAACATTCATTAAACACAATTGCAAACGATCACACCACATGCACAGATACATGGACACACGTCAACCAAGGCAAATTGGCACAAATAAAATACAAAAGAACATGTCAGTACAGGATCTCTTAACTGTTGTATATAAAATAACAGCAACATATATGTGAAGGCATTCTGTTTATGCAGTGTTATCAGCAGGTACATAAACACAGAGGTATTGTGTTTACTGCAGCATTTGTGTAACTCACTCGCCTGCAAGTCATGGTAAGCATGTGTTAGAATATCGGCAACCAAGGTTTAGCATCTAACGTTGTCATGGAAACATCTGGACTCTAATTGGTCATTCTAATCCTTACTATGACAACTGTGATGACGTACTCATACTCTCATTTATTTAAAGCATTCTTCCGTGTGCTTACCAACTGTTAATCACATTCTAGTTTGGCAACCAGTATGGCTATTGTTATAAATCCCTAATTTGTCTATTTATTACATGTGAAACAAAGTAGGTGTTTATTACATGATTTTATTTCATACTTTCTTGCAAGTACAATAAGTATAGGAGAACATACTTAAGCACTTTCGCTTGTAAACAATGGCAGCCGGTAGTGGGAGAATCCACCAAGGTTACAGGAGGCAAAATGCCATGTGCTGCATGTGAATGAAGAACCCTTTGAGAGTGGAAGATCTGTGATTAAATGCTAGCTATGGCATATAATTTTTGTTGTGATTCTGACCTTCTGAAGTTCAACGGCACACAGCCGCTATCACTGATTGCCCTTATAAATGGAAAACTTGGTAAGTTGTATTGCACTGCAATGCCTAGACTTGTTAATGTTGTTGATCTCCTGATAATGCACGCTGTTGCTATATGATGAAAGTTTATTATGAATGCACAGTTTTGTCAGGAGTGTGATATCACTTCACCTGATTACAAAAGGGGATTGCACTTACAAGCTATTTTCATGTAGACGAGAGCATAAGTAGTTCCTGTAGCTTGTGGCAAAGAAAGTTGTTTGAAAACCGAGTTGCCTGCTGCCCAAGTACTCCTTATTGCTCTTAGCTACTCCCATATGCCCTTGTTAAAGCTAACCATTCTATATTGTTCTATTGGAGAGACAGTCTGAACACCATAAGTTATGGTTCAACTGGTCAGAAGGTGTGCATATCTTCAATGGACAACAAATACATCAATAGGGACTCAGTAGACTTTGCTGGCAACATTGTTGAGATAGAAAAATGCAGATTCAGAAGGAGGAAATATAGAATTTATATCGTGGAAGGAAAGTTGACCCTTGGTATGGTTCACTTGGACACTATACTGGTCGCTAATCTAGAAAGTGATTGACATTTCGTATGAAGAGATTGGCGACATTGCCGCTTATTGCTGCCACGTGGAGAGCGCAATTGGATTACGCGTGCGAAAGTGATTCAGCTATGACTGCAATGGGTATTATGATTATTATTTATAATAATATACACAAAGACAATAGTAACGTCGTGGATCTACATTCCAATGCTAGAACATGCAAGAACACATGACTGTAAAGTTCATTGTAACAAAAGAGGCATACCTGTGGCATTTTGATGCTTACTGAAGTGGGGAAATGCTGCTTATATCCGAATCACTTGAATCATTGCTCCTGCTCGATTGATGAACAATGTTGCCACTGCCGTCATCTGAAGAGCTGCTGGAATCCCCACGGAAATAAGTTGTACTATGGTCTATTCCAAAATGCCTTCATTTTCCCAAGCAGCACTTATTACACCTTTTTGGTGAGTTAGCACTTTTTTCCAGTTTTTGGCTTTTATTGATGTTAGAGCCTCTTCCGTCATCTTTATTATTGACGACACGGTGAAGTCTGTTTCGGCCAACATAACCCTGTACTTCAGCCCAAATCAACTCGATCGGGTTAAAGTGGCAATGATAAGGGGGAAGATGAACTATTTTATGACCGTGTTCTGCAGCAATGCCATCGACTACATAGCTTGGAAATCGCGGCTTATTTGCCCTCTCAAGTTCCAGTAACTCACTTTTCTTCAGTTCCTCCTTCACTGGTATATTACAGCGAGCAAGCCACTGAATAATTTCATTTTTCCTTGTTCCCATTGTTGGTGCTCTGTCAGAAATTACTGAATGGTATCTGGCATTGTCCATTACTATAACAGACGGTCTGCTTTAATTTGGAAGAAGCTGTTCTGTGAATCATTTAAGAAAGGTGTTAGGGTTCATTTCCTCATGAGTCTACCGTCTTTGTTGATTTAAAAAGAAGACAACAGTTGGAAACAAAACCTGACTCAGTTTCTGCATGTAGAAGTATAATTCTGGCTCCATTGCCTAAGGGCACATTCATTGTTCCTTCCAGCGTATCGTTAGTCCAGCCTTTGCTGACGGAGTGATTGGCATTTACCCATGTCTTGTCAAACCAAACAATATTTTCAAAAGCATGGGTAAGAATTTCCCGAAGTAATCTGCAGCGCCAAGCAGAGATGTCAGGTTTCTCCATTAGCAGTTTTCTGCCATTTACTTTTTTGTAGTGAAAACGTTATTTTTGTACTATTCTATGCAAAGAAGTCTTGCTACCTTGAAACATCTTGGTTTCCCTTAGAGAAACGTGCAGCTTGAAAATAGTAGGATGCTCCTTTCTGCTGTAATATGAGTAAATGTGTCTGCGAATTGCATCCTACTGGAAAGGATCCAAGTTGATGATACACTTACATCCTTTTCTTTTTTTCCCGGGAGTTGCTAATTTAGACCCCGATGCCTGCCTTTCTTCTTTAAAATACTTCTTTCCCAATCTTAACCACAGTAATTTTGCTGATACCTACAGCACATGAAGTCCTATCAAGCACTTTAGAGAATGGAATAATAGGCTCCCCTTTCAATTTCTCTTCAAAGTATTCTCTCACAGAGCATATTATTTCCGGTGCCTGTCCTTCAATCAGAATACCTTTACCAAATAGTTTTATTTGGTTCCCGAGCACGTTCAGGTTTTCGCTTGTCACTATTTTTAAACATAATTAAACATTCATTAAAACACAATTGCAAATGATCACAACACATGCACAGATACACAGACTCACACAAACGTAAACCAAGACAAATTGCCACAAATAAAATGCAAAGGAACTTGCCACTACAGGATCTATAACTGTTGTGTATAAAATAAGAACAGCAGCAGAAAGAGTGAAGGCATTCTCTTTATGCAGCATAATCAGTAGGTATAAACACCAAGGTATTCCATTTATGAAGCGTAATCAGTAGAGATATAAACACCGAGGTATTAAGTTTATGCAGTGTAATCAGTAGAGAAATAAACACCAAAGTATTACGTTTATGCAGCGTAATCAGTAGAGAAATAAACACCAAGGTATTACGTTTATGCAGCGTAATCAGTAGAGATATAAACACCAAGGTATTCCATTTATGCAGCGTAATCAGTAGATATAAACACCAAGGTATTCCATTTATGCAGCGTAATCAGTAGAGAAATAAGCAGCAAGGTATTGTGTTTATGCAGCGTAATCAGTAGAGATATAAACACCAAGGTATTGTGTTTATGCAGCATAATCAGTAGAGATATAAACAGCAAGGTATTGTGTTTATGCAGCGTAATCAGTAGAGAAATAAGCAGCAAGGTATTGTGTTTATGCAGCGTAATCAGTAGAGATATAAACACCAAGGTATTGTGTTTATGCAGCATAATCAGTAGAGATATAAACACCAAGGTATTCCCTTTATGCAGCGTAATCAGTAGAGATATAAACACCAAGGTATTCCATTTACGCAGTGTAATCAGTAGAGATATAAACACCAAGGTATTCCATTTATGCAGCGTAATCAGTAGAGATATAAACACCAAGGTATTCCATTTATGCAGCGTAATCAGTAGAGATATAAACACCAAGGTATTCCATTTATGCAGCGTAATCAGTAGAGATATAAACATCAAGGTATTCCATTTATGCAGCGTAATCAGTAGAGATATAAACACCAAGGTATTCCATTTATGCAGCGTAATCAGTAGAGATATAAACACCAAGGTATTCCATTTATGCAGCGTAATCAGTAGAGATATAAACACCAAGGTATTCCATTTATGCAGCGTAATCAGTAGAGATATAAACACCAAGGTATTCGATTTATGCAGCGTAATCAGTAGATATAAACACCAAGGTATTCCATTTATGCAGCGTAATCAGTAGAGAAATAAACACCAAAGTATTACGTTTATGCAGCGTAATCAGTAGAGAAATAAACACCAAGGTATTACGTTTATGCAGTGTAATCAGTAGAGATATAAACACCAAGGTATTCCATTTATGCAGCGTAATCAGTAGATATAAACACCAAGGTATTCCATTTATGCAGCGTAATCAGTAGAGATATAAACACCAAGGTATACCATTTATGCAGCGTAATCAGTAGAGAAATAAGCAGCAAGGTATTCCATTTATGCAGCGTAATCAGTAGAGATATAAACAGCAAGGTATTGTGTTTATGCAGCGTAATCAGTAGAGAAATAAGCAGCAAGGTATTGTGTTTATGCAGCGTAATCAGTAGAGATATAAACACCAAGGTATTGTGTTTATGCAGCATAATCAGTAGAGATATAAACACCAAGGTATTCCCTTTATGCAGCGTAATCAGTAGAGATATAAACACCAAGGTATTCCATTTACGCAGCGTAATCAGTAGAGATATAAACACCAAGGTATTCCATTTACGCAGCGTAATCAGTAGAGATATAAACACCAAGGTATTCCATTTATGCAGCGTAATCAGTAGAGATATAAACACCAAGGTATTCCATTTATGCAGCGTAATCAGTAGAGATATAAGCACCAAGGTATTCCATTTATGCAGCGTAATCAGTAGAGATATAAACACCAAGGTATTCCATTTATGCAGCGTAATCAGTAGAGATATAAACACCAAGGTATTCCATTTATGCAGCGTAATCAGTAGAGATATAAACACCAAGGTATTCCATTTATGCAGCGTAATCAGTAGAGATATAAACACCAAGGTATTCCATTAATGCAGCGTAATACACCAAGGTATTCCATTAATGCAGCGTAATCAGTAGAGATATAAACACCAAGGTATTCCATTTACACAGCGTAATCAGTAGAGATATAAACACCAAGGTATTCCATTTATGCAGCGTAATCAATAGATATAAACACCAAGGTATTCCCTTTATGCAGCGTAATCAGTAGAGAAATAAACACCAAGGTATTCCATTTATGCAGCGTAATCAGTAGAGATATAAACACCAAGGTATTCCATTTATGCAGCGTAATCAGTAGAGAAATAAACACCAAGGTATTCCATTTATGCAGCGTAATCAGTAGAGAAATAAACACCAAGGTATTCCCATTATGCAGCGTAATCAGTAGAGAAATAAACACCAAGGTATTCCATTTATGCAGCGTAATCAGTAGAGAAATAAACACCAAGGTATTGTTTACTGCAGCATATACGTAACTCACTCGCCTGCAAGTCATGCTAAGTACGTGTTAAGAATATCGACAACCAAGGTTCAGCATCAAACATTGTCATCGACACGTCTCTACTCTTAATTGGTTGCTCTGATTGTTACTGTGACAACCGTTATGACATGCTCATCCCCTTCCATTTATTTAAAGCGTTGTTCCATGTGCTTCCTAACTGTCAATCCCATTCTAGTTTGGTGACCAGTATAGTGTGCTACAGATTGTAGTATGCCCCAATAATTGCATAAATGGTGTGACCTTTGTTTTGAGGGAATGTGGGGATGGCCAATACAATCTCCATAGACTGCTGGGTGTTTAGCAGCCCACCTAATTGTAAACCACAGCCTGTGTTTTGTGGACCAAACAACAAAGATCTACAGAAAACACTTGAGTTTCCCTCCCCGTCTAAAAAATTTTACATCCCCGTCAACAAGTTAACAATCATAGCATTGATGACAGCATAGTTAACACACACACACACACACACACACACACACACACACACACACACACACACACACACACACACACACACACACACACACACACACACACACACACACACACACACACATATATATATATTGGAATATAGAGACCGTGATACAAAGTGTACAAAAAATGTTTTTCTGAACTATCTTGTCGCAGTTATAATTGAGTGCTGACCTAACATTTTTGCTCTTGATGTCATTGTGATTTTTATTCCTTATGTTTATACAGATACTATTTAAACTGTAGGAACCCCGATGCCCAAATTACACACTGTACTCCACTGTCTTGCACCTGGCACGATATGGAAATATTTCGTACCATACAGGAATGTGAGGCACTACAACAATGGTAGACATGTTCTTTGTGGAACATTTGATGCTTCTTGTGCTGGTTATCATGATTTTGCGTACTGTTAAGGCCAATCAAAGACTAAAAGGTTGAAGTTGTGTCCACTTATGCACGAACCTGGTGCCAGGAAACCAGTTGCCGAGAAGTTTACTTTCCTGGTGCCATTATTAGTGCCATAAATGCTGGGGTGGGTACTCAAGGCAAAGCGTGCTGTCCGCCAGCAGACATTGGTCAGCTTTATGATCATGGTTTACTCTAAAACAATTTTCAAATGAATGAGATGCAATATACAAGTACAGAACAGTAGAAGCTGTCATCAGACACACATCACATATAAAACAAATACATCAAATACCCAATATTAAGATATTCCCATAATAAGTTTACAATCCAAAACAAGAAATATAATAATCAATTGTGCACCACAACTTAACATCCTGAACTGTACATTGTTGAATAATTGTAGTCTTACCACAAAAACTAATACTTGCCAGCAAATTATCCTAAGTGGTGGCCATCGAGACTGCCGAATCATAAACATAAGCTAAATAAATGCTATGTCTAGGGATCCCCTTAACCTAAAACTACACCATCTCTCTACTACCCGGCCGCGCCGTGGCTCAGTGGTTAGACCGCTTGCCTCTCACCAAGGCGGCCCGGGTTCGATCCCAGACGACTGCAAAGTGAGATTTGTGGTGGACAACACGGCGCTGGGGCGGGTTTTCTCCGGGATCTCCGGTTTCCCCTGCCATCTCATTCCACTGGTGCTCCATCTTCATCTCATGTATCAGTGTCATCGCCTGCGGTGCCGTATGTAGTAAACGCAGGCGTTAAACAATACACATTCTCTACTACCCAACTAACTACAACTAATCATGCACCCAATTGTTGTCCAACTAGACTATTCCCATACTATCAGTGCCATTACAGCAAATGAAACAAATCAACGGAAGGATCCACCACATAAAGATGTTGTACAATAGCGCAACAGGAACAGAATTATGTATCCATAGGCCTCATATGATTTCTGATGTTTCTGTGTAAGCATGAACAAGTAGATATCACACTTGGCATTAAGCTCAGCACCACATGTATATAACAGTAGGCTTACTCCAAATCACTTGCCAATGACATACAAACTCCCACCAACACTTTGGCTACATCATAGCACTTTGAATGAGTTGCCAGTATTAACATCGCACACTATCTGGTTAACTGCTCAACACACCAACTTGGTCATTAACACAAACTGCCATACCTAACCACAATTATCTGTACTATCTATCGTTCTTTGCCATATAACCAAGATGCATGAGGAATGAAGCAAAATATCTTCAACAATAAAATGATCCTTAAAAGCATCACAAATATTCAGCTGGTGGCATTCAGATATCATGTCAAACAAAATAAACATATGCCTAAGAAACCATTATAGGCAAATTGGAAACTACTAATACTGTACCTGAATTAAATCAAATTTGTTAATTATGTACTCCAATAACAATACAGGTAAGTAAGCATTACAGATATTACATGAACTTTACTGAATAGAAGAATGCATAGAATTCAAACTATTGTGTGTTTCAAATGGCGAATCAGATGCGTTAGACCCTTCAGTGTTGCCACCTCATTATCCTTACCCTGTTTAGATTTCTCTTTTTCTCTCACACTTGCCAGTGTTCGTGGCGCTGGACGTAAGGGAACGCAAACTGAATTTTCCAAAGTTCTATAATGCAGTTGTTGAAATCACAATTGCAATATTAGTATTCCTATATTATGCAAATAGTTTAAATGTTTTGTTTAAAATTACTTATTTTTCTACTCAAACGAAAATACCAGTGGTGTATCCGTATTGCTGTGAATGTTACTTACGTTAAGAGATAATTGTCATTGTCTTCACTGTTTGAGTACTGCAAATCTATGATGGTAGGTTTCAAAATCTCGTTATGTGCTGTTTCTTTCCAAAAGTCATCTTCTAGTTCATCTGATCTCTCACGCAGTTTTCCCTGTCTTGTTGTGTTCCTTGTGAATTTCTTTGTGAGTAAGTCATTCAACTTCAGTCATTTTAAAAATATTATTTCTGTTTACAAAATAATTTTAGCCCACATTAACTCAATTGGATTGTTCTGGCAGTAAAAGGGGGAAGGTGGATCGTATCATGGAAGACTAAGTGGATAGTACTGCCTTGAACTCTGTAGAATAAATAGATATTATGAACCATTCATAAACAAAGATATAATGTGACCAGATACGGTCTGCCAGGCCAGAAGGAAGTGTATTGTTTCCTCTCATCGAATTTAACAAACACCTTGGCATATTCAAAATACATATTTCTTGTACCATGTTATGTCAAATGTTTACGTTTCAGTTCGGAGTAATTTCAAATATATGTTCACACATACATGCTAACCAATAATGATGTTCATTACAGTACTTACATCGAAATGCTTTGCTATTACATAATGGTAACTATTTTATTTATTTTTAGTAGCAAACTATTTGAGCTAAAAACATGGGGTTTTTACAGCTATGTTAAATACATTACTGTCTTCTTCCACATGGATCAGTTTTGACAAAATCTGAATTTTTGTCTTACAAGTGGGAATGCAATACGACAACACTGCAGGATTCCGATTGGTTGCTCACCTAGTAGCGCTCAAGGACAAATGCCTTCCCATTTGAAACACATAATAAACCAAAATATAGTGTACTGCAGTGAGATATAATAAATTCTAATTTTTGAATATATCAGGGCAACAATCAAATAAATCACAATATGGAACCAGCTTCACAATCATAATCGAGCCAAATCACAACTTCACAATGACATTCAAAGCTACCTAACAGCAACACCTTGAAGTCAAAATAATTCTCAAACACACATGTTACTCCTTCACCACATGGACAGTTCCTACACTCCTGCAACAACCTAGAAAGAAAGAAGAAAAGTTGAGTTACACAACACACAAAGTCAGAATTTCCACAACATTTTTGTTCACTGCTGCTTAAAGATTTAAACATAACCTGACTGATAATTCACTGTTACCCAAAATACTAACCGAAAGAAAGCAAAAAGATGTTCAAAAATGCCTGAAAATAAATTACTATAGCAAACATTAGTAACTATATTATAATCTCACTGCAAAGAAAATTTCAGGTTAACCAAACAGTGTAACATTTTAAGAAAATCTGAAAGTGATGCCCCAAATTTCCTTTTCTAAAAGTTATTCCCATTGCTTGTGAAAGTGAAATAAACCCGAACTACTGAAGAAACTAACAAGTAACATTATGCCAAACATTATAACAAACATCTTATCAAAGTTTAAAATTATAAAAGAAATGCAGCAAGAAGATAAAATAGAAATTATGCAAATTGAAATCGGAAAGGATCATATATGGAAAATACAACCCACCAAATAACAATCCTTGTCTGAATATAATAAATATTCACTATGAAACAATTTTGATTGGTGATTTCAATGGTCATTCCCCAAAATGGGGATACAAAGACTCAATGCCTCTGGCAAAACTATTGAAGATTTATTAAATTCCAACAGCTAGATCTTATCTACAAGAATGGGGATTGCCCCGACATGCCCACACTATAATGGCCAGTGCACTAGTCCAGACCTGATATTAGTATCTTCAGATTTAAAAGATAAAGACAACACATGAAATCATTGAAGACAGGATCGGATCATAGAGCAATTATGCCATCCATAATACTTCATGACAAACAAAATATTAGCAGGCCCAAGTTGAAATACTCTTGGAATTTTAGAAAAGCAAATTCCACAAAAGTTATTGAGGAAACCAAACAAAATCTTTACTCCACTCAACATGAAGCTTCTGCAGACAGACTCAATAAAACAGTAACTAAACTAAATCTGCAGTTCAAGAAAGCAAACCTGAGAAAAACATATGAAACACAATATTTAGGAACAATTTTTGATTCAAAATTTTCTTGGAGACATCACTTGAAATAGTAGTAAACAAATCAACAAAAACAATTTCAATTTTATAAAGATTAGCTGGAGTCAAGTGGGGCAGTAATAGGGAGACACTGAATACCATATACAAAAGATTCATCATCTTTACAATAGAGAGGTAATAATTACAGTAAACAGTTGTAACAAATCACCTACAAGTATTCCAAAATCAGGCCCTGCGACCAATAACTGGTGCAGCAAAATCAACTCCAGTCACGGCAATGCAAGCCTTAACTCAAAACTCTCCAATTCATCTGACAGGAGCAGGCACTAATACAAGAAAAACTGTTGTGGTTAAAAACAACAAAATGGGAGAAAAGATTACTACAACCAATCAAGATGAAAACACAAACAAGTTTCTTGCACAAAGTTTTGGAATTAAACACAGATTTGAAAATTCCTAATTCTAAAGAGAACATTTTAATCTAAGAAAGCCCGCTGACTTTTGAACCAATTAGTATTCAATTAGATTTAGAACAAATAGTTACAAAATCTGAAACTTCCAAACATGTGCTAAAAGCACTAGCATTAGAAACTGAACAATAGATACCCACCTGAAGAACGGTTACATATCTACACAGATGGATCTAACTTGGACAACAACTCAGGAGCAGGAATTAAGTGTGCACTGTTCTCATTCTATCAACCAGCAGGATACCACATAACAAATTTTGATGCAGAAGTAACGGCTATTCATATTTCACGCCAACACCTTGTGTAAAGAATATATGCATTTAAAAATGCTGTCGTACTTTCTTGTTCTAAAGCAGCATTATGTGCAATAAGTTCATATAAAATGAGGTCAGTTCAAATTAAAGAATGTCACAAAATGACCTTGAAAAACTACAGAAAAGAATTAAATTACAATGGATACCTGCACATTGTGGAATTACTGGAAATGAATCAACTGATTTTCTTGCCAAAAAAAAAAGGTGCAAACTTAATTCAGAACAAAAGTAAAAGCTTACCTTTACATTCATAAAAAGATTAATCAAAAGCAAATATAAAAACAAACAAAACCAATCAATATCTAACAAAGCCAAAGATAAAAAATGGAACATTTTAATTAAATCCAGAAATTATTCCAGAAATCCTATGTAAAGCTGCAGTAGCAAAATTTAGATTACTTACGGAACATGATTATTTGGCCAAACACTTACACGGAATAGGAATTTATAAAAGTCCAAATTGTCTTCTGTGCAACAAAGAGGAAATGACTGATGAACATCTTTTAACCTGTGAAGCCCTACCTGCTGAACCCACTACACAGAAATATTGGAGAGCAAGAGAGCTAATGGCTTCATTGCCAAAGCCTAGCATTTGAAAACATTATGCCAAAATGTTATCTTTCAAATTAGCAAAAATTACGACTTTTCCAACCCAAGATCAAACAAATGATACAGTAAAAAAAAAAATCAAGAAATACAACCTTTTGCAGGGAAAATGAAAATTATGACTTACCAGAAATTTAGTAGATATTTCAGAAAAATGTCACAATCTTTCACCATTGCAGCACATATGTGGAAACACTCTTGATTATAAACCAACCACAGATCCCATAAACAAAACACAAATAAAACTTGCACAAAAGAATTAATATCTTTACCTTCACAGTAAACATCCATCTTCATACCAAAGAGACTTAAAATTACATTAATCAGCAACTACCCAAACTTTCACTACTCAATCAACCCGAAACACTTCTTTTTTGCTTTAATCCACCACAAAAGCTTAGTATTTAATGAACTGAACACTTAAATAAACAGCATAGCTTGAAATGTTGATCTACCATGAAGTGAAAGTAGAACATCTTAAATGAAATTTTGAAGTGTTTCTATAATACAAATCATTTGTAAAATCAAAAATATTACATACAACATAAAAAGTAGATTATTAATTTTTAGATGAGTTGTATTTATTACAGATCTGCTTCACTTTCGTACCTATTTTGAGGACATGTTTCGCAAATCATCGTTTGCATCTGAAGACGATTTGCGAAACATGTCCTCAAAATAGGTACGAAAGTGAAGCAGATGTGTAATAAATACAACTCATCTAAAAATTAATAATTTTTCGCTTCACTGTGGTGTTCCAATACAGTTAAATCTCGATATAAAAAGAAGACTTTAAACAAACACCAAACCTAACATAATAAACCTAATCTAATATCTTACCTTTGAGGAGACTGACTTCCACCCACTATATGAATTTTGTTACTTCCAAAATGGTGCCAAGGTTGCGTGAGCAAGACATTGAAAGACAGAAACATGGCCATTCGGGAGAGAGAATCATCAATTCGAATGGAACCTTTATATTATTTTAAGTTTCACCAAAATCATTTACTTTTATCTAATTTACTGTACTTTACCCAGCGTCTAATGCCATTTATGTGGCGTCCCTACTCTGAAGAAATCACAAAAACTAGCCATTCATGGCCACATGATGGGCAATTGTAGTCCCCTGGCATGGGTTTATATGAGAACCAGAAAATTTCTGGAAAATTACTATTGAATAACCAAGGCAAGATCTGATTAACTATATTTAAAATATTTATTGGTAGGAAAACATTGTCTTTTACTTTACTTGGGGAATTCGATAGTGGATGGAAGGTCAACCTCATTGCACTTGTATACACATCCCCTCGGTAGCCACAGTTCTTCTCGACTGACTAAAAATGGCTTCCCCTAATCCCAAACTAACAAGACAGATGTGACATCAGGGGCACTACGTCTGCGCACCTGTCTCGAGGCTTTGAGAATATTTCGAAGGCAGCAGCTGAACTCTGGAAGCAGCTAGACACAGAAACAACTCACGCCATCTACTGCGAGAGACTAATACCCAATCCAATAGCTGCATGATCCGGGCGTTACAGCCCTCTCATTGTCAAACAATACACTATCTGCTTGTATGAACTTTTCAACCAGCACAATGTTACGTAACATTATTACCTTTTGACAAAATAAATGAGTAGTTTCCAGAAATAGTTTGGTTCAGAAAATATTGGAAGCTTTTGCTGACACTGCATTCACAATATATGCTTTGGAAAAGTAGAATCAGGCTTAAAAATTCAGTGATTCGAATCCTTAGTAGGACATTAAAGTTTTAGACTGACTATGTTTCCATACTTTGGCACACGGCTAATGTGAACGAGCAATTAATTTTCGCAATATATGCTTTAATACAACTCTGGCTTCATTTCAAAGCTATGTGATAGATAGGGAGTTGTCTGACAGCTTGGCTGTATGCATGGTAGCAGAGCAATAAAATTAATATCTCGTAAATAGACCACATGGTTACGAATTCTTGATTTGCAGGTTTCTTTTTATTATTGTTACTCTAAGAGGACTGTCTTATGTTTTTCTTGCAGAAGAGGAGTATTTTAAACCCATTCATTTATAAAAATGCAAATAACATTTACAGGATAGTATTATCATTGGAACCCGAATTTGTATTTAATATCAAAGTGCAAAATATGTAATATCAGCAAAATATGTAAAATTATGTGATATTCTAAATGCTAAGATGAGCACCTCAAATCTAAATGCAGACTGCAAATTACCCAGAATTTTGTAATTTGATGAGTCTGTATATACATAAATTAATTACAATGGATTAAAATTAAAATGGGTTAATAAGACTAAATGTAGAATTATAAGGAAAATGTTTTGCTTTATGCAGAATTTACCTAAAATTTATTTTTAGATACGTAATTATGAAATAAAAAGTTTTGGATTATTTTATTAACACTACTTATTTCACAATATTTTACTTCAGTCTTAGAGGGTGCCCGCCTAGGTAGCGTGGTGGTAGTGTGTCTGCCTCATGTTCAAGATGTCCCGAGTTCGAATCTCGGTCAGGGTGAGTTACCTGGATAAGGTTTTTTCCGGGGTTTTCCCTTATCCTAAACGTCTAATGTTGGATAACTCTAAGCCCTATGGACCGTAGGATCATTTGAGCATCATATCATCCATTCCATTCATCGTCCTATATGACTTAACGTTGGAGAACGTAAATTACAAAAAATAAGTTTTAGAGGGTAAAGCAATGTTGAAATACTGAACCAGTTTTGGAATGAATGAAACGCTCAGTTTAAAATAATTTAATTTCATAAAGAGTATGTATTTTCAGTTTTCTATCTTGACATACAGTGAATAACCATATACTTTTTAATATTTTGTGGTCAGTGTCTCCTATGGGATAAAATGTCCCTATAAGCAGAGAAGTGTCTCTCCAAGTCACACAAAGTAACAGGAGCACGTTTTACCATAGGAATCTGATTTCAGAGAAATGTTTTGGGATATTGTCAGTCTCCATTTAGCACTTTAGACACGGTCACAAGCATACAGTACCCTGAATTCCTATTTCGTACGGCTTTAAATTTTTCACCTACCTTCCTTTCTATATCTCCTGCATCTACATATGGATTCTGTGGTGCATGTTCCATTAAATCCATAGATTCATGAAGGGAACCTTAGAGCTTCGAACTGCTTGATGGTGCTAGGCAACCAGCCGTAATGCATGCACAGGAGCTTGCTACTTTTGGATCTTTGAAGATGTCCTGAGATTCACGTATGGAAACAGCTACTTCTGAAGAAAATCTGTTCACCACTGACTGAACTTCAAAATGTTCACAATGGAAGTTCACAGCTTCAGCCATGTACCCTATCTTTTAAGTACTGGCTCAGGAGGCAGAGGGACATGTTGGAGATGATTTTTATAGCAATTCTGTGCAGTACTTTCACGAAGACCTTTTCTGTTGCTAATATCAACTTATTCACAGGGAAAATTATTTGAGTAACACATTGCAATGTATGGGCCAAGTAGGAAAGTGAAGTACATCTGGGTAGAATACCTTAAGATCAGTAGCAGCTTTAATTATGTACATTGTGGCAATTGAATATACAATTAGAACATTTTCCTCACACACAACCTTGGGTCACAGAATCTACATCCATCATTTACAAATCTTGCAATTTTAAAAGGATTTGTTTCTTCTAACAGCTTGCAACAGATTAGAATTGGTTTTGCTGCACTTACGGAATCTAGTTTTCCTACTATTAAATTTGCCATATACCTACCCATATCTGTAGTTTCCATGGCAACCAAATACAGGAGTCTCCAGTTTCGTTCCATATATGAGCAACTCCTTTACAACACACATGAAGATACTTTTTCCTTAGAGTAGAGTCGTCAGGAATAACCTTCTTGCAATATTTTTCAAGAAAGAAGCGAAGTTGAGGAATTTGAAGTTTATGCCATGGAATATTAGCTACAACCATTGCACTGCATGGGTCATTCAAAAAATCATTTCTGGACAGTTCTTGTAGCATTTGTTGACAGAATTTGCTTTCTAGAAGACAGTAGGTGTTTGTTGTGTATGTGAAGCGCAATGTTATGTTGTTCCAATTGAGATTTCGTGGAACAACCAATTCTTTTACAGCATGTTTGACAGACTATTATTTCTCCTTCGGTTGTAAAGGTACTATCTAATTTCACCCATGAATTCAACTTACAGGATAGCGAATACGCAATTGGTGCCTTTTACTAAGACTTGCAACAAATTGCAGTATTATTGTCTCATATTTTGATGGTTGTCCAGTGGCTCACTTTATTTTCTCGCAGCTGTTATATTACAAGATGCCAGACTACCATGACAATGGTAGTAACCATTGTAACAATGAATACCTCCAGTCCTTGTAATCCTTGTAAATCCTTGGAGCAGATTTCTGGTAGTTTTAGCCATCTCCGTAAGTCGTGTCACGTAGGGGTTAAAGTGTAAGCATTTGTGGTAGTAAAGAGACAATAGAAAGCACCTGGGTCGCCCTGGGCAATGCAATCTTTTTTTCCGGCTAAGTGGTGCACGTATTGTTTAATTTAGTAATTTTATTATTCTCTACGTAACTCTTGTTTCTTTTTTGGCTTGTAAATTGTTCTAATTATTAGTGGTTTCTTGTCACCCTTATGTCTCAGTAGAGTTTGCCTGTGAGGTTGTCAGTGGTAGTACCTCCCAAATATCTGTGAAGGACTATGTTGAAAGCCTTAATTACCCTAAGGGATTGGCTGAACTAAAGTACATTGTTAAAGCTGGTGAAAGAATGACAAAGGATAGTGACTGCACTGAATGACTTCTACATGAAGTTAATCCTTGAATTAAGCATAGTAAAAGGTAGGCTTGAAGAAATTAAAAATGAGAAAAGGCAACTTCGATATAAGGTTGTGAACAATGCTGTCAAACGGAATGATTGAACAACTAGAGAAACAAAAGAAAAGGTTGGAGGAATCTAGTATGCAGAAAAATATGGGTCCTTCCTATCCTGCTGTTGTAGCTAAACCTCCTGTCCGTGGTGGTAAAGCATCTGTAGCACTGGCATCTCCTGGTGTCCTGATTTTTATGGAGGGTAAAAGCCCTGATGAGTTAAAGAAAAAACTTGGATAATTAGTTAATCCTGTTAAGGATAAAATTAGAATAAAAGAAATGAGGGCTCTAGGGTACAAGGTGGTTTTATAAATTGACTTGGAGGAAGATGCTAAGAAATTAATAGAACATCCATCTCTTACCAGGGAAGTTGAGGTAAATAACCTAAAAAAATAAAGTAAGACTAAGAGTTACAATAATGATCCCAGATGGATTGTAAAGGACAACTTGCTTGATTATTTGTATGGGCAAAATTTAGAGCACCATATGTCCTAAGATGAATTTGTGCACAGGTGAATTAAAGATTCTAAACTGGTCCAAGGGGAGGAAATAATGCCCATCATGTTTTAGAAATAAGCCCCATGGTAAGAAACATTTTGTTGAGGAAGGGTAAAGTGTTCATTCATTTTTCTGCAATTTCAATAAAAGTTACCAATGTTCCTAGGTGTCACAGATGCCAGGATTTGGGACACATCAAGTATTGTCCTAAGGATAAGCAAGTCTGTGCTCACTGTAGTGAAGAGGATTACTTTAAGGAGGACTGTGAAAAGCTGAAGTTGCCACCAGTTTGCATTGCATGTAAAAATCCAGGGAAAAGCAACTGCAAGAAACCCAACACTGACTGCGACATCTATAAATTATTGAGAGCAAGACTTGTTCAGCAGATTGATTATGGATAATTTATTTTGTATACATTTTTACACTTATATGTTGTATATATAATTAAAAGGTTTAAGTTGGGAAATATGGGCTCGTCTTTCTCTACCGGTGGTTGGATCCTTGAGGCAAACCGCTACATTTTTATAAATCCTCACGATCTCATAGGCACCTACGTATCTAGGGGCTAACTTTGCCGAATAGGCCTTCTGTTTAGAACTAAGGGGATGGAACTTACCCATCACTCTCTGGCCTATAGTGTATGGAGAGAGCTTTTTACCTTCATCATACCGCTTTCTAACAAGAGCGTTAGCCCGTTGCAAATTCCGAAATGCTCGCTGCCAATTGTTCCGGATGGTCTGTGCAGAAAATTCCTGAGGCAACAAATCATCTAAATACCACAAATTAGACATAGGTGAACTTGGAGAGTAGGCTAATATAAGGCTAGACGGGGTCGTAGAGTGACTCATGTTGGACAAAATTAAACGCTACCTGCAAACGCGACAGATTGGAATCCCATTTAGAGGGGTTGTTATCATGAAAGGCAATTAAGGTGGATTTCAAATTCCTATTGAACCATTCGGCATGAGACTGACAAGGGTAATGAGTAGTGGTAAAGACTCTAATACCCCAGTTAGTTCCTGGCAATTTTATCGTTTGCACTGACTCTCTCAGTGCTCTTCAGGCCTTGCAACAGCACATTGCCGCTCACACGCTCATTTTAAAAACTCAGGCCTTGATCTCGCAAATGCTTAGTCGCGGATACCATTTTGTTTTTACTTGGACCCCAGGCCAAGTGGGCATTTCCGGGAACGAGGTGGCGGTTGCGGCTGCTAAGTCCGCTTGCCGTTACCCCAGAGTTAGTACCCCAGTGATACTCACCCGGCTGAGAATTGGGCACACACGAGCGACACATGGCCATTTGTTAAGAGGGGAACTGGCCCCTGTGTGTGCTCCATGTGCAGTACGCCTCACTGTGCGGCATGTATTGCTCGATTACCCGCAGTACGCCCGCGTTCGCCAGTCAGTAGGCTTCGGAACTAACTTGCTGGGTGTTTTATGGGATGACCCAGTGGCCGTGGCTAAGGCACTGCGGTTTGTTGCCAAAATCAGTTTTAATAAACAAGTGTGACTTGCATTTTATACTTGTTAATTTTAGAGATTTTAAATTATTAGTTTTTGGATGGTTTTTATGTACTTTTAATAGTTGAGTATTTTTATTTTATTTTACCTTTTTAGCTAAATTTGTGTAGCTTTTAGGTTTTAGTGTTGACTTCGGGCCCAAATGACCTTGTTGTCGACGGGCTCTAAAACACCACACACTCACTCACTCACTCGTTAACCCATTTGTGCGCGTCACTAATTAGATGACGAGACATTTGGCTACATAAGAGAGTCATTGTTACTCTCGCCATGGGACAAAATAAAAAAAATAATAAAAAAAATAAAATCTCCCTATGTCCCGGCATCTAGGATCTATACCGGGACAAAGCTTCCGCCGATTTTATTTCTTTACTCTTTTTTAACTTTATTTTCCACAATTCTGTTATACAATTGGCAGATATCCTAATCCTACAATCTACTAACTAACCTATAGCCACTGGATCCCAGCGACTTTACAAATTTATATCTACTCCTAATCTAAACTGGCAGTTCCACTCTATCAATTACAAACTAACTATCCCTTCACCTTCTACAATATATTAAATCCAATACAACTGCCAGTCTCCTAACTACTATACTCTTAAACACACAATTGGTATCCTGACCTCTCCTCAACTGGAATCGGCAAAAGATATTTACCTCGTCGGGAATAGAGGCCGGTTCTTCAATTATGCGTTTCCTACTTCTAACTACTCTTATTTCTAATCTTCATCATCCTGCGATGAAGTCCATATTGTCTCGATCCGTTGCGACAATCATCTTTTCCTTTCCGCCCAATCGATCCTACCAGTGGATATCCAATACGGTCTCCTTCTGCTATTGATTGGAATCTCCTCCTGGTCCTCATCTTCATATCTATCCCTCTGATTACCATCTCTTTGCTGTCTGATTCTTTCTGACCTTCTTACATCATCCTGTTGTTGCTGCTCTATTTGTTGATTTCTATATCTCCTTATTTCTATTCTTCCTACATGCTGTTCTCTATATTCCTCCATCACGACTAGCGATACATATGCTATCATTCTTTCTAAGACCACTAGATCTTCCTTACTCCTAACTATATTAAATATGATCTTCCCGGCCAAGATATTTCTTTCTTCGGATAAAGCTTCTTGACATTTCTCGCACTCAAATATTACATGTTCTGGAGATCCTCTCACGTTACATTTATCACATAGATCACTATCTCTACTATTAATCCTCTGGAAATAACTTTCAAAGGGTCCATGTCCTGTTAGATATTGTATTGCTTCCTTCCTAAAATCTATTTTGTCTCAATCTCTCCCTTATATTTGGAAATATCTTGTATACTCGTCGACCTTCTTCTATTGAATCCCATTCCTCTTGCCATTGATTTAACAAGATCTGGATAGCTTCTCTTTTAATATTGCATGTTTGCCCTAGAATCTCTGCCACTTTTCGTTGATCCTGCTTCCTTATCCAATACATGGCGCCTCTTAATCTAACCGTCAGATCTATCGGCCATATGGCTAAAATTACGAACAGAGCCATTGTGGGAACCGTTTTAACTAATCCCTTACATCTGATTAATGACATTCGTTGTGCACTCCTTGATTCCTATATTTTACTATTTTCAATTTATGTGCCCACACACTTGAACCATATGCTATTATGCCTGTTAATATTGCTGTATGATAAGCTCTGGTTGCTATTAATGGTATTCTATATTTATACTGTGCTAATGTTGCTACCTTCATCATGGCATTCGTAGCCTTAATTTTTACCTGTCCTATATGTTTATTGAATTGTAATTTTTCATCTACATTGATTCCTAAATACTTGAATACTTCATTACGTCGAATATTTGCGCCACCTATCTTGATGATTGGATTTCTATCTAACTTTCCTTTCAATATCACATGCGGACTTTTGTGGGGTCACCTGTAATTTGCCTTCCTCACACCATCCCTCCAAGATTTGTACTATTCTTCTTGAATTTCGATTTCTCTTCTATTATCAGCTTCCAACATGATCATCTAATCATCGGCATTGGCTACCACCTCCAGAATTTCTTCCTCTTGCGCCATCTGATCCAGAATTGGCTCAGTCATGATATCCCAGAATATTGGTCCTAGAATTGAACCTTGCGGACATCCTTTACTTAGATCTTTTATTACCATTCCATTTTCTCCCTTCAAGTACACCCGTCTCTCTTTACAATAATCTTTCAAGCAATTATATAAGCTCTTCAGATAATTTTTCTCCCTTAATATTTTAAATAATTCCGGCCACCAAAGATTATCGAAAGCTCCTGATATATCAAAAAATATTGCCACTACATATTTTTTTATTACTTCCTGCTACCGCCTTCTTTGCACAATTTATTGCATCTCAGTTGATTTACTTTTTCTAAATCCATATTGCTTCTCCGTTTCTCCTATCATAATTCTATATTCCTGAATCCTCTTCAACAATTTTTCTTGAATCTTCCCCATGGTATTTAATAAGCAAATAGGTCGATAAGATTTTGGATCAGTTTGTTCCTTTTCCTTGGACTTCTTTAAAATTACCACATTTGCTTCTTTCCACGCATATGATACTCTACCCTCCACTAGACATTCATTCATGAAATCTCGCATATAGGGGGCTACCAGACCTTCCAATTGTAATACTTCTGACTGAATACCATCTGGCCCGGGTGCCTTTCCTTTCCTCAACTCTCTGATCGCAACTTTGACCTAACTAAGATCGAAAGGATATAACTCCTTCATTTTCATACCTTTGATCCATCTGTTCTCTCTTCTATGTACTTCCACCTCATTCATCCTATCACTAGGTAATAACCTTTCCAAAAGATAATTAGCGGACTCTCTCCAATTCGTCGTGTACTGGCCATCTTGTTTCTTTAGTGTAGACAAAACTTCCGGGGCTGCTATTGTCTCGGTTACCAACCTATATGGCACTCCCCAAACATTTTCCTTAGTTTTATCTTGGATGAATGCATCCCACGAATTACTCCTAGTTTCTTCTAACTCCTTCCTATATTTATCTTTTAATTCCAAAAAGTTTGCTAGATTTACGCTTTTCTCCGCATAAGTTTTACTCTTATGATAGACTTTCCTAGCCTTCCTCATTCTTCTTCTCAGATGTAATTGATCGGACCATATCACTCCTCCTTGTACCGCTGCCTTATTTTTGACTAATCCTTTATCCATCGCATGCTGCACTCGCTCAGTTAACATTCGGGCTTTGGTATCCAAATTTTCATTTCCTATCTAATCCGGTAAGAGAAAATTTCTCCTTACATTTTCCCAATTTGCATCCTTGATGCTATATTTATTCCTACCTCTTGACAAATGTGTATATCTACCTTCATAATCTATATCCCAATAAATTAGATTATGATCACTGGATGTTATTTGTTGGGTGACCTTCCATCCATGTATCCTATTGCATACATGTCCTCTTGCTAGTGTAACATCTATATTCTCAGATGCATCTGCTCTATTCATGAATGTATATAGATTATCCGGTTGATTTAAAACTTGCATATTATTCAATATTATCATATCTTCCATTTTACTCCCCTTTATATCCGGATGCTTACTGAACCACCACTGAGACTGCATTCGCATCCATGGCATAGACTATAGCAGCATTCTCATAAGCCTGTAATATATTTTCGGTCTTCTTTATATGTATTTCTATATCATCCATAGAATAAATTCAAAACCCTTCATCAGTATTTGCACCGTATTTACATATTCATCGCAGAACTGGGCTATTTTGGTCACCTGTATATTTCTATTATTTATTACGATCATTGCCTTCGGATTATCTCCATCAAAAATTTTCCTCGCCATAACCGCCATATGTACTGGTTTTCCGCGTAGCATATAAGGTTCCTGTATACAAACTATATCCAATGCTAATTCGTCAGTTATCTTTCTCAGCCCCACCATAACTGTTTTTGATTTTTGTGCATTTATCTGCCCTATTCTTAGATTATATGATCCTCCTTGATTTTCATTTCTTATGCCGTTCATAATAATTACTTAAACAATTATCCCTTACTTATTCGAATTGTATACGTTTATCCGCTGACTTATCTTTGGCTATCTTATTCAGCACTGGCTTCCTGGCTATACTTGCAGAATTATATCCATATTTATTTTTATTGCCTGTTGAATTTCTATTTAACTTAGGAGTCTTTACTGTATTAAATGTTGGTTTTATATTTATTGTAGTATTTGATCTCCTTTTATAATCATTACATTTTATCCTGTTTTCCCTACTTGATCTTTGTATAAAGGTATTACCATTTTGCCTTGTACTCATGATATCTGATTTATTCTCTTCTCTTTTTATGCCGGAGGTTCCTATAAGAGGTCCTGCATGCCTTACATATATATAACAATGTGGATAGCGTTACGTGGAATCAAATGCAACTCTACCATAACTTTGTACCAGATTCCTATAAATTTCATCTAAATCAAATTCCTCTTGATGTCTTTTGAAAGCTAATTGTAATAATTCCAATAAATCTTTCAGATCGGTTGGTAAATTAACGACCCTTAATTCCATTCTATCCAATGCATCCGGAACGGGATAGGTAATACTTTCTCCTTGTTCATGGACTTTCCTTACTACATGTCTCATTGCCGCTAACAAAATATTCCTTTCCTCTAATCTACTTAATTTTAATTTCATCTCGAAGCTTTCATATATTTCCTTTGGGTCGGATTCTATACTATCTTCTTCGACTTCCTGAACTTCATCTATCCTATTCTCTTCATCCTGGACATCTGAAGAAACATCAGCTTGTTCTTGTACATTTATATCCATACTTATTAATTCTTTAGACTGCTTATCCTTTATCTGTGCCTTCTTACGTCTAAATAATTGTATAAAACTAGATCTTTTATTCTTTATTTTTTTCTTCATCTCTATCCTTATCCGTTGAGATCGAATGATCTGTTTCAATTTTTTCAAAATCTACGTTTATCTTATCTTGTATATTCATCGAATTCTTTTGATCTTTATCAGAATCTAAATCAGTTAAACTTGATATACCTAATTCTCGTATATTTAATATTATTTTATCTGTCTGCATGGCGATGTCTATTGTTTCTTTCTGCAATAATTTATCCCTAACAGCCATAGCCCTCTGTAAATTCCTTTTGTCTTGATGGTGTATTCTTATGTTTCCTCTTTTTAACTTCTAATTTCTTATTATCCATAATTTGTTCTGGAAATCAATTTCTCGAATTGAAATTTATACAGGGGACATTCTTTTCTACCTTTACATGGCGGATCCTCTTTTACCAGCTTATCGGGATACTTAAGCTTGAGAAATCGTTTCCTATCCATACAGGGTATACATACAGCGGGTTGTTCCTTCTTTGCACAGTCTTTCTTGCTATGGTCTTCCTCTCCGCAATGTGAACATACTATTTTCTCCTTATTACAATACTTAGCTACATGTCCTAAATTTTGGCATTTCATACATTTGGCGACTACCACATAGTCCTTGGCATTAACAGCCTGAAAACCAATGTAGATTTTCTCCCTCGCAAGGATTAATTTCCTCACCTCTGGAGTTATGTCCATAACATGATGAACTGTATTGGCATTCTTGGGGCCAGTCCTAAACCTCATGTTGACTTGTTTATTAAATTCCTCCCACGATACATTCTCCTAAAAATTTTGATGATATATATTCCTCTTAATATCTTCTTCTTTTTCACTAGATACTACATCATATAGTATAATTAGGGGATTTCTCTTCCTTGGTAATTCCACTTTTAGTTCTTTTTTCTTCAATCCCTCATGCCTTAACAATTTTTCAGCATCTTCCGAGGACTGTCTCCAAAATGACATTTCTATTGGTTCTTTTGATATTGCAGATTTTAATTTTATCCTTATTGGGATTAACAATAGTGGTTACTACATCCTGTATTTCTTTACTTTCCTTTATCTTATCTGATGATATAAATACCGTACATTTTTGTTTCTGTAAGACCTTTTCGACTTTGGCTGTGCTTATATAAACTTTTCTTGCTGTGACTGCAGCATAAGTCATTGATGGTATATTCTTCTTTTCTTCTTTGTATACTTGTAACTGAGATTTTAGACTAACATTTTCTATTCTGACCTAATCCTGCACCTTTACAATTTCTCCCAACAAATTAAATAATTTTGCCCTATTGGATACAGTAATTGATTTATCAGAAGCCAGCACCATATTTATTTCAGCAATTATATCGGTAATAGATTTACTTACCATATTCATATTTTCTTCTTCTCTATCACCATCCATACTTCTTTCACTGCGGCCCCTTCTGGTTGGAGCCCTCGAGAGGGAACTACTACGGGTAAAGGGATCTCTAATCTCTCCTCTGTCCATAGACATGGCTCCTCTCAGCCAACGGGAATTTCGAATTCAACCATTGCCCAGGGCGGACGACGTGGACGTGGGAGCCTCCTCCAAATGCTCTTTGAATCAGATTGAACCTCGACAGCGACACCGCTACGCCGAGGTTCAAAAACACCGACTGGGAACTAACTTTTTCTCGCACTTGGGGTCCCGCCCCACTCTCGCCGTGCATCACTAATTACATGACGAGGCATGGCTACATAAGAGAGTCATAGTTACTCTCGCCGTGGGACAGGGAATCTCTTTAATCTGTTCGTCACTAATTAGATAACGAGGCATTTGGCCACATAAGGGAGTCATAGTTACTCGCCGTGGGACAGAGGGATTCTTGTTAACCCATGGATGCGTGTCACTAATTAGATAACGAGGCATTTGGCTACATAAGGGTCATAGTTACTCTCGCCGTGGGACAGAGGGAATCTCGTTTACCCATTTATGCGCGTCACTAATTAGATAAGGAGGCATTTGGCTATAGGAGTCATAGTTACTCCTGCCGTGGGACAATAAATAAATAAAATCTGAATATTCTACCTCGGCACCTAGACGACAATAACGGGGCATATATCCAAATTTTCTCTTTATTTTTAATAAACTCATTACATCCATTTATAATAATACAATGTGTCAGATACTAAGTCTACAAAATAAACAAAATATGATAAAATAAAAGAACAAAAACAAACAAAAAATACAAAATTACAAAATACTACTATTCTAAATCTAAATCTACATATGCTGGTATCCAGCAAAAAGAAATAACTGGAAACACAGCTATTTCTACTCTAATTTCTAACAAAAAGACAAAATTTAAGTCACTGGTAACCAGCACACAATTCTTTACAAATAAATTTGTTTTAATAGTCCTAAATAAACAATTTCCAATAATTTGTTTTGACAATTGTAATGACTCGACATTCCTTACTATTAACATTTCTAAACATTTATAACTCTGAAAACAATATATAATATGTATCCTTTATATATTCAACAAAATTGCATTTCAATATCTCTATTTCCCTCACTATTCTCTTTTAAATGCCTTTTAAAATACATATAGAGCATTTATTATTTATATACTGAATTCTGAATAAATTTATTTACAACACTTATGGCTATTTTAATTAATATACTTCATAATGTACTTCTTGACCTCCCTCCTTTTGCATATGCAACCCGCAATTACTATAGCCAAAATGTGAACATTTATTTATTTCATCAAATAATTAGATCCCTCCAATTCAATTAATCTTTTAATACCTCTATTTACCTTCATTTGAATTGAAATATTTTACTTCACCTTTATCCCCAAGAAAAACGTCTCTTGAACTACTAGGATCTCAAATAAATCCTTAATGCACATTTTCCTTTAGATAATTTCTTATACATTTTAAAAAAAACAGCTACTATTTAAATAACAACAATAACAACAATAACAACAATAACAACAATAACAACAACAATAACAACAACAACAGCAATAGCAATACCAATAGCAATAACAAATTTCTGCTTTCTATATCCTCGGCATCTAGTAGCTAAACCGAGGCACAAGTTAATTAACTAATAACTGAATTTATAAACATTAATTTCGTTAGCCAAATTATATCTTTGCAGATGTTGTTTATATCTATTGCCTAACCTAGTATGATTGTTATTATTTGAAGTGAACTGTTCCTATCCCCTCCTAACTTCTTCTATGTAGTCAATTTATTATCAAGTCATATCCTCTTCTTCTTCAGCTATTCAGCTATTCAATTAATCTTTTAATACCTCTATTTACCTTCATTTGAATTGAAATATTTTACTTCACCTTTATCCCCAAGAAAAACGTCTCTTGAACTACTAGGATCTCAAATAAATCCTTAATGCACATTTTCCTTTAGATAATTTCTTATACATTTTAAAAAAAACAGCTACTATTTAAACAACAACAATAACAACAACAATAACAACAACAACAACAACAATAACAACAGCAATAGCAATACCAATAGCAATAACAAATTTCTGCTTTCTATATCCTCGGCATCTAGTAGCTAAACCGAGGCACAAGTTAATTAACTAATAACTGAATTTATAAACATTAATTTCGTTAGCCAAATTATATCTTTGCAGATGTTGTTTATATCTATTGCCTAACCTAGTATGATTGTTATTATTTGAAGTGAACTGTTCCTATCCCCTCCTAACTTCTTCTATGTAGTCAATTTATTATCAAGTCATATCCTCTTCTTCTTCAGCTATCTCTTCCAGTGGTTGTTCTATAGTCATCTGGGCTCTTCTTCTTGCAGCCTCCAATCTTCCAGTTGAAGTCCAATAATATCTGCGTCTGCTCGGAGCGGCTCCTATTATCTCCTGTGGCTGTTCTGGATCCTGAGGTTCATTTACGAGTTGTTGGTTTTGCTCTAGTCGCCCTTGTTGTATCCTTTGTGATCGTCTGACTGGTTCCACTATTTCGGTTACGATAACCTGTTTGCGTCTTCCTCTGGTGCGTTGTAGTTCATAGTCCTTCATCTACCTGTCAGAAATTTTTGAAGCAATTTCCTCTAGTTTCTTATAGTCCTCCTTATTCCTCATAATTTCCCATATTCATTTTCCAGCTAAATACTGTCTATCCTCGTTTATGTCCTCCTAATATCGGTTGCATTCAAACATGACGTGCTCGGGGCTATCTGTTGTTCCACATAGATCACATATGTCATCATTCCTTCTTTTGATTTTCCTCAGGTATACTCCATATGGTCCATGTCCTGTCATGAATTGTATCCCATATCTATTTGGATTTATATTCTTCAGTCGTAGACGTTCCTTAACATTCGGATAAATTTCATAAGTTCTTCTTCCTTCTTGCATGTTATCCCATTCTTCCTGCCATTCCGCTATTAAAGCATTTCTTATATCCGCCTTACTTCTGCATCTTCTACCTATGATTTCTTCGACTTTCTCCATGCTGTTCTTTTTAAACCAAAATTGTGCTCCTCTCATTCTGATTAATAAGTCTATGGGCCAAATAGCTGTTGTTATCAATAGTGCCATTGTAGGAGTTGTTGTCACCGCACCAGTTAATCTTAGTATAGCTTGTCGTTGTGTACTTCTCATCTTCTTTTTATTTTTTGATAATTTCATCTTGTGCGCCCAAATTCCAGCACCATACGCAGTTATTCCGACTAGAAAGCTCATGTGATATATTTTTGTTGTCTCTAGTGTTAATTTATATCTTCTAGTCGTCAGTCTTGCTAGTTTCATAACATTTAGAGCTTTATTCCTGCTTCTTTCTATGTGTGCATCATAGTTGAGCTTCTCATCCAATAAAATACCCAAGTATTTTACGGTCTTTTCCCTTTTAATATTCTTATTATTTAGTTTAATTATTGGATCTCTCTTCAAGCTTCCTTTCAGCATCATATACATTGATTTTTGTGGAGCTATCTTTAGTTTTGCTTCTTGACACCAGTTGCTTAATATTTGAAGACTTATTTTAGCATTTATTTCTAACTCAGTTCTACTATTACCCTCAACGATAATCAGAACATCATCTGCATATGCGATAACATCTTTGGTGTGAGGTGTTTCACCTAGACGCTCAAGGATTGGCTCAGTGAGAATGTCCCAAAACAAAGGTCCAAGGACCAAGCCCTGTGGACATCCTTTGGTTATCCCTCTCATAATTGTTTCATTCTCCGCTAACACATAGATTCTTCTGTCTGTACAGTAGTCCTTGACCATATAATAGATACATTTAGGATAATCCTTAGCTCTCAATATGCTGAATAATTGTGGCCACCATAAGTTGTCAAAGGCGCCAGCTATATCCACAAATATAACATATTTTCTTTCGCTAGATGCAGCAGAAGTTAGTGCTGTGCATATGGCGTCTTCTGTTGATTTTCCTTTTCTAAAGCCGTATTGTTTAGAAGTCATTCCAATCATTGTCCTATATTCATTTATCCTTTTATAAATTAGCTTTTCTTGTATCTTGCCCAAGGAATTCAGTAAACAGATTGGTCGGTATGTTTTGGGATTCTTGGTATCACGATCCTTGTCTTTCTTTAGTATGACAATATTTGCACCTTTCCATATATAAGGTACTCTGCCACTCACTAGACATTGATTTAATAAGTCACACAGATATGGCGCTATTTGTTGTTCCAGTTGCTGCAAAACTTCGTTATTTATCTTATCAGGTCCAGGTGCCTTCTTCGTATTCTCTCAAATGTTCAACTCTATTTTGGTGAACAATACTTTTCTGGTAACATCTTCTTGCTACTCTTACTTTACTTCTAAGTTTTTGTAATTTGTCTGTCCATATTTCCTTTGATTTTCTTCCTCCTCTTTGCTTCCTTAGTGTTGTATCCATTGCATCTCTTATAGCTTTCGTTAGTAAGTCAGCTTTTCGATCTATATTTTCCCATGATGGAATTATCGGTAGCTTGAAGTTGTCTCTTAATTTGTTCCAGTTAGCATTCTTAATTTGATATTTATAATTTTTATTATAGCTAGTAGTAGCTTCACCTGTCCACCTTACCACCAGATCAAAGTATATCAAATTGTGGTCACTGGTTGTCGCATCTTGGGCTACCTTCCAGTTATTAATTCTCTCAGTGATGTATCCTCTAGCCATGGTTACATCTATATTTTCTTGCGTATCTGCACGATTTTGAAAAGTATATGGATTATTCGGCTGATTTAGTATATCTAGGTCATATGCCGCAATAACTGCTTGGAGTTTTTCCCCTCTATCATCCAGAATTTTGCTCCACCACCAACTGGATTTAGCATTGTCGTCCATTGTACATATTAGGGGCTTATCCTTGTATACATCCAGTATAGCTTTCAGTTTGTCTAGATGTATTTCAATATCGTCACTGTACTGGAAATACTGGTTACATATTAGAAAAGTGTTACCAGACATGGTAACCTCTATACAATTAACATGTTCATCACAAAACTGTGACACCTTTAAGACTTGTATATCTTTGTTTGTAATGACTATTGCCGCTTTAGGGTTGTCACCATCTATTATGACTCGTGCTGTGATTGGCATATGGACAAGTTTTTTGTTCCAAACATATGGTTCTTGAATACACAGTATGTCAATTTGCATATCTTCCATCACTTTTCTAAGTTCCATCATCACGTTTTTGGACCTCTGTGCATTGATTTGTCCAAATCTAATTATTTGTGTCCACTTGTTATTTGTATTATTATTCGCCATAGTTGGTTCGATTAATTAATCTTTCCATGAACATAGCATATGTTGGACAGTCCTTTTTCTTATCACAAACTACTTTCTTGTTTATTAGTCTATTCTTTTTCTTGGTGCTACAAGGTATACATATAGCACTTTGTCCTAATTTAGCACAATCCTTTTTATTGTGATCCTCTTCGCCACAATGCGAACAGATTATCTTTTCAGATTTGCAATATTTTGCTACATGTCCCAATTGGTAGCATTTCATACATCTCGCAACCACAACAAAGTCTTTCACATATATGGCTTGTAAGCCTACAAAGACTCTCACTTTGTTGATCAACAATTTTCTTATAGTTGGAGTAACTTCCAGAACATGATGTACTACTGGTCTATCCCTAGGGCCAGTTTTGAATCTAAAGATAGTTCCTTTATCAAATTCCTCCCACGAAATTGTGTTTGAGAAATTTTGGTCGAACATATTTCTTTTAATATCCTCAGGTTTCTCTGTTGCGAACACATCATACATAATTACTAATGGGTTCCTCTTTTTGGCTTCCTCTATTTTCAGATCCTTGTCCTTCAGTTTGGCATTATTGATTTTGTCAGCATCCTCTTTGGATTCAGTTTCAATTATCAATGCATCCCTGGTAGCTCTTATATTGTTAATACTAATGTTTTTATTTGGTTTAATGTTGCTTGTAACCACTTCCTGTACCTCTCTTACGGGTTGGCCTTTGTTTGACTTGATGATTACAACATGGGTTTGCTTCTTTAACATTCTATTCACTTTCGTAGTCACTTCCGGGATCTTAGTCACTTCCGGGATCTTAGGTTTCGCTGCCACATCGGCATAAGATATTTTGCTGAGATCCTTTGTCATTTGCTTTATGACTCTATTCTCAGTTGATAATTCCACATTTTTCTTTGATAGTTTATCATATGCCGCTGACATTTTTGACATAATTTCAAATATCCTCTTTTTTGTGCTTTCTGTTATCTTTTGTGAACTAATTGCTGAAGTCATTTCAGCAAATGCTTCCCTAAATTCATTGTCATCTTTTATTATCTCTTCTTGAGGTTGGGGCTGTTTATCCTCATTATTTTCACTTCCTCCCTGCACTACAGTGGGGGATCTTTGAAGTGATCTTCTTGGAGTAAAGATTAAAGATTCTTCCTCCTTACTTGCCATTTCGAAATTCCTCTCTGTCCACTGCTAATATGCTCCTCTCCGCCGTTGGCTTTCACCAACGCCCAGGGTCGGGGACGAGGACCCGGGAGCAGTCTGGCTTACAGTTAGGGCCGGGTACACACTCCTGACTCCCTAACTTTAAATTGCTGAGCTTAAATTCTTTTTGCTCTGATTGGCTGGGGGTATCAGCCAGACTCCGACCTTTATCCCCAAGAAAACCGTCTCTTGAACTACTAGGATCTCAAATAAATCCTTAATGCACATTTTCCTTTAGATAATTTCTTATACATTTTAAAAAAAACAGCTATTTAAATAATATACTCTACTTACATTAATATTGATCAATATTAATTATATTAATTCATATGAATCCATAAGTATTATTTTACACTTGCTCCTTTCCTGCCGTGGGACAAAAGGCCGAGATCTTGCTCTTCAGCAAGACCTTGGCCTCCTTAATTCGGGAATCTGGTTCCTGTTTTAAATACCAGATTTGTGTCCCATCTTTATTGCTTTCTCATACATTTGGTGTTACAATTTTTGTTATCGTACATAGGAGTTTTTACAATTAATATATTCTTAATCTAAAACAGAATTTATTATCTACTGCTAACTACATTAGTCTCTAATTGCTATTACTATTACTATTATTACTACTTATACTAAAACTTAACTTCTACGGTAGTCGTGTCCGATGTTTAATGTCGACGTCGCTGTTCTTCACTCAGGTGCTTGATCCTGGCCTTAGTCGAAAATTTGTTGGCCAACCTGTTTAGCCAAGTCCATAATCTGCGGTGTCTTACTACGTCGTAAATGGATCTATTTTGGGTGTAGGATAATGCAGTTCTTGTTGCTGTGTGCTCTGGAGTTTGCTGTGCGCCACATCTGCAGTCTGTATTTGGTGATAAGTTGAATCTATGAAGGTATGACAGATATGGTCCATAGCCCGTGAGGTAGTGGATCAACCCCCTTCTTGGCTGCAGGTACTTCATTTTTAATCTTTCTTCTATGTTTGGCAGAATATCGTATGTACGTCTTCCGGTCGAGCTGATGTCCCATTCTTGCTGCCATTCCGAGATGAGGACTTCATAGATCTCAATTTCATCCCTCACTTCTGTCCCTGCTAGTTGGGCAGCACGGACATTGTTGTGTTTACGCATCCAGTAGCAGGCTGCTCTTCTTCGCACCACCAAGTCGAGTGGTAGTAGCCCTAGTGTGACTAGGAGCGCATCAGTGGGTGTCGTGCAAAAAGCACCTGTATGCATGATCAAAGTAGTTCCTTGTGTTTTTCTCAGTTCCTGTATTGCTGTTTTAAGCTGCAGTCTGTGACCCCAAGCGCCTGTGGCATGACCAATTATGGAGCAGAGAATGTTGTTATACAGCCTGACAGTTTTGTAAGGGATTGTTCCGAAATTTCTCGTTAATCTTGCTATTTTGGCCATGATTTTATGCGCCCTTTTGGTGATGTTGGCTACGTGTTCTCTGAAGAGCAGTCCTTCCTCGAGGGTGACGCCTAGATATCCTGCAGATTTGATTCGTTTTATGTTCTATTCAGTCGTATGCAGGGGTCTCGTCGTAGTTTCCCTTTTAGGAGAATGTACTTTGTTTTGTTGCTGCAGATAGTTAATTTTGAATTTATACATTCCTGTTGGAAGATTCCTAGTGCATGTGTTCCCTATTCCTCTAGCTGTTGCCTATTGTTTCCACTGATGAGGATCAATAGGTCGTCCGCATATGCAGCATGAGTATATATTTCCGGTATTTCACTCAGCGTTCGTAGGATTGGTTCAAAGCCAATGTCCCACAGCATTGGCCCACACACTGAGCCTTGGGGGCATCCTTTAGTCAATGTCGTCAGTATTTGATCTGTTCCAGTTTCGTAGCATACAATTCTGTTTCTGCAGTAATATTGCAGAGTTTTGTATATATTTCCAGGGCAGTGGAGTCGTTTTAGTTCCAGGAACAGTGCCGGCCACCAGAGGTTGTTAAAAGCTCCCTCAATGTCTATAAAAATTCCGATGACGTACTTGTTACTGGTTTCATCTATCCGGTCTAGCATGTAGTTTAGGGCATCTGTGCACGAGCGGGTCTTTCTGAAGCCAAACTGGGTGGTGGTTAATCCTATTTGTTCCCGGATGATTTGGAGCTGTTTGCATATAAGCATCTCTTGGATTTTGGACAGAGTGTTTGTCAGAGCGATGGGACTGTAAGATGTTGGGTTGGCTGGGTCGCGGTCTAAGCCTTTCCTTAGTACACAGAGATTGGCCACTTTCCATGTGTTAGGTACGCGTCCTTGTCGGAGTGCCTCGTTTATTATTTCTGTTAATGTGGGAGTAAGGGGGATACTCAAGACCTGGACTATTTCATTTATTATCTTGTCCAGTCCAGGGGCTTTACAACGTTTCAGCTTAAAAATTGCTTGTGCCACCTCCTCGGTCGTAAATGACCTGCCGTGGGACAAAAAAATAAAAAAAAATTAATAAAATATAACCTCTGCAGTCTATTACCCCGGCATCTAGAGTCTAAACTGGGGCACATGTGCTTTATTTTTATCTTTTCTTTTACATTTTACAGTGTTCATGGTTTGATCATTTCTTTTTACAGAGAACCGTATATACAAGAACTTAGCCTTATATACTAGAACTACACTACGTACAAGTTTGTGGTTTGTTTTTGATGACAATTTTGTGAAACATTGTGATACAGGTTTTGCAACATTTGCATTTCATAATTGAGTTTGAACTTAAACATTAACAATGAAAGGATATTATTTACTTAACAGCTAGGATACAAGTTAAATTTATATACATATTTACAGTCAGAATTGGTAGTTATGATGTTTCTGGTGGTCCAGAAGTGCTTCCTTCTGGATAACTCTTGGGTCCTGATGGGTTGTGCTCTTCTGATGGGTACTGCAATGGCTGGTGCTGCTAGTCGGGTTGAATGCCTGGTTGGTCTGCCTGTGTCATGAGTTGGATTGGGTCTTGGTCTTGTCCTTGGAATTGTAATGGCTCGGTGTGAGATGTCGTCTGTTATTCTGCATAGTATTTTTGTGTCCTTTCTGTTTCTGAGTATTTCTGCTGTGGTTTTGTTTGTTAGTTTCTGTCTTCCTTCATCTACTAGGTCTGTGTATTTGACACACTCAAACAGCGTGCTCGGGTGTGTCTTTGGTGTAGCATATGTAACAGTCTTCGGTTGTGAGTCGGTTTATCTTATGGAGATATGTATTGAAGGGTCCATGTCCCGTGACGAAGTGTAGCAGTCCTTCAGTGGGATTCAGGTGTTTCTGTCTTAGTCGTTCATTAATGTTAGGAAAGAGGTCGTGTGTTCTTTTCCCTCATCTCTCTTGATCCCAGGCCCGTTGCCACTCCTCAAGTAGGGTGGTCTTTATTTCCCTCTTGGTTAAGCATTGTTTTCCAGGGATTTTTTCTACTTTGTCCTATCGGTTTTTCTTCAGCCAGAATTCTGCTCCTCGTTTCCTCACTAGGAGATCTAACGGCCATATGCCTGTGGCGACTAGCAGGGCCATTGTTGGTGATGTATTTGCAGCTCCTGTAAGCCGAAGGAGAACCTTTCATTGTGTCCTTCTTAGGGTTCGCATGACGGTTTTTTCTTTTGCTTTATGGGCCCAGATTTCCGCTCCGTAGCAGATGATGCTGGCTAGTATGCTTGTGTGGTAGATTTTGACACTGGTGATGGGAATCCTAAATCTTGTTGTGCCTATGGTCGCTAGTTCCATCATGACTTTCTCTGCCTTTTTTGTGGTGTAGTCTAGTTGAGTGGTGAAGTTCTGTCTCTGGTCTAGTTGGATTCCTAAGTATTTGGTATGCATGCTTCTTTTGATGTTGGTGTTGTTCAACTTTATTATGGGGTCTCTTTTAAGTTGTCCTCGAAAGAGAACATATGTTGATTTATGTGGAGCTAGTGTGAGGTGGACGCTTTTGCACCAGCTGTTGATCTTTTGTGTCACTGTTGTGCTCTTTGCTTCCAAATCCTTCCTGCTTTGAGCATCAATAAGGATCAAAAGGTCATCTGCATACGCAACTACCTGGAGCACAGTTTCGTCCAGTGTCAGTTCTTTGAGCAAGGGTTCTAGTCCTATATCCCAGAATTCTGGGCCAAGGATAGACCCCTGTGGACATCCTTTGGTTATGTGCCTCGTTATTGTCTTTTCTGTCCCTTTCATATGCACTCTCCTGTTCCTGCAATAGTCCTTCATCATGTTGTAGAGACACTTGGGATATTGCAGTTTTTGCAGTTGTCCGAAGAGAGTGGCTACCAGAGATTGTCGAAAGCCCCAGAAATGTCGAAGAAGATACCCACCACGTATTTCCTCTTAGACGTTTGTATTGCCTCTTGGGCTGAGATTATGGCGTCTTCTGTGGACTTGGATTTCCGAAAGCCGAACTGTTTCTCACTCATGCCAATCATGCATCTATATTCTTTAATTCTCTTGCAGAGGAGTTTTTCTTGGAGTTTGGCGAATATGTTTATAAGGCAGATTGGACGGTAGGACTTTGCCTGTGTGGGATCTTTGTCGTCTCCTTTTTTCAGGACTACCATATTTGCTTCTTTCCAGCAGTGTGGGATCCTTCCCATCCAAATGCAGTTGTTCAGGATTTTGTCAAGGCATGGAATGATTTTCGGTGCAAGTGCTTGTAATATCTCCGTTGTTATTCCATCTGGTCCAGGGGCCTTCTTGATTTTCAATTCCATGATCGCTTGATGTATTTCTTTTTGGTCGAAAGGGAGTATAAGTCCAGTGTTCGGTGTGTAGCTCTCGAAGTTGAATCGCATCTGTTTATGTTCCTCGGTGTGTTTCTGGTTGATCATTGGGTAGGAGAGTGTCAAACAAAACTTGCACGGATTGTTCCCAGGTTGTAGTCATCTGCCCGTTGCCATTTCTCATGGTTGAGATGATATCCGGTGCTTTTATGTTTTCTGCAGCAATTTTATACGGAGTGCCCCAAACATTCTCCTTGAAATTTTCTTCTACGAACTTCTTCCATTGTTTCACCCTCGTCTCTTTCATGAGTCGTTTGTATTGCTCTTTGTCGCGTGTAGGTTTCTAAATTGTTCTGTTGCTCGGTTGGGGTTATTGATTTTTGGTATATCCTTCTTAGCTTGCGGCATTTGGCTCTTAGGTGCTGCAGTTTGTCCGTCCAGGTCTTATCTTTCTTCCTGCTCTTGTTGCGGAGTGGAACTGTTATTTTCATGGCATCTTGTATTGAGTTTGTCAGTTCATTTGCTAGGAGGTCTACATCTTCTATGTCTGTATCTAGATTTGGTGGCAGGAAGCTTTCTTTAAGTTTGGTCCAGTTTGTCTGTTTTATGTTATACTCCAGGGCTGTCGTACTCCAGATTTGTCGTGGTTTCGGGGTTAGAAGATAATCCATGTAGATGTTGTGGTCGCTGGTTGCGAGTCCTTGGCCTACTCTCCAGTTCTTCTCGAGTGGCGCTACAGCCCCTTCTGGGCCTTGGCCTCCTTCAGCAGGTGCCTCCATTCCTCTCTATCTTCAGCTCTCTTCCTCCACCCTCGTATTCCCAATATATGTTGTGTGTCTCTCTGTATGGCATCTTCCCATCTCATTCTCGGTCTTCCTACTGCTCTTGTGTTGTAGAATTTACCATTAAGGACTCTTTTTGGTATTCTTCCTTCTTCCATTCTTATTATATGACCTGCCCATCTCATCCTCCTGATTTTAATATCCTGAACAATATTTATATCTTTATATATGCTGTACAATTCTTCATTCCATCTTATACGCCATTGCCCTCCTTCCTGTATTGGTCCATATATTTTCCTCAGAATCTTTCTTTCAAAAGTTTTTAGGGCATCTTCCAAATTCTGTGTCAATACCCATGTTTCACTTCCATAGCACAGTACTGGTTTTATTAATGTTTTGTATAACCTAATTTTGTTGTTCCTATGGATTTGTTTAGATCTAAGTATTGCGTGAAGTGAGTAATAAACTTTATTAGCCATTAAGATTCTTGTTTTTATTTCTTCCGATTCATCGTTATTGTTGTTAATTATTGTTCCCAGATATTTAAAGTTCCTTACTATATCTATGTTATGTTGGTCCATTTCCAGTGTTCCTGTATACTTTCTTCTCCTACTTTGTATCATGGCTTTTGTTTTAGATATGTTAATTTCCAGGCCTATTGTTTTTGCTCCTTCTTTTAATTCTCTGTATGCTTCAGATACTGCTGTCCTCGTTCTTCCCATTATATTAATATCATCTGCGTACCCTATTAATTGTACTGACTTATAGAAAATTGTTGAGTTTGTTCGTACGTGCATTTGTCTAATAACATATTCCAATGCTATGTTAAAAAGGGTAGGTGCCAGCCCATCTCCCTGTTTCAAACCGCAATGTACTTCAAACTCATCTGTTATACTTGTTCCTATTTTAACATGGTATTTGAGCTCTACCATTGTTGCTTTCGTTAAACTAATCAGTTTCTTTGGTATTCCAAAACTTCCCATTATAGAGAGTAACTTCCCTCTTTTAATGCTGTCATACGCTTTTTGGAAATCTATAAATATTTGATGTATTTCGATATTATGCTCCCATGCTTTTTCTAATATATTTTTAACTATGAATATCTGGTCAATGGTTGATCTCCCAGGCCTAAAGCCTGCCTGATACTCCCCAATTATACTTTCTGTGTATTTCTGAAGTCTATTATTTATGAGTGAAGTTAATATTTTATAGCCTGTACATAACAATGAGATTCCCCTATAATTTTGGCACTGTAGTTTGTCTCCTTTATTTTTGTATATAGGTACTATTAAATTTTTCTTCCAGTCTGTTGGTATCCTTTCTTCTTCCCATATCTGTGTAATTAACTCATGCATTGCTTTTAATAATGTCTGTCCTCCCCTTTTATACATTTCGGCCGGAATGCCATCTATACCTGGTGATTTATTATTTTTCATCTTCTGAATGGCTATCGCTACATCTAATTGGTCTGGTGGTTCATCTTCCGTCTGCAACTGTTTTGGTTCTATTTCGCTTCCTTGTTCTGGTGTTAATTCCATATTTCGTTCTTCTATGGGGGTGTTCAGGAGTTCTTGAAAATATTGTTTCCATCTGTTCCTTATTTCTTCTTCATTTGACACTATTTCATTGTTTCTTCCTCTTATTAAGTTTGTTCGTGGTTTGAATTCCTTATTAATCATTCCCACTTCTCTGTATGCTTTTTTAAATTGTTTGGTTTTGATATTTTCTTCAATTTCTGTTATCTGTTTATCTAAATAAATTCTTTTCTTCCGTCTACATAGCTTATCTGCTGTTTTCCGCAGCTTCTCATATTCTCCTCTTTTTTGTCTTGTTGGCCTTTCTATCCATTTTTTATATGCCCCATTTTTCTCATCTATTGCTTTTTTACATTCTTCATCAAACCATTGTTTATTACCTTTCTTTGGTTCATATCCAACTATCTGTTCTGCTCCTTCCCAAAAAACTTTCTTCATTTTTATCCATTTTCCTTCTATTGTGCTTGATTCCATACTTTCAAGTTCTTCCTTTATATATTGTTGATACTTTTGGATAGTTTCTTTGTTTTGAAATTCTTCTATATTAAGTTTCTTTGGAACTTCAACTCGTTCCGTTTTCTTATAGGAGATTTTACTTCTAAATTTAATCTTGACCAAAAAATGATCACTATCACAGTTTGCTCCTCTGCATGATTTCACATCTAGTATATTTCTCGCATTTCTTTTGTCAATCAAAACGTGGTCTATCTGGTTGTTTGTTAATCCATCTGGTGACTTCCACGTATGCTTATGTATCTCTTTATGCGGATAACATGTGGAGGCTATGACCATATTCTTCCCAGCTGCAAAAAGCACTAATCTCTGTCCGTTATCATTTGACGTTTGGTGTAAGCTATGTCTTCCTATTGTTCCTCTGTATATCTCTTCTCTACCCACTTTTGCATTTAAGTCACCCATTATTATTTTAATGTCATTCATCGGACATTCATCATATATTTCCTCCAATTCCTGGTAAAACATTTCCTTTTCTACTTCTGTTTTTTCTTCCGTAGGGGCATGCACATTTATAAAGCTTACATTGAAAAACTTTGTTTTTATTCTTAAAGTACATATTCTTTCATTAATGGGCTTGAAGTCCAATATATTCTTTTTGATTTTACTATCTACTATGAAGGCCACGCCAAATTCCCTTGTTCCTTTCTCTTTACCACTATAAAACAGTGTATGGGATCTTATGTCCATTATATCTTTCCCCTGCCATCTTGTCTCTTGTAGTGCAGCCACGTTGAGTCTATATTGTTGTAACTGGGAAATTAATGTTGCCAGTGTTCCACTTTTGAGAAGTGTCCTAACATTCCACGTACCAAAATTCAAGTCCAGTTCCTTAGCCAGTCGTTTCCGTTTATTCAGTCCAATCCGAGGCTCCGCCGTTGGCTTCTCAACATGATTTGTTTTACGGTGTGGGGTCGTTAGCCCCACGCCCAACCCCCAACCTGGAGGACCAGGTCCCACATTTATATCCCCTGGGACAGGGTGGCCCAGTTATACCCCCAGGCACTGGGTACTCATTTTAGTCGCCTTTTACGACATGCATGAGCTGCAGTGGGGTTATTCTTTACCCCCGGCCACCACACGGGGACTACTTTCCAGTTGGAGATCCTATATCCGGCTGATTCGCTGGCTAAGGTAACATCTACGTTGCTTTCTGCTCCTGCTCTGTTGTGGAAAGTGGGTGGATTAAGCGGTCTGTTTACTACCGTTAAGATGAGCTCGGAGATGGCTACTTCCAGTAGCTCGCCTCTTTCATCTTGTGTTGCACTGTTCCACCATGACGACTTGGCGTTTGCGTCTGCCATGTAGAGGACCTGTCTGTTTTGGAAGGTGTTATGTATTTAACGAAGGGTCTCTAAATGCGGCCTGATGTCAGCTTGGAGGGTGGTATTGGTTGACGAGAGTAAAACTGCTTTTCCAAAAGGAGATTTCGGCGCAAGTTGTGTACTCATCGCAAAACTGAGCTATTTGCATTACTTGAATATCTTGGTCGTAGCGTCCTGGATATATCTGGCTCTCACAGGTACGTTGAGTGGCTTCCATTTGACGGAGTATGGCTCTTGGAGACACAGGATGTGAAGTTGAAGGTCCTCAGATAGCTTCTTTATTTCGCCCATTACGAGTTTGCTGTGTTGTGCATTTAGTTGTCCTATTCGTAGAACGCTTCTCTCATGGCTCATAATTGGTATTAGCGACTAACCGTGTCCACATCATCTGGTAGGTTGGGCGGTTGTTTCCTCCTGGGCATCTTTTGTTCCTTCTGAAACATGGCACGCATCTAGGTGGTAGTCGCTATCTCCGGCATTCTTCTCGCTGGTGGTCGTCCTGTCCACAGTGTCCACATGTAGGTGTTGTCTTGTAGCAGTATTTTCCAACATGCCCAAGATCATGGCACTTCATGCAGCGAGCCACAACGACGTAGTCTTTTGCTGCTAACGACTGGAAGCCCGCGTATAGTCGTCCCTGGCCGATGATGGTTCTCCTGAGTTTTGGGGATACCTCCGCGACGTGGTGAACCGTTGCTCGATTTCTGGATCCCGTGCGAAACCGGAACTTGAACTGGTCGTCGAACTCCTCCCTGGTCATCGTCTGCTGGAAATTGTGCTGGTAGATCATCGTGGCCAGGCCCTCTTCCTTCTCGCCCACAGAGACATCGTAGAGTATCATCAGTGGGTTTCGCCTCTTGGGTGGTTCCATTTTGATGCCTTTATCCTCCAGTTTACAACTGACAATCTTTTGGATGTCGGCCTCGCACTCCGCCTCCAGGATGACGGGCCTCGGTGTTGTCCTGATGCTCCGAATTCTGATGTCCTCGGTTGGCTTCAGGGTCGAGGCGATGATGGATTGGACCTCCTTCGTGTACTTCCCCGCCGTGGAACTGAAGAACAGTGTCGGCCGCTGCAGTTGTACAGTCCTCTGGAGTGCTCCGCCCTCTGGTTTTGGGGCGCCGGTAGGGTTGCCGCGACATCAGCGTAACTTCTCGGAGGTGACACGGGAGTGGCTTCGCGCTGTCGTTGTTCGGCTTCGTGTAGGATGCGAATTTCCGTCTTTAGAGCCACGTTTTCTTCTGTGACATCATCAAATAGGTCTTGACCCCCAGGGGCCTACTTCGGTAGGTACGGGTTTGGCGAAACCGGGGTCCCGAGCCAACAGTCTCCCTCGTGTGGGCTCCTCTTCGTGGTTGAGGGAGGCGGTCAACAGGCCCACCCACGTGTAGGCCGTGCGTGGAGGCCCGTGTCGGTGGAGGGGTTGATCCTGGTAGTAGGGGGATGCGTGTCTGGGCTCGTAGCGGTGTTTTTCTGAATTCGAGAAGGGTGCGCATTGCTGGTGCACTACTTTGGCTTCTGCTTCGCCTAAACGGAAGGTTGGGGACTGGCGCACCCCTAATCAATCGGCCAGGACTGGGTGTTGTGCCGACCACCAGGGTGTGTGGGACGGCGAGCTCGCTATATCCCCTGTGTAGCCCTGTCATCCCAGTCGAGTCTTGTGGTCTTCGCTACTTGGTAATCAGTCGCACTGAAGAAGGCCAAAAGTTTACGACCGTTAACCCCTTTACCATCCAGAGGGGATTAGACAACATTGCAGGTCCGGTGAAATCTTGTATACGATCGCGAAATGGCACGCTCCTGGTTGAGGCGCATTCTAACGCCCAGGCAGCATCATTATTGAAGGCAAGCATGCTAGGGAGTTACCCTATATCCGTTACGCTACATAAGACCCTGAACTCCTCACGTGGGGTGGTAACCACCCGTGCATTGGACGGTATGTCCAACGAGGAGAACCTGAGAGACCAGGGAGTAATGTGTGTACCGAGTGCAGCGCAGAGAACGTGGGGAATTGTTGACTACTCGTATCCTGTTCCTTACTTTTGATAGGGTAGATCTTCCTCAAAAGATTAAGGCAGGATACGAGAGTATTGAGGTTAGGCCGTATATACCGAACCCCCTGCGGTGCTACAAATGTCAGCGTTATGGCCACACTAGTCAACTGTGTAACGGATCTCCAGCATGCGTGAACTGTGGTTTGGCTTTACACGAGGGTGAGTGCTCCTCGCCCATTAAATGTATTAACTGTGCCGGGGAGCATCCATCTAGCTCCAAAGACTGCCCACGTTTTGTGGACGAAAAGGCAATACAGGAGATCCGGGTTAAGAAGGTTTCCTTCTCGGACATCCGGAAGCTGCTGCGTACTCGCCTGCCCTCCGTCCCTAGGTCCGGTACTTATAGCTCTGTGTTGGCTAAACCCGTTCCTAGAAAAGAAATTGCAACGCAAAGATTCGACCCTACTCCTGGGAAAAAGAAAACCTCTAGAGGATCCCGAAGCTCTTCTGAAGAGCTTTCTGGTGATGAATCGGATCGACGACTGTTATCTTCGTCGATCTCTGTGTCCAATAAGTTTGAAGCCCTCGAACCTAAGTTCTCTTTAGGGAAAAGGGGCTTCCTCCGCCGAAGAGATGTACCTAGAGGATACCGACCACAGAACGGCAACAAAAAAGCGCCAGGATAAACCGGCAGAAAAAGGTGTTAGCTCTACACCGAAGAAAAAGGGTAAGCTGATCCGGCCACCGTTAAAGTAGTCTGTAGACCAATTTATACAACCTATCTCCATAGTTCCAATGGCTATCCTCCAATGGAACATGCGGGGTTCAACAACACATCGACCAGAACTGGAACTTTTGCTCAGTAAGCATAACCCCTTGGTGGTATGCTTACAAGAGACTAAGCTACGACCGCAAGTTTAAAATCCGACGCTACACACCACTGCGGTGTGATATTGACACAGAAGAGGGCATTCCTGTTCACGGGGGCACTATGATGCTCCTCAGGGATGGCATTTGTAGATCCGGTACAGCTGCAATCTGATATACAATCTGTAGCTGTAGGGATTAAGCTGCCATCAATCGAATTTTGCATTTGCAATGTATATCTCCCGCCATCAGATGACCTCTCCTTAGTTGACCTTGAAGATCTGGTTTCCCAACTTTCAACACCATTTCTAATAGTTGGAGACTTTAATGCCCATCACCCATTATGGGGCTCTACTCGGGCATGTTCGAGAGGCCACCTCATTGCAAAATTTTTGGAGAGCAATAACTCGATTCTCCTGACTTCGGGAGAGCCAACGTTCCCTTCAGAAGCCTATAACACCTATTCGCACATCGATTTGGCAGTATGTTCATCCCAGTTAGCAGTTTCATTACAGTGGAATATCATCTCTGATTTACACTCCAGCGACCACTTCCCATGTCTTCTTAGTCTCTTAGCACACGATGTGTCTCCCTCACGTATCCCTAGATGGCGCTTTGATCGAGCCAACTGGAACCTTTACACCCAGTTGGCTGTCTTTGATTACAACGAGCATGATTCTGTGAATGATCTAGTTGATCATCTCACAGAGAAAATTTTTTCCGCCGCAGAACAGTCTATTCCACGTTCGGCTACCCAACCTGGTCTATTTCCTGTCCCATGGTGGAACGACTGCCGGAATGCTATTCGTGCTCCTAGACGTGCCCTACGGGTATTTCTAGGTCACCCTACCCAAAGTAATCTAATTGAGTACAAGAAAGCGTGTGCACAGTCTAGGCAAATAATTAAGGATAGCAAAAAGATCTCATGGAACAACTTTGTCTCATCCTTTAACAGATGGACACCATCATCTGTTGTATGGGATAGGTTAAGGCGCGTGGCCGGAAAATCAACCCACTTGCCAATCGCTGGTCTGAAAACACCTGCAGGAGTTGTTGATCCGTTTGTCGTGGCTAACACCTTCGGCTGTGCTTTCGCTAAGGTGTCTAGCTCCAGTAATTATGCCCCTGAGTTTATCTCAATTAAGTTTCAGGTAGAATCTCATGGTTTCGTGTTTATTTCCAGAAACCTTGAAGATTATAACCGCCTCTTCACCTTGGCGGAGTTAGAACACGCTCTTTCATCATCGCGACTGACAGCACCAGGACCGGACGGAATCCACGTTCAAATGTTACAACATCTCTCACCTGAAGGTAAGGCATTCCTGCTCGAGGTCTATAACCGTGTTTGGGTTGATGCCACGTTTCCGGACAAGTGGCGAGAAGCCACCATTATACCTATCTTGAAAGCGGGCAAGGACCGTCACCTCCCTTCTAGCTACCGTCCTATTTCCCTCACCAGTTGCGTCTGCAAGGTGATGGAACGCATGATTAATGGGCGGTTGGTATGGTGGCTGGAAACGCACAACCTACTGAATAACATCCAGTGCGGTTTTCGACGACGCCGTTCAACAGTGGATCATCTTGTGTCCATGTCGACACAGATTATGAACGGCTTTCTTAAAAACTCAAACAGTCGGAATATTTTTTGACCTCGAAAAGGCTTATGATACGTGTTGGCGTGCAGGGTTGCTACGTACTCTGCACACCTGGAATATACGTGGACGCCTACCACTCTTCCTTCAGGAATTCTTGAAAGACCGTGTATTCCGAGTAAGGGTTGGCTCGGTTCTTTCGAAACTTTTCGTTCAAGAGAACGGTGTACCACAGGGATCGGTGCTAAGTGTTACATTGTTTGCTATTGCGATTAATTCTATCTCGAAATGTGTACCTCCGGGGGTCTCGTCATGCCTATTCGTAGATGACTTTGCCGTCTACTGTACATCTCAGCGCACTTCGTTTATAGAGCGCCGTCTTCAAACCACCTTGGACAACCTTAAGGTTTGGAGTTTAAAGAACGGCTTCCGATTCTCTGCTGAGAAAACCATCTGTGTGAACTTCTGGCGTCAGCAGAGTCGACTACCTCCAAGACTCGGGCTAGGCACTGATCTACTACCTTTTGCAGATGAGACGAGGTTCCTTGGATTGATATTTGATAGAAAACTTAGTTGGTCGTCGCATATAGCACAACTGAAAGCACGATGTGACCGATCTTTAAATATCTTGCGGGTACTAAGTGGAAAATCGTGGGGAGCGGATCGTACAGTGTTATTGCGACTGTATCGCACACTCATCCGTTCCAAATTAGATTATGGTAGTATCGTTTATGGCTCAGCGCGACCATATGTGCTGAAGAGGTTAGACACTGTCCATAATTGTGGCATACGTATAGCAGTTGGGGCATTTCCAAGGAGCCGAGTTATAAGTCTGTATGCTGAGTCCGCAGAACATCCTCTGCACTACAGGCGCAACATGCTATTAGCAAATTATGGCTGTGGACTTAATTGCATGCCCACACATCCAACGTTTACGCCGTTCTTTAACACCTTCATGGACGTGCGTTATATGAACACTTCTATAAAACCAAAGCCACCTGGTTTTCGTTTTCGGGAGCTCCTTAGATATCTTAATACTGAAATGCCCAAGATGTATCCTAGGGGGGAGAGGACATACCCTCGGCTGTGCAGAGCGTCCCACGTTGATCTGGGCATGACCACATACGATAAATCTACCATGTCTATGTCTAGTATCCGCACATGTTTCTTAGAATTTTTATCGCGATATCAGGACCATATTAAAATTTACACCGACGGGTCCAAGAATTTAGATGGTGTTGGTTGTGCTTAGGTGTGTGGAACCGAACCCTATACATTCGGATTCCACACTAGCACTTCCATTTTTACCGCAGAGCTCTATGCAATATACCGGGCCATTTTGCATGTACGTCAACGAAAGTTGGGGAACTGCTTAATCCTGAGTGATTCCCTTAGTGCACTTCAAAGCCTACGGCAGCTGTACAACTACCACCCTATTGTGCAGCGGATACAGGATGCCCTCCACGTTTTACACGCTTCCGGCGTGAGCGTGGTGTGTGCATGGATTCCTGGTCACGTAGGATTGCGGGGGAATGAAATGGCGGAATCGGCAGCTAAGACGGCTACCATGAAGCCCAGGGTTCGTCTACCATGTGTGACATCGGAAGATTTTAGGGCCGTGTTGTGGAGAGCTGTGCAAACTTGCTGGCAGGAAGTGTGGTCCGCTCTCCGCAATAATAAACTTAGATCAGTCAAGGAACTTCCGATTCCCTGGGTTACCTCCTGTCGGTCATCTCGCCGCGAAGAGGTGATTTTGGCTCGGTTGCGCATTGGGCATTGTTATTTTAGCCACAGCTTTTTATTGAATAGGACCCCGGCTCCCGTTTGCCCACTGTGCAGTGCTGACCTGACTGTCCGTCACTTGCTTTTAGATTGTTTTAGCTTGGCACGTCTCCGCAGGTCTCTCCAGCTGCCGGCCAGCTTGGCGGAGATCCTCGCGGATGACGAAACGGCGGTGGGCAAAGTTTTAGCGTTTGTTTCAGCTGTGGATTTTAGAATTTAATCTCAAGTATTTTTTTTCCTTTCCTTTTTTTTTTCTTTTAGTATATATGTGTGTCCAGTTTTAATAGATTTATATATAATATATTTTTGGAAATTTTTATATCTGGCTTTTGCCATGACTTGTTGACTTGTTTTTAAAGGGCGCTGATGACCGCCGTAGTTGATCGCCCGTATACACATTATCACCCGAGGAGGCGGACGCGGCTGCTAAGTCTGCTTGCCGTTTGCCCCGGAGTTTAACAACTACGGTGCCGTACCAGGATGTGCAACGTTTTCTCCGTCGCCAGCTTCTATCTGCTTGGCAGCAATCCTGGACAGCTTTAGAAGGCACACAACTCCGGGCAATAAAGGAAAGCGTACAACCCTGGCTGACTTCCTGCAGGGATAGCCGGCGAGCCGAGGTGATACTCACCCGGCTGAGAATTGGGCGCACACGAGCAACTCATGGCCATCTGCTAAGAGGGGAACCGGCCCCTGTGTGTGCTCCATGTGCAGTACGCCTCACTGTGCGGCATGTACTGCTTGGCTGCCCGCAGTACGCCCGCGTTCGCCAGTCTTTGGGCCTGGGGACTAACTTGCACGGTGTTTTAGGTAACGACCCAGTGGCCGTGGACAAGGCACTGCGGTTTATTTATGAAATAGGTTTTAATAAACAAGTGTGACTCGTGTTTTAAATTTATTGCTTTTAGAGATTTTAAATTAGCCTGTAGATCGTTTTAATGCCCTTTTAACATTTGAGTGTTTTATTTTTTTTTACCTTTTTAACTAAATTTTTATAGTTTTTAGGTTTTAGTGTTGACTTGGGGCCCAAATGACCTTGTTGTCGACGGGCCCTTAAACACCACATTCACTCACTCACTCTTGCCATTGATTTAACAAGATCTGGATAGCTTCTCTCTTAGTATTACATGGTTATCCTAGAATTTCTTCCACTTTTCGTTGATCCTGCCCCTCAAAATCCAACCTCTGCGGTGCTCGTCCTGTTGCGGTGGGCAACAAGAAGTAGGGGACGTACGGATGGAGTGATGTACGGATGGGGTGATGTACGGTGGGGACTTGGTGTACCCCAGGACCGCTACGGCTGCCGAGAAGGCCCATCAGTAACCCCGAAAGCTGGCAGAAGAGGCTCTGGTATTTTTCCCCAGGGACATATTACGGTAGGAACGGGATTGGCGATCCCGGGGTCCCTAGCCACTCACCCTCAATTCATCCCCTTCATCTCCATCAACTGCGCCACGTTGAGCTACTGCTTGTCAGTAAGCATCACATTCTTCCTCTTCTAGTTTACTATTATTATTATTATTATTATTATTATTATTATTAATTATTATTATTATTAATTATTATTATTATTAATTATTATTATTATTAATTATTATTATTATTAATTATTATTAATTATTATTATTATTATTATTATTATTATTATTATTATTATTATTATTATTATTATTATTATTATTATTATTATTATTATTATTATTTATTATTATTATTTATTATTATTAATTATTATTATTATTATTATTATTATTATTATTATTTATTATTATTATTATTTATTATTATTATTTATTATTATTATTATTATTATTTATTATTTATTATTATTATTTATTATTATTATTTATTATTTATTATTATTATTTATTATTTATTATTATTTATTATTTATTATTATTATTTATTATTTATTATTATTTATTATTATTATTATTTATTATTATTATTATTATTATTATTTATTATTATTATTTATTATTATTATTATTATTTATTATTATTATTTATTATTATTATTATTATTTATTATTATTATTTATTATTATTATTTATTATTTATTATTATTATTTATTATTTATTATTATTTATTATTATTATTTATTATTTATTATTTATTATTATTATTTATTATTTATTATTTATTATTATTATTTATTATTTATTATTATTATTTATTATTATTATTATTATTATTATTATTATTATTATTATTATTTATTATTATTATTATTTATTATTATTATTATTATTATTGGCAGGTAAGGTCTTAGGTTTATAACTCCTGTCTCACCAGCAGGGATCTCTCCTATCTCCGTGGTTCTGTCCCACGGTTTTCAACGCGCCTCCTCAATGTGTGCTCTCCGGAGGTCTCAAAAGTGAAGGTTGAGCGGACCCTTCGCACTGCCCCAATGTGTAGCCTTAGGTGCGGAGCCCGTCCACGCCGTCAAGTACACCCACGTAGCTCCTTGAGGGCGCGTTCTGTGTTAATCTCCCGACGGCCATGTGCCGTTGGGTTAGTATCACGGACCGGACGTGTTACCGCTGACGGAACCCCGGTGTAATCGACCACAAGTCCCCTGAATCCGCGTGTGCCTATTATACGCAGCGCGGCCTAAAGTGGGGAGCCACAGGCGGTTATTCCTGTGGTAGGGGCTTAAAGCCGGGGTGTGCGTGGTGAACGGCTTACACATACGGACAAGCAGTGGATATTGAAGGGTAGCTTTTCTGAGGTACAAATGAGATCGGTCATGGGTGGTGTCCTCATGACGGCACAGACCGTGAAGATTCGTTGTTTTCTTTGTTTAACCCCCGGATGGCAGGCTGACGCCGGCGGTTCCGGATGGGGGTCCATATCAAAATGTCTCCGCGCAAAACCTCATTCATCGACCCGTTTCTAGTGATGACCTTGGCATGTTATGGCAAAACGTTTAAGGATATTAGTCCATTCTACATAAAGCGTGAAATAGATAAGATCAGTGGCCCTGTCAAAAACGCTACGCGTCTCCGAGACGGCAGCTTACTATTAGAGAGCACAAGTGCAGACCAGTCTAAGAAGCTACAAAAAGCGACTTTGTTGGGCTCCTACCCTATCCGGGTAGCCCCACACAACACACTTAAGACCTGTAGAGAAGTAGTCACCACCTGCAGCTGAGATGGTCTTGCCAATGAAGAAATAGTAAGTTGCTTATCTGATCAACTTGTTTGTCAGGCGTACCGGCTAACACGAAAACAAGATGGCAAGGAGTACCCATTACGTACGGTTTTTCTTACTTTCGCCGGGAATAAGTTGCCAGAGTACATCTACTGCGGCTATGAACGTGCGAGCGTCCGCCAGTATGTCCCGAACCCCATGCGCTGCTTCCAATGTCAACGGTTCGGACATACTGAGGTCACGTGTACCAATCCTGCTCTTTGTGAGCAATGTGGCCTACCGAAACACGACGACCCAAACTGCAGCCGAACACCTTGTTGCGTGAACTGTGGCGGTAATCATCCCTCCAGCTCGCGACAGTGCCCTAGATTCATGGCCGAAAAAAGTATTCAGGAGCTACGTGTAAAAGAACCCCTGACTTTTCCAGAGGCACAACGGCGCTTTGAACAACTAAAGCCTACTACCACTTCCACTGGATATGCATCAGCAGCTCGCCGTACACCTAATACCACTGTTGCTGTTCAACACGTCCCTGTCGCCCACGCCTCCACGCAGACTGACTTTCTAGCCGTTAAACCCACGTCTCAGACTGTATATCCACCAGCACAGCCTCCGCTTCAACCGTACAGACTCCAGCCACCAAGCCATCAGCGGGTAACAACCATCCCGTATTAAATATGAAAAACCGATCCCGACCACAACATAGATCGCGAAGTCGCTCGCCTTCTATGAGATCCCGGTCTCGTTCTACGAGCCGTAGGAGTTCTGACTCCCGATCATCAGCGGAGTCACAGGAGGCTAACGATTTTCGAATCGTAGGACCCAAGTCAGCCAAAGTCAAGAAAAAATTAAAACGGCCCGTTAAAACTCTTCATGGAAATAATCCGGTGGAACGTCAATGGTTTCCGAGCTCGCATCCAAGACCTACAGTTTTTAGTTTCTCAACGGTCACCATCAATTATTTGTCTCCAGGAAACCCACTTACATCGCAATCACTCGTTACACCTTCACTCTTTCTCTGCATTTAGAAGCGACTCTCTTGCAGGTATGCGTGCAAGCGGTGGCGTTGCTACCTTAGTGGCGCCTAACATCTCAGCCGCCAACGTTCCTCTCACCACACCATTGCAAGCTGTGGCCGTTCGGATACAGCTGGAGAGCATCAGTTTTACCATCTGCAACATGTACCTGCCGCCGCTCAGTATAGTTCCAGAGCGTGATCTTCAAGCTCTATTGGCTCAGCTCCCCTCACCACTACTCCTTGTGGGAGATTTGAATGCCAAGCACACGCTCTGGGGATCAGACACTGACGACGCCCGTGGATATCTCCTCGTGGACGTCTTCGATACGTCTGACCTTCTGCTAAATACTGGTGACCCGACATTCCTCATCCGCTTATGGTACACATTCCGTACTAGACCTTTCTTTCTGCAGTCCGTCATTAGTACCACTACTTGAGTGGTCAGTACTTGCCGACCTCTTTGGCAGTGATCATTACCCCATTAACATTCATTTTTCTGGCCGCCAATGTGTACCTTCGCGACATCCCCGCTGGATTATTTCCAAAGCTAACTGGGGAAAATTCCAATCCCTCATACACCTCATCGACGATAATTTCGACGCCATCGATGAAATGGTCGAATATTTTACTTGCTCGATCCTGCTCGCAGCAGAATCCAGCATTCTTCGAGGTTCACCTACACCACGTCATATCCCTGTACCGTGGTGGCCTGAGGAATGCAGTTTGGCTGTCAAAGCACGCAAACGTGCTTTGCGCATTTTTCAGCGGCACCCGACGGAAGGGAACTTAGTCGCCATCCCTCGACCCGGAAAGGACCGCACACTTCCATCTACCTACCGCCCCATTTGCCTGACGAGTGTCATCTGTAAGACCTTCGAGCGGATGATAAACGCTCGGTTAAATTGGTGGCTAGAAAAACATAACCATCTGTCCAACTTGCAATGCGGTTTTCGTCGCCATCGCTCAAGTGTCGATAATCTAACACGCCCTGAGGGGTATATTTCCGATGCGTTTCTACTGAAACAGCACGCTGTGGGCGTGTTCCTCGACCTGGAGAAGGCCTATGACACCACTTGGCGGTACGGCATACTCCGTAACCTACATGGTTACGGTATGCGTGGTCATCTACCCGAATTCCTATGCAATTTTTTAAAACTTCGCCGTTTTCGTGTGCGCATAGGAAACACGATATAACGGGAGCGGATACAGGAGAACGGCGTACCTCAAGGGTCTATTTAGAGCGTCACCTTTTTTGCCGTAGCTATCAATGACATCACTAGTGCCGTTCGAAGCGGAATTCCATCACTCTATGTTGACGACTTCGCAGTTTATTATAGATCAGCCAACATAGACCACATTGAGCGCCAACTGCAGCTGACCATCACCCAGCTAGCAGCTTGGGCGCTTCAAACCGGCTTCCGCTTTTCAGCTGCGAAGACACAGTGTATCCACTTTCACCGCCTACGAGGTATTCACCCGCCTCCTGACCTTCATTTGAAAGGCACACCCCTGCCATTTGTCTCGCACCTGAAGTTCTTTGGCCTCTACTTGAACAGGCAACTCAACTGGGAGCACCATATTCGTCACCTTCGAGCCTCTTGCGATCGTTCTCTTCGGGTGCTGTAGGTATTATCTGGAGCATCTTGGGGAGGCGATCGCACGGTAATGTTGAGGCTGTACCGCTCTCTGGTTCGGTCCAAGCTGGACTATCGCAGTTTTATTTATGGCGCAGCGACCGCCTCTAAACTTCGCCTTTTAGACACCGTACATCTTACTGGCATCCGCCTTACCATAGGAGCTTTCCGCACCAGTCGAGTCGAATGCCTGTATGCAGACTCAGGCGAACCTCCACTGCATATTCGTCGCTCGCTGTTACTCAGCTCGTACGTATCGAAGTTGGCAAATTATTCCAATCATCCTTGTTTTAAACCAGTTCTGTGTCCAGATTTAGTCCACCGTTATATTCGCCCTGGTTCTCGGACACGCCCCATGGGAATAAGATTTCGGGATCTCCTACATTCCCATGGCCTCCGAATGCCTCGCGTGGAGAGGTCGTCCATCAGCCCTTATCCCGCTTGGCAACTCGATCGTGCGCGGTTCGATCTCGCTCTTTCCAGCAACTCTAGACTCGCTACTCCACACTCTGGCGTTAGCAAAGGATTCTTCTTCAAGTCCCGATGACGTACACCGACAGATGCTGCTATATCTTCCATCTGAGGCGCTATGTTTCCTTTTAAACATCTATAACCGCATTTGGCATGAGCGGGTTTTCCCTTCCTCCTGGCGAGAGGGTAATGTCATCCCCATCCCTCGACCCGGAAAGGACCGCACGCTACCATCTAGCTACCGCCCCATTTGCCTAAGGAGTGTTACCTGTAAGACCTTCGAGCGGATGATAAACGCTCGGTTGAATTGGTGGCTAGAAAAACAACCATCTGTCCAACTTGCAATGCGGTTTTCGTCGCCATCGCTCAAGTGTGGATAACCTAACACGCCTTGAGGGGTATATTTCCGATGCGTTTCTACTGAAACAGCACGCCGTTTGCGTGTTCCTCGACCTGGAGAAGGCTTATGACACCACCTGGCGGTACGGCATACTCCGTAACCTACATGGTTACGGTATGCGTGGTCATCTACCCGAATTCCTATGCAACTTGTTAAAACTTCGCCGTTTTCGGGTTCGCATAGGAAACACGATATCACGGGAGCGGATACAGGAGAACGGCGTACCTCAAGGGTCAATTTTGAGCGTCACCCTTTTTGCCGTAGCGATTAACATCATCACTAGTGCCGTTCGAAGTGGAATTCCATCATCCCTCTATGTTGACGACTTCGCAGTTTATTATAGGTCTGCCAACATAGATCACATTGAGCGCCAACTGCAGCTGACCATTACCCAGCTAGCAGCTTGGGCGCTTCAAACCGGCTTCCGTTTTTCAGCTGCGAAGACGCAGTGTATCCACTTTCACCGCCTACGAGGCATTCACCCGCCTCCTGATCTTCATTTGAACGGCACACCCCTGCCATTTGTCTCGCACCTGAAGTTCTTGGGCCTCTACTTGGACCGACAACTCAATTGGGAGCACCACATTCGTCACCTTCGAGCCTCTTGCGATCGTTCTCTTTGGGTGCTGAAGGTATTATCTGGAGCATCTTGGGGGGCGATCGCACGGTAATGTTGAGGCTGTACCGCTCTCTGGTTCGGTCCAAGCTGGACTATGGCAGTTTTATTTATGGCGCAGCGACCGCCTCTAAACTTCGCCTTTTAGACACCGTGCATCATACTGGCATCCCCCTTGCCACAGGAGCTTTCCGCACCAGTCGAGTCGACTGCCTGTATGCAGACTCAGGCGAACCTCCACTCCATATTCGTCGCTCGCTGTTACTCTGCTATACGTCTCGAAGTTGGCAAGTTATCCCAATCATCCTTGTTTTAAACCAGTTCTGTGTCCAGATTTAGTCCACCGTTATATGCGCCCTGGTTCTCGGACGCGCCCCGTGGGAATAAGATTTCGGGATCGCCTACATTACCATGGCCTCCGAATGAGTCGCGTGGAGAGGTCCGTGTGCCCTTATCCTGCATGGCAGCTCAATCGTGCGCGGTTCGATCTAACACTTTCAAACAATTCTAGACTCGCTACTCCACATTCGGTGTTCCAACAACTTTTTGCCGAATTACTGGGTCGTTACCCTATGTTCCGGTCTTTACAGACGGTTCTCAGTTAGGTAACGCTACGGGTTGCGCGTTCTTCGTTAACGGTGAGGCTCACAAATTTCGACTTCTGGACTCAACTTCGGTCTTCTCAGCAGAGCTGTATGCCATTTACTATATGCTCCTTTTTATTTGCAAGTTAGCCCCTGGCTCTTTTATTGTTTGCACCGACTCTCTCAGTGCTCTTCAGGCCTTGAAACAGCACACTGCCGCTCACTCTCTAGTTTAAAAAATACAGGCCCAGATCTCGCAAATGCTCGATCGAGGATACCATTTTGTTTTTACTTGGACCCCTGGGCATATGGGCATTTCCAGAAACGAGGAGGCGGACGTGGCTGCAAAGTCAGCTTGCCGTTTGCCCCGGAGTTGAACAACTACTGTGCCATACCAGGATGTGCTACGTTTTTTTCGTCGCCAACTCCTCTCTGCTTGGGAGCACTCCTGGACAGCTTTGGAAGGCACACAACTCCGGGCAATTAAAGAAAGCGTACAACCCTGGCTAACTTCCTGCAGGGATAACCGGCGAGCCCAGGTGATACCCGGCTGAGAATTGGGCACACACGAGCTACTCATGGTCATTTGTTGAGAGGGGAACCGGCCCCAGTGTGTGCTCCGTGTGCCGTACGCCTCACTGTGCGGCATATTTTACTCAATTGCCCACAGTACGCCCGCGTTCGCCAGTCTTTGGGCTTGGGAGCTAACTTGCTCAGTATTTTAGGTGACGACCCAGTCCCCCCAGGGGCCTACTACGGTAGGTACGGGTATTGGCGATCCCGGGGTCCCGAGCCAACAGTCTCCCTCGTGTAGGCTCCTCTTCGTGGTTGAGGGAGACGGTCAACAGGCCCACCCACGTGTAGGCCGTGCGTGGAGACCCGTGTCGGTGGAAATGTTTGTCCTGGTGGTTGAGGGATGCGTATCTGAGCTCGTAACAGTGTTTTTCTGAATTCGGGGAGGGTACGCATTACTAATACACTACTTTGGCTTCTGCTTCGCCTAAACGGGAGGTTAGGGACTAACCCACCCCTAATCAATCGGCCAGGACTAGGTATTGTACCGACCTCCAGGGTGAGTGGTACGGCGAGCTCGCTATATCCCCTGTGTAGCCCTGTCATCCCAGTGGGATGACCCCTTGTTGGGTTCCGTGGTGGGTGGGGAGCACTGGGGGATGAAATTTTTCGCCAACCTTCATGTCAAACTTAAACCCAAAAAACAATCCAAAAACTTGCAGCAATGGAAAAGAAGTAGCCGAGTCTTGTGGTCCTCGCTACTTGGTAATCAGTCGCACTGAAGAAGGCCAAAAGTTTACGACCGTTAACCCCTTTACCATCCAGAGGGGATTAGACAAAATTGCAGGTCCGGTCAAATCTTGTATACGATCGAGAAATGCCACGCTCCTGGTTGAGGCGCAATCTAACGCCCAGGCGGCATCGTTACTTAAGGCAAGCATGCTAGGGAGTTACCCAATATCCGTTACGGTACATAAGACCCTGAACTCCTCGCGCGGGGTGGTAACCACCCGTGCGTTGGACGGTATGTCCAACGAGGAGATTCAGGAGAACCTGAGAGACCAGGGAGTCATAAGTGTGTACCGAGTGCAGCACAGAGAAGGTGGGGAATTGTTGCCTACTCGTACCCTGTTCCTTACATTTGATAGGGTAGATCTTCCTCAAAAGATTAAGGCAGGATACGAGAGTATTGAGGTTAGGCCGTATATACCGAACCCCCTGCGGTGCTACAAATGTCAGCGTTATGGTCACACTAGTCAACTGTGTAACGGATCTCCAGCATGCGTCAACTGTGGTTTGGCTTTACACGAGGGTGAGTGCTCCTCGCCCATTAAATGTATAAACTGTGCCGGGGAGCATCCATCTAGCTCCAAAGCCTGCCCACGTTTTGTGGAAGAAAAGGCAATACAGGAGATCCGGGTTAAGGAGAAGGTTTCCTTCTCGGACGCCCGGAAGCTCCTGCGTACTCGCTTGCCGTCCGTCCCTAGGTCCGGTACTTATAGCTCTGTCTTGGCTAAACCCGTTCCTAGGAAGGAAATTGCAACGCAAACCTGCGGTGCAGGGGAGCCTACCATCTCCGATAGAGTTCTTGTCCCGACACAAGTACGGCAGTCCACTACTCCATCACCAACGTCGGCAAATACATCACCTAAACGGACGAAGGAAACTAAAACCTCAGCCCCGTCCCAAGCCAAACCGTCGACCTCTAAATGTAATAATGACAAGCCTGTAATATACGATCCGCCGCCTAAAGAATTTAAGACAAGTTACCAGAGGACAGATTTCCGGAAAGATTCGACCCGTACCCCCAGGAAGAAGAAAACCTCTAGAGCATCCCGAAGCTCTTCTTCTGAAGAGCTTTCTGGTGATGAATCGGATCGACGACTGTCATCTTCGTCGATCCCTGTGTCCAATAAGTTTGAATCTCTTGAACCTAAGTTCTCTTTAGGGAAAGGGGCTTCCTCCACCGAAGAGATGGACCTAGAGGATACCGACCCCAGAACGGCAACAAAAAAGCGCCAGGATAAACCGGCAGAAAAAGGTGTTAGCCCTACGCCGAAGAAAAAGGGTAAGCTGATTCGGCCACCATTAAAGTCATCTTAATGTAGACCAATTTTACAACCTATCTCCTTAGTTCCAATGGCTATCCTCCAATGGAACATGCGGGCTTTAAGAACGCATCGACCAGAACTGGAAATTTTGCTCAGTAAGCATAACCCCTTAGTGGTATGCTTACAAGAGACTAAGCTACGACCGCAAGACAAGTTTAAAATTCGACGCTACACACCACTGCGGTGTGATATTGACACAGAAGAGGGCATTCCTGCTCACGGGGGCACTATGATGCTCCTCAGGGATGACATATTTGTAGACCCGGTACAGCTGCAATCTGGTATACAATCTGTAGCTGTAAGGATTAAGCTGCCAACAATCGAATTTTGCATTTGCAATGTATATCTCCCGCCATCAGATGACCTCTCGTTAGTTGACCTTGAAGATCTGGTTTCCCAACTTTCAACACCATTTCTAATAGTTGGAGACTTTAATGCCCATCACCCACTATGGGGTTCAACTCGGGCATGTTCGAGAGGCCACCTCATTGCAAAATTCTTGGAGAGCAATAACTTGGTTCTTCTGAATTCCGGAGAGCCAACGTTCCTTTCGGACGCCTATAACACCTATTCGCACATCGATTTGGCAGTATGTTCATCCCAGTTAGCAGTTTCATTGCAGTGGAATGTCATCTCTGATTTACATTCCAGCGACCACTTCCCATGTCTTCTTAGTCTCTTAGCACACGATGTGTCTATGTCACGTATCCCTAGATGGCGCTTTGATCGGAACCTTTACACCCAGTTGGCTGTCTTTGATTACAACGAGCACGATTCTGTGAATGATCTCGTCGATCATCTCACAGAGAAAATTCTTTCCGCTGCAGAACAGTGTATTCCACGTTCGGGTACCCACCCTGGTCGACTTCCTGTCCCATGGTGGAACAACGACTGCCGGAATGCTATTCGTGCTCGTAGACGTGCTCTACGGGTATTTCAACGACACCCTACCCAAAGTAATCTAATTGAGTACAAGAAAGCGCGTGCACAATCTAGGCAAATAATTAAGGATAGCAAAAAGATCTCATGGAACAACTTTGTCTCATCCTTTAACAGATGGACACCATCATCTGTTGTATGGGATAGGTTAAGGCGCGTGGCCGGAAAATCAACCCACTTGCCAATCGCTGCTCTGAAAACACCTGCAGGAGTTGTTGATCCGTTTGTCGTGGCTAACACCTTCGGCTGTGCTTTCGCTCAGGTGTCTAGCTCCAGTAATTATGCTCCTGAGTTTATCTCAATTAAGACTCAGGTAGAATCTCATGGTTTCGTGTTTATTTCCAAAAACCTTGAAGATTATAACCGCCTCTTCACCTTGGCGGAGTTAGAACACGCCCTTTCATCATCGCGACTGACAGCACCAGGACCGGACGGAATCCACGTTCAAATGTTACATCTCTCACCTGAAGGTAAGGCATTCCTGCTCGAGCTCTATAACCGTGTTTGGGTTGATGCCACGTTTCCGGACAAGTGGCGAGAAGCCACCATTATACCTATCTTGAAAGCTGGCAAGGACCGTCACCTCCCTTCTAGCTACCGTCCTATTTCCCTCACCAGTTGCGTCTGCAAGGTGATGGAACGCATGATTAATGGGCGGTTGGTATGGTGGCTGGAAACGCACAACCTACTGAATAACATCCAGGGCGGTTTTCGACGACGCCGTTCAACAATGGATCATCTTGTGTCCATGTCGACACAGATTATGAACGGCTTTCTTAAAAACTGTCAAACAGTCGGAATATTTTTTGACCTCGAAAAGGCTTATGATACGTGTTGGCGTGCAGGGTTGCTACGTACTCTGCACACCTGGAATATACGTGGACGCCTACCACTCTTCCTTCAGGAATTCTTGAAAGACCGCGTATTCCGAGTAAGGGTTGGCTCGGTTACCTCCTGTCGCTCATCTCGCCGCGAGGAGGTGATTTTGGCTCGGTTGCGCATTGGGCATTGTTATTTTAGCCACAGCTTTTTATTGAATAGGACTCCCGTTCCCGTTTGCCCACTGTGCAGGGCGGACCTGACTGTCCGTCACTTGCTTTTAGATTGTTTTAGCTTGGCACGTCTCCGCAGGTCTCTCCAGCTGCCGGCCAGTTTGGCGGAGATCCTCGCGGATGACGAAAGGGCGGTGAGCAAAGTTTTGGCGTTTGTTTCAGCTGTGGATTTTAGAATTTAACCTCAAGTATCTTTTTTTTCTCCTTTTTTAAAAATATATATATGTGTGTGCAGTTTTAATGGGTTTATAGATAAAATATATTTTTAGAAATGTTTATATCTGGCTTTTGCTATGACTTGTTTTTTTTAAAGGGCGCTGATGACCGCCGTAGTTGAGGGCCCCTATACACATCATCATCATCATCATCATCATGACGACCCAGTGGTCGTGGATAAGGCACTGCGGTTTATTTTTAAAATCGGTTTTAATAAACAAGTATGACTTGTTTTAGTTAATTGATGGAAATTAATCATTTCTCCACACTAGCCGTATATAGGCTAAGATATTTGAAGGATAGAGTCAACATGAAAAATTCAATGCCATGGCCGGGATTTGAACCACGGATCTACTGGTTTCCGTCCAGTCGCTCTTAACCTTTGAGCTACCATGGCCAACGTGCCTTCCTGACATTAAATTCTCCAGTTGACTCATATATTTCCCCGGTAGACCACTAGGGGCTCTCGCATCCGAGATACACCGTTTGTGGCGACTTACTATTGTAAGTACTTAAGTCCCAGGCTTCATCATTTAACTCTTATTATTTTAGTTAATTGATGGAAATTAATCATTTCTCCACACTAGCCGTATATAGGCTAAGATATTTGAAGGATAGAGTCAACATGAAAAATTCAATGCCATGGCCGGGATTTGAACCACGGATCTACTGGTTTCCGTCCAGTCGCTCTTAACCTTTGAGCTACCATGGCCAACGTGCCTTCCTGACATTAAATTCTCCAGTTGACTCATATATTTCCCCGGTAGACCACTAGGGGCTCTCGCATCCGAGATACACCGTTTGTGGCGACTTACTATTGTAAGTACTTAAGTCCCAGGCTTCATCATTTAACTCTTATTATTTTAGTTAATTGATGGAAATTAATCATTTCTCCACACTAGCCGTATATAGGCTAAGATATTTGAAGGATAGAGTCAACATGAAAAATTCAATGCCATGGCCGGGATTTGAACCACGGATCTACTGGTTTCCGTCCAGTCGCTCTTAACCTTTGAGCTACCATGGCCAACGTGCCTTCCTGACATTAAATTCTCCAGTTGACTCATATATTTCCCCGGTAGACCACTAGGGGCTCTCGCATCCGAGATACACCGTTTGTGGCGACTTACTATTGTAAGTACTTAAGTCCCAGGCTTCATCATTTAACTCTTATTATTTTAGTTAATTGATGGAAATTAATCATTTCTCCACACTAGCCGTATATAGGCTAAGATATTTGAAGGATAGAGTCAACATGAAAAATTCAATGCCATGGCCGGGATTTGAACCACGGATCTACTGGTTTCCGTCCAGTCGCTCTTAACCTTTGAGCTACCATGGCCAACGTGCCTTCCTGACATTAAATTCTCCAGTTGACTCATATATTTCCCCGGTAGACCACTAGGGGCTCTCGCATCCGAGATACACCGTTTGTGGCGACTTACTATTGTAAGTACTTAAGTCCCAGGCTTCATCATTTAACTCTTATTATTTTAGTTAATTGATGGAAATTAATCATTTCTCCACACTAGCCGTATATAGGCTAAGATATTTGAAGGATAGAGTCAACATGAAAAATTCAATGCCATGGCCGGGATTTGAACCACGGATCTACTGGTTTCCGTCCAGTCGCTCTTAACCTTTGACCTACCATGGCCAACGTGCCTTCCTGACATTAAATTCTCCAGTTGACTCATATATTTCCCCGGTAGACCACTAGGGCTCTCGCATCCGAGATACACCGTTTGTGGCGACTTACTATTGTAAGTACTTAAGTCCCAGGCTTCATCATTTAACTCTTATTATTTTAGTTAATTGATGGAAATTAATCATTTCTCCACACTAGCCGTATATAGGCTAAGATATTTGAAGGATAGAGTCAACATGAGAATTTAATGTCAGGAAGGCACGTTGGCCATGGTAGCTCAAAGGTTAAGAGCGACTGGACGGAAACCAGTAGATCCGTGGTTCAAATCCCGGCCATGGCATTGAATTTTTCATGTTGACTCTATCCTTCAAGTATGACTTGTGTTTTATATCTATTGCTTTTAGAGATTTTAAATTTTTAGTACTGGGACGAGTTTTAATGTGTTTTTAATAGTTGAGTGTTTATATTTTATCTTACTTTTTAACTTTGTGTAGCTTTTAGATTTTGCTGTTGACTTAGGGCCCAAATGACCTTGTTGTCGGCGGGCCCTAAAACACCACACACTCACTCACTCACTCTTATTTGGTTCCAAATATATCATTGACAACCATAGTTGGCCTAATTTACATTTGTCAATTGGCTTTAGCCAAGTCTGCCATTTCTACCTTTTCCATAATAATCATGCACATCTTAAGAGTATAACTTGGAAATCAGATATTGTCTGATCTTCTCCTACCTAACACTCCAGTATTACATTATATAGCTGCTTATATGCAACATGATTCATCTTAGTAATATCTATGAATCAATCCAACAATGTTTGTTTACATGCAAGCTGCATTTTCTGGATATTCTCAACATTACTTACATTGATCTTTTTTCCTTTTAGTCTTCAACAAGAGTTGCAGAAAGGCATGCAATAAATATGGGGCCCAGCTTTTATCTTGGTCCCCTCCTTTCATCCAGCATACAGAGAGTATGCATTCATTATAAATGAAGCTATACTTTGCTTTTGGGTTACAAAAGTTTTTTTCCCATAAATATAACATAAATTGTCAGCACTGTTTATAAACTTACGGGCCATAACAGATTTATCACTGTGCAGGATTAAAAATGCATATTCTGACAAAAAGACATATATATGCCAATAAACAGCACTACTGCAATTTTATACATTTACTTCACTAAACTGGTCCTCACTAACAACATCGTATGTCTGACTGAACCAAAATTCTTTTACAATCAAACACAAACCCTCAAATTTATAAATTTATCTCTATCTCTCCTGTCTAAGGAGTTTGCTGTAAACTGCTGACACGTTCTTCTGGAAGAAGCAATCCCAGACATATGCTCTTACCAGGCCATTAAGGACATTTTTACTATCATATTCATCATTAGCTGTGTAAAATAAACTTACTTTGTTTCTCCAATTTGTGTAAATGTAATTGATAATGAAGCAATACTATAAACTGTTCTATGGATTAGGGCATGCTGCCTTTCATTGGTCTTGAGAGAGCAACAGGTGTTTTACAGTTGAAGGGCTACTTGCTCAATATTTCAGAAATAAGTATTGGCAAGTAACTACATGATCATAAGGTGAATATAAATCTTCAGAATTTAAGCAGCCACATTTACTAAGCAAGACAGGAGAGTACATTTGTCAGAGTTTCCTTAGAAAATTTATCTTTATCTTAGCTTAAAAATGTTGATTTAACAATGTGTTAACTTAAATGCCAGTTTGTTTAACCAGTGCTTCAGTACAAGATGATATATTGATTTACACAAATTAGCCTAGCATCTGTATGAGCAAATAAGAACTTCTTTATCTCAAAGTGAGATGTTTTGACAGGAACCTTGATATTCTTGAATAGTGAAACACACTAGCGCTCTTTGTATAGGTTGACTTATAACTAATGTGCTGATAGATGTTCCATGTAGAAGGCATTAACTTAAGATCTAAGGCCCTTTCAACTGACAACTGTGAGACAGACATAATAACTGGCTGGACATGTTTCCATTTAGCATTAAAATATTGCTTTGACCCATACAATACAAAATCGAGTAATTGTTATTATTTCTGCTGATGTAACACGTTCTGGCTTAAATTCCAGTAACTTAGTTCAGTAGTTCTTAAAAAATCATAAAGCAGCATCTTTACTCCTTTGACTAATATTGAGCTTTGATTTAACATTTAAGAAGAAATTACTAAACATGCTGGCTCTCATCTTGTGACTTTACTGTCAGAGTAATGTCATGAATTTGGAGGTTTCTACCTGTTTCTCTTTTTACTATATTTGTGGGGCTATGTTGTACCACACTTGAAACAATGATATCTAACAAACCATGGGGTTTGTAGCTCTCTGTGAATGTTCTGTTACTAGAACTGGTATGAGCATGTAACTATTAAACAATCTTGTAGGACATATTGAAAGTGATTTTAATTACAAAGTTGTTGGACCATAAAGATAACTTGTAATGCTGGAGATGCTTTATAGCTGATTTTTGTTACATGTAATATTCAATTATTTCCTGCACATAGAAGAGCACTTCACAATATACAAACAAACTGTAAATTTCCAACATAGTTGCCCCTCAAAATCCAACCTCTGCGGTCCTCGTCCCGAGGGGTGGGCAACAGGAAGTAGGGGACTGACTGATGGGGTGATGTACGGTGGGGACTTGGTGTACCCCACGACCGCTACAGCTGCCGAGAAGGCCCATCAGTAACCCCGAAAACTGGCAGAAGAGGCTCTGGTAATTTTCCCCAGGGACCTACAGCGGTAGGTACGGGATTGGCGATCCCGGGGTCCCTAGCCACTCACCCTCATTTCATCCCCTTCGCCTCCATCAACTGTGCCACGCTGTGCTACTGCTGATCAGTATGCATCACCTTCTTCCCCTTCTAGTTTTTTATTATGATTATTAGTACTTAAGGTCTTAGGTTTATAACTCCTGTCTCACCAGCAGGGATCTCTCCTATCTCCGTGGTTCTGTCCCACGGTTTTCAGCGCGGCTTCCGACATGTGTGCTCTCCGGAGGTCTCAAAAGTGAAGGTTGAGCGGACCCTTCGCACTGCCCCTATGTGTAGCCTTAGGTGCGGAGCCCGTCCACACCGTCAAGTACACCCACGTAGCTCCTTGAGGGCCCGGTCTGTGTTAATCTCCCGACGGCCGTGTTGCCGTTGGGTTAGTAACACGGACCGGACGTGTTACCGCTGACGGAACCCCGGTGTAATCAACCACAAGTCCCCTGAATCCGCGTGTGCCCTTTATGCGCAGCGCGGCCTAAAGTGGGGAGCCACAGGCGGTTATTCCTGTGGTAGGGGCATAAAGCCGGGGTGTGCGCGGTGAACGGTTTACCCATACGGACAAGCAGTGGAGATTGAAGGGTAGCCTTTCTGAAGTACAAATGAGATCGGTCATGGGTGAGGTCCCCATGACGGCACAGACCGTGAAGATTCGGTGTCTTTCTTTTTTAACCCCCGGATGGCAGGCTGACGCCGACGGTTCCGGATGGGGGTCCATTTCAATATGTCTCCGCGCAAAACCTCCTTTATTGACCCATATTTAGTTATGACTTTGGCTTGTGATGGGAAAACTTTTAAAGATGTAAGTCCGTTCTATATAAAGCGTGAAGTTGACAAAATCAGCGGCCCGGTCAAAAACGCTACGCGTCTCCGAGACGGTAGCTTACTATTAGAGAGCACCAGTGCAGACCAGTCTCGCAAACTGCAAAAGGCGACTTTGTTGGGCTCCTACCCTATCCGGGTAGCCCCACACAAAACACTTAATACCTGCAGAGGAGTAGTCACCACCTCCAGCCTAGATGGTCTTGCAAACGAAAAAATAGTAAGTTGCCTCTCGGATCAGCTTGTTTGTCAGGCGTACCGGCTAACACGGAAACAAGATGGCAAGGAGTACCCATTACGTACGGTATTTCTAACTTTTGCTGGGATGAAGTTACCTGAATACATATATTGCGGCTATGAACGTGCTAGCGTCCGCCAGTATGTTCCGAACCCCATGCGCTGTTTCCAATGTCAGCGGTTTGGACATACTAAGGTCACATGTACCAATCCTGCTCTTTGTGAGCAATGTGGCCTACCGAAACACGACGACCCTAACTGCAGTCGAACACCCTGTTGCGTGAACTGTGGCGGTAGTCATCCCTCCAGCTGGCGACAGTGCCCTAGATTCATGGACGAAAAAAGCATACAGGAGCTACGTGTAAAGGAACGCCTGACTTTTCCAGAGGCACGACGGCGATTTGAACAACTGAAGCCTGCGACTACTGGTTATGCATCAGCAGCTCGCCGTACTCCTAACACCACTGTTGCTATTCAACACGTCCCTATCGCCCACGCATCCACGCAGACTGACTTTCTAGTCGTTACACCTACGTCTCAGACTGTATGTATATCCACCAGCACTACCTCTGCTTCAACCGTACAGACTCCAGCCACGAAGCCATCAGCGGGTAACAACCATCCCGTAGTAAATATGAAAAACCGATCCCGGCCACAACATAGATCGCGAAGTCGCTCGCCTTCTATGAGATCCCGGCCTCGTTCTACGAGCCGTAGGAGTTCTGACTCCCGAACATCAGCGGAGTCACAGGAAACTAACGATTTTCGAATCGTAGGGCCCAAGTCAGCCAAAGTCAAGAAAAAAGCTAAAACGGCCCGTTAAAAACTCTATGGAAATAATCCAGTGGAACGTAAATGGTTTCCGAGCTCGCGTTCAGGACCTACAGTTTTTAGTTTCTCAACGGTCACCATCAGTTATTTGTCTCCAAGAAACCCATTTACACCACTATCACTCATTACACCTAAGCACTTTTTCGGCATTTAGGGGAGACTCCGTTGCAGGCACACGAGCAAGCGGTGGCGTTGCTACTTTAGTGGCGCCTAATATCTATGCCACCAATATACCATTAACCACGCCGTTGCAAGCTGTCGCTGTTCGTATACAGCGGAAGAGCATCTCTTTTACCATCTGCAACATTTACCTGCCCCCGCTCTGTGTAATTCAAAAGCAGGATCTTCAGGCTCTTTTGGCTCAGCTCCCCTCACCGTTACTCATCTAGGCAGATCTGAATGCCAAACACACGCTATGGGGCTCCGACATTGATGATACTCGTGGCTGCCTCATAGTAGACACGTTTGATTCATATGACCTGATTTTGCTGAACACTGGTGACCCGACATTCTTATCATCCGCTTATGGTACGCACTCGGTACTAGACGTCTCTTTCTGTAGCCCGGTATTAGTTCCACTCCTTGATTGGTCTGTGCTTTCCGACCTCTTTGGGAGCGATCATTACCCAATTAACATCCATTTATCCGGCCGCCACCATGCGCCTTCGCGACATGCTCGCTGGATTATTTCCAAGGCTGACTGGGAAAAGTTTAATTCCCATATACACCTCACCGACGATGGTTTTGACACCGTCGATGAAATGGTGGAATATTTTACATGTTCCATCCTGCTCGCCGCTGAATCCAGCATTCCTCGAGGTTCTTCTACCCCACGTCATACCCCTGTACCCTGGTGGTCTGAGGAATGCCGTGTGGCTATAAAAACACGCAAACGTGCTCTGCGGCTTTTTCAGTTGCACCCGACGGAAAAGAACTTCGTTGCTTTTAAATGTTCTCGAGCTAGGGCACGTTTTGTGCTTCGCAATGCGAAACGAAGATCCTGGGAAGCCTACGTGTCTTCCCTTTCTCGTCGCAGCTCCGCCAAACAGGTATGGTCAGCTGTTCGGCGAATGCATGGCAAGTATCGCCGAACGGTCATTCCCGGACTTGCCCTCAACGGTTCCATCTGCACTGCCGAGCAAGATATAGGCGAAGCCCTTGCCACCTCATTCGCTGCTACTAGCCAAACGGCTAGTTACGACGCCATCTTCCTTCCTATTATGGAAGCTGCGGAGCGAATGAAACTGAATTTTTATAGCGAATGTAATGAGCCGTACAACCAACCTTTTACCGCTGCCGAGCTTTCACATTCTTTAGCCCTAGCTAAGGACTCTTCTCCCGGTCCCGATGACATCCACAGACAGATGCTACTACATCTTCCACCCGATGCGATGTCTTTCCTTTTAGGCATGTATAGCCGCATCTGGCATGAGCGGGTCTTCCCATCTTCCTGGCAAGAGGGTATTGTCATCCCCATCCCTCGACCCGGAAAGGACCGCTCACTTCCATCAAGCTACCGCCCCATTTGCCTGACGAGTGTTGTCTGTAAGACCTTTGAGCGAATGGTAAACTCTCGGTTAGTGTGGTGGCTCGAAACTAATAACCAGCTGTCCAACCTTCAATGTGGTTTTCGTCGCCATCGCTCTTTTGTTGACAATCTAACACGCATTGAGGCTTACATTCATGATGCCTTTCTACTGCAACAGCATGTGGTGGGAGTATTCTTTGACCTGGAGAAGGCTTATGACACCACTTGGCGGTATGGCATACTACGCAACCTGCACACTTACGGTATGCGAGGCCACTTACCGGAATTTTTAAGAAATTTTTTAGCACTACGTCGTTTTCGTGTCCGAAAAGGGAACAGTATCTCAAGGGAGCGGATCCAGGAGAATGGTGTACCTCAAGGGTCGATTCTCAGCGTCGCCCTTTTTGCCGTGGCTATTAACGGCATTACTAGTGTCGTTCGCGGCGGAATTCCATCGTCCCTGTATGTTGACGACTTCGCAATATATTATCGCTCTTATAACTTAGATCATATAGAGCGTCAACTGCAGTTGAGCATCAACGAGCTGGCAGCCTGGGCGCTTCGCACCGGCTTCCGCTTTTCTCCTACGAAGACACAATGTGTCCACTTCCATCGTCTACGAGGTATTCACCCTCCACCTGATCTGCACTTGAACGGCACACCCCTGCCGTTTGTCTCGCACCTGAAGTTCTTAGGCCTCTACTTGGACAGACAACTCAACTGGGAGCGCCACATTCGTCACCTTCGAGCCTCTTGCGATCGTTCTCTGCGGGTGCTGAAGGTATTATCTGGAGCATCTTGGGGGGGCGATCGCACGGTAATGTTGAGGCTGTATCGCTCCCTGGTCCGATCCAAGCTGGACTACGGCTGTTTTATTTATGGCGCAGCGACCGCCTCTAAACTTCGCCTTTTAGACACCGTACATCATACAGGTATCCGCCTTGCCACAGGAGCTTTCCGCACAAGTCGCGTCGACTGCTTGTATGCCGACTCCGGCGAGCCCCCCCTTTTTATCCGTCGCTCGACACTACTCTGTGCCTACGTTGCAAAGTTGGCAAGTTACCCAAACCATCCATGTTTTAAACCAGTTCTGCATCCCGACTTAGCCCACCGTTATATGCACCCTAGCTCTCGGACACGCCCAACCGGAGTAAGATTCCGGGAACTCTCCCGTACACACGACCTCCGAATGCCTCGCGTGGAGCGGTCGTCCCTGGGTCGTTATCCCGCATGGCAGCTCCAGCGTGCGCGGTTCGATCTTGCTCTTTCCACAAACTCGAGACTAGCTACCCCACATTCGGTATTCCAACAACTTTTTGCCGAACTACTGGACCGTTACCCTAATTATGTTCTGGGCTTTACAGATGGTTCCCAGTTGGGTAGCACTACGGGTTGCGCATTCGTCATTAACGGTGAGGCTCACAAATTTCGTCTTCAGGACTTCACCTCTGTTTTTTCTGCAGAACTGTATGCCATCCTCTATCTGCTCCTTTTTATTTGTAAGTTAGTTCCCGGCAATTTTATCGTTTGCACTGACTCTCTAAGCGCTCTTCAGGCCTTGCAACAGCACATTGCAGCTCACACGCTAGTTTTAAAAATTCAGACCCTGATCTCGCAAATGCTTAGTCGCGGATACCATTTTGTTTTTACTTGGACCCCAGGCCATGTGGGCATTTCCGGGAATGAGGAGGCGGACGCGGCTGCTAAGTCCGCTTGCCGTTTGTCCCGGAGTTTAACAACTACGGTGCCATACCAGGATGTGCAACGTTTTTTCCGTCGCCAACTCCTATCTGCTTGGCAGCACTCCTGGACAGCTTTGGAAGGCACACAACTCCGGGCAATAAAGGAGAGCGTACAACCCTGGCTAACCTCCTGCAGGGATAACCGGCGAGCCGAGGTGATACTCACCCGGCTAAGAATTGGACACACACGAGCCACTCATGGCCGTTTGTTAAGAGGGGAACCGGCCCCAGTGTGTGCTCCATGTGCAGTACGCCTCACTGTGCGGCATGTATTGCTGGATTGCCCACAGTACACCCGCGTTCGCCAGTCAGTAGGCTTGGGAACTAACTTGCTGGATGTTTTAGGGGACGACCCAGTGGCCGTAGTTAAGGCACTGCGGTTTGTTGCTGAAATCGATTTTAAAAAACATGTCTGACTTGCTTTTTAATTTGTTATTTTTAGTGATTTTAACCTATTAGTCTTTGGATGGTTTTTTTATGTACTCTTAATAGTGGTGTGATTTTGTTGTATTTTATTTTACCTTTTTAGCCTAATTTATGTAGTTTTTAGGTTTTAGTCTTGACTTGGGGCCCAAATGACCTTGCTGTCGACGGGCCCTAAAACCACACACTCACTCACTCACTCCAACATAGTTTGTTTTAGTTATATCTTATATCCGAGATTACTTTGATCCTTATCCATGATATTTTAAGCAGATGAACAGGTTTAATGATTGTGTAGTACCTCAGTAAGATAGCTGGAGTGATAATAGCATTGACATAAAGAGACAAGTTTCTATAGATTGAGTCCTGGTCATGTCTTTGTGTTTCTTAAGTCTGGTTCAATTTTCATAGAAGTTTGTGTGAAAAGAGAACAGTGTTGTGTATTGTGGTTCTGAACAATTATTGATAGATACAGAGAAGGTGATTGTTAAAGATATTCATATCTTTTGGTATATATGTTTCTTTTTTTACAGATTTGTTTCTGAAAATAAGATCTACATCTCAATTCGACAGCTTTTTGAAATGTACAACAAAATACAAATCAAAGAAGAGGATTCCCTCACAGACATTGTAGTCTCACCCAATGAGAGAGAGTTCTTTCACAAAGTTGTTCCAGTGAAGACGAGGCTTGATGATGAGCTTCTGGATACTGATTCTGACATGGCCATCACAACAGAAGTTAAGTCAGAGACCTCTTTTATGAAGCATCCTGTAAAGCAGATTAAAACCGAAAGAGCTACAAGCAGCAACAGCTGTGAATTAGGTAGGAAATCTGAAATTGAACAAGAAACTCTGTTTTCAGACTTTGGTTTACACAATGAGGGAGAATTTCTTCCAGAGCATCCTGTAAAGATGGATAAGAAATACAATAGTGATCATGAAATACATAACAAAATAGAAATTAAAGAAGAACCTTGGTGGCTGGAAACAGATACTTCATCAGTTCATGATGATATTAAGGTAAGTTATGTAGAAGTCTGAAGTTAGAGAAATGCTTGATAATAATCATCCTAGTACATTCTATGGTATTGCTGAATATATCAGTCTTGTACACGTAATATAAAGAGTAAAATGAATGGTAAATGAAGTCAAGGATTTGAAGACAAAAGATAAGCCAACTATAAACCTTATAAATAAGATGCCCCCCAGGGGCCTACTTCGGTAGGTACGGGTTTGGCGAACCCGGGGTCCCGAGCCAACAGTCTCCCTCGTGTGGGCTCTTCGTGGCTGAGGGAGATGGTCAACAGGTCCACCCACGTGTAGGCCGTGCGTGGAGACCCGTGTCGGTGGAAAGGTTAGTCCTGGTGGTTGAGGGATGCGTATCTGAGCTCGTAACAGTCTTTTTCTGAATTCGGGGAGGGTACGCATTACTAATACACTACTTTGGCTTCTGCTTCGCCTAAACGGGAGGTTAGGGACTAACCCACCCCTAATCAATCGGCCAGGACTAGGTATTGTACCGACCTCCAGGGTGAGTGGGACGGCGAGCTCGCTATATCCCCAGTGTAGCCCTGTCATCCCAGTGGGATGACCCCTTGTTGGGCTCCGTGGTGGGTGGGGAGCACTGGGGGATGAATTTTTTCGCCAACTTACATGTCAAACCTTACCCAAAAAAATAATCAAAAAACTCGCAGCAATGGAAAAGAAGTAGCCGAGTCTTGTGGTCCTCGCTACTTGGTAATCAGTAGAACTGAAGAAGGCCAAAAGTTTACGACCGTTAACCCCTTTACCATCCAGAGGGGATTAGACAAAATTGCTGGTCCGCTCAAATCGTGTATACGGGCGCGAAATGGCACTCTCCTAGTTGAGGCGCAATCTAACGCCCAGGCGGCATCGTTGTTGAAGGCAAGCATGCTAGGGAGTTACCCTGTATCCGTTACGGTACATAAGACCCTGAACTCCTCGCGTGGAGTGGTAACCACCCGTGCTTTGGACGGTATGTCCAACGAGGAGATTCAGGAGAACCTGAAAGACCAGGGAGTAATATGTGTGTACCGAGTGCAGCGCAGAGAACGTGGGGAATTGTTGCCTACTCGTACCCTGTTCCTTACTTTTGATAGGGTAGATCTTCCTCAAAAGATTAAGGCGGGTTACGAGAGTATCGATGTTAGGCCCTATATACCAAACCCCCTGCGGTGCTATAAGTGTCAACGTTATGGTCACACTAGTCAACTGTGTAACGGATCTCCAGCATGCGTGAACTTTGGTTTGGCTTTACACGAGGGTGAGTGCTCCTCGCCCATTAAATGTATAAACTGTGCCGGGGAGCATCCATCTAGCTCCAAAGACTGCCCACGTTTTGTGGAAGAAAAGGCAATACAGGAGATCCGGGTTAAGGAGAAGGTTTCCTTCTCGGACGCCCGGAAGCTCCTGCGTACTCGCTTGCCCTCCGTCCCTAGGTCCGGTACTTATAGCTCTGTCTTGGCTAAACCCGTACCTAGGAAAGAAATTGCAACGCAAACCTGCGGTGCAGGGGAGCCTACCATCTCAGACAGAGTTCTTGTCCCCACACAATTACGGAAGTCCACAACTCCATCACCAGCGTCGGCAAATGCATCGCCTATACGGACGAAGGAAACTAAATCCCAAGCCCCGTCCCAAGCCAAACCATCGACTTCTACATCTAAATATGACAAGCCGGTAATATACGATCCGCCGCCTAAAGTATTTAAGACCAGTTACGAGAGGACAGATTTCCTTAAAGATTCGACCCGTACTCCTAGGAAGAAGAAAACCTCTAGGACATCTCGAAGCTCTTCTTCTGAAGAGCTTTCTGGTGATGAGTCGGATCGACGACAGTCATCCTCGTCGATCTCGGTGTCCAATAAATTTGAAGCCCTCGAACCTAAGTTTTCTTTAGGGAAAGGGGCTTCCTCCGCCGAAGAGATGGACCAAGAGGATATCGACAACAGAACGGCAACAAAAAAGCGCCAAGAGAAATCGGCAGAAAAAGGTGTTAGCCCTACATCGAAGAAAAAGGGTAAGCTGATTCGGCCACCGTTAAAGTCATCTTAATGTAGACCAATTTTACAACCTATCTCCTTAGCTCCAATGGCTATCCTCCAATGGAACATACGGGGTTTAAGAACGCATCGACCAGAACTGGAAATTTTGCTCAGTAAGCATAACCCCTTAGTGGTATGCTTACAAGAGACTAAGCTACGACCGCCAGACAAGTTTAATATCCGACGCTACACACCACTGCGGTGTGATATTGACACAGAAGAGGGCATTCCTGCTCACGGGGGCACTATGATGCTCCTCAGGGATGACATATTTGTAGACCCGGTACAGCTGCAATCTGATATACAATCTGTAGCTGTAAGGATTAAGCTGCGAACCATCGAATTTTGCATTTGCAATTATATCTCCCGCCATCAGATGACCTCTCGTTAATTGACCTTGAAGATCTGGTTTCCCAACTTTCAACACCATTTCTAATAGTTGGAGACTTTAATGCCCATCACCCACTATGGGGTTCAACTCGGGCATGTTCGAGAGGACACCTCATTGCAAAATTCTTGGAGAGCAATAACTTGGTTCTCCTGAATTCCGGAGAGCCAACGTTCCTCTCAGACGCTTATAACACCTATTCGCACATCGATTTGGCAGTATGTTCATCCCAGTTAGCAGTTTCATTGCAGTGGAATGTCATCTCTGATTTACATTCCAGCGACCACTTCCCATGTCTTCTTAGTCTCTTAGCACACGATGTGTCTACCTCACGTAACCCTAGATGGCGCTTTGATCGTGCCAACTGGAACCTTTACACCCAGTTGGCTGTCTTTGATTACAATGAGCACGATTCTGTGAATGATCTAGTCGATCATCTCACAGAGACAATTCTTTCCGCTGCAGAAGAGTCGATTCCACGTTCGGCCACCCAACCTGGTCGACTTCCTGTCCCGTGGTGGAACAACGACTGCCGGATTGCTATTCGTGCTCGTAGACGTGCTCTACGGGTATTTCAACGACACCCTACCCAAAGTAATCTAATTGAGTACAAGAAAGCGCGTGCACAGTCTAGGCAAATAATTAAGGATAGCAAAAAGATCTCATGGAACAAGTTTGTCTCATCTTTTAACAGATGGACACCATCATCTGTGGTATGGGATAGGTTAAGGCGCGTGGCCGGAAAATCAACCCACTTGCCAATCGCTGGTCTGAAAACACCTGCAGGAGTTGTTGATCCGTTTGTTGTGGCTAACACCTTCGGCTGTGCTTTCGCTCAGGTGTCTAGCTCAAGTAATTATACTCCTGAGTTTATCTCAGTTAATACTCAGGTAGAATCTCAAGGTTTCGTGTTTAGTTCCAGAAACCTTGAAGATTATAACCGCCTCTTCACCTTGGCGGAGTTAGAACACGCTCTTTCATCATCGCGACTGACAGCACCAGGACCGGACGGAATCCACGTTCAAATGTTACAACATCTCTCACCTGAAGGTAAGGCATACCTGCTCGAGGTCTATAACCGTGTTTGGGTTGATGCCACGTTTCCGGACAAGTGGCGAGAAGCCACCATTATACCTATCTTGAAAGCTGGCAAGGACCGCCACCTCCCTTCTAGCTACCGTCCTATTTCCCTCACCAGTTGCGTCTGCAAGGTGATGGAACGCATGATAAATGGGCGGTTGGTATGGTGGCTGGAAACGCACAACCTACTGAATAATATCCAGTGTGGTTTTCGACGACGCCGTTCAACAGTGGATCGTCTTGTATCCATGTCGACATAGATTATGAACGGATTTCTTAAAAACTGTCAAACAGTCGGAATATTTTTTGACCTCGAAAAGGCTTATGATATGTGTTGGCGTGCAGGGTTGCTACGTACTCTGCACGCCTGGAATATACGTGGGCGCCTACCACTCTTCCTTCAGGAATTCTTGAAGGACCGCGTTTTCCGAGTAAGGGTTGGCTCGGTTCTTTCGAACCTTTTCGTTCAAGAGAACGGTGTACCACAGGGATCGGTGCTAAGTGTTACGTTGTTTGCTATTGCGATTAATTCTATCTCGAAATGTGTACCTCCGGGGGTCTCGTCATGCCTATTTGTAGACGACTTTGCCGTCTACTGCACATCTCAGCGCACATCGTTTATAGAGCGCCGTCTCCAGACCACCTTGGACAACCTTAAGGTTTGGAGTTTAAAGAACGGCTTCCGATTCTCTGCTGAGAAAACCATCTGTGTTAACTTCTGGCGTCAGCGGAGTCGACTACCTCCAAGGCTCCGGCTAGGCGCTGATCTACTACCATTTGCAGATGAGACGAGGTTCCTTGGATTGATATTTGATAGAAAACTTAGTTGGTCGTCGCATATAGCACAACTGAAAGCACGATGTGACCGATCTTTAAATATCTTGCGGGTACTAAGTGGAAAATCGTGGGGAGCGGATCGTACAGTGTTATTGCGACTGTATCGCACAGTCATCCGTTCCAAATTAGATTATGGTAGTATCGTTTATGGCTCAGCGCGACCATATGTGCTGAAGAGGTTAGACACTGTCCATAATTGTGGCATACGTATAGCAGTTGGGGCATTTCCAAGGAGCCGAGTTATAAGTCTGTATGCTGAGTCCGCAGAACATCCTCTGCACTACAGGCGCAACATGCTATTAGCAAATTATGGCTGTGGACTTAATTGCATGCCCACACATCCAACGTTTACGCCGTTCTTTAACACCTTCATGGACGTGCGTTATATGAACACTTCTATAAAACCAAAGCCACCTGGTTTTCGTTTTCGGGAGCTCCTTAGATATCTTAATACTGAAATGCCCAAGATGTATCCTAGGGGGGAGAGGACATACCCTCGGCTGTGCAGAGCGTCCCACGTTGATCTGGGCATGACCACATACGATAAATCTACCATGTCTATGTCTAGTATCCGCACATGTTTCTTAGAATTTTTATCGCGATATCAGGACCATATTAAAATTTACACCGACGGGTCCAAGAATTTAGATGGTGTTGGTTGTGCTTAGGTGTGTGGAACCGAACCCTATACATTCGGATTCCACACTAGCACTTCCATTTTTACCGCAGAGCTCTATGCAATATACCGGGCCATTTTGCATGTACGTCAACGAAAGTTGGGGAACTGCTTAATCCTGAGTGATTCCCTTAGTGCACTTCAAAGCCTACGGCAGCTGTACAACTACCACCCTATTGTGCAGCGGATACAGGATGCCCTCCACGTTTTACACGCTTCCGGCGTGAGCGTGGTGTGTGCATGGATTCCTGGTCACGTAGGATTGCGGGGGAATGAAATGGCGGAATCGGCAGCTAAGACGGCTACCATGAAGCCCAGGGTTCGTCTACCATGTGTGACATCGGAAGATTTTAGGGCCGTGTTGTGGAGAGCTGTGCAAACTTGCTGGCAGGAAGTGTGGTCCGCTCTCCGCAATAATAAACTTAGATCAGTCAAGGAACTTCCGATTCCCTGGGTTACCTCCTGTCGGTCATCTCGCCGCGAAGAGGTGATTTTGGCTCGGTTGCGCATTGGGCATTGTTATTTTAGCCACAGCTTTTTATTGAATAGGACCCCGGCTCCCGTTTGCCCACTGTGCAGTGCTGACCTGACTGTCCGTCACTTGCTTTTAGATTGTTATAGCTTGGCACGTCTCCGCAGGTCTCTCCAGCTGCCGGCCAGCTTGGCGGATATCCTCGCGGATGACGAAACGGCAGTGGGCAAAGTTTTAGCATTTGTTTCAGCTGTGGATTTTAGAATTTAACCTCAAGTATCTTTTTTTTTTGTTTTTTTTTAGTATATATATGTGTGCAGTTTTAACAGGTTTATAGATAATAATATATATTTTTAGAAATCTTTATATCTGCCTTTTGCCATGACTTGTTCTTTAAAGGGCGCTGATGACCGCCGTAGTTGAGCGCCCCTATACACATCATCATCATCATCATCATCATATAAATAAGATGTTGGACAATTTAACTCAGCACCAACCTCTTTGCTTTCTCAGAAAATATTAAACTTATGGAGTAAGATATTATGATAGCAAAGACCTTGATTAAAGTTTACAACTGCATTGTGCACAAACTGTAATAAATGGTGTTTTATTAATTTTGAAATATAAAGAAGTTTGTCTTTGATGCCAGGAGCCAAAATAATTATAACTTTTTCTTCTCAAATGCTACCATGAAATTGGCACATATTAAATTTTTTTCAAAGGAAATGAGTGTTTGACTCTGTTAGGAAACTGACCACAAACAAACGCGCACACACACATACTCTCTCTCTCTCTGTAAGAAGCGAAGAAGAATATGAATTACCTTTCCTTGTTAAGAATTGGCCACACCCAGCGAAAGGACCAAACCTTTCTCACCAATATTTCTATATATCCAATAGAAATATTTACAGCCGACAACTGTAATAGCAATATACAAGCAATAAAACACTGGAAAAAGAATGCAGATTGAAACTGTTGGTTTTAATATAGACTATATACAAAAGAACATTGAAAAATTTAAATATCAAAAAACTGTTAATGATATTTCTACCCTTAAAAAATAAAAGATGATTATAATTTTTAAAAAGTTACTTACCATCCTTGGGTACAAACATTTTCAAAAAAATTTAAAGAGTTTGGTGTATCTTTAGTTCCTCAAAATAAATAAAATATAATATTAAAAATTTACTACATTTCTCTAAAAGCATAAAATTACTAATTATAAAAAACCTGCTGTTTATCAATTTAATTGCTTAGATTGTGATAAAGTTTATATTGGAAAGACAAAACGTAATTTGGAAACCAGAACAAAAGAACATTTTAGTAACTTTAAGTATAAACAAGACTGACAAATCGGCCGTAGTGGGTCATTTTTGGTCATTTAACCATGAAATAAATCCAGAAGTAATATTATTAAAATGATTAAATGGTCTGATAGATATAATGGTTTGGGAAAAATTATTTATTGCAAAAAGTAAACATTGCATAATGAACTTTGAAATACCAGCAGCTGATTCTGTTTTTAAGTTTATTTCATTTTCAGATTTTGGTAGTACTGGCAAAAACATAGTGACATTTATTGAATGTAACGTTAACAATGAGGTTGTTTGGGCTGATGATGTGAATGAGTTTTCACGAAATTGCAATCCTCATCAATTAATAAGAAAATTTTCATCATTTTCTTTTAAGACAAGTGAAGTTCTATGTTACAAATTATTATATTTGTACGATATGAAGTAATGTACTATAAGTTAAATTATGTAAAATAATGTAAACTGGTGTACTAAAAAGGGAACTCAGGCATGTAGTATTGCACATTGTAATTTAATATGGAGTCTTTTGTTTAGTAATAGTAGACACACACACACATTCTTCCTCTGCACAGAAATTATGTTCGTGTATGTATTCCTGATTTTTCTTATTTTGTCTTATCATTAGCATTTATCAGAAATAAAAGAAACATGTCTCCCACTATGTAATCTATGGGACTGTAGGTGGTGGTTCAATTGATTAGCTATTACCTGTTACTATTGCAACATCAGATTCAAGTAGAGCATATGCTGGCCAGCCGTGGAACTTAGACTGACCACAATGTAAACGTGACTGAGGTATTGGTGAAATCAAGGTCTAGAAATAAGGAAATAAACAGTGAGGGGTTTGGATACTTAACAGATGCCAAATAAACCTGATAATAAGAGCAACGATGGGGCACTGGATGTTGAAGAAACATCTGCACACATGGGCATCTTCAAAGAATGACCAGTATGCAGATTATACAATGTAGGGGAAGAAACTGTCTCTTATACTATATTCATTTGTGAAGTTTTAGGTAGGAAAGGATAGGAATAGCTAAACCAGAAGATCTTCCTACAGCAAAATTTAATTTGTAACCTACTGTCTTTTCTAAAATAGACAGGGTCATTTAACCAATAACAATAAAGATAGGAGACAATACAATAAATCCATGAAGTTTCCGCGTTTAAGGCAATTAAAACCCAACTCCCTCTTTACACAAGTCAACATGGTGTTTAATTATATAGATGGTTGTGTCAAAAAATACATTTAAATTATTCTGTTACAGGATGGAGACTTCTTTCCAGTAAAATCTGCAAGGTAAGACTTGACCATTTAAACATTTCTAGTACGACTGGGTTCAATATGACTCCACAAACACTTCTGAAATTTGTATCTCCTTTGTTTCTAAAACTATTATTTTCAAAATGTATTACTTCGTACCTCTAAGTTATATGTATCCAATGAGGTTTTGTTCACATTTCTGTTCAAAACATAATGGATAGATAGTCAACCTGAGAAATTCAACACAATGGCATTGTACCTATTGTACATATGGCTAGTATGGAGGAATGATTCATTTCTATTAATTAACATAACATTAATATTTATTCCTGGTTTCTGCACTGGGTGCCTCAGTGGTCAAACGGACCCCAAACTAAATTGTGTTTTTGTTTCTTGAGTATTATATTATTAAAACAGAATTATGATATTTGCCTAGAACAGCTTTTATGCAAAACACCTGCAGCAATAAAAATAGCGCCCCTCAAAACCCAACCTCTGCGGTCCTCGTCCCGAGGGGTGGGCAACAGGAAGTAGGGGACTGACTGATGGGGTGATGTACGGTGGGGACTTGGTGTACCCCACGACCGCTACGGCTGCCGAGAAGGCCCATCAGTAACCCCGAAAACTGGCAGAAGAGGCTCTGGTATTTTTCCCCAGGGACCTACTACGGTAGGTACGGGATTGGCGATCCCGGGGTCCCTAGCCATTCACCCTCAATTCATCCCCTTCATCTCCATCAACTGTTCCACGTTAAGCTGCTGCTTGTCAGTAAGCATCACATTCTTCCTCTTCTAGTTTTTATTATTATTAGCACGTAAGGTCTTAGGTTTATAACTCCTGTCTCACCAGCAGGGATCTCTCCTATCTCCGTGGTTCTGTCCCACGGTTTTCAGCGCGGCTTCCGACATGTGTGCTCTCCGGAGGTCTCAAAAGTGAAGGTTGAGCGGACCCTTCGCACTGCCCCTATGTGTAGCCTTAGGTGCGGAGCCCGTCCACACCGTCAAGTACACCCACGTAGCTCCTTGAGGGCCCGGTCTGTGTTAATCTCCCGACGGCCGTGTTGCCGTTGAGTTAGTATCACGGACCGGACGTGTTACCGCTGACGGAACCCCGGTGTAATCAACCACAAGTCCCCTGAATCCGCGTGTGCCCTTTATGCGCAGCGCGGCCTTAAGATACTGGAAAGGCGTTTGGGCCAATGCAACCAACTGTAACCTTCCGTCGATATGGAGAGAAACCGTTTATGAAGTGGTTAATGAAACGGTTCCAACTGCAGAAAAGATGTGGCGTCACGGGAGAGTGAATTCGAAGATCTGTGGCGTATGTGCGGAAGATGATACACTTGAACATCGCTTGTACAACTGTCAGCGCGCTGACTTGATTTGGACCTCCATCCAAGACACATTACATAATCTTCGTCCAGAAGAATACTTACGTTCGGTCCCACAGCTGGTACAACTGGAGTTTCGTTTCAAGGACAAGAAATTTCACAATTTTGCTGTGTGGTTGGTTGCTGGTGCACTACATTGGCTGATAAAAGTAAGGCGAGGAGCCACTGTGTTGGGAAAGCACCTACGTATATTTTTGAAAGAGCAGAGATGGACCTCTATACGGAAGAAAACCTTAAGTTCTCTAGAGCCATACATTTATCATTTGGAACAAATGCAGATCTAAGAACCATCTAAGCAAATAGAACCCTTCATTTGTCTCACAGTACAAGCCAATAAAACAAGGGAAAAAAAATTCTTACCCGGTACCCATTCCCGTCTTAAATAAATAAACAAAAAAATAACAAAAAAAAACATGAAAAATTAAAAAAAAAAAAATAAATAAATAAAAATAAATAAATAAAAACCAGAAAAAAACAAAAAAAAAACTTAAAAATATATTGACAAGCTGAGCAGTTCTCCTATGTGATCCATATAAAAATAACGTTAGCAGAAATAAATAACAAAATTGGCACTAAGGTAAAAGGTATTTCCTTATAGTAATCATGGCAGTCTGTCTGTAAGTTATAGCTATCAGCGGTGCAATGGACTTAAAGTAAAATTTAAAAAAAAAGTGGGGAGCCACAGGCGGTTATTCCTGTGGTAGGGGCATAAAGCCGGGGTGTGCGTGGTGAACGGTTTACCCATACGGACAAGCAGTGGATTTTGAAGGGTAGCTTTTCTGAGGTACAAATGAGATCGGTCATGGGTGGGGTCCCCATGACGGCACAGACCGTGAAGATTCGGTGTCTTTCTTTTTTAACCCCCGGATGGCAGGCTGACGCCGACGGTTCCGGATGGGGGTCTATATCATCATGTCTCCGCGCAAAACCGCCTTCATTGACCCTTATTTGTTGATGACCTTGGCATGTGATGGCAAAACCTTTAAGGATATTAGTCCATTTTATATTAAACGTGAGCTCGATAAGATCAGTGGCCCTGTGAAAAACACTACCCGTCTCCGAGACGGCAGCTTACTATTAGAGACCACAACAGCGGACCAATCTAAAAAACTGCAGAAAGCGTCTTTGTTGGGCTCCTACCCTATCCGGGTAGCCCCACACAAAACGCTCAATACCTGCAGAGGAGTAGTCACCACCTCCAGTTTGGATGGTCTAGCAAATGAAATAGTAAGTTGCCTCTCCGACCAACTCGTTTGTCAGGCGTACCGGCTAACACGAAAGCAAGATGGCAAGGAGTTAGTGCAGAGGATCTACTCCCATTAGTCCTGGACCCGTAGGACCAAGGACCCGGGCCTCCTTCAACCCGGGAGCAATATATACTCCGGGGGTCTTTCCATAGGGCAATACCTGATTTCTTAAAAAGCCCCCCCGCTTGTACTCAAGACGGGATGGAAGTGGATACGCCACTTACGCGCGCCAACCCCGAAGGGAAGACTACCGATAACCTCGGTGGGGCCGCCTGGTGATCTAGCACACCTTCTAGCTATGCAGGCTAGTACCCGGGATACTTAATTGCTTCCCGCAACCCCCTCCGGGCGGCCCTGGCGACCTGGCCGGAGGTACCCATTTACCCGTGGGCTAACGGGAACACACTGCCACCCCGAGACCTACCCATCCGAACAACTCCCGAAGGAGGGGCTCGGCTGTTCGGCCCGAGGTTCCTCTAGTAACGTCAGAGGTACCACGAGTGCTAAGGGTCCGCAGCGCCCGTAGTTTGGCAGCTGAAGGGGACGGATCCCCTCCCCTACGGGCAAGGAGTACCCACTACGTACGGTTTTTCTAACTTTTGCTGGGACTAAGTTACCCGAGTACATCTATTGCGGCTATGAGCGTGCGAGTGTCCGCCAGTATGTCCCGAACCCCAAGCGCTGTTTCCAATGTCAGCGGTTCGGACATACTAAGGTCGCGTGTACCAATCCTGCTCTTTGTGAGCAATGTGGCCTAGCTAAACACGACACAAACTGCAGCCGAACACCTTGCTGCGTGAACTGTGGCGGTAGTCATCCCTCCAGCTCGCGACAGTGTCCTAGATTCATGGACGAAAAAAGCATTCAGGAGCTACATGTCAAAGAACGCCTGACTTTTCCAGAGGCACGACGGCAGTTCGAACAACTGAAGCCTGCTACCACTACTACTGGATATGCATCAGCAGCTCGCCGTACTCCTAATACCACTGTTGCTGTTCCACACGTCCCTGTCGCCCACGCATCCACGCAGACTGACTTTCTAGCCGTTAAACCCACGTCTCAGACTGTTTGTGTATCCACCAGCACAGCCTCCGCTTCAGCCGTACAGACTCCAGCCACCAAGCCATCAGCGGGTAACAACCATCCCGTAGTAAATGCGAAAAACCGATCCCGACCACAACCTAGATCGCGAAGTCGCTCACCTTCTGTTAGATCCCGGTCTCGTTCTACGAGCCGTAGGAGTTATGACTCCCGATAATCAGCGGAGTCACAGGAGGCTAACGATTTTCGAATCGTAGGGCCCAGGTCAGCCAAGGTCAAGAAAAAGGTTAAAACGGCCCATTAAAAACTCTTCATGGAAATAATCCAGTGGAATATCAATGGTTTTCGAGCTCGTGCTCAAGACCTACAACATTTAGTTTCTCAACGGTCACCATCAATTATTTGTCTCCAGGAAACCCACTTACATCCCAATCACTCGTTACACCTTCACTCTTTCTCTGCCTTTAGAAGCGACTCTCTTGCAGGTATGCGTGCAAGCGGTGGCGTTGCTACCTTAGTGGCGCCTAACATCTCAGCCGCCAACGTTCCTCTCACCACACCATTGCAAGCTCTGGCCGTTCGGCTACAGCTGGAGAGCATCAGTTTTACCATATCAACATGTACCTGCCGCCGCTCAGTATAGTTCCAGAGCGTGATCTTCAAGCTCTATTGGCTCAGCTCCCCTCACCACTACACCTTGTGGGAGATTTGAATGCCAAGCACACGCTCTGGGGATCAGACACCGATGACGCCCGTGGATGCCTCCTCGTAGACGTCTTCGATAAGTCTGACCTGCTTCTGCTAAATACTGGTGAGCCGACATTCCTATCTTCCGCTTATGGTACACATTCCGTACTAGACCTTTCTTTCTGCAGTCCGTCATTAGTACCACTACTTGAGTGGTCAGTACTTTCCGACCTCTTCGGCAGTGATCATTACCCCATTAACATTCATTTTTCTGGCCGCCAATGTGTACCTTCTCGACATCCTCGCTGGATTATTTCCAAAGCTAACTGGGGAAAATTCCAATCCCTCATACACCTCATCGACCATGGTTTCGACACCATCGACGAAATGGTCGAATATTTTACCTGCTCGATCCTGCTCGCAGCAGAATCCAGCATTCTTCGAGGTTCATCTACACCACGTCGTATTCCTGTACCGTGGTGGTCTGAGGAATGCAGTTTGGCTGTCAAAGCACGCAAACGTGCTTTGCGCGTTTTTCAGTGGCACCCGACGGAAGGGAACTTCGTCGCCTTCAAACGTTCTCGCGCTATGGCACGTTTCATACTGCGCAACGCAAAGCGTAAATCTTGGGAAGCCTATGGCTCTTCCCTTTCCCGGCGCAGTTCTAACCAACAAGTATGGTCAGCTGTTCGGCGGATGTATGGCAAGTATCGCCGGACGGTAATTCCCGGCCTTGCCATCAACGGTTCCATGTGCACCACCGAGTAGGATATAGCTGAAGCCCTAGCTACAACATTTGCTGCTACTAGCCAAACTGCCCGCTATGACGCTCTCTTCCTGCCTATTAAGGAAAGGGCGGAACGGGTACCACTAAATTTTAATAGTGACTGCACCGAGCCGTTCAACCAACCTTTTACCGCTGCCGATTTCGCCCATTCTCTAGCGTTAGCAAAGGATTCTTCTCCAGGTCCCGATGACGTACACCGACAGATGCTGCTACATCTTCCATCTGAGGCCCGATGTTTCCTTTTAAACATCTATAACCGCATTTGGCATGACCGGGTTTTCCCTTCCTCCTGGCGAGAGGGTATTGTCATCCCCATCCCTCGACCCGGAAAGGACCGCACACTTCCATCTAGCTACCGCCCCATTTGCCTGACGAGTGTCATCTGTAAGACCTTCGAGCGGATGATAAACGCTCGGTTAAATTGGTGGCTAGAAAAACATAACCATCTGTCCAACTTGCAATGTGGTTTTCGTCGCCATCGCTCAAGTGTCGATAATCTAACACGCCTTGAGGGGTATATTTCCGATGCGTTTCTACTGAAACAGTACGCCGTGGGCGTGTTCCTCGACCTGGAGAAGGCTTATGACACCACCTGGCGGTACGGCATACTCCGTAACCTACATGGTTTCGGTATGCGTGGTCATCTACCCGAATTCCTATGCAACTTTGTAAAACTTCGCCGTTTTCGGGTTCGCATAGGAAACACGATATCACGGGAGCGGATACAGGAGAACGGTGTACCTCAAGGGTCGATTTTGAGCGTCACCCTTTTTGCCGTAGCGATTAACGGCATCACTAGTGCCATTCGAAGGTGAATTCTATCATCCCTCTATGTTGACGACTTGGAGTCTATTATAGGTCTGCCAACATAGATCACACTGAGCGCCAACTGCAGCTGACCATTACCCAGCTAGCAGCTTGGGCGCTTCAAACTGGCTTCCGTTTTTCAGCTGCTAAGACGCAGTGTATCCACTTTCACCGCCAACGAGGTATTCACCCGCCTCCTGATCTTCATTTGAACGGCACACCCCTGCCATTTGTCTTGCACCTGAAGTTCTTGGGCCTCTACTTGGACCGACAACTCAATTGGGAGCACCACATTCGTCACCTCCGAGCCTCTTGCGATCGTTCTCTTCGGGTGCTGAAGGTATTATCTGGAGCATCTTGGGGAGGCGATCGCACGGTAATGTTGAGGCTGTACCGCTCTCTGGTTCGGTCCAAGCTGGACTATGGCAGTTTTATTTATGGCGCAGCGACTGCCTCTAAACTTCGCCTTTTAGACACTGTGCATCACACTGGCATCCGCCTTGCCACAGGAGGTTTCCGCACCAGTCGAGTCGACTGCCTGTATGCAGACTCAGGCGAACCTCCACTCCATATTCGTCGCTCGCTGTTACTCTGCTCGTACGTCTCGAAGTTGGCAAGTTATCCCAATCATCCTTGTTTTAAACCAGTTGTGTCCAGATTTAGTCCACCGTTATATGCGCCCTGGTTCTCGGACACGCCCCATGGGAATAAGATTTCGGGATCTCCTACATTCCCATGGCCTCCGAATGCCTCGCGTGGAGAGGTCGTCCATCTGCCCTTATCCTGCATGGCAGCTCGATCGTGCGGTGTTCGATCTCGTTCTTTCAAGCAACTCTAGACTCTACTCCACATTCGGTGTTCCAACAACTTTTTGCTGAACTATTGGGCCGTTACCCTATGTTCCGGTCTTTACAGACGGTTCTCAGTTAGGTAGCGCTACGGGTTGCGCATTCTTCATTAACGGCGAGGCTCATAAATTTCGCCTTCGGGATTCCACTTCAGTCTTTTCCGCAGAACTGTATGCCATCTTTTATTTGCTCCTTTTTATTTGCAAGTTAGCTCCTGGCTCTTTTATTGTCTGCACTGATTCTCTGAGTGCTCTTCAGGCCTTGCAACAGCACACTGCCGCTCACACCCTCGTTTTAAAAATACAGGCCCAGATCTCGCAAATGCTCAGGCGCGGGTACAATTTTGTTTTTACTTGGACCCCAGGCCATGTGGGGATTTCCGGAAACGAGGAGGCGGACGCGGCTGCAAAGTCCGCTTGCCGTTTGCCCCGGAGATTAACAACTACTGTGCTATACCAGGATGTGCAACGTTTTTTCCGTCGCCAATTCCTCTCTGCTTGTCAGCACTCCGGGACAGCTTTAGAAGGCACACAACGCCGGGCAATAAAGGAGAGCGTACAACCCTGGCTAACTTCCTGCAGGGATAATTGGACACACGAGCAACTCATGGCCACCTATTAAGAGGGGAACCGGCCCCTGTGTGTGCTCCGTGTGCAGTACGCCCCACGGTGCGGCACGTACTGCTTGATTTGCTGCAGTACGCCAGAGTTCGCCAGTCAATAGGCTTGGGAGCTAACTTGCCCAGTATTTTAGGGGACGACCCAGTGGCCGTGATTAAGGCACTGCGGTTTGTTACTGAAATCGGTTTTAATCAGCGAGTCTGACTTGCATTTTTATTTATTACTTTTAGAGTTTTTAAAGTATGTCTTTAGATCTTTTTTAATGTCCTTTTAACAGTTGAGTGTTTTATTATATTTTACCTTTTTTAGCTAAATGTTTATAGCTTTTAGGTTTTAGTAATGACTTCGGGCCCAAATGACTTTGTTGTTGACGGGCCCTTAAACACCACACACTCACTCACTCTCGCAAATGCTCAGCCTCGGGTACAATTTTGTTTTTAATTGGATCCCAGGCCATGTGGGGATTTCCGAAAACGAGGAGGCAGACGCGGCTGCAAAGTTCGCTTGCCGTTTGCCCCGGAGTTTAACTACTGTGCCATACCAGGATGTGCAACGTTTTTTCCGTCGCCAACTCTCTGCTTGGCAGCACTCCTGGACAGCTTTGGAAGGCACACAACTCCGGGCAATAAAGGAGAGCGTACAACCCTGGCTAACTTCCTGCAGGGATAACCGGCGAGCCGAGGTGATACTCACCCGGCTGAGAATTGGTCACATACGAGCTACTCATGGTCATTTGTTGAGAGGGGAACCGGCCCCAGTGTGTGCTCCGTGTGCCGTACGCCTCACTGTGCGGCATATTTTACTGGATTGCCCGCAGTACGCCCGCGTTCGCCAGTCTTTGGGAGCTTACTTGCTCAGTATTTTAGGTGATGAACCAGTGGCCGTGGACCCCCCAGGGGCTCACGTTCTGTGAGTACGGGTGTGGCGACCCCGGGGTACCCTAGCCAATCATCATCCCCATCGTCACCCTCCCATCCCATCTTGGTATGCCACGTTATACACTCCTAGCTCTAAGTTTCTTCCTCTTCTAGGTTTATTGTTATATTCTAGGCTTTAAGTGTTTAGGTTTACAAACTCCTGTCTCACCAGCAGGGATCTTTCCTGTCTCCGTGGTTCCTGTCCCACGGTTTCGGCGCAGCTTTCAACTTGTGTGCTCTACGGAGGTCTCAAGCATGAAGGTTGAGTGGACCCTCCTCACTACCCCTTTTGTGCGGCATTAGGTGCGGAGCCGTTCCATAGCCACGTACACCCACGTAGCTCCAAAGGGGCCGGGTCTCGGATATCTCAGCGGCCGTGTGCCGCTGGGATGCACGAGGAGAGTCGACGTGTTACCGCTGCTTGGGGCCCGGTGTAAACAGTCACAAGTCTCCTGAATCCACGCTGGCTCCGTTGAGACTGCGTGGCCTAAAGTGGGGAGCCACTGGTGGTTATCCCAGTGGTAGGGGCATAAAGCCGGGCCTGCCTATGGTGAAAGTGTCGTACGCCGGTAAGTAGTGATAGTCGGAGGGTAACTCCTCTGAAGTATTCTCTGAGATCGGGCCTCAGGTGGGTACCTCGGGCTGGCACAGACCGGAAGATTCGGTGTCTTTCATTTTCATCCCCCGGATGGCAGGCTGACGCCGACGGTTCCGGAAGGGGGACCTATAACCATGGCTCCTCTGCGCTCTTCTTTCACAACACCACGTTTTTATGTAATGAAGTTAAATAGTGACAGTAAGAATATGACACACTTGAGCCCTTTTTATATCCAAAGAGAACTGGATAAGATCTGTGGTCCAGTGAAAAATGCAACACGGTGTAGGGACGGCAGCCTGCTAATTGAGATAGCCAAAGACATCCAGGCCGAGAAATTGTTAAAAACTAGTCTACTGGGCTCCTACCCTTTAAATGTGGAAAAGCACAAGACCCTGAACAGTAGTCGCGGAGTTGTCACTACTGCCAGCCTAGACGGTCTCTCCACAGAAGAAATTGTCAACTGTCTCTCAGACCAAGGGGTAATTGCAGCATTCAGGTTGATGGGGAAGAAGGACGACCAGCCGTTTCCATTACGAACGGTCTTCCTGACGTTCGAACGTACCGTCCTCCCAACATTCATCTTATGTGGTTACGAACGCGCCTCAGTACGTCCGTATATTCCCAGCCCCATGCGTTGTTACCGCTGCCAGAGGTTCGGGCACACGCAGCAACGGGGTACAGGCTCGCCAGTATGCTTCCGCTGCGGCCGCGACGCTCACGATGGCTCCCAGTGCGCTCAGGACCCCACCTGTGTCAACTGTGGCGGCACACACCCATCGACGTCCCGCGATTGTCCTCGTTTTGTAGAAGAAAAGACCATCCAAGAGCTTCGTGTTAAAGAACACCTGACCTTTCCTGAGGCACGGAAACGTTACCATGACCTACATCCTGTTACTACCTTAAACTATTCTGCAGCAGTTCGACAGCCTGTTCCAAAACAAGACGCCGTTGTGCAAACGTACTCTAGTCCTCCCTCTCGTGTGTCGATAGGTATCGAAACAGATACATCTGATACGCGAGGTGGCCGTTCCCGGAAGAAATTACCCTCCACCCCCAAAGAATCCAAGGTTCCTCGTGATCCACGGGTGTCTTCTCGCGGATCGTCCGAAGAATCCTCTGAGAGGGACTCAGATCGGCATTGCCCATCTTCGCCGTTCTCGGGTTCCAACCGTTTTGAGCTCCTCGAACCTCGGTTTTCTGTAGGTAAGGGGTCACCCCAAGAGGAGGATATGGACCAGGAGGATTCCGCTGCCATTGCTCGGGCAGCTGTTAAAAAAAGACAAGAGGAACCTCCCGCGAAAGGTGTTAGCCCAACACCTAAGAAAAAGGGCAAGTTGATCCGGCCACCGCTATCCTCGACCTAGTGGCGTTAATTAATTGCGATCTCTCCCAGAGCATTTAACCACGAATATCCTTCACTGGAATCTACGTGGACTTCGCAGCCATCGACCGGAGCTTGAACTTCTGCTCCAGGAATATGAGCCAATGGTGGTGTGTCTTCAGGAAACGAAACTCCGTCCACAGGACTCTTTTCAGATCAGGCGGTACTCTGTACTACGCTGTGACCGTCTGCCAGACGAGGGGGTTCCTGCCCACGGGGGCACTATGCTACTCCTCCGCAATGACCTCTTCATCGAACCACCCCCCAGGGGCCTACTCCGGTAGGTACGAGTATTGGCGATCCCGGGGTCCCGAGCCAACAGTCTCTCTCGTGTGGGCTCCCCTTCGTGGTTGAGGGAGACGGTCAACAGGCCCACCCACGTGTAGGCCGTGCGTGGAGACCCGTGTCGGTGGAAAGGTTAGTCCTGGTGGTTGAGGGATGCGTATCTGAGCTCGTAACAGTGTCTTTCTGAATTCGGGGAGGGTACGCATTTCTAATACACTACTTTGGCTTCTGCTTCGCCTAAACGGGAGGTTAGGGACTAACCCACCCCTAATCAATCGGCCAGGATTAGGTATTGTACCGAACTCCAGGGTGAGTGGGACGGCGAGCTCGCTATATCCCCTGTGTAGCCCTGTCATCCCAGTGGGGTGACCCCATGTTGGGCTCCGTGGTGGGTGGGGAGCGCTGGGGGATGAATTTTACACCAACCTTCATGGTAAACCATCAACAAAAAAACAATTCCAACAATTGTGGTAGAAATGTCAAAGAAGTAGTCGAGTCTAGTGGTCCTCGCTACTTGGTGATAAGCAGAACGGAGGAGGACAAGAAATTTACATCCGTGAACCCTTTCGTCATCCAAAAGGGATTAGACAAGATAGCTGGTCCGGTTAAATCATGTACTCGATCGCGAAATGGCACGCTGCTGGTGGAAGCGCATTCCGTCTCCCAGGCAGCAGCGATCTTGAAGGCCAACATTCTCGGCAGTTATCCGGTGAGCGTTTCCGTACACAAGACCCTGAACTCCTCGCGCGGTGTAGTGAACACCCGTGCGCTGGACGGAATGACCAACGAGGAGATCCAGCAGAACCTGAAAGACCAAGGTGTGACAGCTGTATATCGAGTTCAGCGAAGAGAGCGAGGGGAATTGGTGCCTACCCGTACCCTGTTCCTGACCTTTGATCGGGTAGATCTCCCACAAAGGCTTAGGGCAGGGTATGAATCAATCGAGGTACGGCCATATATTCCGAACCCCCTACGTTGCTACAGATGTCAGCGCTTCGGCCACACTAAGGACTTCTGTAATGGTGCACCTACTTGTATGAATTGTGCGATGTCGCTGCACGAAGGTGAGTGCTCATCACCCGCAAAATGTGTTAACTGTGCTGGCGAACACCCTTCCAGCTTCAGAGATTGCCCTCGATTCCGCGAGGAAAAGGCGATTCAGGAGATCCGGGTGAAAGAGAAGATATCCTTCTCGGAAGCCCGGAAACTCGCACGTACTCGCCTGCCCTCTGTTGCACTGTCCGGTACCTATAGCTCAGTTGTAGCTAAGCCGGTCCCGCGACGAGAGATAGCAACTCAGACCATCGATATCAGTGAGGCTAGAATTTCTGACAGAACCCTTACTCCATCAGTAGCCCAGAAGCCTGTCAAGACATCTGTATCTACATCTACCTCGTCCAAAGCACCAGCAGGGAAGAAAACGCCACCCATGTCACCGGTCAGAGCATCTACCTCTACCAAGCCTAACAAGCCAGTTGTGTACGTGGCACCACCCAAAACGTTTAAGACCAGCTATCAACGGTCAGATTTCCTTAAGGATGCGGGCCGTCCGACGCGAAGGAAGAAAAGTCCTCGGGCATCCAAAAGTTCCACCTCTGAGGAGTCTTCCGGAGAGGTCTCGGATCGACGACCGTCATCTCCGTCGATCTGTTTCCAATCGGTTTGGGGGGAAAATTCCATTCCCTGATAAACCTTATCGATGACGGTTTCGACAAAATCGACGAAATGGTCGAATATTTTACTTGCTCGATCCTGCTCGCAGCAGAATCCAGCATTCCTCGAGGTTCATCTACACCACGGCATATCCCTGTACCGTGGTGGACTGAGGAATGCAGTTTGGCAGTCAAAGCACGCAAACGTGCTTTGCGCGTTTTTCAGCGGCACCCGACTGAAGAGAACTTTGTCGCCTTCAAACGTTCTCGCGCTAGAGCACGCTTTATACTGCGCAACGCAAAGCGTACATCTTGGGAAGCCTATGTGTCTTCGCTTTCCCGGCGCAGCTCTACTCTACAGGTATGGTCAGCTGTTCGGCGGATGTATGGCAAGTATCGCCGGACGGTAATTCCGGGCCTTGCCATCAACGGTTCCATGTGCACCACCGAGCAGGACATAGCAGAAGCCCTAGCTACAACATTTGCTGCTACTAGCCTAACTGCCCGCTATGACGCTCTCTTCCTGCCTATTAAGGAAAAGGCGGAGCGGGTACAACTAAATTTTAATTTTGACTGCACCGAGCCGTACAACCAACCGTTTACCGCTGCCGAGCTCGCCCATTCTCTAGCGTTAGCAAAGGATTCTTCTCCAGGTCCCGATGACGTACACCGACAGATGCTACTACATCTTCCATCTGAGGCGCTATGTTTCCTGTTAAACATCTATAACCGCATTTGGCATGAGCGAGTTTTCCCTTCCTCCTGGCGAGAGGGTATTGTCATCCCCATCCCTCGACCCGGAAAGGACCGCACGCTTCCATCTAGCTGCCGCCCCATTTGCCTGACGAGTGTCATCTGTAAGACATTCGAGCGAATGGTAAACGCTCGGTTAAATTGGTGGCTAGAAAAACATAACCATCTGTCCAACTTGCAATGCGGTTTTCGTCGCCATCGCTCAAGTGTAGATAATCTAACACGCCTTGAGGGGTATATTTCCGATGCGTTTCTACTGAAACAGCACGCCGTGGGTGTGTTCCTCGACCTGGAGAAGGCCTATGACACCACTTGGCGATACGGCATACTTCGTAACCTTCATAGTTACGGTATGCGTGGTCATCTACCCGAGTTTTTATGCAATTTTTTAAGACTTTGCCGTTTTCGGGTTCGCATAGGAAACACGATATCACGGGAGCGGATACAGGAGAACGGTGTACCTCAAGGGTCGATTTTGAGCGTCACCCTTTTCGCCGTAGCGATTAACGGAATCACTAGTGCCGTTCGAAGTGGAATTCCATCATCCCTCTATGTTGACGACTTCGCTATCTATTATAGGTCTGCCAACATAGATCACATTGAGCGCCAACTGCAGCTGACCATTACCCAGCTAGCAGCTTGGGCGCTTCAAACCGGCTTCCGTTTTTCAGCTTCGAAGACGCAGTGTATACACTTTCACCGCCTACGAGGTATTCACCCGCCTCCTGATCTTTATTTGAACGGCACACCCCTGCCATTTGTCTCGCACCTGAAGTTCTTGGGCCTCTACTTGGACCGACAACTAAATTGGGAGCACCACATTCGTCACCTTCGAGCCTCTTGCGATCGTTCTCTTCGGGTGCTGAAGGTATTATCTGGAGCATCTTGGGGGGGGGGCGATCGCACTGTAATGTTGAGGCTTTACCGCTCTCTGGTTCGGTCCAAGCTGGACCATGGCAGTTTTATTTATGGCGCAGCGACCGCCTCTAAACTTCGCCTTTTAGACACCGTGCATCACACTGGCATCCGCCTTGCCACAGGAGCTTTCCGCACTAGTCGAGTCGACTGCCTGTATGCAGACTCAGGCGAACCTCCACTCCATATTCGTCGCTCGCTGTTACTGTGCTCATACGTGTCGAAGTTGGCAAGTTATCCCAGTCATCCTTGTTTTAAACCAGTTCTGTGTCCAGATTTAGTCCACCGTTATATGCGCCCTGGTTCTCGGACACGCCCCGTGGGAATAAGATTTCGGGATCACCTACATTCCCATGGCCTCCGAATGCCTCGCGTGGAGAGGTCGTCCATCTGCCCTTATCCTGCATGGCAGCTCAATCGTGCGCGGTTCGATCTAACTCTTTCAAACAACCCTAGACTCGCTACTCCACATTCGGCGTTCCAACAACTTTTTGCCGAATTACTGGGCCGTTACCCTAACTATGTTCCGGTCTTTACAGACGGTTCCCAGTTAGGTAACGCTACGGGTTGCGCATTCTTCGTTAACGGTGAGGCTCATAAATTTCGACTTCTGGACTCCACTTCGGTCTTCTCAGCAGAGCTGTATGCCATCTTTTATTTGCTCCTTTTTATTTGCAAGTTAGCTCCTGGCCCTTTTATCGTCTGCACTGACTGTCTAAGTGCGCTTCAAGCCTTACAACAGCACACTACCGCTCACACACTGGTTTTAAAAATACAGACCCAGATCTCGCAAATGCTCAGTCGTGGATACAATTTTGTTTTTACTTGGACCCCAGGCCATGTTGGGATTTGCGGGAACGAGGAGGCGGACGCGGCTGCTAAGTCTGCTTGCCGTTTGCCCCGGAGTTTAACAACTACAGTGCCATTCCAGGACGTGCAACGTTTTTTCCGTCGCCAGCTCCTCTCTGCTTGGCAGCACTCCTGGACAGCTTTACAAGGCACACAACTCCGGGCAATTAAAGACAGCGTACGACCCTGGCTAACTTCCTGCAGGGATAACCGGCGAGCCGAGGTGATACTCACCCGGCTGAGAATTGGACACACACGAGCCACTCATGGCCATTTGTTAAGAGGGGAGCCGGCCCCAGTGTGTGCTCCATGTGCAGTACGCCTCACTGTGCGGCATGTATTGCTCGATTGCCCACAGTACGCCCGCGTTCGCCAGTCAGTAGGCTTGGGAGCTAACTTGCTGGATGTTTTAGGGGACGACCCAGTGGCCGTGGATAAGGCACTGCGGTTTGTTTCACAAATAGGTTTTAATAAACAAGTCTAACTTGTATTTTATATTTATTAATTTTAGAGATTTTAAATTATTAGTTTTTAGATGGTTTTTATGTGCTTTTAATGGTTGAGTGTTTTATTTTATTGTACCCTTTTAGCTAGATTTGTGTAGGTTTTAGGTTTCATTATTGACTTCGGGCCCAAATGACCTTGATGTCGACGGGCCCTAAATCCCCACACACTCACTCGCTGCAATCGGTTTGGGGTTCTCGAGCCGAAGTTCTCGATTGGGAAAGGGACCTCATCCGCTGAAGAAATGGAACAGGAGGATACCGACCACACAGCCCGGATGGCTATTAAAAAGCGCCAGGATAAACCTGACGTCAAAGGTGTTAGCCCCACACCGAAAAAAAAGGGTAAACTCATTCGGCCACCGTCGAAGTCATCATAACGGAGCATAACGCTTAACATCTTATCCCATATCTCCAATGGCTATTCTTCAATGGAACATCCGCGGATTTCGGGCACATCGAGCAGAGCTAGATTTGTTGCTCAATAAGCATAACCCCTTAGTCGTGTGCTTACAAGAGACTAAGCTGCGTCCCCAAAACACCTTTACACTCCGGCGGTACACGTAATTTAGGTATGACCTTGATCCGGAAGAGGGACTTCCAGCGCATGGAGGCACTATGGTGCTCGTCAGAGATGATATATATGTAGATATTATACCTTTACAGACTGCCATACAGTCGGTTGCTGTACTGATTATTCTCCCGACAGTGCACTTCGCCGTCTGCAGTGTCTATGTTCCGCCATCGGCTGACCTCTCACTTAATGAACTACAGGGGTTGGTCTCTCAGCTCCCTGCACCCTTTCTGTTGATAGGAGACCTAAATGCCCACCACCATCTTTGGGGCTTAGCTCGAACCTGTGCGAGAGGCAAAGTTATTGCCGAATTCCTTGACAGCAGCAACCTGGTTCTCTTAAACACCGGAGAACCTACGTTTCTATCTGATGCCTTCAACACCTTCTCGCATCTCGACTTGGCAGTTTGTTCACCTCAGCTAGCACTTTCCCTACAATGGAGAATCATCTCTGACCTACATTCTAGTGATCACTTTCCGTGCCTTGTTAGTCTCTTAGCACATGACTTTCACTCCGCCCGTTTGCCTACCTGGCGCCTCGATTACGCCAACTGGACCCTTTACGCCCAGCTGGCTGCTTTTAGTTACGACGCGCACGATTCTGTGGACGCCTTAGTTGAGCATCTTACAGAGCAGATCCTTTCCGCCGCGGAACATTCTATTCCTCGCTCTACCAACAATCCTCGTCGCCCTCCTGTTCCCTGGTGGACGACCGATTGTCGGAACGCTATTCGGGCTCGTAGGCGTGCTCTCAGGATTTTCCAGCGACATCCTACACTGGAGAACCTGATTGAGTATAAGAAAATGCGTGCCAGGTCTAGGTATGTAATTAAGAATAGCAAAAAGACCTCATGGATTTCGTTTGTGTCCTCCTTCAATCGCCAAACACCTTCCTCTGTTGTATGGGATAGGATACGGCGCGTGGCTGGCAAATCGACCCACATGGCAATCGCTGGTCTGAGAACTCCTGCAGGCATCATCGTGGATCCATTGGAAGTGGCTAACACCCTTGGCAGTGCTTTCGCTTGCGTGTCTAGCTCCGATCAGTATGCACCCGAGTTTCTCTCCATTAAAACTCGGGTAGAATCTCAAGGTCTCTGCTTTCGATCTCGAAACCTCGAGGACTATAACCGCCTTTTCACCATGGCAGAGTTGGAACATGTTCTTTCAGCATCGCGACTATCAGCGCCAGGGCCAGATGGTATCCACGTCCGCATGTTACAACAGCTCTCACCTGAAGGCAAGACATTCCTGCTGGATCTCTATAACCGTATATGGGTTGATGGCACTTTCCCTGAAAAGTGGCGGGAGGCCACAATCATACCTATTTTAAAACCCGGAAAGGACCGTCATCTCTGCTCTAGCTACCGTCCTATTTCTCTCACCAGCTGTGTCTGCAAAGTGCTAGAACGCATGATTAACGCACGGCTGGTGTGGTGGCTGGAACGACACAACCTGCTAACAAATATCCAATACGGTTTTCGTCGACGTCGTTGCACAGTAGACCACCTTGTCTCGATGTCGACACATATCATGAACGGCTTCCTGAAGGGTTGTCAAACCGTTGGGATATTCTTTGACCTAGAGAGAGCATATGATACGTGTTGGCGGGCAGGATTGCTCCGTACTCTACACAGTTGGAACATTCGTGGCCGCCTACCACTTTTTCTTAAGGAGTTCCTAAAACAGCGCTTCTTCCGAGTACGGGTCGGCTCGGTTCTTTCAAATCCTTTTATACAGGAGAATGGTGTACCTCAGGGTTCGGTCCTTAGCGTCACCCTGTTTGCTGTAGCTATTAATCCTATCTCGCAATGTGTTCCTCCAGGCGTGTCGTCCTGTTTATTCGTAGATGACTTTGCGGTCTATTGCACTTCTCCGCGCACACCTTTTATCGGGCGGTGCTTACAACAATGCTTGGACCAACTGCATGACTGGAGCCTGAGACACGGCTTTCGGTTCTCTGCGGAGAAAACCATGTGTGTGAATTTCTGGCGCCGTCGGAGTCGACCACCTCCTTCACTCCGTTTGGGCCCACATTTACTTCCTTATGCAGATCACACACGATTCCTGGGATTGGTCTTCGACAGAGCACTTAACTGGTCATCTCACATAGCACAGCTGCGAGCGAGTTGTGACCGTTCCCTACAAATTCTGCGGGTACTAAGTGGCAAATCGTGGGGAGCAGATCGCACAGTGTTGCTGCGACTTTACCGCACACTGATACGATCCAAACTGGATTATGGCTGCATCGTTTTTTCATCAGCACGTCCATCAGTGTTGAAAAAGTTAGATACGGTCCATAATTGCGGCCTACGGATAGCTATTGGAGCCTTTCCTACCAGTCCGGTCATCAGTCTGCACGCCGAAGCTGCTGAACCCCCTCTTAGGTACCGGCGTGTTCTTTTATTAGCTAATTATGGCTGTAGACTATTTTGCAAGCCTACGCATCCCACGTTCGCGCCTTTCTTCAACACCACGCTAGATGCGCGCTATCGGAACACTACTCTCAGTCCAAAGCCACCCGGTTTTCGCCTTCGGGAGCTCCTCCGCAAACACAGTATTACAATCCCTAGGACCCCCCAGGGGCCTACTTCGGTAGGTACGGGTTTGGCGAACCCGGGGTCCCGAGCCAACAGTCTCCCTCGTGTGGGCTCCTCTTCGTGGTTGAGGGAGACGGTCAACAGGCCCACCCACGTGTAGGCCGTGCGTGGAGACCCGTGTCGGTGGAAAGGTTAGTCCTGGTGGTTGAGGGATGCGTATCTGAGCTCGTAACAGTGTTTTTCTGAATTCGGGGAGGGTACGCATTACTAATACACTGCTTTGGCTTCTGCTTCGCCTAAACGGGAGGTTAGGGACTAACCCACCCCTAATCAATCGGCCAGGATTAGGTATTGTACCGAACTCCAGGGTGAGTGGGACGGCGAGCTCGCTATATCCCCTGTGTAGCCCTGTCATCCCAGTGGGATGACCCCTTGTTGGGCTCCGTGGTGGGTGGGGAGCACTGGGGGATGATTCTTACGCCAACATTCATGGTAAACCTTAAAAACAATCATAATAATAATAAATCACTTAACCAAGCTGGAAAGGAAGTAGTCGAGTCTTGTGGTCCTCGCTACTTAGTTGTAACAAGAAAGGAGGAAGGTAAGAACTTTTTGACGGTGAACCCTTTTATCATCCAGAAGGGGTTAGATAAAATTGCCGGTCCAGTCAAGTCCTGTACGCGCTCCAGAAACGGCACGCTCCTTGTGGAAGCACACACGACTTCCCAGGCGGCAACATTAATAAAAGCCACGTTATTGGGCAGCTATCCCGTCACAATTGCGGTGCACAAGACCCTAAACCCCTCCCGCGGGGTCGTCACCACTCGTGCGTTGGACGGGATGTCAAATGAGGAAATAAAGGAGAACCTACAAGACCAGGGTGTCACTGCAGTATACCGGGTGCAACGTAGAGAGCAAGGGGAATTGGTGCCTACCCGTACCTTGTTCCTGACCTTTGATCGGGTAGATCTCCCGCAAAGGCTTAGGGCAGGGTATGAGTCCATAGAGGTTAGGCCATATATACCAAACCCACTCAGGTGCTTTACATGTCAGCGCTTCGGTCATACAAGTGATTTTTGTAGCGGTGTGCCAACATGCGTGCAGTGTGGTCTGTCTAAGCACGAGGATGCCTGCACATCCCCGGCAAAATGTGTCAACTGTGCTGGTGAACATCCATCCAGCCACAGAGAGTGCCCACGATTCCTAGAGGAAAAGGCGATACAGGAGATCCGAGTAAGGGAGAAGTTATCCTTCTCGGATGCCCGTAAAGTCTTACGTACTCGTGTACCCTCGGTGCCAAAGTCCGGTACCTACAGCTCCGTAGCTGCTAAGGTGGCACCGAGGAGAGAAATCGCAACTCAGACCAGCGATTGTGAGGCTAGTATAACAGACAAGGTCCTTACCGCCACACCTGTACAAAAGCCAACCAAGACATCGAAGCCGGCTCCTCTCTCACCTCAATCGCCGAGGGAGAAGTCCACACCGTCCTCTCCCAAGCCGTCAACCTCATCGACTGTCAAGCCCGTTATAGTGTACGATGCACCGCCCAAAAAGTTTAACACCGCTTACACAAAATCAGACTTCCTCAAAGTTACTAACAAAGGGACCGGCAAGAAAAAAAGTTCTAGGGCATCTAGAAGTTCATCTTCTGAGGGGTCTTCTGGTGAAGACACGGATCGGCAACTGTCATCATCGTCGATCTCTGTGTCCAACCGGTTTGAGGTCCTCGAACCTAAGTTTTCTATAGGAAAAGGGGCCTCATCCGTGGAAGAAATGGACCAGGAAGACACGGACCACACCTCAAGAACGGCGATTAAAAAGCGACAGGACAAACCTGATGAAAAGGAAACAGGTGTTAGCCCTACACCGAAGAAAAAGGGTAAGCTGATTCGGCCACCGTTAAAGTCGTCTTGATGTACACCAACTTTTACAACCTATCTCCATAGTTCCAATGACTATCCTCCAATGGAACTTGCGGGGTTTAAGACCACATCGACCAGAATTGGAGCTTTTGCTCAGTAAGCATAACCCCTTGGTGGTATGCTTACAAGAGACTAAGCTACGACCGCAAGACAAGTTTAAAATCCGACGCTACACACCACTGCGGTGTGATATTGACACAGAAGATGGCATTCCTGCTCACGGGGGCACTATGATGCTCCTCAGGGATGACATATTTGTAGATTCCCCAGGGACCTACTACGGTAGGTACGGGTTTGGCGATCCCGGGGTCCCTAGCCACTCACCATCATTTCATCCCCTTCACCTCCATCAACTGTGCCACGCACTGCTACTGCTTGTCAGTAAGCATCACACTCTTCCTCTTCTAGTTTTTATTATTATTATTAGCACGTAAGGTCTTAGGTTTATAACTCCTGTCTCACCAGCAGGGATCTCTCCTATCTCCGTGGTTCTGTCCCACGGTTTTCAGCGCGGCTTCCGACATGTGTGCTCTCCGGAGGTCTCAAAAGTGAAGGTTGAGCGGACCCTTCGCACTGCCCCTATGTGTAGCCTTAGGTGCGGAGCCCGTCCACACCGTCAAGTACACCCACGTAGCTCCTAGAGGGCCCGGTCTGTGGTAATCTCCCGACGGCCGCGTTTTGCCGTTGGGTTAGTATCACGGACCGGACGTGTTACCGCTGACGGAACCCCGGTGTAATCAACCACAAGTCCCCAGAATCCGCGTGTGCCTATTACACGCATGCGCGGCCTAAAGCGGGGAGCCACAGGCGGTTATTCCTGTGGTAGGGGAATAAAGCCGGGGTGTGCGTGGTGAACGGTTTACCCATACGGACAAGCAGTGGATTTTGAAGGGTAGCTTTTCTGAGGTACAAATGAGATCGGTCATGGGTGAGGTCCCCATGACGGCACAGACCGTGAAGATTCGGTGTCTTTTTTCTTTAACCCCCGGATGGCAGACTGACGCCGACGGTTCCGGAAGGGGGTCTATATCATGTCTCCGCGCAAACAATCCTTCATTGACCCTTATTTATCTATGACTTTGGCTTGTGATGGGAAAACTTTTAAAGATATCAGTCCGTTTTATATAAAGCGTGAAGTTGACAAAATCAGCGGCCCGGTCTAAAGCGCTACGCGTCTCCGACACGGTAGCTTACTATTAGAGAGCACCAGTGCAGACCAGTCTCGCAAACTACAAAAGGCGACTTTGTTGGGCTCCTACCCTATCCGGGTAGCCCCACACAAAACACTTAACACCTGTCGAGGAGTAGTCACCACCTCCAGCCTAGACGGTCTTGCAAACGAGGAAATAGTAAGTTGCCTCTCGGATCAGCTTGTTTGTCAGGCGTACCGGCTAACACGGAAACAAGATGGCAAGGAGTACCCACTACGTACGGTATTTCTAACGTTTGCTGGGACTAAGTTACCGGAGTACATCTATTGCGGCTATGAGCGTGCGAGTGTCCGCCAGTATGTCCCGAACCCCATGCGCTGTTTCCAATGTCAGCGGATCGGACATACTAAGGTCACATGCACCAATCCTGCTCTTTGTGAGCAATGTGGCCTAGCTAAACACGACGACCCAAACTGCAGCCGAACACCTTGCTGTGTGAACTGTGGCGGTAGTCATCCCTCCAGCTCGCGACAGTGTCCTAGATGCATGGACGAAAAAAGCATTCAGGAGCTACGTGTCAAAGCCCCCCAGGGGCCTACTTTGGTAGGTACGGGTATTGGCGATCCCGGGGTCCCGAGCCAACAGTCTCCCTCGTGTGGGCTCCTCTTCGTGACTGAGGGAGACGGTCAACAGGCCCACCCACGTGTAGGCCGTGCGTGGAGACCCGTGTCGGTGGAAAGGTTAGTCCTGGTGGTTGAGGGATGCGTATCTGAGCTCGTAACAGTTATTTTCTGAAGTCGGGGAGGGTACGCATTACTAATACACTACTTTGGCTTCTGCTTCGCCTAAACGGGAGGTTAGGGACTAACCCACCCCTAATCAATCGGCCAGGACTAGGTATTGTACCGACCTCCAGGGTGAGTGGGACGGCGAGCTCGCTATATCCCCTGTGTAGCCCTGTCATCCCAGTGGGATGACCCCTTGTTGGGCTCCGTGGTGGGTGGGGAGCACTGGGGGATGAATTTTTTCGCCAACTCTCATGTCAAACCTTAACCAAAAAAATTCAAAAACTTGCAGCAATGGAAAAGAAGTAGCCGAGTCTTGTGGTCCTCGATACTTGGTAATCAGTCGCACTGAAGAAGGCCAAAAGTTTACTACCGTTAACCCCTTTACCATCCAGAGGGGATTAGACAAAATTGCAGGTCCGGTCAAATCTTGTATACGATCCAGAAATGGCACGCTCCTGGTCGAGGCGCATTCTAACGCCCAGGCGGCATCGTTATTGAAGGCAAGCATGCTAGGGAGTTAGCCTATATCCGTTACGCTACATAAGACCCTGAACTCCTCACGTGGAGTGGTAACCACCCGTGCGTTGGACGGTATGTCCAACGAGGAGATTCAGGAGAACCTGAGAGACCAAGGAGTCATAAGTGTGTACCGAGTGCAGCGCAGAGAACGTGTGGAATTGTTGCCTACTCGTACCCTGTTCCTTACTTTTGATAGGGTAGATCTTCCTCAAAAGATTAAGGCAGGATACGAGAGTATTGAGGTTAGGCCGTATATACCGAACCCCCTGCGGTGCTACAAATGTCAGCGTTATGGTCACACTAGTCAACTGTGTAACGGATCTCCAGCATGCGTCAACTGTGGTTTGGCTTAACACGAGGGTGAGTGCTCCTCAACCATTAAATGTATAAACTGTGCCGGGGAGCATCCATCTAGCTCCAAAGACTGCCCACGTTTTGTGGAAGAAAAGGCAATACAGGAGATCCGGGTTAAGGAGAAGGTTTCCTTCTCGGACGCCCGGAAGCTCCTGCGTACTCGCTTGCCGTCCGTCCCTAGGTCCGGTACTTATAGCTCTGTCTTGGCTAAACCCGTTCCTAGGAAGGAAATTGCAACGCAAACCTGCGGTGCAGGGGAGCCTACCATCTCCGATAGAGTTCTTGTCCCGACACAAGTACGGCAGTCCACTACTCCATCACCAACGTCGGCAAATACATCGCCTAAACGGACGAAGGAAGCTAAAACCTCAGCCCCGTCCCAAGCCAAACCGTCGACCTCTAAATGTAAATATGACAAGTCGGTAATATACGATCCGCCGCCTAAAGAATTTAAGACCAGTTACCAGAGGACAGATTTCCTGAAAGATTCGACCCGTACACCCAGGAAGAAGAAAACCTCTAGAGCATCCCGAAGCTCTTCTTCTGAAGAGCTTTCTGGTGATGAATCGGATCGACGACTGTCATCTTCGTCGATCCCTGTGTCCAATAAGTTTGAAGCTCTCGAACCTAAGTTCTCTTTAGGGAAAGGGGCTTCCTCCGCCGAAGAGATGGACCTAGAGGATACCGACCCCAGAACGGCAACAAAAAAGCGCCAGGATAAACCGGCAGAAAAAGGTGTTAGCCCTACGCCTAAGAAAAAGGGTAAGCTGATTCGGCCACCGTTAAAGTCGTCTTAATGTAGACCAATCTTTACAACCTATCTCCATAGTTCCAATGGCTATCCTCCAATGGAACATGCGGGGTTTAAGAACACATCGACCAGAACTGGAACTTTTGCTCAGTAAGCATATCCCCTTTGTGGTATGCTTACAAGAGACTAAGCTACGACCGCAAGACAAGTTTAGAAACCGACGCTACACACCACTGCGGTGTGATATTGACACAGAAGAGGGCATTCCTGCTCACGGGGGCACTATGATGCTCCTCAGGGATGACATATTTGTAGACCCGGTACAGCTGCAATCTGATATACAATCTGTAGCTGTAAGGATTAAGCTGCCAACAATCGAATTTTGCATTTGCAATGTATATCTCCCGCCATCTGATGACCTCTCGTTAATTGACCTTCAAGATCTGGTTTCCCAACTTTCAACACCATTTCTAATAGTTGGAGACTTTAATGCCCATCACCCACTATGGGGTTCAACTCGGGCATGTTCGAGAGGCCACCTCATTGCAAAATTCCTTGAGAGCAATAACTTGGTTCTCCTGAATTCCGGAGAGCCAACGTTCCTTTCAGACGCGTATAACACCTATTCGCACATTGATTTGGCAGTATGTTCATCCCAGTTAGCAGTTTCATTGCAGTGGAATGTCATCTCTGATCTACATTCCAGCGACCACTTCCCATGTCTTCTTAGTCTCCTAGCACACGATGTGTCTACCTCACGTAACCCTAGATGGCGCTTTGATCGTGCCAACTGGAACCTTTACACCCAGTTGGCTGTCTTTGATTACAACGAGCACGATTCTGTGAATGATCTAGTCGATCATCTCACAGAGAAAATTCTTTCCGCTGCAGAAGAGTCTATTCCACGTTCGGCTACCCAACCCGGTCGACTTCCTGTCCCGTGGTGGAACAACGACTGCCGGAATGCTATTCGTGCTCGTAGACGTGCTCTACGGGTATTTCAACGACACCCTACCCAAAGTAATCTAATTGAGTACAAGAAAGCGCGTGCACAGTCTAGGCAAATAATTAAGGATAGCAAAAAGATCTCATGGAACAACTTTGTCTCATCTTTTAACAGATGGACACCTTCATCTGTTGTATGGGATAGGTTAAGGCGCGTGGCCGGAAAATCAACCCACTTGCCAATCGCTGGTCTGAAAACACCTGCAGGAGTTGTTGTTGATCCGTTTGTCGTGGCTAACACCTTCGGCTGTGCTTTTGCTCAGGTGTCTAGCTCAAGTAATTATGCTCCTGAGTTTATCTCAATTAAGACTCAGGTAGAATCTCAAGGTTTCGTGTTTAGTTCCAGAAACCTTGAAGATTATAACCGCCTCTTCACCTTGGCGGAGTTAGAACACGCTCTTTCATCATCGCGACTGACAGCACCAGGACCGGACGGAATCCACGTTCAAATGTTACAACATCTCTCACCTGAAGGTAAGGCATTCCTGCTCGAGGTCTATAACCGTGTTTGGGTTGATGCCACGTTTCCGGACAAGTGGCGAGAAGCCACCATTATACCTATCTTGAAAGCTGGCAAGGACCGTCACCTCCCTTCTAGCTACCGTCCTACTTCCCTCACCAGTTGCGTCTGCAAGGTGATGGAACGCATGATAAATGGGCGGTTGGTATGGTGGCTGGAAACGCACAACCTACTGAATAACATCCAGTGCGGTTTTCGACGACACCGTTCAACAGTGGATCATCTTGTGTCCATGTCGACACAGATTATGAACGGCTTTCTTAAAAACTGTCAAACAGTCGGCATATTTTTTGACCTCGAAAAGGCTTATGATACGTGTTGGCGTGCAGGGTTGCTACGTACTCTGCACACCTGGAATATACGTGGACGCCTACCACTCCTCCTTCAGGAATTCTTGAAAGACCGCGTATTCCGAGTAAGGGTTGGCTCGGTTCTTTCGGACCTTTTCGTTCAAGAGAACGGTGTACCACAGGGATCGGTGCTAAGTGTTACATTGTTTGCTATTGCGATTAATTCTATCTCGAAATGTGTACCTCCGGGGGTCTCGTCAAGCCTATTCGTAGATGACTTTGCCGTCTACTGTACATCTCAGCGCACTTCGTTTATAGAGCGCCGTCTTCAAACCACCTTGGACAACCTTAAGGTTTGGAGTTTAAAGAACGGCTTCCGATTTTCTGCTGAGAAAACCATCTGTGTGAACTTCTGGCGTCAGCAGAGTCGACTACCTCCAAGGCTCCGGCTAGGCGCTGATCTACTACCATTTGCAGATGAGACGAGGTTCCTTGGATTGATATTTGATAGAAAACTTAGTTGGTCGTCGCATATCGCACAACTGAAAGCACGATGTGACCGATCTTTAAATATCTTGCGGGTACTAAGTGGTAAATCGTGGGGAGCGGATCGTACAGTGTTATTGCGACTGTATCGCACACTCATCCGTTCCAAATTAGATTATGGTAGTATCGTTTATGGCTCAGCACGACCATCTGTGCTGAAGAGATTAGACACAGTCCATAATTGTGGAATACGTATAGCAGTTGGGGCATTTCCAACGAGCCGAGTCATAAGCCTGTATGCTGAGTCTGCAGAACCTCCTCTGCAGTACAGGCGCAACATGCTATTAGCAAATTATGGCTGTGGACTTAATTGCATGCCCACACATCCAACGTTTACGCCGTTCTTTAACACCTTCATGGACGTGCGTTATAGGAACACTTCTATAAAACCAAAGCCACCTGGTTTTCGTTTCCGGGAGCTCCTTAGACGTCTTAATAGCGAAATGCCTAAGATGTATCCTAGGGGAGAGAGGACATACCCTCCTTGGTTGTGCCCCTCAAAACCCAACCTCTGTGGTCCTCGTCCCGAGGGGTGGGCAACAGGAAGTAGGGGACTGACTGATGGGGTGATGTCCGGTGGGGACTTGGTGTACCCCAGGACCGCTACGGCTGCCGAGAAGGCCCATCAGTAACCCCGAAAACTGGCAGAAGAGGCTCTGGTATTTTCCCCCAGGGACCTACTACGGTAGGTACGGGATTGGCGATCCCGGGGTCCCTAGCCATTCACCCTCAATTCATTCCCTTCATCTCCATCAACTGTGCCACGTGTAGCTACTGCTTGTCAGTAAGCATCACCTTCTTCCCCTTCTAGTATTTTATTATAATTATTAGCACTTAAGGTCTTAGGTTTATAACTCCTGTCTCACCAGCAGGGATCTTTCCTATCTCCGTGGTTCTGTCCCACGGTTTTCAGCGCGGCTTCCGACATGTGTGCTCTCCGGAGGTCTCAAAAGTGAAGGTTGAGCGGACCCTTCGCACTGCCCCTATGTGTAGCCTTAGGTGCGGAGCCCGTCCACACCGTCAAGTACACCCACGTAGCTCCTTGAGGGCCCGGTCTGTGTTAATCTCCCGACGGCCGTGTTGCCGTCGGGTTAGTATCACGGACCGGACGTGTTACCGCTGACGGAACCCCGGTGTAATCAACCACAAGTCCCCTGAATCCGCGTGTGCCTATTACACGCATGCGCGGCCTATAGTGGGGAGCCACAGGCGGTTATACCTGTGGTAGGGGAATAAAGCCGGGGTGTGCGTGGTGAACGGTTTACCCATACGGACAAGCAGTGGATTTTGAAGGGTAGCTTTTCTGAGGTACAAATGAGATCGGTCATGGGTGAGGTCCCCATGACGGTACAGACCGTGAAGATTCGGTGTCTTTCTTACTTTAACCCCCGGCTGGCAGGCTGACGCCGACGGTTCCGGAAGGGGGTCTATATCATGTCTCCGCGCAAAACCTCCTTCATTGACCCTTACTTATTGATGACCTTGGCTTGTGATGGCAAAACGTTTAAGGATGTCAGTCCATTTTACATAAAACGTGAATTAGATAAAATCAGTGGCCCTGTAAAAAACGCTACGCGTCTCCGAGACGGTAGCTTACTGTTAGAGACCTCAACTGCAGACCAATCTAAAAAACTGCAAAAAGCGTCTTTGTTGGGCTCCTACCCTATCCGGGTAGTCCCACACAAAACGCTGAACACCTGTAGAGGAGTAGTCACCACCTCCAGTTTAGATGGTCTTGCGAATGAGGAGATAGTAAGTTGCCTCTCTGACCAGCTTGTTTGTCAGGCGTACCGCTTAACACGGAAACAAGATGGCAAGGAGTACCCACTACGTACGGTATTTCTAACGTTTGCTGGGACGAAGTTAGCCGAATACATATATTGCGGCTATGAACGTGCTAGCGTCCGCCAGAATGTCCCGAACCCCATGCGCTGCTTCCAATGTCAGCGGTTCGGACATACTAAGGTCACATGTACCAATCCTGCTCTTTGTGAGCAATGTGGCCTACCGAAGCACGAGGATCCAAACTGCAGTCGAACACCCTGTTGCGTGAACTGTGGCGGCAGTCACCCCTCCAGTTCGCGACACTGCTCAAAATTCATGGACGAAAAGAGCATTCAGGAGCTACGTGTAAAGGAACGCCTGACTTTTCCAGAGGCACGACGGCGCTTCGAACAACTGAAGCCTGCTACCACTACTACTGGATATGCACTAGCAGCTCGTCGTACTCCTAATACCACTGTTGCTGTTCAACACGTCCCTGTCGCCCACGCATCCACGCAGACTGATTTTCTAGCCGTTAAACCTTCGTCTCAGACTGTTTGTGTATCCACCAGCACTACCTCCGCTTCAACCGTACAAACTCCAGCCACCAAGCCATCAGCGGGTAACAACCATCCCGTAGGAAATGCGAAAAACCGATCTCGACCACAACATAGATCGCGAAGTCGCTCGCCTTCTGTTAGATCCCGGTCTCGTTCTACGAGCCGTAGGAGTTCTGACTCCCGATCATCAGCGGAGTCACAGGAGGCTAACGATTTTCGAATCGTAGGGCCCAGGTCAGCCAAGGTCAAGAAAAAGGTTAAAACGACCCATTAAAAACTCTTCATGGAAATAATCCAGTGGAATGTCAATGGTTTTCGAGCTCGTGCTCAAGACCTACAACATTTAGTTTCTCAACGGTCACCATCAATTATTTGTCTCCAGGAAACCCACTTACATCCCAATCACTCGTTACACCTTCAGTCTTTCTCTGCATTTAGAAGCGACTCTCTTGCAGGTATGCGTGCAAGCGGTGGCGTTGCTACCTTAGTGGCGCCTAACATCTCAGCCGCCCACGTTCCTCTCACCACACGATTGCAAGCTGTGGCCGTTCGGCTACAGCTGGAGAGCATCAGTTTTACCATATGCAACATGTACCTGCCGCCGCTCAGTATAGTTCCAGAGCGTGATCTTCAAGCTCTATTGGCTCAGCTCCCCTCACCACTACTCCTTGTGGGAGATTTGAATGCCAAGCACACGCTCTGGGGATCAGACACCGATGACGCCCGTGGATGCCTCCTCGTAGACGTCTTCGATAAGTCTGACCTGCTTCTGCTAAATACTGGTGACCCGACATTCCTATCATCCACTTATGGTACACATTCCGTACTAGACCTTTCTTTCTGCAGTCCGTCATTAGTACCACTATTTGAGTGGTCAGTACTTTCCGACCTCTTTGGCAGTGATCATTACCCCATTAGCATTCATTTTTCTGGCCGACAATGTGTACCTTCTCGACATCCTCGCTGGATTATTTCCAAAGCTAATTGGGGAAGATTCCATTCCCTGATAAACCTTATCGATGACGGTTTCGACACCACCGACGAAATGGTCGAATATTTTACTTGCTCGATCCTGCTCGCAGCAGAATCCAGCATTCCTCGAGGTTCCCCTACACCACGTCATATCCCTGTACCGTGGTGGTCCGAGGAATGCAGTTTGGCTGTCAAAGCACGCAAACGTGCTTTGCGCATTTTTCAGCGGCACCCGACGGAAGGAAACTTCGTCGCCTTCAAACGTTCTCGCGCTAGGGCACGCTTTATACTGCGCAACGCAAAGCGTAAATCCTGGGAAGCCTATGTGTCTTCGCTTTCCCGGCGCAGCTCTACCCAACAAGTATGGTCAGCTGTTCGGCGGATGTATGGCAAGTATCGCCGGACGGTAATTCCCGGCCTTGCCATCAACGGTTCCATGTGCACCACCGAACAGGAAATAGCTGAAACCCTAGCTACCACATTTGCTGCCACGAGCCAAACTGCCCGCTATGACGCTCTCTTCCTGCCTATTAAGGAAAGGGCGGAGCGGGTACCACTTAATTTTAATAGTGACTGCACCGAGCCGTACAACCAACCTTTTACCGCAGCCGAGCTCGCCCATTCTCTGGCGTTAGCAAAGGATTCTTCTCCAGGTCCCGATGACGTACACCGACAGATGCTGCTACATCTTCCATCTGAGGCGCTATCTTTCCTTTTAAACATCTATAACCGCATTTGGCATGAGCGGGTTTTCCCTTCCTCCTGGCTAGAGGGTATTGTCATCCCCATCCCTCGACCCGGAAAGGACCGCACGCTACCATCTAGCTACCGCCCCATTTGCTTGACGAGTGTCATCTGTAAGACCTTCGAGCGGATGATAAACGCTCGGTTAAATTGGTGGCTAGAAAAACATAACCATCTGTCCAACTTGCAATGCGGTTTTCGTCGCCATCGCTCAAGTGTCGATAATCTAACACGCCTTGAGGGGTATATTTCCGATGCTTTCCTACTGAAACAGCACGCCGTGGGCGTGTTCCTCGACCTGGAGAAGGCTTATGACACCACCTGGCGGTACGGCATACTCCGTAACCTACATGGTTACGGTATGCGTGGTCATCTACCGGAATTCCTATGCAACTTTTTAAAACGTCGCCGTTTTCGGGTTCGCATAGGAAACACGATATCACGGGAGCGGATACAGGAGAACGGCGTACCTCAAGGGTCAATTTTGAGCGTCACCCTTTTTGCCGTAGCGATTAACGGCATCACTAGTGCCGTTCGAAGTGGAATTCCATCATCCCTCTATGTTGACGACTTCGCTATCTATTATAGGTCTGCCAACATAGATCACATTGAGCGCCAACTGCAGCTCACCATTACCCAGCTAGCAGCTTGGGCGCTTCAAACCGGCTTCCGTTTTTCAGCTGAGAAGACGCAGTGTATCCACTTTCACCGCCTAAGAGGTATTCACCCGCCTCCTGATCTTCATTTGAACGGCACACGCCTGCCATTTGTCCCGCACCTGAAGTTCTTGGGCCTGTACTTAGACCGACAGCTCAACTGGGAGCACCACATTCGTCACCTTCGAGCCTCTTGCGATCGTTCTCTTCGGGTGCTGAAGGTATTATCTGGAGCATCTTGGGGGGGCGATCGCACGGTAATGTTAAGGCTGTACCGCTCTCTGGTTCGGTCCAAGCTGGACTATGGTAGTTTTATTTATGGCGCAGCGACCGCCTCTAAACTTCGCCTTTTAGACACCGTGCATCACACTGGCATCCGCCTTGCCACAGGAGCACTCCGCACCAGTCGAGTCGACTGCCTGTATGCAGACTCAGGCGAACCTCCACTGCATATTCGTCGCTCGATGTTACTCTGCTCATACGTCTCGAAGCTGGAAAGTCATCCCAATCATCCTTGTTTTAAACCAGTTCTGCGTCCAGATTTAGTCCACCGTTATATGCGCCCTGGTTCTCGGACACGCCCCGTGGGAATAAGATTTCGGGATCACCTACATTCCCATGGCATCCGAATGCCTCGCGTGGAGAGGTCGTCCATCTGCCCTTATCCTGCATGGCAGCTCAAACGTGCGCGGTTCGACCTAACTCTTTCCAGTGCCATTCCAGGACGTGCAACGTTTTTTTTCCGTCGCCAACTCCTCTCTGCTTGGCAGCACTCCTGGACAGCTTTACAAGGCACACAACTCCGGGCAATTAAAGACAGCGTACGACCCTGGCTAACTTCCTGCAGGGATAACCGGCGAGCCGAGGTGATACTCACCTGGCTGAGAATTGGGCACACACGAGGTACTCATGGTCATTTGTTGAGAGGGGAACCGGCCCCAGTGTGTGCTCAGTGTGCCGTACGCCTCACTGTGCGGCATATTTTACTGGATTGCCCACAGTACTCCCGCGTTCGCCAGTCTTTGGGCTTGGGAGCTAACTTGCTCAGTATTTTAGGTGACGACCCAGTGGCCGTGGATAAGGCACTGCGGTTTATTTTTAAAATCGGTTTTAATAAACAAGTATGACTTGTGTTTTATATCTATTGCTTTTAGAGATTTTAAATTTTTAGTACTGGGACGAGTTTTAATGTGTTTTTAATAGTTGAGTGTTTATATTTTATCTTACTTTTTAACTTTGTGTAGCTTTTAGATTTTAGTGTTGACTTAGGGCCCAAATGACCTGGTTGTCGACGGGCCCTAAAACCCTACACACTCACTCACTCAATTTTCATCCCCTTGTACAGCGAATCCAGGACGCCCTCCACGTTATACACGCCTCCGGCGTTAGCGTGGTGTGTACTTGGGTCCCCGGACACGTGGGCCTTTCAGGGAATGAGCTAGCAGATTCAGCAGCGAAGACGGCGACATCACACCCCATGGTTAACATATCCACGGTGACATCGGAAGACCTACGTCTAGAATTGCGCAGCGCTGTGTTGTCATCCTGGCGAGGGGAGTGGTCCGCTCTGCGCAGAAACAAGCTCCGCTACGTCAAAGCTCTTCCGATCCCTTGGTTAACGTCCTGCCGTCCGTCCCGTCGGGAGGAAGTGCGATTGGCTCGGTTACGCCTTGGCCACTGCTATTTTACCCATAGTTATTTATTAAACAGGGCTCCAGCTCCGGTTTGCCCGCTTTGCGGTGCAGCGCTGACGGTCCGTCATGTTCTCTGTGCCTGTTCTAGTCTTGAACGTCTCCGCAGTTCTCTCAAGCTGCCAGCCAGCTTGGCGGAGATTCTCGCGGATGACGAGACAGCGGTGGCCAAGGTTTTTAAACTACTCTTAAATGTCAATTTTAGACGTTAGTCTTTACGTTTTTATCCACATTTAACTGTTCTATTATTTACGCGTCTTTTAGCCTTTGGCGTACGGGATGTGCTTGTTTTTTTTACCTACGCTGTATGTTCTTTTAGATTGTTTTATCTAGATTTTAGAACGCATCCTTTAGGGCGCTGATGACCGCGCTGTTGAGCGCCCTAAATCCACACAATCAATCAATTTCATCGAACCTGTTTCGTTACAGTCTGATATTCAATCTGTGGCTGTCCGTCTTACCCTGTCCTCCATCAAATTCACCATTTACAACATCTATCTGCCTCCGTCTGACGACCTCTCGCTCAGCGATATTCAGGATCTAGTCTCCCAGTTACCCCCTCCTTTTCTACTGGTTGGAGACGTCAATGCCCACCACCAACTCTGGGGCTCTCGCAGAGCGTGCGCGAAAGGCCAACTAATAGCCGATTTCTTGGATACCCATAACCTCACGGTCCTGAACACCGGAGCGCCTACCTTTCTTTCTGACGCCCACCACAGCTTTTCACACCTTGATTTGGCTGTCTGTTCTGCGCCTTTGGCAGTTTCCTTCCGATGGTCTGTCCTTTCTGATCCATACAGTAGCGATCATTTCCCCTGTGCTTTAGAGCTTTTGCTGCCTAATACCAATTCCACGTATATCCCTAGATGGCGCTTCGATCATGCCAACTGGCACCTATTCTCTCAGTTGGCTGTGTTCACTTATAATGAAACCGACTCTGTGAATGCACTGGTGGACCATCTTACGACGACCATTTTCTCCGCCGCTGAGCGCTCCATTCCTCGGTCGTCAGCGCCATCCCGAAGATTACCTGTACCTTGGTGGAACGATGACTGTCGCCGCGCTATCCGCTCCCGCAGACGTGCCTTCAGAATTTTCCAGCATCACCCAACACTAGAAAACTTGGTAACTTACAAGAAAATGCGTGCCCAGGCTCGGCAGATCATAAAGGAAAGTAAAACCGCCTCCTGGAGAAAGTTCGTTTCCTCCTTTACCCAACATACCTCATCTTCTGTGGTATGGGATAAGTTACGGCGAGTTGTCGGGAAACCGGCCCACACGCCAATCGTCGGTCTTAAGACCGCTGCCGGAGCTGTCGTGGATAGCTTCGATGTTGCTAACACCCTAGCACGCACTTTTGCTCAGGTGTCAGCTCTGATAACTATCTGCCCGACTTCCTTGCTATGAAGGCTCAGGTGGAATCCCAAGGCTTCTCCTTCCGTTCTGCCAATCTAGAGGATTACAATCGTCTTTTCACCATGACGGAGCTAGACCATGTCCTGTTATCTTCTCGATCTTCGGCACCAGGACCAGATGGCGTTCACATACGCATGTTGCAACAGCTCTCTCCTGAAGGAAAGGCTTTCCTCCTCCATGTCTACAATCGTGTATGGGCTGACACCACTTTCCCCGCTATGTGGCGGGAGGCCACCGTTATACCCCTACTGAAGCCTGGCAAGGACCGTTATCTTCCCTCCAGCTACCGTCCCATTTCCCTTACCAGTTGCATTTGCAAGGTAATGGAACGGATGATTAATGGACGGTTGGTATGGTGGCTAGAAACTCACGACCTCTTGACCAATACCCAGTGTGGTTTCCGTAGACGACGTTCGACTATCGATCATCTCGTGTCTCTGTCGACGCAAATATTTAACGGCTTTCTTGAGCGCAGCCAAACCGTCGGGATCTTCTTCGACCTCGAGAAGGCCTACGATACATGTTGGAGAGCGGGCATTCTTCGCTCCCTACACGCCTGTAACCTGCGTGGGCGCCTCCCAATTTTCATCCAAGAATTCCTGAAAGACCGTGTTTTCCGTGTAAGGGTCGGATCGGATCGGTGTATTCGGATCTCTTTGTTCAAGAGAATGGCGTGCCACAGGGATCGGTCTTAAGCGTCACCCTCTTCGCTGTCGCCATCAATTCCATTACACAATGCATTCCTTCCGTAGTTTCTTCCTGTCTTTTCGTAGACGACTTCGCTGTCTATTGTACATCCCGGCGCACGCCTTTTTTGGAACGCAGACTGCAAACAGTGTTTGGACAATCTTTTTGCATGGAGCCGCAAAACCGGCTTCCGTTTTTCCACAGAAAAGTCCCTCTGCGTGAACTTCTGGCGTCGCCGCAGACGATTACCACCTTTGCTCCGATTCGGCCCAACCATTCTTCCGTTTGCCGATGAGACCACCTTTCTGGGCCTGACGTTCGACAGGAAACTTAGCTGGTCGTCGCATATTCTACACCTGAAGGCGCGATGTGTCCGCTCGCTGAACATCTTACGGGTACTGTGTGGCACTTCTTGGGGAGCGGATCGGACAACTTTGCTTCGTCTATATCGCACATTGGTAAGATCCAAAATGGATTGTGGCTCCGTCGTTTACGCATCCGCCCGTCCATCTGTGTTGAAATCCTTGGACGTCGTCCATAACCGGGGCATTCGTCTGGCTACCGGTGCCTTTCCAACTAGCCCGGTCGTTAGCCTTTATGCCAAAGCAGGAGAACCTCCTCTTTCCTGTAGGCGAACAGTCCTGCTAGGGAGTTACGGCTGTGGGCTAAGGTGTGTGCCTACGCACCCCACGTTCGCTTCATTTTTCGACTCAGTGCTGTATCAACGTTATACGCAGAGCCCGGATAGCCCCAAGCCTGCTAGTTTTCGTTTCCGGGAGTTTCTGCGGCAGCATGCTCTCCAACTGCCTCGTTTCTTTCCTAAGGGGGAGAGGCTTTATCCTCCTTGGCTCCGTTCGTCCTCCGCCGTCGATCTTGGGATGTTGGAGTTTCGGAAATCTCTGCTGCCGGCGTCCGTTATCCGCTCCGGTTTTTTAGTTTCTTTCCCGCTATGGTGACCGGATTTTAATCTACACTGACGGCTCCAAGGGTGCCCAAGGTGTTGGCAGCGCATTTGTGTGCGGAAATGCCACGTACACCTTCGGTCTACCTAGTTGCACTTCCGTTTTCAGTGCGGAGCTCTATGCTATCTACCGGGCCCTATTGCACGTCCGCCGCCGCAACCTGGGAAACTGCCTGATTCTGAGTGACTCCCTAAGTGCCCTACAGTGTTTGCATGAGCTGTACAACTATCATCCCATTGTACAGCGTGTCCAGGATGCCATTCACGCTCTCAGCACCTCTGGCGTTAGCGTTGTTTGTGCTTGGATTCCTGGGCACGTTGGCTTGCCTGGCAACGAGCAGGCGGATATAGCGGCAAAGGTAGCAACCACAGCACCCCAAATCCGTACTGCTTACGTCACCTCTGAAGACTTCAGGCTAGTTATTCGGAGAGAAGTGGTTTCGCGGTGGCACGAGGACTGGCTGACTCTTCGTTGTAACAAACTGCGAGAGGTAAAGGAAACTCCGTCTCCTTGGAGGACCTCGCAGCGTACTTCTCGTCGCGAAGAAGTGATTCTGGCCCGGCTACGCATTGGACACTGCGCTTTTACACACGCGTACCTTTTAAAGCGGGTACCGCCACCAGTTTGCCCGTTGTGTGGGGACAGTCTGTCAGTCCGTCACATACTGTTGGAGTGTGCTTCCCTAGGACCCCTTCGTGCCACCCTGAACCTGCCGGACCGTCTTGCAGCAGTACTGGCGGATGACTCCCAAGCTGTCGAAAAGGTTTTTAAATTCCTATCGCAGATACCCTTCGCACGGCATATTTAGATTTTAGCTATAGGATGGGGTAGTACTAGCACTAAGGGCACTCCACTTCTTTATATATCATGCTTCTGTGATGCTTCGTGAGTTGTTCACTTGAGGCTGTACGACCATTACCGTGATTTTAACCTTTTAGCGCGCTGTTTTACTCCCTGACTTTTACAATCGTTTTTATTGGCAAGTCCCCCTGCCTTTTGTACCATCGTTTCTGTTGAGGCGCTAATGACCTTGCAGTTGAGCGCCCTCAACTCAATCAATCAATCAATCAATCAATCAGTGGCCGTGGATAAGGCACTGCGGTTTATTTTTAAAATCGGTTTTGATAAACAAGTATGACTTGTGTTTTATATCTATTGCTTTTAGAGATTTTAAATTATTAGTCTTTATATCGTTTTTAATGTCCTTTTAAACATATGAGTGTTTGTATTGTATTTTACCTTTTTAACCAAATTGTTATAGCTTTTAGGTTTTAATGTTGACTTTGGGCCCAAATGACCTTGTTGTCGACGGGCCCTAAAACACCACATACTCACTCACTCATTTCTTCAAATAAGGTATAAGAAATGAACTTCCTAACTTTTGGTCCAATAAGCAATCCCTTTAGCTTTAGATATTATATCTTCAGATACGTCAGGGAACTTCTTGTAGATTTATTCGTGGAAATTGTGGTTCTTATTCATAGCCTTAAAAAATTGCTTCATTAAGCCTAATTTCATGTGTAAAGAGAGTAAGACAATTTTTAGGTTCAAAGGATGCTCATGAAAATTTTTCATTGCTGGTATGATAATGTCTATGCTTCCAATTTTTTCCTCTCCAGTGCTCGGATCACACTCTACTACCCATTCACAATTAAAACATGGTATTTTAACATAGCGTGATTACTGACTTGGTAGCATCAAATTTTAAATCTCCACATACGTACCAGTTATGTTCTGCATATTTGACTTTTTCCAGAAGTAATTTTATGTGATGACGTGTTTCCATGAGGTTAACTTATACATAAAACTATAAATAGAAGTATTTATAAATAGTGGAGCTTCATCAATCAAAAACACTTTTTAAACCAATTCTCGAACTGTAAAAACACTTAAGCTCCACTTACTTTTTAAATTAGGACGCTTCAAGGATCGGGACGTGGTGTCCTTGAAACATGTCCTAATTTAAAAAGTAAGTGGAGCTCAAGTGTTTTTACAGTTCGAGAATTGGTTTAAAAAGTGTTTTTATTAACTTATACATGTTGGTGACCATTATACATCAATACACTTTTCAGACGAATTTTGATATTGCTCTCTCTTACATCGGTGTCATTGTTGTGAAACATTAATTTCAACAAATAAATTAGTAGTATTTCTTAATTCGGTACAATATTTATAAGCAGAACTACATTATAACATTTTAGGTATCATTGCTAATTGTAACAAAATGGTTATACGAGAAAACACATGATTACTGTTTTGGAATCAGCACATCAAAGTTAGTAAAGCAGACATATTTTGTAGGAAACCACAGAATCATCCATATTAGTGTAATCAATCAATTCAACTTACATATTAAAATATATTGTATAACTTCAGAGCTACTCTGGAGAGTTATTACTATAGTGAGCTTTGATCAACTAAAAGTTGGAGTTTTCTTTACCTAGAAATTAAAAGGGTATTATATACCACCAAATCTTCATATGAAGTTTTGAGTGTTAATATCTTTTTAAATCCCTGCCTTAAACGTAAAGGCTCTGCTTGGCCTACGTGTACTCCATCTCTCTGCAAACTTAATCAATTATTGCTTGTACACTCTTCTACACTTCTGACAAGTTTGGAGGTATTTGAATAATTACTCCTTGGTGTTTCAAGTTTCACAAACAGCAGTGTAGGTACAGTATAATCTGGGCTTCTGGCTCATGGTCTACTGGGCTCCTATCCAGACATTTCGTCTATGACTGTGGCAGATATCTTCAATGGCAGTGACCAGTTGCAGTTGAAACGTCCACCAGAGTACTTTGACCTTGCTGCTGCTGCTATAGGAGATATCTGCCATAGTCGTAGACCAAACGTCTGGGAAGAAAGGGTGCAGTAGACTGACCCAGAAGCTTGGATTATACTGCATATTGTATTGACACGGGCAGGAAAGCCTTAGAACTTTTATGTATCAAGAGGGGTTCTGTTTTTAGAATTGTGACTATTAACATTATGTTCTCCAACATTTCAGATTACTTTCGGAGACAGTTTCTGGTATTAGTACAGGCAAATCACCACTGACTTTTATTGCAGTCTCAGAAAGAGACACAACCTTCTATAATTGCACTGAAGCTGGATATAACAAAATCTCCACAGACTTGAAAACTGATAAGGAATATGTTCAGTCAGAACAGACTGGTAAATTTAATGATGAGCAAGAAATGGATGTACAGCGTCTATGGCTGAAACAAAAATGCTTGCTTCATAATGGCAACTGTTTATACGAGTGTAATGTTTGTGGTAAACACTGTAAGAATCAAAAAGAGTGGGAAAGACATTTTAGTCATAAAGGTAAGAAGTCATATGAATGTAAAACTTGTCATAAGACCTTTACCCAGTTATCTAATTTGAAAACACATTATTTGATACATGAAGGTAAGAAACCACACCAATGTGAGAAGTGTCATAAGGGCTTTACGCAGTTGGCACATTTAAAAAAACATTATTTGAGTCACGAAGGTAAGAAGCCACATCAATGTAAAATTTGTCATAAGACATTTACCCAGTTAAGTAATTTGAAAGCCCATTATATGATTCATAAAGGTAACAAGCCACACCAATGTGAAACGTGTCTTAAGAGCTTTACCCAGTTGGTACATTTAAAAAAGCATTATTTGATTCATGAAAAGAAGAAGTTGCATCACTGTAAAACTTGTGATACAAGCTTTACCCATTTGGCACGTTTAAAGAGGCATTACAAGATTCATGAAGATAAGAAGCTTCATCAGTGTAAAACTTGTAATAAGAGCTTTACCCAGTTGTCATCTTTGAAGAGACATTATTTCATTCATGAAGGTAAGAAGGCACACCAGTGTGAAACGTGCAATAAGAGCTTTACTCGGTTGTCAGATTTGAAAGTACATTATTTGATTCACGAAGGTAAGCCATACAAATGTAAGACTTGTCATAAGAGCTTTACCAGGTTGTCACATTTGAATACACATTATTTGATTCACGAAGGTAAGAAGCTGTATCAATGTAAAACTTGTCATAAGAGCTTTACCCAGTTATGTAATTTGAAAACACATTATTTGATTCATTGAGGTAAGGAGGCGCATCAATGTAAAATTATTCATAAGAGCTTCACCCAGTTGGCATTGTTGAAAGCACATTATTTGAGTCATAATGGTAAAAAGGCACAGAAATGTATCATAAGAGCTTTACCCAGTTGTGAGATTTGAAAAAACAATTTGATTCATTAAGGTAAGCAGGCCGATCAATGTAAAATTTACATCAATGTAAAATAATTTACCTAGTTGGCATCGTTGACAGCACATTATTTGATTCACGATGGTGAAAAGCACCACAAATGTGAAATTGCCATAAGAGCTTTACCCAGTTGTGAGATTTGAAAAAACACAATTTGATTCATTAAGGTAGGAAGCAACACAAATGAAAGAGCTTTACCTGGTTGTCATATTTAAGAACACAATTTGGTTCATAAAGGTAAGAACCATACCAAAGTAAAGATTCTAACAAGAGCTTTACCCAATTGTTATATTAAGGATACATATTATTATTGAAGAGGGGAAGAAGCCAATATAAAATAACTGATAAAAGTTTTAGCTAATTGTCAAGTTTGAAAACATGAGACGGCACATGAGACGGCACTGTAGTCAGAGCTTTACCCAGTTGTCACATTTGCAAGAACACTGTTTGGTTAGTAGTAGTAGTAGTAGTAGTAGTAGTAGTAGAATTGGATTAAGGGCGCACAACTGCTAAGGTTATCAGCGCCCTTACAAAGCTAAAAGGTCTACACAGTTAAAACCTACACCTCTAAACAGTAAAATCGCACAAGTCCAAAAAAGGTTAAAACATAAACCATAAAACACTAAAAGCATGTCGGTTAATGCAGAAGGCAAAGGATAAAATAAGTGAAATAAAATATCGGCAACCAGAACGGGCCTCGAATTGGTCAGAGCAGGTGCCAGAACCCACTCTGCCGGATAAAATCAAGTACGCCTTCTACAGCACGCTCCCTGTCTGCCAATATGGCAGAAAGAGTGGCTGGCAGCGACAGAGTGGCGCGTAATTGACTTAAAAGCCGACATGCAGTTAAGATGTGACGTACCGTTAGCGGTACGTCGCAATGGTCACACATTGGTGCGGGTTGCTCCCTCAACAAGTGACCATGGCTAAATCGACAGTGTCCGATACGTAAGCGGGCTAAAATAATTTCTTCCCTCCTGGAAACTCGGGCAGAGGTTGCCCAGGCAATAGGAAGGGGTTTAATCGTCCGAAGCTTGTTCCCACGCAAAGTCTTCCACTCATCGTGCCAACGTAGTGTAATGGCTTGGCGTAAAGATGAAAATAAATCAGTTGAGGGAACAAGAGAAAAAGAGGTACCAGGCGAGGAAATGGCAGATTTAGCCGCGGCGTCTGCAGCCTCATTGCCAGGAACTCCCACATGACCAGGCGTCCACACGAAAGTGATCCTGGTGCCAGAGACAGCCAGGCAATGGACTCTATCCTGAATACGCTGCACCAGAGGATGGTAGTGGTACAGCATTAAGAGGCCTTGAAGCGCACTGAGGGAGTCCGTGCAGATCATGCAGGTACGCAAAGAATGCCGCTCAATATATAAAATCGCCTGGTAAAGACTAAAAAGTTCCGCGGTAAAAATCGAACACTGTCGCCGTAAACCAAAGGTAAAACTCCTACGATTAAAAACAAAAGCACATCCGACTCCAGCTTCGCTCTTAGATCCGTCCGGATAGATAAAATTGCAATCCCCGAATTGCGCCTTGAGCTCTAAAAAGGCGGAACGATATATAGGTAAAGGTGTTGTATCTTTAGCCAGGGATGCCAGCCCAAGGTTGCAACGGACCTCGTCGCGTATCCAGGGAGGAAAGCGAGATTCTCCCCTAGGAAGTGTTGGTACTACGGCGACATTCAGCTGTTGTAGAAGAGAGCGGAAGCGGACCCCCGGGGGCTGTAAGGCAGACGGTGTAACTGCATATTGGCGATCCAGAGAGTCGTCGAAAAACAGCCGAAAACTGGGGTGATTAGGTAAGCTGGAAAGGCTACACGCATAGCTGCACAGAAGAATCTCCCGGCGATGGTATAAAGGGGGTTCTGAGGCCTCAGCATACAGACTCTCTACTGGGCTAGTGGGAAATGCCCCAGTAGCAACACGAATGCCACGATGGTGAACGGCATTTAAACGTCGGAGAACAGAGGGTCTCGCCGAAGAATATACAGTGCAACCATAATCTAACTTAGATCGCACTAGAGAACGATACAAATGCAGCAGTGTAGTCCGATCAGCTCCCCACGATGTGCCACTTAAAATACGTAAAATGTTCAGAGAACGGTCACACCTAGCTCGCAGATAAGCAATATGAGATAGCCAACTGAGTTTCCTATCGAAAATCAGGCCCAGGAATTTCGCCTCAACTGCGAAATGGAGGACGTCCTGCCCAAGATATAACTTAGGTGGAGGAAACGCCTTCCGTCGCCAAAAGTTGACGCAGATAGTTTTCTCGGCAGAAAACGTAAAGCCAGATGTAAGACTCCAATCGTGAAGACGATCGAGACAGGATTGGAGACGGCGCTGAAGAAGGCAGGTCCGCCGAGAACTAAGGCAGATAGCAAAATCATTTACGAATATGGACGACGAAATTCCAGGAGGAACACAGTTGATGATAGGATTGATGGCTATGGCGAAAAGTGTGACGCTAAGTACCGAGCCCTGAGGTACCCCGTTCTCTTGAATAAAAAATCGTGAGAAAATCGAGCCCACGCGAACCCGAAAGATGCGGTCCTTCATGAACTCCCGAAGAAAAATAGGGAGACGGCCACGAAAATTCCATCCGTGGAGGGTACGGAGAATACCATACCTCCAGCAGGTGTCATATGCCTTCGCCAGATCAAAAAATACAGCAACGGTTTGGCACCGTCTGAGAAAGGCATTCATGATCTGGGTAGAGAGGGAAACTAAATGGTCGACGGTGGAACGGCGACGACGAAAGCCGCACTGCGCGTTCGAGAGGAGATTCCGAGATTCAAGCCACCACGTTAAACGGCCATTAATCATCCGCTCCATTACCTTGCAAATGGAACTGGTGAGAGAGATAGGCCGATAGCTGGAAGGCAGCTGTCGATCCTTCCCAGCCTTCAAAATTGGGATGACGGTGGCTTCCCGCCACTTCTCAGGAAAACTGCCCTCAACCCAGACACGGTTATACACCTCGAGTAGGAACGCTTTCCCTTCGGGAGAGAGATGTTGTAAGAAGCGCACGTGGATACCGTCTGGTCCTGGTGCAGATGGTCGCGAAGATGAAAGTGCGTGTTCTAGCTCTGCCATGGTGAACAGACAATTGTATTCCTCAAGGTTTCCGGAACGGAAGACCAAACCTTGAGATTCCTCCTGATTCTTAAGTGCCAGAAACTCAGGTGCATAATGATCGGAGCTAGACACGTGAGCAAAAGCACTGCTGAGTGTGTTAGCCACGACCAACGGATCCACAACGACTCCTGCAGGAGTTTTCACACCAGCAATTGGTATGTGGGTCGATTTGCCGGCCACGCGCCTTAACCTATCCCACACTACTGAAGAAGGTGTATGGCGATGAAAAGAAGAAACAAAACCCTTCCAAGATGCCCTTTTGCACTCCTTAATTACTTGCCGAGCCCTGGCACGCATCTTCTTGTACTGGATTAGTTTCTCCAGTGTGGGGTGGCGTCGGAAAACCCGCAGAGCACGCCTACGAGCACGGATTGCATTCCGGCAGTCATCCGTCCACCACGGGACAGGACGTCGACGGGGTGGGGAGACCAACGCGGAATAGATCGTTCTGCGGCGGAAAGTATCCGCTCGCTGAGATGCTCTACGAGCTCGTTGACGGAAGCCTGCTCCTCATAGGTAAAAACCGCCAACTGGGTGTAAAGGGCCCAGTTGGCGTGATCGAAACGCCAGGTGGGCAAGCGTGTGGAACATACGTTGTGTGCTAGGAGACTGATAATACACGGGAAGTGGTCACTAGAGTGGAGGTCAGAGATGACGTTCCAGTGGAGGGACACTGCTAACTGCGTGGAGCATACTGCCAGATCTAGATGCGAGAAGGTGTTGAACGCATCGGAAACGAACGTGGGTTCTCCGGTGTTCAGGAGAACCAGGTTGTTACTGTCCAGGAGGTCGGAGACAACTCTACCTCTCGCACAAGGTCGAGTAGAGCCCCAGAGAGGGTGATGGGCATTGAGGTCTCCAACCAGCAGAAAAGGGGTGGGTAACTGGACAACAAGATCTTGGAGCGCAGTAAGTGATAGGTCGTCTGAAGGTGGCACGTAGATGCTGCAGACGACCAACTGTAATGTCGGCAGTATTACGCGGGCAGCAACTGACTGGATATTAGTGCGTAAGGGTATATCATCCACATAGACGTCATCCCTGACCAGCAACATAGTGCCTCCGTGCGCAGGGATACCGTCTTCAGGAGCAAGATCACGCCTGAAGGGTGTATACCGCCGTAGTTGGAAAGAATCACGAGGACGTAGCTTTGTCTCCTGTAGGCATACGACTAGTGGGTCGTGCTTGCTGATCAACAATTCAAGCTCGGGGCGATGTGCCCTTAGCCCACGTATGTTCCACTGTATGATCGCCATTATAACTCTGTAATAGTGGAATAAGGGATTAAGGCTTTATGAGGATTTTGAAGGTGGCCGAATCAATTTGCCCTTCTTTTTGGGTTTAGGGCTAACCCCTTTAACGTCCGGATGGTCGGGTCGTTTTCTGCGTACCTGCCTGCCTGTGTGGTCCGTATCCTCTTGTTCCATCTCCCCTACAGATGAGGCCCCTTTACCGATAGAGAACTTCGGTTCAAGGACCCCAAATCTATTGGACACGGAGATCGACGAAGATGATAGGCGTCGATCCGAGTCTTCACCTGAAGACTCCTCAGAGGAGGAGCTTTTAGAAGCCCTGGCACTCTTCTTTGGGCTGGACGGTTTGGTGGTATCTTTTAGAAAATCTGACTTCTTATAAACGGTTTTAAACTTCTTTGGTGGTGCATCATACACAATAGGCTTGTTCTTGGCGGTTGAGGCTTTACCCGGCGACTCTGCTGGCGATCTCCTTCCCGATGAAGGTTTGGTCGGCGTAGGTGCGGACAAGGTGGTCTTCGCAGCCTTCGGGGATGGGATGAGAACTTTTTCAGAGATTGTGGCCTCACTTATATCGCTCGTCTGGGTGGCGATCTCGCGTCGCGGCACCGGCTTAGCTGCTACTGAGCTGTAAGTAGCAGATCGCGGGAGGGATGGTATTCGCGTACGCGCGAGTTTCCGGGCTTCCGAGAAGGACACCTTCTCTTTCACCCGGATCTCCTGGATCGCCTTTTCCTCGATAAAACGTGGGCAATCTCGAGAGCTAGATGGATGCTCTCCAGCACAGTTCACGCATTTAACCGGTGATGTGCACGCACTCGTGTTGCGACATCGCACAGTTACAACAAGTAGGCGTCCCATTGCAGAAAGCGCTGGTGTGTCCAAAGCGCTGACATTTGTAACATCTTAGGGGATTCGGGATATAGGGGCGCACCTCGATGGTCTCGTGCCCTGCCCTGAGCCTTTGCGGGAGATCTACCCGATCAAAGGTCAGGAACAGAGTACGGGTGGGCACCAATTCCCTTCGCTCCCTTCGCTTGACACGGTAAACAGCCGATACACCTTGGTCTTGGAGGTTCTCTACTATTTCCTCATCCGTCATGCCATCCAAAGCACGGGTGTTGAGCACTCGGCGCGAGGAGTTAAGGCTCTTGTGGACGGTAATGGTCACCGGATAGCTGCCTAGCAAATTCGCTTTCAACAAGATTGCTGCCTGGGAGACAGAGTGTGCTTCTACCAGGAGCGTGCCATTGCGTGAACGAGTACAAGACTTTACCGCTCCAGCTATCTTATCCAAACCCTTTTGAATGACGAAAGGGTTTAAGGACAGAAAGTTCTTGCCTTCTTCCGCTCTAGTTACCACCAAGTAGCGAGGACCACAGGGCTCAACTACTTCCTTTCCATTAGCTTTCTCAGTTGTGTGTTTAAATTTAGGTCCCATTGCGGTAATGTCCTCCACCATTGCAGACGTCTCCGATGGCGTGCTCACATCCTGGGCGCCACCCCGGCTTAGGTGAGAGTCCTGGCCTGGACCTTGCTCACCTTAGGGTCACACCTCCCAGTGTAAAGACAGAGATACCCAATCGCCTTCAGGAGTGTAACAGCTCATGCAATGGCCCCTCCCCGGGACTGACCTTTATCAGCGGATACGAGCACAGTCCTACATGGTAACAAGGGGCTGGGAGTTACGCGTTACCCAGTCACCCCTTGCGCTTCCCACTCCATCCACCCGCGCTATGTTACCTGTCAGACATGTGCTCAGGGAGGAAAAAGAAAAAACAACGAAAAATAAATGGGGTCAAACACCGAAGTGGACCATATTTTGGGCGTTTGAAGGAACACTCTCACCTCGCGGAGGAACCCAATCGAGAGATTACACCAGAGCCTCTTCTGCCAGTTTTCGGGGTTACTGATGGGCCTTCTCGGCAGCCGTAGCGGTCCTGGGGTACACCAGTCCCCACCGTACATCACCCCATCAGTCAGTCCCCTACTTCCTGTTGCCCACCCCTCGGGACGAGGACCGCAGAGGTTGGATTTTGAGGGGCCTGTTTGGTTAGTGATAGTATAAAGATACCACTGTAAAACCCCTAATAAGGGCTTTAATTGACTGACAATCTTGGAAAAACAGTTTCATTTAAGAGAAAGAAGGCCTACCATTGACAAAGTTGTTACAAAATATTAAACTCATTTGTCATTTCTTTTGGGGCAGTAGTTGCACTTACTAGGTTAATGTTATTTTTTCTATTTGTAAAGTTTTGCCTCTGTAATATAGGGGGTTTTAATACTACATATTGAAGCAATTGTATGAAATTTTGTACCAGTTACAGAAATTCTAATGTATCATAATCGACTTAAGTAATTGTAAATGCAATTAATTAGCAAGAAATAAACTTTGTTACATAAATAGCAGGTTTATACGAGTATCACTCTTGTGACTTGTGTCAGCTTTAGCTTATACATGGCACATGTGATGAACAATTTATTAAAAGCAATTGATCTAAATGTTAATTATTAGGGCTACAAGATTCTAAGTTCCCACTGAGGTACAATATTTCTAGTGTATTTGAGTACTAGTTTATTGTGATTAATGTGAGTAAACTTGGGATTTTTTTGTATCATGTTGCCATGGACCTCATTTAGTTACTGCAATAATATGAATCAAGGGTTCAAATCCTAACCAACAAATTGAATTTCTCACTTTTACTTTTTCTTTCGAACCTATGTTTTGTAACAATTGTTTCGATTTATATTTAGAAAGGGTTTGAAAAACATATATTTATAGAACAAAAACAAACAAATTGTATAAAAACATCTGTAATTTTGTGATTGGCCGTACTAATAATTGTATTACATAAGGTAGTGACTTAAGAATAAATCGGCTAATCATATAAAAGTAATATATGGGTAGCGATAGTACCGAAGGATTAAATAATCTTGGTTTAGAAAACCGAAAGAAAATTTGTATATCTTCCTGGAACGCAGAGAAGATGGAAGTTTTATATGTGGACGTGCAGGAGTGAGCAATTTTATGTAATTAACGGAAACTATTAAGGAAGTAAGGATTTATTGATATGCTGGAGGTAACCTGCAATGATTGACTAGGAAAGAAAGTCTGAATAAAATGTAATCCAGATGATACAACTGGTGACCTGAAGAAACTGATAGCTGCATGAACTGACACGAGATGGGAAAAGATTGTGCTGAGAAAGTGGTACACAATATTCAAGGACCAATTCCAGCCTACAACAAAGAAATCCCGTTCCACATGTCGCCCTACAACAAAGAAATCCCGTTCCACATGTTGCCACAACATGGGGCATCATCATAATATATTCAACATTGCATGTGTAGCAGAATAGAAATCCTGTTACATATGGCACCTGTCGCAGGACTGGAATTGGAGTGAATATTTGGAAAGAATAAACCGAGTGTGGACAGGTAATGGGAATCGAGAGAAACGAAGGAAGATACGTGAGTACTGTACCGATTGATAGTAGTGTTATAAAAGTGTACCATAAAAGAGCTTATGTTATTGAGAAATAGAAAAATAGTTACCAAAATGGAAGGTGGAAAAGATATAGGAAATAATAGTAAAAATGTAAGGGAAGAAGTAGAAAAAGATGTTAGAATGGAAGTAGTTAAGGGTAACGATAGTGAAGGTATATTGGAAATGTTAACAAATTAACTCTGTGAAAATTCCTGCCTTAAACTATTTATACCAAAGTGCAAATGATTTAGAATCAAAATTGAGTAAGGCGGTGAATGATATAGAGATCAATATAACACAGAATTTAATACAAGAGTTAACAACCAGTGCAAATGGTATGAGGTTAAAATAAAAATGTGATGTTGAAGAGAGATGGATAAAGGTAGAAGAGAATTTCGTGAAGGTATGAAATCATTAACATTGAAAATAGAATCAAATGAAAATGAAGTTGTTAAGGGAAATGTTCCAGGAGATAAAGGTAATACAAGAAAATGGGGTACAGGATATCAGAAACGAAGTAGATTAGGAAATAAATGTAACTAAACAACAGCAGAATGGTGTTATAGAAATGGAAAAAGCAAGTATAGAAGAATTAGAAAACAAATTAGAACAAAGAATAAAGATGAAAAGATGAATAAGATGATAAAGATGAATATCATAAGGTAAAAAAGAATCACAGAATTATCAGGAATATAATGTAGGAGAAGTAACTGGTGAGATAGTATCACATAAATAATGTACAGGAAACTCTAAATGTAATTAAACACAAAAATGAAACAGATGTTGACTTACCAAACAATGAATGTAATAATACACATGGTTATCAGAAGAGGTATCAGTATCATGATGTGAATTGTAACGTGTGTGTACAGAAAATATTCTCACCAACACACGTTATAGGTCACACATATCTTACACCACATAAAATAATTTTGCTAAATTTTGGTCACAGAATTAAATAAAACACTAACCTAACCTTAAAGCAGCTTCATGGTAAAGATACACACACAAAGAGAATTAGAAACCAAGTTCATGATGCTGGCAACGCTCAGGATAGCCAACAGAGTAAAATTTATCACACCAACTGTGCAAAAGTCACAAGTATGAACTATAAAATTGTAACAAACCTTGCCATTAATACAGGACAACTTGAAAAATTACGGAAGTGGGTGAATCACCCAACATAAAACACAAAACAGAGAGTTCTTTTGTACATAAATTGCATATAACTGGTTAAATTTAGTTTAAAATGTTCGTTATATTGTGTTATGCTTTTGTTCATTGTGATTAATTTAAAATGGTTATTATAATAATACTGTGACTTTGTGGGTTCGTGAAATTAAGTCCAATTTCACAAACTCAAAATGTTCTTTATTTCCACTGCACCACCTCTCGGCACGGCAATAATGCTGCTAGCAAAACCATTGCTAGCTGGTCGGGCCTTCCGATAATTAGGTGACACTGCTCCCTCCTCAAAGCTGCTCGTCCCGAACAGCACCATTGTATCGGGCCAGGCGATCCAGGTGTATCTCCAACATATTTCCTCGGGGCACCTTCTGGATGCGGTAGACCACGTCGTTAATCCTCTTCACCACCCGGTATGGTCCTTGCCATGGCTGCTGGAGCTTCGGGCAGCGTCCCTTGGTCCGGGTAGGGCGGTACAACCAGACCAGGTCACCTTGCTGGAACCCTTGGCAGTTGGCTTGCCGGTCGTGTCAAGTTTGTCCTCATGCGGTCGCTCGCCTTCTGGATGTTCTAGCCCTCCAGGTTCTTAAAGCTCAATAACCAGGTTAGGGTGGAATGGTCAATCCTCAGGTGGAATGGCTGACCATACAGGTACTTGTGGAAGTGCTCCAAGGTCTTTACTACCGCCAGTAATTCTCACCGGGTGATGCAGTAGTTCTTCCTTGCCTTGGATAGCGCCTTCCTGTAGTAGGCTATCACCCGCTAATGGCCACCCTAGATCTCCGATAGGATGCCTCCAATGCAATGGTCGCTGGCATCGGTGTCCACAATGACGGTGCCACCTGCTTGTGTAAAACCCAAAATTGGAGCACTGCACAGGGCCTTCTTCAGGTGCTGGAAAGCGTCTTCGGCGTCCTCTGTGCACACATAAGCCCGGTGTCCTCTGTCAGGTGGGTGAGGGGTTTGGCGATGTTGGAGAACCCCTTTATGAAGCATCAGTAATAACTGCACTGCCCCAGGAAAATGCGCAACTCTTTCTTATCCTTTGGGCGAGGCTAATCTCTCAGGCTGTCTTCTCCGGGTCTATGGCCACTCCGGTTCCTGTGACTATGTAGTCCAAATAGTTCACTTCCTTGTGGAAGAGCTGGCACTTCTTCGCGTTTAGCTTCAAGTTGGTCGCCTGCGTGTGTCTCTGTAGCACCTTACTCAGATACTTGAGATGGTCTTCAAAATTCTTACCGACGATGATGTCCAGGTATAGCAGGCAGGCATCGTTAGTCCTCTCATCACTGACTCCGTGAGACGTTGGAAGGTGGCTGGTGCGTTGCAGAGGCCAAAGGGCATAACTCAATTGCCAAAGCCCTTGGCCTATGAAAATGCGGTCTTCTCTTTGCCTCTCGGGTCTAGCGCTACCTGCCAGTGGCCCGACTACAGGTCCAGGGTCGAGAACCACTGTGCACCAGCTAGCGTGTCCAGGGTGTCGTCAAGCCGGGGTAAGGAGAAATAGTCCTTCCGGGTGACAGCGTTCAGCTTCCTGTAGTCCACGCAGAAGCGTAGCTCGCCGTTCTTCGTCACCAACACTACAGGGGAACACCAAGGGCTGTCAGACTCTTCAATCACTCCCCTGGATCTCATGTCCTCCGGCATGTCTCGTACCGCTCCTTGCTTCTCCAGCGGAACGCGTCTATGTGGTTGCCGAATACGCCGGGCGTCCCCGTTGTCGATGCGGTGAAGCAGTTTGTCCGTGCGGCTGTAGTCACTATCACCTTGGCTGAAGACGCGCTGATATCGTCTCAGCAGTTGTCGAACTTTCTCCAGCAGTTCTGCGGTCAGGTGGTCGGCCGCCCTCTCCAGTAAGCCTTTTAGCTGGGGCCCTACGTGCTGCGTCGGCACCGGCTCCTGTGTCGTATCGATAGCTGTCACGCTGACCACGGGCTCACACGTCCCCAGCTCTGTTGCGGCCTGAACGTCGTGGTCGGTGTCTGCCAGGTTGAGCAGCCTCACTGGCACCCCCTCTCGGCACGGCAATAATGTCCTGACTACACAGAGTCCGTGCACAGGCGTCATCTGATTCAGCATCATGTTCTTCGTCCGCTGGCCTTCCAGTCGCACCGTCACGACCACCTCGCTTCTCGCGGAGACCCCCACGTCTTCCTTCAAGATGACCCTGCAGATTCCAAGGCGCTCATCGGGTTGCCGGAGTATCACCTCTTCTCAATTCAGCAGCAAGACCTTCCTGCCGACGTCGACCGTCGCCTCGTGGCTCCGGAGGGCATCCAATACCAGTATCACCTCCTCAGCCACTTTCGCAACGAACACCCAAAGACGTACGGCACTCCTTCCCAAGGTCAACTTTAGCAGGGCCTCCTCCACAGCTAAGGTGTCACCCGATGCCGTGACAAGCTGGTTATGGTCGGCTCGGCTTCCTTGTCGGCAAACCCTTCGCCACGTCAGGTCTGATGATGGTCACCTCTGCCCCGGTGTCTACCAGCACGCGGCACGGCTTCCCTCTCACCCAACGTCCGCGATGAGGCTGTCATCCATACGCCGGCTGACGGCGCGCAGAGTCACTCGAGGGGATGGTGGTGATGGCGCCGACGTGCCCCTCTCCAGGACGGCCCTTACTCGCTTCCCGGCTGCTTTTCCTTGTGCGGGCAGTCTCTCTCCAGGTGTCCGGGCTGTCCACACCCCCAACACAGGCCACTAGCTCTTCGCCGGCGTCCCTCGGCTGGTCTTCTGTCTCCGGTGTAGCGGACACTCCTCGTTCTCGACGTCGGGATAGCTGTTACCTTGGCCGCCTCCATCCTTAATGCTGCCGTGGATGGTTTTATAATCGCCTATCATTAGGCGCTGACGAATCATCAACGAATGTGTAGGTAGCTTCCCGGGATACGAACTCGGGTTGGAGGTCGACTAGGGCCTTGCTAGCGAGTTGTTCAACTGCCAGGGCGAACTCCTGCAGCGTCTCCCCTGGCTGCTGTGAGCTTGCCTTTAGCTGGCTGCGCTACACTGCGGCTAAGCGGTGGTTTCCAAAACGATTCTCCAGGGGCTCCCAGATGTCCTTGGGCGCCGCCGTTGTCTGTACCGCGTTCAGGACTTCCGCAGCCCGTCCCTGGAGGCTGGCTATTAACTGTGTGGCCTCCTCCTCTGGTGACCATTTGTTGTGCTTGGCCACTGTGTCGAACTGGCGGCGGAAGCCCTCAAACGCTGACGCGCCGTCATATTTCGGAGGTTTGACGCGCGCAGATGTTTTGCCGCGTCCCAGTGCGTCGGCCTTCAAATCCTTCAACCTCCTGCCGACGACGTCCTCCACCATGGCGTTCAGGGACTTGACGCTGCTGTCGGCCTTTCCTTCCAGGTCGTTAAAGCGGCTCGCCCGGTCCCGGACGCGCTAGTCCACTTGGACCATCCGCTTGCCCAGCTCCGTCACGACATCCCTCACGCCGGCCAACCGTTCTTCAAATTTGGCGTCGAGAGCCTCGTTCGCCGCTTTAATTTCCGTGGTCAATTCGGTCTTTATTTCCTTCAGTTCCGCAGCCAGGTTGTTGTTTGCCGTCTCCGTCTTCGATGTTAGTTCCGCGGCCAGGCTATTATTTGCCGTTTTCATTTCCGAGGTCAGTTCGGCTTTCATTTCCATCATCTTCTCCATCATCTTTTCCAATACTGTGTCCATGGTGGTAATATCCCACTCCTGACATCAGTTGTGACTTTGTGGGTTCGTGAAATTAAAAGTCCAATTGCACAAACTCAAAATGTTCTTTATTTCCACTGAATTACAGTTGGAACACTTACCGATTACACAGAATTACGTAGCGCACACAATTACAATTCGCCAGTTCGTGTGTAACAGGTCCACTCTACACTCACAATTACGTACAATTCCTCTGATACACGTACACAGTCTCCCAGTCCGTTCACTAGCACGGTGCTCCTCACGATGCTCGCCAAGGACTGCCTGACTGGTCCACTGCAGGCCTTATATAGGGAAGATCGCCGTTTCTGAAAGTCTCGCGGTTCACTGAATCTTCCCGACCGTTCCAGACGACAGGGAGGGGGAAAGAGATGGCTAGTGATGTTTTTACAACCATCCCCATCAGCGCTACAAGATAAATGGGTAGGCGTGGTCTAAATGCCTCCTGGCGCCTACCCGGCTACTAGCTGGTCGGGCCTTCCGATAATTAGGTGACAATACTTTAATACAAATTTAGGGCGGGGCACACACCCACATGAAAACAGAAAAATATATTTAAAAAAATGTTTTACTAAAGTCAAATTGTTCAATGTTCATTTATTGTTATATTCACCCAATGTTTATTTATTGTTGTATTTTATATATTTGTGTTATGTATTATAGTTGTAAACAAAATATTTTGATTGGGGGAAGAGGGGCATTTGTAACAATTGTTTCGATTTATATTTAGAAAGGGTTTGAAAAATGTATACATTTATAAAAGAAAAGTAAACAAAATTCTGTAAAAGATATATGTAATTTTCTGATTGGCCATAGTAATAATTGTATCGCATAATGTAGTGACGTAGTAATAAATCGGCCAATCATATAAAAGGAATATATGGGTAGCGATGGTAACGAAGAATTAATTAATCTTGGTGTAGAAAACTAAAAAAATTGGTCTTTCGGAAATGCCGAAGTGATCAGACTTTTTTTTCTTTAAATGTTAGTTCAAGTTGAAGTATTAGATTGATTCCAATCACAGTGTTAAGTTTTGTGATAAGAAATGTAATGAATTTGGTGTTAAAAGAAATAAAAGATTGATTTCTTACAGAAATTCAAATTAAAAAATTTAATGGTTTCTTTACTCGTTACCACCCTTGTAACTTAGAGTTGTCATTGCTCATAAGTAAGAATATAACAGAGTAGGAGTAGGAGTATGTTGGGTTTTAGGGCCCGTCGACAGCAAGGTCATTTGGGCCCCAAGTCAATAATAAAACCTAAAACATACACAAATTTAGCTAAAAAACCTACAATAAAATAAAACACCCAACCATTAAAAGCACATAAAACCATTTAAAAACTAATAATTTAAAATTTCTAAAATTAATAAATATAAAATACAAGTTAGACCTGTTTATTAAAACCTATTTCTAAAACAAACCGCAGTGCCTTATCCACGGCCACTGGGTCGTCACCTAAAATACTGAGCAAGTTAGCTCCCAAGCCCAAAGACTGGCGAACGCGGGCGTACTGTGGGCAATCCAGTAAAATATGCCGCACAGTGAGGCGTACGGCACACGGAGCACACACTGGGGCCGGTTCCCCTCTCAACAAATGACCATGAGTACCTCGTGTGTGCCCAATTCTCAGCCGGGTGAGTATCACCTCGGCTCGCCGGTTATCCCTGCAGGAAGTTAGCCAGGGTCGTACGCTGTCTTTAATTGCCCGGAGTTGTGTGCCTTGTAAAGCTGTCCAGGAGTGCTGCCAAGCAGAGAGGAGTTGGCGACGGAAAAAACGTTGCACGTCCTGGAATGGCACTGTAGTTGTTAAACTTAGCAGCCGCGTCCGCCTCCTCGTTCCCGCAAATCCCAACATGGCCTGGGGTCCAAGTAAAAACAAAATTGTATCCGCGACTGAGCATTTGCGAGATCTGGGTCTGTATTTTTAAAACCAGTGTGTGAGCGGTAGTGTGCTGTTGTAAGGCCTGAAGCGCACTTAGACAGTCAGTGCAGACGATAAAAGAGCCAGGAGCTAACTTGCAAATAAAAAGGAGCAAATAAAAGATGGCATACAGCTCTGCTGAGAAGACCGAAGTGGAGTCCAGAAGTCGAAATTTATGAGCCTCACCGTTAATAAAGAATGCGCAACCCGTAGCGTTACCTAACTGGGAACCGTCTGTAAAGACCGGAACGTAGTTAGGGTAACGGCCCAGTAATTCGGCAAAAAATTGTTGGAACACCGAATGTGGAGTAGCGAGTCTAGGGTTGTTTGAAAGAGTTAGATCGAACCGCGCACGATTGAGCTGCCATGCAGGATAAGGGCAGATGGACGACCTCTCCAAGCGAGGCATTCGGAGGCCATGGGAATGTAGGTGATCCCGAAATCTTATTCCCAAGGGGCGTGTCCGAGAACCAGGGCGCATATAACGGTGGACTAAATCTGGACACAGAACTGGTTTAAAACATGGATGATTGGGATAACTTGCCAACTTCGACACGTATGAGCACAGTAACAGCGAGCGACGAATATGGAGTGGAGGTTCGCCTGAGTCTGCATACAGGCAGTCGACTCGACTGGTGCGGAAAGCGCCTGTGGCAAGGCGGATGCCAGTGTGATGAACGGTGTCTAAAAGGCGAAGTTTAGAGGCGGTCGCTGCGCCATAAATAAAACTGCCATAGTCCAGCTTGGACCGAACCAGAGAGCGGTACAGCCTCAACATTACCGTGCGATCGCCCCCCCCCCCATGATGCTCCAGATAATACCTTCAGCACCCGAAGAGAACGATCGCAAGAGGCTCGAAGGTGACGAATGTGGTGCTCCCAATTTAACTGTCGGTCCAAGTAGAGGCCCAAGAACTTCAGGTGTGAGACAAATGGCAGGGGTGTGCCGTTCAAATGAAGATCAGGAGGCGGGTGAATACCTCGTAGGCGGTGAAAGTGGATACACTGCGTCTTCGCAGCTGAAAAACGGAAGCCGTTTTGAAGCGCCCAAGCTGCTAGCTGGGTAATGGTCAGCTGCAGTTGGCGCTCAATGTGATCTATGTTGGCAGACCTATAATAGACTGCGAAGTCGTCAACATAGAGGGATGATGGAATTCCACTTCGAACGGCACTTGTGATGCCGTTAATCACTACGGCAAAAAGGGTGGCGCTCAAAATCGACCCTTGAGGTACACCGTTCTCCTGTATCCGTTCCTGGGATATCGTTTTACCTATACGCACACGAAAACGGCGAAGTTTTAAAAAATTACATAAAAACTTGGGTAGATGACCACGCATGCCGTAACCATGTAGGTTACGGAGTATGCCGTACCGCCAAGTGGTGTCATGGGCCTTCTCCAGGTCGAGGAACACGCCCACGGTATGTTGCTTCAGTAGAAAGGAATCGGAAATATACCCCTCAAGGCGTGTTAGATTATCGACACTTGAGCGATGGCGACGAAAACCGCATTGCAAGTTGGACAGATGGTTATGTTTTTCTAGCCACCAATTTAACCGAGCGTTTACCATTCGCTCGAATGTCTTACAGATGACACTCGTCAGGCAAATGGGGCGGTAGCTAGATGGAAGCGTGCGGTCCTTTCCGGGTCGAGGGATGGGGATGACAATACCCTCTCGCCAGGAGGAAGGGAAAACTCGCTCATGCCAAATGCGGTTATAGATGTTTAGTAGGAAACCTAGCGCCTCAGATGGAAGATGTAGCAGCATCTGTCGGTGTACGTCATCGGGACCTGGAGAAGAATCCTTTGCTAACGCTAGAGAATGGGCGAGCTCGGCAGCGGTAAACGGTTGGTTGTACGGCTCGGTGCAGTCACTATTAAAATTTAGTTGTACCCGCTCCGCCTTTTCCTTAATAGGCAGGAAGAGAGCGTCATAGCGGGCAGTTTGGCTAGTAGCAGCAAATGTTGTAGCTAGGGCTTCTGCTATGTCCTGCTCGGTGGTGCATATGGAACCGTTGATGGCAAGGCCCGGAATTACCGTCCGGCGATACTTGCCATACATCCGCCGAACAGCTGACCATACCTGTTGGTTAGAGCTGCGCCGGGAAAGCGAAGACACATAGGCTTCCCAAGATGTACGCTTTGCGTTGCGCTGTATAAAGCTTGCCCTAGCGCGAGAACGTTTGAAGGCGACAAAGTTCCCTTCAGTCGGGTGCCGCTGAAAAACGCGCAAAGCACGTTTGCGTGCTTTGACTGCCAAACTGCATTCCTCAGACCACCACGGTACAGGGATACGCCGTGGTGTAGATGAACATCGAGGAATGCTGGATTCTGCTGCGAGCAGGATCGAGCAAGTAAAATATTCGACCATTTCGTCGATGGTGTCGAAACCGTCATCGATAAGGTTTATCAGGGAATGGAATTTTCCCCAATTAGCTTTGGAAATAATCCAGCGAGGATGTCGAGAAGGTACACATTGTCGGCCAGAAAAATGAATGTTAATGGGGTAATGATCACTGCCAAAGAGGTCGGGAAGTACTGACCACTCAAGTAGTGGTACTAATGACGGACTGCAGAAAGAAAGGTCTAGTACGGAATGTGTACCATAAGCGGATGATAGGAATGTCGGGTCACCAGTATTTAGCAGAAGCAGGTCAGACTTATCGAAGACGTCTACGAGGAGGCATCCACGGGCGTCATCGGTGTCTGATCCCCAGAGCGTGTGCTTGGCATTCAAATCTCCCACAAGGAGTAGTGGTGAGGGGAGCTGAGCCAATAGAGCTTGAAGATCACGCTCTCGAACTATACTGAGCGGCGGCAGGTACATGTTGCATATGGTAAAACTGATGCTCTCCAGCTGTAGCCGAACGGCCACAGCTTGCAATGGTGTGGTGAGAGGAACGTGGGCGGCTGAGATGTTAGGCGCCAGTAAGATAGCAACGCCACCGCTTGCAGGCATACCTGCAAGAGAGTCGCTTCTAAATGCAGAGAAAGACTGAAGGTGTAACGAGTGATTGGGATGTAAGTGGGTTTCCTGGAGACAAATAATTGATGGTGACCTTTGAGAAACTAAATGTTGTAGGTCTTGAGCACGAGCTCGAAAACCATTGACATTCCACTGGATTATTTCCATGAAGAGTTTTTAATGGGCCGTTTTAACCTTTTTCTTGACCTTGGCTGATCTGGGTCCTACGATTCGAAAATCGTTAGCCTCCTGTGACTCCGCTGATGATCGGGAGTCAGAACTCCTACGGCTCGTAGAACGAGACCTGGATCTAACAGAAGGCGAGCGACTTCGCGATCTATGTTGTGGTCGGGATCGGTTTTTCGCATTTACTACGGGATGGTTGTTACCCGCTGATGGCTTGGTGGCTGGAGTCTGTACGGTTGAAGCGGAGGCTGTGCTGGTGGATACACAAACAGTCTGAGACGTGGGTTTAACGGCTAGAAAGTCAGTCTGCGTGGATGCGTGGGCGACAGGGACGTGTTGAACAGCAACAGTGGTATTAGGAGTACGGGAGCTGCTGACGCATATCCAGTAGTAGTGGTAGCAGGCTTCATTTGTTCGAAGCGCCGTCGTGCCTCTGGAAAAGTCAGGCGTTCCTTTACACGTAGCTCCTGAATGCTCTTTTCGTCCATGAATCTAGGGCACTGTCGCGAACTGGAAGGGTGACTACCGCCACAGTTCACGCAGCAAGGTGTTCGACTGCAGTTTGGATCGTCGTGCTTCGGTAGGCCACATTGCTCACAAAGAGCAGGATTCGTACATGTGACCTTAGTATGTCCGAACCGCTGACATTGGAAGCAGCGCATGGGGTTCGGGACATACTGGCGGACGCTCGCACGCTCATAGCCGCAATAGATGTATTCGGGTAACTTAGTCCCGGCGAAAGTAAGAAAAACCGTACGTAAGGGGTATTCCTTGCCATCTTGTTTTCGGGTAAGCCGGTACGCCTGACAGACAAGTTGGTCAGAGAGGCAACTTACTATTTCCTCATTTGCAAGACCATCTAAACTGGACCCCCCAGGGGCCTACTACGGTAGGTACGGGTAGTGGCGATCCCGGGGTCCCGAGCCAACAGTCTCCCTCGTGTGGGCTCCTCTTCGTGGTTGAGGGAGACGGTCAATAGGCCCACCCACGTGTAGGCCGTGCGTGGAGACCCGTGTCGGTGGAAATGTTTGTCCTGGTGGTTGAGGGATGCGTATCTGAGCTCGTAACAGTCTTTTTCTGAATTCGGGAAGGGTGCGCATTTCCAATATACCACTTTGGCTACTGCTTCAGCTAAACGGGAGGTTAGGGACTAACCCACCCCTAATCAATCGGCCAGGACAAGGTGTCACACTGAACTCCAGGGTGAGTGGGACGGCGAGCCCGCTATATCCCCTATGTAGCCCTGTCATCCCAGTGGGATGACCCCTTGTTGGGCTCCGTGGTGGGTGGGGAGCATTGGGGGATGAACTCAAATAACGTCTTCTATGGCAACACTTACACCCAAAAGAAAACGACAGGCAAATGAAGTAAAAGAGGTACACGAAGCATCAGGTGCTCGTTACCTAGTCATAAATCGTTTAGAGGAAGCTCAGACATTTCTCACAGTAAATCCCTTTGTCATACAGTTGGGACTTGATAAACTAGCCGGTCCAGTGAAATCTTGTACCCGTCTCAGAAATGGTTCCTTGCTCGTTGAAACGTACTCTACACTACAGTTTGATAGACTGCTGAAGGCGAAACTCCTCCACGGATATCCCATCCGAGTTGAGAAGCACCGAAGCCTGAACTCTTGTAAAGGCGTCATTACATCACACCTTCTAGATGGCATGCAGGAGGAAGAAATCCAAGGCTACCTCTCCAGCCAGGGCGTGACCTCCGTATATCGCGTAAAAGCAATGCGTGATGGTGTTCCAGTGCCCACTCGTACGCTCTTCCTTACCTTCGATCGGCTCGATCTCCCGGCGAAGATTAAGGCTGGCTACGAGGTGATCAACGTTCGGCCCTATATACCATGTCCTCTGCGTTGTTTTCAATGTCAACGATTTGGCCACACTAAGTTATCGTGCAAGTTAACAAAATCTATTTGCGCCGTGTGCGGCCAAGACGCACATGACGGAGCCTGTCCAAATCCTCCTTACTGTGTCAATTGTCGCGGTAGCCATCCAGCATCTTCCAGCAACTGTCCACGTTATATGGATGAGAAGGCCATTCAGGAGCTGCGGGTGAAAGAACGCCTCTCTTTCACTGAGGCCCGCAAACGCCATCTTGCTCGCCAACCTTCTCTTTTAAAATTTGGCACGTTTAGCTCTGTGGTTTCAGCTCCAGTACCCAAGCGGGAAATTGGCACCCAAACATCCTCAGATTCCTCCGTTGTCCCGGCTAAACTTCCGGTACAACCTTCTGGATCACGCAGCCCTAAGAAAACTCCGCTCAGCACCGAACCTCGAAAGTTTAAAACCGAGCCAAAACGCTCCGACTTTCTAAAAAATCCGGCTACTTCTGCCAGTAAACCGACTGTTTCAAAAGCCTCCTCTCCTTCACCACCTCGGAGATCCAAATCTCAAGATGGCAGAGGGCGTAACCGCACTCCACGAGTCTCGCCAACGCCCGTGGCCACCGGTAACCGGTTCGACACCCTGACTTCGGTTTCCGGTGACTCCGAGCCTCCTCTTGAACCGGAGCCTATGGAGGAAGATCCTACCCCTCCCAAAAGTCCTAGCCCTACGCGCACACAAAAAGGCAAATTGAAGCGGCAGCCTGTGGTCAAGTAAAGTGCTACACCAACCTCTTCTTTACCTCCTAATGTCGATTGTCCAGTGGAATATACGTGGCATTCGTGCACATAAGGCCGAATTACAGCTCCTTACGACGTCGCTGTCACCTCGTATTTGGTGCTTGCAGGAAACCAAGCTCCAGCGGCAGGATACTTTCACTTTTCCCGGGTACGTGCCGGTGCGATTCGATCTCCCACCGGAACCTGGTTCTCCTGCCCATGGGGGTGTTATGATGCTCCTTTGTGACAACACTTATTATCAAGCTCTTCGGCTCACCACTCACCTTCAAGCTGTTGCTGCCATCGTCCGCTGTCCTGGTTTTTCGTTTACACTTTGTTCTGTTTATTTTCCACCTTCTTCTCCCCTCTTGCTGATCTCGCGGCTTTAGTAGCGCAACTCCCAACGCCTTATCTTCTGTTGGGAGACTTCAATGCCCACCACCCCCTATGGGGATCTCCACGGGCTAGCGCAAGGGGGAACGACCTTGTTGAATTCTTTTCCCAGTACAATCTTTCCGTTCTAAACACCGGCCAACCAACCTTTCTTTCCGATTCCAGCGGCAGTTTCTCTCACCTCGACCTAGCTGTTTGCTCCCAACAGCTTACACATCGCCTACAGTGGAACGTCATTTCTGACAGCTTTGGCAGCGATCATTTTCCGTGTGTTACACGCCTGCTTTCACACAATGTTCCATCGTCACGTGTGCCCCACTGGCAATTCCACAGAGCTCAGTGGCTCCTTTACTCAAACTTGGCTGTCTTCGAAGACCGCCTTTTTAACAACGTCGACGACATGGTGGATCTCCTTACCTCCGTCATCACTTCTGCTGCCGAACAAGCAATACCCAGGTCGTCATCCCATCCGAAACGCCTGCCAGTCCCTTGGTGGACCGACGACTGCCGGGCGGCCATCCAGGCACGGAGGAAGGCACTTCGAGTATTTCGGCGCCACCCTACTCTTGAAAATCTGGTCACGTATAAACGACTGCGTGCCCGAGCTCGTCACATCATTATGGACAGTAAACGGGCCTCTTGGAAGCGCTTTGTTGAGTCATTTAATCCCTTCACACCATCTTCTATTGTATGGGATCGGCTTCGCCGCGTCGCCGGCAAAGCTTCCAGGCTCACGATTCCCGGCCTCAGGCTGAATAACGACACTGTCGTTATCCCCGGAGCCGTTGCTGACGCCTTGGGAACTGCCTTCGCTGACGTTTCCAGTTCCTCCCACTATCATGCAGCATTCTTAACTACGAAAGACCGGGTGGAATCCCATGAACTCTCGTTTTCCTCATCTAACACGGAATTTTACAACACGGTTTTCTCCGAGACCGAGCTAGAACGGGCCCTGGCTTCTTCCAGGCCCTCTGCACCTGGCCCAGATGGTATACACCTTCTGATGCTCCAATACCTTACCTCCCCTGGTAGAAGGTTCCTTCTAAGCGTGTACAACCGGATCTGGCGTACTGCCACATTTCCATCCGCCTGGCGCGAGGCCACCATAGTCCCCATTTTAAAGCCTGGTAAGGACCCCCATCGACCTTCCAGTTATCGCCCGATCTCCCTCACCAGCGTCATCTGCAAGGTGATGGAGCGCATGATACACGGGCGATTGACATGGTGGCTGGAATCACAACATTTGTTGTCCAACGTCCAATGCGGCTCTCGCCGCTTCCGTTCTACGACTGATCACCTTGTCTCCCTATCAACAAATATTATGGACAATTTTTTGCAGAGGAATCACACGGTTGCCGTCTTTTTTGATCTCGCCAAAGCATACGACACATGTTGGAGGTATAGCATTCTTCGTACACTACACAGTTGGGGTATCCGAGGCCGTCTACCCCTCTTTATTCGAGAGTTCATGAGGAAAAGAGTCTTTCGCGTGCGCGTAGGTTCAGTTTTATCCCGTGTTTTTATCCAAGAGAACGGAGTACCGCAAGGATCGGTGCTCAGTGTCACACTGTTTGCCATTGCTATCAATCCCATTGTAGAGTGTGTCCCACCGGGCATTTCGTCCTCTTTATTTGTTGACGACTTTGCAATTTATTGCAGCTCTCGGCAAACTTGTTTGCTAGAACGCCGCCTCCAAGGTTGCCTAGATCGCCTCTACACTTGGAGTATCCAAAACGGCTTTAAGTTTTCCGCCGAGAAAACAGTCTGTGTCAACTTCTGGCGCCGGAAGGCGTTTCATTCGCCTTCTCTACACCTCGGCCCTGCTGTTCTTCCTTTTGCGGACGAGGCGAAATTTTTGGGATTGATCTTCGACAGAAAGCTCAGCTGGTCGTCTCATATTATGTATTTAAGGGCACGGTGTGACCGGTCTCTTAATATTATACGCGTTTTAAGTAGCACATCCTGGGGTGCAAATCGGACTGTACTTTTACAACTCTACCGTTGCCTAGTCCGATCTAAACTTGACTACGGATGTGTCGTGTATTCGTCGGCTCGTCCGTCAGTTCTAGGTCGCCTCGATCCCATCCACCACCGTGGAATCAGGTTGAGTACTGGCGCTTTTCCCACTAGCCCAGCAGTGAGCTTGTGTGCGGAAGCCGCCGAACCACCGCTTTCCTATCGACGCGATGTTCTTTTGTGCATTTACGCTTGCAAGCTCTTAAGTATGCCGGAACATCCTTCTTTTAAACCCTTTTTTAACGACTCTTTGGATCGTCAGTACTCAACGCGCCCCCTGGCGTTGCTCCCTCCTGGCGTTCGGTTTCGCCTACTTCTGCGACTCTTGAACATCACTTTGCCGTCCGTGTTTCAGCGGGGAGAATCCCTCTTTCCCCCCTGGCTCCGCCCGGAGATTTCTGTCGATCTGGGGCTAACGGCCATGCCGAAATCAACGACCCCTCGTTCGACTATTAGCATGTCCTTTTTAGAACTAAAGGCTCACTATGGCCCTTGTAATTTTATATACACGGATGGCTCGAAGGACAACCAAGGCGTGGGATGTGCTTTTATTCACGGTAGACGCAGTTTCAAATTTCGCCTCCTATCGCAGTGCTCGATTTTTACCGCTGAGCTGTTTGCTATTTACCAAGCCCTTCTGTATATTCATCGGCAAGGTTTGCAGCGCTGGGTGATCTGCTCCGATTCCTTAAGCGCCCTCCAAAGCCTCAAGTCGCTGTACACCTACCACCCTCTTGTACAGCGTGTCCAGGATCGCCTTCACATGCTCGCTAATGCTAGTATTAGGGTGTCTTTCGTGTGGGTCCCTGGACATGTAGGCCTATCAGGTAACGAAGACGCTGATCTCGCTGCGAAGGCTGCACTTTCATGTGGTAGATGCAGCAGCTCCCAAATCCCCTCTGATGATTTTAGCGTGATTTTACGGAGTCTTCACACTTCCCGCTGGCAGACATCTTGGCACGCTGTTACGCGCAACAAACTTCGGGAGGTGAAACCGCTACCTGTTACCTGGCAGACTTCCTCCCGTGGCTGCCGTCGGGACGAAGTCACTTTAGCTAGACTACGTATCGGGCACTGCCGTTTTAGTCACACTCATTTATTACAGTCAGAACCTGCACCTGCTTGCCCTCGTTGCAGCGAGTCATTAACGGTGCGACATATCTTAACAACGTGCCAGTTTTTAGCCCCCATACGTGCGTCTTTGGACCTACCAGCGACAATGACAGATATCCTAGCTGACACTCCAGGCGCCGTAGAGAAACTATTACGATTTATTCAACTAAGTGGCTTCGGTCGCAGTATATAACTTACTGTTCTTACACCTTTTGCACTTTAGCCGTTTGGCAATGTGGTGTTTATTCTCACCGTTACTGGCACTGTTTTTAGTTATGGTTCTACTCTTTTACCCATTGTACCCACAGGATACATGCCTGTTACTTTTAAGCTTTTAGTGTTGTTAGGGCGCTAATAACCCAAGCAGTTGTGCGCCCCGAAACTCTACTACTACTATCTAAACTGGAGGTGGTGACTACTCCTCTACAGGTGTTCAGCGTTTTGTGTGGGACTACCCGGATAGGGTAGGAGCCCAACAAAGATGCTTTTTGTAGTTTGCGAGACTGGTCTGCAGTTGAGGTCTCTAACAGTAAGCTACCGTCTCGGAGACGTGTAGCATTTTTAACAGGGCCACTGATCTTATCTATTTCACGTTTTATATAAAATGGGCTAATATCTTTAAACGTTTTGCCATTACATGCCAAGGTCATCACTAAAAATGGGTCAGTAAAGGAGGTTTTGCGCGGAGACATGATGATATAGACCCCCTTCCGGAACCGTCGGCGTCAGCCTGCCATCCGGGGGTTAAAGAAAAAAGACACCGAATCTTCACGGTCTGTGCCGTCATGGGGACCTCACCCATGACCGATCTCATTTGTACCTCAGAAAAGCTACCCTTCAAAATCCACTGCTTGTCCGTATGGGTAAACCGTTCACCACGCACACCCCCGCTTTATTCCCCTACCACAGGAATAACCGCCTGTGGCTCCCCGCTTTAGGCCGCGCATGCGTGTAATAGGCACACGCGGATTCAGGGGACTTGTGGTTGATTACACCGGGGTTCCGTCAGCGGTAACACGTCCGGTCCGTGATACTAACCCAACGGCAAAACGCGGCCGTCGGGAGATTACCACAGACCGGGCCCTCAAGGAGCTACGTGGGTGTACTTGACGGTGTGGACGGGCTCCGCACCTAAGGCTACACATAGGGGCAGTGCGAAGGGTCCGCTCAACCTTCACTTTTGAGACCTCCGGAGAGCACACATGTCGGAAGCCGCGCTGAAAACCGTGGGACAGAACCACGGAGATAGGAGAGATCCCTGTTGGTGAGACAGGAGTTATAAACCTAAGACCTTAAGTAATAATAATCATAATAATAAACTAGAAGGGGAAGAAGGTGATGCATACTGATCAGCAGTAGCACAGCAGGGCACAGTTGATGGAGGTGAGGGGGATGAAGTGAGGGTGAGTGGCTAGGGACCCCGGGTTCGCCAATCCCGTACCTACCGTAGTAGGTCCCTGGGGGAGAATACCAGAGCCTCTTCTGCCAGTTTTCGGGGTTACTGATGGGCCTTCTCGGCAGCCGTAGCGGTCGTGGGTACACTAAGTCCCCACCGTACATCACCCCATCAGTCAGTCCCCTACTTCCTGTTGCCCACCCCTCGGGACGAGGACCACAGAGGTTGGATTTTGAGGGGCTCGGGACCTGGAGAAGAATCCTTTGCTAACGCCAGAGAATGGGCGAGCTCGGCAGCGGTAAACGGTTGGTTGTACGGCTCGGTGCAGTCACTATTAAAATTTAGTTGTACCCGCTCCGCCTTTTCCTTAATAGGCAGGAAGAGAGCGTCATAGCGGGCAGTTTGGCTAGTAGCAGCAAATGTTGTAGCTAAGGGTTCTGCTATGTCCTGCTCGGTGGTGCACATGGAACCGTTGATGGCAAGGCCCGGAATTACCGTCCGGCGATACTTGCCATACATCCGCCGAACAGCTGACCATACTTGTTGGGTAGAGCTGCGCCGGGAAAGCGAAGACACATAGGCTTCCCAAGATGTACGCTTTGCGTTGCGCAGTATAAAGCGTGCCCTAGCGCGAGAACGTTTGAAGGCGACGAAGTTCCCTTCAGTCGGGTGCCGCTGAAAAACGCGCAAAGCACGTTTACGTGCTCTGACTGCCAAACTGCATTCCTCAGACCACCACGGTACAGGGATACGCCGTGGTGTAGATGAACCTCGAGGAATGCTGGATTCTGCTGCGAGCAGGATCGAGCAAGTAAAATATTCGACCATTTCGTCGATGGTGTCGAAACCGTCATCGATAAGGTTTATCAGGGAATGGAATTTTCCCCTATTAGCTTTGGAAATAATCCAGCGAGGATGTCGAGAAGGTACACATTGGCGGCCAGAAAAATGTATGTTAATGGGGTAATGATCACTGCCAAAGAGGTCGGAAAGTACTGACCACTCAAGTAGTGGTACTAATGACGGACTGCAGAAGGAAAGGTCTAGTACGGAATGTGTACCATAAGCGGATGATAGGAATGTCGGGTCACCAGTATTTAGCAGAAGCAGGTCAGACTTATCGAAGACGTCTACGAGGAGGCATCCACGGGCGTCATCGGTGTCTGATCCCCAGAGCGTGTGCTTGGCATTCAAATCTCCCACAAGCAGTAGTGGTGAGGGGAGCTGAGCCAATAGAGCTTGAAGATCACGCTCTGGAACTATACTGAGCGGCGGCAGGTACATGTTGCATATGGTAAAACTGATGCTCTCCAGCTATAGCCGAACGGCCACAGCTTGCAATGGTGTGGTGAGAGGAACGTGGGCGGCTGAGATGTTAGGCGCCACTAAGGTAGCAACGCCACCGCTTGCACGCATACCTGCAAGAGAGTCGCTTCTAAATGCAGAGAAAGACTGAAGGTGTAACGAGTGATTGGGATGTAAGTGGGTTTCCTGGAGACAAATAATTGATGGTGACCGTTGAGAAACTAAATGTTGTAGGTCTTGAGCACGAGCCCGAAAACCATTGACATTCCACTGGATTATTTCCATAAAGTGTTTTTAGCGGGCCGTTATAACCTTTTTCTTGACCTTGGCTGATTTTGGCCCTACTAATCGAAAATCGTTAGCCTCCTGCGACTCCGCTGATGTTCGGGAGTCAGAACTCCTACGGCTCGTAGAACGAGACCGGGATCTAATGGAGGGCGAGCGACTTCGCGATCTATGCTGTGGTCGGGATCGATTTTTCACAGTTACTACGGGATTGTTGTTACCCGCTGATGGCTTGGTGTCTAGAGTCTGTACGGCTGAAACGGAGGCTGTGCTGGTGGATATACAAACAGTCTGAGACGTAGGTTTAACGGCTAGAAAGTCAGTCTGCGTGGATGCGTGGGCGACAGGGACGTGTTGAACAGCAACAGTGGTATTAGGAATACGGCGAGCTGCTAGTGCATATCCAGTAGTAGTGGTAGCAGGCTTCAGTTGTTCGAAGCGCCGTCGTGCCTCTGGAAAAGTCAGGCGTTCCTTTACACGTAGCTCCTGAATACTTTTTTCGTCCATGAACTTTGGGCACTGTCGCGAGCTGGAGGGATGACTACCGCCACAGTTCACGCAACAAGGTGTTCGACTGCAGTTAGGATCGTCGTGCTTCGGTAGGCCACATTGCTCACAAAGAGCAGGATTGGTACATGTGACCTTAGTATGTCCGCACCGCTGACATTGGAAACAGCGCATGGGGTTCGGGACATACTGGCGGACGCTAGCACGTTCGTAGCCACAACAGATGAATTCGGGTAATTTAGTCCCAGCAAAAGTTAGAAAAACCGTACGTAAAGGGTACTCCTTGCCATCTTGCTTTCGTGTTAGTCGGTACGCCTGACAAACAAGCTGATCAGAGAGGCAGCTTACTATATCTTCATTCGCAAGACCATCTAAGCTGGAGGTGGTGACTACTCCTCTACAGGTATTAAGTGTTTTGTGTGGGGCTACCCGGATAGGGTAGGAGCCCAACAAAGTCGCTTTCTGTAGCTTTTTAGATTGGTCTGCGCATGTGCTCTCCAATAGTAAGGTGCCGTCTCTAAGGTGCGTAGCGTTTTTGACAGGGCCACTGATCTTATCGAGCTCACGCTTTATATAGAAGGGACTAACATCTTTAAACGTTTTGCCATTACATGCCAAGGTCATTACCAGAAAAGGGTCAGTGAAAGAGGTTTTGCGCGGAGACATATTGAATTGGACCCCCATCCGGAACCGTCGGCGTCAGCCTGCCATCCGGGGGTTAAACAAAGAAAGACACCGAATCTTCACGGTCTGTGCCGTCATGGGGACCTCACCCATGACCGATCTCATTTGTACCTCAGAAAAGCTACCCTTCAATATCCACTGCTTGTCCGTATGGGTAAACCGTTCACCACGCACACCCCGGCTTTATGCCCCTACCACAGGAATAACCGCCTGTGGCTCCCCACTTTAGGCCGCGCATGCGTGTAATAGGCACACGCGGATTCAGGGGACTTGTGGTTGATTACACCGGGGTTCCGTCAGCGGTAACACGTCCGGTCCGTGATACTAACCCAACGGCAAAACGCGGCCGTCGGGAGATTACCACAGACCGGGCCCTCAAGGAGCTACGTGGGTGTACTTGACGGTGTGGACGGGCTCCGCACCTAAGGCTACACATAGGGGCAGTGCGAAGGGTCCGCTCAACCTTCACTTTTGAGACCTCCGGAGAGCACACATGTCGGAAGCCGCGCTGAAAACCGTGGGACAGAACCACGGAGATAGGAGAGATCCCTGCTGGTGAGACAGGAGTTATAAACCTAAGACCTTACGTGCTAATAATAATAATAAAAACTAGAAGAGGAAGAGTGTGATGCTTACTGACAAGCAGTAGCTACACGTGGCAGTTGATGGACATGAAGGGGATGAATTGAGGGTGAATGGCTAGGGATCCCGGGATCGCCAATCCCGTACCTACCGTAGTAGGTCCCTGGGGAAAAATACCAGAGCCTCTTCTGCCAGTTTTCGGGGTTACTGATGGGCCTTCTCGGCAGCCGTAGCGGTCGTGGGGTACACCAAGTCCCCACCGTACATCACCCCATCAGTCAGTCCCCTACTTCCTGTTGCCCACCCCTCGGGACGAGGACCGCAGAGGTTGGATTTTGAGGGGCAGAATATAACAGAAGAATATAAAAAGCTAGCCAAGGCATAATTAAGGATTTTCCTGATAACTTCGGGGAACATCTTCATCAAGTCATTATATTCTGGATGAAGATAAGATCAACGAAGTAAGACCAACGAGGAAACGAGATACCAGCATGAGTCTTGCTATATATGTTGCCGCAACATTGGGTTATCGAACTCCACAACAATTGAGGAATTCTTCTACATATGTCGCCACAACATGGGGATCATAGCATCTTCAATCATCGCATGAGTAGCAGAATAGAAATCCTGTTACAGTTTCCACACAGCGTTATCACTCGTGGGATATTTTGCTTTATTACAGGAACATCTTTTTGAACATCTTTCAGAATAAGTATTCTATGAATTCATAACATAATTTTTGTGTCTATTTCACTTTTATTCTGATTAATGTCGACTTAAGAACCATGAATGCATTACAACATTGTCTGCATAGATCTAAGTTAAATAAACAAATAAAATTAGGCAGGTTATTAATTAGACGATTACATTTGTACAGGATGTCAATCGTATGCCACTTTTCATGGGTAACTGAAAGTTGGTTGTTTGGTTGGTAGTGAAGCCATTCACTCTCTTGCCCCCAGTATATTGATGTTAAGTTGACTAAAGGTTGGGCAGCTAAAGCAATATCTTCTTTAAGTGAACAGAAAGAACACAGAGAAGATGCAACTATATCAATGTTGAATAAATGTTTATTGTGATGGTCATGGCCTATTAGAAGTCTAAAAGTTGCTGCATAGTACTTTCTTGATAGTCTGTTGACTCTAGTTGTGTGTTACATAAATTTTGCTATAGTTTTTCCTTTTGTTTTCAATATATTCTCTTCTTTAATCTTTTGATTATAAGTTGATGTAGTTACTGTTTGGAGAGAATGATAACTTAGTGGCTCAAATGAATTTAATGTAATTTATTACCTATTTTGGCCAGCAAATCAGCTGTTTCCTTCCGTGTTTTAACATATTAACCTTTATATTTAAGTTTGAATTTATGAGTCACTATGTTTACACTCAGTCTTCACTTGTTGTTGTAAACATAGTGACTCATAAATTCAAACTTAAATATGAAGAATACTTCACTGTTAATAATGCTTCTGCTTTTAACATTTATATTAATCTTTGATTTAAATAAACTGTTTTATGATTTTACTGCAATCTGCAATATTTAGGTAGCTGAAAGTTAATAGCATTATCATTAATTACCATATTAGAAAATATTAAGTGTGATAAATCTTGTTGAACTTACCTATCGTTTACCTCATTGCTATGAAGTTAAACCAGATGAATAGTAAGTGCCAATATTACACACAAATATATTCAAGAACAAATAACACAATCTATAGATAGAGCCATGATGAAAAATTCAATGCTATATCCGGGATTTGAATCACATATCTCCTGGTTTCCGTCCAGTTGCTCTAACCCATTGAGCTACCATGGCCAACTTGCCATCCTGACATTAAATTCTCCATTTGACTCCACTAGGGGCTCTCGCATCCAAGATACACTGTTTGTGGCGACTTACTATTGTAAGTACTTGAGTCCCAGGCTTCATCATTTAACACTTATTATTTTAGTTAATTGATGAAAATGAATCATTTCTTCACACTAGCCGTATATACGATAAGGTTTTTGATAGATAGAACCAACATGAAAAATTCAATGCCATGGCCGGGATTTTAACCAATGATATCAACCGTGGTTCAAATCCCGGCCATGGCATTGAATTTTTCATGTTGACTGTATCAAAAACCTTAGTCTAATTAAATTATATATTAAACTATATAAAAAATTATAATCTTGAGGAATTAGCTTGTGATGAGTTTTTTGAAATGTACATGAATTAATTGAATACTAAGTAATAGTTATATGTATTTATAGAAATCCCAGTAGTACAATGAATCAGCTAATTAGTAAGTTAGAAATAGTAATTGACTACTTTCAGCAAAAAATGGAAAAATATTATAATAATGGGCGATTTAAATGTAAATTTTTTAACTAAGAATTCAAACAAAAAAGACTTAATAGAGTTACTTGATTGCCATGCCATGAAAGCAGTAGTAGATACTGCTATTAGGGTTTCCACCACTAGTCATACTGCAATCGATCAAATAATTTTAAACTCAAGTATTTTAGAATATAAGTTAGAAATTATTGATAGTGTATTATCTGATCATAATGGCCAAAAGCTCATAATAAACAAATCTACCAAAGTAGCTACTAAAAAGAATCAGAACATTTATCAATATAAAACATGTATGAGTGCTGAAAATGTACATTATGTTAACTACCTACTTGGTTAAGAGGTTTGGGAAAATGTTTTCTCTGTAAATGAGGTAAATGCAGCTACTTTTTCCCTTGTAAATAAATTTAAACATTATGCAAACATTGCATTGCCACTATAAAAGGATAATTTGAACAAAAAACACAGTGCCCGGTGGATGACAAAAGGAATACGTACATCAAACAAAAGACATTTCCTAAGCAAACTTATAAAAGAAACTGAAACAACACTCATTTAGACACTAATTTTTAGAATATAAATGAATATACAACAAGGTTATTAAAAATGCAAAACAACTCTATAATGACAAATAGTAAACTCAACAAACAAATCTAAAATGCTTGGAATATTATCAAACAAGAAGTACAAATGCAAAAGAAAGAATATCCAAATTATAACCTTGAAGATGAGAATCAAACAGTATCAGACCCTACAGATATAGCAAAAATGTTCAATAATTTTTTTGTAGAAGTATCAAAAAGCTTATTAAATAAATCTTCTGTACAAACACACAAATATAAACTAGACGGACAAAAATTCTTATGCTACTATTTTATTAGTGCCTGTAACAGAAGATGAATTAATATCTATAATAAAGAGCATGAAAAATAAAAAATCCTATGGCTTAGATGGCTCCTCCAACCTCTTAATAAAAGCATGGGTAAATTATTACTAAAACCACTCTGTTATGTAATAAATCTATCTAAAAGGGAAGGGTGTTTTTCAGAATGTTTTAAGACTGCAAAAGTAAAACCATTATGTAAAAAGGGACTTAAAACCAAAACAAAAATCTACAGGTTGTTAGCTCTCTTATCTGCATTTTCTAAAGTACTAGAAAAACTTATATACAACAGAATTACAAATTTAATATTATTTCACTATCTCTACACGGTTTTCAAAAGGGCAAAACAGCATTGATTGAATTTTGTGATGATATCTATAAAGGATTAGATAATTCAGAACATTGTGTGGGGTATTTTCCGTGATCTATCAAAGGCATTGGACCTCGTCAATCACACAATTCTACTTCATAAACTAAATGACTATGGAATAAGAGGTGTAGCTCAAAACTGGTTCAGTTCCTACCTAAAAAACAGAAAAAAGTAGTGGAAATAAATTATTATAATGCTTGCACAAATGAGATGAAATCTTTTTAATCAGATGAGCGTACAGTTGATTGCGGAATTCCACAAGGTCAGTTTTAAGCCCATTATTGTTTCTTTTACATATAAATGATCTTGCTGATAATAAAAATAACAGTATTAAATACTTATTATTTGCAGATGATACCAGCATATTAACATCAGGGAAATATTATGACGCTTTTAAATAATAATATTAATGCAGCTACATTACAACATCTTCTTGGTTAAAAAAAAAAATAGTCTATGTATAAATAAGGAGAAGTGTTTAGCTATAGAATTTCATCACCTAATCAGCAAAACATTAAATTTTCCCACTATACAGCTAGAAGGAACAAATGTAATATCTTCAAGTAAATCAAATTTTTTAAGAAAATCTCAGTTGGAAACCTCATATTAATGAAATAATTAAAAAACTGGGACAAATCTGCTTCCAAATTAACATTCTGAACCACTCTGTGAGTAAAAATACTCTTAGGGTCATGTATTTCTCCAAATTTCACTCATTAATTTCATATAGAATATCCTTGTGGGGAAATAGTAGTGAAGCCATTAAAATATTCAAATTACAAAAAAGTGTCATTAGAATAATTCTCAATTTACTTTCTGTTGTCAGCTGCAAACCATTCTTTAAAGAACTAAACATTTTGCCATTATCCTGTATATATTTATATGAAACAATTGTATTAATGCAAACACGCATCAAGGATTTTACCATAAATTCTGAAATTCACTGTAATAACACAAGAGATAAAGCAAAACTACATATAACCCCACATAACAAAATATTGTTTGAAGATAGTTTCTACCATAGAGGCATTACATTTTACAACAAATTACCTATTGAAATAAAAAAGTATAAATTCCTTTCCGCGCTTCAAAAAACATCTCAAACAATTTTTAATTGAAGAATGTTATTACTCAACTGATGAGTTTTTGCATTACTGAAGTATTCACTTGTATTTAACAATATATAAATTTAATCTACATGTACAATATAATTTTTTTATTACTATTTAACTCTCACAATATTATAATTAACTGTTTAAAATACTGATGAATCCACAACATGTATATGTTAAATTGGATGAATAAATAAATGAAATGAGCTACAATGTCAAAAGCCTTATTTAGGTCAATAAATAAACCAGCAGCTAAACTATTTCTATCCAGAACTCTTTGAATTGGTCAGTAATATCTACAGTGGAGGCAAGACTACCAGATTTTTCAATAAATCCATACTGATGATTGTGAAAAAAAGCACTGGTTTTCTAGATGATGAAATAACCTAACTTTTACTACTTTTTCCAGAATTTTGGCAAATACAGGAATAATACTTATTGGTCTATAATTATCCATAATTACTTTTATAAATTGGACAACTCTTGTGATTTTACAACCATCAGGTACTGAACCTGAACTAAGTTATAAATTAATAAAGCTTACAATGTGTAGAACCAAACTGTACTTGTACTTTGTTAACAATTCATTTGATAAAATTTTATCTGTTTTATTTCCTCTGTTTTTTTATTGTTGCTATTATTTTTAGAACCTCATTATTATCTGTTGGATATAGAAAAAGACTATTTGGTACTCAACTATAAGGTGGTGGAGTATATCTTCACTAATTCATCAGCTATATTTACAAAGTTATTATAACATTTCTCTTAGTACAGTGATTAAAACTGAAAAGGTAACATAGCAGTTAAAAACATACTATACAAATATAACAAGGTACTGATTGAAACAAAAACCTGATACACAAGTCACAAAATAAATGTAAAGCCATGTGGACCTTAAACTTTGGTTGGTCGCGCATGGCCCCTAGTTTTATATAAATGTTGTAGTTTACAAACTAACGCACCTACATAATTACCTGACTAGGACATCTAAAGTTGTACCTTACTTGACTGTTTGCTGTAACAATAACTTTATCAGTTTAGTCATTCTTTCAGCTTCAATAATAATCAGCAGTTACGTGTCGTAGAGGTCTAGCGGGCTCCTAGCATCTACTCTTGTTACATGTTGCCACGTTCTTCTTCGATAGTAAATTGTGGAATATTACCTTTCCAGTGGAAAGAGCTATTAGTATTTTGTCATAAATACCAAACGGTATCCATTGGTATTTGACAATTTGTCTGCCGTTAGAGAAATATTTACAATGTTTGTGAATAAGTGTGAGAAGCATTATTGTGTTGGACAAAACATCACTATCGAACAACAGTTCCCGCATTTTGTAGTCGTTGTGATCTTAGATAATGCATAACATCTAAGCCAACTAGTATGGCATAAGAACATTTTGTTTGAGTGATGCAGAACTGTTTTATATCAGTAATACAGAAATTTAGATAGATAGATAATTTATTCATCTTTTAAATCATACATTGTACATGAGTACTAGATTAGATTAGATTGATTTGTGTTCAGTAGCCAGAAAAGGCTGTGAACATTGAACATGTTCAGAGGTATAAAGTTTAATAGCATATATATGTACAAAAGTTAACATAAGACACATATTATAGTACACAGGCAATATGAACAGCAATATGGAAAACAAAGAAGGGATAATTATATATTTTCACCCAATTAGCGGAAAGCACAACCAACAACAGCTGAGTAAGGTGGCCAGAGGCAGCCAAGCCACACCCACCCATCAGTCTCTGTCACTAACTGAGGGGGCTGATTAGGGAAATGTCACTTGTAGCTGGCCGCCTCTCCCCCCCCCGCCACTGCCATCTGGAACTTTCACGGTGATTCACGGAAACTAGAGGCTTCGAGAACGGCGATATTCCTATAAAAAGGGCTGCAGAGAGTGAATTGAGTCAGTCAGTTCTTGGCGAGCAGCGTAATAGTGCAGTGCTAGTGTACGGACGAGAAGACCGTGTACGTGCTTCGGAGGATTGTACGTAATTGCGAGAGCAAAGTGGAATTGTAACGGATGAACTGGTGAATCGTAATTGTGTGCATTACGTAATTCTGTGTAATTGGCAAGTGTTTAACTGTAAGCCGGTGGAAATAAAGAACATTTTTGAGGGGTGCAATTGGACTTTTCATTTCAAGAACCCACCAGTGTGGTGTCAGGAAGCGGGACGATAACTTCTCCGAACATTACAACCATGGACGCGGCATTGGAAAATTTTTTGGAGAAGATGATGGAAATGAAGGCCGAATTAACAGAGAAGACGGAAGCGGCAAATAACAGCCTGGCCGCGAAGCTGGAGACTACAAATAACAACCTCGCCGCCGAGTTGAAACAAATGAAGACGTCCAGCGACAACATTACGGAGAAGATGGAAGAAATAAAGACCGAATTGACCACAGAAATGAGCGCAGCGAACGACAGTCTGGCCACGGAAATGAAGGAGGCGAACGAGGTCCTCGCCGCCAAATTAGAGGTATAGTTGGCCGGCGTGAGGGATGACGTCACGAAGCTGGGCAAGCGGATGGGTCAAGTAGACGACCGCCTTAATGATTTAGAGGAAAACGCCGAAAATAACGCCAAGACCCTGGACGCCGTGGCGGAAGACGTCGAAGACCTTGTGAACCGCGTAAACAACCTGGGGGGAAAGGTCGACAGCAGCGTCAAGTCCCTGAACGCCATGGTGGAGGACGTCGTCGGCAGGAAGCTGAAGGATTTGAAGGCCGACGCGCCGAGACGCGACACAACATCTGCGCGCGTCAAACCTCCCAAGTATGACGGCGCGTCAGCGTTTGAAGTCTTCCGCCGCCAGTTCGACGCAGTGGCCAACCACAACAAATGGTCGCCAGAGGAGGAGGCCACACAGTTAATAGCCAGCCTCCAGGGACGGGCCGCGGAAGTCCTAACCGCGGTGCAGACAAAGGCGGCGACCAAGGACATCTGGGAGGCCCTGGAGAATCGTTTCGGAGTCCACCGCTTAGCCGCAGCGTACCGCAGCCAGCTAAAGGCAAGGTAACAGCAGCCGGGGGAGACGCTGCAGGAGTTCGCCCTGGCAGTTGAACAACTGGCAAGCAAGGCCCTAGTCGACCTCCCAACAGAGTTCGTGTCCCGGGAAGCCGCCTACAACTTTATCGACGGGGTACGGGACACGGAGATTCGTCAGCGCCTAATGCTCGGCGATTATAAAACCATCCACGAGGCGCTGACAGCGGCATTAAGGATGGAGGCGGCCAAGATAACATCTACCCCGACGTCGAGAACGAGGAGTGTCCGCTACGCTGGAGACAGAAGACCAGCTGAGGGACGCCGGCGAAAACCCAGTGGCCTGTGCTGGGGGTGTGGACAGCCTGGACACCTGCAGAGAGACTGCCCACATCAGCAAGAGCAGCCGGAAAACGAGTAAGGGCCGTCTGTGGAGAGGGGCACGTCGGCGCCATCACCACCATCCCCTTGAGTGACACTGCGTGCCATCAGCCGGCGTATGGGTGACAGCCTCATCGCGGACGGTTGGGTAAGAGGAAAGCCGTGCCGCGTGCTGGTGGACACCGGGGCGGCCGTGACCATCATTAGACCTGACGTGGCGAAGGGTTTGCCGACAAGGAAGCCGAGCCGACCATACCAGCTTGTCACGGCATCGGGCGACACCTTGCCTGTGGAGGAGGCCCTGCTGGAGCTGACCTTGGGATGGAGTGTCGTGCGTCTGTGCGTGTTCGTCGCAAGGGTGGCTGAGGAGGTGATTCTGGGACTGGATGCCCTCAGGAGCCATGAGGCGACGGTCGACGTCGGCAAGAAGGTCATGCGGCTCAACGGAGAAGAGGTTATACTCCGTCAAACAGAGGAGCGCCTTGGAATTTGCAGGGTCGTCTTGTACGAAGGCGTGGTTGTCCCCGCGAGGAGCGAGATGGTGGTGACGGCGCTACTGGAAGGCCAGAGAACCAGGAACATGATGTTGGACCAGAAGACGCCTGTGCACGGACTATGTGTAGCCAGGGCACTGCTGCCGTGCCCAGAGGACGTACCAGTGAGACCGCTAAATCCAACGGACACCGATCACGACGTCCAGGCCGGGACGTAGTTGGGAACGTGCGAGCCCGTGGTAAGCGTAACAGCAATCGACAAGCAGCAGGAGCCGGTCCCGACGCAAAACCTGGGGCCCCGGCTAGAAGGCTTACTGGAGAGGGCGGCCGACCACCTCACAGCAGAGCAACTGGAGAAAGTTCGACTACTGCTAAGACGATACCAGCGCGTCTTCAGCCGAGGTGATAGTGACTGCGGCCGCACGGACAAAGTGCTTCACCGCATCGACACCGGGGACGCCCGGCATATTCGGCAACCACATAGACGCGTTCCGCTGGCGAAGCAAGGGGCGGTACGAGACATGCTGGAGGACATGACATCCAGGGGAGTGATTGAAGAGTCTGAGAGCCCTTGGTGTTCCCCTGTAGTCTTGGTGACGAAGAACGGCGAGCTGCGCTTCTGCGTAGACGACAGGAAGCTGAACGCTGTCACCCGTAAGGACTGTTTCTCCTTACCCCGGATTGACGACACCCTGGCCACGCTAGCTGGTGCAAAGTGGTTCTCGACCCTGGACCTGAAGTCCGGCTACTGGCAGGTAGCTCTAGACTCAAGAGACAAGGAGAAGACCGCATTCTCGACGGGCCAAGGGCTCTGGCAGTTCACGGTTATGCCCTTTGGCCTCTGCAACGCACCAGCTACCTTCCAACGCCTCATGGAGTCAGTGATGAGAGGGCTGCCTTACGATGCCTGCCTGCTATACCTGGACGACGTCATCATCGTCGGGAAGACTTTTGAAGATCACCTCGAGAATCTGAGTAAGGTGCTACAGAGCCTGCAGACGACCAACTTGAAGCTGAACACGAAGAAGTGCCAGCTCTTCCGCAAGGAAGTGAACTACTTAGGCCACATAGTCTCAGCAACCGGAGTGGCCACAGACCCGGAGAAGACACAGGCTGTGAGAGATTGGCCTCGCCCAAAGGATAAGAAAGAATTGCGCAGTTTACTGGGGCTGTTCAGTTATTACCGCCGCTTCATAAAGGGGTTCTCCAACATCGCAAAACCCCTCACCCGCCTGACAGAGGAACACCGGCCTTGTGTGTGGATACCGACGCCAGTGACCATTGCATTGGAGGTGTCCTATCGCAGATCCAGGACGGCCATGAGCGGGTGATAGCCTATTACAGCAAGACGCTGTCTAGGGCAGAGAAGAACTACTGCGTCACCCGACGAGAATTATTGGCGGTAGTAAAGACCTTGGAGCACTTCCACAAGTACCTGTACGGTCAGCCATTCCACCTGAGGACTGACCATTCCGCCCTAACCTGGCTATTGAGCTTTAAGAACCTGGAAGGCGAGAGAGCACGTTGGATCCAGAGGCTGCATGAGTACGACTTCACCTCGGAACATCGTATAGGTAAGAGCCATGGTAACGCAGACGCCATATCCCAAAGACCCTGTCCAGAAGAGTGCGGCCAGTGCACAAGAGTGGAAGAGAAGGAGCGTGCCGCAGCAGTCCGAGTAGTTGTGGCAGTGCCTGCGGACGGCTGGGATAGCGCGGGCCTGAGGAGGGAGCAGCTGGCGGACGCAGACTTGGGGCCACTCTTGAGGGAAGTGGAGGCAGGGACAAGACCAACCTGGGAGGACATCGCACCGAGGAGCGCCGCCTACACGTCGTACTGGGCCCAATGGGACTCGTTGAAGACCAGAGAGGGCGTGTTGTTCCGGGTATGGCAGTCACCCGATGGGAAGACGCAGAGAGAACAGTTGGTACTTCCCCGGAGTAAGGTCCCGGAAGTCTTGGAGGAAGTGCACGCCGGTGCTTCGGGAGGACACCTGGGAGTCAACCGAACGATTGACAAACTACGGCAGCGCTACTACTGGCTGAGACTCCGAGCAAATGCTGAGAGATGGTGTCGTCAGTGTCACGTGTGCACGGCGAGTCGTGGCGCCCAGACTAGGAGCCGGGGTCACATGCAGCAGTACAACGTCGGAGCGCCATTCGAACGGATCGCCGTTGACATTGCTGGACCGTTCGCAGTTTCCGACCGGCAGCAAGTACCTAATGGTGGTCGTGGACTACTTCACCAAGTGGCGGGAGGTGTATGCCATCACAAACCAAGAGGCAAAGACAATCACAGACTACCTCGTGGAGCAAGTGTTCTGTCGATTTGGGGTGCCGTTAGAGCTACACAGTGACCAGGGTACCAACTTTGAGTCCAACCTAATGAAGGAGGCACTACAAAGGCTGGGGGTGAACAAGACCCGCACGACGCCTCTACATCCCCAGTCGGATGGCATGGTCGAAAGATACATCAAGACCTTAGAAGAACACCTGAGGAAGGTCGTGGCCAGCCATCAGCCAGACCGGGACGTCAAGGTGCCACTGTTCTTGCTGGCCTACCGCTCGTCTACACACGACACAACTGGGATGACGCAGCCAGCTTAATGTTCGGCCGAGAGTTACGCCTCCCTTGTGACCTGGCTTTTGGAAGCCCTCCGGAGGCGAAGCAGCTGGTGACCGAGTATGTGGAGAACCTGGTGGACCACCTCCACGACATGCACGAGATGGCTCGCCAGAACATCCAGAAGGCGAGCGACCGCATGAACACCAGGTATGACAAGCAAGCCAACAGCCAAGGGTTCCAGCAAGGTGTCCTGGTCTGGTTGTACCGTCCTACCCGGACCAAGGGACGCTGCCCGAAGCTCCAGCAGCCATGGCAAGGACCGTACCGTGTGGTGAAGAGGATTAACGACGTGGTCTACCGCATCCAGAAGGTTCCCCGAGGGAAGATGTTGGTGGTACAACTGGATCGTCTAGCTCGCTACGATGGTGCTGTTCGGGACGACCAGCTTTGAGGGAGGAGCAGTGTCACCTGATTAGGGGAAGGCACGTCCGGCGACAGCTGGAAGGGACCAGAGGCAGCCGAGCCACGCCCCCAATTAATCTCAGTCACTAACTGAGGGGTGATTAGGGAAACGTCACTTGTCGCTGGCCGCCTCTTTCCCCCTCCCACTGCCATCTGGAACCTTCGCGTGGATTCACGGAAACTAGAGACTTCGAGAAGATGGCGATATTCCTATAAAAAGGGCTGCAGCGAGTGAAGTCAGTCAGTCAGTGCTTGACGAGCTAGTGAACGGACGAGAAGACTGCGTGCGTGCGTCGGAGGAGTTTACGTAATCGCGAGTGCAAGTGAAATTGTAACGGACGGACTGGTGAACTGTAATTGTGTGCATTACGTAATTCTACGTAATTGGCAAGTGTTAAACTGTAAGTCGGTGGAAATAAAGAACATTGTTGAGTTTGTGTAACTGGACTTTTCATTTCACGAACCCACAAAGTCACATTAACTATGTTTTTGTTACATAAGTTTTTGTTCAAATAATAATCTAAAGTCCAGGTGATTTCACTTTTGGATTTCAATTATGTTAATTTATGATCGATCCAACAGGACTGGTCGGTATAGATGCACCAAGGTCGGTCATCTTGCATCCTCCAGTTCTTTCATCTTGTTATTTTGCCTGTGGCAATTGCCGGCTAAACTCTACTGTCCGGCCGTTGTATCTCCGGCTCTGACGTTTTGCGACTGTAAAAGGTGGAAGGGGAAACCTAATAGTACCAGCATACAGTAATGCGCAATTGAAAACATATCCTCAAAATTATCTTTAGAATGAAAATATAGGACTATATTAACTTTAAAACACTGAAATACAATTTACAATTCCATCATAATGGAAGATATTTATTACAACACCACTATATTCGAATATTTCATTCACACCTTTCACACACACACTAACTGCATCTGTTGGTAGTACTGGGAGTCTCTACATCCGGTGTCGTGGTAAGGAAGTTAAAACTGTCTGCTAGCACCAATCAGCATTGTCGCTGGTAGGCGTGGCTCCCGACCCCATCACCGTGTTGCCAGCTTAAATTTGTTTGAGCCACGTGGCCTAATAGCGGCTTGCGCTTTTGAACTTTCTTAGGTATATTTTTCGTGTGTGAATTCCGATGTTTAGTGTTCGTAAGTCCTATTATTATCGCTATTATAATAATATGGCTACTGGTTCGTGAAATATGCAAACACATGAAATATTTAAAATACGCATTGTTCCTCTGCTTGAAATTCCCGCTAAAGAACTGGCAACAGCCTGCTTCCCCCTCTCGAGAAATGTCAGAGCCGGAGATAGAACGGCCGAAGTATAGTGTTATAGATTCATGCGGCAGGTTTTGACCTTGCAAGGCGAGTGAAGCTTTAGTCGATTGAAATTCCAGGTGTGCCATTTTGCTGTATCAACAATCATGCTATAAACAGTGTTAATGCTTCACGTAAAACTGTAATATGGAGTATGATTAAATTGAATAGTACCATAAGAATGACCTCAAAATTTTCAGGTACCTTTTTCATTGGTAGAATAAGCAAGAACAAAAAAAGGTGTCACCCAGTATTTTACTTCTCCAAAACGTTGCAACCAATCTGAACGTGTATCTGGCTTCACAATAAATGAATAACATGTTTCATAATCTTCCAAGACTATATGGTTGGCCTTAAATACACAAACCCAACATACCCATGAGACCCATTGTAAATAATATCAACACCTTCTGGCAAAATGGCGGCCCAAAAAATTCAGTCCTTTCCACAATTCCATACTCTGAGCATAAAAAACTCTTTAGACCTGGTAGAAAAAATTCAAAATCTTAAACTAAACCCTCATGACACTTTAGTATTCTTTGATGTCCGCTCGCTCTTCCCTAGCATTCCATTAGACAAACTATTCAGTCAACTGAAGAAATGGCTAAATTCTATAAACCTAGATGCCAATGCAATATAAGAATATTTGGCAGTGACTGAAATATGTATACATCAAAATTATTTTGTTTTTGATGGAAAATATTATAAACAAATTTCAGGACTAGCTATGGGAAGCCCGCTATCACCATTTTTGGCCAATTTATATATGAGCTTTTTTGAAACACATATAACTAAAGCCTTCCCTCATATTTTTAAAACATGTTACAGATATGTAGACGACATCTTTGCAATAGTGCCCTACAAACAAATAGATGATGCTTTGAAACTACTCAACGTGCAAGAACTCAGCATACAATTCACAGTGGAAATTGAAGAGAAAATGTACTCTACATTTTTTTGACCTTAAAATCACAAAAAACAATGAAAAACTAGAATTTGGTATCCATAGAAAAGCAATACACACAGATAATTACATCAAAGCAAATAGTTTCAACCCAATTCCACACAAACATGCCCCCATCAACAATCTCACACACAGATTAGTAAATCTACCCCTCAGCCAGCAAGAATATCAAAAAGAAGCAAGAAATGGCCAATGACGTAGAAAATAATCCAGAATTACCCGATTTACTTTTAATTTGAAAATTTTAGGCACTCTACCAGAAGAGTATTTTTCATTCACATCAAGTTGGATGCTTATGTCGAAAACTGGTAGGACTGTTGACAACTTGACAACTCAACTTTGTGCATATGAGAAAGCCTTGTTGAGTAAAGGAGGAGATTCTACATCTCAAGAGGCACTTATAAGTAACTCATCTAAACAATTTTCTAAGCAGTCACAGTGGAAAAAGAAAATTGTTTGTCATTACTGCAAGAAGCCAAATCACATAATCAAGAAATGTCGGAAGTGGATTGCAGCTGGTCGACCACAAAAGACTCAGAAAAGTGATGTGTCTGAAGCTGAAACGTCAAATAATTCAACAAATATAGTTCTATTCGTTGAAACATCTGTGGTTATGTCATCTGAGTGTGGTATTGGTAGCTGGTTTGTAGACAATGGTGCAACAAGTCATATCACCAATACAAACTATTTCTTCAAGACATTTGAACCATTTTCTACGACGCATACAGTTACATCAGCAGATGGTGACACTGTTGGCAAGGGCGACAGAAGTGGAAGCAACGGTAAATGTAAAGTGGCATAAAATCACTTTGAGTGATGTGTGGTATGTACCAAAAATTAAAAAGAATCTAAAAATAGGCAAATGAGTCAACCTTGTATATACTTTTCTCCTTTTACAAGTTTTTTGATGAAGACTAGTTTCTGGGAACTTTTTCCCTATTGTCAGTTTTGAACAGGAGAGCTCATTCATACGGACGTCTGTGGCTCTTTTCAGAAGTACATGTCTAGTTAACGCTATTTTGTATTATTCAAAGATGATTATTTTCTCAAGGAAAAATCAGAAGTTCCCTATAAACTAAGACAATTCATAACTGAAACGAGGACTGCTGGGCATACAATAAAAAACCTCTTAGGTGATAATGGAGGAGAATTCAACAATGAACAGACAAGGGAGATTCTACAGAAGAAGGGCACAAGTCAACGTTTTACTATGCCATACACTCCGCAGCAAAATGGGTGCAGTGAAAGGGAAATTCGTACCCTTGTTGAAAGTGCCAGGGCTATGATTGCATGCTCATGAAAACATTCCTCAGTCACTTTGGGCTGAAATGATAAATTCTGCAGCATACATTCTTAATCAAGTGGGACCTTCTAGTATTGAAAATGAAATGAAATGTGTGGTGTTTAACGCCCGCTTTTACTACATACAGCACCGCAGGCGATGACACTGATGGTACATGAGATGAAGGAGCACCGGTGGAATGAGATGGCGGGGGAAACTGGAGATCCTGGTGAAAATCCGCCCCAGCGCCGTTTTGTCCACCACAAATCTCACTTTGTGGTCGCCTGGGATCGAACCCGGGTCACCTTGGTGAGAGCCAAGCAGTCTAACCACTGAGCCACGGTGCAGACTTCTAGTATTGAGAGAATGTCTCCATACGAAATATGGTATGGAGAGAAGCCTTGCTTGAAGCATCTACGTATAATAGGATGTAAATGTAAGAGTAAAGAAGGATCGAAAAGCAGTAAAAGGGATTCTGATTGGCTATGACCATGATGATGGTTATCGAATCTGGGGTGAAGAAAAGAATCAGCTAACAAGATCACATTATGTTATTTTTGAAGAGAAAATTTTGCAACATGAAAGTCCAGTAGTTCCTGTTGAAGCAGAATTTCTATGTTGGAAGCACAATTCTTTCTCTTCTCGTGTGAGATTTTGTGGCTATCAGTTTCTTCTGGTCACCAATTGTATCATCTTATTTTAAATAAGAGTCGTGAGATCTCTCGTTTTCAGGTGTGGTTTAGAGTGAAATAAATACAATTTTGGAGAAGTCCCATTTTGTAACAAATAATTTAATTGTATTATCAGGATTACATTTTACTTGAACTTTCTTTCCTAGTCAATCATTGCAGGTTACCTCCAACATATAAATAAATTCTTACTTCTTTAATAAAAAGATTCCATTAATTACATAAAATTCCTTACTGCTGCACGTCTGCTCTCACTAACAAGATTACAGAACACATCTCCTTATGAAGATTATTGCTTTTCTTCTTCTATCCAAAACTTTTCATCTTTTCACATCAAGCAAGATTATAGATTTTTTTTTTTGCCCTAGCAATCGTTCATCATTTTTTCATATTGCCATTTCATGGCCCACTAATATTCAGATCAGAAAACAAAACTCATTTCAAACCAAAAACTCCTGTTACACTGTGGACCTTGATTTTTCTTATCAGAAGCCTCAAGTGTCGTCAGAAGAAAGTAAGAACAAAATGGTATCTAATTTTCCTAGAGAAAATTACTTCTACAGTTATGATGATTTACATGAAGAAACTGAAGAGGTATTACAACAATCTCACACTGAATTAATTAGGCCACAGCTGTGTGAGTGTTCAACACTAAAACGTCCTAAGAGATTTTGACTATGCAATGCAGCCAATGACCTTAGATGAACCAGAATCTTATCGTGAAGCTAAGAATTCAGGTCAACAAGATGAATGGAAATCAGCCATGGATCAAGAAATGGCAGCTCATCAAGAGAATGGAACTTGGACTTTGGTAGATTTACCTCCAGGAAAAAGAGTAATTCCTTGTAAATGGGTTTACAAGCTAAAGACGAATGCTGATGGATCAGTTGAGAGATTCAAAGCTTGATTGGTTATCAAGGGGTTTTCTCAACAGAAAGGAACTGATTATGAACAAACTTTCGGCCCTGTGGCAAAGATGGTGACTATTCGAACATTCCTCAGTGTTGCAGCCAAGGAAAAAATGAACATTGCACAAATAGATGTAACTACTGCTTTTCTTTATGGTGACCTGAAGGAAACAATATTTATGACACGGCCTGAAGGTTATCATGATGGTTCTGGAAAAGTATGTCAATTAATGAAAAGCCTATATGGTCTAAAACAGGCACCCTGTTGCTGGAATGATAAATTCACTAATTATATGATGGAATTAGGATTTAAGAGAATTGAAGCCGATCCTTGCCTCTTTACAAGAGAGAAAGGTTCTTCTAAGATTTTCTTTGTACTATATGTTGACAATGGATTAATTGCAGCAAACAATACAATGAACTTAAGCAGTTTGTTGAAGATCTTGAAAGAGAATTCAAGATTAAATCAAGCCCTGCATCATTTCTTAAGACTGGAAATTGACAGAAAAGTAGATGCTTCTATTCAAGTTAGTCAGACCTATTTGTCAAGAAGGCTTTGGAGCGCTTTGGTATGAGTGAGTATGGGCTGTTACAACTCCAATTATCAAGGATGACGATGTGGAAGGGAGTTCTGTCAACACTGGATATCCTTACAGCAAGCAGTTGGATCCTTGATGAACTTGACGTGTGGAACAAGACCAGACATAGCATATGCTGTTGGAGTAGCATCTAGAAGTCTTGAAAGTCCGACAGAACGTGATATAATAAGAGTAAAACGAATATTTTGCTATTTGAGAGGCACATACAACTATGGACTTATTTACAAAAGTGGCGAAGACAAAGCTATTCTTGAATGTTTCAATGATGCTGAACATGGACGTGATTTAAAGACTGGGCGATCTACATCAGGTGTTCCTTGTTTGTACAGTGATGCACTTATCAGTTGGCTGAGTCAGCGACAGATTTCCGGTGCAATTTCTACAAAAGCTGAAATTGTAGCAGCAAGTGAAGCAGCACGAGAAATTGTTTGGATCAAGAGACTTTTATCTGAACTTGGCCAGCTAAAGGAGTCTAAACCCTACCTGCAAGTGGACAATGAGGCAGCTGTTCAACTGGCACTCAATCCTGAATTTAATCGACGGACAAAACATATCCGTATCAGACACTTCTTTGCTAGAGAGCTAGTTACAGCTGGTGAAATTGTCATTTCAAGGGTATATGCAGCAGATAAGCTTGCAGGACTGTTAGCAAAGCCATTAGTTGCTGTCAGATTACAACAGTTGTGCAGTAATATGGGACTATGCAGGTTATTAAATAAGGGGGAGTGTTAAAGTTTAGTGTATTAAGTACAGTTGCATTTAATAACTTGTATGTAAATGTTGCCAATAGGGTTATGTAAGTGTTGGCATTCCAGTGGCTAAGCTCCAGTTGTGTAATAATATGTGTTCTTGTTCAATCATAAATAAAATCAATGCTGTTATTATAGAATAACGTATTGTTCCTAAGAACCTATAACATACACCATATAACGACCAGAACATTTGACTATTACTTATAGTCTACTGTAGTCCCTTGTAACTATGGAGCAATAAGTGTTTGTACAAGAGTAGAGGAAGTCATGTATACCTCACATAATGACCAACTATTGAAAACATTTTACTATCACCTAAAGTCTACTGTATTCTTTTTTTTTTTTTTTTTTTGTAATTTACGTCCTCCAACGTTAAGTCAATGAATGGAATGGGTGAAATGATACTCAAATCAGCCCGGGGTCCATGGAGCTTAGAGTTACCTCACATTTGTCCTTCAGGATAAGGGAAAACCCCAGAAAAACCTTATCCAGGTAACCCACCCTGACTGAGATTCCAACTCGGGACCTCTTGAACGTGAGGCTAACCTGCTACCAGCACGCTACCGAGACAGGCACTGTATTCCCTTGTAACGACAATAAGATAATGTTTATCTTGAAATAGACAGGGCAGTAAGTAAAATAAGACCTGAAGCTTTCCTGGCAACGAATATGCTCACTTTCTTCTCTGGCAACAAGCCAGGTGAACAGACGATTAGATATCAACGTTTCGGGAGTGTGCATCTCTCCCATCATCAGGATATGTATAAAATTTTATAACCACAAATCAAACACTGGATATAACACCAATACAAACAAAGACAAAACACTATCAAAATTTGCATTACTGAACAAAAGACTGTTTCAAGTAAACTAAATGCCACGTCAGGAGATGGCGTGAGTATAGAAAATAGTGTCAAAGAAACGTAAGGGCAATAATTGTTTGTACATCACATAGTGACCAAAACATCTGACCATCACTTAAAGTCTACTGTATTCTCTTGTATCTATAATAAGATAATGTTTATCTTGAAGTAGATAGAGCAATAAGTGTTTGTACAAGGGTAGAGAAAGTAATATACACCTCTTATAATGACCAGCTGTTTAAAACTTTTGACTATCACTTAAAGTTTACTGAATTCCCTTGTAGCTACATTAAGATAATGCTTATCTTGAAGTAGGTAGTGCACTAAGGTTTGTACAAGGGTAGAGAAAGTCATGTATACCTCACATAATGACCAGCTGTTTAAAACATTTGACTATCGCTTAAAGTCTACTGTATTCCCTTGTAGCTACATTAAGATAATGTTTATCTTGAAGTAGACAGGACAATAAGTGTTTGTACAAGAGTAGACAAGGTCATGTGTACATCACATAATGACCAAAACATTTAACTATCACTTAAAGTTTACTGTATTCCCTTGTATCTACAATAAGGTAATGTTTATCTTGAAGTAGATGGAGAACTAATTGTTTGCACAAGATTAGGGTAAGTCCTGTATACCTCACATAATGACCAACTCTTTAAAACATTTGACTATCGCTTAAAGTCTACTGTATTCCCTTGTAGCTACATTAAGATAATGTTTATCCTGAGGTAGACAGAGCAATAAGTGTTTGTACAAGAGTAGGAAAGTCATGTGTACCTCACATAATGACCAAAACATTTAACGATCACTGAAAGTCTACTGTATTCACTTGTAATTAAAATAAGATGTTTATCGTGAAGCAGTTAGGGTTTGTACAAGAGTAGAGAAAGACATGTATACCTTGCTTAACGTCCAGTTGTTTAAAACATTTGACTAACACTTAAAGTATACTGTATTTCCTTGTAGCTACAATAAGATAATGTTTATCTTGCAGCAGATAGAGCAATAAATGTTTGTACAAGAGTAGAGGAAGTCATGTATACCCCACATATTGACCAGCTGTTTAAAACATTTGATCATCTCTAAAAGTCTATGTATTCCCTTGTAGCTACAATAAGATAATGTTTATCTTGAAGTAGACAGGGCAATAAGTAAAATAAGACGAGAAGCTTTCCTGGTGACGAGTAGACTCACTTTCTTCTCGGGCAACAAACCAGGGGAACAGATGATTAGATATCGACGTTTCGGGAGTGTGCATGGCTCCCATCTTCAGGATGTTTATAAAATATTATAACCACAAATGAAATACTGGATATAACACCAATATAAACAAAGACAAAACACTATCAAAATTTGCATTACTGGACACGAGACTGTTTTCAGTAAATTAAATGCCAGGTCAGGAGATGGCATGTGTATAGAGATTTGTGTCAAAGAAACGTAAGGGCAATAAAACATTTGACCATCACTTAAAGTCTACTGTATTCTCTTGTAACTACAATTAGCTAATGTTTATCTTCAAGTAGACAGAGCAATAAGTGTTTTTACAAAAGTAGAGAAAGTCATGTGTACATCACATAACGACCAAAACATTTAACTATCATTGAGAGTCTACTGTATTCTCTTGTAACTACAATAAGATAATGTGTATCTAGAAATAGATGCAGCAGTAACCATTTGTACAGGAGTAGAGTACGTCATGTAGACCTCACATAACGACCAGCTGTTTAAAACATTTGACTATCACTTAGTCTACTGTATTCCATTTTAACTACAATAAGATAATGTTTATCCTGAAGTAGATGGTGCAATAAGCGTTTGTACAAGAGTAGGGTAAACATTTGACTATTATTAACAGTCTACTGTATTCCCTTGTAAGTACAATAAGATAATGTTTATCTTTATGTAGCCAGGGCAATAAGTGTTTGTACAAGAATAGAAAAAGTCATGTGTACAGCACATAATGACCAAAACATTTATCTGTCACTTAAAGTCTACTGTATTCCCTTGTATCTGCAATAAGATGTTTATCTTGCAATTCCTTTTTTGGAAGTGTTGAAAACAGTGTTGTTATGATGGCCGGCTGAGGATAGAGGCAAAGTCTCTGAAACATGTTCCGGAAAAATTTAAAAGTGTTGTTTAGTGTCGTTAATCAACTCCCTTTATATTTAATGTTTATCTTGTTGTAGGTAGAGCAGTAAGGGTTTCTACAAGGGTAGAGGAATTCATGTATACCTCACATAACGACCAGCTGTTTAAAACATTTGATCATCTCTTAAAGTCTACTGTATTTCCCTGTAACTGCAATAAGATAATGTTTATCTTGAAGTAGACAGGGTAATAAGTAAAATAAGACAAGAACTTTTCCTGGCGGTGAATGGACTCACTTTCTTCTCAGGCAACAAGCCAGGGGAACAGACGATTAGATATCAACGTTTCGGGAGTGTGCATCGCTTCCATCATCAGGATGTTTATAAAATATTATAACCACAAATGAATCTCTGGATATAACACCAATATAAACAAAAACAAAACACTATAAAAATTTGCATTACTGAAAAAAAGACTGTTTTCAGTAAATTAAATGCCAGGTCAGGAGATGGCGTGAATACAGAGAATTGTGTCAAAGAAACGTAAGGCAATAAGTGTTTGTCCATGACATAACGACCAAAAGATTTGACCATCATCTAAAGTCTACTGTATTCTCTTGTATCTATAATAAGATAATGTTTATCTTGAAGTAGACAGGGCAATAGGTGTTTGTACCAGAGTTATGTGTACATCACATAACGACCAGCTATTTAAAACATTTGATATCACTTAAAGTTTACTGTAATCCCTTGTACCAATAATAAGATAATGTTTATATTGAAGTAGACAGAGCAATAAGTGTTTGTACAAGAGTAGAGAAAGTCATGTGTACATCACATAACAAGTAGCTGTTTAAAACATTTGTCTATCACTTAAAGTTCACTGTATTGCCTAGTAACTACAATAAGATAATGTTTTTCTTGAAGTAGATGTAGCAATAAGTGTTGGTACAAGAGTAGAGTAAGTCATGTATTCCTCAAATAATGACCAACAGTTTAAAACATTTAAATATCACTAAGAGTCTACTGTATTCCCTTGTATGTACAGTAAGACAATGTTTATCTTGAAGGAGGTAGTGCAGTAGGTGTTTGTACAAGATGAGAGTAAGTTAAGTATACATTGCATAATGACCAAAACAGTAGACTATCACTTAAAGTCTACTGTATTCCCAATAAGATACAGTTTATCTTGAAGTAGATAGAGCTATAAGAGTTTGTACAAGAGAAGAGGAAGTCATGTGAGTGTGAGACATTTTTGTAGTCGGTGAGTTTCAAAAGATGTATTTACGGTAATATCTCTATATATAATTTACACAACACTTACTGTAAATATGTCCTCCCCGGGTGATGCCGCCTTATGTAGCAGTGACTGTGCAGGCGCAGATGTTTGTAAGCATTAACGAGGCTGAGAGTTATACCAACGGTAGCTATGCTACTAGAAGGGTCAGCCATGTAGAGCAGGTCTCATGCGGAGGAGCCGGACGAAAAACGTCCCACAACGACCTATTTCTCCTACCCTATCCTATTTCCATCCACTATTTCCCTACCTAAGCCAAGGTGGAAGGCATCATGCTGAGGGCTGAATGGCACCAGGGTTAGATGGTGTCTTGAACGATCCCCTTGGGAAACCAGTTTGAACCCCATTGTATTGTAGACCTCCTACACCTGCAGGGGTCTCCATGGGTAGTGACAGATTATCCCCCATACTCGTGGGACAACAACTGATCACACGGCTAGCTCAAAGGGTTAGAGCAACTGGACGGAAACCAGTTCAAATCCCAGCCATGGCATTGAATTTTTCATGTTGACTATCTATCAGACGTTAGCCTATACACAGCTACTGTGAAGAAATGATTAATTTCCATCAGTTAACTAAAATAATAAGATTTAAATGATGAAGCCTGGGACTCAAGTACTTACGATAGTAAGTTGCCACAAATGGTGTATCTCGAATGCGAGAGCCCCTTGTGGTTTACCGGGGTAATATATGAGTCAACTGGAGAGTTTAATGTCAGGACATGTCGGCCATGGTAGCTCAATAGGTTAGAGCGACTGGATGGATGCCGGGAGATCTGTGGTTCAAATCGCAGCCATGGCATTGAATTTTTCATGTTCACTCTATCAATTGATCTTAATAACTATAAACAGCCAGAGCGCTCCTTAGCTGGGGAGTCTGATAGAACCACGGTAGATGGGCCCTGGCAATGGAGCCCGGTGAATCAGAGGGCTCCTTTATTGGGGACTCAGGTTCTAAGGGGAACATTCCCAGGGAGAATAGGAGGCCGGAGGGCTCCCTAACGGAGGACTCCAAGGCTGAAGCCTCCAGGTTCACGCAAAGGAGAAACCAGAAGGTGATGAAGGTAAAGGTATTGATCTAGGGGAGCTAGCGAGTAAGGTGGGCTCCCTAAAGATCAAGAGGAAAAGGAAATCTGGAGCGGAGAGGAAGAGGAGGAGGCTGGCCAGGCTAGCGGCGGGGGGAGGTCTGGGGGTAACTGTTCCCTCTTCTTCTGCTGTGGTCGGGTCTGCTCTCCCGGGCCCCTATAATGAGGGAACTATCCCTTCTTTACAAAAGAAGTGATCTAGGCCTTCAACCACACCAGAGGAAGGCAAACCATTGAAACAACCTAGGGCCAAGTATTCAAGGGTTCAGACTAGGCTCAAGATGGCTGTCGTAAATTAGGGCTATCCTGAGACACAGATTACTCTGGAACAGCTAGTGAGTGGATGAGCTACCGGATGATTCAGACGTGGTTCCCCAGTTTGTTGACTGCTACCTGGCTAAGAGGGCAGCCATAGTGGTTTGCCAGGATGAGAATTCTCAGTCTTGACTTACCAGTAAGGTGCCCAACATGAAGGCGTGGGAGGGCTCCAATCTAAAATTGGTTGGTATGGATGCTCTCCCTACGTATAAGAGGTTGATGGTCTGGATCGCAGGACCTTCTGTGGAGACGGACGTCAGCTTCAGACGTCTAGTTCGTCAAAACCTGAATATTGAGACGTGGCAGTGGAGGGTGCTAGAGCGCAAGGTGGAGCCCAGAGTGGTTCAACTTGTGATCAGCATAGCCACTACCGCCACCGCCAAGTATCCGACAAAAAGAAGGTTGCAAGTTTCATACCTGCTGATAGTTATTAAGCTCTACTTGTTTAAGCCAGTGTTTAGCACACCACAAAATATTAACATCTTTTAATTCATACTCAACAAACTTCAAGATCTTCTGTTTTATTTCTAAGAGACTGTAACTTTTGAAACATTGAAGTTAGATTACAATCAGATGTGGTATTATGGAATTTCCTATCTCCACTGAAATTATGTACTATTTTTTGAATTGCTAACTCAGTTGCTCTACAGCCACTAATTGTGACATCTGAGTTAAGTAATTTTAACACTAATGCGTATTTAATTGAATGTGATACGACCTGAGGTGTTAAAGTTCGAATTAATAACAATAACTTTAATTAATATTACACTTAATACTTTCTTCCCTCGCTTATTAAAATGCATTGAGTGATTAGTGTACATTTCACGTTTGGCATTGAAAGTATTACCTACGTTTACATTTACATACCATTTACATATTAAGGATATGTTTGTATTCACTGAGATTCTTTCACGATTTTTGTGAGACTTTGGAAGCTGATCGTGTCTTTGTGGAAGTTTTATCACAACCACATTTGTATTTTGAAGAGATATTATAGCTTTTCTAGTTCTGTATTACGATTTCAGATTCGCCATTCGCGAGGTCATTGCTACCGCCCAATTACGCTGGTCTTCCTAACTTTTTCGTGTCAAATGTTGAAAAGTTGAGCTGAAGGCAAGCAATTTTTTATTCTAATTATAGTGAACGTGCTGATATATATCTCTGACAACATAACAGATCTGTCTCCTTATTTTTTGCTTTTGCGATTTTGCTATTATTTTCTACTCAATGTTTAATGTTACGTTATAATTCAAGTTACCGTAATAACCCCTGGTTAAACTCAAGATCAGGTCTACAGGAATTCGAAATAGTAGCATAACATTTAAATTGTATTCCAATATGTAAATTGTGCCTGGCCCACGAACAAAAGACAAAACGAGAACTTTAATGTGCATAGGTATCAAGTATTCTTACATTTCTTTGTGTCTCGAAAAAAGCGAGCAGGAAACAGCGGTAGAGGCAATTAGAGTTGACCAGAGTTCTCGTAAATTCTACAAATCAATGAGTTGTTTTTGTGTTATGTCCTAAGGATTACGGTGGCTTGAATTAAAAATAGTATTAAACATTATTCAGTAAATAAATATAACATAAAAGCAGCAGTACAAGAAATAAAGGAGAGTCACAGGTATGATATCAGTTCTTTTAACATAATTTGATATAAAATTAACTTACTATTTGTTGCTCTGTAGAGTCGCAAAGTGATACAAAAACTCGAATAGGTTATAGGTACATATGTTATATAGCGAACGCCCTAAGAGGTACAAGTAGGTTAGGTTATTCTAGATTTGCAAGTTCTCGGTTGTACTCGCATTCAAAGAGCAAGTGACGGATTTTAGGGGAAGGGCGGGTACTCTACCCAGTGGCGGTTCACTAACAGTAATATTTGTCTGGTTTATATAGGTTATATGGTTATATGCTTACGGTTCTGTTAGTGACTGTAAGGCTGTGACGTAGCTAGCTGATGTTAAATATAATACTCGTAAATTCTCAATATGTTGCTACTTGTAATTGCTTTATTCAAAATACATAGAGCATAAATTCAGTTAAACTGCAGAAAGACAGCGTAGACTTTTGTTATGGAATGACGGAAACTGGCTGTGGTCAACTTTGGAGTGTGAAAATGCCAAAATATCGAAATATAGCCAACACATTTTCTTGTTATAAATTAACAATACTGAAATGCGAAAGGATACTGGCAGTGTATAATAATATAGATGATAAAACATCAAAGAGGAGTTTAAATAATGAATTATAAGTGAATTTAACATTAATTTATGGTAAATGTTAAATTATGCTTGAGGCATTGAAAACTGATATCACAAGCAAAAATCAAAGTGAATGTGCAGTTCTGTACAATCTAATTTTTAGTTATCACTAACTTCATCAAAAGAGTTCTTAGTTTTACATGTTAACATTTCAGAATACGATGTAAAGTTGAAGTGCAGTGTTTGCTATTAGATAGTGTTGGCTTAAATATAAAAAAAATATATATGAAGAATTTATTTTGCGAAGCAATTTAGCTAAATTCGAGTGTTTTTCAGTATAAAATCTCTTTGTGCTCAACACTCAAATTATATGTAAGGGTCTGAGTTTGAGTCTTGGTTTTGGTGAACTACCTAGAATTCTTGCTTTTGTAGCACTTAGCTGTAACATTCACATTCCAATCAAATACTCTTATAGAGGTTTCAGTGGACATTTTGAGGTTTTTCTAAAGTGCTTTTAAGAAATGGTTTCCTCAACCGTGCACAAGGCATGTACAAATATCAGGAGAAAAACAAGAAAAACAAAAACAGTTTTGTTATGTATTATATGGCTAGTTTGCTTATGTAATGTTGGGATTGAACATTTATGAACGAGCACCATTTCAAGCATTAACCTCAAAACATGCATTACTGTAGGTCAATATAAAGTAAATCACCAAATTAACATTGCTTGCAGTTGGACACTATTTGAAATTTACTGCTGAATGGGATGAATGTCTCACTGTAATATGTGGAGTGGGTATATAAGAGTGACTTTAAACTATTTTAGAAAGTTTTATATTGTTACAAGTACAATATTGTACAAATATAACTATTTGTATAATATTTATTGCTTCACTGTAACTAGCTTCATTTTCTACATAATAATGGAGAGATACTCTACATTTTTATAGCAGAAGAGTAATATACTCTTCTGAACAATTTTAGGCTATTTGTCAGTCTTTGCAAATTGCCCACATTCCTCTTGCTGTAGCCATGCAGAGCAGGAAGGTAGCTTAACAGATAATATACGTATTCACACTAAATATTAAACAAAGGCCTACAGGAATGTTGTTGTTGTCCTTTTCAAATGCTAGGCTTTGGTAATGAAGCCATTAGCTCTGGCCTACAGGAATGTTAAATCCAAGCATCACAAATAATATGATGGCCTCTTTTGTAATAAAAACAGTTGCTTGCTATGCACTGAATTACCTAACAAACGTGGAGGGACAATCAGACTGTCATACAGATAGACCACGATGTGTAAACTGTAAACAGGAACACGCAGCAACAGACAAACAACACTGCCCAGCGTACAAATTAGAAAATCAAATTGCAAGCACCATAGCTAAACTACCAGTATCGAGGTTGGAGGCACGACAAATGGCGTCAGGGAATATAACATATGCAGACATAATGAAATGTTCCGGAGAAAATCCGACAAATGAGGAAAGGCAGGACAACTATCCTAGATTATCGGCACGAACAGACCATTACGAACCCAGCTACCCTTCAGCGGGGGACAGGGTATCCATGCAGAATAGCTCTACAAAACGCAGGTGCCTGGAATCACAAAAAGCTACCCCAGCAGAGTGGAGATCAGAGTGCTGGGCACCACATGGTCGCTGGCCAGTAGAAGCAACAAGACCAATACAAACGCAGGTGACGACCAATATTGGGGGACAGATCAGGAATCCAAGGGCCTTGGAAACGGCGATGCGGGGCAAGGCCCCGATAATACCCAGAGAGAAGGCTCGAGAGGGACAGGTAGGGGCACGAGAAAAAATAGTGATGCAACAGGGAAGGAGTGGATCTACGGGAGAACAGCATATAGATACTAGATTACTACAACAATTATTCGCGGAATTAATGGAGCAAGCACCGGAACACCTCCTACACACATTAATGGGGTTACAAACCCATTTACATTTATAATTAACATAATAAACCTGAATATGTCAGAGTTCAGGTTGTTATACTGGAATGCCAGAAGCATTACCAACAAAATAGCTGAGTTCCAAACATTTCTAGCACGAACGCGACCGCAGGCGTTCATCATTGTAGAATCATGGTTACAGACCCACCAACGATTCCGAATATCAGGATATAAAATATACCGTACAGATAGACAAACACACCGAGGCGGGGTGGCCATCGGCATTCAAGAGAAAATAGTCGTCTATAGCTGGAAGACGGATATTCGTATACCACCACACTTGGAAGCAGGCTTAATTTGGGAAATATCAACCTGTTAGGCATCTATAAGACAGGACGACAGTTATCGAGAGAGGAATGGGAAACCCTGCTCACCTACGCCATAAACACGTACTATGTGGTGATTTTAACATCCCTAATTTCCACAGCCTTAGTGCACAAAGCAGGTGTAGGCTGCCGATAGTACAGATGGCCTCGACGTACGACTGGGAATTAATATCGGGACAATACACGACCCGACAAGGGAGACCGGGACAAAGTGAAACCACGCCTGACCTGATTTTCGCGTCAGTGGACATAGCACCTAAGGCTACAGTTAGGAAATACACTTACACTATGGGCAGTGACCACTTCCCAGTGATGATAAGCATCTCGACTCCCGAACACAGCGGACACCCAACATATCAAGCGCGCAGGAAGGGAGGATTTGATCCACAGCATTTCCGTGAATATATAATAAGGTCAATGGAACATATCCAAGAGACGTCGGTGGAATACGTACAATTAGAAACATCACTAAGGCAATACGTGGAAGACAACCATCCGGTGACATTGCGACGACAATCCTGAATACCGAGACCTCCCTGGTGGACACAGGAGTGCTCACGTCTGGTGGCGGAAAAACGAGCTTATGCACTATACCAGCGGGAGAGAACACGAGAGACGTACCTGACGGCCAAAAACACAGAGGCAGGAGTACACCGGAAGATATGAAAGATCAAGAAAGCATCGTGGGCAACATACTGCACATCTATTACCTCGAACACACCGACGACTGTCATGTTGCAGCGGCTTAAATGGTTCAAACATTCGAGAAATCAACAGAAACCATACCCAATAACGGGACAACAAGAATTGCAGGTACAGTACTTACATTATATCGCACCAGACAACGTGATAGGAAGTACAATGAGAACCCCAGAACCGGTAGATATGGAAGATTATCTCCTACGTCCCATAGTGGCACAGGTCATCAACCACCTACGAGGAACCAATGACATATCTATGCCGGGTGAACATGGTATCACATACAAACATCTAAAATCTATTCCCGAAGAGTGGTATCGCCTTTTAGCCAAAGCATACACACAAATATTACATGCTGGCTACCCTCCAGACTCGTGGAGACATGCCATAATACATCCAATCATGAAACCGGGAGTTGAGGGTCTACATCCCACAGACTATCGACCCATAGGGATGCTGCTTACACTACGCAAATTATTTGAAAAAATCTTGAAGGATAGACTAACCTTTCATCTGGAAAGAAACCAGCTATGGCCAAAAACTCAGTTCGGTTTCCGTAGGGGGCATGGGACAGTCTTCCCGATATACGTATTGACCACGGATATCCAGATAGCGTTCAAGTCCAAAAGACAGATTCTGGCCCTGTTCTTGGATTTGTCATCAGCATATGACCATGTCTGCATACAGCGCTTAACAGAACGTCTAGCAATATACGGGATTCCTGGGATTATTGGTAGACTCGTAGAAAACCTATATAGGCATTGACAAACTTCCCTGGCAACGTACATGAGAAACACAAACAGTCGGTCAACATCAAGAGGCTTGATCCAAGGATCGTCACTCAGTCCACTGCTTTAGGCGTTGTATGTTGGAGATATTATCTTGTCCACAAGGGTCACGGCTAGGATTCTACAATTTGCAAATGACATAGTGATATACACACCAATATCACTGGGGTCGCAGACAGACTGAACAACAATTTGAGGCAGATTGCAACAAGGTCGTCAAGTATCTAAGTGATATAAGCATGGAAATAAACTTCAAAAAAACACACAGCGTACATTTCCAGAAATCAATGCGTGCATCATAATCCACACTGAGAATACAAGATCATATAATCCGACCAGTGCAAAGTATCAAATTTCTAGGGGTGCACTTACAACAGAACCAGCAATACACACCACATTATCATACATTACTATCAAAATTGACGAAGTTGAAATTGTTATTTCGAGCAATGGCAGCAAACCATTAGGGCATGCACCCCCGACTCATGCTTAAATTAATACCACCTTTAATACACTCACGCCTTGAGTATGGATTATTAATGGCACCAGCACCAACCGAGGGTGTGCGTCGACAATTGGAGTCCTTCTTCTACCAATTGTATAATATAGTTTTCAGTATTCCAGGACGACCAGCGAAACTCCTCACTTCCAAACATTTCCCAACATATGACATACAAGAAAGGTCGTGGAAAAACGGATGTCGCTTTACAGCAGATCTGCTTACACACATACAGAATATATTGTTCCCCAAACTCACTCGACTAACAAAACTAATGAGAGAGGAACGGGAAGAGGATGGACATCTTAACCGTCCACTGACACGTATAGTGGCATTTTAAACTCATACATACATCTACAGGACACAGACGTGGCCCATATACGTACTACATAAGCCACCATACGAACTGCCACCCAACATTAAAGTAGACACGCAGTATTTTAAGAGTATAACAACAGATTACGAACAGCCATGGCGAGAATTTATATCACCAGTTTTAGCTACCAGGAGCACACAGTCGCCAGTTATCATATTCACAGACGGATCAAAAACGACAACAGGTACAAGTGCAGGCATCTATATATGGAATTCAGGACACAAAATGACATGGCGACTGCATACGGATGCATCGATATATACGGCAGAAACCATAGCTGTATACAGGGCACCGAAATATGTGAAAGTTACGGATCAACAAAAGTATTTATACACTCCGACTCCCTTAGCTTGCTAACGGCACTACAACGACCAGTGAAGGGGGTAAAATGACCCATATATGAGATAATTATACGAAACCTGTTGGAAATTTTACCGCCGACAACAGAGGTCGAACTTATATGGATTCCGAGCCATGTAGGAATTTTTGGAAACGAGAGAGTGGATGAGGCAGTGCGGGAAGACACTATCAATAAACCGGTATCATACGAATACCTCATACCACCAACAGACATAGCGAGGAATATGACACACAATAACACAAATACAACCTGCTCAGCCGGACAGGGTAGTAACGCCTTGATTACTTTCATTAACATGCCGTCCTTAACAAGGAAGGCGTTATCACTATATTTCAGAATACTATTTCAAGTGGCATTAACACCGGTGTACCTCCTACGGATAGGGCGACGAGATAATGACCTATGGGAATGTGGAAGAAGAGGTGATATTAATCACCTCTTCTTCGCCTGCCCAGTAAGACGTGCCGTAACATAACATGCATTCACCCTGTGGGACCGTATCAGCTCCCATCACTACTGATACCTTACTCAGGGCCAATATGCAGGGCATTATTCCGATTTACAACGAGGACAAGAATGAAGCTGTAGTAAGATAACACTGCCTTTATGTATTTACACCGCGGAAATCAGAGCTTCCTGGATTCAACGTTATATTCAGATGCAGTAGCCATCTCAATAGGCTGGCAGTAACATCTTAAAAATAACCTAACAACAACAACCTAACAAGATAATTAAGTATAACCACAGGGACTGAAAATACAGAAGATATACAGTTCACCATTTATGTTGCCTAATTTGAAACGGTTATAAAACATAACCTGAAGATATGCCTACTCTATTAGTGAACATCTAGTTAATATATACATCAGTGGAAACCTAAATATTACAGAATGCTCCAAAATCACAAAACTGTTAATTAATTTAAATAAGAGATTAATACTTCAATGGATACCAGTACATTGTGGAATTCATGGTAATGAAACAGCTGACGTTTGAGCCAAAAAAGGTAGTAAAATTACGTCAAATTTACCTGAGCCACTTAGTTATCTCAGTTTTTTTTTTATTCACCAGCATTATGTTACATCGGACAATGAATGAAATGGGTGAACTGATGCTCAAATGAGCCCAGGGTCCATAGAGCTTTGAGTTACCTCACATTTGTCTTTCAGGATAAGGGATAACCCCGGTAAAAATCTTATCCAAGTAACTCACCCTGACCGAGATTCGAACTCCTGACCTCTTGAACGTGAGGCAGACACGCTACCACCACACTACCGAGGCAGGCAATCTCAGTATCAAAAGAATAATTATATCAACTTATAATCAAAGAATTAAAGAAGATAGGATATTACAAACAAAAGAAAACTATGTAAAAATAATGTAACAGCACGACTAGGATCAATACACTACCAAGAAAATACTCTGTAGCAACTTTTAGACTTCTAACAGACCATGACTGTCTCAATAAACATTTATTCTGGATTGGGATAGTGAGATCTGTTCTGTGACCTTTCTGTAGCCTTAAAAAAGTTATAAACGACAACCACCTACTTGCTGCCCAAACTTTAAACAACATACTGTGATAACGTAAAATATGTATTTCAAGAGAGCCAATGAATTGATTGCCTACTGCTTATCGTTAGATACCAACCAACCATTTGTTTTGTGTAACTCTGATGTTCTTTATGGAGCCCAAGAAATTTTGTGTCAGATACCTTAGTGCGACTGTTGTATCTGATCGTTAATTCCATTTCCAGATTATGCTTAATTTTAAATTTAAAGTCTCATAGTATAATGATAGCTTATTTGCTTCAAACCATGTACTTATCCTGTAGTTCTGAAGTCTGTTCAGTCCTTACCACATGTGGTAAAGTTGTGTTTTGTCCTGTTTCTTCATGTCTCCAGACAGTATCATACATTGCAGATCTAGGGATTTTAAGGTTTTACTTATTTTTCCAATAGTGTACCCTTCTTTCCTGAATGTGACGATTGAAGCTCATTTCTCTAATTCTTTCTTGTGTTTGCCTATTATTATGATGCATTAATTGATGTTCTTACTCCACTACACAAAAACAGCTGTAACAAGGGTAAACCACAGTGTACTTTGCCAGTAATACAAACACTAGAAAGTATAAACATAGTCAAAAGAACTCTCTTCTCACAGTCATACAATCAGCATGCACAGTTATACATCTTTAACCGCTTCGCCGATGGCCATTTAAACCCTTCAGGGGCCGGAAATGGATACCCAATAAACAGAACAGGACATTTAAATTGTTAAATGCTGTAAAAATGTATCACAAATACAATTCCGTATCTCCCGTATTTATTAAGTTATTTAAACAAAACAAAAACTGGTTTAAAACTCATTAAAGGCAGTATAAATCTACAGTAACAATAAAGTAGAGACTACATTAATAAATTGTTGAAATTTCACTACTTTGTTTCACTGTAATAAAAGCCATTCTTTGTGCCGAATGCGCCTAATAGTTGAATCATTTTGTTTTGTGTGTATACAAGCCAATGTATGTATGTATATCTTTGCAAGCAACTTCTCCGGTTCAAGTTTAGTTTATTTATGCTATACCAAGCGATAATCATACGAGAATATATTGCGTTACACACTCACACACTGGAAAGAAAACTCTTTGTCAGCATCTATTATTACAGTGTTTCTCAACCAAGGTGTCTAGTAGCCTTATGCAGCTGTTTTCGCTCTGTATTTTAGTTATTTATAATCTCTTTGTGTTCAGAGTGATTTCTTATACCTATCAAGAGCTAAATGAACGGCACATTTGAAATTGTTAAATTTGAATGTTAACCATGGCTTATCCCCGTAATGTAGCAAATAAATTAGCTTGCGTATGATGTGTACAGGCTTCTGATATTACTGTACAAAATCTGGAAGATTTGTTGTACGATTATGAAGGAGATCTTTAGTACATACATAGCAGTGACGTATGCTGGTGTTCAGATGGCATGTTAGCTACTCCATTGTTTGGTGAAATGGCGGGTCAAATATGGGTGATGCGGATCAGCTATTACTAGCTATCCCTCTTTTCGGAAGACAGTTAAATGGTAAAAAAAAAAAGTATTTTTATACCACTGGATGTAACTATGCACAGTTGTTTAGTAATTTTCAGAACTGTAAATTCATGCAAGACATTCATCTATCTGTACTTGTGCGTATAAAGAGCTCGTAACCTAATTGAGTATTATAATACTCAGAGGCCTCTTTATACTAGGGGTTAGGAAATTCACCACGACATCACCCCTCATACTTGAGAGAAAACACTTTCCTAAAAGGATACCACCCACAACCAAAAAAGTTGCAACCATTTCGAAAATGTGTAGTGTGTTGCGAAAAAGAAGTTCGCAAGGAAACCAGTATTATTTGGTGTAACCTTTAAGGGCACATTTACATTCCTTATAGAACTAATTTAAATTTATTGTAAAATAGCAAGATTAAAATAATTGGCGTTACATGAGCATTAAATGCATGTATGCGCAGGACGTCCATACATGTCTATATCGGTTTGGGGCATTTTAACTTGGACGTCATATGACGTCCATATCGGTGAAAGGGTTAAACCTTTCACCAATATGGAAGTCATATGTCATCCAAGTTAAAATGCCCCAAACCGATATAGACATGTATGGACATCCTGTGCATACATGCACTTAATGCTTATTATTTTAAACTTAATGCTTTACAGTAAAATTAAATACATTCTATAAGAATTAAATTAGAAGTTTCTTCTTGAGTGGTGAAACAGTTATTTTATGTTGTCCCCAAAGAGTTTCAAATATTGTATTATGTGAGGTTAAGTAGAGTGAGTCATGCACAGAGAAGCTATGTAAGTGGAAATGACGTCACAAAAGTGTTGAATAACAAACTTATTTGTGATTGGTGTGACGCGTATATCGTAAAACGTGGACCAATCAGATATAAAAGATTTTACGTTGCCATGGAGGATATTCAATATTCCTCTAGGGGGGTCGAGTTATTAGCGAAATGCTAATGTGTAAAAGGAGATGAACTGGTTATTCTTCTCCTAACAGTCGCCGTGAACGGATGTAAAATTCTCTTCTTAAACGCCGTTGTGTGCGGAAGAGTATAAGTTTATTCTCGTAACAATCATCGAGTATAACTAGATAATCTTTACATTAAATATCATCGCTAGAAGACACACAATTTAATTATTATACACGGTAGTGAACAAACGTATAAAACTTTTGATTCTTGAACGCATCCAGATATAAACGCGTCACACCAAGTGAATCTTGTGTAAGAATAGTGTTATAAATGTTGTATCATACATTTTGTTCGAACTGGTGTTAATTGAAGTAAGGAAATAAAAGTTTCTACATTATTTAATACAGAGGAAAATGATTACTCATTTTACGTAAAATTTCCTTCCGCCGTACCACTCCTGTAAAAGAAGATATCTTGCTCAACCGACTGAAGCCACGCCGAGGTAAGCTGGGACTTCAAGAACCATCAATTCCAACCCTGTTCCAAATGGTCACCTCAACGAGGGGCATAATTCGTCATCCATCAATGCGATACGACGAAAACCCAGTTCCAGTGGTACACCTCAAAACAGAGATAAACACACAGGGGCACAACTCCACATTCACGGCAAATCGTACTGATTTCCTTTCGGACACCTTTTTTGCGGCACACGACAGATTTTCTAAAGGGATTCAACTTGTTTGCTGCGGGTGGTATCCTTTTTGGAAAATGTTATCCTTCAAGTCTGAGGGGTGCTGGGGTGGTGGATTTCTTACCCCAGCAAGAATTTTATAGTGCTCAATTAGGCTGCGAGCTATTGATATGCAAAAGTCCTGGTACATCGTTGTCTTATGTAGGTTTACAGCTCTCCAAATTACTAAACAATTGTATATGGTTATATCCAGCTGTTGTAAAAATACTTTTTTATACCATTTGATTGTATTTCACAAAGAGGTATATGTGTGTAATACCTGATCTACTAGATCCACACTACCCATATGCATATTGTATTCCTGGATAATATCGGGCTTGCAAATTGACATTTTGTTGCAAGCATCAATTTTCCCAGTATCGATCATCAAAATCTTAGAGCTGCAATTGGATAACGCTGTAACAACCCTCCTGTCCTGCCAAGCAACATAGGTCAAGGATGGGAGCTGATGCACCTGCATTTCTCCTCTTCTTAGAGCCTTCGTATTCATATCTTTTGGCAAACCAATATGATTTGAGCGCACTGTTCCATTTGCATTTATTTTTCTATTGTGTAAGGCCACAAATAATTTAGGGGAACTGCACCAATTATCTAAATATACAGTGCTAGCCTGATCAAGTACAGGTTGCATCAGGTGCATTACTATGGAACCAGATAACCTCAAATCGTTGACTCCAGTGTTTTCAGTCCCTTGACCAGTGTATATCCTGTTTTACTGTCACATACATATTGGAAATATGTATACATACTGGAAATGAATCAACTGATTTCCTTGCCAAAAAAGGTGCAAATTTAATTCAGAACAAAAGTAAAAACTTACCCTTTACATCCATAAAAGATTAACCAAAAGCAAATATAAAAACTAACAAAACCAATCAATATTGTTACTTTGTGGTTTCGTGAAATGATAAAGCGAGGTTCCAAAACACAAAAACTACACTTTATTCTCCTCGAAATACACTGTTCACCATTACAGTTTGCTAGCTAACCTTAAACTGTTTATTTTACAAAAACTACGTTCAACTGTCCGTCGCTACCGGTAACGATTGGTTCCGAAGTTTTCCGAATCTCCACCGGCCATCATTTTTCATCGGCTTCGCGAATCTACCGCCAGGGTGACACTGCGTCCTCCTCAAGGCTGGTCGTCCCGAACAGCGCCTTCGTAGCGGGTCAGGCGATCCAGGTGTACCACCAACATCCTTCCTCGGGGCACCTTCTGGATGCGGTAGACCACGTCCCTTGGTCCGGGTCGGGCGGTACCACCAGACCAGGTCACCTTGCTGGAACCCTTGGCTGTTGGCTTGCCTGTCGTATCGGGTTTTCATGCGGTCGCTCGCCTTCTGGATGTTCTGGCGAGCCATCTCGTGCATGTCGTGGAAGTGGTCCACCCGGTTCTCCACATCCCTCAAGAGTGGCCCCAAGTCTGCGTCCGCCAGCTGCTCCCTCCTCAGGCCTGCGCTATCCCAGCCATTCACAGGCACTGCCGTGATTACTCGAACTGCTGCGGCACGCTCCTTCCCCTCCACTCTTGTGCATTGGCCGCACTCTTCTGGACAGGGTCTTCGGGACATAGCGTCCGCGTTACTGTGACTCTTCCCTCTGCGATGTTCCGAGGTGAAGTCGCACTCCTGCTGCCTCTGGACCCAACGTGCTGTCTGACCTTCCGGTCGCGCCGTCACCATCACCTCGCTCCTCGCGGGGACAACCACGTCTTCGTTCAAGATGACCCTGCAAATTCCAAGGCGCTCTTCTGGTTGACGGAGTATAACCTCTTCTCCGTTGAGCCTCAGGACCTTCCTGCCGACGTCGAACGTCGCCTCGTGGCTTCTGAGGGCATCCAGTCCCAGAATCACCTCCTCAGCCACCTTCGCGACGAACACCCACAGACGCACGGCACTCCGTCCCAAGTTCAGCTCTAGCAGGGCCTCCTTCTCCACAGGCATGGTGTCGCCCGATGCCGTCACAAGCTCGTATGTTCGGCTCGTCTTCCTCGTCGGCAAACCCTTCGCCACGTCAGGTCTGATGATGGTCACGGCCGCCCCGGTGTCCACCAGCATGCGGCACGGCTTTCCTCTTACCCAGCCGTCCGCGATGAGGTCATCCATCCGCCGGCTGACGGCGCGGATTGTCACTCGAGGGGATGGTGGTAATGGCGCCGACGTGCCCCTCTCCACGACGGCCCTTACTCGTTTTCCGGCTGCTATTCCTGGTGTGGGCAGTCTCTCCGCAGGTGTCCGGGCTGTCCACACCCCCAACACAGGCCACTAGGTGTTCGCCGGCGTCCCTCAGCTGGTCTTCTGTCTCCGGCGTAGCGGACACTCCTCGTTCTCGACGTCGGGATAGATGCTACCTTGGCCGCCTCCATCCTTAATGCCGCTGTCATCGCCTCGTGGATGTTTTTATAATCGTCGAGCATTAGGCGCTGACGAATCTCCGTGTCCCGAACCCCGTCGACAAAGTTGTAGGCGGCTTCCCGGGATACGAACTCCAGTGGCAGGTCAACCAAGGCCTTGCTAGCTAGCTGCTCAATCGCTATGGCTAACTCCTGTAGCGTCTCCCCCGGCTGCTGTGACCTTGCCTTTAGTTGGCTGCGGTACGCTGCGGCTAAGCGGTGGTTCCCGAAACGATTCTCCAGGGCCTCCCAGATGTCCTTGGGCGCCGCCGTTGTCTGCACCGCGTTTAGGACTTCCGCGGCCCGTCCCTGGAGGCTGGCTATTAACTGTGTGGCCTCCTCCTCCGGTGACCAGCTGTTGTGCTTGGCCACTGTGTCGAACTGGCGGCGGAAGACCTCGAATGTTGACGCGCCGTCATATTTCGGAGGTTTGACGCGCGCCGATGTTGTATCGCGTCCCGGTGCGTCAGCCTTCAAATCCTTCAGTCTCCTGCCGACGTTCTCTACCATGGCGTTCAGGGACTTGACGCTGCTGTCGGCCTTTCCCTCCAGGTTGTTTACGCGGTTCGCGAGGTCTTCGACGTCTTCAACCATGGCGTTCAGGGACTTGGCGTTATTGTCGTCCTTTTCCTCTAGGTCACTGAAGTGGTTCGCCAGGTCCTCGACGCGCTCGTCCACTTGGCCCATCCGCTTGCCCAGCTCCGTCACGTCATCCCTCACGCCGGCCAACTGTTCCTCAAATTTGGCGGCGAGGACCTCGTTCGCCTCCTTCATTTCCGTGGCCAGACTGTCGTTCGCTGCCTTCATTTCTGTGGTCAATTCGGTCTTTATTTCTTTCAACTCTGCGGCCAGGTTGTTATTTGCCGCTTCTGTTTTTGTTGTCAACTCGTTCATCTTCGCGGCCAAGTTGTTATTTGCCGTCGTTCATCTTCTGCAAAAGCATTTCCAATGCCGATTCCATGGCCATAATGTTCCGTGATGTTGTTATCCCTCTTCCTGACACCAGTTGTGACTTTGTGGGTTCGTGAAATGATAAAACGAGGTTCCAGAACACAAAAACTACACTTTATTCTCCTCGAAATACACTGTTCACCATTACAGTTTGCTAGCTAACCTTAAACTGTTTATTTTACAAAAACTACGTACAACTGTCCGTCGCTACCGGTAACGATTGGTTCCGAAGTTTTCCGAATCTCCACCGGCCATCATTTTTCATCGGCTTCGCGAATCTACCACCAGGGTGACAATATCTAACAAAGCCAAAGATAAAAAATGGAACATTTTAATTAAAACTCCAGCAATTATTCCAGAAATTCCATGTAAAGCTGCAGTAGCAAATTTTAGATTACTTACAGAACATGATTATATGGCCAAACACGCAGAATAGGAATTTATACATGTCCAAATTGTCCTCTGTGCAACAAAGAAGAGGAAATGACTGAAGAACATCTTTTAACCAGTAAAGTCCTACCTGCCGGACCCACTGCACAGAAATATTGGAGAGCAAGAGAGCTAATGGCTTCATTGCTAAAGCCTAGCATTTGAAAACAACTTTCACATACATCAAAACTGTTTATGCCAAAGTTGGCTCTCTTTGTTTTGATGTGGTGTTTGAGACTTAAGCGGCGCTTTCAAAGCATCACGCTTTCATCAACAGTGATCTCTGCACTAGGCACGTAATTTTCTTTGAATTTTGAAATAATGTATTAAAAAACTGGTCTGATTTTGTGTAGTTGGTCATTTACATTTTCTGTGCAGGTGAAATGAAGGAAGCACAAAATAGAAGTAAACCTGTTATTTGACATGCATTTCCCAAAAATGGGGTAGCTAGCATGTCATCTGTAGACCAGTACATGTCTAGCATAGGTTTACAAGCAACACCCACGAGTATAATTAAACCAAGGAGTCTGTAAATCTCATTCGTTGTTACTTCTGTCCACTTCTGAATTCTACTCTTAGGTCCTAAATTCCCTTTAGAAATCAGGTCTTGCTTCACCCTACTTGCATATACATTTGTTTCTGAAACAATAAGAGACAGTAAATCAGTAGTAAAAAATGTTGTAAAATTGTCAATTGGTTGGCTGTGAGAAGTTAGCTGATTATGCGGTTGTACACCAGAGGTTGTGCTCGTTATCATATGTCTATTTGTGTTAGTTATTTTGACAACTCCATAATGTTGATTCTTCTTGAACACCTGTCGCAAGTGGGTCATTTTGCTCCTCGCTGCTACCTATATCCTCAACAACCTCCTCAAAATCTGAAAACTCGCCATCAATATCCAAATCACTGTCAAATAGCAAAGAGTCTTTCACTTTTTCTGAAGGAATTTCAGAAGCCCGTACACTTTCTACACAAACTAATTTATTTGCTACATTGAAGCCATGATTAGCACCGAGGTAACAATTTCAAATGTGTTTTAGCTAAACAAATCGCTTGGAACTCTGACATAGTCAAAAATACTATATGAACTGAGCAAAGAAAACAGCTATGTCAGCTACCGTGAACTTCGGTTGTGAAATACTGTAAAAAGAGAGGTGCTGATGGAGCGGTTTCTTTCCAGCATGTGTGTGTAATGCAACATATACAATTATTATGGCCTGGTAGCATAAACTGAAACCTATAAACATTGAACGCAACACTTCCGTTACACAGCTCATATACATATATAGTTTGTATGCATGATAAAACAAAATTACTCACTGTTAGATGCATTCAACACAAAGAATGGCTTTCTTTACAGTGATACAAAATAATGAAATTTCAACATTTGTTATTAACAATATTAAATGTCTCTATTTTAATGATACCGTAGGTGTATACTGTCTTTAATGGGCCTTAAACCAGTTTTTGTTTCGCTAAAATAACAAAGGTTCATAGAATTAAAAGTCCAGTTTGCAGAAATTCAAAATGTTCTTTATTTCCATAGAAATACACTTTGTACACCTTTGGCAGCAAGATGACGTGACATAAACCAACACAATCTCTCGTCATTTCTGCACACGTAAATAAGAGTTCACTTTCATAACAGCTGCAGGCACACAATATCAGTTCATATTACAACTCTCCCAACTGGCAATCGCGACTTCCTTTTCATAGCTCCATTCATATTTCTGGAAGTTAATGGAATGCTCTCTGTTAATCAAGATGGAACTAGAAAGACGAACCTTCAAGTTATCTATCTTTATCTGTTTCGGCAATTTTTTTTTTATCTCCGCGTTGCACTATCTGTCCCTTTGTGGACGCCGGCTGCTAATTGCAACAATGGGTTCGCGAATATTTGGAAGATACAAATATGTATTTATAAAGCATTTCTGCAGCAAGTCTTGTTCTGTTTATTGGGTATCCGTTCCTGGCCGTGCAGGGTTTAAATGGCCAAAGGCGAAGCGGTTAAATAGGTCTTTATGAAGATTTCTAACTGAAAGCTGTGCAAGTAACAGTTCTGACAGGTTAAAACATCTGGTTTTTAAATTTTGAATCAGATTAGCCTTGATTCTATGCTAAAACTATTATAAATGTTATATAGGACTGTATTAGTGTTTCATTGGTAAATGTTTCACGAGTATTTGAAAGTAATGAGTCGGTAATTCAAACACAAACATCGCTTAAATTATCCTTACTTGGACATGTTTCGGAGAACGTTTTGTCCCCATCGTCAGCAGTTATCCGACTGGTTGGATTCGTGGTTTCCTGAAGTGAGCTGGTTTTCTGTGGTGGCATCTGTTGTCTGTAAGATGAACTTCCAAAGAGAGTTTTCAGCTGGAAATTCGAAATTTAAAATATACTGTTTATTTTTTATAATTAGCAGCTTTTCCCAAACATCGAGTTCAGCTGCATTACTGACTGGCTTTAATAATTTTATATTTGATACAATTTCATGATTGGCAGACCCGAAATGGTGAGCTATTGCTGATTTTTCTACTTGTTTGTATTTCACACATCTCATATGTTCCTGTAATCTAATATGCAAAGCTCTTTTGGTTTTTCCTATGTAGAACTTATTGCAGTCTGAGCAGTTGATTTTGTATATACCTGATTTCTTGTTTTTAGTTACTGGGTCTTTCTCAAGTTGTTGCATAATAAGTTTTTTAAACTGAATTTATTTTTTGGGGCTAGGGTGATGTACTTCTTAAATATCTTGTTGAATATATGATGCATTCTGGGATGATATGTGAATTTCTTGAACTGTGTCTCTGTTTTTTATTCTGTCAATTTTGTGGTATCCAATATGTGTTTCTGTTTCTTGAAATTCCAAATTTTCTTTTCTGTTAATTGTTTACTGTATCCATTAATTGCAGCTATGCTAATCAATTCATGAGTAGTGTAGATTTGATCAAAGTCTACATAATTTATCGGATCTGTATTTACCTAATGATTGTCTACAAAAGTGCTTTTACATTATTTATCTGAAGCTTCATTAATTATTCTGCAATTATACATCTCATAATTACAAGGGAAATCAGGATAACTTTTTTCGACTAATGTTGGATGTAAGCAGGAGCCATAAATTATCACATATGTAAAACATGTCAAGAAATAGACAATATTTATTTGTTTACATGATTGAGCATTTGAACAGTTTTGTAAAGTAATGTGAATTATCTTTTGCTTGACACATACAAATGGACAGTCCAGCTTAAATAGGAAACCTTGTATGTAATAGCATTTCATAATAACTTAAATTATTTTCAGTCATCACTGTGCACTCTGCAAAAATATAAACTTTCTAAAGCATACTCACTCGTGTCAAACAACAACACATTAACGCACTAAACACTGAATGGTTGTTCTACACTGCATGTTTAGCCTTCACTTTAAAATCAAAGACAACTAGTTTTGTGGTTTTCAGTGCCTAACCTGTCAAACATTTTGCTAGGTAAATTAAGCAGGAAACAGTTGATGGGCAGGAATAGGAGAATTATGGCAAAAATGGCATAAGGAGATACACAAACATAAATAACCGAAGTGATGTAAATAAGCAGTTAAAACACACAACTAAATATACAAGAAATATGAAGAAATTTTGAAAATGAAATTTATATACACTTTTTGCCACTTCGCTACCGCTACTCTTATCATATTTCCTGTTCTTTTGCATAGAGTAGCCAAGGAAACCCAAACTGTATTTTCCAAACTTTAATAATAATGCAGTTGTTAAAATTAGAATTTAAACAATGATATTAGCATATTATTTATATGTTTTAAATGGTATAGTCATAATTATAGTTTATGAAGCACCTATTTTTCTAATTCAATTGAACTGCCTATATAGCTGTGAATGTTATTGGCACCAAGAGACAATCTGTACTGTCTTCATCATTTGAGTCTCACAAATTTATGATGATAGGCTCCAAAAGCCATCTTTTTGTAGTTTGTTTGTATGTCTAGCACAATTGACTCAGGATTGTTGTGTTACCTTGCAAATTTATTCATAAGTAAGTCGTTTGATGTCTGTCAATTTCAAAACATTATTTCGGTTTGCAATTCCCCATTTTATTTGAGCCCAAACTTATTGGATTGTATTGGCAGTAGTAATGGGGAACGAGAATTATTGCATGCCTCATTTTAATTACAAGTTGATTCAGAAAATACACTTTTTCATGGCTTTTAAATAGAACTCAATAATACTGATTTGACATCTTTCCATTAGACAAAGCACTGATAAACATTATGAGATCATGTGATGGCTCATGTACTGCAGATGCATCACTCTTCGAGCTAACAGGATGTGTTATTTTAGTTAATTGATGGAAATTAAGCATTTCTTCACACTATCCGTTTTTGATAGCATAAAAAAAAATTCAGTTAGAGAAATTTTCCTGATTGGTGATTGCTTGGTACTGATACCTAGACAAAAGTAACTTTATATATCTGAATTTTAAAAGTTCTCTTGCTTTCTGTGTCAGTTTTTTGTGCAAGGTGACTAACAGATTTTTGAGATGACCATTGTAACCTTTTCTGATATTATGTAAATTCAGCTCTGTAGGCACACAGCCTTTTATGTATCTTTTGCTATCAAGAATGGTTTTGCCTCTCTGATTTCATTTACAAGCAAACAAACGACCTCTCTACTTAGAACTCTATACCAGAAAGTTTAGTTTCAAATTGCCTTAAAACTTCTCTACAAATTGATGTAAGCATATACATATCTTGTGTTGTACTGTATACAACTGGACTGGAACAAAAGTAAGACAGAGTTCTACTCACCTACTTACATTGCAGTTAAATTGCAGAGTTTGTTATAGTTCTGCTACTATTAGAGTCTATGATCCACCGCATCTTATTTGGTTCCAAATATATCATTGACAACCATAGTTGGCCTAATTTACATTTGTCAATTGGCTTTAGCCAAGTCTGCCATTTCTACCTTTTCCATAAAAATCATGCACATCTTAAGAGAATAACTTGGAAATCAGATATTGTCTGATCTTCTCCTACCTAACACTCCAGTATTACATTATATAGCTGCTTATATGCAACATGATTCATCTGAGTAATATCTATGAATCAATCCAACAATGTTTGTTTACATGCAAGCTGCATTTTCTGGACATTCTCAACATTACTGTTATTAATTAGTGCCACATGTTATGTACCAAACGGTTCCTTTCTACAGGTGGTACCATGCAGAAATAACAATCATTTACATGGTAGGTTTGTTACCTCCAAATCATGGGCACAGCAAAGGGCATTGATCTTTTTTCCTTTTAGTCTTCCACAAGAGTTGCAGAAAGGCATGCAATATATATGGGGCCCAGCTTATATCTTGGTCCCCTCCATGCATCCAGAATACAGAGAGTATGCATTCATTATTAATGAAGCTATACTTCGCTTCTGGGTTACAAAAGTTATTTTCCCATAAATATAACATAAATTGTCAGCACTGTTTATAAACTTACGGGCCATAACAGATTTATCACTGTGCAGGATTAAAAATGCATATTCTGACAAAAAGACATATATATGCCAATAAACAGCACTACTGCACTTTTATACATTTACTTCACTAAACTGGTCCTCACTAACAACATCGTATGTCTGACTGAACCAAAATTCTTTTACAATCAAACACAAACCCTCAAATTTATAAATTTATCTCTATCTCTCCTGTCTAAGGAGTTTGCTGTAAACTGCTGACACTTTCTTCTGGAAGAAGCAATCCCAGACATACGCTATTACCAGGCCATTAAGGCCATTTTTACTATCATATTCATCATTAGCTATGTAAAATAAACTTACTTTGTTTCTCCAATTTGTGTAGACGTAATTGATAATGAAGCAATACTATAAACTGTTCTATGGATTAGGGCATGCTGCCTTTCACTTGTCTTGAGAGAGCAACAGATGTTTTACATTTGAAGGGCTACTTGCTCAATATTTCAGAAATAAGTCTTGGCAAGTAACTACATGATCATAAGGTGAATATAAATCTTCAGAATTTAAGCAGCCACATTTACTCAGCAAGACAGGAGAGTACATTTGTCAGAGTTTCCTTAGAAAATTTATCTTTATCTTAGCTTAA